>OX454527.1:89059176-91633266 GCA_949715645.1 Portevinia maculata | reverse complement strand
CTGGGAAATTGTGCTCTGAAAGGCTTAGAATAATAGTTTGCAAAGTGATTGTTGGTTAGTCTTTTGTTAGTAGATATCTGTGGTATACGTTGTGATTCTTGAAAGTACTGACAATTTTGTTCTTGCAAACAGAAATGGTACGCTTCAGAGAGCTTTTTGGGTCTCATAGATCTTACAGTTGAACCTAATGGCTCTCTAAGCCCTGATAAATATGTGTTTAAACACATTTCTTCATATAAATTGAGCTTAGCTGCGATTACGTTTTGGTCGGTTTCATGAACCTTAACATGGTTTGTCATTGCTGACAAAATATCTATTACCTTCGAATAGAATTGTTCGAGGTTATCTTGATACTGTCGTAATTTATGAAGGTCGCGAATGAGACTTGTTTCATTCCTTTTGTCAGAGTAATGAATTATCAGATTGTTTTTTATTTCATTCCAATTAATAACTGTTCCATATAGATTTAGTATTTCATTTGCTTGGCCAATAACTTTATTTCTTATAGCGCGTAAAATGACTTTGTAATACGCAGATCCTTCTATTTGTGGCATAACATTTAGTATCTCTTCCACATTTGTCAAAAAGTCGTAAAGCAATCTGGGGTTGCCATCAAATGTGGGCAAATCTTTAACGGCATCGGGTATTCTTAACGAATTAAAAATATCAGCAGCAATCAAAGCTTGATTTGTTGTTCCCGCACCGTTATTCATACCGATACTCTTGGATATGCTTTGATCAGAAAACAAAAAACACGTGTTTGACCCTTCAATTTTCTTAAAACTGTCTAAATTGTAATTTAATGCTATATCTGTATCACTATTATATATTTTAATGAAATTATCTAAATTTGTTTTAACTTTTTTCAAACTAAAACTATCTGAACAACTAATTTTCAATTTGATCTTTTGTTTTTTGGAAAATGGAGACATAGGAAAAACCAATGAGTAGATCCAATAAATAGGACTCACCTTGCAGAAAAAAAATTTGTACGATGCTGGGTTGGAGATCTTCTAGTGAGGTAGACAGGATAATGGGTGTCCTCAGGATACTCTCACACCTATATTCCGTAGACATGCGGTCTTCTATATCTTCCTCGATATTTGAACTGTAGTTCTTTACTGCTAACGGATTGATATCCTCCACATCGATGTTTCTTCGATATGTGCTTTAATGCTTTAAACTCGATCAATTATAGCTACTAATTTTTCACTTTAAATTGTCGAAAAAGCATCCTATCGACTGCGCCAGTTATAATCTTAATCCGTTATCCACAGATTATTCTATTATTTCTTGAATTAAAATGCTATCAGAATCAGAGCATGACAAATACCATCTTTATTATTCGGCTTCTACGTTCTGACTACCAGATTAGCAGCCACAGCATGTTAACGTGAACATATAAAAATTAGCTTAATCATAAACGGTTTATATAATTATGTTATTGTGTGAGTAGAGAATATAAAGTGTTATTCAGATAAATACATAATTATTATCTGTTACGGTTAAGAGAGTGTAAATCTCTCTTTTAGCAGATGAATTCTGATGTTGATAGAGATGATGAAAATGTTGCGAACAACTTCCGGTCTTCGGTTGCGACTTAATGTTGATGTATGTGTGTATCGTAACTCGTGCTAAACTTCTTGGAGTGATATTTTCATGCTCAAGGGGGAATGCGCTATGTATGTTAAAAATTTTCTTCCGGTTACACTCAATATTACTATTGTGGAAAATAACGCATATTCAACGCGCTGTCACACGCATTGGCTGCCACTATTTGCTGCCAGACTAATATTTGCTATACCCCCTTTACTCAGGCTACACAATATGCAAATATCATTCGGTTACCTCTCAGGCCGAAAAATTACTGCGAGCTCTTAGACTATAATGATTATGATCGTTTTCGAAGTAAAATAATTGACATATTCGTAAGAAAATGACGACTCAGTTTTTCCCAAAATGGTCGAATAACTGTACTTTACGAAAATGGTTATAGGTGTGTTTAATGAACCGGAGCTGTACAGAAAAGTTCAGAAAAGTACAGGATTTGGTGTTCCATGAGTAAAAATCTTGCATTCATGAAGCTGTGCAGATCAGTTTTGTACGCCGGAGATATTAATGCCAAACATGCGGCATGGGGAAATGTTACTGCAAATCCCAGGGGCAACCAGTTTCACGACTGGTGGCGCCTCAATATGTTTGAGTACAAACTCGAGTTGTACGCGACGGATAACTCTTCTTTCCCAAGAAGCGGTGCTTTCCTGGACTTGATTGCTTTGATGACATTGATCGGCATTTATTGCAAATGAACGACGCCATCAAACGAACTATGGAACGAACTATTAATCGGGTAGGACTTTCCGACGACGACCAGACAGAAAAATACAGAAACCCTACAATCGACGCACTATACAGATAGAAAAGTAGACTGCTCTTGAGGCTTAAACGGCTATACAGGCAATTTACTGATCGCGACGACCCGGAGGTAAGGATGCTGAAGTCAAAGATCCGAATCCTGAAACAGCTGATAAAAGAAAATTACAGAAAATCTGTAAGTCTGTATTGGGGCAATAAAATTCGGGCTATTAAAACCTGTAGTCCGAATATGTTCCCACCCACAGATAAATAAGTTGTTCAGGAGGAAAGATCACAATGATATTTCTTCTGTTCGAATCTCCCAGACAGCAGAGAACAGACAGACAGTACTGACTGCTGGAATAAGTCCAGAAAGTGTCGCTTTAAACGACGACTTTCTCGTGGTCGAGGACCCACAGGAGAAAGTGGATTTGCTGAGCGCTTGTTTCGAGACCGTGTACACGGTGAACAATCTTGTTCGCCGTAACCACGACATTGAGAATAGGGCTCTGGTGAGCCATCTCTATCTGCGCACCGAACTTGAGAATTGGCGATCTGAGAATAACGGATTCACCGTGTTCACTGATGAAAACCATGCTAATGCAGTTGTCGCCAACGGCCGAGATGCATCGCACTTGTTCGTGTCGAAGGATGATCTTCTATGCATCATCGAGTTGTTGCGGTCAAATTTTCCGCAACAAGAGCCATTCTCAATTCCCGGTACCCTCCTAACACACTCCCTCTTTTCTTGGTATGCGATCCCCATGGTCTGAAGAAGTGGAGGGGCAACCATGGTACCATCAGCCATTGGTCCACGTCGTTAGATCCGTGGAGTAGCAACCACCACAGGTAACCTGCAGGGGCGGGAGGTCCAAAAAGACTACAGGCGGACGGCCTGTGGCGACGGATACAGACGGACGGTCTGTGAAGGCAGATACAGACGGACGGTCTGCGACAAGGATACAGGCGGACGGCCTGTGACAGCGGATACAGACGGGCGGTCTGGGGAGAGCTAAGACAGACGGACGGTCTGTAAAGGCGGGGTGCAAGTTCATAGCACTCTGAAACCAGACGGACGGTCTGCAACGGCGGGGTGGACACGTCCCAAGGTACTTAAACACCCACCCTGCAAAAACAAAATAAGCGAGACAAAATGAAATTCGTGGGCGCGGGCGGACGGCCCGAATAGTCAAAGGCCCAAAAGCGAATTAAAATCTACCACGAACACGGTAGTGAGCTAAGTTGGATGGGGGACGGGGCGAAGATCCCTTTTGATCCAACTCCGTCGAGGGAGCACCGAAGGAGCAGCAGAGGCGTGTGGGCGGACGGCCACGTTATAATACACCCACCAACACTAAATAAGCATGGACTAACCAAGAGCGCCGTCGCACCCTATCAGCCGATTAGTATTGACAGATGTCACGTCAAGCTGACCCAACCCAAGCGAAACCTGGAACCAGAATGGCCGAGAGCCCACCCTAAATGTTGACATATTATAAGGTATGACACGCTATTGACAGATCCCCATCTCCCCAAACCTGCGCAGAACTCCACCAGACTCAGGTAATTGGCGCGTAGGTAGTGGACTTGGTTTCCTCGTCCGCCCTCAATAGCTAGAGTTTAACTTGCCATAATGGGTGAGATATTTATAATCGCCCCGAGGTCGTCTTTCTTCCTTACGGCGGTTTCCTGTATTTCTTTTGCCTTTCGCACTTTTAATTGTTATGTAGTGGGTTTAGCTACGGTTGACCGTTCAGCAAAATGGCCTAGCGATTGTTAGCATGAACGCGGGAAAACACCAATCAGGTTGGATTGGAAAGATTGTCCCAGGTCGGTCAGAGAATTTATCGCAAGCTGGCTTTCCAGTCGCGCTGAATTCGGAGCTCGGAGAGTGAATGGAAAGTAAGAGCGAAAGGGTAACGGCAGGCATACGCACACCACTGCAAAATAGCTTTGGATAGGCTGGAAGGTGCCGCTCGTTGGTTCGCCTTACTGTATGTGTGTGGACAGTGGGATGGCGGATAGCCACCATTACAAGTGGACATCCATTGCACGCCATCAGTGGGATTGCCCTGTCAATGTGGGTGTGTGAGAGATTGAGTCCAACACTGACCGACTTTGGACAATAGGAAAATCTGGAAAATCACTTCTTGGTTGACCAGCGATTTAGCGAGTTGTTTTTGAAGTGTTCGGCAATTTTGCTGAAAGTTATAGTGGAAAAAAAGGAAGTTTTGTGAAGAAAGTTAAGGAAGACTGCAGAAGGCAAATAAAGGAAGCTAAATTTGGAAGACAGGCGAAAGGACGAATTTCAGAGGAAAATAAGGAAGATTGAGGATAGGACAGGAAACAAAGGAGCAGGGTTACTAAAGCTAAGTATAGTTTCGTTTGATTACTTAACACGTAATCACACGTGATAGTCTGGTAGGATTCTGTTCCGTAACAAAGAAAAATCCTGAGAATAGACGGGACACGCGACCCCTTAAAATTCTATAATTTTGTACTCGGGACAAGTGATAGCGGGTTATACCAACGGTCCGTAACGACCCGTTGTACCCACCAGTAAATTTTCAGGGAATTTCAAATCCCGCAATAAATACCGTGCTCCAACGGAGAATTATAACGTTGTGGAAATTTTTGCGTTCTTTTCATTTTTTTTTGCGAAATTATATTTTATTTAAATTTTCAGCGGGTCTGTACCAAGGTTTCACAATTTCCCATAAAATTGTGTGGCGCCCACTTTATTTCGTTACATTTTCCTGGTTCCATTCATTGGATCGAACATTTTTTTCTTTTTTTACCTTCATATCAGCGATCATTTTCGTTGAACCCACCCCGTCCCACTCAGCTACCGGGAAGTAGCAGTGACCTGTTGCTTGTTGCTGATTATCTATGGTCTGTGGCTATTTGACAGCGTATATTCGATTTTTTTCCTTCGGGCGGTGGCGGCCGCAAATTTTCTCGTCGTTTGTTCCGCCATTTAATAGATTAATAAGTAATTTGTTTCCGCGGATCGTGGCCTAAATAATTTAGCAACAGAGTCACTAAAGAATAAAAAGTCGGCGGGGATGGATGGTGTCCCAAACGTCGTATTGAGACACCTGCCTCTGGAGGCTGTAGATATTTTCACCACGCTGTTTAACAATGCGCTGAATAATGAACATTATCCGGCGCATTGGAAGGTAGCTGTGGTACACCCTATCCCGAAAAAAGGTAAAGATAGGACGAACCCTGCCAATCTCCGGTCAATTAGCTTGCTTCCGAATATTAGCAAGGTCTTTGAAAAGGCTGTCAATAGAGCACTGTTAAAGTGGGTCGAGGACAGTAACATAATTCCAGACAACCAGTTTGGTTTCATTGCGAGTCATGACACTATTCATGCCGCGTCGAAACTGGTTTCCGACATTCAGTGGAATGAATGCAAGAACCAATGCACGGGTGCTTGACTGGTTGATTTTGAGAAGGCTTTCGACACCGTATGGTTAGAGGGACTTTTCTACAAGTTGACCAGGCGGGGGATGCACAAACCTTTGCTATATGTAATTTATAATATGCTTATGAGAAAGAAGTTCGTTGTCAATGTGGCAACGTGACTTCGAGCAGAGTCTTTAAAATTAAAAACGGTTTACAGCAGGGGGCGGCCAATTCTCCTATCCTGTTTAACATTTACACGAGTGATCTGGTAGGTTCACTCAGACATGCTATAGCGTATTCCGATGATTTGGTGGCATACAGATCAGGTCCTAAAATCGAGGTCATTAATATCCTTTTGCAGCGTGACTTCGATCAAATTAATCGATATTGCGACGACTGGAAGTTGAAAATCAACTTTCAGAAGACGGAAACAATCTTGTTCAGAACTCCATTGGCAAATGTACATAGAGAGTACGCTCCGGTCTGACTTTATCCCGCCGGAGGCATTTATCCATATTGTTGCAAAAGGGCTGGTACAGACGAGGGATGGTATCCCGGTATTATACCACCGCTTCCGCAGCGCGAGAGATAAGCGGCTTATCCGCGGCGAGGACGTCGCCAATGCTCATGAGTTCCTCCGTTTTAGTACCGCAATAGCGGAGAGGGATAAATTCGATACAGAAAAACAATTTGCCGAATTTTGGTGGCTTTTTGGTGGGGGGGGGGGGGGGTTTACATGCCCTCCCAAGACGGTGCGTTACTCTAGGTAACATCCTCTTAGTTCATAAGTTAGATTAAGTTAGCTAGGGCGTTTCTGGGAGAGGCCGGGCTCGTCAACTTGTTGTAGTGCTTCCGGGAGAAGATTGACGCTGTAAGGCTTCAGTTAGCTCAGGAGAGCGCATGTGAAAGGCAACGAGTGCTCAGAATCCGAATTATAGTTAGAATATGTTAGGTAGTTAAGTAAGTAGAATAATAACTAAAAAGCTACAACTAAATTAGCTGTAGTTTCTTTGAACGTACATAGCTAAACCATAATTTTAGTTGCAGTTGCCACAAATTTTGAACCTAAATTAGTTATTAGTTGCGAAGTGTAACTAAGCGTGTTTAGTTGTGAAAAATTAGTTGTCAGAGTGTAACTAACAATAATTAGCTTTAGTTTTAGCTTTTTAGCTATCGATTAAACACAACTAATAATTTTTTTTTAAACAATTTAACCCGAAAAGGCTTACAGAAACAGGAGCGATTCTTTTATTTCGTTATTAATTATGTTTAATTTTAGAGATTATTATGACCTTACGAAACACGGGGAAATAGTCTGGAAGTAGATTTGTCTTCGATAAGTTTTGAATAATTGAGGTTGTATAGCTTGAAGTTTGTTGTACATCAGTTGAAGGTAATAGGTAACCGATGGCCGATTGAAGAATGCCACTTTTAGTTGTCATAAGGTTATTTACCAAGAGGTCCTTGGAGCACCAAATAAGGTCCTTAAACTCGATTTTTTTTTCAAAAACACCAAGAAAATCGCGCCTTATATCTGTGTTCAATGTTATTTGATTAAGAGGTCCTTGTAACAATCAAAAAAGGTCCTTGAAAATCGAAAAAGGGATATTATTCCAAAATATCATTTGAGCCCACACGGTATATCTGTGTTCAGTGTTATTTGACTAAGAGGTCCTTCCAACAATAAAGAAGGTCCTTAAAACTTGGAAAAAGGATATTTTTCCAAAAAAATCATTTAAATCCACACGGTATATCTGAGTTCAATGTTATTTGACTAAGAGGTCCTTGCAACAACAAAAAAGGTCCTTAAAACTTGAAAAAAGGATATTTTGCAAAATATCATTTGAATACACACGGTATATCTGTGTTAAATGTTATTTGACTAAGAGGTCCTTGCAACAACAAAAATGTCCTTAAAACTTGAAAAAAGGATATTTTTCCAAAATATCATTTGAATCCACACGGTATATCTGTGTTAAATGTTATTTGACTAAAAGGTCCTTGCAACAAAAAAGGTCCTTAAAACTTGAAAAAAGGATATTTTTCCAAGATATCATTTGAATCCACACGGTATATCTGTGTTAAATGTTATTTGACTAAGAGGTCCTTGCAACAACAAAAAAGGTCCTAGTCGAAAACAGGATATTTTTCCAAAATGTCATTAGAATCCGCACGGTATATTTGCGTTCAATGTTATTTGACTAAGAGTTCTTTGGAACAACAAAAAGGTCCTTAAAAGTCGAAAAAATGATATTTTTCCAAAATGTTTGTTGTTTCTAGGACCCCTTATTCAAATAACATTGAACTCATGTATACCGTGCCGTTTCTAAAGACATTTTGGAAAATATCCTTTTTCGGGCTTAAAGGACCTTTATTGTGGCTCCAATGACCTCTTTGTAAAATAACATAATGTAAAATAAAAGGGACATTCAATCAATTTTTATTTTAAACGCAATATGCAGAATAAATCCCAATAAATTATCGCCATTATAGCAAAATAATAAATTTTGATTTAGTTATTAGTTATTACCTAGACAGCTAAAAAGCTACAGCTAAAAAGCTAACCAACTTTAAGTTGTCATCCGCAACTAACTTTTTCAACCTATCGAGCTTAGTTACACAACCTGCAACTAATAGCTAATTGCAAAAATTAGTTGTCATTATGATAGCTAACCACCAAATCGATTGCATTTTTAGCGCAGCTAATTTAACTACGTTAGTTACTTAGTTATGGCGTTAGCTAGATAACAAATTAGGTAGCTAACGTGCAACTGTGGTTTGTAGTTTGTTTTATATAAAAAATATAAAATCTTAATAATGCTACCGAGTTTTAATTGATTTTCTCGACGAATACTATGTAAGATTAGTTCGTAAATAGTTTTTATGCCGAAAGGCAATAATTATAAGATATAGTTAAGTTTAGGGCGTCCGCATAAGGACCAATAAATAAGTATCCTGTTAATTTTAAGTTATTAATTAATTTAAAAGTATCAGTTTACCACAAGATTTTGTCTACCTAGTTTTGCGGTAGTGCTACTGAGTGAAATGTGTCAAGTTTGAAAATGCATGTACTGATGTCAACTGATTTATTTGTTTGACATGAGATTTCATATTTTTTAGTTTAATATAACAAATATTCGCATATTTCTAAAAAAAAAAATAGGGAAGGGCTACAGTCCGCTTGGGCGAACTGTTTGATACCTTATTCTTATTCCTATCCCTCATAAGTGGGTGTGACAAAAGCCTCAGTATGGTTGAACTGGGCGGGTGGCGACGGTGTAGAGGTTAGTGTGTTCGCTTGTGACACGAGCGGTGCAGGTTCAATCCTCATGGGGAACAACTCCACCCATTCACGTGCCTCTACACCAAAAGGATTATTTCTGCCTGGTAGTACAATGAACCGTTACCGAGTCTGAGTGCTCTGGGAACGCTCTACATTTTTGTTATATAACATTTAAAGGATTTAATCGAAAAAAACGAAGCTTTTGTAAAAAAACGTGACTTTTCAATAAAATTGTTTTATTTAATAATTGTGGGCGTGTCAGTGGCGGATTTTAAAAATTGTATCTCCCAAGCAGTTTTAGGAGTCGAAGATCACAAATAAAAAGATTCAACTTTCGATTTCGATTTTTTCGATAAATTAGTTTTTTTTTTTTGAGTTTGTGGGCGTATTTATCCGGATTTCAAAAATCCTTAAATTTGATTATTTCGGGTCCCTAAAGAGTATATGGTTAAAATTTTAGCTCTCTAGGTTCAGCTGACGGACGGGCGGACATGGCCAGATCGAAATTACTATCGATACTGATCATAAATATACGAGTAGTAACTTTTAGGAGTCTACAAGTAATATTAAGGAATGTTACAAACTATGAGTCAAAATTAATATACCTTTAGAATACATATATCTTACAATCATTGCCAAGTGAAGTGGACGGCTAGAGTTACAGTGCTGTTTCATGATTCGCCACAACCGATCATCAGACTCTTTGTGAAACAGCGCTGCCCTGCGCACTATCTGCTCCAGTACGAGATTGAAGAAATCGCATGATAGCGCGTCCCCTTGACGAAATCCCGTGCATGTTTGAAATAGTTCGGAGGAGCTATTTCCAAACTGCTCGTTGCACCGCGTGTTTTCCAGAGTCACGCGACACATCTGAAACAGTTTTGCCGAGATTCTGAATTCGGCCATCGCCATATAGAGCTCCTGACGATTTATACTATCGTACGCGGCTTTGAGTCGATGAATAGGTTGTGTGTCTCGATTTGAAATTCGTAGTTCTTTTCCAGGATTTGCCTCAGTGTGAAAATTTGGCCTAGATCTGCCTGGCCGGAAGCCACACTGGTATGTGCCGATAAGTGTGTTGCAAAACGGTTTAAGACGTTCACACTGTACGTTGGATAGGATCACCGGACCTAAACATAATCGAAATTGTTTGGGCATGGTTATCTCGTAAAGTGTATGAAGGCGGCAGACAATTTGAAGACAAGGACACTTTAATCGAAGCTATTTGAGATGCCTGGGCCCAAATATCTCTTAATTATTTAAAAGAAACTGTATGATACTATTCCAAACCGTCTTATAGAGGCCTTATCGAAAAATGCCGGGCATACTCATTATTAATGTAGAAAAACCTAATACATAAATGTTTTACAACCATTAAATGTAAACATTTTATTAATTTTTTCCTTTCTTTCGAAGATTTTGCATGTGGCCTCATCCTAGTGGCGCATCTTTTTATACGCTTTTCAAGTAGTTCACTGTTTGATCTTGGGAAATTCCAGCGGCCGTTTCTTATTTACCATTTAATTTTATGACTTACTTTTGGGAAAATATGTACCAGTTCACAGGTAGTAAAAGTTTCCGGGTATAAAATTTGTAACAGGTATAAAGACTGAAAATCGATTGCAAAATGTAAGGCCTCATCCTTGTGATCGCCAGTGTATGACTCCAAGCTATAACTTTCTGATCTGATTTGATCTGACAGATTTCACTTACTTGTGCTGTTCTATTCTGTTTTGAATCTATTTTTAGTTCATTGAACACAGCTTATTATGTTTCTCAAAAACAGATCAAATTATTTATCCCTTTTCCCTTTTTTGAACATGGACGAAAAGGTACACAAGTTGTGGGTGTATATAGAAAAACTATAGGTAAGGTACTTCAGGTAATGTGAAGGAAAATATCAGAAGGTTTAAGAAAGAGGTATATTTCCTTAAATAAAATTACGACTTAATGACCGTGTATGTATAGTACTACTGTTCTCAATTAAATGGTGCTACAAATCGCATTTGATAGCTGGATACCTAAGCTCATTTGCCCAAAAAAATAAACATTACAGCGACGAGTTCCTTAGATGGAAGCTAAAAATATTTCATCGAAAGACAATGTCACACCACCCATTTGTTTGATGCTCCACATTACATTAAATAATCAAATCAAAATAAATGGAAATTATGCCAGCTATTCACCCGCAATTTATGTACCACGATAACCGCACACTCACAGATTAGCTCACAGTTATTCGGATATTTAGGATAATATTATTCAAATCATAGAAACACATCGTACATATCTTCTATTCAACATCTTTTGAGGCTAATGCGGTCGATTTACGAAACCAAATCTATTTTAGCTAACAATAGGCAATAATTTATTGGTGTTAATTTAACCCAAAATATCTTTAGCAGTATCTCCTTCCAGCCGATGGAATAACGTTCAGTTAAGACCAAATGTCTCACCGGAAAATGCCATTACCACCATAAAAGGTTCGCTCACATCAGTAGACGTTTATTTAATATTATTATGGGTATACTTAGTGCAATCCTTTCCTGAATAGGCTAATAATGTGTCCAATAACCCTCTTATACTACATTTCGTTCGAATATTGAAATGGTCTAAATCGGATATGAATGGGCAAACTATTTTCTGTAAATTGCTTAAATCAATCATGAGTGTTGTAAGAAATGGATTTATTGAATTGAGGGAAAGTTCCAAAGTTTATAAAGAATGCACTTTGTTATTAAACGTCATTTCCTAGGTGGGAAGTCACGTCCGCAGCCAAGCAAAAATGGAGAACATAGTAGACACACTCTCCTTAACACATCCTGTGCGGCCACCCGACATCCCAGTCGTACGACAGGAAACTTCCCTCTTAAGCGAAGATGAATTGACTCTTGCGATGAAATCACTGCAGAATTGAAAGGCGCCAGGACCTGATGGAATACCTTCGGAAGTGCTTAAGTCGATCGACAATACATACCCTCAGCTACTGCTGAGTATGTGCAACAGCTGCTTCCAAGGAGTCTTCCCCAGGAGCTGGAAAAGGCAGCGGCTGGTACTTATCGGGAAAGAGAAAAGAGACCCAGATTACCTATCACCATACAGACATCTGTGTATTCTGGACACCGCGTGGAATCTCTTGGAAAAGATGCTGAAACCAAAGCTTACAACAGCGGTGGAAAGAGCAGCAGACTTGCCTGGAAGACAGTACGGTTTCAGGAAGGGATGCTCCACGGTTGGAGCAATTTAAGAAGTGGTAAGGAGTATCCGAACGGTACATCAGGGCAGCTACAACTCAAGAAAAATCGTACTACTAGGGACTTTAGATGTGCGAAATGCCTTCAACTCAGCTAGATTGGTAGACATCCTAAATGATTGAGAACTCTTTTAAAAGGTGCTCATTATGAATGGTGAAGGATTACCCAAAGGACCGCTAGCTTCTTTACGACACCACAAAAGGCCCTCGCAGAAAAGAAATTATTGCTGGAGCAGTACAGGGATCAATCATTGGACCCAATCGACGCCCAAAGACACTTTTCTTTTGGGGTATGCCGATGATATCGCCGCGCTATTGACGACAAGAGACACCGGAAGCGCGCCAAGAAAACTGAACCAGGAGATGAGACGAGGCCACCGAAAACACAGAGATAGTTCTCCTGACCAGGAAAAGGATTCTCCCTATCGTCGACTTTCGAGTTGACTCTGACATAGCAGAAGCGATTAAGTACTTAGGAATGGCCTTTAATAGGACGCTCACTTTCTGGGAGTAGATAAGCTCTGTATCAGCACGGGCAGCGAAGCGAAGGAACACGGAAAAGTAAATTACTACGTTACCCAATTCCTAACCGGGCAGGGGTACTTCATCGCCTACCTCCACAGGACATGCAAAACGAGGATTTCTGTATATCAGTAGGGAGACTCCGAAATGGGCGGCGTCCATCATACATTCTTTGACTGCAACATATGGGCAGCGGAGAGAAGAGGGCTCGAATCTCTGATCGGAGCCACTACTGCATACAACATAGCCGCAAAAATGTTAAAGAGTGGGGCAGAACTGGAATCGAGCATCATCTTTCATTTAAAACAAAAACGAGAAAGAGGAACCCAAACACACCCTCGTAAGCCTTAGGCCACAGATGACGTACAATACTTTTTTTTTTTACTTTTAAATTCATTTTTATTAATTATTAGCTTATATCAACTTACATACTAGACAAAAATGATTAAATCTAACTTAAAATTAACAGGATACTTATTCTAGATTATTGATCCTTATGCGGACGCCCTAAACTTAACTATATCTTATAATTATTGCCTTTCGGCCTAAAAACTATTTTACGAACTAATCTTACATATGTGTTCCTCGAGAAAATTAAATAAAACTCGGCATCATTATTTAAATTTTATATTTTTATATAAAACAAATTACCAACTACCTATTCTACTTACTTAAACTACCTAACATATTCTAACTATAATTAGGATTCTGAACACTCGTTGCCTTGCGCAACAAGTGGTCAAAATTCTAATTGCTTTCCGGGTACCTGGCAGTCGTCAACGTGCACACGCGCCGCCGTGAGCCGACTGAAGCCTTACAGCGTCAGCCAACTCCCGGAAGCACCACCACACGTTGGCGAGCCCGGCCTCTCCCAAAAACGCCCTAGCTAACTTAATCTAACTTATAAGCTAAGAGGATGTTACCTAGAGTAACGCACCGTCCTGGGAGGGCATGTTGACCCCTCCCCCCTCAACAATCCACCAAAATTCGGCGAATTGCTTTTCCGTGTCGAATCTATCCCTCTCAGATATTGCGGTACTAAAACGGAGGAGCTCATGAGCATTGGCGACGTCCCCGTCATGGAGGAGCCGCTTATCTCTCGCGCTGCGGTAGCGATGGTATAAGACCGGAATACCATCCCTCGTCTGTACCAGCCCTTTTGCATCAATATGGATAAATGCCTCTGGCGGGATAAAGCCAGACCGGAGCGTACTCTCTATGTACATTTCATTGGGGTAGTAAGCCCCAAATATCAGACTATTGTCGCTGGCCATCGCCCTTGCAACGTGCCTTCGAGTGACCTTAATGAGGAAATTGTCAATCCTATTCAACTGAGCCCCATCGTATAGGACCTTGTTGGGATAGTATTTTATATAGTTGGATTCAGGCGTTCGGAACAACCGGAGACAGGTCCTAAGACATTGTCTCTCCAAAACCCGAATCTTTTCCATATAACTAGGCGCTATATTAAACCACAATGGACAACCATAAGCGATGATCGGCCTTATAAGGGCCACGTAGCAAATGACCTTCACTCTAGAGTCAAGTTGACTGCTATGAAACAGTCTCCTTGTCAGAGCATAAGCCTTCTTGGCCCCGGCAAGACAAGCAACTATATGTCTATCGAAATACAGATACTGGTCAAGCCAGATACCTAGATATCTAACTACGCTTCTGACCGCCAATGGCTGCCTATTTTGTCCAATAATGGCCAATTTCTTCCAGTTTTTTCTGGTATCCCTAGAGGCCCCAGCCAATGGAGTTCTGAACAAGATTGTTTCTGTCTTCTGAAAGTTGATTTTCAACTTCCAGTCGTCGCAATATCGCTTAATTTGATCGAAGTCACGCTGCAAAAGGATATTAATAACCTCGATTTTAGGACCTGATCTGTATGCCACCAAATCGTCGGCATACGCTATAGCATGTCTGAGTGAACCCACCAGATCACTCGTGTAAATGTTAAACAGGATCGGAGAATTGACCGCCCCCTGCTGTAAACCGTTTTTAATTTCAAAGACTCTGCTCGAAGTCACGTTGCCACATTTGACAACGAACTTCTTTCCCATAAGCATATTATAAATTACATATAGCAAAGGTTTGTGCATCCCCCGCCTGGTCAACTTGTAGAAAAGTCCCTCTAACCATACGGTGTCGAAAGCCTTTTCAAAATCAACCAGACAAGCACCCGTGCATTGGTTCTTGCATTTATTCCACTGAATGTCGGAAACCAGCTTCGACGCGGCATGAATAGTGTCATGCCTCGCCCTGAAACCAAACTGGTTGTCCGGGATTATGTTATAGTCCTCGACCCACTTTAACAGGGCTCTATTGACAACTTTTTCAAAGACCTTGCTAATATTCGGAAGCAAGCTAATTGACCGGAGATTGGCAGGGTTCGTCCTATCTTTACATTTTTTCGGGATAGGGTGTACCACAGCTACCTTCCAATGCGCCGGATAATGTGCATTATTCAGCGCATTGTTAAACAGCGTGGTGAAAATATCTACAGCCTCCAAAGGCAGGTGTCTCAATACGACGTTTGGGACACCATCCATCCCCGCCGACTTTTTATTTTTTAGTGACTCGAAGATGCACAGAAGATCATCCTTCGACACGAACAAGTGCGATGCATCTCGGCCATTGGCGACAACTGCATTAGCATGGTTTTCATCAGTGAACACGGTGAATCCGTTATTCTCAGATCGCCAATTCTCAAGTTCGGTGCGCAGATAGAAGTGGCTCACCAGAGCCCTATTCTCAATGTCGTGGTTACGGCGAACAGGATTGTTCACCGTATACACGGCCTCGAAACAAGCGCCCAGCAAATCCACTTTCTCCTGTGGGTCCTCGACCACGAAAAAATCGTCGTTTGAAGCGACACTTTCTGGACTTATTCCAGCAGTCAGTATTGTCTGTCTGTTCTCTGCTGTCTGGGAGATTCGAACACAAGGAATATCATTGTGATCTTTCCTCCTGAACAACTTATTTATCTGTGGGAACATATTCGGACTACAGGTTTTAATAGCCCGAATTTTATTGCCCCAATACAGACTTACAGATTTTCTGTAATTTTCCTTTATCAGCTGTTTCAGGATTCGGATCTCTGACTTCAGCATCCTTACCTCCGGGTCGTCGCGATCAGTACATTGCCTGTACAGCCGTTTAAGCCTCGAGAGCAGTCTACTTTTCTGTCGGTATAGTGCGTCGATTGTAGGGTTTCTGTACTTTTCTGTCTGGTCGTCGTCGGAACGTCCTACCCGAGGAATAGTTCGTTCCATAGTTCGTTTGATGGCGTCGTCCATTTGCAATAAATGCCGATCAATGTCATCATTTGTCATGTTGCTGTTTGTCGGTGGTTCGATCCCACTCGAACGTATATCTCGCTTTAACAATCTGGAGAAGCGCGACCATTGTGCCCTCCGATAATCGAATGAACACACTGCTTCGTACTCCTCCAGCAGCTTTTGCTCGTTCGGGATCCGTATTGCGGCGGCGAGTCCGTAGTGGTCACTATCGTACTCAAACGCACGCAAACAGTTCCGCGTGTATTGGTCTATGGTTGTCAGTTGAAGTCTTGCGTCCGTTAAGGCCAAGTCCAGGAAAGCACCGCTTCTTGGGAAAGAAGGGATATCCGTCGCGTACAACTCGAGTTTGTACTCAATCATATTGAGGCGCCACCAGTCGTGAAACTGGTTGCCCCTGGGATTTGCAGTAACATTTCCCCACGCCGCATGTTTGGCATTAATATCTCCGGCCAATGACGTACAATACGGCGTCCTGGTATGGACATAAAATACGGCACCACCCTGATGTAATGCAAAATGTTTGGAGTGAGAAAAAAACCTGGAAAAATGATTTTATACGATGCTTCTTTCAGCAGTTTGATGACCAGGGGCCTATAACACAATACAGCAAGTGCTTGTTAAACAAGCGAAATTCAACAACTGTTGAAAATTTGTGTAACACGTACTAACCAATCTGCGAGCACCTCAACAATTGTTTTAGAGCAATTTAACAAGTGGGAAATTTGATAATTCTACTGTTTCTGTAACTGGAAACAACAAGTGCTTAAAGAAAAGAGAATGCATTTGTTAAAAAGTTGATTAATTCTAACCGACGGTGACCGACTTGTTAGAAATAAACATTTGCAATAGTGTTTGCAAAGTGTGATACAGGAAGGTCATTTAAAATTTATTTAGTGAATAGCTACCTAACAATTTGCCATTAATAATGTTTTTTTTTTTTGATTCTGAGTCAGACAGTCAGTGACAGTGAGAATTTACGAAATATAAAAGTATTTAAAAACAGAATAAATTTCGAAATAGATTCCAATTTGTTCGTTGAAAAATTTCGTGTGCCAGTACAAGTTGTTGATTACCTGACTGAAAGTCTCTCACATAAATTGCGTTCGCCAACTAATAAAAGCAAGGCGCTTAGTGTTAGGGAGAAAATATTAGTATGGTTTGGGACTGGATCTCAGTACCATGTTATAAGTGACGTCCACGGTGTTAGCAAAATGACAGTCTGTCGGTGTGTTAAAGAAGTCACTTCTGCAGTGAATGAAATTGAATTTCCGAAACAAGTGTGTTGGCCTGATTTTTTTTTTAAATTCTGGCTCGCCAAGGCGATTTATAAGGGTGGGGGGGTACTTCGACCTAAAAGATCTTTTGTACCGTATGGGCCAGAAAAGTTTAAACTAGTAGAATTTCCACTTTCCGTGTAAAGCGGACAATTTTACCAGTAGAAGAATTCTTTATGTCCTCGGGGCTCATTTGCTCCCTGAAAAAGATCTTCTTTCTAATTCCATTAAGGGCTGGACATTCACATAAAATGTGTTCAGCTGACTCGTCCTCTTCAAGACAGAGTCGGCACTCAGGAGAGTCTGATATTCCTATTTTGTGTAGATGATATCTTAATCCATGGTGACCAGTAAGGTAACCTACTAGGTTTTTGATATCATGCCTGCTTAGGTTTAGATATTTGTTGGCATTTTTATTGAAGGACCGAATGGCTCGTTTGGCCTGTCTTAGACCTGGGATGCTTTCCCAAAGATAGATACATTTTCTATGTTCCCAGCTTTTAATTGCTGCCGTTGCTGCTGATCTAGGAGTGAAGCAGAAAGGTTCGGGACCTATGAAAGGTGTTTCTGAACCTTTTTTGGCCAATTCGACATGACCCGGAACCCACCATGATTTGGTCTTGTTTCTTATTCCGAGTGTTTGTAGGGTATTGAAGCAGTACATGACTGATTTGGAGTCAATGGTATACGAGCTAAGGGCGTTTATAGCTGCTTGACTATCCGTGAAAATATGGATGGTTGCACCTTTTATGCCAGATAAAATAATGTGGCTGGCGCATTCTTGAATGGCGTGGAGCTCCGCTTGAAATACGCTGGGACTTTTTCCCATGGGTATCGTAAAGCGTTTGTGTGGTCCGTATATTCCCGCTCCTACCCCCGTTTCCATTTTAGAACCATCCGTATACCACTTTATGCCGTTGTGGCTGTTTGGTTTGTTATTACTAACCCATGCTTCTCTCTTGGGGATCTCCGTGGAGAACCGTTTGTTGAAGCATAGTGTTTTTTGAATGCGGTCTGTGACCGCGCAGTTCATGTTAAGTTCTGGCAGTTCATCGAGAAGGGTCTTTAGTTCCGGGTAATCATTAAGACTTATCTGGTTTAACTGTATTAGACTTATTGCACTGCGGATCGCCACTTTTTGAATGTATATGTGGAGAGGTGTAATTCCTGTTATTGCTTCTATGGCAGCTGTTGGACAGGTTCGCATGGCTCCGGAGATACCAAGGCACGCAAGCCGTTGTACCTTTTTGAGTTTCTCTATTGCGACCTTTTGTGTGGATTTTGTCCACCATACTATGGAGGCGTATGTTATAATGGGTCTTATCATCACTGTGTAGATCCAGTGGACGATCTTTGGAGAGATTCCCCAGGTTCTGCCATATGTTTGACGACATGCCCATAAAGCTCTATTAGTTTTAGTGATTTTGTTATTTATGTGAGAGTTCCAGTTAAGTCTCTTGTCTAGGATTACTCCAAGATACTTGACTTCGTCGGAATACTCTACGACCGTGTCGTTTATTGTGATTAGGCCTAGGTCTAATTTCCTCCTTCTAGTGAAAGGAACGATGACGGCTTTACTGGGATTTATGGAAAGATTTTCCTTGATGCACCAGTCTATGGCTATCTTTAGAGCATTTTTCATTTTTGATGTGACTCCATTTGAGTCTTTGCCCCTGACTATGATGACAATATCATCGGCGTACCCAATTGTAGTATAGCCTAAATTGCTCAACTTGTGTAGCAGGTCATCGATGACCAATGACCACAAAAGGGGTGAAAGTACTCCCCCATGTTGGCCTGATAATATACACCTTACCATACAGAAGTTTTTTGAGAAAGGTGGAATGCCGGAAGTTTGCGGTGCGATCGATGGTATTTTGATCAACATTGATGCACCTTCAAACAATGAATTAGCTTTCATTGATCGGCATGGTAAGCATTCTCTGAATTGTATGGCAGTATGTGGACCAGACCTAAGATTCTATTATGTTATATGCAAGAGTACTGCGGAATACTACGCTTTATCAAAAAATGGAAAGTGGATGGAGACTGTTTCCCAATGCCGTAATATTAGGCGACAGCGCTTACCCATTAAAAACGTGGCTAATGCCACCTTCAACCTCAATCGCAAACACAGTATCTATTTTCCGATACAACAGGGCTCATAAAAAAACACGGCGCTTAGTTGACTGTGCATTCAGAGTTCTGAAAGAAAAGTTCCCATGCATGAATCACCTGCGAGTTGCGCCTATATTTGCTGCAAATATATTTAAATGCTGTGCTACTCTATGCAATATGTCTCGTAGCTATATGACCGACACCTATACGGTGCAGGAAGAAAACCATCACCGTCCCAAGGTGCACAGTTAAGGCAGCAGCAGCTTTTGAACTTCTTTCAAAATCAGCAATAAAAATAAACAGGCTATGTTTACGCAAAATATTTATTCATTTCCTTTAATTTTCATTTTAAAAAATAAACATTTCATTTACGTTGTAAAAAAAATTAGGTATTAATAAAAAAAATGTGCAATATTGGTCTAAATATAACGTAGTACCAGGGTTCTCATCCTCAGAATGGAAATCATCATCATTGTTTTCTGTTTGTAATTCGCTAGACAAATCTTGTGCAACAATTTTTCCCGCTTCACCATCCGCCAAACTTTTGGTTAAAGTGGACGGAGGATAACTCAATTTTTGTTCCAATAGTGCGTTCTCCAGTCTGGTTTTATAATTAACCAACTCTAAATGTTGGATCATAAGTTTACGTTTTTTTAAAACTATTGAACATTCCTTTCTGGCTAATCGCTTTCTCCCTGTAACGGCGGAATTATTTATATTAAAACTAAATCATCACTACATATATCTACCCATATACGTGTATTGTATAATATGTCTACCTATTATTTTGCGCACAGGGTTAGACAGAGGCGCAGAATTACTCTGCGTCATATTTCCACTTCTGAGAAAAAAAACAATATACAAATATGTGTAAATATGTAAAAACAAATGAGATTTTGTTAGCTCGACTCGAACCATTACTTCCTGGGTCTATAGAGTTTTCAACTCCGAGGCCAATTATAGCTTCTGACTCTCGTCCAATATTATCAAGTACGATATTATCGCAAGAACTCAATTTGCAGTCTTTACCTCCTCCAGAACCGGTTTTTTTCGCGTTATCTAACTTGGCCTATCAATAATTTTCCGTTTTCATTATGCATTTTCAACTTTTTTTGCAATCAATACTTACCACAGCATATTTCCTACAATTTTGCCAAAACACATCCCTGATATACGTCCAGTCTTTTCCTTCAGGAACTATATTTAAACTTTGTGCCAATATAAATACTTCAAGCCATTTATCACTTTTATTTGTTTTTGTTAACAAATCAGAGAATGCACCAAACAAAATATGTTTGTTTTCTCTTATTTAAGATAAGCCTCCTATTATCTTTTTTTCTGCACAAATTCTCCGACTCATCGTGTAAGACTGACTTGTTAAACTGATTCAACATAATCGAAGGAAATTTTCGATTTTACCAATTGTTACGGTTTTTGTTGTGTTACAGCTTTAATCTACACTTGTCAAATAAACATAATTCTACAAGTGCCTGTTGAGTTGTTGACTTGTTGTTCTGTGTTATAGGCCCCAGGAGGTCAAAATGAAAGACAATTTTGAGGTTCAGTAAAAATATAAGTGACAAAAGTGGTTTCTGTTGATAGTTGGAGAGATATAAGAATGAGAATTTAAGGGTTTGGACAAGTTTAGTTTGGAATATATATAAAGTCACCGCCAACGTATGAAATGACGGAATTCTATAGAGTCATTGTATAGAATGCCGGCTTATATTGGGAAATGTATGAAATATTTTTTTTTTTAATTACTATAGGTACACTTTGCCTAGGCATTTTATAGATATGGAGTTGATGTTAGGCAAAGTTGTAATGTTCAAACATAATATATAAAGAAGATCCGTATGAGACCTCAGTCCCTAGCCCATGAAAACTGGCAGCCATATATTCCTTTCGTTTCACGCAAAAGCGGTTCAAAAATGGGTGTTGGTGTTGATAGCGTGTGCGAGCTATCAAATAGGGGTGTGAGCGTTTTGGAAGAGGAACATCGACGAACATCGGAAGTTTTCGAGTTGTCGAAAAGTACGTGGTGGCGAGACTCAAGTGGTCCGTTTGTTTCTATTGATAGTACATAATTAAAGTGCAGTCGCGAGTTTTGGGAACATTTTTTTATTGAAAACAAAAGAAAAACGAATATCATAGCGTACAAAAGCGCGACAGCCTCACCAGAGAAAATTCCGCCCTCCAAAAAATGTCCTCGCCCAATGTCAGCTAAGGTCATATAGGCCAGCCAAGGAACAGTACTGAACACTTTTGCTGAATGAAGAAAATCATCTCATCATCTCAAGCCTAAGACATCGTGGGGTACCTGAACTTCACTGCTCCAATGATAGTTTTTTATACCATATTCTAGGGGTATATTAATTTTGACGCATAGTTTGTAACATACCTTAATATTGCCCGTAGACCCCTAAAAGTTACTATATTTATGATCAGCATCGATAGTAATGTCGACCTAGCCATGTCCGTCCGTCCGTCCGTCGGCAAAAATTAGGCCTTTAAACTGGACCTAGAGAGCTGAAATTTTAACCATATACTCTCTAGGGTCCCGAAATAATCAAGTTTACGAATTTTTGAAATCCGCCCACAGACACGCCCACAAACTCAAAAAAACTAAATTTTGGAAAAAATCGAATTTTGAGCTAGGAAGCTGAAATTTTTTATATATGATCTATGACTCCTAAAACTGCTCGGGATATAAAATTTTCAAAATCCGCCCACTGCCACGCCCACAAAAAAATAAAACAATTTTATTGAAAAACCAAAATTTGAGCTAGGGAGCTGAAATTTTTAATATATACTCTCTAGGGGCCCTTTAAGCTCATGTATAAATATTTTCAAAATCCGCCCACTGACACGCCCACAAATAAATAAAACAATTTTTTTGAAAATCCAAAGTTTGAGCTAGGGAGCTGAAATTTATAATATATACTCTCTAGGGGCCCTTTAAGCTCATGTATAAATATTTTCAAAATCCGCCCACTGACACGCCCACAAATAAATAAAACAATTTTTTTGAAAATCCAAAGTTTGAGCTAGGGAGCTGAAATTTATAATATATACTCTCTAGGGGCCCTTTATGCTCATGTGTTAATTTTTTTTAAATCCGCCTACTGACACGCCCACAATTAAATAAAACAATTTTATTGAAACACCCAAGTTTGAGCTAGGGAGCGTTTTTTTGATAAAATCCTTTATATGTTATATAACAAAATATGTAGAGCGTTCTTAACAATTTAACCATACTTAGACTTTTGTCACGCCCACTTATGAGGGATAGGAATAAGAATAGGGTATCCAACAGTTCGCCCAAGCGAACTGTAGCCCGTCCCTATGTTTTTTTTTTCTCATTGAAATTAATTGAATTTGGATTAAAGTTACTTTTTTTATATATCGATGAAATATTTATACTGTGTAAAATAAAATACTTAATTGCTTAAAGCAAATTTCAAATTAGAATTTTCATTGAAAAAAATTGAGTTTGCATTAAAGTTCTGTTTATTTGATCTATCAATACACGTATTGTGTGTTAACAGTAAATTTCAAATCAGTATTTTCAACGAATTTAACAAGCAATTAAATTTTCTTTCATTTTGAAATGGTTAAACACTGTTATAAAAGAATACTAGGGATAAATAATATTGTAAAGTTTGAGACTTTAATTTTTAATATATATAGTAGAAATAGAAATTTCATAACCATTTTTCTGATCCCTCGTGTAACAGCAATCGCGTTGACCCATTCATCGTGCACGCTGGAGGAGACGTCCAAAAATATCGAAGCGCAGAAGGGCGCGAAAGCAAGATTCACAAAAAGAGTATGAGTTACTTGTGTGTTGTTGTAGTTACCATAATACATAACTATAAGATGAAAGCCAGCATAGTATCTCAGTAAACTTTTCACCTTTAATTTGTTTAAATGAACCTGAAATGTTTAACATAAATTACAAAGTTAAAATGAGTGTTTAAATTGATTGGTAAGAGAGGGGGGGGGGGGCTATAGTGGGAAGTGATGGGGAAGTAGTAAAGGTAAGCTGGCATGGTAGCGTTTGCTTATAGGGGCTTACCACATAATATGGCCGAAGATAACCACAGCAGTGGACGAACAGAGTTCATGTGGGAGGGACAATAATGGCCAAGGTTCCAGCACACCTGGAATTGATGCTTCTTTTCTTTTCCGTCTTTTAATTTTTTTATCTATCGTCTTAGTCTGTTCCTTTTCTCATTTTATTTTTTTCTTCTCTTTCCTAATTAGTTTTTTTTACAATGATACATATAAATCCTGCGGCGTGTTAAGGACAGGCAAGAATCCACTCCGTCGGCGATCTGAGCCGTGCTTTACGCAAGACGTGCCAGCCTGCAACCTTACATGTTTCCCTCTCGCAAGCCGGACCAATGCCGACAATCGGTTTTGTGGAGATGGTTCGTTTAGAGGAAAACCATAAATGTAGGTGTTCGTATCAAAGTGTAGAATAAAAGATAATGTTGAAAAATCGTCTGGAATTAATATGGAAACAAGGTACCATGAAATAGGTGCCATTAAATAAGGTCCAATGCAAATGTGTCCAAAACCAAATTTTGAAATTGGTTCGACTCTTAAGAGTGCAATAAAACCGTTGGACTTTATTGCACTCATCTACTTCCCAGAAAATTACTTTTTCGAATCAATCAGTGTTAAGATTTTTTTTTCAAATCCTGAGTTGCTGAATGCTTCTTCGCGAACGCACGCTCTTCATGTTTTGCCCGTACAGATGTCGACACGCGACCATAGTACGGTAGTACGGGTCGCGAAAAAACAGAAAATATCAAAGTCGCGCAGTGTCGGTGTCAGTGCAAAAAAATAAGCCACAGCGTTGGGTACTCCATCGTCTTTTACTTGGCTATTGCAAGTGCCGTACGATTTTCGTGTGTGTAGTACACACTGTGTACTTGTAGTGGTTGGATAGAGGCGGCATCAGGTGGATAGCGGGTCGTGGTGGTGTTGATTTTGTTGGTAGACCAAAGCAAACAGAGTGGCGATGGTGTAGAGGTTAGTGTGTTGGCTTGTGATCCGTGCGGTGCAGGTTCAATCCCCATGGGGAACAATAACATACGCCACCCAATCTCCAGCCCCTACACCAAAATGAGGATTTCTGCCTAGTAATAAAATGGACCGTTACCGATTCTGAGTGCTCTGGGATTTGGATTTCCTTAAAAAAAAAAAATTGCACTTCACGGCTCTGCTTAAGTAGTTAGCGTCAGAGTTTGTGTTTTATTTATATTTGTCTTTTGTAATGTGTAGACATTCTGTAGTGAATGTGAGCAACGTCCGTGGGTTAAGAAAACATTTTGTTTTATTACACGCCCATCTCTCCCTCAATAAAGCAGCTGTTTTAGCACTAAGTGAAACACAGGTTAGCGGTTAGAACATAGTGTCATTATTCTTTCCTCATCGCGGTCTCGCCGTTTATATTCAGTGTGACACACCAATTGTGCTTCAATAAGAAATTCAAATATTTTTTTTAATCAAGATTTTAGGTTTAGGTGGCTGTTGGCAGAAGCCGACGCACTTTGACCAATTTAGATCCATTGTGATACCCCGTACATATTATCTACCTCAACTCTGTAGATGGGACTGGCCAACGACACGCGGTTGGTCCCCCATCTACGTACTAACCGCGCCCACGTCGTTTAATTGCGGTGATCTGACATGAACCGATTAACTCGACGTGGTATGGTCGTTAGTTTTTTAATCATATTAATGTATTCAATTTTTTATTGTATAGAAAATTAAATTTCATTTTATACAACTAATTGCTCATGTAGATGGTAGACCGTAAATGACCTCCATGCTCATCCACGCATATTCGACACCTGATCAGAAAATTATTCATTGCGACCTGCAGGGTTGAAGTCAGGATCGCCTCAATTATTGTTTTAATAGACTGCTTCAAATCAGTCAAATTCCTTGGTTTCGTTTTGTACACCTCTTGCTTGACATAGCCACATAAAAAGAAGTCTGGTGCAGTCAGGTCAGGTGACCTTGGGGGCCAGAGGAAAGTGGAGTTCTTGATATTAATTTGTTTAGGAATTTTCGTTGGGGGTCCACCAAAATCGGTCTCACCATGTGTGCAGTTGCTCCATCTTGCTGGAACCAAATGCTGTTGAAACGGATACTTCTTCGGCGCAGTTCTGGGTAAAACAAAATTCTTCAACATCTTTAAATAACGGTCCCCTTTGACAGTTACTGTTACACCGTTTTCTTCAAAGAGGTATGGCCCCACAATGTACCTTGATGAAACTGCGCACCACACAATGACTTGTTCTGCGTGCAGTACCGTGCCATGGAGTATTTGTGGATTGGATTCATTCAATATACGGCAATTTCGCTTATTTACATTGTCGTTTAGATCAAAATGGGCCTCATCAGACATAAACAAGCAATAGCAAAATTCCAGGCGAATAGGCAAACCCAGAGAGTTTAACTTGCTTGCAATTTAGACTTTGTACGGAAACAAGTTTAAGTCATCATTTATCCGTTGTAATGATCGTCTGCTAACTCCAATTTACGCAGAAAAGTTTGGAGTCGAAACGCTTGGATTTGCCTGAATTCACGATGCTACAGCCGCGATTGTGTCTTGAAGCCGAACATAGGGATCTCGATGTGCGATCCTTCCAGATTCGGCAAACATGTTTGCCAGCCTCATAATGGTTCATCTACTCGGGCGAGTGCCGCCAAACTCCCCCCTTAATTCCCTTTGGACGGAAATGAAGGACTGCAAAGCATGGTACCGCTGCACTATGCAAATCCTCTTTTCTGTATCCAAAGCATTCATTTTAATAAATCTAAATAGTAACCTGCTAATTACTCACACAGAAAAAAAGTTATTACGTTTTGTTTTTGTAGCAGGATTCGTGCACCACCCTGTATGGCCAATGTTCCAATCTGGAATTTAATTTTATTTGGCTAAAATTGCATGTCCGTTGGCAATTAATCCACTACTGTTTTATTTACAGAAGCCCAGATTTGGACAGACATTCAACTTATAATGAGTTTGATGCCCTGTCTCTTCTATCTCAAGAATTGTGTCCTTTCATCGTCGTACTGATATCGTCATTGCGGGAGATTTAAACATACTAAATTCAAGTTGGCTTCGACATTCTGGTCAGACAACACCCGGAGGAAGGAACGTCGAGATCATTGCTGAGTAAATAACCCGCCTCGGCTTGTAAATGAGCCGTTACGAGTACCGGACATTATCAGTTAAACTGCAAACACACTGGACAACGGTTTCTTTAAAGGGGCCCTTACACGGTCAATCGAATGACATCAATCACTAGCATGTGTTTGTGAAAATGTATGTGTATGAGTCACACACATTTGGTGAAGTCTGATTGACGAAAATCAAAGCAAGTTTGATTTTGCATGATGAACCTCATGCTGATTGATATGTGTAAGGGTTGGATTGACGTAATTACTTCATTTTGTCTCGTGCCACGGAAGCGGAAACATGTCTGGCGCCAGCGGAAAATTGAAGGACGATGAAGACCGAGCATTTGTATCGGAATTAATTGAAACCTATCGGTCATTACAATGATATTCCATGGAAATATTAAACAGGGTCGTTGGTTGTTGGTGAACACAGGTAATTGTGTTCCTTGTTACTCCCTATGATAAAAACAAGAAAGTCACAGAGGCTTGTCTCGCGTGACCAAATAGTCCATAAGACTACGAAGCCAAATCTGTGAATGAACAAAAGGTGTTACTCCACTGAATCATGCTGGCCACAGACTCCACGGATGAGTCAATGGTATCTTCGAGGGGTGCTGCGTCAATAGGTACCGTGGCATGCTTGCGGTTGCACGATACTAGCTCGCCGGATCCCCCCATCTTGTACCTATTACGTAGCTGACCATACATGTTTACATGCCTAAAAGTTACGAGCGTAAAGGAATCCAATTCTAGTGTGAAATTCTTAGCTGGTTGGGATGTGACTATCCCTCTGAATTCTCATGGTGGTGGGTGAGAGACCCTTAAAGCGAAAAAGAAATTTGTGGATGAACCTAAATTGTTATTCGGATCCCTGAGTGTAATCTTACCCTCCCTTAGTCACCATGCCCTAAAGGCATCAGGACGTATTGGTCATTACCCCACTCATATCGCAGGCAATGACCCCTTCCTGATATAAAAGAAATATAAATTTACTTCATGAACACCATGACCAATGTCCTGCAACTTTCACTTCCCCTCATGCACCCTAATCTACAACGACATTGCTATCACCTTTATCAAATAGCAAATAAAAGGAATTGCAGAGTTTCTATTTTCAATTCAAATACAGTGGACATTCGGTAACGTGAACACCGCCTAACGTGAACTACTCGGTAACGTGAACAAAATAAATTTTGCATTGACTACCTAGCAGCGTGAACAAGTCAAAAATCTCGGTAACGTGAACAATCACAAAATTCTTTTTTTTACTTCGTTTTTGAGATTATTTTTCGATTATTTATTTCTTTATTCTATTTTTAATTTCTTTTTCTGACATTTAATTCAAAACTTCAAATTGAACTCTCTTGTAAATTCTATCGAGCGCCAACAGTTGATTTTGACAGTTGAATTTTGGCGGTTTTAATTGTGCAGTTTGGTCGTCGAAATGAGCTCGAAAAAAGCGAAAACGGACATTTTGGAGCGCTTAAAAAAATGAGCTTCTGTTACTTCATTGTCAAAAGAATACATTGTCGCTAAATCAACGATATGCAGCTTTAGAAAAAAGGAAAGTGCAATTTTGAAGCGTGTGTCAAACACATTCTCGGGGCCAGGAAAAAGTCAAACAATGAAAAAAGGGGAGTTTCCCAGAATGGAAAAATGTCTCGACAGATGATTTGTTGGAATGCAAAACAGAAATTGGCCAGTTAGCGGAATAATGCTAAAGGAGAAAGCCAAGCAATTAAACTTAAAACTTTATGAAAACAAAGTCAATTGGTGGTGGTTGGCTTATGCGTTTTAAAAAACGTTATGGTATTCGTGTTTTGCAAATCACTGGAGAGAAACTTTCGTCACAACCTGAATTAGTGAATACATTTAAGAAGAAACTTAAAGAAATAATTGAAGAAATGCAGCTTTCCAAAGATCAGCTCTATAACCGACGAGTCTGGTTTATACAGAAAGCTTTTACCATTACATTTAAAATTACGAAGCTTCACTATAGAAACAGCATTTTGGCCTCAGTTGCAGCAAAAAACAAAAACTTGATAGAGTCGATGAAAACTGCAACATTAAAAGATGCCATTGTTTTATTGCATGATGCATGGAATCGAGTTAGCTGTGACACGTTAGCAAATTGCTGGAAAAATATTTTGAGTATTTTGGAACCTGGCGAAGATGAAGATGACAACATCCCGTTGAGCATATTAAAAGAATCATTGAACTCGGGAATCGAGTCACTGATAACTTCAACACTTAGTCTTCTCGGAAGTTTGAATCCTGAGGTTTGTTTGCAATGCTTCTAGGTATAGGTACTCAACGAAATGTTAAATTTTATTTGTTAAATTTTTTTATTTAAGGTTGAGTTGACCTTACCTATTATAAGAGAATGGAACGGTGATTTTTGTCAAGATGACAGAGGTGAAAATTATGAACATGAAGAGGAGGAAAATGATGATGTCGACAACGACGACGACATTGAAGCCATAGAAGATAATGTTGACCAAATAAGCGCAACAGAAGCAATTGATATTTTTAATAAAGCGTTGGATTGGGCCGTACAAGAAAAAGCTGACCAAAGCGATGTTAATGTGCTCTAACGCTTGAGAGAAAAGGCTGTACTTAAAAAGGCTGTGCTTTCGTTACAACAGAAAAGAATAATCGCCTGTCGACGTGCCATTGGTGTGAGCAGTGGTCAATACGCTGCTGCTTCTGGCTGCGACATATCGCCGCCTTGGGCGATCGATCTGCTGGATTGTGGTGGTTGCTGCTTCTTGTAGTCGTTACTGACACGCTGGTATCTGGCAATACACTGTTTCTTTGGACAGTGATTGCTGCTGGTGTTATTGCTGACGGTTCGTCTTGCTGCTTCTTTGAGCCGTTACGATGCTGGTGTTGCTGCTGATGTGTCGCCACGCTGCTTCTTTGGGCAGGGCGATGCTGATGTTACTGCTACTATGTCGTCACGCTGCTCATTTGGGCAGTGTTTTTTTGTTTTATGAAATCCTGGGCTTGGCCCTGGACAATTTATAGATTCATGTTGAAAATCACTCAAAGCTACTTTACTTCTGGTTTTTAACTCTCAAATCAAACAAATTAAAACGCATTTCCTCAGGGGATGCCTGGGATTGCGGCAGCTAATCAAAAACTTGTGGTATGTTCAACGTATCGACTGGAAAATAGAGAACAAGTTGAACTTGCTTCCTTTTATGGTGGGAATTTCCCATCCGCCTGCAGTTGTTTCGTTTTCGGTCAGTTCTCGATTGGCATGCCTGATTTGACATGCAGTTTGTACTGCGGTGCGGGTGCGTTCGTAAATGGGGTTCGTAATTGGGACCAGATAAATGAAATTTGAGCTAAATATTAGATTTAAAGAAATTTTTAATTTCTTCTGTCAAATGTATGCTGTCGCCTACACTCTTTAGATAAAGCCAATCTCCTTGGTGCTCACTTTGCAGCTTGCTCAAACAGATTGTACCTTATCTTCCCGTGAACTCGAGCGCGTAGAATACTCCATGGGACCAATCCACTTCGGCACTCGTATAGTTCCTCGGTGGCAAAACCATTGCGTAAGCTTTTCCAACTATTCTTTTCTTCATGGCTCTTCCCACAAAACATGAGAAAACAGCATTTGTCCAGCACGTCCCTAAAAGAGGTGAATCTTCTTTTCCCGCCTAATACTGACCAATTGCACTAACGCCCCTTCTTTCCAAGGTCATGGAAACGCTGTTAAACCGTCAGCTCATGAAATATCTTGAACTCCGAAAACTTTTTATTGACCGGCAGTATGGTTTTCGCAGCAACAGGTGCTGATTTGATGACTTATCGATCCGAAGACTAGATCCAATATCTTCACCCAGACGGTGAAAGTAAGAGCGTTGCGCTTGATATTTCAAATAGATAGATGGAGTTTGGCACCAAGCTCTCTTGTCGAAAATGCGTGCATTTGGAATCGATGATACTTTTCTTCAATGGATTAGAAATCACCTTTCGGACTGTTCATTTCAAGTTTTGTTGGGCGGTTACAAGTCTGCAACTCACCAAATAAATGCTTGTGTTCTCCAAGGCTCCGTTTTGTCCCCGATCCGCTTTCTCATTTTTATTAAAGACCTCCTGCCTGTTACTTCTAACCCAATCCATTCTTTCTCCGATGACAGTACCCTCAGCGTTGCACATTTGTTTCTTGGATCACACCTCTCATCTTCGGTTGTGGATCTGGAACGGCAACGTATATTAAGCTCATTAAATTCCGATCTCAACAGCATAACTCAGTGGGGTACAACCAACAAAGTGGAATTTAATGCTTCTTAACGCAATGCTGTCTTCTGTCTTCAAAGCAAAACCGAAACACTCTGCCATTATTCATGAATGGCATTAGTATCGATGAAACCCAAAGACTAAAGATAATGTTGACCAAATAAGCGCAACAGAAGCAATTGATATTTTTAATAAAGCGTTGGATTGGGCCGTACAAGAAAAATCTGACCAAAGCGATGTTAATGTGCTCTAACGCTTGAGAGAAAAGGCTGTACTTAAAAAGGCTGTGCTTTCGTTACAACAGAAAAGAATAATCGCCTGTCGACGTGCCATTGGTGTGAGCAGTGGTCAATACGCTGCTGCTTCTGGCTGCGACATATCGCCGCCTTGGGCGATCGATCTGCTGGATTGTGGTGGTTGCTGCTTCTTGTAGTCGTTACTGACACGCTGGTATCTGGCAATACACTGTTTCTTTGGACAGTGATTGCTGCTGGTGTTATTGCTGACGGTTCGTCTTGCTGCTTCTTTGAGCCGTTACGATGCTGGTGTTGCTGCTGATGTGTCGCCACGCTGCTTCTTTGGGCAGGGCGATGCTGATGTTACTGCTACTATGTCGTCACGCTGCTCATTTGGGCAGTGTTTTTTTGTTTTATGAAATCCTGGGCTTGGCCCTGGACAATTTATAGATTCATGTTGAAAATCACTCAAAGCTACTTTACTTCTGGTTTTTAACTCTCAAATCAAACAAATTAAAACGCATTTCCTCAGGGGATGCCTGGGATTGCGGCAGCTAATCAAAAACTTGTGGTATGTTCAACGTATCGACTGGAAAATAGAGAACAAGTTGAACTTGCTTCCTTTTATGGTGGGAATTTCCCATCCGCCTGCAGTTGTTTCGTTTTCGGTCAGTTCTCGATTGGCATGCCTGATTTGACATGCAGTTTGTACTGCGGTGCGGGTGCGTTCGTAAATGGGGTTCGTAATTGGGACCAGATAAATGAAATTTGAGCTAAATATTAGATTTAAAGAAATTTTTAATTTCTTCTGTCAAATGTATGCTGTCGCCTACACTCTTTAGATAAAGCCAATCTCCTTGGTGCTCACTTTGCAGCTTGCTCAAACAGATTGTACCTTATCTTCCCGTGAACTCGAGCGCGTAGAATACTCCATGGGACCAATCCACTTCGGCACTCGTATAGTTCCTCGGTGGCAAAACCATTGCGTAAGCTTTTCCAACTATTCTTTTCTTCATGGCTCTTCCCACAAAACATGAGAAAACAGCATTTGTCCAGCACGTCCCTAAAAGAGGTGAATCTTCTTTTCCCGCCTAATACTGACCAATTGCACTAACGCCCCTTCTTTCCAAGGTCATGGAAACGCTGTTAAACCGTCAGCTCATGAAATATCTTGAACTCCGAAAACTTTTTATTGACCGGCAGTATGGTTTTCGCAGCAACAGGTGCTGATTTGATGACTTATCGATCCGAAGACTAGATCCAATATCTTCACCCAGGCGGTGAAAGTAAGAGCGTTGCGCTTGATATTTCAAATAGATAGATGGAGTTTGGCACCAAGCTCTCTTGTCGAAAATGCGTGCATTTGGAATCGATGATACTTTTCTTCAATGGATTAGAAATCACCTTTCGGACTGTTCATTTCAAGTTTTGTTGGGCGGTTACAAGTCTGCAACTCACCAAATAAATGCTTGTGTTCTCCAAGGCTCCGTTTTGTCCCCGATCCGCTTTCTCATTTTTATTAAAGACCTCCTGCCTGTTACTTCTAACCCAATCCATTCTTTCTCCGATGACAGTACCCTCAGCGTTGCACATTTGTTTCTTGGATCACACCTCTCATCTTCGGTTGTGGATCTGGAACGGCAACGTATATTAAGCTCATTAAATTCCGATCTCAACAGCATAACTCAGTGGGGTACAACCAACAGAGTGGAATTTAATGCTTTTTAACGCAATGCTGTCTTCTGTCTTCAAAGCAAAACCGAAAGACTCTGCCATTATTCATGAATAGCATTAGTATCGATGAAACCCAAAGACTTTATTCTCGATATGAGTATTAATAACAGCCTTCGTTTGAATGACCTTACATTCGATGTCGCCAAGAACGCTGCAAACTGTTTAGGCAATTAGTGCAAGAAATACTTTACCCATTCTGATCTGGCTACAATTTATAAGGCATTTATTCGACCCAAACTTGAGTACAATGCTCATATCTGGGCCGGTGCCCCAATCACATATTTAGAGCTACTCAACAGAATACAAAAAACGCGCGATAAAAGTTATTGGCGGTAGGGATATCGCAGAAACATTTGACTCTCTTAGTCATCGCAGTAATGTCTCCAGGATATCGCTCTTTTATCGATATTTCCACCATTAGTGCTCAAATGAAATAGCCAGCTGCGTTCCACCTATAGAACATTTCAACCGCACCCTTAAGACTGTATTCGGCTGTACAGTGAAATGCAAAGAATCTTTCCTTAGCCGTTCAATACGAATGTGTTATGCTCTTCCTCGCTCCATTTTTCCTTCACATTATAATCTACAGACATTAAAAACCAACGTGCATCACCATCTCTCCCTATCTTCTACTCCTAATTTTCTTACGCCCCGCCCTGTATAGCAATTACATTATCAGGGGGTACTCGAAAAAACATTATAAAAAAATATAAAAAAAATAGAAGCAAGCAATCAAAAGGGTGAGCTTCTATTGCAAATTTATTATCTTTTTATACTCTATTCTAAGGGTATTATAATTTTTACTGATATACCTTATATTGCTCGTACAATCCTAAACGTTACAATTTTTGTGTCCATCCGTCTGTCCGGTGTCAATTTGTTGGCCCTTCATTCGAGCTACAAAGTTGAAATTTGGAATATTCACTCTCTAGGGGCATAAAATGCTCATGTGTAAATATCTAACTGTAATATGAAAGTACATACATTATATGTGAGTTCATCTATTCTGGTTAATCGAGATAAAAAATTCAAAAATTCTGTCTTTCATCCAGAAAAAATAAAGAAACACAATCTAAATGTGAAATTGAAATGTAAAGTTTCTCCACTCAGGTACGTTGGTGGTCCCAGGATGTTTAGTCTATCTTTGAGACTATTCCAGAAAGCTCTTAAATCTTCTGGTTGCCTTTTGACTTTGTTTTTGTCGATGACTGGGTTTGATTTTATTGCTGAAATCAAAGTAGTGAATTGCTCCCTATTTGTTGTTTGGCCCCATCAATTTAAACAATTTATTAAGATATATGTAAGCCCCTAATTTATAAATTGGCTTTTACTTACATTTTGTTATATTAATAATATTATCGAAAATGTTACTTATTTAAGTATTCTTCGAGTAGTATTTAACAGCAAATATAGTTAGAAAATTAAAAAAAGCCTAGCTGTGAGGACTAACATTATCAACTACTTAGCCAGTAAAAAATGTAACGCACATATAAGCACCATCTGTGAAATTTTGAGAGCTAAAGTTTTAAGCGAAGTCGACTACGGTTTATTGTTCTATGGCAACTGCTCAAAATCTACGATCAACATCATAAAGGCCCATTACCATGAAGCCGCTCGCAGGAGTATAAAAGCATTCCCTACAAGCCCCATTAAGAATGTATTGGTGGAAGCTGGACTTCCAACTATAGAAGACCGGATCTTGGAGACAAAAACCAAAAGCTTGCTTTCTGAAATAGGTCAATTATTGACAAGGACCTTAACACTTCCATTAATAGGAAAAGCCCCAGACGCATCCAATCAGCAATTTCAACATCCATAACATCCGCATAACAGATGAGAGTTCCTACCGGCTCCTTATGTAAATATGTGGAATTGTACCCACCATGGTATACTAAGCCCACATCCTTCATCATGGAACTAGCAAACGATTCTAAAGCAAGCACGCCATCTTCTGCATACCGTTAAACCTTCGCCGCTGTTACCTCAGACCTAAGGTCTAGAGGTTGGAGTTTTCTATTCATAAACGGATCAAAATTAAAGGACAGTACCTCGTTTGCTGCCGCACATGAAAATGGAGACATACTTGCTGTAATGATACTATCGATATAATACTATTACCGCCGAGGCAACAGCTATCCTGAAAACCTTGAATTCAGCCACAAAGGCGCACGGCAAATTCGTTATAGGGACAGACAGTCTATCAGTAATTATCGCTGTACTGAATCCTAAAAGGTAATAGCGCAGCAATTATTAATAAAATAGATTGGCTCATTAGAATACCCAATTAGTTTAAAATCATGTGGGTTCCTAGTCACTTTGGAATAAAAGGTAACGAATATGCGGACAGCACTGCTAACCTTGCTCACCGCGTTTCAGTCTTTATAGCCTGCCATCTACACCAAGCAAGACATTTTCTGACTCATGAAAACGACTGCTGGATTGGAGTACATAATTATAACCATCATTACTCAACAAAAAACGCCGATAGATAGCATCCAACTTATGCCACCACTTCCTCTTCTAAAGCGATGAACACGACGTTTGTTAGATTACGGTTAGGTACCACAGCGCTCACCCACGAACATCTCCTCAAGATAGAAAACCCAACTATGCCCAACATGTTACAACAACTTACCTATTTTGTTGCGGAGTTATTATAAAATTATGATATGAAATAAATATATACTAAAAAAAATACTAAACATCTCCTAAGATGTTGATTGAAATCAAGTGATGTCAAGGACAATTTTGTTCACAATTAAATACTTTTGATTAATAACTCGATACCTTCCCGTAAGAATGTACTAAGCGACATTTCTAAAATTTTACAGGAGACAAAAAAACTTCTTGTGTAGGTAATTATTTGTATATTTGGTAGTGATAAGCATAATTTTGATTGAGATTTGCGCCGCAATTTGTTTAATTATTGCATGAACGAAATTTCAATCAGATAAAAAGTTTTTGTCGCTTGATACAGAGGTTTTCGTCGCTTAGAATATTTTTATGGTCTAAAGATTGTCGCTTGACACAGGGGTAAATGGCGCTTAAATCATTGATGGTAGGAAACAATACAGGATTCCAAGAAATATTGTCGTTTAGTTCATTTGTAGGGTAAAGGCACTAGTATCCGGACAGTGTTAGTTTCCGGACACTTTGTGATTTTTTTGCGATTAATAGGTACATGATCCTTATAAATGCGAATAAAACAACAAATACACATTCTCTGATGTGTTTCACATTTACATACAAAGTTTCAAGCAGATAACCTGAATGGTTTAAGAGATATACTTCAGTTAAGTGTCCGACCCTCCGACATTAAGGGGTGAGGTTGTGAAGTGGTATTGTGTAAGAAAAAAAATAGTGGAAGCATTTGCAAAAAGTAAGTAAATTAAGATATGTTTATTAATTTTATTACAAAAGAAAGTTGTTAAAGTTAAGGATCTTCTAGGTCCTTTTATCAAAAAAATTTAATATCTGTACGACAAGTCGTACACCACGGATATTTCTTTTGGAATGAAACAACTACTTCACCACGTTATAAAACTATTTATTGACCGTACACCACGAGCACCAAAATTAGAATGCTTTACAAATTCAAAGATACTTAAAATCTAATCTCCACGAAAGCCTGGTTCCCAGGCATTCCTGCAACGTCAGCGTCTAGTGCATTGCGCGTGCATCCGGCAGGCATCAGGTATCCGGCGCGAGTATTCGTGTGACGGGAAATATGCTGACTCATCTGGGAACATGTTCGTTCATGCTGGATCAGGTGAGGACGGAGCATATCGGATCGTGTTAACTTTAATTTTGAATAAATATGACATTTTGATATTTAGTAAACAAAATTGTCAAAAAGTTTTTCTTTTTAGAATTTTTTTAGTGTCCGGATACTGAAACTAAATTTTAAGATTTTTTTAGTTCCCGGACACAGTGTCCGGATACTGAAAATATGAGGGAAAAGGAAAAATCTCTTTCTTAGGCCCTTAAATAGTAGTTTGGAATATATTCTGTGTTTTAATAAAAGAGAATTGCATTTCTCTCTCAATGTTTCAGTATTCGGACAGGGTTTCCTAAGTTAAAATATATGTGTCCGGATACTGAAAAATTAGATTCAGTTTCCGGACACCTTTGTTTTTAATGTAATTTTAAGTTTTTTATTCCTTTAAACTTCCTATCTTTTAAGGAATGAATTCAGAAAACATATCAAAGGCCTTAGAGGATATAAGGTCAAACCAAATAAGTCTCCGGAAAGCTGCAACTAAATATGGTATATGTCGTTCAACACTACATGACAGGCTGAAAAACAAAAGGTTACTTGGTGAAAAGGAAACTAAAATGGGTCCAGATCCTTACTTAACAGCTGAAGAGGAGAAAGAAGTTGCCAAGTGGTGTGCTGATCTTTGTAAATGTGGCTTTCCATTAAAAACTGATAACATGCTGAATACAGTGCAAAAGATAATAAAGGATTCAAAAAGAAAAACGCCATTCAAGGACGATAGACCAGGTAAGACATGGTTGCGGGCATTTATGAAACGAAATCCAAATCTAGCTTTGAGAGAAGCTGAAAACATTAGTAAGGGAAGAGCAGTTGTTAGTCAGGAAAACATTATAAAATGGTTTGAAGAGCTCGACACCTATTTGAAAAGTATTGACCAGGAACATATCATGTATGACCCGAGTAGGATATTAAATAGCGATGAGAGCAGCTTTTGTCTCTGCCCAAAGACTGGCAAAGTTATAGCCCCCAAAGGCTACAAAAATATATATCAGATTGCTGCTGGAAACGAAAAGGAGGCACTGACAGTCCTCATTGTTTTTTCTGCCGACGGAAAACTATTAGACCCAATGGTGGTTTTCCCATATGTGCGTCCACCGAAAGACATTGTGGAGAGTATGCCAAAATCTTGGATTTTAGGCAGAAGTGAAAGCGGATGGATGAGGAGCGAGACTTTTTTTGAGTATGTCGCAAACTGCGTTAACAAACGCTTGCTTGATGACAAAGTGGAACGTCCTGTGATATTGTTTGTCGATGGACACAAGTCACATTTAACACTAGAGTTGAGTGAATTTTGTTCCAAAAATCAAATCATTTTGTACGCATTGCCACCGAACACAACCCACATCATGCAGCCGGCTGATGTAAGTGTCTTCAAACCTCTTAAATCTGATTGAAAAAAAACACTTCGTGAGTGGCAAGCACTTACTAGACGAAATTTTTGTCCACTTTTAAATGAAGCAATAATGAAAAATAAGGATATGGTGGTAACGATACAAAACGGTTTTAGAAAGTGTGGTTTATACCCATTGAACCCTGCAGCTGTGGACTACTCAAAATGCGTCAGGAACAACGCTGAAAATTTGCTGATTGCTGAAGCTCCGCATCTATCAAATGTCGAACAACCTACGGAATTGAATAGGTTGAAGATCACTGGTGAAGTTATAAGAGAATTGTCTGAGCAGTTACAAAATGCTGGAGTTGATGTTGATACCATCTTAAAGGTAATTGAAGCTGAAGCATCAAAAGCAAAAGAAATATCAGCACCATCGCTAGACATTACGGTTGATGCTGCTCTTGGTAGGGTCCCGGGACACCTAGGAGATTTAGGCACGAGGGTTTATAATCTGAATATTGATGGATCCCTTGAAAAAGATATACCAGAAAACTGCGATGTAATTGGTGACCCCTTAAATTTATTGTCGCCTTCATCAATAATAGATTCTGAAAAAATTCATTCCACGCTTCAATCTTCAAGCCTACCAATTTTGACAATTCCTTCGGATCCAAGCGAAGTTTCAATTTTATCCAAAGAACCATCGATATCAAGTGGATTGAAAAGTAATCAATTGCCATCACCACTTTCCACTCATCTGTTTTATCCCAAGCCTACTTTTTTCGAAAAAAAAAATAAAATTAGGCAAGGAAACGTTACAAGGTCACCGAGCGCGATTTCGTCGGATGCTTGGAGGGAAATCTATGCAAAAAAAGAAAAGGAAAAAATGGATAAAATTGATGGCATAGAAAAAAGAAAACAAGCTAGATCAACAAAAAAGACAGACAAAAAAGCAACATTGTTAAAAAAGAAAATTATTAAAAAAAGAGAGAAGTGTCAGGAGTGCTTCGACGAGCTGCAAAGTGATATTGAAGATGAAAGCCTAAAAAACATCGGATGTGATAGCTGTGCCAGATGGTTTCATCTCAGCTGTACTTCAATGGCAGATTTGGGATATGAGTTAGCATCAAAAAAAGACTATAATTGCAAACATTGCTGTGATAGCAACAACCTTAATTAATATTAAGATACCTAGATATAAGTAATAATATACCTATAAGTTTATTTTTGATTTTTATTCTGTGAATGAAAAAAAAAACTTTGATTTTTTTAGCAAGCTGTTTGTGAAGTTACATTATTATAATTTTTTTTTTTACATAAACATACCTAAATCCTTGTTATTTATTGTTTTAACGACTAGTTTACTAAGAAAAGTGGATTGTTAACCTTATTATAAGAACTGAACTGTTTTTCGTTTGTTTTTGTGTTTTATGATGTAGGTACCTATCAAATTAAAAAAAATATGATTTTTTATATAAACTGAACTGAAGTATTATTAATTTTCTTATAAACATGAGCTGTTAGTGTGTCCTTATTTTTTAATTGCTTAGTAATAACTTTTATATATAAAAATAATAATTTTGTAACCTTTAAAAGTGCCAAACTGAATTATTTTATTGTTCATTTTTGTTTTTTTTTCTTATACTCTTTAAAAAAAATATTAAAGTATATGTATATATTTTTTCAAAAACTAACGATGTTTCATTTCATAAGAAACGGAGAAGAAATACCTATTAATTCGTACAAAATTTTCGTGTCCGGATACTAAAATAAAATTGTCCGGAAACTAAATTTTTCTGTCCGGATACTAGTGCAAATCTACTTTTTTTAGATTTCTAGTTTTTAAATAATTATGATGATAAATTTGCGAAGTTTGTTTATTTTGTGCTATCAAACATTAAACTTCTACTGCAAGAAAAGCACATTCACAAAATTATTATGAAATACGTATTTGACTGCAGTAAGTGCAATTTATAGCTGTCTGTTCAATGATCTTCACTCAAAAGAATACGCAAACAACTGGCAAGGGGAATCGAAACCTAACGGCAAGACTAAAAATATTTCAAAACAACGGTTATGTCTAGACAAAAATGTATCAAGCGACAACAAATGGAACAACTTGTCGGTGGTATTATGTTAAGCGACAATATCGGTTGAACTAAGCGCCATGTGCAAAATGTTTTTCTCGTAGGATGTGTTGCATAGTACAATTTTCTTTAGTATCATGGCGCTTAGCATAATAGTTTTGGCGGTTACAACAACTTACAGGGAATAACAAACAGCTACCTATCAAATTTGTCGGATACTTCAATTTTTATTTCTATAGGTATAGTTTCTTTTGTATCATTGGTAGAAACCTCAAATCAAGCCCAAAACGTGGCGCATACGGACATGTAAAAAAGTGATTTTCTGAAAAATTGTCGCTTAGTACATTCTTACGGGAAGGTGTCGACATATTTATTTGGATAAGGATTGATATTATGTTGATAAAACTCCTTCGCAAATAATGCATTAATTTCGAACAAATTTGATTCGAATTAAAAAGGTTATAGTGAGTCAATCTTAAAATATAGACATAACTGTCTCGGGCTTTTTTTAGAACTTTTAAAGAGGAACAATTCCATTATACATGATTTTTGCGTAACTTAAAACGCAACGGAAACTCTCAAAAAGGAATACTTTCCCCGTTTTGCAACATTTCCAATGATGCTTCGCTCCTACTGGTCGCAGCGTGATGCCATAAAGCCTAAAGCCTTCCTCGCTAAATGAGCTATCAAACTATCAAAAGGAATTTTTCAATTCAAAGCAGTAGTTCCTGAGATTAGCGCGTTCAACCAAACAAACTTTTCAGCTTTATAATCGACCTAAAAGATGTTTTGTACCGTATGGGCCAGAAAAGTTTAAACTAGTAGAATTCCCACTTTCCGTGTAAAGCAGACAATTTTACCAGTAGAAGAATTCTTTATGTCCTCCGGGCTCATTTGCTTCATGAGAAAGATCTTCTTTCTAATTCCATTAAGGGCTGGACATTCACATAAAATGTGTTCAGCTGACTCGTCCTCTTCAAGACAGAGTCGGCACTCAGGAGAGTCTGATATTCTCATTTTGTGTAGATGATATCTTAAACCATGGTGACCAGTAAGGTAACCTACTAGGTTTTTGATATCATGCCTGCTTAGGTTTAGACATTTGCTGCCATTTTGATTGAAGGGCCGAATGGCTCGTTTGGCCTGTCTTAGACCTGCGATGCTTTCCCAAAGATAGATACATTTTCTATGTTCCCAGCTTTTAATTGTTGCCGTTGCTGCTGATCTAGGAGTGCAGCAGAAAGGTTCGGGACCTATGAAAGGTATTTCTGAACCTTTTCTGGTCAGTTCGTCGGCCTTTTCGTTACCTTCTAACCCGACATGACCCGGAACCCACCATAATTTGGTCTTGTTTCTTATTCCGAGTGTTTGTAGGGTATTGAAGCAGTACATGACTGATTTGGAGTCAATGGTATACGAGCTAAGGGCGTTTATAGCTGCTTGACTATCCGTGAAAATATGGATGGTTGCACCTTTTATGCCAGATAAAATAATGTGGCTGGCGCATTCTTGAATGGCGTGGAGCTCTGCTTGAAATACGCTGGGACTTTTTCCCATTGGTATCGTAAAGCGTTTGTGTGGTCCGTATATTCCCGCTCCTATCCCCGTTTCCATTTTAGAACCATCCGTATACCACTTTATGCCGTTGTGGCTGTTTGGTGGGTTATTACTAACCCATGCTTCTCTCTTGGGGATCTCCGTGGAGAACCGTTTGTTGAAGCATAGTGTTTTATGAATGCGGTCTGTTACCGCGCAGTTCATGTTAAGTTCTGGCAGTTCATCGAGAAGGGTCTTTAGTTCCGGATGATCATTAAGACTTATCTCGTTTAACTGTATTAGACTTATTGCACTGCGGATCGCCACTTTTTGGGTGTATATGTGGAGAGGTGTAATTACTGTTATTGCCTCTATGCCAGCTGTTGGACAGGTTCGCATGGCTCCGGAGATACCAAGGCACGCAAGCCGTTGTACCTTTTTGAGCTTCTCTATTGCGACCTTTTGTGTGGATTTTGTCCACCATACTATGGAGGCGTGTGTTATAATGGGTCTTATCATCACTGTGTAGATCCCGTGGACGATTTTTGGAGAGATTCCACAGGTTCTGTCATATGTGCGACGACAGGCCCATAAAGCTCTATTAGCTTTAGTGATTTTGTTGTTTATGTGAGAGTTCCAATTAAGTCTCTTGTCCAGGGTTACTAAAAGATACTTGACTTCGTCGGAATACTCTACGACCGTGTCGTTTATTGTGATTAGGCCTAGGTCTAATTTCCTCCTTTTAGTGAAAGGAACGATGACGGCTTTACTGGGATTTATGGAAAGATTTTCCTTGATGCACCAGTCTATGGCTGTGTTTAGAGTATTTTTCATTTTTGAAGTGACTCCAATTGAGTCTTTGCCCCTGACTATGATGACAATATCATCGGCATACCCAATTGCGGTGTAGCCCAAATTGCACATCTTGTGTAGCAGGTCATCGATGACCAATGACCACAAAAGGGGTGAAAGTATTCCCCCTTGTGGGCAACCCCTTACGGCTGTTACTGATACTGAGGTCATTCCTGACGAGGCAGTTATTTTGCGACTTTCCAGCATCGCTTTGATCCATTTAATAGTTGGTTTGTCTATGTTTCTATGGTACAAAGCATTTGATATGGATTCATATCCAGTGTTGTCAAAAGCACCCTCTATGTCCAAAAAGGCACAAAGTGCGATTTCTTTGCAACGGTATCTATGTGTTTTTTATATCTGTAGTTAGTCTTAACAGAGCGCCTTCCGTGGATTTGCCCTTTTGGTACGCATATTGGTGAGGGTGCAGAGGCATGCTTTTTGATATGCATTCTCTCATGTGGATGTCATTAGTCCTTTCCATTGTTTTCAGAAAAAACGATGTCAAGCTTATCGGACGATATGATTTAGGTAATTCGCTCGGCTTGTTTCCCGGTTTGGGTATAAATACTACGTTTACCTCCCTCCAGGTAACTGGTATATACCCCCAGTTGAAGCTGAACCTAAATAAGGCAATCATGGATGGTAATAAAAATTCTATTCCATTTTGAATGAGGGCTGGAAAAATACCGTCTGTTCCTGTGTAGTATAGTATAGTATAGTATAGATACATTTTAATAATAATAATACATACTTACATTTTACAGCACAACAATTATTTCTCACCCAAACATTACAACAAATCCGCAACATTTGATATGCGGATCACAAATGCATGGAACGAAGGCATTCACGTGAATAGCAGAATACAATTACAACTGGGCCATTTCCACCAGGTCAAGGATTCGTGAAGCTCATATAAGCCCTTGCGAGATCAACAAATAAAACTAAATTTTTGTTAGTTGTACATAGATGTATGTATATTACACTTTCTTGCTTGTCTAATAAACTCTTAAAAATATACAAATAGCTTTTTTATTTTACAAATACAATAAAGCTTAAATTTAAAAGGAATCAATTTATGAAAAATATATTAGAATGTTAAATGTATGTATGTATTAAATTCGCTAGCTAAATTTATATATGGAGAAATCAAAATTGTGTTGTTTAACAAACACACGTTCCGTCAGCTTTCACAATCATTTACACAAGATTAAGATTGAAGTTTCCTTGTGGTACCACATTGGACCGAAATAGCGGTCTAAGTGAGCCTAGGCTTTGTGAGGCAGCCACCTTACCTAACCTAACCTAAGATTGAAGTTTACAACATTTACAAAAGAAATAGGTATTAATTGGGGCCTGAATAAAAATGTTACACAGTGCGCCATGTAGGTAATGGCGTCATCATTATTCAGAGCATTTATTTAGACACAGTGGGCCTGCCATATAACAAAATTATTGCGAAGTATAAATTAGTGGCCCAGTTTTGTTGTATTTCCTTTAACTTAGAAGTCAAAGGGACTACAAATTTAAGCTCCGCGATAATTAGTTATTGGTACGTACGGGCCAATGACACAAAAGAATAATATTAATATGCTTTACATATTTTAGTGATGAAAGGTTGTGTATGTTTGTGCTAAGTCCTCTCTTGTTGCCAGAGATTTTATTTTCGATCACAGCTTTTTCGAAAAATGTTCTTTGACAAAAATTCGTTTATTTTTAGGTTTGGTATAGTTTTTGTTTTTCCGAGGAATTTCGTTTAAGTAGATACGCTAATCCTTGCATGTTATGTAAGCAAGAATGTCTCCTTTTTTACGTTATAAATGCAATGAAACTACCTTCGAGCGTCTCTTCGCTTTAAAACATCGAATATCACTTCGGAAGCGTTCTGATCGTCCTGATTGTGAGACGCGTCAGAATCGGAATTTTCAAGTAATGGAATGCTTTGACCGGACTGATTGTGGAAAGACATCGAATGTGCAGGGTTATCACGAATATTTCCATTTGTGTTATTCTCGAAGATTTCCTCCTCCAGTTTTGGTAAAGTCAAAGTTGAATACTTATGTATCACATGACAACAAATACCGCCGAGACACACAATGAGACCAAGAACATTCATCAACGACAGCTGATCGCCGTTTAGTTCAACAGCAAGTGCTAACTGGAAAATGTCCTGAAAAAGGTAAGTTTTAGTTAAATTAATAAAGCATATTATGGGTTTAAAATGATTTGTTACCCCAATTTCATCCCCTAAAACAATTAAATTACAACGCAACACAAAGCTTCGATTTGAGATGACCAAAATGCTGTGTAGTACAACGACTTTAGGGTGTTCAAATGTTCGAAAATGCAACGTGAGCTAGCAGATGGTATAGAGTTCTACAAAGCACACATCACTGCCACCCAAACTATAAGACGGGATAGAGCATTATTTTAGTTAAAGACTAAGTGATGGAAAGAGAGCGCTCATTCATGACGTTTTAAAGTCAGAGAAACACGCAAGTCAAGGCAAGTTTTACCAACATAGAGATGCTCAAACACAGCAACTGGGTAATTTCGGAATATCTATGCTAAGAATGGGTTAGATCTGTTCATCAGTACAATATGGGTAGACTGGTTAAAGAACATAGAACCAGTGGGGATTTTTGCAATCTGAATACCTACGGGAAAATATAAAATAGGTCTCTGCCAACCATGTGCCGATAGAACTACGCTGACCATTAGTTATCTCTTAATATGAAAACAAGTAGACAGAATTTGTAAAAATGGCGGGGGAAGGGGGAGGTCTGTTCTCACCCCATTTCAAGTTATAGCCCATCATAGTGGGTGACCTCTAATTTGGAGGTGTAACCACTTTAAACGCTATAACTTCTAAACTATTTCTGTTGTCTAGGAATCGAATTGAATAAATAATATTTTATGCATCCTATTTTCAGTTTCTAAAATGTCTTTCATTTAGCGAATTGACAACTTCAAACTTTCAGTGTAAACGCAGCATTAAATTGATTACCGTTTGCAAATAATCAAAATTTACTACCGAAATTCCGAGTCGGTAGTCGACACTTTAAGAGCGTTAACGCAAATTTTCGGACGTAATTCTCTTCCCAGTAGACAAGCAATTCACAGTCCAGTGAAAAAATTAGAGTCGGAATATTCGCTGCTTGAAGTTGCCGTGCCAGTGAAGTTACGTTTTGCCCGAGGTGTGGAGAATATTGCTGCCGTAGAGGCGTCCTTCGCAAACCAATCAGTCAATTTCACGGCGTTCTCTCCCTCTCCAGACCACATTATGGCGAATTTTGCGTAAAGATCTTGGCCTACCCTTACCAGATCAAGCTGACTAGATAGCTAAAGCCACTTGATCATATGAAGCGACGTACATTCTCGAATGAGCTCTGGACATTATGGAAGAAATGAAGAATTTAGGCTTCATCAATTAGCAAAATATGCGTTACTGGAAAACCCTCATGTGCGTCATTGGGCCGTTTTTTTTTCGTCGATACAAATTACCGTCACGTTACGGTAAATGGTATTTGCTGCAGAGACATGTTTTAACACACACACAAGCCACACAGCGGGAGCAACAATCGAGTTTATTGAAGTCTCAGTTCGGTGAACGTGTTATCTCGAGAAAAAACCCGTCTTTTGACCGCCCAGATCGTGTGATTTAACGCCTCTACACTTTTTTATGAGGCTACATTAAATCATTGGCCTATGCCAACAAGCCGGCAATGTTAGAGGAGCTCAGAGACAATATTGAACGAAAAACAGCGGCCGTATCGGTCAAAATGTGCGGCCGACGACGCGACGTTAGAGGAGCTCAGAGCCAATATTGAACGAGAAATAGAGGCCGCATCGGTTGAAATGTGCGGCCGAGTCAGCGAAAATTGAGTTCAATGTAAGCAAGACGGAAGAAAATAGAACAGAATTTATTTAACATATTAAACAAAGTAACAAACCTATTATTATTTAAACAAGACACGTTTATTATACTTCAGACTATATTTATTCAAATAAAAATGTCACTGATAATTTTAAGTTTTTAATTATAATTACTTCAGCTTTGTAGTAATACGTTCACTGGCTAATTTCAATTTTCTGAAACTAAAATCGATCAGCTATCACACCGACTGAGATCACCACAACTGAACGTGCCCGCTGCAAACGACTGTATAACATTACAACACTAACGCTAACGGGTTAATAAACACTCGTGTCATCTTCACATTCCAAATACAAAAAGCGAAAACGAAAATTACATTATATGAAAAACTTGAGTAAATTTCGGATTTTCGGTTTTCGGTATTGTAACCCAACTCGCAAGTCTGTGCTTTAAACTTAAAGGGGATCCACTAAAAGATTGCACACGATTTGCGCGGAAGCTGCGATCATCATCGAGACAGAAGACAGTGGGAGAGCGACCCTCAAATCCAACAACGGAACGAAAATTGACTGAATATTTTTCACCCAGCGTCAATACGCCGAACGATCTATTGGCACGAATGACTACTTTGGATGGCTTGACTTTTTCCATTATTACTTAAGGGCTACACAGATCTTCCAAAATATGTGAATATGATAAGAAGTCGACTGATGAACTGTAGCAACAAAATAAAGAATCGTATTAAGGAAGAATTAAAGGAGTTAAAGCAATCTGGTGACAGATTCAATTCAATCTTTCTTGAAAAAAAGTCAAAGAATGGCTCTTTACTATTGACACTAAGTTTGTTGAATTATTATTGAAAGTAATTACCTAGTAATCTTTAAATTACAAAAGAATTCGATTTTTCTCAAAAAATAAAAAGATATGTAAATATTAAAAATATTGAATTAAGAATTGGCTGATAGTACCCCATGTCAGTTATTTTTCCTAGTTTTAAACAATTTTTTGGCGGTCATTTAACACTGGCTCTTAGAGTTACAGAATGGCCGATATTTTATTCTATTGATTCGCTTATTTTATTTAAATTGTAATATCTAATTGTTCTTTTAACTATAAGTAGAAAAATGAATAAAAAAAAAAATTCAGTTTAACCTTCGATGAAAGGACCTCAACATCGAGTAAGCGGTTCATGAATGTGAACATATGTATACATTCGATTAAGAAGTTTTGGAGTTTAGAATTGCTTCGGGTCAATGTTGGTTGTTAATTTATTGTTAAGGATAGACCCAACTTAAAGGATTAAATTTAATGCACGGAAAGTCATGTTTAAGTCAACTACCATACTCTCCAACAGAGATATTTTAAAGCAAGTGTTGCCTGTTGTACGAAACGCCGGTATCAAAAAAAGGAATTGTAGTACTTAAATGCAGGTATGTTGATTGGTTGGTTCGGCCTGAAAAACGCTGCAGTGTTATGGAAGGTTAAAGGAGAGGTGAATCTCCAGGTCTTCAGAGAAGACTCCGGCACCGACTCCGTCCTCCGTTTTGGACCCATCCGTAAAAATTGACAGCGATTCGTGGTGTAGGACGTGACGTTGTGTAGACTCGGTTCTGTCTGGGATTAGATGTTGGTCGCCCAGGTTGAAATTGTATTCAGTGGGAAGGTTAGGAAGATTTCGATACATCGATAGTATATTGGCATGTCCAGTGTGTTCCTCTTTCCATTGTTTAGAGCTTCTCAGTCTTATTGCTGAGCTGGAAGCCAACTGTTTGCCGACGATGTCAGTCGGGAGAAGGTGGAGCATGGCTTGGATCGCCGCAGTGGGAGAGGTAGGTACTTTTATATTATTAATTGAAATTTCGTTTTTCAACAGAATAGATATTAATATTATGCGAATCGCGAAGAAGTTGTCAGACCATCAGTACATTAGGTTTGACATACCTGGACAAATGGCATCGGCTCCAAACAGAAATGATCCTAATTCGACGGACTGGAATATGTATTGGGGACATGTCCTCTCAAAAATTGTATGCTTGTTTCATCACTTGAGTCCATATGGGACGCAGGACGGAGCAGGGTACCTTCTCACCTCTCACAGAATAACTCAGAACGGAGACGATCGAAACGAGCTACATGGAGAAAATGCTGCGAAAACATTGTTGGCATGTTAGTAGCAGCGGATATCCCTAAAGCTATAGGAAAAGATCACACTAACTGTGTAGGGTTACTACAAAAAACAAATTGAACCTACACGACGGACCGCACGGATACGCTTAAAACCATACTTCAGGTTCATTTCTCAGGTTCGTCCGCTCCTGCAACACACGAAAACTCAACCACGGCTGACCTCAAGGTCTATGTAGCTAGTACAGTTAATAGTTTATTTGGGAAAATATCAAGTCCAAACAAGGTTAAATGCGCAGTAAGTTCTTTCAAACCATTTAAAGCCATTAAAGCCCCGGTCACAGGGTAATAGACGTAATCTTTCTGGCAGTTGTTGCTACAGCTGAGGACATATACCATCGACATGGAGACAGGTGAATGTTATTTGCTTTCATAATACATCCCTAGGAGTCGAACATCGTTAGTTCTTAAAACTATGAAAGACTTATTGATGTTCATATTAGAGTCCGGATAAAATTAACTATCTTCTACCTTCAAGTCAGTTTGCGTACAGAAAGTGTAAATTCACGGAACTCCTACAAATTGAGGGTGCTTTCGATAATACCGAGTAAGACAGTTGTAAAGGTATTAAAGATACGACCAACCGATGAATCAGAGCCGTACTAGAAAGTCGAATGATATCCTCCACATCTGGAAGAATGTAGGTGCCTGTGACTGCAATCAAAGGATGCCCAAAGGAAGAGTACCCCCCCCCCCCCCCCCCCCCAAACCACCCCTAGTCATCGAAAGCCTATCAGTCAGTCTTCAGAGACTAGGTTATAACGCCATTTGACATACAGATGACCTGCGATAATTATAAGTTTGTAAGCATAGCACGACCATAACGGGGGTCACGCAGAATGCTTTGCTACACGGTTTAGAATAATGTAATAATGAAAGGACTCTCTATCAATTCTTGCAAAACCATGCTAGTGCCCTTTACAAGAAGGAGACTAGTTAATTTTGAGCCTATCACCATTAAGGCACAAACTTAAGTTACTCCAGTGAGGTCAATTCTATGGAATCTATGACAGTTTAGTGCTGCTACATTTGCTGCAATCCCTAGCCATACACACCAAGGTCAAACCGAGGAATTGCAGGCAGCGAATCTGCGAACGAGTTAGCTAGAGCTGACGCTCTAGACCTGATAAATTATTGGGAACACCAACTTCGTCTAGCCAATGCGGAAAATGTTCTCGGGCTCAGACAATCCAAAAGGTTAATCAAGCCTTACTCTTATAAGGAAATTCGTACACTTTTTAAGGCAAGGAAACAAGTGGGCTTCCTGTCAGGCCATTACGGCTTGAGGTATCATCTTATCAAATTGAACCTGTCCTCATAGACGAGAATGTAGGTTTTGTGCGGAGGAGGATGAATCCCCCGAACACATTTTCTGTGAATGCCCCGCACTACGTTGGTTAAGAAGACATATCCTCCACAGAGAAATCCCTTCGCCAGGCATAGTTGAGAAATTCTGCAGCCAAAGATGTGCTAACTTTCATAAGGAAAGTGATGGAAACCGCAGCCAAAAGGGCACATTTTGCTTTGGTCAATAGAGGCGACCACTTGATTGATGTTTTACTCAAAAACTACTGCAAATAAATTGTAAAGTTGTTCAATATTCCCAACAACCGACATCAAAGATGGCACACCCGTTATAAATATCAAAGCATATACCCCCAATGCAACCATCGCACAAGTAAAACCTAATTTTTTTTAATTTATTAAATTTGAACTTTTTTACCAATTCGTGGCATCATTTAAATTTCGTCGCAGCAAATGCAGCACGATATTGTCTTATTATGTGAAACTTTAATTGAATTTTTGCGAACCGGATAAACACCGAACGAACGTGAATGTAGCGAAGCGCACGACCAGTTTCTAATCTTTTGGTTGAATACTTAAAATAGTTGTATCTTGTCTGGCGAGTTCATCGGCTCAAGTACCACGTTCTTTAATTGCTATTATTTCCGCCTGGAACATGCTGATTTGAAGAAACGAAAGCGAATTTCATGTTAAGTGACTCAGAGAATTTATGAGCAAGTTTTTGTTCTGAAGTCTGAAGTGCTTGAATGTTGGCTAGGGTTTTGTGAATGCTAAAAGTTCAATCAGTTAAGCGCTTAACGGATTTCTTAAATCATATTTCATCAGTTCAATAATAGCGGCGCCAAGCTATCTCTAAATACCTGATTGTTTTATATTAGTTCACTTTTCAGTCCGTCGAACCCATCGAAACAGATACTTGAAATTACAAAATTGCTTGGAAGCAGCCTCTTATCCCTTTATTCGATCATAAACTGCGCGCTTAAGTGCTCATACCTCACAAGTGCAAATTTGAGCACCTCCTAAACCTCCCGCCCCGATTTAACTTGTTAGCACCAAAATAAGCAAAGGGGTTCTTATTCGAGTGTTAGCGCTTATCTTCTGCGACGCTTTCCTTATCAGCCTTCTTAAGCAATATTTATTCATTTCGATTTGCTTACACATTTCTTTCAAAGATAACCGAACCGATTCGTTTCAAAACAAACAAAAAATACTCACCTTAAATATGCCGGCAATGGATAGAGTCAAACTGGATGTTCTCGACAAGACCAAGAACTCACTCATCTCCATGAAGAACGCCAGAATAGCACCCAAACTTATTTTTAAGATCACCGACACGACATCCGCCCTTGGCCACGTCGGCAGCAAGTTGAACACGTTCAGCAGCCGCTCACCTACAAGACGAAAACAAGGAAAGTCAGTGGCTCGACAAACAGTCGCACTCACCTTCGAATCCAATGGTGAATGGCAAGATGGACAGAATCATCCATGGCTGCATTTGATAAATCATATCGACCGGATTATGCAGCCCTAACTTTGATTTTTGCATGACGAACTGCGCAAACGTCCAGCGGATTCCGCTGCTAAGCGACGCCACCAGGAGGAATATAAATCCCAACGCGTCAAACTGCGTCGACTTGTAGGTGAACATGAAGAGTCCCGTGGCTATTAATACCACAATCCCCATTAACGCCCAACTCTGAAATTAGAAAAATTCATAGAGAACTGCATTCTGTGTGGAAGTCGTGCAAACCTTTTTCTCAAGTCCCAGAAGAATGGCAAAGAACAGAATAAAGATAATCGTTGAAGACTTGGTCATCGTGTACAGTGAAATCTTGACCAATTCCAGTCCCCAACTAGAAAACCCGATGTCAATGCCACTGGCGATACCAGTTGGAGCCATTTTCCGCACCGACGTCTTCCAGTCGAGCTGAACTCGTGTCTTGCCATTGACCAGCCACATGCCACATCGCACAAACGCCGACATTATGTACTTAGCAATGAGGTGATAGGAAACTATCGTGAGAGGGAACTTCAGTTTCTGTAGAAAGAAAATGTTATCCAAATTGAAATTAATCAACTTCATCGTTACCTTTATCAGCCATCCCTGGTAGAAAGTCAAACATATGGACAAGGAAAGATACAGAAGAATAATAGCAAGGGTTCCAACAGCCAGCTGCATTAATTGAGAAGTTGCTGGATTATGTGTAGTGGTCTGTAGCTTTTGTGGGTTGTCCAATTCGATTTCCTCGTCATTCTGGAATGCTTCGCCTTTATGATTTGTACTCAAACGTTCATAGCGCGACGTCGACATAGCCTTGGAAAGAGATTACAATGAGTGCAACAGTTTGGGCATACGGAAATCTAAATACTTACTTGTACCCAGCGGGAATACTAGTGTGAATTACTTGAGTAAAGATTTGTATGGAATGATGTTACTTGCTAAGCCTAACGTTACAGGCCTCCATATGGGTAGGTTTTGTAAAATGGCAGAACGTTCTTTTAGATTCTCTTGTACAAACTTTAGTAATGTTGTTAGCGACAATTCCTTTTTTTCTCACGGAAATTCAATGACCTGCGCTTTGGAGGTTTTTTGGATAATATTTGTTTTGTTTCGTATACGGCTGACGTTGACATTTTTTATGACAGCCGAGAGCTATACTCACAGCTCTCGGGATATGTTGGAAAAGTAAGCGATAGTTTCATGAATGTAGTAGATTTATGATATATGTAGTAGCGTTCGCGTACTTTTATTTGAGGTATAATGGAAATTATCAAACTTCAAAATCGAGAGAGAATGTTTTAATTTTAAAAAAAAGTACGCGAACGTTTTCGCCGAGAAAAATGGGAAACTTGAGAGTTTGCCTCAAAAAGCATAAGTCGTTTGTTTTTTGAAAGTTTTCATTTTCTTACAAGCCGAATTTCTGTATGGAGAAAATTTACGAAAGTAAATACAACTTCCAACTGTTTACCTATTACTTAGTACTATGTTATGTAATCTGTGTTATACGACATGGTGCACCAAATATGGGACGGAATTTGAGACAAGATTGCAAGTCATTTAATCATTATATTTTTAATTTATATTTTCAGATCAAGAAATCCGTGGGCCATTTCGCTGCCGTTTACTTTCCTTCTTAATTTACTCTAACATACATAGGTACATATATAAATATAATTGCAATAGAGATCCAGATGTGACTGTCAAATTTTTTGATTTTTTTTTTGTTTTTCCCCTGACAAATGTCAGAAAAAAAAATGGAGGGTAAACAAACAAAATCATTTTGCAGTAATAGGTGGGAAAATACTAGGAATCAGCAAACAGAAGTAAGTTTTTTTTATTAATAATCAATAGTTTCTCGATATATTTTCAGGAAAATGGATTCATTTAAATACGCAAAGGAGTTGGAAGCAGTAAATAGAAAGAACTGTACTGTAAAGTTTGCTTTCTTTGCAAACTTTCAGGTGATGGCGAAGACGGAGCTGTGGTTTCGTGTGAATAAAGTGTTAAAGGCAGTCTTCTTAAAGATACATTTAATCCAAATACCAAAAGAGAGAGAAAATTCTCATCATTTTTCACACGGCTGGTCAATGAACTTGACAAAGACCTATATGGAACCGATAATCATCTCGTAGATTGACATGGAACGTATTTTGCTCAAGAAACTGATGCCGTCCAAGTGAAACAATCTGGTAATATAAACGTTCATTGTACAATTCGCTTTCTATATGCCATTGCATTTCAATTTGGACCCAAGTTTGACGCGTTTGCTGGGAGTGCATACTCAGACTCGTCCAGTAATCACATCAGGCCTTCGGCAATTTATTAAGACATATAAATTATAAGATGCACACGAGCGTCAATAAATAAACTGTGACTCCCAGCAAACGCGCCAAACTTGAGTCCAAATTGAAATGCAATGGCATATAGAAAGCGAATTGTACAATGAACGTTTATATCACCAGGTTGTTTCACTTGGACGGCATCAGTTTCTTGAGTAAAATACGTTCGACGTCAATCTACGAGATGATTATCGGGTCCATATAGGTCTTTGTCAAGTTTATTGACCAGCCGTGTAAAAAATGATGAGAATTTTCTCTCTCTTTTGGTATTTAGATTAAATGTATCTTCAAGAAGACTGCCTTTAACACTTTATTCACACGAAACCACAGCTCCGTCTTCGCCATCACCTGAAAGTTGGCAAATATAGACAACTTTGCAGATCAGTTCTTTCTATTTACTGCTTCCAACTTCTTTGCATATTTAAATGAATACATTTTCCTGAAAATATATCGAGAAACTATTGATTATTAATAAAAAAAACTTACTTTTGTTTGCTGATTCCTATTATTTTCCCGCCTATCGCTGACAATTATTTTGTTTGTTTACCCTCCAAATTTTTGTTTACATTCGATTTGGCACCTGCCAAAAAAGTCCGGATCCCTATTGGTATGAATTGATCTTTCCTGCTTCTGTTTCCGAGCTATCGTGTTGGTTTTCTAAATGACTTAAAATGACGAATTTGCAAGCAAACAAACCAAATTCGCAAGGTGGATGAAAACACTTTTTTAGCAATTTCCAAATCAGCTGATTTCGGCTTCTTTTACAATCTTTTAAGGATCTGTTGAAACTTTTCACCATTCTGCTTTATTGTGGATAAATGTTTTTTTTTAGGAATAGCGTTCGCTAGAATAGGAGCGTCACACAGTTGTGGTTTGAGTCCTTTGCAGTTCTTTTCGCAATCACATGAGCATTTAAATTGTTTTCTTCATTCTTTCAGTTGATGCAAGTTCCTTGTGATAGCTGCAAAGTTCTTCACAAACGGTCTGTGGTAAGTTGCAGGCCCGTTTTCTTTCCTATCTCTCTATTTTTTTTTAATAGTAAGTAGCACCGAAAACCATGCAATGAATTACGCCATTGCTAGGTACTACTGGCTGTTAAACGCAAATGCTTGTGCTGTGTTCTTAGCGGGTTTTGGGGTACGGGGTCACGGCGGTATGGAAGCTAGGTATCTTTTATAACTAATCTGTGGGCTAGTTATTCTTTTTGGTGACGTTAATCAGTTGGCAATAGTCCACGCAAATTTGAGTGCTGCAAACTTTCTTCTTGACGCAAACAATCGGCAATGTCCATTTACTTTTAGACCAAACGTTCAACCCGTTCTTCTCCATCGTCGACGCCATCTTTTCAACAACCGTCTGCTTAACTAATCGTAATCATCTGAGAGGCTGACGAATTGTTCTTGCAAAGCCAGTGTCTATCCGGTGTTGTACAAGGTGTGGATGATTCCCTGCCATGGTTCGCTACTCCTGATTCAGCTCGCAGCCCTTGAATATAGTTTTTGTTCACCTCTTTTATGTCCGTTGACGAACGAGGTTTCGATGCACCCCTGTTTATTTGTGATGGCAGTAATCGGTACATACTCTCCAATCACCGTGGGAATCGGTGACTCTCAGGATCACCTTCCAGTTTTGTCAGAATCAGTATCTCTGAAAAAGGTGGTAGGACCTCGTCCTCAATAATGACTTTCCTAAAGGAGCATTCTTGATCCCTGATCTCGGAATCTCGAAGTTTCGTTACTTTAGTATTTGCATACAAATATCTAGAACTGCATCATACGCCCTCGTGAAATCCATTCCGATGATGGATTTGTCGTATATATCGGCTACCAGCCAAGCGCGGGTTAGGGTAATCCTGCCAGATGTATCTTAATTAGGACTTCTGAATACACCTTCGCCGTCATGTTGCTGTTTTTATAAATGAATGGATGTCGATGATTGCCACTCATTCAATTTGACCGATATAGGCTTTCATTGTTAGACTCTAGCCAGGACATCAAGATGAGTTCTTTTCATCCGCCATTTTAATGATGCGATCTTCACCTGCATTAAGCAATGACAAATGCCCCGGACGTTCGATGTCAGTCTGAAGCTGTTGCAGTGTTTTTCTCCTCTTTGAACTCTACTAAGTAGCAGAACCCATTATATTTGCTGCATATGGTCATCATTGAAGCGCATCTCACTAGCAATGCTCAAGGTTGTGCTGGTTCTCTTCTGAGATGGTTTCAAAGTAATTAAAACTTCGACACCACTCTTTTCGGCGGCAATGAAATTCATTATTTCTCCTAGACCATTCTTTTGCTCCTTAAACTTCGTTTTGAGCGTCGATTTCTGCTCCAAGGAATAAGTCAGAAGCTCTCGAGAATTATAATGCTCATCAAATTTTGAATCTCTCGAATTCTTCTGCTCTTCGAACTAAGAATCAATTCACTTTTCTTTATCACCCTCATCAGTTATTCGAAAATAATCATCAGAACCACAAACATAGTACGAGTAGTAGCACAGCTGTGCTCAGTATAAACTACGATTATTAATTTAGTTTTTGTAGCTATGCCAAGAGGCTTAATGTTTCACCCAAGAATTTTAAATGAAAGATTGCCAGAACCACAAACATGACCGGTAAAACATATATTAGATCTTCTTGATATCTTCGTTAACACGTTTTTGCAAATTTTGGAAAAGTTACAATGAAACCGTTTCCATCTTTTGTAGACAGCATTTCTTTGGATATTAGTTGTTTGATCATACATATGACTTTTAAAATGATTTTTTGAATAGTACTCGTAGTAAAAGTTAAAAAAAACGTCTACTTCGTTCCCTGGCAAAGCTTTGCTAAGGCTTTACAGGGTTTACCGAATCATTAATTTGTTTTTTTTAATTCTTCGATATAGTACAACCTTAAACAGACTTTATAGAAGATCTAAAAGTATTTGACATAAATGGCCCATAGAGGGCTCAAGACTTAGCCGCTGCAACCATTTGGGAGTGCGAACTGAAAGGGATTTACAGTTTTACCCTGCCTCCGAAGGGCAATTTGAGGATCTTCTCCTTAGAATTGATACTCTAAGATGTTTGTCAGACTTTCGGTATGAGGCAGTGGAAGAAACGTTTAGGTGTAACTGGGCCCAGGCGCGATTTAAACCTGAGACCCGTCGATCAGTAGTCCAACGCACTGACTCACTGCGCCCAGGTTTTCTTATGTTCCATAAATACGTTCCGGATAGTAATAGGTTTCTCACCAAATCCAATTCCGAAAATAGTTTTGGAAACCAACAAAAAATATTTAAAATATCCCACAAACAGCAATTACCACAACCTTTTGGTTGTAGCATAAGACTTAGCATTTGGTAGAGACTGTGGTCCATTCTTGACGATAAGCAATATGAAAGGCGAATTTGTTTAAAAATTCTTCGGGAATTCCTGAAAAATGTGAATTTCTTCAGGATATAGAATTAAACCACAGGGAAATACCAATATCAAATTAGTAAATGCAGAGTATAAAATAGTGGTGCCACTCTTTGAAATTAAATATTACAAAGGACCGAAAGGGTCACCTTAAATAGAGTTTATTACAGTTTTCGGAGCTCGCAGAGTTTAAAAAAAAGTTCTTTTAGCAGAAACAAACAGTCGACTCGTTGGCTTTGTCCTTAAAAATAGTGGTTGAGTGCAGTTTAGTAAACGAAAAATTGGCGAATCGTAGGGTGCTAAGAGGGCCAGATTATTTGGCTTGGTAGATGATTTATAATATATTAATTTGTTCTCAGCGTGGGTCGTCTTGGAACGCACGATTTAAGGACCACCGATAATAGGCGGAAGCAGATTTACTAAATTTTGAAAAAATAATAATAATAAAATACCGAACAAAATATTCGGCGGGATGTGTTAGTGGTCGGCTGGATGTCAAACTTTGACATTTCCTGAAAAATTCATCGCTACGATTCATCAAAAACGAAGAAAATGGGTTTTGGAAGCACTGTTTATCCCCGCTAAATGACTTAGCGGCGATAGCTATCCCCGCTAAAGTTAGCGTATATAGGATAAGTTGTTGTGGTATTTTACATGCAAATTGAAAATTATCCCAATATCCGCATGCAAAGAAACACGGCTAATATTGACTTATCTCGTTCCTCAATACCATCATTGAATTTTCAATTCAGACAGTTCGCTTCCTTGGATAGCTATGCCTTGCAAATGGAAGCGAGCTTACTCCCTTGGCATAGTTGTTATTTTGTATCAGACTTGGGTGATAAAGTGGACATATTGCAATCTCTACTACTAAATCTATTCAATAGACATGTTCCTTTAAAAACAGTGGCGGTGCGCAACAGAAATTGTCCATGGTTCACATCTGAGGTACATAATACCATAAAAGCTCGTAGAAAACTGTATTCGAAATGGAAGCAAAGTCCAACTGATCTGAATTGGGAAACTATCTGCCAAGCACGTAATCTCTCAATTTCCATTACTAGAACATCCAAGAAAAGATATTTGTTATCTACGCTGGTAGCAGACCAAACGCCAAAAAGCTTTGGAGTAACCTACGCTCACTTGGTGTTCTTAAAAATGATATTGTCGACGTTATACCTGATCTTGATGATCTTAATAAATTTTTTTTATAAAGTTCAATAAATAAAACTCCCTCACTACCAAACCATCAAAATGCCTCTGAACCGCTAACAGTTTTTGAATTCGAAGTTGTCTCAGAAGCTCATGTTATCAGTTACATTCGGTCTCTCAAGTCAGATGCCGTTGGTGATGATGATATTCCTATACGATTTGTAAAAATGATTTTAACCCACATTATTATTGTAATTACGCAAGTGTAGCAGTCATGTTTAATACAAGCACTAAATTACCTTTCTTAAACCACTATTTACATTTTTTCAATTATTATTGTTAGGTATTCAATTATTATTGTTATTACTTCCAATAACATTTATATTTTTACCATTAGAAGGCATATTTTTACTTTAAGCACTTTTTAAAACTCAAAAGCACATCCCCATGTAAAAATGCTATTAAAACACGCAACTGTAAGTCTTATCATATACAGCATTGAACGAACGGAGAAATAAAGAATTAATATTGATTTTTAAGATTCACACTGCACCGTTGCAATTCTGGGTATAAGAGGGCAGCGTGAATTCTGAATTATTGCAGTCTGTTAAATAAAGTTTGTGAGCACACAGCAAAGTTGGTGTCACTCTTTTATTTTAAAGGCATTTTGTTGGATTTAGGTAGACAGGCTGAACAAGAAAATAGTCGCCTGGCTCTGTTCCTCGTCGGTATTCGCCGTATTTGTAAAAAGTTCCCCCCATACCCGCTCTATAGTAGACAGGCTGAACAAGCAATTCGTCGCCTGGCCCTGGACATCTTAGCCTACGGGAGTTACGGGACACTTCCGCCGCTCGACGGGAAAATCACTTTTACCCACCACCATCCATAAGCAGGACACCACGCTTCACAAGTAATTAATTTTTGCATAAGGTGTTCATTTTTCCCGTCTAGTTGGAAGCTGTCTAAAGTTATTCCCCAACATTCTTTATGACTTAGAATTCATCACAGTAGGTACTCTGCCTCATTGACTTTTCCAAAGCTTTTGGATACAGTCAATCACTCAATTCTTACGGAGAAACTACGAATGTATTTCGGTTTCAGTGAAAGTTCGGTGCACCTCATCAGCAATTTCTTAAGTAATCGCTCTCAAAGGGTTGTGGTTGGTGATAAATCCTCTCATGTATGGGACATACTCGCAGGGGTAGCTCAGGGATGGATGGATCCTATTTTGTTTGGGATATTTATCAATGAAAGTTTGCTCAAATGCTTGCCTTCATTTCTATGCGGATGATGCACAGATATACCTATCTAAACCTGCAGGTCTAGTAGAGGATCTGGTTTGCAGGCTGAACGATGATCTATCCGCAATTAAGCAATGGTCGCTTCGCAATTGCCTGACCCTCAAGGCAGCAAAATTTCAGTTCATTTTAATACCCAAGAAACTCCACAACGTCGAACATACTCTTTTTTTTATGTCGGGGTGTGTGAGACATTCTGCACTGGAGCACTCAGACTCAATACTGGTCAATTGTACTACCAGGCAGACTCAGCACATTTTACTGTGGGAATTTACTCGTTTTTCTAAGAAAAACGAGAAGGCGCTTCAATGATAAGGAGCTTAGGCTTACAGCACTCACCGCATCCGCACCAAATACCTGCCACCTGATACGAGCAAAAGCAGGACAGAGGAAATGTTCCGCAGTGTCGTCGCTTTCTCCGCAGGCTTCGCAGTTGGTGGTATCGCTTAGGCCTAGCACCTTAAGGTGCTTGGCAAAAACGTAGTGTCCCGTAAGAACGCCAGTGGTCTGTCTGCAGTCTTTTCCGTTGATAGACAACAAGAATGCCGCGGATTTCACACAGACGTCGGGGGGAGTTAGCTTAGTCTGTCTGCACCCTGTAGAGTCATGCCAACGGCGATTGTGTTCATAGGAAACCCAACCGTCAATGGAAGCTTGACTGAGGACGCAGGCAGACAAATCGCTGGTTCAGGTCCTGACAAGCCCCCCTCTGAGCCTTCACTAGCAAGTTCATCGGAGATCTCATTTTCCGTGATCCCGTTATGACCCGAGACCCAGACAAGTTTAAGTGAATTCAGCCTTCCGACCGAATTCAGAGATATCTTGCATTCACGTACTATTTTGGAGGTAGTTAAGGGTTTGAGTAAGGCCTTAAGCGCAGCCTGACTGTCGCTACAGACGCAAATACTTCGCCCCCTCCACCTGTTCATCGTAACATAGTCCATGGCCATTAGGATAGCATAAGTCTCTGTTTGGAAGACTGACGCATATTTGCCTAACGGAAAGAAAAGTCTAACGTTATCGCTCTCCACGAAGACACCAGCACCAGAATCTTGATCGGTTTTGGAGAAATCCGTGAAGATTCGACTGCATTCCCTTCCAGGTTCAGAGTCCGGCCAGAGCCAGTCCTGGACGCAAGGAAAGTCGACCTCGTAGTTGCACTTTAGCCGAAGTTCCGGTGTCATCGCATCAGACGGCATATCCATAAGACAGGAGTCGAAGGACAACCGTTGCGCAAGTTCATCAAAATTCCAGTGTGAGTTATACCAAAAGCCACCTCTTCTAAGACGTGAGATAGCCTTGATTGTACAGCCCATGATGTAAACATCAAGGTGCGGAAGGTTCAATAGTGCATCTAGGCCGGAGCCAGGCGTGCTGGGGAAGGCCCCCGTGCAGCCGAGACATACCTGCCTTTGGAGTTTGGCAAAAGCAGCAGTGACGTATTTACGTGAAAGCTTTTTCCACCAAACAACCGATGCGTATGCTATAAATGGTCTTATCATAGCCGTATAATTCCATAGGACTCTTTTCGGTGATAAGCCCCATGTCTTGCCGAAAATGCCTTTGCACTGACAGAAAACAGACAGCGCCTTGGCAGTCTTCAGCTCAACATGTTTAGACCAAAGAGGTTTGCCATCCAGGATGACTCCCAGATACTTTGCTTCATTGGAGAGTTGGATTGTGAGGCCTTTTAGCACTGGCTGAGTCAACCCGACCAGCTTCCTCCTTCTCGTAAAGAGAGCAACCTCAGTTTTAAGAGGATTGACCGAGAGCCCATTCCTAGTGCACCATTCGTCGATCACGTCAAGGGCCGCCTGCGGGTTGGCGCATACAGTCGCTAGGCATGATCCAACAGAAAGCACGGCAACATCATCCGCGTACGTCTGAGCGTATATATTGGAACTGTTGAGTGCGTTCAACAGAGAGTCGACCAGCATACACCACAGCAGTGGAGACAGAACGCCGCCTTGCGGGCAGGTTGCATCCGCAACCAACGTTCTATTCATTAGCATTGCTTTAATCCACAACACCAATGGTTCGTCTACGCCGTGTTGTCTGGCGGAGCTGCACATGCTATCAAAAGTCGCATTGTCAAAAGCACCCTCAATATCGATGAAAATGCCCATCGCGTATTCTTTTCTGTCAAGCGCGCCCTCAATTCTACCAACTAGATTTTGGAGCGCAGTCTCGCAGGATTTTCCGCGTTGATAGGCATGTTGCATCTGAGATAGTGGGTGCAATCGCAAAGCAGTTTTTCGCACGTGGAGCTCGACCAGCCTTTCCATGCTTTTCAGAAAGAAGGAAGTCAGACTGATTGGTCTGAAGCTCTTGGCGAGCGAGTAGTCACTTCTGCCAATTTTTGTTATAAATACCACTCTAACTGTACGCCAGGGTGTTGGAATATATGCCAGTGCTAGGACAGTGGTGACGATTTTCTTGATAGTCGGTAGCAACTGGTTTGTACACTTTTGCAGCATGACTGGGTATATTCCGTCCGTACCAGGCGACTTGAAGCCGTCAAAAGGCGCAAAGGCGTATTTAATGGCCTCGTCCGTTACCACGGCCTTCGCAATATACCAGTTACGCCGAGTTGTTTGTCTTGGCTCACTCATAGTCTCGGTAATCGGGGCTGTTTGTCAACCAATTGTAATCTGGTTACCCGGAAAGTGAGACTCCAGCAGATAACTAAGAGTTTCCGCTTTCGTCTCAGTGAAGGTGCCATCAAGTTTTCTAAGTGAGTCCAGTTTGGCTGGTTTGCCCTTTTTCAGAACTTTAACCAACCTACTAGTTTCACCCAGTGTTTCAATCTTTTCGCAGAAATTCCTATAAGAAGCACTTTTCGATTCCCGAATTAGCCTCTTATATTCCTTCTGCTTCGATCGGTAGAGATTCCAGTCTGTCTTCAAATCAGTCTTGAGTGACCTATTTAGAAGCTTTCTACCTTCCCTTCGGATTCTTTGCAGTTCCGAGCTCCACCAGGGAACCGGCGTTCTGCCAGGGGGTTTACTTACTGGGCACGTCAGTTCGAAACAGCTAGTAATAGCACTATTCAGGTTTTGAACAGCATCCTCTACCTTTTGTCTCGTCCTGAGTTTGGTTGGAGTTTTGAGAGTTTTTCCCATTTCCTCCCTGAAGCGTATCCAGTTGGTTTTTCTTGGATTCCTCCTCTCCTGCAAAGTTATGGCTTCGCATTCGATTTGGAATTCGATATATCTATTATCTGAGAGGGATGCCTCCGAAGAGACCCTCCAGTTGGTAACCGCCTTAAAGTATCTATTTGATAAAGTCAGGTCGATCACCTCCTGTCTTCTTGACGTCACAAAAGTTGGCTGCGAGCCAACATTGTTGATAGTAAGATCAGATGATAGAATGAAATCCAGGAGATGGTTTCCTCGCATGTTGCATTTGCTGCTGCCCCAAACAATGTTCTAAGCATTGGCATCGCAACATATAACTAGGCCCATCTTCCTGGTGTCGCAATAGTCTATGAGTTCAGCAATTGCCCTTGGTGGTGGAGGCACTACCGAATCATACGGGAGATAAGCTGACGCCACGATTAAAGTCTTCCAATCTCCATTCGTTTCGTAGCTTATAACTGCAGCAACCAAATCTTGGCCACAAAATTGTACAAGCTTAGTCGCTGAGAGAAGGTTCGACAAAGCAAGACAAGCCCGGCCTTTCGGACCGCTCGTCACAGAGTATCGTGGTGCCACGAACACCTCCAAGGCCACAGATGCGATTTTTCCACACCCATGGCTCCTGTATGGATGTTATGTGCGGTTTTGTACTCAACCCGGAAAGCTTCCTGCTGATTAGAGCAGTAGCAGCCTTCGAATATTGAAGGTTAATCTGGGTAAATATAATTACCGTGTTTTTCTTCGCGACAGCCAATTTCTGTCCAGTGGTGCTGCAAGCATTGCTGGTTGCAGGAAATGTTTCATCCAGATTTTGTGCGCGGGGACCTCCATGAGTTAGAGGTATTACAGTGGAAGGGAACGGAGAAGGTGCGTACGCAGTTCCACCGGTAGGAGTGCTCGAAGCTTTCATCCTCCGTTTATTCCTGTTCGAGCTATTGGAAGAGGAGGCAGCGTTGGTCTCAATCCGCTGGTGCGTTTCGGTTGGGATAACCTCTGCCCACCTGCATCTCTCAGCCGTCGCCGCCGAGGTAGTACAGCTCTCAGCGCTTGCGCCTTCAACTGGTTCAGTTTCTTTGCGCCGCGCGATTGCCGCCTTCCCCTGTTTCCTCTTCCGCTGGCTCTTAGACAGAAGCCCACCAGTGCGTACCGCTTCTGCAGCCCGTTGAACCTGTCCGGTTTCCTGGGCCTCATCAGCAACAACGCAACAATCAGCTACCTGTCTATTGGAATGAACATTAAGCGCATCAGGTTGAACCTCTTCGCTACTTTCTCCATTTTTCCAGGAGTCTTCGGAAGCAAGCGTTCTTACAGCTCCTAAGTCAACGCCTGTACAAGCGGAGGGAGTTGGTAGTATGTTGGTTGGGGCCTCCAGAATCCTTGCCCCGACCGCGGTCGTTAAGACCACGGGTGGATTTTCGCTGTTGCGAGTGCCACCTGGATTAGACATAACCTTAGGTTGTTCCTTCATACTTTTCCTTTTGGTTTGGTTCGCGGTAGGGCATTCACAGCGAGTAAAGCGCAGCCTGCATGGGCGCAGACCGTAGTCTATTCCCATACAAACATCGCTTACATCTCTGCTATAACCCTACAACCTCGGATTGCGAGCTGTCTCCAGTTTCGCACGCTAAGTTGGTTGAGGCCCCTTTCCATTCCTCTCCTGCGCCATCACTCGGGTGTGGCTACGAAGATATTCCAGGCCGGAGCATTCACGTCCATTCGTTCTACATGACCCAGCCACCTCAGTCGTTGGACCTTCAATCTTCTGGCTAAATCCTCTTCCATTCACCGTCAATGCAGACGGGACCAAACATTACTCGAAGAATTTTCCTCTCAAAACAACCAAGAGTGACCTCATCCGCTTTTGCTAGAGTTCATGCCTCTGCACCATATTAAGGGATTATTAAGGTCTAATAAAGGGTCACTTTAGTTGTTCGAGATAGGGCTTTGCTACTCAATGGTTTTCTTAGCCCAAAGAAACAGCGATTGGTAAGAGTTAATCTTCGTTTAATCTCAGCGCTGGTGTCATTGCCTGAGTTAATTGCGGAGCATAGGTAGACAAAGTCCTGACATTGGTGTTGGGTGTCCTTTCTTGACGACAGCAAATACTTTGTCTTCATTGATCGCCAAACCTACCTTCGCCGCCTCCGTCTCAATACTCACGAACGCGCCAGAGACATCCCGCTACGTTCTGCCGATTCTGTCGATGTCGTCGGCGTGGGCGAGTAGACGGACTTTTGAAAGATAGTGAATCTGGTGTTAGCATTTGAGTTTTGCACTATTCTTTCAAGAACGATGTTGAAGAAGTCACATGACAGCGCATCGCGTTGTCTAAATCCTTTTTTGACATCGAAGGTCTCGGTGAGTTCTTTACCGACCTTGATGAAGCAGCGTGCATTCCCCATTGTCATCCTGCACAAACGGACGAGTTTGGCAGGGATGCCAAAACTAGACATTGCTCTGTATAGCTCGTCTCTATAAATGCTGTAATAGGCGGCCTTAAAATCGATGAGAAGGTGTTGGGTATCGATTTGGACTTCCTGGGTTTTCTCCAAGATCTGCCGCAGTGTGAATATTTGGTCGATGGCAGGCTTTTCTGGCCTGAAGCCATACTGATAGGGACCAATCAGGTTGTTGACGAAAGGCTTCAGGCGTTCACAGAGCACGGCAGATAAGATCTTGTAGGCGATGTTAAGAAGACTAATACCTCTGTAGTCGGCGCAGTTCAGAGGGTCTCCTTTCTTGACGTCGAACTAGTACCGCCAATTTACCTTAACGATACACCACTGCAGTTCGCAGAGACTGTAACCAACTTGGATTTAAAGATTAACCCAGTAAGCCACATTAACTACACTATGGGACGAATTTACGGTGGTCTACGTAAACTTTGGTTATTCTCAAGTCTTACTCCCGTAAATACGAACTGTGTACTGCAAACTGGACTCGCTATCTCTGCTTAAATTAACTGTTGCATTCAAAGATATGGTCAGGTATGTGTAGGGCGACACGATCACATATCCAACTACCACAATAATGTCCTTGGCTGTTCGCTTCCATACTTTTTTGGAAAACTTCAATTTAGTCCTTCGCCAAGGACGTTTAGTCTTATAACTCCCTCCTCGAACTCGAAATGACGCGAATTTCTTTGTCTTTGCCATCAGACTCTGGAACTCCTTGCCAAAAGCAGTAAAAGAAATATTCGGAGCCACACAATTTACAAATGCCGCTTTATAGAAGATACTTCTCATAAAAATGTAATAACTACTTATTTCTTTCTTTTTCTTTCTAACATTGTATTCGTTTTTTTCATACTTTTCTCCTCCCTTCCTATCCCCACCCTGTTTACCGCTATTATGTATTTATACCCTATTTTAAGGGTATATATTAATTTTGACGCGAAGTTTGTAACATACCAGTACCTTAATATTGCTCGTAGACCCCTAAAAGTTAATATATTTATGATAGTAATGTCGATCTAGCCATTTCCGTCAGTCCGTCCGTCCGTCTGTCGGCAAAAACTAGGCCTTTAAACTGGACTTAGAGAGCTGAAACTTTGAAATCCGCCCACAGACACGCTCACAAACTCAAAAAAAAAAAAAAAATTCAACAAAAAAATCGAATTTTTAGCTAGAAACCATAAATTTTTTTTATATGAATCCTAATACTGCTTGTGAGATAAAATTTCTAAAATCCGCCCACTGACACGCCCACAATTAAAAAAAAAAACTTTTTTGAAAAACCAAAGTTTGAGCTAGAGAGCTGATATTTATAATATAGACTCTCTAGACGCCCTTTATACTTATGTTTAAATAATTTTTAAATCCGCCACCTGACAAGCCCACAATCAAATAAAACAATTTTAATGAAAAACCAAAGTTTCAGCGAAGGTTTTTTTACAAAAATGTTTATATAACAAAATATTAAGAGCGTTGGTAACAATTCAACAATACTTAGACTTTTGTCACGCCCATTTATGAGGGATAGGAATAAGAATAGGGTATCCAACAGTTCGCACAAGCGGACTGTAGCCCGTCCCTATGTTTTTATTATTCAATTATTGCTTATTTAAGTTATTAACTAAATTAAATCAATCCTTTAATTATCCATAAATTAAGTATATACTATAGAAGACTAAGTCTTATGTGTGCACACCAGATTATATAAATAAACTAAACTAAACTTAAACCCTTTGACCGCTTAGGGTTAATGAAAAAATCACAGTTAAATGATAGGGTGCCAATAATTGGGTCAAAAATTTGGGGTGGCAACCATTGTTTCGGTAACGCTATTGTCTAATTTTAATTAAGTTTTGCAAGAAATATTTCAGTCCTTCTGACTGGCTATAATTTATAAGACGTTCATACGCCCGAAACTTGAGTACAATGCTCATTATCTGGTCTGGTGCACCAACAACTTATTTGGAGCAATTGACAGAATTCAAAAACGCGCGATAAGAATCTGTTGCATTCAACTGCAATGCCCGCCATGCCAGGAGTTCGTATGCGTTCATCCTCGAGCCTGGACACTACAATACGTTACAATGAATCTTTCCTTCATTGCTTTGTTTTTCCTGTGCAGGTTGTTTTGTGACCCTAAGTGTCGATAGCGTCCTCACTAGACTCGATGAAGGCGGGTCGATTTTGAAGACTCCCCAAAGTTTGCAACCGTAAGGCAATAGTCCTTGTGTCCAATATGTTGCTTAGTTAAAAAAGAAAAATCACTCCAATCGTGAAATGCAGTCGGACCTTTATCTTAGGATATGTCCAGAAACCGAAAGTGGAGCTGCTTCATTGAAAATGTTTCGTGCATCCTTAACCTTAAGACAGACATAATATAGTGAAAAATACATCCTTATTTCCTCCAATTATGGATAAATACATACTGAGAATTACTTTATTTAAAAATGTTTTCATATCCTGTCTGTCAATCCACAAAGTTATTCCAAACACCACCAACTTCATCCAGATCCTGCGCACTATCACAATAACTGTCACCTCAGAAATAGACACTGCAAAAGTTCCTCATACGTAAAAGTAACGAGAGAGAGAAAAGTTTCGCCCGAGCGAAACGTCGCTTTTCTGTTCGCAGTGTTTGTAATAAAATAAAAAAAATCCTAAGAACACAGTCATCTCGAAAGAAAATTGATAGGAAAGGATTATCTTAGTTTCCCCCTGACTAGAAAAAAAAAAACACCATAAAACTCAGTTGTGCGTTCGCGACCACCTCATGCATAAATGATTTAAAAAAAAAACCGTGTTATAGATACAATAAAACCTAGGACTAACAATGTCTTCAACTAGTGAGCAGGTAAGTTTTATCTTTTGACGGAGATGTATTTGAATCCTTCATTTACCTAGTAGAAAACCAGAAAGATACGTGGGTGGTTGGCAAAGTAACTTTCTTTGTCATCATCCCCAACTCCCACTTCCACAATCATTCCATTATCGATAAACAAAGAAAAAGAAAAGGAATCCTTTTCCCTTTTCGAATAACTGTTGTACGCAAAGATGGCCACTTCTCTAGTGTATGTAGTTGTGCTACCCTCCTTCCGTTTTGATTCGCAAATGGGGTAGGTTGACCCTTGGACATCATCTCATGCACTTTATAAGTTGCAGACCGAAGATGATCATCGGAGAACTGTCATTGAACTCTTTCCTCCTTCTTCCCTCCCTTACTTGGAATTAAGAATGCGAAGAAATAATAAATTAACGCATTTCATTCAAGGGGTGGCAGTGTGACATTTTTTTTCTATTTGAAATTCCATGGCCTGGTAAATGTGGAATGGTAAATACCCTCTGCTGTGTGCGAATACAGAAGAAGTTAGCAGCAATGAAGGTCGTCTTTGCAAAAGTATGAATGTTTTCTCGGGAATTTAAAGCTTTAAATGGGTTGTTTTTCACTTTGATGGCTTTTCGAAAGGTATACACGTCAGTAGGTAGGTTGGCAGGCAGGTTGGCAGGAAGGTATGATATAAGTGAAAGTATGTTTTATTCTGTGCGCAAAATACCGCTGTGCCTTGAGTTCAAAGTGTCATCAGCTTTGTGTTTTGCCGATAAAACAAGAAACGTCTGTTTTCCCCTTTCTCTGGAGGAACGAGTGCAATCGACAAGGTGTTAGCACTCTTTGTTAAGGCATTTCATGCTAATCAAGTGTCTTTGTAGGTACTTGGCGTTCATGGAAAATGGAAATTATTTTTTTGCTGCACAGTACCTCTGGCAATAAACTCTTCAACTATGCTAGAGTGCTGGCAAAAGTGAGTTGTATTGTGTTTGGCTATCTGCATCCTTGTAAATGCTTAATGTTCGCATAGGAATAGGAAATAGGTTAATGGAAGATCTTGTTGCAAGTTGCGCATGAAATGAGCATTCAGGATTTCGGTGACGTCATATGAAGAAACCGTATACCACCTCTGTTGTAAACCTACATTGGTACAAGTTGACCTTCGTACGCATTTATTTAAATCTCACTGAAACTTTTACAAAAGTTGAATAAGGGATTTTATTCTTGTGCTATAAAGGACTGGAGTTCGATTCCCAAAAGTTTAATAAAACTTGGAAATTTAATAAGATCCCAAAATTTATGTAAATGGAGCCGGAATAATGTCTTTAACTTTGTTTTTAGCTAGATTTGCATAGACCTTTTGGGAATTGAAAACTTTTAAATTCCGCGATTAAACGTTGTAAAAATATTTGTTACTTTTGTAGGTATCTGCTTACTCGTGTCCTGGAGAGTAAAAGTCAAAACAGTGAATGCAGTGATTCATCAATCAAGGGGAAGCATTACAAGCAGTATGCGTTCGGTGTAGGATTATTACTGTCACTCCCAAAAATCAGGACCTGTGGTTAAATGCGATTATCGGAAAAAATCACATCTAGGCAATTTTAACTTTCATGTGATTCATTCAAAATGCCAATCGCGAAAGAGAGGCAGGCCTAAAAACTCCTGGATCACACAAATGCAGCAACACTAACATTTGTCCGCAAACATGTTCTCAGTGATGGAGTGATTGGGTGGCCATTCCTTGAGGTCGAACCGGCGAACTTAAAATCTTAATCCTGATCATAACCTCACCGTTCAGGAAGAAAATGAAGCTGATGCATGGGTTAGGCTAGGTAAGGAGGGTTGTATGCATAATTACAAGTATCACCCAGAGGCCGATAAAGGTTTATTGTACGTACCCTTGTAGTACATGGTGGGACATGTAGATTAGGTTAGGTAACTTGGTTAACGGAGCAATATAATCCTGCGCCCGTCACACTTATGCCAATGTAAACGCTTTGTGATTCCCAAGGGGTTATGGGTTTGAGTGGAAATTCTGATGCTATCTCGCTTCAACCCTCGGACTGCTGTCTATACATCTTGTAAACATTGGCCTTCTGTTACTGTCACACGTGCCATCCGCCATCTATTATTTCAACATTGTATCTACGTATCACCGCATTTGTAAGGTTTTTAGCTCTTGCTCATCAAATACTTGAACCACAACATTCTTGGTTCATTTCCTCGTTATGGATAATATGGAGTGCTCTATATGCAAAAAAAATACAAATGATGTCAACGTTTCCTGTGCAATCTGCCTTGAATCTGTGCATGCAAAGTGCATTGGCATAAAAGGAAAAGACGCGGATAAAATTATTACTATTCCGGGCCTACAATTTTATTGCGTAAAACATCGTAGCATTTCACCTGACGTTTTGCACTGGAAAATGATCAAGATTCAAAAGACATTTAATTGTCTATCTATGTTATTTTCCGAGTTGCAAGAAGTATTTGATTTCGACACTTCGAATACAAATAAATTGCTTGAAGGATTTACAAGCATTGAACAGCTGCTCCAACAGCCTCAACAATGCAACACTCCTTTGAATATACAGCAAGTTATGGATCAACCGATCTTTACCATGCCGCAGAAGCAACAAAATCAGTTGCATAGAAAACAGAAGAAACAACCTCGTAATCAACATATTCAACCTTTGCCCCATCTTGCAGCCGAACATAATGAAAATGAACGTCAGCAAAATTCACAAAGTGAAGGACCATGGTTGCTTGAAAACACCTCATGCAATGGAAATTCACTATTGGAACAAATACATCAACCTCAACGAAGAAGAGTTCTTCGTTCAAATTCTACTACAAATGTAGAGCCGCCAACAATCGATATAACATGCGAGAAATCCCCGGATACTGACTTACCTCCCTCGCCGTCAACCACTCATCCATCTAACGTTTGCACTCTTAGAGTTGTACCTCCTCCTTTTGCAGTGTTCTTATCTCGTCTGGAGTATGGCACAAAAACATCCGATATTTTGAAGTATATTGAAGAGAAGGGCATTGCTGCTAATGACATTAGATGCATAAGCTTAACAGCGGATAATCTTCCAGATCGTGTGTCAGCATCTTTTAAAGTTCTTGCTCCTCTAAATATAGGAAAGATCTTGGTTAACCCAAACTTTTGGCCGAGTAACATGCTAGTCAAGGAATTTACAAACCGGCCTCGCACTAGAACAACCCTTTCAAAAAACCTAAAGAATTAGCCTTCTTCTATCAAAACGTAAGAGGGCTAAGAACAAAGTGTACCAAATTCTTGCTTAGTATGTATAGCTGTACTTCAGATGTCATTGTTCTTTCTGAAACCGGATTAGATGAAAGCTTTAATGATGCCGAACTATTTCCTTCCAACTTCTATGTCAACCGTTGTGATCGAACTACAGAAAACAGTATCTACGAGCGACTTGGTGGTGTGCTTATTGCCGTAAAAAAGGATTACAAGGCTAAAGATGTTGATATCAATGACTTCTCTGACATTGAAATTTGCTGCAGCAGAATTGACCTGACATCATTGTGTAAAATATATATCGTATGTGTTTACATTCCTCCTCGTTCACAACTACATATAGTAACTAGGTACTTGGACGCAATCCGCTATATCGAAGGTCTCATGTCTACCTCGGATAAAATGTATGTTTTTGGTGACTTTAATCAACCGAAAATTAGATGGACCTCCGGAGATCCTGATTGTACCTTCCTTAACGCTATAAACCCTCTATCTTTAATTGGATCTGAGATTGTCGATTCCCTCCAATCACTCTATTTACTCCAGATGAACTGCGTAAATAACTACCAAAACCGTACTTTGGACCTCATCTTTTCCAACAATAGTACTGAAAGTTTTGTATCTAGATGCCTTACACCTCTAGTACCGGAAGATCCTTATCATCCTTCTTTACAGTTATTTTGTACTCTTGATGTTAATAATGTGTATAGTGATGAGTCTTTTAGATTTGATTTTAAAAATGCTAATTATAATGATATTTGTGAAGAGCTTAGCAATTATGACTGGTGCCCACATCTTTCAACTGAAATCAATGATTTATGCCTTACATTCTATCGGGTTATTAATAACGTAATTTTTAAATTTGTCCCTGTAATTCGGGTAAATGATACCATGATGGATTCTTGTCCCTGGGATAATGAAGTCACTCGTGGCCTAAAAATACAAAAAAATAGAGCTTATAGGAAATGGCGGAGTAGTTTGTTGAACGAGGACTTTTTGCGGTATAGGCGATTAAAATCTGAATTCAAAACCTCTCTCTATCATGCTTATCTTCTCTACGTAAATGATATACAAAACAGCTTAAAATCCATGCCTAATAAATTTTGGAATTTCATAAACTCCAAAAATAAGAGTGATGGTTACCCCACTACGTTCTGTTTCAACGGACAGTCATTGGATTCCTCGCCTGCTATCTGTGAGAATTTTAGATCATTTTTTCAATCTGTTTATACAGATGTGGACTCAATTATAGATAAAGAATTCTTCAGCTATCTGGGCGAATCTCCCACTCCTATTTTTAATAAATTTGAGTTCTCTGAAGATGACGTGTTAGCTAATTTGTCTGCAATTAAATCTAGCTTTACTCCTGGCCCGGATGGCCTTCCACCCATTTTTCTCAAAAAATGTGCTTTTCCTCTACATAAAATAGTATGCCATATATTTAACTTATCTTTAAGAGCAAGTACCTTCCCATCTATCTGGAAGAGCTCTTTTATTATCCCTATTTTTAAATCGGGAAGAAAAAATAAAATAGAGAACTACAGAGGCATTTGTAAACAGTCCTCTATTCCAAAATTATTTGATCTGTTGGTTACTGACAAACTGAATTTTGTTTGCAAATCTTTAATCTGCAATGAACAACATGGTTTTGTGAAGAATCGATCGACTGTTACAAACCTTCTTTTGTTTACAAATTCTGTAATTTCTGAAATCGGCAAGGGTAACCAAGTTGATGCAATTTATACAGATTTTAGTAAAGCCTTTGACCGCGTGGACCATAAAATATTGCTATATAAGCTTGATAAATTAGGTTTTCCACTTACTTTCTTAAAATGGATCTCATCATTTCTTTGCGATAGATATCAATTTGTCAAGTTTCGTAATCACTTTTCCAAACAAATTTGTGTGACGTCTGGTGTTCCTCAAGGAAGCCACATAGGTCCTCTTTTATTTGTCTTGTTTGTTAATGATGTTGTTAATTTTGTTCCGGAGTGTAGTATGCTTTTGTATGCGGACGACTTTAAATTGTATTTGTCTGGTAAACACGATGTTTGTTTCCTACATCTAAATAACTGTCTTCAACGATTCTATTTGTGGTGCTCAAAAAACTATCTGTCCCTGAATGTAAGTAAATGTTCAGTTATTACATATTCACGTCGCAAATCGCCAACCTTGTATACTTACTCTTTCAATGGCATTGCTATTCCGCGTGTCTCCTTAATAAAAGATTTGGGGGTGCTTTTAGATTCTAAACTATCTTTCATACATCACATTGATTATGTCACAAATAGGGCAAATAGAGCATGGGGACTACTAAGGCGCTATGCAGGTGATTTTTCTGACCCATATGTTATTAAAGTTCTCTATCTTTCATTTGTTAGATCTGTTTTAGAATATGCGTCCATTGTTTGGTGTCCCTTCTATAATGTTCATATTTTAAGAATTGAATCTATCCAAAAAAGATTTCTCAGGTTCGCCTTAAGAGGGCTTCCTTGGCCGGACGTTAGTAACTTACCCTCCTATCAATTAAGGCTACAATTGATTAGCCTAGAATCGCTTAAAAATAGGAGAATAGTGGCTAGAATTATTTTTGTACATAGGATTCTTATTGGAGAAATTGACTCTCCGGAGATCTTAAGGCTTCTTAATTTAAATATCCCTCGTCCAAATTTACGAATTAACCGATTCTTTAATATAGCACATTCTCGTACAAATTACGGCAGGTCATCATCTATCAACGGCTTATTGATAAGCTACAATGATAACATCGATTTAATTGATTTTAACTCACCTATAGCTACTATAAAAAGAAAACTACTAGATGGTATTCAGTCATAATCGTTTGCTCTATTAAGTTTCTATTTCTTAGTAATATTTTTTTTGTAAACTATGTACTGTTATAAACTAATGTCTATGAAAATCTAAGTATTTTGCTGACAAATAAATAAATAAATAAATAAGTAATGTTGCGCAATATAATTCGATTTGCCTTAAGAGGACTTCCATGGGATGATCCATCTAACCCTCCTCATTACAGTCAATGTATTACTTTCTTACTTACTTAGGTGGAGCTACAGCCCGGGGTGGACCTGTGCATCAACCAATACGCCTCTCCAGTTAGCACGATCTTTGGCCAACCGCCTCCAGTTGCGCACTCCAAGTTGGTTGAGGTCCCCTTCCACTTGTGCGCGCCACCTAAGACGAGGTCTTCCTCTACTGCGTTGTCCCTCCGGGTTGGAATGGAAGACTCTTCGGGCCGGAACGTTGGTGTCCATTCGCTCTACATGTCCTAGCCATCTTAGTCGACTGATGTGTACTTTTTTGACCAGGTCGATGTCGCTGTACAGCTCGTAGAGTTCGCTATTAAATCTCCTCCTCCAAAGCCCGTCAACGCAAGCGGGATCGAAAATCACTCGAGAAAATCACTCGAAGAATTTTGCGTTCGAAACGACCAAGAAGATCTTCATCCGCTTTTCCTAATGTCCGCGCTTCTGCGCCGTTGAGCAGGACTGCGATGATGAGGGTCTTATATAGAGTCTCCTTAGTTTTTCTTGACAAGGCCTTACTAATCAATTGCCGTCTTAGGCCAAAGAAACAGCGGTTGGCAAGTGAAATTCTTCGTTTGATTTCAGCTGTGGTGTGATTATCAGAATTAATAGCGGAGCCGAGGTAGACAAATTCACTAACTACCTCAAAATTATAGCCGTCTATCGTGACGTTCTGTCGAAATTCGTCGATATTGTGTGCCCCTTCTTGTTGACAGCATATATTTTGTTTTGCCCTCATTCACCACTAGACCCATTTTTGCCGCTTCTGTGCTAATACTTGCAAACACACCAATGACAGCTCGCTGTGTTCTGCCAATTATGTCAATGTTGTCAGCATATGCAAGTAGTTGCACAGACTTTTGGAAAATTGTGCCTCTAGTGTTGGCTTGTGAGTTTCGCACAATTTTCTCAAGTATGATGTTGAAGAAGTCACATGAGCAGCAGGCGTTCTCCATCATCATTCTGCACAATCTGACAAAATTGGCGGGGATGCCAAAACTAGATATGGCGCTGTATAGCTCGTCTCTATAGATCATATGCGGCCTTAAAATCGATAAAAAGATGGTGGGTATCGATTTGGACTTCTTGGGTTTTTTTTCCAGGATCTGCGAATATCTGACCGGCCGTGGACTTGCCGGGCCTAAAACTGCACTGGTAGGGACCAATCAGGTCGCTGACGAATGGTTTCAGGCGTTCACACAGTACAGCAGACATGATCTTATAGGCAGTATTCAGGAGACTAATGCCTCTATAATTGGCGCAGTTTAGAGGGTCTCCTTTCTTGTGGATCGGGCAAACGAAGCTGAATTGTATGTATTAAGCTTCTTTAAATGACACGCCTCTCTAAAAGATGGTTTAATAGCGATATCATTTGTTTCCAGCAGCGTCCGGCTACATAGACGTTTCCGTGGTGGCGCCAATAACTTACGTATGGTCGAGCTATTGTTTTAGTATTTTTTAGTGTTTTATTTTATTTATTTAAAATGCTTAATTATACACTTATATAATCACCCCTGTCGTAAAAAAACGCCAGGGGATACTGGGGATCGTAGAATACTTTCGAAGGATTCACTAGTTGGTGAAATGAATGCGTTATCGTAGAATACATGCAAAAAGAAACTCCCCATACAAATTTCAACGCAGCTTAGTCGATGTGTATCGATTCTTATTTTCATCTTAATTTCTTAAGTCATCATTTATTAATGAAAAACACAAGTGACCATTTATTTAATTGAATGTATTTGCAATATAAACAGTTAACACCATTTACAGGAACAAATCTAGTTAAATACACGCGGAAAAAAATAAAATAAATTACACAACTTTAATCAACCTAATTGCTACGAAATCAAATTAGATGGTGTTAAGTTGAGTATGTTGCTTTCTCCCTTTTTCTCACATTAAACTGAAAAGTCTATAATAGCATTGCACTGCAATATGACGGAGGTGTTATATTGTTGACTGAAATCCGCGATCGGTAACACAGTTTACGATACAATATGCAAGGTGAAAGTGAAACGCATAAGTGAGGTGTATCTCAGAAACGTCGTTTTCTGCGTTACAGTGGAACATCTAATAACATAATGATAAAATTATTAAGAATATTTGAAAATAGTTGATACAACAAATTCAGTTTCACAAAAGTTAGAAAGAAACAAACGAAATTATTAAAGTAATAAGGATTTAAATATAAAGAAATAAGTTTTGAGAAAATTTAAATTTAAAGTTCCAAGCTATCGATTCCCATTCAATTATTCTTATGTTCCCCTGAAGTGAATTCCACAATCGGGAAGCATTAAAGAAAAGTGTGAATTAAATGGCAAGAACTGTGCGAAGTGGTTAATCCTTTCGTACAAGCCATTCGGTTTCCGTGTTAGTAGAATGTCCAAAAGCAGCCATAAACTACGAAAAAGGAGATAACTCTCAAAAGGCATGTTAAGCAGGCGAGAAGAAAAACTACTTTACCTTTCATATGTACGTAGTCCAAAAACATACTGTATTGTACTATTATAAGCGACATTGAGCTTTCGCTTAAAATATTTCGCATCCGTATTTTCAAATAGGAATGACCAATGATTAAGCAAATAATATGATACGAGTTGTTATTCGGATGACGGACTGTGTTAATTTGTGGATAACACAGTCCTTCATCCCAATACGGAGTCCTTCATCCTAATACGGAGTCCTTCATCCCAATACGGAGTACCCCATATACATTTCCAGCGGCCGCTTTGATATGATTGTATCCCAAGTTAACCAACGATTGAAAATAACTCCAAGATTTCTTGCAGTCTCAACATATTCTATTAGAGACCACCGTAATAATATGTGAGGAAAGTAGGAAAGATCTAAAGGTTTCCCAGTTATGACTAGGCACTTTGACTGTTTAGTTTAGACCAACGTTAAATTTTCCCCAGATCTTCTTTCAGGCAGGTTACTCCGTTTTCAATAAGGTCGAGAGAGCAAGTCAAATATGCGACGAACAGTTTCCTATAATAGATGGATGTTCATTTAGATATAATGAAAACATTATATGTAGGCCCAATTATAGAACTTTGAGAAACATAATTCAGTGACGTATTGCACGCTAAATGATGCGGTAATTCGGCCCCAGATTGTTTCTGAGTGAGCATATTATTTTTCGGAATGACTATGTCACCTGTTTTTGTAGAATTCTTTCAAAATCCTTTGACAGGTAGGGCAGAATTGAATTTGGCCTAAAATCATAAGCTTTGCCATTTTTAGGGATGGATATTATTTTTGCCAATTTCCATTGAGTAAGACACTCGCCGGATATCAATATATTATTGAAAATAAAGGTGCTAAATGGCAGTTTGATGGGTAAAAGTAACTTCAAAAATTTAGGGTGCGTTTTGGTTAACCCAATATTGCATTCAACTTTATCGAGAGTATACTTTCCAACACATTAGCACTGTCGATTGATCTAAGATCGAAACAAAATAATTATGGCAGGCATGGCCCTGTTAGTCGCATGAGTAGAACCTATAATATAAATGATCATGTGACTGACTTCCATGTTAGTAATATAAATCTTTAAAATATTTTACATATACATAAAGGGTTTTTCATTAGCGACTTGATAACTTTAAACTTTCAGTGTGAACGCACCCTTGAACCGATTATCGAACCGTCAACGTCAAAATATTCAGTAAAATCAGCATGGTTAAGTACACGAAGGAACAACATTTACAAGTTATTAAAATTTACTACCGAAATTCCGAGTCGGTGGTCGCAACTTTAAGAGAAGAATTTCATAGTCTAGTGAACAAATTTGAGTCAGAATATTCGCGACTTGATGTTGCCGGACCAGTGAGACTACGTTTTGCCCGAAGTATGGAAAATATTGCTGCCGTAGAGGTGTCCGTCGCAATCCAGCCAAATCAGTCAATTTCAAGGCGTTCTCAAGAATTAAGTCTCCCCTAGACCACATTATGGCCTACACCCTTACAAGATCAAGCTGGCTCAAAAAATAAAGCCACTTGATGAAGTGAGGTAAGTTCTCGAATTGGGCTCTGGACATGGTGGAAGAAAATGAAGAAATTCATCGCAAAATCATCTTCAGCGATGAAGCGCATTTTTGGTTAAACGGGTTCGCCAATAAGCAAAATATGTGTTACTGGACAGGTGAAAACCCTAATGTGCTTCATGAAACAGTACTTTAAGTCATTGGTATATGCCAACAAGCCGGCGACGTTAGAGGAGCTCAGAGCCCATATTGAACGAGAAATAGCGGCCGTATCGGTCGAAATGTGCGGCCGAGTCATCCACAATTGGGTTCAACGTATCGCCCGCTGAATTCGTTCCCTTGGTGGATATATGAACGAAGTCGAATTCCATTCATAAATGTAGTAGTTTGCATTTTATTTAAAAAAGAAGTCGTCAAGTCCTAAATGAAAGACCTTGTATATATTAGTAATTTTATTGATTTGCTTTTTATTAAAATTATTTGATATCTTGTTTCTTCGTTAATTCTTTATTTTTTAGCTTTCTTATTTTTCCCATTCAGAATTTTGTTATTTAAATAATTAACTAAAAAAAATTGTATTTTATGTGGGTAGGTAAATGTCTAGGGTACTTTTCAGCAGATTCCGGAATGAATCTTGGGTGATCTATCAAGAACACATTCAAAGGATGATTCCAAAACGATTTCAAAAATATCAAGAAGAAGTTTTATGAAACACCGATTCAGTTGTGGAATGTAACGCTTGAAAATAGGCGGTGCAGCTGTTCCGAACTATTCCAAGCATGCACCAGATTCCGGCAATTAGATGCGCTTGGCGCTCTCATGTTACTTCTTCAATCTTGTTCTGGAGAAGATAGTGCCGTTTTCAGACCCCGATTCAGGGCCGGTTTGGGGCTTTCATGTGTTAGGGTCTTTCATGGTAGGTTCTTGGGCAGCCCGGCGCCCAAGTACCTACGTATATTATGTTATATTATGTTATTAATTTTATTATGTATATTATGTATATTATGTCATTCATTCAGGTTTTTCAGGGCGCTGGGCTGCCCAAGAAAATCGAAATAAAAAAAAATGGATGAACTGAAACTCGTGGCTTCAATGGCACAGTGCATGAGTGCTTGTCTGAGAAGACGCTAGTCTAGGTTCGAATCCCAGTGGAAGTAATGGATTTTCGGGATAAAAGGAAAAAACACAGACCAGTACCATAGGAAAAAGGAGTCTGATGATCGGTTGTCTGGAACCGTGAAACAGCGCGGTAACTCCAGCCGTCCACTTCACGTGGTAGCGATTGTAAGAAATATGGTTGTTCATTCAAAACAACACAAAGGAAATTGATGTAAACAAACCAAACAGGAACAATTGTGAGGTACCACATACAAAACCAGTTCAATTACATGCTTTGAACTTTTTATTTATTTTACTTTTGTGACGAGTTTATGATGTGGATCAAAGGGATCATAACCCTCCCACTTCACTGCATCCCTGCTTGTCCACGGGTGGAGTTCACTGTGTATGCTTTCAATAAACAAACAAAAATCTGTACAGGTCCACCGCCTATGACAAAACATCACTGATGATAGCCGCAAATTTGAGCTAGTGAGGGAGTTATTATAACAATTTCTTCACGTCCGATAAGCACATCAGTTCATAAAAGGCACTCTCACACATTTGACGACACCTCATTCGCTATCTTCTTGAAGATAGCGTTTTGAAGTTTGTTTGGGTTACGTGAAGCAAATATTGAATCATTGAAGCAATCGTACCATTTTCTTATCGCCCAAATCTGACACGGATCGGATTTGTAATCAAAAATACATATACTACAACAATAGCACAACATCCAGCTTTTCATCTAGATTTGGAAATTTTCCGGCCGGTGTATGAGTCGACGAAATGTCGAAAATTTAAAACCCTTTTAACCCATGAAGTGGGCCACCCAAACATGTGTTAATACATAAGAATGTTATACTAACGAGATGAAATTCTGATGGGTGTTCACATTTCATTGGGTGGACCGCTTCGCGGGTTAATAGGGTTCCAAGCTTTATATACCGGCCAGCCTGCGGCCTCAAATGCAGGTGTTCAGGACGCCGCTACGCTGCGTTGTGTTCAATTAACTAACATTGGCATTTGGTGATCTTTCAATGAGAAATTGATTAAAGGCATTCGAAAGGATTGAAGACTGCAGTGTCTCATAATACTCAGGACGGTTGGAAGCCCGTTAAGTATGTAAGGAAATAGATGATTCTATGTTTCCAAACAAAAATGTACATTTCAGCAAAAATACGACAGCTGACACTTTTTTGAAGCACACATTTGGCGCATTGAGGATACGGTACCCACTTGCTTCCGTTATCGACATGAAATAAAATTTGCTGTAAATTAACCGGAATTGTATTATGGAAGTTAATAGAATAAAGTCAGCGTATTATAACATTCCATTGAATCGAATAGAAATGTGCGTTATATATGTACCTACCTACTTTTTATTCAATTTGTTGCGAATTTCATCATGTTTTTCACCAATGCTTAAGCTACCAAAATGTCCTGAAAAATTCTAAAAAAGAATCTTCGAGAAATATTTGTAAATGCATTAGGTAGGCGCCTGACAGGCTTTTTTTTTATTAAAATCCAAATCCCAGAGCACTCAGACTCGATAACGGTCCACCAGGCAGAAATCCTCCTTTTTGGTGTAGTGGCTGGAGAATGGGTGGCGTATGTTGTTGTTCCCCATGGGGATTGAACCTGCACCGCACGAGTCACAGGCCAACACACTTTTTTGACTTTTAAATTCATTTTTTAATTGTTACTGAATATCAACTTACGTACTAGACAAAAATTATTAAATCTAACTTAAAATTAACAGGATACTTATTCTTATTTATTGGTCCTTATGCGGACGCCCTAAACCTAACTATATCTTATAATTATTGCCTTTCGGCCTAAAAACTATTTTCGAACTAATCTTACATATGTATTCGTCGAGAAAATCAGTTAAAACTCGGTATCATTATTAAGATTTTATATTTTTTATATAAAACAAACTACAAACTACCTATGCTACTTACTTAAACTACCTAACATATTCTAACTATAATTAGGAATCAGACCAACACACTAACCTCTACGCCGTCGCCACCCTGCCTGAAAGGCTTACACAATTGCCTATACTTTTTTCAATTAATCAATAAATATTGTTAAACAATCTACATTTGATTTTTCCAATTGAAATTTTAAAAATCCTATTTATTCAAAAGTTATTAACAATAAACGTGTAACCCATTGAAGAAATCGGTTAATATTTAAAAAGGCATTTTTCATTCAAGCACTATGGCAATATGATGCTGGCCATTTGTGGTAGGTACCTACTCGTATGTGTGTGCGAAACTTGTTTTCTGTCATTGGCTGTCATTTTTTGACGCCATGGCCGCCATTAGCTAGAACTACCTCCTTTGATTGGAACTGAAATGTACCGATGTATACGCACCGATATATTTATATGCACTTTTTATTCATTTTGTTGCGAATTTAACCTACTTTTTGCATGCAAATAAAATAAAAACATAGGTAGGGAAAGGCTTCAGTCCGCTTGAGTGAACTGTTGGATACGCTATTCCTATACCTATTCCTCATTAAATGGGAGTGACAAAATACTAAGAAAAGGATATTAAAAATATTTACACATGAGCATTTTGGGCCATTTAAGAACATAATATTAAAAATGTCAGCTTCCTAGCTTCCTCACAATTCGATTTTTTTTTTATAGATTTGTTTGTTTTGAAAATGCGAGCAAAGGCCTAATTTTTGCCGACGGACAGACGTACATGCCTAGATCGAATTAACTATCGATGCTGATCAAGAATATAGGAACTTTTAGGGTTCTACGGGTAATATTAAGGCATGTTATAAACAATGAGTCAAAAATAATATACCGTTATAAAAGGGTGTAAAGATGGTTGACGGGTTAACAAAAGTTCCACACACATAAACATACCAAACCACCAAAGTCGACCATAACGTATAGATACATTTGTTGAGGGGCGGAGAGAACAATTATATTTTGTATCGTGGAAACTGATGGTCAATTTGAGAATACCGCTTTAAATTGACATAATTTTATTTTAGAGGTTCAGGCGCAGTGGTTCAGTGGTCAGTGTTCGGATTATAGGTCCCTCCACTTCGCAGAAGCAAGTGGTTGGAGAAGCTAGGCTTTAGGCAATGTATGGGCCGTTAATGCCCAATATTTATTTTTTTATTTTACCAACAGCTTCTTTAAACCCCAAAAAAGGTATATTTATAAGACGTTTATCTTTTTTGCATGAGATAACACAGATGTGTATACCCTGTTCTAAGGGACTTATTGTTTGTAATATACCTCATAGATCCCTAAAAGCTACTACCTATTTGTGATCTGATCGGCATCGATAGAAATGTCGATATAACCATGTCGTTCCTTCCACCCATTATAAATTGTTATGTCCTAAAATTCAAGCTAGAAATCTGAAATCTCTGTAGGGACCCGGAAGGATCAAGTGTTCGTATTTTTGACTTTATAGAATAGAAAAAACCACACCTTCTTTTTGGGGCCGCTTTTTTACACCAAAAAATATGTTTTTTCAATAAAATTCTTTAAAAACGTAAAACAAAGCTATGTAAAACAAATAATGTAGACAATATGCTTCTCAACAATTTTCCCATACTTAGTTTTTGTTCTCGTCCACTTTATTCACTCCCCTTCCTTATGCTTTTGTCCAATTTTTAATTCAACTCTATTCGCAACAATGAAGTAATGTATCCAAGGAATGAAATCGTTTGTAATCAATGTACGGTCATAAAATTTCAGCCAACAACAGCAACAAAATAAAACAACACATAAACAATACTGGAATGACGAATCGAGGTCGAACTGAACGAATTTCTCACGATTCCTATTTCATCAGCATCGCGTTGTTTACTTTTCCATCGTCCTTGGACGCCATGCATTTATTTTCCCTATTTGTGTGTATTCATTGGGATTTTTTTTTAAGAGCGGGCGCCTAATCGAAATTATTTAGGCTTTTAATAGTTCCATTTCCGCAAAGAAAAAAAAACGGGCCGGCAAAAATCGATTAAAACTGTCAAAGCTATTGGCTCGTTTGCTTGTTTTTCTAGTGCCGTCAAAAAGCACACAGGAGAGAGTGACTTGGGTTGCGGAAATCAGGATTAAAGTAGTTTTTGCTTCCCGTTTAATAAACTCGTTAGCAGGAAGGTAATTTACTGCATAGTTACGTACAAACGATTACCCAAATCTGAATCCAATTATGTACATATTTTATTGTATTGAAGTACGAAGTGGTGTTTTGTTAAGAAAAAAAAAGACTATTACAGTTTGTTAAAAAAAACTATTACAGTTTGTTAGACATGGTTCCTGGTAAAAAATAAATAATGACTTGATTTATGATATGAGTGTTGAATTATTGGAATAGAATACAATATGTTTGTGGATTTCTGAAATTATTTTGCGGTTCAGGGTTTGCCCGAAATGACTGCATTAAACATGCAAAAAGGATATCAAAGTGGCATTTGCAAAGCGATGAACACAAATAACTGGCTTGATTGATTTATGTGCTATTTTTATTTTTAAGGCTGAAAACATACCGGATAAAGCAAAACATTTTTGATTCGATAGTCAAAAAAACATTTTATATTTCAACACACACCAAGCGAAACAGAATGTAACAAAACAAAACGTTTTGTTTTTTTGCTTCATTTGGTGTGTGTTGAAATAAAACAAAATTGAACTCGCGACTTGCTTTTAGTGTTGTTCAACATGTGGTCGGACTCAGACTATTTCTATCCACAGCTTATCAATAGTAACTTTATTAGCATGTTCCTTATCTTTATAATTATAGATAGGGCTTCTTGACTTAATGAAAAAAATCATTTTTTCTCCATCTACGTCTATATTTGTTAAAATTTGCGCACAGAGTAAACCAGAGTGTGTTGGCATGTGGCGTGCGGTGCAGGTTCAATCCCCATGGGGAACAACAACATACGCCACCCAATCACATTCCTCTACACCAAAAGGAGGATTTCTGCCTGGTAGTACAATGGACCGTTACCGAGTCTGAGTGCTCTGGGTTTTGGATTTCCTTTCTTTAAAAAAAAAAAAAAAAAAAAAAAAACCAGAGTATATCCATATAATGAGTAGGGAAGGGACACTCTCATATTTTTGACTGAAGGGTTATTGTACAGGTTCATAATTAGGTTAATAATTAATCATTAACAAAAATAATCAGAAAAACCAGCCATAAACCATTTTAAAAAACATAGGGACGGGCTACAGTCCGCTTGGGCGAACTGTTGGATACCCTATCCTTATTCCTATCCCTCATAAGTTGGCGTGACAAAAGTCTAAGTATGGTTGAATTGTTAAGAACGCTCTACCTATTTTGTAATATAATATTTAAAGGATTTTATCGAAAAAAAGGCAGCTTTTGTAAAAAAACGCTCCCTAGCTCAAACATTGGATTTTAAAAAAAAAAAAAAAAAATTATAAATTGTGGGCGTGTCAGTAGGCGGCTTTTGAAAATATTTACACATGAGTATAAACGGCCCCTAGTGAGTATATATTATAAAATTCAGCTCCCTAGCTCAAACTTTGGTTTCTCAATAAAATTTTTTTATTTAATTGTGGGCGTGTCAGTGGGCGGATTTCAAAAATTCGTAAACTTGATTATTTCGGGACCTTTGAGAGTATGGTTAAAATTTCAGCTCTCTAGGCCCAGTTTAAAGGTCTAATTTTTGAAGACAGACGGACGGACGGACGGACATGGCTAGATCGACATTACTATCGATGCTGATCATAAATATAAAAAAAACATAGGGGCGGGCTACAGTCCGCTTGGGCGAACTGTTGGATACCCTATTCTTATTCCTATATCTCATAAGTGGGCGTGACAAAAATTTAAAGGATTTTATCGAAAAAACTAAGCTTTTGTAAATAAAAACGCTCCCTAGCTCAAACTTTGGTTTTTCAATAAAATTGTTTTATTTAATTGTGGGCGTGTCAGTAGGCGGATTTAAAAAAAATTTAAGTATGAGCATAAAGGGCACCTAGAGAGTATATACTATAAATTTCAGCTCCCTAGCTCAAACTTTGGACTTTCAAAAAAAAAAAAAAAAATAATTGTGGGCGTGTCAGTAGGCGGATTTTGAAAATATTTACACATGAGCATAAAGGGCCCCTAGAGAGTATATATTAAAAATTTCAGCTCCCTAGCTCAAATTTTGGTTTTTCAAAAATATTTTATTTAATTGTGGACGTGTCAGTGGGCGGATTTTGAAAATTGTATGTCCCAAGCAGTTTTATGGGCCAAAGATCATATATAAAAAATTTCAGCTTTCTAGCTCAAAATTCAATTTTTCCCAAAATTTGTTTTATTTAATTGTGGGCGTGTCAGTGGGCGGATTTTGAAAATTTTATGTCCCAATCAGTTTTATGGGCCATAGATCATATATAAAAAATTTCAGCTCTCTAGCTCAAAATTCGATTTTTTCCAAAATTTAGTTTTTTTTGAGTTTGTGGGCGTGTCTGTGGGCGGATTTCAAAAATTCTTAAACTTGATTATTTCGGGACCCTAGAGAGTATATGGTTAAAATTTCAGCTCTCTAGGTCCAGTTTAAAGGCCTAATTTTTGCCGACGGACGGACGGACGGACGGACATGGCTAGATCGACATTACTATCGATGCTGATCATAAATATAGTAACTTTTAGGGGTCTACGGGCAATATTAAGGTATGTTACAAACTATGCGTCAAAATTAATATACCCCTAGAATAGGGTATAAAAATCATAAATACCTATAGTAACTTTTAGGGGTCTACGGGCAATATTAAGGAATGTTACAAACTATGCGTCGAAATAAATATACCCTTAGAATAGGGTATAATAAATCAGGTACCACTGCACGTAGTGAAAAGGATCAAGTCATGCGTCTTTAAAAAAGTATTAAGAAAAACCCCACAATGTTTTGCAGAAAACAACAGGTCAGCTATCGGCAACGAAGCAGGTTTTCTTGTTTTGCTTTTGTTTTTATGTATCGTTTCATTTGGTGTGTGTTGGCCCATAAGAAAGTAGGCAATTATCGTCAACGACGCTGGGTCGAAACAGTTTTGTTGCATTCGGTGTGTCTTGCTCGTATACAATGGCATGTATTTTCGACAACCACCACCGAAACACTTCGAAACAAAAACCTGTTTTTGGTTTCGTTTTCTTTGGTGTGTGCGCTCTCATAAGAAACAATGTTCTCTTGTTTCACGAAACAAAAAAAAAACGTTTTGCTTTATTCGGTGTGTTTTCAGCCTAACCCAACGAATACGGTGTGCTTATATTCACTGATTGAGTGATTGCGGTGAAGGACTTTCTTACTATGTACATGGATTCGGAGTATTTAATTGTATTGAGCTGTTGATTTATAAGCTGGTTAAGTGTGCATACTAATCTAGTAAAAACTGCGGAATGTTAAGTGGTTTCCTTTGCCTAGCAACAGAAACCTGGCTATTAACGCCTATTCAAAGTAGGTACCCACCTATGGCGATGAATGCATTCCGATGTTTGTAGTATAATTTATCAGTCATTATTAAGACCCTAGCTGACATTTCATAGAATAGAAACGGTTTTATTTAATTCATAATACATGTTTTTACAAAACTAAATTAACTTAAAATCATTTGACACGGCATTGCCATCTTCCATGTTGAAAAAAGATACACACAGTATGTATGTATATAAATACCTCCTTACACTACTGAAAGCTTTCATTTATAACGCTTTCCCCTTATAGAAGCGAGATTTTGCAATACCTTGTACCTAATTACCAGGTTCTGAATTAGGAAATATTTGGCTTTTTTTTTTTTTTTTTTTTTTTTTTTTTTGTCGGGATGTGTGAAACTTTCTGCACTGGAGCACTCAGACTCAATACTGGTCCATTGTACTGCCAGGCAGACACACCACATTTTACTGTGGGAATTTACTCGTTTTTCTAAGAAAAACGAGAAGGCGCTTCAATGATAAGGAGCTTAGGTTTACAGCACTCACCATATCCGCACCAAATACCTGCCACCTGATACGAGCAAAAGCAGGACAATCACAGACGAAATGTTCCGCAGTGTCGTCGCTTTCTCCACAGGCTTCGCAGTTGGTGGTGTCGCTTAGGCCTAGCACCTTAAGGTGTTTGGCAAAAGCGTAGTGTCCCGTAAGAACGCCAGTAGTCTGTCTGCAGTCTTTTCTGTTGAGAGACAACAAGAATGCCGCGGATTTCCCACAGACGTCGGGGAGCATTTGCTTAGTCTGTCTGCACCCTGGAGAGTCAGGCCAACGGCGATTGTGTTCATAGGAAACCCAACCGTCAATGGAAGCCCTGACCGAGGACGCAGGCAGACAGATCGCTGGTTCAGGTCCTGAGAGGTCCCCCTCTGAGCCTTGTCTAGCAAGTTCATCGGAGATCTCATTTCCCGTGATCCCGTTATGACCCGGGACCCAGACAAGTTTAAGTGAATTCAGCCTTCCGACCGAATTCAGAGATATCTTGCATTCTCGTACTATTTTGGAGGTAGTTAAGGGTTTGAGTAAGGCCTTAAGCGCAGCCTGACTGTCGCTACAGACGCAGATACTTCGCCCCCTCCACCTGTTCCTCGTAACATAGTCCATGGCCATTAGGATAGCATAAGTCTCTGTTTGGAAGACTGACGCATGTTTGCCTAACGGAAAGAAAAGTCTAACGCTATCGCTCTCCACGAAGACACCAGCACCAGATCCTTGATCGGTTTTGGAGCCATCCGTAAAGATTCGACTGCATTCCCTTCCAGGTTCAGAGTCCGGCCAGAGCCAGTCCTGGACGCGAGGAAAGTCGACCTCGTATTTGCGCTTTAGCCGAAGTTCCGGTGTCATCGCATCAGACGGCATATCCATAAGACAGGAGTCGAAGGACAACCGTTGGGCAAGTTCATCAAAACTCCAGTGCGAGTTATACCAAAAGCCACCTCTTCTAAGACGTGAGATAGCCTTGATTGTACAGCCCATGATGTAAACATCAAGGGGCGGAAGGTTCAATAGTGCATCTAGGCCGGAGCCAGGCGTGCTGGGGAAGGCCCCCGTGCAGCCGAGACATACCTGCCTTTGGAGTTTGGCAAAAGCAGCAGTGACGTATTTACGTGAAAGCTTATTCCACCAAACAACCGATGCGTATGCTATAAATGGTCTTATCATAGCCGTATAATTCCATAGAACTCTTTTCGGTGATAAGCCCCATGTCTTGCCGAAAATGCCTTTGCACCGACAGAAAACAGACAGCGCCTTGGCAGTCTTCAGCTCAACATGTTTGGACCAAAGAAGTTTGCTATCCAGGATGACTCCCAGATACTTTGCTTCATTGGAGAGTTGGATTGTGACGCCTTTTAGCACTGGCTGAGTCAACCCGACCAGCTTCCTCCTTCTCGTAAAGAGAACAACCTCAGTTTTAAGAGGATTGACCGAGAGCCCATTCCTAGTGCACCATTCGTCGATCACGTCAAGGGCCGCCTGCGCCTTGGCGCATACAGTCGCTAGGCATGATCCAACAGAAAGCACGGCAACATCATCCGCGTACGCCTGAGCGTAAATATTAGAACTGTTGAGTGCGTTCAACAGAGAGTCGACCAGCATACACCACAGCAGTGGAGACATGACGCCGCCTTGCGGGCAGCCTCTGTTTACCCCCGCCATAACATAGCGGCCACAATCCGCATCCGCAACCAACGTTCTATTCATTAGCATTGCTTTAATCCACAACACCAATGGTTCGTCTACTCCGTGTTGTCTGGCGGAGCTGCACATGCTATCAAAAGTCGCATTGTCAAAAGCACCCTCAATATCGATGAAAATGCCCATCGCGTATTCTTTTCTGTCAAGCGCGCCTTCAATTCTACCAACTAGATTTTGGAGCGCAGTCTCGCAGGATTTTCCGCGTTGATAGGCATGTTGCATCGGAGATAGTGGGTGCAATCGCAAAGCACCTTTGCGCACGTGAAGCTCGACCAGCCTTTCCAAGCTTTTCAGCAAGAAAGAAGTCAGACTGATTGGTCTGAAGCTCTTGGCGAGCGAGTAGTCACTTCTGCCAATTTTTGGTATGAATGCCACTCTAACTGTACGCCAGGGTGTTGGAATGTATGCCAGTGCTAGGACAGCGGTGAAGATTTTCTTCATAGTCGGTAGCAGCTGGTTTGTACATTGTTGCAGCATGGCTGGGTATATTCCGTCCGTACCAGGCGACTTGAAGCCGTCAAAAGACGCAAATGCGTATTTAATGGCCTCGTCCGTCACCACGGCCTTCGCAATATACCAGCTACGCCGAGTTGTTTGTCTTGGCTCACTCATAGTCTCGGTAATCGGGCCTGGTTGTGAACCAATTGTAATCTGGTTACCCGGAAAGTGAGACTCCAGCAGATAACTAAGAGTTTCCGCTTTCGTCTCAGTGAAGGTGCCATCAAGTTTTCTAAGTGAGTCCAGTTTGGCTGGTTTGCCCTTTTTCAGAACTTTAACCAACCTACTAGTTTCACCCAGCTTTTCAATCTTTTCGCAGAAATTCTTATAAGAAGCACTTTTCGATACCCGAATTAGCCTCTTATATTCCTTCTGCTTCGATCGGTAGAGATTCCAGTCTGTCTCCAAATCAGTCTTGAGTGACCTATTTAGAAGCTTTCTAGCTTCTCTACGAATTCTTTGCAGTTCCGAGCTCCACCAGGAAACCGGTGTTCTGCCAGGGGGTTTGCTTACTGGGCACGTCAGTTCAAAACAGCTAGTAATGGCACTATTCAGGTATTGAACAGCTTCCTCTACCTTTTGTCTCGTCCTGAGTTTGGTTGGAGTTTTGAGAGTTTTCCCTAATTCCTCCCTGAAGCGTATCCAGTTGGTTTTTCTCGGATTCCTCCTCTCCTGCAAAGTTATGGCTTCGCATTCGATTTGGAATTCGATATATCTATGGTCTGAGAGGGACACCTCCGAAGAGACCCTCCAGTTAGTAACCGCCTTAAAGTATCTATTTGATAAAGTTAGGTCGATCACTTCCTGTCTTCTTGACGTCACAAAAGTTGGTTGCGAGCCAACATTGTTGATAGTAAGATCAGATGATAGAATGAAATCCAGGAGATGGTTTCCTCGCATGTTGCATTTGCTGCTGCCCCAAACAGTGTTTTGAGCATTGGCATCACAGCATATAACTAGGCCCATCTTCCTGGTGTCGCAATAGTCAATGAGTTCAGCAATTGCCCTCGGTGGTGGAGGCACTACCGAATCATAGGGGAGATAAGCTGACGCCACGATGAAGGTCTTCCAATTTCCATTTGTTTCGTAGCTAATGGCTGCAGCAACCAAATCTTGGCCACAAAATTGTCCAAGCTTAGTCGCTGAGAAAAGGTTCGACACAGCAAGACAAGCCCTTGGTCTCTCGGACCGCTCGTCACAGAGTATCGTAGTGCCACGGACACCTCCAAGGCCACAGATGCGATTTTTCCACACCCATGGCTCCTGTATGGATATTATGTGGGCTTTTGTATTCAACACAGAAAGCTTTTTACTGATGAGTGCAGTAGCAGCCTTGGAGTGTTGAAGGTTAATCTGAGTAAATCCAATCATTGGAAATACATCAGTCATACTAGTGGAAGGGCACGCAGAAGGTGCGCGCGCAGTTCCACCGACAGGAGTGCTTGAGGTCTTCTTCCTCCGTTTGTTCCTGTTCGAGCTATTGGAAGGGGAGGCAGCGTTGGTTACAGTCAGCTGGCTGGTTTCGGTTGGGGTAACCTCTGCCGACCTGCATCTCTTTTCCGTCGCCGCCGGGGAAGGGCAGTTCTCAGCGCTTGCGCCTTCAACTGGCGGTGCAGTTTCTTCGCGCCGCACGATAGCCGCCTTTCTCCTTTTCCTCTTTCGCTGGCTCTTAGATGGACGCTGACCAGTGGACGCCGCCTCTGTGGCCCGTTTCACCTGTTCGGTTTCGCAGGCCTCGTCGGCAGCATCACACCTATCGGCTGTCTGTCTATTGGTCTGAAGATTAAGCGTATCAGGTTGAACCTCTCCGCCACTTTCTTCATGTTTCCAGCCCAGTCTACCGAACGTGTCGGAGATAGAGCTGCAGGAATCTTCGGAAGCAAACCTTTTCGCAACTCGAAGGTCAACGCCTGTACAGGCGGGGGGTATATGTATGTCGGTTGGGGCCTCCAGAATCCGTGCCCCGACCGTGGTCGAAAAGACCACGGGTGGATTTTCGCCCATGCGAGTACCACCTGGAGTATTTGAATCATTAAGTTGTTCCTGCATACTTGTTTTTTGGTTTGGTTCGCGATAGAGCTTTGACGGTGTATAAAACGCCGCTATGACTCTAAAACCTCGGATCACGAACGTATCGTACCGAGGTCCCCCTATCCACCACCTGGGGACGCGCCTGGTGGGTAACCAACCCGACAGGAAATATTTGGCTTAGTACCTGTATCACTTGGTTTTCCAATAAAACGTCCCTATCAAGAATATACCTCCTCATTTCACGCAGTAATTGTAGGACACTTGCGCCAGCCAGTGCTAAAATGCGTCACAATCAAACCCTTTAATGAAGCGAACTATTTGGGAGTCATCCTGGATAGCAAACTTTTTTGGTCCAAGCATGTGGAGCTAAAGACTGCCAAGGTGCTGTCGGTTTTCTGGCACTGCAAAGGCATTTTCGGCAAGACATGGGGCTTATCCCCGAAAAGAGTCCTATGGATTAAAACGCCCATGATAATACCATTTTAAGCATATGCCCCGGTTGTTTGGTGGAAGAAGCTTTAACGTAAAAACGTTACTGCCTTCCCTAGCACGCCTGACTCCGGATGATATATTGCATATTGAACCTCCCGCCCTTGATGTTTACATCACGTTTAAGAAGAGTTGGCTTTTGGTATAACTTGCACTGGAGTTTTGATAAACTTGCGCGGACGGTCGTCCTTCGACTCCTGTCTATGGATTTACCGTCCGATGCAATGTCACCGGAATTTCGATTGATGCGCAATTACGGAGTCGACATTCTTCCTTTTCAGGATTCACACATAATCCGGACTCTGAGCCTGCAAACGAATGCAGTCGAATCTTCACGGATGGCTCCAAATCCGATCAAGAATCTGGTACTGGTGACTTATACTATTCTAATGGCTGTGGACAATGTTGTAAGGAACAGGTGGAGGGGCGGAGAACCTGAGTCTATAGCGACTGTCAAACCGCGCTTAAGGCGTTGCTAAACCCTTTAACCACCTCCAAAATAGTTTGTGAATGCAAGATATCTCTGAATTCGGTCGGAGGGCTGAATTCACTCAGACCTCTCTGAGTTCAAGTCATAACGGGATCGCAGGAAATGAAATCTCCGATGAACTAGCTAGACAGGGCTCAGAGGAAGACTTTTCAGGACCTGAATCGGCGTTACGTCTGCCTGCGTCCTCGATCAGGGCTTCCATTGATGGTTTGGATTTGGCCCCAGGAGAGTCAAGGGTGCAGACTGACGTCTGTACAAAATCTGCTGCATTCTTGTTGTCTCTCAAAAGAAAAGCTGCAGGCAAATTACTGGGGTGTTGACGAGCCATAACGCTTTTGCCAAGCTTCTTAAGGTGCTAGGCTTTAGCGATACCACCAAATGCGAAGCCTGTGCAGAAAACAATGACACAACGGAACCTTTCCTTTGTGATGGCAGGTATTTGGTGCTGATGTGGTGAGTGCTGTTAGCCTAGGCTCCTTATCGCTGAAGCGCCTACTCGTTTTTCTAAGCAAAACGATAAAATTTCAGTAAAAGTGATGTGTCTTTCTGGCAGTACAATGGACCAGTATTGAGTGCGAGTACTCCAGAATAGAAAGTCTTGCACCCCGACAAAAAAAATGGACTATTTCCAACAAAATGAAAGGTGTACTTGTACTCATTTCCCAAAGATTGCACTTACTGCAGATCCGCGGTAGGTCATCTACATGAGGTATGTAATTAAATCACGGAAGCTCTCTACGTGGCTATAGCATTTACTCCTTCATATATGTTCACGATCATCTATGTGTAGGAGTCTGGAACTCCTCTGCACTCCTTATCCTCATCCTCGTTGATTATTTGATGAAGATAATTATTCATAGTGGCAATAAATGCTTCTCCTTTCTCTTTGTCCAGGTTTTTGTTGTACCATTTGATTTTTGCAGACACTTTTGTTTGTTTATTTTTGTTCGTCTCCGTCTCCATTAATATATCTACAACCCGAGGCTTGAACGTACGTTCGAATCCCCGCCATTAAACAAAAGGTCTTTCGTTGAGATGTTCTTGGTGATGTTGTGAAAATCTAGCCAGAATGATTGTTTTTCTCTGCTCGGAGCCGACTTTGGGAGCATATGCACAGACAATATGCTACGGTTTTCCTTGCATCACCAGCATCATCAAACGATCACTGGACTTTGAAATAGTAAAGACGCTGTCATGCGAAATAGCTCAATTGTTAATGGACAATTCTGGGGCGTACTTTATAACAATCTACAAACATCACTTACCTACTGACAAATAATAGTTAATGCAGCTTTTTCTATTGTATCATAAATGGTTTTCCAATAGGCACGGGTTGATGTTGAAGTTGAAAAAACAAGTTGTTTGTGGGATATCAACGAAGTTCTTAGGCCTATCAATGATATTATGTGTGGAGTATGATATCGTTCAAATTGCCGCCGCGTCTTCGCTGGGTAGCAAGCAACCAACTGGTTCAATTTTTGACGACTCTGAAGCGAAAATCAGGCCGAATTTGAGTGTTGGCCCCGCTATGATAATTTTGAGTGCAAGGGACCGCTTGCAACTGCTCCAGAGCCCAGTCAGCAAATACACGGCGTTGTCTATGATCGTTTTTAGGGTTCCGTAGCCAAATGGCAAAAAACGGAACCCTTATAGATTCGTCATGTCTGCCTGTCTGTCTGTCTGTCTGTCCGGGAATGTCACAGTTACTTTTCTCCGAAACTATAAGAGCTATACTGTTGAAACTTGGTAAGTAGATGTGTTCTGTGAACCGCATTAAGATTTTCACAAAAAAATAGAAAAAAAAAACAATAAATGTTGGGGGTTCCTCATACTTAGAACTGAAACTCATTTTTTTTTTCTTCAAACTCATACGTGTGGGGTATCTATGGATAGGTCTTCAAAAATGATATTGAGGTTTCTAATATCATTTTTTCCTAAACTGAATAGTTTGCGCGAGAGACACTTCCAAAGCGGTAAAATGGGCCCCCCCCCCCCCCACCGGGCAAGTCTCGATGAGAAAAATTCGCCAATTTCATGTCTGCGAAAGTCCGAGTTTCTCTGCGCCGCGCGAAACTGACTGCATTGGATTCTCCTGCACAGTTTTATGGACAGCGGAGATGTTTTTGGCAGATCTTGCATTTCGTTGGCGTACGGGTATTCGCTGATTGTTCACTGAACTGGTCGACTTGAATTTAGCCACCAAACTTTGAATAGTCGACTGGGAAAGAGAACACCTATATTGATCATGAAGATTTATCATTTGGACGTGTTGTTCGATCCTGTAACTTACCAACAGGTAAAACAACATTTCCGCGATGAACTGTCAAAATCTACGCATCCCTATTGGAAAACCCTTTAGAAAGTACTACTATAGGTAATAGTAAACTAAACCCGAAGGTGGCGACGGTGCAGAGGTTAGTGTGCTCGCTTGTGACACGTGCGGTGCAGGTTCAATACCCATGGGGAACAACAACATACGCTACCCATTAATGGAGAGGAACGAATGACACCATGTTTTCTCCGTCCTCTACACCGAAAAGAGGATTTCTGCCTGTTAGTACAATGGACCGTTACCTACTCTGAGTGCTCTGCGATTTAGATTTCCTTTTTAATACAACAAAAAACTATTCATGCTTATTTCCACATTCGAATTCGATCGAAAGTTTGTCGAATTAGAAGAATATGTATTTTGAGATTCGATCGATTAGAAAGTTTGTTCGAGGAAACCCGGTTTTATTCGACGGAAATGAGACATTCGAACGAGTTCACTATTAATTGGACTTTTAAAATAAGCATGATTGTGAATTATTTTACTCGTGTTGGGTAGGTTTCTCCTTTTTCGAGCTGACGGTAAAATCAGGTTAATTTTCAGTCCCTTTCTACATATCAAAGATGAGTATGAACGTAGCTCAATTGGCATCCTTCCTTTGAAGTTTTTATTTTTTAAGCACATGTTAAGAATTTTCCTAGACGCTATTCTGATCTTCAGGTAGGCATTTGCTTGTTCTAGGGCACCTTTTCCGCTCAATTTAAGAGTGCCAATTTTTATGTGTGCAAAAGAATGGCTTACGTGTTAAAAGATGAGCAATCGATGAAGAACGGGTATTGCTGGAGATGTATTTAAGGGGTGAAAAGCAACTCAGAGCACTGATGATGTAAGAAGCGATAAATGAAAGACAGAAGCCATTGCGACGATGTTGAAGTGGATCAATCGTCTGTGCTATATTTGTGTCACTCTTCAGTTTTATCTCATGGTTTTGTATACTAACAAACCGCTCCAAGGAAGTGTTGGGTGCGCCAGAAAAAATATAACTATTCTCCTCAAGTCTTGGGCGAAGGAAGAGCTTGTAGATTGTAGCCAGATCAGAAGGGGTAAACGATTGATGGTGTTATTCCGCGCTTACACATTTTTAACTTGATATTGAATACTACTCTGACTATTTGTCAGGTCTCGATGGCATTGTACAAATCGTTTTTATAAAATATAGTCATGCCATTGCTCCCTACCTTAAATGTCTGTTTAAGTTTTTGTGTAGTTCTGGAAACCTCCCCCTAACCTTTGGAAAATTGAATTTATCACACCTGTGTTCAAAAAAGGTGAAGGTGGTGATGTCACGAACTATAGGCCTGTTTCAAAACTATCCTGTATTCCTTAACTATTTAAGCAAATAGTGTGCGAGAAGTTGATATTTCTCTGTCGTAATGTGATTTAAAATGAACATAATGTAAGAAACAAATCAACTGTCACAAATCTTCTTTATTTCTTGCATGCATGTTCTAATGCTTTAAAAAATGGGAAGGAAGTGGATTGCATATATAGTGACTTCTCTTAGGCTTTCGATCAGCTGCCTCATGAAATAATCGAATTTAAGGTCAGGGCTTGTGGTTTCCCACACGGTTTTATAAAATAAGTTGATTCATAACTTAGATCAAGAGTTTATGAAGTCAAGTTTAGAGGACCGCTAACAGAATCTTTCATAGCTCAGTCTGAATTTCATAAAGAAAATCACTTAAGACCAATTGTATTCATTTAGCCATTAATTGTGTTAAGGCATGTATAAATCACAGCAATATGAAATGATGATTTGAAAATACATAAATCTATCACTAATCAGCAAGACTGAATTCTTCTTCAAACCGTCATCAAAGCTTCCCCACTTGGTGTACTAAAGGCAGTTTATTTCTGAAACTTACTAAATGTAAATATATGACATTCTCTAGAAAGAATATCTCTTCCCTTCTTTCAATATTTATTGTCTCAAAAAAATCTTTGTCACTAGATTGATAGATTTAAGGATCTTGGGGTTTATTTCAATCCCAAACTGAATTTTACAAAGCATATCAATTTCATTGTTAATATATCAAATTCTGTGCTGGGCTTCGTAAAGAGTTCTTCAAAAGAATTTAATAACCCTGTATTACAATGTCATTATCCAATTAATTTATTAGTCGACACCTGCAGTGCGCTTCACAAGTTTGGACACCATTCTACAACATTCATTCAAATCGACTCGTCATTCAACGTAAATTTATTAGATTTGCCCTTAGAGGTCTTCCATGGGATGATCCATTTAAACTTCCTGTTTACAGTCAACGTATCAAGCTTATTCAAATGATACCCCTTTCTCAACGAAGCGATACAATTTTTTACAGCAGCTTGGTGACATAGATGCTCCTGATTTGTTGCCTTCTATTGGCTTTTATTTCCGGGTGGCGCCCATAACTTACATAGTGTTGACTTATTGTTTAGTCCGCACAATGTACGAATTATGGCAGGCATGAGCCTATACGTCGCATGAAAAGAGTCTATGATCTTAACAATCATGTTGTTGACTTGCAGGTTAGCAAAATTAAGCTTAAACAAATATTGCATAATAATGCTTTAGTACCTTAAATTATTTTCATGATTTGTGTCTGCGTTAGTATTGTTTTTTTATTGATTTCTGTAAATGTTTTAATATATGTATGATATTGGCTTGCTTTAAGCGCTCTACGACACATATAAGATCTGATAGTGTATTACTCCCATCAAAAGATTCCTTTTCGGAAGGCCACTTGTATTTCCGCGATTTTAATCAGGCTTTGTTCTCTTAAAGTTCTTTCATCCTTTGCACTCCCTACAACCCCTTCCACTGGTATGTTTTATCAGCAGTCTTCTATTTTACATCAAAGAACACTCATATCAATTCGTTTAAAAAACAAAGAAGAAACAAGATTCATCCCTTACATCGCATCGTACACACCCTACAAACTACATCGCTTCTAATCTTGACTGACATCCACCTCTTAATGATTAGACAGTAGTAGTAGCGCAGAATCAGCATGAACATGATGAATGGAAACAAAATTATTAATAATAGCAACTCTAAGCCTGCTCCTCCGAACACGTTTGTTATCTCTTTGCCCTTATCTCGGAAAATTGTCAGACAATCTATATTCCACAGCCTTTGGTAGGGCGTCTATACCGCACTCAATCTCTAGTCTTTAGAAATGTTCGCTTGCGTTCAAGAGACATCTGCGCTGTGCGTCGAGTCGTTTCGCTTTTTATACAAAATATAATGTGGATAGATACATAGATACTAGTCGTAGATACTTGCTTATAAATTTCATTTTTTTTTCTTTTTTTTTTGTTGCACTTTTATTTAAGACGGCATTATCTGTTATTTATTGTCCTCGGGCGTTCGGCGTGTCTTCTATTCTACTTATAGAACAACTGTGATGTGCATTTGCATGCAGAGATCGAAGTACTGAAGCAGGCTCTCGTCGAAAAACAAACCGAATTAATTGCAATGGAGACAGCGTGCTTGCGGGAATCTGACCGACAAGTCGAACTGGAAGATAGTATCATAGCATGGCAGGATAAGTACGATCGATTGTATGAGTCACATAAACGTGTGCAAAAAGTAAACCAGAGTCTGGAAGATAAACTGCTCAAGCTGGTCGATCGCAATTCAGGGGAACGGGCACAACTGACCAGCGATGTGGCCACGCTAAGCGTCCGACTGGCGCAAGCGAACTACAACATTGCGAAATTGCAGAGGGAAATCGTAAGTATAGAGGGATTATTTTTAACTTTATTTCTTATATTATGTATGATGGGCGATATATATTTTGTGAGTCCCTTTTTATTGTATACCTACAAACACGCTGCTACGTGGGACGGAAGTCGTGCATAATTTATTGGGGTAGGTCCTCGTGGTGGATTCTATAGTGAATTCAATAGTGTCGGCTTGTCATTTTTGGTAATAACATTTAGTTGAAGTAACCAATTTGACGTCGTTGGGTACCGAGATAAATTACTAGTGCAACAGGTTATTTTGCCAGTTACAACAACTGGAGCATTTCTATTTTATTTTTATGAATAGCTTATTCAAAGGTGATTTTGGAACGGTTAGCAAGTTCCTTAGCATCTATATCTGTATATAGGTGATGAGAAATAAAAGTTTTGAATTTCATTTATGCCTGATTTGTAGTTTATTGGTATTGTGCTCCAGCGTTGGTACTGAAACCGGCTAATACGTAGGTTCGTCTGATTCATTTTTTACAAGAAGCCGATTGTTCATTGAATGGGCATAAGGAATGAGTAGCACAATTAGTAATTCCTTTTAAATTACAGCATATTGATTTTATTGAACGAATTAGTGTACCTACATACAATATGCATATATTAACTAGCATGGTGTTTGAATATGTAGCACTGCTAGGTATGCACCCAGTTGAAGTTATAATCTTGTGTCTCTGACAACATTCCGCTGGGAAGCTAACACCTACCAATACATTGGCGTATTTTAGCCTTTATTTTCTATGTTTACAGATTTTATTTTCTTTAGTTTTCCTGTTGTCTCTTTACTTGTACGCTGCCACAATCAGAATGCCAGAGCCAAGACCAAGGTAGACACAACATCTTGACCGTACAATTATTTCTTTTGAAGTTACCTTCAGTTTTATACTTAAAATCTTGATTTGTACCCATTTGGCGCTCTAAAAAACTAAAGGATGTCTAATAACTACGTTACATTACAGTGTGTAGGGAGGGAACCACCCGTGTGGTCTCCGTTTAAATGGAGCAAATCGAGATGCCATCTTTGTAACGGTAGTTGACCCTACCTTACGAAAGTGATGAACTACAGTCCCATCGACCTCTAGGAGTACATGATTTCCTACAGAAATCGATGGGTCGTAAGGTCCTGACAGCGAAGTGTGAATAATAATAATAATATTAATTTAGGGTATATTACACTGCGACCTATTGGTCTATTGTGTCCCCTGCCTGTGCCTCGGAGAGGTTCATGCCCTCTCTAGATACTTCTTTTGTGAAGCGTGTCGAGGTATTGCTCTGATTTATCCTTCGCAGGTCACACTCCCTAGAGCACAGCATCCAGTCCAGTTTCTTTGACGAATCTGCAAATGAGCTGTGGGTCCATGGCTTGTATGTCCTTGTCTGTTATTTGGTGCCTGCCCAAATATCCCATCCTTTGTGGGCCAGTGCCCCATAGCATTCCAGTATGTGGTCTGGAGTTTCGGCGGTTTCACTGCAGAATCTGCAGAGCCCGTCCTCAGATATACCCATTTTCCTTAGGTGCTCCTTGAGTCTGTAGTGCCCCGTGAGAAGGCCTGTTAGGATCCTAAGGTTGTTTTTCTTAAGGCTGATACAAGCTTTGAATCTCTTTTGGTTGTAATTTCCTAAGAGTTTCTTTGCTTGCCTCAGACCTTGAAGGTTGAGAAAGGTTTTGGCCCTTGTTTCTTCCTCCAGTCTCCTGAACTCTTCGCGAAGAGTGTGTTCTCCTATCCCGCAGAAAGGTGCAGGTCCTATGAAGGGTTCCTCTGCCCCTTTTCTTGCCAGAGAGTCTGCTGCCTCATTGCCTGTAATGTCAACATGGCCAGGTACCCAGCAGATGGAAATTCTGTTATTCTTGCCTTGTTGTGTGGTTGCTCAGATATAAGTTATGGTTTCATTGCTCCAGTTCTCCTTATTGGTGAGCTTTATCTGGAAATTCGTCTCGAAGTTGAATTTTCTGATGCTGTCCCTATGTATGCCAAGAAGTGGAAGTTTTTTGAGTAAGTCACCGTGTTCTCTCGAACCGATGCATTTCCCTCTTCCAATTCCCTCCTTTGCCATCCTTAGGATTGTTTTGTCTGCCGCATTCATCAACATGATGTGTAGAGGGGTCAATTTCAATAACACCTCCATGGCTGCGGTTGGGCAGCTACGCATTGCTCCGATAATGCACAGGCACACCAGTCTTTGCACTTTGCCGAGTGTCTCTCTTGTTGTGGCTAGACTGGTTAGTTTCGCCCATGCTACCGCTCCGTATGTGATCATTGGTCTCACAATCCATCGCAGGATGTTTGGGCTGCATCCCCATGCCTTCCCCGCCAGGCTCCTGCATATCATGAGAGCGCGGATGATCTTCTTGGATATCTCCTCTGTATGTTTTCGCCAGAGAAGTTTACTATCTAGATGAAGTCCTAGATACTCTACTTATTTGACTGGTATCAGTGTCGTGCCTGATAGGCTAATGTCCTTACGTCCTTGAAGTTGTCTTTTCCTTGTGAATGGTACTATCGTTGTTTTTGCCGTATTGATGTTGAGTTCGACAGTATGGCACCATTCCTTGGTTACTTTAAGCCCCCTTTGTATGATGTCCCCAAGGTTTTCTTCGAACTTGCCGCTGGCAATCAATACAATGTCATCGGCGTACGCCTGACAGTTGATACCAAGGTTGGTTAATTTATCCAGCAGTTCGTCTACAACTAGGCTCCACATTAAGGGTGATAGTACCCCTCCTTGTGGACATCCTCTTGTTGTGTTCACTCTGATAGTTTCAGATGGTGTTTGAGTCTTTGCTGATCTAGTGATCAGCAGTTCACACATCCAGTTGGAATCTGTACTGTTAACTCCTTTCCTATCCAGGGATCGTTTAATCCCCTCATGTGAGGTGTTGTCAAATGCTGCCTCTATGTCTAGTAAAGCGCACAGTACTATTTCTTTTGCTTCCAAGGCACTTTGAATTATCTCCGTCAGCTGATATAGTTGTTCACAACCTTTTCTGTCATCTTTAGAAGAAATTACGTAAGGCTGATGGGTCTGTACGATTTTGGCTGTGTGGGGTCTTTTTTCCCTGCTTTTGGTGTAAACACAACCCTTGCTCGTCTCCATTGCATTGGTATGTGGCCCAAGGGAATACTGCTCCTTGTTATTTTTAGCAGGTGTGGTATTAGTACACCTTGCCTTTCTTGTAGTAGGGCGGGTATAATGCCGTCCACTCCGGCAGATTGGAGCGAAGTGTAAGCAGGCATGCTTGCACACGCGCGACACTAGCTCGATGGAGGCGTGGGTTCTTACAATCACTGCCTTGAGTTAATTTGACTGCCAATCGGAACCACGAAACTATGAACCGTATCTTAAGATGGAAATAAAGGGCGGGAACCAAAACAAAGAATCGAAATCGAGGAAACCGGAAGGTGTGGTTGGTTTCCTTAGCGTTTCTCTCCCACAGGCTACTATCCTGGAAATGGAATAGAGCCAATCCTTGGCTAACACACCGCTATACTATTTGTGATAGCCCCTAATGCTCACTTATGAACGATAAACTAAACTCCGTTCATATATTCACTGATATTCTCAACCATAGACACACGCTTTCCCTTCTAGCACAACACGAACTCAGTCCCTAAACATGCTTAAAAGTGTTCAGCTCAAAATCCAATTAAATAAATGGAATTGAGGTTATTCATAACGTGATTACAAAATGTTACTCTTATATTGTAAATAACGGAGATAATATAAAAACTTAAGAACTAAAATAAATGAACTATACTTAAATAACCATTGTAGAGGTATTACGAATTCAAATTTCAATTCAAAAATTATTATAGGCATTTAAACCCATATCCATAAATATATTATAAATGAACATCAATTAGGCACAGTATCTGTAAATTTTAATATTTATTTTTTTGGCAAACAAAATTCACAAATAGGCACTACGCTAATTATTGCTCTTATCAGCACGGCTCAAACTTTCTCCGCCAAACACTCAGTAAACCAAAAAGATAAGTGTCTCTGGTCTCTAATAAGAGACTTCCAAAGAAATGTAAACACAAAAAAAAATGTTTACAGTGACCCGAATAGACTTAGAAGTTGTTCAATTAAGCAATTGAATTGTAATAATTTTGACTCACCGCTTTAGGGAATGGTTAGATTGTTTATATGATTTTATTGATGTCCCAAGATGGTGTGCACAGCATTTGGTCGAGCTGGTTCCAGCTAGATAAGTATTATGCTAACGAAAAGAAAATACAAGAAATTTAACGCAATTGAACCCCATTTACACTATGAAATTTTATACTTAGCTTTTTAATTTGGTTTTGTTATGTTTAGAGTTGTGTGGATGTTTTAAGTTTTTAAAAAATTGGGTGACCGATTTATGCCGGTGCAGGTGCGTGTTGAGGGCTACGAATTAATTGGATCTGATCCATTAATCGGTTGAGTTTTTTTTCCGAGGGTAGGTGAAAATCTTGAATTTTTTTCGGGGTGCGAGACTTTCTACACTGAAGCACTCAGACTCAATACAGGTCCATTGTACTACCAGGCAGACGCACCACATACTGTGAGAATTTACTCGTTTTCCTAAGAAAGACGAGAAGGCGCTTCAATGATAAGTAGCTTAGGTTTACAGCAATCACCATATCCGCACAAAATACCTACCACCTGATACGAGCAAAAGCACGACAATCACAGAGGAAATGTTTCGTGGTGTCGTCGCTTTCTCCACAGGCTTCGCAGTTGGTGGTATCACTTAGGCCTAGCACCTTAAGGTGTTTGGCAAAAGCGTAGTATCCCATAAGAACGCCAGTGGTCTTTTCTGTTAGGAGACAACAAGAATGCCGCGGATTTCCTACAGACGTCGGGGAGAATTTGCTAAGTCTGTCTGCACCCTGGAGAGTCATGCCAACGGTGATTGTGTTCATATGAAACCCAACCGTCAATGGAAGCCCTGACAGAGGACGCATGCCAGACAAATCGCTGGTTCAGGTCCTGAGAAGTGCTCCTCTGAGCCCTGTCTAGCAAGTTCATCGGAGATCTCATTTCGCGTGATCCCGCTATGACCCGGGACCCAGACAAGTCTAAGTGAATTCAGCCTTCCGACCGAATTCAAAGAGATCTTGCATTCACGGACTATTTTGGAGGTGGTTAAGGGGTTGAGCAAGGACTTAAGCGCAGCCTGACTGTCGCTACAGACGCAGATACTTTGCCCCCGCATAAGTCTCGGTTTGGAAGACTGACGCATGTTTACCTAACAAGAAGAAAAGTCTAATGTTGTCGCTCTCCATGAAAACACCAGTACCAGATCCTTGATCGGTTTTGGAGGCATCCGTGAAGATTCGACTGCATTCCTTTCCAGGCTCAGAGTCTGGCCAGAGCCAGTCCTGAACACGAGGAAAGTCGACTTCATAGCTGCGCTTCAACCGAAGTTCCGGTGTAATTGCATCAGACGGCATATCCATAAGACAGGAGTCGAAGGACAGCCGTTGCGCAAGTTCATCAAAACTCCAGTGCGAGTTATACCAAAAGCCACCTCTTTTTAAACGTGAGATAGCTTTGTTTGTGCAACACATAATGTAAACATCAAGATCGGGAGGTTCAATAATGCAGCAGTAACGTATTTACGCGAAAGCTTAATCCACCAAACAACCGATGGGTATGCTATAAATGGTCTTATCATAGCCGTATAAATCAATAGGACTCTTTTCGGTGATAAGCCCTATGTCTTGCCGAAAATAACTTGCACTGCCAGAAAACCGACAGCGCCTTAGCAGTCTTCAGCTCAACATGCTTGGACCAAAGAAGTTTGCTATCCAGGATGACTTCCAGATACTTTGCTTCATTGGAGAGTTGTATTGTGACGCCTTTTAGCACTGGCTGAGTCAACCCGATCAGCTTCCTCCTTCTCGTAAAGAGAACAACCTCAGTTAAAAGACACTAGTGAAGGGTGAAGCTAGTAGTGTGGGACCCACCACCAACTAAAACCAACTCCCTTTTTATTTACGATGGAGTTAGACTCATTTAGCAAATTCTACTTTAGTGTATTTAAGAACGGTTGGTGGGATATAGCCCAATGGCTAGTCCCGAAGTTATTTAAATTTGCATTTTTGTTTTCTTATTTCGCGTCTATTGGCGTTAAACTATCCCGATTTAGATAATAATAAGCTTCTAGGATTGAGGATGGGCGGTTAAAAAGGAAAGGAAAAGGGGTCGTTATTCGTTTTCTATCTATAGCTATTACATAACCAAACCGTTTGGCTTCAATCTCTTAAGCCTTCTTAATGTATTGTGATTTTCTTCCACCATGTGCTGTATAGCAGTATCGGTTGAGTCTTGTCACTAGTTTGATGAATTCTTCTTTTTTGGGGTTATTTTTTGTTTTGCGTCAGCAGCTAGGTTGATGGTATTACAGCTAAACTGGGTTTTATTGCTGCTGGTGTTTCGCTTTTTATACCCTATTCTAAGGGTATATTAATTTTGACGCATAGTTTGTAACATACCTTAATATTGCCCGTAGACCCCTAAAAGTTACTATATTTATGATCAGCATCGATAGTAATGTCTATCTAGCCATGACCGTCCGTCCGTCGGCAAAAATTAGGCCTTTAAACTGGGCCTAGAGAGCTGAAATTTTAACCATATACTCTCTAGGGTCCCGAAATAATCACGTTTACGAATTTTTCAAATCCGCCCACAGACACGCCCACAAACTCAAAAAAAACAAAATTTTGGAAAATATCGAATTTTGAGCTAGAAAGCTGAAATTTTTTATATATGATCTATGACTCCTTAAACTGCTCGGGATAAAAAATTTTCAAAATCCGCCCACTGACACGCCCACAAAAAAATAAAACTATTTTATTGAAAAACCAAAATTTGAGCTAGGGAGCTAAAATTTATAATATATACTCTCTAGGGGCCCTTTAAGCCTCATGTGTAAATATTTTCAAAATCCGCCTACTGACACGGCCACAATTAAATAAAATAATTTTATTGAAAAACCAAAGTTTGAGCTAGGGAACGTTTTTTTTTACAAAAGCTTCGTTTTTGTTTGATAAAATCTTTTAAATGTTATATAACAGAATATGTACAGCGTCCTTAACAATTCGACCATACTTAGACTTTTGTCACGCCCAGTTATGAGGGATAGGAATAAGAATAGGGTATCCAACAGTTCGCCCAAGCGGACTGCAGCCCGCCGCTATGTTTTTCTTTTAATCGGCCTGGGTTGGTTTGCACGATTTGGGTTTTGTTGTCGCTGGCGCTTGGCTTGTATAATCTGCCCGGGTGGCTTTGATCGTGAGGATGGATTGATCTGGGTGCTTTGGTGACGAGGATCTGCAACTAGCGCCCTGCTCGATCGATTGGTGGTTGAAGAATCAGAACATAGACACAAAATTTAGACTCAAACAGGCGAGTTAGGGCTGGGATTCGTACAATAACCAAGCCGATAAAAGTCAATAACAACGCTTATAATAAATCCAATAATGACGGCTTTGGGATGGATAGCAACATTAAATATACAACGTTTCCGAAATATAAAATTCTTTGTACATACCGATGGTGGTCTTTGCAGACACGTGGGGTGGATGGTGGAGTGTTCGTTCTTCGCGGTTTCGTCGTGCACTTAGAAGTGGCAAACGCGCGTTTTAAAAATGGCTTTCTCGGAATGAGCATCACTCGAATTCACTAGTTAATATTTAACACCTTATTCCAATAATATTTTAACGGATCCACCGATCCGAACTATGGAAGTATCACTATTGTTAATACATTTTTTTTTTTTTTGCTCTATTTTGTGTACGTGTCACGTTGCTTTTGTGGTAGACAATACCACCATCGCCCATAGTCAAACAAAAAAATATAACAATGGATTCTTGCACAGGTGTTTAGGACGGCCGTTGGGCACTATTTTCCGCCTGTGAAGTTGGCAGTACTTGGTATATTTTGGACCATTTTCTAAACACTTTCAGTGGTTTTTGGATGCGAAAGATGATCGTGAGTGTGGGTAGCATTCAACACACAAAACATGATAATATTTTTTTTTCTGTTTAAATTTGTATTTGAGATTACTTGGGTAGTCCCCTACATCTTTTACAATTTTTTGTTGAAGAAAAAGAGCAATTCACAATGAAAATTTTTTAAGAATTTGCTCTCAAACTTACTTTTACATTGAAATAAGTTCAATTTTTCTTGTGTTTGTTAAAGAATAGTGTAGCAGAGTTGCCATAATATTGGAAATCAGAAAACTATTCTGCTGCTAAAAATTGAATTTTAACGGAATATATTTTTTAAAAGCATACGAAACTGCTGAATGAACTCAATTAATAAATTCTAGTGAAATGACAATCCCAGTAATAAAATTGCTTGAAATAAACTTTTTATAAAATTTGAGATCGCATCCTTCTTGTGAGGAACAAATATACGAGTAGAATTGTTTTTTTCTGCAATAAAACATTTGAAACCAGAAAAGATCAAATCTGAATTTGCTCTTTTGAGGGGAAGAGCAAATCTTTTATTCAATGAAAAACGCTTATGGTGTACTAATACAATTCATCTGCCGCTCTGAATGATACTTTTAAAAAACCTTAACGCTAAAGGCGGTTCAACTCAAATCTGGCAGTTAAATGTTGACATATTTTTTTCCAACCAAATGGCGATAAACAGGTGTTCAAGAAGAGGTAAAATAATTGTCCTGGCTTGGCTGGAGAGGGTGTTAGGACATATTCCTCATAAGTGGGCGTGACAAAAGTCTAAGTATGATTGAATTGTTAAGAACGCTCTACATATTTTGTTACATTTACAGGATTTTATCGAAAAAAAACGCTCCCTAGCTCAAACTTGGGTGTTTCAATAAAATTGTTTTATTTGATTGCGGGCGTGTCAGTAGGCAGATTTTGAAAATATTATATCCCGAGCAGTTTTAGGAGTCATAGATCATATATAAAAAATTTCAGCTTCCTAGGTCAAAATTCGATTTTCTCCAAAATTTTGTTTTTTTGAGTTTGTGGGCGCGTCTGTGGGCGGATTTCAAAAATTCGTAAACTTGATTATTTCGGGACCCTAGAGAGTATATGGTTAAAATGTCTGCTTTCTAGGCCCAGTTTAAAGGCCTAATTTTTGCCGACGGACGGACGGACGGACATGGCTAGATCGACATTACTATCGATGCTGATCACAAATATAGTAACTTTTAGGGGTCTACGGGCAATATTAAGGTATGTTACAAACTATGCGTCAAAATTAATATACCCTTAGAATAGGGTATAAAAAAGCAGCTGCTATTAAAATGTCAACATGTCAATAAGCATAGTGTTGCCGAATGACAGACGGGAGTTTTTCCCCATTTTAATTTAAGCCCTTATAGAATATGAATAAAAAAAACGCCCATTATCGTCATGTTATCTATTGATAACCGTCATCGGCGATTACCTATACATACATATAAAGGAATCATTATTGATGAACTTTGACCAACTCCTGCAACTATTTTGCCCACGTTCGAAAAAATTGATATACATATTATCTTATTCCATCAGGAAAAAAAAACATTCCCCAATCAAACTTATATTAGATTTGCGATTTTAATCTCCGAACTGAAGCATTTTTTTACCCCTTCATATGTTTTTTGTTGTACCCACTTTCCTTCGTGTAGACAGAGAAAGCCGTGGCAATCACCTACCATCGTCAAGCCACTTTTGCCAAACAACAATATGTACCAGTACCACCCAACAGAAATAACCACCCTATCGTATCCTATCCACTTGTTCCTTTAAAATTGCATGCTACCAACAGGCGACAGTCTCTGGCAGGCGCAACAAATTGAAAATCTAAAAAAAAAAACACTGACACGAAGGCAAACATCAATTTGAAAACAATCGCCAAGGAGTAAGTCAACAACCCTTTACGAAATCCGCTATTGCAATCTTTTCTAACCCCCCGTCCACAGTAGCTATACCTTTCTCGCTCTCACGTGATGGATAAAGTTTTCTCTAATTGTGCTGCCTTCTATTTAATTTAGGCAAAAATATTTCATACAGCAAAAGGGATGCAGAACACACGAAGAGGAATGCAGGCAATTATTATTTTTGAAAATGCACTTGCATCGAAGACAGTAAAGGGTGCTTAGCACGCGATTCCAACATTCTCAAATTAATGCCGGTTGGGAATAGGCACAGTGGGTTCGTTGTATTTACTTTAAGATGGCAAACTTTTAGTCGCAAGCAATATCCCCTTCATAAAAAGAAGGCATTTTTCATTGAGAAATGATAAAATAATTTGCCAATATGGAAGTGAAAGGAAGGTTTTTGTGGCAGAGTTTTGTCTGAGTTGGTAACGTGATGCCTGAATTTGTTGAATATTTAATTCTCTCCGCAAGGGACTGAAAGGACGGGAAGTTCATATTAGGTTTTTTTCCTTTTTTAGTCTGAGTTGACTAAAATAAGTTCATGTTTCCTTTTCAGCTCAGACACATCAGAGCCTTCAAACTATTTCTTTTTCCGTTCACAGTTTACTCAATGAGCTGAGAATTAAATGAATAAACAACTGAACACATTCAAAGATAGATAATTACACCGATTTTCATTAATAGTCGAAGGAATCGCCCTCAAAATCTAGATTTTCCCCGTACAATGAAACGTGTTTAGTTTCTGACCATTTTGATATTTTTAAATACAGGACGCATGTCCGCGGAAACGAAAAAATGTCAATCAATTTTATCGCTGGGATAAAATAAGGCCATTAAAATTTATTGATTCAATAGGTACCAAGTTTAAACTTTTCTGGTTTTATTGAGTTCATTTCGCAGTTTGCGAAAGCTTCATAAAAAAAAATCGTGCAATATTGAACAACAACAAATCAAATCCTGGTTTCATTCTCAGTTTCGACGCTTACAAAAGACAAATTGAACTTATTTCAATGCATTGATGAGATTGAGAGCAAATGCTAATTACATTTGAGATAGCTTCTTTCTTGTAAGGCACAAATCTCATTTTCTGCAATAAAACATGCGAAACCAGAAAAGATCGCATCTGATTTGCTCTTTTGAGGGGAATAGCAAATATTTTCTTCAATGAAAAACTTTTTAAAAAGAGGCAAAATAAAGCAAAACAATCGAAAAGACGGTCAGTTTTTGTTTAATAAACATTTAATGCCATTCATAGGACAGCTCTGTTGAGTGTTCTGCTCTGAGAACAAAGATAAAAATACTTTATGTCTTCATTTGACAGCTGAAAGTTGGCAGACATTTTAACAAATAGCTAAGGGGTCAGATTCGTCAAGTATCTACCTTAGTCACTGTCACTACAGCTTCCATCTATGCGATCACAGGCTCTCTAAAACGAAAGTTCTGTTGTTCATGTCGTCTCGATCATGGATGCTGATTATCGAGGATGCTCTAGGTTGTAGGACGCTGGTATGTGCCGATAGGAAGTTGTAGAACGGCTTGAGACTTTCACACAGTTCGCTGGATATGATCTTATATGAGCAAGGATCCAACTCGATAGTTCTGGAAAGATTGAGTACCACTTTTCTTGTAATTAGTTAACAGTGAATTCGGAATTAATCCTAAATATTCATTACATGACATTATTGTATGAAGAAAGGAAAAAACGGCGGATCGTCAGATCGCCCCAACAAAAATATCAAATCATCCATTCTGGAAATTTTGTCAGAATTAATAAATACATACACAGCTTCTTGATTCATTCGGAATATTCCGTATTTGCCATTTGCGTTTCCTTATTCAATAGAATATTCTGGACAATCCATTTCGTTGTTTCTTTATTCATTCTGAAATACTTGAAATGCATTCATTTTATTCCCAGAGAAATGGAAAAAACACAAGCAATCAATTGGGTGATTGCAATTTTTATTACCTTTTCCGTATTTAAATTTGTTTTATTTCAAGTTTATTATTTTTTATATTTATTTTACAGGATCAAATACAATTTTATAATGGTCTTCTGAGGACATGCAATGCCTCATAGATCTTTATGAGAAGACGTTGTCATGAGCAGCGTTGCTACTTATACTACATAATGCTGTACTATACTACATAGGTGTATGTTTTGAAGTATTCTAATAATATACCCAACATAGCACCTACCCCAACTTCGGGTTGCAGGGAAAGAATGGCCCCCATACGCATTGTACAGTTTATGGGGTCTATCATAAGTATGACAAGTAGATCCCATAAACAGTGTTATCTGTATGGGGGGTCATGCTGCCCCTGCAACCACCCTGCTTGGGGTCACTGTTTAGTGTTTATATTACAATAAAATATTATTTTATTAATTTACCCAATTGTGCCTGCTAAACTAGATAATTACCCAAGACAAAAAGTTCATAAACTACTTTTGTGTCAATGCGCTAGACAAGAAAAAAAAAATTAAAATTTAATTTGAGCTAAAGCAAAACGAATGAACCAGAGAAAACAGATTTGAAAAACATAAACTTCAAATGAAATAGCAGTGTTCACAAAAAAAGGTTGCTAATTTGTGGGGAATTCCCCAAACTGCGGGGAATCTCAACTCGTTTGGGTATTTTGAGGGCAATGACATTATGCGGGGAAAATGCGGGGATTTTGACATTTTAGTATTTAGTACTTTATCTAATGGCGATACATTAACGGTTTGATGATTTTAATACAAAATATGGGTAGCCTTAGAGAAAATATGTGCCTACATAATACATTTGAAAAGAGACGAAAGGCTACATTTTTGTTCAGTTTTCAGCTATTTCAAGTTTCTATAAAACATGCCAAGATTTTTACATTGAATTGACGTCAGACATTTCAAAGAGATTAGATTTTAAGGATACATTATTTTCTATTATTTCTATTGTTTATCCATCAGAACTCAGAAGTTCAAAACAAAATCAATGATGCCTGTGCTGAAGCGATTTCCAGTGCTTGAAAAGTTTGTGACATTTCAAAAAATGGATGACGAGTGGCGATCTCACGCTATGTTGGATTTTGTTCGACAAAGACTTGCCTAAAAAGATAGTGCTGAAACTAAGGGTAAGGTTTAGACTTAAAAACAATGCGGAACATGGAAATTTTCTAAATTTAAAAATTGTCATCTGCGTTTTACTTGTATTGCTTTTTGCGAACGCACCAGTTGAAAGAAAATTCAGTGAACTTAAAAACATAAAAACTGAAAACAGAAATCGCCTACATACTTAGTATCTTTAATGACCAGAGAAGGAATTAAAAATAGGGGGAAGTTTGAAATTTGATCCATCAAAGAAGATGTTAGGAGCAAAGATATGGCAAAAAACAATGACTGAATAAAAATGAATAAATAAAATTTATTGATTTTCTATTAAAACCTGTTTTTTTTAACAAGATAATTGTGTGTGGAATTTGTGGGGAATTGGATCTTTGTTCTTCCCCAAATCGGGTTTTTTAACATCGAATTTTGGGGAATTTAGGAAAATGTCACCGGCAACACTATCACAATAGACGTATAGTTTGTCAATTGACGCTCAGTACCGAAGTGTCAATCAATTGATAAATTTTGTCGTTTATCAATAATTAAGCTTTGACAACCATTATAAGTTTGTAAGACTTTCGTTTGTCAATTGGCGCTCAGTACCAAAGTGTCGATCAATTGATAAATTTTGTCGTTTATCAATAATTGAGCTTTGGTAACCATTATAAGTTTTTAAGACTTTCGTTTAAAAAAAAGCTTAATACATTTTTAATTATTAAGATATCTTTATTGTTATTGTTTTTGTGAACTAAAATTATATTTTGGTCATTTTACTTATATATTTGTTTTTATTTTCTTTTGGTGTATTACCTGTGAGTTCAATAAATATAAAAGCAAATTGTTGCAGCTACTGAATTTTGTTGGCTTATGTTCTACATCTGCTCTCGATTTAAATAGCAACGCTGGTCATGAGACAAATGATTAGGCGCATCTTATTGGGAAGTGTATACCCATATCAGGAAAATTTGATGATAAAGTCTTGGCAGTCTTAAATGAAATGACACCCAAGTGTCTAGACCTTAGCAAAGATTTTCAATGTCTAAGCTAAAATGCGAAAATTAAATAAATTTACTATCCCGCAACCATCCACACTCATTCGCTCATAGTGGACAAATAGTAGAAAGGAAAATTGATTTGGAATGTAAAAAATTAGATCAATTGTATAAGAATAATAAATTCGAGATTTGATTTCGTGAAAATGTGTCTAAAAACACATTTTAATTTAACCGAAAATCAGATGTTTCACAAAAGAGTAACAACAACGCCGACGCGTCCATTCATTCGTGTCATTCTATCCATTGCAATTCTGTTTTATTATACATTCCATTCTCGATATTCCAAATACAAAATTCAAAAATTCTATATTTTCTTTACTTATCCGGATAAAATGAAGAAACACCCTCATAGTGTGCCATGAATAAAACAGAGTACCTGCTCAATACTCAGCTTTTCGGAGCAGATGCTCCATTTGGTATGAGTGAGATACTTGAGTAGGTGATCATTAATCTATTCGATGAACAGCTGCTCAAGCGGAATACCTGCTATGTTGTTTGGTATGAATTAATAAGAGCACCTGTTCTACTATTTGGAGGACCTACTCGTTATTTGTGAGTTAGCTCATTTTGTTGCTCACAATAAAAAAAAATAGTATTTGATTTTTAATAGGCAAACTAACTACTGCATATATTTCAACTGTATCTGGTTTCAGGAAAAGGTTGTGCCTTAACAAAAAGTTAACAAATGAGAAAGTGCATATGATAGAAGATCCAGATATTCAGAGTGATTTTAAAGAAGATATTGGAATGCATCAATCTATGGTATCTGAGAATGTTTGGTTGGCGATTCCGGCAATAGTTCAAAAGTTAAACAATTTTTTTTTTAATTTTTTTTTTGGTTTTCCTTTTTGGATTCATTTATTTATTATATTTATTTTTTATTTTGTTCTATCACTGCTGTGATTCTGTCTTTCTTATGACTGAATTCCAAACCAAAACAAATATTGAACCACATTGAATTGTGCAAAAGATTTTTTTTTATTATAAGTGCGCCAAAATTTGTCAACACTAATAAAAAAAAAACCTCGAACCCAGCATTTTATGTCTTCTAAGTAAAGTTGACATCTTCTTTTTTTCACCCAACCGGGATGAAATACTTTTTTGAACACTAGACAATAAGCCATGATCATTCCCCATGAAAAAAAACCATCCTTGGAATGTGATCTCTTTTTTACTGCGATAGAAAAAAACAGAACCCAACCTAAGACATATCGAAGTTCGGATGATGGAAACAACGCCCGCATGTACATTTTTTTTCAGGAATTTTCGTATTTATTGTGCATATTTAAGAATTAAAGATATGCGTTTGAAGGGACCTACGCAGTAGAATGGCCAATTGAATTGGTTCGCGCTATAGTCGAATGGTTCAATAAGACTGGTTTTGTGCACTTGCAATCGGGTTTTTTCTTCAAAATATTTAGTTCGATGATCAAGTTTGACGTTGAAAAATTGCAGAGAAATTGAAAATAACTAATAAAAACAGTCAGAAGTTCTTACTTTATAAATGGAGAAGTATTAACACCTGGCGAAAAGATTCGGCAAATAAGATCAATTTTGCACATTCTTGGAACAGTATTGTATTACAAAACTAAACATCTATTTACGTTGTTTTGAATGAACAACCATATTCCTTACAATGCCTACCACGTGAAGTGGACGGCTGAAGTTACAGCGCTGTTTCACGGTGTGAGTGCTTGCCTGAGATTGGCGAAGCTAGGAGTGGAGCTGATTTAGCAATTTTTGACAATTCAGCCGAAGCCGCAAGCTGGACCTTCACGATTGATATCATTTATTTGTTGCGATTGTCGTTTTAGTTACTGCTTTGAAGGAGGGTAAGATCTGTCGGTTGAATATTAACGCAAATGCAATGAAAATATTCATTTGGCTGGCTGCGCTCAACTTCCTGTTTGCAAACACAAGGCATTTTACTTAACTTCAATCTTTAACATTTAAGAAAAAATAAAGAACTGCGCGCACAAAGTACGTGTTGACGCCACGGCGCCACAGTGGTTCACAGGCGGAAAAAAACTCCGATTATAAAATATTTTTCACAGAAACGTTATTGTCATTTTTGGATTCCACAAATATGTAAGAAGAGAAATCCGTTGCATTTTTGTTGCTTTATTGTCAAGGCCAAAAGTACTGTTAGCCGAGAACGACTTTTTCAAGATTTATGAATTTTAAGGGTTTTTTTTAGTAGCTTTGATACAGAAAGTTGTTAAAATATGGCATATTTTATTGCAAAAAAAAGAACGCAGCTGTGTTAGCTGTATATTTGAGTAAAAAAATGCATAACCAATTTTTGAGTTTGCTTATCCATCTAAGCACACGAAGCTCTTAATCGCACATGCCTCCAAAATTAATAATATTTGGTTTAAATAAGCTCAGAAAATAAAAGCTCCACGTTGCTCCAAGCTCGCATTACGTTGTTATAAAGCTTATGCAATACTCTTCTTATCTTATCAAAACTGAAGGTCACTTTTAATCACTTTGGCCGCAGGAAGCTTTTTAGTGCATCAATGCGTGGAACGTAAATAGCAATTGAAATTGCTGCACGGTTCTACCGTTTTTTGTTTTACAGCTATTTTAACAAAATTGGTGTCGAAATCATTTGCGGTTAAAGTCTTGTTGAGTGAGGGTTAAATAAAAAATTGTCAGAATGGCTAATTTTGTGATAGAGTATAAAGTTCTGTGCGATTTCCTATTCAGTAGAAGTGTCAACTCCCTAGAAGAGTTTTTACAAGAAAAAAACCCAAGCCTAAGCCGCGATCAAACTCATCAAGTTGTTTCCGAAATTAAGAAAAGATTTGTGCCCCATTTTAAACAAAGATATAAGTCAACCCGATACTTAAATTCGAAATTTTTGATAAAGTACAAAGAATGGTTGAAAGGAAAGTTTTTAGTTAAATTTGACCAAAACGGTGGCGATTCTCGTTTAAATGAATCAAGTGCGGGTGCAGGTGGAAGACCCAGCAAAGAGTTTAATGATTGCTGTCCTCGTGCGCAGAGATACAAAGTGCGACAATTAAAAGCAACAACTTCCCAAAATCTCATAGACGCTGCTGCTACCTCATCTCCCACAGCTTCCCATTGTGTTTTAAGTGCTGACAGTGCATTAGCTTTAATAATTCAAACCAAATTAACAAAATACCAATACGAAGTGATAAAAAAAGCTACCGATGATATTGGCCACAATATATTTCCATCCTACCACCACATTTTGCAATCAAAAATGCAGTGTTATCCTGAAAAAATGGAAGTAGCAGAGACATATGCACAAATCCCTTTGCAGGAATTGCTTGACCACACAGTGAAACGAATTTTTGAAACAAAAGAAACATTCGAAGTAACGCAAGAAAACCTTAATCTAACACTTGTGACGAAATGGGGTTGTGATGGATCTTCAGGCCAAAGTGAGTTTATGCAAAAATTTTCAGATGGTGAAGTGGACTCATCGGACTCCAATTTGTTTATGACTTCCATTGTTCCACTGCAATTAAACACAGCTAGTTCAAATTGTGAAATTTGGAAAAACCCTCGACCTTCTTCAACACGATACTGTAGGCCCCTTCGATTTCAATTTAAAAAATAAACTCAAGACATAATACGGGCAGAAAAAACGCGTGTCGAAAATGAAATTAAAAATTTGCATGAAACAATTATAACTTTTAAATCGCATGTTTTAAGGGTTAACCATAAATTATATTTTACTATGATAGATGGAAAGGTAGCGCAGGCTGTAACAAACACTTCTTCTTCGAGTAATTGCGTTATTTGTGGCGCTAAGCCCACTGAAATGAATAACTTATCCGCATTGAGCTCAAAATCACCAATTCAAGAAGCTCTTCAATTAGGTTTATCTCCATTACATGCTCGTATTAGTTTCATGGAGTATGTATTGCATTTAAGTTATAATTTAAGTTTCAAATCTTGGAGAACAAATTCTTCATGTAAACAAGCTAAACAAGAGGAAAAAAAACGCATTCAGAAAGAGTTTTTTGAAAAAGTTGGTATAAAGGTTGATGTTGTTAAGCAAGGATCGGGCACAACAAATGACGGAAACACCTCACGTAGATTTTTCGGCAATCCCACCATAACGGCAGACATCACCAGAGTAGATTATTTATTAATAAAAAATCTGAGTGTAATTTTGGAAGCTATCTGCAGCAATTTTCCCATTGATCCAGATAAATTTGGTGCTTTTACCGAGGAGACAGCTAAGCTTGCAATAGGACTATATCCCTGGTATTATATGCCAGCATCTGTGCATAAGATTCTATTACACGGAGCTTATATAATAAAATCAGCAGCATTGCCTGTATGAGCACTTTCAGAAGAAGCACAAGAAAGCAGAAATAAAGATTACAGATATTTCAGGATTCACAACACTAGGAAGTGCTCTCGATTGTTAACAAATGAGGACGTTATTCACCTTATGCTGATCTCGTCAGATCCCAAAATTACGCACCTAAGGCCAGAGCCAAAAACGAAAAGTATTCCTTTAAGTGTAGAAGCACAAAACTTAATGTATTAAATTTTTCCTAAAAAAAAATAAATAAAAAAATTAAAAATCTAGTGCATAATTTAACTGTCTTAATTTATTTTTCTGAAACACTGCTAAAAACCTACATCATTATATGCCTGGGAACGGGTAAAGTGTTGCAACAGACGCGTTTGCTTCAAATGGGTTTCATTGGTAGGTATGTGTATGCCAAGCATGCCTTTTTCTCGCATCAGAGCCACTATTTTTTTACAACTACATATTAGAAATCGTCTTCAGGCTATCACGTATCAAATTTCAATAAGATCGGACCATGCATTTAGTTTTTATAGAGTTTTTTCCGCCTGCTCCATAGAATTGAACCACTGTGCGGCGCCACGAACCAAAAAACGTATATATAACTATACTTCAAAAATAGGTGTCCCTAACATTTATTAAGATTGTAAAGTAAATTCAAAAATATCGTTTCATTCGTTTTAACTTTTTGGTAACACAATATTTATCTTAAATAACCTTTTAAACATTTACAAAACAAAATTAATTTATCGAAATAGAGCCATTTTTCCACAAATTTGTAAAAATGAAACTGATATTTTAAAGAAAATCAAAGGCTTAGTAATTTTAGTTTTGTTTTGTGCGATAACAGACTTATTAATATTATGCGGCCAGGGGTTTATAGGCTGAGAAAACATAATTTCATTCAAATATTTTTTGCCAAAACTCTTTAAACATGCACATAAAAAAAAAATAAAAACAAAAAAATTATAAAGGGAGTTCACTAAGGACTTGACAACTTCTTTTTGATATAAAATGCAAACTACTTGTGATATCTCAAAAATTATTAGTGTCGAAATTTTAACTAAAACAACAAAAGTTACATTGCCATGGCATGTCCTAGGATATGCCTTCCTTCAACAAATACTATTTTTTGTATGATGTAAGTAGGTTTGAAATTTTTTTTATGTAGCATTGGAGAAAAAAGAACAATGTGGACTGAGTCCCAGTCAATATTTATTTAAAGAGTTTTACAAAAGTTAAGGCAAAAGTATTCAAAGATTGACCCCAACAAAATTGTAATTTCCGTGAATATACTGACTGAAATATTGCAACATTTTTGCACTTAAGCTATAACCCAAATCTATTGTAACAGCAAAGTACATATTTCATATTTCATATTTATTTATTCACCAGTAACAACATTTATGATAGACTTCCAAAATCTTTCAAGTTATAAATGTGAATTTTGTAAAAAAGCCTTTCGATTATGATACTTCATATTAACTGAAAATACATGTATTGTTTTATATTAAAAAAAAGTATGACTAAGGCATCAGTAACAGACGGTATTTTTCCAGTCCTCATTCAAAATGGAATAGAATTTTTATTACCATCCATGATTGCCTTATTTAGGTTCAGCTTCAACTGGGGGTATATACCAGTTACCTGGAGGGAGGTAAACGTAGTATTTTTACCCAAACCGGGAAACAAGCCGAGCGAATTACCTTAATCATATCGTCCGATAAGCTTGACATCGTTTTTTCTGAAAACAATGGAAAGGATTATTGACGTCCACATTAGAGAATGCATATCAAAAAGCATGCCTCTGCACCCTCACCAATATGCGTACCAAAAGGGTAAATCCACGGAAGGCGCTCTGTTAAGACTAACTACAGAGATAAAAAACGCCTACCGTTGCAAAGAGATCGCACTTTGTGCCTTTCTGGACATAGAGGGTGCTTTTGACAACACTGGATATGAATCCATATCAAATGCTTTGTACCATAGAAACATAGACAAACCAACTATTAAATGGATCAAAGCGATGCTGGAAAGTCGCAAAATAACTGCCTCGTCAGGTACGACCTCAGTATCAGTAACAGCCGTAAGGGGCTGCCCACAAGGGGGAGTACTTTCACCCCTCTTGTGGTCATTGGTCATCGATGACCTGCTACACAAGTTGAGCAATTTGGGCTACACTACAATTGGGTACGCCGATGATATTGTCATCATAGTCAGGGGCAAAGACTCAATTGGAGTCACATCAAAAATGAAAAATGCTCTAAAGACAGCCATAGACTGGTGCATCAAGGAAAATCTCTCCATAAATCCCAGTAAAGCCGTCATCGTTCCTTGAACTAAAAGGAGGAAATTAGACCTAGGCCTAATCACAATAAACGACACGGTCGTAGAGTATTCCGACAAAGTCAAGTATCTTGGAGTAATCCTAGACAAGAGACTTAACTGGAACTCTCACATAAATAACAAAATCACTAAAGCTAATAGAGCTTTATGGGCCTGTCGTCGCACATATGGCAGAACCTGGGGAATCTCTCCAAAGATCGTCCACTGGATGATAAGACCCATTATAACATACGCCTCCATAGTATGGTGGACAAAATCCACACAAAAGGTCGCAATAGAGAAGCTCAAAAAGGTACAACGGCTTGCGTGCCTTGGTATCTCCGGAGCCATGCGAACCTGTCCAACAGCTGCCATAGAGGCAATAACAGGAATTACACCTCTCCACATATACATTAAAAAAGTGGCGATCCGCAGTGCAATAAATCTAATACAGTTAAACGAGATAAGTCTTAATGATCATCCGGAACTAAAGACCCTTCTCTATGAACTGCCAGAACTTAACATGAACTGCAACTTGAAATTTGAGGGTTATGAAGGCGATGTTACAACAGAAGATTTCTACCCAGCATCAACCTTGTAGTTGTCGGTGTGAAATTTTGCGAAAATGACAGGTTTCTGCGACAGCCGTAGATTTTCTCAATAACGGTCAGAATATGGTTGTCCCAACATAATGTTGTGCTGAACCAAATACCTAGATTTTTTACTTTTAGGACAGATATAATTGGAAAATTTCCAAGATATGTATACAGATGCTAGGAACGCAAGATACATCCGGACAATTTCTGCTAATTAGTATGCATTTGAATTTGTCAGGATTTAGCTTTAAACAATTGCGCTCGGACCAAGTTAGGATATTCTTGAGATCCTGATTGAGCTTATGGGCAGAATAAGTGATGAGACTGCGCTCACTGCTTATGTATACCTGTACATCGTCTGCATACATATGCACTGATGAGTAGTTGACAACAGTTGGGAGGTCATTAATAAAGATTGAGAAGAGCAGTGGGCCTAAGATGGATCCTTGAGCGACACCATTTGAAGTTGCTAAAAACTCGGATGGGACATCATTGATAAATACGGCTTGCGTACGACCTGTAAATTATGATTGAATAAATTTCGCTGCAGAAGACGAGAGCCCCAATTGTGTCATAAGTTTTTTAACAAGAAGCCCGTGGTGAACTGTGTCAAATACCTTGGAAAAGTCAAGTAGAGTCAGAAAAGTGGTGTAGTTTTTATCCATAGCTACCCGCATATCATCTGTCACCTTAAGCAGCTCTGAAGTACAACTGTGATGTGGCCGAAAACCCAATTGATATACGTAGAGTAGATTGTTTTGTCGAAGATAGGCGGACAACTGACAGTGAACACATTTTTCTAGGACTTTGGATAGATATGGTAGTATTGCGATGGGTCGATATTCTGCCGGGGCTCTACTTGTTGCTTTCTGTTTAAGGATTGGAATAATCTAAGCAGCTTTCCATTGAATTGGAAAAGTTGATGTCGTTCAAATAGTGTTGAATATATGGGTCACTATTGGAAGAATATATGGCAAAATCATTTTTTTGAAGTAAGGATGGATTCCATCAACACCAACAGCTTTAGATTTAATTTTAAGGACAGCTCTGACAACATCTGCTTGCTCAACTCTCGAAAATTTAAAGGAGCCATTTGATTCGATTAATTGGGATGCGTTAGTGCTTGTCGATTGTATTTTGACGAATTCACGATTTAGCTGGTTTGGAACAACCTTATCCATCCCTGGATCTATTTTACCACAAATACCTTGCCGCCGTAAGTTCCTCCATAGAAGCTTGCCAGGAAGTTTATGATTAAAATGCTCACGGAAATAATTTCGCTTTGCCTCCTTTATTTTTGAGCAGGCAAGGTTTCTAAGAGATTTATAAGTCAAGCAAAATTCAGGAAGCCTGAATTACTTCCATTTTCTGACGCAGCATCTCGTTCATTTTTCAGTTTGAGAATTTCAGGAGTATACCAGACATTGTTGCTGTATTTAACAATCTTAGTTCTATTAGGAACAGGGCAATCAAACAACTGTGTAACTGCGACTTGAAAGTAATCAACTTGGGCGTCGGTCGAAGTTTCAGGGTATATTGGCATTTCAACCAGTTAACACACTGAAGGTCCCGTTCAAGAAAATCAACATTTACGTGTTTGAAGTCCCTATACGAATATTTTAGTGGTTCTGTGCAGGTGGAGGCAAAGTCAAAACATGCAAATATTAGATCATGTTTGGAAAACACCGTGGCAGAAACTGGACTGTAGAAAGCATTATGAATATGGCTTGATATAAATAAGTCCAGAAGAGTACTACTTGAATGAGTGAAATGCGTCGGAGAGGATGAGTTGAGCAAATTAAGGTTAAGAGCTTTTATATGCTCAGTTAGGGAAAACGAGGTTGCACGATCCAGAAATTACAATTAAAATCGCCACAGGCAATAGTTTTCCAATATGATGAGGTATTGTTTTCTAGGAAGCAGTACAGTTGTGAACAATCAATGTTATTGTAATGCCGATAGACGACACCTAGGGCTATTAAGAGAAGTTGGAGTAGCTTAACAGGTAACGCCTTACGTACGTAAATGGCCACTCCACCGCCGATTCTATTTTGCCTATCATCATGCCTATCAAAACTGTATATCCTGGCATTGAGTACAATATCTACATCAGAACCAACAAACAGTCCTCTGAATTCGTCAAATTTATATTTAGATACACTCTGTGCATTTATATGGCATACTTTTAGGACACCTCGTTGTTTACATTAGACGTTAATTAATACGCGCAAATTATCATTCGCACCACCACCACTGGATAAAGCAATTAAGAGCACAATTTGCGCTTGTGTTTTTGACAGCTTGCCAAATGTCATTGTAACTGGTGCTCTACGCACTATCGCAGATAAAAAAATATATGAATTTCTTTTAATACTTTGTTGACCAAAATACAAATAGATATAAACAATCCAAGCAAATGGAAAAACCTGAAAAAAATGGACAAAAAGGAAATATACCTATATGACATTGATTGATTGATTTTGACATGTACTTCAGTGTTGCGACAGATTAAAAAGAGTGCTTTCACGATCTACTAAGAAAAAAAATCACTATTTTACGAGGCGGATTGTATCAGATCGTGAATTATTATGTTTCATGTGGTACCTAAAATTTTTTGGTAAAATAATTTAATGATTAAATCCAATTTTTGTTCAATGCATGTATTTTTTTATGAAGTGAATAATAAAGTGAGTTTTAAAACACGTTACCTGTCACTTGCGCCACCGGTGGTACACATTTTTTTTTAGCATGAGGCCGCGTGTACTACCGGTGGTACACAGGTGGTGTTTATTTGTTTGAACGATAGTTTTTTGGTCAATCAAATCAAAGTTTTTTTTACTTCCGTGGCACCTGGGTAAAGGTTTATTCTTTCATATAGTGCAAAAAAAATTGGGAAAATTTTCAAAATTATATTTTCTTTTATTTGATTTCATTTGGAACTTATTTCTAAAAATAACCATAAACAATGTAAAATAAAATAGTAATTCGAAGATTTTTTGGAAAAGAATAAAAAATAATACAAAATTTATATAAAATTTATGTTTTTTGACGAAACAATCCAAGCATAGTGCTGGTTTACCATCACAGTTGTCACAGTATGTGGACACCCTCTTTGTTTTTTTTGAGCTGCAACTCTGCCTTCGCTTTCTTGAATATCGTTATAGCATCTAAAACAACGTTTTGGAGTTTTTCGGTTTGTCTTGTCTCGTGTGTCGAACTCTTTTATGACATGTTTGACTTTCCTGTTGGAAGAAGTTGACCGCTCTACTTCAAGTTGACAAAGAGATTCACAAATTGATTGTCTGAACTCGAGAATTTGAACATTTCTATTATGTACCTGTTTATAGATAACTAATGCATTTACAATGGCTGTACTTAGCAGAAACTCAAATGCAATCTTGTGATACCATTTTATGGTTTTCCGTAATGGCGTAAAATAGCATGCCATTTGATCGGAAATATTTATACCCTGTTTGCCTTTGTTGTACTCCATTATCATTTTCAGCTTTTTTATTTCCTCGCCGTTGCGATTTGTCTTTCCTCTTGAAACAACCTCTAAGGTATGCTTCGTGCTAAACATAAGCACATCACGCTTATCTTTCCACTTTGCAACGACAACCCCCGAGTTTTCACGACCAATAATTTGTTTTTTGTTTTCAATTTAGCATCTGTTACGTCCTTGGGATTTCCAGCTCTATTTTTTCTCAGAGTTCCAACTAAATCTGTTTCTCGATCTAGCAAGAGTTTTCCCAGTGATACCGACGTATAAAAATTGTCTGTGATCATTGTTCTGCCTTTGTCCAAATCGCTATCAGCAAGGTCTAGCACAATTTGGGTGCTGTGAGAAGTGTTTTTAGTTGGCCTTCCTCTCTGGTTATTATTATCACATTTTCCGGCATATATTGAACTTGTATACGTATAGCCATTCGTGTCACAAAGCTTATATACTTTAACGCCGTACTTATGAGATTTCCCAGTGTTATACTGGCGGAATTAGAGCCTTCCTCGCCAAGGTATCATGCTCTCATCAACTGCTAGGATCTTACCCGGAATTTTAGCACTTACGAAATTTTTTCTATTATTTCAAGTAATCAGCTTACTTTTCCCAAGCGGTTACCTTCGATTGTTGTGTTGTCAGCAAAGTGGAAAAATTTTAGTAACAACTGGAACCGATTACGTGACATTACATTTGGAACAAAATCATTTTTATAAAACTGGCTTGTCTTCCAGTAGAAGGAAATTGCTGGATACTTTATTATTCCCATGTAAATTACAAGGCCAAGGAACTTCTTTATCTTCGATATATATGTATCGTCCCATTTTTGTATACGAGATCTTCTTGTTATTGTGGATCTTGCTAAGATTTGATTTGCGTTCAAATTAGTTTGGAACACAATCAGTTCATAAACTTCATCCGTCACCATCAAGCTAAACAAATCAATTGGTTTTATAGAGTTGTGTTCCATATCAGATATCCCAGGTAAAGAAGAATGGTCGCTAAAAGTAAACGTCTTGAGTGACTTTCCACTTTTTTTTTTTTTGTCGGGATGTGTGAGACTTTCTGCACTGGAGCACTCAGACTCAATACTGGTCCATTGTACTACCAGGCAGACACACCATATTTTACTGTGGGAATTTACTCGTTTTTCTAAGAAAAACGAGAAGGTGCTTCAATGATAAGGAGCTTAGGTTTACAGCACTCACCATATCCGCACCAAATACCTGCCACCTGATACGAGCAAAAGCAGGACAATCACAGAGGAAATGTTCCGCAGTGTCGTCGCTTTCTCCACAGGCTTCGCAGTTGGTGGGATCGCTTAGGCCTAGCACCTTAAGGTGCGATTTTTCCACACTCATGGCTCTTGTATGCATGTTATGTGGGCTTTTGTGTTCAACACGGAAAGCTTCTTACTGATGAGTGCAGTAGCAGCCTTGGAGTGTTGAAGGTTAATCTGAGTAAATCCAATCATTGGAAATACATCAGCTGGAAGCGTTCTAGTGGAAGGGCACGCAGAAGGTGCGCGCGCAGTTCCACCGACAGGAGCGCTTGAGGCCTTCTTCCTCCGTTTTTTTCCTGTTCGAGCTATTGGAAGGGGAGGCAGCGTTGGTTTCAGTCAGCTGGCTGGTTTCGGTTGGCGTAACCTCTGCCGACTTTCCACTTACTGCAGTCCAAGCATGTGATAATATATCGGCAGCAGCTTCTTCATCCTCTGAAGATTCGTAATTATTATCTTCTGAAGCGCTAGATTCCGACCCAGTTGGCACGTAACCACTGGAATTGGACCCTTCAAAATCCAAACTTGCATCGCTATCAGAATCTTCGTCTCTCGTTCTATTCCCATAAAACATTCTAGTTGGGATTGCTTCGTTGCTGGCCATTGGAATTTTTAACTTAGGCACACACTTTTACAGGAATAACCTAAAAACTAAATAAAATTAGTATCGAAATAACGAAAACACAAAAACACATGTGTGACCACCGGTGGCACACGTGGCACCATATCAATAAACATATTAGCAGAGTGCATTGTGAGCCACCGGCGGTCACAGCCAAAAAACACGTAAAACACGTCAAAAACGAGAAAAGACACTTAAGACACGAATAATAACGAACATTAAACAATATTTACAACTTTAAATTTTTGTAATACTTTTTATACCCTATTCTAGGGGTATATTAATTTTGACGCATAGTTTGTAACATACCTTAATATTGCCCGTAGACCCCTAAAAGTTACTGTATTTATAATCAGCATCGATAGTAATGTCGATCTAGCCATGTCCGTCCGTCCGTCCGTCCGTCCGTCGGCAAAAATTAGGCCTTTAAACTGGACCTAGAGAGCTGAAATTTTAACCATATACTCTCTAGGGTCCCGAAATAATCAACTTTAAGAATTTTTGAAATCCGCCCACAGACACGCCCACAAACTCAAAAAAAACAAAATTTTGGAAAAAATCGAATTTTGAGCTAGAGAGCTGAAATTTTTTATATATGATCTATGGCCCATAAAACTGATTGGGACATAACATTTTCAAAATCCGCCCACTGACACTCCCACAATTAAATAAAACAATTTTATTGAAAAACCAAAATTTGAGGTAGGGAGCTAAAATTTATAATATATACTCTCTAGGGGCTCTTTATGCTCATGTGTAAATATTTTCAAAATCCGCCTACTTACACGCCCACAATTATTTTTATTTTTATTTTTGAAAGTCCAAAGTTTGAGCTAGGGAGCTGAAATTTATAGTATATACTCTCTAGGTGCCCTTTATGCTCATGCTTACATTTTTTTTTTAATTCGCCTACTGACACGCCCACAACTAAATAAAACAATTTTATTGAAAAACCAAAGTTTGAGCTAGGGAGCGTTTTTATTTACAGAAGCTTAGTTTTTTCGATAAAATCCTTTAAATTTTTGTCACGCCCACTTATTAGGGATAGGAATATGAATAGGGTATCCAACAGTTCGCCCAAGCGGACTGTAGCCCGCCCCTATGTTTTTTTATATGGTGGCAGCCAACGTGTTAAAATAACACTTTCGGAATTATTTTTTTTTATTATTTCTTTATTTCGTATCAAGAAACTTAGACATAAAGTACAATGTAATTCATTTTAAAATTGAGCCTTAAGGTTATTGAATATGAAATAGCTTTGTACAATCTATTGTCTATTAAATGACAAGAGGCGAATGTACCTAACGCTTATATAAGAATGAAATGCAAAAAACTATTGATGATAAAGAAATTTCGGTTTTATTTTAGAAAATTATCTTTCGGATTCATGTCCATGGCTTCTCGTGGCATACATGGTAATGACACAAAAAATGCTCATTTTCATTTTGATGTCAAATATGACCCAATTCGACTACAGTCTTATCCAACAATGACTTCAAATGTATTTTATTTTGCTGCAATAAGGTTAAGGTTATTTCCATGTTATTTCGTTACCGTGATAGAATTGTGCCATTTCCGTGTAAGTTCTGTCATTACCCTGGAAGTAAAAAACTGGTAACAATAACTAAATTGTTTTTCCCATTAGCTTTTTTTTTTTTTTTTTTTTTTTAAAAAGGAAATCCAAATCCCAGAGCACTCAGACTCGGTAACGTTCCATTGTACTACCAGGCAGAAATCCTCTTTTGGTGTAGAGGCATGTGATTGGGTGGCGTATGTTGTTGTTCCCCATGGGGATTGAACCTGCACCGCACGGGTCAAAATCCAACACACTAACCTCTACACCGTCGCCACCCTTTCCCATTTGCTTAAAATGTTTAATACGATTCTTTGAAGATTTGTCTGTACCTACCTAAAAACTACTTTTTTATGCAAATTAAGGTTAATAATGTTTGAGTTAAGATCAAATTCTATGAACCTTATAACTAAATTAATCTAATCTTCTGACCCCACGGACCAATAGGGCTGCAGTTAAGTGGCAGGGTTATGATCCGTTTAATCATGATCGTAGCCTCACCGTCGTTAAGGAAGAAGAAGACAGCAAAATAAATCTATCACTGCAAATAAAAAAATTATCATAAAAATGCATATTTGCCTTACTATTTAATGTCACACTTCCCACTGATTCAGTATTTAACTTAAAATAAAATCCCAACTTTGCCTATGGCAATAATTGTACTTAACAAACAATACAAGAATAAGTTGGCTTTGGCAGAACCCTTCTTCCGATCGATTTTCTTTTGCCTTATCCTTTGTTTGTTTGCCTTGCAATGTCTTACTGTGTGTCTGAACACATATGAACGAGTACGACTACGAGCGTAATAAAAACAAGAAGACTGTGCTGTGACTTTTGTTTGTAAACCGACTTCTTCATAATTGTCCACTCAACATGCCCTTCGTTCCCACTTGTTTGTGCAAAAAACAAGGAAAGATATGCTCCAAAATAAGACGAAAAACAAATTCACTATTCGCTTCGTAGCGATTTTCAGATTTCATCAGATTTACTGTGCCCGATAGCGCAATGCAATTATTCTTTCTTGTTTTGCATACAACAATCCCTGCATTCAAAGTGTTTTTGGAGTAACCCGGGGGACTGTTTGCCACCATGTACAACCGAAGAGTCACCTCGCTTCGAAGTCGATCCTATGACACTACGGTCTAATGTGGCACGAAATGAGATGTGTTGTCTTTGGCTGTGTTTTTGTTTGCTCTCATCCTGCTTTTATAGATTTGAGGATTAACTTTGTACAAGTTCAGTTGCGAATGTTTTCTTTTTGTTTTCTAAACCAATCCAGTACTTTAAGGTTCGCATACTCCAGGGTCGAGGAGGGGTTTTGAGCGTGGGGACTCGCGAAGCGTTAACCACCTAACTGCGAGGTTTTCTACACTGGAGCACTCATACTAACTTCATACTCCCTGACGTGCATTGGATAAATAATCGTCTTTCTGCAATTAAAATCAAATATAGGACGAAAGACATGTACTCGTACATGTGATATAAAAAAAATTAAAATAATGAAGAAAGCCTTCGTCATAATTATCCCTGCTGTTATGAATTTTGTTAAAATGAGGACGGAAGAGCAGAAACCGAGCACAAAAAAGTGATGACTTGTCAGTTGCATTGCAAGATACATTTTGAGGCCATGACTTGGGCATGGGCTGGGCATAGAAACAGGATACGTTACGTACATATAATGGAAACTAGTGGTGGTTTTGGTATGTGGGGTTTCTTTTGCGGTTATTACGGTTTCTCTGTCTGGCTTTGCGGAGATGGTGTTTCCTTATTTTTAGCAAATGTAAAGGGGTGGAGGCTCAACGTGTTATTGACACTTGTTCTTCAACAATTTTGGATGGGTTATGGGTGTACGAACTTTAAGAGTTGAAATGATCGTATTTGTCCTTAATATCAGTTGGATTTTGTGGTCTAACTATTATGTAGAAATATTGGTTGCTGTTGTTGCAGAGACCACAGTAATGAAGTTCATGTTGCTTGATGATATGACGTACTTTACAAACACAAAATTACAGCAAAATAATCGCTAATAATGCGTTCCAGTTTGCATTTATTTTTTTATAATTGGTTACCCTTTTCAAAATGGTCGACATTGCGGCCTGAAAAAAAAGCAAAGCCACAATGGCATGACAGGAAGCTTATAAACTTCCTCATACTTGTCTTATCTGATAAAAGAATTTTCTTATAGGAGTAAGGCCTAATTATTCTTTTCGATTGTCTGAGCCTCTGAAAATTTTTTAATTTAATTTTAATTTAATTTCTTAATTTAATTTTGCCTTAATACAAGCTATATTTTTTAAAACTATTTACAAAACTAAGACTAATAACGAGGACTTAAAAAGAACTAATACTTAGAACTATTTAGGTGTGCGGTGAGGGGTGGAGGTAGATTTGAGGGAAGAGGTGCAGCGAATTAAATCAAAGAGAAGGTTGTTAGAATTGACCTTCTGCAACATACGAGATATCAGCTCGTTCAAGCCGTACGACGTGCGATGGGTGGTATGTAGAAAAGAGGGAGGGATCTTAAATTGCGAGGGTTTTTTTTATAATTAGCGTGCGCTAAAGGGGTTTATTTTCTGTAATTGACAGTAGTACCCTTATAATGTGTATACACACCGCAGTCATTTTTCAATTTAAAACCTACAAATGCAATGTCATTGTGGACGTATTTCATTGCCTACTATTAGGTGGTGAAACTAGAAAGAAGTAAAATGATAGGAAAGATAAGTTTGTGCATAAGGTAGGGTTTTTTCTCCACAGGTGGCGTCTAAATAACTTAGGGAGCATTGTATTCAAGTTTAATCCGCAGACACTTATACAATAATTAAAATTGAACTTATGAGCAAGCATTCGTTGCACTTTAATTGATTTTTTTTTATTCTTTTTGTTTCATGGACATGGTAGGGATTTGAACACACAACTTTCCGATCAGCAAGTGAATACACTACCACTTAATGGAGCCAGTGAGAAGACAATGTATAAACAGAATGTCAGCGATGTCTCTTCTTTTTTCAAGGGTCTGAAGGTTTATTAAATTAAGGCGTTCGTGGTATGGTGGTAAGATAAGGTGATTATTCCACGGGAGCCCACGAAGAGCAAAGCGGAGAAATCGACGTTGAATGCTTTCGATTCAAGTAATGTGGACCCGGTAATATGGTGCCCACATTTGACTGGCGTACTCTAGAATAGGGCGGACGTAGGTAATGTTAAGGTTTTTTTGTCACGTATGTGATCTAAAGTTAAGCTCTCTGTTACACAGAACACCTTGGTTGCGGATGGTTAGAACGGTAACAATGGGTTGGTTGTTCAAAAAGTATCGTATGGTGGGAGACTGATTCCGCTTATGTAAAAAGTAAGAAATTCACATTTAGCAATATTCAGCTCCATAAAGTTTTTTTGACCCCAGACGGAATAACTATTGAGGTCTTGTTGAAGAAGATCAGAGTCCTGTCCAGAATAAATGATTTAGCGTCGTCGGCATAGAGGGAGATGGAGGAAAACTTTACGACATTGTCATATCATTTATTGCCAGAATAAAAAATCAGAGGTCCAAGATGGGTACTTTGGGAACACCAGAGGTGGTTTTAAAAGCAAAGAGAGAACATAGCGAAAACGAACGTTATAAGATCGCTTCTTAAGGTGAGATGAAAACCAATTCAATAGTAGGGGATCGAAGCCAAGGAATGAGAGTTTGAAAACAATCAAACAATGAGATATTTTGTCAAAGGCCTTAATAAAGTCAGTAGCGATTTAATCCACTTCATTGCCACTTTGTAATGCAGAAAGTGTGACGGAAACAAAGTCAACCAGGTTGGTGGTTGTGGATCGACCTATGATGAAACTATGCTGTACGGGGGGGGGGGAATAAGAGACTTGCACTGGAAGTATAATGAATCGTACATCATACTTATAAAAACCTTGTGGAAATGTGAGAGCTGGGCAATTGGTCGATAGTTTGATACGTAATTCGTTGGTCCTTTTTTGTGAACTGGTGCAATGAAGGGCGTTTTCCAGATTGGCCCAGTTGTGTGGTTTAATATTTTAACCTCAAACGTGTCCTTATGTTAATGAGAGGCTTACATTATATACAAGCGTATCCGGCAGACGTTGTCCTGCCATCTTTGTCCCTGTTGAAGTACCCGGAGTGCGTTGCTGCGCCTAACAAAAGGAAATAAATATTTTTTTAATAACATACGAAATTCAAAGGCAAGCTTGGTTGATCGATTATGGCCAAACTTCACAGAATCACTCTCAGGTCAATACCAAAGATCACTTTTTTCCACATGGCTCAGATCGCTCACGGCAGGCGCCTATATCAGATCTTCTACAATAAGGCCAGATATAATATGTGCTTAACATAAGGTCATGTGACATAAATCTTTTTTTTTAACGTATCTATTGCCTTAAAATACTAATGTACCTGTTGTAAGGTAGGTAGAAGAAATAAATTTGCGCTTTTCATTTTTAAATTTGGTTTTAAGTGCAACGTGGTTTCCGGTGTGCATAATGGACAATTCCCGTGTCTTGACTTTAAATTTTGAGTTTTGTAAAGGTTTAAGGAAAGGAAGTCATCTGCTTCATAGTATTGATGGAAAACATCTGTAACAAAAAATAACAAGTTTTCATCGTTTTTAAACAAGTTGCTGTTAAAAAGAATTGTAAGGTTTTACTTTCCGGGCACCAAATCGAAAATCCCAATTCTCAGGTATAAAATTGGTGGATTGATGCAATAATTGTTTTTAACTTTCTCGTATACTGTTGAATACTCAAGACAAAGATATTTATTGCAATCGTGCTAAAATTTCGAACTCAGAATAAGTGTGAGGATTACGAGAAATTCAAAAAAGTCCCGCGTTTCCATCCGTTATCATAGTTTATCAAGTTATTACCGCTGATTATCTTCAAAGGAGAACGAGCAAACGGAGGAACATAGCTGTAATAGCAAATATTTAAGCACATGGTGTACCAGGCTGAATTTTTCCAATTCCGGTCATCTGTATGGAATGGTTTAAATTTTCTAAAGAAACAAAAAAGTAGAAGTATTTCTTAGTAAATAGTTGTGAGAACTCTTGAAAATATGAACAGTTATTATTTTAGTTCTGAAAGTGATATTGACTATCAACCGTCTGAAATTGAATCAAACTCAGAATCTGCTTATGAACTAATCGAAAGTCAAGAAGATTTTCCAAACGAAAATGAAAGTGTTGAAGATGAAATTTTACAGGAAAATTATGATGAATCAGTTTCAATACTTTCAAATTCAGCTTATTCTGGTAAGCTCATACTCGTAAATAATCGGTTAATCCAACTCAAGGAAATGCCTTCTATGTCGCTTTCTTTATAGACTTACGCAACGCCAACCGACAATCTGTCCAACGTCAAATTTCAGCAGAGGAGAAGTTGGCAATCAAAAAGATTATCGCATGAAAATACTAGTATGGTATCGAATTGTACATGCGACCGTATAAAATATCCATGGTCATTTTCTCCCTTTTCTACCTCCTCAGCTTGCAATCTCTCGCTCTGGGTTTTCTCCTTCTTTTCTCACACAAAATCATTTCAAATTATGGACATGAACAGTGGGAGTGAGCGGGGGGCTTCTCGATTCTATTCTCACCCCATTTCAAGCTATAGCCCATCAAATTGAGTGACCTTTAATTTGGAGGTGTAACAATTAGGAATTTTGTAGATTTTCTAAAGTTCAATTTAGTAGCGCATACAAGTCTTAAACACTTTGGGTACATCTGTGCAGCTACAAAATTTGTGGTTCCTTATTTTACTTAAAATGCATTTTTCCCAACAATTTTATTAGTTAATTTTTTCTATGAAATGTTTATCCTTGAAAAATGTTCTAAAAATTATAAGTAACCAGGATTATACTGCTTAACTGGGATATTATGAATGAAACAAAAATATTTGTTTGCTTCATGCGAAAATACGGCTAGGCACTCATTCCGTATGTCGATTATCGCCAGACGAGGTTTGGCCCTATCATGGCATCCGTTACTAAAAAAAAAAAAACTTCTCTGCAGCGCAAATACAATCGCAGACTCAATTTGCGTTCATAGTATCCGTTTTTCACGCATATGCGACACCTGATCAGAAAATTATTCATTGCGGCCTGAAGGGTTGAAGTCTGGATCGCCTCAATTATTGTTTTAATGGACTGCTTCAATTCAGTAAAATTCCTTGGTTTCGTACACCTCTTGCTTGACATAACCCTTTAAAATAAAGTCTGCTGCAGGCAGTTCAGGTGACGTTGGGGCCAGCGGAAAGTGGAGTTTCTGGATATAAATTTGTTTGGGATCTTTCGTTAGAGCTCCGTCATAACCGGTCTGGCTATTTTTTGCTCCATCTTGCTGGAACCAAATGTTGTTGAGACGGATACTTCTTCGGCGCAGTTCTGGGTAAAAAAAAACTCCTTTAACATCTTTAAATAACGGTCCCCATTGACAGTTACTATTACACCGTTTTCTTCAAAGGCGCACCACACAGTAAGTCGTTCTGGGTGCAGTATCATCTCATGGAGTACTCGTATTTCTGGATTCACTCCATATACGGCAATTTTGCTTATTTACATTGTCGTTTAGATCAAAATGGGGCTCATCAGATATAAACAAGCAATTTATTAAGTTGTTGTCTTCTTCGGTCATTTCAATAATTTTTTGGAAAAATTCCAGGCGAATATGAAAATGCAGAGGGTTTAAGTTGCTTGCAATTTGGACTTTGTACGGAAACAAGTTAAAGTCATCATGAATTATACGTTGTAATAACCGTCTGCTAACTCCAATTTGCTCCGATAGGTTTGAAGTCGAAACGCTTGTATTTGCCTGAATTGACGATGCTACAGCCGCGATTGCGTCTTGAATATCGATTTCGCTGGAATGGTCTTTGTGCGATGCTTCCATATTCGACAAATATGTTTAACAGCCTCATAATGGTCCATCTACTCGGGGAGTGCCCCCAAACTCCCGCCTAAAAAAAAATAAGCCGATTACTCACAGAGAAAAAAAGTTATTACGTTTTGTTTTTGTGACATTCGTGCACCACCCTGAACTAAGCCATCCCCGAACACCTTAGCAGAGTCAAATAAAACATTGGAAAGATGTCGAGAAGAGTATCTCGTAGAAGAGTAGTTAGTATAAAAGACTTGTATTATTTAATAACTTTTGGCCTGCAGTCTCTAGCAGGGCTGCGACCAATTGTATTGTTTAATTTTTTTTTAAGATAATGATAGAAATAGGCTTCACCCGCTGTCCGGATGCTTGGCTGCGATCAATCTATTTTGACTGTAAATATTACTCCGTCTTTCCATGCTTCATCGATCCCTTTATATATATGGTTTGGTTTTCCATAATTGCCCAACATACCAACAAAGTATTGCGACCGATAATGCGCGAAAAGCACTGGCGCTATTCATCGATCTAGTCCAGATGTACCAATACCCAATAAATGCATCCTCAGCATTGGACTTTCTGACCTATATCCATCGTCACCTCATAGTTGTTACCATAAAAAGTGCATTCGCAGCGTTTCTACCCTTAGCGATAATAATAAACAGTCGCATTACTCATGCTTGGTCGGTACTCGCCGCAGCGTGTGCCGATAAAGAGCTACGTCGAATGTGTTTACTTCTTATTAGGTTGGTTTCGCATTGAAATGTGAGTGGGCACTTGGGTTGGCGTAATGGTTATTATTTATGAGTGCCAGCGAATATGCTATGTGCACTGGTTCACTGTATATCGATGATCAGGCGCCAGTGATTATGCCATATATCACATATCGGAGTGTGGGTGCCATATCGACATAGAAGAAATAAAAGGATTTTTTTGGGTTATACTACTAATGGGTGTCGTTAAATTACCCGCAATTGTGCACTATTATAAACTAAATCGATTATATAACCATTACAATCATAAATCAGATATATAATATAACTGCAATAATATCACAGCATTTTACTTTCCCCCAAGAAAGTACACAAAAATCACACTTTTAGGTGAAATGCCAGTGACTATCAGTGATAATTACTACAACAGTATACTATTGAAAATTTATTGAAAAAAAACCGCAACACTGATTTATGTGAAATATTGCGCAAAAACCGAGTCATCCTGCCGTTACTAAATCAAAATTGAAAAAAGTAAATGTAATGCTCGGCAAAAGGATGGATGCATCTCTGTGTTGAAATGGCGTGACAAACCTGATGTGCTTGTAATATAATTGTCATGCCAACAATGAAAAGAAGAATATTACGTCAAGACCGGAGAATAATATAAAACCAAATGCCATCGTAGAATTTAATGATGCTAAAAAAAGTATTTATATCGCAGATCAATTAGCTTAATTTCTTTCGCCTTTGCGAAAAAGCCTCACGTAGTATAACAAAAATTGCAAAGACCGTATCTTCTGTGCGGCAGTAATAAACGCACGTTGCATATACATATAATGAAATGATTGGGTCTTGTGCACCAATATTTCCAGGATACCTCCATTTGTAATACTTGCAACCCAAAATTTTCTTATGTAAATACCGTGTCCAAGTGGGAAAATTATCAGAAAATTATTGCTTTTTTGAATCTAAGGAGAAAAGGCGAAACAAGTCCACATATAGTGCCAACAGTGCAACAAGAAATTCTCTTTGATATACTTCAATGTTCGTCATAAGCATCAAAATTCCTAGACAATAAGTTGTTTTTTATAGAGGTATAAAATTTCTGATGTGGATAACTGTCAAACTAGCTGCCATACTAATAAAGTGTGTTTGAGTTTTTATACCCTATTCTAAGGGTATATTAATTTTGACGCATAGTTTGTAACATACCTTAATATTGCCCGTAGACCCCTAAAAGTTACTATATTTATGATCAGCATCGACACTAATGTCGATCTAGCCATGTCCGTCCGTCCGTCGGCAAAAATTAGGCCTTTAAACTAGACCTAGAGAGCTGAAATTTTAACCATATACTCTCTAGGGTCCCGGAATAATCAAGTTTACGAATTTTTGAAATCCGCCCGCAGACACGCCCACAAACTCAAAAAAACAAAATTTTGGAAAAAATCGAATTTTGAGCTAGAAAGCTGAAATTTTTTATATATGATCTATGACTCCTAAAACTGCTCGGGATAAAAAATTTTCAAAATCCGCATACTGACACGCCCACAAATAAATAAAACAATTTTTTTCAAAATCCAAAGTTTGAGCTAGGGAGCTGAAATTTATAATATATACTCTCTATGGGCCCTTTATGCTCATGTGTTAATTTTTTTTTAAATCCGCCTACTGACACGCCCACAATTAAATAAAACAATTTTATTGAAAAACCAAAGTTTGAGCTAGGGAGCGTTTTTATTTACAAAAGCTTAGTTTTTTCGATAAAATCCTTTAAATTTTTGTCACGCCCACTTATGAGATATAGGAATAAGAATAGGGTATCCAACAGTTCGCCCAAGCGGACTGTAGCCCGTCCCTATGTTTTTTAGTATACTTTGGCAAATCACCATGGAAAGATTTACACCAGAACAATGTTTAGATAGTAATCGTGGAAATTTATTTTCAAAATTCGAGCTCTGTTCGCCAAACTTATAGAGCACTTCGTCAATATTACGGTGCGCATATTGGTCCATCTGAGCAGCTAATATGCAATACTATGGATCGATTCATGACCACATTTATCCTTTGTGATAATATTCATCCTGAAAACGACATCACAACAGAAATCAAACGAAGAATTACACTTGCTAACCGCTGTTTCTTTGGCCTAAGAAGGCAATTGACTAGTAAGGCCTTGTCAAGAAACACTAAGGAGACTTTGTATAAGACCCTCATCATCCCAGTCCTGCTCTACGGCGCAGAAGCGTGGACATTAGCAAAAGCGGATGAAGATCTCCTTGGTCGTTTCGAACGCAAAATTCTTCGAGTGATTTTCGGTCCCGTTTGCGTTGACGGTCTTTGGAGAAGGAGATTTAACAGCGAACTCTACGAGCAGTACAGCGACTTCGACCTGGTCAAAAAAGTGCGAATCAGTCGACTAAGATGGCTACGACATATAGAGCGAATTGACACCAACGCTCCGGCCCGAAGAGTCTTCGATTCCGACCCGGATGGACAACGCAGTAGAGGAAGACCTCGCTTTAGGTGGCGCGCGCAAGTGGAAGGGGATCTCAACCAACTTGAAGTGTGCAACTGGAGGCAGTTGGCCAAAGATCGTGCTAACTGGCGAGGCGTATTGGTTGAGGCCCAGGTCCACCCCGGACTCTAGCGCCACCTAAGTAATTAAGTAAGTAAGTAAGATAATATTCATCCAAATCGAGCCCCTACCGTGGGTACAGAAGAAGCCATCATCGCTGTAAACGTGTGAGAGAGAACCTGCATTTATCAATCCGACGCCGTTCTCAGCAACTCGTTCTCTGCCCGTCCACTATTTGCAAAATTTTGTGGACAGATCTTGGCCTAGATCCATATAAGATTTAACTGGTTTACGAATTAAAGACAGCAATTGACGGTCCAATTGCGTCGTGTGTTCTGTGAATGGGCTCAGAATCAACTAGAAGTTGAACCAGATTTTTATCGCTAAATCATCTTAAGCGATGAGGCTCATTTTTGTCTTCACGGGGGTTTGTTAACAAGCAGAATTGTCGTTTTTGGAGTGAGCACAATCCTCATGAGTCTCCATTACATCCCGAAAAAATCACTGTTTGGTCCCATTTGTCTTTAAATCTGAAACCGGTGTCAACATTACCGTGAATGGCGAACGCTACAGGCAAATGATTCGTGATTTTTTTATTCCTCATGTCATTGGAGGAGATATGGTAAAAACGAGACGGCGCAACATGGCATTTTTTTTTAACTCCTGACCTGCCTAGGAGAAGAAAAACGGTACGTCGACCTGAAGAGATCTATTGTATCATAGGTCAGAGAAGATTTTAGGCTAGTGCGTTTTCCACTTTTCTAGAAAAGGTAATAATGCTTCTAGCAGGGGATTTCTTCATTGCTTAAGAGTTCTTTGAAGAAGATCCTCTTTCTGATTCCGCAGGGGGCTGGGCATTCGCACAATATGTGCTCCGTTATTTCGTCGTCCTCGAGGCAAAGCCTGCACTCTGAAGAGTCGGCTAATTTCATTTTGTTAATGTGGTATCGCAAACCGTGGTGCCCTGTGAGGTAGCCTACGTAGGTTTAGGATCCTGCTGGCATTGTTTTTAAAGGGCTGTTTGGCTCTTTTGGCCTGTCTTAGGCCTGGAGTGTTTTCCCAGGGTGAGATACATTTTTAGTGTTCCCAGCTTTTTATAGCTAGATTGGTAGCTGAACTAGGTGTGAAGCAGAAGGGTTCAGATCCTGTGAAAGGGGTTTCTGAACCACCTCTGACTAGTTCGTCAGCTTTTTCATTTCCTTCAAAACCCCTATGGCCAGGAATCCATTACAGTTTGGTTTTGTTTCTTGGCTGACCTTCTGGAGGGTATGGAAGCAGTGTAGAACTGATTTCGAGTCAATTGTGTGTGAGCTAAGGGCCTTTATAGCTGCTTAACTATCCGTGAATATATGGATATGAGCGCCCCTAATACCAGTGTTGAAGATGTGGTTAGCGCATTCTTGAATGGCGAGGAACTCTGCCTGGAATAGACTAGGGCTTTTTCCCATTGCCATACAGCGCGTGCAACCATGACTTTGTTGAGCCAAACTTTTGGTGACCGAATCATCAAGAAAAGGACCTGTGAGTTGGCCACCTCGTCCGTGTGATTTGACACCTTTGGAGTACTTTTTGTTAAACCAGCAACGATTGATCACTAGAAGCCAAAATTCGACGCACTATTGACGAAATAAGAAAAAGTGGTGCAAAGTTAGACCGACAGGATGGCGTTCATAAGGCGCAGTCGCGGAGGTCATATGCTTGAAATTATTTTTAAATATTTAATGCTATGAAATTTGTGAGCTAATAGAGACAACATTTAGTCATTCAATTAAAAATTGTTGTGCTTTATTTTTAAAATAGTTGTATGCCTCTATAAAAAACACAATGTGTAAGTAAAAATATTTGTTGCTCCTTTATAAAAATGTATTTCTCAACATATTAATGCTTTGCTTTGTCACTGTAAAATATAAATTTTGTTCATAAAATAAAAGCTAAAGAATTAGTGAGGAATACTATGCGATCACGGGTACACGGCTTCCGGTTGTCTACCAAGCGCTCTGGCATCCGCTATGGCTTGTTTTTTAAAACGGAGGTTCGGTTTTCCTTGCCTTTTCGAACCTGGGGGCTGGGAGTAGAAGATCCTCTTGGCCGGCTCATTATTCCATTCGCTCTACTCCATTCGCTCTACTCCATTCGCCCTCCTCGCTCACAGGACCAAATATCCAACGGAGTATTTTTCTTTCAAAGAACCCAATATTAGCTCCCGTTTCCTTCTTATCGTCCAGCGCTCGACACCTTTAAGCAGGACTGACAGGATTAAGGTTCGATAGATCATGCATTTTGTCCTTGGAATGGGTAGTTTTGAACCCATTTATTTGGCTAAACCGAAGTAGCAGCGGTTTCCTAAAGTAATTCTCCGTTGGATCTCCACTAAGGTGTCATTTGTGGAGTTGATGTTTACTCCAAGGTATTTAAAGTCCTAACTACCTCGAAGTTGTTGCTATCAACAGCAGTAGCGACGCGTGCCAAAAATGTGAAGTCGTTCAGTGAAGTTTTAATTGCTATAGCTGTTAAGATCATTTTTACCAGTAAAAAGAAATTTTGAAATTAAATAAAGAAATAACGTTTACAATTTACATCATTAAGCAAGTTTATTTAACAATACGAATTTTTCAGGCTAAAATAACAAAATGTTTTTTACATTTAGATTTTATTTATAAAACAAAAACCAATTCTTCTTCACTTAAAAAAATATAAATTACTTTTTAATAAACAAGCAATTGATAAGTACGTACCTTCATTATTTTACTTAAGTTCTAGACTAATTCTTCTCAACTACAAAAAAATACTACAAAGTCCCACGGGTAGTAAAAACTTTTGGTCATTTGTTAAAAACATCAAGAATTCGGCCTCATCATCTATCCCGACACTCATTTACAATGACATTCCAGCTGTCAGTTCTATAGATAAGGCCAATCTGCTTGCTGCTCACTTTGCAGTCAGCTCAACGCTCCCAGATTGTGCTTTGTCTCCCCCTGTACTCGAGCGCGTAGAATACTCCATGGGACCAATCCACTTCCGCACTCGTACAGTGGCTAGAGTACTTCGAGATTTTGACATACACAAATCCGCCGGTCCAGATGGTATTTCCCCCATCATTCTGAAGAGGTGTTCTTCCTCGCTGGCAAAACCATTGCGTAAGCTTTTCCATCTGTCCTATTCTTCAGGACTCTTCCCGGGAAGATGGAAAACAGCGATTGTCCAGCCTGTACCAAAAAGAGGCAAATCTTCTTCTCCCTCCTCCTACCGACCAATTGCACTTACGTCCCTTCTTTCTAAGGTCATGGAAACGCTGATAAACCGTCAGCTAATGAAATATCTTGAATCGCGAAAACTTCTTAATGACCGGCAGTATGGTTTTCGCAGCAACAGGTCCACTGGTGATTTTATGACATATCTAACCGAAAAGTGGAACCAATCTCTTCATCAAGGTGGTGAAAGTAAGATTGTTGCGCTTGATATTTCAAAGGCACTTGACAGAGTTTGGCATCAAGCTCTCTTGTCCAAAATGCGTGCATTTGGAATCGATGATACTCTTCTTCAATGGATTAGAAATTACCTTTCGGACCGTTCAATTGAAGTTGTTTTGGACCGTTTCAAGTCTGCAACTCACCAAATAAATGCTGGTGTCCCCCTCTGTTCGCTCTGTTCTGTCCCCGACTCTCTTTCTCATTTTTATAAATGATGTCCTGTCTGTTACTTCTAATCCAATCCATTCCTTTGCTGATGACAGCACCCTTAGCTTCTCATATTCGTTTCTTGGGTCACGCCCCTCATCTTCAGGTGTGGAACTGGAACGGCAACGTATGTTAAGCTCATTAAATTCCGATCTTAACAGCATAACTCAGTGGGGTAAAACGAATAGAGTGGAATTTAATGCTTCCAAAACACAATGCTGTCTTCTGTCATTAAAGCAAAACCCACACACACTGCCATTATCTATGAATGGCACTTGCATCGCTGAAACTGAAAGACTTTCCATTCGCGGTATGTGTGTTAATGACAATCTTCGTTGGAATGACCACATATTCGATGTCGCCAATAACGCCGCGAAATGTCTAGGCTTCCTTAAGCGTTGTAAGAAATATTTCACCCCTTCTGATCTGGCTACAATTTATAAGGCGTTTATTCGCCCGAAACTGGAGTACAACGCTCATATCTGGTCCGGTGCACCAATAACTTATTTGGAGCTACTTGACAGGATCCAAAAACACGCGATAAAACTCATTGGCAACCGAGACATTGTGAGTTCGATTGACTCTCTTAGTCATCGTCGTAATGTCTCCTGCCTTTCGTTATTTTATCGTTATTTCCACCATAAGTGCTCAAACGAAATAGCCAGTTGCATTCCACCCCTAGAACATTTCAACGGCAATACCCGCCATGCCAGGAATGCGCATCAGTTTACCCTTAAGCCTGTATTCGGACGTACAGTGAAATACAAGGAATCTTTCCTTAGCCGTACAACACGAATGTGGAATGCTCTTCCCCGCTCCATTTTTCCTACACATTATGATTTAAAAACATTTAAAACCAAGGTGCATCGGCATCTCTCCCTATCTTCTAACCTTAATTTCCTTAGCTAATACATTATAAGGGTATCAAAAATTCCCTTTAGTGCGTGTCCATTATAAAAAAAAAAAAAAAAAACTTTTTAAAAATATTCTTCTTACATTTTCATAAATAAACGTGTCTTCAGTCAATTTTTTTATTCTATAAAAAACACTCAAGCAAAAAGAAAAAAATATTGTTTATTTTATTATATTATAATATAATAAAATATATAAATTAAAGGACATACAGTGTACTCTATCCTAACGGACACCCCTCATAAGCGGACACCTCTCATAACCGGACAAATTTCAAAGAACGGAATAATCTACACAATTTTTAATGTAAATAATTCTCTCATAAACGGACTCTTTTATAACCGGACGCGGACACCAGTTTTCATAGCCGCAATAGAATTTCACTCTCTCTTAAACGGACAAAACGCATTTCGTCGGTGAAACCAGAAAACTGTGTAACTCCATTTTAGCAAATTTTACAGGAGAGCATTTTTCCACACACAGTAAACCTACTCACCAAATGCAGTGATTTTGAAGATATGCTACCAACTGAATCTCCGATAATATAATAATTAAACTTATTAGGGGGCTCAAATTTCGCCGAGTTGTAGATATGGGTTTGATCTAATAGATGTCATTCAAATCTCATTTTCGTTTAAAAGTGGAGTTACACGACTTTCTGGTTTCACCGACGATTTGGCACACTTCGTTGTTTTTTTTCCTTTTCTTTGCGCTTTGCCCTTGATACCCAGCAAACATTTAAAAAAAAACGGTAAAGAATGTAAACATAGTAGGCTGCGGCGCCGGCAGCCGTCTGTCGCGAGGTCGACTATCAGACTAAAATTCTCGTGGCGCAATACGTAGGTTTGTATGTAAGTGTATGCATAATTTGAAGCATAAGTACCTACATAGTTTCAAGTAATGCAAAAAATGAATTTTTAAAGGCTTTGTCCCTGTTTATGATTTGTTATTATCCTTTTTATTACTTACAATTAATGTTTATCACAAAAAATGCATTCCATTTTAAAATAAAATCGTATACCATAAATGCATGTCTTGTTTCTTTTTTCAAGGTTGTCAATAAAATATTTTTTCTCATAACCGGACACTTTTAATAAGCGGACAAATTTCTTGGTACAGAACAACTAGCAAACATATATTAGCGCAACACACATGTAGTTCTTATTTAATTTCTAATAAAAATGTATGACAAATTAATGTCTTCATTTAACGGAGCACCCCGTACAATTTTGCGAAAAAAAAGTCCTCCTCTTTTATCTCTATCTTACACAGTACTTAATATATCCACACAGACGTATTTTCTGATAGGAACTGATAATGAAAATGTCGAGAGTGTTCCTATTCATTATATGGATATACTCTGCACGCGACAAACTTCAAGCGCAAAAAAAAACCTCGATCAAAAGGGATTTGAACGAAATGGTCGATACAAAACAAATTTTGTTTTGCTTGTGCGTTCCTGACTTTCAATTGTATCATGTCGTTGCAGAATCGTTTGCAGGAGTTGTATAGATTGATGCATACACAAGATCAGATGGTTTGAACAAAATGGTTGTTACAGCGCTCGATCTATTCTTTGTCTTGTTTCTGTAATCGTTTCACACATCTTACCTTTTTTTTTTTTTAAATACACTATCAGTTCTGTGTCGTGGAGTGCTTAAACCAAACAACTATCACGAGCAGAAATTTGCCGGCACTAAAAGTGCTCCCACAAGCTCATCATTTAGTGTAGGTGTTAGTAAGAACAAAACAATTAAAAATACAATAATTATGTACCTATAAAATACTAACACAAACACAAATGATGCAAATAAATTACGACATTAAGGTATTATCACGCAAAATATTTTTCAGCTTAATTTTACTAACATGCAAGTCAATAACATGATCATTTATATTATATATTCTACTCGTGCGACTAATAGGCTCATGCCTCCCATAATTCGTTCTATGATGGGGGCTAAACAATAAATCAACACTACGTAAATTATGGGCACCACACCGAAAATTAAAGCCAATAGATGACAGCAAGTCAGGTGCATCTATTTGACCGGATATAAGGGTAAGCTGCTTTAAAAAAATGATATCGCTATTAAGCCTTCGTTGAGAAAGGGGTAACATTTGAAGAAGCTTAATACGCTGACTGTAAGGAGGAAGGTTAAAAGGATCATCCCATGGCAGTCCTCTAAGTGCAAATCATACATTTAGTAGGGTTCAGGGATAAACCGTTTTTATCACACCAATTGGCGAAGCTATTAATGTCAGATTGAACAAAAATTCTATCTTGCTAACTAGTGATAGATTTAAATATTTTCATATCATCAGCGTGGATCAGGATATTACTGTAATTTATACATGCCTTAACATCATTAATGACAAGTATAAATAGAATTGGTCCGAGGTGACTTCCTTGGGGAACTCCAGACTGAGCTGTGAAAGATACAGATAGCGATCCTCTAAATTTCACTTGACAAACCCTTGATCTAAGGTATGAATTAACCCATTTTATGAAACTTGGTGGGAAACCAAAAGCCCTGAGCTTAAACGATTATTTCATGGGACAGCTGGTCGAAAGCTTTAGAGAAGTCAGTGTATATGCAATCCATTTCGTCCTTATTCTATAAGGCATTAGAACAATCATGCAAGAAACTTAACAGATTAGTGACAGTGGATCTGTTTCTTACAAATCCATGCTGTTCATTACAAATTAAATTGCGACAAAGAAATATTAACTTTTCGCAAACAATTTGTTCAAAAAGCTTAGGGATACACGAAAGCTTTGAAATAGGCCTATAATTAGTGACACACCACGTTCGCCTTTTTTAAATACAGGTGTGATAAAAGCACTTTTCCATAGATTAGGGAATTTACCTGTACTAATGGACAATTCAAACAGATATTTAAGATATGGAGCAATTGCGTGACTGCATTTTTTTAGAACAATCGGTGCAATGCCATCAGGACCTGATGAATAGTCATTCTTCAGAGAAGGAATACATTTTAAAATTGTTTCCAAATCGAATGAGATACTACTAAAACTTATTTGGGAACAGCTAGTTAGATAACTAAAATATTGATCATCAATGTGAAGAGGGGTCTCGCTAAATGACTTACTGAAATGATCTGCAAACATATTGCTTGCGTCTAGCGAATCAGCAGTTGTAGAACTATTGTAAGTAAGCTTCGATGGGTAACCATCGGTTTTTTTCTTGAAATTGACAAAACCCCAGAAAAGTTTGGGGTTCAATTTTAAAAAGCATTCCATTTTACTTATATAGTCAATATATAAGTTGCAGGATAAAGATTTGAATTCATTGAATAATGTGAAATAGAGTTCAAGATCTGAGTGGCAGAGACTTTTTAAATATTTCTTCCAAGCCCTATTACGTCTGTTTCTTATCGATTTGAGCTCTTTAGTGTAGCAGGGATGGGACGTTTTCAGATTCCTAGAGGATTTCACAGGAATCACTTTTTTCATGCAGTTATCCATCAAAGAATAAAAAGAACCTACTGCATCTTCAATATTAGATAAGGCAGTAAGGTTAAAATTAAAGCTGTTAATTTCATCAGAAAGCCTTTGAAAATTTGCTTTCCGAAAGTCAAAAGATTGCGAACGGTCATACGAATTACTGTTTTCGTACAGATGTGCGCCAGTTCAATAAATACATCCAAGGGTGGATGATTGTCATCTATGTTAGTTATACTGAAGTGGGATTCCAGAACAACAGTACTAACAGAGTCAGAAGAGAAGACAAGATCGAGAGTTCGATTTTTGAAATTTTTTACACAGCTTATTTGCTGTAAGTCAAGAGACAAAATGTTGTCTAATAAAGCGAGCTCTTGTTGGGCAGAGTCAAAGGATGGAATGGGATGAGAACCATCATCAGAAGGTACCCATCCAATATGTGGAGTCGCCTATAAGTAAAACAGTGCTGTCACAACAAGATATGTCAAAAATATGGTCAAGTGCCACAGAAGGTTCCGAATACAAAGAACATAGACGAGACGATGGAATGTACGCATTAACAACATATAAATATTTGTTCTTAAGTGCAAAGCCTCGTTCAAAAGCGGCTTGAACGAAATCGTCCATACAACACGTCAAATTTTTGTTTTCTTTGTGCCTATACTTTTCATGGTATCATTTCGTTGCCGAATCGTTTGAACGAGTTAGAAAGTAGAGTTGGAAAAAAGCTTCGTGTTTTTGACAGGTGGTTCACTTCTGTGTGGAAATGTTCAAATAGGAAATGCACGAGTTGGAATATGAAAAATTACTGCAATGGGAAGAGTATAAATATATTGTATATAGTTTAGCACATTGACTGCCACGTCATTCAAATATGAATGACACTCATGTTTCCGTGGGGGCCACATCATTCATATATGTATGACGGTAACATACCACTGCAGGCCATGGCATACTAACGGTCATTCCTTATGACGCCACCGACATGAAAACCGCACCAACAGTGACTTGTTGCGGACGAAGTGCTGTTTCATGAAGCATATAAGGGTTCTCACCTGTGCAATAACGCATATTTTCATTATTGACGAAGCTGTTTAACCAAAAATGCGTTTCATCGCTGAAGATGATTTTGCGATGAAATTCTTCATTTTCTTCCATCATGTTCGAGAAAGTACGTCGCTTCATATGATCAAGTGGCTTAAGTCCTTGAGTCAATCAGTCAATTATGTAGTCTGAAAGAGGCCCAATTCTTGAGAACGACGTGAAATTGACTATTTTTTCTGGCTTGAGTCGAACGACTCTACGGCAGCAATATTCTCCACACCTCGGGCAAAACGTAGTCTCACTGGCACGGCAACATCAAGCAGCGAGTATTCTGACTCACATTTGTTCTCTATAGTATTGCTTGTCTACTGGGATGAGAATAACGGGCGAAAACTAGCGTTAACGCTCTTAAGGTTGCGACCACCGACTCGGAATATAGGTGGAACATTTTAATTATTTGTAAACGTTGTTCCTTCGTGTACTTCACTATGTGTTTATTTTACTGAATATTTTGTAGCAAAACTTTTGAACGAGACATCTACAGCACTAGGATTTCAAAACGCCAGGATGTTTGCATGGACGGATTCGCAAATCACTTTATGCTTAATTACAGCTACTCCTTCGAGATGGGAAACGTTCGTATCCAACCGAGTTGCGGAAATTCAAAGGCTCACTAAGTGCGATATGTGGAGACATATTCCATCCCAACACAACCCAGCAGATCTTGCATCTCGTGGCGTACTTCCATCTTCACTCGTCGGAAACAAATTTTGGTGGAACGGGCCAGAGTTTCTTCACCATTCTTGGGAAATTCCTTTTCCCGCTCAACCCGCTTCATTGGAGACCAACGAAGGGATGCGATTTACGAGGGTACACTGCATTACACAGGATGAAAATCAGCTTAGCTCTTTAATACATAGGAAGTCGGGTTTGTCTTCAATTGTAAGAACAATTGCACGCTGTAATCGATTTGTTTTTAATGCAAAAAGACCCACAAATGAGAGAAATTTCGGCACACTATTGTTCAAGGAACTTCATTTAGCATTGTTGACAGCAGTCTATGTCGTGCAACAGGAAATGTTTTCACAGGAGTTAGCAGATGTTCGACAAAAAAGTACAAAAATTAAGGGGTTCAAATCCTTAAAACCGTTTTTGGACAAACACAACATTTTACGAGTAGGTGGTAGGCTACAAAACTCCGCGCTCAGTTACGAGCAACAACACCCAATCATTCTTAGGCCCAATCATCATTTTTCGCGCATTGCGATAAAAGAGGCACATGTAAGGACCCTACACGGTGGCGTTCAGTTGATGATGTCGTACTTGCGAAGCAAATATTGGATTTTCAGCATGAAGAATGCAGTAAAGAGGTGCATCCATAGCTGCAACACGTGCTTCCGGTACAAGGCTCGACCGATGACGCAACTGATGAGAAATCTACCTGCCTCTAGAGTACGGGTTTCGAGACCGTTTAGTCATGCAGGTGTGGACTATGCAGGCCCCATCGACGTCAAGACCTGGAGACGACAAAACGCCAAGAGCTTTAAGGGCTACTTTGCAATTTTTATTTGCACGGCGACCAAGGCGATTCACATAGAGGTCGTCAGCGACATGACGACTCAGTCATTTGTAGCTGCATTTAGGCGCTTCACTTCACGAAGGGGACTCTGTAGTCAAATGTACAGCGACTGCGGTACGAACTTCATCGGCGCGAATAAGGAGTTACAGAAACTTTTAGAAGCAGCGAAATTCGACTGGGATCATGTAGTCGAGTCACTTGGCAAGGACGGAACGCAATGGCATTTTATTCCACCAGCTTCCCCCAACTTTGGAGGATTATGGGAAGCAGGGGTAAAATCCATTAAGTTCCATCTCAAACGAATTGCTGGAAACCAAACGCTAACATACGAGGAGCTGGCAACTCTACTTACGCAGATCGAGGCATGCCTCAATTCGAGGCCATTATGCCCTTTATCGGAAGACGTCGAGGACCTTAACGCGATTACACCAGGACATTTTCTCATAGGAGAAGCTATCATCACCGCACCACAACCGGAGTATGCAATCGACAAGGTTGCCCATTTGGATCGATGGAAGAGGGTACAGGCAATTATGCAGTCCTTTTGGAAGCGTTGGAGCAGCGAGTATCTCACACGTTTACAACACAGACCGAAATGGCTAAATGAGGAGTCGGATGCTATTGCCAATGGGGACCTGGTTTTAATGAAGGACGAAAGGTTGCCGCCTTCGAAATGGAGTTTGGCACGAGTCATAGCATTACACCCAGGAGCTGATAATTTGGTACGTGTCGTAACACTGAAGACTCCTAATGGCGAGTTAAAACGACCAATCAACAAATTATGCCGCTTACCTTCAAATTCATGCAACGTAGAAAACACAATAATTTAAACACTTCCTTTCGTAATTATGAACATATGTATTGTGTCATTCAAAGGGTAGAAATGTCATAAATTCGCAAAAACAAAACTGTCATAATATTATTGTAGGGTTAATGCACATTTACATCGGCAATAATTGAAGTAACTGAACAGTTTAGATTTAACATTATGTAATTATATAATTAATAAATTCACTTCAACAAAATGATTTCCGTAAGTTTGTTGGCACTTTTTATACCCTATTCTAAGGGTATATTAATTTTGACGCATAGTTTGTAACATACCTTAATATTGCCCGTAGACCTCTAAAAGTTACTATATTTATGATCAGAATCGATAGTAATGCCGATCTAGCCATGTCCGTAAGTCCGTCCGTCCGTCGGCAAAAATTAGGCCTTTAAACTGGGCCTAGAGAGCTGAAATTTTAACCATATACTCTCTAGGGTCCCGAAATAATCAAGTTTACGAATTTTTGGAATCCGCACACAAGCCCACAAACTCAAAAAAACAAAATTTTGGAAAAAATCGAATTTTGAGCTAGAAAGCTGAAATTTTTTTTTATATGATCTATGACTCCTAAAACTGCTCGGAATATAAAATTTACAAAATCCGCCCACTGACACGCCCACAGTTAAATAAAACAATTTTATTGAAAAACCAAAATTTGAGCTAGGGAGCAGAAATTTATAATATATACTCTCGAGGGGCCCTTTAAGCTCATATGTAAATATTTTCAAAATCCGCCCACTCAAACGCCCACAATTTAATTTTTTTTTTCTCGAAAATTCAAAGTTTGAGCTGGGGAGCTGAAATTTATAATATATACTCTCTAGGGGCCCTTTATGCTCATGTGTTAATTTTTTTTAATCCGCCTACTGACACGCCCACAATTAAATAAAACATTTTATTGAAAAACCAAAGTTTGAGCTCGGGAGCGTTTTTTTACAAAAGCTTCGTTTTTTTTTTTTTGATAAAATCCTTTAAATGTTATATAACAACATATGTAGAGCGTTCTCAACAATTCAACCATACTAAGACTTTTGTCACACATACTTATGAGGTATAGGAATAAGAATAGGACCTCCAACAGTTCGCAAAAGCGGACTGTAGCCCGTCCCTATATTTCTTTATGGTAATGAAATAAAGTCATATTGAAGTTATTTCGGTTTATTTCTTTAAATCCTCTCTTTCGGTGCATTAAATGCGGTGAAAAGGTCCGGCACTGATAAGTAAAAAGACGGTAGTATGAACCTGATGGTCTCAAGGAGGGTCTCAAGTTAAGAGCAACATGTAGTAATGGTCGCCAACACACACATACAAAATGATGGAAACTATTTCTAGGTTGCTAGTTTTTATTGAAAATATGAAATCGAATGACTCTTTTGTTTCATTCAAATTGTATTTCATGTTATGATCCCACAATAATCAAGAACAAAAACGAAAAGATAAGGTAAATGTTCCGATAACGCAAACGTTTGTATCTCTGTCGTTTTCTTCTCCTCACATTGGGGGACACTAATACCAGTTAATGATTAACATTAGTTGTTGTATCTTAAACTGACTTTGTCAGTATTTCTTTTTTTATTACAAAGAGAGTATGAATAAGATTAAAAGATAACAAAGACACAAATGTACGCTTGTCGATCGTAGTAGTGTGAAGAAATTTAATATTAAATTCTTGTTATTATTTTTTATTTTATTGAATTGATGTTCGAGATAGTTTCAAAGATAATGTTTTTGCGCGCGGCAAATAAAAACGCCATTTACATTTATTGACACTTAATAACAGCTCTTACGGCGGCAGCAGTTTGGATTCTAGAAATGGAAGAAACCTATGAACATCAAGTATACATTCTTCTTTTCCTTGGGCACTCGCATTTTATTTTTATTTGTTTTTGTCTCCGACTCAGTGAGAAACTTAAAAGCACTGTCATAAAGATAGCAACCACTCTGACGCTCCAACAAGTCAACAACCTTATTCAACGAGAAGTCTAATGGAAATTCCAAAACAAATTTGCCATTAACCGGGAAGCGTATGTGCTGTGGAGGAAGGCATCAATGTAATTAGAGACTAATTGAGGAATCAGCACTTGTGTTAAACATTGAAGGACAGAAGTCGTAATCAACGATGTTGCATTTATCGTTTGTACTTCCATCTGTCCTGGCGAGATGGTAAAAGTCAAAGCTCGTAAAACCATCCGGAGCCCATATCTAAGAACCCACCCATAACACGTTCTAAATCCATTCTATCTTTCGTTCTTTTAAATTAAAAAACGAAAAAAAAACACATCTAATCCTTGCATTGCTGCGGAAGGATAATGAGTGTAAAAGGAGTTCATTGTCCTGACTGCATGTAAAGACGGGAATTGGAGCTATGTTCCGCCATGGAAAAACATAATCCGCCCACATATCAGCATGCTATGTGGAGCATTCATTCATTGCATGTTAAGCGTGTGTTGTTCCTTTCTGGGGCATTTGATTGTTGAGTGATTTTCCCCATTTTTCTCATTTTGCTGTTGTTGTTCTGCTTCAGGCAACCAGATGGTATGTCCTTAATTGCTTAAGTTCGTTTTGATGTCATTCGAAAGGTTGTTTTTTGTTTTTACTCATTTTAGATTCCTTTGTTTTTTCCTTCTTTCCTTGAATGAATATTCGATGTTGACAGTTATAGCTTTTTGTTAAGCTGAAAAGACTGCAAAGTCCTGATCGTTGATTTGTTAATTCGCAGCTAGATTTTTTTTCATGCATATGGGGGGATTGGAAAGTTGAATGAGATGATATCGATTTGATATCAGATATCTATCAGGTTAAGATTATGTCATTCGGATCATTTTATCAAATCATTTAGTTGGCAGGAGCACAAGCAAATTACACAGCAAGGAATCAATTATTATTGATTAAATTCAAAAAGAGGGTACATTTTAAGTAGGTTAAAAAATCCTGGTGGGTACTTAACGACGATTATGTACCTGTTTTGAAATGAGGTATGTAGGGTAGGTAAGGTTAAGCATGGTTATTTATTTAATTTATCTTACTTCTGAACAATTAAGTCACAGATATTCGTTTATTTTAAGATTGAAATCAAGCACATAATTATATTTATTAAAATTTAAAATCCCTCGTCATATTATTGATTGACCCATTACTTCCCTAATTTCATCGAGACCTACTTTGGTATAAAATGTCCGGATTTTATCGGTCTGATGTAAAGGTTTATTGATTGAAAAAAAAAAATAGCTCTGCAGGTTCAGCAACTTCAAACGATATGTATAAGGTGTAAGCTGACGTCGAAGGTCCCTGTTTGCGTGATAAACCTTGACAGACCCTTTCCCTTCCTCAGTGTTAAGATAAGCTGGTTATTCTGAAAACTCAAATTCGCAGGCAGTTCTTAGAAACGCGGGCCCATTCCACCAAAAGGTGCCTTTGACCAGCGCATATGGTAGGATTCCTGTGGAAATCAGATCTGCAGGATTTTGCTGCGACAGCACATGGTTCCATATATCGATCTTCGGACAAAGGTTTCGCAGTTCCCAGTCTCTGCACGTAGCCAGCACAGTGTTATCATGGAGTCTCTTCATGCGAATGTGGAAATGCCTCTCCCCTCAAGAGTCTGCGTAACGTTGTGTATGAGCTTAGCGAGCATAACAGCTCAACATAACTCCAAGCGCGGAAGAATGACAAGGGCTTACCGGTGCGACCATTGATTTCGATATGAGCAACTGCATTTGAATGTTGCCTTCTCCATCTTCTACTCTAAGGTACACTGCTGCTCCATATGCCCTTTCGGAAGAATCGCAGAAACTGTGCAATTGAACTCGATTTGACTGTCCAGTAGTGCGCATCCATCGTGGAATGAGTATGGCCGGCAAATCATTGTGGAATCCAGTCCTTCGAATTGTCCGAATCAACGTGATCGTCCCAGGATTGTTTGCGGACCCGCAGAAGCTGCATCAGGAGTTTCGCTTTGGTGATCGAAGGTGCGATCCATCCCATAGGATCGAATAAGCGTTCTATCGAAGATAATGTGGACCGCTTAGTTGGTTGCTGTGTTTCTGAAGGCATGTAATTGAAGGAGAACGCATCATTAAGAGGGAGCCACTGTATACCCAATGTCTTAGCTACCTCCGAACCTCCGGTTGGTTACGAGAAGGATGACTCGTGATTACTAGGCACGCCGTGTGGATGGGGGTGTTATCCTGCTGAAAAGTCCAGTTTATAGGTCAAAAAATGCCAGAAAATTAAGGAAATTTCTTTCCAAAGTTCCTTTAAACTTAATGCAGTAATTTTTGAGGTTTGGAACTCAAGCTCAACAGTGCTATAGTAGCTAACTGCTCCCCATACCATAAACCTACCTTCTCGACTATGATGTCGCGCTAAAAATCGTTCTTCTTTCCTCACATCGTCGAAGTAATAATTAAACTCATCTGGGCCATCAAATTTAAACTTCTTCTCATCCGAAAAAACTACGTGCGCTATTAATTTTTCCAGCTCATATGGAGTCTAGAGAATTCTAAGCGCATACAATTCCGTTTCTCGTAAAGTGGTGGTTTCTTTTGAATTTTCATCCGTTTTAGATGTTTGGTACTATTGATAACCCTTCGCACTGTTGAAACGCTTGCAGTAACACCGGCTTTCTGCTTTATTTTTGCCGCAGAGTCGCAGGAATTGGAAGCACATCTTAAAATTGCTCTTCGATCTACTGCTGTTGTTGCCGTTTTCTGACCTCCTTTCATATTTTTTCTGTACGAATCTTTGCTTCTTAAATAAGAATAGACCAAACTAAAACTTCGTCCAATTTTGTCAGCTATAGAACGCCCGGTTAGGTAGGTAGGTAGGTAAATAGATGCCCTTGTGACTGGTGTGACGGCTCACTTAGACCATCAGTTTGGGTCCATTGTGTCCATTCCTGTTGGGATTTCCAAAAAATTTTGAACCTGCAAAGAAACAAAAGATATGCCGCTGTTACACAGCTCAGTGATCCGCTTTATTAGAACCACCCGGATCTATATGTAAATCTCAGGAGTTTGTTCAGCTCAATATCGGTCAGATCCTCCAGCTCCTCAAAGAAGTAGCTGCCAAGAATCTTGAATCTGTTTGTTCTAAGGGCAGGGCATTCACATTTTTTTTTTTTTGTCGGGGCGTGTGAGACTTTCTGCACTGGAGCACTCAGACTCAATACTGGTCCATTGTACTACCAGGCAGACACACCACATTTTACTGTGGGAATTTACTCGTTTTTCTAAGAAAAACGAGAAGGCGCTTCAATGATAAGGAGCTTAGGTTTACAGCACTCACCATATCCGCACCAAATACCTGCCACCTGATACGATCAAAAGCAGGACAATCACAGAGGAAATGTTCCGCATTGTCGTCGCTTTCTCCACAGGCTTCGCAGTTGGTGGTGTCGCTTAGGCCTAGCACCTTAAGGTGTTTGGCAAAAGCCTAGTATCCCGTAAGAATGCCAGTAGTCTGTCTGCAGTCTTTTCTGTTGAGAGATAACAAGAATGCCGCGGATTTTCCACAGACGTCGGGGAGTATTTGCTTAGTCTGTCTGCACCCTGGAGAGTCATGCCAACGGCGATTCTGCTCATAGGAAACCCAACCGTCAATGGAAGCCCTGACCGAGGACGCAGGCAGACAGATCGCTGGTTCAGGTCCTGAGAGGTCCCCCTCTGAGCCTTGTCTAGCAAGTTCATCGGAGATCTCATTTCCCGTGATCCCGTTATGACCCGGGACCCAGACAAGTTTAAGTGAATTCAGCCTTCCGACCGAATTCAGAGATATCTTGCATTCACGTACTATCTTGGAGGTAGTTAAGGGTTTGAGTAAGGCCTTAAGCGCAGCCTGACTGTCGCTACAGACGCAGATACTTTGCCCCCTCCACCTGTTCCTCGCAACATAGTAGATGGCCATTAGGATAGCATAAGTCTCCGTTTGGAAGACTGATGTTCGCATGTTCGCCTAACGAGAAGAAAAGTCTAATGTTGTCGCATCCGTGAAGATTCGACTACATTCCTTTCCAGGCTCAGAGTCCGGCCAGAGCCAGTCCTGAACACGAAGAAAGTCGACTTCATAGCTGCGCTTCAGCCGAAGTTCCGGTGTCATTGCATCAGACGGCATATCCATAAGACAGGAGTCGAAGGACAACCGTTGCGCAAGTTCATCAAAACTCCAGTTCGAGTTATACCAAAAGCCACCTCTTCTTAGACGTGAGATAGCCTTGATTGTACAGCACATGATGTAAACATCAAGGTGCGGAAGGTTCAATAGTGCATCTAGGCCGGAGGCAGGAGTGCTGGGGAAGGCCCCCGTGCAGCCGAGACATACCTGCCTTTGGAGTTTGGCAAATGCAGCAGTGACGTATTTACGTGAAAGCTTATTCCACCAAACAACCGATGCGTATGCTATAAATGGTCTTATCATAGCCGTATAAATCCATAGGACTCTTTTCGGTGATAAGCCCCATGTCTTGCCGAAAATGCCTTTGCACTGCCAGAAAACAGACAGCGCCTTGGCAGTCTTCAGCTCAACATGTTTGGACCAAAGAAGTTTGCTATCCAGGATTACTCCCAGATACTTTGCTTCATTGGAGAGTTGGATTGTGACGCCTATTAGCACTGGCTGAGTCAACCCGACCAGTTTCCTCCTTCTCGTAAAGAGAACAACCTCAGTTTTAAGGGAATTGACCGAGAGCCCATTCCTAGTGCACCATTCGTCGATCACGTCAAGGGCCGCCTGCGCCTTGGCGCATACTGTCGCTAGGCATGATCCAACAGAAAGCATGGCAACATCATCCGCGTACGCCTGAGCGTAAATATTAGAACTGTTGAGTGCGTTCAACAGAGAGTCGACCAGCATACAACACAGCAGTGGAGACAGGACGCCGCCTTTCGGGCAGTCTCTGTTTACCCCCGCCATAACATAGCGGCCACAATCCGCATCCGCAACCAACGTTCTATTCATTAGCATTGCTTTAATCCACAACACCAATGGTTCGTCTACGCCGTGTTGTCTGGCGGAGCTGCACATGCTATTAAAAGTCGCATTGTCAAAAGCACCCTCAATATCGATGAAAATGCCCATCGCGTATTCTTTTCTGTCAAGCGCGCCCTCAATTCTACCAACTAGATTTTGGAGCGCAGTCTCGCAGGATTTTTTGCGTTGATAGGCATGTTGCATCTGAGATAGTGGGTGTAATCGCAAAGCAGTTTTGCGCACGTGAAGCTCGACCAGCCTTTCCATGCTTTTCAGCAAGAAGGAAGTCAGACTGATTGGTCTGAAGCTCTTGGCGAGCGAGTAGTCACTTCTGCCAATTTTTGGTATAAATGCCACTCTAACTGTATGCCAGGGTGTTGGAATGTATGCCAGTGCTAGGACAGCGGTGAAGATTTTCTTCATAGTCGGTAGCAACTGGTTTGTACATTGTTGCAGCATGGCTGGGTATATTCCGACGTACTTAAAGCCGTCAAAAGACGCAAAGGCGTATTTAATGGCCTCGTCCGTCACCACGGCCTTCGCAATATACCAGCTGCGCCGAGTAGCATTCACATAGTAGGTGACGAATAGATTCTGTCCCTTCGACGTCTCTACAGCTCCTGCAGTAATCGTTGTGCACTATGCCCAGCCGCTCCGCGTTTAGGTCCACTGCGCAGTGTCCTGTGAGGACCCCTGTCACCTGTACCTTAGATTTGCTTTTGTTTACCGCTGGCCAAAGCTCCCTCGAGTGTCTGCATGTTTTGAGGCTGGTCCAACGTAGGTTTGTTCTACTCATGGATTCAATGTCAATTTTCCGTGTCAGTGCACTGAGCGGAGTTTGTATAGATTTCAGAGCCAGAGATACATCCATCTCCGATCCACATCTTGCCAGGTTGTCTGCTTGTCCTTAGAGAGATGTCCTTATGACATGGTACCCAGCATTTAGGGTCACCGATTTGACAACTGCTGACTGCATGGCCATTATGGCCGCTTGGCTGTCAGAGTATATGGTGATCTGCTTGTCGGCCAGTTTGCACTTCTTCACTTCCTTAGCATTTGGGATTCGTCGATTCTTCTTCTGTGACTGTTTTGTTGATCCATCGCCTTTTTCTCGAATTCTGGTAACGAATCTTCTTTTGAAGGCGAAGGTGTGTGGTACGTATTCGGTGGATTTTGTTTCTTTCGAAGCCCTCCATCTTGCCTCGACCGATGCGTGAGGGTTTGAAAGACCACAGTCCCGACTCCCTGAGTCTAACGGCCGTTTTAACCGCTATGCTGTTGCAGTATATGTACAGGGGTGTGAGGTTGAGTATTACCTCCATGGCTGCAGTGGGTGTTGTTCTTAGCGACCCTGTTATCCCAATGCAAGCCGTCCTTTGAATTTTAGTAAGGCTTGAGAGATGGCATTTCTTCTCGGTAGCCTTCAACCATACAGCTGCGCCATTATGTTAGAATGGGTCTTACGACCACTGGCTGTACACAGTATACCACATGTGGTTTGAATCCCCATGTATTGCCGAATGTTCTTCTGCAGGCATATAGTGCCACGTATGCCTTTTTTAACCGGTCATCTATGTTTTCCTTCCAGTTGAGTTTGGAATCTGGTATAACCCCCAAGTATCTTGCTGTCTTGGATACTTGCAGGTACACTCCAGTCATCCTTGGTAGTTCAAAGGCCGGTATTGCCCTTTTCCTTGTGAACAGCAGGATTTCTGTCTTGGTTGGGTTTACTATGAGTTCTTTTTCCGCAACCCATTTGCTGACCAGTAGGAGTGCGTAGCTGAGTCACTCTCTGAGGACTGGGATGAATTTACCCGGGACCAAGATTGCTACATCGTCGGCGTAGGCGCTCACGATGAAGCCTTCCCGCTCTAGTATCCTTAAAAGTTCGTCCATAACTAGGATCCATATGAGCGGAGAGAGAACGCCTCCTTGTGAGGTGCCTCTAACGCCCGGTTAGTACTTGTTCTTTTAGTAAATCGATTTCAGCTCTTTCAACACTATTTAGAGATTTTGATCTACCCATTTTTCTTTGAAATACAATTAATCAAATAAAATTCTTTGAAAACACTTCAACTGTTGATCTAATGTGTCAATCTCCACAGAATAGCGGACTTTTTGAGTTATTCTTTCTGATTTATTTTCTCAATATCATAAGCAAACAGTTAGCATCATCAACTAAAACTATGTCATGTACCAATGTGCTGGCGAGAGGTAAAAGTAGTTTTTACCCCCAAAGCCGGCAATCCCCGCCATACAACTGCGAAAGATTTTAGACCCATAAGTCTTACATCATTCGTACTAAAGACCTTTGAAAAGCTAATTGATATCTACATTCGTGATAAGCTTGACCCGACCGATATTTCTTCGGCACAACATGCCTAGACGAAAGGTAGGGGAGTTGAAACTGCCCTGCATGATGTCGTTAGCACCATCGAAAAATCTCTATACGAAAAAGAATACACACTGGCTGCATTCCTCGACATTAAAGGAGCCTTCAACAATGTAGAGACAAGCGCGGTGAAAAGGAACTTGGAAAAGACTAACGTAAATCATGTTCTAATTACATAAATTCATAGAGAACATGCTTAGCGATAGGAAAATAAATGCAAAGCTTGGGGATATAAACCTCAAAGTTATCGCATCTAGAGGCACACCACAAGGAGGGGTTATCTCACCTCTGTTGTGGGTAATGGTCATTAACGAGATACTCATAAAGCTACAATACAGTGTGGTAAAAGTTTTTGCTTACGCAGACGACGTAGTAATACTTGCAACAGGAAAGTTCCTACCCACCATAAGTGAGCTACTTGAACGTGCTCTTAAAACTCTTACTGCCCTATTCATTAGATTTCCTTAATCAACTGATTAACAGTGTCTCTACTAAGTCACGTCAAATGAGTTAATTTGACTTTAACTTAGATCTCAAAAAAGTTTATTCATAAAATTTATTTTGCCATGTAGTAGCTAAGCAATCAATTAAGCGAAACTAAGCTGAAAATCTGGCAGCACTCTCGGTCTTCTGTGTTACTTTTAAATTTTGACAGCTCAAATAAATTTGAAAAAAAAAACAAAGAACGAATTATTGTCACAAATTTAAACTTTTTCTTCAAACGAAGGGAAATACTCGTATAATAGAAGAACATGCGGAAAAATTTAATCGATTTTGATGATCAGGGAACTGCGGTTAAAATGTATTCAAGAAGAACAGGACTCGGCGATGAAGAAATTTTCTCATAAATGAACAATTGTTATTTGTATTATTTTAATAAGCTTTATTAAAAACAATCATTAAAAATGTAAATGAACAAATAATTTAAGATTGATTTCTCGTCGGCTTGGGTTTGACAATATTGGCCAATCTGCTTCAGCTTCCTCTCGATTATAAGGTTCTATAAAGGTAGTAAAAAAGGTAGGTATTAAGTGGTAAAATGAACTGTGAATGGTATTATTGCCTTGTGGTTCGTTTAAATAGAGTGCTAAGTTATGAAGAACTGCTAGCGCTATTACAGTAGTTTTAACGGAATCTATAGGCCCTCTCATACCATTGAGCAGTATGCGAAACCTTTGCTTCCAGACTCCAAAACCGCGTTCAACAACGTTTCTCGTGCCGATATGAGAAGAGTTGTATCTACGTTCTTGTTCTGTTCGAGGGTTCAGTATGGGAGTAAACAGATGCGATGAACAAGCATATCCGCCATCACCAAGTAGACGTCCTTTAAAGTCTCCGCGTTCAAAACGCTTTTTAATGCGGCTTTCCCGAAATATACGAGAATCGTGTGTACTTCCGCGCCAATGGCAAACAATATCTCTAATTTTTAGACACGAATCGCAGACAACCTAAAGAATAATTTTACTTTAAGATGATTAGATTCACGTATTAACAGCAACGAACTTGTGTATTTATAGAGTAATATCCTTTCCTATTTATGTAGTATTGACTTGCATCTCCTTTTACTTTTTGAATTTTGATGTGAGTACAGTCAATCGCACCTATTACATCAGGAAATCCTTTGATACTTCTGAATCACATCAATTTGTTCTGAAGCCAGTGATGGCATATTTATATAAATTGGTCTTTTCGAAGCAAATGCTCTCGAAACCTTCGAACATATTCGGCTGAGAGTAGGTTGGCTAAATCCATGAATATCTGTGCTGTCGTCTTGAATCTACGAAATGAATAGAGGATTACATTTTAAGCGGCTTGGCTTACTTCATTCCGACCCCAATATCGAATAGCTACCATTACCTGAAGTTCAACATCGATATGCCCACCTCTCCGGTCACCCTCCAGATCACCTCGAACGATTTCAATTAGTTTTTTCATGTTTTCTTTACAGAATCTATATTTATTTCTGAATTCACTTTCATTGAGATCCAAAGGATTAAAACATGGTTTATAGTTTTTTAAACGCCTTCTGTTACCAATATTATTGATCAATATATTAAAATTATCTAAAAAACTCGAAAACGTATCTGCCATATTTATCTGGTTTTATATTCTTTCTGAGCACAACGGGAAAATGAAAGTTAATTCACTGCTAAATGCGAAATTCGGCATTTAATTTTTTGACATTTTATTAAGTGTGAATTATCTTTAAGAAAAGTTTTTGAATAAAGTTTTCTTAAATTAAACTAAGATTAGGTCTGATTCAGCTTTAATTAAGTGTTATGAATATGGCTGTTAATGAGTGGGCAAAGCAATGTGGGCTAGGTATTAACCCCCAAAAGAACAGAAGTGGTTCTATTTACCAACAAACGTGCAATACCAAGATTCAACCTACCGGGTATCGATGGGACTACCATCAAACTATCCGAGTGCGCTAAATACTTGGGTGTCATACTCGACAGGAAACTCAATTGGAAATTAAATGTATGTATGTGAACGCATAAAAAAGGCCACAATAGCTTTCTATACCTGTAGTCGAATATTCGGAAAAAACTGGGGTCCTAACCCCAAGAATATTCTATGGATGTATACAGCGATAGTAAGACCTATACTGACATACGGAGGACTTGTTTGGTGGCAATCCACAAATAAAGTCACCCACTTGAAAAACATAACAAAGGTACAAAGGATGGCGTGTGTAGGCACGACCAGTGCAATGAGATCCACCCGAACGGCGGGGCTGGAAATCATCCTCAACCTGCTTCCTTTGGACCTATACATGCAAGAATCGGCGACGCCAGCTGAACTGCTGGAAAGTGAACTCAACGGGGCACGCACAGATTCTGAATAAATACTTGGGCTCAAATGTATCTACTGATTACATGCTGCCGCACCTTGACTTCCATAAACCATTCACCTGCATTTCTGCAAACGAACATGTAGCCGAATCCGGTGCCGTGACATAACCCCAAGCGTCATAAGCCCAAATCTCGAAATTTGGCCTTATGTCGCTTTTTGAAAGTGACATAAGGCCAATTTCCAGCATTTGGTATTATGCCACTTTCACAAAGCGTCATAAGGCCAAATCCGGAAAGAGACATAAAGCCAAATTTTCGAAACCGTACCTCGCACCTACTCCAAATCAAACAGTGACTCCAAGCAGGGGGGTTGCAGGGGGGCAGCAGCCCCCACCCCCATAGGCATTGTACTGTTTATGCAATCTACTTGCGATTTCGCAACTAATCCCATAAACAGTGCAATGCATATCGGGGGGCATGCTGCCTCATGCTCTCCATCGAAAACAGGCTAAAGAACACACCTGACCATCCAAATCTAAGCTTGTAAAACGGTGCCGCGAAGAGCTGAGGGTTTTTGGCGGTCTACATAATGTAAGACTCTGCTGGGTCCCTGGTGATAGGGGCATTCAGAGTAATGAAATTGCTGATGAGTTGGCAAGAAAGTGCTCTACCAAGAGTCATGAACAGGCGGACCAGTCTGTCAAACCGCCATTGTGTGACCTCAAAGCACGGGTGGGGCAGAAAATCCTGGAGATCGCCAAAAACAGGTGGAATACCCTTCCTACCTGCGAAACATCCAAAAAAATGTGGCCTGACTATGATAAAGCCAGAACCCACAAGCTCCTTCGAAAAAACAGGAAATCCTTTTCGATGTTGGTGGGAATACTCACTGGACACAACCTTCTGGGGAGCCACAGACTGAAAATGCGTCTCACTGACGACGACCTTTGTAGAGGCTGTGGCGATGAGGAGGCACACGAGGACACTCTCCACTTTCTGTGCCACTGCCCAAGCCTCAGTCAATTAAGAAAGAGAACTTTAGGAAACTATTTTTTCCACAGCCTAACGGAACTATCCGAAATACCTCTTTCCAATCTTTTCAGGTTCTCAGCAAAAACCGGATGGTTGGAGAGGATGTGATTGACATCACCGACGAGACAAGGAAGGCACCACAACCAACACACGTGGACCGCCTTTGGGCATCACAATGGGTCAACACTGACCTGAGTGAGATGATGCAGCATCAACACCGCTGCCTTATCAACCCACATGCCTAACCTAGCATCATCACCTGATATATTACGGCACAAGGTTTGGAAACGAATGTTGACAAATTTTTGTGTTTATGTATTCAGTTGAAGCGAAGTGTATGTACTCTTCTTCGACCGAAATCTGTGATTTCTGAACCATTTGTTCTCCGACTGTGAATTGTACAGTGAACACCTATCTGCTTCAATTTGCGTGTGCTACACAACAACATTATCTAAACTCTTGCTTGTTTACCAGAGCCGTAGTTGCAAAAGAAGAATTCGTCAGAAAGTGGTAAGATTGAAGAACAATATTAGCATAGAGACTCAGTTCGAGAATGCACATTTAAAAAAAACAACAAAACAAAAGTCGAACATAAGGGTACAGCAGCCACATGCGTAACTATTTGCTTGATTTTTTAATAAATGAAAATATCACGTTTAAACTTTTCCCATCATCGATTGTTCCTCCCATGCTATTATTGCTGCTTGTCCTCATCACCTCACACTTATCCGTTTAATAAATCGAAGAAAGTAAAAGAACTAAGTACTTGCAGCAACCAACAAAAAGATAGGAAAGTAGCAGAACTAAATAAAGACAAATTGAAAATAAAGTGTTGCCTGTAGCTATACTTTTTTTTTTTTTTTAATACACTATCACCTCTGTGTCGTGGAGTGCTTAAAGCAAGCAACTATCACGAGCAGAAATTTGCCGGCACTAAAAGTGCTCTCACAGGCTCATCATTTAGTGCAAGTGTTAGTAAGGACAAAACAATTAAAGCTACAATAATTATGTACATACCTATAAAATACTAATACAAACACAAAATCATGCAAACAATTTAAGACATTAAAGCATTATTACGCAAAATATTTCTCAGCTTAATTTTACTAACATGCAAGTCAATCACATGATCATTTAGATTATAGATTCTACTCATGCGACTAATAGGCTCATGCCTCCCATAATTCGTTCTATGATGTGGGCTAAACAATAATTCAACACTGCGTAAATTATGGGCACCACCACGAAAATTAAAGCCAATAGACGACAGCAAGTCAGGTGCATCTATTTGACCGGATATAAGCTGCTGTAAAAAAATGATATCGCTATTAAGCCTACGTTGAGAAAGGGGTAACATTTGAAGAAGCTTGATACGTTGGCTGTAGGGTGGAGGGTTAAATGGATCATCCCATGGAAGTCCTCTAAGTGCAAATCGAATAAATTTACGTTGAATGGCCTCTATTCGATTTGAATGAATGTTGTAGAACGGTGTCCAAACTTGTGAGGCATACTCTACAATCGGACGGACAAAACAATTGTACAATGACATAGAAACGTAAGGGTCATTAAATTCTTTGGCCCACCTTTCTACGAAGCCCAGCATAGAATTAGATTTATTAACAATAAAATTGATATGCTTGGCAAAAACCAGTTTGGGATCGAAATAAACCCCAAGATCCTTAAAATTATCAACATTACAAAGAATATGTTGAGACAAAGAATATTGAAAGGTGGAAGGTATATTCTTTCCAGAGAATGTCATATGTTGACATTTAGTAGGGTTCAGGGATAAACCGTTTTTATCACACCAATTGGCGAAGCTATTAATGTCAGATTGAACAAAAATTCTATTCTTGCTGACTAGTGATAGATTTAAATATTTTCATATCATCAGCGTGGATCAGGATATTACTGTAATTTATACATGCCTTAACATCATTAATGACAAGTATAAATAGAATTGGTCCGAGGTGACTTCCTTGGGGAACTCCAGACTGAGCTGTGAAAGATACAGATAGCGATCCTCTAAATTTCACTTGACAAACCCTTGATCTAAGGTATGAATTAACCCATTTTAAGAAACTTGGTGGGAAACCAAAAGCCCTGAGCTTAAATTCGATTATTTCATGGGACAGCTGGTCGAAGGCCTTAGAGAAGTCAGTGTATATGCAATCCATTTCGCCCTTATTCTCCAAGGCATTAGAACAATCATGCAAGAAACTTAATAGATTAGTGACAGTGGATCTGTTTCTTACAAATCCATGCTGTTCATTACAAATTATATTGCGACAAAGAAATATTAGCTTTTCACAAACAATTTGTTCAAAAAGTTTAGGGATACACGAAAGCTTTGAAATGGGTCTATAATTAGTGATATCACCACGTTCGCCTTTTTTAAATACAGGTGTGATAAAAGCACTTTTCCATAGATTAGGGAATTTACCTGTACTAATGGACAATTCAAACAGATATTTAAGATATGGAGCAATTGCGTGACTGCATTTTTTAAGAACAATCTGTGCAATGCCATCAGGACCTGATGAATAGTCATTCTTCAGAGAAGGAATACATTTTAAAATTGTTTCCAAATCGAATGAGATACTACTAAAACTTATTTGGGAACAGCTAGTTAGATAACTAAAATATTGATCATCAATGTGAAAAGGGGTCTCCCTAAATGACTTACTGAAATGATCTGCAGACATATTGCTTGCGTCTAGCGAATCAGCAGTTGTAGAACTATTGTAAGTAAGCTTCGATGGATAACCATCGGTTTTTTTCTTGGAATTGACAAAACCCCAGAAAAGTTTGGGGTACAATTTTAAAAAGCATTCCATTTTACTTATATAGTCAATATATAAGTTGCAGGATAAAGATTTGAATTCATTGAATAATGTGAAATAGAGTTCAAGATCTGAGTGGCAGAGACTTTTTAAATAGTTCTTCCAAGCCCTATTACGTCTGTTTCGTATCGATTTGAGCTCTTTAGTGTACCAGGGATGGGACGTTTTCAGATTCCTAGAGGATTTCACAGGAATCACTTTTTTCATGCAGTTATCCATCAAAGAATAAAAAGAACCTACTGCATCTTCAATATTAGATAAGGCAGTAAGGTTAAAATTAAAGCTGTTAATTTCATCAGAAAGCCTTTGAAAATTTTCTTTCCGAAAGTCAAAAGATTGCGAACGGTCATACGAATTACTATTTTCGTACAAATGTGCGCCTAGTTCAAAAAATACATCCAAGTGTGGATGATTGTTATCTATGTTAGTTGTACTGAAGTGGGATTCCAGAACCACAGTACTAACAGAGTCAGAAGAGAAAACAAGATCGAGAGTTCGATTTCTGAAATTTTTTATACAGCTTGTTTGCTGTAAGTCAAAAGACAAAATGTTGGTAAATGGGAGGTCAGAATTCCAATTCATATCGAATTAAACAATTTGTCATAAAATACCCGGCAGTAGTTTTCGTCTTTTAGTATTTTTTGTCTCTGTCTGAATAACATCAACTGTTCAATTTCAATGCACGTTACGAAGACAGTGTAGATGCTTTCAACTCAATTGAGTTCGCGAAGCTGACAATGCGAAAATAGAAAACTACTTTTACAGCAAAACTATATGTATCTGCCTAGATTGCATAGTTGTAAATATGTTCAAAGATAGGGCATAACTTGACACAATCTCGCAAAATGTTGTTCTACGAATTAGATTCAGCATATTTCCGGTGGAGGATGTCTAAGGATTCTATATTTCATGAGTCACTACATCAAACACTGGAGTTCAAAATTTGGCTTACAAATTCATTGTAGCGATATTGACGGCTCATTCCATTCATTGCTTGAGTTACCCCTATCAATCTTCTAGCATTTTATTTATAAGACGATGAAACGATAGCTACCGCCCATATAGTAGGTACGTACATATACCTCGCTAATATGTGCATATTTTAGGGATCATATATCGCATTCAATCGAACTATGTGTATCATCGTGCCTTCGAAGGAATTCGTACCAACCCCTACCACACGCATTCATAAAAATAAATTTCATACCATTCCACCTTTAAACATATCCCGGGTCGATTATGAGGTAACTGGCAATAGCTGTATTTTATGAATATATTTCAAAAGGGAAATTCTTGTCCATGGTAAAAGTTGCTACAGCCATATCCGTGCCATGCCAAAGATAAACAGGGTTGAGGGTGGTTTGCATCAGCTTTCTCTGGCGAGAAGTTTCATCCGCCAAACTATTTACGACTTGATCAATAAATTATTATCATTGCAACTTAACACGCGCACATTTGAAAATAGCAAGTACGACAAGGTACATCGTTAACAGCTCAACTCAGTTAATTAGGGTAAATTATTTTCAGAGCAATCATTCGCTACCGGCTTTTCTTGCCATTCATCGCCAACACCAGGTATTTATTGGGCGAGAGTTCGGGGTTTTGCAATGAAAGGATTAAATCGATCTATTATCGCGAAGTGTAGTTTAAAATAGATTTCAATTACGTTAAGAGTCTGTTTCACTTGGGGTGCTGGCAAATGACAAAGATGTGCCCAGTGATGGACTGGTCATGGTGACCACATCAGCATGAACCATTGTAGGCATATGAGCAGTTTTTTAGGTTTTTAGCATACCACAGTTCTGCGGATACACAGAAGGGTTATTTGCTTTTTTTCTCATTGAGCAGGCGGTGATTTAAGGTAAGGGTATTTATTTTGAGACTGTTGTGCAGATATATTTTCGGTTCACTGATAAAAAGTTTTTGCTCTCATTTTGAGTGTCCTTGTTAGATGTGTACGCGCAACAATGATTTTAATTTATTGCCTTAGCCAAAAGGGTGTTGAATGTCAAACTACTCTTCTGAAGAAGGAGAGCAGAATAGGGTGACTGTCATAGAGAGAAAGGAGGTGGTTTTCATACCAAACCCGTTTAATGCTCCCACGTCAATTCAAAAGATCTCAGACCCATAAGAGTATCATCATTCCTTCTAAAAACGCTAGCTCGATATTCATCTGCGTACTAGCATTGACTCGAGACTTCAGACTACGGCTCAATATGCATATTGCAAGGCAAATTAGTGGAAACAGCTCAGCATACGTAAGTACGTCCCATCGAATATTCACTTTAACATACGGAGTAACAAATAGAAACGTTCCTGTACACAGAAGGTGCTCCTTAATAACGTAAACTCATCTGCCATCGCAATGTCACTTCAAATCTGAAAAGGTAGATGACTCACTTTAGTTAATTAATTTACTGCACATAGGCCGGATTATAAACAAATGGAGGTTGCCTGCAAGGCTGAGTCTTACCCTTAACTGGAAACCTATCATACAAGAAAGAGCTCGGGAAGCTTTCTCTTGCTAAAAACAAAACACCAACGGAAACAAATGTGGTCTTGACTTTAGAATTCATTTTTTATTCATTATTAGATATCTACTTACATACTAGACAAAAATGATTAAATCTAACTTAAAATTAACAGGATACATATTCTTATTTATTGATCCTTATGCGGACGCTCTAAACTTAACTATAACTTTATAATTATTGCCTTTCGGCCTAGAAACTATTTTACGAACTAATCTTTCATATATATTCATATATTTGTTGCCACATTTGACAATGAACTTCTTTCCCATAAGCATATTATAAATTACATATCCCTCTAACCATACGGTGTCGAAAGCCTTCTCAAAATCAACCAGACAAACATCCGTGCATTGGTTCTTGCATTTATTCCACTGAATGTCGGAAACCAGTTTCGACACGGCATGAAAAGTGTCATGCCTCGCCATGAAACCAAACTGGTTGTCCGGAATTAGGTTATTGTCCTCGACCAACTTTAACAGGGGTCTATTGACAACTTTTTCAAATACCTTTCTAATATTCGGAAGCAAGCTAATTGATTGATTGAAATTGAGTTATTCCTATCTTTACCTTTTTGAAGTAAAGGTCCTTGCAACAACAAAAAAGGTCCTTAAAAGTCAAAGAAAGGTTATTTTTCCAAAATGCCATTAGAATCCACACGGTATATCTGTATTCAATGTTATTTGACTAAAAGGTCCTTGCAACAAAAAAAAAGGTCCTTAAAAGTCGAAGAAAGGATATTTTTCCAAAATGCCGTTAGAATCCACACGGTATATCTGTGTTCAATGTTATTTGACTAAGAGGCCCTTGCAACAACAAAAAAAGTCCTTAATAGTCGAAAACAGAATATTTTTCCAAAATGTCATAAGAATCCGCACGTTATATCCCTGCTCAATGTTATTTGACTAAGAAGTCCTTGCAACAACAAAAAATGTCCTTAAAAGTCGAAAAAATGATATTTTACCAAAATGTTTGTTGTTCCTAGCACTCCTCGCGTTTTCGGGTTTAATTATTGTGGCTCCAAGGACCTCTCTGTAAAATAGCCTGATGATAAAAGGGACATTCATCAATTTTTATGTTAAACGCAATATGCATAATAAATCCCAATAAATTATCACCATTATAGCAAAATAAAAAAAATTGATTTAGTTATTAGTTATTACCTAGGCAGCTAGCTACAGCTAAAAACTAACCACCTTTTAGTTGTCATCCGCAACTAACTCTGGCAACCTAACGAGCTTAGCTACACAACCTGCAACTAATAGCTAATAGCAAAAATTAGTTGTCATTCTGATAGCTAACCACCAAATCGATTGCATTTTTAGCGCAGCTAATTTAACTACGTTAGTTACTTAGTTATGGCGTTAGCTAGATAACAAATTAGGTAGCTAACGCGCAACTGTGCCTACATGTTTCCACATGAACTATACCGTGAGTGCAGCGTGGCTCACATCTTTTTTTTCTAATTTCTAATAATTCTTTGTTTTGATTTTTACAGCAAAATAAACAAATTCATTGTATAATATTATACATTTTCATTTCAAAATTATAACAAAAATTCAATTTGGGAAAAACGAGAAATTATTGAAGTAAAACTTCTTTACGCACGCTTGACTTGGGGAGTAAGCTGGTGAATGCGACATGGAAGTGTAGACCAATGTAGACTTGCGCCGGCGCAAACGTAGACTTCCGGCAATACCGCAGTGTAGGCAAACGTACACTCTTTTGTTACAACCTTTCAGCGGAAAGGTTCGTGGAATGGGTAAACACCCTTGAATGTCCTCAATAGAGGGTAATACTAAGCTCATCATCTATCCAAACCGATTCAAAGGAGAACTGTTGCCGACAGATTCAATTTACCGGAAGTGAGTAAAGTCATTGTGTCCATGAATCGCAGTTCATTAGTTGGAAATATAGAGCGTCACCGTCATCGTCAGATTTTCAGGTCGGACGGCAAAAAACCAAAGTTTGAGCTAAGGAGCTGAAATTTATAATATAAACTATCCGTGGCCCTTAATGCTCATGTGTAAATATTTTCAAAATTCGCCCACTGACACGCCCACAATTTAAATTAGACGGAGCGAAAGAAGTTTTACTTCAGTCGTGTGGTCTTAAGCACACTCATTTTTTTGATAGATGGAGTGATTCAACAGGAAGGTTTGGTTTATATGTATAATACATGCATAATATAGTAGAGAAACACTGGTAATTTTAGAGGTTTCTAATGTCATGTCGTAAATAAACACATTTTTCTGCGCTTACATTGCAAACGCTGGCTGAACCCTATGAGATAGATCAAAAAAATGTACTACAGTATTGTACACCTTAAAAAGGTCTACAAAAAAGTCCGCGATGATATATGTCTATCTCTTAGGGATAACCCAAAATAACCATTTTTTATCCTTTACTATACTAAAGTGAATTCTTTTTTAAGACATCACGGCAATTTTTTCGAAATTTTATGTTCGTACTTTAGTCGGTATTAAGGTTAATTTTTAAACCACACTTATAGTAAGTACATTAGGGTAGATAGAATAAGATTTCAATTTAGTATTAGGGTAATTATTTTGTACGAATTTTTAATTATCGAAAATCGTGGTAACCTAAGGATCAATCGAGACTTACAAAATATAGCTCAAGATGAGCCACGATTGAACATCTATCAGAAAAAAGTATTCACTACATTACTACTCGTATCATCAATTGATAACAATGAAGGAAAAATATTTTTTCAGTTTAGGAAAAACATTTTTAATCAATTAGCTTTTAACAAAAGTGAGATCTACCGGAAAAATGCATTAGCTGTCGCATCATTCGGCATTGCCGCTACGCTTTTAGAAGGAGGCCGAACCGCACACGCTACATTCAAGCTCCAGCTGAAAATCGCCACCGGTGATAATAACAGCGTCTGTAGTGTTTCTAAGCAGAGCAATACAGGAAAATTGATGCGTGACTGCTCATTAGTAGTCTGGGACGAAGCAACCATGTCAGACAAGACGTCTGTGGAAGCAATGGATAGGACAATACGCGATTTGCGAAGCAAAATTTCACCTATGGGTGGATATACAATTCTGTTCTCAGGAGACTTTCGTCAAATCCTACCAGTTGTGACTCGAGCAACACGTGCTGACGAAATAAATGCTCCCCTAAAAAGGTCCAACCTTTGGCCACACGTCAATAAATTAGAGCTTAAAACTAACATGAGGGTTTCCTTGTCTTCACGTGAGAACAAGATTTTTTCAGAGATGCTGCTAAAAGTTGGCAATGGAGAGCTAACACAAAGTAATGGAAAGATTAACCTAGAAAACCTATGTGTTTTGATAGACATCCAAGAGTTGGTCAACACTGTCCATCCCGACATTGATAATATAAGTTATAAGACTATATCTTGGTATAAAGAAAGAGCGATTCTGTCACCAACTAACGAACAAGTAGATAAGGTAAATAACTTGATTCTCTCAAAGATTGATGCGCCGACGAAAATATACTACTCGGCCGATCCTGTTCTCGATTTGGAAGAAGCTGTTCATTTTCCTACAGAATTTCTTAATTCTTTAAACCCGTCTGGACTCCCTCCTCATAAAATGGTGTTGAAAGTAGGTTGTCCTGTCATTTTATTAAGAAACTTGAATCCACCTAAATTTTGCAATGGCACGCGTTTGCTGGTAAAATCACTAAAAACTTTCATAATAGAGTACACAATACTCACCGGATGTGGTACCGGAGAAGATGTTTTGATTCCCCGAATTCCTCTGATACCATCGGATCTACCGTTCCAATTTAAACGCCTACAATTTCCGGTAAAGATATCTTTTGCAATGACCATTAATAAATCACAGGGTCGAACTTTCAATGTTGCAGGCTTAGATTTGAGCGTTGAGTATTTTTCACATGGCCAATTATATGTCGCCAATCAATCACGAACCAAAAAAGTCATATTTTAAAATCTTACCTTACGTAAAGTTTTTAACAATGTATACCAAAATAAAAATACAATTACGGTGGCGGTGTTTTTAAGAAATGTTTGAATTTCTGTCGTGTACCTATCTCTTTGAAAGTAATCATGATACCTACACAAAACAAGTTCTGGGCAAAATTTTATTGAAATCGTTCTTAATGGCTTGGCTAACATTGATTTTAGAAGTCTATTACGCTTCATTAGAATCTCTAAATGGTTTAATAGTGGGGGTAACTCCCCTAAATTCATGTGGTATCACAATGAACCTCACATTGGTCTAGCTGGCATCCACTGCAACTGCAACCTACCCCAACCTTCACACAAGAAGCGGTCGGTACCGAAGTCTTCTTGAAAGACTTTTTATTCATTCAACCAAAACTGCAGCGTTTTTTTAACTGAAGTCATGAAATTCACCACACCGTTGACTGGTTGGCGTTAAATACCTACCATGAAGTGATATCGTCCATTACATTAAGGGTCAGGCAGCTTTCAAAGACCTTACGTCCGGCATAATAAGCCAATACATTTATGGTAATAACTGTACACGACCTAACATAACCTGCACTCCCTATGCACGTAACCGGCACTTGCCAAGATTAGCATTGCGGCATTAGGATAATACCTTATTGACATATTTCATTGCATGCTTTTCGGTGCCACTTGGTTTAGAAAGAATAGAGATAGGAAAGAAGTGTTTTATTGCAGTTGTATGGTTTTTCTGCACGGGTGTTGTCTCAGTTGCTTAGGGAGATCAAATTTTACATATATTCGAAATAAAGTAATGGATTTTGCTGGGATTGAACGCACGACCTTCCGATCACTAAGCGAATACACTACTACTACTACTGTTGGTGCGGGAAGTGTGACCCGCCTGCCCCTTCTCAATGGCATCATAATGATCCCTATCTTTGTCTAAATACGCCTGATGGGTGGCTCTTTCAAACCAAGCAAATGCAGATTAAAAACTTTACCAGATGTTTCTAAAATAAATCGAAGCAATGTTACTTCCAATTAATTTATCATCTTGTTTCCTTTAATATGGAAAAGTTCCAGTTTTAATACGTCTACATAAATTTATAAAGTCCGTAATTATAAATTTTGTATTAAGTTCATTGATTCATCCCATGATAACCAACGACCATACCACGTCGAGTTAATCGGTTCTCGTTAGATCACCGAAATTAAACGACGTTGGGCGCGGTTAGTACGTAGATGGGGGACCGTTTGAGAACAACCGCGTGTCGTTGGCCAGTCCCATCTACAGAGTTGAGGTAGATAATATACGTGGTATCACAATGGACCTAAATTGGTCTAAGTGTGTCGGCTTCTGCCGACAGCCACATAAACCTAACCTAACCTATCCCATGATGGTTAACTAGCCAGCTAACGTCTGTCTTTGCAATCACAAGCTGTCCGTCAAGCGAGGCTACTCTAACTGATCTAAGCTGCTGTTGTCTGATAAATCCCCGGCTTCCTTATTTTGTAATATGCAGTTTCCCCATTCACTATATTTACAAAAATAAAAAACAATTCGCTATTGTTTTAACTCATCTATCAAGTTTATCCTTTTCTCTATAGAAAATATGTATTTGTTTCCCTTATCTCGCCGCAAAGATATGACCCAGCCAGCATACAGCAACCAGTTGCGTTACCAAACCATGATTCCATTTAAAACCCTTTTTTTTAACAAAAAAATAAAATGAAACAATAATCGCAGGGAATCAACATTGCGGAAAATTCAAGGGATTTCCCGATAAAAGTCTTATTTGTTCTTTCTCAATAGAATGAACGATGGAGCTTCGCTGCGCTGGAAAACTTTAAGTATGAATCCGAACGATGGGATAATTAAGGAAAAACAGGAAACGACTATGAATCAAAGCAAAGAGTGTGATAGATGGAGGAGGCTTATGGTTGTATCCTAGTTGGCAATTTGCCCATTTGTCTGTTTTGTATACCAACAAGTTGGGGGAGCAATTGTCGTGGTCCCCATCATCGTTGGGATGAGTGTGGGAGGTATGTAGCTTTTGAAATTGTGTGCAGCTTTAAGAGGCCACACAAAAAGTAGCATACCTCTTTAAGGACTCTATGCAAGTAGTTTCTCTCACTCTTTGCCTTTATGTTGACAGTGAGGATTAGGGATGCTATCCATGCTTCGCACTATAGCTATGAGAATCTGTGCTTTAACCAAAATTAGTTTTAAAATAATTTTACATCTTAAAAAAAAAACTCTGCCGGGTGTGTTAAATGACAGAGGATGGTAGAAAGACTATAACATACAATGATCCAAGGGAACGAAAAAATAGAACATTCTATTTTTAAACATTGTGTTGAAACTTGGTTACGTCAGATATACGAAGAACAGACGTGCAGCTCTATAATCTTATTAATATGGACCGCATGTCTTGTACGATAATTTATCATTAAAGAAGAAATTAGTTTGCATAATAAATTAAAGCAGAATAAATTGTTGAAGGCAAGCAGAGTGTATATGTATTAGGGTGTCTCATGACACAAAGCAATTTTTTTTTGTGCGAAATCAAAAATGCATACCCTCCAATTTTTTTCCTTTTAGTCCTATTAGCTCGATTATGAAATATTAAAGCTCTAAAATAACAAGAAGTTGTGCCGACTTGATGATATACTCGTAGTTACTATATGGGTATCTGTACCTACTGGAGTACTTTGAGGGATCTTAAGAATTTATTTTGTTTTCAAAAAAAAAAAACTAATTCCGACTTGTTCAAATAATTTATTGTATTAAAATTTAATTAGTACGCTTTTTATTTAACAATATTTTTTCTTTAACGTTCCTTTATTACAGTCAGGGTAGATCTTCCTGTGTTGTTGTACACAACGTAACAAAAATAGTTTTTGTTCCTCCTGGACCGTTAATAACCCATGGAAATCTTGCATAAGTTTAACAGCCTTTTCTGCTGTGTCGTTAACCGCTCTGAGCATTGAGACTGTATTTTGGGCGTCCAGAAAAGATGCGTTTGTTTCCCATATTGAAGGGCACTCACGAAGAAAACTGTCATCAATTCTGAGACAAGAGAACAAATCCTTACTCTTCATTGAAATAAAATCATTTATGTTTTTCTCTAAAATAAAAGAAAAAGTAAGATTAAGTTAGAGTGAAATAACATTAGATGTAGACAGATAACTAAAGAAAGAACTTTATAATAATAATATTATGTATTAATTAATTACTTACCGAACAATGAACCGCAAAGTTCTTCATTCGAAAGGATGTATCGTTTGCCAGGGGTTGATATAGAGGGTGCCCCTTAATTCGTTGGCAATATTTTAGGGCATGATTTATGGGTATATTCTAAGGAAAAAATTGTTCTACAGTAAGGGCCTATCTCGATATCATTTATATCATTTATTGAGGATTTAAGAAAAGGCTTACTTGGGTGTACCCTGACCCATGTTAACGGTAATTGCGCTGTTAGTACTAATGATAGAAATTTCGTTTAGCCCTCTATTTTTAGAAGAAATATTAGCCTTTGTAATTGCATTTAAATAAATTTTATATCTTAACTCAGTCTTAAGATATCCAATTTTTAACCTGTTCCATTTCTCCTGCCCATGCTAATTTTTTGACTTTCGGTTCAATTTTTTCCAGAAAATGCGTAATAAACATAATGTTTTAATATTTTTTTTGAATGAAAGTAACAATAATAAAAATAAAAGTTTACGACAAGTTTGTAAAAAAACCCACAGATTTTATGATACTTGGGAAAACATGGAACAGGAAAAGTTTAAAAAAAGTGATTTTTTGCACAATTACAGATTTTCTCCATGCAGGACATCAGAAATGTTATGTCTGGAAACATTTAATTGCAAAGCTAAGCATCTGATGTTGATTGATGGCTTATTTGTAACAGCTTCCAGTATTCTCTGATCAATCGAAGTTCTTCTTACTTGTGGAGGTCCCGCGTTAGGTCGTGTATTTGAAACTGATTCCGTTCATCAGTCAAATACCATAAGTGTTGGCTGAACTTCTGTAGAGCTGCTTTCGAAATATTTTCGTCAATATTTTCGTAAGACTTCAATGACTTCAAAAAGCACAAATCTTGGTAAGGTGCTTTTACTGCCAAAATGCATTGAAGCCGTGGTTTGACATAAGTTGTCACAATAAACAAGCAAACGTCTAGGAGCGCTGCCTTGTCTCTTCTGGTTACTTTAAACTGAGAACTCAGCAACGCTATTTTCAGTGAATCGGGCTTGGTGCATAGAACCTGGAGGCCTAATTTTAAATTTTCGCTCTTTATCACCGTTTAAAAATATGATTGAGAGCTCTATCAACTCTCGATAATCATCCTTGACTATTTTTTTGTCAGTTGAATGCGATAGAATTCAAGCAGGGCTTCCATTTTGGGAGCAGTTAGGTATCTTTGCACGTTTTCTCTATAGCACTGAATCTTATTTGGGTCGACGATTTTCCAATTTTCTCTGAACTTTTTGAATATTGGGATATCAGGGCTTGTGGTCACTTGACTGATTTTAGCTTCAAAAACAGTTTTTAGCACCAGTTCGTAAATGTGGTGTCGACAAGCAAAAACAAGCACTTCCCTGTCAAGTTTTTGCTCAAGGAGCACACAGGCACCATATATACGACCAGTATTTGAGGCCGTAGTATCAGCGCAGAGAATTTGTACTTGATCTTCGAGGTTCCAATCATGAATTGTATTCCAAACAGCCTGCATCTGGTCTTCGCCACTTGAACTATCCAATTTAGGCATAGCTATTAGTTGTTCCTTATTTCCATACGAAATTACTATAGGAAGGCGTTCTTCTTTACATTTTTGGGCATCCAAAACAGGCAATTGTTTCCCGTCCCAGTGAACATTTACAAAGACTGATACTTCATTTATGAAATTTGCTTTAATTGCTTCCGCGCGCTCTCTTCTTTTTTCCGTACGTATTCGTTGAATGGATGACTTACTGATCGGAAAATCATCAATATTATGACCAAGTGCTTCGATTGTAGCTTGAAGGATAAACACAGAGTCTCTCACACTCAACTGGCATCTATCTAATGCAGCTACTAATTTTGGAGATATAGTAGCAATTTAGTAGATATAGTAGCAGAAGTAGCAGTCTCGGGTAGCGTATTTTCGATCACAAATGACAAATCTTCCTGTGAACCAATATTTTTGGATAAACTGGAAGATAAATCATCTTCTAAAGGTTCATTTGACGATTTGTTTGCAAATTGTAAAAAATTGTTTGCAAAATCTTGTTGACGCCGCTTGAACATGTCCTGTGTTTTGTTTGTATTTTTTTGTAAGTCTCTCCAGACTTGGTATAACTTAATAAGTTTTTTAACACAATTACGAGTCGATTTTGTGGGTATTCGCGCCTTTTCCCAAAATATAACACACTCCCGTATAACTAGATTTGCACTTTTATTTACACTTAGTTTTACATACTTCGCGAATTTTATAGAAAAAAACTCGGAGAACTTGTCCGTTGGAGGGAAGTTTTGAGCCTGTAATTTGATGAATTACATCTCTGGGACACCCTTATATGTATGTACGTAAATGTGTGCATTTAATATATTTATATTTATTTAAAAGAACAATACCGATCACTCTTTGGCTCACTAATAGCTGTATCTCAAGAACTACTGGCTCTAGGAAACTGAACTTGTGTAGGTATAGGGATTCTTCTTATATTGTAGTTGTGCACTAAAAGGGTTTTTTTAGATATGACTCCTTCTGCCCATTTGAGCAGCTTTTTACATAACTTCGATAAAAACTTTAACTCACGTTAGTTGTATTTATTTGAAACTTTGTATTTTGGTCGAAAAGTTATAATCATTAGAGAGTTATTTCAGCATTTTTTAAATAACTCCCCTAACTATGAGTACTATTAGAGAGGAAAATGTTCAGAGTTGTGTACATTTTAAAAAGCTAACATTTTGTTGTGTATTTGTCACAGGTCAAAATGAAACGACCTCTTTTACTGACATGAGTCAGTGAAAAACAGAGATGACAGTAGTTGACCATAATTTGGTAATTGATGCATACAAACATGCTTGATATATACTTGTACTCGTATATGCCCTTCTTATTTATAATTTTTTATTTAAATTACAGTGATCCCCGGATAAGTGACCCTCGCTTAATTGCGTTGCTCGCTTAATTCATCCGAAAACTGAGCAAACAAAGCATTCCATAAGAAATGTACACAACTTTTCCCGTTTAAATGCGTCCCGCTTAAATGCGTTACCCTGTTAATTGCGCTACAAAAAATAAAGCTTCTCATTAACGTCATACAAAATCTCCCGGTTAAATGAACACACCCAACAAAAGCATTAAAACTTGTTGTGCTTACAGCTTTAATAAAATCAAAGACACCTGTCACATCAATTGTCAAACTGACATAACATAATTATGTTTAGAGTGCGCCAAAATAATCAAAGTTTCGTGCCTCTGGCGTGGATTGATTTAGAAATATCTACAGGTTTGTATGAATAAATTTAAAATTTGTGTTGCAAATTCTTGCAAGCGTTTCGTTAACATATTTTCCAGGCACCCATGAACACACAAAAAAACATTTCACTTTCACTGAAAGCAATAAAAATTAATCCAAATATGGATGCTGCAGGTCGACGTTGAATCGAGTTCTACAAAATCAAGAAATCATTCTTGAAAAGTCGAAGACTTGCAATTTGACAAGCAAACGATTAAGATGTCCTGAAGTTGAACGGACAATTACAGTTTGGTTTAACCAAATGAGGGCGTCTGGAGCAATAGTTTCTTCAAATATGGTTTTGGAGAAAGCAAAGCAGTTTGCAATCAAAATGAAAAAAAGACTTTAATCTAACCGCAGGGTGGCTGTGGCGTTGGCAAAATCGAGAAGGAATTTCGTTGAAAAAGATACATGGAGAAGGCTCCTCTGCTGATGTTGGACGTGCCGAAGATTTTCATTCGCATGTTCTCTCCAATTTAATTAAAAACTATGCACCCAAAGACATTTTCAATGCCGATGAAAGCGGTCTTTTTTATAAAGCCTTGCCGACATCATCTCTTAGCCGGAAAGGACATCAAATAAGTGGTTTTAAAGCACCGAAAAAACGTTTGATAATACTTTTTATTTGTAATGTTACCGGAGATTTTAAAAAGGCCACTGTTATCGGAAAATCAAAGAATCCACGGTGCTTTAAAACAAGATCCGACCAACTACTCCCATAAAAAGCATTTATGACGCAGGTGCTCTGGAATAAAATTTTAGTTTCATTAGATGAAGAGATTTTAAGCCAAAATCGAAATACGAGTATTCTATTCGTGGACAATGCGACATCTCACAAAACAACGACGACTTTACGAAATATAAATGTACAGTTTCAGCCACCTAACACAACTTCAATTCTACAATTAATTTTTCATTAATAAAATATTTATTTACATTAATTGACTTAATTTTATAATGCGTATAGCTATGGTAGGTAGGTAGAAGTGGCGGTTCGGTTTGAACCCAATTAGCACTTATTGTGCCTTTTTGTTACCACGACTCGTGTGACCTACGTATGTTGTAGTGGTTGTGAGAGATGTGGTGTGTGTCTATATCCAACCTGTGGAGTTGAGAAAACGGATAAGATCTTGTATCCCTTTGCTCGATATAGCTCTAAGGTCGTCGAAGAATGGTTGATTCAGTGCCCGCAGTCAAGCTCTTGCTAGTGTCGGACATTCGCAGAGGAAGTGGAAGAGAGTTTCTCTTTCGTTTACATTGCCGCAGCTTCGGCAGTGGGTGTTAAATGGGATACCCAGTTTGGCCGCATAGTCTCCAATTGGCCAGTGCCCGGTGATTATCGCCGTGATTTTGGAGACTTCGGGGCGGGTTCTGTTTAGAAGATCCCCTGTTCTCCCTTTGTCATAAATAGGCCATATCTTCCTCGATATGATGCAGTTAGTTAACCTTCTCCATTGAAGATTGGCTTTCCGCAGGAATTGTGAGTGTATTTGTGTCTTGACCGCACCTAGCGGAATGTGAACCCTTGCAGCGAGTGAGTCGTCCAGAGCTGAGCCCTACCTGGCCAGCTCATCTGCACGCTCGTTTCCTGTTATGTTACTATGCCCTGGAACCCAGAGTAGTATAACACTGAAACGTTCGCCCAGTCGCGCAAGCTCGTTCCGGCACTCCTGCACCAGTTTGGAGGATATGGCAGCCGAGTCAATAGCTTTGATTGCGGCTTGGCTATCTATGAGGATAGCAATGTTTTGTTTGTACGCTGTGTCACGCCCTAGTTGCGTGCAGGCTTCTCGGATAGCCGGTAGTTCCGCCTGGAAAACGCTGGCAAAATCCGGCAGGCGAAGGGATATTGATATTTTTAGTGATTCCGAGTAGACACCGGCCCCCACACCACAGTTCATCTTAGAACCGTCGGTGTATATGACCGTGTCGAAATCTTTCACTACTTCATCCCTCTTCCAACAAGCTCTGGAAGGGAAGCTTACTTGGAAGCCTTTTGTGAAGTTTAGTTTGGGTGTGAAGTAGTCGGTTGGAAACGTGGCCATGCCTTCTGGTAGCGAGTCCAGAATGCTGCTGTGGCCGTATGGCCTTGCAGTCCAGCACCCCGATTCCCTGAGTCTTACCGCACTACATAGTGCGGTATCTTTTGCGTGTAGGTCAAGATGCAAAAGGTGCAAAAGCACAGTGAGGGCGTCCGTTGGGGCTGACCTCAGTGCACCCGTGGTGCCTATACAAGCTGTCCTTTGCAATCTTTTCAATTTTGTGAGCTTGTAACCTTTACTCAACGCGGGCCACCATACTAGTGATCCATAGGTGAGGATTGGACGCACTACTGCTGTGTACATCCACAAGGTCATCTTTGGTTGAAGTCCCCACTACTTTCCAAAGGTTCTGCTACAGGCATAGAAGGCAATACACGCCTTCCTCACTCTGTGTTCAATGTTATGTTTCCAGCTCAGTTTAGGATCGAGCGCGATACCCAGATACTTAGCGCTGGAGGATAGTGTAAGTGGTTGACCGTTAAGGCGGGGTAGGGTAAAATCGGGTATTTTGGTTTTTAGGGGTGAACAGCATCAGTTCGGTTTTGCTTGGGTTAACGCCGAGGCCACACCTTGTAGCCCAGGTGCTTACCTTGTCTAGAGCATTCCCCATGATATCACTTATGACTGAGGGAAATTTCCCTGACACTAGTATCACTACGTCATCCGCATACGCGACAGCTTTGACCCTTTCCCTGTCTAGTTATACCCTATTCTAGGGGTATATTAATTTTGACGCATAGTTTGTAACATACCTTAATATTGCCCTTAGACCCCTAAAAGTTACTATATTTATGATCAGCATCGATAGTAATGTCGATTTAGCCATGTCCGTCCGTCCGTCGGCAAAAATTAGGCCTTTAAACTGGACCTAGAGAGCTGAATTTTAACCATATACTCTCTAGGGTCCCGAAATAATCAAGTTTACGAATTTTTGAAATCCGCCCACAGACACGCCCACAAACTCAAAAAAGCAAAATTTTGGAAAAAATCGAATTTTGAGCTATATATAATCTAGGACTCCTAAAACTGCTCGGGATAAAAAATTTTCAAAATCCGCCCACTGACACGCCCACAAATAAATAAAACATTTTTTTTTGAAAATCCAAAGTTTGAGCTAGGGAGCTGAAATTTATAATATATACTCTCTATGGGCCCTTTATGCTCATGTGTTAATTTTTTTTTAATCCGCCTACTGACACTCCCACAATTAAATAAAACAATTTTATTGAAACACCCAAGTTGGAGCTAGGGAACGTTTTTTTGATAAAATCCTTTAAATGTTTTATAACAAAATATGTAGAGCGTTCTTAACAATTCAACCATACTTAGACTTTTGTCACGCCCACTTATGAGGGATAGGAATAAGAATAGGGTATCCAACAGTTCGCCCAAGCGGACTGTAGCCCGTCCCTATGTTTTTACTAGAATTTTGTTCATGACCATTAGCCATAGTAGCGGAGTAATGACACCACCCTGTGGCGTTCCTCTATTGGCAAATTTGGTTAAGTGGCTGTTGCCTAGTGTTGCCTGAATGACTCTTGTTCCGAGCATAGAAGCTATCCATTTCCTAATAGATTCCTCTATGCCCAGTTCGACCAGTGATTCAAGAATAGCTTCCGTGTGTACGTTGTTGAAGGCTCCCTCTATATGCAAGAAGGAGGCTAGGGTGTATTCTTTGTAGTGTATGGATTTTTCGATAGTTCGCACTACCTCGTGGAGAGCCGTTTCCGTGGATCTGCCTTTGAGATAGGCGTGCTTTGATTTGGAGAGCGTTGTTTCTGGCAGAGAATTTCGCATATGGATGTCAAGGACACGCTCCACGGTTTTGAGTATAAAGGAGGTTAGACTGATAGGTCTGAAGTCCTTTGCGGACACGTGCCCGCGTTTACCCACCTTCGGTATAAACACCACCCTGGCGCGTCTCCATGAGTGTGGTACGTGGTTTAGCAATAAACAGCTTCTGAAGATCGACGCTAACCAAGGTATTGATAGGTTTTGCGTTTTCTGTAACATGACAGGCATAATGCCGTCAGGCCCCGGAGACTTATATGGGGAGAAGCTGTTAATAGCCCAGGAAATCTTTTCCTCGGAAATTATTGAGGTGATGTTGTTGTTGGGAGCAGGTTGTTCTTGCCGAGACCTCTCGGGTTGCGTACTAATATCACTGCATCCGGGAAAGTTAGTATTTATAAGGAGTTCCAGGGTCTCCGCTGGAGATTCTGTCCATCATCCGTCTGGTCTTTTCAAAATTTTGCTTAGCCTAGCGGATTCCTTAAGGGTTTCTATCGACTGACAGTACTCCATCCAGGCCTCCTTTTTGGATGCCTTTATGGCTTTCTTATTCAGACTTAGACAGTCCTTATAAGGCCGCCAAAAATTGTGTTTGTGGCAGATGCTGAAAATCGCTCTAGTCATCTGTCTGAGACTGGAGAGATCTTCGTTCCACCATGGGGGAAGCGTTTTTTTACTGCGTTTAACTGGGCACGAGACTTTGTATGCTACATCCATAGCCTTCTCAAAAGTCTTTACCTGTACCTCCAGTTCTTTAATTGTAGCTGTGTTTGTTTCAGGTATATTTTTGAGTTTTGTCCGAAGGACTTGGCCAAACTTGGTCCAATTAACTCTTTTGGGGTTTCTATAAGGTTTTGTGGTTTCGACCTCGAGACTCATGGCGTATAGCTATGAAGATGCTAATAAAAATTAGTATTAATAATCCGAACTCATTTAAAGTTTATGTGAAATTCGTGTTTAAGTAATTTTTATTTAATAATATATAAAAGAATGGTAATATGAAAAGAAAGGATAACAGTTTATTTACTAATCCAATATGTGTAGAAGAACATAATTTTGAGATTTACAATGATGTTAAGTTAGCAACCATAAATGCATACATGAAACATATTAAAAAGATATAAATTAAATTTACTTAGGTTCGGTAAGGTTGAAAAGGGGTACGCAGTTTGCAATCAGCACTAGGCATCGCAATCGCTGGGGAACCGATTGAATAAAAACTTCAAAAGGACACTTTCTCTATACCCTCACACTCACACAGTATGTGTGTTATGTCCACCAGTCTAAGCAGCCTAGCATGCTTCCTTAGGAGACAGTGTCCCGACATAATCCGAACCACTGTTCTTAGCTGTTCCCTACCCAGTTTGAGATTTTGCCTAGATCTTTTCTTGTCCAAGTCGGGCGCAGTGGCTCAATGGTTAGTGTGTCAGACTACTAATCGGAAGGTCCCCGGTTCAATTCCCGTCGGGGCCAAGTAACATCCTGAGTTTTTTTCCACTGCCCGACCTCTTGCGAACGTCTGACAAACATCCAATTGTAATGAGAAGCTTCTCAAATTTGCCGTTCGGATTCGGCATAAAGTTGTAGGTCCCTTCCACTTCGCAAAGAAAGTGGTTGGAGAAGCTAGGTTTTAGGCCCTGTATTCCTAATATTTATTTATTTATTTTTCTTGTCCAAATGCGGCCAAAGCGAATTAGACACCTACATTTTCCCATCTAATCCATTTTTAAGATTTACCATTATCCCCATTATTCCCTTGATAACGCTAAGGGGTGGTTGGATGTAGACCTCCACTACTCTCTAGTTCCCCTGCCTTTCTCACAAGCTCATCGGCTTGCTCATAACTCTATATACCGCTGTGTCCCGGTACCCAGCACAGTCTTACTCGGTTCTGCCTGCTTACTGCTTTTAGCATTGTGCGACAGTTTGCGACTGTCTCAGAATTAGGTTAGGTAAGGTTTGGTAGGGTGGCTTCGAGGGCGTGAGCCCAGGCACACTTAGACCGCAATTTCGGCCCATTGTGATACCACAAAAGGGGGTTCTGCCGGTCGTCGCTCAGCCTACTGGGATCCCTGTAATTTCCTCCTATGAGGTAGTGGTTGTAGGGGGAGATACTCTTGAAGGGGTCAGGGTATGCAGCGTGGCTGTGGTTCGCATAGGTTGCGATGTGTTCAGAATGACTAGTGCAGTGGCGACTCCCGCCCGACTTCCGAACCATGGGTTGGGATCCAGATGAGGTGATTGATGCAATCAAACCTTGGGCCGATCCCATTTCACTGCGCAGCGGAAGAAAAGCTGCTGCTTCCTGATCTACGGGAAGGAGGAGCCTTTTGAGATGGCTGTTACAATCGAACCTCACACTGCTCCTTATTCTTTTTGTAGATAATACCGTGCCGGAGAGACTGATTCAATCGAATCCCGAGCAAGCTATTACATCCCATGGAGGGGGGATCGGGGTGTATCGGCTGCACTGCACAGTCGAGTTGTTGGTTTCGAACTATGGTAGAGGGAGTGACTGAAAACGATCGAACCCTGAGTGCTACACGCATCGCGGGGTGGCAGTGCAGCTTGGGGCGACTATTGCTATACGAACCACAAGCTAAACCAGTCCGCGGAAAGGGAGCATGGAGAGGCGGCTGTGATAGTCGAGTTGGGGGTCATCCTCATGTTAGCTGAAAAAGAAAAGCCTTTTAGATTTATGGTTGATGTTTATGGTGACTGAGTTCAGATGGGCATGTAGAGTGGGGTGACTGTTGCAATCTAACTTCAGCTCTGTTCCCATTTTGTCAGCTCAGCGAGGAGGCAGCAAAACCGTGGAAAACTGTTACAGTCGAACGGGTTTCCTGTCTAGCCCTCGGAGTGAAATTGAAGTGACTGATGCAATCTAACCTCAGTAAATTCTTTTTTCTTTTTCAGGAGAACCGGTTGGAGGTGGCCTGCTTGAAGGAAGCGGGAGGGACTCTAGCCACAATCTAATCTGTCCTCTAGATTGGGTGTTCTTTTTGCATCGTATTTAGTCCAAATTTGTTTTGAGGACGCACATGTACTGATGCTAATCCACCTATTGTTTGCTTCTATTAATGCGTTGTCTAGAAGTTTGAACTTCAACGTCTGAATGGGTACAGCCTGTATCTCTCTGTTGTCAGAGAGATCTTGAGCTGAACCCCGTCTGGCTAACTCGTCCGCCTTGCAGTTGCCTGGAATATCACTGTGACCGGATACCTAGCACCGGTAAATGTTAAATCTGTCGGCGATCTCGTTAAGATCCATGCCACCATGCTGTGATACCATGGATGAGGATAGGCCTGATGACCGCCGTGTACAGCCAGTATGTTATCTTAGGCTGTAGACCCCATCTGGAGCCTTAAACTTGTTGCAGTTGTAAATGGCGATCGTAGCCTTCCTTATGCAGTCTTGGATGTTCGGTTTCCAACTGAGTTTACTACGAGTATCTAGGATCGTTCCCAGATATTTAGCTTGGCTGGAAAATTTGAGTTCAGTTTTGGATGGGTTAACGTTGAGTCCGACCGTATTGGACCAAGAGGATAATTTCCTGAGGGCCGATTCCATTAGGTCTCTGATAGTGTGGGGGAATTTCCCCGTTATGGCTATGGCAATGTCGTCCGCGTAGGCCGTCACTTTGCACCCATCCTCCTCTGGGTTTTAAATGATCTCGTTAACTACTAAGATCCATAGTAGCAGTGAGAGCACTCCTCCTTGTGGTGTGCCCCTGCACACTGACCTCTTGGTCGGATAGCTGCCGAGCTCCACCTGGACCAGCCTGCTGTCTAGCATGTTCTTAATCCAGGCGCAGAGACACTTGTCCACGTTTAGTCTGAGGAGTGCGTTTGTGACGGCTTCTGTCTTGACATTGTTGAAAGCCTCTTCTATACTCAGGAAGGATACCATCATGTATTCTTTGTGATACAACGCTTTTTCGATAGTGCTGACTAGCGAATGAAGTACTGTTTCCACAAGCCTTTGCGGTATGCGTGCTGACACCTCGAAAGGGATTTGTTTTCCAAGTTTGAACGTATGAACTTATCTACAAGTCTTTCCAAAGTATTCAGGAGGAAAGAAGTTAGACTGATTGGTCTGAAGTCTTTTGGAGAACAGTGTGAATCTTTACCGTCTCAGAATTGATATTAACAGATTCTAGTGCCTTAAGTGCCGCCTGACTGTCAATATAGATGGCGATTCCCTTCCGGACATTGATCCCATTTGCATTATCATGCATTATCTCTGCCGCCCTTAGAACAGCCAGAACTTCCGCTAGGAAGACACTGCTTGCATCCTGGAGTTGTATAGACTCTTTCAAGTCCTAGAACCATCAGTTTAGATCGCAACCTCATTTGATATTGTGATTGCATCTCTTTGCCATATGCAATGCATCCTGGCCTTGGCAACTGTTTTGGTTATTACTAGCCGGCACCCACGTGGAGGGTTTCGATGAGGATTTTCGCCAAGCCGGTATTAACTATTAAGGGGGAAAATGTTTGAACCGTGAAACAGCGCTGTAACACCAGCTCACAATTAACGTGCTGAGCAATCACAAGTTGTTATTGTTCATTCATTTCGCACTTTGCAAAGTGCTTTTTATAGTGTTTTATTAATAATTTTACTTAATTTTTGTTACAATTTTGCTAGTAAGCACATTTAAAAACTTATTGTCTCTGAGCAGCTAGGCTCTTTAATCTTTTATACTACCTTGTAATTTCAATTACCTGTTAATAAACGATAATAATAATAATAATAACTAATTGTCTAGTTGTAGCCCTTCATAATCCTGTCAAATTGTAATATTATCAGCAATATACTCAGCAATCGATGGTATGCCGAAAACAGGCAACGATTATTCAAATCGAACAATCCGCATGCGATTATTGGTTGCTGGCCTTTGTGCAAATATATTGAAAAGTTTTCCAGCTAAAAGAATAAGTATCATCGTCAGTATACGTATGTAACCTATCGAAAGTGGTTAGATGTGTTTCATTGCTCCTGGGCAATATTTTTGGTCCAAAGCGGATTTGTAATGCATACTTTCCCTGGTACAATGAAGCACACCAAATAACCCACCGTTCTCTCCAGCCGCACATCCGTACTATGTATTTCCGCGCCTATCCTTAAAATCCATTTTGTCTGCGAAGAGTGCTTTGCGAACTTGTCTGCAGCAGTAATTAACAATGTCAAGTCTATCAACCAAGCCGTGGTGTATCCAAATAACGACAAAGCCTTCAATGGATCGATTTTCCAGAAGTTTTTATCCACAAAAAACATCATGTAGCAGACTACAGCAAGCTCGATGGACACGTATATGAGAAAACACACAATTTGCACTCCATACTGTTGACTGACGAGTTTTCCTAGTTTGCTTATTTTTTTATGCAAATCCATCATACTGTCCAAGCTATCAGCTAAATCACAGTATTTTTGCATCTTTAGAGAATTTTCCCGACCTTGCTGCCTCTTTACCATTCGCAAGTCTTTTAAAATCCGTTTCAGACGCCTGTTTAAATGTTGTGTAAGTAAAGTAAGTAGCAAAGTGGACGCATAGAACATATTAAGTGTCATAATCAGCACAAACTCACAATAGTATACGAAGAAAACCGACATAACCGCATTACTGTTCCCTTTTGCACGTATTAAAAACTGCACATTTTTCTGAGTTAAAAAACACAATGGCGCTAGCTTTATCAGCAATTTCAACAAGAAACGTTTATTCACAGTCACTTCAACTTCATTACTCAAAAATGAATGCATCGAATTTAATGTACGGACTACCTCATTACAATAAAGAATTATGCTTCGCTCCTTTAGCAGCTGGGCGAACAAGGTTGATATGGCGCAAATGTGAAGAACAATAAATCGATTGTATCGAACAAAAGCCATCAGTGGCTGTTCTTTCAGATCAACCACATAGGCATTTATTATGGCAATATTCAGCGGAGTAAGGACCATCATTGCCATTAATGTTCCGAAAGTGTAGTATCTCCCGAAGGTGGAAACTGTAGCTTTCTTCCGTTTGAAGTTGTAACTAAAAGGTATAATGCCCATGGCCTTAGCAACGACGTAGAATAGCCTTGCAAGGATGATTAGAGACTTTGACATTCTATAGACAACTGAAAGTTGCAGCAAAGTACACACAGGTAACAGGATTGCAGGATTGCACGAATACATGAATAATTGAGAAGGAAGTTATCTTTAATAATATTAATGGATCAGTCTCATATGAGTAGGTGAACACTTCCGTAATGTGCCCGCCAAAGCCATTTGCTGAAATGAGCTGTTTTTAATTGTGCGGAAATATGCGGTTGACCCCTATAAAAAAAGTTTAGCTAATTAGATATTAAGTGATATCGTGTGGGTGTGCTTTTGAAAAGAATGGTATCGGCATATGTTGCACTATATCGCGGAGCTAAGGCGGGCGTTGAGATGGAACCTCGCTAAAGAAAGACTAATCCAGTGAACGGCAGACAAGGAGAGCGTTAAACTCCTCAAAAAGGAGATAAGATTTGCCAAGAAGAATTCGTGGCGAAGTTTCTGTGAATCAATTGACTCTACGACGGAAGCGAAGCGTCGCGGTTGACATAAAAGTTGGGCGTTAAACTCCCCAAAAAGGAGATAAGATTCGCCAAGAAGAATTCGTGGAGAAGTTTGTGTTAATGAATTGAATCAAAGACGGGAGCGTCGCGGTTAAGGAAAGTCCTATCAAAATCACCCATCCCGATGTCTTCGCTAGGAAGAACGATGGAAGCTGGGCAGAATCACACGAGCAAACGCTGGTGGCACTTACAGAAACCCATTTCCCAAATGCACAGACGTACACGACATAGTTACACAGAGCACAAGACAGCGAATGGATCATGGATGTAGATACAATCGACGAGAGGAACATACCCTTTGAAATCAACTCGTTTGCCCCCTTCAAAGCTCCAGGAGTAGACAATATTCGACCAATAATGCTTGAAAAGTCTGAGGGAGCTACTATCTCAAGGCTGATATGCATCTAGTCAAGCTGTCTAAGGCTATGCCATTTTCCGAAGGCATGGCGTGAGGTGAGGGTAATATTTAAGACAAAAGCAAGGAAAGCCGCCCACACAAAACCAAAGGACTATAGACCTATTAGTGTGTCCTCATTCCTGCTGAAAACAATAGAACGAGGTATATGTGCAAGATAAGATATGTTATAGTTATAGGCGACAACTAAATCTCGAAATCGCAGCACGCATACATGAAGGGCAAATCTACAGATACCGCATTACATAGGGTAGTATCAGTAGTGGAAAATAAATTAGAACACAAGGAATACACCTTGAGCGCGTTTCTAGACATAGAGGGAGCCTTCAATAACATTGAAGCTGACGCTATTCTGCACAGCCTAATAAGGGCCCATCTCAATGGCAGTCTCTAGGACTGGATTGGTCTTATGTTAGGCACACGACAGATTAAGTCTTACCTAGGAGACATGTGCATTGAGAGGAAAGGCAGCAAGGGAACACCGCAAGGCTTCGTCCTCTCTCCACTCATATTTACCTTACTCTGGCATCGAAATTTGACTTCCAAATATTTCGCACTCTTCGACACCTTCAGGGTATTTCCTCAATTACTCGTATACTGGAGTCTTGAATTTTTGTAAGCTCAATTTATTTGTGAATAGCTTCAGTCCAGTCTTTTGGGAATCTATGTATGCCATTGCTTTTACCCCTCTGTTTTTCTTTAATTTCGTTTAGCGGAGAGGACACGCTTTATAAATCTATCTATATCTGCACAAACTATTTCCTGTTAACTTGTTATTGGAAAAACTAAATTAACCAAGAACCTAACCTTTACCACAATACGAGTTATAATTAATGTTATGTACCTACCTCATTTTGTCCAATTCATCCTCCTTTCAGAAGGAATGGGACAGCTATATGATTGAATGGGACACGTATATCGTATTTAGAAAAAAAAGTCCTAATTTATGTCGTTCTACAATAAAAAAATTACAGCACAATATTAAATGTTCCTTTGGTTTATTAAACAAACCAATAATAATTGAGTTTTTTTTAGAATTACCGTTCTAACTATCCGCGACCTAGGTGTTCTGTGTCACAGAGAGCTTAACTTTAGGTCACATATTGACCATATAATCAATAAAGCTAACTCGGCCTTGGTTTCGCCGAACCTCGGAATTTAAAACAAAAACCTTGCTCTAAAAGCTCCAAAATACTCCACAAGCTTTGATCCTTGAAGTCAAGATTTTGATCCTTGATGCCAAGATGTTGATCCTTAATACCAAAATATTGATCCCTGAGAATTCAAGATTTTGATCTTTGAGACCAAGATATTGATCATTGAGACCAAGATTTTGATACTTGATGGCAGGACTTTAATCCTTGAATCAAAATTGTAACCTCAACGTGTCAAGGATCCTGGTCTCAAATCAAAATCTTGCTCTCAAGGATAACATCTTGGCACCAAGGAGAAAAATCCTGTTCACAATGATCAACATCTTGCTACCTGGTCGCAAAGATCAAATAGCCCGTCCCAACTTAAGTGAACATTTATTGCGCAGGTCTCTTCACTTCAGTGATTTTATTCTCTTAGCGGCAACAAAACTACTTTTCCAACCAGAGCTACAGCTAAAAAAAATATGTGCGCATTTCATACAACAGATATACCCCCGCTTGCGAAAACATCTCTCTCGATCGACGATCGAATCATGATTGATTGTCCACACAGAACCGTCATTGGCGCATGCGAAAGATACACATTTACCCACCCCAAAGAAAAGGGAAATTTGCTGGGTGTTACAGTTTTCAAATAGGTATGTGTTAATGAAAGCCAGACTTTTGAGTAACTATTAAAAAGGGTTGAAATGGAATTTCCGTTATACACGAACGCAGGTAGACAGGTATATTTTTAGGTTAGTTGAGAAAAGATGGGTCTCTTTTATACTTAAAATCGACCTGGCTCGCCCGATACGACTTTCATGGAAAGCCTAAGTGTCCTAATTTTTTATTTTCTTTTATGATTTGTATGACCTTTACCACACTATACCTATAATAAAATAAAATCTCAACTATTTATTTTTTCAAACAATATCTTTTATTGATAAGTATTCATTTTCTTTGCTTCACATCATTTTATATCAATTGTGCTATTTTTCATGATTTCTTTATTATCTTGATTGTAATGTTTTACTTCGTGCATGAAACTTTTTTCATGAGTTACTACAATAATTAATTGGTATAACTCGATGACAGTTAAAACACGTATCAATAATAAAACAATTACGTTTTCCAATATCGCTGCAAAAAAGATAAAGTAGAGAAAAGCATTAACAATTTCATGCGATCAAAAATATCCCTTAAATAAATTGCTACTGCGCATGTTGGGATCTTTCTTTTACTTTGGGACGGGCTATACAACCGACCTGTATTGAACCGCCCTGTTTGATCAATGACGCATTATCCACGATGCCCGATGCAGGAGATACTATGACTGATAGACGAACCCGATTCTTTTTCTTCAAACCCTTGGTTTTTCAATAACCTCAGTATGATATATATGCTAAATGAATACTTTTTTCTAGTAAGCCTTAATGATAAGCTTACTTGGAACAAATCAAGACCGTGTATATTAATTGACACGGGTGGCAATGGTGCAGTAGTAGTGTATTCGCTTACGGAATGGAAGGTCGTGCGTTCGAATCCCGGCCAAGTCCATTACTTTATACCGAATGCATGAAATCGTAATCTCCCTAAGTAACTTAGACACCACCCGTGGAGAATAACCATACAACTGCACCCAAATACTTCTTTCCTATCTCTCTATTCTTTCTAATACCAAGTAGCTTACACTGTGTTCTTAGCATTATAAGGGTACTGTAACAACAGAAAAAAAAAATCCCTTTAGCGTAAGCAAATTATATAAAAAAAAAAAAAAATATCTTGTATGGGTTAACGAGTAGCCCAACCAATCTAACATCAAATAACAGCAATTCAACATCAATTCAAAAGCAAAACAAGCTGATCTGATCCAGCAATCACAAGCAAATCAAACCACAATAATTCTATTAATTTTGGGACACTCGAACTATCCAAAGGATTAATATTTGACTAACATTCAAAACAAAGTTGTTGACCCTTGAGCTCCAAAAGCTCCAAAAGCTCAAAAAAAGCTCTGACATCACGGCACCTATAACCTGGAACCTCTTCCAGAAGGAACATATCCCCGCTACCTGACACTGCGATAATTACGGTGAGTATTGTAGAATGGACCTTCCTCTAACTTATTCACTAACCACCTTCATTTAAGTGAAAATAAAAGATATTGAAGAGGAATAATGTGTTATGTATTTGGTGACATGAAAAATTAGAAAGTGAATAAAGCAAAGATAACAAAAATTGCGCTATTTCCAGAGTGGCTTTGAGTTTACATTTCAAACATCGGTTCCATACACGCTGATTTCTAAAAAATTATTTCATCAAAGACAAATTAAAGCGTTATCACTCAATTAAATTAATACAAAATACAAAATAATATTCGAATGAAAAAATTTTTTATCGAAGATCTTCGACATAGTATTTTTGACTGCGTTATACCGGGCTAGATATTCGGTCATCCATTATAGGAAGGTAACTTCTCTTAAAATGCACCGAGTCTTTTAATCACAGGGAACTTTCCTTCGAAAATTGTCTATTAATTGCCTTGTCGAATTGAATCAGTATCAGCGTCATCGTTAACAAACGTTGATATGTTACGAACAGATATCGGTTATCAATATTGAACAATCCGCACGCAGTAAATGGTGAACTTGATTCATACAAAAATAAGGAATACTGATCAATCTGAAATGAAAAAAAATATCTCTGGTATTTCAAAATATAAAAATTGAATCATTTACGAACCGCCCTTTCAAGCCTCACATCGACGCTTCCTATTTCTGCTCCTGTTCTTAAAATCCACGTCATTTTCAAAGACTGCTCGTTGAACTCTTCTGCTGCGTTGACAAGCAATGAAAATTCCGTCAACCAAGCCGCAACAAAAATAAATAATCCCGCAGTAAGCGATTTATTCAGTTCGCCTATCAGTATCCGTGTGCTTACAAAGTACAGTATGTAGAACTGGCCAACACATTCAATAAACAAATACACCAGGAAACAAACTATTTGCACCTGATATTGCCGGTTGACGAGTTTTCCTAGATGACATATTTTTTTATGGAAGTCCAACATCATGTCCAAGATGTCGGCGAAATCGCAATATTTTTGCATCTTTAGGGAATTTGTTCGACCTGGCTGACGGTGCAGTATGCTGATATCTCTAAAGATTTCTTCCAGACGCTGGTTTAAATTCCGCTTGAATGCTGTGAGTGTCAATGTTGCGCCATAAAACAAATTGAGCGTCATAACCAGCACCAGCTGACAAAAGTTCACGGAGAGCAAGGCCACAAAATAGTTATTGTTTCTCTGCGCGTTGTCAGCTACGATGTAACACAACATCTGCTGCATTATAGGGCCGATGAGCATTAGTTTCATAATCAGTTTTAACTTGAAACTTTGATCAAATATAGTCGATTTGCCACAATATCGAAACGAATGTATCAAATTGAACATGTTGTATGTCTCGTTGCAGAAGTAAATCACACTATGCTCCTTCAGCAAATGAGTCAAAACGGTGATTAAGGCGCAAAAATAGATAGCAAAAAATCTACCGAATCCTACGAAGGATAACAATCGATCCTGTCTTAAAAATACCATGTAATCGTAGATGATCATCGGGCTTAGTGGTGTGACTACAATGATTCCAATCAAAATTCCAATACACCAACATCGCCAAAAAATTGAAATACTGCATTTTCTCTCTTTAAAATTGTATTTAAATGAAATAATACCCACGGACCTAGCAAGCACAAAGAATATTTGTTCCAGCACGACTAACTGTTTCGACATTCTAAGGACAACTGAGCCAACTTCATAGAAATTATTACCTGGGCGCCTTCAATATTAGATAATGAATAATAGAAAAGGGTATGTAGTTGTCTTACAAAGTTATAAGAAATCTATGTATAGATGTATGTACTACGCTTCTAACTTGACAGTTTTTGTTGAACTAGCTTTCAGTTTATCAGGTGGATCAGCGACACATAATGTGGTATGCCCGGGGTTTAAACGTGGTTAAGGCTTAAATATTTCAATCGTTTGTCGTCCGTGTCGGCGGGGGCGGTCGTATGCTGCTCTGCAACGACGGATTCACCATTTTTATTGGGAACAATGGATTAAATTATAACCACGTAGTAGTTGCATGTAATTCGGGATAGTTTGCTATTTGAAAACCAGATAAATAAAGGGTTTTTCAATAAGAGCGCTACAAAAGTTTTTTTTTTAAATAAAACAAAAACGGTATTGGATATCAATGAACGCTTGCAGAAGTCCAGACGCTGAACCCAATTTTCGACGGTTTTCAGGCATAAATCGGCCGATACTGCTGCAATTTCACGTTCGATATTCGTACGAAGTTCATCAATCGTCGCTTTCTTGCTGGCATAGACCATAGACTTGACGTAGCCCCACAGGAAATAGTCTAACGGCGTCAAATCGCACGACCGAGGCGGCCAAGCGACTCGAACATTTCGTGAGATAACACGGTTTCCAAACTTGGTTCCCAATAAATTTATTGTGGCATTCGCTGTGTGGCTTGTGGCGCCGTCCTGTTGGAACCACATGTCCTCCAAGTCCATATCATCCAATTGGGGCCAATATCTTTTCGCAAAATTCGCCACAACGATGTCACAGAGGTGCCCAACGCTTGAGAACGACGTGTGAGAGACACATTTGGGCTTTCTTCAACTGAAGCCTCAGCGGCAGCAATATTCTCGACACTACGGGCACTTCTTTATCTCACTGGCACGGGAACATTTTGTACTGTGCTTGTGGATTCAAATTTTTCCACTAGACGCTCAATTGTTGATCTGCTGGGACGACATAAATTGAACGTAGCGCTCTTAACGTTGAGGCCACTGACTCCGAATTTCGGTAGTAAATTTTAATAATTTCGACTCGTTGTTGACTCGTATATCTTTCCATCATGAAATGGCAAACCTTACTGAAGAGAAATGTCAAAAGAGCGGCAAGAAATTCGTTTCCTGCCCCTGTTGGCTCTACTTTTGTAGCATCCCTGTTGAAAAACCCTTTACATGATCTGTATGCCATTGGCATATATGGTGATGGTTTATGTGTTTTTTGTTTAACATTCTCGTTTAGCTATGTAATGCAAATGTATTAAGGTTTAATTCATTGGCTTAAGTTTAGAATTTCTGAAAAAAAATTGAACTTAAAAATAATTGGCAGGTTTTTTTTCTCAATACCATGAGTTTTGGCAAATTTTTTTTTTTTTTTGTTTTGTGTTGGGAATTTGCTGGAAGTAAAAAATCATCGAAAGACATTGCAGAGCTAGTACGCGAGGGATGCTTCTGCAATAGTGATGGACTTTAACTCATCTAAAAAAAAACTCCCGGGGGACTGACATTCGCCATCCCGAATGATATTGCACCTAGTCGACGACTAATCGGCAATTTGTTTTTGAATTACATATTTTTTGAATTTAACAGATCCGCCGTTTGTCGGATTTCTAAACTTTTTTCTTGTTTGAAATCAATACCTGATTTCTTAGCCCTAGCTAACTCTTATAGATCAAAGGTTTTACCCGTCTCAATCTCCTGATTGCATTTTCAGTATTTAATAGTTCTGTTATTTCTGTGTTTACGTGGTTGAGAAGCCTACTTCTAAGCCTTTGAGCAACTTTCTTAACTTCATCTTCAACCATTTCAACATTTAGATCTTTATGCAGATCGGCATTGCGTATGTTGCAAGGTGCATTAACTATGTTCCTTAGTACTTTATTTTAGAAAACCTGAACTGGAGCCCGTAGGTCCATACTGGTTTCAGAACTTGCGTGTATAGCAATAACTTATTGTGTAGTTAGACAGGGATGAGTATTGATTATCTCCCAATAAGCCAATACATTTTACTGTATCGCATGTTCAACTCATCTTTTTTTTCTTTATGTACGCTTTCCAACGCAGTTTAGCGTCTAGAGTCATGCCTAGATATTTGGCTGTGTTTGAATATTCCACTACATTGTTGTTAATGTAGACTGGAATGTGTGGTACGTTTTTATACCCTATTCTAAGGGTATATTAATTTTGACGCATAGTTTGTAACATACCTTAATATTGCCCGTAGACCCCTAAAAGTTACTATATGTATGATCAGCATCGATAGTAATGTCGATCTAGCCATGTCCGTCCGTCCGTCCGTCCGTCTGTCGGCAAAAATTAGGCCTTTAAACAGGACCTAGAGAGCTGAAATTTTAACCATATACTCTCTAGAGTCCCGAAATAATCAAGTTTAAGAATTTTTGAAATCCGCCCACAGACACGCCCACAAACTCAAAAAAACAAAATTTTGGAAAAAATCGAATTTTGAGCTAGAAAGCTGAAATTTTTTATATATGATCTATGACTGCTAAAACTGCTCGGGATAAAAAAATTCAAAATCCGCATACTGACACTCCCACAATTAATTTTTTTTTTTTGAAAATTCAAAGTTTGAGCTAGGGAGCTGAAATTTATAATATATATACTATCTATGGGCCCTTTATTCTCATGTGTTAATTTTTTTTAAATCCGTTTACTGACACGCCCACAATTAAATAAAACAATTTTATTGAAACACCCAAGTTTGAGCTAGGGAGCGTTTTTTTATAAAATCCTTTAAATGTTATATAACAAAATATGTAGAGCGTTCTTAACAATTCAACCATACTTAGACTTTTGTCACGCCCACTTATGAGGGATAGGAATAAGAATAGGGTATCCAACAGTTCGCCCAAGCGGACTGTAGCCCGTCCCTATGTTTATACATAAAATTAATATGGACTGACTTAAGGTCATTTAATCTAATCTGCCATTTCTTAGTCCATTCTGAAATATTGTTTATTGCTGTTTGAAGCTTTTTTGTAGCTATTTCGATAGTTGCTCCCACAGCAAGGATAGCTGTGTCATCTGCAAAAGTAGCTATGTTGGTTTCTTCACTTTCAGGCAGATCGCTAGTGAAAAGCAGGTATAGAACTGGACCTAGCACACTGCCTTGCGGTACACCAGCTTTAATCTCTCTTAATGTTGAGTACTCTGCATCTTGTTTAATTCTGAAGAATCTATCTGATATATTAGACTCCAGAATGGTCGCATACTGCTTCGGCAGTTGCTTTCGTAATTTGTGTATCAGTCCTTTGTGCCAGACTTTATCGAAAGCTTGTGCTATATCGAGAAGTACTGTAGAGTACACATTTTTCTCTTCAAATCTTTTTATGATTCTATCTGTTATTCTATGCACCTGATCAATGGTAGACTGCTTATTTCTAACTCCAAATTGGTGAATTGGGACTACCGATTTTTCATCTATTATTTTTTGTAGACGTTTTACCAGGACTTTTTCAAATAATTCGGAAAATATTGGTAGAATAGATATTGGGCGATATGAGGTAAATTCGTTAGGTCGTTTGCCTGGTTTAGGTATCATTATTACCTCCGCGAATTTCCACATGGCACATATCTTAATTTAAATGCAGCATAAATAATCTGCGATAGTTTCTTTGAACATTTTCGTGGAAATTGCTTCAAAATTTCTCCTGTAATTAAATCAAACCCTGGGACCTTTTTTATATTTATGCGTTCTTTAATTTCTTTGGCAAGTTCTTTAGCTGTTACCGGCCGAATAGGTGTAACTACTTCGCACCTTATTTCAAGTTCTTGATAACCTTTATCTTCATAAGGTTTGAATACGTCAAGATACTCAGCGAAAGTGTTTGCTTTCTCTTGGTTGCTTTTCGCCCAGTTACCTTCTCTGGTTTTTACTGGCGGAATGTGAGCTATTGGCCGGTTCATTTTCTTCATTGCCTTCCAGAGCGAGTAGTCGGTACTAGCATCATTTGTAAGGCTTGTGAGGTAAGTTTTCAAAGACTCATTATTGAATTCTCTTACAGATTTTCTGATCTTATAATTTAAGTTGTTCAGTATGGTCTTGTCGCTTGGCGCCCTTGTCTGTTGCCAGCGTTTTCTAGCTTTCCTCTTTTCTGTAATAATTTCATATATTTCGGGAGGATAAGAGTTTTGTTTGATCTTTTTTGTTGTTTTGGGAGTGGCAGCCCACGCAGCTTTTTGTATTCTGAGCGTCAATATTTGGACTGCTTCTTCTAGTTGATCTTCTGTTTGAATAGCTGGTGATAGTTGGATACTTTCTTCCAACTTCTGTCTGAAGTAGTTCCAATCAGTCAGTCTATTTACTAGTTTTGGGCTATGGTCTTTTATTATTACTTTATCGCTAAGTGTTAAGAGTATAGAGGAATGATTTGATTGAAGATCAGGTCCTTCCTCGATGCTTATTTTATTTGAAGATATATTTTTTGATAGAAAGAAGTCGACAAGATCTGGGGTTTTATATCTATCTGTTTGCCAATAGGTGGGTTTTCCCGTTGAGTGATATTTGGCGCCATCTTCTTTAATTGCTTCATATAGTTCTTCGCCTCTAGTATTAGTTAATCTAGATCCCCAATACTTATTTTTGGCGTTAAAATCCCCTCCCGCGATTAATCTATTGTGAAATATGCGGAAAAGACATTTAAAATCATTTTTCTTTAGTCTATAGCTAGGAGAGCAGTATACTGCTGCAGCAGATATTTGTCCCCTGGTCGTTTCTACACATATGGAAATAAAGTCAGTAATCAATTTAAAGTGCGTCTCTGAAATGAGACATATATCTATCTGGTGTATGTCAAGTGTGTGCATCTCATCCTTGCGACCCTCGATACCATTAGCATTCCATTCAAGAATTTTTATTTTATTCATCATGTCTGTCTTTTTGTAACAGCTCTTTTGTTGATGTTTTGTCTCTCTAACAATAATATTCTATCTAATATCGTTTTATTCGATTTTTCAATGGAGCCAATCCTGTTTAGGATTTGTTTCATGAGGTTTTCCATGCCAGTGTTTGGCTCTACTTTGCGTTTTAAGGTTTTATCTGCTGGTATTTGAGTATTTATTGATGCTGCCTGAGCATATGTCATTTTTGAACCAGCCGTCTTTTGTCTCGGGACCTTTTTGATTATCGCTTCGTCTTTAGGCTTTTCTTTCTGTGGGCTCTTTTGCAAGTCCTTTTTAACTGTTTGCTCATCCTTATTTGAGTTTTATTTTTTGTTTTTTTTTTGCTTTTTATCGCTTGCAAGTTGGATTTCTTTTGCAACTAAACAACCTCTGTAGCTAGCAGGATGGTTTTCATTGCAGTTTGCACATTTAGGATGTTCATCCTCTTTCTTCTTACATTCTTTAGTGTGGTGACTGCCTGCACATTTAACACATCTTGGATTTGAGTTGCAGTATCTATGTGTATGCCCATATCGTTGGCAATTTTTGCATTGGGGCACTTGTTTCGATTTACGTAGGGTATGAATCTCAACTTGCATCCCAAGTATGTTTTTAATTTCATATAGGTACTTTTTTCTTATCTTCGTCATGCTCAAAACTGAGTGTAAAAATTGGTAGCGGTACTTTGCTTTTAAATTTAAGCATATTTACAACTTCCAAGATTTTAAAGCCTCTGTCTTTTTTTATGCTTTCGGGTGAGCATGAATAATGCAGTCTTTTCACTACCACCTTCATTGGTCTGGTTTGCTTATTTTCATAAGAATACCATTGTACCTTTTTCTGGTTTAGTATTTTAGTGAGGCTTCTGCATCGCTCTTCTTCAACCGCATTGATTTTGATGTCATTTTTGTTTATTAGCGCTGTACTAGCTTTAATTTTATTTTCCTCCAATACTTTGGCCAAGCTTTCATACTTATTTACTTGCAGCGCGATAATTGGTGGGGGCTTGGGGTGGATTTTGTGTTTTCTTTTCTTTGTTTGAAGCATACACAGTGACTGTGTAGCTTTCTTTTGTTGGTGATATTTTTGGGGACGACCTCATTTTGCGTTTTTTATTTTTATTCCCCTTGTGACGGTGTCCTTCTGTATCTTTTCTTAGTTCTTCCTCATCTGTTGAGAACTCGGCAGGTTGGACATTCACTTTTTTCTGGTTGTTGACCTCTTCTTTCAATAATTGCAACTCTTGCTTCGGATTATATATCTGCTTAAGCAGTGTCTCATTGAGTTGCTTAAACCCATCTCTTTCATCGCAGGCTTTTAAATATTTAGCCTTCAATGTTTCATTTTGTTCTTCTTCTTTAGATGAGGGTGTTCTCTCTACCCTTTTACTTCTCCCAAATGGGTCATAAATGGCCCCGCCCTCCCAGAATCCATGGAACCGACCTCCGAAGAGGGTGGATTTGCCAGGATAACTGGCCTACCACCTGGGGTAATTATAACTTTTGTTCTGTTCATTGCATATTTGTTTTTAACTTTTGCGAAAACTTTAAACGTTTGTTTTTTTTTATTGTGCACAGCCGCTCCTGACATGGAGAACAGACGCTGACCAGGGAGCAGCCCAATATGGGTCAGACGCTTCTGAAATTTTGTGACTAGGGTCCGCGGGGTCATTACGCACGTTACCTCTGTCTAAAGAAATACCCTTGCGGGTGTTTTGGCAAATGAAAGCCGAAAGAGATTTAGTATACTTGTGAATCGTTGTAAGCGCGTTGACAATTGTTGTAATGATCTGCAACATAAAAAATAGGTATCTTATTTTTCCCCAAAGTTGCACAAAGCGATAAAGTCCTTGGACTCAGTCTCTTTAAATTCCATAGCAGCCCTTGACTGCCGTTCATCTCTAAGGGAGATGGCGGAGCTGTTTAACATTCACCTCTGTTGGGTGCCGGGGCATACAGACATTCCAGGAAACTGCAAGGCAGTTGAACTCGCCAAAAAGGGAACCAAACTACCTCTTTTACCTGAAAAGAGTTTTCTGGGTATACCAATCGCTATTTTTATTCAAGCTATCCGCAATCGAGATAACAAACCTTAGGTGGACAAGTAGTAATACATTTCTAGCGACTAAGCATATCTGGCCAACGCTGGACCTGCGACGCTCTAAGAGTCTAATCTCACTAAACCGATTGCATATTAGCTCCACTATAGGTGCCATTACAGGGCACTGTTTGATAGGCAGGCACGCATCGAGGCTTGGCGGTTATTCAAACGACTTCTGCAGAAACTGCATGGACGAGAGGGAGGAGGAGACCACATTTTACCTTCTTTGTACTGCTCCTGCTCTCTCCCATAAAAATCTGCATCTAAGAGATTTCCTGCTTAACGATCTAAATGACTTGGCTAACGCTGACGTTAGAAGTCTATCGCGCTTCATAAGAAGCTCCAAATGATTTAACGAGTAGTGAAAGAAACCCCTAGATACGTGTGGACTAAATGTGTTGGCTTAGGCTGAAAGCCACCCCAATCTAACCTTACCTGCACAAATTGCAGATTCTTGGAAGCTCCTCCCTCGGCGGCCTGAAGTTCAGAGGCAACTCTGCCATAGAGTCTTAAAGATATTGCTTATTTCTTGAATACTATAAATTTCGTGGAAGTATTTGTATTCCATCAAGCTGTGGTTTAGTTACTTATAAATTCAGCCACTAAATGAACACCCTGCTTTCTCCAGAAGAAGTTAGCTCGCCTGGTGATAAGACATCGAGGAACCACCTTTGCAGCTGGTGATTGAAAAGCTGGATTATTCTTAGAATATACTTCAAATGGAGCCTACGCGTAAATACCCTTAGGAGGAACAGGTCGGTCTTGCCATAGAACAATAAGATGGCACGTTTGATGGTGGCCTAAAAAGGAGAAAAAGGAACAATCTTTGCACTTCTTCGTAATACTCGTATCCCCATATCTGACTGCCGCAGCACATTTTGGATCTAGCACTTTTTTTATAATTTGTTTTACGCTAAAGGGGTTTTACCGCAAATGCTACAGTACCCTTATTGTGCCATGAACACAACGCAAGCATTTGTTAACAGCAAGGTGCACCTAGCAATGGCTTATTTCATTGCATGCTTTTCGGTGCCTCTTGCTTTAAAAAGAATAGAGAGATAGGAAAAACGTTTTTTCGTGCAGTTGTGTGGTTTTTCTCCAACTTAGACAACAAGTTGCTTAGGGAGATCAAGTTTTACATATATTTGAAATAAAGTAATGGATATGGCCCCGATTGAACGCACGACCTTCCAATCACTAAGCGAATACACTACTACTGCACCGTTGCCACCCACAATTCGAATAGATTATACAAGGTGGCGCAAAAGTAATCCTCCTATCAGAAAATGCTATAAATTTTGCGATTGGCCCCTAATGTCAGTTCTGTTTCGACATTTGTGTAGTAAACACATGCGAAATACACGTTAATAAACAATGTTACGCTACACTGCTCCAGAACGCGGAATATTGGTGACTATTTATTTGAGCAATAATCGGTCGGTGACCAAAAAACATCGGAAGGTTATTTTTGCGCCACCTTGTACGAGTAGCTCAACCAATCTAACATCAAATAACAGCAACTCAAATTGGGAAGTTAACCACAATAATTCTATTTATTTGAGGACACTCGAACTATCCAAATAATTAATAGTTGACTAGGTACGAGTATATGCAAAACGTTGATTATCGAAAGAATTTTTTTTTATAATTTGCGTGCGCCAAAGGGATTTTTTATTTTTCTGTAATTGATACAGTACCCTTATAGTGTTACCACAGCGCAGGCATTTTCGTTGCTGCAAGCAGCCCCAGCAATTGATTCATTGCCTAATTTTGGGTGCTGCAGCTGCTTACTAGTGAAAGAATAGGAGGATAGGAAAGAAGTTTTTGGTGCGATAGGGTTTTTTTCTCCACAGGTGGCGTCGTAATATCTTAAGGGAGATTTGAATTGTTGTGTGTATTCAATTTTTACACAGCATAGCTCTGGTCGGGATTCGAACACACGACCTGCCAATCACTTTGCGAATACACTGCCATCGGACCATTGCCACCTGCAACTGTATACCACAGAAAACTGGCTTAATGGATTTTTTTTAGCAAATCAGTATGTATACACCTTCCCTAGGATTGTTATTACTATTGGCGGCTGTGGGCAGGGGTGGCCCAGTGCCAGGGGCGGCAGCGGTATAGGTAGGTAGGTAAATGGATGCCCTTGTGATTATTGTCACGGCTCACTTAGACCATCAGTTTGGGTCTATTGTGTCCATTGTTGGGATTTCCAAAATTTTGAGAACCTGCAAAGAAACAAGACGTATGCCGCTCAGGAGTTTCCTCAGCTCGCGGCAGCGGTATAGTGTCGAATCATTTACATAGATAAACTGATCTGTTCGTATAGATTTTGATTCTTGAGACCGGGACTTTGATCCTTAAGATCAAGATTTTGCTCCTTGAGAGCAGGATTTTGAGCTTTGAGAGCAGGATTTTTATCCTTGATGCCAAGGTTTTGATCCTTGAGACCAGGATTTATATTATGTATTGAGACCGGTATTTTGTTCTGTGAGACCGGGATTTTGATCATTGAGACCAAGATTTTGATCCTTGAGCGCGAGATTATAATCTTTAAGACCAAGACTTTGATTGCGAGCAGGATTTTGATCCTTGACACCAACATTTGATCCCTGAGAGCAGGATTTTGATGCTTGAGACTAAAACTTTATTCCTTGAGCTTCAGAATTTAGAAAATACTACAAAAGCACCAAAACTTCTTTCCTATCCTCCTATTCTTTCGAATAGTAAGTAGCACCTAAAATCATGCAATACAATACTTCATTACTAGGTGCTGCTTACTGTTTAACAAAAAATGCGTGCGCTGTGTTTAACACTATAAGGGAACTGTACATATACTGCCCCTTTAGCGTAAGCAAATTATAAAAAAAAATTGCACTCCTTTAATAGAAAATAATATTCGAATGGTAAAATTTTGTATCGAAGATCTTTAACATAGCATTTTTGACTGCGTAATGCCGGCTGGATATTAGGTCATCCATTATAGGAAGGCTATTTCTCCAAAAATGCACCGAGTCCTTAAATCACAGAGAACATTTAAACCTTCCTGCTGAAATGACCTATTAATTGTCTTATCAAATTAAATCAGTAGCGGCGTCATCGTTAAAAAACGTACATATGTTAAGAACAAATATCGGTTATCAATATTGAACAATCCGCACGCAGAAAATGGTAAACTTGATTCATACAAAAATACAGAAAACTGATCAAACTGAAATGAAAAAAAATATCTCCGGTATTTCAACATATAAAAATTAAATCATTTACGCCCCGCTCATTTCAGCCTCACATCGACGCTTCCTTATTTCTGCTTCTGTTCTTAAAATACATTTTATTTTCAAATATTACCCGTTCTTTGCTCTGTTGCGTTGACAATCAATAAAAATTCCATAAAAAAAATAGCCTATATCGCAGTAAGCGCTTTACTCGCTTTGTCTATCCATATCCATGTGCTTACAAAGTACAGTATGTAGAACTGACAATAAACAAATACACCAGGAAAGAAATGCAAATAGTTTCTCTTTTTTTGATTTTGCTGATTGACGAGTTTTCCTAAATGACACATTTTTCTTTTGAAGTAGAACATCTTGTCCAAGATGTCTTCGAAATCGCAATATCTTGTGAATTACCTCAGAAGTTCACCGAGTGGAAGGCCATTAAACGGCTCATGTTTCTCTGCGCTCTTTCAGTTGTGATGTAGGACAAAATCAGCTGCGTTACAAAGCAGATGACCATTAGCTCCATTATCAGTTTAAGCTTGAAACTTCGATCAAATATCGTCATTTTACCACAATATCGAAGCGAATGTATCGTATTGGATATGTTGTTTATCTTAAGCTGAAGTAAATCACACTACGCTCCTTCAGCAGATGAGTAAATATGGTGGTTATGGAGAAAAAAAGATAGCAAATAATCGACCGAATTCTACAAAGGATAACAATCGATCGCGGTTTAAAAATGCCATGCAATCATTGATGTCCATCGGCCCTAGCGGTGTGACCAGTGGCGGACTTACCAGGGTGCGGAAGGGTCGGTCCGCCCCGTGCCTCCGGTCTTGGGGGGCCCCAAATCCTTCAATTTATAATAAAATGGGACTTCAGTGAATCGTTACCCTGTATATCGCTCATACTTCAATACTTCTTGACCATTTGCATCTCGGTTGCATCATGCGAGAGGAGTTTTTCGAAACTTAAACTAATTAAAAATTATCTTCGATCTACAATGGATCAATAGCGATTGGTTAACCCATTTTGGGCTACTGGTCGAGTACTCGACCAGCAACTTTCGAATCTTGCCCAGGTGAGCCGGAGAGTGGTATCCACTGGCACCGCAGCGAATATGTTGGTTTGGTCCTTTGTCAACTCACATGAAATTTGGTTTTGCGCTATTCGGCAATTTACCTGGTAGTTCACTCCTTGACGCGGGGCAATTTTTGAGTTTTTTTTTTTTTTTTTTTCAAAAATTCGGTGAAAATATTTGCAATCGACTAAATAATAAATTCTCTCAATTCCAAATATTATTTAACGTATATTTGATGTCAAAAATACTACGGGCGCGATCTGCCATTTTTCGCGCGAGCCGTATGCCCGCAAGCAAAGGTAAGTGATCGAATATTCGACCACCCGCCAATGCCGGTGTCCGCAAATGCAACTTCACGTCGGTTCGCATTCACATAGCTGTGAGGTGACATGACATAACCCTAATCGTCATAAGCCCAAATCTCGAAATTTTTAAGGCCAAATTTTAGCATTTGGTATTTATGACACCTTGAAAAGGCGTCATAAGGCCAACTTGGCTTTATGACACTTTCGCTTGGTGCTGTTTTCAATAATTTACCCTTCCACCTACTCCAAATCAAACAGTGACCCCAAGCAGGGGGGTATGCATGCATTGCACTGTATATGGGATTAGTTACGAAATCGCAAGTAGATTCCATAAGCAGTGTAATGCCTATTGGGGGGGGCATGTTTTCACTTCAAAAAGCGACATAAGGCCAAATTTCGAGATTTGGGCTTATGACGCTAGGGGTTATGTCACGGCACCGGCTGTGATCCCATTTCATTCCAGTCCAGTTTTCAGTATTCCGCGTTTCTCAAGTACATTTCCCGCGTATTCGGCGTCATTTGTGTCTTCTCCTTGTTTCTGCGCTATAATTGTGTCCGTGTTTTGTGCCTTTTCGAAAAGCCAAAAGTATTTGACCAAGTTCAAATTGAGCATTTGATATATGAGAGCAGCAATGAAGAAGAAATGGCAAAGCTTATTCGTGATGCGGATCACGTTGATTTCTTGGTGTTGCCTCCGTCACATGAGAATGAGCTAAGCGATGCCGAAGGAATCGACGGAGATGCCCAAATATTGAACGATCCGAGTGCATTCATACCCGGAGAAGTGGCCGGTGAGATTGAAGTGGCGTGTGATTATTACGATTGTAATGCCTGACTGCACTGAACCAGAATTGCATGCTATTCGGCGTGTTTCCGCACAATCTTTCTATCGATGAGCAGATGATTGATAACTATGGGCCACACTCGTGTAAGATGTTCATTCGCGGAAAACCTATTCGTTTTGGGTTAAAGTACTGGGATTTGTGCTCATCCGAGGGCTACTGTTATGCATTCATTCCGTATGGCTGCGTCAGTTCGCCGAAGGAACCGCACCGCAATACGACAGTTTTGGCTTGGGCGAAACGATGAGCCGATTGAGCCGACGCACGTTGGGATAAAAAAGACGCTCGGATTAGAACATTTTAAATGCCGCATCTTATTCACGCTTATAACTAACGAATAGGCGGCGTCGATTTATTCGACGGGAAGAGGTGGTATTGGCCATTGGTGATGAACGCACTTGATGCAGCAATGTTCAATGCGTGGAAATTTCATTGCGTTCTGCGAAAGTTCAAGGCCGAAAAGCATAAAAGACGAGAATTGAAAGAAAAGTTGCCAAAGGTGGTCTCGCTGACCCAACCCGAATTCCGCGTGTTTGTCGCTGAGTGTCTATGCCGCCAATCCAGAACTCCAAGGATCCCAAATCCTGCAAAATCAACAGCAGCATGAATTGAATGAAATCCGCATGGATAAAGTGGAGAAAATTCCAAAACATCGTCGTTGCCGACATTGCCATAAATATGCCTTATCCAAATGCAAGAAATGCGACGTGGTTTTGCACCGAGAAAGTTCAACAATGTGTAAAAATGTAATCGCAATGGCATTTTTCATCAATAGTAAAGCAATCTCACACAATAAAAAAAATCTGGTTTATTTGTTCAATTTGCTTTTGGGTTAATTTAGCCGTGGTTTCAATAGAAAGAAAAATTTCCAAAGAAATCGATATCACAGAAGTTATTGAGGAGTTCAGTAAATTGAAGGCACGAAAACACATATAGCACGCTACAAAAAATAAAAAAAACTATCTTTGAATTATTTTATCTAATTTGTTGCTGAAGGGAATAATCCGCACGGATTTAGCTATTCGTTCCAGAACGATTAACTGGTTTGACATTCTTAAGACATCTGCTTATAACCAATTCCTTGGCTCCAATGTGGTTACTTTTCAAGTAATGGAAAAGAGTGTTTAGTTTTCTAATAAAATTAATTGCTGAATTTATAGATGTACGTCATTGCAGGACTTGACAGTTTTTTTTAATAGGCTTTCAGATTATCAAGTTCGATGACACATAATCAGGAATGCGGGGTTTAATTAGTTGTTAGCTTAATCGAGTTTATCGACGTAACAGTGGGGTGGCGGTTGCTGATGCGCACCGATGGTCAACGTGGGATTTACCATTTTTATTGGGAACAATAGATTTTATTATTAGAGCAAGGCAATCAGCAAGTAGTTGTGAATGATTTCGAGGCAGGGGGTTAATTAAATGGCAGAATAAGACATAACCTGTGTGTCATTGGTATACTATGGTGAAGTTGTCTTGTTTTTATGTATGTGTACATACTAGAGTTGTACAAAAAAAAGTTTAGTTAGTACTGCAGTTAAATGAACTTAAAGACTTATTATGTAAGTCTATTAACTTACTTAAAGAATTTGACTGCAAAACAACATTCAGCAGTCATTTTGAAGATTGTGAATGGGCATTTAAAAAAAGCATTCAATTGACTGTAAGTTAAAAGAATGCAGTACTTTTTGACTTGATGCATTCTTTAAGTTAGTTGTAAGTCTTTTAAAGTCTTTTTTTTTGCAGTCAGTAAGTCTTTTGACTGCATTCATTTAACTGTAAGTCTTTTGACTGATTTTAAGTCGTTTGACTGCTTTAAGTCTTCTATAATATTGGATTCTTGCAAGTCCCTATTTTATATATGTATGTACATATGTATATGTAATATGTATATATGTTCTTTTACTAAGAGGTCCTTGGAACAACAAAAATGGTCCTTTAATCCTGAAAAAAGGATTTTTTCCAAAATGTAATTAGAAACCGCACGGTATAATTGTGATGAACGACATTTTGCTGAGAGGTCCTTGCAACAACAAAAATGGTCCTTTAATCCTGGAAAAAGGATTTTTTTCCAAAATTTTATTAGAAAGCGCATAGTCGTTCTGTGTTCAAGGTTATGTTACAGGGAGATCCTTGGAACCCCCAAAAAAAGATGTTTTCTCAAAATGTCGTAAGAAATAGGAAATAGCGGGGGGAATTTTTTCCCTGAATTTCTCCAACCATTTGTGTGAGATTTTTGCTCTTTGTGCCCTTTTTTTGGATAATCAAATTTGTTATTTTATATTTTTGTATATATTTACATACACCATCTATTATAGTTCAGTGACATTTTTTTCGTTATTTGGTGTTTATGGCCACCACATTTCAAAATGAAATTGAATTTCAATTTTATTACAATTGTTGGGAACAGTTTTGTTGAACCGTCACACAAAATAAAACGCGGTAAAATCCAATTTGTTATATTTAAATTCAGAGATTTATTTTGATCTGAATGAAGGTTACAAAATTAGTTTATCCTTTGCTTTTAAAATATATATTACCAAGTCTTTGCGTAGAGTCATCCAGTCGATGATGAGGTCAAATCAAGAAAGAAAGCTTTCTTCCTCGTTTGACATGAGCTAATCGTAAGATGGCGTTGGTTTGACATTCAAAAATGCCGATTGTAAATATTTCCGCTGCTGTTAAGCGGAGAGGAGCATGGGCAACAACAATCGTAACAAAAATATAGAATTATTCATAATGTTCATACAAATGCAGATGTTTGTTAACTTTTTAACATTGTTTTATGAATAATGTTATGGTCTGTACTTATCTGTTATATACGAGTATGTATATGAAAATAAACAATTATATCTATCTATCGATCTATATCTATATACAGGTTATGATTTTTGGCTCGCATGGACGGGACTTAGAATTCCGAATTCGAACTGCAAATTTGAGAAGCTTCTCTGACAATGTTTATTTTTTTTTTTATTTTTTTTTTAAAAAAAGGAAATCCAAATCCCAGAGCACTGAGACTCGGTAACGGTCCATTGTACTACCAGGCAGAAATCCTCCATTTGGTGTAGAGGCATGTGATTGGGTGACGTATGTTGTTGTTCCCCATGGGGATTGAACCTGCACCGCACGGGTCACAAGCCAACACACTAACCTCTACACCGTCGCCACCCTGACAATGTTTATACTCATAGATGTTTGTCATCAAAATAATAAATTACCTCGATTTTTCTTTCGTTTTCCAAACCTTGGTGGAATTTTGATCAGAATCTACCCTTAAACCCTAAGTTTCTATAACATGCAAAGAAATCATTCCCTGAATTATAAATTTTCAAGGACAAAACACCTTGTATAATTAGAAATAAGAAGCTTTATTAGTTTAATACTAATTTTGTGCTCTGTCCCTCTGTCAAGCTGAAGTGGATCTCAGCACCTAACCCAAATTTTAGGAAAGCTAAAGTTTGTGAGATAAGTTCTTTGGTAAGATCCAAAATCAACGGATGCAGTAATGCGCCTAATGTATCAGCCATGCAAGCAACACCAGAGAGTGCATATTTCGACTTTTTCGTGTCAGGTAAAACCTCTGAGCTATATTTTATGGACAGTATACACTTATTGGTTTAACAAAAAGACAATTTACAGATGATATAGGAAGTGCATCTAGAATGTCTGAGGAGAACGAAAGTTTTGATTTGTATGCCCAATCATCACCATCTCTTGACGAATTGCACAAGTACCCCAACGCTAAAAGAAGCATTTTTAAGGTAAACCCCACCTGATGAAGCATCTTATTTCTTATTTCTATCGCTAAACAAGACCAAATTATGGTGGGTTCCGGGTCATGTCACGTTCATCACAATTATACCGTGCGGTTTCTAATTACACTTTGGAAACTATCCTTTTTCCAGGATTAAAGGACCATTTTTGTTGTTGCAAGGACCTCTCAGCAAAATGACGTTCATCACATACCGTGCGGTTTCTAATTACATTTTGGAAAAAAAATCTTTTTCCAGGATTAAAGGACCATTTTTGTTGTTGCAAGGACCTCTCAGCAAAATGTCGTTCATCACAATTATACCGTGCGGTTTCTAATTACATTTTGGAAAAAAATCCTTTTTTCAGGATTAAAGGACCATTTTTGTTGTTCCAAGGACCTCTTAGTAAAAGAACATATATACATATACATATATAAAATAGGGACTTGCAAGAATCCAATATTTTAGAAGACTTAAAGCAGTCAAACGACTTAAAACAGTCAAAAGACTTAAAGCATTCAAAAGACTTAAAAGCAGTCAAAAGACTTACAGTTAAATGAATACAGTCAAAAGACTTACTGACTGCAAAAAAAAAAGACTTTAAAAGACTTACAACTAACTTAAAGAATGCAACAAGTCAAAAAGTACTGCATTCTTTTAACTTACAGTCAATTGACTGCTTTTTTTAACTGCCCATTGACAATCTTCAAAATGACTGCTGAATGTTGTTTTGTAAGTTAAAGTATTATGGTTAAGTTTAACTTACATTCAATTTTTTCAGTCATATGACTAAGACTTATCTGATTGCAGTACCAAAGTAATGCATTCATTCACAACTCTGGTACATACCAGGATTTTGTTTATGTTAAGAGCGTATTTGAAACATAAAAGGACGAGAATTAAATTGTACTACAAGTTTATACGGATAATCATTTTTTTGTTTAACCTTCTTAATCACTGATGGATAAATCTGTGTCAACGTAATTTTATTAATGATGAGGTAAGTACCACGAATAGGCATAGTTTTTATATTAATAAAGCAATCGGAAAATGCAAAAAAAAAATCTGGCTGACTTTTCCATAAGACTGGTTGGTCTTTGTTTGGCTTTTTATTCTTTTCCACCAGCGAGGAAGATGGCAGATTTGAAAGTGCTCATCCGCAAATAAATAGTTTTTATATTCTTATTTAATCTTAAAATATAAACCTTTTTATACCCTATTCTAAGGGTATATTAATTTTGACGCATAGTTTGTAACATACCTTAATATTGCCCGTAGACCCCTAAAAGTTACTATATTTATGATCAGCATCGATAGTAATGTCGATCTAGCCATGTCCGTCCGTCCGTCCGTCCGTCCGTCTGTCGGCAAAAATTAGGCCTTTAAACTGCACCTAGAGAGCTGAAATTTTAACCATATACTCTCTAGGGTCCCGAAATAATCAAGTTTACGAATTTTTGAAATCCGCCCACAGACACGGCCACAAACTCAAAAAAACAAAATTTTGGAAAAAATCGAATTTTGAGCTAGAAAGCTGAAATTTTTTATATATGATCTATGACTCCTAAAACCGCTCGGGATAAAAAATTTTCAAAATCCGCCCACTGACACGCCCACAAATAAATAAAATAATTTTTTTATACCCTATTCTAAGGGTATATTAATTTTTGAAAATCCAAAGTTTGAGCTAGGGAGCTGAAATTTATAATATATACTCTCTATCGGCCCTTTATGCTCATGTGTAAATATTTTCAAAATCCGCCCACTGACACGCCCACAATTAATTTTTTATTTTTTTTGAAAATTCAAAGTTTGAGCTAGGGAGCTGAAATTTATAATACTCGTATATACTCTCTAGGGGCCCTTTATGCTCAGGTGTTAATTTTTTTAAAATCCGCCTACTGACACGCCCACAATTAAATAAAACAATTTTATTGAAACACCCAAGTTTGAGCTAGGGAGCGTTTGTTTTTGATAAAATCCTTTAAATGTTATATAACAAAATATGTAGAGCGTTCTTAACAATTCAACCATACTTAGACTTTTGTCACGCCCACTTATGAGTGATAGGAATAAGAATAGGGTATCCAACAGTTCGCCAAGCGGACTGTAGCCCGCCCCTATGTTTAACAGTTTTTTTGAAAATAAAATAACCCCTGAACTAGCAAAGGAGGAATCAAACCATGGTAATCAATAAGGATATTTATTTACTAAAGAATTATTTATATTATATGTATATTAGAATACAAAATCAGCTTTTAAGAATACTTTTATAAGATTTCAGATTTACTAAAACAATTTGATCAAAACAGATGGTTTGTCGATACGTGTTGCTTTCACCCTTTTTCGCATGAGCCGCGCTCTAAGGCAAGTGCCCTAATTGGCACAAGAACATCTAAAACTTTAATCACTGGTCCACCTCTTACCAGTCTTTCTATCAAATAACCACGAGTAACAACTTTCATTAGAACCTTCTTAAGTTACCGTTCTGGATCGGCATTCAAAACCATTCCATTCGTACCGAAAATTGAACTTCGCATAATCAAATGTCTGGCGAAGCTCGGCCCTATATGGAGCGTTAAAGTCAGAATAGAAAGTGTAGATATAAAACTTGTCTTCGTACATAATGGGCTCCCGACCCTTGAAAAGTATCTGCCTAACGATATGCAGCCTTCCATCATCCGCGATCCTGGTCACGCTGCTTTTTATTTTCCCGACCAAGCGCTATGCCATCCACGATGGCTTGATTTAAAAGAAAAACGGATGTTCGGCCTTCGTTCGTTATTCGCTGGAGCATTATTTTCCATTCGTTCGATGTTCAGGAGAAAATTTATTCGAAATATTTCAGCCTCTGGCCTTTATCCATATTTTAGTACAGCTTATAGAGTTCGCGGTTGTATCTTCTCCGTCATTCCCCTTCTTCGCACTACAGATTAGAACATTCTAGAAAGAATTGAAATGATTAACTCATCTTAAACTTTGGATTTTCAAAAAAATTGTTTTATTTATTTGTGGGCGTGTCAGTGGGCGGATTTTGAAAAAATTTTATCCCGAGCAGTTTTAGGAGTCATACATCATATATAAAAAATTTCAGCTTTCTAGCTCAAAATTCGATTTTTTCCAAAATTTTGTTTTTTTGAGTTTGTGGGTCTGTGGGCGGATTTTAAAAATTCGTAAACTTGATTATTTCGGGACCCTAGAGAGTATATGGTTAAAATTTCAGCTTTCTAGGTCCAGTTTAAAGGCCTAAGTTTTGCCGACGGACGGACGGACGGACGGACGGACATGGCTAGATCGACATTGCTATCGATGCTGATCATAAATATAGTAACTTTTAGGGGTCTACGGGCAATAATAAGGTATGTTACAAACTATGCGTCAAAATTAATATACCCCTAGAATAGGGTATACTCATGTCTACACACTAAATGATAGTTTAAAACGCATTTATTTATAGTCAATTTGACTTATTACACCCAATACTAAAATAATCGTCCAATTTTGTCTGTTTAAATTTTGACATAATGTTCGTTTTTACGGCTATTTCGCTTAAATTTTGTAAAAAGGAGATTTCTTGAAAACTTCTGCTATTTTCTTCAGCCCATCTTAGAGTGCCGTTAAACATCATGATAGCATCTTGATGGGAAGCTAACGGAACATTAAAGGAATTTTTTTTAATAGTATGAATGCTCAAAGAAATCTCGCATTTACACTAAGGGCTCTATTTTCGCACAATTGTGTGCGGAAATCGAGCTGTAGTGCAAATATTTTACTTTGTGCGGAATTCGAGCATTTGCGTAAATCGAGCATTGCGTAAATCGAGCTTTGCCTGTATTTAGTTATTTTCTGATTGTTTTTTGTACTTCCGATTGCATCTTCTTCGGTTCATTTTCGGCGAGATTATGGTCAGAATTAAAGGTATCTTAATCCTCTCACTTTATGGCATCCCTACTGGTCCGCCTGTGCGGTTCACCGGCTAGACCCTGTTTCGGACTCCTTTTTCACTAAGGCTTATGCGTGCATGCTCCTATTATTGATTTTTGTTCTAACATATTTTTACGACACGGGTGATCTCCAGTCGTGACTCGGATATGCATTCACACTTGCGGGATAGTTTCAAGATGTTAAATGCGTCGCTAGGCTCACCTAGAAATTGCCTAGATAAGTTAAAATTGCCTAGATAAGAGTTATCCCTTAAGTCGCTTAATTTCTATTAAGTAGCAATTTGTTTACCATTGTTTTGTGGAGAATTGAAGTGTCATTTAATATTGTCCTAAAAGCAATAAAGAAACATTTGCTTTCTTCCCGGTTTTGATTTTTTTTTTTCCAAACTTTTAGTAGTTCATTTGCTAAAATGTTTGCCACTTTAATGTAAATATTTCGAAAAACTACTTGATCTGACTTTATTTACATACTTGCGTGTTTAAAAGTATATTACTGCTGTGAAAGTGTGTAATGAAAAGAACAACTTAAAAATGATAAATTATTTCAGAAATGTGAAATTGCCAACAAAATTCAGAAATCAACAAAAAATGATTGTCTCTCTCTCATATTGTTTATTATGGAAAGTACATTTTAACTTTGGCGTCATGTCAAAAGTCTCAGATAAGTGTTGTTTAATAAAATATATTCTTGTTAATTGAATGAGCACCATACTTTCTATTTCCTGAACTTATCATCTACCTTTGTACGATATTATTTTTATTTTCCACCATTCTTTTTCACACGTCTTCAGCCGTTCACGTAAATTTATCTTGACATTTGATTTCACTTTTTCACACATCGAAAATCGAACTAAGCATGGTTAAATAAGTTATCAGTTCACAACATCACAGAAGGAGTATCAACCTTATGATAAACTAGTGGGGTGAGTGCGACACAGAGGGTCCACACGATCAACTTCTTAGCATGATATGAACATGATAATCAATAAAAAAAATGAAGAGTTAAAGGATGAATAGATTTTAAAAAGAAAATAAAAATGCATTTTGTGTGGGTCTGCTATTAACATTAATTTAATCAATATTACCTATTTGATTCTTCTCCTCATTCATTACTTATATTGATTATTTTTGTTATATTTACACTTTTTTATGATTATAAAAAACTGGTAGCTGCTCCTTGATAAAAAATCAATGAAAATTATCTGAATTTTTGAAGTAAATGGATTGTGACCAGAAGAAATTAGATTGGATAAATATTTCTCAAGAAATTCTAAATCCATATTTTTTCAATCTTATTATTTAGAACAAAAGGCGGTTTGACCAAATTCAGTGTAATTTTTTTGTTCAGTTGATTTTTAGGTAAATACGCGTCGGTTAGCGCGAGAACGAAATCGATATTAATTTGTATTATCACGATAGGTATAGCCAGTCCCAAAGTAAAAGAAAGATTCCAACATGCGCAGTAGCAATTTATTTAAGGGATATTTTTGATCGCATGAAATTGTTAATGCTTTTCTCTACTTTATCTTTTTTGCAGCGATATTGGAAAACGTAATTATTTTATTATTGATACGTGTTTTAACTGTCATCGAGTTTCACCAATTAATTATTGTAGTAACTCATGAAAAAAGTTGAATGCACGAAGTAAAACATTGCAATTAAGAAAATAAAGAAATCATGAAAAATAGCACAATTGACATAAAATAATGTAAATCAAAGAAAATGAATACGTATCAATAAAAGATATTGTTTGACAAAATAAATAGTTGAGATTTTATTTGCGGTTAGCTACTGTTATAAATAGTGTTTTTATAAGTAGTTATTTGTTATATAAATAGTAAATAATATTAAACGGTATCCGATGTGTCGTTTTCAAAATCATCTCCATCAAATGAATCATCTGATGGGTGTATAATAATTGTTTCAGTGATTCTATCCCATACAATTTCTGCGCGGTGATATTCATCTTCTGTGCGTATTACCTTTTCACAAACAGAGTTCCAATTTTCCGGAGTTATTTTGTTGAATTATTCTTCCGCAATATTTTTGACATCGTCCACTTTAAAAGATGTATGTGTTGCTGCTACTCTGCTTTTTTACTATTCTCCATATATTTTGTATAGGATTTAGTTTCGGATGATAAGGGGGTAATCGTAAGACTTCATGGCACGCAATCCTATTGATGTCATCAATTTGAAGCTTTCGGAAGGACTTGTTTTGTTCTATTAATCCATATAGCTGTACTTTGCAGCTAGCTGGTTGGTAAGGTATTTTGTTTTCGGATAGCCATTTAATCATATCAACCATTAATGATGACAAGTTGGCGACATTACCATCAATTTTATTGTGATATGTTGCATTGTCCATAACAATAACTGATGGTTGTTCTAAGTTACAAAGAACCTATTCCCTTAACCATTTTGAAAAGTTTTCGTAGTTCATCTCATTATGGTAGTCACCAGTCTTGCTTCCAGATTTAAAAAGCAGTAGTCCATTTCTAACAAATCCTCCTTTTCCACCAGCAAGAGCTATAATCAAACGTGATTCTTTGGAAATGTTTGATTTTAAGCCCTCCAAGCTGAAATCTGTCCAAGTATTGGGTCGAGTATGTGAGCTATGAATATAACTTTCATCTACGAGGGCGGGTCAATAAGTCCGTGACTTTTGGAATAAAACACAGATTTTTTGATAAAAGAATAATTTTATTTTTCAACGTAGTCTCCCTTGAGCTCTATAAACTTTGTCCAACGCTTCTCCAATTTTTTTATCCCTTCCAAAAAAAATAATTTGTCGAGGTCCTCAAAATAGGCCTTTGTTTGCGAGATGACTTCATCATTGGAGTCAAATCTTTTTCCACCAAGCCATTTCTTCAGGTTTGGGAACAAGAAGTAGTCGCTCGGAGCCAAATCTGGAGAATAGGGTGGATGAGGGAGCAAGTCATAGCCCAATTCATGGATTTTTGCCATGGCAACTGCACATGTGTGCACCCTTGCATTTTCTTGGTGGAAAAGAACTTTTTTCTTGGCCAAATGAGGTCGGTTTTTTATCAAATCGTCATTGAATCGGTCCAATAAGTTGGCATAATATTCCCCATTGATTGTTCTTCCCTTTTGAAGGTAGTCAATGTGGATTATCCCGCGTGCATCCCAAAAAATAGTCGCCATAACTTTATTGGCTGACAAACCCACCTTGGCCTTCTTTGGCGCCGATTCACCCTTAGAAACCCACTGTTTTGACTGTTGTTTGGTCTCTGGTGTGTTGTGATGGATCCATGTTTCGTCCACGGTTACAAAAACGGCGCAAAAACTCCTCCATATTGCGATTAAACAACGCCAAACAACGGCCACAACGAAATTCAGTAAACCACTTTTTTACCATTGAAATCGATGGTGCAGAGTCCCCATAGCATTTTTCTTAGCTTAGCCTTGGTCTCGGTAATGGTTTTTTTTCGCAAGAAATAATGCTTAATAAGCACACGAAATTCACTTTTTTCCATTTTCTCCTTAATTAGTGAGTAGTCTGATAAAAATAGCTGTCAAACACAAACTAACTGACGCAGCAAGTTTAAATTTTGACAGGAGTCAACTGACAGATGCCTGTTGACAGGAGCAGTGTTGCTGTTTCAGTAAAGAGGTCAGAAATTCAAAAAGTCACGGACTTATTGACCCGCCCTCGTATATAAATAAGTGCGCAGCCTTTCTCGCGGAATTCTCGTACTTGGGCAAGTTTTATATCCGTTCGTTCGCATAAAATTCTTCGGTTGTTCTCTGTTTTCTTAAATTTGTATCCATTATTTTGTAAAACCCTGTGTAAAGATGATCGGATCATGTTGATCTACAAATCCGAAGCTATTCGTTGATTTAGAGCATTTCGGGTAATAATCATTTTTTTTTATGAAAATTGTTAATTATTCTTTTTATGACGCTGATGTCAAAGTTGTCGAGTCCGGTGACATAATGATTGTGAGGTCCTGTTTTTTGTGGACTGCTGACTGTACCGCTTCTTTCATACTCTTTAAAAATTCTCCATATTGAGCTTGTAGATACTCCTGTTATTTTGGATGTTTCTTTAATAAATTTCCAGCTCTGACCTCTCAAATGTGTTTCGACCTTTTCCATCTTATGTTTTATAACGTTGATGATAACGGCTCGTGCGGGTTTTCCTTTGCCAATAGAATCCATAATGGTGTTTTAAGGAGTATTTTGATTTATTGACAAAACATGAATGCTTGCTAACAAATCTATTACTTGCCTTTTTATATAAGTTTGGGATGTTTCCCTACATTTATATGAGGTGTTTTAAGTTATAATAGGTATAGTGTGGTAAAGGTCATACAAGTCATAAAAAAATAAAAAATTATAAAATCATGCAAAAAAACGTAAAAATATACCTATTATGCACTTGAAAAAATGGGTTATTAAATGTGGGTAGACACTTGGACACTTATGCCTTTCCATGAAAGTCGTATCGGGCGAGCCAGGTAAATTTTAAGTGAGTAGAAAAGTGACCCATCTTTTCTCAACTAACCTAAAAATCTACGTGTCTACCTGTATTCGTGTGAAGACCTGCGTGCACATGCATAAAGTATAACGGAAATTCCATTTCAACCCTTTTTTAATAGTTACTCAGTTACTCAAAACTCTGGCTTTCATTACTAAACACATATTTGAGAAGCGCAACACCCAGCGAATTTCCCATTTCTTTGGGGTGGGTAAATGTGCATATATTGCAAGCGCCAATGACGGTTCTGTGTGGATAATCACTCATGTGTCGAACTCGATCGTCGATCGCGAGAGATGTTTTTGCAAGCAGGGGTATGTTTGTTGTATGAAATGCGCACATATTTTTTTTAGCTGTAGTTCTGGTTGGAAAAGTAGTTTTGTTGTCGCTATGAGAATAAAATCAGACCTGCACAAGAAATGTTCACTTAAGTTTGGGACGGGCTATACCTACTAGGAACGAAAAAAATGTTCACCAACGTACATACATGAGGACGTACATACACACATACACACATACACACACATGCATCTAAAAATACATTTGAAAAAAATAGTGTGACCATCGAATTTTAAAATATCTTGCAAATTACGATTTTCATTTTTGGAACAATTATAATAACATCCCGAATGCTGCTATGTTAATCAGTCTTTTTGTTATAAAAAAAATATCTTCTTAAAGCCTTTAAGTTTTAAAATATATGTTGTAAATCTCGAACTTGCAAAATAAAGGGGGCCGCCTTTTCGAAATTTGTAGAAAACATAGGGACGGGCTACAGTCCGCTTGGGCGAACTGTTGGATACCCTATTCTTATTCCTATCCCTCATAAGTGGGCGTGACAAAAGTCTAAGTATGGTTGAATTGTTAAGAACGCTCTACATATTTTGTTATATAACATTTAAAGGATTTTATCAAAAAAAAACGCTCCCTAGCTCAATCTTGGGTGTTTCAATAAAATTGTTTTATATGCACATTTACCCACCAATTTTCAGAAAAAAAAAATAAAAAAATTGTTTGCGTGTCAGTGGGCGGATTTTAAAAATATTTACACATGAGCATAAAGCGCCCATAGAGAGTATATATTATAAATTTCAGCTCCCTAGCTCAAACTTTGAATTTTCAGAAAAAAAAAAAATAAAAAAATTGTGGGCGTGTCAGTGTCAGTTAAAAATATTTACACATGAGCATAAAGCGCCCATAGAGAGTATATATTATAAATTTCAGCTCCCTAGCTCAAACTTTGGATTTTCAAAAATTAATATAGGTACCCTTAGAATAGGGTATACAAAAATTGTTTTATTTATTTATGGGCGTGTCAGTGGGCGGACGGACGGACGGACATGGCTAGATCGACATTACTATCGATGCTGATCATAAATATAGTAAATTTTAGGGGTCTACGGGCAATATTAAGGTATGTTACAAACTATGCGTCAAAATTAATATACCCTTAGAATAGGGTATAAAAACTCAGTGTTCATATGAAAAGGTCGAATGATTTTATTTGAATAAAAAGTGTAGATATGGGGGTTTTGTATGGAATATACTATCCTATAAATGTCCGCCTCGTGAAAAATAATAAACTGGTGTGGAAGCTTTACCCCTTCACATTATATGCAAAATCGAGCTGAATATTTAGCTAATATACCAAGTTTTTTTAAAACCCTCAACTTGATGCACTTACAAAAACTTCCAGCCCGTGGATCCGCTCTAGCTTTCACTTTACCGTTTCTCCCAATTTTCTATTTAATAGCTTGTTTTATATAGGGTGTGTCAGACTTAATGTTCAATACTTTGGAAATAATTTTTGGAAATTGTTCTATGGTAAGGGGCTATTCAGGAGGAAGAAAAGATTCTTCCTTAACGGCGGTAAGGCTATGATCATGATTAAATGGATCACAACCCTCCCACTGAACTGCATGCCTACTGGTCCGCCTGTGCGGTTCTCAAATGAATAAATTATTTAGTGATGATATAAGAAAAGCCTTACTTTTGTGTACACTGGCGCATATTAATACAAACTATATTATTAATACTAATCTTGAGATATTAAATTTTTAAACCAGTTCCGTTTTTCTTGCCAATTTAAATACATATTTAACTTCCATGTTACTTTTCTCCAAAAAATGTCTAAATAACATATTGTATATTGCTTTTTTCTTATTGACGTAACAGTAATAAAAACTATTTTTAATTAATATGTTTTCGGAGAAACCCATCGATTTTATGATACTTTTGAGAATCTGGGCCCTTTTGAGTTTTGAATTCATTTTGTATTGATTATTAAATATCAACGTACATACTAGTCAAACATGATTCAATCTGACTTAAAATTAACAGAATACTTATTCTAAATTAATAGTCCTAATGCGGACACTCTAAATTTAACTACTCGTATATTTATTGAATTTCGGCGTAAGACTATTTACGAACTAATCTCACATTTTATATTTCCATCGAAACAATTTTTTAAAACTCGGCATTATTACTTAAGTTTTGTATAAAACAAATTACAAACTAATTATTCTACTTACTTAAACTACTTAACGTATTCTAACTATAATAAGGATTCTGAGCACTCGTTGCCTTACGCAACAAGTGGTCAAAATACTAATTGCTATCCGAGCGCATAGCAATCGTCAACTTGCACACACGCTGTCATGAGCCGACTGAACATCACGATAAGTTGGCGAGCCCACAAGTTGACGAGCCCGGCCTCTCTCAGAAATGCCCTAGCTTACTTAATCTAACTTACTAACTAAGAAGATTTTACCTAGAGTAACGCAACGTCCTGGCATGATTAAAAAAAGGTTCAGACATTAAACAAATTAACCAAACAGCAATCACTTAAACTAATATGTTAACAAGCGACAAATAGTTAAATTGAGAATTGATTTTGGAAATCTAGAAAAAGTGTACGAAAACAATAAAATTGGGATTTGCTTTCGTAAAAGTACGTATAACGCATTCTAATTTCACCAAAAATCAGTTGATTCCCAAAACAATGGTAACAAGGCCATCTATAGTTGACTTTGTTTATCATTAGAATTAGGTTCTTAGCAGATTTTTTAATTGGATTCATACGCGATCTACGATAGGCATAGACGACATGATGGTGGTAAAGGTGCGTCTGGTTGCGTGAAGAATACTGATGACGCTACCGTTCACTAGGATCGCTTGGACGACAATCGTGCATAAAATGTCACGATGAGAGCCCTGGATCAGACAGAAATCGAACGAAAATCCCTTTTCGAAATATCAAATATAGTTAAATCAAGTCAATCTTACCACTTAAAGTATGTAAAGGGTCTTCCATTAACCGTAGACATACGTTTAAAAAAAACGACTAATCCTACGTTGACGGGTCGTTTTCGACCCTCGTATGTTTTATAAGGGAATTAAACAAAAAGGAATATTTCTTAAAACGGAAACTTTATTAATGAAGTTTTAATAAAAATAAATAAATATAGAAGCAATTTATTATTATTGTTTAAACATTTTCGACACATTTAACACACACATTACGATTGTGTTTACTTTTACAGATACTCTGGATCGATTTGCATAAAAATGATAAAAGCATTCAATGCTGATATATCTATAATGTTCGAAAATACGCACATTGGCCAACGATTAGTTTTTCGTTTCGCGCTAAAGCCAGATAGCATTTTATCGGCATTATCAACACCACCTTTTGTTTTGTTATAAAATTGTATAATTTCCGGCATCATTTTGGGCTCAGGTCCTACTTCAAGACTTTGGTGCATAGTGCTTTGGACGACGGTGCATTTATTTTTTTTACTCATATACGAAACAAGTGTAGTAGAATCCGTAAATGCAACTGTTGATTGAATCAGTGGTAGCTTTTTTCTAACAAAAGTTTTGGTGGTATACTTCTTTTATTTTTCCGAACTGTGCCGACCATGGTCAGATTCTTCTGAAGCAATTTTTGTCCAAGTTGGTATGAGGAAAACAAGTTATCCATCGTAATGTTGTGGCCCTTCAAGCCTTTAACTAGTTCCAAACCCACGCGCTCACCTTGATTTTTTTCTGCTTCACCACCAACTGATTTTCCTAAGTACGGTTGAATCCTCCAGACGTATAATGTTTCAGCACAAGTGCAAACCCAAAACTTCAAGCCGTATTTTTCCGGCTTGTTAGGCATGTACTGTCTAAATGAGCATCTGCCATGGAAACCTAGTAGCTGTTCGTCCACCGTAACACATGGTGATGGGTTATAAAATAAAGGAAGCAATTCAACCCATTTGTCCCATAAACTGTGAATCGGTGCAAATTTATCAATTGCTGTCATTTGATTCTGTCTGCGGCTGGTTGGATCGTCAAAACGTAGAACTTTCATTATGTATTGTAAGGTCTCTTTAGACATAATTGCTCTGAAAATAGGTCGCCCAAAATTGGCGTCAAACAAATCTTCAACGCGCTCTGTTTTCGATCTGCGAATAACCAAATCCGTTCAAAAACAAAAATACTTTTCTGTCGGAATAACTTACTTGTAAACACCAGCAAGTATCAAAACACCAATATATGCATGAAGCATGTCTCCGTGCATGGCTTTGTGTTTGTCGCCAAACTTGGAGCGCCCAAAGTTATTTGTATTGTCGATTATGATTTTTTCGACATGAGTTGGAAAAAATAATAAAAAACATAGGGACTGGCTACAATCCGCTTGGGCGAACTGTTGGATACCCTATTCTTATTCCTATCCCTCATAAGTGGGCGTGACAAAAGTCTAAGTATGGTTGAATTGTTAAGAACGCTCTACATATTTTGTTATATAACATTTAAAGGATCTCAGGAGTCAACGAAAAAACTTAAACGATGCCCCCACCCTTAATTTTAGTCGCACAGGCATCAATCATTCCTTAGGTACTGAATCTGGAACTATTGAATCGATTCCCAGGCCAAAATCTATTTTCATTTCTCGGCTAAAATCAAACACTTCAACAGACGATGTCTTGAACCACTTGGTCTCGAGAAACTTGATTCCAAAAAATGATTCAATTAAATGCACCAAAATCAGCAAGGCTGATGGGTTTATTGCGTCATTCAAAATTGTTGCCCCTTCAGATTATTTCGAAATACTGTGCAATAACACTGCATGGCCTTAAAATACGTTAGTTAAAGAATTTACACCCCGTTCGACTAAAAGTCGTAGGAAAGACTGTCCGTCCGTGTTAAAAAACCCAATAGGCTGTCCCTCTACTATCAAAATGTAAGGGGACTCCGCACAAAAACCGCTGAAATATATATTTATAGCCCTCTCTCATGATATCTTCTTCTTGACGGAAACATGGCTTAATGCCGGAATTTTAGACACGGAACTCTTCAATCATGAGTTCTCCGTATTCAGAAACGACCGTCATGAAAATGACCTGAAAGCGCTTGGAGGAGGTGTCCTGATTGCTGTTCGCTCCAACTTTGAGTCACGAAAGATTGACTTTCCATTTCCACTAAATATCGAAATTATCTGTTTAAAAATGTTGCGTAGGTGAGCCGGGGTAAACACAGAATTAAAAATGCGCGTCTAATTAATACAATGAACTTTAATTATAGGAAAAGATTACTAAACTACAAATGAAACATAGGGGCGGGCTACAGTCCGCTTGGGCGAACTGTTGGATACCCTATTCTTATTCCTATATCTCATAAGTGGGCGTGACAAAAATTTAAAGGATTTTATCGAAAAAACTAAGCTTTTGTAAATAAAAACGCTCCCTAGCTCAAACTTTGGTTTTTCAATAAAATTGTTTTATTTAATTGTGGGCGTGTCAGTAGGCGGATTTAAAACAAATTTAAGTATGAGCATAAAGGGCACCTAGAGAGTATATACTATAAATTTCAGCTCCCTAGCTCAAACTTTAGACTTTCAAAAATAAAAAATAAAAAATTGTGGGCGTGTCAGTGGGCGGATTTTGAAAATATTTACACATGAGCATAAAGGGCCCCTAGAGAGTATATATTAAAAATTTCAGCTCCCTAGCTCAAATTTTGGTTTTTCAAAAAAAATATTTTATTTAATTGTGGGCGTGTCAGTGGGCGGATTTTGAAAATTTTATGTCCCAAGCAGTTTTATGGGCCAAAGATCATATATAAAAAATTTCAGCTTTCTAGCTCAAAATTCAATTTTTCCCAAAATTTGTTTTATTTAATTGTGGGCGTGTCAGTGGGCGGATTTTGAAAATTTTATGTCCCAATCAGTTTTATGGGCCATAGATCATATATAAAAAATTTCAGCTCTCTAGCTCAAAATTCGATTTTTTCCAAAATTTTGTTTTTTTGAGTTTGTGGGCGTGTCTGTGGGCGGATTTCAAAAATTCTTAAACTTGATTATTTCGGGACCCTAGAGAGTATATGGTTAAAATTTCAGCTCTCTAGGTCCAGTTTAAAGGCCTAATTTTTGCCGACGGACGGACGGACGGACGGACGGACATGGCTAGATCGACATTACTATCGATGCTGATCATAAATATAGTAACTTTTAGGGGTCTACGGGCAATATTAAGGTATGTTACAAACTATGCGTCAAAATTAATATACCCCTAGAATAGGGTATAATGAATCCATCAATGCTATAATATTTTCGGAACGGGCTCGAGCGCCTGAAAACACAATCTTGAACAAGAATGAACCGAAGATATGTAAATATTCTTACCAGATGGAATCAATGGAACTGGGCTCCAAACTGTGTTGTCCTTCGAAACAAACAAATTATCATTACTCGCGGATTCCACACTTTCGTTATCTGTTTCACTTGATTCACACTCTTCGGGAACAAAATCTTCATCACTACCCGAAGAAAACTCTTCATCACTTGAAAACAACTGGACATTTTACCGAAATATTTGTTTTTATTTGATTGAATATAAATAAATAATAAATTTCACTCCCTTTTTCAATGCAATCGAAACGAAATTTCCCTACAGAATGCGAAAACATATGACGGGTCGAAAACGACCCAATATGAAAAAAGACCCAAATTCAAAAAAAGCAATGACATCTTAGTTTTAAAAAATGTTCACGGTTAGATTTCGATGGATTATAGTTAATAAATAATAAATAATATAATAATAATATAATAATAATAATTAAATAATAATTACTTAGTTTTTAAAATATCTGAAGTAGAAAAAAAAATGGGTCGAAAACGACCCCAACGTTGGTCTACGGTTAAGGACTTGACAACTTCTTTTTTTAAATAAAATGAGATATCTCAAAATTTATGAATTCAAAATTTATGAATGTAACTCGACTTCATTCATATGTTCACCACGGGAACGTATACAGCGGTCGATACGTTAAACCTAATTTTCGATAACTCGACCACAGACTTCGACCGATACGGCCGCTATTTCTCGTTCAATATTGGCTCTAAGCTCCTCTAACGTCGCCGGCTTGTTGGTATAGACCAATGATTTAATGTAGCCCCTTAAAAAAAGTCTAGATGCTTTAAATCACACGATCACGGTGGCCAATGGACGGGTCCGTTTCTCGAGATAACACATTCACCAAACTGAGACTTGAATGAAAAGATATTCAATTTTTTTGTTAAATTATACTTTATTACTTTTGTTCTTTTTGATTTTCACAACTTTTTTATTTAATTGTTGTTATCGCGACGCGTTTCGTAGATTTTTCGCCATCATCGGGCGACTTGAGTTTCGTGACTGGGTCTGTCAATAACTCGATTGTTGCACCCGCTGTGTGGCTTTTGGCACCGTCTTGTTTGAATTACATATCACTGATGTCCAATTCATGCAATTGCTCAAAGAAATAAGGTTCCAACATGTCTCTGTAGCGAATACCATTTACCGTAACGTGACGGTAATTTTCATCGACGAAAAAAAACGGCCCAATGACGCCACCGGCATGAAAACCTCACCAAACAGTGACTTTTTGCGGATAAAGTGCTGTTTCATGAAGCACATGAGGGTTCTCACATATACAGTAATGCATATTTTGCTTATTGACGAAGCCGTTTAACCAAAAATGCGCTTCATCGCTGAAGATGATTTTGCGATGAAATTCTTCATTTTCTTCCATCATGTATAGAGCAAAATTCGAAAACGTATTTCGCTTCATATGATCAAGTGGCTTTAGTTCTTGAGTCAGCTTGATCTTCTAAGGGTGTAGGCCAAGATCCTTAGGCAAAATTCGCCGTAATATGGTCTGGGAGAGACCCAATTCTTGAGAACGCCGTGAAATTAACTGATTTATCTGGTTTGCGACGGACGCCTCTGTGGCAGCAATATTCTCCACACTTCATGCAAAACGTAGTCTCACTGACACAGCAACCTCAACCATCGAATATTCTGAATCAAAGTTTTTCACTAGACTATGAACTGATTTTAGGTACTGGGACGACCGAAGATTGGCGTTAACGCTCTTAAAGTTGCGACCACGGACTCGGAATTTCGGTAGTAAATTTTAATTATTTGTAAACGTTGTTCCTTCGTGTACTTCAAAATGATGAAAATGTTGATTTTACTTTGACATTGACAGTTCGATAATCGGTTTTAGGGTGCGGTCACACTGAAAGTTTGAAGTTGTGAAGTGGCTAATGAAAGCCAATATATATTCCCGGCAATGTATGAAATTAGGAATTCTTCAGAATGCCTATGTATAATAAAAAGGATCTTAAAAAATCAACTGAATTTTTAATGTAAGTCTTTGGACTTTGTTTTGTTGGCTGCAACTGTATGAGGTTGAACAAAATACATCCAAGTATAGCATGGATTTCAAGAAATTTTGCACAGGTATAGGGGAAGGTGTTGTACCATTGTCCGAGGGGCACTTCTCAGCAAAATACTAAGCATGCAAACATTATGTTCTTCTATAAAATGGTCCCATTTCGTTCATTTATGTTCTCAAATTGTTTGTGGATGCCAAGCTGTACGCATCTAAAAGAGGATCGAGAAAACCTGACCTGGACTACAAAAAGGAGGTGCTTAGCGGATTACGGTTTTTTTTCTTACCATTTCTATGGTCGATTGGGGTAAAAGTATTTATTTTCTTTTGGTGGAAGCACATTGTCATATATATGCGTCTTTAATGAAACACTAAAAATTAAAATTGTTTGCATAAGTGGTGTTAGTGTAACTTAGACCTATCGTAGTGCGTGTATCCTTGACCAGCCTAAGCTACATGTTATTAATTTAGTTTTAAGAAAATTTGTTAATGGTATTCCAGAAAAATATGCCAAGAAGTAAAACAGTTTATCTCGAGCCAATTGTCTCTGAAGACATATTTTTCAGGTTTTTCTAGGGGTATATTAATTTTGACTCATAGTTTGTAACATACCTTAATATTGCCCGTAGACCACTAGAAGTTACTATATTCGCGATCAGCATCTATAGTAATACCGATCTAGCCATGTCCGTCCGTCCGTCGGCAAATATTAGGCCCGATGACAAGACTAGATACAAGGTGGCGCAAAAGTCATCATCCTATCGGAAGAAGCATAATTTTTGCAAATGGCGGCAAATGTAAATTCTACTTTGATATTAGTGAAGTTAACTGATACAGAAAAAAGATACCAATTAACATAATCCAAAAGCAGAACCAAAGTTTTTCATTCATAAACCAAATTACAGCGAATGAACATCGGGTGACACCTGACAACTTATGCGCCACCTTGTACATGCTATCAACAAATAAACAAACATCTGTCCACCGCCTAGGGCAAAATGTCACTATTGATAGCAACAGTTTCGAGGTAGTTAAGGAGTTCATCTACCTCGGAGTAAACATGACTCCACGAATGACACTTTAGTGGAGATCCGGCGAAGAATTACCCTAGGAAACCGCTGCTACTTCGGTTTGGCAAAACAACTGGGTTCAAAACTCCTAACTCGGAAGACGAAATGTGTGCTTTACAAAACCCTTATCCTGCCGAGTACTGGATGATAAGCAGGAAGGGAGAGCTGATACTGGGCTCCTTCGAAAGAAAAATTCTACGGCGGATTTTTGGTCCTGTGTGCGATGAGGGCGAATGGAGGAGAAGATACAGCCGCGAACTCTATGAGATGTACCAAGATGTGGATGTAGTCCGAAAAGCCAAAATACGTCGAGTACATTGGTTCGTCCACATCGAGCGAATAATGCTCCAGCTAAGAGGATCTTCGAATCCCAGCCTCCATGTTCGAGAAGACAAGCAAGACCGAACCTCCGTTTCAGAGACCAAGCCATCGCGGATGCCAGAGCGCTTGGTCTGAACAACTGGAAGCAGCGTGCCCGGGATCGTAGAGGATGGAAGGCTGCAGTATTTCAGGCAGAGACTCTCCACGGGTCGGGAGCCCGTTAAGCAAGCAAGCACTCTGTAGGAGCTCTTAATGGTCATGTGGAAACATTTTTGAAATTCCGCTTACTGACACGCCCACTTAAAAAAAACTAACCATTTTTTTGAAGAAATAATTCGCAAAGTATGTAGTTAAAGTCGTTTTGAGCAATTCCTTTATATAAAGTTTTCCGTCCTGCCCACTTTTAAGGGGCTTTTTTTACAAAAACTTTGTTTTTTCAATAAAATCCTTTAAGTGTTGTATAACAAAATATGGAAATCCTTCTTAACAATTCTACCATACTTAGATTTTGGGCATGCCCACTTAATGAGCGAGAGGAATAGGAATAGTGTATCCAATTACATAGACTGCATTTTTATTTCGCACAAAAAAAACGATGCAGTAATTATTTGTTTGTTTTGCTACTGTTTTGAAATGAACATTTTTTGTTACTTTTTTTTAAAACAATAAACGTATTCATCTTTTGAGAATTGCGAAACGTTTAGTGGAAATGTATGTCCAAGGTGCAGCCAAATCTTGTACCTTGGTTCGTTTGAGTTGCAATAGAAAAGTTATGTTTCTTAAGAATGGTTATCACCTTCTCCAAATCCCCCAGTGAACCCAAGCAGGTTGTCATTCAAAGCATTTGTTATTACATTTGCAAAGTAAACTGCGGTAACGATGCATAATGTGAAAGCGAAAATTAATTTTTCGACCAAAATAAATAAATAAACATAGGGACGGGCTACAGTCCGCTTGGGCGAACTGTTGGATACCCTATTCTTATTCCTATCCCTCATAAGTAGGCGTGACAAAAGTCTAAGTATGGTTGAATTGTTAAGAACGCTCTACATATTTTGTTATATAACATTTAAAGGATTTTATCAAAAAAAAACGCTCCCTAGCTCAAACTTTGGTGTTTCAATAAAATTGTTTTATTTAATTGTGGGCGTGTCAGTAGGCGGATTTAAAAAAAATTAACACATGCGAATAAAGGGCCCCTAGAGAGTATATATTATAAATTTCAGCTCCCTAGCTCAAACTTTGAATTTTCAAAAAAAAAAAAAATAATAATTGTGGGCGTGTCAGAGGGCGAATTTTTAAAATATTTACAAATGAGCATAAAGGGCCCATAGAGAGTATATATTATAAATTTCAGCTCCCTAGCTCAAACTTTGGATTTTCAAAAATTAATATACCCTTAGAATAGGGTATAAAAAAATTATTTTATTTATTTGTGGGCGTGTCAGTGGGCGGATTTTGAAATTTCTAGCTCAAAATTCGATTTTTTCCAAAATTTTGTTTTTTTTTGAGTTTGTGGGCGTGTCTGTATGCGGATTTCAAAAATTCGTAAACTTAATTATTTCGGGACCCTAGAGAGTATATGGTTAAAAATTCAGCTCTCTAGGTCCAGTTTAAAGGCCTAATTTTTGCCGACAGACGGACGGACGGACGGACATGGCTAGATCGACATTACTATCGATGCTGATCATAAATATAGTAACTTTTAGGGGTCTACGGGCAATATTAAGGTATGTTACAAACTATGCGTCAAAATTAATATACCCTTAGAATAGGGTATAATTAAAACTGTCATAATGGCGAACAGGAAAGGAATGCCTAGGTATTATTTTATTTTATTTGTTTTTTAATTGCTTGAAACTAATTTTGGGACAATTTTAATTGTATTTGTTTGATGCAGTTGAAAACGGATGAAGAGAAGTCGCACCCTCTTCACGTAGAACACAAAGTGAATGGGTCAGGAAACGAGAAGAATACGCTAATAGCTCGAAATGAAAGTCAACTAATTTAGTCCATAACTAGGTTAAGGTATGATTTTTTGAATACAAGATACATCGATTTTGTATACTGATTTGTTTCTTAATTTCCTGATGTTTTCGGCGATTGTGATTTTTGCTTCGTTTTTGGACTTTTAGTTGTAGATTTCTTTTCTGGTTCTTTTTCCCTTTCGAAGTCGACTGTATCTTTTGGTTCATTCTCTTCTTCCGCTACTTGAACTAGAGTATTTGAAATTTCATTTTATGGAACATTTTCAAAATCCCTCTCCGTAACGGCGCTTAGAGCGATTACAGATCTTTGTTTGCGATATTGTTGTGCATTTCTTGTAAAAATCATCAGTGTTGTTGTGTATACTCGCAGCCGATGCATAAAACTCTGGATGTGTAGAACAACCGTATCTACCTAGAGAGCAAACTTCAGTCCCAAACTATGGATTACTTTTAAGAAAACCTAATCGATATGGAAGCTCAAAAATGCACATAATAGAAGTCATCCAGATGCGAACGTTCTGAATTTTGAAGAATTTGGCGCACAGCACCTCGTAAACTTTCTTCGCATTTGATCGTAAAACATGCTTTAGGCTGTACCACATCCAGAGCACAATCCATGATTGCGACTTAATTTGAAGCAACGTGTCGACCAATGAACTCCTGCAAACAAAGAACATACGACTGTAGTGCTTCCACCTCCAAATCTTAGTTTATATACGTTGTAGCCTGGAGACTCTTAATTATAGTCTTGGATACGACTTTATTGATTTGTGACACTGAGATGGAAACTAAAATCGCACAACAATGAATTCCAATTGCATTTTCCCCTTCCTTGATGAACACCTTACAGAACTTGATTGTTCAATGGAAGTATGCGTTTCCTTCAGCAGTAATATTTCTACCATTAGGTTATTGATGGGATGCTTCTCGAGATGTTCCTAAACAAGATTTCGATCGTTGGTCAGGGGGCCATTCTTAAATGCGCTGGTGTGCGTGATTTCTGCTACGATTTCAACAACAACTGCAAATAAGTTATTTGTACCGGAAAACTAATGGGACTTTGTTTAACTCACCTGCAACCGAGTATTGTTATCGGTGACTAGATTCTATATATACTTGATAATTACTTCAACGATTTTCTCTTCCACATCGTTTGATTTTCAAGTTGTAGAAATTAATTTCTTTAGATTTTCGCAGAGAACAATTTTATCGCCCAAGTAGAAGAGATAGAGGATCTCACACAAGGAGAGAATTCATTGTTATTCTATTTAAATAAACCTGTCCAACATTTTGAGTTGCACGAAACATGGAAATATGAGGAGAATATTTCAAAATAAGAAAAAGACTAGCAAACTTCTAGAGAAGTTTGCTGACAATGCAAATATTATTTGCTTTCGTTTGATGAAATAAATAAATAAATAATGCACCCAATTACAACAGCCGAACGACATAACCATTATTTAACACTGAATAAATACCTATATTCAATAAAAATAATATACGAAACACAGCCACACTGCACACACTAAGATGACAATTCAATTTATCAGAAATGACAGCAAAGCCATTCCGAAATTTAAAAAAAAAATGGCATAAATGGTCATTAGGTCATGCATGACCCTATTTTGACAGTGGAACGGTCAAAAATGGTCGTTATTTGCCCACTTGGCATACAGTCTAATCTTACCTTTACGATTAGTTATTTGTACTTCTTACCCAGCAACTGTTATTGCTGTCATTATTGGCTACACAGCGCGGGCGTTAGGGAAATTAGGATTAGAAGAAGGGGAGAGTTGCCGATGCACGTTGGTTTTAAATGTTTGTAGGTTATAATGTAGAGGAAAAATAGAACGTGGAAGAGCATTCCACATTTGTGTTGTACGGCAGAGGAAAGATTCTTTGTACTTGACTGTACGTCCGAATACAGGCTTGAGGGTGAACTGATGGGCACTCCTTGCATGGCGGGTATTGCGGGTGAAATGTTCAAGGGGTGGAATGCAACTAGCTATTTCGTTAGAGCACTTATGATGGAAATAACGATAAAATAACGAAAGACAGGAGACATTGCGACGATGACTTAGAGAGTCAATCGATCTCGCTATGGAGATTGTAAGCACACTCATTGATCGTGTGCCCCATGACATTCAATGTACACTTGATACACTATTTATATATCGGCAGTGCAAGAATTAGAGCTATGACAATGGGCGCGTTCAATTTGCAAGGCAACTACTAGTCCCTACTATTTTACCTTTCCTCATTGTTCAAATAACTCACGTGACCATCGTTTGGCAAGTGATAGAAATTTAATTAGTAGGGAACTTGCAGTTGCCTTGCAAATTGAACGCGCCAAATGTTTTGTTCTGTTTTTAAGTGTCTGTGTTAGTGGGTCAGTGGTGTCTATGAAACACTTGACTTGATACTATTAACACTCTTGACGTATCATTGTAGGAAGTGTGAAATTGGTTTGTTTATAATTTGATCATTAGAACACGATATATTGTGTGGACTGTTATGCGACACAATGTAGGAGTACAGTATTCCGTCGACAATTTTTAAAATAAAATCTGTCTATCTAATCTATCGATCTAGAAAGCTGAAATTGAAATTTTTAAAATCCGCCCTCTGCCACACTCACAATTTAAAAAAGAGCGAGATATGCTTTGATCGGCATTTAATAAAAATTCGATCGCTTGTGATATTCTACTATATTCACACGTTTTAAGTCTAAAAAAAAGGTATTCCATCATTCCACCAATTTTATCCTTGAAAAATGTGATTTTCAAACTCTTTTTATTTTTATGAAAAAAAACAAACTATTTGTCTGGTGCCCGTTAAGTAAAATCTTGCCTGGCTTAGTTACATTAAACTTTATTTCATGGTACCGATTGTGGGGTTCGTTTCTTTATTAATAATCCTGTCGATTTTGCCACATCTATATATTAATACGGAGTTGCCTATAACGTGTTTCCCCCCTTTTTTGCTATTATACGTCACATATAGATATGCCAACACTATATATATTTGGGTAGGGGGCAATATATAGAAGTTCACAATACAAAAATTATCCACATATATAACACACATTATGAATTACAGCAGGTAAAATGAAGCGAATTGGATGAAATTACAACAACAACAACATTGCTGTGTGAGGCAATAATCTGCCAATCGGAACGCAAAAATTTTATATCATGAAGTTACTTGAAAATGCTTGAAGTTACTTGAAAATGCTTGAAAATGCTTGAAAATACTTCAAGTTACTTGAAGTTACCAACAACAACATTGCTGTGCATGTTATGCATTTGATAATGCTTGAACATACTTGAAATTACTTGGACATGCTTGAAGTTACTTGAAAATGCTTGAAGGTCCTTGAAAATGCTTGAAGTTACTTGAAGTTACTTGAAAATGCTTGAAAATACTTGAAGGTACTTAAATATGCTTGAAAACTTGAAGTTACTTGATAATGCTTGAACATACTTGAAGTTACTTGAAGTTACCTGAAAATGCTTGAAGTTACTTTAATTTACTTGAAAATGCTTGAGGTTACTTGAAAATGCTTGAACACATGAAGTTACTTGATAATGCTTGAACATACTTGAAATTACTTGGACATGCTTGAAATTACTTGAAAATGCTTGAAGTTACTTGAAAATGCCGGAAACATTTTATATCATGTGAAATGAAGGAATGCAATGTGGAAAATTTTCATTCTCCGATTAATATGTATAACAGTCGACTTTGTTTTTTTCTCAACTTATAGAATAAATTGGTCGAATTTCGACCACGGGGCGACCCCTAGTTCTCTTTTATTTTACAGTTTGCCTAATATCAACTCGGCATTCAATACAATGCCTAGGCAAAGTGTGTAATAGTTTCCAAAAACTAGCCTACATTGCCCGTAACACAATATACTTTAAGAACGTTTATGCTAAGTCTGCTTTTCGCAGCAGGTTATTTGAAATATTTGAACCACCATCGTACTGTCTTGAGTGGGAGCCATTTTATGCTGGAGTCCGCCAGAACGATAGGATATGATTATTTTGTATTATCGATAAAAGATAGATTGTGAAAGCATGAAGTCAGTAACTTAAATCGGAAGGCTTCACAATTCAGTGGCGTGGCGTCCATATAACACGATTCCTACCGTCTTCCCTTTTAAAAATCCACCAAAAGTAAGCACTATCTGCCAAATAAATATATGAAAAATGAAACCCGTCCCGTATTTATACCCTATTATAAGGGTATATTAATTTTGACGCATAGTTTGTAACATACCTTAATATTGCCCGTAGACCCCTAAAAGTTACTATATTTATGATCAGCATCGATAGTAATGTCGATCTAGCCATGTCCGTCCGTCCGTCCGTCCGTCCGTCCGTCCGTCTGTAGCCAAAAATTAGGCCTTTAAACTGGACCTAGAGAGCTGAAATTTTAACCATATACTCTCTAGGGTCCCGAAATAATCAAGTTTACGAATTTTTGAAATCCGCCCACAGACACGCCCACAAACTAAAAAAAACAAAATTTTGGAAAAAATGCTTGAGGTTACTTGAAAATGCTTGAACACATGAAGTTACTTGATAATGCTTGAACATACTTGAAATTACTTGGACATGCTTGAAATTACTTGAAAATGCTTGAAGTTACTTGAAAATGCCGGAAACATTTTATATCATGTGAAATGAAGGAATGCAATGTGGAAAATTTTCATTCTCCGATTAATATGTATAACAGTCGACTTTGTTTTTTTCTCAACTTATAGAATAAATTGGTCGAATTTCGACCACGGGGCGACCCCTAGTTCTCTTTTATTTTACAGTTTGCCTAATATCAACTCGGCATTCAATACAATGCCTAGGCAAAGTGTGTAATAGTTTCCAAAAACTAGCCTACATTGCCCGTAACACAATATACTTTAAGAACGTTTATGCTAAGTCTGCTTTTCGCAGCAGGTTATTTGAAATATTTGAACCACCATCGTACTGTCTTGAGTGGGAGCCATTTTATGCTGGAGTCCGCCAGAACGATAGGATATGATTATTTTGTATTATCGATAAAAGATAGATTGTGAAAGCATGAAGTCAGTAACTTAAATCGGAAGGCTTCACAATTCAGTGGCGTGGCGTCCATATAACACGATTCCTACCGTCTTCCCTTTTAAAAATCCACCAAAAGTAAGCACTATCTGCCAAATAAATATATGAAAAATGAAACCCGTCCCGTATTTATACCCTATTATAAGGGTATATTAATTTTGACGCATAGTTTGTAACATACCTTAATATTGCCCGTAGACCCCTAAAAGTTACTATATTTATGATCAGCATCGATAGTAATGTCGATCTAGCCATGTCCGTCCGTCCGTCCGTCCGTCCGTCCGTCCGTCTGTAGCCAAAAATTAGGCCTTTAAACTGGACCTAGAGAGCTGAAATTTTAACCATATACTCTCTAGGGTCCCGAAATAATCAAGTTTACGAATTTTTGAAATCCGCCCACAGACACGCCCACAAACTAAAAAAAACAAAATTTTGGAAAAAATCGAATTTTGAGCTAGAAAGCTGAAATTTTGTATATATGATCTATGACTCCTAAAACTGCTCAGGATAAAAAATTTTCAAAATCCGCCCACTGACACGTCCACAAATAAATAAAACAATTTTTTTATAACCTATTCTAAGGGTATATTAATTTTTGAAAATCCAAAGATTGAGCTAGGGAGCTGAAATTTATAATATATACTCTCTATGGGCCCTTTATGCTCATGTGTAAATATTTTTAAAACCCACAATTTTTTTTTTTTTTTTTTTGAAAATTCAAAGTTTGAGCTAGGGAGCTGAAATTTATAATATATACTCTCTAGGGGCCCTTTATTCTCATGTGTTTTTTTTTTAAATCCGCCTACTGACACGCCCACAATTAAATAAAACAATTTTATTGAAACACCTAAGTTTGAGCTAGGGAGCGTTTTTTTTTGATAAAATCCTTTAAATGTTATATAACAAAATATGTAGAGCGTTCTTAACAATTCAACCATACTTAGACTTTTGTCACGCCCACTTATGAGGGATAGGAATAAGAATAGGGTATCCAACAGTTCGCCCAAGCGGACTGTAGCCCGTCCCTATGTTTTAATTATAAAATTAAATCTACACACTCACACATAAGCTATCGAATAAGTTTAATATTTTCATTCTACCTCTCGTCTGTATCTTCATACTTCATTCAAGAATCAAGATTCAACCACATTCCACAATCCACAAATCACAAACAACAAACCAACGAAGAGTCACAAAAATACTCTTAGTAAAAAGTTTTCAACTACCGCTGCTCTCTATAATAGAATAAAAAATATTTTTCCGTCTTATTTACTTGTTTTATATCCCTTTCTTCTATAGGGTGATTTTTTAAGAGCTTGAGAACTTTTTTAATTTTGCCTAATATCAACTCGGCATTCAATACAATGCCTAGGCAAAGTGTGTAATAGTTTCCAAAAACTAGCCTACATTGCCCGTAACACAATATACTTTAAGAACGTTTATGCTAAGTCTGCTTTTCGCAGCAGGTTATTTGAAATATTTGAACCACCATCGTACTGTCTTGAGTGGGAGCCATTTTATGCTGGAGTCCGCCAGAACGATAGGATATGATTATTTTGTATTATCGATAAAAGATAGATTGTGAAAGCATGAAGTCAGTAACTTAAATCGGAAGGCTTCACAATTCAGTGGCGTGGCGTCCATATAACACGATTCCTACCGTCTTCCCTTTTAAAAATCCACCAAAAGTAAGCACTATCTGCCAAATAAATATATGAAAAATGAAACCCGTCCCGTATTTATACCCTATTATAAGGGTATATTAATTTTGACGCATAGTTTGTAACATACCTTAATATTGCCCGTAGACCCCTAAAAGTTACTATATTTATGATCAGCATCGATAGTAATGTCGATCTAGCCATGTCCGTCCGTCCGTCCGTCCGTCCGTCCGTCCGTCTGTAGCCAAAAATTAGGCCTTTAAACTGGACCTAGAGAGCTGAAATTTTAACCATATACTCTCTAGGGTCCCGAAATAATCAAGTTTACGAATTTTTGAAATCCGCCCACAGACACGCCCACAAACTAAAAAAAACAAAATTTTGGAAAAAATGCTTGAGGTTACTTGAAAATGCTTGAACACATGAAGTTACTTGATAATGCTTGAACATACTTGAAATTACTTGGACATGCTTGAAATTACTTGAAAATGCTTGAAGTTACTTGAAAATGCCGGAAACATTTTATATCATGTGAAATGAAGGAATGCAATGTGGAAAATTTTCATTCTCCGATTAATATGTATAACAGTCGACTTTGTTTTTTTCTCAACTTATAGAATAAATTGGTCGAATTTCGACCACGGGGCGACCCCTAGTTCTCTTTTATTTTACAGTTTGCCTAATATCAACTCGGCATTCAATACAATGCCTAGGCAAAGTGTGTAATAGTTTCCAAAAACTAGCCTACATTGCCCGTAACACAATATACTTTAAGAACGTTTATGCTAAGTCTGCTTTTCGCAGCAGGTTATTTGAAATATTTGAACCACCATCGTACTGTCTTGAGTGGGAGCCATTTTATGCTGGAGTCCGCCAGAACGATAGGATATGATTATTTTGTATTATCGATAAAAGATAGATTGTGAAAGCATGAAGTCAGTAACTTAAATCGGAAGGCTTCACAATTCAGTGGCGTGGCGTCCATATAACACGATTCCTACCGTCTTCCCTTTTAAAAATCCACCAAAAGTAAGCACTATCTGCCAAATAAATATATGAAAAATGAAACCCGTCCCGTATTTATACCCTATTATAAGGGTATATTAATTTTGACGCATAGTTTGTAACATACCTTAATATTGCCCGTAGACCCCTAAAAGTTACTATATTTATGATCAGCATCGATAGTAATGTCGATCTAGCCATGTCCGTCCGTCCGTCCGTCCGTCCGTCCGTCCGTCTGTAGCCAAAAATTAGGCCTTTAAACTGGACCTAGAGAGCTGAAATTTTAACCATATACTCTCTAGGGTCCCGAAATAATCAAGTTTACGAATTTTTGAAATCCGCCCACAGACACGCCCACAAACTAAAAAAAACAAAATTTTGGAAAAAATCGAATTTTGAGCTAGAAAGCTGAAATTTTGTATATATGATCTATGACTCCTAAAACTGCTCAGGATAAAAAATTTTCAAAATCCGCCCACTGACACGTCCACAAATAAATAAAACAATTTTTTTATAACCTATTCTAAGGGTATATTAATTTTTGAAAATCCAAAGATTGAGCTAGGGAGCTGAAATTTATAATATATACTCTCTATGGGCCCTTTATGCTCATGTGTAAATATTTTTAAAACCCACAATTTTTTTTTTTTTTTTTTTGAAAATTCAAAGTTTGAGCTAGGGAGCTGAAATTTATAATATATACTCTCTAGGGGCCCTTTATTCTCATGTGTTTTTTTTTTTAAATCCGCCTACTGACACGCCCACAATTAAATAAAACAATTTTATTGAAACACCTAAGTTTGAGCTAGGGAGCGTTTTTTTTTGATAAAATCCTTTAAATGTTATATAACAAAATATGTAGAGCGTTCTTAACAATTCAACCATACTTAGACTTTTGTCACGCCCACTTATGAGGGATAGGAATAAGAATAGGGTATCCAACAGTTCGCCCAAGCGGACTGTAGCCCGTCCCTATGTTTTAATTATAAAATTAAATCTACACACTCACACATAAGCTATCGAATAAGTTTAATATTTTCATTCTACCTCTCGTCTGTATCTTCATACTTCATTCAAGAATCAAGATTCAACCACATTCCACAATCCACAAATCACAAACAACAAACCAACGAAGAGTCACAAAAATACTGTTAGTAAAAAGTTTTCAACTACCGCTGCTCTCTATAATAGAATAAAAAATATTTTTCCGTCTTATTTACTTGTTTTATATCCCTTTCTTCTATAGGGTGATTTTTTAAGAGCTTGAGAACTTTTTTAAAAAAAAAAACGCATAAAATTTGCAAAATCTCATCGATTCTTTATTTGAAACGTTAGATTGGTCCATGACATTTACTTTTTGAAGATAATTTCATTTAAATGTTGACCGCGGCTGCGTCTTAGGTGGTCCATTCGGAAAGTCCAATTTTGGGTAACTTTTTCGAGCATTTCGGCCGGAATAGCCCGAATTTCTTCGGAAATGTTGTCTTCCAAAGCTGGAATAGTTGCTGGCTTATTTGTGTAGACTTTAGACTTGACGTAGCCCCACAAAAAATAGTCTAAAGGCGTCAAATCGCATGATCTTGGTGGCCAACTTACCGGTCCATTCCTTGAGATGAATTGTTCTCCGAAGTTTTCCCTCAAAATGGCCATAGAATCGCGAGCTGTGTGGCATGTAGCGCCATCTTGTTGAAACCACATGTCAACCAAGTTCAGTTCTTCCATTTTTGGCAACAAAAAGTTTGTTAGCATTGAACGATAGCGATCGCCATTCACCGTAACGTTGCGTCCAACAGCATCTTTGAAAAAATACGGTCCAATGATTCCACCAGCGTACAAACCACACCAAACAGTGCATTTTTTGGGATGCATGGGCAGTTCTTGAACGGCTTCTGGTTGCTCTTCACTCCAAATGCGGCAATTGTGCTTATTTACGTAGCCATTCAACCAGAAATGAGCCTCATCGCTGAACAAAATTTGTCGATAAAAAAGCGGATTTTCTGCCAACTTTTCTAGGGCCCATTCACTGAAAATTCAAGCGTTGCTCGTTAGTAAGTCTATTCATGATGAAATGTCAAAGCATACTGAGCATCTTTCTCTTTGACACCATGTCTGAAATCCCGCGTGATCTGTCAAATACTAATGCATGAAAATCCTAACCTACAAAAAATCACCCTTTACAAGCATTGCGGTTCCGATCCTCTTTGTTCAACACCCGCTTTTATATTCAAAGAAAAATACGCTACATTTCGTCTTATAAACCAAATCTCACGCTGAATACTTGGAATTGTTTCATTTCATTCTCCCTTTTGCGATTAGCATTGCGTTTCAATCGGAAGATATCAACATGTTGCAGGAATGCAGGTGCTACGTTTGACTCTTTTTTTTTGCAACATTGTGTCTAATAACACGGTGTTCTTTGACTTATTTCTTTTTTCTTATGACATAATATCTGAATGTGTTATGTGGGTTGATTCTTGATTTTGAATTTGATGTTGATATTGATATGCGTGTTGATGTAAGAAGTTGAGCTTTCATTTTTCTCTCTTGTGATAGTTAATGCTTCGATGTTTTTACAAATTTATTGTTATACTTTTGTCTTATGAAATAAAATATGGTAGAATATTATGGCAATTTGTCAGCAGAGTAAATTCAGCATATCGCTTAAGAGAAGTTCATGTCAAATAAAATACCGACACTTGTTTTTTTTTTTAAGCAGGAATTCAAATTTTAATTTAGAATCAGTTGGAATTTATTGACAGACTGCGTTGCACAAGTGCAATAACTTGAAAAAATCTAGTGTTTTGTAAAGCCAATTTGATAAAATCTTAAATTAAAATAGTGAAAAGTTAGATGTGAAAGTGAAAGTGAAGGTTAATGTGTATTTTTTTAGTTTCTTTTATTACCAACTTACTGATAAAAACATTTTAGCTTCTTAATTTTAGTGCAGTTTTAGATTTTTTTTTGGAAATGTCTTTGATTAGTGTAGATTGCTGTTTAACTAATTTCCTCCTGGAGGATTCAAATAGTTTTAGTAAGCTATCTTTTCTTGATAAAAAAAAAGTTATAGACGTAGGGCGCTCTATGCCTTTTATAAATATTAATTACCAAAGGAGAGATGGTTTTGTGACACATTTTAATGTTTTCTTATACCAAAAATATAAGTGGCTAACTGGGAGTTGCAAGCTTAATAAAATGTTTTGTTTTCCTTGTCTTCTTTTTTCAAACTCCGCCAGTGTTTGGAGCCGAACGGGTTTCACTGATATAAATAATTTAGTTAATTCTTCGAAAAAACATATTAAGACAGAAAAACATATTCGTTGTTGTTTATCCCTACACGAATTCGGCACGAATCGCATTGAAACTTTAGGAAATTCTTTCGTTGTTCATAATAAAAAAGTAGATAAAAATCGGAAACTAATGGAACGTTTTATTGACACGGTCATTTTATTAGGCAGACAGGAGTTAGCATTTCGCGGTCATGATGAAAGGTCTAGTTCAGATAATCGTGGCAATTATGTCGAAGCGGTTTATTTTTTATCTAAATATGACACTTTATTGGAATCCCATTTAGAGCCATGTTCAAGTACACACAATCCAATTTTTTCAGGTTTATCCAACGATATTCACAACGATTTGATACATAGTATCGCGGCGGTTATTAAATCCGAAATTAAAACGGAAATCAAGGATGCTCGGTTCGTGTCGATTATGATCGAAGAAACACCAGATTTGAGTCATAGGGAACAACTGAGTGCCATATTTCGGTACTTGTCAGAGGATGGTATACAAGAAAGATTTCTTGGATTTTTTGACGTTAGCGCAAGTCGTTATGCAAATGAGTTATCCAATCATATATTTAAAATTCTTGAAACATACGACTGCAAGGAAAAGTTAATAGGACAATCCTACGATGGTGCCGCAGTTATGTCCGGCGAGGGGGGTGGTGTTCAAAAGAAGGTCCTTGATGAATGCCCGATGGCAAATTTTATTCCTTGTTATGCACATGTTTTAAATTTAGTACTATCCCGATCTCTAGAAAACATAGCAGAACTTAAACTATTTTTTGGCTATACTAATAGCATCGTTCGATTTTTTTAATAAATCCACAAAGCGGTCCAATCTTTTAAAACAAATTTCCAATCGACGCATGCCAGGAGTATCGGAAACTCGATGGCATTATCATTCAAGAATAATAAACGTAATCTTTAACTGTAGAATAGATATAATTGAAACTTTTAGTAAAATAATTAATGACTCTAGTTAATGGGATACTGACACACTTTCGATGGCAGAAAGTTTATTAAATAAATTAGAGAGCAAGGAATTCTGTTTTTTGCTTCATACCCTTTCTGAAATATTTGCAAAGACCGATGTATTATTTAATTTAATTCAAAAAAAACAAACAGACGTTAGTTATGCCAAGCAAGAAATCGAACGTTTTGAGTCATGGATAAGCTCTGACTTTTTAAATATGTTTGAAGTTATTTATGACAGCGTAAATGATTGCATCGAACCTCCACGTAAACGCAGGTTGCTTGACTTCGATTTGAAGACGAATTATAAGCGCCTTTTTGTTGAAATTAAAGTCAATATAGTTAGCCAAATAAATGCCAGATATAAATCATTTAGTAATCTTACATTTTTGGATTTACTAAATAATTTGAAGTATGACACTTTTTCTCGTTCCAGTCCAGATGTAAAAATATCTTCCCTAATTAAGTTTTTTCCTAGAATTTTTGACTTCACGGCATTAAAAAATGAACTTAATGTTTTATATTCTTCGTCGTCACTTCGGCAGTTTGAGGTTCTCGACCTTCACAATCATTTGAATAGTGAAGCATTGAAAGAAGTGTTCCCTCAAGTCTTAAACTTAAGTAGTTTACTTTTAACACTTCCCATTTCCGTCGCCTCCGTTGAGAGGTCTTTTTCTGCTTTAAAAAGAATTCATACTTATTTAAGAAACTCACAGGGCGAGGATAGGCTCTCTGATTTAGCCCTCATATCGATAGAAAGAAGACTTCTTCTTAAAATTAAAAATAGACCAAACTTCTATGAAAGGGTATTGGCAGAGTTTATCAAAAAAGATCGTCGAATAGCATTAGAATACAAATAATTATAAAGAACTAATATTTTAACAAAACTTTTCACTTTTTTTTTTTAAGTGTGTGAATTTTAGCTGTTTTTAATTTTGATTTATTTTTATTGCTGACATTATTATTTGTATCGTTTTTATATTTTAACAAATATAAAGAATTATCCATATAATTCTTCTGAATTTTCTTATTTTAAAATTACTATCCACATTATGCTGAATTTTTTTAAGTTATTGTATCATGCGTCTGTCAAGACCGGCTTCTTTTGAAGCCACTTTTGTTATGCTTTAAGCTCATTGTTGATTGAAATATTAATGTCTTGAAGTATAAAAAATGTGGCTAGAATATTTTTGCTAAGTCAATGTGGAATGCATATTATGTAGATACAATATCCCCATTAAAAATTATTTTATTTCAGGTTTTAAAGATTTTTATTTTTATAGGTGACTAAATTTTTCAACGTCTTCCCTTTTAAAATTATCCACGCCACGCCACTGCTTCACATACGATTCATGATGGCGGTGCAGCTTTGTCGCGCTGGCTGTGGCAGTCTTTCAAGTTGTACATGCAGTAGAGAAAGGTTGAGAACATGCTCTACGGTAACTATAATAAATTTTTGTATGAGGCGGTTTGAATAGCTTCTTTGCCCCAAACTTATGAAGAACAGGGGATAATACGATTATGAGGTATATGTATAGGTCGAGGGAAATATTTTTTGGCTAAGATCCTATAAAACGTCCAATAAGCTGAAGCAGACCCGTTTTGAAGGCAGAAGTTGCTTTATTGTGTATATATATTATATAGGTATATTAGGGTGGTCCTTATTGCTAAGAAAAAAAAATTTTCTTTAATTTCGCGGGGCACCACGTAGTTTGATTATATACCACAAGAAACTATTTCAGTATTTTTTGGAATTTTTTAAATGACATTTAGGGGTTGCTACCAAGGTTTGAATGAAAACTCAAAATCTGTATTTTTTTTTATACTCAGGACATAAAAAATATAACAAAATCTTCACCGATGGATGGCAATGTTGATTTTCTTAATTCGGATAATAATTGACCGATAAGCCAAAACTTACTTTGATTTCTAGTAGCTTTACTGAGTCCGCTACTTTTAGACGCCATTGCAACACGTTGAAACACGTTACTATCACTTTTAAAAACAAAACGCGTGCGCTCTCGTAAATGACTTATTAGAACTGAAGTGCGGGGCGGGCTAAATCTCAATGCATCGATAGAGAATAGGGGTCGAGACGAGTGCGTATTTCATACTTAGAGGTATATAATCAAATGGGAAAGTGCCCCGGGAATAATTCAAAAGTCGAAAAATAAGGACCACCATATATATATATATGAACGGGTGGCAACAGTGCAGTGGTAGTGTGTTCACTTGCTGATCGGAAGGTTGAGTGCTCAAATCCCGACCATGTCCACGAAGCAAAAATTCGCAGAATAAAAATTAATATAACTGCAGGGAATGCTTGCTCCACTTTAAATAACTGTATAAATTTCTGCGGATTAAACTTGAATACAAAACTTGAACGTAAAGCTCCCTAAGTTATTTAGACGCCACCTGTCGAGAAAAAACCCTACCCAATGCACAAACCTATCTTTCCTATCATACTACTTCTTCCTAGTTCTACCACCTAATAGTAGGCAATGAAATACGTCCACAATGACATGGCATTTGTAGGTGTTGAATTGAAAAATGACTGCGCTGTGTATACAAGTTAAGATACCCCACGACAATATAAATCAGATCGAAGAAATGCTGAAAAAGCATAACACAATCCCAAACCAATTAACTCTTCGATTCCTAATCAAAGACGACGTCCGACGCCAACCACCGGAAATAGAATAACAAACAAACAAACGAGGATCGACTCCACTCCACATCTGTATAAACATTCAACATTCTCAAGAGCCCACATCTCTACCAACAAAACGACGGCAGATATCAAGTAGTATATAAGATCAGATTTAAGTGACAGATTTCAGATTGTATCAACCCTCAGACCGATCAGGTCATTTTTCCCTTGTTGTAAAATCCATTGTGAATAATAAATGAGTTTTTTTAAAAACAAATTATAAAACCAGAGTTATTAATTTACACTTTATAAGGGTACTACTGTATCAATTACAGAAAATAAACCCCTTTAGCGCACGCTAATTATAAAAAAAAATCTATATCTCAGACCCATCAACCGATTCCTTAAAGTTTCGGTTATTGAATTCTGAAAGGTCGCACACTTTCTAAATAATATTTACCATCTTTTCTGTTTGTTAAGTGTTTTTCTCTGCTAATGTACGTTCTCTCTGGATGTATTTTTAGTATTTCCACAGCGGTTCAGTGGAGGATGAAGTGACTGGTAGAACCTAAGCCCTTAAAAGAAGTGTGGGAATACATTCAATCTTCCCCGATGCTTACCTTCATACCGAAAGTCTAAACAGCAAACGAATAGTAAAATCAGTCAGATTACATTTCCGCAATGGTGTGTTGATTTGATTTGATTCAGCACATTTGCATGGTAAAAGCTTTGCACAGCCCAAAGAACCTGCGTTCACTTGGCTTACCTTTTCTCCTAAAATAATTTGCATTTGCCTGTGAATGTCTTTTCGAACGATATCTTCATCCTTTCCATACATCAGTGTGTTGCTTGCCGGCAGGTGTCTTAATATGCTCACAGCTAAATAAAGAAAACGATTTTGACAAGCGAAATATTCCTTGCTCTAAAACACCCTTGAATCTGTGAGAATAAATTTTATTTTGTATAAGGAAGCATTAATTTCGTTTGATTATAAAACCGTCCTTCTTGATGCGTACCTACTTCGATATTAGTAGAAATACATTCCCTCGACATAATTTGAAGTTAAGGATACCTAAGCCCACCAGCAAACTTCTATCCCCTAAAACCTTGAATAAACCATTACAAACAAAACCCAATCCGTTTGCGAAAATCTTTGCAAAAGCTTTTCAAAGATTTAATTTTAAATAAAGCTAAATAAATTCGTACAACAATCTACTTCACCTCATAACTTCAGCGTTAATCCGTTCGATTTTCTCCCCCCATTTTGTCAGTGAATTCGTTTGTGGTGATCTGACCTATTTTAATCTACCATGAAACGATTTATTCTATGCACCATTCTCTGCACTGTACTCAATGACATTCATTCTATTTTGCAATATGCTACAAGTACAACAGCTGCCGTGTTGCCGTTTCAGTTACAGTTTATCTACAACCGCGCCGGCCGTTTGATATCCTTTTTGTTCTATTTTTTTTTTTCAGGAACGTTACAAAGCCGACATAAATTTGGCCATCCAGCTGTTACAGTGCAAGCCGGACAGTTTTGTTCCCCAAAAAGTATCCTCGGTGAGTTTATCTAAGTTTTTTTCTAAAACTCAATCACAATCTATTCTATCTCCTTGGCGGCGGGCAGCTTCCAATCGATATCCAATCGAAAGTTTCATCGTACATGAGATTGGAGACAAACTCACATTCCGATTCAGAGGGCAGCACCAGCGGTGTCGGTGTGGCCACATCGGGTTCTTACAAAGTGCTTCCAGCCTCGGATTCACCACCTCCGGCATGCCCCTTCCCGCCAACCGCAATGGTTTACTCAATGAGGGGTCTCGGTAAGTGTTAGTAGAATGAGCGTGCTTCGCTTCTTTTTTTGCCATCCTTCTTTCGTTTTCTGTTTATTTTTAGCCTTTAGATAGTGAATTGGCTGGGCGGAGTAGCATAGGTGCCTCTCTCGCAAAGTACATGTACATAGTTGCATGGAGCACCTTACACAGTAGATTCCTTTGCGCCAAGAGGCGCGTTGTTTCATTGCTTTTGAATAGGCAAAGAAATGATGATCTTTTTTTTTGTTGCTTTTTGCTATACTTATTTTATTTTTACATATTTAATTGCGTGTACATCGTTAGTGGTTGTTTGGATCCATCGTTTGAATGTTTGGGGAGCGCGGCAGCGCAGAAATCATCCTTTTCACCTCCCTAATTTAGCTGCGGGTAACCATTTTCAGATATGAAAAACATTCTTGCGCTATATTAAACTCCAGGCACGCTTCAATGGCACAATGCAATTTCAGAGGATTTTTTTTATTTTTGTGCAAAACTGTGTGTGTGCATGATTTTTCAGATGCACCTATACCTACTAATATTGTATACAACGTTTAATTTTATGTGCCTGTAACTACATTATTTTATTTTTAAATTGCATTTTAAAATAATTGCGCACTTACCTGCATTTTGTTGGATTTATTTTTAAAATAGATTTTTAATCAGTTGAAAGCACAGTTGCCTTTTGTTTCCAACCATCTTTTCATTTCATCTTTATCATTTTAACTATGTCTAGCATTTGTGTTTGTTTTTTAATTAATATTAGGTAAAGGAATCTATTAACCAAACTGAACGCACTTAACAATGGGCTTAATTGATTAATTTAATAATTGAATTTAGTGATTATTTACTTTGGATTCTGTTTGAAACTAAGCGGTCCGTATGCACCTAGGTATATTTTTGTAGGTATTTTCATGTGTACATTTTGTTAGTATACAATATATAGTCATACTGTTTGTTAGTATCTATTTAATATGTCACATAAATAAAATCAAATCCCATAAAAGCAAGTTGAACAAAAATACGAATAATCACGGCCCAGCCTAAGCCATTAGACAATGAAACTTGAACTTCAGCATAGTGAATCTATGTGTGCCCAAGACGTTAGATAAGTCGAGATTTTTAAAAAGTCGTCCTGTAAGGGAAAAAGGGGAAAAGCGGTGCGCACTTTTTTTTTTCTTTGCTCCCTTCAACTTGTCCTTCTTTACTCCCTTCAACTTGTCCTTCCAGTTACAAAACTCAGTACCAAGACCAAGTTTTTAGGCAATACTCTTCCGAGTATTTTAAGCTATTATTCAGATTTAAACTCTGTCAGGAGCTCTACATGGCTATGACCAAATATGGGATCCCCGCAAAACTGATCCAGTTATCTCGCGTGACGCTTGAAAATACCCGGTGTAATGTGCGGTTTTTTAATTGTGCCTATCAACTGTGAACTTATGACTCGCAAAAGTAGAATCAAACTGTGTCAGCCTTTTCTCCGCATGGTTTGGCCCGCTCACCCAACTTCGTTGCTCCGCTATGGATAGGTGCCTGTTGTCTGGCAGCCGCCTATGTTAGCTCTGTAGTGCATTGCAATTGGATTAACTTAAAAAGAGAGTTTTAAAGTTGGATAAAATTAAAAAATAAAAATGAACATTAATGCACTTATGGCCGTCTTTCTTTTTAAGACTATGGAGTTAGGGCGCAAAATTGTTTGGACTTATGGCTCACCCGGGTGGGTTACAAGTTCGCCATGGTTTGTGATTATCACGATCTTGCATCCTCTTAGTGAACTCTGGCGTAACTTGGCGTAACAACTTATCTAATATGTATTGTTACCTTTTCAGAGCAATTAGGTACTTTTCTCCAAAGTTAATCCTACTCCTTTATCAAGATCAAGTTATGTCATGATTTGACTATTGCTCTTACATCTGGAGTTCGGCCTCCCAATATTCTCTGAAAATACTAGATGGTCTAACTGATGACTCAGCATTGAAAACAAATCTCCACTGGCTTAATGAAGACTTCGACGCAGACCTTTGTTTATGTAGTCGGAGGAATTTAACGAAATAATTCATAGAAACGCATCTTTATTTCATTCCCGTTCGCATGTAGATACTGCTCACCATCTGACGGTGCACTTTTCAACTGCCATTAAATCTTTGGGAGAATACAATTGACAAAACTGTAAGAGTAGAATCAACACTTATGTGACAGCATCTCGGGTAGATAGCTTAGAGTTATATATTCGCCTTTCCTAAGAAACACTTTTTTACAAATAAACACGACCTTGATCTTTACAAAAGTACTGATTCTTCATAATAAAATGGAATATCTTTATTACTCGTATTTTGCTTTCGAGACCATAATTCCCAGAAGAAAAAAAATTTTAAATTCCTCGATCGACTTGTCCAGCAATATGATGCCTTTGAACGCCTGTTATAGCCAAGTTTAGCCTTATAAAACTATATTTATACCCTATTCTAAGGGTATATTAATTTTGACGCATAGTTTGTAACATACCTTAATATTGCCCGTAGACCCCTAAAAGTTACTATATTTATGATCAGAATCAATAGTAGTGTTGATCTAGCCATATCCGTCCGTCTGTCGGCAAAAGTTAGACCTTTAAACTAGACCTAGAGAGCTGAAATTTTAACCATATACTCTCTACGGTCCCGAAATAATCAAGTTTAAGAATTTTTGAAATCCGCCCACAGGCTCACAAACTCAAAAAAAACAAATTTTTCGAAAAAATCGAATTTTGAGCTAGAAAGCTAAAAGTTTTTATATATGATCTATGGCTCCCAAAAGTGATCGGGGATAAATCCGCATACTGACACGCCCACAATTAAATAAAACAATTTTATTGAAAAGTCAAAGTATGAGCTAGGAAGCTGAAATTTATAATATATACTTTCTATGGACCCTTTATGCTCATGTGAAAATATTTTCAAAATCCGCCTACTGACACGCCCACAATTTAAAAAAAACTAGGTAGGAAGCTGAAATATATAAAATATACTTTCTAGGTGCCCTTGAGCTAGGGAGCGTTTTTTTACCTTCGTTTTTTCGATAAAATACTTTAAATGTTATATAACAAAATATGAAGAGCGTTCTTAACAATTCAACCATACTTAGACTTTTGTCACGCCCATATATGAGGGATAGGAATAAGAATAGGGTATCCAACAGTTCGCCCAAGCGGACTGTAGCCCGTCCCTATGTTTTTTTATAGTTTACACGCACTGAAGGGATTTTTAGTAACCATGAGGAAGATATGTTCATAGTTACATAGTGCATAAAGGTCTTCTAGATATACCTAACGCTACATGTTAACCTATGTTTAAGCTATCCGCAGTCGAGAGTACAAACCTTAGGTAGGAATACATAAAAGAGGTCACTCATAAGCGACCAAGAACCGAAATTACCACCATACAGCTCTACAGGTTCTTCGTAACTACCTTTGGTCCTATTTATTACCAGAAAAACTGGCAAAAGCGCAGATTACTCTCCTTAGAAGAATACTCCAAGAAAAGAAAAGCTTACCTGAACATACCAACACGTAGTAAACCTTCCATTGGTTATAATATGCCCTTCGTACCACAAGCAATACCATAAGATAAAGAGAACGTATATACTTTTCATAAGGTACCACTTGCCTTTATTAATAAAACTCTTCTTATCGCTCTAACATACATGTCTAGCGACTAAGCATATCTGGCCAAAGCAGGATCTGCGACGCTCTATGTGTTTGATCTCACTTAACCGACTGCACATTGGCTCAGCTATAGTTGTCATTACAAGACACTGTCTAATAGGCAAGCACGCATCAAGGCTCGGTGTCTATTCAAATGACTTCTGTAGAAGCTGCATGGACGAGGAGGAGGAGGAGACTAGATTTCACCTTCTTTGGACATGACCTGCACTCCCCCTTAAAAGAAATTTCTGTCTACGAGCCCTCTTCCTTAATGAACTCAGTGACTTGGCTAACACAAATGTCTGAAGTCTATCGCGCTTCATTATACTTCCAAATTGTTTGGCGGGTAGAGGGAGAAACTCCCCTGATCCACGTGGCTATTAGCTGACAGCCACCTTAACCTAACCTAACCTAACCTACATAGTGCAGGCATTAAGAAAATGGGGTTAAAAATGTTGGCGAAGAACCTAATGCACCTTGGTTTTATATATTTGTAAATTATATAATGGTAAGAACAATAAGGTGGGGAAAAGAATTGAAAATTCGTGTTGTACGCCTACCGAAAATAGGCTTAAACATTAACTGATCCGCATTCCTGGCATGACATTCGGAAGTTTCGATAAAACAGTGATAGGCAGGAGACATACCGACGAAGACTAAGAGAGTCAAGCTTGCCCTAATGTCGTGATTTTGATCCATTTGGGTGACTATTATCTACGAAAATGGTTCAATATCGAAACCATATCATGAGTTATCATAGTCCATTAGGTTCCATATAGTGAGGTTTCCTCAAGTTTTAGCCTTTTCCTTATTCAATACTCAAATATCGACAGCAAGATATAAATTCGTATTCGAGGGGTAGGAACTTCTTCCAAAATCCAAAGTAAATAATTACACCTTAATCGAAAACTAACATATTAACAAAGCTTAACTTAAAACAAGCATTCAGATCACTTAGTAATATATATTTGCTTTTTCCCTTTACAAAACAGACGCTAATTTGCTGAACAGTAATGGTAACTCGAATTGCAATAACAGTGAGAACATCAGTGCTAATGGAGAACAAATGATTTCACCCTCAATTATGGCCAAGTTTCTGGAAGATGAGTTGAAAGCCAATGACGTCAAACACTGTGATACATGCCAGTGTCCGCCCAAGGATCTGACCGTATTGGCCGATGTACAACGTTCGTATTCGATCGCCACTCAAACACCACTCCAGGGTGAGACCAACTCCTTGCTCTGCTTGCGTTGCAATAGCAATCTGAACTCACCTTCAAGGACCAATAGTCCGTATATTATGAAACTCGTCAAATCCAGCGATTCTGTGATATCCGAAACAAAAAGTAGCGTTTCCGATTTAAATGACTGCGATAAGCTGTTCACGCCTGCCAAGCGTGAGGACCTAATGGTTAATCCTATTTTGGGCCACCATCGTTTGTGTGATCGGACCGGTAGTAAGTATTCCAGTATCTTGCAGCAGCAACAGCAACAACAACAGAACCCATACAGTAACACTGCCAAATATGTGCTCGAAAATAACCGCAAGCTCGCAGAAGATTGTAACCTGATCGACCTGCGAAAATATAGTGATAAGGCTCCCGGAAAGCTAGTGACGACGACGGCCAGTTGTGATATTAGAAAGGCGTGTGGGCCGACAAAGGAGCAGGTTTCGAATGGTCAGGGTGGTCAGGCAGATGAATTAAGACTCAGTGAGTGTAAGGTACAGACCAACAGCTTGGGGACTAGCAATGAACACGAAAATAAGATAGAAGAGGCGGAGAAGTGCAATATTCGATCGGCTCTTTCTGGAAGTATGAATAGTTTATGGAGCAAGACCAGTAGCTGCGAAGGAGCAAAGTTATTCGAGAACTTCAATAGAAACCTGATAAAAACCATTAAGGTAAGTTGGGACCGCCTACGTTGCTTTTCTGAAAATATTTGATACTTTCTTTTTTAGGCTGAAAATCCAAAATACCGTGGGCCACGTCTATGTGCCATGCGTATTCAACAGAATGGCCAAAGCAATATTCTTCTCGATAGTATGGAATCGGCAACAGAAGCGACACCAATCATCTATACGCGACGCCAAAGGTTTCTCGATGAAGAACTTGACGATAACAAAGACGTAATCACCTCCAAGATATCAATGGTGATGACAAATCAGACGAAGGTGGACGTTGTTGTCACAAGCAATGGGAATACGTCCACGGAGCCAGCTACCACGATCGCCAGCATCACCAAGCAGCAGCAAACCTATGGAACAGCCACTCCCTCTGCCAAGTGTGAGATGAACCTTAGCAATAGCAACAATAATCTTAGCATAGACCTAGTTAATGATACCACACCGCTGTTGAGCGTGACCCACAGCAATACCCAGCAACCGTCAGCTGATCGGCAACTAACCAATAGCTTCCTGGAGCAGCAATTTAAGAATCTCGTGACCACGGAACAGCACCAGCAATTACTCAAAGCGTCGCTCAACTATGACATGCTGCACATAAATGAGGCGAGTTGTAAGAACTCCGTCAATTCGAAATCATGCACTCAATCGAGTTCCATTAGTGATGCCGTTGACCTGCAGGAGAGTATCCTCCTTCGGCGCCAACAATTGAACCGTGTTGCCGAATGGGTGCAACATAACTCTCAGCTGGAGCAGCAGCCACCGATAAATGAAAGCAATGACAACTATGCATCCAATGAAAAGCTATCAATGGACTCTGGATATAAGACGAACAATCAGCAGGCGCAAGTGTCAGAGCAGCAGCATCTTCAAAACGGAGTAGGGCTTTCTAATAACATGCCATCAAGTGCTACAAGTACCTGTCATTATGAACAGACTCCCAAGCATAACTACAGCCATATGCACAACTGTCAAGACGAACCCAACTCGCAGTACATGAATGGAAATCAGTTGCCCCAGGAAGTTGTGCACACCTACAAAAGATACTGCAAGGACTCGAATGACAACAAACCCGTGGACATTGCTCAAATGGAATACAATGTTAAACAGTTTCTGTTAAAGCAGAACGAGTGGTCAATGCGCAGTACGAAGAACTATTCAACTGCGACATCTTCGAACTTTAGTAATACGCCAGCTCAGACGCCTAAACAAACGCTAAGTACTACTCCATCAATTGCGAATGGTAATTTGGTGAGACACAGACAGCAACAGGTAAAGCGACTGGCACCGCATAGGACTGAAACGAATTTGTAAAACCGCACCTAACCATGCAACTATGTTAGTTTTTTAACTGTTACCTATTCTTAATTCGGTCATCTCAGCCTTGCCTCATGGAATCTGATTTGTAGGAGTCCCTCATAAAAATATAAAAGTAAGCTTAATGCTCTTACGCAGGAATATAAGTTTGGTTCCAATTTAAAAAAAAAAATAGCTCGTGGAGTGGAGTTCAAATATAAATTACTTATAAAAATTATGTCTTCCAGTTTGTTATAACTTTTTAGTTTATACATCTAAAATCTAGTTTGTTTAGAAGTCACATACGTATTGATTAATTATAAAGCGTATGACTTATTCAAGGTACTGTACTGTAGTGTCCCGTATAGTAAGATTTATTTGTATACTCTTGACAATGGAGATTTTCAAGATCAAAATAGAAGATGTGCTAACTTTGTCTAGCCTGTCAAAAACAAAGAAGTCTGAGCCTTTTCTATGCCTACCGACACGCATAGGGCTTGAATAAGACAACGTTCTTCGCTCTATTTTTAGATCAATTATCGCCCAGTTATCGAATTTTTAGATACGTACTCAGCCAGAGCTTGATGTAGACAAAGCTTGTTGCAAGTCTTGAGGCGTTAAATCGCATGATATCGGCGGCCAATAGATGAGTCCGTTTCTCGAGATAACACGTTCACCGAACTGAGACTTCAATAGCTCGATTGTTGACCCCCTGTATGGCTTGTGGCACCGTCTAGTTGGAACCACATATCACTGATGTCCAATACATGCAATTGCTCAAAGAAATAACGTTCCAACATGTCTCTGTAGCGAATACCATTTACCGTAACGTGGCGGTCAATATAATCGACGAAAACAACGCCGCCGGCATGAAAACCGCACCACACAGTGACTTTTTGCGGACTAAATGCTGTTTCATAATGCACAATGCGCTTCGTCGCTGAAGATGATTTTGCGATGAAATTCTTCATTTTCTACCATCATGTCCAGAGCCCAATATTCGAGAACGTAAGTCGCTTCATATGATCAAGTGGCTTTAGTTCTTGAGTCAGCTTGATCTTGTAAGGGTGAAGGCCAAGTTTCTTACGCAAAATTCGCCATAATATGGTCTGGGAGAGGTCCAATTCTTGAGAACGCCCTGAAATTCACTGGTGTTGCTGGTTTGCGACGGGAACCTCTACGTCAGCAATATTCTCCACACTTCGGACAAAACTTAGTCACACTGGCACAGCAACAGCAAGGAGCGAATATTCTGACTCAAATTTTTTCACTGACTGAATTGCTTGTCTACTGGGACGAGAATAACGGCCGAAAATTGGCGTTAACGCTCTTAAAGTTAACGCTTATTTGTAAACGTTGTTCCTTCGTGTACGTCACCATGATAAAAATGTTGATTTTACTGAATATTTTGAAATTGACAGTTCTTTAATCGGTTTAAGGGTGCGTCCACACTGTAAGTTTGAAATCAGGTCGCTAATGAAAGACCCTTTATATAATGAACATTTTGTTAGGGCGTTGACTCAGCAGCCTGAGTAAAAAGCTGAACGCAGTTAAGGTTACAATCATGTACAACAATGATAAATAAAGTTGAAGGAATAGAGGGCTTAGATAAAAGAATTATGTGTGTATATTATTTGTCATATTTAATAACAGAAATTATACATGGACCAGTTTTAGTGACTTTTATAAATTGTCAGAAAATGTTTGTTAGTGTATTTATTATACATAAAAATATTTACTCTGATGGAAAATTGTTTTTTGCGTGTAGCTAGGTGAAAATCGTTGAAAAACATCGCTTGCGAGCTTTGCGATAGTGTCGGACTTGAAACACCCACTAAAAACACCCAAGGAAGGCATGATGTTACCATCCTTCCAATAATCGCACCTAGTCGCCAGACCAATGAGCAATTTTGTTCTTTTATTTACTTATGTACTTATGTACTGTTTTTAGGAACTAACTTTGGTTTGTTACCTTTTGTTTTTTTTAATTCTATCACTTTGTTCGTGTGATTATGTTGTAACACATATGAACTACTTCTAAATTAGCATGGTTGCGAAGCCTAACTTCATGTCTTCTTGCGACCTTCCGAACCTCGTCCTCTACCATTGCAATTTTTAGATCTATATGTAGATCAGCATTACGTACGTACCACGGCGCATTAACAATATTGCGTAATACTTTGTTTTGAAGGCATTGTATGCTTTGAAGATTTGTCTTTCTTGTGCACCCCCATAACTGGAGGCCATATGTCCAACTTGGTTTTAATATTTGCTTGTAGAGAAGCAGTTTGTTGTAGATTGAGAGGCATGAATTCCTCCCTTTGAGCCAATACACTGATGGAAAATATCATTATATTTTAGGGTTTTAAGGTAAAAAGACTTGTAAACTGTTTAACGCTTAAAAATCTTGAAATTGGCATCGCTGGTCACACTGACAGGAGGGGAAAAATGTTAATACCGTGTCTATACGTGTATTTTAAGAACCGCGCAACCTTTCCAATTTATATAGCTTTTTTGTTATGGAAACAATATGGATAATAAGGACAGGTCGATTGATGAGTGGTTGTACAACTGGAACTAGAACCACATGTCGTCTAGGTCTATATGGTTGAATTTGGGCCATACAAAATTGGTTGTCATCGTTGTGTAGCACTCGCCATTGACGATGACCGCCTCACCAACGTCGTTTTCGAAAAAGTACGGAACAATGATGTCACCAGCCCAAAATCCACACCAAACGGTAGCTTTTTGAGGATACTTTGTCATGGCGATTTTGCTTGTTAATATAGCCATTCATCCAAAAATGCGCCTCGTCCCTAAAGATGATTTTTCCGCCAAAATTTGAGTCCTCTTCCAAACGCTCACAAGCCCAGCGAACAAACGGCGTTGTCTATGGTCATGCACTGCCAGTTATGTCTTGTACGAGTGTAGGCCCAAGTCCCGACACTAAATTCGCAAAGTTGAAGTCTGCGAAAGGCCGAGTTCTTGTGAACGGAAGGAGGAATCGACTGCCTCGGGTTCTGCTGAATGTGGACTAATTGATTGCCGAATCGATCGTCTCGAATTCGGCCACCAAACGTTGAAAAGTCGACTGTGAAGGGCCACCGCGTCTATCGTAAAATGGGTGCAACGAGCGCAACGTTTGCACTAACGAATTTTGATAATAAAGTTTTATCATTTAGACTAGCTGTTCAATCGTTGAACTTGCCATGGTGATTTGGCATCAGCAACTGAATACCTACTAACAGATTCGACAGATGGCACCAAAACAACATGGTCGCCACAGGCCGCCAAAATCTAATTGAAAACCCTTTATATGCTCTCAATGGGCTCTTTATGCTCAGTGTAAATATTTTTCCGCCCACTGACTAATAAATAAAGGGTTACAGTCGAAATCTTCTATTTTTATTTTCGTTTGTGTATGTGTCATCGAAATATGTACTTATGTGTATAATCGCAATCGACGAGGCGATAGTACTTAACAGCTCTCCGCTCTATATAAAGACCGAATCGTTCACTCAATATCGTTCAGTGACGGTAGAAGCTTTTCATTTTTATGGGAGACAAAGCTGTCGCCGAAACAACATGAAGATAGTAATTTTATTTGATGAGGCCCCAGAATTTTAAAGAATCTATTCATTAGATATTGAATTTGGACATTTGCAAGAGCAATTGTCATGAGAAGCTTCTCAAAAATTTTGCCTCTCGGATTCGGCGTAATATTGTAGGTCCCTTCCACTTCGCACAAGAAACTGGTTGGAGAAGCTAGGTTTTAGGCCCTCCCGTTAATGCCTAATATTTTTTTTTATGTTATAAGTGTTCGAAAAATAGATATTATTTATATCGCTTTTTTCCAATTCACCCATCGAGAAGGAATAATTTAATTTTAGAAATAGAAAAGATATCTAAGGTGGGCGGTAGAAGGAGTATAAGTCAAAATTTGGTCAAAATGAGATAAGTACACCATTCGACTGTAAAATTAATGTAGCATTTTTGGGAAAAGCAGTATAAGTCTATTGCACACACAAATCACTCTAAAAGGCAGTGGTCAAAGTAACATAACTCTATGAGAAATAATTGTTCGAGGTTAAAAGAGTGTAAGTCAACTTATAATGTTATGATCAAATAAGGGGTATTGTTTTTTTGGTTTGACAGTTAATATTTCTTTGACTTGTACTTAAATGACCAAAACATTCGGCTATGCCAGTACTTCATTCTCACTTGTTCCATAAAAAGTAGATATGAACAATGGATGTTTGCATGAAAAGTAGGCTTTGAAAATTCTTTCAAATTTAAATTGCCATCTTTACTTGGAGTTCCAAATCAACATTATTATTCGTTAGTAGTTTTTCAAGGTGCAAAGACGAAGATACCCGAAACCAACCCAAAAAATTGTACACAGAAACTTTGCCTATTTCAAAAGAAAAGAAAAAGGATTTAATGAGCCTGCTACCCCTAATAAGACCTGAGTTTCACGAAATTTATATTCTTTTGCTTCCTCTACAACGAGGTTATGATCAGGATTAGAGAGATCATAACTCTCCCACTTTACTGCATCCCTACTGGTCCGGTTGTAGGGTTCACCGGTTCGACCTCAATCGACATCGGCAAGTTTCCTGGTTTCGGATCACTTCACTACTGAGGCCGATCAAATGCTGGTGTTGTTGCATTTGTGTGATCCTGGAGTTCTTAGGCCTGCCTCCTTTTTACGATTTCGACACGTGCATGCTCTCTTCATTGATTATTGTTTGATCGACCTTTTTCGACGTGATCTCCAGTCGTGTCAACTCACGGATTTGCATGCATACTTGCGGGACAGCTTTAACATGGTAAATGTTCGCTAGGCTCACCTGGATGCTAAAATTGTCTAGATATAATTTCCCCTCTTTAGTCGCCTTTTACGACAAGAGCTGTGGGTCGCTGAAGGGGTATTCAAAGTCCGTCCCTGCACGGGAATTTTAACGAATTTTATATAAATCCAGAAATTGCGAACTCTTCAATTGATTCACATCCAGATATAGAAGAATTTGTGGAAGAAGACTAATTTTCAAAAATATAGTAGGTATTACTTATTTCAGTATTTTTTCCATTCTTTAAAAACACCTACTTACATATGTATATGAAATAAAATTTATTTGTTTTGATTTGTTATGTTGTTTAAGTCACTTTTCGAAGAAAATATTAGTTGTCAAATGAGTCAAAATCGCCCGATTTCCGTAGTTACTACAAAATATTACAAAATACGTTTTCTATTTTTGAGTTCGGCATAAAAATAAAAACTCACAGTCGGATTAAAAAAAATCTAAAATTTAAAGTTTTATAACGTTTTTTCGCTTTCCTGAAAAATTGCAATTTTTGACATATACTCCTTCTACCGCCCACCTTAGATATATAAAGATGAATATGGTATAAAAAAAATTAGTTTTAAACTTTTATGGGAGTAGTAAGATTAACACCAACTTACAACTTTAATTCACAAAAGAAGCCATATTTTAGGTTTGTTTCTTAAAACAAAATTGTTTAAAAGTTTAAATGCTGTGGTTGAAAATCACCTATGCCTTTTTTAGCTTTTAAATAACCCCAATACAAATACATACCTGAAATACTGGATATCGCTTACCCAGAATAAAATTGCTCAAGTATTCCACTCCACAAAGAAAAGCTATTTAAAAAAAACCCCAAACAATAATTTACAACGTTATTTATAACCTCGTTAAAAATATATTCCGAACGCTTTGATATCCTTAATATACAACTAAATTAAAACAAAAAAAAACCGCTTTTAATATTAAACAAAAGCAACCGCCAATATCTTAAATTTTAATACTTTTTGTCAAAAAGAAATATTAAACAAAACTACTCCTTTAAATAAAAATTAAAGGCAAAAGGAAAATTGTACCAATTTCGTAATTCTTTAAATCAAATGGGAATGAGACTTAAACGTATTTTAACTGTCTATTAGGTAAAAGAACGTTTGCAGAACGTAAGATAAGAATAAAATTTAGCAAACAAATAAATATGTATAAATATAATTGTTTAAACTAATTTTGATATACGGAAACAAAACAAACAAATAAATTATCATATAACTAGTTATACAAAGCTTTTGTGTTAATTAAAAAAATAGAGAGAAAAGTAAGCGCAACATGTATTTATCAAAGTAACTAAATTATGAGAGAGCTTGGTGGGGTTTTGTTTATGTGGTAAAACATTATTTGATTTGATATTTAAAACAAATTAAACATAAAAAATAAACATATTTCAGTACCTATACATGCTAAATACCTATACCCAGAGCTGTCCAATAAATCATAACTCATACATATATCATATTTAATATTGTGTACAAATTTACTATCCTTAGACTATTTACGATTTTTGAAGAGATATTGAATGATGTTTGCTATTTTATTTTAACTCAAATTATACACTACTTTTGTTTTGAGATGCAGTCACCCATCATGTCCACAGAAGTTTTCTAACTAAAATAACATTGATACGAGTACGATTTCGCAATGATATACATGAAATTCTTTAAATAAAATTAAAGAGTCAAGTAGGTACTTTGCAATTTTTTTTAACAAAATAGAAATTAACTTCTAACTGAGACAGAGTAATATAGGAACCGTGACCTCGTACCTACACCAAATCAAACAGTGACCCCAAGCAGGGGGGTTGCAGGGGGGCAGCATGGGATTCGAACCTAGACCAGCGTCTTCTCAGGCAATCACTCATGCACTGTACCATTGAAGCCACGAGTTTTCAGTTTATCCAGTTTTTATTTTGATTTTCTTGGACAAACTTGCTCCTGTAAGTATAATATGTTATTCATTCTGGCTTTTTTATTTCTATGTGTTCTCTAATTTGTCCCGGAAACCGAATAGCTCTGACCCGACCATTTTTGCCCATCTTGTAATGAGTACCATGATAAGTTGTGCCTGGCAAGGTAGTGCGTTTTCTTTAGCGTACATTTCCATAGTTGTTGATTCAATCAAACAAATAACGCCGCCAGGAACTTTCCAAAAATTGCAGTTTATATTTTCAAATATAATATCTAAATTTTCCTAGGAAAACTAAACGTTATAAGATGTACTCAATGCTAAACTTAACCTACGTTTATTCCGAATCCCTGGTGCTTTTTCCTGCTGGCTGCTGCCTACCACGATGTTTTCCTTTTATTCGCAATTGCCTCACTTTCCTTTTGACGTTTGCTAGTTTTCCACTTGCCATGAGTAATGCCAATCTTACACCACCACCTGTGATGCCACCATACCTTGCGTTGTGCTGCCAAGTTCGGTTACACTCCCCCCCGGTAAGCTGAGCCCCTGGCCCTGGTTACCCTGACCACTATCTCCGAACTGCCTTACATCCAGCACCGCCAGCTTAGCTGCCGGCCGAGTATAGATACCTCTCGACGTCTGAACCACCGCACTGCGCACTATGCCGTCTCTCCCATGAAGTGCTTTGATCACTTTACCCATAGGCCAAGTCTTCCGTGGGTTGTCCCAGTCAACTATGACTACAATATCGCCTTCTTTTATTGACGTGGATGAGCTCCACCATTTTTTACGACGGGTTAGGTCTGGCAAATACTCTCGAACCCATCTTTTCCAAAATGAGTTAGCATATTTTTCGCTCATCAGCCAGTTTCTTTTTATAGCCGCCCCATCGTTGGCCAACTCTGCCCCTACCTTGAACCCATTCGATGAGCCTACCAGGAAATGGTTGGGTGTTAGAGCCTCATCGCCTTCGTAGTCACTCGGAACGTAGGTAAGTGGTCTGGTGTTTACTATGTTTTCCACCTCTGCCATCATGGTGACCAAGAGTTCATCGCTGGGATTATTTGTCGCTGTAATTTCTGCCAGGGTCCGTTTAACCGAGCGTATAAGGCGCTCCCAGCTTCCTCCCATGTGAGGCGACATCGGGGGAATAAAGTTCCACTTAAGCTGTAATTCAAACTCTTTTGCCAATGCCGTCTCGTCGAGCCTGCCCAGTGCCTGTTTCAAATCTTCACTAGCTCCCCTGAAATTCGTTCCGTTGTCCGAGAACACCTCTACTGGCATGCCCCTCCTGGCGATAAAACGTTTGAGTCCTAGAATACATGAATCGCTTGACAAGCTGTAGGTGACCTTGATATGAATCGCGCGTACTGTCAAACAGGTTATCAACATTCCCCATCTTTTCTCCTGGTGTCTGCCTACCTTAACGTATAGAGGACCAAAGTAGTCAATGCCTACGTATGAAAACGCTCGCCTGGCTGCGGGTAGCTGAGCCATGAGTGGTGGTTTCGGTTTCGCATGCCTGATTTGGCAGTATTTACAATTTCTTTGGCAATCTTTCAAAACGGCCCTCAAGTGAGGAATGTAGTATTTTTGTCTTACTTCGTTGACCACTGTCTCGCTAAACAAATGATGAAAGCTCGTATGAAAGTGCTGCACGATTAGTTTGGTTATGTAGTGTCGCTGCGGTAAGATGATCGGTCTCTTTACCTGCTGAGAGACATTAGGAGCTGCGTCGATACGACCTTTCAGGCGAATGACGTCGTTCTCGTCTATATATGGAGACAGTCTATACAGGATGCTGGATTTGTTTAGATTAACTTCTTCCAGGGTTTCTTTAGCTCTTTTGAGTACTTTATATTCCTCAGCAAATCCTTCCTTTTGGCCTTCCCGGTAAAGGAAACACTCTGCCCGATGTCGTTCTGCTGCCATAAACAAGTTAACCGCCTTTTCGGTGCCTGTTTTGCATTTTATGTCGATGAATCGAAACACGTACATGGTAGCTCGTAGAATACTTGTCCAGCCTGAAAATCGCGTGTAATCAAGTATCGGCTTGTACCCGCCTATTGTTTGTGTAAAACACACCCTTTCTTCGTGATCTTCTGCTGGGCGATGACACGTTAAAGCAACATTTTTAGGCCATTCTTCTTCTTGGTGCCGAAGAAATCGCGGTCCAACGAACCACCTATCGTTGTTGCTAAAGTCGCTTTCTTCTTTGAATTTGGTTGCGTCGTCCGCGACGTTCTCATGGGTGGGAATCCATCTCCAGTTCCTTTCATCCGACGCTTCGAGAATTTCCCCGATACGATAGGCGACGAATTGTTTATACCTGCGATGACTGGATGTTACCCAACACAGAACGATCCTAGAGTCCGTCCAATAGAATACCTCGTTGATTTTAACCGAGTGTTCTGTAGCTATGGATTTCGCAAGCCTTGTGCCCAGCACGGCAGCCTCCAACTCCATCCGTGGTATCGAAATGCATTTAATAGGACCTACTTTCGTCTTTGCGGCTACTAGTGAACACTCAATAGCATCTCCATGTGTAATCCTGAAGTATGCGACGGCGGCATAGGCAGATTCTCCGGCATCTACGAAGATATGCAGTTGGACTTGAGTTTTGCTATTAAATTTCAGCAGTGATAGGTATGGTCTGTTTATGGTTATTTTGCGAACCGCTGGTACAAGACCAAGCCAGACTCTCCACCTGTCGAAGTGTGTTTTGGTTATTCTTTCATCCCAATCTATTGAAGTTCGCCAAATGTCTTGAAGGAGGATCTTTAAGATGACAGTGAAGTGGGCTATTAAGCCTAGTGGGTCAAATATGCTCATCAGTACTTTGAGCACCTCTCTTTTAGTTGGAATGTTGCTGCCTTGAATTACGTCCTTGCTAATTCCTTTGGATTCCAATGTGAACTCGAACTTATCCGTCACAGGTGACCACCACATGCCCAGCAGTTTTTCTACTCTATCCGCTTTGTCAAAGCTTGCAAAATGCTTCTCGATATTGGCAGTTTTTCCTTCGAGTGCCTTCAAAACTACTGTCGAATTGGATAGAAAATTACGGATCTCAAATCCGGCTTGCTGGTGGATGTATATTACTTCTTTGGCCAGTTTTATAGCTCCTTCTTCACTATCAACGCTGTCAAGGTAGTCGTCGACATAGTGGTTCTTAATAATGGCTTGAGCTGCCTGATTAAGTTGGCCAGAATACCTCTCCGCATTCTTGTTCTTTACAAACTGGGCACAATAAGGTGAACAGGTAGCGCCGAATGTCATGACCTTCATCTTATATTCTTCTATCTTTTTGGTGATCCGATTCCGCCACAAGAACCGTTGAGCGTCTTGATCGCTTTCCATTACCCTCACCTGGTGGAACATCTCGCGAATGTCCGCGGCAAGTGCATACCTTCTTTCTCGGAAACGGAAGAGGATACCTAACAGTGCTGGCACTATTTCAGGACCTGTCAGAAGTACAGAATTGAGCGAAACTCCTCCAATTTGAGCGGCGGCATCCCATACAATTCGAACCTTGTTTGGTTTACTTGGGTTAGACACTGGAAAGATGGGTAGATACCATACGGGCCCACTGCTTCTGATGATCTCGGATGAATTTAATTTTGCCGCATATCCTTTCTTGATGTATTCCCTCAGGTGCTGATCGAGTTTTATCCAGGTCTGGGGTTCTTTAGATAGTCTCTTCTCGAGGCATACCAGTCGTTTCTCTGCCATGGACTTGCTGCTTGGTAGTTTTACCTCATCGTACTTCCATAAGAGGGGGACTGTGTAGTTCTTCCCGTCATAGACCGTTTTTGCCTCAAGGATACGAGAGGCCCTCTCGTCGTTTGATGACAGTAGTTTCTTAAAGTTAGTGATGCCCGCCGTGTCGATTGCAAAGTAGTCTTTGATCATTTTGTGCATTTTGGCATCCGAGCTAAGCTGACACTCGCATATGTGGAAGTGGTGAACGTCCTTTGACCGCCTACTCTCATCTGTCATTGCTCCAAAGACCGTCCATCCTAGTCTGGTTTTAATCGCGACTGGTTGACTTTCGTTGCCTTCCACCGACTTCAATGGAATTCCTAAATTCCAGTGCTGTAATCCAAGCAAAATGCGAGGCTTCCCATTATGATACGAAGTGAGGGGCAGGTGCTTTAAATGACTGTATCTTGTCGTCAACTTCTTCGCATCGATGGACTGCATGGGGAGCTCCAGGTATCGAACGGTACGTACATTTGGTAGGGCGTATCTAGTCAGTGCTTTAGGCGCTGAGATTTCCAAATTTATTCTTTTGGAGTCACTTTCATTACGATGGGTGCTTCCCGTCCACCTGAGGCATAGCGGGTCAACTTCGCCAGTGGCGTTCAACGCTTGGGCGATTTCCTCGTCAATTAGCGTGACGGAAGAACCATCGTCAAGGAACGCATATGTTTCCACCTTGTTGTTGTTGCAGTACAAGGTAACCGGCAGAATCTTGAACAGCATTGTATTTTTCCCGCCGTCTAATGTTAGGCTAAGGTGCGTACTCGACGTCTCATTAGATGCATTTCTTACGTTACTTTGGTGGTCTGGCTGTTGATCGCTCCTATGAAGGAGTTTATTATGCCGATATGTACATCCTTCAAAACCGCATACTTGTGAGGAGGCGCATCTGCGTCTTCCGTGCTGGCGTAAACATATCCGACAGAAGAAGAGGCGTCTGACTGTTGCCCATCTTTCTTGTAACGACATGTCTAGAAATTTTTCGCAAATATTAGCTGACCTGCAGTCTCCATCACATATTGAACATTTTCGATGTTCCTTACCGACGAGCCTTGTATCGTTATCTTGGTGTACGTTAGTAAAACCTCTTGATTTCCTACCTACTTTATGTTCTATCGAAGGTATCACTGAAGTGACCCCAGCCGCTGCGTTGGCTACATTTGAAATCCATTCGCTGAATGTCGATAGGTCGACCACACCAGTCCGCTGTTTGAACATTCCCCAATCTAATTTAAGTTGAGCAGGCAAGCGCTCAACAAGCTCTTGAATCAGACAGGGATTGTTTAGGTGGGAGGTAAGTCCACTCGCTTGGATCGTACTACATGCATTTTCGACTGAGAGAGCGAAACTAATTATTGTGTCTAGCCTATCGGCTTTGGGTGGAGGGTCGTTACGAATCTTTGCTATTACTGTTTGGATTATTATTTCAGGACGACCGAACAAACTTTTCAGAGTGGACAAAACACTATCTACCTGCTCCGGATGAGTCAGTCGGAACCTTACTGCTTCAAGGGCCTGGTCCGTCAAACATCGTTGTAAACGCTGGAGATTGTCGTACTTCGTGTACGCACACGCCCGTGTCGAGTTCGTAAACCAACTAAAAAACAACGGCCACTCCTCTGGCCGACCAGAGAACTTAACGCATTCTTTTGACATGATTTGTCTAGCGGCTATTTGATGTTGGTTTAGGATTGGCACAGCTGAATAGTGCATTGAGTCAGACCTATGCCGAGGGTGGTTACTACTATGATTGTTCGGCCTATGAGGAGATGCAATTGTGGATGCTATAAACCCTCCCGTTGCATTTTCCTCTTGATAATTATTTATGTCGTTAACCCATCTACCGACATGATCGCGTTCGAAACGATTGGCATTACTACTGTCCTTTTCCTCCTCACCTTGCTCTTCTTCCTCAGAGCTTGCGTCTTCCAAAATCGCGTACTTTTTTTCTATGTAGTCTTTTTCCCGTTGTTCACGAAGCCTAGCTTCTTCTTTCAACTTCTGAAGCTGAAGATTTTTGTGTTTGATGGACGATTTTTTTGAGGCACCTGTTTCGGACTTTCGATCACATCCCCTAACAACTTTGATCTTAGGCTCAATTTGTCTGGAGGCTGCGATGGGAGTCGACTGGTAGGGTAGAGTTTTGGGAGAGAAGACTTGTGCATGTTTGGCATTTGAAGTGTATTTTGATGATGAAGGCTTATTGGCTATTGCCATGGTGGGGGCAAGGGGCTTCTTAAGGAAGTTCTTACATTCCGCGCATACCCACTCTTTGTGGCGTTGAACGCTAGCTGTTACTTTGGCGCAAGAATAGTGGTACCATTTATTACACACGTCACATGCTACCATGTCCTCGAAGGCGTCGGATTCAGTGCATTTATGGCAATTGAAAAGGGCAGATGGCGGAACATCATCATGGTGAATGGAAGCAACACTTTCTTTATTAGACATTTTCACTTACCTTGAAGCGTTGGCGATTGGATGATAGCTTGTTAATTTCGTGACGGTTCTAACACGAATCAAACTGCGGTGTTGTAGGCGCCGCCGGGGGGGTAGTTGGATGTAATTGGGCTATGGTGGCAAATTGACAAATTGGTTCTACTGCTGACACGGTGGATGTTGCGGTGGTAAGTGGTGATTTATGACCAGCTTAATCTATCGTCGTAATTTTCAGTTTCCTCGTGGTAGGCAGCTACAAAATGGCGTAGGTTAAGCGTGTGCAGCTAAACGAAAATTTAGCTTGTTGATTCAATCAAACAAATAACGCCGCCAGGAACTTTCCAAAAATTGCAGTTTATATTTTCAAATATAATATCTAAATTTTCCTAGGAAAACTAAACGTTATAAGATGTACTCAATGCTAAACTTAACCTACGTTTATTCCGAATCCCTGGTGCTTTTTCCTGCTGGCTGCTGCTTACCACGATGTCTTCCTTTTATTCGCAATTGCCTCACTTTCCTTTTGACGTTTGCTAGTTTTCCGCTTGCCATGAGTAATGCCAATCTTACACCACCACCTGTGATGCCACCATACCTTGCGTTGCGCTGCCAAGTTCGGTTACAATAGTGCTTTAGTTTAAACGAGTTCGACACGTACATGCTCCCATTATTTCTTGTTTGATCTTGCCTTTAATACACCGGTGATTTACAGTCGTGTCAACCCATAGAGTCGCACCCAAAACTTGCGAGACAGCTTTAAGATATTAAATGTCGCTAGGCTCACCTGAATGTTTTCAAAGGTTTTACGACGAAAGGTTTAAATACCAAACTTCCCGTAAGAATGTCTTGAGCGATATTTTCAAAATTTTACAGAAAACGACATAAACATCTTGCTCAGTTATTTCTTTGTGTATTTTATAGAAATAAGCTAATTTCAAAAGACATTTTCAAATAAAAAAAAATTGAGATTTCTGTAAAATTAAAAATTGAATCGTTTTTGTCGCTTGATACAGTTTTGCGGTCAAGAAATTGTCGCTTGATACAATCGTAAATCGCGCTTATTAGGTACTTTTTTCTGTGTGAGTAAGGCTTATTTTTTTTTTATTTGTCAGGTTACTATTTAGATTTATTAAAATGAATGCTTGCGATACCGAAAGGCTGGTAAACATGTTTGCCAAATCTGGAAGCATCCCATGAAGACCATACCATCGAGATCCCTATGTTCGGGTTCAAGACACAATCGCGGCTGGAGTAATGTAATTCATGATAACTTGCTTCCGTACAAAGTCCAAATTGCAAGCAAGTTAAACCCTCTGGATTTGCCTGGAATCTTGCCAACAAATGATTGAAATGACCGAAGAAGACAACAGCTTGATATATTGTTTGTTTATGTCTGATGAGACCCATTTTGATCAAAATGGCTATTTTTTTTAACGCTGGCGGTAGTAATATTCAAAAGACGAAACTGATCCATAATCAGTATAGACGCGGTTATTTATAGCGCTAAGTCTAAAGGTTTGGTTCTTTGTAGACGGCGCAGTAAATTTCTTTCATCCTAAACTTGGAGGACTATCATATTTACTTGACTTTCTAGTCGTCTTTTATGCTTTCTCGCGTACTTTTTGATTTCGTCTTCGATTGTTTTGACGCATAGTTTGTAACATACCTTAATATTGGCCGTAGACCCCTAAAAGTTACTATATTTATGATCAGCATCGATTGTAATGTCGATCTAACCATGTCCGTCCGTCCGTCCGTCCGTCCGTCCGTCTGTCGGCAAAAATTAGGCCTTTAAACTGGGCCTAGAGAGCTGAAACCCTTCATGCTCATGTGTTAATTTTTTTAAATCCGCCTACTGACACGGCCACAATTAAATAAAACAATTTTATTGAAAAACCAAAGTTTGAGCTAGGGAGCGTTTTTTTTACAAATGCTTCGTTTTTGTTTCGATAAAATCCTTTAAATGTTTTATAACAAAATATGTAGAGCGTTCTTAACAATTCAACCATTCTTAGACTTTTGTCACGCCCACTTATGAGGGATAGGAATAAGAATAGGGTATCCAACAGTTCGCCCAAGCGGACTGTAGCCCGTCCCTGTGTTTTCTTTACATGCGCTTTCCATTTCAGCCTTGCATGAAGTATCATTCCAAAATATATTTAGCCTCGTTTCCAAACGTAATTTGAACCGACTTTGAAAAGACCGCTAAACTATTTTTTTTCCGTAGTTTCTTCGACCGGTTTACCTACTTACAGGATAGCGTGTCGTCAGTAATAATGTAACTAGCTCAGTGCCTTCTACGTGTGGTATATCACGAGTGTATAATAAGTAACGGGTCGGCCAAATAACTTTTTTTTTTGAAAATGCTATAAAAAAAAAGTACTGAATATTTTCTCAAATTTCTTTTTTTATTTGAAAGTACAATCCTTCCGGTTAATAATGGAAAAATAATTTCATTCAAATGGCTGCCTCGTCTGGCCATGCAGTAGCCTATAGTAGCGTCATACCAAGGTCTTTATGCAAAATTCGTCTCAATGATGTCTCCGAAATGTGCAAATATTGAGAACGACGGTGAATTGATGTTGATGGCGCTTCACGCACACTTTCTGCCACAGCAGCAATATTCTCGGGTGTACGCACTGTTTTTGGCTTTTCACGCTTTGGTTTATCGATGAGGATGCCAGTTTCTTTCACTTTTTTCACAAGATAACGAACATACGGAGCTGACGGTGCTTCTCTTCTTCCAAAATCCGTACGCAATTTTCGCACACATTCTGCAACATTACCATGATTTTCAAAGTAATGTCGCAATATTTCCCAGCGTTGTTCAAGCGTATACATAACCATATTCGTTCAGCGGAAGGATAAAACTAATTATCTGTCAAATCAGACATGAGCTAAGTTTTACCATTACCAAGATGGCGGACCCTTTATAACACTGGACCAAGGAAGCTTTCTAGCACCCCAGCCATTATTTCCTTAAAATCTGAATATTCGTTTCCACATTTGACGCAGAATAATCTATCAATTAGTTAATTCTTTAATCAACATTCTCTCCAACACTTTGGATATAATTGGAAGATGCGAATTTGGTCTATAAGCGGCAATGTAACTAAGCTAAATTGCCATATATGAAGTGAATCTAATAAAGAAATACTCCATGAGACTGTACTGCAGCCAGAACAAGTCACTGTGGTTCACAGTTTCATCAAAGTGCATTATGGGGCCATACGTCTTTGAAGAAAACGGTTTAACAGCAACTGTAAATGGGGACCGTTATTTAAAGATGTTGACGGAGTTCTTAAACACAGAACGAAGAAGTATCCGCATACAGCATTTGGTTCCAGTAAGATGGAGCAACTGCACACATAGCCAGACCGGTTATGGTGGAGCTCCATCGAAAATTTCCAAACAAATTAATAACCAGAAACTCCACTTTCCGCTAGATACTTGGTTAAAAAAAGTTATTTGAATTTCTTTTTGTACAATATTTAAGGGATTTTATCGAAAAAACAAAGTTGTTGTCAAAAAACGCCCCTTAAAAGTTTACAAGCAATTGTTCAAAACGACGTTATCTACATGCTTTGCGGTAAAAGGTTCTTTTTTAAATAGTGGGCGTGATAGTCGGCGGATTGTGGACGGATTTTTAAAATTTTAACTCCCCACCAATCCGGGCCAATTAGGACAATATATTAAAAATTTCAGCTTGATAGCAAATTCGATATCTTAGATAAATTGGGTTTTTTTTTGAAATTGTGGGCGTGTCTGTGGGTTGATCTTAACAATTCTTAAACTTAGTTATTTCGGGCTAATACAGAGAGTATATGATTTAAACTTCAGCCTTCTAGCTCGAGTTGTAAGGCCTGATTTTCCGGGAGGGACGGATGGACGGACTGACGGACATGGCTAGATCGACATTACTATCGATGCTGATCATGAATATAGTAACTTTCAGGAGTCTACGGGCAATATTAAGGTATGTTAAGAACTATGAGTCAAAACTAATAGAGCCGATGGATTATTTTTTATTTTATTTTTTCGAATATGTCGTACTACTCCCATTTTTTTCATACATAATTTTTTTTAACTAACTACTAAGGTACATATATAAATAAACAGAAACACTATCCTATTAATTAAAACATATAATATAAACATGCTGGCTGAGCTTTCAAGATGATGGATTGTTATTAACATAATTAATTTGAATAAAAAGAAATTGTACACATACATTTTTAATAAATTCAATTGCATATAAGCTTAATGAATTATGTTTTCGATTTATTCTACTATGTATTATATAAAAATGGAGTAGGTATATACTCCAAAACCTGTGTCAAACCACCTTAATAACAAACAAACAAATCACAATACCCGTTTTAAAAAAATAAACCCGACCACGAAATGTACTTAAATACGTAGGTACATTATAAAAGAATTTGTAATTATTATTTGATTGTAAAAGTAATATTGATATACATTTTTGAATCTCAGTGTAAATTTAAATTCATAAATGCACAAATAAACTTGTTCCAATGTTTGCACCTACTTCTATATTTACGAATATTATTTGTTTTTTATTTAAAAAATAAAGGTCCATAAACACAATACAATAAAAAAAATGATAGTTTGAGATGTTAACTAATACAAAAAATTAATGCGGATAACAAAAAACAAAAATATATGAATATATTTTTTATAAATGTACATGAAAATGGAAACGGAACAAACGAAAGTAGAAAAAAAAAACGTTAAAATGTTGAAAGCACTCAAATATGCATTAAAATCTAAATAAATTGCTCTGTCTACTAAAACTTAAAAGCGCTTATTTATAATTTTAAGTTTTTATTATACTTATGCTTTTCGTTATAAGGGAATAATATGTAATCTTACTGTAATGTACCGACTATCTATTATTAAGTTTGTAACTTTTTTTTTGATTTTATAGTTTAAACAAGAAACCTTATATGCTATGAAAATCTTTATAAAACTCGTAGAAACCAAACTGGAATTCATACAACTGGAAATCATGCAACACAATTTTCAACCAAAGAAAATAAAAATAAATGTGGTAAAGAAAATGCGAATAAGTGTAAAATGGTTTTTCTACATTGTTAATTATCTATTGCTATTGGGTGCTTCATACAAAACATCGTAATCTCGTCCTATGTTCTATTGGCAATAGGTGTGACACCAACCAATGTTAAATATCAATAACTTTTTTATTTAAATACAGTAAAATCGTAGATTATGGGGCTCCGAAAATCCAGCATCAGTTACAGCCAGATGCACTCTTTGGTGCGGTGTTATGGCCGAAAAAGTTATCGGCCCATATTTCTTCGAGAATGAGGATGAAACTCCTGAAACGATTTTCGGAGATTCTTACGGAACAATGATTAACAACTTTTTGCGGACAATGGCGAGCAGCATTTAATAATTTGTGATTCCAACAAGATGGAGCGCACACTGCTAGGCAAACAAAGGAACTGCTTCGAGAAATTTTTGCGATTTCAAAAAGCTTAGATTTCCCTTGGCCGCCTCGTTCACCAGATTTAACTGCGCCCTGATGTCAAGTATAGAAGGCTATCAAATATGGACCGATACAGACTCGCAGAAATAAATAAATAATATAAATAGTAGGTATTAATATAGTACAGCGCCTAAAACCTATCTTCTCCAAACATTTGCTTGTCCAAAATGGAAGGGACCTACAATATAATGCCGAATCCGAACCGCAAATTAGAGAAGCTTCTCATGCCAATTCATACTCTTTGACGGTGGTGCAGTGGCAAAAACGTGTAGATATTACTTGACCCCGGAAGGACTTGAACCTGAGACCTACTCGCCGAACGTGTTGAAAAACTGAAAGTTCACTACAAAAACAGTAAAAATATCGCGAAAACGTTTCATACAGTTTGTACTGCTTTTGGTCAACATAAAGCGCCTTCTCGCACAGCAAATCGTGGCAGCCAATGCTTGCAAAACGACTTGGACTGATATTTTCATGCTCAAGAGGGGCAAGAGGGCATGTGAAAATTTAATTCGGTAACGTCAATTATTAAAAAATGGGTTTGATCCTGGACTTTGGTCTCGTCTGGCAAGGACTTCGCTGCGTGCAAAACGTCTTGGACCAATGTTTTCATGCTAAAGCTGATCTACTCTGTTGCTTAGGGCTATAACCAAGTGGTTGCACTCATTATTACTATTGTGGAAACTGACGCATATTCAACGCGCTGTCACACGCATTGGCTGCCACGATTTGCTGCCAGAAAAATATTTTCGATACACTCTCAGGCTACACAGTATGCAAATATCTTTCAGTTACCGCTTAGACCGAAAAATTACTTCGGGCTCTTAGACTACTACATTTTAAGTGCAGTATCACCCTATTCCTACTCTATGGCCGTTTAAAGGTTGGGTAGAGCATTCATTTTGTTTATCGATTCAGGAGCTTTGAACCCATTTGTTTTGCCAAGTGAGAATTGTAAACCACCCAATCCGAATATTTTGTTTTCTTTCTTATTTGAAGATCATTTAGGTACAACTATGTAAGTATTACTAAGCAAAACGGATTGATTCATTTGAAACTATGTTTTTTTGTATAATGTACACGCACTAAATGCATTTTTTTAGTACCCGTATCATGTATTGACTACACAGCGCGGGCGTTAAGGAAATTAGGATTAGAAGAAAAGGAGAGATGCCGATCACGTTGGTTTTGAATGTTTGTAGGTTAGAATGTGGAGGAAAAACAATGCGTGGAAGAGTATTCCATATTCGTGTTGTACGGCTCAGGAAAGGTTCTTTGAACTTCACTGGCTTGAAGGTGAACTGATGAGCATTCATTGCATGGCGGGTATTGCGGTTGAAATGTTCTAGAGGTGAAATGCAACTGACTATTTCATTTGAGCACTTATGGTGGAAATAACGATGAAATAACGAAAGGCAGGAGACATTACGACGATGACTGAGAGAGTCAATCGATCTGGCGATGTCTCGGTCGCCAATGTGTTTTATTGCGCGTTTTTGGATCCTGTCAAGTAGCTCCAAATAAGTTATTGGTGCACCGGACTAGATATGAGCGTTGTACTCGAGTTTCGGGCGAACAAACGCCTTATATGTAAATTGTAGCCAGATCAGAAAGGGTGAAATATTTCTTACAACGCGGAAGCATAGACATTTCGCGCCATAGACAATTGGCGGCATCGAATATGTGGTCATTTCAACGAAGGTTGTCATTAACATACATACCGAGAATGGAAAGTCTTTCGGTTTCAGCGATGGAAGTGCCATTCATGGATAATCGCAGTGTGTGAGGGTTTGGCCTTAATGGCAGGAGACATTGTGTTTTGGAAGCATTAAATTCCACTCCATTGGTTGTACCCCACTGAGTTATGCTGTTAAGGTCGGAATTTAATGAGCTTAATGCTAGTTCGTCGGCCTTTTCGTTAAATCCACCACAGTTGTCGGTCTTGTTCCTTAAGTCACGTGTTTGAAGAGTTTTAATAAAATGCACATAGCCAAGAGTCGTAATGTCATGTCTTATGCTCAGTTAGTGTTTTTTTTTTTTTTTTTTTGAATTTACCTCATTCAACTTGTCATTTCAGTAACAAAACTCTATCAATACCAAAAAGGTCAAAGCGGTTTTTATGCATACTCTTCGGAGTATTTTATGCTGTCATTCAGCTTTCTACCCCATCTAAAAGCTAAGCTGCAGTAAATCTAAAACAGATTTTTTTTTATCAAATGCGAAAATATTCAAAAAATGCTCCCAATCGTAGCTATGCTGGGGGTGGTGTTGGGCGCAAACATCCGCAATAATACTGTATGTATAGTTTCCTTTTTTAAAGCGGAAGAAAATGTATCTGAAGAATTCTGGTGTGCTATGTATTAACGAATGTACAACAAACAGTGTTTATAGTGAAGTTAAACAAATTCATATAAGAAACTAACACGTGATATGTGTTCGTGCATGTGGTACACGCATGCATTCACACACACCGACATATTGTCAGTATGGAACGTTCTCTGCAAAACAGAACCGCGAATGGCTGATTCGTGCTGACGACGGGGAATTCAAACTCAAATAGATATGTACATACCTATAAATTTATCGATGCCGTGTACTTGTGTTGTTTGCTGATGCATTTAACTTCACAAAATCAAATTAAAGTTATAAGTAAGCTGAAAGCACTGATAGCTAAAGCTGTAATTCTTTAAGCTATTACTCAGTACATTTATGTAAGATTAATAAATAATAATAATAATAAAGTTATGAGTAATGCAATTTCTATAACGAGTATCATAAATTATATTCACCGATAGGTGAATAACCGCAAAGAACTTTTTGGCGTAACGCTATGGTCTCATCAGTTGTCCTATCCTTCCTTCCCTAATTTTACGAAAACCATCATTCCAAACGAGACTTTTTCAACAGCGATCAGAAAAATGTAATGGTACGCTATAATTAATAACAGTACAAATTCAGTATAAAATTAGTTACTTTTGTTTTTTAGACTCTGGTTGGACGGGAGTGATTTTCTTTAAATAATCTTTTCCCATCGAAGCTTCGGGCTAGCCGCAGTAAGGCCATTGTGGTAGTTTCTTCTGGCATAACAGAAACGCTCTTGGAAGGTGACAAGCCAAGTAATATAGCTCATATTTTCAGTCTCTGTCAACACGTTCATGGCAACGTTTTTCATTAACTTGATCGCGATCACGGAAAATTGAAATTTCAATAGCAACTTGCTGTGGATAGGATAAAAGTCGGATTTTTATTAAGGTTTTTTTTTTTAATTAGACTCCGAGCGAAGACGGGCGCTTTAGGTAGTGATTAGATTTTATTCCAGAATTTGATTTTATTGCGATTCAATATTTTACAGTGTTCACATTTTCTGTTTATTACAAATCTTTTATGGCATGGCAAAAGTCGTCTGTCAGATTGACAAGTTTTAAAAAACATAATTGTGTTCTGTGCATTAGGTACATGCACTTAAATCTTAAAATTTATGTCAAAAATCTACTTTATAGCATAAACAACGCAGTCCAATCTCTTCGATTTAAAAAATGAAGAACTTCATCTGCTGTGTAAATAAAACACGAACTAAGTTCTAATTGTATATCATATTTTTTACTAGACAACGATTAAGATTTAATTACTAGGTCTTACTTTTATAAAGTCCTAAAATAATATATCTAACACGATTTCTGAAAACTCAAAAAATAAACAGGGCGTATAGGAGATGGCGTAGGACTCTATTGATCGACGACTAGACGCTGTATAGAAAATTGAAGTCTGAATTCAGAACTTCCTTACATCAGGCTTATCGTATCTATATATAACTTCCCGATTCGTCTTCTGCCGTTTGTAACAACTTTGGGTCATTTTTCCAATCTGTCTACTCAGACAAAGTCCTAAACAATGATGAAGACTTCTTTAGCTATCTCAATGTATCCCATACTCCGATTTTTAGCAGGCTGGAAATATCTGAATAAAGCACATTGGAGAATCTAATTTCAATGGATTTAAATTATAATCCAGGCCACGATGGCGTTCCTTCCGGTTTTTTAAGACACTGTGCCCAATCATTATCTAAGATTATTTGCCACATATTTAATCTATCGCTCTTAACAGAAACATTCCCATCCATTTGGAAAGATTCATTTATTGTACCTATTTACAAATCAGGTAGGAAAAATAAAGTTGAAAATTATAGGAGTACTAGCTGCACCTGCCCGGCTTTGCCCGTGCCCGAGAATTCTATTGGCCAATATGTTCGAGTAGACTTCCTTATAATTGTCTATAGCGGGTATCCGGCGTATGTTGCTGCGCCTAAAAAAAGAAGACCGATTTTGACCAAAGTTCACAGAAACACTCTCAGGCCAATACCGAAGATTGCCTGATTTGAGCTCAACCTGTGAAAGGGACTGCACGTTTTTCTCCGCATGGCTTAGGCCGCTCACACAACTTCGTTGTTCCGTTTAGGGTAGGTGCTTGTTGTCTGGCAGGCGCCTATGTCACCTTACTTCTGCGAATCAAACAACAAAGCGAAAATAAAAAACTTCGATTGAATCACTTTTCATTCACTTCCCCACCGATTGTTATCATTGTTGGAAAAGCACCTTCCGATGTCCGATTCACAAAAAAATGCAAAAAATTTCAATAAGAGTTATTTGAATAAAATATTCAACACACGATATCTCAAGAATGAAAGTGCGCACAAATTCCACAATAAGCTTGAAACGTTCGTGTGGTCTCCCTCTTTCATATGCTTGTTCGGATAACAAAATAAGTGACGTCTGTACGGTCTCTGTATCTGCGTCGTAATTTACACGCATACGCACATATGCATGTGTACTCACTCAAATGCCCATATCTCACACACCGATGCAGATATATCCAAACATAACAACCTTCGTGCAGACGTCGCCTTTCATGGAAAAAAATTTCATTGGAATCGGTTAACGCGTTTGGCCAAACACCGGCAACAAACACAAATATGGATTGATTTTTATATATAGAAAATATTACACAAAAAAACTTTTTATTATTTCACTTAAATTTGTTTTTTTTTCAAAGCACATGATACCTACATATGAAACACACAGTGTATAAATACATTGTCAATTTGTTTCCTTTTTTAAGAAACACATAATTTACACACCGATGCAGATACAGACATAGCACATACATAACATCCTTCGTATAGACGTCACCTTTCTTTAAAAAAAAATTCATTGGAATCGGTTAACGCGTTTGGCCAAACACCGGCAACAAACGCAAATATGGATTGATTTTTATATACATATATATATAAATAGATATACATATATTCTCATATCAATTTTAATTCACAAAAACTCACAAAATCGCAATGAAGAATCCAAAATTGGCTTCTACATTGAACGACAATAGATGGCGTTACGTTGCGTGTCTATCTGACAGTTCAATTGTGATACGATATGTTATATTCAAATGTGATTCTTTATTTGGTTGTTGCCAAAATAAATAAATACAAAATGAAAAAAAAAAAAAATTTAAAAAAATCGAAAAAAAACTGGGTGGTCAAAATAAGCCATTTTGAAATTTAGATTTTTTTTTCTTCTAAAACCCGTGCTGAGAAAATACCTTTCCAACAAAGTATAAATCATCAAAATCGGTTCGGCCAATCTCGAGTTATGCGGTTACATCGCTTCGGACACTTTCTTTTATATATATAGATATGTAAACAGTCAGCTATCCCTAAATTATTTGATAAATTGGTCACTTAGCAATTAAACTTTTTTTGCAGATCTTTAATCTGTAACAACCAGCACGGGCTTATTCAATTGTGACAAACCTCATTATTTTCACTAACTTTGTAATCTGCGAAATAGGTAAAGGTAATCAGGTTGATGCTATTTACACGGACTTTAGCAAAGCATTTGATCGTGTGAATCACAGAATCTATTCAAACTAGAACGTTTAGGCTTACCGACTTCATTCTTAAAATGGCTATCCTCTTATCTTAGCGAAAGATATCAATACGTAAGTTTTCGAAATAAAATCTCAAACAAAATCCTTGTAACTTCTTGTGTTGCCCAGTGAAGCATATAGGTCCATTATTGTTTATTTTGTTCGTAAACGATGTTGTTAAGTTCTTGTCTCAATGTAATATTTTAATGTTCGCTGATGATTTTAAAATTTATTCGTCAGGTAAAGACAGCTTGCATACATTAAGTCTTAATCAACAAAAATTCTGCCTGTGGTGTTCCAAAAAAAGTCTGTCATTAAATGAGAATAAATGCTCTGCGATTACTTTTTCTCGACGCAAAGTTCCTTTTATTAACACTTACACTTTTGGCAGTCTTCCCGTTATAATAAAAGATTTGGGTGTTTTATTGGACACTAAATTATCTTATGTTAGTCATGTTGAATATATATCTAATAAGGCTAACAGAAAATGAGGTATGTTAAGACGCTATGCTGGCGAATTCTCTGACCCATCTATATATATAAAAATCAATCCATATTTGTGTTTGTTGCCGGTGTTTGGCCAAACGCGTTAACCAATTCCAATGAAATTTTACATGAAAGGTGACGTCTGTACGAAGGTTTCTATGCATGTGCGATGTCTGTATATACATCGGTGTGTGAATTATGGGCATTTGAGTGAGTACACATGTATATATGCGTATGCGTGTAAATACCGATGCAGATACAGACAACGCACATATAAAAAACCATCGTACAGACGTAACCTATTTTGTTATCCGAACGCGCATATGATGGAGGGAGACCACACAAACGTTTCAAGCCTAATGTTTTTTTTGTGCGCATTTTCATTCTTGAGATATAGCGTGTTCAATATTTTTTTCAAATACATAACTCTTACTGAATTTTTTGCATTTTTTTTTTGTAAATCGGAAAGTTGCTTTTCACACATTGATAACAATTGGTGTGAAAGGGAAGCCTATGTCAGCTTTGTTGTTTGATTCGCACAAGTAAGCTGACATAGGCGCCTGCCAGATAACAAGCACCTACCCTAAGTGGAACAACGAAGTTGCGAGAGCGGCCTAAACCATGCGGACAAAAACGTGCAGTCCCTTTCACCGGGTGAGCTCAAATCAGGCAATCGTCGGTATTGGCCTGAGAGTGTTTCTCTGAAGTTTGGTCAAAATCGGCCTTTTTTTTAGGCGCAGCAACATACGCCGGATACCAGCTATAGACAATAATAAGGAAGTCTACTTGAAAATATTGGCCAATAGAATTCTCGGGCACGGGCAAAGCAGGGCGGGTGCAGCTAGTACGTTATAAAAACGTTATATGTTCGATCCATTTTAGAATTGAATCAATTCTAAAGAGATTTCTTAGATTTACTCTAAGAGGGCTTCCGTGGATTAGCTCCATCAGCTTACCCTCTTATCAATCAAGACTTAAACTAATAAATTGAGAATCTCTAGAAGTTAGACGAACGGTGGCTAGAACTACATATTTTCATCCATAGACTACTCATTGGTGAGATTGATTCCCCTGAAGTTCTGAGCCTTCTCAATATATGTGTACCTGCTTTTGGTTTCAAAAGTCATCGATTTTTTAATATAGCACATTCACGTACTAACTATGGCCGTTCATCTTCAATAAATGATCTCATGTTGATTTACAATGCTAGCGTTAACTTAATTGATTTCAATTTATCGGTTACTAATTTAAAAAAAGAATTTGCTTAATGCTCTTACTCAGTCATGATTGTATGCTCAAGATTAGATTATAGTGTATGTGTCTAAGAAAGCCATTAATTGAGCTTTGATGATGTGAAATAAATAAATAAACATTTCATTGGCTATATCTATTATAATATAATAATTATACAAAATCTACAATGATACGGATACAATACATATACCTACCCTTTTACCCGCATCATACGTAAATAACGCAAAACAATCTTATCCAAAATAAATATTGACCATATGTCTTTAACATACAAAGACACCTTCAATTAGAGTAGGAAACAATGAATGGGACTTAATAAGAGTGTGGATAACAAATTCCTTAAAATCAGACTTCTTTTACGATTGTATCGTATACGCAAGCTTCAAGACTTTGTGTGCGGCTTTGTTTTCGACCTACATTTATATAATTTTACGGGTGTCTTGTCTATTCTTCTGAATTAAATTACTTGATTTAATTTACTTAACTACTCATTGGTGCAAATTTTGGGATTGAAATAGAATGCGAAATGCAAAGCAGAAAAATGTGGACATTTTTGGAATCATTAAGATTTTTGTCACAAATAAGCAGCAAGATAAGTGAATTTAACTTTCTCATCGAAGTGAAAGGTTTCGATTTCTTTAAAATAGTTTAATGCAAGGTAGTTTTTATTTTTTTCAATTACCCGATCCTTCGTGAACTTTTTATACGAATTGAGAAGTAAATGACTCTGTTGCGGTTTTTTTTTCCAACTTGTAAATGGATAAGAAAACTCGATTATTTTTTATTGAACCTTTGTACCTATATATCATATTTTATTTCATATTTATTTACTCAATTAAAAGCTTATACAATGTAAGACATGATTTATATGTCTTAATATAAAGTTGTTTTCGTGTGTCTTTTAGAGATTTGCAAGCCGCTCGACAAAATTTGATGAAATTTAATAGTGTGTTGAACGTTTTTGCTATCGTTTGATTTATTTACGATAGGTGGCAACTGTTAGGAAAGGAATGGCGGTGGCGGTAGAATAACAATTCGAACATCTCAACTACAAAGACATTTCATCCAATAAACAAATTTCGGGATTGGTGTGCTAAAATATAACTTCTATACCACTGAGCCCACTGAACCCATTGTCACACGATATACGTATAAGTTATTTTGTTAAAATGCGCACTTTTCAAAAATTTCTACAAAAGTAGGATAATACTCACCGCTGGTGTTCAAGTAGTAATAGAAGTAAAACAATCTTACTGAGTATTTTTAAAACTGTATAACAATAATACATACATATATGTAATGTACCCTAGTTTACGACACGCAAAAAAGTTAAAAAAAAAAACAAACTAGGGGTTCGCGCGAACCCCACCGTTTTTATGCACTCCTTACTGTTTAATATTTAGTAGGCGATGCATTGTTTCTATTTGTTATTCATTGAATTGACAGTTAGGCGTCTTATTACTAGAAAACGTTTTTGGTTTTGAAAAAAATAATAAATATTTTTGAGATTAGTGCAAAACAAAGTTTGAAGATAAGCAAAAAGTAAGTTGTAACATTATAATTTCTAGAGGCAACGAAGATGAAATGGCAATGGCGTTGAGAGCAATGCTAGACATGGAATCTAATGAAGAGGACGAGATTGATCCATTTGATGTTGGCGGAGATAACGCAGATAATGATCCAGACTATGTGCAAAATGACGCATTCGACGACTGGTGATTTGATGAAATATCTAACCGAAAAGTGGAACCAATCTCTTCGCCAAGGTAGTGAAAGTAAGATTGTTGCGCTTTATATTTCAAAGGCATTTGACAGAGTTTGGCATCAAGCTCTCTTGTCGAAAGTGCGTGCATTTGGAATCGATGATAATCTTCTTCAATGGATTAGAAACTACCTTTCGGACCGTTCAATTTAAGTTGTTTTGGACGGTTTCAAGTCTGCAACTCACCAAATAAATACTGGTGTTCCCGAAGGCTCCGTTCTGTCCCCGACTTTCTTTCTTTTATATAAATGATCTCCTATCTGTTACGAGTACTTCTAATCCAATCCATTCCTTTGCTGATGATTGTACTCTCAGCTTTTCATTCATATTCATTTCTTGGGTCAAGCACCTCTTCTTCGGGTCTGGAACTGGAACGGCAACGTATGTTAAGCTCATTAAATTCCGATCTTAACAGCATAACTCAGTGGGGTACAACCAATAGAGTAGAATTTAATGCTTCTAAAACTCAATGCTGTCTCCTGTCATTAAAGCAAAACCCACACACACTGCCATTATCCATTAAGCTGAAACCGAAAGGCTTTCCATTCTAGTTATGTGTTTTAATGACAACCTTCGTTTTAATAAGTGGCGTATTAAGGGGGGGGGGGGGGGGGGGGGGGCTCAGGGGCTCTAGCCTCATCATAATGTACATGATTAACTGAAACTTGTTCGTAAATCTAAGAGATTTAGAGGGAGCTCAAAATTTTCCCAAAAAACAAAAATTGAACATTTTTTTTAACTATTTTAACATTCAAACTTAAATTTTTAAAACTTGTTTATATAAAAAATTAAAAAATCATTATTATTTCTTGCCTTTATTAATAATATAACAAATCAATAAAATGTTATCCACAAAAACATTAATTTTATGGATTACGAAAGTTAAGGTTTCTTAGAGGACAAAAAAAATGTTGGATTCACTTATTTTATTAACTTAAAAGGACTACAAAAAATTAAAAGGGAAAAAAAATTATTGAAAAATTTTGCAAGTGAGCCCCCTCTCAAATTTTTTCTGGATACACCACGGGTGGAATGACATATTCGATGTCGCCAAGAACGCTGCGAAATGTCTAGCCTTCCTTAAGCGATGTAAGAAATAGTTCACTCCTTCTGATCTGGCTACAATTTATAAGGCGTTTATTCGCCAGAAACTCGAGTACAACGCTTATATCTGGTCTGGTGCACCAATAACTTATTTGGAGCTACTTGACAGTATCCAAAGACGAGCGATAAAACTCATTGGCGACCTAGACATCGCGAGATCGATTGACCCTCTTAGTCATCGTCGTAATGTCTCCTGCCGTTCGTTATTTTATCGTTATTTATAGCTCAAAGGAAATAGCCAGTTGCGTTCTTGAACATTTTAACCGCCATGCAAGGAATGCTCATCAGTTCACCCTCAAGCCTGTATTCGGACGTACAGTTAAGTTCAAAGAATCTTTTCTCAGCAGTACAACACGAATGTGGAATACTCTTCACGCTCTAATTTTTCTCCACATTATAACCTACAAACATTTAAGACCAACATGCATCGGCATCTCTCCTTTTCTTCTCACTCTAATTTCCTTAACGCCCGCGCTGTGTAGCTATTATATTATAAGGGTCCCAACAAATGCGTTTAATGCGTGTAGGTATATTATAAAAAAAGTGCGACCCAAGAGGTCCACACGATCAACTTTTCAGCGTGATATGAATATGATATCAATAATAAAAAACATAGGGACGGGCTACAGTCCGCTTGGGCGAACTGTTGGCCTTAGTATGGTTGAATTGTTAAGAACGCTCTACATATTTTGTTATATAACATTTAAAGGATTTTATCAAAAAAAAAACAACGAAGCTTTTGTAAAAAAAGCTCCCTAGCTCAAATTTTGGTTTTTCAATAAAATTGTTTTATTTAATTGTGGGCGTGTCAGTGTGCGGATTTTGAAAATTTTATATCCCGAACAGTTTGAGGAGTCATAGATCATATATACAAAATTTCAGTTTTCTAGCTCAAAATTCGATTTTTTCCAAAATTTTGTTTTTTTGAGTTTGTGGACGTGTCTGTGGGCGGATTTCAAAAATTCGTAAACTTGATTATTTCGGGGCCCTAGAGAGTAAATGGTTAAAATTTCAACTCTCTATGCCTAGTTTAAAGGCCTAATTTTTGCCGACGGACGGACGGACGGACGGACGGACATTGTTAGATCGACATTACTATCGATGCTGATCATAAATAAGTAACTTTAAGGGGTCTACGGGCAATATTAAGGTATGTTACAAACTATGAGTCAAAATTAATATACCCTTAGAATAGGGTATAATTAAGAGCAAACTTATGAACAAGTTTCAAATAGAAAAATTCATGTTTTTTTTCAGCGAGTCTAATATTAATAATATGAATAAAAAATTATAAAGGAGAGTTCGCGAAAACGCAATAAAATCGATAATTCGATTAATCTATTCATTTTTTATTAATATTTGTTATGAGTCGAGGCTTGGCCACAGGGGCGTCTTCGGAATAGTGGAGGAGGACGGTGGCACGCTCGCGGTTGCACGGCTATCGCTCGTCGGACGGGGGTAGTTCTTGTCACCCCTCACACTAAACCACCTGCTCACTTGACAGGCCGCTCTGACGTTGGAGAGTCTCTATTCTAAAGAGGAAGCTCTCCACCGACATACCTTTAGGGGTTCCGTCAAACTTGATCCCCCATTTGTGGACGTCGATCCTTCTCCCTATATCGGAGCGTGAAAACTCCTGTCGGGAAGACTCCTCCCTATGGGACTCTTCCCGACCGAAACCATGTGGAGAGCCGGTCATTAGGTGCTGCTGGGCTGACGATTGTCTATCGCCCTCAACATTGCGGGAGGTTTGAGGAGGACCTGGCCTGGTATTGGTCGACGCTTTCGAGGTGGCTAGCTGGGCTATGCTCTCTTGAAGCGCTTTCATTTCCTCGTGGAGGGTGTTCTGAACCCCCTTCAAACCTCCGGCGAATATCGTCAGCAATTCTGCCCTGTTCTCCCTTATCGCTAGAGAGACCTCCCTTTGAACTTGGGCTGAGATTCGGTCTTCCATCGATCGAGTACCTGGTATGGCCTCACGTTCTTTCTCCTGGAGCATTCGCTCCCCATCTTTCCGTAGCTGTCGATCCCACTCAGCGAGCTCTCGAGCTGTCTGGTTTAGGTCATCGACACCATTAACACTTGCCACAGTAGGCTTAAGAGGAGCCCTTGTATGGGACGACTCGCCTATTGTTGACCCCGGACCTGGCACAATGCCCAACTCTTGCGTCATTTTGCGCGTTACGCGCCCTGCTGGCGGCTCCGCTTGCTGAGCCAAAGTTGCCTTAGCAACTTCCCCTTTTCCTTCCATAGCTTTCAACTAATTCAAAAAAAATTTAGAAAAACTCGAAAATTCTACCAAAGGTTTAACCAAAAAAAAATAAAATCTATGAAAGGTCTAAACAAAAATTCAAAAAAAAGGTTTAAATAAAAATTGAAAAATGATATGAAATAGTGTTTAATAAAATGTATAAAAAAAAGGTTACAAATAAAATAAAAGATTTAAAAGAAATCAAGCAAATTCAAAAAACGGGAATGAATAAAAGCAAAAAAAAATATAAAATCAAATAAAATAATAGTTTATAAAATGTACGATGTAATTAAAAGAAAAAAATAAAAAAATGGTAAATAAATTAAAAAAAAATATCCAGAGAGGAAAAAAAAATTAAAAAAATTGTTGTGTATTTCAGAAAAAAATAAAAGATAGATCCTCTGAGTAATCGCAATGTCTAGGTAATTGTGATGGTGTGTGAAGCTTTGGGTCGGTTTTCCTGTACCATTCCGCCGGTGCCTTTGTTTTGTCGTTGTCGTTTCCGTTCGTCCTGTCACGTTTGTTTGTCCTAGTCTTGTCTAGTCGTGACTGGGTCTCAGGAACTAAACGAGTGTTGAAAGTATGCCGTTCTGCTCCTTACCACTACTTGGTATCTAGTGAATAACCTGATTGAAGGCTGGCCAGTAGCTCCAGACATACTCTCAACACGGTCAAGGCTTTCAGACCAATGTTCTTGCCTCACGATGAGCCGTACTCTTGGCACTTGCTCATTGGATAGCAATTAGAACACGGGTCTGTCCACCCCGATCCGCTCTGAGTTCCAATATGAACTTCCAATTACCTCACCTGATCCTTTGGCGCTTGGCCTTCGGATTGGACAGCCGTCTTCCATTCATATTAGGAACTCTGAGCATATGCGGTTATTGAGAATAAGAGAAAGACAGAAAAGTAAAATTTAAAAAAATAAAAAGAGAAAATATACTAAAAATAGCGAAAAAAAATTAAAAAAAGTTGAAAAAAAATGAACAAATCTGTTGCGGGTCCAAGGTAACGACCTTTGCAACTAAAAATCGTTCCCTTGGAAGCGCAACTGGACCGTCTTTAACGTTGGGCGCCATTGTTATGAGTCGAGGCTTGGCCACAGGGGCGTCTTCGGAATAGTGGAGGAGGACGGTGGCACGCTCGCGGTTGCACGGCTATCGCTCGTCGGACGGGGGTAGTTCTTGTCACCCCTCACACTAAACCACCTGCTCACTTGACAGGCCGCTCTGACGTTGGAGAGTCTCTATTCTAAAGAGGAAGCTCTCCACCGACATACCTTTAGGTGTTCGCGAACTTTCACCATTTGGTGACAGGGCCGGCAGAGGTTTGGGGATCAAGCGACCAAGTTTTCGCAAACTTCCACCATTTGGTAACGGGGCCGGCCGAGGTTTGGTATTGGCAGTACATGGAGGAGAACGCAGAAGACGCTCTTATAAATTATTTCGACCTCAAAGCCGAACTGCTCCACCATTTCAAAAATAACCGAGGGGACCATGAGATACTTCGGCAAATCATGGATAGGAGGCAGTTGCCCCACGAAACATTTGACGACTTCCACAGCGACATACGGACATTGACATTACAAATGCGACAAAGACCAAACGAGAGGGATTTGCTGGCCATTCTTCGCCAGAACTTGAAGGATAGGGTAGCAACCCTTATCTTTGGATGCAACATTTTGACGATCCGGGAGCTACGCGATGAGTGCAGAAGAGCTGAAAGTCATATCGCTGCACGAGATAGTAGGGCTCGGAGAAATGTGAGCGAAGTCAGTAAGGCAGGGCTCGAGGAAGGTAAAGATACCGAGCCAGAAGATGATGAATTTGAAGTAGCGGCGCTCCAACAGAAACGACCGAACAGACCTACTAACTATACTAACATGGACAGAACGACCAAATTGACAAAAGACATTAGGCAGGAAAGCAGAGCTATTAATACACCCAAATCTGAAGGGAATTGCACCTCACCTTTTCACACCCTAACGTGCTTCAGTTGTGGGCAAGGAAGTCTGGCCTTCAACTGTGAGAAGTGCCAGGGAAACTCGAAGATCGGCGGTACATCCGGGAGCAAACCGTCGACGACAAATTCGATCCCGGGGATACACATGGACGCGGGCCAGTCCGAATCTTAAGAAGGGACCCCAACGTGACGATTCACACCAATAAAAATGACGTTCCGTCCAGAAAGAGTTTACATAGACGATTGCAAGAATACGAAGAAGCTAGAAAGAGAATTTTCGGAGAAGAATTGACGCGGCCTAAGACAGAAAGAAATTTTAAGAAAATTTCAAGGCTGAGGGAGAAATGTGCAATATTTAGACGACGAAAGAGTAGAATTGAATCGACAATCCTAAACACAACAGACGATAATAGACCATACGCCAAAGTGAAGATAGGTGGAGAAGAACTTTTAGGCCTCTTAGACAGTGGTGCGTCGATTAGTTGCCTGGGAAAAGGGGCGGACGAATTTTTAAAGAGGCACAACTTTACCATGACTAAGATGGCAACTGACCTTAGGACAGCAGACGGAAACCCACAACGAATACAGGGACGGTTTACGACACAAGTTTCGTGGGGCAACAAAACTCAAGAGATCGAACTCTTTGTTGTTCCAAACCTACAACAGCAACTCTATCTGGGTGTAGATTTCTGGAGTGCGTTTAGGGTCGCTCCGAATGTGATAAGCGAGATCGATACTCCATCACCGACAACAGAAGCTCCTCCAGTCCAGGCACTCTCACCAGCACAGGCTCAGCGGCTAGAGCAAATCAAACAGCTCTTTCCATCATTTGCGGTGCAGGGTTTGGGTAAAACAAGTCTCGAAGAACATGTGATAGAGGTGGATGACGACAAGATTCCTATCAAACAGAGACACTACCCGATCTCGCCCGCGATACAGAAACTGCTGTTTGAAGAGCTCGACCGTATGCTGTCGTTAGGTGTGATCGAGGAGAGCAATAGCGCCTGGAGCTCACCTGTTGTGTTGGTGAGGAAGCCAGGCAAAAACAGATTGTGCCTGGACTCACGAAAAGTTAATGCAGTAACGAAGAAGGATGCATACCCACTTCCCCACATTGAAGGTCTGCTTAGTCGACTGCAGGAAACCAGGTTTATATCAGGGATAGACCTCAAGGACGCTTTCTGGCAGATTCCTCTGGAGAAGGTATCAAGAGAGAAGACGGCTTTTACAGTCCCAGGGCGGCCGTTGTACCAATTCACGGTTATGCCGTTCGGATTGTGCAACGCTGCCCAGAGAATGTGTAGGCTTATGGACAAGGTCATACCCTCCAAGTTAAAGGAGCATGTCTTTGTCTACCTCGATGACCTCTTGGTTTGTTCTCCAGACTTCGAGTCACATGTCCGATCGCTAGAGGAGGTCTCTAAATGTTTACGGGATGCGGGACTTACCATCAATGTGGAGAAAAGTAAGTTCTGGCTACAAGGAGATTAAGTACTTAGGGTATATAGTCGGTGATGGATGCTTACGAACCGACAAAGACAAAGTGTCGGCAGTCGAAAACTTCCCTGTTCCAAAGACTCCCAAGCAACTCCGTCGATTTCTAGGTATGACAGGGTGGTACAGGCGGTTCATACCGAACTTTGCTACTCTATCAAGCCCCATGACAGACTGCTTGAAAAAAGGACAAACATTCAACATGACTGACGAGGCGCTTAGAGCTTTCAACCAGCTCAAAATGTCACTGGTTACCGCGCCAATACTGACCAACCCTGACTTTACAAAACACTTTTACATACAGTGTGACGCTTCGACAACTGGTGTAGGAAGTGTTCTCTTCCAGAAGGATGCGGAGAATAACGAACGACCGATAGCATTCATGTCCCAGAAGCTTAATTCCGCACAACGGAACTATAGCGTTACGGAACTTGAATGCTATGCGGCCGTCCTGTCAGTGAAGAAGTTCCGAGCCTATGTGGAAGGATTACCTTTCACTATTATCACGGATCACGCTAGCCTTAAGTGGCTTATGACCCAGAAAGATTTGTCAGGCCGCTTAGCTAGATGGAGCCTCAAGCTCCAAGTGTTTGATTTCGTGATAGAACACAGGAAGGGCATCCAAAACGTAGTCCCGGATACTCTCTCACGCGTCCACATGGAGGAGCTCAAGCCTGACACTGTTCTCTTGGAAGTCGATCTCAAGTCGCCATACTTCTCTTCGGAAGAGTATGACGAGTTGAGGAAGATGGTCGAGAAAAACCAAGACAGACTACCGGACTTATGTGTATCAGACGGCTACGTTTACAAACGGACAGACATACGAACTGGTGACGAACTGCAGGAAGATAGGGCCTGGAAACTCTGGGTACCGAAGGAGTTGCGTGGGAGCCTTTTGGTAACAGCCCACGACTCCCCATCGGCCGGACATGGCGGGGTGAACAAAACTTTAGCCAAGCTAAAGCAGAAGTATTTCTGGCCTGGAATGGCGTCGGATGTACAAAAACATGTACAACTATGTGACATTTGCAAGTGCAATAAGCCACTTAACGTGGTATCCCGACCGCCGATGGGGCAACAAACGATCACTGAGCGACCCTTTCAGCGACTCTATATAGACTTCTTAGGACCCTACCCACGAACTAAGACAGGACATACCCATATCTTCATCGTGTTAGACCACTTCAGTAAGTATGTGTTATTGCGGCCTATCCGTAAAGCAACGGCAGCTGAGGTAGTAAAGTATTTAGAAGATAGTGTTTTCCATGTGTTTGGTGTCCCCGAATATGTCCATTCAGACAACGGAAAACAATTCGTGTCAGAATTGTTCTCCAGCTTCCTTAAAAAGTATGGAGTCAGACACGTCCGGACCGCGTTCTACTCTCCTCAAGCGAATGCTTCCGAGAGGGTGAACCGGTCTCTGTTAACCAAAATTCGGTCATACATAGTCGGCGACCAAAGTAATTGGGACCTGCATGTCAGCAATGCGGCATTTGCCTTGAGAAGCGTAGTACACGACGCCACCGGACTTGAACCATATTACGCTGTATTTGGCGTACCTATGATCCAGCACGCAAGCGCGTATGAAATTCTTCGCCGACTGGACATGCTTAAGGACACTGGAATACGAATCACCAATAAGACTGATAGGTTAGGATTAATTAGGACTAAAATATATGACAACTTGAGGCTAGCGCACAACAAGGCTACGAAAGTATACAATACGAGAAGTAGGGACGTAAAATACACGGTGGGACAAGTCGTTTACCGACGAAACTTCAAGCAGAGTAGCCAACCCGATGGCTATAATGCAAAACTAGGGCCAAAATTCCTAAAAGCAATCGTCCTTAAAGCCATTGGAAACTCTCTCTACGAGATAGGGAACCAACGAGGTGAGAAGATTGGAGTCTTCCATGCGAAGGACCTCCACACATAAACATGCCAAAGAAAACTGACGCACTCATGCTGCCGTTGTTAAGTTAGTGTCTACTTTCGTGTTATTTGTTAAATTATTATTTATAGTATCGTCCAGAGATACATTTTATTTTATTTATATTATTTATTATTTATTCAACTAGTTTTAGGTATAAAAAGAGAGTTTATTTATCTAGTTTAAGTATTTATTGATTTATTTATTGGTATTTTCTAGTCACACTAAGTATAAAGTCAGAATAAGTATAGAGGCTAAGACTGACTAGGGCTAAAGATAGTTATGTATGTATTTTTTTTGTTCACGTGCAATACAATACCGGATAACTTAAAAAGAAAAAAAAAAAAAAAACTCACCAAAGATGCCCGGCTTGTAGACATCTCAAGGCGTAGGCCCTTGCCACACGTTCGGCACAAAGTTGAGACCACGCTCGCAGTTCAATAAACAGGACTACAGCAAAATACTTTGACAACGGATATTCGCCCGTGACCCGCTTTTCTACGAGGTCGTTAGTCTCGCGGCCACTCGCCAACCGCCGTCGATCCTGTTACGGGGTCCTAGTTCCTGGGCGATACCTATCCATTGTATTGTACCTAAAACAGAAACAAAATTGATATCTTAATATAGGGCCACTGTCTAAATTCCAAAACGAAATCACTTACATGTGAAGAAGTCCAAGGTCGATGAACCCTTGTATTTGACTATGTTGCACCACCTTAAAACAAACAAACAAAAAAGAATATTGAAAACAAAATACATAATAATAAACAACAGAATATGAAAATTTCAATGACGAAACACATACAAACACTTACTGATCGCTGTAAAACGCAACCAAACCACACGAGTTTACCTAGCCAAGAAAACAACAGAATTCATTGTTTTGGTTTGGTAAATCTCAGGTACATGCGATTGATATTATATTGGCAATAAGTGTAGTAAACTCTATGTACCTACCTGTGGATGAAGTTGATTCCTCCAAAGAAGAATTCCGTGAATTTTCGATGCATTTTCACCACCACGTGAAGGGTTGGTATTGGTTTCGCCGAATTTGGTTTCTTTCCATATCTCCATCGGTGGTACAGCAACATAATACCACCAAAAAGAAAACAAAAGAACGTTAAATGTTTGGACAAAATAAATAATAGACAATGAATAAAACAATTAAACTTACCTGACGACCGAATCCAAAAACGCGAAACAAAACAAAAATAGATTTCACATTTTCTCAAATTAAAATGACAGTTCACCATATACTTATACATAATACACTAGTCATTGCACTTGCTTGGCTGCTCGCACCTCGCAGATGATTTCAATTGCAAGGGTTATCGATTAAGTGGAATCGTTGAATGGGATCTTGCAATATAGGTATGATAAGGTAGTGTTAAGTTTAAGAAGTTACATATTTTTAAAATATATACGAACTGTGATAGGATTTTAAATCCATTAGGATTAGTGCAATATTAGGATTAGGAAAAAGCAATATAGATTAAGGTTACGCATGATGTATTTTAGTGATAAGAATATGTAGCTGTTTGTGTTATGCTTATGTAAAGTAAGAAGTGGTCAACATGTTGCGAGAGATATGGTTGATAAGGAGCCTATACCAGCGGATAGAGACAAGTATAGCTGATGATGTATGTAGGTAGCTTATACATAGAAATTTAAATTTTGTTATGAAAGGTCGGTTAAGGGTCATTATCCGATTTCAATCCAACTGTGCTAGTAACTAGTAAAGCAAAGTAAGAGTTTTATCGGTTAACAAAGTTTGTTCGCGAAGAATATCCGCTAAAATAAAAGAAATCACAACGAAAAAATACAAAGTGATTGTGAATATAAGTTTCATCAAAGAAAAAAAAAAGATAAAATAAAATATAGGTGAATTAGAAATAATTACAGAGACACAATAGAGATAAAACATACTAACCGCCGTAAAACATCCTAGGTACAGACCCACATAAGTAAGCTGGGAAACCCTAGGCACCGAAACCGAATCGGGAACATAAAAAAATAAATAAAAAACCATAGCAGAGGTAGGCTATTTAAGATATATTTGTGAGCCGGCGATTAAACTAATATTTCCAACAGGTATTGGGTTGAGGCGTCAAGTCAGAAGGCGACCCTCACCTCTGCTGAATTTTTTTGTCCGGGGTTCGGTAAATCCGGTGAATCGCCCACAGACTCCACAATTGGGCGTATATTTAGCTGTGTCAGATTGCCCACGGCACAATACCGGCGTTGAGGACAATAGCCAAGGACGAAACAAAGAGAAAAACACTTCGCCCTTGAAAGGTCAACGCAGTATAGGCGCTCCGCTTGCAGTCAGCCACACCGCACTAGTTGGGTATAGCCCCTGCTAATCAATAAAATTATAAGTGAATTGGAAGAAACAAAAAGTGAATTAGTGAACAAACTAAAAGATAGTATTAGCATAGTAGTTTAATTTTTTTTTCTCTTTTGAAGTTTTTTGATTAGTTTTATTGATTTTTTTTTTTACTTAAACTCATTAAGTAAAGTAAATTGTCAGGATATAGAGTTTAGTGCAAGTGGATACGCGAAAAGAGGCGGTGAAGCCCAAATTAAATTAAATTTACAGGCATCTTCGCTCCAAGTGCTGCCGGCAGGACGACGAGGGACGACACGTAAGTTTTTTCCATTTTTATTAGTTCTTTTGTTTTTAGGCAGGAATTCTGCTAAAGTAAATTTATTTAGATTAAGGTTAGGATATTCACTTCCGAGAACTCCGGTATCCATTCGATTTTGAACTTAGTTTTAACGTAGTTTTAGTATCTACATATGAATTATATTGGATTTTACCAGTGAATTTAATTTGTGTGTTTCAATGGAGTAGAAACAGAAGTGTTTTGGTGTGTGGAGATTTGGGAAGGCCGTCCTTCCGCTAGTGCAATGACGTAGACGACACGTAGACGACCAACGAACATGAGGACGTGACGTGACGACGGACGTACTCTCCACTACTAGGACATGTAACTGACAAGTGGCTGGATTCTGGATATGGGGCTATCTCTCGTTGTTTCCGGCCAGAGAGATAGCCAAAGGAGTGTCGATCGACACATAGGGTGGGTAGGCCGAGCCAGAGCCGTCATCATCTGGCAAGTCTCAGGAACGAGACGAACCTTATCAGGGAGCGACTTCAGGAAGCAGTTGATGCAAAGGAGCTAGAATTAGGTTGGATATAAGTTAGATTAGGGATATATATATAGGTTTAGATCTTACGTTTTAGGTTAGAATAGGATTAGTTTAGCATAGTTTAGGGTAATTTAAATGCATCTGACTTCCTGTGCTCTCTCCGTGGTAGGGCAAAGGTATTGAGATTTTCTTTTCGGCTATCCTATCTTTCTCTTCTTTTCTCTTTCCTGTCTTTTTTTGTCCGTCCGATTAGCTCTCTGCCTATCTTCTCCTTTTTTTATGGCACGATAATTTTGTTTGTGAGCAGGTGGTTTAGTGTGAGGGGTGACAAGAACTACCCCCGTCCGACGAGCGATAGCCGTGCAACCGCGAGCGTGCCACCGTCCTCCTCCACTATTCCGAAGACGCCCCTGTGGCCAAGCCTCGACTCATAACATATTGATTATTTATTGTTCTTTGCCTATTTTTTTCACTATAATAAAAACTTTGAGTTGCTCTGTGATAAAAACTCAATGAAAATATGAGATAAATTTTGAATTATGAGTTTGCACCAGAACAAATTAGATTGCAAAAATTTTCTTAAGAAATCCATTATTTTCTTGACGAGACCAAATTCGTTGTTATTTTTGTTAACCGTCGTGCACCTAGCGCCAAGATTGTCGCTCAAGGCATAAAGACGGTTCATGAAAAAGAAACTGTAACACCAAAGGGCGATGAGGTGGACGGTCAGGAAAGCAGTCGCTGTCCAGTTCCAAAACGGCAAGAGGCGACAGAATAAAGAAATAAAAACCCTGCATATTCCGAGTATGCTGAAGTCAAAGGAACAGAGGAAGCAAATACCAACACAAACAAGAAAAGAGAGGCCCATCCACCAAAGTAAGAGCACGTGCCAGAAAGCGTAGGAAACCGACACGTCCGAAACACTGGTAATAATTCCAACGGGCACAATTTCATATGCAGAAATGCTTAAGAAGTTTAAGAGCGACCCTAAACTTAAGGAGCTTGGGGAGGGAAGGGAGACCTGCTTATAGAGCTTAATAAATCACTCAACTCCCATGATTTCAAATTCCAAAGCATGGTTGAAAAAACCCTAGAACAACAAGCTGAGGTGAAAATACTGACACATGAAGTACGCATCGAGTTTAAAGGCCTCGCTGAAGTGACACCAAGAAGAAAATTCTCAACGCCATCAGCAAACAAGTTGAGATCCTTTGCAGTACACCGTGTATAGCACTCAAATCGATCCACATTAGTTGGGTGAACTGCCGAGTAGGTGAGAAATTGACCCCAATTTATTATTATAAATGCTTGGAATTTGGACATATAGTAAACAACGGAAAAAGTGCATATTTAAAAAAAAAATGCGCAAAAAAGCATAAATGTATCCTCTGTCGTGACAAGGAGATCGCCGATCGAAACCACTATACAGGAAGCAAGAGATGTCCCTCCTACCAGAAGGCAATAAAAGAACTGCGATGTTGTGAAAATAATACAATTAAATCTGAATCTGAGCAGCCATGCTGTTCAAGACCTATTAACACAGCTCGTAAATGAATTAGGTATAGATGTACCCATCTTAATGTGAACCCTACAGGAAGCACGAGGAAACTACATGGCCTTTGAACGCGGTGAACCCGGCTTCGAAGAAATAGTAGTAACATGAAACATTGGTTTTTCTCGGGCAAAAGTTAGAGGAATACACATCTACAGCTATTACGCTCCACCAGGCTAGACGCAAAGATATTTAAATTGTTGTACTGATTCAATTTTGAAGCAATTTTTGGAGCACTGCAGGTATGAAGATTATATTAACTTTAATACACTTATGTATGGCTAAAGTACACTATATACAGTCATATGCATGAAAAGAAATCTTAAAGCCGCATATACTGTTTGCTGATATTTTGAAAGACATCAATTTAGTTTTCTCACTGATATTAAATTTATGTGCATATGCAGCAGCCATAACCTAGGGGTATCAAGATCTTCCTTGATCCTCGCAACACATTCAAATGTAGTATAAAATCTATATGTTAAGGCGATGTCGCCGGGAAACGCAGTTGGTTTGCCATTTAACTTAAGTTTAAGCAGAGAGTTGATATCAATCCAAAAAAAAAACAATAGACGAAGAACTGGAGGCTGTGGTACACCGTTTCTGAAAAGTTGTGGTTCATTTAAGGTTCCATTGACGTTAACTCTCTGTTTCTTGTTTCTGTGTCTCTGTTTCTGATTATTACAAAAAAATTATACTTATTTATTATTTTACCCACTGGAACCCCCCCCCCCCCCCCCCCCGCTTGGGATCAATCTTGTATTTGGAGTAGCTGCAAGGTTGGATACAAATTCAAGAGACAAGTTTTGCCTTTTTTTGTATTATTTCTATATTTCTTCTTTCGGGACTCGAGGATTGTATTCTTGAATGGACTTTGCGCATTCAAACCGATTAAGAAGTGTTCTCAATAATATGACAGACCTTGCGATTAGATCTAAGTTGCGCTAATCTCACTTCAGTCTAAGAAAGAGATTGACTTTCTTTGTAGATCTTCCAATTCCTGGGAAGCCTCATTGATTTAGTTATTACAGCTCTCGCAGTGAACGTCGTTGTGTTCTGTACTCCACCACGCTGGTCGTAACCTTCGCATTGCTACACAGGATTCGGTGATTGCTATGTTGAGGGCTGAAGTAAGAACATTAGTAAAGCTTATCCAGCCTTAGCTGTGTGCTCGGTATTGAGCAGGAATGTGTGGATAGTTTAGCTGAAGGGATGGTGTCGTGCTTTTTCCAGTTAGTCCTACGACGGCTGCGGAAAACTGACTGTGGTATGTGAGGGCGATTTTAAAAATTGAACTCAAGATATCGGTGATCGGAGAATGAGTCGCTGCTGGATACAACCTAATTTTAAATCGCGGAAGTAAAGTTGCTGGGAGGCGTCTAGACTAACCTCCACTGTTAATTTCAGTACTCGCCCATAGTTCGTGTCCCGCGGTTGTGTCACACCCTCGCACAAATGCCTCGCTTTTTCGATCAGCATAACGCACAATGTCCATCAGGCATAATGATGGCACGGGTTTCGCGTCGAAATAAGGAAGGTAGCCTGATACCAGATAGATGTTTGGCGTTAGATGTTTGCAGTGTTACTGCAAGGTACAGTGCTCTTCACTTGATTAGACGCACACATTTTTTTTTACATAAATTTAATTTTTTTGAAGTGTGTGTAACAATTATCAAAAAATTGCAATTATTAGAAAGGTTATTAAGTTCTCAACAAAAAAACACAAACAAATGGTAGGTGAGTGGAAGTTAACGGATATTTATTCTCTTTCTTGCCTCTGCTGTAAGAAAAAGTGTTTTTTTTTTGATCAAGTGAAGAGCACTGTAAGTGGAGTAAAAAGGTTAAGTTAAGCCAGGTTTTGTTAACGATTCAGGCTATGATATTACCTGCTCTTTTATGATACATGCGTTTCCAAGTGCCCTCAATCCCACGATGATGTTATTTGTTATCCGGAATGAGGGTTATGTCAAAGCCTCTTTCGTTGAGGCCGAGTAGCAAGTTGCGCAAGCTTGCTTGGAGCAATGGAGATCAATCTGCACCAGTTTCAAAATCACTACTTACTGGACTCTATTAGCGTATTGAGCCATACAGAGCCAAGTAGCATTAATTCATTAGACGAAGCATACTCCTCGAAACCCTAAAAGCGATAACAATGCACAACACGTTTGCTGTAACTTTAAGTTAACCTCCTTGAAGATATTATGCAACTCATTTATTTATTATCAAGGCAAAATCCAGATATTTATAACTAAACTCGAAATCCTTTAATGTTTCGTAGGTGTATTTTCATGAAGTATAATCCGTCTTTCTCGATACTAATCACATAGGTATGTAACCGGTAAGAACTCATTTATTATTATCACAATCTGAACTTGACATTGTGTCAACAATTCATTCATGCGTTCACAGATAAAAGGGAATAAGAAAATTAAGCCAAACACACGACTTACCTTACCACATACCATAAAGTCATTGAACTTACGCTGATATCTTATGTTGCATGTTTCCGTGTTGCATAATCTCGCAGTTTCAGGTTTTTTTTATTCGATAAATCAGTAATATCTTCTTTCTTTTTTTTTTGTTGAAGCATATTTACTCGTATTCTCACCTTGTTCTTCTTGAAAGTTTAAAAAATGAAAAAATAAGTTGCATCGCCATGAAAGAAGCTGAGAGATCTACAAAATGGGTCAATGGACGTGCAAAAAACAAAAACAATGTATTTATAAAAACAAAAACGCCTGCTTTTTGGAAAAAGGACAAACATAACTGGATTTTAAGTGAGCATCACAAAAAAAAATTAACCTGATTTTTCAAGTTTGCAAGACAACTCTTTTATATTCTTCAATTGGTCTTCAATATATTTTTTCATGAAGTAATAAATGTATCCGGCAATGTTTCCATAAACAAAAACAAAACAACAACATTTGAATGCTTTTTTTATTGCGACGTTAAGCTGATCTTAAGTAGGTAGGTAGGACTTACAAATTTGCATATACGTTTTAGCAACCGCTGCACCTACGATGACATTTCGGTGAAAACCGGACATATTTAGCACGATTAATTGAATCTTGTTTATATTATATAACCTAGTTGTGTGGTAGTTAGTTCCGATTTCAATTAATCTGCCCTCAAATGGCGATGAATATTAATCTCTGACACAACAAATACTTTGTCAATTGACACTTTTCTCTTTCATTCTAAAATTTAGGTAAAATTCAATCCATCCATTTAAGCAACTGCTGTTCCTGTTTTTCTTCAATGTTGCTTAAATGCAAATTAGAAAGTTAATCTATGGTGCTAATTGAATGTGTCCGCGGTTAACAGACTTTGTAAATATAGTCCAATACCAATTTTTGTCTTGAATTGAGTATTTTCTAAATTGACTTTAAAGGTGTACGTTTATCATAAAAAGAAAGCGCCACTAGTACCTCGTATCAGTGACGACGACAGCGATGAAAACGGCTGAGAGCCTCAGCAGATAACATCGACAAAAAGTGCAATATGCAGATGTATCCAACACACTTACGCCCACCTTTCTCTGGACGGTTATGAGCGCTTCCGATCTGTTCTCTCGCTGTGTCGTCGAATAATTCTTCAGAAAAAAAGATTTTACGAACAAATGCGGGTGGCACTCAACGTCATTCTGCGTTTTATAATTAAGTCACGTGAGTGCCGCCGAGACCAATTTGCATTTTAACTTCACACCTTAACTCTGCCTGGGCTGGAGGAGACTGAGTTTAAGCGTTATCTGTGCACAAATCGTTTCTTCGTCTTCTTCTTTTGAAATTTTAAGTGGCCCACATTTGGGAACCAGCGGCATAGCCGCAATATCCCCATCTGGCAAAATAAATTTACACTTTCAAATGGTGTTCGTCACATTGGACGACCAATTAGAAGAAAACTCCAGATCAAAGTAAATGAGTTTAATAGACCTCTTCCACCTATCTGTGTGTCTCGTAAATTTTCAACCGTGCGTCGTTTGACCGGAATATCAATTGCATTGACTTTTTTACTGTATCAGTATTTCTGTCTATTTGGCTTTTTGCGTCGTGGACGATAATTATACAATGTTAGGTGTATTTTTTCGGGTATTACATGTTACATGCGAAGCTTTGGGCGTGTTGTAAATTGACACTCGGCACGTTCGTTGCTGATTTTCACTCACACGCCGCAGGGCAATTGATTTTCTGGTCATGTCAGGAAGCGTTTACACTTTTCCTTTTTAAAACTTAAGAGTTAACTGTCATAGTTTATTCTGGTTAGTGTTGCAAAGCTGCTGTAATGAAAGTCTCGTACTTAGCCGAATGAAAGTGAATAAATTCAATTGCAAGCGATTTTCCATTTCATGGTTAATGATGGCCAGCGACGACGACGATCAAGCCGTTGAAAACGTTGACCAGACTTACCACTTAAATAGCCACAAATAAACAAGTTGCTGTTCTATTCTTAGATTTATACAACAGGACAGCCAACGACGGACGGCTAGCTAATAAAGCAAATACCAAAGACTATAAGAAAGTGCACAGTCTCATCTATAGGGGCAATCAGTGCGCTTCTGCTGCAATGATCCTTTGCGTGAGCCTGCGTCGCTATGCTCCGTAGGAACTAAATATGTATAGACGGGCATTAAGACAGCAAAAAAGAGTAGGTATCTGTCTATAACCGTCGTTGTGTATAGAAATGCACCGACTATGTTTAACTTCATGCTGATAAAAATACAAGCATCGCATTAAGAACTTGTTTTTTGTACGAAGCGATTGAATAAATTCAAGATGTATATCTGTTGGGCATATCTTTCTAAGGTAAGACCAACCTGCCTTGTATACCCCTCGCTGCGGCACGCAGCTCATCAAAGAGTTCGTATGGATTCTTGGTCAGTAACTTTTTCTTCGTCGTTGTCGTCGTTCTTCTTGGTTACTTTGGCTTTGCTGTTTTTGCTGGTTGTTTGTGTTCTCCTGTTGCAGATGGTGTAAGTGGTGGTACTAGAAGGATTCTGGTTACCGAGAGATGGCAATAAAAGTAAATTTTTGCACATGGTAATAAATAAGATTTAATCATTGGCAATGCACACGATGAAGAGGATGAAGGGTCGCAATGGTCGGATGGTTGGATGGATGTGATATCGAAGACATTGCCAAGGAGAGATGGCAGTTTTGATGTTGTGGAAGCACATTTTCGTAATGAAGTGTGCATCGTTATTGTAAGACAGTGATTTAAGTAAAAAGATGATGATTTATGATTAAGCAGATTTGGTGGTGCAGACTTGGGTCCAAATGAAAGGTGTTTCTCATACAAGCTATGAAAAGAAGGTCATTGATCTTAATGACACTATCATGTGCACGCAGAAGAGAAGGTTCATTTCTAAAATACTGCTCACTTATACTTAAATGTGATATGTTGAAGTAGGACTATGTAAAAAATAGGTCTCGCCACCCGTTAATAAAAAATATGGAAGAATACGTTTGCTTTAGGGCTACCTTCATTTATTACATACCCTTAGAAGCACTACGCACATTCATCCAAATTATGATGCATATAGTGATAAAAACATATTAGCAAAAACGATGACACTGTTAATTAATGTGTTAATTTCAATGATAATCAATTCTAGCAATGCAATCAAAAGGGTTCAATGCTAAACTCAATCAAAAGCTTTTTAGATTTCCAAAGTAACAGCTTTCGATTCAATCGCATTCATCCGTCCATATGTGAGTTACTGATCTGAGTAGGTCACTCCACATTTATTGCCTTTTCTATTACTTTTGACAACGTGTACTGTTAAGCTATTGAACGATAATTTCTGGAGGAAAGTAATCTAGAAAAAGTATCCTGTTAATTATACCCTATTCTAAGGGTATATTAATTTTGACGCATAGTTTGTAAGATATCCTAATACTGCCCGTAGACCCCTAAAAGTTACTATATTTATGATCAGCATCGATAGTAATGTCGATCTATGTCCATCCGTCCGTCCGTCTGTCGGCAAAAATTAGGCCTTTAAACTGGACCTAGAGAACTGAAATTTTAACCATATACTCTCCAGGGTCCCGAAATAATCAAGCTTAAGAATTTTTGAAATCCGCCCACAGACACGCCCACAAACTCAAAAAAACAAATTTATCGAAAAAATCGAATTTTGAGCTAGAAAGCTGAATTTTTTTATATATGATCTTTGACTCCTAAAACTGATCGGGAGATACAATTTTTAAAATCCGTCCACTAACACAATTAAATAAAATAATTTTTTTGAAAAGTCAAAGTTTGAGCTCGGGAGTTGAAATTTATAATATATACTACTCTCTGTGGGGGCCTTTATGCTCATGCGTACATTTTTTTAAATCCGCCTACTGACACGCCCACAATTAAAAAAAACAACTTTATTGGAAAACCAAAGTTTGAGCTAGGGAGAGTTTTTTTTCGTTTTTTGCGATAAAATCCTTTAAATATTATATAACAAAATATGTGGAGCGTTCTTAACAATTCAACTATACTTAGACTTTTGTCACGCACACTCATGAGGGATAGGAATAAGAATAGAGTATCCAACAGTTCGCCCAAGAGGACTGTAGCCCGTCCCTATATTTTTAAGTAAGATTCAACTATTTTTCGTCTAGTATGTGGGGTGATTTAAGTTTACAATTGATAAATTAAAAGATAAAAAAAAGTTATTTTGTAACAGGAATTTATTTCCTTTTTTGGAACTAGTTAAATGCTTACGGTTTTAGAGCAATAAGGAAAAATCGTTGAGAGTACGACGTGAGCTCACATAAAACAGGTGCCAGTTCTGGTGCATAGTTTCTTAGTAATATAACAGTTTTTCCGTCCGTTTCCATTGCCATTTTGTAGTCCAGTTTTTGCATTTTTGATTACTTGTGGTCAAAAACGTTATGTTTCTTATTGACGTATGCTCTCGGGGAACTATTGCTTTTTTTACTAGCCAGGGATCAAAGGTTGAATCTTCTGATAACATATTTGCAAAAATGTCAGCCTTTTACTTTGGTGTTGTGGCTAGCGAACCGTCCTCTTTCACTATATAAGAAAAGGAAAGTAGCTGAAATTACTTTTCATCACTTTTGTCATTGACCAACAAGGGAAACCCGTCAGATAGTCAATGAGTTTGTTATTCTCTCATTGCAACTTGACTTTGCAGCTCCCACCGATTGCACCTATTATGATTACGGAGACTATCAAATTTATAGCTTGTTTCGTCAATTAGATTGGAAAGCCAAACTTAAAAAGATCTGTTCCTTGCAGATGTAGCTTGCTTGCATTCTTTGTAGGGTATTTCGATTTTTAATTGTTGGTGGAATGGGGAATGAAAAGTACCATCCCATGCATTTTGCTAATACCTTCGGCGCAAGTATTGACATATGTGGCAGGATTTCGATAAATTCGGAGGTTCATCCCAATCAATCCTAATGGATTGATAGGGCGAATGCGATGCTGACCTCCTCTTACCGGAGCAGGAAAAGAATTTACTGCTGTATTTAGAGAATTATCGGAAATGCGTCATCAATGATTGTGATAAATTCGATCTTTGTTTCTTTTTAAGAATTGGTAATTGCAATCAACAAAATACCAAATCCTTCATTCCCAATAACAACACTTTGAACGAAACTAATCACAATCCCAATACTTTGATTGAGACTGAAACCAATAATTTAACTAAGCAAATCCCAACTCCAATACTTTGAACGATACAGAAACTCAATGAATTGAATCAGTTCAATCACTAAATTTTTGATCAGATTGAAAATGAGCATGTGAACGCGAATTGAAAGATTGATCTGACAAATGAGAGAGAGTCTGTGTGTCTTTTTTATTTGTTGTTTAACACAACACAAACGCGTATTCAGTAGAAAGTGTGACACTGAATTCTATTTCAATTAAATATTTTGATTCGGTGAGAGCAAAAGCCTGGTTCTAGTTTCGATTCAGTTTCAATTCGGTCATGTAAAAGAAGTAATTTTTTCTCATCACAAGGAGAAGCATATGAAAATAAACAGACTTGTTTGAGTGCGCAATTTTTTAAAAACTACGCCACAGGTAACAAGACGTGATTTTAATTTGGGTGATATTTTCTGGAAGTTTGATAGTGATGATAATTGCCTCGTTCCTCTTCATGGTAAAAACGATATAGAAAGTGTGGTGACTGATTTTTTCAGTCAATATGATTTTGTTCAGACAAACAATAGAAAAAATAATCTTGATTGTACTTTAGATATTATATTCGTGGACAAAGAATATATTTGTGATCTAGAGGAACCCATCCTTTCTATCCTTGATAACTCCATACACCATGATGCCCTTTTAAAGGAATTTTGTATCTTTCTTATCAAAACTCTATTACAGGTCTGAAGTCTGCAAATATTATAATAGAGATAATTTTAATGCAGTAAGCCACTGCTTAAAATCGGTATCACGTAAGACGATGATAGTCTGACGATATGTTTTGGCGATGGTTTTGCTTCATATAACCGTTAAAATGGCTGTCGTGTCATGTCATTCTCCGCTTCACATCACTCACGAAACGTCAAAACGATTTGCATATTTTGCGGACAATAAAGGCAGTTTTCATGGTTTTCAAAGTGAAGAATTGACTTTAGATCTTTTCTTTAAATGCTACAGAATGCCCTCAATGCAATTTATTATAATTAAGAAGCTCTATTCAATTGCTTTTCCTTACTCAGGTTTGATTAAAAATTAAAACTAAACAAATTGTTTCATTCCCTCAAGAAAAAAATATTACATATTTACTTCTTTTAGGCCATTTTAGGGGAGAGTACGACAACTCAGGCGATAAAGTTTAACAACGGATTTGTGTAGAACAGTTATTTACAAGCATTTTTTACTATGAGAGGGCTCGCCCCATTTGGGCGGGAGGGGCGATTTTCTAAAAAAAAAAAAAAAACTTCAAATGAAAAAAAAATATTTAAAAATAACGGTTATACTTACAATAAAGTATTGCACATTATTTTAAAGATAAAAGTCGGTTCTATCATATTGTTTTTAAATCAAGTGATTTCCATGAATCGCTTTTAAAAAAACTAATTTCAAACTCAAAGTTTCTTTAAATCCAGATTCCTTAAATGCAAAAGAAACTTTGTATACACCCAACCTCGCAAGTACTCCAAATCCTACAGTGAGCCCAAGCAGGGTGGTTGCAGGGGGGCAGCATGGCCCCCCATACATAACCTCACTGTTTATACGCCGTACCGTAATGCCTACATTCTAGGTAACGCCAAATAACTTACTGTTCTCTACTTATTAAAAGGATATCATAATTTATTCATTGACGTCAAGGAAAAAAAAGTCCATAAATAAAACTTTAATAAAAATTAGGTTTGATAATTTTCAATTTTCTCGAAAACTAGTAGAATTAAAACCATCTGGTTTTCAGTATTCGATTTAAAACTAATAACAGGAAAAAAATAGTAAAAAAAATTTTGTATGTAAATTTTTCCATTTTTTCGAAATTTTCAGTTGGAAAATATTTTTTTCAAAAACTACTCGTATTAATGGAAATCACTTGATTTAAAAACAGTATGAAATGATATGAAAATGTGCAATAGTTAGTTGTAAGTATTACCATTATTTTTAAACATTTCTTTTCCATTTGAAGTGTATTTTTTAGAAAATCGCCCATCCGCCCAAATGGGGCGAGATAGAACCCCCCCCCCCCCCCGTAGTAAAAAATGCTAGTGTTCTACACAAAACCGTTATTATTTCTTGTCGCCTGAGTTATCGTACTCTTGCCCCATTTTAAACCAGAAAAAAACAGAGGGACGGGCTACAGTCCGCTTGGGCGAACTGTTGGATACCCTATTCTTATCCCTATCCCTCATAAGTGGGCGTGACAAAAGTCTTAGCATGGATGAATTGTTAAGAACGCTCTACATATTATGTTATATAACATTTAAAGGATTTTATCGAAAAAAAACGAAGTTTTGTTATTCAAACTTTGGTTATTCAATAAAGTTGTTTTATTTAATTGTGGGCGTGTCAGAAGAAAGAATATATTTTAAATTTTAGCTCCTTAGCTAGTTAGTTTTTTCAAAAAAATTGTTTTATTTAATTGTGGGCGTGTCAGTGGGCGGATTTTTGAAATTTTATATCCCGAACAATTTTAGGAGTCATAGATCATATATAAAAAATTTCAGCTTTCTAGCTCAAAATTCGATTTTTTCGAAAAATTTGTTTTTTTTTTCGAGTTTGTGGGGCGGATTTCAAAAATTCTTAAACTTGATTATTTCGGGACCGTAGAGAGTATATGGTTTAAAACCCTAATTTTTGCCGACAGACGGACGGACGGACATGGCTAGATCAATGCTAATCATAAATATTAAGGTATGTTACAAACTATGCGTCAAAATTAATATACCCTTCGAATAGGGTATACAAAATTGCTGACTGCGCATAATCGAAACCCGCCCGCTTTTCCTCTTACGAATTAGAAATGTAAAGCAAATATTATGTATCCGCTGATGTCGTCAGTGGGTAAGCTAACACATTAAAAAGGTTCGAACATTAAATAAATTAACCACCCCGAAACCATTCATACTAATTCGCTTACAAGTGAAAGAAGTAAACGTAAAAATTAAAAAAAGTGCATGGGAACTATAAAATTGAGACTTGCTTTTATGAATAGACCTATAAAACCCACTTAAGTTTCACCGAAAATCCGCTGTTTCGCAAGAGTTGTAACAACGCCGTCTATAGTTGAGTAGGAGTATGATTCCAATTGGATTAGTACCAGATTTCTTAATTAGATTCATACGCTATTGGTGATAAACGACACGATTGTGGTAGAGTGTCGTAAAGTAAACTGCTGACGATGTCGTTCACGGACGACAATCGCACGTCTAGTTACATGATGAGATCCCTGGTTTAATTTCTTGCATCATAATGGTTAATTAATTTGTAATAACTGTCTTTATTCATGATCATATTTCTCTTTGACGACGAGGTTTCGATCTGAACTTAAGAAATCATAAGCTTTAAATTTCACTGCATCCCTACAGGTCCGCTGGTTTGACCTCAAAAAATATCGGCAGGCCTCCCGATTTTGAATTACTTCGTCACTGAGGCCAATCAATGCCTAATTTTGCTACATTTGTGTGATCCAGGAGTTATTAGGTCTTCCTATCTTTCGCGATTGTATGGGAACGCTGATTGGTATTGCCTTTTTAACGGGGTTTGTTACTCCTGCTGTCATGCGAAGCATTTTCATAGCAGCTGCTGTCAATTTTCCCTCATGCTTTTTGTATACAACTGTCCAAAATTGTGAACAGTATGCGATACAACTCCGGGTAGAGCTTTCCTTTCATCTAAGGGGGGATTTTTGGTAACATAAGACGGCTGAGTTCTCACCACTTCATCAAGTCATCATCGCAGGTTGATTCGTATTCGGGAATGACTCCTCCAATCACATAAATGTCTGGAATAGGTCGAAGTGGGTTTAAGAATGGGTAGAACTCTGTTTTTTCGGACTAATACGATACCCATTCGCCTCCAAAACATCCACTCATACATCGAGTCCTCGTTGCAAGAATAACTGATTTACTTTGCAGTCTGTAACTTTTTCTTCCAGCAGATAATAAAAGACTGTAAAGTGTTCGCAGTGGCCCTATGGTTAGTGTGTTGGACTAATAATCCAAAGATCCCCGGCGGGTCATCTTAATCTTGTCGTTACTCCCTCATACATACCCATGATAATCTATACGTAGATTTCAGGAACTCCTCGTTGTCTAAGCTCCACCCACAACAGATCTCTTGGTTGTCTATCAAAAGCCTTTTCAAAATTAACCATCACCATAGCGAATCCTTTAAGAAATAACGATGTTTTTCGATCATGATCCTCATACTTTGGATTGCATCTGTGTTCGATTTACTTGCGACGAATCCGCACTGGTCATCAGATTCACTGGCCGTAAAACTTTCCGCGATCGGCTATCTAATACCCGCTCAACGATCTTCATGGTGTATGACATCAAATAGAACGGTAATTGTCACTGTCTCGGGTAACGCCTTTTAATTTGTATAAACGAATAAGATAACTTTAACTCGATTGGTTACATGTTGCATCGCCTTCCATCAGTATGGCGATGAAAATCTTAAGCCTCCCATATTTTTCCAGGACACAGAGAGTACCTCTTCCGGTCCAACCGCTTTTCGTTTTTTCGAGCCTTCCGAACATCTTCGACATAAATGCCGAGTACTAATTCTTAGGAATGGCTCTTGGAATGTATGCCCCACGAAATTGTTCCTTTAGAAGTTCATCGCAATATTGCTACCACCTGTGTAGTATTTGTTCGTCATCCACAATAAGCAGCCTTTGAGCATTCTTGATGAACTTTGGCGGACGGATTTCCTTGGAATTTCTCCTTCTCTATGCGACTATTTTCAAGAAAATAGTGCCCCGCTCAAGCTGGTTTGTCTCAATAATCATCTTTATACTTAATTACATGATTAACATTTATTCCAACCCTCCACGGTTTAATCAGAGGCTTCTCACTCAAAATTGAAAAAACAAAATTTGCAAAACTAATATTTACCTTAAGTTCCATTAGTTACTTTCCGAACGTACAAGAAGTCATAAAGAACAAAGGAGGACCAGCAAAATATCATTCGTTATGGTATTTTTTTATAAACAAAACTCCCAGTTTCTTGTTATTTTTTTCTAATAACAGATATTTTTTTTTGTGTTTCTTAATGGTATTGTCGTTCTTCTCTTTTATTTTTGGCACAATTTCAAGATCAACTTCTTTATTAATACTTTTTCACATCTTTATAGTAAGTATAGTAAGTTGCTGTACGGAGACTTTTTGGGCTGTGTAAATTCAACATACTTAATAAATTCCGCTATCGCTCGTACATTGTAACTACTTTGAATTTGTTGAAGACCAATAGCATACCTATGCTTTTGGTCCTTCGATATATCTAAAAGAAACTGAGTTATCTTGATTCGTTATCGGAATTTTTAAGTTTTTCGCTAACATTTTGAAATCGGTTTATTCTGATGTCGATAGTAGTTTATTACCCAACGATGCTGGTTTTCAATCTGTGGTTGGTATGGAAAATCGACTGATAACCAAAGATGATGTTAAGTAAGGGGATTGAAAGTAGGAAATCTGAAGGTCCTAATGGAATTGCTCCAATACTACTTGAAAAGACTATAGTAATACATTTTCGATCCCCCTGTATACTTTTCAACAAATCCATTGCCAGCGGACTCTCCCTGAATGATTGGAAGCTTCCACAAATAATTCCGATTCACAATTTAGCTGTGGAGATAGACCAATCGGCAAAATCTTATCGATACCCGAATTGTTTGAATAGATTGTTTGCAAGAAAATATTATTTTACTTACAATAACATGGTTTTATTTCTGGTAGATCAAAAGCTACTTACTTGGTTATTGTTTGTAATTTTGAAAAAAAAAAAAAAAAACTTTAAAAGCAGTTTGCAAACTACTGCTTTTTTACTGATTTTGCAAAAGCTTTTGACAATATAAATCATGTTCTGTTATTTCGAAAACTTTTGCCTTTGGGATTTCAGTCAAACTTATTAAGGTGACATGTAAACCGTATTCAATTTGTGAAAATTAATTATTGCTTCTCCAGGTCAATCAATATTACATCAGGGGAACCACAAGACAGCCACCTCGGCCCCTTACTATTTCTTTTATTCATTAATGGTCTGCCGTCTGTTATTAAATCCCAGTGTCTTATGTTTGCAGTTGACCTAAAACTTTTTCTTCATGTAGAATCTTTATCTGATGCGCGTCTGCTACAAGATGATTTGTCCGTAGTCAACTTATGGTGTGATAAAAATAATTTGCTTCTGAATTCTTCCAAATTTCAATGTTTTCCGATACCGATATGAACTTCACGCATTACTTAAAATTACTCAATAAAATATTTACTCGAAGAGGTTTACCCTAAAAAAGATTTGGGTATAACACTAAATTCCCAGTTAAACTTCAGAGGTCTTATTGTAATGCAAATTTAATGCTTGGATTCGTAAAACGAAACACCAAAGATTTCAGCGATTTTTAAACATTAGACATAGGGACGGTTTACAGTCCGCTTGGGCTTCCTAGCTCAAACTTTGAATTTGCAAAAAAAGTTTTTTTTAAATTGTGAGCGTGTCAGTAGGCGGATTTTGAAAATATTTACACATGAGCTTAAAGGGCCCCTAGAGAGTATATATTATAAATTTCAGCTTCCTAGCTCAAATTTTGGTTTTTCAATAAAATTGTTTTATTTATTTGTGGGAGTGTCAGTGGGCGGATTTTGAAAATTTTATATCCCGACTAGTTTTAGGAGTCATAGATCATATAAAAAAAAATTTCAGCTTTCTAGCTCAAAATTCGATTTTTTCCAAAATTTTGTTTTTTTGAGTTTGTGGGCGGATTTCAAAAATTCGTAAACATGATAATTTCGGGACCCTAGAGAGTATAGGGTTAAAATTTCAGCTCTCTAGGCCCAGTTTAAAGGCCTAATTTTTGCCGACGGACGGACGGACGGACGGACATGGCTAGATCGACATTACTATCGATGCTGATCATAAATATAGTAACTTTTAGGGGTCTACGGGCAATATTAAGGTATGTTACAAACTATGCGTCAAAATTAATATACCCTTAGAATAGGGTACAAAAACGCTTTATATTTCTCTTATAAGACCTCATTTAGAATATTGCTGCATAATCTGGAATCCCTCTTACATTATTCATTCATCTAACATCGAAAGACTTCAGAAAAACTTCACAAGATACATGTAAAACAATTGAATTGGCGTATCGTGATATTTTCCTATAAGATGCTGCTCAACAATAAACGTTCTCTTTAATGTCGTTGTAAAAAAGTGTCAGTAATGTTCATAAGAGATCTGATTCAAAATCAAATTCAGTGTCCTCATGCATTGCATTTAATGCATCATAGAAGGACCTTCAGATATTGACCTTTTCTTAAGCTGCTCTAGACATTGTTAACTGATCTCACTTTGATTTTGGAGCGGTCTTAATGTATTTTATTTTAATATCGTTCCTTCTTTTATAACTGCTTTGCTATTTGTTATTTTATGCCATTATCCCTTTCAGAGCCATATACATTACACATTTGTACGGGTAAAATTGATTGATTTTTCCGTCTTTCCCTATGTTTTTTTTCTTTTTAGCCAAGTTTTTTAGTACCCAGTGCATCATTTGTGTTACTTTCTCGGACTTCTCATAAACATTAACATTTTGTTTTTTTTAAATACTTTAAATTATGGAAGTTGATTTATTTTAAAAGGAATAGTAATATTGATATTTATAAGAATTATTAGTGGTAGAATATAATGATGATTGATTTTTTTTTAAAGAATATAGAATTAGTTGACCTTATTTTTTAAAATTTATGACTGTATTTGTATTTATAATTGGTGAATCTTTAGTTTATTTAATTTCTAAAGCTTCATTTTTTTCAATAAATCTGGTTTATACTCTAGGTATATTTCTTCTGACGGGGTAATTAATTATTCATTAAAATTTGAAATAGTTGTCTTAAAAAATTTCGATCAGGGATGGTCTGAATTTTTGGGAAGTCAAAAATTATACAAGCAATTAGTTTCATATTCTCGATTTTATTATAGAAATTAAAAATTCATCGAAAATGGACGCATTTACAATTTGTGTTAAATGGTTTTCGACTTCGAGGGTTATTATGAGTTTATTTTGGGTTAAATGAAGCTCTGAATCCTATTGGAGACCGACTGTAAAGTTGGAACTATAATAGTTGGAATGGCGCGTACGCTGCCGTACGAAACTAAGCGAACACAAGGAATCCATACTATGCGCCCAAAAAAGCGGATTGCTCGGTGTCGTCCTGTTTTGGGTCACTTTTGCGTGCTTTCGTAAAGAGCGCTCCCATCCGCAAGTTACTTTCGAAAATGTGGCAACAAGTTTTTTTTTACTTTAAAATTTTTGATTGCTATTGAATATCAACTATACTTGACAAAAATGATTAAATCTAACTTAAAATCAACAGGATACTTATCTAAATTATTGTTCCTTATGCGGACGCCCTAAACTTAACTATATCTTATATTTGGAAACAAGTTGTTTGCATTGGACGGCACAGGCACTTTCTTCTATTCACATACTTTTATCATGGGTTACATAAGTTTTCATACGCAAGTGTAGTTCTGCAGGGAACTGACTTGTTTTTTATATTATGTATACTATATATGTATACCTTTACTCGACCGATTGAAAGTCCTTAAAATGTAGGGAACTGCGACAATTATACTAGATTAACAATGGAAGGATTTTAGTAGTAAAATGTAAGGATACCAGAAGCGTCGCAATGGCATCTGCTGCATTTGGAAAGGGCATGAACATGGATCAAAACGAGGGAATGGACCCTCAAGTGGACCTTAGCGATGCGCGAACGAATAGAAGACGAACACGAACCATTAGCGTGATACCTATTTTACGCTGATAGTGGGTACTATGTCAGAAAGTTTCACGCAAGCGATAACAACAATTGTACAAAGTTTCAACTAAATCAGATAAACGATGCGCGAACGCATAAAAGACAAACACACAACAATAATTGTTAAATATAAGATTACATAAAGGGAAACACAAAAGTTGTAGCCAAACTGCTAACCAATTTTTACAGAAACATTCTCGGGACAATACCAAATATTTCCTAAAAATTTGATCTCAATCCGATCGGTACATTCAAACGCAGCAAGAGCATTTGTGTCCCACAGATAAATAAGTTGTTCAGGAGGAAAGATCACAATGATATTCCTTGTGTTCGAATCTCCCAGACAGCAGAGAACAGACAGACAGTACTGACTGCTGGAATAAGTCCAGAAAGTGTCGCTTCAAACGACGATTTTTTCGTGGTCGAGGACCCACAGGAGAAAGTGGATTTGCTGGGCGCTTGTTTCGAGGCCGTGTATACGGTGAATAATCCTGTTCGCCGTAACCACGACATTGAGAATAGGGCTCTAGTGAGCCACTTCGATCTGCGCACCGAACTTGAGAATTGGCGATCTGAGAATAACGGATTCACCGTGTTCACTGATGAAAACCATGCTAATGCAGTTGTCGCCAATGGCCGAGATGCATCGCACTTGTTCGTGTCGAAGGATGATCTTCTGTGCATCTTCGAGTCACTAAAGAATAAAAAGTCGGCGGGGATGGATGGTGTCCCAAACGTCGTATTGAGACACCTGCCTCTGGAGGCTGTAGATATTTTCACCACGCTGTTTAACAATGCGCTGAATAATGCACATTATCCGGCCCATTGGAAGGTAGCTGTGGTACACCCTATCCCGAAAAAAGGTAAAGATAGGACGAACCCAGCCAATCTCCGGTCAATTAGCTTGCTTCCGAATATTAGCAAGGTCTTTGAAAAGGTTGTCAATAGAGCTCTGTTAAAGTGGGTCGAGGACAATAACATAATTCCGGACAACCAGTTTGGTTTCAGGGCGAGGCATGACACTATTCATGCCGCGTCGAAACTGGTTTCCGACATTCAGTGGAATAAATGCAAGAGCCAATGCACGGGTGCTTGTCTGGTTGATTTTGAGAAGGCTTTCGACACCGTATGGTTAGAGGGACTTTTCTACAAGTTGACCAGGCGGGGGATGCACAAACCTTTGCTATATGTAATTTATAATATGCTTATGGGAAAGAAGTTCGCTGTCAAATGTGGCAACGTGACTTCGAGCAGAGTCTTTGAAATTAAAAACGGTTTACAGCAGGGGGCGGTCAATTCTCCGATCCTGTTTAACATTTACACGAGTGATCTGGTGGGTTCACTCAGACATGCTATAGCGTATGCCGACGATTTGGTGGCATACAGATCAGGTCCTAAAATCGAGGTCATTAATATCCTTTTGCAGCGTGACTTCGATCAAATTAAGCGATATTGCGACGACTGGAAGTTGAAAATCAACTTTCAGAAGACGGAAACAATCTTGTTCAGAACTCCATTGGCTGGGGCCTCTAGGGATACCAGAAAAAACTGGAAAAAATTGGCCATTATTGGACAAAATGGGCAGCCATTGGCGGTGAGAAGCGCAGTTAGATATCTAGGTATCTGGCTTGACCAGTATCTATATTTCGATAGACATATAGTTGCTTGTCTTGCTGGGGCCAAGAAGGCTTATGCTCTGACAAGGAGACTGTTTCATAGCAGTCAACTTGACTCCAGAGTGAAGGTCATTTGCTACGTGGCCCTTATAAGGCCGATCATCGCTTATGGTTGTCCATTATGGTTTAATATAGCGCCTAGCTATATGGAAAAGATTCGGGTTTTGGAGAGACAATGTCTTAGGACCTGTCTCCGGTTGTTCCGAACGCCTGAATCCAACTATATAAAATACTATCCCAACAAGGTCCTATACGATGGGGCTCAGTTGAATAGGATTGACAATTTCCTCATTAAGGTGACTCGAAGGCACGTTGCAAGGGCGATGGCCAGCGACAATAGTCTGATCTTTGGGGCTTACTACCCCAATGAAATGTACATAGAGAGTACGCTCCGGTCTGGCTTTATCCCGCCAGAGGCATTTATCCATATTGATGCAAAAGGGCTGGTACAGACGAGGGATGGTATCCCGGTATTATACCACCGCTACCGCAGTGCGAGAGATAAGCGGCTCATCCGCGGCGAGGACGTCGCCAATGCTCATGAGCTCCTCCGTTTTAGTACCGCAATAGCGGAGAGGGATAAATTCGATACAGAAAAGCAATTTGCCGAATTTTGGTGGCTTTTTGATGGTGGAGGCTTCAACATGCCCTCACAAGACGGTGCGTTACTCTAGGTAACATCCTCTTAGTTTGTAAGATAGATTAAGTTAGCTAGGGCGTTTCTGGGAGGGGCCGGGCTCGCCAACTTGTGGTGGTGCTTCCGGGCGGTGATTGATTCTGTAAGGCATCAGTCAGCTCACGGCGGCGCATGTGCACGTTGACGACTGCCAGGCGCTCGGAAAGCAATTGGGATTTTGACCACTTGTTTCGTAATGCAACGAGTGCTCAGAATCCTAATTATAGTTAGAATATGTTAAGTAGTTTAAGTAAGTAGAGTAGGTAGTTTGTAATTTGTTTTTTTATATAAAAATATAAAATTTGATAAAGATGCCGAGTTTTCTTAAAAATTTTCTCGATGAAAACATAATATGTAAGATTAGTTCATAAAATAGTTTTTAGGCCGAAATATAATATAAGATAGAGTTAAGTTTAGGGCGTCCGCATAAGGATCAATAATCTAGAATAAGTATCCTGTTAATTTTAAGTTAGATTTACTCATTTTTGTCTAGTATATAAGTTGATTATAAGCTAATAATTAATAAAAATGAATTTAAAAGTAAAAGTAAGAGCATTTGTGTCTTATATCCGTACCGACCCACACATTTTGTGTGTGTCCTTTTTTGGGAATACATACTAGAAGCCCCAGCTTCAAAAAAACTCGTATATATAGGGTGGCGCACGAATCGTGCTACAAAAACAAAACGTCATATGTAACTTTTTTTCTGTGTGAGTAATCGGTTTATTTTTGTTTTATTGGGCAGGTTACTTACTACATATTTAGATTTATTAAAATGAATGCTTGGGATATACGGAAAAGAGGATTTGGATAGTTCAGTGGTACCATGCTTTGCAGTCCTTCATTTCCGTCCAAATGGAATTCAGGTGGAGTTTGGCGGCACTCCCCCGAGTAGATGGACCATTATGAGGCTGGTAAACATGTTTGCCGAATCTGGAAGCATTGCACGAAGACCGTACCATCGAGATCCCCATGTTCGGGTACAAGACACAATCGTGGCTGCAGCATCGTCAATTCAGGCAAACCCAAAGGTTTCGACTCGAAACTTATCGGCGAAAATTGGAGTTAGCAGACGGTCATTACAACGGATAATTCATAATGACTTTAACTTGTTTCCATACAAAGTCCAAATTGTAAGCAAGTTAAACACTCTGGATTTACCTATTCGCCTGGAATTTTGCCAAAAAATGATTGAAATGACCGAAGAAGACAACAGCTTGATAAATTGCGTTTTTATGCCTGGCCCATTTTGATCTAAACGGCAATGTAAATAAGCATTGCCGTATATGGAGTGAATCTAATCCAGAAATACTCCATGAGACGGTACATCACCCAGCACGAGTCACTGTGAGGAGCGAAGTTTCATCAAGGTGCAATGTGGGGCCATACCTCTTTGAAGAAAACGGTGCAACAGTAACTGTCGATGGGGACCGTTATTTAAAGATGTTGAAGGATTTTTTTTACCCAGAACTGCGCTGAAGAACTATTCGTTTCAACAGCATTTGGTTCCGTCAAGTTGGAGCAACTGCACACATAGCCATACCGGTTATGGCGGAGCTCCAACGAAAATTCGAAAACAAATTAATGTCCAGAAATTCCACTTTCCGCTGGCCCCCAAGGTCATCTGACCTGACTGCACCAGACTTTTTCTTATAAAACGAAACCAAGGAATTTGACTGAATTGAAGCAGTCCATTAAAACAACAATTGAAGCGATCCTGACTTCAACCCTTCAGGTTGCAATGAATAATTTTCTGATCACGTGTCGCATATGCGTGGATGAGCATCAAGGTCGTTTACGGTCTATCATCTTCAAAAACAAGTATTGTATTGTATTGTATGTGCAGTGGGGTCATCAGTAGCTGACAACCACTTAGACCTATTGGTCCATTGTACTTCAGCATAGCTGCCCGCACGCTGCTTATTGGCGATTAGTAAGATTCAGTGCCAGTAGCCTTGGCAAAGCGAAGAATATTAGCAAGTTCAATGTCCCCCATCTCATCTTCGTTGACGAATTGTTTACCTATAGTGGTGAGCCTGGTTCTGGCGAAAGCAGGACATTCACAGATGAAGTGAGATGCCGTTTCATCCGCCTCCAGGCAGCACTCACATAGGCCCGAGCTCCTAATGTGGATGGTTTTAAGGTGCTCGTTAAGAGGACTAAAACCAGTGACGAGACCAATCAAGGATCTAAAATCTTTCCTGTTTAGTCCAAGCAAAAACTTAGCTCTGCTGATTTTTGGACCGTCCACTAGCTTCTTCGAATACCTGCATGAGACCAGGTCATTCCAGTATTCGGAATGCTGTTGGCGTAGAGCCGACTCCATTTCACGTTTGTGGACGGATGAGCAGCATCCTATGGATGGTTGTGGGCCAATGAAGTCTGTTGAAGAGCCCTTCCTGGCCAGAGCATCCGCTCTTTCATTACCCTGGATACCTGTGTGCCCAGGAACCCAGGCAAGTGATACCGAGTTACATCTTCCCAGACGGTTAAGCTTAACCATGGTTTCCTCAACTATTTTTGAGTTGAGAGAGCCAGCCGAACAGGCTTTGATAGCGGCTTGGCTATCTGAGCAGATGTATAAGGTTTTACCCTTAATCCTACTCCTTAACAGGATATTGGCGGCAGTGGCAATCACAAAGATTTCTGCCTGAAAAACAGTTGTTTGTCTACCCAAGGCTGCAGATAGATTTATCCGACAGTCTCTAGAGTGGACCCCGGCTCCGGAGATACCGTCATTAAGTGAGCCATCCGTATAGACAATGACATCACCCAGCCTAAAGCCATTCCACCCCTCACTGTTCCATTCCTGCCGTTCAGGAAGGATGACCTGAAAACGGCGCTCAAAGATTTGCTCCATGCACACAGTGTCAAGTGCTCCTCCCCGATGGCCAGGTAGGCTGTCATAGAGAGCTCTGTACCTATCACCTCTGGCCCCATCGCCGAGATTGACCTGCCGTCCAAGTACTACACACATATGGTATAGTGATTTTCTGGCCTCACTCTCTGCAAGGAACTGCAATGGAGGTAAACAGAGCAACACTTCCATAGCAGCAGTGGGAGTTCCTCTCATCGTACCTGTAATGCATAAGCACGCAAGGTGCTGTAGCTTCGTCAGTTGACGTTTGAGGATGTGAGCTCTAGCCCACCATACAATCGCACCATACATAAGGTATGGCCTAACGATGCACGTGTAAATCCAGTGAACCAGCCTGGGACTAAGTCCCCAGGTTCTGCTGAATATCCTACGGCACTGCCAGAGAATGTTAGTTGCCTTCGAAATTCTAGCAACCAAATGTTCAGAAAAGTTAAGCTTTAGGTCTAGAACAATACCCAGATACTTAACCTTGCTTGATAGCTTTAGTTGAGTGCCCTGGAAGTAAGGCCACCTCACTTGAGGTATTGCCCTTCTATTCGTGAACAGCATCATCTCAGAACTTGCGGGGTTGACTGACAGAGCCTGCTCGCGGCACCAACTCCCAACACTGTTGAGCGCTGTTTCCATCCGCTCACAAAGAGTTGGTAAACTCCTGCCGCTGACAATGATACACACATCGTCAGCGTACCCAATAACAGGGGACCTTCCCCATCAGGTCTTCTCAACAAGGAGTCGACCAACAGGTTCCACAATGTAGTGGAGAGTACACCGCCCTGCGCAAAGCCTTTAACAGCGCGCACAGTTCTGACGCAGCCGCTAATAGCAGCTGTAACTTCTCTGCTATTAAGCATTTCCAGGATCCATTCCACAGTTGTAGAATCGACGCCCTTCAGTGTTAAGGCAGACTCACTTCTGCAAAAGGTGGGATTATCAAAGGCACCCTCAATAACCATGAAGACAGCAAGAGCATAGTTCTTGCGGTCGAGCGCCCTACGCACTATGGCCGTCAGATCCGTTAATGCCGTCTTAGTGGACTTGCCTTTTTGATAGGCGTGTTGGCTATCATGAATACCCAGCGAAGCTGGAATGCTCTTAAGCCGTACGTCAATCAATTTTTCAAGGCCCTTTAACAGAAATGATGAAAGGCTAATAGTCCTGAAGCTTTAGGGAAGATCATAGGCAGCCTTTCCCGGTTTGGGAATGAAAACCGCCCTAGCTCTTCTCCAGGTCAAAGGAATATGTCGCAGAGACACGCCAGCTCTGTAGATTCTAGTTAGCAGTGTGAGCAAAATCTCTATACCCTTTTGCAAGAGTATGGGATAGATGCCACCAGGTCCAGGAGCTTTGAAAGGAGAAAAGGACCGGATAATAGCTCTCGCCCTCTCTCTGGTAACAATACTCGCCGCGACCCGCCACTGCTCAGTGGTAGCTCTGCTTTTGTTTGGCCACACGCAACTATCCACGGCTTTGCAGCCTGGAAAGTGGGTGTCCATTAGCAGTTGAAGTGCCTACTCGTTGGAGTTGGTCGAGGTACCAACAGGCTTCCGAAGGACGTCAAGCCTGGCTCCCGGATCAGCTGAGAGGACTCTCTGCAATATCGAGACCGCGCTAACGTCCTTCAGTTCCCCGCAGAACCTCTGCCAAGATACCTTCTTAGCGCTCTTAATTTGCCTCTTGTGCTCCTTCTGCGCATCCGCATGAGAGGACCAATCGGATACCAGGTTAGACTTCCTGGCCCTGTTAAACAGCCTCCCCACTCTTTTCCTGAGAAGGGATAACTTAGCGTTCCACCATCGGGTTGGTTTCGCACCGCCAACCTCCTCCTCCGGGCAAGAAGTATGGAAGGCCGTAATAATACCGTTGTGTAGCGTGTCAGTCGCCTTATCCAAGTCATCGCTACTAAGGATCCTGACACGCAGGGAACCTATCTGACGCCGCAATTCCATGGAATAGACGTCCCAGTAGTGCGTCGCTCCTGATTTAGCTTCTGATCGGTCGATCTACACTTAACTTAAAAATAACATACCGATGATCAGATGCATTTTCCTCCCTTGAAACCCTCCAGCTCGAAACGATGCCAGATGCAGCAGCGGTTGCTACTGTCACATCAATAACTTCCCGCCTCAGCCGAGTGGCAAAGGGTGGCTCATTACCAGTGTTCAGTATATCGAGCTGGCTGGCAGCAAAGAATTTTAGAAGGGATTCACTCCTGCTATTTGAGTGAGTACTACCCCAAACGCGATGATGCGCGTTCGCGTCCATACCAATGATCAAATGCTTGTTACCTCGTCGAGCATGCTCGACAAGCCTTACAAGTTCCACCGTTGGAGGTGGGGCCAGTGAGTCGAATGGGAGGTACACTGAGGCTAAAATAATCTCAGTAACCAACCCTCTCGCTTAAGACACATTTTAATAGCTGTACAGTCTCGAGAACTGAACTTAGGCATAAGACTAGCATCTAAGCCCTTTGCTACAAAGATGCACGTGCGAGTATTAACAATCCCAGGCTTTACAAAAATTGCTCCTGGTACACCCGAGATGCCACTTACCGCCCCCTTATACAGATAAGGTTCCTGTATGAGGCACACCTCTGTATGCAGTTTTCCAAGACGACGACACAATGTAGGTGAAGCCGCCTTGGAATGTTGCAAGTTGATTTGAAGGACCTCCAGTGATGAGCTAGCCATAGAGCTAATTACCACTGGAAGTTCCAGCCTTCTCTCCCCTCTTTTCTGACCTGAAGAACAGGCGACCAGTGAGGAAAAAAGGCCGGTAAGAGAACTTCCCAAGCATCTTCGCCGAATCGTCATCAACACCAACAGTATACAGACGGCCATCCTTCATTTTGTTGAAGTGATAGACCCTCCACTTATCGGTGGATAGACCCGGGTTTTGACCCTTGAGAAGATCGATGATTTCCTTAGTCTCCAGATCAGTTTCTGGGACAAAGAGCTTCATCTTGGTATATCCCACTAGCTCTGACGGGTGAAGACAGACAAGGTCACTCCCGTCAAGCTTAGGGAAAATCCGAGCAAGATCAGCTCTGACCCACGCATTCGTGGCTTCATCACTACAGCAGAGGACAAAGCCTCCATTAGTCTTGATGATGCGCTCAAACGCCGGGCTATTGCCTTCCTTAACTCGCCTCCTCAAAGCATCCTTCAAGGCCTTGTCCAGAACGCAAATGTTTTCCGCAGTATACTTCCTCAGGTGATCACCCGGGAAAGTAACCGCCAATCGCAAATCAGACAGGGCGGAGTCCGTGTAACTCTTCTTTGGTTGGGGGGGTCCTGCATCATTGCTAGTGCAAGACCTCTTTGTGCCTTTGGCTGCTTTACCAGCTACCTTAGGTGGCCCCTTAACCCCTCTTGTGTCCGTCACCTTCACAGACTTCTCTGTTTCAGTGACCGTCTCTGAGAGATTGGGAGCGGTCAGATCAGAGGCAGTAGGTACGGGGCCAGCAGGTTTGGGGTCGACATTTACTGCAACCCTACTCTTCGAGTCCACCATTCCTACTCGCTTCTTCTTCTTACCACGCTTCCGTTTCTTTCGCTTCCTACAGCCTGATTCCTTGGTGGTTACGCTGGCCGATTCGCAGAGCTCATCAGTCGCGGAATCCTCCGAGAAGCAGCCGGAAGGAGCCTTCTCACATTCCTCAAGAGAGAGCTTCTTCAGCTTTTTCCTGAGGGCCGCCTGCTTCCTGGAAGGGCTGCAGAGGGGAGCACCGCTGGACGTGCTAGACAGGAAATCCCGTGCTCGCTTCGTCAGGTTCTCCATCCCCGCGTCATTCACAGGAGCAGTAGCGGCGTGATCCTTGGGCAGGGAAGTCCGCTCAGAGGGACTCAAGGAGAGCATCCGCCAGCTTGAGCTCTGAGCTTATCCTCGATTCAGCGCTTAGCGCCGGAGTAGGAGTCGTCTCGTCCTGTCTTGTGGCCTGTTGCGTCAGTTTGTTCCGTTTCGTTCGTGATGTCTTGTTTGTCGTGTTTGTCATGTTACTTGTGTAAACCGCTGGCGACTTATCGCCCCCAATAGCTGGAGGCGCCAAGCCCGTGCCGGTAGCCGCGGTCTCTACCGACATTTGAGTGGATATCCCCACTCTAATTTGTTCCTTTTAGTTGTGTCGTTCATGTTTGTTGTTGTTGCTTTTTTAGCCTAATTTTTCATCTAGGGGTCAGGATTTTACTAGGGATAGGATGGAGTTCCCCCCGTTACCCTAAACCCTCCTCCTTTATCCGGGCTTGGGACCGGCATAGAAATCTATAGCGGTGTTTCAAAAACAAGTAGTCATATAAAATAAAATTTAATTTTCCTTACAATAAAAAAAAAATAAAAACATTGATTAAAAAAAAAATAGTTATTTGAATTTCTTATTGAAGCACAATTGGTGCGCCACCCTGTATTTCAATAAAATAAAAAAAAAAGTAGACCTCTTGATAAACGTTGCGGGTGGTAACGGTGCAGTAGTAGTGTATTCGCTTACTGATTGAAAGGTCGTGCGTTCAAATCCCGGCCAAGTTCATTACTTTTCGTCGAATACATATAAAAGTTCTCGAATGTCGATTCTTTCGAAGAGTAGTAACTAATTATAAATTAAATAGTAATGCTACTGTTTTTTCATTCGAGAGCTTTTGCACTCGAGATCGAGTACGGGGAATACGAAAAAGGCAGCTGCTTATCATTCGAATGGACAAAATCAAAAACACAGAGCAAGCCATAAGAATATGAGCTATTATTTTTTCATATTTAAATAATTTAGAAACAGGTATTCTTCTCACACAAACTCACCGTCGCCACTGACGAGCTTTGTGATTGTGGGTAGTGTGTTCGGTGTTGTAGTTGTGATGAGACATTTTGTTCTAAAATTAAAGCAAACGTAAGCTCTTGATTTTTTCCCGAATGTTACTATTTTTTTTCATTCGAGTTATGGGACTAGTTGCGCATCATTTCATTCGAATGAAAACACACACTCACAAGGTTTTTATCACATTTGCTTTACGACGAATGGGTTGACTTGGTATATGCGTGCAGGAAAGTGCGTTCTCTGTATTTTATTTAGTAGTTGTGTGTGAGACATTTTGCTCTATTGTGGAGTCGAGCGCATGTGAGAGATCATTCGAATGATTTGAAATAAAGAATCGAGATATCTCGAGATATTGCAAGAATCGATTATAATCGATTAAATCATTCGAATGCGCCCATCATTAGTTCTAAGCACTATAAGCAGGGCCGGCCCTACCATTATGTGCAAGATGTGCAAATGCACAGGGCGCATTGCTCGGAATAAGAAAAATTAATTTTACCTTGCGCGGATACTGCCATTTGCATTAAAAACAAAAAATTTGTTCAAATAAGCCCAAAATAGCAACATCCATCACACATGTGCTGAATTTTTGCACATTAACTCACATCACTTGCAATATTGCAATTTCAAGGGGAATTTCAAGGAGAATCTAACTCAAAATTGGGCGGTTTCTGTAAATCTTGTTTGGCTGGAGCCGGCCCTGACTATAAGGGTACTGTAACATTACAGAAAACCCCCTTTAGTGTAAGCAAATTATAAAAAAAAACATAATAAACGCACAGAAACAATTATTTTTACTTACAAACACAGATTGAGATTTACGAAATCAAGTGATGACTTCTGCCTCAACTGTCGGCAAAGGTAAGCGACAAAACTTCCAACGAATCCTTAAAAAAAACTCTCATCATTCCACTTACTTATAGGCGACAAGAGCATCTATGATAAAAAATTAATCGAAAAATAAAGATACTTTTTGGTACCCACCTACTACTTCTACTTCAAACATTTTATTAAATTACGTGGTTTTCATAAAAAACAAAAAAAAAAAAATTTACAGACAAATTGACCATTTTCAGCATTAATTTTAAGTTTTCCAAATTAAACAAAGTTTATCTACAATTTGTGCCAGATGGTAATTGTACTTACATGCCCGTGCAGGCAGCGGCTAAGAATATGACTGCAGCGCCCCTCAAAAAACAGCGCTTGTCGTAAAAGGTGACTATGGGGAGAAATCACATATTAGCAATTTCACTATTCATGTGAGCCAAAGAAGCAGCTTGAAATTGTCCCCCCAAGTGTGCTGTAAAATCCGTGGGTTGACACGACTGCTGAATACCGGTGTCATAATAGGTCGAATAAACAATAACCAATAACAAGAACATACACGTGTCGAGGTTTAAAATGCAATTTGGTTCTTGAACGGTTAACATTTGAACGAAATTTTGTTGTGGTTTGTATGTCGGTATTATTCAGTCTCTCTGACAGTAGGTACTACTTTACTTTACTATTACTTGCTACCGAATACACATAAGGCCTTACGATTACAAATTTAATGTGGAGCTAAATAAGTGATCAGGTTATTTTGAATTTCGTTTTATATAGAAGTTAAAGTGACCACAAACTTAAGCCGCACATTAAATTTGTGATTGGTATGGGCTTACTCAGATTAAAATTCAATAACACTTTAAAGTTGCTAGTCATCATTTATCCAACTTGTTGGTCGTTTGTCAATATCCAAGTTTTCAATTAATCGAAAAAAAATGAACACCTTATCCACACCGCATTTCCCTTCTAATCTGTAACCACAAGTATTTACCAATAAACAAACTACCTCACTTAAAGGGAACCTATTTCTTTATTCTACGCGCACAACTTCCCTTAAAATGTGCTACATCCGACCATCAAACTTACATTAGAACTATCATGATCCGTCGAGGGAAATAAACCCCCCTGGGGCGATAATAATGAGCGGAGCCTCACTGGCATGCATTCCATTCCTCTTCGTGCTCCGCGCCGGCCGTATGCAGTTGCAGACATGCCAATGCCAGTGCACTGGTTGATGGTACGTTCATACGCGTACATATTAATGCACAATCAATGACACAGACATTTGGATAGATGCATCGTCGGCCGTCGTTGCCGATTATCTCCGAAAAAAATTAAATCCATCCACCGCTCTCGGCCCAACCACCCCTTCTGTAACTGAATGCTTGTCTGTCTACTATCGTCCACATGTCTTCGTCTCTGTGGCTATCCAATGGCGGCCGGCTAACTATTATCAAAACATATTACATCCAAGAATAAAACAGAAACAACAAAAAATATTTATAAAACCTGCGTGCAGTGCAATTGATTCCATATCCAAGAACTTCATGCGAAGTACTCCGCCCTGTATGGCTGTGTGTCCAGCTTCGCGATGATTTTTTTTTCTGCTTCGTAATTAGCTTTGGTCTCTGACGCTCTGCAACAGAGGTTCGTTAGTTGGTCTTCTTCAGATATTACTGCTGACGCTTCTACTTGGTGGCTCACATATACACAGTAAATAACGGGTCATTGGCATAAGCGCAAATCTGGGGCTGCACGTTGCTGCACACCGTCATTGGATTGGTCGACGACGCATGTGTGCGCGAGCGCGTGCGATAGGCACACTCTTCTTCATCATCGTCGTCTTCTGCGTCTTCTTCTTCTCTTGGTCCGTAAGTTAAGGTATAAATGCGCCTCATCCATTACAAGTTCGATCAGTTTCGGCCGTGAGCTGAAGGTGGGAATTTCAAATTTCAAATAAGTCCAATCGGTTTGGAGTGTGGTGTTCTGTGTGATATCTTTTTTAATCAGGAAAATAAACATAAAAACTTAAGCAATAAGATGCGCGTATTAATCGTTTTGGGCTTGGTCCTTCTGGTGACGGCGAACTCAGTGAATTCGGGAGCTATTTACCGGCGTTATCGGGAGCTGGAGCTTCCTGGCGAGGCACCTGAAGCGTTACCAGCCGAAAGCTTCGTTGCTGAACTACGAAAGGACCAAATTCCAGTGCAATTGGTGGACGTTATCGAGCCAGTTTTAGTCGTGAAGCCAGTGGAGAATCTGCGTAGTGTTGAGCCGGAAATAGTTATTGCTGATGCTGAGCCAGCGTCGGTGATTACCAATGAAATCATCTCAGAAAAAGTGGAAAAGCTGGAAGAGAAGCTAGAGGGTATTCGTGCTATTGAACAGGAGCTGGAGCAGGCAGAGAGGCTGCCACGTCCACAGTTGCCAGTGGCTGAAGCGGCTCTTGATGTCATAGTTCAAAAAGAAGAACAAAAACTGCGCAATATTGAACCTGAGTTGCCAACTGCCCCCGTCTTGGTCGAGCAGGCTTCTATTTCACAAAACCAGGAAGAACCTGTCTTAAGTCAAGAGACCGAAAAGAAACGGGGAGAGCTTCCAGAGGCACTTCCGGAAATCATTGCAAAGGAACCATTGGCTGTAGCTATCATCGAAGAAAAGAAATCTGAAAAAGCTGAGCCACTTCAAGCTATGTACATTCCCAAGGTTAAGTCAATCAAAGAAGATTTGCCTCTCGTTGATAAAGTGCCTGCGGTGCTAGTAGGCAAGGAAGTTGAGCTTCCCCTTGTGCTCGAGACAAAACCAGAACTCAAATCCTTGGAAGAGAATCTTTCTTCCGCTGCAGAATTAGAACTTAAGCCACTCAAAGAAGAGAAACAGTTGCTCATCGAAAGTCCAAAAAAGGAAGAAATCCTTGAAGAACTCAAAGAAGAACTCTTACAAAAGAAAAAGGAAGACCGCCGAGAAGAGAAGAAAGGTGAACTCAAAGAAGAAAAGAAAGATGAACTCAAAGAAGAAAAAACAGAAATCCTCAAAGAAGCGGTGGCAGAAACAATCAAAGAAGAAATTAAAGAGGAACTCAAAGAAAAAATTGAAGCTAGTATCGCAGAAGACCCACAAAGAACTGATAAAATCTCCCAAAGCTTAAAGCAAGCCGACAATGCTGATCCTGGTGCAACTACTGCTCGTCCAAACCAGGGATTCATACAACAACTAGTTCAGAACACCCCACTGGGCCAACTATTCAATAATTTCAATGGAAACAATCAAGCAGCCATCGATGAAAACACTCCAGCTGCCACTGCCGGAACCTTCATTCAGGCAATCCAGAACACAACATCTCAGATAACCAACAGCATCCAACAGGGATTCCAGCAGCAATTGCAATCCTTACAGACCACATTCAGTGGTCAACCTGCTCAAGCCGCTGCTGCAACCGGTGATGCCGCACCAGTGGCCCCAACAGCTCGACCACAGGGTCCACTTCAGTCGATTGTTACATCGTTCCTTGGCAATGGCGCTCAACAGCAACCAGCTGCAGCGGCTCAACCACAGCCAACCGGTCCACTCCAGGGAATCCTTAATCTCTTTGGAGGTAATCGTGCTCCCACAGCCGCTCCAGCTGCTGCTGCTATTTCTGCCGCGTCAACCCCCGGCGCCACAGAATCGCTACCAGGAAATGATCAAGCCAACCTAGCTCCAGCGGAAGTAGCCGCCGAAGAAGCCAGTCCTGATGTCACTCGTGACAGCGTTGAAGCAGCAGCAGCCGAGGAAAGTCAGGAAGAGGTTAAACCAGATGAGATTGTCGTTGACGATGACACCCACGAGTAGGACATAAGTATTAGTTTTTAAAATCTCACACATACAGTGGCACACTTTGACTGACTGTGCTGATCGTATTCAGCTGAAAAGCCATGATTTTTTTTTAATATTCTTTCAGAAATTTTGATGTTAGGAATTTTACTTTATATTTTTTTAATTTATGTATTTATTTTGTATAACTAAATTATTTAAAAGAAAAACACACACACAAGAACAAAAAACAAATTCGGATCTATCCACATGGAGATCAGTTAGCTTTTACTTATATAATTTTTTAAGTTCTAATCTTTGTCTGTTTTTGTGACATTGCTGCGATTGTAATAAAATGATTTAAAGATAATGAATAAAAATAAAATAAAGGTAAATAAAATGTGAATTGCGTTTTGATGTTTTATTTAATTTGCCCAGTACGGAATGACTAATTGGATAGTTTAATTGTACTTAAATATTGACCATAGCCTGATATTTGCATTTTAAGTTGGTCGAGGTCATCTTCTACTTCTGGGAAGTCTTCTTTTATTTCGTCCGCAATCATTTTAGATTCGACAACTTTCTGTTTCTTCGTTTTGGTATTCCGATCGATAGGGCCCTTGTATTAAAAGCCGAGTTTTAGATTTAGCTTCCAAAATAATTTCATGATTGTATCTATAAAAACATTTCGAAAAAAATCTAATAATCGCAGCCTAGCCAAAAGCATTAGACCTAGAAAATCCAAAATCAGCTCTGTGGTTGTTTAGGCTCAAGACAAAAGATAAGACGGAATTTTGGAAAGATATTTCCGAGCTTTAACTCGGCTTTCAGCTTCGTAACTATATGCTTTACGTAGTCAGGCAGTTACCCCGGCGTACAACCCCCAACCTGGCGGGTCAGGCCCTTTGTTCGACCGCTTGGACTAAAGGGTCCGGATTCCTCCGGTGTCAGTAACCCACTTCGGGGATGTGAGAGCTGCCATTGGCCCATTAAAGGTTCATCCGCCACTACGACATTAAAATTGTCCTAGGTGATTTTAATGCAAAGATAGGAAGAGAGGGTATCTTCGGTAGTACTGTCGGAAGGTACAGCCTACACGACACCACCTTCGATAACTGTTTTGGGCTGATCGATTTCGCTGCGGGCCGAAAAGTTCCCACCTCTCGATATTCATAAAGGCACATGGAAATCTCCCGATCAATTAACCTTCAACCGAGTTGGTCATATTGCGATCGACATAAGGCACTCCTCCACACGGTTAAAAATCCTGGCGTTAAATTTAATATTTATAGGGTTGTATATATGACAACGCTGGAAAAATATTGAAATTTTATATATTGAATATATTAAATTTGAAAAATAAATAAAAGATTTATTGAAATTAAATAATATCTGCTATAAAAAAATATATCCATTATATTACATTTTAACCTAGTTTCAGATGGTTTTCTTCACCTAAAGTATTGAAACCAAACCCATGTTAAGTATTGAATTCTAATGTTTTCACTTTAAATTCAATATTTCTTTGACTTGTAATTAACCCAAAAAATATTAAAATAGAATACAACAATATTATATTTTAATACTAATGAAGATTTGATTTGAATGAAGATGATATTTAATTTAACTCCAAAAATACTATGTTTTAATACAAAATTGTATCATTTTTAAGTAAAGAGGGGTTATTATATAATACAAATTGTATTACATATTAACACCGAATTGGATTCGCTTCGAGTATTAAAAGATTATAATATAATACAAAATATATTACATTTAAACACAAAATTGGATTAGTTTTAGGTATTACAATGTAATATTAAATACACAACCTATCACATTTGAATATAAAGTTTTATTAAATTTGAGTATAAAAAGATAATTAAATGATAGGTTTTTATTAATTGAAAACAATATAATTTCGATTTAAATAATTCGATCTATTTACATTCGAAATGTTTTGTTGTGTATTTGTTAAGGCAAAATAACTTACCAACATAGTACTGATTTTTATCCTTTCATGATGCCTTTATCTATTCAAAAGGTACCTAAATTTTCCAAAGTAAAAAATAGTATGGTTCTTTTTCAAATATGTATGTTAATACATTTTATTAAAAATAAACACTTAAACAAGTAACTCAAAACAATTTTAAACTTAAACTTTAAATTTTTTAATGTTCAATGAAACAATATATTATTGACAAAAGTAAGGCTGTAATATGAACATTTAGTGCTTTAATTCATAATGCTCAAACGGTTTTTTGAAAACAAGATCATCATATTTAAAAAACAAATTGTAGTAATTTTTTTTAATGACATTGAACATACTAACTTGACTAATAAAACTTTCATGTTTATATTGGGAGCATAAAAAGTAAGCATTATTTTCAATTTTTATATAATTTTTTACTTCAAGGTAAAGGAAACAATTCATTTTGTAGTGAAACCCATTAGCAAATTTAACATAATCAGTGGCGAAAAATTCTTTTGTTTTAAGACTATCTAATATAGTTTTTGAAGTAATTTTTAAGTTATTTATTTCGAAGAAGTCAAATAATTTTAATTTCCCAAACTTTGCTGTTTCTGAAAATTCTGTACAATTAATGCATAGAGTCACCGTACAAGGCATGCTAATTGCACATACTCACTGCACATCAAACGAGCAATGTTGCTGAATCAGCAACTATATGTTCCCACAGGTAGTGAAGTTAGCGATTGTAATGTATCATATTTATAAGATAAAAATACCTGAAGTTGAGTTAGAATAAACACTTTTAATGTATCATATTTATAAGATAAAAATACCTCAAGTAATTGCAACATAAGCATAAAATAATGTATAAATAGCTAATAAGTTGAACAATAAAGATTAGATTAAGTTGAACACCAAACAAGCAACAAGTCTCATTAAAATAGCTACCCCCCACCAGCGGTAAGGTGGCTATTTGATTAAGTGGACAATACAAACTTGTATTGGACATTACATTTGGTCCTTCGAGAAACTAAGTACAAGCAGCCTAACGAGAAGCAGACTACTACAAGAAGTAAAGAAGAAACTGAAGGCAGGTGATAGAACGACGCAGTGAGATGGCGCACACAGACGAATTAATACAACAACAAAGGGAAAGGGCAGAGTGGATCAAGAAGATATCGGAGAAATTCACTAGAGAGCCCAAAGTAAGGAGAACTAACGAGTTCGTGCGGGAACGATGGAATGAACTTAACTTACAATGGGAAGAGTTCAAAAAAGGAGACGAGGAAATACGCGGACACAAGGACTTTGACGAAAATCATTTATACATAAAGTCGAAATACGAGTACTACGAGCAAGTCGAGACAGCAGTACTAGCAGCAAAGAAGAAACTAGAAGCAAGATTAGACGAAATTCGGGAAGAGGAGAAAAAAATGACCTGGAGTTAAGACATCTGTTTCCTCCGGATCATTTGAGATGGGGCAGAGGGGTCTGGAATTTAAGCATGCTTCTATTTGTGCCATTAGTGTTGATAGCTCTTCGTAGGTCAGTTTGTGTTCTCCTATTGTCCGCTTTAGGTGGTGTTTCACTGATTTTACACCCGCTTCCCACAAGCCGCCAAAGTGGGGAGACCCTGGTGGAATGAAATGCCATTTTGTGTGACTGGACGCTAATGTGTCATAAATTTCTTCATTTCACTTCTTAGTCTCTTTTACATTCAACTGCAAAATCTTGTTAGCACCCACGAAGTTTGTGCCATTATCAGAATAGAGGTTTCCAATGTGACCTCTTCTGGCGCATACTCTTTTGAAGGCGGCAATGAATGCGTTTGCGGTCAGGTCACTCACTACTTCTATGTGAACTGCTTTAGTCGCTAAGCATACAAATATTGCTATGTATCCTTTATAAGTTTTATTGCCCCTTCCTTTCATCATTCTTAGCTCTATGGGTCCGGCGTAGTCCACTCCGGTGTGCAGAAATGGCCTATTTCTCGTCACTCTTGGCTGTGGTAGATTTCCCATTAGTTGATTGCGTGTTTTTGCCTTGTTTTGAAAACATATGGTACATCTGTGTATCCTTTGTTTGACTGCGCTTACGCCGTTGATGATCCAATATAGTTGTCGTAAGTGTGCATGTGTCAAGGTGTTTCCCCCATGCAGTGTTGTTTTGTGAGCGTCCTCAATCAGCATAGTGGTAAGATGACCAGCATGCGGAATGATGAATGGATGTTTCTGTGACGGTGGAATATCTGCTTCTGTTAACCGTCCTCCTACGCGTATCATCTCGTCTTCGGCAATGAATGCGTTAAGACACCGAAGTTTGCTTTTCTTTTTGATTTCCTTGCCTCTTTTAAGGTGTCTGATTTCTTCGCTAAATTCTGCATGTTGTACCGTCTTTATGATATTTTTTGTTGCTGACCATATCTCGTCACATGTTAATGGTCCTAAGCGTCTATCCTCCTTACGTGTTCGTGCGTTGTGAATGAACCGTTTACAATATGCAAGCACTCTTGTCAGTCGCCTCAGTGTGCTGTATTGTGTTACCATCCTTTCAATAACCTCTGGTATTTCTTCGTTTAATGTTGTTAACGCTTGCATCTTAGCCTTATGTTCTTCTAAGTCCGTGTAATGTTGTTCAGCCTCGGTATAGTTGATTTCTTGTCTTGATAACCATTTTGGCCCGTTCCACCATAATGCGTGACCCTTGAGTTTGGAGGGACATATACCTCTGGACGCACAATCTGCTGGGTTTTCTTTTCCCTTTACGTGGTGCCAATTTGCTGTCGGACCAAGCATGCGTCTCTAGGTTTTGTATTTGTAGTGCTTCTTTGGTCTTTTTTATTAGTTTGGCCAGAAGCATTGCTCCACTAAGCTCTAATCTGGGAAGTGTTATTTGTTTGAGTGGTGCTGCTTTGGTTTTCGCGCACAGTAGCGTTGTTAATACTTCGCCAGTTTTCGTTATTACCCTACTGTATACTGCGGCAGCATACGCTTTTTCTGATGCGTCGCAGAAACCATGTAACTCAATGCAATATTTTGGCTCGTATCGATTCCAGCGTGGTATATGAATACTCTGAATGTTGTAGAGATTTTCCCTGAAGTCTATCCATTTTTTTGATATGTCTTCTGGCAGATTCTCGTCCCAAGATTTTCCTGATGACCATAGCTCTTGTTGAATCAGTTTCGCTGTGATGATTATAGTTGCCAGCCATCCTAGCGGGTCGAAAAGTCTTGCCATTTCTGAGATAATAATTCTCTTAGTAAGGTGTTTAGTTGGTGGATTCATATATATTTTGAACTCAAAAACATCTAATTCGGGTCTCCAGTATATTCCCAATGCCTTTATAGCTTCACATGCTGTTAATTCAAACCGTCCTTGTTCCTGGTCTTTTCGTTGTATGTCTTTTAGTAATGTTGTTCTATTTGATGACCATTTATGGAGTTTGAATCCTCCTTTTTTCATTAGCTGTATGACTTGATGTTGGGCTCTTTTTGCTTCCTCCAATGTGCCCTTCCCTGATAGTAGATCGTCAACGTAGAAATCTCGTTGTGCTATCTTTGATGCAATCTTGAAGTTGTTTTCTTCGTCTATGGCCAGTTGCTGTAATGTTTTTATAGCCAGGTATTGTGCCGAAGATGTGCCGTATGTTACAGTTGTAAGCCGATATTCCCGTATTTGCTCTGATGGATCTTCCCTCCAGAGTATCCTTTGACAGTCCCTGTCTTGTTCTGCTATTTGTACTTGGCGATACATTTTCTCAATGTCTGCTTGGTAAACGTATTTATGCTTTCTCCAACGGGACAAAATGCTATATAAGTCCTGCTGCAAGGCTGGACCTGTAAGCATTGTGTCATTTAAGCTTAGTCCTGAGCTTGTTATTGATGATGCGTCAAACACCACTCTTGTTTTGGTGGTTGAGCTATCTGGCTTTATTACTGCTTGATGTGGCATGTAATAAACTTTCTCATTGTTTATCGTAGATTTTGCTGGCTCCATGTGTCCAAGTTCTAAATATTCTTTCATGAAGTTCGTGTAGTTCTTGTGTAACTCGGTGTCTCGCTTAAATTGTTTCTCTGTTTGGAGCAACCGGGCTAATGCTCTGTTTCTGGAGTTACCCAGTTTGCCTGCGTGTTTTTTGAATGGAATGCACACCGTGTATCTGCCAGTTTTATCCCTCTTGTGTGTGGTTTTAAAGTGTTCTTCACATTGCACGTTGTCTTCTGTGGTGTCTCTCTCTTCTTGAACCTCTTCCATTTCCCAAAATGATTTGAGTTGGTTGTTTAACTCTACGTTGGATATGTGGCATAGTGTCATTTCATTTCTTTTGGGTTTGTGTTGGCAACTTACTGATAATATCCATCCTAATTGAGTTTTTTGGGCGATTGGACTCCCGATGGCTCCCTTTACGACGCCTTCAAGAATAATTTCCTGGAAGATATCTGCTCCGATCAGAACGTCTACCTTCGCTTGCTTGTTGTATGATGGATCTGCTAATGGTAGGTTTTTGATGTGGTCCCATTCTTTTACCGGTAATGTTTCGTCTGGTAACGGCTTCGTCAGTTTGTTTAGCACTAGCAGTGATCCCCATATTTTAAATTCCGATGGGTATATTGATGAGATGCTTATCTCAACTTTACTTGTTGCTGTTGCGGCTTTTGCTGTTCCTAGTCCTGTAATGGACGCATCGGCTCTACTTTTCTGCAACTGCAGTCTCTATACTGCGTCTTCCGTAATGAATGATGATTGGGACCCTTGATCTATTAGCGCCCTCAGATAATGGTCACATCCTCTCCAGTTAGTTTTTGTTACTGCGGTTGCCAGGAGTGTCTTATTACTCTCTATACCAGATGAGAAATGGGTCTGTGGCTGCTCCTTACCGCTGGTGGGGGGTAGCAAATGTACTGTCCAATACTAGTTTGTATTGTCCACTTAATCAAATAGCCACCTTACCGCTGGTGGGGGGTAGCTATTTTAATGAGACTTGTTGCTTGTTTGGTGTTCAACTTAATCTAATCTTTATTGTTCAACTTATTAGCTATTTATACATTATTTTATGCTTATGTTGCAATTACTTGAGGTATTTTTATCTTATAAATATGATACATTAAAAGTGTTTATTCTAACTCAACTTCAGGTATTTTTATCTTATAAAAAATATGATACATTACAATCGCTAACTTCACTACCTGTGGGAACATATAGTTGCTGATTCAGCAACATTGCTCGTTTGATGTGCAGTGAGTATGTGCAATTAGCATGCCTTGTACGGTGACTCTGTGCATTAATTGTACATTCTGCCGGGCACTTCAAACCTTGAACTCGGCTGTGGTGAGGTATTGGTAATTTGGGCATGGCCTGGTAGTGGCCAGACGATTGATGCTGGGGCGATTGAGACAACCCCTTTTTCCTTCGTTGGCTTGTGTTGGATCTTCATTTGTCCGTTTCCTATTGTTCTGCTCCTTGATTAATTCCTCAATGGGTGGTCTTACAGGTATGGTGGTAGGTCGACATTTTTGTTTATTTCCCCTAGGTTGTGGTTTACCTGCATTCAGAGCGTGTCGACCGTTGTTCTTTCGGTTCTAATTTTCATCTACTGCTTTCTCATCTTGAGGCTGTGTGTGGCCGTGGTTCACATTTGTTTTGTCGCTGGTTGTATTGATGGAAGTAGTTTGTACCTTATGCATCTCTTGAAACGCTTTCTGTTCATCGTCAATAATTGGTAGTACACAGATTTTGGTTAACGGTCTTTTGTACGTCTTATTATTTGTTTTTATCGTTGCTACCCGTATTAGACCGTCTTTACCAGCGTGTGTCTCTACCACCTTTCCTAGTGCCCATTTTGTTGCGGGAAGCAGTTCGTCTTTTATGAGAACGATATTGCCAATCTTCAAGTTCTTGTTTCTTTCTGTCCACTTGGGTCGTTGCTGAAGTGTTGCGAGGTAGCTGGTGCTCCACTTTTCCAAAAAGTGTTGCTGCATTGTCTCCAATAACTGCCATCTAGTTAGCGTTCCTTCTTTGCTATCAAGCCTATATTCTTCTGGTGGTGCCAGCAGGGCTGTGTCAATCAAATGTAATATCCAATACTAGTTTGTATTGTCCAATACCTATTCAAATAGCCACCTTACCGCTGGTGGGGGGTAGCAAATGTACTGTCCAATACTAGTTTGTATTGTCCACTTAATCAAATAGCCACCTTACCGCTGGTGGGGGGTAGCTATTTCAATGAGACTTGTTGCTTGTTTAGTGTTCAACTTAATCTACTTTTCTGCAACTGCAGTCTCTGTACTGCGTCTTCCGTAATGAATGACGATTGGGACCCTTGATCTATTAGCGCCCTCAGATAATGGTCACATCCTCTCCAGTTAGTTTTTATTACCGCGGTTGCCAGGAGTGTCTTATTACTCTCTATACCAGATGAGAAATGGGTCTGTGGCTGCTCCTTACCGCTGGTGGGGGGTAGCAAATGTACTGTCCAATACTAGTTTGTATTGTCCACTTAATCAAATAGCCACCTTACCGCTGGTGGGGGGTAGCTATTTTAATGAGACTTGTTGCTTGTTTAGTGTTTAACTTAATCTACTTTTCTGCAACTGCAGTCTCTGTACTGCGTCTTCCGTAATGAATGACGATTGGGACCCTTGATCTATTAGCGCCCTCAGATAATGGTCACATCCTCTCCAGTTAGTTTTTATTACCGCGGTTGCCAGGAGTGTCTTATTACTCTCTATACCAGATGAGAAATGGGTCTGTGGCTGCTCCTTCCGACTAGTTTCCTCGTTTGAGTGCAACAGAGTGTGGTGGCGCTGTTGGCATTTTTGACAGTTTTTGCGTGACTGACAATTTGAAGCTACGTGGTTGTCTCTGAACTGAAGCAGTTATTGCACAGCTTTTCTGTTTGTACCACGTTTTTCCTCTGCAAGACTGGCATTTGAATAAATCTCTTGCATGCATGAAGCCAGTGTTCCTCTTGGCATAGCTTGCAACATTGGTTGCTTGTGGAATGATAGTTTTTGTAGACGTTTTTCCGTGTGGCTACTCTGTGTGTTTGTTGACCATACTTTTCATCTTTCTGGTGTTCTGGTTTTTTTCGCCGCCCTTCTAGGTTGTCAAGAGCGTGGAACTTGTTCTCTAGGAATGTTAGAAATTCGCTTAGTGACTGTAAAGCCTTTGGAATCTTAAGCGACTGCTCATACGCCTTTCTCGTCTCATTGTCAAGTTTTTGGGATAGTATGAATATAATCATTGGATCCCAGCTTCCAGTCTCCAAACTTAATCCTTTGAGTGCATTTATGCACTCTGTTGTTGTGTGGTGTAGCCTTCTAAGACTCGTTGCGGATTCAATCTGGCATTCTTTTTGATTTAACAATGCGTGTATTTGTGCATTTACTAGTAGTCGTGTATTCTCATACGGATTTTCCAAGATCTCCCTTGCTGTTTCGTAGTTGCAATCCATTATTTGAAGATGTTGGATTAGTTTTGCTGCTTCTCCAGATATGTTAGTTTTTAGATAATGCATTTTTGAGCATTTCCCAGTTTTCCGTTGTTGTGTATTGCCTGCTCGAAAAGGTCGTTAAACGATTTCCATTGCCTGTACTCCTGTAGTCTCCATTGAATGTCGTTAGTTTTAGAACAGGTAGTTGCAGCTCATCTTTTGTGGTTTCTTGATGTGTGCTAGTTTGAGAGATCATTTCATCTATCTTCTCTTATTGGTCCTCTTTGGAAGGATAATTTCCAAATACTGAACGTAAGTAGTCCGTTGCTGTTGTCACTAATGCCCTTCGAGAACAATTTTTCAGAGTATTTGTGCGGGGGTATTCCTCTAAAATATACGCCACTGGGCTGGCTTTAATGAATGCTTCTAGACCCTTTTAAAGAAGAAAATACTTTATGTAGGACCTATATTATATTTATTATGAAACAAGATTCTTACTTCTTTGTATATCAGAAGACTACTTCCGATAGGTGCATCCTGCTTTTGTAGATTTTCGCCGACAAGACAACAGGGTTTTCGAGAACCCCATCAATCGTAATACAAAAGCAGGTACAGCTTGAGTATTGTTTCACTATATTGGTGAGACAATAAACCGGAATATCCACACCGTCCCGACCTTTTAAAACAAATCCACCTTTAACTTCTTCGCCTTCCAAAACTAAATAAAAACAAAAAATCGCATCGGCAAATACATATTAAAACAAGAAAACTTTGACACTAAAAGTTAAGAGGTCCGTTCGCGAACTAATATGCAAACGTAAATTTATATAAACTTTCGTGCAAAACTACACAAACCCGTTCGCGTACTGAGAAAATGGTAAAAAGATGAACGAAAGAAAAATGTACTTTCGTTCATTTTTCTTCACACAGAATTTCAGCTGGCAAGACAATGAAAACTGTCAAATGATGAAATCCTATGAGTTTGCCAGCAAAATAAACCGCTGTTGCTTCTTTTCAAGCCAAACTACGATGTTTTTTCAACTTTTTACACAAAAGCGTTCGCGTACTTTTCTTAGAAATGAGAGGATTCACTCTCGATTTTGGAGATTTGACACTTTTCAATATCTCTCAAAAAAACTTTGTAGTTACTTACTTGATAAAAATATATCCTCGTTAGTTATTGGTTCTTCAATATCGTCAGTTTGTTTTTTCACTTTTTTTTAAATTTTATAGTGTTTTTTCAGCATTTTTCACTTTTAAAAATACTCCGACTAAATTGTCAAGTAAGAACTCCATTGCTCAAGACGCATTCAAACTGACTGGCAAATCAACGAAAACCAACCGACAAAATATATATTTATCCCTTCGGCTAAAACGTAATACGGAAATATTAAAATCTAATACTGAAGGATTAAAAAGTAATACTGAATTGCTAAAAAGTAATTCTGGGGTGTTAAAAAGTAATACTGAAGTGTAAAACATTATAGTATCAAATGGTTCAAAATATTTTATTCAATATTTAAATTTAATACTGATGTATTAAATTGTAATACTGTTGTATATTTCAGTGCATAATATTGCCGAGAGTTAGAAACTAAGTGCGTATTAATTTATAGTATACTAAATATTGAATTTTAATATAACTTTTTATTACATTCACTTTGGCCAAGATCTTGTATTAAAACCTAATACAAAAGTGTTGAAATGAAAGGCATTGTAATAAATACATATTAAAATGTAATTAGACTGGGTGTTACAGTTTAAGTCATATATAATTTAATTGTAATAAGTTCTTGGTTGAAATAGAGTTTTAATAAAGACAGGATTAGATTGTAGACCTAAAATATTTGACTTTAATCATTTCAGGTTAAAGTTCAGAAAACCTGTATTAAAATAAGCAATTTAATGACAAAAATATTCAACTTTAATACATAATTATTACGAAAAAAAATCAATAAATTGAAAATATTAAAAACAAATTTTTCTGGTATTGCATACACCTGTAATACTGAGGCGGTATTAAAAAACACCCTCAGATTTTTAACCGTGCAGTATTATGGATGTCGGAATGTTCCGATTTCGGGCGCAGTGGCTCAGTGGATAGGGTGTCGGACTACTAATCGAAAGGTTCAATTACATTAAACTTTTTTCCACTGCCCCACATCTTGCGAACGTCTGACAAACATCCAAGAGTATCATATTGTCATAAGAAGCTTTTTAAAAATTTGCCGTTCGGATTCGGCGTAAAATTGTAGGTCCGCTCGACTTCGCACAAGAAAGTGGTTGGAGAAGCTATGTTTTGCCCCTATATGGGCGGTTAATGCCTAATATATATTTATTAACTTCCAAGTGAAAGTTCTTGTAATGGGGCCGATTTTGTGAATCGCGGATTTTGACATATCTCCACGTTTCAAGGTCACCAGAATCCAAATCCAACGTTTTTATAGAGATGTCTGTCTGTGTTTTTTTTTTGCTGTGCCAATGGATGTGGTAATCTTCAAAAGATGGCATGCACGATTCGCAAACCCGAATAATCGATGCAAGGAATGGGGCTACGTACTAATTCACACCCAGCAGACGTCAACCACTCTCCCCGCGGGACTGTCGTTAGGTATTACTTCGCGGGGCTGGTTAGCAAATTATGCTATGCGCCTTGTCTTGTGTCAGTTGCTTCTGACGCTTCTGCTGCTTCTGATGCTCTCCTTAGCTTTTCTACTGTCCGCAGTTCATTTTGGGGGTGCCGTCTTCTACCAGAACTTCTATTACGGATAATAATAATCATAATAATAATAATAATAGGTACCTAATTAATTAAAAAATTAATATTATTTATTTATTTCTTCCCACTGTCGTGTGGACCTTGCGGGTCGCACCCAAACCACTTTTTTTTAATGTTCCGAGGAGCCAACATTGACTCGGACCACTACCTTGTTTTAGCCAAGGTACGCCTTCGGATATCCCGAACATCGCCAAGACAATAAATACTGTGAAGAAGTTTGACGTCGGGCGGCTACGAGATAACCAGATCCTTCTCCGATCGACTCTCTCTCAATCTCTGAAGAGGTTCCATGCAGGCAGCATCAAGTATTGAAGACCAGTGGCGGAAGTTTTACCAAAGGGTAAAAAGAACCTGCCAAAGCTACTGAGCCCAAACCGAAGCCTGCAAGGACGAACAAGGGAAGGAGAATCCACGCTGCTCCATCAAGGTCGGTAAAGAACTTACCGAGACTTTCGATGTCAAAAAAGGATTTAGACAAGGCGCTGCGCTGTCGTGTGACTTCTTTAACATCGTTCTTTCAAGAATAGTACACAACTCAAATGCTAACACCAGAGGCATTATCTTTCAAAAGTCCGTCCATCTACTCGCCTACGTCGACGACATCGACATAATCGGCAGAACGCAGCGGGATGTCACTGGCGCGTTCGTGAGTATTAAGACAGAGGTGTCGAAGATGGGTTTGGCGATCGATGAGGGCAAGACAAAGTATATGCTGTCATCAAGAAAGGGTACCCAACACCGACGTCTCGATTAAACGAAAAATAACTTTTGCCAATCGTTGTTTCTTTGGGCTAAGAAAGTAATTGAGTAGCAAAGCCCTCTCTCGAACAACTAAAGTGAAACTTTATATCCCAGTCCTTTTCAATGGTGCAGAGTCAAGGACTCTAGCAAAAGCGGATGAGGTCACTCTTGGTTGTTTTGAGAGGAAAATCCTTCGAGTAATTGTTGGTCCCGTCTGCATAGAAGGTGAATGTAGGAGGAGATAATAACGACGAACTGTACGGGCTGTACAGCGACATCGACTTAGCCAGAAGAGTGAAGGTCCAACGAATGAGTTGGCTGGGTCATGTAGAGCGAATGGACGTGAATGCTCCGGTCCGGAAGATCTTCGAATCCACACCCGAGGGACGGCGCAGTAGAGCAAGACCTTGACTCAGGTGGTGCAATTATTTTCATCATGGAAATTCTGTGAAAAAGCAAGACCTTCTTAAAATCACGCCTAGGACGCGCATTAGTTATGGCATCTGTTTTAAAATTGCAACCACAGTAAACATCGTTATATTGACATCGGTTATAGCAACTAAATCCCAAGGTCCCAGTCGGGCTCCATATAATCGCATTGAATAAAATATCGGTTATAACGACACCGGCTACAACGACATATTGCTTAAAACGACCTATTTGACATTCTGTATAGACAAATACATACATACCTTCAGTACCGGTTTAAAAAGAGGCGAAATGATTACCGTTTTTCGCAAATTTGTCTTTACCTTGCGCTATGTTTCCCCGGAATTTCTTACGTTTTCGCCCAATTTTTCTTATTTTTGTGACTGTTGTGTACACACTCACACCTATTGTACTTTTATAAGTTTTTCGGATCTAATTAGTATAGAAATTGTAATAGCCGCGGACTCACATGTGTATGTATTGTGAGAGAGTACGAGTAAGTTCGCTGTGCTCAGCGAACTTACTCTCTCACAATACAAATCAAAAATGTTTGTCCATGTTTATTGTTACGTTATTTTTATTTCTTAGAACAATACATATTTTTATTAGGTATATCTACAACCATTCCTGCAACAAATTCTCCTGCGAAAAAAGAAGCAAATAAAAATTTACCTATGTTACCTACTTACTTTCAGCATGATTTTCATTCAACGAAATTCAGTCCACCGTTGGTAAATTCGCCTTCATCGGTTGCCATTTTTGTAATTTTGTAATTTATATGGAAAAATAAATTCAATTTTAGTTTACTTTTCAAAAAAAAAATGATATCTGCTGCCAGAGACAGTAGGTCCGTTCGCGAACTAATATGCAAACGTAAATTTATATAAACTTTCGTGCAAAACTACACAAACGCGTTCGCGTACTGAGAAAATGGTAAAAAGATGAACGAAAGAAAAATGTACTTTCGTTCATTTTTCTTCACACAGAAGGTCCGTTCGCGTATCTTATGTGTAGAAAAATGAAAAGTGTCAAATCTCCAAAATTGAGAGAGAATTCTCTCATTTCTAAGAAAAGTACGCGAACGCTTTTGTGTAAAAAGGTGAAAAACGACTTAGTTTGGCTTGAAAAGAAGCAACAGCTGTTTTTTTTGCTGGCAAACTCACATGATTTCATCATTTGACAGTTTTCATTTTCTTACCAGCTGAAATTCTGTGTGAAGAAAAATTAACGAGAGTACATTTTTCTTTCGTTCATCTTTTTACCATTTTCTCAGTACGCGAACGCGTTTGTGTAGTTTTGCACGAAAGTTTATATAAATTTACGTTTGCATATTAGTTCGCGAACGGGCCTAGAATTTCAGCTGGTAAGAAAATGAAAACTGTCAAATGATGAAATCCTGCGAGTTTGCCAGCAAAAAAAAACAGCTGTTGCTTCTTTTCAAGCCAAACTAAGACGTTTTTTACCTTTTTACACAAAAGCGTTCGCGTACTTTTCTTAGAAATGAGAGGATTCTCTCTCGATTTTGGAGATTTGACACTTTTCATTTTTATACACATAAAGTATGCGAACGGACCTAAGTGTCAGTGACAGACGAACTAATCCGCGATTACAAAAAAATACTCTCGACTCTCGCTCTTCTTCCTATTGGTAATGTAGTGATAGTTAATCAAATGAGTGCGTGGAACGCCTCATATATCACGGATCCAAAAATTACGAGAAAAGTTGGGTCAGCGTTTTTGCTTGAAGGGCGATTGCAATTATTTTTTAAATTATCTGATTAGTTTTTATACAGGGTGGCACACGAATCGTGCTACAAAAACAAAACGTAAACTTTTTTTCCGTGTGAGTAATCGGCTTATTTTTTATTTGGCAGGTTACTATTTAGATTTATTAAAATTAATGCTTGGGATACCGAAAAGAGGATTTGGATAGTGTAGCGGTACCATGCTTTGCAGTCCTTGATTTTCGTCCAAAGGGAATTTATGCGGGAGTTTAAGGCGAGTTTAACGGGAGTTTGGCGGCATTTCCCCGAGTAGATGGACCATTATCAGGCTGTTAAATATGTTTGCCGAATCTGGAAGCATCGCACGAAGACCGAACCATCGAGGTCCATGTGTTCGGGTTCAAAACACAATCACGGCTATAGCATCGTCAATTGAGGCAAATCCCAGCATTACAACGGATGACTTAAAATTGTTTCCGTACAAAGTCCTAATTGAAAGCAAATTAAACACTCTGGATTTGCCTATTCGCCTGGAATTTTACCAAAAAATTGTTGAAATGACCGAAGAAGACAACAGCTTGATAAATTGCTTGTTTATGTCTGATGAGGCCCATTTTGATCTTAACGGCAATGTAAATAGGCAAAATTGCCGTATATGGAGTGAATCTAATCCAGAAATACTCCATGAGACGGTACTGCACCCAGCGCGTCTCTGTGTGGCGCACAGTTTCATCAAGGTTCATTGTGGGGCCACACTTCTTTGAAGAAAACGGTGTAACAGTAACTTTCAATGAGGACCGTTATTTAAGACTTTTCTTACCCAGAACTGCAGCGAAGAAGTATTCATTTCGACAGCATTTGGTTCCAGCAAGATTATGCAACTGCACACATAGCCAGACCGGTTATGGCGGAGCTCCAACGAAAATGCTCAAATTAATATCCAGAAACTCCACTTTCCGCTGGCCCAAGGTCACCTGAGCTGACTGCACCACACATTTTTTTATGGGCTTATGTTAAGCAAGAGGTGTACAAAACGAAACCAAGAAATTTGACTGAATTGAAGCAGTCCATTAAAACAATAATTGAGGCGATCCCGACTTGAACCGTTCAGGCCGCAATGAATAATTTTCTGATCAGGTGTCGAGCATGGAGGTCATTTACGGTCTATCATCTTTAAAAACTTCTATACAATAAAAACAAAAAATTAAATACCTACATTGATTAAAAAAAAAATTATTTGAATTTCTTATTGTAGCACAATTGGTGCGCCAACCTGTATCTTCAAAACTTTGTCTGAACCAACATAATTTTATTCCTTTATGTTGCAGCTTTTTGTTTTTTTCTTTTTGCTCAACTTTTTATTTGCTGAATTATTTTAAAATAAAAAATAAATATTAGGCATTAACGGCCCATACTGGTCCTAAAAGCTAGTTTCTCAAACCATTTTCTTGTGCGAAGTTGAAGGGACCTACAATTTTAAGCTTTTTCCGAATGGCAAATTTAAGAAGCTTCTGGTGACAATTGATACTCTTGGATGTTTGTCGGACTTTCGCAAGAAGTGATGCAGTGGAAAAATGTTTAGATGTTACTTCTTACTTGTCCCCGGCGGGACTTGAACCTTTAGATTAGTAGTCCAACACACTTACCTCTGCGCCACTGCGCCAGTACGCCCACAGTATTTAAATCAATGAATATCACACCAATGCTCACATAAATATTATTAACTTAATCTCCACTTTTGTCTTTTTTAATGCTTAATTTGTCAAGCTTCAAAAAATTATAAGATATTCGGCCCTAGCGAGGTATCCATAGGAACGGAAAATTCTCCGATCTAATTAGAATCGGAGGATTTAGGCTTCGAATACCTGTTCGGAATTATACCTCGAAGCAAAAATCCTCCGACTCTTATCAGATCGGAGAATTTTCCGTTCCGACGGATACCTCGCTAGGGCCAATTGTATCTTATTATGTATGCATTCAAATAAATAAATAAATAAATAAAAATATATGGCTTACTCAAAAAAATTAGAAGGAACAACGACAAACGTTTATTCAAAGTTTATATATTTATTGTTTTTTTTACTAATTTTGTACTTTCGTGAAATACTATTAGCTAGTTGCTCTTTGTTAGAAACTCAATGAACATAATCTGATATTTGGAATATGGATTGCCACCAGAACATATTCGATTGGATTAATCCCCCATTCCATTTTTTCAGTCTTTTTGTTTTAACAAAAAAAACGGCACCGAATTAGTGTAATTTCGTTCAGAGAGATGTAAGTATCTTCTTCAGGAGATCCCACGTAGACAAAAGAGATCACATACAGTCTCTCAGCTCGAGCAGTTCCAAGAGTCTCGCGATTGAAACAACATCCAAAAGCTAAAGAACAACAAAGCTGCTAATTCTGATGGTCTACCAGCGGAGATCTTCAAATACGGAGGTGATGTTTTGATTGGACGCATGCACCAATCATCAACCAAGTATGGGTGGAAGAAAGCATGTCCGATGACTGGACTATCAGCTATATATACCCCATCTACAAGAAAGCCGATCCTATATCTAACAAGAACTATCGAGGAATACCTGCAAAATGTCGCACATAAGATCGTATCCAACGAACTGTGTGAATATCTGAAGTCTTTCTGCAACACACTAATCGGTTTTGCGTTGCAGCGTTTGTACCTTTGCACGTTATGTCACCATTTTTCGATAAGTGCACTCATAATCACATCACGAGCCCTTTCTATGGGGTGGCTGGTACCCTACGGTGCTCTCGGCTACCTCTTTAATGATGTCGCTATACCGGCTTCGCATATTGTTGGCGTCTGTGGGTGGTGAGTGCACATCCAAAAATCTCTTGCTCAGGCGCTCTCTGTAGATTCTGTCTACTCCCGTCGTGCTAAGACTCTGGCTACTCCAGTTGTGGTAATGCAACCAACCTCAAATTTCTTTTTCTGAGCGGTTGGCAGCTTCTTCTCGTTGGACAGTCGAGTTCTGAATTTACCCGCAACAAGAAAATGGTCAGAGTCGACGTTTGCCAAAGACTCGGTAGGCTCTGTCCAGGAGGTGATAGAACACCTTCTTGAAAGGGTCTTCTGCTTTTTCTATATGGGCGTGTGAACATATTAGACTGATGTTGTAAAATGTTCCTTGGTGTCGGATTACAGCCAGGTGATCACGTATCGGCTTGAAATCAACGACTTGATCTAAGCCGATTTCAAACTACAAATCCGCATCCTAACATGTGCATCCTTTTCTGACACCTGTAATAAATGTCGTACTTTTGTCGTTTTTGCATACTCAATTCTGTCCGCCGTATCTCCTGTATCGCGGTAATATTTGCCTTATACCGCGCGAGGACAGATTCAAGTTTTTGAGCAGCACCAGGAGTGTACAGTGTAGAATGTACGTACTTTGCAGGTGCATACTCTCAGTTCATATTCCGTTGATGTTCCGGGTCGTGATCTGAAATGAGGAGTGTCCATAGCCGAGGCTGGTGTCTAGTTCATAGCTAACTTTTAATAGGGAAGTTACCCCGACGGCAGAACCCCTAACCTAGAAGGCCAGTTCCAGAAAAATGAGCGCTGCAGTTGAACCATTAAGAGCTCATCCGTGACTTAGTCTTGAAAATCCTTAATGACCTAAGCTCCAAATATGTCGAAGTAGCTCATGTAAGGTATCTGTCATCCTGACTGTCCACTACACCGTTGATTCAATCTGGTGCATCCGCCGTACGTCCTCATTCTGAGGGGCTCATGTTAGACTTCTCAGGCTCGGCCAGACACGATCAGTTCCGACAGAGCATTATAGTGTTCCTATTTTCTTCGTGTTCAGCACTCGCGCTTATTATGTTAGCAAGTCAAGCCCGGAGATGTAAAAAAAAGCACAAATGATGTGTATGAGATAGTTGCTACGAACTAGGCACCGCCACGTTGAAGCCAATCAGAGTCTACCCTATTCATACACACCCCACCACCCGCCGTGCAATAGTGCAGATAGTGCACATGTTAGTTGTAAACACAGAATGCGCTTACTGCAACAGATCTATCAAATCAAGGAGAACAAAACGAAACAAAAAAACAAACAACTGTCCACGGACTAGGACAAACATAAAATTTACGAATGACACCTTAGTGGCGATCCGACGAAGGATTACACTTGGAAACCGTTGCTACTTCGGCTTGGCGAAACAAATGGGTTACAAGCTCCTGGCCCGGAAGAGCAAATGTAAGCTCCAGAAAAAACTGATACTGCCAGTTCTGCTTTATTGCGCCGAGTGCTGGGCTATAAGCAAGAAAGGAGAGCTTATATTGGGTTCTTTCAAAAGAAAAACACTCCATCGGTTATTTGGTCCTGTGTGCGAACGGAGGAGAAGATACAATGAGGTGTACCATTGGTGCGATGGTAGTGTATTCACTAGATGATTGGCAGGTCGTGCGTTCGAATCCCGGCCAGTGCCATGATTTTTAATTGAATTTACATAAATATAATTCTCCCTAACCAATTAACCCGTGGAGAAAAAAAAAATACTAACCACCAAAACTTCTTTCCTATCCTCCTATTCTTTCGAATAGTAAGTAGCACCTAAAATCATGCAATACAATACTTCATTGCTAGGTGCTGCTTCCACTGTTCAACAAAAAAAAATGCATACGCTGTGTTTAACACTATAAGGGTACTGTGCACATACAGAAAAAACAAAGCCCCTTTAGCGTAAGCGAATTATAAAAAAAAAGAAAAAAAACCAAGATGTGGATGTAGTGCAAAAAGCTAAATCACGCCGACTAGGCTTGGCACATCGAGAGCAAATGGACAATATTGCTCCAGCCAAAAACATCTTCAAATCCCCCATGCCCCAGGTTCGAGACGACAAGGAAGACCGAAGCCTTCGCGGATGCCAGATCGCTTGGTCTAGGGTAACGTGACCATATTTTTTTTATGTCAAAGCGGGACGCTTGTGAAATTTAGTAAAAAGAAAAACAATATTATTTTTTAAAGAAAACAAGAAAATAAGAACTATTTGTTATAATATTTAATTCGAATTAATCACCGTTCGCAGAAATTTTTTATATTTCTCAGCGGAAAAAAATAGTTTCAAATTGTTATTGGTAAAACAGTAGTTACTAAAAAAAACAATATTATTCAACGATTTACTAAAAGAGATGTACGAGTACATTCGAACGATGTTTCCGTCATCGCTGCTGCGTTGACAACGAGTTTAAGGGAGGATTTTGTTTTTTGTTTTTTGTTTCCATTGCAGTAAAATAGAGATCACATTTACTCATTTAGTCTGTTGCGCACAATTTAAGTTTTCTTAAATCTTCTCTCTGAGCAGGTGACCGTTGTTTTGAAATCGGCTATACACATGCCCAACAGGTTTTCCACTACATCCACATACAACTTCAATCGTAAGATACAAAGTTTTTTTCATAATGATTTTATAAAGGAATCGGGACTTGAACAGAAAAGTTTGTATAATTTTTTTGTAATGCTAAAACTTTTTGTGACCAGCTTTTCTTTTTCGTGATAATGACTTACTTTGTTACGTTTGATTCCATTTTTAATGAAGTCATCGTAATCCGACTTTGATTGAATATGAAGTAAAGTCGAGGTTCGTCTCTAATAACATATTTTGGGATATTTGCTAAAGCGGGACATTTTGGCACGCGGTGGGGACAGCGGGACAGACTGCTTAAAAGCGGGTCTGTCCCGCCGAAAGCGGGACGTATGGTCACCTTAGTCTAGGGACAACTGGAAGCAGCGTGCCCGGCATCGCGGAGGATTGAAGACTGTAGTGTCTCAGGCACAGATGCATCATGGGTCGGGAGCCCGTTAAGTAAGGAAGTAAATGAATGAGAAAAATATACACGGCAACAAATCAATAATAATCAGACCATTTTTTATTAAAGCTAAACATTAAAAAACGAAACATTTGGATGTCTATGTCATTTATCAGTGTAACATTTCATATCAGATAAATATCATTTTTAATATATAACATGTAAGGAAATTAGGTACATATGTATAAATCAGGCAAAGACAAAGACCTTTATAACCAATCAATTCAAAACTTAGTTGATTTATCAATTTTCAATTTGTGCGTTTGTTAAAAAGAGTATTCTATTTCATTTGTCAATAGCAGTAAATGGCTTGACAAATTCAGTCAGATTCATCCTTTAAGCGATTGTTTAATTCAATATCGACAGTCAAATATCCATTTTTATTTGACACTCGTATTAGGAACGACCAACCTAAATAAGGTATTTTGTGCCACATTTGTGGCATTCCATTCTACCTAGATGGCAATTGTTTAGATTTCCAATCGCATTTAATATCTTGTCTAAATGCTCATCAAAACTATCTTTTGGTTTTTTTATCTTTGTCGTGTCTGTCGTTTTTGGGACGAGTGCTGCCTGGCCATTGCGTGTCGGCTCGATTTAACGAGATAGAATTTCTTTGCGGCCATCATTGTCCACGAAGAATTCACTGTCAATAAGCTCCCCAGTTACGCCAGTTTCCAGTCCCTAAACAAGAAAAAGTGTACATGTACATATTAAAACTAAATTTTCTCAGTTCAAGTGGCTTCTCATACTCTGCCGTAACTTTTATGATTGGTATAAGGAACTGAAGTGCCCCAAAATCGGACTTTGCCGCTTAACCAGCTGGTAAATTAACTTCTTCCCGGAAGTAGGCTCCAAAAGAATTCAACTTTTCTGCACTTTTCAACTGAAAAAGCTAAACTTGAACTATGAATTAACTATAGCACATACTACAAAAACCTACCGGACTTGACCCCAACTAGTGCAACATCTTTGCCAGATCTTTGGAATTTGTTTCAGTATTTCAATCTCCATAACCCACTTTTCTTCGGATTCCCGCCAATGGCTTCTTTAATTTTTGAAGCACTTATTTAGTTTGTACGCGAAACCAATTTACTTTAAATTAATATCTCAATAAATATTGACGAAATTGACGAAAACCTTGCTTTGACAAAAATAAACAAAACTATAGACCACCGACCCCCATCAGAAAAATATCTAACAAATGGAACAGCAAAAACTGAACATATTTGTGGAACGATTTGTTCCATTTTTCTCGATTTGGCCTGACGCCTGAGGCCCCAGTTATAGCATAGCAATATGGTAGAAACAGATAAACACCTTAGCTCCGACTTAACTTTTACAGGAGTGAGAAGAACTTCAGCGATGGAAGTCGATAGTCGAGTCAAACACATTGAAAAATGTAACTTTGAGAGCGAAACAAAAAATGGTTGTAAGCAAAATAGAAAATTGTATCAAAATACAAGCAAGAGAGAAAATTCGCTAAAAATATAAGAATTTGCATGTTGGGACAACTGATAACATCACCGCAAGGTTGGTGGGATTTGCACTTCAACTTTGAATTTAACATTTAGGTCTAACATTGAAGTCGCAGTTGAGGTTGAGATGCTAATGTATTCCATCACATTAAAAAGCATTGGTTCTGAAACCGTATTGTTTCTGTGAATCCACTGAGAAGCTGAACAAAACAAATTTTCCGTTCGAACAAATAAATGAATTCGTTTTCTAGCATATTATGTTAAACTAATATGTCACAAAAAATGTAGAAATTGAACAATAAATTTGCTAGAATATTAATTTAATTATTTTTCCGTATGGAAATCTTTTTCTGTTCAACTTCGGAGTCAATTCAGGAGATGATACATATCGTTCCTATGATGTGTTCGTTTCAATTTGTTTACTGTTAAAGTTTTGACGTATTGCTTTAACGATGCCCTTCAAGCAAGAGACTCCGTTTTACGTCCGTATGGAAATCTTTTTCTGTTCAACTTCGGATTCAATTCAGGAGATGATACATATCGTTCCTATGATGTGTTCGTTTCAATTTGTTTACTGTTCCACTTTTGACGTATTGCTTTAACGATGCCCTTCAAGCAAGAGACTCCGTTTTACGTCCGCAAACATTGACATAGATGCGGAGTATTCCGCATACGGCCCCGCATACAATTCAATTGCCCAATTAGTATGGAAATTGTAATAGCCGCGGACTCACATGTGTATGTATTGTGAGAATGAGCTCGCGTGGTCAGCAAAAAACGAATCCAAAACTGATCCAAAAAAGGTACAAATCGAGGCTATATAAGAAGAGAATCGAGTATCTCCAAAATAAAAATCAGAAATGTTTGTATATGTTTATTTTATTTCTTAGAACAATATATTTTTTCATAGGTATACCTGCTGCCATTTCTCCAACAAATTCTCCTGCAAAAGAAAAGAAGCAAATAAATGTGTATGTTATCTATACCAATGTATGTTACTTACTCAGCATGAATTTGTGCCGGTAGCAAGAAAATCATCAAAATTCGTCACACGGTTGGTAGTTGCGTCTTCATCGGTTGGCAAATTTTGTATATATTTTGATAAATCTAAATTAAAAAAAAGCTTAATAAAGCAGGAATAATAAATTCAATTTTAGTTTACCTTTCAAGAAAATGATATCTGCTACAGACAGTGTTAGTGACAGATGAACAAATCCCCCATTACAAATAACTACTCTCGACTCTCGCTCTTCTTTCTATTGGCAATGTAGTTACAGTCTATTTAAAAATGTGTGCGTGGAACGCCTCATATATCGCCGATCCAAAAATGACAGGAAAAGTTGGGTCAGCGATTTTGCTTGAAGGGTGGGGGCCAAGGCTCATAGTCTTCATCTTCATGGATTCATTTCCTATCTAATCTTACTTTCAATTTCTCAATTATTTGTCACATATTAGTTTAATAACTCGTAGGCAACATTTTAACCAATCAACGTTTTCATTTTATCAATGATTTTAACTGGGGCGTAACTGAGAGGTTGAACAGAAAAAGCTTTTCATCTCTGTGTTTGAGACCGTCCGTGTCGTGTGAGACCGTCCTTGCCAGTCTGCAGATCAGCGCGATCTATATGGTTCATTCTTTTACAAACCGTACAGATTTGAACAAAAAATAACCGACACATTTTTTATTTGCCTGAAATTTTTTTACGGGTTCTATATCGAATAAAAAAAGACACGTAATTAAGGATTTTTATTTATTTATTTTTTTTTTTTTGAAAATAGAGGTGGTTGACATTTTGAGATTTTCGTAATTTTTGCCCTGGAGACTCATTTTGAAAAATTCATAACTCCCGTTCTTTTTAAGCTAAATAAAACTTTTTTTTTCATTGTCAAGATAAAAGAGTGGATTTTAAGAAAAAAATAGTTGCAACAAAATTTTTATAAAAATTTATATTGTTATAAACAATTTAATTGTTTAAATCAATTTTTAACAATGTTACCCACTACTTAGCGTGATTTTAGTATACCCATCGTATTCTACGTCAAATTTTACATTTAAAATGCTTTTTTATCGATGGAGAAATGATTATTACTATTGCAAAAAAATTAAATAAACTAGCGCGGTATCTGAATTCGGCGCACTAGTTGCAAAGTATAACTCATATTCTCGCCTCATATCGTGTGTAGTGTGTAGAAATGATGTATACTGTAGGTATAATTTAATTATTATTTAATAAGATAATATTATTTATTAATAAAAATGAAAAAAAAAAAACAATTAAAAATAGTGATCATACAATATATGTCGTTTAAAAACAAAGAATCTCAGTTTTCAAATATGAATCGTTCCGCCGAAAAGCGTCGCCTGCCAGTCATAATACTGAGTCTCTATGACCCGTTCAAATGCTCCATCTATTCTTTACTTTAGGCTGTATTCGGAAACGATAGTTTCGTCAACTTTAGTCAGGCAGTAGGTTGGCAAAAATTTATTGAAATTGTCAACTTCAAACAGTAGATAACAAGTGAGAGAACTTCGTTACATACCTTGATATCTAGTGTAGATGAGTTTTTAGAATCTTTAAGTAGTGGTTTAAGTAAATTATTGCTACATTCTCTTTTAGTAAAAAAGCAAAGGCAGTTTATAAATGACAAAAAAACTAAATTGATGAAAAATTAATGCATTGTAATTTGCGACTTTCTGAAAATTTCGCATTTGTTATACAAAATTCTGTTCAGGGCATACATTGGAATAATGATCAAGTAACAATACATCCATTTTCTTTTACTACAAAGATGACAACGACGAATAAAAAATTAAAAGTTTTGTTTCTGTTTCTGAGTGCTTGCGTCATGATACTATTGCTGTTCATTTATTTAAAAGAAAACTAGTAAAATTTATAAAAACACATTTAAAATATGTCAAAAAAATAATATACTTTTCGGACGGTGCGAGTGAACAATATAAAAATTTAAAAAAAATTTATAAATCTTACGCACCATTTTGAAGATTTTAAAATGGCAGCTGAGTGGCACTTCTTCCCAACATCACATGGCAAAGGACCATATGACGGAGTGGGTGGAACTCTGAAACGTCTTGCTGCTAGAGCAAGCCATCAAAGGGCGAATAATCCCATCCGTACACCAAAAGAGTTATTTGACTGGGCTATAGAAGCTCTACCAAGTATTACGTGTTCCTATTCAACCAATGATGAATACAACGAAGAAGAAAAACGACTATCAGCGCGTTTCAACAAAGCTTTAATGATAAAAGGAACTTTAAAATATCATTGTATGATTCCAATCTCTCTACAAGAGTAAGAAGCAAAGCAATTGTCTTTGTATAAAAAAAATATTGTAAAAATTAGTAAGTACGAAATGAATATTATGTTATGTTGTAAATGATGCATTAACATGACAGCAGGCATATTAAAAAGGTTCATAAGTTCCAAATGAATCCGAATAGATATTTGTTGAGCGTGTGGCGGATATAGAGAACCGTGCGACATACCTATGTCAGTGTGCGTAGTATCTCATCGTTATCCCATCCAAGGGAAAGGGCTAACACGGGTGAAGCTTACTAGAAAAAAACTCAATACTTCGAATATATTTTCCTTGTCAGGCAGATATAAACAGTTAGGTGTTTACATTATATGACATCATTTCTCATAAGACTGCGCGCATGTTTGTGTATTAGAGACCACCTTTTGCATAACAATTGAATGTAAGTTGAAGTTTACAAATCTTACTATTTCTAACTTCATTTCCAATGGGAAACAACGCCGATAACACAACATTTGTTTATGAGTTTACATGTGGTCTACAAATATTTTTATAGCGGCTGCATCTATGTTTGATATGTGATTCCTAAATCCTTATTGGCATTGACTACAGAGAAAGACTTTTCCATCTGATCTCTTAAACATGAAAGCATAGCTGACACATGCAAATTGACCATTATTCTATAGGCGCAGGGACATAAGTCCCCAGGACTCACAACTTTTTTCTTTTGGGATTTATATCCCACCCCATCGGGACATAAGTCAAAAACAAAAATTGTTGTGCATTATGTCCCACCTAACATAATTTATTTTTATGAGCTTGGAGAATTTACAAAGAGTGCTGTTTTTTCTCGCAACAATTATCTATAACCAGTCCAACAGTTTTTGTCCTGTTAACTCGGTTTAGTCTTACGTATTATTTACAATTACAACCAAAATACCGTTAGAACAATTTGCGAAAAACAATGGACGGCTTTAAGTAATTGGGTTCTTAGTTAGTCTTGTTTTTGCTCTTATAAAACTAGCATTGTGAAAATGAAAAGTGAAATAATTTACAAACAGCGAAAACCATAAACCTTTTGAGTTCATTCCAGAGCTCAGAAAAAAAGTTATACGAAAAAGAGTTGTACTTACAAAAAAGTGTGTATAAAAATACAATGAAGCATTATACATGCTATATAAAATGATGTAAAACACGAACTAAGTTTGATAGTGCTTCAAATAAAATAATAAAACAAGCGGTGCCGTACATCCACACGCTGACCAGGAGGAAACGATGAAGCCAACGAAATTTGTTGAATCTATTAAAAGCGATTGCTCCATTTCGAATAAAAGAACAAGTTCCAAACAAATTGTTGACGCTAAACGCTTAAAAACGACAGATTCTTCTATTAAGCGGCACATGAATAGATTAAAACGTGAGACAGTACCAAAAAAGCCACGAGGTCTTTTGGAAACAAGGGAAGCATTTTCAAACGAAAATGTTTTTCGAACTGCGGCATGTCGAGGCATGACAAACAAAACTTGTTTTACAAGCACCCGATTTTAGAATACAAATTCGGATACATCATATTCCTGGCATCTAAAACCGTTGACTTACTTCAATCAGAACGACATAATTGATGGCACATTTAATGTTCTTCCATCGTGTAGATGTAGGCAATTGCTTATTGTGTATGTAGCCCATGCGGAACATGTAAGTAGCTAGCTGCATTATGCAATTTCTTGTTATAATTTTTTTCTCTCAATTTCTCAAAAAACTTTTCATTTTTCATAATGTATGTAATAATTTTCAGGAATTAAAAAAAAATTATAAAATTCAAAGTCAAGAAAATAAAACTAAAAACAAACTGCGATTTTAAATAATCCTCTTTGACATATCTGTGCTGGGAAGTGTTTCATTTGCCCACCTTTCACCTCCATCTATACGCGAAGTTAAGAACAATCAATTAATGCGTATTTAAGAAAGTATAATTTTAGAAAGATTCTGCAATCGATAACATTTTAAGTCTTTTCTTGTTCTTCAAATAAAAACGATGAGAGGTACCTAGGTATTATCAATATTATAACCCGTTCAATCTTAATTGCCTTTCCAATTTCCATTCAAATCAACTGTCATCCACATTTCGCCGCAACATTCCAATTGTCAAAATAGCCTTCAAATATTTACAACTGCCACCATCTTCGCACTTTAGTTCCGGGTTGCTTTTAATGGCCGCGTTTACTGATTGTTTCGTGCGCTGAGAAATAATTTCATTTATTTGTTAAAATATCGCTTAATAATATCCAAATATCGACTACACGGTATGCGTATCGATAACAAATGAATTCGTATTCATAAGCCGCGTGAATGCAGTGACAAACGCGTCCAAAATCACTCTTGCCCTACCGTAACCTGCACCCGAGAATTCCCTCTGCGAATCCATGTAATCGCATTCCAGAAACCAGCAGTAGAAGTAATACCACCAACAACAACTACAACAATTTCATGCGATAGCCACACGTCTCAAAGAATTTATGCAATACGACGATCTCGCCGGAATATAGACGATAAAATATTTCCCAAGAAATAGCTTTCCGTATAACAAATCGAAGTAGCAGCTCCTCTGCCGAATTAAGCGTTATTCTGGGCCCGTGTATGTTGCGTGTGTTCCCGTTTCACAATCCACCTCTCGAGCGACCAGCAGAATCCCTTTCGATTTTGTATATTTTGATTTCTGTTTTATTAATTTTTAGCGTTACCCCATAGTTTCAGAGTGTTTCCGAACGCTCCGCGTCCACCGTGTGTTGTTCCCAGTGAAAGTGCTAAGTGAACATTTTAATTATTTTGTAAATAAATAAAGTAAAGAAGCAAGTGCGTGCGGCAACCCACGTGAAGTAAAGCAGCAATAACGGCAGAAATCTGTGGAATAATCTGGCTATAGCTGCAGCAGATACAGTGAAGTGAATGCACTGCTCAATGGAGAGGAGCCTATCAGCTGGTGGAGGTGACAGCTCGAGTCAAACAAAAAACTCCAAAGATGGTAAGTGGAACTTAATGTGATGAGTGACTGCATAAAGAATGAAGAAATATGTGTATGTGGCTGCGATCCAATCCAAGGGCATTGGGCACAAATGCAACGACAAACAATTCGCCCAAATGTGTCTGAGAAATGTCAACCGACGAGAATCCGGTTCAGATGGCAGGTGCTAGGGTTACCAATGGATTGAGGTTGTTAAATTTTGACTGAAAGATTAAAACGTTGGTAAACCAAAACTCTTGTTCGTTTGAATTTCATATTCTCGTAGTATTTGAGTGCTGTATCGGTACACTGCGTGTGGCTAAAATGTTTGTTTTACCTAGCACGCCAATCGACAGATAGTTTGAATTGCATGGAATAAGGGCTGAAATGTCGAAACCATTAAGCGCGCTACATTCGAATTAATCAAGAAGCGGACCTCGGGATCGTAGTGGCATCTTGGCTTTGGTTATTAGTAGAAAGGAAGAGCTGCCTTTAATCGCGTTTAAATGAGTGTTATCGGTTGATTTTAGATTATACCCAAAGCTTGTACATGCAATTGACAAGACTCTTAATTTCGCTCGTGCAGACTCAACTAAGCCTGGGAAGGGTCTGCTTGCAGTAGAACGTACATTCGATTATATTCGATTCGATTCAGACTTTATTGGCTTAGTTCACATCGCTTAATAGTCCAATCTTCACTACGGCTTTCCATTCAGCTTTATTTGTGCAACTGCAACCAACAAAACACTTCGAGAACATCTCACTTCACCCAAATTTGTTAATCTGTCAACATCGGAATCTATGCACAGAGCTTTTTTTCAGGATTGTGACTCTGTTGTCAGCTTGGTCCCTGTTTATAAATGTGGTCGAAGACTTGTCGATGTCCTTGATGTTTTCTGTCAATGTACAGAGGAAATAAAGTACATGTACTAGGCATTAACACCCCATTTACGGCCTATAACCTTGCTTCTCCAATGATTCTGTATGCGGAGCTATAATTTTGACACGAACGGAAGGGGTCTACAATATAACGTCGGTTCCAAACGGCACATGTTTTTGAGAAGCTTCTTATTGCAAGTTATATTGTTGTATGTTTGTCAGGCTTTTACACCAGTTGGTATTCCTGGGTATAGAATTCGAATCTCAAATACCTCGCTCAGTAGTACAACGCACTTACCATTGAACCCATTTAATAGGGGAAGGTAACTGAGATAATTACTAGGTTAGGTGGTTAGGTTGTAGTTGTAGTCCGCAGAATCCGACACACTTAGCCCAATAAAAGGTCCATTGTGATACCACACGAATCTATCATCTTTGTACGCGTAGAACCAGTTGGAGCTTTTAACCCTCTACTGCATACGAAGCCAAATATGGCTTTTCACTTTTTTTCCTTTTTTACTACTCATTCTCACAAAAAAAAGATCTTTATGCAACACAATTCTCTTCTATGCATTTCTGAGAACACATAGCGGTACTTTTCGCGCGTGTGCGACAAAAAACAACGAAGATATTCCTACTGTCAGTGGTTTGCTTGTTGTCGTTGAAAACGAAAGCGTGAACAATTTTCTGATTTGAAAAAATTATATGGTCATAAAAATATATGTGTGATTGGATACTTATTTCTCTTTGCCACAAATAAAATTTTATAAAAAAAAAAATATTATCTTGCTCGTTTGAGAGGTAAAACTGCAGGGCCCTATTGCACCAACCACTTTTCACTTTGCACTTTGGAACTTTTCACTTTAACTTTGCAAATTTCGTTTCACCAAACGCAAATTTGCAAAGAGGAAATTATTTTTTTGAAAAGTAAAACAAAAATTCCTTCTTTGCAAATTGTGTTGCACCAACCACAAATCTGCAAAGTGAAAAGTACTTTTCTGAAAAGTGCAAAGTTTTGCCAATTTGCAAAGAATTCTTTGATTTCGTTTCGCCAAACAAAAAAACTTTGCACTTTGCATTTCAAATTCCGCAAAGCTTTTCAATAATATGCAAAGAAAAAATTTCATTTGCGGTTGGCCATTTGTCGTGTTAAGTTCGTTAAGTTCGGGTTTATTAAATAATAAATTAAAATGAATCGCTTTGAACGACTTTTTGAAGACGAAGGGTACAGTAATAGTTACGTAAAAGATGTAAAATTAAGAATAAATTTTGAAATTACAAATAAATTTCAAACAGTGGAAAGTTTTCGATTGACAAAAACAAATATAGAATTTGTTTTATCAAAAATTGGACATAAGTTGCAATATAACAGTCAAAGGAATATGTGTTTAAGTCCCTTGCAACAATTTTTGTGTACACTGCGTTGGATGGGAAATGGAGCGCAATTCCACGGAGTTGCATCCATGCACGAAATAAACAAAGCAACAGTCTGCAGAGTAGTACACCGAGTTGCAGATGCAATCATTGATGAATTTCTTGCAAACACCATTTGCTGGGGAGAGAATTCTTCGGAAATAGCTACACGGTTTTTTTTCTCAAGCAGGTTTTCCACGTGTAGCTGGATGTATTGACGGGACGATGATAAACATCGATGCACCCAGAGAAAATGAAGAAAATTTCGTCAACAGGCATAGAAAGCATGCTTTAAATGCAATGATGGTTTGTGGCCCAGATCGGTCCTTCTACGCTGTTAACGTAAGTTGGCCAGGAAGTGTACATGATGCAAGGGTGCTGAGAGATTCCCGTTTGGCAGCAAATTTTAACGCAGGTTATGCAGTTCTTTTAGGAGATAGTGCTTATTCTTTAAGTGGATGGTTAATACGAGTAACACCAATAACGACAAATCCAGACAATCTTGTGGAACAAAGATTTAAACGGGCACATAAAAGAACTAGGCGAATCGTTGAAAATAGTTTTGGTAAGTACTTACTAGTTCCACTTTGCATTCTCAATCATTAAATTGTTTTAGGCATATTGAAAGAAAAGTTTCCTTGTTTAAAATACCTCCGTATGCAGCCCACAGCTGCTGGGAAAATTACAATAGCCTGTTGCATTTTACATAATCTAGAAGTGAGAAGAGAGGCATCAATAGGGGAGCATGATAACAACGATGATGAAGAAAATGACAACATTGAAGACATTGAAATAGAGAATATTGAACGACCAAATGAAAACGCTTATGCAGTTTTAAATGAGTTGAGACTTTTTTTTCTGATTAAAATAAATTGACAAATTAAAAAAATAAGAAACAATTTCCATTTAACAACCTTTTTATTTCAATATTCACTCAAATTTAAAATAGTTTCCGCTCTGGAACATGAATCTTTATGATTGCCCTCTGAATTGTTTAATTCTTTTGTAAATTCTGATGCCAGTTTAAAGGTTTCCAAAGTAGCTTTATATATTTCGATGGATAATAGCTTTTTTTTTAAAGCTATGCGTTCCATCTCCTCAGCTTCAAGTTTCCTCTTCCTTGAGGATACATTTTTCTCCTGTGAAGAGGAAATATGAAGCTGAGGAGTTTGGGAAGTTTGCTCGAAAGGTGGTACTTCAGATCCATCGCCACCTGCTTCTGGCAAATTGATTCCCTCTGCAACAGGCGAATCCTTGCCAATAATGTCCAGAATTGCTTCATCCACAGCGTCAAGAACAAAGGCTCTTCCTCCTCCAGTTCCTGTTTTTTTGGAATTGTCCCTTTTGGCCTAAAATATCATATTTATACTCATTTAACTGCATTTAACCCATAACCTAGCACTAACTTACTAGCATCCGACTCTTCCACAAACCGAAAAGATTATCCCTCGCAAAAGTCCACTTTCGGTTGGCTGTGGCCAATCCAAGTGATTTTGCTTTAAGCAAGACTTCCTCGCAAGCTTCCTCTTTTTGCTTTTTTGACGCAACGTTATTTTGAAACGAAGCAAAGAGAATATCCTTTAATTAAAAAGTAAACGAATCAATGAAGCTTGTTTTTACATAATAAATTTAAAAATTACTTTTTTATTTTTTATCACTTCCAAAACAGCTTGCTTTTTACCGTTCTTGTCAAAACGATTCATTTCGAATGTTTATTTACAAAAATGTAACCTTGACAAAAGCACCTTCAACAGAAAATACATTAACATCATATATGTAAACATACATTTGATTACATTCAGAAGGGTATTATACTCATGCTCGTTTCACAATAGAGCTGTAACCGTATAACATACATATAGTACATGGACTGCTCTTTCATCATGGCCACAGGGCCTCATCCAGCGTTGCCAACCGCCTTATTCAAAATTATTATAAGAAAAGTAGATTATGTTAATTGAAAAAATACAAAACAATTGCAATCGCAAGTTAATATAATGAATTCGATTATTTTTTTCTTTAAACAAATATTGTGTACAGCACGAGGTGCAGCATAGCATAACATTCCAAATAACAATTAACAAAAAATAAACAATGATAAAGTAAAGTGCAACAAAATTGGGCGACGCTTTGAAAAGATATCGTTCTTTAAGTAAAAAAACAAGACCTCAACTTTTTCAATTTTGTCATCACAACGCAACACGAAAAGAAGTTGAAACCATTTAAATTGTTTCACTATGCAACTTTTCAAATTACGACTGAAAATGAAAAGTTACATTTTTAGTTGGTGCAACGCCCACACTTTTCACTTTGCAAATCAAAAATTGCAAAGTGCAAGGTTAGGTTAGGTTAGGTTAGGTTTATGTGGCTGTCGGTAGAAACCGACACACTTAGACCAATTTAGGTCCATTGTGATACCACGTATGTATTATCTACCTCAACTCTGTAGATGGGACTGGCCAACGACACGCGGTTGTTCTCAAACGGTCCCCCATCTACGTACTAACCGCGCCCCACGTCGTTTAATTGCGGTGATCTGACGAGAACCGATTAACTCGACGTGGTATGATCGTTGGTTTGCAAAGTGCAAAGTCGAGGACTTTTCATTGTTGGTGAAACGCTTTGCACTTTTACTTTGCAGGAAATTATTATTTTGAAAAGTTGCAAAGTGCAAAGTGGTTGGTGCAATAGGGCCCAGAAGCCATATTTGGCTTCGTATGCAGCAAGGGGTTGTAGGTTAGGTTAGGTTGCTGGGTTGACGGGGCAAGAGAGTCCTGCTCCCGTCACACTTAGGTCTATGTAGACCCTTTGTGATACCCTGGAGGTTGATTCCCTTACTTGGGACCTATGAAAAACCTAGCGGGCTTACAAACCATCCCGATGCGCTGATGAACTTGCGCAAGTCGTTTACAGACTTGCCGGAGAGTTCTTCTAAGTCCTTGAAGAAATATCTGCCAAGGACATTGTTTCTTATGTGACAGAGTGCAGGACAGTGACAGAGGAAATGAGGGGTATCCTCGTTCACCTCCTCGTCCCCGCAACCTCTGCAGAGCTCGTCTGTGCTGAGTTTCAATTTCTTTGCATGGTAGCCCAGCATGTTGTGTCCGGTGATAACACCTGTGAGAGAGGACAAATACTTTTTGTTCATTTGAAGGATTCTCTCGGTCTTTCGCTTGTCATATAGTGGCCACATTTTCCTGGTATTGACACAGGAGTCAAGGGCACTCCATCTTTCGTTAGCTGTCATCAGCGTTTTATCACCAATCACCTGTTTAAGGTAACAGGGTGGGGTTTTTACCGTTGTGTCAGCCTCTCTTAATTCAAGGGAGGATCCTTTTCTTGCCAGTTCTTCGGCTCTTTCATTTCCCGGGACACCACTGTGTCCGGGGACCCAGCAGAGTCTTACACTGTGCTGCGCGCCAAGAGCCCGCAGCTCTTCGCGACAGCGACCTACAAGCTTCGATATTATTTCTGTGGCAAAAATCGATTTTATTGCCGCTTGGCTGTCAATGAAGAAGGTAATATCAGCTTGTGGTATTGCCGTCATTGCAACCTGTTTAGCGGCTGTTGCCACCGCCAGAACCTCAGCTTGGAAGACGCTGCTGTAGTCGGGGAGTCTGATCGAGCCAGATATTCCGAGTGTTTCGGAATAGAAACCCGCGCCAACGCCAGTATCCATCTTGGAGCCATCTGTGTAGATGGGGATCGTTGTTGCACGGACTGGTACTTGATTCTCATGCCATTCTTCCCTGCAGGGAAGGGAGACAGTAAATGGTCTTGTAAAGTCTAGTTTGGGAGTAATGTAGTCTATGCATACATTATCACCCGTAAATTTCTTTAGAATCCGCGCATGTCCTGTTGTGCTGGGTTTCCAGTTTTCCGTTTGGCTTAGCCGCAAGGCACTGTTTGCTGCGGATTCTTGTACAAAAAGGTCTAGACGTTTAAGATTGAGAATTACTTCCAACCCCGCTGTGGGGGTGGTTCTCATGGCCCCAGTAGTACCAATGCAGGCAGTTCTTTGGACTCTAGTCATGGTCTTAAGGTTGGTGGCCTTGCACAACCCCTGCCACCAGACTAAATTACCGTATGTGAGTATAGGTCTAACTACCGCCGTATACAACCACATGATAATTTTGGGACTAGGTCCCCAGGTTTTGCCGAAAATTCTGCTGCAGGCGTATAAGGCTATCATTGCCTTCTTAGCTCTTTCTTTTATGTTGAGGCTCCAATTTAATTTTCTATCTAGAATCACGCCCAGATACTTCGCGGATTCTGATATTTGTAGTGGAGTACCTTCAATTGTTGGCATATTAAATTGTGGTATAATCCTTTTATTGGTGAAGAGGACCAGTGCTGTTTTCTGTGGGTTAACCGCCAGTCCGCAGTTTTTTGTCCAGGTACCAACCATAGATAAGGCGTTTTGTATTTGTTCGCTTAGAGTGGATGGGAAAGGGGTTGTAAATCTACACATTTTATTCACTTGACTCTTGTTGTGGTGCAAATGTTTTTTTCGTTTTTTTTTTATCGTTTCGTATGTTATTTTTTTGCTTAGAAAAATGGAATGCCATCGTTTTTATGGAGGATCATCATTCCTTAATCCCATTCCTGGAGACGGATCGCGAAGCGATGATGAATTGGCTGGAGATTCAGATGTGGAGTTGGAGACAGAATTGCATATCAATGATCGCGAAGTGTCAACGTTACGGTTGAGGAAACTGAATCAGAATCAGATGATGAGCCTCTTGCAGCGTTGAAATCAAAATCCGTGAAAAGCAAGACAAACAAAGGACAACTATGAAGAGCTTTTCAAATTTGCAGGATGATGATTTGTTGGCCTTCATTATAGAGGAATCTAATAAAAAAGCCCGTCAATATGATATAAATAAGCCAGTTAATATCACAAAGAACGAAATGAAACAATTCATCGGGATGGTGATATTCATGTCTTGTTGTCAACTTCCATCGTCCAGACATTACTGGAATACTGGCGGTAGGACAACAAATGACATATGAAACAATAACGTGCAATAGGTGGGAAACTATCAAAAGGTCAATGCATGTCAACGATAATCAAAACTTCAAACCATCGGGAACAGAAGGGCATGACAAACTCTTCAAAGTAAGACCCCTTTTGGAGAAAATAAGGGAACGTTTGCTGTTGATTCCAACAGAAGAGTTCCTCGCCGTAGACGAACAAATTATTCCGACGAAATGCCGCCATGAACTGAAGCAATCTAACTCAGCTAAGCCACATAAATGGAGCTATAAAAATCAAGTCCTTAGTGGAATTTCGGGATTTTAGTTACGATTTTGATTTATTTAACCGACACCAAAGCAATAAGTATCCTGACGGAGCGCCAGATCTGGGGGTCAGTGGTAACGTTGCCACAAGGCTTACGTCAACAGCTCATGAAAATGCTAATCCCAAGATTTTCTTCGACCAGAAAAGAGAAATTGCTTTTCTAAATTACATGGCGTATAAACACACAACTTTCAACCATTATTTTACTTTTTTATGATACATACAATGAATTGTTATGTTTTGTTTCATTTATTTATTTATTAAAAGAATTGTTCTGTTTTGTTTATAAATATTTTTTTCTTTATATTTTGCTGCTTTTTTATATATTTTATTTACTTAAACTGAAATCAAAAATGTTTTAGTTTTACAACCGTTAATGCACACGAAGCCATATTTGGCCTGTATTCTTATTATTTAAACTAATAATTTTTTTTTTGGTTTTTTAATAAAAGATGTCTTAAAACAGCCCAAAGAAGCTATTTAAAAAGTATTTTATTTTTTTTTCTCTTTAAATAATAATTCATGCAGTAGAGGGTTAATAAAGCTCGAAAGACTTTTAATGTCAGTGCTTATGAGATCGTTGAGATCATTAAAAAGAAAGATCCCAAATGGAGCTTTCGTCTTTGAGAGCGCGACCAGGACATATGCAGAGAAGGTTGAGAATAGTCTCCTCTTCCTCCTCGTCCAAGCAGCTTCTGCAGAAGTCATTTGTATTGACGCCAAGGCTTGTTGCATGCTTGCCTATGAGACAGTGTTCGGTGATTACACCAGTTAGGTACAGCGCCAATGTACAGTCTCTTCAGAGAGATCAAACACTTAGAGCGATTCGGATCCAGCTTTGGCCAAATCTGTTACGACGATAGACAAGTATTGCCGCTTGTCCACCTAAGGTTAGTTCTCTCGATGGCCTCCCTGATAATAATGAGTTTGCATGTAGCAAATGGATAGCCTAAGGAACCTTTATCAGGTAGAAGGGGCAGGTACAGGTAGTTCCTTTTTTTGTCGAGTTCATCAGCCCTACAATTCCCTGGAACATCTCTAGGACTGCGATGGAGCTAAAAGAGCAATTTCTTCAGTTTGGGGACGGTGTATTGACAATATATTAAACACTTTTCGAACACTTTTCGATAATAACACTACTTGGTGGCTCACGAATCGTGCCACAAAAACAAAACGTAATAACTTTTTTTCTGTGTGAGTAATCGTCTTATTTTATTTGGTAGGTTACTATTAGGATTTATTAAAATGAATGCTTGGGATACGGAAAAGAGGATTTGGATAGTGCAGCGGTACCATGCTTTGTAGTCCTTCATTTCCGTCCAAAGGGAATTTAGGTGGCAGTTTGGCGCACTTCAACGAGTAGATGGACCATTGTGAGGCTGGTAATCATGTTTGCCGAATCTGGAAGCGTCGCACGAAGACCATACCATCCAGATCCCTATATTCGGGTTCAAGACACAATCGCAGCTGTAGCATCGTCAATTCAGGCAAATCCAAGCGTTTCGACTCGAAACTTATTGTCGCAAATTGGAGTTAGCAGACGGTCATTACAACGGATAATTCATTATGACTTTAACTTGTATCCGTACAAAGTTTAAATCGCAAGCAAGTTAAACCCTCTGGATTTGCCTATTCGCCTGAAATCTAGCCAAAAAATAATTGAAATGACCGAAGAAGACAACAGCTTGGTAGATTGCTTGTTTATGTCTGATGAGGTCCATTTTGATATTCAAAAGTCAAAACTGATCCATACTCAGCAACAGTGTGGGAATGCTACCAACCAGCATTTCTTCCGTCTTCCCGATTTCCCTGCGGTTCATCGCGGGGCGGGGAAGGCCAGCCTTCCAATTATTGCACCTAGTCGATAGACCAATCAGCAATTTGTCTTTTATATCTTATGTTTTGTATTATTAACCACAACCTGGTTCACGAAATAAGAACGTTTTGCAGGTACCTTCCCACTAGAAATTCCTGCTAACTCCGCAGTTTAAACGTGGTTATTTATAGCGCTTAGTCTAAAGATTTGGTTCTTTGTAGACTGCGCAGTTAATTTCTTCATTCAAAACTTGGAGGACTGTCATATTAACGTAAATTTCTAGTCGACTCTTATGCTTACTCGCGAGATCTCTCTGGATATTGCTATATCTGATATACCGAAGCGCGTTAACAATACCCCTTAGCACTTCGTTTTCAAAGTTTGTAAAATATTTATGTTACTTAATTCGGTACAACCCCAGAGTTGTATACCATATGTCCAGTCCACACTGGTTTTAGCATAGAGCTATATTAAGCTTGGAATATTTTCCATTTATCTATATAACTAATACATTTCTCTATAACTATTTATTATCTAGATCTTTGCGTTTTTTCTTTACATGCGCTTTCCATTTCAGCTTTGCATCAAGTGTCATTCCAAGATACTTATCCTAGTTTCCAAACGGAATTTGAATAGAGTTTGAAAAGACCGGTAAATTATTTATTTTCTTGTAAGTAAAATTTGCATAGCAGTGTCGTCAGCAACTGTAGCTAGCTCAGTGCCTTCTACGTGTGGTATATCACGAGTGTCTAATAAGTATAACACTGGACCAAGGACGCTTCCTTGAGTCACCACAGCCATTATTTCCTTAAAATAAAAGTATTAGTATTATTAGTATTTATTTATTTAGCAGATTCTGCTATTCATAATTCGTTACAAATTCACAGTATATAATATAAATTTGAAATTATAGTGGGTTGTAAGTAAATCTGTTTTTTATAAAATTCAAAATGTTTCTATTAAATCTAATTAAGTTGTTTTCAAGTTTAATTTCATTTGGTAGTGTATTAAATAACTGACAACCTTTATAGACAATACTATTCTGATTTAAATTTACAAGATAGTTTGGCAATCTGAACTCATTTCCATTTCGTAGTTCGTATGGCTGTGTTTCGCCGACATATCTTAGGTATTTTCTTAGATAACTAGGCAACAGATCGTATTTAATTTTGAATATAAAACACAAAACATTCAATATAATTCTTTGTTTAATACTAAGCCACTTTTACGTATTTAACATTAACGCTATCGATGTAAATCTATTGCACTTTAAAATTGTTCTCATTGCTTTGTTTTGCAATCTTTGTAACTTGGACAACATAAAATCACTACATAAAAATAACACTGTGGAACAGTACTCAAAGTGAGGCTTAATCATCACATTATAAATATTTATTGCACATAATACTGATATTCTATTTCGTATTCTCCTAAAAAAATATACCTTTTTGGAGACTTTCTTCAAGATGTAGTTTAAATGAAATCTATTACAACACCCAAGTATTTAATTTTTTGAACTTGTTCAATTACAATATTATCAACACTTAGGCTAACTAGAGAATCATTTTTGAATACTATACATTTAGACTTATTTATGTTTAATTTAAGCTTGTTTGACATTAACCAGGTACTTATCCTAACCAGATCATCTTGTAATTTTTGCTCGCAGTCATCGATGTTTTTCCCGCTTATATATATGAGTGCATCGTCCGCGAATAGGGCAAGTTTAGAATTTTTTATCACAGTCTTTATATCGTTGATGTAGATGATGAAAAGCAGTGCACCCAACACTGATCCTTGCGGAACACCAAAAAATTTGAATACTATTCGATAATACTACATTTACTTTTGTTTTCTGTGACCTTCCATTGAGAAACGACTGAAACCACTTTAATTCGTTATTCCTAATGCCATACTTATGTAATTTCAGGATTAGGAAATTTCTATCGATCGTCTCAAAGGCTCTTTTCAGATCTAGAAAAATTGCGATTACGTTGTTTTTGTTCGCGAGCTTTTCTTTCCAACTAATTATCACATATTCACATTATTCAAGGCCGATTCACATGAATGTTTTTTTCTAAAACCCGACTGGCATTCCAGAAAAAGATTATTTGCTTCGAAATACTCTTCCACTTGGATTTTTACTATTTTTTCCAGAACTTTTTCGTACACGGGGAGCGCGTTAACTGGCCTATAGTCTTCACAAATGACGGATTTTTTTATTTTTTGTATGGGGGTTATCACAGACTCTTTCCATGTTTCGGGAAATATTCCACTAATTAGGGAAGTATTAACTAATTTTAGAAATAAAGGTCCGACGATATTCAAGGATTCTAATATTAATTTTGCACTGATATAATTAAAATCTTTTTTTTGGCTTATTGATTTCAGCACATTATTTAATTCGATTGCATTTACGCATCTGAATTTAAAAGACACATTCACGTTACTAGGGCTTATGTTAAAGGCGACACAAGGAATAGACACATTGATGCCAGTTATGCTTTTCACAAAAAACGAGTTAAATTGCTCAGCTATTAACTTATCTTCACTTACATTCACGCCGTTAAAACAGATACTTTTAATGCGCTGACACTTTTCATTTAACACATAACATTTAATTACCCGCCACATTGATTTTTGATCCCTCGCGTTAATAATACGCTTTTTTATGTCATTGTTCTTAGCTCTCACTAATTCTGCTTTATAACTATTTCTAATATCACAGTATTCCATCCAACTAGCCTCAGTGTTATAGAACCTGAATTGTTGATATTTTAACGTTTTTTTTTATTTACATACGCCTCAGACTTTTATTAAACCATATATTAACTCGATTAGTGACCCTTTTTTGTATTACAAATGTTCTCGCGATTCGCACAATTTCATTTTGAAACACTTCACCGACTGTATTTGGGTCATCAATATTTCTTAAATTTAATATGGCACTATTCCTTAATTGATTTAAAAATTCGTATTTATTGTATCTAAAGCAGTTTATTATATATGCATCACTATTTAAAAGTAAGTTCTTTTTTATATAAACCTTTAGTTCAATTGTTTCATGGTCACTGATTTTTAAGCCCATGTTTACTTTTGCTGCATCCGACTCTGAGTTTGTTATCACATAATCGATTAGTGTTGAAGACAGATTCGTTACCCGAGTTGGTTCGTTTACGATTTGTCTGCACATATCCTCAACTTCTATCGATCTTTTGACATCGTTTCTGTATGTATTTACATCGTCCAACCAATCAATGTTCACATCACCTACTACGATAAATCTGTTGTTCAAATCAACTAAGTCTTCTAGCCATTCACTTAGCTTTTCACAAAATATTCGTTTAGATGATCTAGGCACCCGATACACTATCGCAATATACATTATTATTTTGCCACTATTTTTTAAATCAACTACAAGCCGCCATATCTCGTTCGACACAACAATTTTTATAATTTCCTTTGCTTCTAAAACACTTTTTATATAAATACATACACCTCCAGTGTGTCTAGACGCACTGTCACAACGAAGTAGCTGATAGTCATCAATCTGTATTTCACTGCCTTTAATATTCTCGGTCAAATGCGTCTCTACCGTCGCTATGAAATCGTATTTTTTGGCAAAATTGTGTTCCATCTCGGTAAAATTTCCAGTCATACCTTGAATATTACAGTACACCCCGGATAAGCTACTTAGTGGCTAGTATCAAGACCGCGCTTTTACTGACTCTAACATTTTTTTAAACACCGAACAGTTTGTATCACGACTATCATGAGCCGTGTTTAAGTTTAGCCTATATTTTTTGTTATACTTCACACAATTTAAGCACTTAAGCACTTCAGAAGTACAATCTTTCGTATCATGTTCTTCACCACATTTTGCACACATTGTATTATTTCTACAATATTTAGCTTTGTGCTAGAAGCCCCAGCATTTATAGCATTTGTTCACATTAAAATGTTCAAACACTCGGCATTTCTCCCATCCAATGTTAATTTTTTGACCATCAATAATTTTTGAATGGTCGCTCTCACTCACCTCGATAATTGCATCCGTTTCAACAGTATTTGGTCCCAGCAGGATGGAGCAACTGCACACATAGCCAGACCGGTTATGGCGGAGCTCCAACGAAAATTTCCAAACGAACTAAAATCCAGAAACTCCACTTTCTGCTTGCCCCCAATGGCACCTGAGCTGACTGCAACAGCCTTTTTTATGGTGTTATGTCAAGTAAGAAGTGTACAAAACGAAGCCAAGAAAGTTGACTGAATTGAAGCAGTTCATTAAAACAATAATTGAGGCGATCCCGACTTCAACCCTTCAGGCCGCAATGAATAATTCTCTCATCAGGTTTCGCATATTGTGTGGATGAGCAGGTCATTTACGGTCTATCATCTTCAAAAACAATTAGTTATTTGAATTTTTTATTGTAGCACAATTGGTGCGCCAACCCGTATTACGTGTAGCTGGTGCCTCTATACTGCTTTACAGAGCCCAAGTCAGTGTTTTTTTTTTTTGAGGAAATAGAAAAGTTCTTAGTTATTTTCTACGGCGAATTTTTCGGCAAATCCTACGACCGCCATTTAAAAACGGAATCGCATCACTTTTTTTTACAATTTAATCTACTTCGATTAAGCGCATTATGGCGTATATTTGGAGAAAACCAAGTTTTCGAAACACAGATCACATCCACTTGAGACCCACAAAAGTATCCCTAAACTCGTCAATTTGGGTATAAGACTCTGTGCATTTATATGACATATTTTTAGTTGTATGCCTGCAGTACGAGAACTAAAAACGTTTAGCATTGAGCACAACGTTTGACTACCACTAAAACCTAAGGAATTAACGGCTGAATTCCAAAACGTCAAAAAATGCGCATTGTGAATGCACACTGCTTTTATAATGCCAGGTTATGAATGCTTTTGCGCTGCTTTGCATTTGTTATGCTTTTCAATTTTTGACGCTTTGGAACGACTTGGATGCGAACTATCTTAAAATGTCTCAAACACCAATAATGTCCAAACAATTTGTAACAACCATAGTTTTTAACAGTTTAATGAACAATGTTGTTTCGTACAATGCCAACACGTTTAAGCATATTATTTATTTAAGAAGGAAGCAGTTTACTCGGAGAATGTTGTCTTTGCTTTCTTCAATTAAACAAATGAAAAGAAATGTACCGAAATGTAAAAATTATTTAAAAATTAAAAAATCCTATCCAAATGATGTGTTTTTTTAATAATTTTCGCATGAATCGAAGCACGTTTTTTGGTAAGTTTAAATGTACTTTTTAATTTAAACTAAATTTATGTACTTTATTTTCCTCATCTCATCAAAAATAGAATTCTGGCTTAATTTTTTTGATTTAATCCAGAACGACTCTAAACAACAACTTTTTATACCCTATTCTAGGGGTATATATATTGACGCATAGTTTGTAACATACCTTAATATTGCCCGTAGACCCCTAAAAGTTACTATATTTATTATCAGCATCGATAGTAATGTCGATCTAGCCATGTCCGTCCGTCCGTCCGTCTGTCGGCAAAAATTAGGCCTTTAAACTGGACCTAGAGAGCTAAAATTTTAAACATATTCTCTCTAGGGTCCCGAAATAATCAAGTTTACGAATTTTTGAAATCCGCCCACAGACAAGCCCACAAACTCAAAAAAACAAAATTTTGGAAAAAATCGAATTTTGAGCTAGAAAGCTGAAATTTTTTATATATGATCTATGACTCCTAAAACTGCTCGGGATAAAAATAATTTCAAAATCCGCCCACTGACACGCCCACATATAAATAAAACAATTTTTTTGAACATCCAAAGTTTGAGCTAGGCAGCTGAAATTTATAATATATACTCTCTATGGGCCCTATATGCTCATGTGTTAATTTTTTTTAAATCCGCCTACTGACACGCCCACTATTAAATAAAACAATTTTATTGAAACACCCAGGTTTGAGCTAGGGAGCGTTTTTTTTGATAAAATCCTTTAAATGTTATATAACAAAACATGTAGAGCGTTCTTAACAATTCAACCATACTTAGACTTTTGTCACGCCCACTTATGAGGGATAGGAATAAGAATATGGTATCCAACAGTTCGCCCAAGCGGACTGTAGCCCGTCCCTATGTTTCTTCCTTCTTTTGTTGCAAAAATCTGCTTCAAATTGCATTCTGGTACTCCCCAATAATTTAATGGACTCATTCGTCCACTTTTTAGTACTGCAAATCAGAGTAAAATTAGCAAACTATTACAAAATATATTATTTTACTTTTGACTCTGGCGATGAATCCATTTTTTTTGGCGGTTCAAACTGAAATATCAAATGTAATTTGCATCATAATCATTCATGATCCTCTGCTTGCTTTTGTTTGCGCGTTGATGCGTTCACAATGCGTTTTAGTATGCATTGGATCATAGTAATCCGTTTGCGTTTTGGAACGCTTGATTAAGCAGTAATGCAGAAGTACTGCGTTTTGGAATTCAGTCAACATGTTTTCATGTTTCATGCAAATTCATAACGATCTAAAGACTTGTGATGGAAGACAAGCAACATACATGGAAAGCAATAATTTTTCTGTTTTTCATGGAAATATTCAAGGTAAACATTTTAAATATAATATTGTATTGATTTTTAAAAGCAAAGAAAAAAAAATATAATAAAAATAAAAATATAAGAGAAGAGAGATCAAGGAATTTAAGAGAAACAGAAAATCCAAATTGGACACAGATTAAAAAGCTAATTGGTTTGATTTTGGTATAGTTGATTGCTTATGGCTTCTTCTATTGTTTGATGTTTTTTGCATCTCCCGGCGACAGTATTCAAAGATTCATCATTCTGTATTACGTATAAGTATAGCGCTGCTTTTCTCCCTCTCTTTTACAAAAACTGAACCTAAGCGTGTATAAACATAAAACAGATGCTCTGGATTCCGGCGTTTCAGACTGAAGGATCCAACCCATACATCCGTTGATCAAACGGAGAGCAATATAAAATGCAGGTATTCCATATTAAGGTTGCCCATAAACAACGGATCCGTGACACCCGACGGATAAAGTTATTTTATGGAACAAACATATAGTAAGTAAATAAGATTGCCGACTTAGAATTGGTCAGGCTATACATTAAACTTCAGATTTCTTTTGCTTTATTTTTAATGACAAATCAAATTTGGATTGAAAAGAGCAATGTCTTAGCTTAATATAAAAAACATAGGGACGGGCTACAGTCCGCTTGGGCGAACTGTTGGATACCCTATTCTTATTCCTATCCCTCATAAGTGGGCGTGACAAAAGTCTAAGTATGGTTGAATTGTTAAGAACGCTCTACATATTTTGTTATATAACATTTAAAGGATTTTATCAAAAAAACAACGCTCCCTAGCTCAAACTTGGGTGTTTCAATAAAATTGTTTTATTTAATTGTGGGCGTGTCAGTAGGCGGATTTAAAAAAAATTAACACATGAGAATAAAGGGCCCCTAGAGAGTATATATTATAAATTTCAGCTCCCTAGCTCAAACTTTGAATTTTCAAAAAAAAAAATAATTAATTGTGGGCGTGTCAGTGGGCGGATTTTGAAAATATTTACACATGAGCATAAAGGGCCCATAGAGAGTATATACTATAAATTTCAGTTCCCTAGCTGAAACTTTGGATTTTCAAAAATTAATATACCCTTAGAATAGGGTATAAAAAAATTATTTTATTTATTTGTGGGCGTGTCAGTGGGCGGACTTTGAAATTTTTTTATCCCGAGCAGTTTTAGGAGTCATAGATCATATATACAAAATTTCAGCTTTCTAGCTCAAAATTCGATTTTTTCCAAAATTTGGTTTTTTTGAGTTTGTGGGCGGATTTCAAAAATTCGTAAACTTGATTATTTCGGGACCCTAGAGAGTATATGGTTAAAATTTCAGCTCTCTAGGTCCTGTTTAAAGGCCTAATTTTTGGCTACAGACGGACGGACGGACATGGCTAGATCGACATTACTATCGATGCTGATCATAAATATAGTAACTTTTAGGGGTCTACGGGCAATATTAAGGTATGTTACAAACTATGCGTCAAAATTAATATACCCTTAGAATAGGGTATAAAAATGTGTCCACTCAACAAGACGACATAATACAAAACAACTTTACCTAATATTAAAGGTGGATAGAGAGTAGAGGAAGAAGAGTAACAATATTATAAAAACAAATGAGATAGAGACAACATTGTCGCATCTATCCCGGACACAAACTGTGTGCGCAAGGAGGTCAGAAGGCCTTATTACAAAGCATTTAACAATGTGAAATTAATTTGGATATAGCAGATTGCGATACAGATACAGCCATACTCTTTCTTTTTATTTTTTGTGGAACAAACAGATCAACACTTCGACTTTGACACGAGTGACAACTTCAGCGTTTAAAGTGCATTCAAACAAATTGAAAAATGCAAGTTCGAGAGCGAAACAAAAAATGGTTGTAAACAAAAGACAAAAATTATGTCAAAATACAAGCAAGAGAGAAAATTCGCCCAAAACATAAGCATCTGCAGTTTGGAAAACTGAAAACATTGCCTCAAGGTTGGTGGGATTTGCACTTCAACTTTAAATTTAGGTCTAACATTGAAGTCGAAGGTAATTATGTGTTCCATCCCATTAAAAAGCATTGTTTCTAAAACATGCGCCGAAGTCGAAGTGATCTGTTTCTACCATTACTTTCTACTTTTCTGTCCGTCGACGTATGCACACATTCAAAAATTTTACTTTTGAGAGAGGCATATATATATATGGTCGAGATAATGGAAATTGAGAGAAAACATTGAAAAATGAGAGAAAACTACTAATTTATGGCATTGCCGAATGCCGATTTACAGACAGTTCAGTATACCACAGCGAAACTTGAGCTCGACCGCTGATTGGTTTGAAATGGCTTGAAATTGTAGGGATGATTTTCAAATTCACTTGGAGAGTTAGGTGAGAAATGAACAATTGAACTGTACTGGCATCTAAGGTAGTTGAATCATTCACTGGCATTTAGGCAATTATTGATAAGGCAAAGGGCATATTAAATGCAACCAATGTGTTTTCGGCTGACAAAGCTGATGGCGAATTCTATGGGACGGTTCCTACCGTGAAGTACATTAACGCTGACAAATGAGTCGAAACAACGGCTGCAACGATTCGATGGGCTTGGCTCTTAACGCCGACTGATCCGGCAAAACAACGGATGCAACGGATTCTATGAACTGGGCCCTTGACAGCTCGCTGAAGAAGAGAGCGATTTCGCAATGTGAGACTATCATGCAAAAATATTCTTCTGTTGACGTTGCTAACTGACAAGAAACCATCGTCTTGGAGTCTCAGTTGTCTGTTTTTTTGGCCAGAGTTGAACTTCAAAATAATTGCATAGTCATTTTTGTTTTGGAGTCTGTTTTAGCCCCGACCGCGAGAACGATACACAGCTTTCAAGGGAGGCGCGATACATTGGAAAGTGAGATATATTTTTTTAAATATTGATGTCAAGCTCTCATCAGGCAATTGCGGAATATCAGAAAGAGCGGCATCGGCTGCAAGGTCTTTACTTTCGTATGAATCGCATCAGCATGCAGCAGTGGTAATACATCTGAGTGGACTTTCGTTTTTTCCACGCGCTCTTGTAAGTCATGAAACGTGATTCCTGTTTTTTTCGTGATAAGAAAAATACGCTGTGAAATGTCATTTCGTTGATCGTCCATTTCTTGTGCAAGGCGGCGCGCAATTTCTTTGAAGGCTTCATCTTTTTCTTTCCCAAAGCTGATAAAGAAATCGGTGTTGTGCCACAGCCGGCTCTTATACCTGCTCTTGTCAATACCGGATTCGTTATCTTTTTTGGTGTCCACTCTATGGGTTTTGATGCTCCCAACATGTTATACATATACTCCAGAGTGTATTAAGAGATACAGATAAGTAGAGAAACAGAGAAGAGATGCTGGCCAAGCATCTGCACTTTTTTAACAACCAACATATGTAGCATTGTTCCAACTATTTGTTTTCGTGCGCTAACTCACACAATAAGTAAAATGTTTTACGGTGGACTTTAAACTTTAAGTAATGACTGAACTTCGAATACGAGATTTAAAAAACGCGTCTATTCACTCTTGACCATTGTCAAAAAAACCCGCAGTGCAATCAGTACAGTGTATCCATTCTGTGTGAGTATACTAATCTGATTGTTTTCTTATCATTGAATGAAGTAGGTATTCACTCAGTAACAAATTATCAGGTGGTTCATTCATTTTGGTTTTGAAGATATGTGTAGGTGTACAAAATGAACAAGGTACTCGAACAAACATGAACGTCTTGTTGGCTTCGATTATTTAGAGGCAAACCAGCTTATCATTGCTTGAAGTCACCCGAGTTTAGCCCACCTAAGAAGTATCTCCATTTCGAATTAATTATAATTTTGCCATCCGACATTTTGCCGCCATTGTTATCAGCATTTAAATACATAAACAAATACAACACGTCATCACCCGGCTTACATCTTCTGCGTAGCCTTTTACTGAGGATTGGTGTGTCATAACAAGAGCTGTTTGTAAAATAAAACACCCACAGACTTACCACTTCCTGGTTGTGTTGTTGTCGTACTTCAGATACGTATTTATTATCTTTTATTAGGAAGGGTTAACTTACATATTTTTTAGAAAAGCGTCGATGGCAACTCTGCGCCCAAATTCAATGCGAAATACAACATACGACCTTATCACTCTATGCATGTGTGTGTGCTCGATGTACTTTTTCTTCTTTCATTGCCATTCCCATTCCTCCCTTTTTCTTTGCAAAATATTGTTGCGGATTTTTCTTGACAATTCTTGATTTTCTGATTGAACAACATTTTCTGCCTTCGATTGCATTTTTGAGTGTGAAAAACTCGTTTCACCACAAATTGGAATGAAGTAGAATCTACATTAGTGGAGAGACGATAACCGACGTCTTCTGTGCAAGAATATTAGCCGACTGCTCTTGTCCTGACATATAGCGTTTCATCTTTAGACCCTGGGAAAAGGGGGAAAATAGTGGCATTTCTGCAAGAGATTTTCATAATGTTCTTTACCGAACTGAAGAAGAAAAGAAAATACAGTGCATACGTTTCAGTTTCACTGTAGTAGATGCACAGCCATCAGAACCAATCGAAATGGTTGGTTGATTCATGGTGTTTTAACTCCAATGGAATGGCACGTGGGTTTTTGGTTTGCTGCCTAGGGAATGTCTATAAATATCGAATAGATATTGCGCTGTTATTTTGTTTGGTTTTTATTGATTGATGCTGAAAAAATGCAACGAGTCAAAGAAGCGAGATTCCATTGGGTGGTGTGAGACAAGCTGATGATTGCAGATGGAATTGCTTTCCGAATGTGTAGCGGGAGCTTCTAAAATTAAATTCTGTTGGGAGCGTGTTAAAGAGTTCAAATAAATACGCAATCTGTTGATATGGTAAAACAGTTCTACGGCGACGTTGTAATCAGAATTAAGGAATATTAGCCTTCCGCTTTACTACACGTGATCCACCTGTGGGGTTTGCCAGTTTGACCTTAGTAAACACAAGCAGGCCTCTCAATTTTGGATCACACTCTTACCAAGGCCAATCAAATGCTAGCGTTGTTGCATTTGTGCGACCCAGGATCTCTAGGGCCGGCATCTATTTAATATTTCGACACGTGCATAATATGTTAAATGTGTCGCTGAGCCTAAAGAACAACTTAGTGGAGATCCGACGGAGCATCACCTTAGGAAACCGCTGCTACTTGGGTTTGATCAAATAAATGGGTCCAAAACTCCTCAGTCGATGAACAAAATGCGTGCTCTATCGAACCTTAACCCTGCCAGTTCTGCTTTAAGGTGCCGATTGCTGGACGATAAGTAGGAAACGATAGCTAATATTGGGTTCTTTTGAATGAAAAATAATCCGTCGGATATTTGGTCCTGTGTGCGAGGAGGTTCGAATCGAGGAGAAGATACAACTGCAAACTATATGAGCTGTATAAAGATGTGGATGTAGTCCAAAAAGCAATGCAAATGTCGCTTTTTACGCCTGTGGCAGAACTTTTGGCAAAAGGTGGGGACTCCGGCATAGGATGGTGCTGTGGATGTACGCTGCCGTTATACGTCCTATTCTCACCTACGTGTTACTAGTTTGGTGGCCTGCCCTAAGTAAAGCCTACAACATCACTAAACTCAATCGAATCCAGAGGTCGGCTGGGATTGGTGCAACCGGGACACTTCGGTAGAGTTCGACCGCCTTAGTGTAGTTCTAAACCTCATCCCTCTCGACCTTCACGTCAGATGTACTGCATCTTGCAGCGCTATAAACCGTACGGTCATAGTAAGGTGCTTGACTTGCTACCCGGGAACCTATCTGCGACTGCCACTGACTACACAACGCCCAAACACAACCTCAACAAAGCCGCTCAAGTCTATTTCCCATCCAAAACAGAATGGAAAAATGAAGCGTTCCCATCGAACCCCCAGGTAGCCATCTATACCGACGGTTCAAAGATGGAACGCGGAGTCGGCGCGATATCTTCTCGGCGGAACTGAATACATATATCCAAATCATTCTGATACCCGGACTTCTGTAGCGTATTCCAGGCAGAAATACTTGCGATCCGGTGGCTTGTAGGATACTCACACTCTTCCCCATAATCAAGAGAAACCTTGACATCTTCATTGATAGCCAGGCAGCTATTAAAGCTCTCGACTCACACTCCAAATCATCCAAATTAGTCGCACAATGTAAAGATGTAATCACTTGTCTAAGCGGCCACTTCAACATAACTCTCCTCTGGGTTCCCGGCCATAGTGGCATAGAAGGAAATGAAAGGGCCGATGCGCTGGCAAGACACGACTCAACCCTTGATAGTTCCCTTGCAGAGACAGTCTCTCCTCCCATTGGAGTTGTCAAGGGTAAAATATCCGAGTACTTTCTTTCACGGGCGAACTCCAGATGGAGCGGCCTAAATAGCTGTATCATATCCAGAAAGATGTGTCCTTGCTTCGATGCTAAAAGAACCCACGATCCCTACAGGAGATTGCCAGAATTGTGGCGGTCAGCACTGGAAACGGTACTCACGCTGCAAGGTTGGGCATCCTATTCAACCCACACTGCCGCAGCTGCAAGGATCCAGTGGAAAAGGAGACCCTCCACCACTTCCTCTACGAATGTCCGGCCCTAGCTAGAGCTAGACATCGCACACTCGGCAAAACATTCTTCGACGACCTATCAGAATTGAACAATATTAAATTCTGCAATATCATCGAGTTTCTCAATTCCACAGGCTGGATTTGAAACACAAATTGACACCATTGGTCACTTGAGTGGTGCCATCAAAACGGGGTCTTTGCGCTAATTGCGTCCAGGTACATATAGCACCGGGCAGCCACCCCTACCTACCCTACCTACCCAAAACGCTAAATCACATCGACTACATTGGCTCGGCCACATTGAGCGAATGTGCAATAATGCTCCAGCCAAGAGGATCTTCGACTCCCAGCCTCCAGGTTGGAGAAGACAAGCAAGATTGAACCTCCGTTTTCAAGACCAAGCCATTGCTGATGTCAGAGCGCTTGGTCTGGAGAACTGGAAGCACCGTGATCGCAGTGGATGGACGGCAGCAGTGTCTCAGGCAGAGAATCTTCACTTGTCGGGAGCCCGTTAAGTAAGTATAAGTAAAGTAGGAATTTTAACGATAAGTTATTGTTGTATAATGAAAGATCAATTCATATACTTTTCCAACCTTGCCCTTCAGGGAAATCTTTATTTAACATACAACAAATAAATAAGATTAAACATTTTGTAAAAATTTTTTTGTTTAGTTCAAGTTGTTAAAAGTTATAAATTAAGTTCAATTAATTATGCTGTTTAACTGTGACACTCAGAAGAAGAAGACTGTGACGTTTAGACTAGTTGAAATAAGAAAAATAAATAAATAAATAGGCTGAAATAGCTTAGCATTTCGACGTCTTGAAATTTTGTCTTATACTGTTCGTCTATATTTTTGCGGAGATGAGTGAAAAAAAGACTGCGGAAACATTCTGTGTGTCCTGAGAACAACATAAACGTTTCGTTGTTAAAAATGTGCAGGGTTACCAGGGTAAGGCGTTTGGATATGTGTTTTGCTGTTTGTAAAATGTTTGTGTTGTCGAAGTCTGGTCTATGGGTTGTTTCAATAGTGTGGCTGGCTAAAATCTCTAGATTCTGTCTTCACAAACTCCATCGTAGTCCTAGACTGCCGATCATCTCTCGTGGAGATGGCGGAGCAATTCAACATTCACCTATGCTGGGTGCCGGAACACAGAGATATTCAAGGAAATTATAAGGCTGATGAACTCGCCAGAAAAGAAACCATACTGCCCCTTCTACCTGATAAAGGTCCCTTAGGCATTCCAATTGCTACATGCAAACTCATGTTTTTGAGGGAGGGCATTGAGAGAACTAACCTTAGGTGGACAAGTGGCAACACTTGCTCTAAGTGTTTGATCTCTCTGAACAGACTGCACATCGGTGCTACAATTAGTGTAATCACCGGACACAGTCTCATAGGCAAGCATGCAACAAGGCTTGGCGTCTATACAAATGACTTCTGCAGCAGCTGCTTGGACGAGGAGGAGACTATTCTCCACCTTCTCTGCACGTGCTCTGCTCTCTCTCAAAGACGAAATCTCCATTTAGGATCGTTGTATTACAATGATCTCAACGATCTCATAAACATCGACATTAAAAGTCTTTCAAGCTTTATCAAAAGCTCCAACTTTTTTAACGAGTAGGAAGAAGATAGATCCGTTTGATATCACAATGGACCTGTTTATTGGTCCAAGAAGCTCTCAGGTTAATATTTCGTGGTGAATACCCCACTTAACCTCTATTCGGGCGTACAGTGAAATACAAAGAATCTATAGCCGTACCACACGAATGTGGACTGCTTTTTCGCGTTGGCGTTCTTTCCTTCGCATTGCAATTTACAAACATTCAAAATTATTTATGTAATCCAAGAGTTTTTAGGCCTGCCCCTTATTTAGAGATTTCGACACCAGCATGCTCCTGTTGTTGATTCTAAATTAATCATCCTCTGTTATGACAACAGACTGACTAATTGGAGAACTTACCGTGAAAATCTAGCGGTCAGATCTGACATGCTGCCAGAAGCACCATCAACAACAAATGATGCAGATGCTGCGCAATGTCAAATAAATGATATTATTCTTGCCTCATTCAAAAGTAGTTGCAAGGTTAAACGAACCGTGGTTAAAAGGTGCGCACCATGGTGGAACGATAGCCTTGAGTCTATTCGAAAGAGAGTGAGAAAGCTTTTTAACAAAGCCAAACGCACCGGCACATGGGAACAATATAAAGCCATGCTGACCATGTATAACTTGGAGTTGCGCAGATCCAAAAGAGCCTCATGGCGTGCAAACTGTGAGAAGATCGAAAACTTCCAGAGGTGGCACGCCTCCAAAGGACTCTGTCAAAGGATCAAGCATGGGATTGTTAATCAAATCAGATGGTTCAATATTCACGCGACCGGGAAGAAACGCTGAAAACTTTGCTTCAGGCTCACTTCCCAGGGTATCACACGATGGTCATTATAGATTCCAAGAAACCTCAGTAGAATTAATAGTTTATCCGGAACACTTTACTCCGGATAAGGTTAAATGGGCAATTAACTCATTTAAACCATTCAAGGCATCAGGAACAGACGGTATTTTTCCATCCCTCATTAAAATGGAATAAATTTTTTATTACCATCCATGATTGCCTTATTTAGGTTCAGCTTCAACTGGGGGTATATACCAGTTACCTGAAGGGAGGTAAACGTAGTATTTATACCTAAACCGGGAAACAAGCCGAGCGAATTACCTAGATCATATCGTCGGATAAGCTTGACATCGTTTTATCTGTAAACAATGGAAAGGATTATTGACATCCACATTAGAGAATGCATATCAAAAAGCATGCCTCTGCACCCTCACCAATATGCGTACCAAAAGGGCAAATCCACGGAAGGCTCTCTGTTAAAACTAACTACAGAGATAAAAAAAATGCCTACCGTTGCAAAGAGATCACACTCCGTGCCTTTCTGGACATAGAGGGTGCTTTTGACAACACTGGATATGAATCCATATCAAATGCTTTGTATCATAGAAACATAGACAAACCAACCATTAAATGGATCAAAGCGATGCTGGAAAGTCGCAAAATAAATGCCTCGTCAGGAATGACCTCAGTATCAGTAACAGCCGTAAGGGGCTGCCCACAAGGGGGAGCACTTTCACCCCTTTCGTGGTCATTGGTCATCGATGACATGCTACACATGATGAACAATTTGGGCTACACCACAATTGGGTACGCCGATGATATTGTCATCATAGTCAGAGGCAAAGACTCAATTGGAGTCACATCAAAAATGAAAAATTCTCCAAAGACAGCCATATACTGGTGCATCAAGGAAAATCTTTCCATAAATCCCAGTAAAGCCGTCATCGTTCCTTTCACTAAAAGGAGGAAACTAGATCTAGGCCTAATCACAATAAACGACACGATCGTAGAGTATTCCGACGAAGTCAAGTATCTTGGAGTAATCCTAGACAAGAGACTTAACTGGAACTCTCACATAAATAAAAAAATCACTAAAGCTAATAGAGCTATATGGGCCTGTCGTCGCACATATGGCAGAACCTGGGGAATCTCTCCAAAGATCGTCCACTGGATCTACACAGTGATGATAAGACCCATTATAACATACGCCTCCAAAGTATGGTGGACAAAATCCAAACAAAAGGTCGCAATAGAGAAGCTCAAAAACGTACAACGGCTTGCGTGCCTTGGTATCTCCGGAGCCATGCGAACCTGGCCAACAGCTGCCATAGAGGCAATAACAGGAATTACACCTCTCCACATATACATTCAAAAAGTGGCTATCCGCAGTGCAATAAGTCTAGTACAGTTAAACGAGATAAGTCTTAATGATCATCCGGAACTAAAGACCCTTCTCGATGAACTGTCAGAACTTAACATGAACTGCGCGGTCACAGACAGCATTCAAAAAACGCTATGCTCCAACAAACGGTTCTCCACGGAGATACCCAAGAGAGAAGCATGGGTTACTAATAACCCACCAAACAGCCACTACGGCATAAAGTGGTATACGGATGGTTCTAAAATGGAAACGGGGGTAGGAGCGGGAATATACGGACCACACAAACGCTTTACGATACCCATGGGAAAAAGTCCCAGCGTATTTCAAGCAGAGCTCCACGCCATTCAAGAATGCGCCAGCCATATTATTTTATCTGGCATAAAAGGTGCAACCATCTATATTTTCACGGATAGTCAAGCAGCTATTAACGCCCTTAGCTCGTATACCATTGACTCCAAATCAGTAATGTACTGCTTCAATACCCTACAAACACTCAGAATAAGAAACAAGACCAAATTATGGTGGGTTCCGGGTCATGTCGGGGTAGAAGGTATCGAAAAGGCCGACGAACTGGCCAGAAAAGGTTCAGAAACACCTTTCATAGGTCCCGAACCTTTCTGCTGCACTCCTAGATCAGCAGCAACGGCAGCAATAAAAAGCTGGGAACATAGAAAATGTATCTATCTTTGGAAAAGCATCCCAGGTCTAAGACAGGCCAAACGAGCCATTCGGCCCTTCAATCAAAATTCTAGCAAATGTCTAATCCTAAGCAGGCATGATATCAAAAACTTGGTTGGTTACCTTACTGGTCACCATGGTTTAAGATATCATCTACACAAAATGAAAATAGCAGACTCTCCTGAGTGCCGACTCTGTCTTGAAGAGGACGAGTCAGCTGAACACATTTTTTGTGAATGTCCAGCCCTTAATCGCTAAGCTCACCTGAAGGTTAAAATTGCCGAGATGAGCTGCCTCCGCCCAAGTCGCATTTTACAACAAGTACTATTTTTTGTGAGGCTTGTAGTTGTACTAAAGGCATAAAAAGCTTTTTGCACTCGGCTTCCGATATTAAAGAACCAGTGAAAACCAAAAGTTGCAATTTGTATTGTCGTATGAGGAAAAACAACAAATAAGTTTGGTTCGGACTTACACTAAGACCACAGTTTGTAGCCCAACGCTGACTTTATTCATGCTTCCTTTGTGGGTAGTGGGTAGATCACGAGCAGCGTATTAACTACAAACAAGCTTGCAATCCAATTTGAATGCTTTAAGTACGCGATCGTCCTATTGGTCTAAACATTGTTTTATTTATTTACTTTAGGTTATCTGCAACTTATTTGTTAAAATAAGAATTCATTCAATTCGTATATAAATGTGAGATCAGCGAAAATTTAAAAATAGAACATAAATCAAAATGGTGACTAAGCATAAATACAACTGGTTTTTATTTATTTAGGAATGGTTTATAGCAACATAATAAGATACTCGTTATGGGAAGAAATTTAACAGCTCCAATTTCAGCCAAAGTCATTATAGTCTTCTAGATACATACGTACATACACTGCTTCTCAGTCGATTAAATCCACTCTTTTTTTCAGTAAAATGAATGAGATTTATCCTAAACTTTAAATATTCCTAATTATTTAAAGTTAAGGATAAATCGCATTCACCTAAATATGAAACTCATTCGGGGTAATATGGCGATAAAGTTCCAGACAAAAATTTGAAATAGCCATAAACAACCATGCTACAAAGTAAGTTACAAAGAGGGCAGGGAAATAATTTCACGTGAATTTTTAGTAATTTCTTACTGAAGTGGGAAATAATACTGCCTTGTAAGAAAATACTCCACTTTTTAAATGTCGAACATTCTAAGTGAGTCTAGTTTATTTCAAAATTTAGGTGGGTGGCTGCAACCTTTTTCCGCAGGGTTTAGACGCTCACGCGTGTTCGTCGCTCCGTTAAGGGTATGTCATCAACTGCCAGGCCGGCTCCAATAAGCGAGTCTGGTGTATTCGAAGATTTGGGTGGGTGGATCGCTTCGCTCGCCGACATGTCTCTGCAAAGTTTAGAAGCTCACGAGACTTCGTCGCTCTGCTAAGGGTCTGCCAACAACTGTCAGGCAGGAGCTTATAAGTGAGTCTGGTGTGTTTCTAGTTAGGGATGGGTAACTCGCGAAACTGGCAAATAGGTTTTCACCCTTTTCTCCGAAGCTATTTTTTCAAAACCCCGGTAAAGAGCAACAACTGTCAGTCTCCAGAAACTCATGAAATGCTACAAAAATTTAAAAAAAAAATATAAAATGTTAACTTGGAAATTTCCCCATCGAAATTTTATGTTAACAATTTCCCGCTTTACGTGAGAATTAACTTCACATCGTCAAAGTGTATTTATTTCCCACTTGAGCTGAAGTTATTTCCTGGGAAGTTATTTCCCTGTACCGGTTATATCTACCTCAGAAACATGGAAAACTATGGGGAAAAAAATGTAAAGCACGTGTGAATATGGCTTCATTTACAAATCCTCAAGACCGACGGGCCATACTTCGAAAAGCCTTTAATTCATCTCTATCAGTGTAAAGCACGTCGGATTCAGTGCTTTGCTAAGCACAACATCCTATGGGATGGATACCATGACGGCTGTAGTTTCTATTTTCATGAAATGAGAAAAGATAAAATAACCTTGGATAGAAGACAGACCAGGGAATGCGTTGTGATGGCATGACACTATCATTTTGCGGCACAGTTGAACTGGATTTCCAAATCTTACAAATGACCGCGACTACGTATAAATTCATACTGGAGCCAGGTGGTGGACACCGATCGACTTTCCACCAAGACAACGCTCTCATACGAGTACAAACCGCAAAAGTCTGGATTCAGGGTCAAAATGTAAAATCCTTGATATTAATGCCATACTAACCTGACTAATACAAAAGATTACCTATATGAGATAGTCATCTTTCACATCTCACTTCCCCCGTCCGCTAATACTCGCAAATGGTTGGTGCTTAATCCTCTCTCAAAATCCCTATAGAGCACTTCGCGACAACGTCAGTGGCACATGGACAAAAACAACCTACAGCTGAATGAAATGAATGAAAACTTTGGTGAATTTGTATGCCGGGAGACGAGTTTTGCGCGAGTATTTCCTAAACAATTTACAACAAAGCAAATTTTAACAAAGAAAAAATTAGGCCTTTAAACTGGACCTAGAGAGCTATATACTCTCTAGGGTCCCGAAATAATCAAGTTTAAGAATTTTTGAAATCCGCCCACAGACACGCCCACAAACTCAAAAAACAAATTTTTCGAAAAAATCGAATTTTGAGCTAGAAAGCTGAAATTTTGTATATATGATCTATGACTCCTAAAACTGCTCGGGAGATAAAATTTTCAAAATCCGCCCACTGAACACGCCCACAATTCAATAAAACAATTTTATTGAAAAACCAAAATTTGAGCTAGGGAGCTGAAATTTATAATATATACTCTCTAGGGGGCCCTTTATGCTCATGTGTAAAAATTTTTCAAATCCGCGCACAATTTAAAAAAAAAACTTTTTTTGAAAATCCAAAGTTTGAGCTAGCGAGTTGATATTTATAATATATACTCTCTAGGTGGCCTTTTATGCTCATGTGTAAACATTTTCAAAATCCGCCTACCTACTGACACGCCCACAATTTAAAAAAACTTTTTTTGAAAATCCATAGTTTGAGCTAGGGAGTTGAAATTTATAATATATACTCTCTAGGGGGCCCTTTATGCTCATGTGTAAACATTTTCAAAATCCGCCTACTGACACGCCCACAATTAATTTTTTTTTTTTTTGGAAAATCCAAAGTTTGAGCTAGGGTGCTGAAATTTATAATATATACTCTCTATCGGCCCTTTATGCTCATGTGTAAATTTTTTTTAAATCCGCTTACTGACACGCCCACAATAAAATAAAATAATTTTATTGAAAAACCAAAGTTTGAGCTAGGGAGCGTTTTTTTACAAAAGCTTCGTTTTTTTTGATAAAATCCTTTAAATGTTATATAACAAAATATATAGAGCGTTCTTAACAATTCAACCATACTTAGACTTTTGTTTCGCCCAAGCGGACTGTAGCCCGTCCCTATGTTTGAATACTAAAAAGTTAACAGTATAATAGGATTGTGTACAAAAAATAAAAGTGAAACCGTGAGAGTCGCTTTGTTGATTTGAACAAATTTCTATATGTACATACATTCATTTGATATTGCTACATACAAACGAACAAAAACAATTAATTAATAACAAAACTATACAAAAGAAAAGTGAAAATGCCTGTAAATTGCTGCATCAAGAGCTGCACAAGCCTTTTTTGTCAACATGTTCACTGTTTTCATTGTTTTTCGATTCAACAAACTTTCTCATGTTTTTCCCTATAGTTTGGTAGTGTTTACTCTTCAAAAGCTTTTGTTTTAGCTTAAATATACAAAGAAATACGGTACTTCAGAAGGAGATCGGGCTCAGTGGTTAGTGTGTCGGACTACTAATCGAAAGGTACCCAGTTCAAATCCCGCCGGGACCAAATAACATCTATAGTTTTTTCCACTGCCCCACCTCTTGCGAACGTCTGACAAACATCCAAGAGTATCAATTGTCATGAGAAGCTTCTCAAATTTGCCGTTCGGATTCGGCTTAAAATTGTAGGTCCCTTCCAATTCGCAAAGAAAGTGGTTGGAGAAGCTAGGTTTTAGGCCCTCCCGTATGGGTCGTTAATGCCTAATATTTATTTATTTTGTACTTCAGAAGGAGATAGCTTCGCTGGCCTATCGGTGAATGTATGTGAAGTAAAAAAATTACATTACCTGACGTTTATTTGCAAAAGTCCTATCCAGTGCCCGTGTTCTGTAACTATCGCATCGTTATATTTATCACATGAACGATGTGAATCGAAACAAAATTTCATTATATCACATTTCCGTGTTCTGTAACTATGCGATGCGAAAACTATACCACATGGAACATTGTGAAATGAAACTCCTGGAAATATGTGATAAATCGGTGTTCTGTAACTTTCGAATGCGATAAATTATTCACTTCAACTGTCAAAATTTATCACATTTCAATTGGCTTGCGAGAAAGGGATATTGAACAATTTTAAACGGATAGTGGACAGTGAACATTTTTGATTTTTTATTTAACAAAATATACAGTTCGTTGATCAAGTTCAACGTTTAAAAAAATGCAAAAGAAATAAAAAATAACTAATAAAAACAGTCAGAATTAGTAGAGAAAAAGGTAGGTACCTATGTACATTCTGTCGAAAAAATTCAGCAAGCACTTAAATAAGATCCATTTTGAACATTCTTGGAACTGTGTTGCTATAAAAATAAACAGCTTGGTACATCCAACAATAGAGAGTAAAAGGTTTTTGTTTTAAAAAAAATATATATTTCATTTATTTTTTTCATAGACAGACAAAATAAATCCAAAATTTTAACTTCATTAAATTCATCAACATAGAACTTAGCGTTAGGATCAGATTAATTTCAAAAAAAATTGTCTGAGTCTAGCAGAACGAGCGATCATCATATTTTTGAAAATTCAACAGAAACACGTAATTTTCCGATAACCCGCTAAAAAGTCGCGCTACACCACTCCTATTCCAACAACATGTAAATACACACTGAATTTCCTCGCCAAACTACCCTTCGATTTCCAGTATTTTGACAATCCTTCCAATTTCCCATGATATTAAAAGTTACCAAGGTATATTTTATCGCATAGAGTTACAGAACACAAGTTCTTTCCACATGCGATAAACGGTGGAATTTTGTGTTCCAAAGTTTTCGATGCGAAGAGTTATCGCAAGAGTTACAGAACATCGGCACACAAAATGCATTAATTACATCTGCCATGAATTCTGGTTTATTAATCTGGCATCCCAGCTTTTACCTCTGAAATTAAATTTGCTGCTAACTTTACATTAGAAAATATGGCGGCTTCCAATGAAGGGTACTTTTACTAAGAAAGCTTGCGTGAGGTCTTCAAAATGATATTGAGGTTTCTAATTTTTTTCTAAACTGAATAGTTTGCGCGAGAGACACTTCCAAAGTGGTAAAATGTGCCCCCCCCCCCTCCCTGTAACTTCTAAAATAAGGGAATGATAAAACTAAAAAAAATATATGATGTACATTACCATGCAAACTTCCACCGAAAATCGGTTTGAAAGAGATCTAGTAAGTATTTTTTTTAATGCCTCATAAATCGTAAACCGCAATTTACCTTTCATTCAATCAACTCAAATATAAAAAAAACATTCAATTTCATAAACATAAACCTTATGCGTAAACTGTTCAAAGTTACAACGAACTACAAGAACTTTTATATGATGTTACTTGCTGCTATGGAACCCTACTTGGCCGCTTTTTTTTTAAACGATTTTATCGAAAAACAATTTGTTTTAAAATAACACCCGTAAAAAGTGAGCATGGCAGACAATTTATTATGAAGGAACTGTTCAAAACAACTTTATCTATAGATCCTTTGCGAAGAATAGGACTTACATATCCAATGATTTCTTCATTAAGACGGTTTTCTTTTTAAACAGTGGGCGAATTTTTTTACCATTTTACCATTTTGGGTCTTTTGAGAGTATGTACTCCAAATTTCATTTTCCTTGCTCAAACTTTGATTTTTCGATAAAACTGTTACTTCAATTGTGGGCGGATTTAAAAAATGTCGATTTTTTTTTCTTTGTGAGATTGTGGGCGTGTCAGTGGGCGGATTTTAAAAATTCTGACATTTGATTATTTATAGAGGCATACAACTTTTTTAAAAATTAAAACAACAAATTTAATAGAATGACCAAATTTCGGGTTTATTAGCTTACACATTTCATGGCATTTAAAGTTTAAAAATAATTTCTGGCATATGGGGCCCTCCGCGACTGCGCCTTATGAACTCCGATCGGTCCATCTTTGCACCACTTTTTCGAGCATACCAGGTCTTATTTGGTCAATAGTGCATCGAATATTGGCTTCTCAGTGATCAATCGTTGCTGGTTTATCAGCATAGACCAGAGATTGGACTTACCCCAACAAAAAGTAGTCCAAAGGTGTCAAATCACACGAACGAGGTGGCCAACTTACAGGTCCATTTCTTGAGATGATTCGGTAACAAAATGTTTGGATCAACAAAGTCATGGTTGCACGCGTTGTATAGCATGTTGCGCCGTCTTGTTGAAACCATTTCTCCCCTTGAATGATTTCCTATGATATGAGGAATAAAAAAATCACGAATCATTTGCCTGTAGCGTTCGCTATTCGCTGTAATTTTGTCACCGGTTTTGGATTTAAAGACAAATGGGCCGATGACGCCTTCGGCATGTAAACTAAACCAAACCAAACAGTGATTTTTTTGGGATGTAATGGAGTCTCAAGAGTCTCATGAGGATTGTGCTCACTCCAAAAACAACAATTCTGCTTGTTTACAAACCCGTGAAGCCAGAAATGAGCCTCGTCGCTTGCTTTAATTCTTGCACCAGTTGGATCTTATATGGATGTCGGCCAAGATCTTTCCTCAAAATTGTCCAAGTAGGTAGTGGCCGGGCAGAGACCGAGTTGCTGAAAAAGGCGCCGGATCGAGATGTTTTTGAGAATTTGATAAAATTCTCAAAAACATCGATTTAATACCTTTTCTTAGTACTTATGTCCTTTTCTGAATTCGATGTTTTTGAGAATTTGATCAAATAAAAATAAAGAAATCGCCGAACATCGATTTCAGAAGGAGACATAAGAACTGAGAAATGGCATTAAATCATTTTTTTGAATTGGTTGACTTACTTTCTTTGTCACGATGCAAACTCGACTAATAAAGAATCCAAAATTACATGATTTGCATTTTTCCCAACTGCTCGTACAAAGCTAACTGCATTTTTTTTTCAAGGTAATACTCAAAAACAACATCGAGATAACGAAACCGATTTGACTATTTGTTGTAGCATTTGGAGTGGTCTTCTTAGAGCCGTTTTATTCAGTCGAAGTTGAACTCAACTTGGGGATTTTTAATGTCAACTTATTGCTTTTATTCACTCAAAGTTGACTCGCTCAACTTTAGATATTCCGAAGTTGAGAAAAGAGTAAGTTTGTCAACTTCGAGTTTGCTCAACTCCCCGAAATAGTAGAAACTAGCAGCAAACTGCTGGTTACCTGTCGAACTTTTATATTATTTTTTCATTTCGATTTTGAGTGTTCGCTTTAAAAGACGAATACAATTGAAATAATAATTTGTGGAATTTAAATAATGTTTCGTGGCAATTATTTTTTGGAAGATTGGCAATCGTCCGATTCAAGCAGCGACAATGATGGAGAGGAGGAGAATTTGGTCATTGAGAGACGGCAATACAAGATGCTACAGCGTCCGCTCTAGATTGGTTCGGACTTATTTTCAGCCGATTTTAGATCTGGCTAACAGTCAAGACCAGAATGAATAAGAAAAATAAATAAACAAACGTCACCAGTTTGCATTTTAAAGTTATTTTTTTTTATATATTATGTACATATTTAAATTGTTCTGATGGTAACCTAATCACAAAAATATTCTTTTTTTGCTGCTGTTGTTGGGAATGAAGTTTCCAGAGTATGAGGAACTGATACGTGACGGACCGACACAGTTCCATTTTCTTTGCTGAAAGCGGCCAAACGAAGAAGTTGGAGTTCCTTGTCGTGAAAGAGTTGCACATTTGACCGCTGCAATTTAACAGCCGAACGTTCTCGATCAAGCGCAGCTCAATCTCGGTCTGTTTTGCGTCTTTCGAGAAAAAGTACGCATAGTCCTTAAGCGTCTGTTTAACCTTCTGGTACTTCTCTCACAACTACTTAACAGTTCTTTCCTGCAAAAACAACGGATAGTAGTATGTAATTGAATGAACAAACAAAAAACTAAACTGCTGTGACACATAATATGTACGTACACGCCCACGGAAACTTACCCGGCTGGGCGCGCATCGTTGAATGCCTTCGCTACTTTATCCAATGCCCGTTCCTTGTCGCGATTTGTGGCACCATCTGTTTTTCTATTTTCAATAATGCTACGGTATTCCATAACATTATTGACTAGCCAATCTTCCTCCTCGGGGGTATATACTATTTTCGGCATTTTTTTTAAAATATTCCTTTGCTCTGCCATTTTTCTTTTAATTTTCGATTTACACAAAACAAATAACGGCCGAAATATAAATCGAAAGTTGAAACTGTCATTTTTTGTGTCATCTGTCGCAAATATCCCAGGGATATTTCTGAAACAGCAAGTAGGCAAACTGCTGTTTTTCAACTCCGGAGTTGAGAATTAAAGTAGTGAATAAAAACAATTTTCAACTTGCCGTTCAACTCTAGAGTTTGAATCAACTGCGGAGTTGGCCAACTTCGGAGTTATCGGCAAGTTGAACAATAGTGAATAAAACGAGCCTTAGTTTCTCTCTATGCGTATATTTAGGAAATGTATAGTGTGACATAAGTCCCGAAAAATGAATTCGGGACAATATTAAGGTATGTTACAAACAATGACTCAAAATTAATATACCCCTAGAATAGGGTATACAAAGTGGATTTAAACGACTGAGGCACAGTGTATGCATGTTCATAGTAACAATGGCAGCGAATAAATTAGTAATCATTGTTAAAAAGCCCACAGCAATTAACAAGATTTGGATTGTTTTTTGTTGATTAGGAAATGATAACTAGTTCAAATGCAAACACTAGTTTTATGGTCCCAGTCCCGGCTGAACAATACACACATGCAACTTAATTAATTGTCGATAATGTTCTGTTTAATTCCCGCATATTCTAATCTTATCGCATAAAACGAAGTAGCGAAAACCTTGGCACGCCGTAAAATCACAAAAAAAGGAAAACACGATTTAAGTAGGAAAAAATATTTTTTTCTACTTGCAGCTGAAAACAGCAAACTTTAGCTCTTATTTGACGTCGGAGATGGAACTTTCAGTGAACTTTCTTTTAATTTGGCGATAGATTGACTGGTTTTATGCGATTAGTTTTGTTGCTGTATTTTTGTATTAAAATGTTTGCAAATACATATACGATGGGCTTCACTTCGATGTGTTCATGCTGTTGTTATATGGATAGTAACTCAAGATATTTCATTAGCTGACGTTTTATCAGGGTTTCCATGACCTTAGAAAGAAGGGACGTAAGTGCAATTGATCGGTAGGAGGAGGGAGAAGAAGATTTGCCTTTTTTTGGTACAGGCTGGACGAATGCTGTTTTCCAACTTCCCGGAAAGAGTCCTGAAGAATAGGACAGTTGGAAAAGCTTACGCAATGGTTTTGCCAGCGAAGAAGAACACCTCTTCAGAACGATAGGGGAAATACCATCTGGACCAGCGGATTTGTGATCGTCAAGATCTTGAAGTACTCTAGCCACTGTACGAGTGCGAAAGCGGATTGGTCCCATGGAGAATTCTACGAGCTCGAGTACAGCACAATCTGGGAGCGTTCAGCTGACTGCAAAGTGAGCAGCAAGCAGATTGGCCTTATCTATAGAGCTGACAGCTGGAATGTCATTGTAAATGAGTGTCGGGATAGATGATGAGGTCGAATTCTTGATGTTTTTAACAAATGACCAAACGTTTTTACTACCAGTGGGACTTTGTAGTATTTTTTGCCTCAACTTTTGGTCATAGGATAATTTGACACGATTATTGTGGGCATTGCAGTCGTTTCTGGCTCGTTTAAACTTTTTACGCCTTCCTCAGATGGGTTGGCTTTGAATAGCCGAAAACTTACCTATTTTAACCTGATAGCCTCTTTACAGCTCGAGTCCAATGTGTTCGCAGTTTGGCTGCTAATGTCTGGTATTCGTGTCGGCTCATTTACAAGCTGAGTCAGGTTATTTACCTCAGCAAAGATCTCGAAGTACCTTCCTTCGGGTGTTGTCTGACCAGAATGTCGAAGCCAGCTTGAATTGTGTATACTATTGAAATCGCCCGCAATAACGATTTTAGAACGAGGATGAAGGGTCACAATTCTTGTAATGGAATCAGACAGGGCATCAAACTCATTATAAGTTGAATGTCTGTCCAAGTTGGGGCTTCTGTAAATAAAACAGTAGTGAATTAATTGCATACGGACATGGAATTTTAGCCAAATGAAATTAAATTCTGGATTGGCACATTGGCCATATTGAGGCTGAAGTTGGTAAGCTACGTAACTACGTATATAAACGACGATACCGCGATGGGGAAAAAATAATGGCACTAAGTTGTACCCAGGTAGACTAAACTCTGTTAAATCAGAGCCAACGCTAACCTGGGTTTCACTAAGTGCCAAAACAGCTGGTTTGTTATGAAAAACATGGGCGTATAATGAAGAAAAATGTTTCCTCAACCCACGAATGTTGCTGTCATCCACTACGAAATACCTACACATTATAAAATACAAACATAAAAGAAAACACAACTCCAACGCTAACTTAGCATAAGCCGCGAATTGAAGACATACTTTAGATTTCCAAAACAATTTACCGCAGGTGTTATGCCCGCACGGTAATTTGTTTTGGTTCATCAACAAAATCAACAGCTCACGACCCGCTATCCGCCCGATGCTGCCTTTACCCAAGCATTGCAAATGCACAAACGATAATCGAACGACACATGCAATATTCAAGAAAGAGCAACAGTGATGGAGTGGGATGGGGGACGGAGGGATACCCTACGCTGTTGCTTTTTTTCGATTTTCTTTTTATCAGCACTGCCACCGGCACTGGCTCTATGTGGATTAATTTTTTTGTTGTTCACACACTGCGCGATTTTTTTTTTTTTTTGTTCGCGAACTGTATTGGCCGGTATATCTTAATATATAGCTTAATCTTGTTAGGGCGTTGGCCAAGATCCTTACGCATAATGTGGTCTGGGAAAGCCCCAATTCTTGACAACGTCCCGAAATTGCACTGATTGTGTGGTTTGCGAAGGACACCTCTACGGCAGCAATATTCTCCACACTTTCGGCAAAACGTAGTCTCACTGGCATAACAACATGAAGCAATGAATATTCTGACTCCAATTTGTTTACTAGACTATCAGTTGCTTGTCTACTGGGACGAGAATTACGGCCGAAAATTGGAGTTAACGCTTTTAAAGTTTATTTTCTAGTAAATTTTAATTATTTGTAAACGTTGTTTCTTCGTGTACTTCACCATGAAGAAAATGTTGGGTAATCGGTTTAAGGGTTCGTACACACCCAAAGTTTGAAATTGTTAAGTCACTAATGAAAGACCGTTTATAAGTGGTTGTGACTGTACTGCAACATTGATTTATAACGGACTAAAGCACATTATTTTGGTTGTCGCGAACGCTGGAATGGTTTGTAAAGTATCTGTCACATGACGCTATAAAGGGTTAAACTTGATCTCATTCATGATTCATCATTCCCTTCCTTGCCCTTTGCCCATGTTATAGGTCTATTCCTTTCCAAGCTTCACTTTTAGTTGGATTCAGCCGAATAAAAGGGGACTTATGTCCGCCCCCACCAAAATGTAAAAAAAAATAGCCTATTCATCAGCTTCACAACTCCCAATTTGAACTTAATCCGTTGTAAAGTTCAGTGAAAGATTCTTATTTAGCTGTCACCGCTAGTGATGGCGTCTCAGGCAAAGACTTTCCAAGTCTCCACCGGTCGGTAACCCGTTAAGTAATTATGTAATCAGTACTATTGACTTCTTTTTTTTTTTTGGTTAGGGTCCGAGCAGGATGAATAATTCAGATTTCGTTACTTATATTCCCGACTATTTGTCTCTCACCCTGATAAGATGAAAGATAGGTGTCGGTTAAATTATCGAAATTCTGCAAATGTTTTTTTCTAACCTCTTCTTGGAAATATCTTATCACCTGAAGCGGTATCTTATCAGTAACAAAGAATTTAGTTCCAAACGCATTTAGAAAAAGCACAAAAAAACAATTGAATTGCCCATCCCCGTTCATAAATGACCTGGTGTCAATCTCTGTCGTTAATAATATATTTTGCAGATATATAAATACCATTTCCAATAGCCTACCCAAAGTGATCACTATAAAAGACAATATAATTCTTAATTAAAAGACACACTTGCCATTTTCCTAAACTTCCTTCGTAATCTTTTTATTGTAAACAACACACAAAATCCAACTACTTGCGATAAGATTAAGAGGAAAAGGAGGCCTTTTATGTACAAAAACATAGTTTATTCCCGCGAAACATACACAAACGACCAACTATGACAGAAAGTCACTTTTCTATGGCATGCGTGTCATTGTCATGCTACTCGCTTCTTTGTTGGTTCAGTGGCTTTGTTATTCCTTGGAACCTTTCAACCACAAGGTTTCGGCATAAATCTCCGATTTCGTCAATTGTTCCAAAATAGTATTACGTAAATCGCGTCGATTCGACGTCACGTAATCAGCATCCGCACGCGCCTCGCTCGTCTTAATCATGCCATACCAAGGGAGCTTTATCTCCTTTCCTTTCATAGCCGTAGTCGGAGTCAGAGTCAGAGTCATAGAGACAACTAAGTTGAATCGATCGACCAAGTTTATCGATTGTGAACGCTTGACGCCTTTGTCAATCGATAAACATAAGATATTTTTCGTTTATCGTATTGTTCGCGGATGTGTTCAGTGAATGTTTTTTTGTCTCTGTGATTGATTGACGGTGTTAATGGATCTTTGACTGTTAAGTAATTAGTCGGATTGCGTCGGTGTTCACCAGAGGAGCTACTTTTTTGTCCATATATTTTTTAGATAAATGTTTGGATAATTTAAGAAATTTTGTTTTCTTATGAGGTGTTTTTATTGATGGGGAAAATGTCTGCTCAAATTGCGGCGGCATTATGACTGTGTCGACTGATTGCAGAGAGCTCTTCACTTTCAGATAACGGCTTGTCATTCGGGTTATAGTTGTTTGGATTTGGAATTTTGAAATAAATCAGATTGGTATGGTGAGATTGGATTTTGGGTGTTAATCATTTTGCTGATAACATATAAACAGTGAACTCTCGATAATACGAATTTTACCGGACCAAGGGAAATCTTCGAATTACTGCGGTTTTAAATAATGGACGTTTCAGAAAAAAATGTACAGTATGTGTGCTAAGCGTAAGTTTTATTACCATAGTTACATATACTGCACATGCATGTGGGATCGGGATAGGGTGGGTTCATTGATTGAAATGAAACACGATCACATACAAAAAGAAACTTCAAGAATTTTATTGTTTTTTAAAGATTCAAACTAATTAGGTTTATAATTAACAAATTTAGTAAAGACAGCGCATTGGCGACGCACTGCAACCAGCTGGACTTGACCGGACGTAGCACACAATCGTAACCGACTCACTCTCTGCACCGGATCGTTGTACCGGCATTCTCTATAGTGTTGAACAATGTTTTGTGAATCGTGGAGGGACAGGGTGATCCTACATGCATTGAAGTTATGTTCCAAGTAAGGAAATTTATACATTTTTAAAACATATTACAAAAAAAATTCTGTATTTTTTTCTCTGTATTTGCGACTGCAAACGCGCTTAATCCTATACTGGTTAGGTGTACGACCGCCTCTCATCGTTTTGAAAATGAGTATCATGACCAATTTGGATCCGATGTCTCCCATCTTTTCCCAGAGCTCGTAGGGAATCTCGTCTGGCCCAACTGCTTTTGGGTTTTTTGAGTCTACGACCGCCTTCCTAACTTTTTCGACAGTAATGCCGGGTACTTCTTCCTTGTTATGAAAGGCTCTTGGGAAGTATACTGAAGAAATTGTCCATTTAGAAGTCCTTCACAATACTGGTGCCAACTGTGTAGTATTTGTTAAGGAACTTTGGTGAACCAAATATACAATATAATGATAAAATCCATTTTCGCCCATTTTTTTTAATAACTTACCTTAAGGAACGTGTATGTTTTTTAAAAAGTAGGATACCCCAAAACTCTATCAACAAAATTGTAAAATTGTAAAATGCAAAATCGTTCTGGAGGAATGTTCGTGAATCGGGTGGACAGTGAGACATTGGCAGCTCATTTTAAAACTCTTCTGTCGGCGAACGAGAATCTTCGTACTTTTGACTACGTATAACCTAACGTTGGGGTTAGAGAACTTGATATCGCTATATCGTTGTCTGAACTCGTAAAAACACACTCCACAAAAGGAAAAATAGAAAGGCAACAGGAATAGATGACATCTAAGTTTTATTTTATGAAACCGCTACGGCGGGACCTTAAAAAAACTATATTCTGCATTACATTAACGGGCTGTAAAATGATGTAAAATTTTTAACTATAGGGCTATTTCTATTTCAAACTCAATAAGAAAGATTTATTCCTCTGTTGTATACGAAAGCATGGTTGCCACTCCGCCCGTCCGTCCGTCTGTCGGCAAAAATTAGGCCTTTAAACTGGGCCTAGAGAGCTGAAATTTTAACCATATACTCTCTAGGGTCCCGAAATAATCAAGTTTACGAATTTTTGAAATCCACCCACAGACACGCCCACAAACTCAAAAAAAAAAACAAATTTTTCGAAAAAATCGAATTTTGAGCTAGAAAGCTGAAATTTTTTAAATAATGATCTATGACTCCTAAAACTGCTCCTGAGATAACATTTTTTAAATCCGCGCAATGACACGCCCACAATTAAATAAAACAATTTTATTGAAAAGTCAAAGTTTGAGCTAGGGAGTTGAAATTTATAATATATACTCTGTAGGGGTCCTTTATGCTCATGCTTAAATTTGTTCGTTTTCCGATAAAATCCTTTAAAAATATGTAGAGCGTTCTTAACAATTCAACCATACTAAGACTTTTGTCACGTCTACTTATGAGGGATAGGAATAAGAATAGGGTATCCAACAGTTCGCCCAAGCGGACTGTAGCCCGTCCTTATGTTTTTTTTATAATATTAAAATTTTTTTTTATGGCGAGCTCTGAAGTCTTACCATCGACCATCGACATGTTCGCAGTCACAGAAAATTTTATTTGTGAAGGAGAGACAACTTTATATCTTTTCTGTTCTGTGCAATATTTTTGAATTAAGTTTATGTGGTTTTCCATTGGGAGCAAAAATATTACTTTTCATAACTCCACCTTTTTTCTCATTGTGGAATCAGATTTTGCAGATCTCGATGTCTTTCGAGATATACCTACGCACCATTTCATTAAACCACTATTATTATCTTATAATGTATGTGCCTTGGACATTTTTTTTTAATTTGATTGATGAGACGATTTTGGTTTCGAGAAAGTATAGCGTTTGCACGCAGTTGTATTAATTGCTAATTGACTTGTTTAGCGAAATTTGTTCCTTTGCTAAGGAAGATTTTGTATAGAATAGTTTTTATTTTAAGGCAATAACGGCAAAGCAAGATTTGCAAAAAAGAATTTGAGTTAAGCAACATGGGCCAAAGGCCTTTGGTGTCGCATCAAAATGGACTAGCGCATAAGACAAATTCTAAAGCTTTCACGTCACAAAAAATTGATACTTTCTTCACATTGGTCGCCTCTAGTAGTCAAAAAACATCTCAAAATACACCAGAAAATATTAACGCTCAAAATACACAAACAAAATATTTTACTTTCGACAAGATCGATTCCATTGTCGCAGAGATAAGCTGGTGTCTGTATATTATTTCCACCAGAGCGTCCTTGAACTCGTCTGTGGAAATTAGTGATCTTTTTCGATTGATGTTCCCAGACAGCAAAATTGTTGAAAATTTTAAGATAGGAAGAACTAAGAGTTCCTACGTTATCAACCACAGTATCTCCCCATATTTACATAACAATCTTTTGGATACAGTAAACAAATGTGACGAATTTGTTATATGCTTTGACGAAGCACTGAACGAAAAGCTCAGAAAGGACAAATGGATTTAGTTGCCCGTTATTTGATGAGTCAAAAGGAATCGTTTGCAATAGGTACTTAGAAGGGAGTTCATGGGATCCTCAAAGTCAGATGACATTTTAAAACATTTTGACAATAGAATCCGATTTTTGAAAAAAGAGAAACTTCTTCAAGTATCTATGGATGGCCCAAACGTAAATTTATCTTTTTTAAAGAAATTAAAACAACAGCGAAATGAAATTGATCCGGATGGTACGCAGCTACTAGAATGTGGTGTGTGTGGTCTACATGTAATACATGGCGCCATGAAAACCGGACATACATATTTTTCATGGGACCTGCATATTCTTTTAAGGCATCTTTATTACGTTTTCAAAGATAGTCCTGCAAGAAGAAGCTTATTTACCTCCAAAACAGATTCGAAACAAAACAAAATCTGTTTAGAGAGATGCCTGAACATTTTTGATGAGTTGAAGCACTTTTTTTCTATGACAAATTCAGATTTACCAAAAACAAGGCCAATTGAAAACGTAAAAAAATACTTCCAAGACAAATTGTTAGACTGCAAACTTGCATTTTTCCATACAATTATATCTGATTGTGAACAATTTTTATCAAAATTTCAAGAACCATTGATATTTTACTTTTATGACGATATCCTCATAATGGTTAAAAACTTATTGCATCGCATCGTCAAAAAAAGTATATCAGCGAATGCTCCATAGGATCTTAACTTTTGTCCATAGATCTTTCAAGTGAATCCAATCTTCTGGAAATAAAAAACGTTGACGTTTGAAGCCAAAGCAACAAAAATCATCAGTGCAATAAAACAAAAAGACAATTTTTCGGAAAAAGATATTTTAAAATTTAAACTGTATTGCCGCAAAATTAGTATAAGCATAATATCAAAAATTGAAGAACGTGAGCAGTCTTAATCCTAGAAATATTTTGCAAAACAACGGGAGCTTTGACTGGAATACACAAGGGCTAGTGACTTTTGTGTAACTCAGTGTCTTAACCGCAGTAGCAGGACGGGTGAAATTGCAATCAGGCTCCGAGAGTGTGAATTATTGTCTCTCATGGGCATGCATCAGTCACAATATAATGCTTTGAAGGTGACTTCAGCCACCGATTTCATTCGCTTTTAAAAGAAGATAACGGCGAACTTGAAAAAAGCGATTATGCGATTAACTTCATAGAAGATGCTTTCTATTCCGACGCCGACGGTTTAAAGATGAACAACGGCACAGTCGCGGGCATCTTTTATAAAACTGTGGGATTGGATAAATGTCTAACGACGACAGGACAAAAGGCTAAGCAGACGAAGAAACGAAACCTTGTTGATAAAAACATAAATTTATAGACCGACATACATATGAAGAAGTATTGCCATGCAAAATCCGGACAAGAGTTGATTTTTCAAATTGCGAACTTGAGAAGTGAACTTTTTTCCAAACGGCAATTGAATTTCCATCGAGCAAATAGCCGTACCTAATACTCGTACTTTTATTTCAATTAACGTATTTCTCCATGACATTATTTCAAAGTCATTGATTGCGAATATCAGGTTGTTTTTTATCACCATAGGAAAAATTTATAATATTTCATTAAATGATTTCCTTTAACTTTTATGTCTTGAGATAAGTTTTTTATGAACAATTCAGCTGCAGGTGTATTGTGTTATTTTTTTAAAGTTTTTTTTTTTTGCTAAATTTCAATTTATGCGAATTAATTAAAAAAAAATGTTTGAAAATCGATTTTTGTTTCTGTTGTTCGAAGGCATTTTTTTTTTGTTTCGGGTATTATCCGGTAATAGTTTGTATATAATATGATAAATAAAACCTTCAGGCTTCGATTAAAAGATTTCTGCTCATTTTTGCCTTTTTAGTTTTTTTTTGTCATAACGAATGTAAAGTTATATGCATATCTTAGCCTGTGGCTACAAAGATTTTTTGTTTTTTTCTTTAATTAATTTAGAAAGAGAAGATATGTCTTAAAAATGGTATAAATTACAGTTTCAGAACAAAATCGGGCCATTAAGACAACAAAATAATTTTGTTCGATTTGCTTCATGCAAATACTCCTATGTGCGCCAGGCGTATTGGAATCAGATGTGTAGAAGTCAAGAGCAGTAAAAAAATGCAAGAACTACTTAGGCGTAGTGTTATTTTACAACGGATGAGCTTGCAAGAAAGGAATACAAAATGCGTGTTTCCTAGGGCCTCACATCGTAAGACCTCCGCTGTACACGGTAGTTACGAAACATGCAGGCACCGAGAGAACTCTGGCCAGTGGTGAGCACAAAGAGATCGTAAGTCATGATCAAATTAAACCACAGAGATATTTCCGTGCAGACGTGAGTCCTTCTGCGAATTTGAACCCTATGGCGGTTAGGCATACTACTGCACAACGGTTATTAGAGAAGCTGTGCGGACATGGAAGAAATAATCGTAACCAACTTTGCGACTACTCGTAGACTTACTTTTGTTTGATGAAGTGGAAGATGTCAAAAACGTACGGCAAAGATTCTAGAGATCCATAATAAACTCTTGGCGCAGCTCTTAAAAAAGGTAAAGCAGGCCCCCTTTGAGCTGCGCCAGAATAGAAGTGGAATCAAAAGAGAAAAACTCCGGGTATAAGAGTGAGCCTGTGGCAACCTTAACTAGGACGGCTATCTAACTGTTTTTTTTTATATTTATATTATGCATCAACTGTTCAGACAGGCCCTAAAACCTGGCTTCTCCATGCGTAGTTAGATAAATATGTATCTAGCTCGACCAGTATCTGTATACTATCGGTAGGTATAGAGATGTTTATCGTGCAAAGGCCAAGAAGGCTTATGCTCTTACAAGAATACTGTACCTCAGCAGTCAACTTGACTTCAGAGTAAAGTTCATATGCTACTTGATCATATGCTGAAAGGCCAATCATCGCGTATATATTCATTGTCGTTCAATATAACCCCCGAGTTGTATAGAAATGAATCGGGATTTGGAGAGGCAATGCATTTAAGCTTGTCTCCAGTTGTTCCGAACACCTGAATCCAACTATATAAAGTACTATTCAAACAAATCCCTATAAGTTAAGTCTCAAAAAAAAAAAATTAAGGAAGGAGCGTTATTATATGTAACCTCCTCTTGGTTTTTAATTTAGGTTTTGTAAGCTAGGGCAGCTAGGACGCTTCGGGGAGAGGCAGGGCTCACCAACTTGAAGTGGTGCTCCCGTGAGTTGACTGACGTTTAATGTGGAGTTGTTTAATAATTTTCTTGACGTAAATATTATGTTAAATAAGTTTGTTATGTATATAGTTTTAATTTGTTTTTGAGATTAAATATTTTTATACCCTATTCTAAGGGTATATTAATTTTGACGCATAGTTTGTAACATACCTTAATATTGCCCGTAGTCCCCTAAAAGTTACTATATTTATGATCAGCATCGATAGTAATGTCGATCTAGCCATGTCCGTCCGTCGGCAAAAATTAGGCCTTTAAACTGGACCTAGAGAGCTGAAATTTTAACCATATACTCTCTAGGGTCCCGAAATAATCTAGTTTACGAATTTTTGAAATCCGCCCACAGACACGCCCACAAACTCAAAAAAAAAACAAAATTTTGGAAAAAATCGAATTTTGAGCTAGAAAGCTGAAATTTTTTATATATGTTCTATGACCCCTAAAACTGCTCGGGAAAAATTTTTTTTTCAAAATCCGCCCACTGACACGCCCACAAATAAATAAAACAATTTTTTTGAAAATCCAAAGTTTGAGCTAGGGAGCTGAAATTTATAATATATACTCTCTATGGGCCCTTTATGCTCATGTGTAAATATTTTCAAAATCCGCCCACTGACACGCCCACAAATAAATAAAACAATTTTTTTGAAAATCCAAAGTTTGAGCTAGGGAGCTGAAATTTATAATATATACTCTCTATGGGCCCTTTATGCTCATGTGTAAATATTTTCAAAATCCGCCCACTGACACGCCCACATTTAATTTTTTTTTTTTGAAAATTTAAAGTTTGAGCTAAGGAGCTGAAATTTATAATATATACTCTCTAGAGGCCCTTTATGCTCATGTGTTAATTTTTTTAAATCCGCCTACTGACACGCCCACAATTAAATAAAACAATTTTATTGAAAGACCCAAGTTTGAGCTAGGGAGCGTTTTTTTTGATAAAATCCTTTAAATATTATATAACAAAATATGTAGAGCGTTCTTAACAATTCAACCATACTAAGACTTTGGTCACGCCCACTTATGAGGGATAGGAATAAGAATAGGGTATCCAACAGTTCGCCCAAGCGGACTGTAGCCCGTTCCTATGTTTATATTTCAATTTGTTTTATATACAACTTGGCTTAAAACTAAACTTATTACTATATTTAAAACTTGTCGGCTCAACAATAAGGCTATTTTTTTACAGTCATTACTGTTTGCTTAGTCTAGTTAATTTTTTTTCAATATTTAATGCATAAGGTATTATTTTTAACGAGGTGGTTTAAATGTTTTAATTATAGATAAATACAGGGATCCTCTGTAACGGTGTTGTTGGTTCTCTTGCAGAATGGTGCGTCTTCATTGTGGATGATGTCTTCATATTGGTCGTCTGTGATGGCTCGAACTTGTAGATATCCGCTACTCGGCTCTAGGTGCCGCTGTAGGAGTTGCTGAGCTGTTAGAATCGGATGATTTTCCAGGTGCATGTATTGATCAATTGGGATCAATTTCGCTTCCTCGTATAGCTTCTTTGTCGGTATGAATTTCTTCGTTACTTGGTTCCTCTTAAGTCCGCTACAAATGCGTAGCATCTTCCTTATGAACGTCTAGATTTTTTTATTGCTGTCAGTGAGATTGTGTACCATATGGAGCAGGCATACGTCAAAACTGGTCTGATCAGCTGCTTTTATACCACTAGTTTTGTTTTCTTACTCAGTCCATTCCGTTTTTTGAGTGGCGGGTGGACTAAGAGACAAGTTGGCTCTCCCTGACAACAGTGCTGCTTGTTTGTTGAATTTGAATTTATTCGAGAAGTTCCATTCCCAAGTACTTCGTGGATTGCCTGACTGCTACTTCGGTGTTGTCTGGAGGAATTAACGGCCCATAAATTACCTAAAACCTAGCTTAACTTGATTGTGCGAAGCTTAAGGGACCAACAATTTTAAGACGAATCCGTACGGCAGCTTTTTATGACAATTGATACTCTAGGATGTTTGTCAGACGTTCGCAAGAGGTGGGACAGCGGAAAAACTCTAGATGTTATTTGGCCCCGGCGGGATTTGAACCGTGGACCTGTTGTTTAGTAGTCCGACATACTAACCATTGAGCCACAATTAAAAAGGAGACAACATTAGATCGCGTCGAGTACTTCCAAAAAAATACGCGCGATAGTCGTTTGCGGAATGTGAAAAATATATTGCAGACCTAAAATTGTCGCTAAAGGCCAAGTAGCGTAGTGTCAGCACCAACCGATGCAATGCATCGGTATTTGTTTCTGATTTTTCAACATACTGCTGTACCAAAACAAGAAATGTATCGGTTGCCTTTGTTTCGAAGCCTTTGTTTAAATAAGGTTCGCCAGCGCACAATTCAAGCAGCGATTTCGTGCGACAGCCTTCTGTCATACCTTTCGTTTTTGCAATTGTTCGCATTCTTCACGTTAGGCTTCCTCTTGTTCCAACAGATGCGCGGCCGAAATAGCAACTGGAGCCCACTCTCTTTTAGGCATTTAAATTCAATTTCAATTCTTTACAACTATCAAGCAACAATTGATTATTCAATTCAAAAGAGACAACGACGAAGTACATTCGGCTTGTTGCATGTCGTTTGCTCGCAGCATTGAAAAGATGTGTCAACATATCAACAACTTGCAGAACGATTTTTTCATCACTATGTTAAAAATACCACAATTAAAGTTAGGAGTCAGGAGTTATTTTTAAAATGTCTGATTTTGATATTTCAAGACCAGAAACTGATTCAAACAAAATCCATTTGTTTGAAAATACTACCCACGAAACCATATTAATTTTAATCACAACAATTGCGCTGCTTAGAAGCCCCATCGTTAGTCCTTTTGTGACAGAAACTTACTGCTTTCGTCATGGAAATTGATTTCGAATATTTTTATTCAAATCCACAGAGTTACTTCCTTGTCTGGAGACGAAAGAATAAAAGCAATGAGTATATATATATGAGCAATAAGTATTGAGTCGACGATTGCACACCAAGCCTTAGGAAGTCCGTGAGGCAGTAACTAGTTACTTAAGAAAGGCGACACCCGCAGCATACAAAACAACTCCCAGATGAGAATTATTCAAGTGACAATACCTTAAATGGAGAATTGAAATTGCGAGTCCGACTCAGAGTCGATATGAAAATTCTTTTAACCGTAGAGAAAAGGTTAATAAAAGTAATTCAATGCTTCCATTTCGTTGTGGCATAATAAACCGTTAAAATAAATAAACGTAAGAGATATTTTCTTCTCTTTTTGCAAACAAGCTGTCTGTCGACTTTTAGATTTGTATCGTATTAAGTTGCAGAATGCTAAATAGAAAAATAGAAACGCATTTTACGTATATAAAAACTGCAACCAAAACAATCTCACATTTTATGTGTTTTTATTGAAAGTCAGCCAAACGCATAATAAGTTCGAATGCGCTGCATACGAAAGCACTCGTCGACACAACAAGGAGAGTGAAACCAAATCATTTCACCTAAAATCAGGTCATAGAGTAGAGTAAAAGAAGTATGACTTCAGGTTGACATGCAATGCTGTTAAGTCTGTTGTAAGATACGAGTATCACATTTCGATCCCTGTAGCTAATACACAAAATAATGCCAACGAATTGACTAATACATTTTAAGCAAATTTCTCATCCTTGACTTAGACAATAGGCTAAGGCATTATGCGAACAGCACCGGCAATGAGCTCGCGGATGAGCTATCAAGAAAAGGGGATAAATGCGTCTGGGAGGGTTTTAGTCAAACGGAAGTTATCGGTAGCGACCACAAGAACGGCTTGTCAAAGATGGAGTCACATAGGGAGGCTCAAGGTATTCAAGCCTCTTTGGAACAACTTGAACAAAAAGCAAACTTGGCAGATTTTGAAACTAAGTACAGTCTTGTGCAAATTAATTGGGACAAGCTGATTTTTAATCATTTGGCCATTTTTTTTTTTAATATAATTTGCGAGAACTTAAGCGATTTTAAGTAGCCTTATAATGTGAACATGTTTATAGTCACATATTGCAGGCATCAAGGAAATGGGGATAAGGGTGACAGGATTTATTTATTTATTTGTATTTATGCGGGTTGCACGGAAAATTTATTTTGTAAATAGCAACAAGTGTTTTACTAATATTAAATATGCCCCCCTGTTGCATCGATGAGTTCTTTTACCCTGTTAGCATTGATGATATTAAGGTTCCCCAAAGATTTTTAATTTTTTTTATCTTGGAACTATTGCTGAAATAAACTTGTTTTGTTGTCGTGCAATCTTTTCACATAGATTCTCAATTGAATTGCGGTCAGGTAAGGTGCCAGGCCATTCCATTGATATTGTTCTCCGCGAAGAATTCCTTAGTTTTTTTTGACGTGTGGCACGGAGCAAGATCCTGTTTTAAAAACAGTTTCTTGGGCTATTATTCTCCTTCGAATATTAGGCAGGGGCATCTGTGTCAAAACATCTGCATATTTAGGTTAGGTTTAGGTGGCTGTCGGCAGAAGCCGACACACTTAGACCAATATAGGTCCATTGTGATACCATGTATAATTATCTACTTCAACTCTGTAGATGGGACTGGCCAACGACACGCGGTTGTTCTCAAACGGTCCCCCATCTACGTACTAACCGCGCCCAACGTCGTTTAATTTCGGTGATCTGACGAGAACCGATTAACTCGACGTGGTATGGTCGTTGGTTATCTGCATATTTGGTGCTATTGACCGTGCCTTCGATTCACTTTAAGCTTCCGGTACCTTCAGAGGTGAAAACATAACGTTAGGTGGGCTTCGACAATAACACCAGGTCAGAGATTTTCTTTGTAACTTCTACTAATCTGGACGAAATTTGTTCCAGTTGCGCAGTCTTGACAAAGACAACATCCTCGCCGGACATTGCCTTCCTATGAAGAATGCCAAACTTTTGGCAATCTCGGAAACAGACGCGTGCATATACTGCAATAATAATTGCGTCCCAGAAGACATTAGCCGAATACTTTGGGAGCGTATCACTCGACATAGGAGAAGACGCCTGGGCGCAACTATTTCTTGGTCAGTCTAGAAGAGGTAGCATCGATTGACTGCAACAAACTTGTGAGTTCTTGTAGGGAAATTAAATGCTTTGTTGGTTCCCCCAGGAACCCATTATGGTCTCTAGTATTTCTATGTCAGTACCTTAGATCCAGGTGAGCCTAGCGACGTTTTGGGCATAAAACTCTCCAGCAAAAGTGATCATCGATCAAACAAAAATCAATAACTGGACCATGCACGCTACGTGATAGTAAAAAAGAAAAAGGTCGGGATCATACAACTGCAATTACACCATTTGATTAGCCTCAGTGAAAAGTTATCTGAAACAGGAAAGCCTGTCGAAATTTTTTGGGGTTGAACCGGCGAACTGGTGGGGATGCCATACTTACTTACTAAACGAGCTCCCGACCCGTGGATAGTCTCTACCTGAGCCACTGCAGCCTTCCATCGTCCGTGATACCTGGCACGCTGTTTCCAGTTGTCCAAACCAAGCGCTCTGGCATCCGCGATGGCTTGGTCTTTAAAACGGAGGTTCAATCTTCCTTGTTGTCTCGCACCTAGGGGCTTGAAGTCGAAGATGCTTTTCACTGTATCATTATTAGCCATTCGTTCGATGTGGCCGAGCCAATGTAGTCGACGGGCTTAAGCTTTTCAGATTTCATCCACTTCTTGGTATAGCTCATAGCGGTTGTATCTTAGCCCCCATTCGCACTCCCTTACTTCCTCGAAGTTGCTGCCAACAACAGTGGAATTTGATTAAGTCGGTGGACAGATGGTTGTTTGTTTGTCGAAAGCAAATAGGTACATACTTTGTTTTGTGTTTTTCCATACATAAAGTGGCGCAAGGACATAAGTCCCGAATTCATTTTTCGGGACTTATGTCCCACTATACCGGTGCCGTGAAATAAGGCCTTGCGCACTAAGTCCAATTTGGCGTTATTTCTCTTTCCATTGGTGCTGTTTTCAACAATTTGCCGTTGCACCTACTCCAAATCAAACAGTGACCCCAAGCAGGGGGGTTCCAGGTGGGCAGCATGCCCCCCATAGGCATTGCACTGTTTATAGATTCTATTTGCGATTTCGCAACTAGTCCCATAAACAGTGCAATGCATATGGGGGGCATGTTGCCCCCCCGCAACCCCGTCCCATGGGGTCACTGTTTGATTTGGAGTAGGTGCGAGGTACGGTTCTCCAATTTTTTCTCGGTAATTATGATTTACCTATCAATTTATGAACGTTAATAAAAAAAAAAAATATCCAACTGTTTCTTTCATTCGGGACTTGTGTCCCATTTTCAACGATAAGAATTCGGGACTTATGTCTTCGGGATTTATGTCTTCGGGACTTATGTCCCTGCGCCACATAAAGTCTTCCTCGCATGGGTAACTTTTATAAAATTAAAATATCAGATTTCAACTCAGACGACTCGTCATGCTCCTTCGGTTTTTGAAGTTCCAGAAGTGGGAGTTCCTTGTCAAATTTTTATTTTTTTCATGAGCTCGCTTTATAAAGGGTTGACCAACAGAGAGTATGGATAATCATCTTCGATCTCTATTGAATATTAAAGTTCGGATTATGGCAATTATGGTTGGATCACGACATCTTCTATGTAACCGTCGCGACTCCGATTACAGGTTGACAGCAAAGTGTTCGACGACGTTTTCCAAAACTAGCTGGTCAACGGTACTCTGCGCAGGCACGGACTTAGGATGTAACTGCAGCGCCTTTAAAAACATCGCTTGTGGTAAAATGCGTCTAATAACAGGACAAATCACATCTAGGCAATCTTAATATCCAGGTGAACCTAGCGACACATTTAACATCATAACAGTGAAAAAGTAATGCAAAACTGGGAGTCCGGTCGATGTTTATTGGGGTCAAACCAACCAAACTCACAGGCGGACCAGTAGGGAGGCAGTAAGGTGGGAGGGTTATGTTCCCCTTAAACCTGATCATAACTTTGCCGTTAAGTAAGAAGAAGAATTTTTAATTTTAATTTTTAATTTTGGTGGGGGCATACACCCCCATTTATTCAGCTTAATACAAGCTATTTAGGTCTTAAAAAACTAATTACACTAAGACTTACAGCTAGGGCTTAAAAACTACTTAAAACTAAATTAGGTGGATGGTGAGGGATGGAGGAGGGTAGATTTGAGGGAGGAAGTGCAGTGATTAAAATCAAAGAGGAGGTGGTTAGAATTGACCTTCTGCAACATACGGGATATCGGCTCGTTCAAGCCGTACAACGTGCGACGGGTGGGAAGATAGAAAAGAGGAGGGGATCTTAAATTCCGAGGGTTAGTGTTAAAGGCAATGTAGTTCATAAGATAGGAACAATCAACGGAGCCAGTGAGAAGACGATGTATAAACAGAATGTCAGCCACATCTCTTCTTTTTTCAAGGGTCTGAAGGTTTATTAAATTAAGGCGTTCGTGATATGGTGGAAGGATAAGGTGATTATTCCACGGGAGCCCACGAAGAGCAAAACGGAGAAATCGACGTTGAATGCTTTCGATTCTTGTAATGTGGACCTGGTAGTATGGTGCCCACACTTGGCTAGCGTACTCTAGGAGTGGGCGGACGTAGGTAATGTAAAGGGATTTTGTCACGTAGGGATTGGTAAATTCTTTAGACCACCGTTTGACGAAACCAGGGGCTGAGTTAGCTTTATTGATTATCTCGTCAATATGTGACCGAAAGTTAAGCTCTCTGTCACACAAAACGCCTAGGTCGCGAATGGTTAGAACGGTAACAATGGGTTGGTTGTTCAAATAGTAACATCTGGGGGCAGACTGAATCCGTTTACGTGAAAAAGTAAGAGATTCACATTTAGCAATATTCAGCTCCATAAAGTTTTTTTGACACCAGACCGAAAAACTATTGAGGTCTTGTTGAAGAAGATCAGAGTCGTGTGGAGAAGAAATGATTTTGAAGAATTTAGCGTCATCGGCATAGAGGGAGATGAAGGAGAAGTTGATGACGTTGTCAATATCATTTATAGCCAGAATAAAAATCAAAGGTCCAAGGTGGCTACCTTGTGGAACACCAGAGGTGGCTTTAAAAGGCCAAGAGAGAACAGAACGAAAACGAACATTATAAGATCGGTTCTCAAGGTAAGAAGAAAACCAATTCAATAGTGGGGGATCGAAGCCAAGGAAGGAGAGTTTGAAAAGAATCAAACGATGAGATATTTTGTCAAACGCCTTACTGAAGTCAGTAGCGATTAAATCCACTTCATTGCCACTTTCTAAAGCAGAAAGTGTAACGGAGACAAAGTCAACAAGGTTGGTGGTTGTGGATCTACCTTTAAGGAAACCGTGCTGAAGGGGGGAGATAAGAGACTTGCACTGAAAGGATAATGAATCGTACATCATACTTTCGAAAACCTTGGGTAAATGCGACAGCTTGGCAATAGGTCGATAGTTAGATACGTCATTCTTTGGCCCTTTTTTGTGAACAGGTGAAATGAAGGACGTTTTCCAGATTTTAGGAAATTTCCCAAGAGATAAGGAATGTTTAAAGAGATTGGCAATAAAAGGTGAAAGAATCGCAGAACACTTTTTGAGAAGAATGGCTGGAAGGCCGTCTGGGCCGGGAACAAATTCATCATTGAGATGAAGAAGTCTGTCGCACACCGTGGAATGGTCAAAGGTGGGTAAAATGAATGGGCCAACGGTATAGTTTTTCAGATAACTGAAGTAGGAGTGATCCGGTTCAGGGCAGTCGTCAGTGAAGGACTGCTTGAACACGGTGGCAAAAGAGTTTGCGATTACAAATGGGTCCGTTAAGGACTCGCCTTCAAACAAGAGTGAGGAGGGATATCCATCAGATTTCCTTTTATAATTAACAAAATGAAAAAATGACCGTGGGTCCTTGATGAGGTTAGCTTGAGCATCAGAAAGATAGCGTTGATAGAGACAGTGAAAAAGGTTAGAGAACTGTAAGTACGAACCGAGATAATTCGAATAATCTGTAGTAGTTCTGGTTAGAAGATAGATCGCCCATAGTTTGTTACGTTTATTACGAAGTGAGCGCAGTTTCCTATTATACCACGGAGGGGAAGATGGTGAGATTTTATGGCGCGAATAAGGAACGAATAAGGAAATGCATTTAAAGATTTCGTCATAAAAACGGGTGGCAGCTTCATCAACGGATAAGTTCGAGAAGTTGAGTTCGATTCTGCTCAGAAAGTCATTGATCTTTCGGAAGTTAGCTTTGTGGAAGTCGTAGGAGTACAGGTTAGTTGGAGGCAGGGATTGGGAAGAGGGGTGATAAAAGAAAGAAAGGAGCAGAGGAGGGTGGTAAGCGTCAATAGTAGAATATCGTAGATCTCCCTTCTTGTCACACTTTACGAAATCCCCACTTCTAAATGATAGCTGTTAGGTTTTATTCCCGTGACTGAAAGTAGCAGAAGGTATAGGCCTTACGTTAAATTCCGGAATAATATCAATATGTATGTTGAATAGAGGTAATTATACCTATAACTAATATCTAATTAACCGTATTCAGCCCCGTATTCATTTTGTATGTGGAATCATGACGAACTAGTCAACGAGTAATTTTCTTCTTGGATAATTCCCCGAGCACCAACTTATTTTCTTGGGGCGTACCTCCAACGCCGCTTTGCCAGTAATGAGTCACACACAGCCCAATCCATCTGTCCAACAATAGTGTTTCATCCATCATGTATGCATCACTTACAATCGGATGTCAAGTCGTAAAACAATCATCTCTAAATCTGAAATAGTTTCCTGAATCCCATTAAACAATTAACACAATCTCAAAATATTTTTTATAAATAATATATAATACGACTATATTCCTGGACAACAACAAAGTTGAAATTTATGACTATTAACACTATCCCCAGGCTGTCACAAATATCATGTACGAACAGTAATGGCACGAAGGCGACTCTCTGTTGATTATTTCTTTTATATACGAACAAGATAGACACTAATGCCATGACCGTTAAAGTTTACTACCGATTCGTCATGGCTCATTCAGTAGTGGGATGTGCTCGATGCGTTGACGTTTTTAATTGACATGGTTCCGGGTCTGGAATGAGTGAATATTAAAGCACTTTGTTCGGAATGAATGCAACTATGTTGCGATATTGAAAGTTGGAATGTGTCTCCTCTTCGTCAGGAAGAGAACACGTACTTTCCCAAGCAATTAGCTCTAATTCATGCTAGAATAAAACAAATTACCCGCGCCAAGAGAAAAGACGGCTGCCGTTGGGTCATATTTTTAGTGCTTATGACAATTATTATCTGACAAGAGCAGGGAAGGACAAATTCTGTATGATCAAGGTGGCATGCAACCAATGGGTTGATGTGTCAATAAAATAATGTTTTCGAATAGAATTCAGACAGGGATATTTCATAGGATGCTCGTTGTGCTATTTTTGATATTCAATTGGGTAATGGGTTTTGCGTGCATACAAAGGAAACATTTTGGAATTTCCATTCAGGGGACATACCTCTAACTCAGTCCCCAAAAGACCAACAATTATTAAATTTTACATCGAGGTACATAGGTGTTTAATAACAAAGATGGAATACAAAAGTATTTTCCAAACAAAAGGGGCGTGCAAACCGGCCCAAATCTAAATCGGCCTGCAAGTTTAGAAGGATTTGCGGTGCATAAAAAAAAATCAAAATTTTGGATTTTCCAACTCAGGGGTGTGACAACCGCCGCATACCTGTTACACAGTCCCCAAAATACCTACTGTAAGAAAAAACGTCCGCTTAGTTTGACTTCATATATTTGAGTAAGTAAAGAAAGAATAAGAAATAAGGTACATACATGTGGTATATAATGACAATGTATAAAAGCATTAGAGTTGCCACTTTACGTTATTATATGGAATTATATGGACTGATACTTATAAACCCTTCCTCAACCCAAATGCGCTATCAAAATAACAATCAAAAACTTTCAAAATATGTATTGTAAATTATTATAAGTTATGACAAAATGATATGTTTATATGTAAATTAAAAATTTAGGCAAAACGAATATTTAGCAATTCGCAGCAATCTTTATGTTTTCTAAAACTTACGCTTTTTGTTAGAATATCAGATTTATTATCTGTCGTTGGTACAAACTTTATATCAACTTCATTTCTTAAGGCTACATCTCTGATATAATGGTATTTTATGTCTATGTGTTTGCTTCGACATTTCGTTGATGGATTTTTTACAGCAAAAATGGCTGCTTGATTATCGCAATAGATTTCCGTAGCTCCTTTGGTAATATCCACAAAGCCCATTTCACTTAGTAAATTTCGATGAAAAACGACTTCTTTAGCCCCTTGGCACAGGGCTATATATTCAGCTTCCATGGAACTGAGTGAAACCATTGACTGTTTTTTCGATTCCCATGCAATCGGAGCACTTGAAAAAAATAAAACCAATCCACTATAGGATTTCCGATCCACCACATTTGACCCCCAATCGGCATCTGTGAAGCAAACAAGATTTGAATTAAGTGATTTATAAGTCAACATACCCTTCGGATAAGTTTTCAAATAACGAAGAACATGCTTTGCTGCCGTAAAATGTTCTTGGTGTGGATGGCTGTGAAATTGTGCCAACTTTGATACCGTGTGAGCTATATCTGGCCTTGATATTATGGCTAGATAGGAAAGTCCTCCGATTAAAGCCTGATACTCTTTCACATTGACGCCTGAACAGTCCCTTTTTTCGCATTTATGGAGAGTTGTTCCACAGGGAAGTGGTGTAGATGCTCCTTTGCATTCCTGCATGTTCCAACGTTGCAGCAGTTGGGTGACGTAACTGACTTGATGAACAGTTATCTCCCCTCGTAGTCCTTTTCGATCAATTTCCATTCCTAAGTAGCACTTTATAGGTCCTCTATCATCCGCCTCGATTTGTTCCGTTAACTTTGCGATGATCTCTTTCATTGATGTCTCCAACGTGCATGCCAGTATAATGTCATCTACGTATAACGCCATGATGTTGACTTCATTTTCTCCCATCCTGACATAAACGCAACTGTCGGCTTTGCATCTTTTAAATCCCATACTGGTCAAAACCGAATTTATTTTGGTGTTCCAATTTTTACCAGATTGTTTAAGTCCGTATAACGATTTTTTAAGTTTACATACTTTATTAGGATAACTTCCGTCCACAAATGATTCCGGTTGCCGCATAAAAACTTCTTCTTCTAGCTCTCCATTCAAGTACGCTGCAACAATATCAATATGATTAACAAGTAGTGAATATTGAGCGGCTATCGCTAGAATCAAACGAATAGTTGCATGCCTTGCCACAGGTGCATACGTTTCAAAATAATCTTCTCCTTCCTTTTGAAGAAATCCCTGCGCAACTAACCTGGCTTTGTACTTACTTATAGATCCATCTGGGTTTGATTTTGTTGAAAATACCCATTTCGAACCAATAATGTTTTTTCCAGGAGGGCAATCAACTAACTCCCAAGTTCCTCCTTTCATTAACGCTTTATATTCGTTAGCCATGGCATTTCTCCATTGTTCTCCATTTACAGATTTTAGTGCGTCTGTGACTGTAACCGGGTTCGCTACTACTCCAAAAAGAGTTTCTGTTAATAGGGAGTTAAAACACTTTTTTCCGCTCCTCAGTGTTCTAACTTGCCTCCGTTCCACATCTTCGCCAGGGAAATTTGAAGTAGGATCTTTTTCTTCCAAATTCCCTTCCTGACCGTCTTCAATTTCAGGTGCATCCTCTACTGCATCTTTATCAACGGCATTCGCCTCCATATCTTCAACATATAGAAAAAATTTGTCATTAGGATCCAGTTTATTTGATTCGAATCCTTCCACAGAAAAAATGTCCTCAAAAAAGTGTACGTCCCTGGCTATCACTACTGATCTAGTTTTCCTGTTGTACAACCTATATCCTTTTGTCGAATCCGCATAACCTACAAACGTAAGCTGCCTCCCCTTCGGTAGAAACTTGGACTGGTGTCGTCCTTTCTCGAGTGCTACTGCCTCACAACCGAACGTCCTAAAATGCAACACAGACGGCTTTTTACCCTTCCACCGCTCGTAAGGTGTCATCTTATCTAAAACCTTGGTTGGTGAACGATTTCTTATGTAGGTAGCTGTGTTGATTGCCTCGGACCATAAACTTTGTGTAAGCTTCGATGACTCCAGCAGACAACGTGCCATTTCCACCAGCGTACGATTGGCTCTCTCTGCAATGCCATTCTGCTGGGGAGTGTAGCTTACGGTGGTTTGATGAACGATACCATTTCGGGATAAGAAATTTTTGAACTCGGAACTAAGATACTCCCTACCATTATCGCTTCGAAGACATTTAAGCTTATAACCTGTTTGCTTTTCGGCTTTGAATAAAAAGTTTTCAAACGCAGAAAATGCTTCTGATTTATTTTTAAGAAACTGAACGTGAATATATCGCGAATAGTCATCTATGAATGTTATAAAATATCGGGACCCACCTTGCGACGAGATCTGCATAGGACCGCAAATATCGGTGTGCACCAATTGAAGTACTTCCGAAGAATTGACGTGGGGAAATACCGGGAAAGGTTTTGCACTTATTTTGCAAATTGCACAGGTGGTACATGAAATATTTGATGCAGGATTCACTTTCAAACCGCGTACCATATCACGTTTCGACAGCAGCAATAAGTCTTTAAAGTTTAAATGTCCAAATCTTTTATGCCACAAGTGTAGATCAGAACACGAACTTTTTAATCCGACCACAGAATTAACATTTTCTTGTGTACATTCCAAAAAAGTTTTTTGATAAATTCCATTGACTAATTCGCAAACAAACAAAATTTCACCAGTTCCCTTTTTCACGAATGCCTTTTTGTCACTAAATTCTACAATATTCCCATGGCTTATGGTCTTACTCACCGACAGAAAATTAGCATTTAATTTCGGTACGTATAATACATCTTTTAACAGCAAACTATCGTTTTTTCCGGTTTCCACCTTGACATTTCCAATCCCTTTTGCTGTAACATAATCACCCGACGCCAACATAACATTTTTCTCATAAGAGTGTAGTGATGAAAACAGTTTTTGGAACTGCTCATGTGACATGACGCACCGCTGTCTAAAATCCATGTATTGTAATTGCGCGCTTTTTCTTTCACAGGCGACTGTATGACTGCAAGAACTGAAAGAGACGACTCATTATTGCTACGGTATCTACATTGTGAGCGAATGTGACCCGCTTTTCCACAACTGTAACATTTAAACTTACGTATGTCCCGTACGCTAACATTTTCTAACCCTTTCAAATTTCGACCTTTTACTTCTCGTTCACCAAACACATTTTTTTTCTCCGCCCCCCTTTTCCAATGAGACGATTTTGCCGCAAATACATTTTCGCAATTAGCCACATGCTTCTCCCCACGCCGCTGCATCTCTTCGATAACCCTAACCTTCAGCTGCTCCAGATTTGGCAAATTATCTCGGCTTTCCATTGCTACCACAAAGCTATCCATTTCCTCGGGCAAACTACACAAGAAAAAAATGCTAATGAGGTCATCCGGAATTTCTACCTTTATTTCCTTCAGATCATCGACGGTTTTGCAAAATTCGTTTACTTCTATCGCAAATTGTTCTCCAGGCTGCAGGCGAAACCGAACCAGCTTTTTAAATAGCGCGACTTTACGTGCAGGGCGATCACCGAGATGAACTTCTCGCAGGGCATTCCATGCGTCTTTGGCAGTTTTGCTCTTTTTCACATGTATGAGTTCCGATGGCTTTACACACAATATTACAGTCGCAAGTGCTTTTTGATCGACAGTTTCCCACCTGGTCTTCTCCGCAGTTTCAGTAGGGCACTTTATTATAATAGGATTCCATAAATCCAACGTAATTAACAGACTTTTCATCTGTATTACCCACGTGGCGTAATTCTCCGCGGACAACTTTTCTATTTGAGCAATCGCACTCATTTTCCTTTTAATTTATTTTTTACCACCGACAAAATCAAAAAATACAAAAAAAAATCAAATCCGCACTTAATCTGGGCCCATAACCCATGTAAGAAAAAACGTCCGCTTAGTTTGACTTCATATATTTGAGTAAGTAAAGAAAGAATAAAAAATAAGGTACATACATGTGGTATATAATGACAATGTATAAAAGCATTAGAGTTGCCACTTTACGTTATTATATGGAATTATATGGACTGATACTTATACCTACAATTATACATTTTTGTTTTTTAATAATCAATAGATAAACAATAAAAAGTTGGTATGCATTTGGATAATGTTTTAACTGTCAAAATATTTTGCAAGATATTACTTTATGCCAACGCACTGTTAAAATACCTACCAGGTTTTCCCACTGCCGGCTTTACTTTAAATAGCCCACTATTTTTCCATTTGACAGATGACAAGTAAAAACCACGCCATTAAAAAAGAAAGAAAGATACACCCCTCAACAAGTCATCGAAATTGCTAAAATTTGCTTCAAAAATGGTGGACATTTCGCTAACATTTCGAAGAGTTTGAAGTTTTGTCTTTCGACGTGAAGCATATTTTCGCCAAGCAGTTGTTAATTTGACCTATTGCGACAAGTTATTGATACGAAGTCTTACCCGTGACACAAGAAGAGCTGAAAATAATTCTTCCATAGCTCAAAGTAAGGCCGAAACACAGGGATATCGATTTTATCTCGGTCTCAGATGTAGCAAAAAACACAACCCCTACTTTTGAACAAAGACTTGTGTCATAAATCCTAAAAGGTTCAGATGACGCAAGAACTTGTTGTATCAGCAGCGAAACCATTCACTTTTTTCTCGCAAAAGAGCAATGGTTTAGCTGCTGATGGAAGTTACCTGGCGGAGGCATTTTTCAAAATGGTTATCAAAATAAGCCGTTTACGTCGTGCGATTAAATACGACTCTTTCTTTGGGCCCGTCAAAGGATGTGCTCCCAAGTAAATAAATGGTAACATTAGAGTAAATTTAATCAAAAGAGCCAGGATCTGCAGAAGAGGTCGTGGAGCTCAGTTCGTTAGTATTGGGTTTTAGTGTTAATGGAAAACCTTCCACCACGATTGGTAGACTCAGTACATCTAGGGATTCACTAAAGATGTGTCTGAGAATTTTTTAAGCAAACGCTTTGCTCCACGTCCCTTCAATTCTGATCATAACTTCGCCATCAAAGAAGAAGAACAAAATACAGCATTGCACTTGTGTTAACATCTTGCACTCAAACTGTGAATGTGGTACGGTATAAAGACCATAGAAAAGTCTTAAAAAAATATGTCCCGTCTGTCTGTTCTTTTCCGGCTCTCCTGCCTTAATATGGACAGATTTTCTTCAAACTTTAAACTCGCAACCCATAGATAGTCACTTTCTGAGACACTTCCATCCTGCTCAAACTAAGGCGCGCTGACTCCAGTTGTACAGAATAAAGGCTCTGTCATTGGCTATAGCTTGGTCCTTAAAACAAAGATTCTGTCTTCCCAAATGGGAGCTAGAAGTCGAAGATCCTTTTCCATCTACCATTATCCACTAGCAGCTCTATATGGCCGAGTTAATGTAGTCGACGTGATTTAGGTGTTTGGACTACATCCACATCATGGTACAGCTTTCAACGTTGGGGAATGTATATTATCATCAATTTGACCTTAACCAAATGAGGTTAGGTTAGGTTAAATAATTCATACAACACTAGGCACCAGACTGGGTCCATTGCGATCCCTGCAGAATCAATTGATCAAAAAAATCAAACAGAATACAAAACCTTAACGCTTTCTTTGGAGAAACAAATGTGGCCATAATGCCTTGGATACTCTGTGTCCAGCGGCATCGAACTTCCTGCCGCCATATTCGTTCCGCAACCTCGGTATATCGTAGAACTTCTTTTAGTGTGAACTTGGTTCGTTCTATACACGCTGTCGTTGTAAAACGTTGTCAAGATTTCCAGAGCGCAGAGTTGGACATCATTGTGTGGTCTTATACAGCTTTTTGGACAATTTTTCGGAGACATTTATGTTTGACGCCGATTTTTGCAGCTTTTTATGATTGCTTCTATGTAGCTTCACTTAAAGTTGCAGTCAACTATTACGCCAAGATATTTGTATGTTTAAATACGTTTTTAATGTACTCGTACATGGAGCAGTTGTAATCGTCGTTTATGTTCTTCTGTCTGGTCCCAATTCCGATCCTTGTGGGACACCATATGTTGCTTGTTCGCTTTAACTAATGTGGTTTGATATTTTTACTTTAAAGCTTCTATTCTGTAGATAGTTCGAAAACCATGCTAAGATATTGTCCCTCACTCCTATTCTCTCCAGTTGTCTTAGTATTTACTTGTGGGTCAGTGTGTAAAATGCCCTTTTGAAGTCTATGAACAAGAATACTGAGTTATGGCTTTTATGTAGGCTGGAGTACAATCTATCGGCGAAATATCCAAGTAATGGATTAATGCATTTATTTTTCTGGAATCTGAACATACCAATAAACAATAAAGCCTATTTACTGCGGTATATATTGGTCGCACAATCCAAGTTTTAAGAAGAAGGCAATCGATGCCTGGTCAATGCTCATATTTAAAATTTTTGTTATGGCTGGAGATAGAGTCTCTATGAGTTAAGCTTTAAATCTTTTGGTCTAATCTCATCTATCCCGGCGGATTTGTTGTGTTTTAAGGAGTTAGTGATATTCTTTCCTTCTTGAACGGATACAGATTCCCCAAGCATTGAACGTTGAACACTATTATCGGTCCTTTTTGTTCAAAACTTAATTTGTAGCAAAACTAAAAAATATCATTTTTTTTCGAAAACAAACAAAAGAACACTTAATTCTTATTCAAAGTAAATATGTTTTTAAGGACTAGTACAAGTATAGTTGGTAAACTATATATTTTACAAAACTATTAACAAACAAACAAAAAAAATAACATTAAAAACTTTACTTTAAAAGCGCCTTTATTGCCTTAGCGCATGCATTGCCTTAGAAATATAAATAGTTCATATTATAAAATTATAAATGTGGGATCTTTGTACCAATAGCATAATTAATATCAGATAGAAATTCCGGCAAATCTTTTAGATACGAGTAAATACAGTTTTTTTAGAGTTCAAAAGTTAAGTTTTTAAGTACCTTTTAGAAAAAATCAAAGATTCGACAACCATATTTCGTTTCTTTTTGAAACCAAACATTTTGCAGCCATTATTTTTTCTGCTGTCTCTATTTCAAAAGAGTTTGTCTTCTTGTTCTTTGTCAAGCTCAAATCTGAAAAAATTCCAGACCGATTCCAGATTCCAGTCAAATTCAAACACTAACACATCTGAAGAAATGGGTACTTGTTGGGTATGGTAGAAAAGAATCTAAGTTGGTGTGGGAAAGTGAGTAAAGATTGAATATATCTGTGGCCACAAGCAAAAACCGCTTAAGTTCAAAAAATCCATTTTCGAGAAAGGCACTTTGGAACTTCTTTTTAAGTCTGGAAAAAACTGACCAGTTTAAGAAACAAAAACTATACAGATTCTAATAGAGGGCTTTTACCGAATTTGCCTAAACTACTTTTCCTTTCTTTAATTTGTTTATTTTTAATTTTATTGCAAAAAACGTCTTTTAAGTTGTGTTTGCAAAATTAATTATACACCTTGTTGCTTACCTATATCATTTAAACTCTTATTGCAAACTGAAAATTTCCGTTCATGTCTTCTTAAATAAGATAAGCTGTTTTTGATTATATTTTTTTTTGTAAACATTAAATGAATAATAATTTAAGAGGAATTCACAATAACAAAAACACTTATTTAAATAAAAAAAAATTAATAAAAATGAATAGATAGTTCATTGAAAAGCTCAAAGATAAGAACTAAAACTCTTCATTTTCATCTGAATCAATTAAATCAGGATGTATGTCAGCACACGGTTGCATTTCCGTATCCAATTTGTTGTAGAATTCAAGAAATGCAGGATCGATAAATGAAAATAAGCTTAGAAGATCAGCTTTTTTGGCAATTATTAGATTTTTTGCTGGTGAGTATGGAATTTCACTTAATTTTAGTGAGTTAATATCACACTTTGCCACATTAAGTACTAAAAAAGGCTGATTTTTATCCAGAGTACATTTGTGTTCAATCTTTCCAAAATTGTCTTTGTTGTACGAGGGCGGGTCAATAAGTCCGTGACTTTTGGAATAAAACACAGATTTTTTGATAAAAAAAAATTTTAATTTTTCAACGTAGTCTCCCTTGAGCTCTATAAACTTTGTCCAACGCTTCTCCAATTTTTGTATCCCTTCCAAAAAAAATGATTTGTCGAGGTCCTCAAAATAGGCCTTTATTTGCGAGATGACTTCATCATTGGAGTCAAATCTTTTTCCACCAAGCCATTTCTTCAGGTTTGGGAACAAGAAGTAGTCGCTTGGAGCCAAATCTGGAGAATAGGGTGGATGAGGGAGCAATTCATAGCCCAATTCATGGTTTTTTGCCATGGCAACTGCACATGTGTGCACCCTTGCATTGTCTTGGTGGAAAAGAACTTTTTTCTTGGCCAAATGAGGTCGGTTTTTTTTCAAATCGTCATTGAATCGGTCCAATAAGTTGGCATAATATTCCCCATTGATTGTTCTTCCCTTTTAAAGGTAGTCAATGTGGATTATCCCGCGTGCATCCCAAAAAACAGTCGCCATAACTTTATTGGCTGACAAACCCACCTTGGCCTTCTTTGGCGCCGATTCACCCTTAGAAACCCACTGTTTTGACTGATGTTTGGTCTCTGGTGTGTTGTGATGGATCCATGTTTCGTCCACGGTTACAAAACGGCGCAAAAACTCCTTCATATTGCGATTAAACAACGCCAAACCTTCCTGTGAAGTTGTTACACGATTGCGTTTGTGGTCGACTGTGAGCAAACGCGGCACCCATCTTGCGGAAAGCTTTCTCATGCCCAAATGATCATTCAAAATTGAAACCACTGAGCCATGCGAGATCCCTACGGCTTCCACAATCTCTCGCACTTTCAATCTTCGGTCGGCCAACACCATATCGTGAATTTTTTCGATTGTTTCGGGTGTAGAGACCTCAACTGGGCGTCCAGGACGTTCGGCATCTTCAGTGCTTGTACGGCCACAACGAAATTCAGTAAACCACTTTTTTACCATTGAAATCGATGGTGCAGAGTCCCCATAGTATTTTTCAAGCTTAGCCTTGGTCTCGGTAATGGTTTTTTTTCGCTAGAAATAATGCTTAATAAGCACACGAAATTCACTTTTTTCCATTTTCTCCTCAAATTAGTGAGTAGTCTGATAAAAATAGCTGTCAAACACAAACTAACTGACGCAGCAAGTTTAAATTTTGACAGGAGTCAACTGACAGATGCCTGTTGACAGGAGCAGTGTTGCCGTTTCAGTAAAGAGGTCAGAAATTCAAAAAGTCACGGACTTATTGACCCCCCTCGTATCTCAACCATCTCACTTTATTCCATACAAACTTGTTGGAATCTTCATCCCGGCTCCTCCACAAAAGTTTTGTTTTTGAAACAGAACCAAAATCGAAGAAATTATGGCTGTTCATTTCAATTACACTGAATGGGTTTTTTAAACCCACTATTCGGACAAAATTATACCAATCATGAGGATGATGAATCCGTACCTCTGTTCGTTTCTTTTTTTTCTATAAGTGCATGATCTACGTCACACTCCATATGAGTGTGACCTGGCTCTAAAAATGTATGATATATAGCCTCAATGCTGGAGTTGGCTTCCAAAAATGTTAAGAACATCGTGCTCACAAATGAATTTTTATTTTAACCGCCACATGAATCACTGTAGCAAATTAAATGTCTTACTTGTTTGTCTGCGCTTGCATTTTGCATATGCTTTAGTAAACATGATGCAATTTCATTACCACCTCGCTTAGAAATTGTCTTATGCCACATAAAACAATACGGAGTATTTGAGGAAAAGTCGTTTACAGTAAGATTATACGTCCACAACTGCCGTTTTTAAAAACTTACTGAATTTAGGAGGTATGTTGTCGGCATGCACTTTTGAAGGTCAAATGCAAAAACCTTCACTCCAGGATTTCCTTTGGCCAGTATTTTGTCTTCCCTTTTAGAGTCGTATGCCAAGTCCGTATTGCAAGTTCCTTGGCCCCATCACGTTTTGCTACTTCTATTTTGTTTTTTAGAGTGTCACACCTGTTACAAGTGTCGATGCTTAAACCACTTTTGACAGACACGAATCTTTTCTTTCTCGTAATTATTAATGAAGTACTTTATGCGATGCGGTTATCGGTTTCGGGGCGAATCACACTTTTTTCAATGTCTGTGATTTCTTATCTTCTATTTCTATCAAAGGTCCGATAAAAAGCATTCTTTGGTTGAACGTCCCCAGTTCCCAATATGATTTGAAAATTTCCTTCTGTTTTTGAAAATTAATTTTGTCGACAGTTTTTAAGAGGCTCACATTTTCTTGCCTCAACCACTCCAGTTTTTCGAGTGTAAGATTCTCCTCTATTTCTTTTTTTTTTGCAATCACTTTACTTGAATCATATTCCGATTGGTTTTCAACTAAAGTATGTCAGTAAGAATCAATCAAATTTTCCTCTACATGCCTACACATCTGCAACAGTTCTTCATCAGAAGAATCTGACGAAATGACCATGTCTGCAAGCTCGAAATTAGGATCACGTACAAAGTCATCTGAACTGAAATCATCTTCAAATTCTGTATATATATTGCCACCAAACTGTTCAAAAAGTATATCCATATAATATAGATGACTTTGTTTCGTTGATCACGGGTTCAGAAAACAACTTACCGTCAGATCCTAATTGACCAAAAAGCTCAATTTATTTATTAATATAATTTCTTTACGTTTACCAAACACGCCTTTTCTAGCAAGATTTAAAATTTGTAAGGCTTGTTAATAATTTTCACTTTAATTATTCTCAAAACACTTTTATCACAATAAAATTCATTGACATTGACACTTATTTCACTTCACAAAGCACTTATATCAACTGAAATTTCATCCTTGCATTCTAAAAAACGCCTTAACTCAACTTAATTCTGTTGTTCCTAGAATTTTAATTTTTGTAAAACCGCTTACCCCACACAGTCTCCTTCGAAGTACCCAACGGAAATTCGCAAAAAACTTTGTTAAATTTGGAATAAACGCTTAAGTCGAGTTAAGCCGTTTTCGGTAGAATATGAATGATTAATTTTTTAAAAATTTTTTAATTTGTAAAAGTGCCTTAAATCCACATAAGCCATTAGCTATTTAGTACCGAAATTTTGTTATTCCGAAATTCTTTTGTGAGTTAAGCGGTTATTTTAAATGCTTTTAACTATCAGAACGACTTAAGCGGTTTTTTCTTATTGGTTTATTTTAATGAAAAATAAAATTAAAAATCCAGGATTTTTTTCTATAACAGAACAAAACATGCAGATTATGATGGAGCACAAAACTGACTTTTGTCTAAAATCGACTTAAGCGGTTATTGCTTGTGGCCACAGATATGCACTTTCGTTTTTTTTTCAAGAAAAATTCCAAGATTTATGTTGACATTTCGTGCTGAAAAAAAATAGCAAAATAGACTTTTTTAGTGCGTAGCAGCGTAGCAAATTGGAAATCGCGTAGCAATTTTGCTACGATCGTAGCAAAGTGGCAGCGCTGTTGATAATCACTGCCTCACTGCTATTTGAATCCTCTCCTGTTTTTGCCAGCTCATCGGCCACCGCAGTGCCCTGGCACCCAACACTCACTCGGTTCTGTCCGCATAATGTCTTGAGCATTGTGCGGCAGCTTCTCATTATTTCGGAATTGATGTTAACTTCCCACAAACACAGGACCAAAAATGCGACAAAGTATTTTTCTTTCGAATGAGTCCATTACTATACACTCTCCTTTCCTGCCTATATTCCAGCACTCGGGCACCGCCAGAAAGGGAGAACTGGCAGGACCAGTGTTTTGTACCACCTGCACTTTTTCTTTTGAGTCAGGAATTTTGGACCAATGTGTTACCAAGCCCAAGTAGAAACGGTTTCCTAGTGTAATTCTGCCTCGAAAATCTACTAAAGTGGATGTTTACTCCGAGGCAGGTCAATTGCCTATAAACATAGCTGCTAGTCGGTGAACAAACACTTGTTTGTTTTGTTGACAGAATATACAATTCATACACATACTTCGTTTTGTTCTCCTTGACTTCAAGAACTACCAATTTCGCAAATATGTGTCTTGACAGTGTTTTTTTTATGCACTACTTAGCTGTTTTAAGTTCCATGGGTTTTTCAAAGGGAATGATGGCAAGGAAATTTTTTAATTTATTAAAAAAATAATAATACATAAAATCTTTTGTATTGAAAATTAATAACTTAATCCAATAAATTTGAAACAAATAAGTAATCCAAATTCTTTTCTTTTCAGGTAAGTCAGCGTTTTGAATCTGACCATTGAACCATGTCAGTAAGTACCTATATATGTACATTGAACTCCCTCTTAACGGACACCCCTCTTATGTGGACGATTCCCTTAAGCGGACAATATAAAGTGTGATGGTTGGCTTTTATGATTTTGTTTGAGTTTTTCTCGTCTAAAGTGGACAATTCTATTAAGAGGACATGGACAGTATTTTCATTTTCATTTGGTAAAAATATTCTCTTAAATGGACATTTCCTATTCACATAAGCATGTCATTTGTGCAACTGTAACAGCAAGCGCGTGGCGCATGCACATTATATAAACAGTTTTCGGTATAGATACACACACGTACATAAGTAACATCACTATGATATTTTTCGCAGCAAACATAACGTCGGTTTGTCAACCCTTAGACCGGGGCATCATCAAAAATTTTAAAGTTTTTTTTATCGGGAACAAGTTTTAAACCAACTTATTGCTAAAATGGATCACGTTGGTAATGTTAGAGAGCGTTCTTCAGGAATTACTGTGCTAGATGCCATTAATTGGGCTGCTGCAGCCTGGAGCAAGGTTTCTCAAGAAACGATAAACAATTTTTTTCAAAAAATCTGGGTTTTTACGAAATCCAACCACCCAAATTGAAGACCTTACTTTAGGGGATGACATACTAATTGATCTGTTTTAAAAATGTATCCACGCTAGTCAGACAAACCGTCTGCAATCAAGTTGATTACTTAAGAGTGTGCCGCATGCGACAAAAAAGCTCAGACTGATGAGCGATGGAATGAGAACTTGAGGGAAGATGTCTTAAGCGTTATAAGTGTGAATGACAAAAGTAACGATCATTGGACATGGCTACTTCGGAAGCAAATACTGAAATAGATTGTTACTCTTACAAGAAGGCGTTGAGCGCTTGCGAATCTTTGTGCAAATTCGCATTAATAGCTGGGGATGAAAAGGCAATGCAACTGACATCTGTTCTTCGATCTCACTGAGTCAGTGGTAGCTAGCGGTTGTAATCTTCATCAGAGCCGGATTGAAGATTTCTTAAAAAAATAATTATGGACTATGTTTGGAAAAATAATTATGAACTATGTTATGGACTATTTTTGAAAAAGCGAATTAAATAAAACGATTTTGTGTTCTTTTTTAAACTTTCATCATTTCATTCAAAAAAGAGTGTATTGAACCATAGAGAGAAGTACTCTCACCTTTCCTGTGGTCATTGATGACCTGCTTCATCGTTTAAGTAATTTATGATTCAAAAAAATAGGGATCGCCGATGACAGATACTCCATTATAAAGAGGCAAACGAAGTCAGTACAAACCGCCCTTATGACAGCCCTAGACGGGTGCACCAGGGAAAATCATTCCATCAATCTCTGAGAGATTGTAATCGTTCCTTTTACTAAAAGAAGAAAAACTAACCTAGGTCGAATTTCAGAATTTCACAACATCACAATACCAACGGGAAAAAACCACAGTGTATGAATGTGTCAACTTTATTTACATCTCTGGCAATAAAGGCGCCAACAACCATAAACTCAGGTAGCTATGAATGCCCCTAGCTCAAAATACCATTGACTCCAAATATGTCAGGCACACTCAAACACCCTTCAAACACCCGGCTTAAAGAATAAAACTAAACTATTATGGGTCCCGGGACATGCGGAAGTTGTAGATAATGATAAATTTGTTTATTTATCTGTTTTGTCTTCAAACAGAGTAAAGAAACTGCAACAGACCACTAATACTTAACAAAACTCCAAATGCATACACATAATTAACTACCTACGAGTAAGTTCAATTCAGTTAAAAGATGTGATTTGAAAACATCTCTTCTGCAATATTGGCACAATCAATAAATTCATTATTCGAGACTGAGTTTGCTTGTCTTAAGCATCGCAAAATTGCCTCATTAGATCCTTAATTATCTTTATGGTATAATACACGAAAATCATTATGAGATCTAAAGAGGTATGAAGGGCAGGTAAATCCAATCATACCTCTAATTAACAAAAATAATGGAAAAATATTTTCGACGTGATTCAATACTTTGTAAACCGAAAAGCAGACAGCGACAATTATAAGAAGGTCTGGAATCAATCAATTCCCGATCTGTGAAAACGTGAAGTGATAAATAAGTTATCGTTTCAGTTTTCACAGCAGTTTTTGATTTTATTACTTCACGAACGCGTCTTATGCGATTCTCGAACGCTTTATGAAAAATGTCTGTCAGAGTGTGTAGTAAAAAGTACTAAATGATAAATCCTGTAACTTATGTGTCATTTTGAAAGATTTTATTTATTTTAGTTGCGTTGTGAAATGTCGGAAATAATTATACGTTTAGTTATTAATAATAAACCGTATTGAAGGTTAATTTATATTGAGTTGGTGCTTTGCCGTGAAAAAAATTATAATTAATTCTTTCCGTTGGAAGAAACTGAGGACTCTGCGACGATCCCTTCCAAATGGACAGAATACATTCGACGTAGCTACTGAGGAGCACTTCATTCAGCTGTATAGATTCCCGAAAGCTCTATGCATGAATTTAATAAATGAATCAAGCCATCCCTTGATTCAACTCAACGTAGAAGTGCGCTTCCATGCCATATCAAAGTGTTGAGTGCTTTGCGTTTTTTCGCCAGTGTTGTTGTTGTGTGTGCTGTTGGTCAAAATACTCTATCTTCTTTGTCTGTCTCAGACATCAGTGAGTTGCTGTGTTACCGAGATTTATATTGCGTTATATAGAATAGCTCATAAATATGTAAAGTTTCCAACTATAGAAGAATTTTCAGCTATAAAGGCGCAATTCTTCGAACAATTTGGCTTTCCGGGTGTAGTTGATGGAACACACATTAAAGTATCTGCTCCAAGAAGAGAAATTGAACGCGTATTTTATTGTCGGCAGTTGTAAGGCAGACATTCGATGAACATTTTTAGTGCTAATGCACAATACGGAGGAACAGCCCACGACGCAAACGTATGCACCTATCAAGAATAAAGTCAACTCTTGAAAGTCTGTATACCGAAGGAGAATGAAACTTTTGCCTGCAAGGGGATAGCGGTTATGCATTCCAGCATCATTACAGCCACGTGCGAAGCAGAGAACAGATATAACGCAACTCATAGGCAGACAAAGGCTCTTGTTGAAAGAAGTAGATATTGGTATACTAAAGAGCAGATTTCTAACAAAAGAAAAGAGTATTGTTTTATAGTCCAGCTATCCTAAGCCTTTTTTTTTTTTTTTTTTTTTTTTTTTTTTTTTCGATCTTTCTTGATTGGTCATGATTATTTATTTATTTATTTTTATTTAAATATATAATGTTCTCTGTACATATAAGAATCAGATTCTTTTAGCTTATACAGGAGTTTGTAAACAGTTAACAGCACAATAGCAATAATGAAAAATAAAAATCCGAAACAAGATTAAGTAACAGAAAAATTACAAAAAAATTACAACGAATACCATAGAGGAGAAGCTTCAATTTTGACTGGATAAAAACGAAAATGCAGATAATAGAAAATTCTTTCTTTGGTTGATTTTCCGTCTAACATTAAGAGGTAAATTATTCCAAAGACTAACGGCATGAACAAAAAATTGTCTACGGGAAGTTAAACATGTATGAACGGGCGGGATTAAAGAAAAGCTACGACTGGAAAGCGGAAATACGATTTTCTCAAATAAATAAGTTGGCTGCCGCGTATGGATAAGCTTATGTAGAAAAACGATTACTCTATAGTTTAGAAGACTCTGGAGATCGCATCCGAGGAGTTGACGGGTGAAAGTGGAGACGTGGTCGTATCGTCTGAGGTTAAAAACATATCTTGCAATTGAGTTTACTGCAACTTTAAGTTTCCTAAACGACTCTGAGTCGCAGTCAGCAAATAATTCGCAACCGTAAGTAAAAACTGGCACAATGAGTGCTTTAACGAGTCTTAACTTTGTTTTAACCGGAAGAGAGCCTCTGGTTAAGGACAGGCCACGAAGTGCAGCATATATTTTACCTACCACGCTGTTGATGTGGTCATTCCAACTAAGCGAGTTGTTAAGGGTAATTCCTAAATTTGTGGTTTTACAAGCAAATTGAATTGGCGTGTTATTAAGCAAGATTTTGGGGATGGACTGTAACTGTAGATGTCGTTTATAAATCGGGAGAATCTTGGACTTGGAGGGATTTAGGCTAAGATGATTTTGGGTTGCCCATGTATATACCGAAGACAGATCGTCATTGATTTTTTCAGCAGCCTCCGCCATACTCTTTATTTCAAAACTGTAGTAAAGCTGCACGTCGTCAGCGTAAATGTGGAATTTTGAATAACAGATATATTGAGACAAGTCATTAATAAACATAGAGAACAGAAGAGGGCCGAGGATCGACCCTTGGGGGACACCCACATGAGTGGGAAGATAGGCAGACTGCACTCCGTTGTAAGACACTGATTGGACACGACTGGTGAGGTAAGAATGTATGAGTTTAATTGAAGTCACGGAAAAATTAAAGAACATTGAAAGTTTGTTACATAACAGCACAGGATTTACTGAGTCAAATGCTTTGGAAAAATCTAACAGAGCGATCAAAGTCAATTGATCTAAGTCAATAGCCTCCCGAATATCATCGGAAACTTTGAGAAGTGCTGTAATGCAACTATGGTTAGATCGAAAGCCGGACTGTAGACATGTGAGTAAATTGTTGTTATTAACATGGGTTCTGATTTGCTGATTGATGATAGACTCGAGGACTTTAGACAGATATGGAAGAATGGCAATCGGTCTATATTCAAGTACATTGGACTTTTTAGGGATGGGTATAATTTTAGCTTTTTTCCATTCTAGTGGGTAAGACGACGAAATCAGTATCGTGTTGAAAATATGCGTTATATGGGTAATAATGAAAGGGAGAAGTATTTTTACAAAGTCTGGGTGAACATTGTCAAGTCCTACGCATTTTGATTTAAGCCCAAAAATTGCATTACCAACCTCAATTTCGTCGACAGTCGCCAGTGAAAAACCTTCATCCCTAATATTGTTAACGGAGAACTCCAAAGAGCTATGGCCACTAGAGGTAGAAGCGTTTGTAAACTTCCGGTTTAACTCATCTATATCGATTTCGTGGTCGCCAATGGATGATTTTTTAGTTATTCCCAAAGTGCGGACCTGTTTCCACAGAAATTTTGAGGAGCGGTTTTGGTTAAAGACTCCTGTGAAATAAAGAAGCTTTGACTTTTTTACAATGGCGGAGACTCTGTTTCGGGCTCTTTTAAATTCCACGTACATCTCTATGCAACCAAACCTTCTCCAACGACGATACAAATTGTCTCTTAGGAGTATGGCTTCTTTAACACGATGTGAGAACCAGGGGCATCTAGCATTTTTAATAATGCGCGACTTGATAGGAACATATTTATCGAAGAGGTAATTGACACAATTATTAAATATGATCACTTGCTCATTTACATGTGGTGTTCTGTAAATGTTGTCCCATTGAAGGCTACCACATTCAAGAAGTAGACTATGAAGATCAATGCTCTGAAAATCACGAAATTGGTAGCTGTAAGATTCATTCGAGCTAACGTCTATATTCAGAGTAATGAACAGCAGGTCGTGGTGAGAAAAAACAGGAAAAGTTAGTTGGCTATAGAACTTTAATAAACATTGATCACTAAGTAGAATAACATCAAGCAGAGACGGTCTACAATTGGGCATAAAGTGAGTTGGAATTGTGGAATTGACAAAGAAAAGATTTTGTGAGCACATTGACGATCTGAGGTTAGAGCTAGATGACGGATTTAACAGATTAATATTAATATCACCACATAAAACGAGCTTAGGGGATAATGGGGAGATTACTTCAATAACATCACTCAGAGTGCGATAATTTGCTATGTTTGGTGGCATGTATATAACTCCAACTATGCAACAGTCGTTCCCATTTAGGATTTTAATAAACATATATTCAATATTATCAGAAATCGCTGATTGTAATACAACGACAGACTTTATTTTGTTTTTCACATAAATGGCAACACCACCTCCCATTCGGCGATGGCGATCTGAACGATAAAGTTTATAACCTTTTGGACACAACAACGCATCACCAATATCACAATTGAACCACGTCTCAGATACGCATACTATGTCAACTAAACTACTCTCGAAAATCCATTTAAACTCATCCATCTTATTAACGAGACTTTGCGCATTAATATGGCACATATGAAGACCATTATGACGTCTGCACAATAAATTCAATAAAAATTTGGAGTTTTCGTTCATACCGATACTAATTGAATTATTAGACAACAGAAAACCAAGACAAGAAAAAAAAAAAAAAACAAAGAGAGGACAAAGCAAGTAAATGGGAGTAATTGAAGATTCTCTTACAAGTTTGAGTCAAGTACACTAATTACTCTACGATATTCTGATTTATAAAAAGAAAAAAAAGTGAATAAGACAAATTGTGTAAAGATTAAACTAAGGGAAAATATTTATATATTATTATGAAGCTGCGATTGTGTTGTGTTGTTGGTTTGCAATTCGAAGGCTGGTCCAACAATATTTTTCAAGTCAACCAAACATGTAATTAGAGTGGGCGTCGATTCGTCTGTTGTCGTACGAACAAAAACTTGGCCGTTAACGGTGTTGACCGCAGAGAGGAGAGAGCGATTTTTCAGTCTAAGTGCATGCCGTTGCAACTGGTAGTTCCTTTTGGTAAGGCTTTCATTAATGTAAAAGCTTTGAGATGAGTTAAAACCAATTTCGGAGAGCTTCAGTGGCGATTTTCTTGCTGTGCGATGTTTGGTGGCAGCTATTAGCACGCTCTTTTTTACTCGTTTGTCTGCGAACTTAACGATTATGCAAGCATCGCGTCGTGGGGGTCGATGCAAATTATGAGCCGGTGTCTTGGCGCGGAAGATTTTAAGCAACTGTGGTGGGGTGTTAATTTGCACAGCTGCACATATATTATTAAATATGCAAGTGAGATCCTCATTTTCAGTTTCTGGTACTCCCGAAATGATTGCATCGGAGCAGAATTTTTCTCGTTCGGCCTCGTCAAGAGAACGGTCTAAGCGCTTCAGATCGTAGCTGATATTTTTGAATTTCTCTTCCAGTTCACTAACCTGATTATTTAATTTTGTTTCCAGTGCTGAGAGCTTTGATTCCATTTGAAGAGAGAATTCTTCCATCCACTTCTCAAGCTTTTTCTCTAATCGGGTCCATAGTTTGTCGGCAATACCCGTTGTGTTGATTCCCCCATCACGTGGAGAATTGGTGCTTTGATGGCGAACACCTCTCGTCTCAATTGGCATATTGGGGACAAAATCAATTTTTATGTTAGGTACTTGATTATAAGAGTTGAAATTCAAGAACCAAAATGGTGTGGGTAATAATCAATCAACGAACAACAATTTCGACTTATTAAACGCGTTTGTACGGATGGAATTGCAAAAAATTGATGGACACTTTTACAACACTACTGACTATTGTGCATTCTCGTTACTGACCTTGTGTCAAATATAACTCCAAGATACATTTTTTCATTTATTTTTACTAGTGGCTTATCAATTATCACTTATAATATTGTTGTGTATTTTACAGATAACAAAATGTGACAGAATGTTAAACTTTGACAACTTTGAATATTCAATTGCAATTTGTTTTTCACACACCAAACAGATAGATTGAGTAAACCCTTTTGAGATTTAAGCAGTCAGACATTCTCTTCATCGAGACTGAACAAATACATCTGGTCTGGAATAGCCTTAACAAGTAACAGAGGCCCATGCTGACTTCTTTAGGACACTCCGGGTGTTACCTTTATATCATCTGAAAGGCAATTATCTATGTGAACAAATTGTATCCTTTCACACAGAGAGAACTCGAACTTAGAGTGAAAACCATACCCAATACCGCCATCTATAGAACGCTTTCAAAAAATCCGTGTAGATCACACTACACTGTATACCATTTTTATGTTGCTGCGGTGGAATTATCTCTTTCAACAGAGGAGTAAATTTTTTTTTATCATAATCTCAAAAAGTTTTGGAGTTTTTGAAAATTTGCTTATTGGATTGGATGGTGGTCTATTACTTCATTCTTGGATCCTGCTTTATAAATAGGAATTATATTAAATTTTTTCAAACATCGGAAAATAATACTGACTTAAGTGAACCGTTGGCAATGCCCTTGCCACATCATACCTCAGCAATAATTGTCACACACAAGCTGCCGATATTTGTTGAAATATTGCAATCAGTATTATCAAAGATTGTTGTATTATGTGTTGTTATTAGAGAGACGTATACCGAACGGAAGAACTCATCAAACAGATTCCAAACAGTTGGAAGATCACATGATGTCATATCCAGATAATGCACAGCGAATGCCTACCGATTTTTTTGTTATTTATTTAAATAGTTCCAGAAACATTAATTCAAGTCATCGAAAATTAGGTTCATCGTATCGACCGCTGCGCGACGTTCCCGTGGTGAGCATATGAACGAAGTCGAATTCCATTGATAAATGTTTTGATAGTAACTCAAGCCAATAAAATTTGTTTTGAGATATCTTAAGTAGTTTGGATTTTATTTAAAAAATAAGCTGTCAAGTCCTTAATGAAAGACCCTTTTTATGATTGGGGATTATGATTTTTTTAAATATACATATTGGGAAACGGGGATACCGCAGTGTGAGGAAAGTGTTAGAAAAAAGGAGGTGTGAGGACGCAATGTTAAAGAATACGAAATAGCTGAACACATACTAATCTGGATGTCCAGCCCTAATTTAAGATTTTCTTTAGTGAATATTTGAGTACCGAATATATTTATTTTTTCAATAAAGACATAACAATTTCGTATTAAAATAAAACACAAAATAATGAAGATATCGGGCTGAAATTAATTTCGATATTGTTCCTGACGTAACCCCATAAATAGAAATCGAACGGCGCTAAATCGCATGAGCGACGTGGCTATTCACCCGGACCATTTCTCGATTTTACACGGCTTCTGAACTTCTTCTCAAACAGATAAATTGTTCAACTAGCTGTGTGGCATGTGGCACTATCTGGCTGGAACCATATATCACTGATGTCAAGTCCATCCTATTGTGGACAAAAATAGTCTTCCAACATAGCACGCCAGTGAACTCCATTGAACGTGACATGGCAATCATATTCTTCTACAAAAAAAAACCGGTCGAATCACCATCCGCAGCGGCATGAAATCCACACAACACGGTCACTTTTTTGAATACAATGGAGTCTTTCGAAGCACATGTGGGTTTGTTGCTGTCCAATTACGCATATGTAGCTTATTGGAAAAGCTATCAAGCCAAAAATTAGCTCATCGCTGATAATAGTTTTTTGATGGAAGTTTTGCAGATCCCAATCGGAGAAGTTTTGGCGCTTCAAACAATAAAGAGGCTTCAGTTATTTAGTTAATTTTATCTTGTAAGGGTCTTGATCTTTATGCAAAATTCGCCACAATGTGGACCGAGAGATTCTCAATTCCTGTGAACGGCGCGAAATCGACTGATGGCATTGTGAAATGAGGCTGCAACATTTTTGGTATGTCAAAAGGTGTGTTGTCTTACTTCAATAGTGAATATGTTGACTCGAATTTATCCACTGTAGCACGCACAGCCCGTTTTGACATTGATCGATCATAAAAAAGTTTAAGGCTGTGATGTCCGTACTGAAAAACTCTGTGCAAAAATATCCTGCGCTGGTAGTATAATAATAATAATATTAATTTAGGGTATATTACACTGCGACCTATTGGTCTATTGTGTCCCCCTGCTTGTGCCTCGGAGAGGTTCATGCCCTCTTTCAGAACTCTCTCTAGATACTTCTTTTTGAAGCGTGCCCAAATATTTCATCCTTTTGTGAGCCAGTGCCTCACAGGATTCCAGTATGTGGTCTGGAGTTTCGGCGGTTTCACTGCAGAATCTGCAGAGCCCGTCCTCCGATATGCCCATTTTCCTCAGGTGCTCTTTGAGTCTGTAGTGCACTGGTAGTATAATCTACATTATACCGAACGTTCGTCCTAGTCTAAATATTTGTTAGCCCTCATTGCATAACACATCTTATAGTTCGACGTGCCTTTCATCGACTTGGTCAGAAGCTTTAAAAAAGAAAACAAATTGTCATCCACCTGCGAAAGGGGTCGTTGGTAGCTGATGTACTCATCGAGGTCAGTGTCCATAAAAGCGAATAAAAATCACGTTCGCACACATAAACAATGTGCAATACAAAAATGCTCCTTGTCAATCTAATTAGCAAACCATTTACTTTGAAATACGCTTTTTTCATCCAAGTCCAGAATATCCTTGACAGTTTCTTAGACTACTTTAATCGACTTTTTTGTTCTCTATAGCGATACAAATCTGGGAGAAAAAACGTCTTTGTCAACCTGAAGGTCCAATTAAACGTTAAATCCGTTGTTGTTGTCTACTACTACCGGTTTCGTACGTCAAAAGCTTAAATCTAATCTCTTTTGAAGCACTAACGGTGATACACCAAAGGAATACGCCCGACAGAGAAATGTAAAACAAATTTAAACTTTAAATTCCCCCGCAGATGAAAACTGCTTTATTGATCGGATAGGTTAGGTACGGACGCGGTAAATAAGCGAATTGATATTAAGTTCCTCACATATGCACGTTGACGTCAACGACGCTGGCAAAGGCAACGAGGTATGGCGGACTCAAATTACCATTGAAATGGCAAGGCAATTTCTTTATTTGAGAACCCCCTGCACAGGCGCTGGCAAAAAATAGAAAATTCTCAATAAAATAAAAAGGAATCCTGAAACTGTACATTTCAGACGAGCATTTCACTTAAACGAGATAGGATTTTCCTTCGCAATATGTGCTTGTAGCCCATCTTCTTCTCCTTCATCTTGTTCTTTTGTGCCATTCCGATATACTTTCAACTAAAAACGGTGATGTCAGGCGAAACATAAAATTTCATGCAAACTGCAGGATGTAATGTTTTATGGCTCTGCAATGTGTGAGCTTAAAAAGTTCTTATGAAAGACTGTCTTTTAAAGGCGAGTCGACGCATATATTGGTTACGATTTTTCATATGGGACTTCTCATTACTTTGTGTCGTCGGTTTTATTTGTCATTTTGTGTTACATGCGTGAATATATCAACATCTTGTGATACATTTCCCATGTTAACTTGGGATGTTGCCTTAAATATTAATTTCTGACACAAAACAGTTAAAACCCCAACGAAACTACCCCAACGCAAATCAAAGGGACGTGGTTGTCCTTGTCAGTAGCAAGACTTCCTAATAATTTCAAATACTTATGTACATAATTTATTGCCTACTCGTGTATGAATAGTGAGCGAGGAATGATTGAAGATTAGACAGTTTGCTTGACAGTGATTGGTTGAACCCTGATACAAAATACGGTAGAGAAAAAACTCCGTCAAACCGTGCCATTAAAATTATAGAGTTAAGAGTTAGAGTTAGAGTTAGAGTTAATATTATTTCTCAACCCCTATGAAGTTGGAAAATACCTATCCCAGGCTTTACCAAGGGATTAGGCTCTGATGTTAATAGTTATTACTATATACCTGCGAAGCCTTATGGCTTTTCTGCAGGAGGTTGTTTTATTTGATGTGTTTCAATCATGTGTGTATAAGATTATTTACAGCAATTTTAAAAAGAGAACTTAAAAAGAAAAAAAAAACTGCCGAAAAAATACAAAAAAAAAAAGACGAAAAGAAACCAAAGTTTAAATTCCATCATCTATTTTGACTACGTTATCGACTCTAAAAAGTATATTTTTAATTTCCTTTTTCTAATGTTAGGCTGTTCAATATTTCTTAATTGATACGGTAGGGCGTTGAAAATTTTGGGGATTGTATACATCAACTGTCTGCTGCCGTACTCATTGACAATAGGTGGTAATTGATAGAGTCCCTCTGCTCTTCTACGCGTTTCAAACCGATGACTTATTGGTGTTCGCAAGTTTTGATCGTTGTAATATTCTAACGCAGCACTCATCTCGAATATCTGCTTCACCTTAAGGACCTTCACTTCCATTGGACCACTTCTTCCGGCGAGTAGCCTGACTGCCCTGTCTTGGATGCCTTGTAGCTTTTCGATATGCGTTTTCAACGCTCCTCCCCACGCTAATATGCCATAACTCAATCTCGATTCTATAAGAGCGTAGTAAACTTGTTTTTGTACATAAGTAGATGATTTATTCTGTAGACATGCCAGCGCAAAAAGTGATCCCCGCAACTTGTTCCGTAAGGCATTGATATGTGGCTCCCATAGAAAATGAGAGTCTATGATGACTCCGAGGTATTTGTACGTGCTAACAACCTCAATATTTTCGCATCTCTGTGTATTAGCGCATCTATATGTTTTTAAGCTGATGCCTGACTCTGGATACATTGGGCTGCGGATGTGCATTTATTTGGTCTTCTGCTCATTGATTACCAGCCCATTGCCATGGCACCATCTTCCTACTTTATCGAACTCGGACTGCATCACAATTTCTGCTTCTTCTAGGGACGGATGACATACTACGATTGCCGTGTCATCTGCATAGACAAATGGAACACTTCTTTTTAAACACTTCAACATTTCATTGGTGTATAAGATAAAAAGTAGAGGGTCAAGCTTGGAACCTGGTGTAACCCCATGCAGTACTCCCAATTATCTGCTGTAGGAACTGTTGATTTTAACCTGAAATGTTCTATCTTTCAGATAGCTCCGAAGCCAGTCAGATATCTTCCCTCTAATTCCAATTCTTCCTAAGGCATCGATAAGTTTTTCATGGTCGAGGGTATCAAAAGCTTTGCTAAAGTCCAAGAATAGAACTAACGCGTGATGACGGTTACTCAGGGTGGTGTTGATTAGGTTTGAAAAATTGCCTAGCAATTGGTTGGTGCTTCTCCTTTTTTGGAACCCGTATTGATTTTCGTTTATTATATTCAGCCCTATTGTGAGTTTCGCGTGAACAAGATTCCACCCGAAAAAAAATCCTTTTTTCTTTTCGCCTATTGTGAATTTCGGGCGAAAAAAAAAATCATGTTCGAAAGATTTGGCAGCTCTCAATTCGGGATTTGGCAGCTCTCAATTCGGGCTAAAATGTTCACTTATTTTTCTGGGGCGAACAGGATTTTAATTAATAGGTTTGGACCGACCAAAAACGGTTCGTGCGAAAAAAGGCGGCTACAAATAAAATAAATGGACAGATATTTGTTTGTTTGTTGATAGCATGTATTTAGTCTCGTCCTCATTTACTTTAAGACCAACCTATTTTTCCTGTTATTCAATCGCCGAAAATGCCATCTCCATGTAGAGCTCTTGACGATGAATGCTATCATATGCGGCCTTAAAGTCAATGAAAAGATTAAGTCTTGACTTGAAATTTGTTGGTCCTTTTTGATATCCACCATCTGCAAAAACAACGTAAACAAGCTGCGAGTTTCACGATGGGTGGAATCGCTTATTTTTGTTTGGACTGGTAAGCATATCCAGCCAATATTGGAATGCTATTTTATAAACTCTTAAAATATGCACAGTATTTATTAAAAAAAAAAAAACACTAAACAATTGGAACCTAACTCAAAGCGACTGATGTCCCTGCGCCGTTAAATGTTTACATTTTTGGCTTTATTTCATTTGGCGTTTTTTTCCGAATAACTAGTTCTTAAGTATTTTATTTTTAAGAACCGCAGTACTACGCAATGCAATTTAATACAAAATATTCTTAACTTCCCTATTTCTTTTTTGAATTTAATTTATTTGGCACTTTATATTTTAAACCTGTCAAAACACAAATTAGGTGTGTTCGTCTCTGTTCGAAACGTCACTGTCGATTCGAAGTTAAATATCATTCGGGCGAAAGTCGCAATAGCTTTTAAACTTCCGGGCGGACAGAGTTTCACCAGGCGAAATATTTTCCGGGCGAAACTCACAATAAGGCTGATTATGTTTTTCTATAAATTCTATTATACGGTCTGATATGATCTGCTCCATAATTTTGTATATACGAGGGCGGGTCAATAAGTCCGTGACTTTTGGAATAAAACACAGATTTTTTGATAAATTTTTTTTTTTATTTTTCAACGTAGTGTCCCTTGAGCTCTATAAACTTTGTCCAACGCTTCTCCAATTTTTTTATCCCTTCCAAAAAAAATTATTTGTCGAGGTCCTCAAAATAAGCCTTTATTTGCGAGATGACTTCATCATTGGAGTCAAATCTTTTTCCACCAAGCCATTTCTTCAGGTTTGGGAACAAGAAGTAGTCGCTCGGAGCCAAATCTGGAGAATAGGGTGGATGAGGGAGCAATTCATAGCCCAATTCATGGTTTTTTGCCATGGCAACTGCACATGTGTGCACCCTTGCATTGTCTTGGTGGAAAAGAACTTTTTTCTTGGCCAAATGAGGTCGGTTTTTTTTCAAATCGTCATTGAATCGGTCCAATAAGTTGGCATAATATTCCCCATTGATTGTTCTTCCCTTTTGAAGGTAGTCAATGTGGATTATCCCGCGTGCATCCCAAAAAACAGTCGCCATAACTTTATTGTCTGACAAACCCACCTTGGCCTTCTTTGGCGCCGATTCACCCTTAGAAACCCACTGTTTTGACTGTTGTTTGGTCTCTGGTGTGTTGTGATGGATCCATGTTTCGTCCACGGTTACAAAACGGCGCAAAAACTCCTCCATATTGCGATTAAACAACGCCAAACCTTCCTGTGAAGTTGTTACACGATTGCGTTTGTGGTCGACTGTGAGCAAACGCGGCACCCATCTTGCGGAAAGCTTTCTCATGCCCAAGTGATCATTCAAAATTGAAACCACTGAGCCATGCGAGATCCCTACGGCTTCCACAATCTCTCGCACTTTCAATCTTCGGTCGGCCAACACCATATCGTGAATTTTTTCGATTGTTTCGGGTGTAGATACCTCAACTGGGCGTCCAGGACGTTCGGCATCTTCAGTGCTTGTACGGCCACAACGAAATTCAGTAAACCACTTTTTTACCATTGAAATCGATGGTGCAGAGTCCCCATAGTATTTTTCAAGCTTAGCCTTGGTCTCGGTAATGGTTTTTTTTCGCAAGAAATAATGCTTAATAAGCACACGAAATTCACTTTTTTCCATTTTCTCCTCAAATTAGTGAGTAGTCTGATAAAAATAGCTGTCAAACACAAACTAACTGACGCAGCAAGTTTAAATTTTGACAGGAGTCAACTGACAGATGCCTGTTGACAGGAGCAGTGTTGCCGTTTCAGTAAAGAGGTCAGAAATTCAAAAAGTCACGGACTTATTGACCCGCCCTCGTAGCTGGTAGAATTGCTATTGGGCGATAGTTGTCTACATTCATCTTAATACCACCTTTATAAATTGGCCTAACGATTGCCCTTTTAAGCTGATGTGGTACGATTGATGTGTCGATGCTCATATTTATCAATTTTGTCAGTATAGGTACAAATATTTCGGGATTCGATTTTAAATCGGTTGTCCTGATATTATCTGCACCGGGGGCTTTTTGGCTATTTAAACGACTTAGCACTTTCGCTATCTCAGTGTAATCAGTATATCGGAGAAATATTGAGTCTTGTAGTCGAGTGTTTTGATGGTCTGATGCTATAATATTGCATGCATGAATTATAGATGTTGCTTGTCGTGAAAAAATATCTCCAAATTCATTCGCGAGTGCATCTGTGTTTGAGTTCTGTGCAAAATGTTTCTTTATGGTTTCATCCAAGGAGGGTTTTTTTCGTCCTAATACCTCATTAATTAATCCCCATGCCTTCTTTGGGTCGCATCTTACCAGTCCAAACTGCAGTTTGTAATACTGATCCTTCGTTCGGGAAATTTGTTTATTTACTTGGTTGTGTAGTTTTTTATACGCGGCTTCGTACGCTACGTTTCTTCTATTGTTTTTCCACCTACGATACAACGCATCCCTTTCTGTGCAGCTTTCAATAACTTCTCTGGTAATCCATGCGGTCCTATTCCTTGTCTCTCTTTTTTATGTATACTTTTCGAACTAGAGTATATCTCATTCATTTTATCCACTAAGAAGTTCATGAGTGTGTTGCACTAAAATTACCCGCGATCAAACTACTCTTGAATATCCTAAATTGGCGGAAAACAAACAAAATAAATTAATGCGAAATTGCGGTCGCCACCGCCGAGAATGAAATTTATTGAACTGTCAGAAATTTCGTGCGAAGAGCGCGAGTGCAACAGCCAGCAGATAGAGTGCTGATTTGCCGGTAGCTCAGCACGGGGTGGGTTCAGGAAGAAAAATACTAATTTTGGTACCTGTGCCAAAAGAAAGCGTAGGTACTTACGGTGGTGGTTTAAATTAAACTTTTGATTCACTTCACAGTGCAAGACCTGAAAAATATGGAGAAAAATGGGCGCCACACAATTTTAAGGAGAATTGTGAAACCGAAATATTCGACCAAGCGGAACAAAAAAATAAAAGAGAAAAAGTTTTTTTTTTTTTGTAGCACGTTATAAAAACTCCGTTGGAGTACGGCAAAATTTTATTACGGTTACTGGACAGCCGTTTGGGATGAAAGAAAAAAAAATTCCCAGGATACCACACGATCGCGTTCTCCCGAGGGGTGGAAAATGTTCCGAAATTAATGGGTCGCGTGTCCCGTCGTTAACCGAGATTTTCGAAACCCGATCCTACCGAGGTTATAAATTGTCACAAACACTGCCTAGCTATCACGAAATTAACTAATGATATATAAATATACACCAAAATACTTAGCTTTTTCTCGCAACTCCTTAGTCCTCGTCCTGTAAGTGGGTGGGACTAATCCCGCCACGACAATCGTCTTATCGCTCCTTGAAACTATCCTGAGCTCCCTTTAATCGATCCTTCTTCCTAGTTCCTTCTTCGACTTTACTTTTATTCACTTTACTTTCACTCAAAATCCCTTCTGGACGTTTCCACAATTTAAAACTATCTCGTTGCCTGGCCAACCAAGAAGTGATTTACCAGCTGGCTTTGTCCATTCGGCCGGCCGGCATCCTCACTCACACATCCATACATACGTGGGGAAGCAGAGCCAACGACAGTTCTAACGCGGCCATTCAGCTGTAGCGCTGAAGAGGCCAACTGTTTCGTACTCCCCCATACTCACACATACTTAGACATTTGGCGGTCCATGTCATCTTCTGCTACACAATGTACTCTCACATCCGTGCGCTGACATGAACCCGCTAATGTTCTCACGCCCTTCAGGCGACCTCTCTCTCAGTGAATTCGCCCATTGCTCTAACTCAGCAATGAACAAACCCTCCGACCGACCCTGGATCTGCCTTTATTCAGCCCATGCCCTTTCTGACGTTTCGCGACGTAAACAAAAGCATTCGAGCAAGGAAATAGATTTGCAAACAACATGCCAACTGCAAAATGTTGTTTTTAATAAAAATATCCCCTCAACGGCCAAAAAACTCATGGATAATTTCAGGATGCGGAAGAGAGAAACCTTTTTCAAGATGTCCATCCCTAGGACCAGGCCCAGCGACTATTTGGGAACGCAGAACTAAGGAGTTGGTATGAATTTCTATTTAGTTTTACGAATTTTCCTATGCTACCTCGGTAGAGTCGCGCGCAGATTTTGGGGAAAGGGATATGCAGATCGTGTGCCATTCTTCACATAAATTTACGTTATGTTGGGCACGCAGCCATCGTTACATTTGTGTCTTGATTCGGTTTGTTGTTGTTGACACGTCCTGGGGTGTTCGTCTACAATCCCCGTCTTGGTTCAAAGTGTTATGTTTCTTTGTGTTATTTTCGCGCCGGTATTGTTTTTTTTTGGATGCGCGATTGGTGATGTTTCACGTCCTGTGTCGCTCGTTTATTGTGAGGGTGTTTTACAGGGCCACCCGCCCGCACTCCTCTGCTGCTCCTACGGTGCTCCCACGACGGAGTTGGGTCAAAAGGGAGCGTCGTCCCTTCCCTCATCGAACCAAACTCACTACCGTGTCGGTGGTAGATCGATATTCGCTTTTGGGCCTTTGACTTATTCGGACAGTCCGTCCGCGCCCGCGAATTACATTTGTATTTGCAGGGTGGATGCTTCAGTGGGTTGTATTGGTTCCACCCTGCCGTTGCAGACCCTTCGTCTGGTTGCGGAGTGCTTTTTACTTGCACCCCGCCTTTACAGACCGTCCGTCTGTAGTCATCGCCACAGACCGCCCGTCTGTCTCGGCTTCCACAGACAGTCCGTCTGCCTTCGAATCCACAGACCGCCCGTCTGTATTGGGTGTCACAGACCGTCCGTCTGTATTAGCTTTGGCCCTGGGCCTCCTGCCCTTCCAGTCACCTGTGGTGGTTGCTCCCCACGGCTCCAGAGACGTGGACCAATGGCTGATGGAACCATGGTTGCCCCTCCACTTCTTTAGACCATGGAAACGCAGAAGAGGGAAATTTCAAGGAGGGTCAAGGGAAAAGAGAATGGCTTTTGTTGCGGGCAATTTGACCGCAACAAGTGCTTCAGTGTGTGTTTCATTTAGCAGTTAAGTCCAATCTGTAGCTCTAATAAGATGATTAACATGCCTCGTCCGTACTATTTCCTGTATAGGGGTGTTCACTGCGGCCATTCTCTCCTCGTAGACTCCATATAGAGTAGTATAGTGATCAGAAATGTCGTTTTTTACTACAGCCGAAAACGTTTTAATGTTTACCAAGTTCACTAAGATATGGTCGATAAGTGTGCAACTTCCTATATTTGGATCGATTCTTGTAACCCCTTTAATTACGTTATGCATTCCATTTGAAGCCAGCACATCTTGGTAGTAACGTACTTCATTGCTTAAGCTATCGTTGATGTTTATATTCATGTCTCCAAGAATAATTAATTCGTTATGGGGTTCTTTTTTGCATGTAATCTTGCTTAATTCTTCGCTAAATGCGATCTTATTATTTTTCGGAGGTCTATAAAGTGCACTTACTACCCTTTCTCTTGAATTATATTGTATCTTTAAAGTAAGATTTTCATACGATGCCGTTTCTATATTCAAACGTTCATAATTTATATGGTTTTTTATAAAAAAAACGAAGTAGTACAAACAATTTTCTTCTGGTTTAATGTTGATTTCAACTAATGCAACGACATCAATATAGTTAAAAAATTTGAAGAACCTGGTTTGGTTTAAGATCAGAGAAGTAAAGCCTATCATCGTTGTGGTCGTTGGAGTGAAAATATTGCAGCTGTTAGCAGAGGTGTTGGTGAGGAGCCAAGGACGTCAATTCGTCGTCGTTCACAGCAATTAAACCTCAAACCAACAACTTTGTTTAACATTTTGCACAAAGACCTGCATGTAAAGGCTTGCAAAATACAGTTAACACAAGAATTAAAGCCAACTGACCACGCAGTGCGTCGGCAATTTGTTAATTGGGCCATAGAGAAGCAACACCAAAATGACAATTTTTTCAAGTAAATTATCTTCGCCGATGAAGATCATTTTGAAATTGGCGGTTATGTCAATAAACAAAACTGTCGCATTTGGGCTAAAGAAATTCCTAGAGGATTGTTTGAAAGGCCAATGAAACCAAAAAAAAGTTACTGTATGGTGTGAATTTTGGTGTGATGGCGTAATTGGTCCATTTTTCTTCGAAGATGAAAATCGCAATGCAGTTCCTGTGGATGGAGCTCGATATCAAGCGAAGAATTGGATGATATTGATGTAGTTTCAACAGGATGGTGAAACATGCCACACAGCAACGCACTCAATCGATCTTTTGAAAGACAAGTTTAACGATTGTATAATTTTCCGAAGAACAGACGTGAATTGGCCACCAAGATCATGCTATTTAACACCACTGGATTTTTTCTTATGTGGTTTCTAGAAGAATAAAGTTTATGCCGATAATCCTCAAACTGTTCAACACCTCAGACAACATCATCGAGCAAATATCACTTAATAAACCATCATTATGCGAAAAAGTGCTTCAAAATTATAGTAAAAGGTTGACAGTCTGCCGAGCAAGTCACTTGGACGACATTCTTTTTCATTATGAACCGGAACCAATGAACATTAATTTCCAACAACAATAAATACAGATTTCACACATTTTATATCTTTCATTCAAAATTTAAAATGATACCTCAAATTTTAACACCCTTTATATGATAATTAAACCCGGTCTTTACATTTTACATTTACTGGCAATTTTAATCTCCTTAATATTGTCTGGATATTTGATAGTGATGAAAATTAATCTATTCCGTTTGTGAAATTTTTACACAGTAACGATAGAAATGATGCCCGTATCAACTCTTTCACCCTCCGGCATCTTCCTATCCCAATCACACTAGGGACACACTTACTACGCGGGCTTCCGATTTGATCGAACGCACTATGTCATTTATATATAACATGTCTACTTAACAATTCTTCTTCTCCCTTTAATGGGGTGAGGCTATGATCAGGATTAAAGATATTGTAATCCTCCCACTTAGGTACGTCTGTAGGCGTTCGACGGTTTGACCTCAGAAAATAATAACAGGTCTCCCGATTTTGAATCACTTCTCGCAGATGCTGGTGTTGCTGCATCCGTGTGTGCCTCTCTTTCGCGTTTGTATTCTTATGTTGATTAGATTGCCTTTTTAACAGGGTTCGTAGGATCTCTCCTTTGAACATGACAGTACCAACTGCGTCGGTCGCGCTCCATTTTTTTCGACATAGGTTCTTTGACGTGAAGGCTTCCTCGGTTCTTGGAACCTCGTTTTTGATCAATCTTTGTTTCTCCTGCTGTCAATTTGTTAATTTACCCTCAAACTTGTTACGCTGTACGCCGGGCTCACAACTGCGGTGTAGAGCTTTCCTTTTAGATTAGGGGACATTTTTCGATCACAGAAGTTGTCTGAGTTTTCCCGCCACTTAATCCACCGTACACTTACACGATGCTTAATGTCGTCATCACAGCTTGCTTCGCTATTGACCATAGCTCCCAGATATTTGAACTTTTCGCACTTGGGAATCACCCTCCATTCATATAAGTACATATACCTAGTCCTGCCATAAGTTCTGTTACAACTTCAAAGTCCCATAGAAAAAAAACTAGTAAACATATCGAATTAATTTTTTTTTTTTATTAGCCCACATTATTGGCTATTTGAAAAAAAATGGTTCATTCAAAATGGCCGCCGTTTGCTTTCACACAAGCCTTCAAACGTAGTGGCCATTGGGCTATCGAGGCACGCACGGTATCCATGGATATCTCGGACGCTGCTTTGGTCAATGCTGCTTTCAGGCTTTCCAAATTTCTGTGGGGAGTCTTGCATGCCATGTTTTCCAGTTCTGACCACAAACCATAATCCAGTGGATTCAGATCTGGACTGCCCGAGGGCCAATCTTCAGCTGCTATGAAGCCAGGAATGTTGAGCCTGAGCCACTCCTGCGTGGTTTTGGCTTTATGCGCTGGAGCAGAGTCTTGCTGAAAGATCCACCTGTTCCCATTGAAAAGGGTATTGGTCAAGCCTTTAACAAGACCCTCTAGCACGTCCTCTTGATAGACCTTTGCCCCAGTTTTCACGCCTTTTTTACAGAAATGGAGGGATGTGACACCTTGGTGGGACACCCCCCACCAAACCATTACGTACGCTGGATGATGGCCTCGTTGAACCCTAGGAACAATTTTTTTCGCTTCCTTAGATGAAATGGCATAAATCTTATCATTTTGCTTATTGAAAACTTCTTCAACGGTAAAATTTTTTTCATCCGTAAACAAAATGTTTTCATGGCCATTGGCCGCGTGCCACTGCAGAAGTCTCTTGCATCTTTCCAGCCAAATTTTTTTCAGTTGGGGAGTTAAGAGATGACCAGTGGACCGACGATAGGCTTTCATATGGATATCGTCCCGAATCAACCTTGACATCGATCTGGTTGATATCTCCAACTCCTTGGACATTATTTTCTGTTTTCTAAGGGGATTTCTCCGAATTCGCTCACCCACTGCCTTCACTACCGCACTTGTACGGACGACGCGTGGGCGACCACTTCTTGGCCTGTCATCGACTCTGGACATTTCGGAGAAACGATTTATAGCCCGATAAACGAAATTTCTCGATATGCCGAGTGGTTTTAGCAACTCGAAAATTTGGCCAGCATTCTTCCCGCACTTATGCAACGCAATTATCGCGATTCGATTTTCTTTAACGCCCCACTCCATGTTAGCAGATCGCAAACTGAAATCAAACTGGCTAGTTTTCTTTACTACACAATGCATGCGTTCCGAAAAAAAAGTTAACGGTTCTATTCCCGCAAGAAGTTGTTTGCAGTAAGCGATGGAAATTGTGTAACAGAACTTATGGCAGGACTAGGTAGTATATCCTCGGTCAAAATATTCTTTTTTTTTGTGAGGTACTTTTATGGGATCTACGAGTCGAAGAGGTGTCCAGGGTTTTAATTTTTGTGAGTCGAAGAGGTGTCCAGAGTTTTAAACCGTCTTACCCGCGAATGGCCATGGACTATGTTACGAGGAACAGGTGGAGGGGGCGAAGTATCTGCCTCTGTAGCGACAGTCAGGCTGCGCTTAAGGCCTTACTCAAACCCTTAACTACCTCCAAAATAGTACGTGATTGCAAGATATCTCTGAATTCGGTCGGAGGGCTGAATTCACTTAAACTTGTCTGGGTCCCGGGTCATAACGGGATCACGGGAAATGAGATCTCCGATGAACTTGCTAGACAAGGCTCAGAGGGGGACTTCTCAGGACCTGAACCAGCGATCTGTCTGCCTGCGTCCTCGGTCAGGGCTTCCATTGACGGTTGGGTTTCCTATGAACACAATCGCCGTTGGCATGACTCTCCAGGGTGCAGACAGACTAAGCAAATGCTCCCCGACGTCTGTGGGAAATCCGCGGCATTCTTGTTGTCTCTCAACAGAAAAGACTGCAGACAGACTACTGGCGTTCTTACGGGACACTAGGCTTTTGCCAAACACCTTAAGGTGCTAGGCCTAAGCGACACCACCAACTGCAAAGCCTGTGGAGAAAGCGACGACACTGCGGAACATTTCCTCTGTGATTGTCCTGCTTTTGCTCGTATCAGGTGGCAGGTATTTGGTGCGGATATGGTAAGTGCTGTAAACCTAAGCTCCTTATCATTGAAAAACGAGTAAATTCCCACAGTAAAATGTGGTGTGTCTGCCTGGTATTACAATGGACCAGTATTGAGTCTGAGTGCTCCAGTGCAGAAAGTCTCACACACCCCGACAAAAAAAAAAAAAAGTTGTTCGTGTGTTGAGTTTTCGTGTTGAGTTGACAAATGTTGAGATGACGTGCGTTGATTAGACATGTAAGCCATCGAATATACCATGCAAGAGTTTTTTCTAGCAGAAAATGTACCCATCATTACTGTCGAAGAAGTTGGGAAAGAGGTCAAAGACTCCAAAAAAAACGAAAAGTGGTTGGGCCGGACTAGATACCCCCACTTCTGGAAAAAGATCAATTCAGTTTTAGTTTAATGAATCCCAATATTTAATTTTTTACATGGTAAAATAAATACATTAACATAAATTAAATATGAACAAAAAATAAATCAATGGACATAAAATAAATAAGTTTACCTAAAGCATATAAGTCAATAATAAAATAAATAAAGTGAAATCAAATAAATAAAGTAGCATTAACTAAATAAAATAACATTGTAAAAATAACAAAACATAAAATGACAATTATTAATCTGGCTAAATTTTGATTCGGAACATTTAATTGGTTACCAATAGTATTATCAGCGCATTCACATCTCATCATGAAGCTTTCTTATCTGTCAGAGGTCAAATCAACACCCGCTCTAATATGTAAGTCTGATATCAAGCGATGCCAGGTGATATTCAGCATCATTTTCAATAACTTGTTTTGCGATATTTGTAGCTCTTCAATGTGACAGTCAGCGAAATCACCCCAAACCTGGCAAACGTACAACAAAATCGATTGGAAAATTACTTTGTCAATAATCATCTTGTTTTCATTTGACAATAAAGACTTACTGCTAAACGGATATAGCATCTTAATAGCGATGTTTATTTTGTTAAGTTTTCGTTTATTATGTTCCTCAAACGTCAATATTGTATCTAGATATATGCCCAAGTATCTGCCATGTTATTTGGTGTCTGTTGTATGTAATGAAAGACGCAACAACTTCCAAATAACAATAATTCATTTATTAAGGTAAGCATTTAAAATTCGTATTAAGTGTAATGTGTGGTGGACAAGCTGTACTGCGCGACTGACTGCATTAGTTGAATTCATTAGCCGGCAGCAATGACAATCGAGTTGTGCAGCTGAGAGATTTGGAGAGTATAGTCTCTCTTATACTATATTTCCTCCCCAATAAATTTAGAAGCTAATGAGTTAGCTGGAACCGGACAACTGAATTTCTTGTCCTGGTGGAACGTCTGAGTGTAGGTGAGCCAGGAGACGATTCTATCTTGGGTGGCGGATTATCGGCGGTGTTCTCTTACTGCGAGTCCAATGGTCTAGAAATAGGTGGAGAACTGTTAGTATTACTTGGTTGTATACTTGCCTGATCCGGTGTGATTCTGATAAGACAATCATTGGTTGGGGTATCCCCAGTACTAGTATTATATTCTTTGCGTGCTCTTATCTGATTCTGGTGTCGCCGCCAAGGTCCAAAAGGTGTTGCAACTAGATACATCATACGTCCCATTTTCTGTAGGATTACCCCTCGAACCCACCCTGGTCCATGTGAATAATTCTTGGCAAAGACTAATTGTTCCTTATTGAAGCGGCCTGTCGTTCCAATACTTTCCTTCGGAGGTCGTGGAAACATTAAGGAAAGAGGGCCCTTTGGCTGTCGTCCGTGGAGAATTTCGGCTGGCGATTTTCCAGAAAACATATTTGGAGTAGATCGGAAGGTGCTGAGAATGTTCAGAAGGGCAGCATCTCTGTCTTCTCCTCCTGCAATTGCTTTCTTGACTGATGTTTTAAACGTTCTAACAAAACGTTCTGCTTCTCCATTGGACGCTGGGTGAAACGGGGCAGAAGTTAAATGATTTATTCCGCTTCGCTTACAAAATTCCTTGAAGTCGGTGGACACAAACTGTCGTCCATTATCTGTGACAATGGTATCGGGAAATCCTTCGAGAGCAAATATGCTTTGTAAGGCGCCTATGGTGGCATTTGAAGTGATGGAGCCCATTTTGACTATAAACGGGAATTTGGAATACGCATCGACGCATATCATCCACATGTCTCCCAAAAAAGGGCCAGCAAAGTCCAAGTGTAGTCGTTCCCATGGTTGGGTAGGTGCAGGCCATGTTGAGAACTCCTTGTGGGGGCTACTGCTTAACTGCTGGCATTCATTACATTTTGCGGCTCGCTCCGTGATATACTTGTCTATCGTAGGCCACCAGCAATATCTTCTGGAGAGCTGTTGCATCCGTGTAATACCCCAATGGCCACTGTGCAGTAAATCTATTACCTTGGTCTGCAATGCTGAAGGGATGACAACTCGAACAGATTCTGTTTGAAGAAGGAGTACATTATTTTCTAGATTTAATGAGAACCGCCGGTCAAAATATGGTTGCAGATATCTTTCTTCAAGGCTGAGTTTCTGCGGCCAGCCATTGCGAACAAAACTTTTAACTTTCTTCAAAGTAAGGTCTAAGCGAGTATAGTGGGTAATTCGATCAGCATCTATTGGAAATTTATCGAGTTCTTGTTGAAAGTTAATTTGCAAGCAGGAATGTTCACTACAATCGAATGTGTCATCAGGACCCATGGGCAAACGCGATAAGGCATCGGCGTTTCCGTGTTGATTTGTTGGTTTGTAGCGGATATTGAAACGATAACCCATAAGAAATAGTGCCCAACGTTGCAGTCGCTGTGCTGTTAAAATTGGTAAGTTTTTAAGAGGGCTAAATATAGTCACTAAAGGTTTGTGGTCGGTGTAAAGAATGAACCGACGACCGTAGAGGTATTGATTAAATTTTTGAATGCCATAAATAATAGAAAGTGCTTCCTTCTCTATTTGGCTATAACGTTTCTGGTGGACGTTTAATGTCTTTGAAGCGTGGGCTATTGGGATCTCGGAACCATCAGGTTGAATGTGCGAAATTACGGCTCCAATGCCATGGGAGGAGGCGTCGGTGGCTAGGACGATGGGTAAGTCATCATTAAAATATGACAGTTGTGTTGCATCTACTAATTGGGCTTTTAACGTTTGGAAGGCATGCTCTTGTTCATCTCCCCACATATATGGCATATTTTGCTGACGTAGTCGATTAAGCGGGGCAGCTATTTGCGATAAATTTTTGATAAATTTGTTGTAATAATTAATTTTGCCAAGGAAAGCCTACAATTCTTTTAAGTTGGATGGTCTTGGAAACTGCTTAATAGCACTGACATTTGACTCAGAGGGACTTATACCGGATAATCTTATAGTATGTCCTAAGTAATTGATTTGAGATTGGAGAAAAAAACATTTACCTCTATTACATACCAAGCCATTTGCCTGTAGCCGCCTGGAAAACTTCTCTCAGTGAATTTAGATGATCCTCAACAGTTGCGCCAGTTACTACTATATCATCCAGGTAGTTAACACAATTGGGAATATCAGCAATTACCTGTTCTAGCAATCGCTGGAAAATAGCCGGTGCACTGGCGACCCCAAATGGCTAGCGCTGATATTGGTAGAGTCCCTGTGGGGTGTTAACGACCATTATTCCCTTCGACTCTTCATCCAGTTCAACCTGCAAGTAAGCGTCAGAGAGATCAATTTTAGAAAAATATCGCCCGCCTCGTAGTTTATGTATTAATTCCTCCACTCTAGGTATTGGGTATTGGTCCACATTAAGTTGCGAATTTACAGCCTTAAAGTCGCCGCAAATTCTTACCCGTCCATCACGTTTCGGTACGACGACTACTGGCGCTGCCCAGTCACTAAATTTGATTGATTTCCAAATGTTCTCTGCTACGAGTCGCTCAGCTTCCTGCTTAAATGCTTCAATTTGTGAATACGGTATTGGTCTAGCTCTAAAATACTTGGGATGTGCGTCTGATTTTAACTGAAGATGTGCCTTATACGCTTTACAGCACCCTACAGTATTCTCAAATATAAAGCTAAACTCACTACACAGTTCGTTCAACCTTTTCTCTGCCGTCTCCGTTGCTCCGAATTCACCACTTATCGTTTTATGCCCAATCCAAGGGTATCTAGCCAGTCAATACCTACCAAGTATATTACTTGCAGCTCTTACTTTCGTAACAATAAGCGGTAACACTTTCTGCATTTCGGCAAACACCACCTTAACATACGCCTTTCCTAACACCGGTACGACAACATCACCATATGCCTTCAAAATTAGATCTGCCGGTAGTATCTCCTTGCAATGTAACTTTTCGTATTCGTCCGACGCCCCAGTGTCTACTTGAAATTTCATTTGGTGATTATTCACTTTTACTTGAACCATTATTTTGTTTCTTTCCCGGTGTGGTTGTACTTGCTTTTCGTTAACCACGTGTGCCACATTTGATTTGTCTTTGTCAACGATACCAATGACATTAACATGTCCAACCGCCTGATTAGAAACCGGTATAACGTTAATCGTGTCGATATTTTCGATTCTCTGTGTCTGTGCTGAGTTACCCTTAAATCTACTACGAGAGCGCGATCTATTGTTTAAATTTATTTTCCCGTTGTTGCTTCTTGTTGCTGTCATGCTCATACATACAGCTGAAATGTGTCCGTTGCGATTACATTTGTAACACACTGCCTCCCGAAATTTGCAATTTTCTCTTTTGTGATTGATACCACACCCCGTACAAGATTTTACTGATTGCAACTTCTTCCAATTAGATTTGTGTGCCCCTGTGCTAGTAGACCTGTTACCTCGTGATTTTGCTTGTAGATTATACACCTCCGGTGCTGCTGATGGTGCAAATGATGATTTCTCGTTTTTTATTACACTTACTGTGTTTCTAGTTGCTTCGAATGACTCAGCTATCAAAAGGACTTCTTCTAGTGACGGGTTCGTCTTTTGTAGTGCTGAGGAACTTTAATTTTTAATTTAATTTTAATTTTTAATTTTTTAATTTTGGTGGGGGCATACACCCCCATTTATTCAGCTTAATACAAGCTATTTAGGTCTTAAAAAAACTAATTACACTAAGACTTACAGCTAGGGCTTAAAAACTACTTAAAACTAAATTAGGTGGATGGTGAGGGATGGAGGAGGGTAGATTTGAGGGAGGAAGTGCAGTGATTAAAATCAAAGAGGAGGTGGTTAGAATTGACCTTCTGCAACATACGGGATATCGGCTCGTTCAAGCCGTACAACGTGCGACGGGTGGGAAGATAGAAAAGAGGAGGGGATCTTAAATTCCGAGGGTTAGTGTTAAAGGCAATGTAGTTCAAAAGATAGGAACAATCAACGGAGCCAGTGAGAAGACGATGTATAAACAGAATGTCAGCCACATCTCTTCTTTTTTCAAGGGTCTGAAGGTTTATTAAATTAAGGCGTTCGTGATATGGTGGAAGGATAAGGTGATTATTCCACGGGAGCCCACGAAGAGCAAAACGGAGAAATCGACGTTGAATGCTTTCGATTCTTGTAATGTGGACCTGGTAGTATGGTGCCCACACTTGGCTAGCGTACTCTAGGAGTGGGCGGACGTAGGTAATGTAAAGGGATTTTGTCACGTAGGGATTGGTAAATTCTTTAGACCACCGTTTGACGAAACCAGGGGCTGAGTTAGCTTTATTGATTATCTCGTCAATATGTGACCGAAAGTTAAGCTCTCTGTCACACAAAACGCCTAGGTCGCGAATGGTTAGAACGGTAACAATGGGTTGGTTGTTCAAATAGTAACATCTGGGGGCAGACTGAATCCGTTTACGTGAAAAAGTAAGAGATTCACATTTAGCAATATTCAGCTCCATAAAGTTTTTTTGACACCAGACCGAAAAACTATTGAGGTCTTGTTGAAGAAGATCAGAGTCGTGTGGAGAAGAAATGATTTTGAAGAATTTAGCGTCATCGGCATAGAGGGAGATGAAGGAGAAGTTGATGACGTTGTCAATATCATTTATAGCCAGAATAAAAATCAAAGGTCCAAGGTGGCTACCTTGTGGAACACCAGAGGTGGCTTTAAAAGGCCAAGAGAGAACAGAACGAAAACGAACATTATAAGATCGGTTCTCAAGGTAAGAAGAAAACCAATTCAATAGTGGGGGATCGAAGCCAAGGAAGGAGAGTTTGAAAAGAATCAAACGATGAGATATTTTGTCAAACGCCTTACTGAAGTCAGTAGCGATTAAATCCACTTCATTGCCACTTTCTAAAGCAGAAAGTGTAACGGAGACAAAGTCAACAAGGTTGGTGGTTGTGGATCTACCTTTAAGGAAACCGTGCTGAAGGGGGGAGATAAGAGACTTGCACTGAAAGGATAATGAATCGTACATCATACTTTCGAAAACCTTGGGTAAATGCGACAGCTTGGCAATAGGTCGATAGTTAGATACGTCATTCTTTGGCCCTTTTTTGTGAACAGGTGAAATGAAGGACGTTTTCCAGATTTTAGGAAATTTCCCAAGAGATAAGGAATGTTTAAAGAGATTGGCAATAAAAGGTGAAAGAATCGCAGAACACTTTTTGAGAAGAATGGCTGGAAGGCCGTCTGGGCCGGGAACAAATTCATCATTGAGATGAAGAAGTCTGTCGCACACCGTGGAATGGTCAAAGGTGGGTAAAATGAATGGGCCAACGGTATAGTTTTTCAGATAACTGAAGTAGGAGTGATCCGGTTCAGGGCAGTCGTCAGTGAAGGACTGCTTGAACACGGTGGCAAAAGAGTTTGCGATTACAAATGGGTCCGTTAAGGACTCGCCTTCAAACAAGAGTGAGGAGGGATATCCATCAGATTTCCTTTTATAATTAACAAAATGAAAAAATGACCGTGGGTCCTTGATGAGGTTAGCTTGAGCATCAGAAAGATAGCGTTGATAGAGACAGTGAAAAAGGTTAGAGAACTGTAAGTACGAACCGAGATAATTCGAATAATCTGTAGTAGTTCTGGTTAGAAGATAGATCGCCCATAGTTTGTTACGTTTATTACGAAGTGAGCGCAGTTTCCTATTATACCACGGAGGGGAAGATGGTGAGATTTTATGGCGCGAATAAGGAACGAATAAGGAAATGCATTTAAAGATTTCGTCATAAAAACGGGTGGCTGCTTCATCAACGGATAAGTTCGAGAAGTTGAGTTCGATTCTGCTCAGAAAGTCATTGATCTTTCGGAAGTTAGCTTTGTGGAAGTCGTAGGAGTACAGGTTAGTTGGAGGCAGGGATTGGGAAGAGGGGTGATAAAAGAAAGAAAGGAGCAGAGGAGGGTGGTAAGCGTCAATAGTAGAAAGGTGTAAAGAACTTTCAATGGTTGAGGAGTTTACAGGGTCAGTTGTGAAAACAAGATCCAACTGTCGTCCCATATAATTTTTAACACCACTGACTTGACAAAGCCCAGAATCAGTTACGCGGTCGACAAAAAGGCATTCCTTACTAGATATCGGGTTTATTGGGACGAAGAAAGATTGATCTTCCGATAAGCTCCACTGTAGATTAGGGAGATTAAAATCGCCGAAAATTATGATTTCATCGTTTGGCTTACAAGTATCAAGTAAATGGTCGATGGCATCCACGACGAGTTGGTAGGATTCGATGGGTTGAGACGGACGTATGTAGAAGCACATTACGTAGAGAGAACGGTTAACGAGCGAGATTTTTACTACAACAAAATCTAGAAGAGGGGAGGTTGATGTTGAGATGATGGAAGAGTTCAAGCTGTTATGAACTGCAATGAGAACGCCACGGCAGGGAAGTGTGTCTAGAAGACAAGTGACGTTATCATCACGAAAGACGTTGAAAGATGCTGGAAACAACTCTAGGTTTAAGATATTCGGGGAAAGATTAGTTTCGGTAAGAACATAAACATCAAAAGGAAGAGTGTGAGTACGACGGAAAACTGCGTGAGTTTTGGTGCGTAGTCCTCTTACGTTTTGATAGTAGAAGGATAGAGGCAATTTCAGATCTGAGGCGGCCAAAGGTGTTTTAGGGACGAAAAAAATTATTGTGATCAACTCGGTTACGTTGAAGATATGAGATACGTTTGGAGTTAATATGAGAAGCAAAAGCAGATAGATCCTTAGCCACATTAGTAGAGGAAATGTTAAAGCTTTCATGGAAGCGGGTGTAAATATCACGGAGTGCAGTGGGATCAGTTGGGAGGCCTTCTTTCTGAATTGAGATTTGAATATTCGTCTTAGTCTTTCCGTCAATGCAGATTGATTCAGGTTTGTCATGCAAGTAGGCAAGGTATAGGCGAACGTTTTCAAAGAGTCTGTGGTCTCGAAGCCGAGCCATAACGTAACGGCCGTGGAGGTCATTGTTCGAGGACGTAGGGGTAACAAATTTGGATGTTAGTTTGATGGTTGGGGGAAGTAAAGGATCGATAAACGCTTCAGAGGTTGGGGTTGGCGTGTTAATATGGGAAGTCTGGGCAGGATTGAGAATATGGGAGTGAACGAAATTCGGGTAATTGGAGGAAGTTGTAGCAGAAGTCGAAGGGTCAGTGGAGTTTGGGGTCAAATTAAAAGATACCCGTTTTGGTTGAAGCCCTGGAGACGTCGAGTTGGTCATGGGTCGAGTGGAGGAACTGTGAGGAGATGTCAGCTTAGAGGAATTAAGGGAGCGAGAAGGAGTAGATATTTTGGGGGCGGGTTGAGGAATGGGTATGGGTTGACGGAGTTGAGGGGAGAATAATGGAAAAGTTCCAGCTTTGAAACTCCAGTTAGGATCGAGGTTACGGTTGGACATGGGGTTATATGACTTACGTTTAGTAGGCTTAATGTTATACTTAACGCTATTGGATCCCATCCTAGGCCGAACAACTCCTGCGTTAGACCATTTCGCGATGGACATATCTCCTAAATTCACTTCGTTGGAGGGACTCGAAAAAAGCCAGTTGTATTTCGAGGGTATGTCGAGTTTGAAACTACTGCTATTGGACTTAGCCGGGGAAATCTTCTGACAATTGGCAATGGTGATAGAGAATTTCAGCTGGAAATATTTCTTCAACCAAGAGGCGTCAGCGTGCCGGGGGGCGCATTTTATGACGAATGAATCGTCTTTTTGAATTTTGTCCAGCCTTTTGTTCCAATCAGCCAGTGTCCATAGCGTGCCGAATCGGTTAAGGTAGATCGGTGTGGGTGGTCCCTTGATGGCGGCTGGAGTTGTGATAGGAGTGGGCTTGTCCAAGGCTGTTATGGGTGATTTTAAAGTCCCAGGTAGCGTTAGAGTTGTTGTGGTCGTCGTGCAGGTCGGGTGATTATTGGAAATTATTGGTTCAAAGTGAATAGTTGGGCGAGCAAGTGGAATTGCAGTTTGGGGCGACGTGATGTTCAGCAGCTCATCGAGTATGGAAGTGTTATTGTGTGGTTGCTGGTAATGGTTGGACTCCAAATTGCTAGAAACACATCTTATCTCCTCCGCAATATCCATTACAGCTAACTTAATATGGGCCGATTCTTCTCTGAGAGACCTTAAATTAGCTTCTACTACATCCAGGTGTTCATTCTGAACGGTCGTTGCAGCAGCCAAAGATTTAATACCAGCTGTGTGGATCGCGTTCGATTTATCCGCAGCGTGTAGATCTCCAAGGACTGTTAAATGGTCACGCATGTACGTATTAAGTTGAACCATTTGGGAGTTAAGCGTTGAGAGGGGAACGGAAAATTTCGACAGCTCATTGTTGAGGTGAGTTGTGGTAACCAAATCTTGTGTCCTCTTTAGGGTTGATTCGTTAATAATTGCAAGTTGCTTCAAACAGGATTTGAAGTAAGACTTGCTTATTTCACTCGCGCGCTCTACAGAACTACTGAGCTCATCAATTGTCTTGGATACCTCATCCAACTTCGAGAATTGATTTATCACTTTTCTGAATGAGCGGTTCATGTCAATTAGCGTATTGTTGGTTGAGTCGTTATGGCATTTGATCGCGAGCATCACATGCGAGAGTGAAACTACTTTGCACTCATCGCAGAAGAAAAGAAAGTTGTTCGCAAAGTCCCTTACATAGATCGCGGATCTTTTGCCAATACCGGTACAGAGGGGGTGAAACAATTTCCCACAAAGGCCATTGCAGGCAATCAGATCAGAGTTGTTATTATCAGCACAATTGCAATTGGCACACGATTTTTCCATTTTTTTAGATTTTTTTTTTCTGTTTTTTATTTATTTATTTTTTTGTTTTTTTTTTTGTTTTTAGTCAACGAACAGTGGAAAACGAAGGTGAAGCACTAGGGTAAACGCACTTAGACAATTTATGATGCGTCAGCGCACTGCTTTGAAGTTGATTAATTGGGTCAAATAATGTTACGCGATCAAAGGCAATAACCGAGTAATAGGTGGAAGGCAAAGAACAGTTAATGGGTAGAAATTCAGGGGAAATTGCAAGTACGCAAATAAATTTATTTAAACTAGCGAAGCGGGAGCAAAAGAAATACACGTCCGAACGATTGGAGGTAATAACTGTAATGAACGTACTGTATCGTGCGGCGTATTAATGACTATAGTATCACGTAAAAGCTCGTCAACAAATTCTTGCTTACAGCTAGCGTTTGAGCAAACATACTAACAATTCCGAGATAGACCTCTTAGCTCTACAACCCACTCTGCATAAGTTTGCCCATCGCCCATTTTAGCCCGAAGAAATTCATACCTTGCTGCCAGTATATGCACATTCCGTTTGAAATGCTCCGTTAAATTTTTCCGCTATGGTGTCGAATGATTTGTCTCCCACGTGGTTACCGAATATTTTCTGTATCAAGTCAAATATATCCGTACCTACCCACGATAAGAAAAACGCTCTTTTTTCTGTGTGTCGCTGACGCCGTATGCTGAAAAATGCTGATCTAGCTGCTTCAAATATGTGTCCCACTGATGCCTACTTTTCTCGAACGGGTAAAATGGTGGTATAGCCACTCCGCTCGTACCCGCTGGCCAGCTGCTCTTACTCATCATTTGTCCTTCCATCCATTTCTTCTGACTTCCCACTAGTGTCTCGAAAAATTGTTTCTGCTGATCTAGCAGTTCCTTAAATAGCGTTGCATCCATTGCAAAAGCTGAGCCGGTAATTTCGACCACCACACAAAACCACGTTTTCCGTTAAACAATTAGGAAAAAAACTCTATTTCACAGCTAAATTAAAATTGTTCTCGTCGCCAAATGTTGTATCTAATGAAAGACGCAACAACTTCCAAATAACAATAATTCATTTATTAAGGTAAGTATTTAAAATTCGTATTAAGTGTAATGTGTGGTGGACAAACTGCACTGCGCGACTGACTGCATTAGTTGAATTCATTAGCCGGCAGCAATGACAATCGAGTTGTGCAGCTGAGAGATTTGGAGAGTATAGTCTCTCTTATACTATAGTGTCCATTAATACTTATTTGATTTGCCAAAAGAAAGTACGGTCTTCATCTTTTAATAAAAATGGCTCAGCATTTACTTTTATTTTCCAGCAATTATATGTGTTTTGTAATATTGTGGCTGCATTTTTAAGATTCGTCTCAATGTTGAGGCTGAATTCATGCGTGGCTGATAATGCGGTGTCTTCGGCGAATATTGCCCCTTCGCATTGAGGGAATTTAGGAAAATCGCATGTTTATAAAGGGGGTTTTATTAGCGACTTGACAACTTCAAACTTTCAGTGTAAACGCACCCCTAAATCCGATAACCGAACTGTCAATATTAAAATTTTCAGTAAAATCAATATTTTCATCATGGTCAAGTAGACAAAGAAACAACGTTTACAAATAATAAAAATTTACTACCGACTACGTTTTGCCCGAGGTGTGAAGAATATTGCTGGCGTAGAGGCGTCCATCGCAAACCAGCCAAATCGTTAATTTCACGACGTTCTCAAGAATCGGGCCTCTCCTAGATCAAATTATGGCGAATTTTACATAAGGATCTTGGCCTACACCCTGACTCAAGAACTAAAGCCACTTGATCATATGAAGCGACGTACGTTCTCGAATATTGGGCTCTGGACATGATGGAAGAATATGAAGAATTTCATCCCAAAATCATCTTCAGCGATGAAGCGCATTTTTGTTTAAACGGTTTTTTTTAATACACTTTTAGCTCTGTTGCGGTGTGCTTAAAGCAAGCAACTATCACGAGCAGACATTTGCCGGCACTAAAAGTGCTCTCACAGGCATCATTTAGTGCAGGTGTTAGTAAGGACAAAACAATTAAAAATACAATAATTATGTACCTATAAAATACTAACACAGATACAAATCATGCAAATAATTGAAGACATTAAAGCATTATTACGCAAAATATGTTTCAGCTTAATTTTACTAACATGCAATTCAATCACATGATCATTTAGATTATAGTTTCATCATTGGGCCGTTTTGTTCCCTCGATGAAAAAATTACCGTCACATTGCGGTAAATGGTATTCGATACAGAAATATTTTGGAACATTATTTCTTTGAGCAGTTGCGTGAATTCGACATCAGTGATATGTGGTTCCAACAAGACGGTGTCACAAGCCGCACAGCGGGCGCAACAATCGAGTTATTGAAGTCTCAGTTCGGTGAAGATGTTATCTCGAGAAACGCACCCGTCTATTCGCCGCCGAGATCGTGTGATGTAACGCCTCTCGCTTTTTTTTTATGGGGCTACATTAAATCATTTGTCTATGGTCTATGCCAACAAGCCGGCGAAGTAAACGGAGCTCAGAGCCAATATAGCGGCCGTATAGGTCCAAATGTGCGGCCAAGTCATCGAAAATTGGGTTTAACGAATTGACATTCCCGTAGACAAATGAACGTAGTCGAATTCCATTCATAAATGTTTTGATAGTCAATCAAGCCAATACATTTTTTTTTTCAGATATCTCCAGTAATTTGCATTTTATTTAAAAAAGAAGCTGTCAAGTCCTTAATGAAAGACCCTTTACATTATTCAAAACTGGTCCAAGAACAGAGCCTTGGAGAACGCCAGCGTGAACAGAAATTTGATCAGAAACACTAGCATTAACATGCACTCTAAAACAACGACTGAACAAAAAACATTGAACGATTTAACGAGTGTATTCGCTTCCACTACTGCAAAGACTTCTGCTAAAGCTGACAGTTTCTTAGAAAGGCAGGTGATGAGATATTTCCAATGATGAGTCAACACATAATCGAGGCATTGGTTCTGCTTAACTTGATCGACTTATGTGTTCTTGTGCTCAACTTTAATCGGATCATTTACTTTGTTGTTATTGAAGACAATTAACTTAGTTTTTCTTACGTTCAAAAAAACAGCTTGTGAGCATTGAGCCAATTTTTAATTGCCTTTAGGTCATTACTCATTTTGTTTTCGTATTCCTTTTTTTTGAAGTGAGTACAAGAGATTTATGTCATCCTTAAAGAAAAGGAAGAGCTGAGATCTAATTTCAGAGTATCATTGATGCAAATACAAAAAAGTTTTGGTCCTAGAACACTCACTTGCGGCACCCTGAAGTCAATAGTCTCATAACTGCTTTTAAAACTATCAACCATCAAAATGGACGCCGTGCTGTAAGGCATGAAACAGTGCCTTTGCTGACGATGGAGCCATCATAAGCGATGATCAACAACACCGCAACGAGCACTTGATGTATGGATTGTATGTTTTGGATGGGATTGGGTATCGTATTAACCCAGGTAGGTGAGATCGGTCGGGACAACACCCAACCTGACGGGCTAAAAGAGGGAACATCGTAGGATCAGACTTATCTTGTATATCGAGAGCATATTCTTTAATTTCGCTCTTACATATAGCTCCATCAAAGCGCCTTCTAAGTTGCCTAACTTCGCAAAACCGCTCTGCTGAATCTGCTGCCGGACTAGCACTTTCCCTGTGGAGCCCGACTAGCACTTTCCGTATATCACGCGGCAGGTGTCAATCAGAGAGGATGGTGCTGCATCAGAAGTAGCAGAATCCACTGCTCCAATTTTGACCCAATCAGAAAATGTGGATAGGGCCGATGTGGCATCTCATTCCGCCCTTTGAGGTGTATTTGGTTTCCTGACGTCACACCGAGATGTTGACGCCGGACTGTGCTCAGCAGCACAGGGGCTATCGGCCATCGAAGAGTAGTTTACATCAGGTAGTCTACTCGCTTAACTACACGTAGTTAATCGGGTAAACTACACGTCTGATTTGTTTCATTTACTACCTACATTTGTTACGTGTGCTACCTACACACAAAACGTTAAATTTAAATAAGAATTACAAAAAAAAAAAATTAACTAGTGAAAAACACTGAACGACCATGTTGCGTAAATGAGCCAAATCAAGGAACTCGAAGCTTTAGGAAGAAAAACGCAAATTTAATAATCATCTTTTTTTTTTGTTTTTGTCATTCATGTGAAGAGTAAATGTATGTCAATGAGTTTCTTTGAATGTTCTTCGTTAAGTCTATTTTGGATTTTTGTATGGACGAACGATCACTGCGAGAACACCATCTCTATTGCTGCAGATGATGCTGGAATACTCAGTAAACCTATATCATGCTTTTATATGCCTAGATGCTGTCTGGATGCCGAACTCCATAATAAGTCTTTGTCACAAAAACTTCACTTTCACCACCGTTGCCTTCGCCACTATAACCATAACCACTTCTTCTAAGCTTTTTATTCAATGAAGCAAAAATGCCCTGATCTTTGACGAATTTGTCATAATCATTTAGTTCTCCAGCTGAGAATATTTCAGCGAAATGTAGCGTAACCTCGTCTCGCTGCGATGTTGTTAAATTATTGCCAAGATATCTTGGATGGAAGCTATATGCCGCTATTGCATCGATGGATAGCGCAATTTGCGCTGAGAAAGTGGTCGTATTTGCCTGACAATTGCATCTGTAGCCACAAATCTACAGCTTCAGAGCAAATAGTTGCATCATCTTGACACTTGTTGATCAATTTGCAAACTGGATCATAGATATAAATTTCTTTCGCTATTGACTAGATTAAATTGTCATTAAACAATAACTAGGTACTTAATTTCCGTGGTAATCTTTATATCAGTATCTGTAGCTGCTAAAGTCTTCATATGATTCACCAGTGCACCAGCGTACATCTATTTATCAAACGTATATTCTTTTCCCCCACAGTTATCTTTTCTTTTCAATTTGTCAATTTGGTGGTTAAATGGACATTTCAAGCTACATTTTGACGTCCAGCGACATTGAACTACATTAACTACCTCATTTATGTAGCAGACGTAACAAATGTAGTAAATCGAAAAAAGGCATTTCTGCCATCTCTGGAAACGGCTGACAGATGCCATTAGAGAGGCATCGCTCCCTTTGTTTTTAAAAATACAGTGCCGGTGTTTCATGGGATGGCTAAAATTGAAAGCGAATCTCGCTTGGTATTCGGAGTCTGCAAACTTGCGACGAAACACTCTCTCAGCGTATGCTATTCCACTTTGGATTAGAGATTAGATAATGTGACTTGTTCCACATTTGCAGTCTTAGTTCATCGCCCCTCAACAGCCTGTCCGACATGGGCGACCCTCCAGACTTACTGCCTGAACACAACGGTGTAGGGTGTAGCTGCAGTGGTAGTAAAAGCAGTAGAAAAAGCAGAAATGGCAAAGTAGTCCGCCGAAAAATATATTAAATTTGGAAAGAACAAACCCCCTTATCACAGAATCCGTCGGATTCGGAATTTTGCTACGCACTAAAAAAGATATTCTCACAGAATCCATCATAGTGGAAATATTTGCTACAAATTTTTTAGATTCTTGAAAAATGGTTTGACTGAATCCTAATTAATTAAGATTTTGACATTTATGTGGTTGTTACCACGAAATTTTGGATCCTTCGTAGCGGAATTCCGAATACGACGGATTCTGTGATAGGGGTGAAAATAATATAAAATATGTATAAAAATTTAAAAAAGGCGGAGGTGTGGAAAACAAATTCAGAATCATTTGAAATACCAGGTATGCTGCATTACACATCTGTGGACGTGCATTCTACTTCAAGTGAACGACTTACTCGACAGCTTGTACTATGTTCTTTCCATTGTGTTCGGGCAGAAAAGCCTCCGCCCAAGTGTCATAGTCAACGTCCCCGCCGCCGCGAAAGATGAGCAATTAACACATTCAAAGCAAATCATTCCCTCCAGTTTAATTCGTATTCGTGTTCAACACCTAAAGTCACCATACACTCGTCACTGTTCCTTGGGATAAAACCCATCCCAATTCCCTGTGAGGAAATGCACTTGCAGACGGAAAAATTTAAATTCGATTTCCATGAGCGAAACTTATTTATTTACGAGCGCAAATCAGATGGACGTATCCCCCAGTCGTTTGCTTTACTGAACAGTGCCTGTCAGCTTCTATTACGGGTCCCACCCATAGATGTTTAGATCTTTGTCAATTCACCGTGACAGTGGTGCACTTAAGGAGATTGAATGCCAACCGCATTTACAGTATTCTTCACCCTACTGACGGTTAATTCCCCAGAGTGTGTCCATTTCCAAATAACTTAATAAAACCAGATTTTCAGATTGAGTGAGTATCTCTACTTCCACCTTCGAACTCGGTCAGTATCTCTGAGGGCGATCAATACCGTTTTTATTTATTGAATTTGGTCGCACAAAAATATCCGGAAATTGAGTTTTAAAAGGTTCAGCAAACGGATAAGGGTGACAATGATAAATATATTCCATTGATTTATGGCCAAAGACTGAGACCAGGAAGACATTCCATTGATCTATGACGATGGAAAGGAACATTTTTGAAAATGTTCTCTCACAACTGTCAGAAATGTTGGAATAGAATTCCTGGTCCTGCTCCATCATATTTTTGGGTACGAGCCAAGAGCCAAATACATATGTACATGTCTATGCACCACGCATACATTAATTTGCGAGCCAACGACAATACTCACTCCTAGCCACTTAGGTGTACCCTCGTTCGTTCCTGGTGCACACTTTGCTTTGTTATTCGCCCAAGTGGTAATTGCGCCATCGGAGAAAATTGGTACAGGGCGTGCACAGAATATATGGATGCCGTAGTTGGGTATGCGAAAAGAAACGCAGCTACAAAACTCTGGGCAATTTCCAGAGTAAACTCAAATTAAACCGTTGCTTGGATATGGACGTGTAGGCGCAGTTGACAAGGAGCAAAGTGGAGACATTTTTCTATTCACAAAAAAAATATATCATCGCTACACGGAAATAGTAACGTGTTGCCTCTGTGTAACATACTCGCCGGAGACCATGTTTGATGGTGTAGTAATGCATCGTGACCACGGTCTCAGCTGCAGCTGCTGCTGCTCTCCGTCTCCACCACATGAGCGAACGCCACACGGTACATTGTTGAAGCGACTAAAATAGAAGAACGAATGAAACAATTTTTCGGTTGTAGCAAGTGGTTTTTTGGTGGGATAATTACACAATCATGGCGCTGGCAGGCACACGAACGAGGCCATTTTTTCCCTTCAGACATTTTGGCGACCGAGTACAGGTTGGTTAGGTAGTAGGTAGAAGACTCTTGTAAGGTGGTTTTGTATGTAGGTAGATAATGATTATTCAAATGTTGGGTGGACTTATGTAATCCAATTTTTTGGTGGGTAGAATTTTTATTAAAACGTCAAGAATTGCACATCTACAAAGGTACATGTGCGCGGGTACGACTATCTGAAGTCAAATTATAGTGTATACGACGCTGACTGATATGCAATTAAATTGATGCCGCTACAGATATCCAACGTGTCTGAGTAAGCTTAACTTGCTTCTACTTGGTATTATACAATTTTGCTCATAAAGTGCAAAACTGGGTCAATCGTATTTGGTTTTAGCTTTAAAATGTCCTTGAATGCGAATTATGCACTCGTGCGTATAAGTATTTTGACAAAACTGTTTGCGTTTTGCTGTGGAAGCTTTCGAGGGTGGCAACAGGTGCAGTAGTAGTGTATTCGCTTACTGAATGGAAGGTCGTGCGTTCGAATCCCGGCCAAGTCCATTACTTTATATCGAATACATGAAATCGTAATTGTTGGGGTGAGTAGTATCCCCGGCTGGTTGCTCGTTGAATTTCGTTGAGGCACAAGAAAATAAGAAGAATTTTTGTTCTGTTTATTCACAATTCTGTATTCTCTTTCTGATGAAAGGTCTTACCTCGACGAAGTTAAATTCAAGAAGGAGGTTATACATTAGGCGATTAAAGAAAAATGGCTGGGCGGTTTCCGATCTCAAATAGATTGTAGGAAGTGACATCTACCAGTTCATGGCGAAATGACTACTAGAATTTTAAGTTACGTTCAATGATCTTTGCCATGAACATTGCCGGCCGCCTTGCAGCAATGATGGCTGCAAAGCTTGCAAATGCCAGGTTTGCTATTTGAAGTTCGGAAATCACTCATGAAAAAAAGGATACATTTTAAAATATGTGAATTAAATTAAAATTAAAAATACAACTTTGATTTTGAATACTAGATACAGTAAGTAGCGAACGTATTTGTAGATCCGTGCAATATCTTTAGAGTTAACATTTAGCTTTAATTAAGAAAGTATTACCCTTTTCTTGTCGGATGTATTGTACATGAATATATAAATAATAATAGTTGATGAATAGATGTTGAGTCAAAAAATTAAGAGTGAGGTAATATGCACAATTTAGCAATTGAACGCGTTATGACCCCATTCTGAGTCCTTATGTCGGCTACGCGGACTCTATTGTCCGAACCCGGATAAACTTTTATAATACGTCCGAGCCGCCATTCATTTGGGGGGAGGTTTTCTTCCTTTATTACTACCAAATCATCAATAGATACATCTCTCTGTGGGAATTTCCATTTGTACCTTTTGTTAAGTTCCTGAAGATATTCATGCTTCCATCTACGGCAGAACTGGTGATGCAATATTTTTATCCTCTCCCATCTCTTGGCGCAACTCAGGGATTGACTTTCAAGCGCAGGCTCAAGAGGACTTAATAAGGGACCACCTCGTAGAAAGTGCCCTGGAGTCAGTGGGAGAATATCGGACGCATTTTCAGATATTGGTGAAATTGGGCGCGAGTTTAAGCAAGCTTCGATTTTTGCTAGAAGGGTAGCGAACTCCTCGAATGTAAATTTATTAGTTCCAGCTACCTTTCGAAAATGGAGTTTGAAGCTTTTAACTCCGGCTTCCCAAAGTCCACCCATGTGGGGTGCGCCGGGAGGAATAAATTTCCACTCGAGCCGTTGATCAACATATCTTTTAGATACTTCCAGTGAGATAGTTCGCATAAATTGCTTAAAATCGTTCGCAATGACTTTATTGGCGCCGACAAAGTTGGTGCCGTTGTCCGAAAATATCGTTTTCGGTATACCACGCCGAGCTATGAACCGACTTAAGGCTGCTAAGAAAGACTGCGTAGATAAATCGCTAGTTGCCTCTAGGTGAATAGCCCTTGTAGCGAAACAAACAAAAATACAGGCATATGCCTTTGTTAGTCGGCAGTTGCGTCCCAAAGAGCTACGTATCATAAAATGACCTGCAAAATCGATGCCCGTATTGGTAAACGGTGATGAAATTTGTGTCCTTTCTAATGGTAAGGCCCCCATGATCTGGGTTTGCACTTTCTTTTTCTGAATTATGCAGGTTTTACATGAACGAATGTGCCGTTTTACCAAGTTCTTCACCTTTGGTATCCAAAATTCATTGCGAACCAAGCGAACTACTAATTGGTTGCCGCCATGAATTGAGATGTCATGGATAAATTTTACATAAAGTGAAGAAATATGTGCCTGATATGGGAGAATAATGGGATATCTTTCGTTGTACGTTAAAGTAGAACAGGTAAGCCTTCCATTTGACCGAAGGATTTGATTTTTGTCTATCATAGGATTTAAATTTGCCAATGAGCTTTTTATGGAAATAGGCTCGTTTTTCAGAAGAGCTACATAGTCATTCTGAAAATAAAACAGTTGAGTCAACCGGATAACAAAGTTCTTGGCATAAGATATTTCGTTGTGAGTAACGATATTGGTTGTGTAAGAGAACTTATTCTTAAGACGAGGACTGGTTCTATGGTAAAATCGCAAAATGTAGCAAATAACATGCAAAACCCTAGACCAGGAGGAAAATCTTCCTACAATTGTTTCAATATTAGGCGACATAGTAGTAAGATTCACCTTTATTGGTTTCATTTCGAGATCTTTATCAGCAGGTCGCTTCATAATGGATTCGGGCCAAGAACATTGAGGTTGGCAAAGCCAGGCAGGGCCGTGCCACCATAAGTTGGCCACCTGAAGTTCTGTCGGAGAAAGACCTCTTGTCGCTAAATCTGCTGGATTATCAGCAGATCTTACATGATTCCATTGTGTATTTGGCACATATGACTCTATCTGTGAGACTCTATTAGCTATAAAGGTTTTCCAAGAGCTAGAAGGCTTATTTAGCCATGCTAAAACAATTGAGCTATCGGTCCACAGAAGGAGCTCGTACTTTGAGCAGGTAAGCTCTGATATAACCTTGCGAAAAAGTTTTGACAACAAAACAGCACTACAGAGTTCCAATCTTGGTAATGGAACTTGTTTGACTGGGGCAACTTTGCTTTTGGCGCATATAAGGTTAGACGACCACCTGCCAGAATTGTGTTGTATGCGCAAGTAAAACGTAGCAGCATAAGCTCGCTCAGACGCATCACAAAATCCATGGATTTGGATAATCTCGTTCGGACTGTACTGAATCCAACGCGGAACTTGAACTCTGTGTATGTCTGGTAGCGCAGCCAAAAAGGTTTTCCAGCGGTGACACGTGAGGGGCACAAGTGGTGTGTCCCAAGACGTCCCATCACGCCAGATTTGCTGCATAAGTATCTTCGCAGTAATTATTACAGGAGCCAACCATCCTGCGGGATCAAACAGTCTTGCTATCACTGAGAGCACAGCTCTTTTAGTTAAAATTTTATCTTCTTCTAGTATTGAGAAAAAGAAGTGAAAGCTATCAGATCTAGCATTCCATTGAATCCCGAGAGTTTTTCAGATACTATTATCTTCTAATTTAAGAAAATCTTGGTTATAGAGATAGGATACTGGAAATCGTTTAATCAAATCCAAGCTATTGGAGGTCCATTTTCGTAAGGAAAAACCTGCCGAGCTAAGAGCAGCTATCAGCTCGTTTTGTGCTTGAAAGGCTGTTTCAAAATCATGGGCTCCAGTAAGCACATCGTCGACATAAAAATCATTTTTGAGAATTGCCGATGCAATAGGAAACGTCGATTGCACATCCACGGCAAGACGCAGCAATGTACGTATGGCTAAATATGGGGCGCACTTAACGCCAAAGGTAACCGTCTTTAGCTCATAGTCCTGAAAAGGACTATCGCTATGTTCGGATTCCCAAAATAAAATTCGTTGAAACGATGTATGTTCAGGATGAACAATGATCTGCCGATACATCTTTTCGATGTCGGCGTTAAAGACGTAGCGATAGAAACGCCACTTCAAAATTAGAGTTGTTAAATCGGTTTGTAATACCGGACCAGTGTACAACATATCATTTAAACTAATACCATTGCTTGACGGACACGAGGCGTTAAAAACTACCCGAACCTTTGTTGTAGTACTATCTGGTTTTACCACCGCGTGATGTGGCATATAGTAAGTGCATATCTGATGGTTTTTAATAATTTCCTCAGATGAAACAGCCTCCATATGTCCCAGTTCGACATATTCTTGAAGCACCTCATTATATTTCGACCGAAGTTCCGGATTTTTCGCTAATGATTTGCCCATGCGATGGAGCTGTTTTAGAGCTTGGTTTCTTGAATGGCCTATCGAGGCAATAGGTCTTTTAAATGGCAGATGAACTATGTAACGACCGTTGGCGTTGCGAGTAGTTGTATCTGAGTAAAGTTGTTCGCAGATGATATCTTCGCTTGATACCGTATTTCGCTCAAATATCTCCTCAACTTCCCAAAATTTAGCAATTTGTTGATCTACCGAAGTCTCGCAAAAATACGACACAAATGTGGAAAAGGAATTAACATGTTGTTGGGAAAGAGGTCCTGAGAGTACCCATCCAAATATGGTGTTCTGGGCTACCAGAGATCCTAAAACGTCTGACTTCAATCCTTCCAGGACAATTGAGGGATACAAGTCGGATCCAATCACCATATCTATTTTCGAACTTTCATAGAACTGGGGATCTGCGAGCTCCAATCCTATTGGTACTGTAACTTCATCTCGATGTATCATGCATGAAGGCAAATCCCCAGTGAGGCGTTTCAAAACAATTGCGTTAGCAAAAATGGTGAAAGTTGGAACATATTTTGAGGCAATACAAAGCGAACACAATTTTGATGCCGTTGTTGTTATCATTGAACTCATTCCGGATATCTGAGCCTGTATCGGCTTCACTGGTAAATTTAATCTTCGTTGCGCTTCTTCCGAGATAAATGTAACCTCTGATCCTGGATCCACCAGAGCACGAAGCGTAAATTTGCATCCTAGGTGGTGGATATCAATCAAAGCCGTTGCTAAAATTATTCGCTTGTTGTTACCAGCAAAGAAAGATTGAACTCGATAGGGATTGGAGTTTTCAGTGGACTGTCTTGTTGGAGATTGTGGGGATGCTTGTAGTGGATGCCCCATTCCTGAAGAGGAAGGAATATTTTGAGATGAGTTCAACGGAGTTGGATGCAAAAGTGTATGGTGCTTTTGTTTACACTGCATGCACGTGTGAACACTTTTACAATCCTTGTGCAAATGCGTTGAGGATAGGCAATTTGTGCAATAGCCGAATGAATTTACCTTGGTCAAGCGATCCGTTATATTTAACTGCAGAAACGCTGGACATTGCCGAAGAGAATGTGAACCATTGCACAGTTTGCAAGTAAATTTATTTGCTTTGGAATGAAACGCTTTATGTTTTGCTTTATGGGGAGAATTGAGTTGACCTCTTAATTCGCCTTTTGACTTAGAAGGAAATTTAATATCGGATATAGTTTCTAGCACACGGTAACGGCTTGTTAAAAACGAATCCATTTCACTCCAGGGCGGAATGTCTCGGGGTTTCTGAAGGGATTGTTCCCACAATGCAAGAGTATTTTCCGGTAACCGATTGGAACATAAATATACGAGAATCGGATCCCAAGTGTTCGTAGATACACCATGGGCTTCGAGAATCGATAAACAATCATTGATCTCCCGCTGGAGATCCTTAATGCTTTTGCCAGATTCGATTGCAATCGCATTCAAATTAAAAAGCTTCTTTAATTGGTTATTCACCAAGATTCTCCTATTCGCGTACTGATCAGAAAGCGCTTTCCACGCTAATTCAAAACTATCTGCTGTGAGTGGGAACCTCGTTACAATATCATGTGCATCATTCTTGGTTTTCGTGCGAAGGTGAAATAATTTTTGTACCGAGCACAATTTCGGGTGATTTATATATACCGCGGTAAACATATCTCGGAACGACGGCCAAGTGAGGTAATCCCCGTAGAAGGTTTCAGTGTCACAAGGTGGAACCTTTATGCACTGTTCTGGGTTTAAATTCTGAGAGGAAGCATTTGGAATACCGTCTTCTTTAATAATTGTCAGTTTAGATGCAGTCTCGATAATTTCACTTAGGCACGAAATATATGTGTTAGACGACAACCGATATTTGGCTTTGATTGGCTCCAAATCTTCATCCGTCTTTGCACGCAGGTACAGAGTATAACACTTCTTAATATCACACCAAAGTTCTTTTAGTTCGATTTTATGTGCTTCTAAAGCACTAAGAGTATGATCTGTCATCGGTATTTGTTTGAAATAAGAATGAAATTCTATAAGCTGATCCGCTGCAGCGATAAAATTCTCTAGCTGAGACATAGTTTTGGAAGTAATTGAAAAAAACCTAGCCCCAAACAAATAATTGCTCAAACGCGTACCAATGTTCAGACGGGCAGCTAATTCGCACTATTAAACACTCCTAACTTTATGTTATAAGACGAATTAGAGATTCTTGTATGTCATGTACAACACAAATCAAGTGAGGTTAGGGTGTATATAAATTGATATGTTAAGTAAAATAATATATTGCACTTATCATAAAATATGCACGCACCTATTAACAATGTTTGAATCTCCTTAGCTGCTTCTGTTCTTCCTTCTGCTGGTTTAGCCTGGAATATAATTTCCCGTTCGTTGAACTATCTTCACGTTTTGTTATGTGGAATTGGTGGGCTGCTAAGCGATCTGAGAGCTGGTACTGCGACGATGTTGTCAGCGCAAGCGTTGGCTTAATGACTGGCTTTCTTTTCATGCAATGTGCCGAATGTTTGTTGGGGAGCAAAGAAATCTTCTCGTGGCTTGTGGAACTGGTGTATGACGTGGATCGGTGAGAATTTGGGAGAGCAAATGTAATGCGCTTTGGATGATCTTCGACGATCGCTGTGCTGTTACGGTTTGATATGCTGCTTTGAGTCGTGAATATTTTGGAACGATCGGTTTGATGACTACTCCGATTTCTGTTGATACGATCGTTGATCTTTTATGCTGATACGATCGTTGAGCGAGTGGGCAAGATGCAGGGATCATTCTTTACTGCTACGATCGTTGTCTTACGGGGCAAGATGCAAGTATCTTCTTTGATGGTACGATCGTTGATCGTGGGCGGATGGTGCAGGGTTTACGGGGTCTTCGACAGTCAAAGCGTTCGACCAAGGCAGGTAATTTAAAGAGATGATTTGACTGAAGAGAGTACGGCTTACACTTCGACGATCGATTTATGTAGATATAGGAATCTGAGCTACGATGCGGCCGATATGCAGTTTCGTTTTTCATGCAAATTTGCGAATGAAAATTGATGAGTATTTTAATAAATACTATTCGGCTTGAATGGACCAAATGTTGGGGTGAGTAGTATCCCCGGCTGGTTGCTCGTTGAATTTCGTTGAGGCACAAGAAAATAAGAAGAATTTTTGTTCTGTTTATTCACAATTCTGTATTCTCTTTCTGATGAAAGGTCTTACCTCGACGAAGTTAAATTCAAGAAGGAGGTTATACATTAGGCGATTAAAGAAAAATGGCTGGGCGGTTTCCGATCTCAAATAGATTGTAGGAAGTGACATCTACCAGTTCATGGCGAAATGACTACTAGAATTTTAAGTTACGTTCAATGATCTTTGCCATGAACAGTAATCTCCCTACGCATCTTAGACACCACCCGTGGAGAAAAACCCTACAACTGCACCCAAACACTTCTTTCCTATCTCTCTATTCTTTCTAATAGTAAGTAGCACCGAAAAGCATGCACTGAAATACGATTGTGCCAGGTGCTGCTTGCTGTTAAACACAACTGGTTACGCTGTGTTACGCACTATAAGGGTACTGTAACAACAGAAAAAAATCCCTTTAGCATAAGCAAATTATATATAAAAAAAAAAAAATGAGTGGGGTAATTCATATCAATTTAAGAACTTGGATCATTTGTTTTGAACAACACTTGGCGTAACAGTTTTTATTTTTGTTATTTTTAGTGCAAGTTGGTGGTTGGCCAAAGTATTCCGACGCCAAACTACAATTATTTGTTATCAAATTTAATACCTGCACAAATCAAAGTATGTTTGCGTATATTTCCAATAAAGAAGTTGTGAAAGAACAGGTTTCACAACTTCATATAATTCGAATCTTCGATTTAAATTTATAGATAAATTATCGTTCGCTAAAGCAGCAATCTATGTGGTAACATTTTTCAATATTGTTTCTTTGACAAGCCATATGGGAGGAGCAACTGTCTCTGCAAGGAAGCTGTTAATCATAGAGCCGCGCCTTCCTAACGCGTTTTCGTCGGGACAGTGACACTGAAGTGGTCGCTAAGACAAGTGAATACGTCCTTGCACTGTGTGACTAGGTTGGATGGTATTGAGTGTGATTCGAGAGCTATCAATAAAGATGGCAACATCTCTCTTGGTTATGGGGTAGAGGGCGAGTATCCTACAAGGGTCCCTGATCGCTAGTACTTCCGCCTGGAATGCACTACAAGAATCCGGGAGCCAGAAGGATTTGGATGTGTTCAGTTCCGCTGAGAAGATAGCCCCGCCGACATATCAAATCCGCATTCCATATTCGAACCGTTGTTTAAAAATTGCTTTCTGATGGTTCATTGGGAACATACCATTTTTAGATTCCATCCTGGATAGGAAATACACTTGGGCGGGTTTATTAAGGTTGTTTTTGGGAGAAATGTTAATTTTCAATTACAGCTTATAAATCCAGCTTCGAAGTTTAAAGTATTTAACACAACCATGAAATGCTATCCGAATACATATATTGTTTAATTTACATCGTTAAGCTCCCATCTTACACTTCTTTTTATGGTATAAACGTCGAAACGGGGATGCCTCTAATTTTGCTTAGGAAGGCGCAGCAACAACCATGCAGAAAATGATTTTATAAGTGTTTATAAGTTTATAATTTCTCAAAGCGAAATAAGGCCAAATGCACAAAGTTGGTCCTATTTCGTTTATCATTATTTCAATGCACCATTTTTCGCAGGTATAAATCGACCACAGATGCAATCTAAACTACAACGATCATGATTGAAAAACTTCGTGATTCCTTAAAGGGCAAACATATTGCGTTGGTTGGTTTTTAAAAACTCCTTTGAAAGACAACCAGAGATCTGTTATGGTTGGCTCCAAGAAAACGAGGAGTTCCAGAAACCAATGTGCAGATTATCTTGGACATGTATGAATGAGTTAAGACCGAAGTAAGACGCGCGGTGGAGTCACCAAGTAGTTCGCAATCAAAATCGGTGTAAACCAAGGAAGCGTCTTAAATCCTTTGATATTTTTTATAGGCCTGATTATGTGCTTGAAAGAAAAGTGACGGACTTCAACTTTTATCAGATATCCTTTGCTGACGATGGAGCCATCATAAGAGAGGATAGGTCCCTGCAACGAGTACTTGATGCGTGGGTGGATGTTTTGGAAGGTAATGGGTATCGTATTAGCCAGAACAAAACAGAATACTTGTGCTGCATTTATGTGAATGGAAGAGTGATTCCCAATTGCAAAAAGATAAAATATTTAGAATCTATAATCAAAAGCGAAGCAGTCTGTTATGACAACAATAATCATTGCAAAAGCTTAGGGTGGATGATATTCGGGAAAACTCAGACATCTTCTCTGGCCGCAAAATGACACCAAATAAATGCTACTGCTCTCCAAGCCTCTGTATTGTCTCCGAACCTCTTTCTCAGTTTTATGAATAACTTTTCCAATCCTATCAATCCATTCCTTTGCTGATGACAGTACTCTCAGCTTCTCATATTCGTTTCTTGGGTCACATCCCCCATCTTCGGGTGTGGACCGGGAACGGCAACGTATGGTAAGCTCATTAAGTTCCGATCTAGACAGTTGGCTATAGCCAAATGGGTATCATTTAATGCTTCCAAAATGCAATGCTGATTTCTGTCAACAGTCTGCCAATTATCCGTCAATGGCACTGCCATCGTTGAAACCGAAGGACTTTTCATTCTCGGTATGTGTGTTAATGACAACCTTCGTTGGAATGACCACATATTCGATGTCGCCAATAACGCGGCGAAATGCCCAACTTTCCTCAAACGATGTAAGAAATATTTCACTCCTTCTGATCTGGCTACACTTTATGCGTTTTTTTCGCTCCTGTAAATAGCGAACAAGCCATTAGCTGGTGTCCAATTAAATATTTGGGGCTACTTGACAGAATACAAAACCGCGCGATACAACTTATAGGCGATCGTGTTATCCCGAAATTGCTTGATCCTCTTAGTCATCTTCGAAAAGGCTCCCTCCAATCGTTGTTTTAACGATATTTCCATCACAAGTGCTCAAATAAAAAAAAGTGAGCTGCATTCCGCCGCTCGAACATTTCAACTGCAATACCCGCCACGCCAGAAATGCACATCAGTTCACCCTTTAACCTTGTTTCAGAGATGCCGAATATTTCGACACTTTCATAAAGCGACATAAGGCCATACTTAAAGATATGGTTTTATGGGCTTTGCGAAATCGTGGCGATATGGTCCCATAGCCCCATATGTCAAGGCACCATTTTCATACATACAGTGGAATTCAAAGAATCCTTCAGGCCGTTCAACACGAATGTGAAATGCTCTCACCCGCTCTATTTTTCCTACCTATTATAATTTTCAAACATTTAAAACCAACATGCATCGGTTGCTCCTCTGTCATCCTTATCCTCATTGCCTTGATAGCCGCACTATGCAACTATAAACATGTCTACATCATAAGGGTACCTTTACACTTTTTGGTGCGCGGGAATTATAAAAAAACGTACAATTTCACAGTTAGGCGGTAAGTTATGATGACCCTTGAAAAAGGATCTACTTTTCATATATAATTGCTCTTTAAGGGACGATGGAGCCATCATAAGCGGTGATCAAACGACCCTGAATCAAGCGGTGGATGTTTTGGAGAAAAAGCGGTATCCCATTATCCCGAAAAAGACACAATATTTGTGCGGCCTGTTCTGTGATCCGATCCGAACTATTCGAGTAATTTGTACGACTGGAAAAGTAATTCCCTAGTACGAAAAGTTCAAATTACTGAGATCTGTTAAAAACAGTGGATTCAGCTGTGATGCCGACATCAGTTAGCTTAGGGTGGATTAAGTGGAAAACTCAATCTATATCTGTGACCAAACAATTCCCCTTAAGCTGAAAGGAAAGATTTACTCAACTTCTGTGCGCCTGGCGCCTATATACGGCTCAAAATATTGGACATCGTACGAAAAATATGAGGGCAAATTAACGGCAGCTGAGATGAAGATGTTTCGCATGACAGCAGGATATCGAAACCTTGATTGAAGCTCTAAGTTCAAAGACCCGAGGAAGCCTTAACGTCAAAGAACATTTCTTCGCCATGTCATCAGGTCATGTTCAAAGGTGAGATTTCACGAGCCCGTTAAAAATTTAATATCAGTCAACGCACCTATACAATAGCGAGATTCGCAGACCTTAAAATTCCTGAATCACACAAATGCACCAACGCCTGCGTTTGATTGGCTCCGAAGACAAAGTTATTAGAAAGATGTGTCTTTGTTTATTTATTTATTTATTTATTTATTTATTTCGTCTATAAGTTACAAAAATTTTCTTAGACTATCAAAATACCTAAACTATATCCCTAGTAAAATAATACATGTTTAATTAATGGCTTCCAGAATAATACATTTAAATTTGTTTCTGTTTAAATCAAGATCGATTACATTTGCGTAACGGTTAACATTTGAGCAGGCATTAGTGATTGGTTCATTACGACCATAGTTTGTCGCGCGCCAAGGAATATGGAAAAAACCATCAATTCGAGGCCTAAGAGTTGTAGAAGGAGCATAAATACCAAATAGGGCTAAAATAGGTGCACAGTTGATATGCCCCGTTATGACATCCCTAGCAAACGTGATAAAAAAGTACGTTCTTCTGATTGCCTTAAATACCTTGACGTCATCCGCAAACATTAGACAAGTTGATGCCTTGACCACTGAGGGGTGATCATTTATGAAAAGCAGGAACAATAGGGGACCTAGGTGGCTGCCCCGTGGTACCCCACAATGGTATAGTATTTCAAAAGATTTTTCAAACTCAATTTTTACAAATTGGGAACGTCCCATCAGGTAGTCTGTAATCCATTCAAGAAGGGTAGAGTGAAACCCAAGAAAATTAAGTTTTTTCAATAGAATACGATGATTGACTATCAAAAGCCTTGGAAAAAATCGTAAAAATAACATCTGTATGATATTTACTTTCCATATTTTTAAGGCAGATATTCGTAAAAAGGGTCAGTTTAGTTGTGGTAGACCGACCATGAACGCATCCATGCTTATAGTCAGATATATGATTCCTAACAGCATTATACATTTTTCTCATCAAAATAGAGTCAAAGATCTTAGGAAGCAACTGCAGTTTAGCGATGGGTCTATAGTTTTCAACTACTTGCTTGGGGCCCGATTTATAGATGGGAGTGATGAAAGAAAATGTCCACAAATCAAGAAACTCACCACTAGCAAGTGACAGATTTATATGCAGAGGTTTCGACAAAGTGCATGAACACTTTTTTTTTAAAATATTAAAGGTATATTATCCGGACTCGAGGTAAGGTTGCCATCAAGACCACAAAGTTCTGCATAGATCTCCTCTTCGGCTATCTACATAGAACCCATATTAGTTATTGGAGAAATACAAAGTAAAACTTCCAAAGAGTCATCGATAATAAAATTCGATTGAAAGAATGTTGCTACTTAACTTTCCGTTGTACTTCCTATTCGAGGCAATCCCAACTGAGCTTAATTGAGAAAAACTGTCTTCTACATTTAAGTATTTCACCTGCATTTTTAATTCTCTGCCATCATCCTGCAAATAGATATTTGAACTATATATAAGTCTTTCTTCTTATATATGTATCCACCTTCCCTTCCGCTTTTGCACTGTTGTTTGTGCCAAGGCCATTCATTCCACGGACAAGAGGATACACATGTTTTAAAGTTAACAAAATACAGCTACATGAACTGCTTGCAAAAAACAACGATTTTATTCCCATCACTCTACTAATGCAGTACTTGGTAGTCCCCTTGGCCTCCTCTGAAAGCTGGGTCCGCAGAGATCAAGGTATGCAAATCTTAATCCGTGCTATATGTGAGCATTTAATATTGATATACCGTTTGCTTAAATATTCAAGGATTTGTTGCGCACAGGTAGATGCAAAAATGAGAACTTGTCCGTCCTCCCTTTGAACTGATGTGATGAGAAAACTAACATTAGTTTTTTTTATTTCTCTAGGTTAAGTAAAAAAGAATAAGGCGAGAATGGGATCACCCACTGTATTGACAGGCGAAAAAGAAAATTGCAAAAAGCACTTTACACACACTTCATGACGGGTGTATTCCATGCGAGTGGTATATGCCCACCGTTTGTGTTTACATGTTCACTCCAAAGTATCCTTAAAGGAGAATATAAAGAACGAGATAGAAGATATGTAACTCCTTTAGTTTATATAAGAACAAAAAGCAAAGATTCTCTTCTTGCAAGGCAAGGATAATATTAGATGATGCGCCGGAATGAAAGATCTGAAATAACAAATTCGTTCACACCGGTGTCTTCGCCGTCTTCGTCTCACTACAGCAGAAACTCATCTTGAGAACGACTCTAATTGGGTTACCATAAGTATTTCACTGGAAAATGAAAAAAATAACAAAAACACTGTGCAGTGTGCACCTTATGTATGCCAAAAAAAAATTTCCAAATGGATTGCAAGAGCGTACTTCTCATTCAGAGCGCATAATATACAAACAACAATGTAATCTCCGCAACCGAAGGTAGTGGTAAATGCAGGATGTGAAATCTGTGCGCTTCAGATAGATCCTTTCAGTGAAGAGTAATAAAATTATCAAGGATATTGATCGGCGGAATGGTCGCAATTCAATGGACTGTCCACTGAGTGCAACAACATATCCGAAAGGAAGAATGTTAACGTAATAAATGGGTAATGTGTCAAATGCCGTTTAATTAAATTAAAAACTTTAGTTTTCCCATTTGAGAATTTGACGTTTTTCTAACGAATCGATAGGAGATTAAATGATGGTGCACTTTGAGCTAAGAGATTCTTGTCAATTTAGCAGTTCAGACAGTCTGTAGCAATTGTAATTAATTGGAACAATTGACAAATATTGACTGAGAGGGATTTGTAGGTAAAGTTTAAATTTGCCGACGAAGTTTGCCTGAGCAATGGTGTTTGCTTTTAAAACCAGTATAGTAAACTGAATTAAGGTTTGTCTTGGAATTTGAAGACATCAAACTGTTTTTGGCACTGATTGCAAAATGAAGTGGTTTAAAAAGCACGATGCCATACAAAATTGAATGAGATATCTTCACATAAAAGTGCAGCGAACTTGGAGGTAAGAGCAAACCATCGTGTTAAACTTAAAGCTAAAATTTTACGTTTCTTATTGGTTCTATTACGAAGTTTAGATATTTTCAGAAAAGTTTCAATATGGGATAAGTAGGTAATCCTTCTTTCTATATCTTCCTCTTCCCTTCTTCGAGATTATGATCTGGATAAGAGGGATCATAACTTTCCTGCACCGGTTTGCCCGTGAAATAAGGCGGTATTCCTGTTGGAGTTACTGTGATATTCTTAGCCGGTCATACATACATACTTTTATATTAACATATTTATTTTTTAAAACTCATTTAAAAAAAATTAAATAAAAATTAATTAATTAATTAATCAATATTTATTAAATTTCGATATAAGCCTCCCCAAAGGTACCAGTTCCACTTTTGTTGTTTCACTTATGACAACGTCGCCAAACCTCTTTGATATTTTTACGATGGCTATTTCCATAGCTTTTGGCTGACAAACTACAAAGTTTGCGAACCGTGAGTTATGACAGGCAGGATAGTTGCACCGTTGCATGATTAAATCTTACTTAAAATTAACAGGATACTTATTCTAAATTAATTGTCCCTATGCAGACGTTCTAAACTTAACTATAACCTTATAATTATTCACTTTCGCCCTAAAAACTATTTAACGAACTACTAATCATACATATTAATATGTTTTCATCGAAAAAAATGTTAACAAACTCAGCATCTTTATTAAACTTTATATTTTTATAAAAAAACAAATTACAAACTACCTACTCTACTTACTTAAACTACTTAACATATTCTAACTATAATTAGGAATCTGAGCATACTTTACTTTGCGAACAAGGTCAAAATTTCAATCGCTTTCCGAGCGCCTGAAAGTCATTAACGTGCAAACTGAAGCCATACAGCGTCAGTCAACTCCCGGAAGCACCACCACAAGTTGACGAGCCCGGCTTCTCTTAGAAACGCTCTAGCTAACTTAATCTAACTTATAACCTAGAGTAACGCACATGTTGACCCCTCCCCCCTTCAACAAGCCACCAAAATTTCCGTATCGAATTGCGGTACTAAACCGGAGAAGCTCATGAGCATTGGCGACGTCCCCGTCGTTGATGAGCCGCTTATCTCTCGCGCGGCGGTAGCAGTGGTATAACACCGGGATACCATCTCTCGTCTGTAGCAGTCCTTTTGCATCAATATGGATTGAGGCCTCCGGCGGAATAAGGCCAGACCGGAGCGCACTCTTTATGTACATTTCATTGGGGTAGTAAGCCCCAAAGATCAGACTATTGCCACCGGCCATCGTCCTTGCAACGTGCCTTCGAGTCACCTTAATTGGGAAATTGTCAATCGTATTCAACTAAGCCCCATTGTATAGGACCTTGTTGGGATAGTATTTTATATAGTTGAATTCTGGCGCTGGGAACAACCGGAAACAGACCCTAAGCCATTGTCTCTCCAAAACCCGAAACTTCTTCATATAACTGGGCGCTATATTAAACCACAATAGACAACCATAAGCGATGATCGGTCATATATGGACTACGTAGCAAATGACCTTCGCTCTGGAGTTAAGTTGACTGCAATGAAACAGTCTCCTTGTCATAGTACAAGCCTCCTTGGCCCCAGCAAGATAAGCAACTATATGTCTATCGAAATACAGATACTGGTCGAGCCAGATACCCAGATATCTAACTTCGCTTCTCACCGCTAATGGATGTTCATTTTGTCCAGTAATGGCCAATTTCTTCCACTTTTATCTGGTATCCCTAGAGTCCCCAGACAATGTTTTTTTTTTTTTTATAATTTGCTTACGCTAAAGGGATTTTTTTTTCTGTTGTTATAGTACCCTTATAATGCTAAGAACACAGCGTAAGCATTTGCGTTTTAACAGCAAGCAGCACCTGGCAATATCGTATTTCATTGCATGCTTTTTGGGTGCTACTTGCTATTAGAAAGAATAGAAAGATACGAAAGAAGTGTTTGGGTGCAGTTGTATGGTTTTTCTCCACGGGTGGTGTCTAAGTTACTTAGGGAGATTACGATTTCATGTATTCGATATAAATTAATGGACTTGGCCGGGATTCGAACGCACGACCTTCCATTCCGTAAGCGAATGCACTACTACTGCACCATTGCCACGTTGTTTCCGTCTTCTGAAAGTTGCTTTTCAACTACCAGTCATCGCAATATCCCTTAATTTGATCGAAGTCACGCTGCAAAATAATTTTAATGACCTTGCTTTTAGGACTTGATCTGTATGCCAACAAATCGTCGGCATACGCTTTTGCATGTCTGAGTGAAACCACCGATCATTCGTGTAAATGTTAAACAGTATCGGAGAATTCACCGCCCCCTGCTGTAAACCGTTTTTAATTTCAAAAACTCTACTCGAAGTCACGTCAGCACATTTGACAACGAACTTCTTTCCCATAAGCATAAGAAGAACCGTGACAGATATCGACTGGGGCGAACGTTTTCGAGTTGTCGAAAAGTACGTGGTGGCGAACTAAAGCGGTCAGTTTTTTTCTTTTGATAGTATATAACTGAAGTACAGTCGCGAGTTTTCCGAAATTTTGTTTTAAATTGAAAACGAAAGAAAGAAGAAAAGTAAAATAAAAACGAAAAACTCAACAATAGCCACACAAAAAATACAAAAAGGAGATAGTCTTTTATAGCTCCAAGCGTGATATAGAATAACGATTCCGTTTCCTAAAGAGCGAAAACCTCACCACAGGAAATTCCGCATCCCAATAAATTGTCTCGCCCACAGTTAGCTAAGGTCATATAGGCCAGCCAAGGAGTAGCAATGAACACTTTTGCTGAATAAAGAAAATCATCTCATCATCTCAAGCCGGATACGCCGCAGTATAGCCTAACAAGGCTGAACCTAAGACATCGTGGGAGCACCTGAACTTCACCACTTCAATGATAGTTTTTTTTTCTCATTGAAATTAATTTAGCTTGTATTGAAGTTCCTTTTTTTTATAAATCAGTTAAATATATATATTGTGTAAAATAAAATACATACTAAAAAGTGTTTAAAGTAAACTTCGAATTTTCGAGTTTCATCGAATTTAACAAGCAATTGCTTTTTCTTTCATTTTTGAATTGGTGAAACACTGTTATAAAAGAATACTAGAGATTAATAATGTTGTATAGTTTGAGACTTTCATTTGTAAGATATAGGATGTGGCCATTGCGAATATTTCGTTGCAGAAGTGCACAGATTTTTTTAAAAGTTTTGTCAAGAATATTTAAAAAATCGTAGAAAATAACTGTTTTTATTTAGTTAAAAAAATGGGTTCCGGAAAGGCTTTGGCAGCGACAGAAAGAGGAAAAATAGATGCTTTCAAGGAGTAAGGACTCTTAGGCCGAGAAATTGCAAGGAGGCTAAATAGAAGTAAGACTATTGTAAACAGTTATCTTGTGGATCCACAACTCTATGGGAAAAATCAAAAAGGACGCAAGACAGAAGTAGCAACATTGCGAGAAAAATCGGTTATTATACGGCTTGCCTCAATTCTACTCTACCAGTGACTAAAATATGACCCAAAAGCGGAGTATCAGCCAGCATAGCAACGGTCTGAAGGATAATACGAAAAAGTTGTACTATACAGAAAAGAAAACTTAAAAAGAAACCTGTTTTGAGGCAAGTTAACAAGGAGCATTGAATGAATTTTGCAAGAGAACATGTCGCTGGGAGCAGTGAATGGAAGCGCGTTGTCTTTTCGGATGAGTTCAACCTTGACGGTTACAACTTTTATATCCATGATCTATGAAAGATGGAACTTATTTCGGCAAGACATCACAGCCGTACATCAGGTGTAATGGTGTGGGGAGCTGAAAAATCATTTTCGGACCCCTTGTCTTGGATATTCCAACAAGACAATGCCTCAATCTACTTGTTTGAAGTTGGATTCAATCATAAGACGTGGAACTTTTGTCATGACCGTCCTATGCACCGACTTAAACATAATCGAAAATGTTTGGGCATGGTTATCTCGTAAAGTGTATGAAGGCACTTTAATCGAAGCTATTCATCACGCCTGGGCCCAAATTTCTCTTTATTATTTAAAAAAACTGCATGATTCTATTCCAAACCGTCTTATAGAGGTAATATCGAAAAATGGCGGGCATACTCATTATTAATGTAGAAAAACATAACAAATAAATGTTTTAAAACCATAAAATATAAACATTTTATTATTTTTTTCCTTTCTTGTGGTAGTGGCGCATCTTTTTATACGCTTTTCAAGTAGTTCATTGTTTGCTCTTGGGAAATTCCAGCGGTCGTTTCTTATTTACCCTTTAGTTTTATGATTTACTGTTGGGAAAATGCGTACATGTTCCAAGGCAGCAAAAGTTTCCGGGTATAAAATTTCCAACAGGTATAAAGACTGAAAATCGATTGCAAAATGTACGGCCTCATCCTTGTGATCGCCAGTGTACCTATATAGTAGAAATATAAATTTCATAACCATGTTTCTGATCCCCTTGTAGCAGCAATCGCGTTGACCCATCCATCATGCACGCTGAAGGAGACGTCCAAAAATATCGAGGCGCGAAAGCAAGGTTCGCAAAAAAGGGTATGACTTACTTGTTGTGTTGTTGTAGTTACCATAATAATTATAAGCTGATAGTTAGAATAGTACATATCTCAGTAAACTTTTAACCTTTACTTTTTTTTTAGATAAACCTAAAATGTTAAACATAAATTAAAAATTTAAAATGAGTGTTTAAATTGATTCCTAAGAGAGTGGGGGCTATAGTGGAAAGTGATGGGGAAGTAGTAAAGTCGATCTGACGGGGTAGTGTTTGTTTTAAGGAGGTTTCCACACAATATGACCGAAGATAACCACAGGAGTGGGCGAACAGAGTTCACGTGGGACGAATAATAATGGCCGAGGTTCCAGCACACCTGGAATTCCTGCTTCTTTTCTTTTCCGTCTTTTATTTTTTTTCCTTATTTTCATTATCTCTTCTCTTTCTTAATCAGTTTTTTTCATTTTGACCATGGCACTTATAAATCCTGCAGCGAGTAAAGGACAGGCAAGAACCCACCCTGTCGGCGAGCAGAGCCATGCCTTACGCAAGACGTGCCAACCGCCTGCAATCTTTCATGTTCCCCTCTCGCAAACCGGACGACTGCCGACAAGCGGTGTTGTGTGTTGTGATGGTTTGTTTTGAGGGGAGGTTAGGTTAGGTTAGATATGTTCCAGAACATCATTGAAAATGTGTGGGGAAGGCTTTCAACGAAAGTTTACGAAGGAGGACGGCAAAATAATAATACGGACGAGAAGCCATTAAACGTGCCTGGTCCGAGATTTCCCTCAATTATTTAGAGACTCTTTACGAATCTCTACATATCAGGCTTTCAGTGATTAAACAATCCGGCGGCAGTACCCATTACTAGCAACTGAAAGGGTCTGCAAATTAAGCTTCACTATTTTTTTCAAAACACATCTTTTTTGTTTTATTACCTTTTAAAAGTTTTATTACCATTTAAAAGTCCAACTACTAGATTTTGGATGTATCCTTCAGCAACTGCTATAAAAAAGAGGTACCTACATTTTATGACCGTTTCGGGGAAAAAAATCATAAAATTAAAAACTGTCAACCTAACCGTTAATTTATTTTTACAAAATGATCGGCATTATAGCATTGGGAGAAATATCGAATTTTCCACAACGAAATTAGAACGCCAAAAGATATACGACTTCAATTTATTTCGTTAAAAAATTCCTGCAACAAACATAATTTATTCTGTTATAACACTTAAAACAATATACCAATTCTAGTTTAAGAGCCCGCAGTAAATTTTGGACGTGAGAGGCAACCGGATGAATTTTGCGTAAATATATTGCTCTGATGCGCATGATTGCAAATATGCCCGTCTGTCAGCACGTAATGGCAGCTGACGGATGTAACGGCATATTGAAAATCCGTTTTAGGTGAAATTGGTGCGGTTGCATTAATTATTCAAAATTGGATTTTTTAACGCACTGGCAGGGTTTTGGCGACATCTAAAACGTCTTGGATACATATGTTTGTACTGAGGTATTCATACTCTATTATTTGCCAGCAAATTCAAGTGGTTGCACCAATATTCACTTTAGTATCCTCTTTTATTCCTTAAGTCCGCCAAAGACTTCCCACGAGCCACGAGTTTCTTTCATACAATGAAGTTAAAGCCGTATGACATCGGCACTTGACAGCTTGTCATCGGCTTTAGGACGCGTTCGGAGATTTTGCTTCCATCTTTGTCAGATCTGTCGCAACAGTAACAATTTCCAAAAAATTACCTGTCCTTAAGCAAGGTAACTCCGTACCTCCGTATATCCAAATATTCATGAAAATGCCCTCATCAACAAACTAACTTGTTATCAAAGTCAGCGTTCGCGTATCCCACTGTTTTAACAGAGCAGTTTCTTTATTTGCTTGTAGAAACCTTTTAAGCAGAATGAAAATTAAAAAAAAGTTACCATCTCAAAGGCATTAGAACTGACCATAACAAATTTTGAAAATATTCAACACAAACTAATGCCTCACTTAAAATGTTTAGATAAATAGAATCTATTATGACTTTGCGTAATATAATTTATTTAAATTAATGCACCGAGTATCCAACCTTTTTCTGCCTCATTACTTATTCATTGCATTAAGCCTTTGCTAACCCAACAAGCAATCATTCTCATGTCTCTACGCTACACCTTAATACAAACGTCTATCCATATCGTTTGGTGCGTTTTTAAATCCGGGTCATAATGAATGGGTATTGCGTAATAGAAAAGGACTCATCGTATTCCCTTACTGCCTTTTGAGGTCCACCATCAACAACTGAGAACCCACCCGAACGCTACTCAGTGACCGATGCGAACAACATTTTCGAAAAGTGAAGAAACCAACTAAATAAAAAGAATCACTTTAATGTTTGCGGTCGTCATAAATTACACCCCGGGCTAGATGTTCTGTTGCTCCTTGTCTGTCTCCCCTCCAATAGCGGTGGCAAATCAATTGTCATACCTACCCCACTCGTTCATGAAACGAAGAATATCAAGTTCATATATACAATGGTCAGTGTTGCGCTGAGGGAAAGAGCTAAAGGTCCTTGCACTTTAACCTCTTAGAATACCTGCTGATTCTAGAAATAGATATATACTGGTTCCCTCGCAGAAGATGAAGATATAAAAAAAGTAAATCTCCAAGTTAAAGTTTACATCAGCTTATTGAAAGCTTCTCACCTAAGGGCATCCGTTGTGCTTACTCCACCCAGCGACTGCATACCACAATGCTCCGCCACAGAATTTACCTATCCCTCATGATTTGCTCTAACATTTGCACTTTTCCAAAGTACTCTAGAAACACAGAAGTTTACTGCAAAACTCTGACAGTCATTATTTAAGACAAAAAGGCATATAGGGGAAGTATCACAAACTAAACAGCACCACCACCATCATCGATGCTGCCTCCCACCGCCATCTCCGTCATCTAATGGTTTGGCAATGAGCAGCATGTAGCGCAACATCATGGCATGGAAAATATCCTTGTTTCGTAGAAAACCCCCTGCTGAAGTGAAAAATTTATATCCGTTTGGTTCATCATGTGTCTTTCGCTCTCTGCTTTGGCCACGAAGAAACACATCATTCGTACGTGTATAACAAATGCTTTGCAGCGGGGGACGAAATACTAAATGAAAAGCCGAGGAGGCATTACGTTCAAAGTGGTACTTCCGTTTCAGCTGATGCGGAAGAGGGTTCGGCGGAGCAATGTATAGAAAAAAAGGAGTAGATACCGAAAAGAACCACATGCCTCACATTTTGTTCCAAGATTTGTGCGGTTTTGTGATTTTGTTATTTTTTTTTTGTTTTACATGGAATGGCCTGAAGGATATGGGTAAATGGCTTCTTTAGAGATTTTCAAGACTAAGTGAAGGAGAATTGAATTTTATTTGCCCTGTAAGTTTTTATTTCGCTTTTTGTTGGACGTGCAGTTGTGAAGTAGAAAATGTTTCCTAAATAAATGTTCACAATGTGGAACGTTTTCTCTCCGTATGAGAAAACATTCCGATTCCGATTCTGAATGACGGATTTGAGAAGCGTTATCATTTGTCGGGATTTTTGTTAGACTTTCCGCAAGAGGTGAAGCCGTAAGAACGAGTCGTAGTTGACGGGATTCGAATCTCTCTCTCAGCCAAGGTATCAATCGATTATCTGCCGAATCATCACATCACATCAGCAGTCCGAATGATACTGCTCAGGAGCAACGGAGATGTCTTATCAAACGAGGGATCTAAGCATCAATTCTTAGAATTTTAAGAATGCAATCAGTGAATTTAGGCATAACTGAGACAAAAAAACTTGGCGTTCCGAAGTGTTCTTCTGTCAAGTTGGATTTTAAGACCATGTCGGTACCCTGCTTTGGGTCATAAACCCACAAATTTGATTGAGTAATGACCGACATCTAGCATGCCCTAAATGTACTCCACTGTTTAGGAGATGGAGCGATACTAAAGTAAATTAAATTAACAAAAATGTTAATTAAGGTTATCATTATTTTCTTTGCCGATACCTGGTAAGGTCATGGGTTTTCTTTTTTAAGAAACGTAGTATATTTTCTTTCCTGATTTGATGTTCAGTATGAAGAGGAGGAGTGTCTCTTGATTTTTGCTTAATGTCTGTCCAGACGTCATTTATAAAAAAATATCGCGCCTCCCATCCAACTTAGCTGTTTATCTGTGCTCACTGTACAGGAGCCTAACTCTGTAATTCGATTCTAAAGTTGAATCGTTCGAATTCGGAAAATATGTACTGTGTAATTCGAAAATCAGAAATTGAAATCCGAATTTCATTTATCCAGATACATTTGCTCGAAAACCGGAAATATCGTACTTGACAACTCTATTTTCGTTGCTAAATACGAGGGCGGGTCAATAAGTCCGTGACTTTTGGAATAAAACACAGATTTTTTGATAAAAAAATAATTTTATTTTTCAACGTAGTCTCCCTTGAGCTCTGTAAACTTTGTCCAACGCTTCTCCAATTTTTTTTATCCCTTCCAAAAAAAATGATTTGTCGAGGTCCTCAAAATAGGCCTTTATTTGCGAGATGACTTCATCATTGGAGTCAAATCTTTTTCCACCAAGCCATTTCTTCAGGTTTGGGAACAAGAAGTAGTCGCTCGGAGCCAAATCTGGAGAATAGGGTGGATGAGGGAGCAATTCATAGCCCAATTCATGGTTTTTTGCCATGGCAACTGCACATGTGTGCACCCTTGCATTGTCTTGGTGGAAAAGAACTTTTTTCTTGGCCAAATGAGGTCGGTTTTTTTTCAAATCGTCATTGAATCGGTCCAATAAGTTGGCATAATATTCCCCATTGATTGTTCTTCCCTTTTGAAGGTAGTCAATGTGGATTATCCCGCGTGCATCCCAAAAAACAGTCGCCATAACTTTATTGGCTGACAAACCCACCTTGGCCTTCTTTGGCGCCGATTCACCCTTAGAAACCTACTGTTTTGACTGTTGTTTGGTCTCTGGTGTGTTGTGATGGATCCATGTTTTGTCCACGGTTACAAAACGGCGCAAAACCTCCTCCATATTGCGATTAAACAACGCCAAACCTTCCTGTGAACTTGTTACACGATTGCGTTTGTGGTCGACTGTGAGCAAACGCGGCACCCATCTTGCGGAAAGCTTTCTCATGCCCAAGTGATCATTCAAAATTGAAACCACAGAGCCATGCGAGATCCCTACGGCTTCCACAATCTCTCGCACTTTCAATCTTCGGTCGGCCAACACCATATCGTGAATTTTTTCGATTGTTTCGGGTGTAGAGACTTAAATTGGGCGTCCAGGACGTTCGGCATCTTCAGTGCTTGTACGGCCACAACGAAATTCAGTAAACCACTTTTTTACCATTGAAATCGATGGTGCAGAGTCCCCATAGTATTTTTCAAGCTTAGCCTTGGTCTCGGTAATGGTTTTTTTTCGCAAGAAATAATGCTTAATAAGCACACGAAATTCACTTTTTTCCATTTTCCTCAAATTAGTGAGTCAAATTAGTGAGTAGTCTGATAAAAATAGCTGTCAAACACAAACTAACTGACGCAGCAAGTTTAAATTTTGACAGGAGTCAACTGACAGATGCCTGTTGACAGGAGCAGTGTTGCCGTTTCAGTAAAGAGGTCAGAAATTCAAAAAGTCACGGACTTATTGACCCGCCCTCGTACATTCGAATTTTGGAATTTTCATTCGATATACGATATTAACCATACGGAAAAGTTTTGCTGAAAACTTACGAACCTCATAAAATAAAACCCTGAAGAAAAATTCAAAGCAAAAATTTCAAATGGGCAGTTTCACATTATTGTATAGAAATAAAGTTCAGTGTTCCATCTGACATTTGAATTTGTTTTTTGTTGTGTTCTAATCTGTTGTGCTTACCTTTGCTGAAAATGTCGCGAAATAATATTTCACTGAAAACTAAATTGGTAATCTCTAAGAAATCTGCGAAAAATATAAAATTGCAAAAAGCACATTGTCTAAAATAGTAAAAAAACGCAAAATAATTTGAAGAAGAAAAATACAAATGCAAGAACTTAAACAGAGATGAACATATGGTTCGAAACAATGTATCTTTCAGGAGGCTCCATGGAGAATGCGGTTCAGCCGACGCACGCTGAAGCCGCAAATAATTTTGTAGAACTCGTTGTGTCAGAGATATTACAAAAAAAAGGTTTAGAAAATATTTACAACGCAAACGAGACTGGATTGTTCTTTAAGGCTCTTCCTACTGGTGACAAATAGGCAAGATATACAGGCGCAAAAAATACCGAAAGATAGAGTAACATTGCTCTTCATATGTAATGCTACCGGCACAGACAAATTTGTCTTTTCGATTGGAAAGTATAAGCAGACCAGATGTTTCAGAAACCAAGTAATTCCAATCGCTTACAAATTTAATAAAAAGGGTTGGATGATAAGTACTCTTTGGATTGAAATTATCAAAGAGCTTGATGATGCCATTAAAAAGAAAAACGAAAAAAATTCTACTCTTAGTTGATAACGCCTCATGTCATAAGTTGGATTTTGAGCCGAAAAATATTGAGAAAAAAATTTTGCCAGGTTTTGAAAAGTAGATATTACATTCATAACATCGAAGATATTCTTTTCAACAAGTGTGAGGAAGCATTGATTCAAAAAACAATTATTGATTATTTTTGAAGAGCTAAAAACTTAACTAAGAAAATTTAATCTTATTTATTCGTTTGTATGAACACTGAAGTACATACAAATAATACCTTTAATAAACGAGCTGTGAATTTTGTGTTATCGTTTTTTTTTCTGTTAAATAAAAATATTTAGATATTTATTTACTACTTTTTAAAAAAAGAAATTTTTGTTGGACGGTGTATAGTAGTATTTTTGTATCCGTACAAAAAACTTGTTCTTATATCCGTATAAGAAACTTATTTCTTATATCCGTTCTGAGGATATAAGAAAAACTCGGTTATAAGAAACAAGTATCGTGCAATTTCTGAGTTTCTTATAAGCGTTATGTAATGTACCGCTGTGAGTCGCGGCTTCAGCATCTTCTCTAAGAGTTTTCCCGCCGTGTCCAGCATACACAGGGGTCTCATTTTGAGCATTAATGTTAATGTGGTTCATCTTTGTAAGTAAAGTACAGCAATTCGTTTAGCGTTACTTAGAATGCACCACAGTCAGTCAGTTTGTTCGACTCCCAGCCACCAGTTTGGAGACAGGAAGGAAGATCGAACCACCCTTTTAAACACCAAGCCATGTCGGGTGGTCTGAACAACAGGAAACAGCGTGTCCGGCAGTGTCATATGCAGATACCGTTCATGGGTCGGGAGCTCGTTCTGTGAAATAAGTACTCTTAGAAATGTTCCGTACCGAACGGCACGTTGCTCTAATTCCCACCCTCATCATGCATTCCTTGCTAATGCAAGTGTCTCATATAAATATATGTCTTTCCAATTAAAACCGCCGAAAAGAACTCAGCATCAGTATTTAGAAATCCTGCAATGAATGTATCCAAATACGCCCAGGATTCTACTCGAAAAGCTGTTCTTCATTTTTGATTGCGTGCTCTGCAATGACGACATCCTGTACGCTTTTTCTACCATGTCTACTTGACATTCAGCGTTTGTATAATTCCATCCGCAATTTATTTCATGCAAGGAAGCTGTGTACGTGTGAACAAATGTCCTTATGCAGTCAGTCAGCTAGGCATTCTCATTGGGACTTTGGAAATGCAACCACTTGTCAACCACACACACAACTAATCTACATCATGTTTGCCTGTTTGTAGTCTTTCAGCTTAGTTTTTTAAGGTGTCGTTTGGAGGATCTTTTTATTTTTAATTTTCATTCTATGCAAATAGTATTGTTTTTGTGCATAAATTACAATGTTGAGAGGGAGTTTTGAGTTGTGACGGTAGGAGAAACCGCTTGTGCAGAGATATAGATGTTCCGTTTCTCAGTTTTGACATTCTTGTTCCATCAATTTGAGACAACATTTTAATTTTACGATAGTGTCCCGGGACATGCGTTGGCTTGCTACGGCATTATAGAGATGGTTTATAGATGTGCGGCCGAACTTGTACCCGAATAAAAAAAACCTTCATGTGATGGCTTTACGATAGGTAAAGTAAGGTAAGATTAAGCTGGGTTATGAAAGATGCTAAGAGGGCGGGTCAATAAGTCCGTGACTTTTTGAATTTCTGACCTCTTTACTGAAACAGCAACACTGCTCCTGTCAACAGCCATCTGTCAGTTGACTCCTCTCAAAATTTAAACTTGCTGCGTCAGTTAGTTTGTGTTTGACAGCTATTTTTATCAGACTACTCACTAATTTGAGGAGAAAATGGAAAAAAGTGAATTTCGTGTGCTTATTAAGCATTATTTCTTGCGAAAAAAACCATTACCGAGACCAAGGCTAAGCTTGAAAAATACTATGGGGACTCTGGACCATCGATTTCAATGGTAAAAAAGTGGTTTACTGAATTTCGTTGTGGCCGTACAAGCACTGAAGATGCCGAACGTCCTGGACGCCCAGTTGAGGTCTCTACACCCGAAACAATCGAAAAAATTCACGATATGGTGTTGGCCGACCGAAGATTGAAAGTGCGAGAGATTGTGGAAGCCGTAGGGATCTCGCATGGCTCAGTGGTTTCAATTTTGAATGATCACTTGGGCATGAGAAAGCTTTCCGCAAGATGGGTGCCGCGTTTGCTCACAGTCGACCACAAACGCAATCGTGTAACAACTTCACAGGAAGGTTTGGCGTTGTTTAATCGCAATATGGAGGAGTTTTTGCGCCGTTTTGTAACCGTGGACGAAACATGGATCCATCACAACACACCAGAGACCAAACAACAGTCAAAACAGTGGGTTTCTAAGGGTGAATCGGCGCCAAAGAAGGCCAAGGTGGGTTTGTTAGCCAATAAAGTTATGGCGACTGTTTTTTGGGATGCACGCGGGATAATCCACATTGACTACCTTCAAAAGGGAAGAACAATCAATGGGGAATATTATGCCAACTTATTGGACCGATTCAATGACGATTTGAAAAAAAACCGACCTCATTTGGCCAAGAAAAAAGTTCTTTTCCACCAAGACAATGCAAGGGTGCACACATGTGCAGTTGCCATGGCAAAAATCCATGAATTGGGCTATGAATTGCTCCATCATCCACCCTATTCTCCAGATTTGGCTCCGAGCGACTACTTCTTGTTCCCAAATCTGAAGAAATGGCTTGGTGGAAAAAGATTTGGCTCCAATGATGAAGTCATCTCGCAAACAAAGGCTTTGAGGACCTCGACAAATCATTTTTTTTGGAAGGGATAAAAAAATTGGAGAAGCATTGGACAAAGTTTATAGAGCTCAAGGGAGACTACGTTGAAAAATAAAATTATTTTTTTATCAAAAAATCTGTGTTTTATTCCAAAAGTCACGGACTTATTGATCCGCCCTTGTATCATAAAGCACTAGGCCACGTACCTAGTGGAACGTACAACTATAAAAGTCGTCAACATACTTAACTTTTCTCATAAAGCATTTTATTTTCCTACAAAATCTAAACGGTTTGTTGTGGGTTATTTATACCTTTTTCTCTATATTACTAAAGAAAAAAGTGGTCTAGGTGCGACCCGCAAGGTCCACACGACTAACTTCCCAGTGGGAAGAAATAAAAAAATAATATTTATTTTTTAATTAATTGTTATTATTTATTTTATTATTATTGTTTATTTTATTATTATTATTATTATTATTATTATGATTATTATGATAATGATTATTATTATCCGTTATAGAAGTTCTGGTAGAAGGCAGCACCCCCCTGCCTCGTCGTTCTCTTCCATCTCCTCTGCCTCTTCCACCTCCTCTTCCTCTTCCTCCTCCTCTTTCCTCCTCCTCTTCCTCCTCCTCTTCCTCTTCTTCCTCCTCTTCCTCTTCTTCCTCCTCTTCCTCGGCCTCTGTCTCCACCTCTACCAGCCTTTCTTACCCAGCCACCACCTCCACCCCAGGATACATCTTTTTTTAGAGGGGGCTCTGCTTCCGGTGCCTCTTTTTTTGTGGTGGCAACCACCTTTTTTTCCCCAGCTGTAATAATAATAATAATAATAATAATCATGATAATAATAATAATAAATAGTAGATACCAATCAGCAATTTCCAAATTGAGCCAGTTCGCCTTTATTTTGGTTATTTATTTACTAACAAAAAACGGCTTGACCGATTTCAATGGGAACTTAACAAGTTCTAAGGTACGTAATTACGCTTCCGGTCCCATGTCAATACTATCTTTGGTTCTCGAGATAATCGTGGCGATAGATAATTCAGAACGCACATACGAAGTCAAGTTTCAAATTCATCCGGAAGTCATTACCCTCTTTTTTGCAGTGTCCGGGTTCTCACATACCTGGTCATTGTGCGTCAGTACCAGACTTGTTCATATCTAATGATTCATTATTCCAGCCGCTTGAGGGCTTCCATCAATTCCATGTGTGATACAAGTTTCATCCAAGGCATCAACCCACACAAACAACATAAACTAACTCAACTCTAATAGATGTCCGACACTCATTTACAATGACATTCCAGCCGTCAGCTCTTTGGATAAAGCCAATCTGCTTGCTGCTCAGTTTGCAGCTAGCTCAACGCTCCCAGATTGTGCTCCCCCTGTACTCGAGCGCGTAGAATACTACATGGGACCAATCCACTTTCGCACTCGTACAGTGGCTAGAGTACTTCGAGATCTTGACATACACAAATCCGCTGGTTCAGATGGTATTTCCCCCATCGTTCTGAAGAGGTGTTCTTCTTCGCTGTCAAAACCATTGCGTAAGCTTTTCCATCTGTTCTATTCTTCAGGACTCTTTCCGGGAAGATGGAAAACAGCATTTGTCCAGCCTGTACCAAAAAAGGCGAATCTTCTTCTCCTTCCTCCTACCGACCAATTGCACTTACGTCCCTTCTTTCTAATGTCATGGAAACGCTGATAAACCGTCAGCTAATGAAATATCTTGAATCGCGAAAACTTCTTAATGACCGGCAGTATGGTTTTCGCAGCAACAGGTCCACTGGTGATTTGATGACATATCTAACTGAAAAGTGGAACCAATTTCTTCATCAACGTGGTGAAAGTAAGATTGTTGCGCTTGATATTTCAGAGGCATTTGACAGATTTTGGCATCAAGCTCTCTTGTCGAAAATGCGTGCATTTGGATTCGATGATACTCTTCTTCAATGGATTAGAAATTACCTTTCGGACCGTTCAATTCAAGTTGTTTTAGACGGTTTAAAGTCTGCAACTCACCAAATGAATGCTGGTGTCAACCAAGGCTCCGTTCTGTCCCCGACTCTCTTTCTCAATTTTATAAATGATCTCCTGTCTGTTACTTCTAATCCAATCCATTCCTTTGCTGATGACAGTACCCTCAGCTTCTCATATTCGTTTCTTGGATCACGCCCCTCTTCTTCGGGTGTGGAACTGGAACGGCAACGTATGTTAAGCTCATTAAATTCCGATCTGGTGGGGTACAACCAATAGAGTGGAATTTAATGCTTCCAAAACACAATGCTGTCTCCTGAAACCCACACACACTGCCATTATCCATGAATGGCACTTGCATCGCTGAAACCGAAAGACTTTCCATTCTCGGTATGTGTGTCAATGACCATATTTGAAATACCGTATATGACCATATTCGATGTCGCCAATAACGCTGCGAAATGTCTATACTCTATCCAACAAAAATTGTCAGTACAGGGAAGATAGGATGTTTGTCTCTCAGTCTGGTTGCAATGACTTACATAAATCGGTCCCTCTTTAAAGCTCTCACAGGACTGCCGTAGCTTGTATGATAATTCGCCATAACTCAGAGAGCAATTCTATTAGGGTTACCATCTTCAAATTTAAAATAAAAATATTGCGGAACGAAATAAATTCCGTTTATCTTTTTCTTTTTTTGGTAAGATAATAATAGGCGCGTTTTTTTAAGAGCATCTCAAGTAGACCAACAAAATATATAAATTTCGTAACACAAAAAAAAAATCAAAACGAAAAATATATCACTGTAATCCAATATATTCATTACAAATACATATTGTAAAACATAAAATACTAATTTCTAATAATAACGAACGAAATAAATTCCGTTTATCTTTTTCTTTTTTTGGTAAGATAATAATAAGTGCTCTAACGAAATAGCCAGTTGCATTCCACCCCTTGAACATTTCAACCGCAATACCCGCCATGCAATGAATGCCCATCAGTTTACCCTCAAGCCTGTATTCGGACGTACAGTGAAGTACAAAGAGTCTTTTCTCAGCCATACAACACGAATGTGGAATACTCTTCTATGCTCTATTTTTCCTTTACATTATAACCTACAAACATTTAAAACCAACGTGCATCGGTATTTCTCCTTTTCTTCTAATCCTAAATGTCCTAGCGCCCGCGCTGTGTAGCCAATACATGATAAGGGTACTTAACAAAATCCCTTTAGTGCGCGTAAATTATAACAAAAAAAAAATGGCACCATCATCTATAAATTGAGTTACGTCCTTAGATGTTCAAAAATTTTTTCCATTTGCAGATTCCCATTAAAGGAAGCAAAGAAAACAAAAGCAACATTCAAGCAGGACTATTAATGTTTTCAATGGGGAAAAAATACGTCCACAGGGCCTTGAGAAATTTAACACCGAAGCGAAACAAAAAAAGAATCTGAAAAGAAAGAAAATGTAAAGAAAGCAACTAAACGAAACTGGGACACTAAGGGCGCATAGGCTGGGAGATGAATCGTTGAATAAAGAAATAAAATTTGTACCCAAGACCAAGTCGAATGGAAAAAAAAAATTGAAAAAAAGAAACCCTTTTTTCGTTAAGTGACTTTCCACTCACACAGAACAGCCGGAGAGGCCACAATTAGACGTGTAATTATTTCAGGATAATGCTATTCTAGGTATTTCTCTCCTTATAATTCTTCCCCATTTCATCTCTAGCCAGCCCACTTGCTTGCTGTAATTGCTTTACCCGTGTTTTTTTTTACCTCTCCCAAGATGCTCATCCATTTCTTATCGTATATAACTATACTCTAAGGTTATTGCACCCACTACTGTTGCCACTAACTCCACGGTCCACAGGCATTACCCACCCGAAGGGATTCTCATTGTGCTTCTAGAATTCCTGCGAGCAGTCAGGGTTTTCGGTGCTAAATTCACTCTCCCATTAGGCGATGTGACCTGATTTCATTTTAAATGAAGAGTAATAGCTTGCTTTAGAATGTTGCGCGACTTTGATGGGCCCCCGCGAAAGGATACTCCATTTATATGTGAAAGTGGATGATACCTTCTGCGAGCTACGTGGAACCACAACCTGGGCAATTAAGGTGGGTACAACATTTTTATATTCGGCAGGAAAAATTGAGCCAATTTTGAATCGCGAACAAAAAGTCAAGGTTAACATGGAATGTACTTTGAGAGATTGTTGGGCATGGTGATGGCGAAAGAAAGTATGGCTTTTTTAATATGTTTTTGCGGATGTAAATCATATTTTAATGAGGCCGTAGGCTATATGGCTAGAAGTGTTGATCCCGCACTTTGAAAATAATTTTATTAAATTAGCGGTATATCGCGTAGGCGATTAAGGATAAACCTTGGATACAATTTTAAATAGGCTATTAGCCGTGGGATCTGGGTTCAGCGGTATCCCGAATTTTAAGAGTATTTATCTCTTAAGATGCGGACATCCGGCTAAATGTGCAAATTACTTTGAGGAATACAATTTGCCTTGTTTCGCGATTAAAGCAAACATTTGTGAGAAACTATTTTTACGAAAAACTTGGAGGCTGGATCAGGATATCGTAAGACCAGTCTTTATTTTAGAAGTTTAATATGTTGTAAGTTGGTCTCCGATAGACTCCATCTAGTGCTTCGAATTAGGTTTGACTTTTTGAGACCATTATTATTTAAACTGAAGTATGCTTCTTTTCCAGATTTGTGCGTCAACCAATAGCGGCATTATCAGCTTATGTATGCTGTAAATACAGCACATAGGTTTTTAAGTTTCTGGTAATAAACGTTTATCCATACTAAAGGCAAAGAAATTTCTGTAGTTCTATTCATTGATGGTACCGTAAAATAATGCCGAGCGAAGGTAGGATATTGCTAGCTAAAACATTCATTGGTTATACCAATATTGATCTATGGATGTGAGATATATGATTTACAAACATTTAACACCAACGTGCATCAGCATCTCTCCCAATCTTCTAACCCTAATTTCCTTAACGCCCGCGCTGTGTAGCTAATACATTATAAGGGTATCAAAAAATCCCTTTAGTGCGTGTCCATTATAAAAAAAAAAAAAAAAAACTGCGACTATAACAGCAAAAGAAAACTAAATGTTGCATATAATAGTTTAGCGAGATACATATACGGGCTAAAAAGATATGATAGGATATCGTCCTTTTCAAAAGCTATCTATAATGTTTCCTCTGTTAATCTCATTCGGTATAGAACTTTGATTTTGCTGTTTAGGATAATGCAAACACATCAACCTTCTTATCTATGTGACAGATTGCGAATATCCTCATCGATTAGGTCGCAACAAATGTTACAATTTCGTTTCACGTGTTTAACGCCTGGACGTCAGTATATCTCTGAATTCGTTCGGAAGGCTGAATTCACTTAAACTTGTCTGGGTCCCGGGTCATAACGGGATCACGGGAAATGAGATCTCCGATGAACTTGCTAGACAAGGCTCAGAGGGGGACCTCTCAGGACCTGAACCAGCGATCTGTCTGCCTGCGTCCTCGGTCAGGGCTTCTATTGACGGTTGGGTTTCCTATGAACACAATCGCCGTTGGCATGACTCTCCAGGGTGCAGACAGACTAAGCAAATGCTCCCCGACGTCTGTGGGAAATCCGCGGCATTCTTGTTGTCTCTCAACAGAAAAGACTGCAGACAGACTACTGGCGTTCTTACGGGACACTACGCTTTTGCCAATCACCTTAAGGTGCTAGGCCTAAGCGACACCACCAACTGCGAAGCCTGTGGAGAAAGCGACGACACTGCGGAACATTTCGTCTGTGATTGTCCTGCTTCTGCTCGTATCAGGTGGCAGGTATTTGGTGCGGATATGTTGAGTGCTGTAAACCTAAGCTCCTTATCATTGAAGCGCCTTCTCGTTTTTCTTAGAAAAACGAGTAAATTCCCACAGTAAAATGTGGTGTGTCTGGCTGGCAGTACAATGGACCAGTATTGAGTCTGAGTGCTCCAGTGCAGAAAGTTTCACACATCCCGACAAAAAAAAAAAAAAAAAAAAAAAAAAAAAAGCTGAAATTTGAAAAAAAAAAAAAATACCCTCATCGTAAATGAAAGTCATATTCTTTGCAATGTATGTATATAAAGTCGTTTTGAACAATTCCTTTATATATAAAGGTTACTGCCACGCCCACTGGGGAGTTTTCTTTTCGGTTTTTTATTTTTTACAAAAACGTTGTTTTTTCGATACAATATTTTCAATGTTGTAGAAAAATGTAGATCCTTCATAACAATTCACCCATGTATAGATTTTTACAACGCCCACCTTATGAGGGATAGGAATAGGAATAGTGTATCCAACAGTTCGTCTAAGCATGCTGTAGTCTTTCCCTATGTTTGAAAATTATCATCCCATTTTTCCTTTGCTCCCTTACTTATGTCCTTTACTTCTGTATTACCTCTTTCCCTTACAACTGGAAAGAAGAATCACACCTGTGGCAAAAAAGCCACATACTCTTAACTGTTGATTTCCGTCCCGTAAGCATCTTGCCGTGTTTATCAAAGGTCTTTGAGAAAGTTATGGTAGAGCAGATTGTCGAGCATCTTCATCGAAAAAGTCTATTGTGTCCATTTCAGTCTGGTCTGAAAGCAAACCATAGCTGCTCTACGGCTATGGTTAAGATACTGCACTGACTATACTTTGCTAAAATACTTTTCAGGATAAACTGATGGGAGAATGCGTATTGTGTAAACCGTGCGAGTACAATAAATACAATGATATGAAATGAATATCGATAAGTGATAAACAAAAAGCGGTTGATGTGTAAATTGGCCTTAATAAATTGAATTGAATTGAATGCCTCGATTTCACGATAAGTCACAACCGACCTTTTAATATCAGTTCCCGCATAGCATCGATGTTTCATCAGCAAAAGTCAAAACGAGTTGATCGGCACACTGTTGTTGGGTTCATCCAAATCGAAAATCATAAAAAAAATCATCACACGAAAATGTTCATGATATAAATCCAGTTTTTGGCTGAGATGCATTTTTCAAGTTTCTGTAAAAAACGAAATAGCACTGGCAACACATAACATTCTAAACACATTTTAAGCGTCAATCTTTACGATGTTGCTGTCAGATTTGACCTATCTACTAACGATATGGCGTAACACTTAAATAGAAACCTCAGATCACATTAATATTTTGATTCCTACTTTCAATCCAAGGACAAACTTTAGTTTAGGTGGACAAGTAGCACAGCATGTCTAAGGCAGATCTGACCAAAGCTGGATCCGCGACGCTCCATGTGTTTTATTTAGTGCCGTGAACTAAGGCCATATGAACTAACGCCATAATGGTGCGAGGTACGGTTATTGAATTATCATAAAATATTAAGAGAAATTATTTCCCACAAAAAAGAAGAAGATATTGCTCACCACTTCACAAAAAAAAGTGAAGTTATTTCCCACTCGAGGTGAAGTTATTGCCCGTGAAGTTATTTCCCGGCACGCATTAGTTCACATTCGAATGTGAATTAACACTATATGGCGTTAGTTCACATTTAAGTGATGGCTTTAGTTTTCATTTGAAAGTGAATTAAGGCCATGGGCCATATGCATAAACGGTAGTAAATGCTTTTACTGGTAAATTTCCATAGTATTTACTATTTGTCATATGCATAAAATCACTGTAAATACTGACAAACTAGTATTTACTGGAAGTAATAGTATTTACTGGTTTCGGATGAATTAAACTAGTAAATACTTTTATTGGTATCCACAAAAACTAGTAAGAACTATTTTTTTGTAGTACAGTACAAACTCGATTTACGCAACGCAAATTGAGGCAGTTGCAATAACCGAGGTTGTTGCACTTACCGGGTTCCATTTTTTTTATATAAAAAATTATGACATTGCCCTTTTACTATGTTTTTGTAGAGATCATGACATGGATGTAGGTGGCACAGAGGTCATTAGCCTATTTAAAATTTAAGATGTCACTAAACAGAATCCAAAAGCAGAATCGAAGTTTTTCATTAAAAAAAATTACAGTCGGGTGACAACTTTTGGGCCACCTTGTATTGACAGAGAAATTGATCCAGGTTCAAACAAAACTACACAGCTGTGAAATAACGGCATAAATAACGAACCAAAGGGAGAACATGCAAAAAATAGATGAATAAACGCAAGAAGTTGCACTCATCGAGGTAACTGTGTTGAAAAGTTGCACTTATAGAGTCAAGAAGTGCGACGACTTTAGTGTTGCGAAAATCGAGGAGTTGCGCGAATCGAGGGTTGAGTTCGTACTGTATTTACTGAATTTTTTTCAAGTTTGTAAAAACCAACTTGAACATTTGCTAGTAAATACTTTTGTAGGTTTTATACCAACATTCACAGTCGTGAGTCTGATTTTAACGCAATCGGTACACTTTATTTAATGTAGATGGCCACTTTCTTACGTATTACCTCAGAAAAGTTTATAAAGAGCGATGAGTGCCTGGATGTTATAATTTTAAAATGCTTTACCGTTTTGAAAAAGAAAACGTTGAGTGGTTAAGCGAGTATTTAACATTTATTAATTATGAAACATTTATTGGAATAAAGGAATTATTTAACCGTATTTTCTATAAAAACTTAAGGAACTCGAACTGAAAAAAGAGGAGGAGCTACTTCCCCTCAAGAAAAAATGCGAATCTTTTTGAGATATGTTGGAGATCCAGGATTTCAAGTTGGCGTTGGCGAAGACACAGGCTTGCATCAGAGTACAGTTTGCAGAACTGTGCACTATGTGGCAAAACTTATAGTCCAGAAATCTTCCCTTTGTATAAAGTTTCCTTCAAATTACGCAGAACAGTTAATAGCTAAACAGGATTGGCTTTTGAAATACAGCTTTCCTTCATGTATAGGAGCTCTGGATTGTACTCATATAGAAATAAAAAAGCCTCACTTACATTCTGAGGAATATATTAATCGTAAAGGATATGCCTCCATTAATATTTAAGCTAGTTGTAATGCTAGGGAATGTTTTACAAGTGTTGTTTGCGAATAGCCGGGTTCAGTTCATGATTCAAGGATTTGGGAAAATAGTTTCCTTGGACCAATTATGAGAAGTTCAGCCAATACAATTTTATTGGCAGACGAGGGATATGGAATTCCATGGTTAATGGCAAATCAAAATCCAACAAGCAACGTCGAAAAATTATAGAACAGATTGCATGTCAAAGAAAGGGTCATAATAGAACGTTGTTTTGGTCAACTGAAGAGCCGGTTTCCAATTCTACAAACTGTATACGACTTGAATTGAAAAACGTATCAACTATAACTGCCGCTTGTTTTGTTTTACATAACATTGCAAAGCATCGAAACGATATCGACGACTTTGAGATATTGGAAGACAGAGGAAATGAAAGTGCAGTTTATAGTTCAGAAAATAATGCCAGTGTACTTGAAGTCCGAAGATTGGGACAAATGCGGAGAATTGAGTATGCAGAAATTATATATAGTGCACATTAATGACTTTATTGTTATTTTATTAAATATTAAAAAATAGAAAAACGCAGAGTGTAACAAAAAATATTCTTCAGTAAAAATCAAAAAAAGATAGTGAGAGATAACGTTTCTTCTGTTTCCTGTTCCGAACACCTTTTTTGTTTTGGTGCCGATGGATGGGATGAAGAGTCTATAAGCTCTGACTCTTCCTTATTTTCTTCTTCGAGACATATTTTTCTTTCCTTAGTATGTTTATCTGATCCTACAGATAGACAGCCTGAACAAATTAGAATATTAAGTTTAAGTAACTTACTCTATACAACTCTCATACCAGGTATTCTCGAAATTGATGGGTTCTGCTCCGCATCCATTAAATTTAGTAAAATGATTTCCCATTCTTTTAGCTTTATTGTCTTATTTCCTGTGGTTTTAAGGTCCGACTATTTTTTCACATCAGTCTTAATGTTATTAATTCTCATCTTTATTTGATCCTGCCATTAAAATACCGGTTTTGGCATTAAAATCGCAGGTAAATAGCTTTAAAGCCTCCGCCTTCGCCTTTTTTATGTGAGGCTGTTGAGACTTGCTCATAAGCACGTTATGAGTTTCGAGTATTTTAATAAACTCTAAAGCTGTCGAAACTTCATTTTTTGACATGACCTTTATTTTAACACTCACTTTAAGAACTTTTTTTTATTAGACCTTTGTTTAAAGTCCAACGTACAGAATGACTAGTCGAAAACAAAAGTGTTTACAAAAGAAGAATGATCACAACGGTAAATTACAATAGAAATAAAAACTACAGCTGCTAATCACATAAACACATTAACTTTGTGTACTAAAGTGTTTACAAAAGAAGAATTTGATAGAACGGTAAATAATATAAAAGAATTTAAAACTACCAGCTTCCAATTTACGTAAACATATTTTTCATACAGTATTTACTAGTGATTTTGGATGAATTGGTAGTATTTACTTGAATGAATCCAGTATTTACTACCAGTATATGCTTATCAGTATATACTTTATTTTATGCATACCAAATGAAGTATATACTATAAATCTTGGCTTTTATTAGTAACACTAGCATTTACTTTTACTTTTAACTAGTAGTAAGTACTTCAGTTTTATGCATATGGCCCCATAAGTAGATTATGGCGTAAATTCGCATTTGCTCCGCTCTCTCCCATAAAAGAAATCTCTATTTAAAAGTCTTCTTACTTAATGATCTAATAGCTCTACATGTCAATGAGGCATATGCATAAAACGAAAGTAATTACTAGCAGTAAAAGGTTATAGTAAATACTAGTACTACTAGTTGCAGCTGCTGAAACTAATAGTATTTACTACAATCGGTATGCATAAACCTAAGTTTCTACTAGCTAGTATAAACTAGTAGTAAATACTGGATTCATCCCAGTAAATACTACTACTTCATCTGAAAGTAATAGTATATACTAGATACCTACATAAATGCGTTAAATAAATGCTGTTGCTTCTCTTTGTTCTATAAATTACCGTTCTATAATTTTCTTCTTTTGTAAACAATTTTTTGTGTTACAATTTTTAAGAGTTTAAAAGTGAGTGCTCGAAGTTCAAAAAATGGCAAAAGCAGAAGGTTCAACAACCTTAGAGTTTGTTAAAACACTAGAGAAGTATGCCGTACTTATTAACAAATCTCAACAGCCTCATATAAAAAAAGGAAAGGCGGAGGCCTTAAAATTGTTTATTCATGAATTTCAAGCCAAGACTGGTATTTTAATAACGGAAGACCAACTAAAGAAGAGGATAAATAACATTAAGACTGAGGTGAAAAAAAACTCGAACCTTAAATCAACGGGAAATAAACCAATCAAGCTTAAAGAATGGGAACATATTTTCTTAAAGCTTATCAATGCTGACCAAAACCCATCAATTTCAAGAATACCTGGTATGTTAAGTTTTAGAAACAAAATTACTTTTACAAATCTTTTTTTTTGTAGGTGGTCTATCTGCGGGATCAGGTAACCATAACAAGGAACGAAAAAGAAGTAGTTCTTCAAGTAGCGCAGAAGAGGACAAAGAAGATTCAGCGCCGCTTGCTTGTCAATCTTCTGCACCAGCACCAAAACGCAAAAGGCGTTTGGAACAGGAGACCGAAGAAACAATTTCTCTCACTAATAGTGAGCTTCAACGTTTAGTGCTTCTGGAAAACTTAAAACTTTTGAGGATGCAACAGGAGCTTCTTCAGAAAAGGTTGGCTAGCAATGATGACGATCATTCCTTGCGCTCAACGAATGCCTCTGAAAATATTTTTTCCGAAGACGGACGAACATTTTGTAATTTATAAAGTCATACTTGGTTTTATTTTATTTTGAATGAATAATAATTTTTTGTTAATTTATACATTTTTTTATTTATTTTTGTACATTATATGTATCTTTAATAAAATTATAACAAAATTATAATTGTGTATTGTATATCATTTCTGCGAGCTCATTTCTCTTCATCTGTCCCAATCTTCTGATTTGTAGTACAGAAGCATTATTCTCTGAAGTGTGGACTGCACTTTCATTTCCCCTTCCTTCACCTTCTGAAATCTCGAATATTGTACAGGACAAAGCATGCAGTAACTAAAGTTGGTACATTCTTTAATTCGACTCGTATACAGTTTTGTAGGATTGGAAACCGGCTTTTCAGTTGACCAAAACAACGTTCTATTATAACCCTCTCTTTAGTATGCAATTTGTTATAAGCTTTTTCGATGTTACTAGTTGGATTTTTGAATGGTGTCATTAGCCATGGTGCAATTCCATATCCCTCGTCTGCCAATAATATTGTATTTTCTGAAAACTTCAAAATAGGTTCAAGAAAACTATTTTTCCAAATCCTTGAATCATGAACTGACCCTGGCCATTCGCAAACAACACTTGTAAACCATTCTCTGGCATTACAGGTCGCTTGAATATTGATGGAGGCATATCCTTTACGGTTTATATACTCCTCTGAGTGTAAGTGGGGCTTCTTTATTTCGACATGGGTGCAGTCTAACGCTCCTATACATGACGGAAAACTGTATTTCAAAAGCCAATCCTGTTTAGCTTCCAATTGTTGTGGGTAATCCGAAGGAAACGTAATCCAAAGAGAAGATTTATCCGCTATATGTTTTGCTACATAGTGTAAAGTTCTGCAAACAGTACTCTGATGCATGCCCGTGTCTTCCCCAACGCCAACTTGAAAGCCTGGGTCTCCAACATATCTCAAGAAAATTCTCATCTTTTCTTCAGCGGACGTTGCTCCTCCCCTTCTTTCAGACTGATAACCTTGAGATTTTTTATTGTAAAAGGGATAAATAAATTGATTAGCTTCAATTAATTGCAAATAAAAATTCTTACCCATAAAATATTCGCTTAGCCACTCAACGTTATCTTTTTCAAAACGGTAGAGCATTTTAAAATTATTATTCCCGGGCGTCCTTCGCTCTTTATAAACTTTTTCAGATCTAACATTGAAAAAAGCTGCCATATTTATACTCGTAATAAATGCTCTGCAAACCGATTGCTTTGAAAGTAAAGTTGCGACTGTTGATGTTGGCATTTAACATGAGAAAGTTTTTACTAGTAAATGTTTAAGTTGGTATTTAGAAACTTTAAAAATTTGCAGTAAATACTAGAAAGAAAAGTTCGTACTAGTTTTTTATGCATATCAATATAAGTATTTACTATAAAAATTCATCCAAAACTAGTAAATACTTTTCTTCTAGTAAATACTACCTTCCCAGCATTTACTTTGTTTTTTATGCATATGGAAAGTAGTAAATACTATACAAAATTACTAGTAAAAGCATTTGCTACCGTTTATGCATACGGCTCAATGACTGAATTTGGGACCTCACCAAAAATGACAAAACGCCACTACTGCGCCATAACCTCGAGGTGGTTAAGGAGCTAATATTGCGGAGCTCCACAACGAAAATTTCCAAACAAATTACATAATATCCAGGAAACTCCACTTTTCGCTGGCCCCCAAGGTCACCTGACCTGACTTGAGCGACTTTGATGTTAGAGGTATATCGCGTCATTAAAAGCTATACATGGTTTTACGAATAACGGAAGTAGCTCCCCCAGATCCACACATTGGTCTAAGCGTGTTGACTTTAGCTGACAACCACTTCAACCTAACCTTACCTAACCCAAAGACATTTCCTGACACTGCCGCATTAAAAAAAGCGATCTTATGCCTTGCTAGAAATGTAGAGTATCGGATCATATCCCTGCTTTATGTAGCATATAAGATCCTATGAAACTGCCTCCGTAAACGTCCCATGCCGTTCTGCAACACGCTTATCGTCACGCACCAGCAGAAATATTCTCATTAAGGCAAATTTTGGAAAAGTCCAACGAAATTAAAGTCGAGACTCACCACCTATTCATCTACTGTATAAAACTCTCTACTTCCCAAACTTGTCCTCATTAAACTGTGGTATGTAGGTACACCCTGTGATAACTTCAGAACATCATATCAGAAATGCCATTGAAACCACTACCGACCGAGCTAATTCAAATTCCCAATAGAATACCGTAATTATTTTATTTTTAACTCCGCTACAGATTTATGTCACAGAGACAGACCGTGGAAACGTTTTGTTTTAATTGCACATGGCACATCATCATCGTTTTAAATGAGTGTACGAATGCACATTACAAATCATGTCATCAATTCCCAATCAATTTACTGTATGGTCTGTAATGGCCGTCAATTGCACACACACCAGCAATTTGTGATACTCGATTTTGTCTTAATTAGTTGTCTGTTGCATGGCCGCATGCAGCATTTCACCAGCAATCAATTAGCAATTCGTTAACCAGGTCTCCTAACAAATAACCAAAGTGCTGCAGTGTAGTAGAAGAGCGTCTTTGTCCGGATATGACTCAAATGGCGACACAAAACCAACATTGAGCTTGGGCCGATAACCATGTAACCATATCAAAAAGAGCCGTGGAAACTTAAGAACTTTTCAGCGTTTTTTCCCCCACATCGAGGTACTGTTTCAAAGCACAAACAAAACAAAGTACCAAAAGGGTGCACATGCATGTGTTTTGAGGTTTATAATTCTTTCAGGCGTTTGTGAATGGCGGCAGTTTCAATACCACCACAGACTAAACTAGGAAATAAACCCTTAAATGGGGGCGTCATACAAAGGGCCAGAAAAAAAAACTTGTCTAAGAAAACCCACAAAGCCTTCAGAAATTCACTCTAGCACCACCTCCATCGTCGGTCGTTAACATTCAACATCCGTTTCGCGAGACGTTTTAGTCTCTTTCCGAGAACTGAAAATTTAATTTAATTAAGTCAACCGTAGTTTAGTCCACGTGTGGGAATGTGTGCAAAAACTAATTGTCTCTCAAAAACTGTAAGGAAGAAGTTTTATCCCTAGAAAACGTTAATAGAGAACGAGGACTTAGCCACAGTAATTGCATTTTTAGGATTTTTTCATTTTTTTCATAATTTTCATCGTCTTTTTGTGGGTTGGCGACCGGCTTTTGTAGAAGTTACTAAAACTGTGTTTTTTTTTTTCCTTTTGGCATTTGATGATGATGAGCAGCAAAACCACGTCACTCAGGAAGGGCGCTGCATTTTCTGCTACTGTGGAAATTGTTATTCTCTTGACTTTGAATAAAAACACAAAAAAAGAAGCAAAGTAAGGTCATGGATGATTGCAAAAGTTTCGCTTAATTTCACTGTATATTGGTTCGTAATTATCTGCAGTATGCAATATCTAGAGCCGCCGGAATGAAGCAGGAAAATGCAGATGATGGACGGATGGGAGGATGAGGCCAAGGTAAACTTTCGCTTGATGGAAATTAAAGTTTTATACTTTTTTGTTTTATTTTAATTGTCTGCTCTTTTTCATATGGGGTGTGGCACTAAAGTGATTTCAACTGTGAAATTGCAGTTGCATGTTGCCGTATTCGTAGCTAAGTAATAGTTTTTGTAAATTAGGGGGAAAATGCTGGCATCCTATATTACCAGATACGTATGGGCGAAATAGTTGGACGGTCAACAGAAGTGCCTTTTTAAAGGGCTCAGTTATTAAATAATCAAATGTTATGAAATAAATTATGAAGGAATCGCGGTGCTTCGTGGGATCATTTTCATTTTCTGGCACTTAAAGGATCGAGTTGGCTAGATATAATTATTATTCGGCTTCCTGATTTAGGTTAGACGGGGGTGCATTTGCCGGGATTGACGAAATCTGACCAAACGCGTAATCCCGTACGTGTTTTATTTGTTTTGAATAAATAACATGTGCCTTGCTGAATTATATTTTAATTTATTAATTTCAAATAACGAAAAATGTCCTGGCAAAATCTCCCTGGGTGCGACGGTTTGCCATGGGGATGGGGAGGATAACACACAAATTTATTAATTCATGGTTTGATAATACCTATACTTTAAAGTTGAGACTTCAGAATTTTTTTCCTTTTAAGTCATTATTTAATATAAATTATGTAGACGTATAAAAACATTTAATACTTTTTAATTAAATTAGAAAATGTCATATGGGTCATTCTTTTACAAACCGTACAGATTTGAACAAAAAATGACCGACACATTTTTGATTTCCCTGAAATTTTTTTCACGGGTTCTATGTCGAATAAAAAGTGACACGTGTTTAAGGATTTTTTTTTTTTTATTTTTTTTTTTTTTTGAAAATAGAGGGGGTTGAAATTTTGAGATTTTCGTGATTTTTGCCTTGGAGACTCATTTTCAAAAATTCATAACTCCGGTTCTTTTTAAGCTAGAGAAAACTTTTTTTTTCATTGTCAAGATAAAAGAGTGAACTTTAAGAAAAAAATAGTTCCAACAAAATTTATAATTTTTTTTATTGTTATAAACAATTTAATTGTTTGAACCAATTTTTAACAATGTTACCCACAACTTAGCGTGTTTTAAGTATAACCATCGTATTCTACGTAAAATTTTACATCTAAAATGCTTTTTTTATCGATGGAGAAATGATTATTACTATTGCAAAAAAAATTTAATAAACTAGCGCGGTACCTGACGTCGGCGCAAAATACACCTCATATTCTCCCCTCATATCGTGTGTAGTGTGTAGAAATGATGTATACTGTAGGTATAATTTAATTATTATTTAATAAAATAATATTATTTATTAATAAAAATTAAATTAAAAAAATAGTGATCATACAATATCTGTCATTTAAAAACAAAGAATCTCAGTTTTTAAATATGAATCGTTCCGCCGAAAAGCGTCGGCTGCCAGTCATAATACTGAGTCTCTATGACTCGTTCAAATCCTCCATCTATTCTTTACTTTAGGCTGTATTCGGAAACGATAGTTTCGTCAACTTTGGTCAGGCAGTAGGTTGGCAAAAATTTATTGAAACTGTCAACTTCAAACAGTGGATAACAAGTGAGAGAATTTCATTACATACTTTGATATCTAGTGTATATGAATTTTTAGAGGGTTGAGGTCGAAATTCTAGCGAGGTCAAAATTCTTTTTTCAAAACTCTGCTTTCAAAATTCTGTTTTACAAAATTCCGCTTTTTAAATTCTGCTTTTCAAAATTCCGCTTTTCAAAATTCTGCTTTACAAAATTCTGCAAATAATAAACAATGGTTTGGAAAATGTTAAAAAGCGCGCTTTCAAACATTTTCCAAACCTTTTTTTATTATTTGCAGAATTTTGTAAAACATTCCACCACTCACTTGTTATAGAAGAAAAGGTAAAAGTAGTTTTTTTTATTGGTTTTAAGATTGCTTTCTTGGTTTAGACAAATATTCTGTTAGTATACCTTTGTGAGTGAACGTGTGCTTTGTTTAGTTTCTTAATGCTGTTGTTTCTTTTCTTTTGGTAACTTTAATTATGAAATAATTTTTTATTTTTGGCTGTTTTTTTGTGTGTTCCTGGTACCTGGTATTTATAAGAAATAGTTTGTTGACGAAGTTGAAAAATATTTGTTTTCTTTAAATTAGTAAACTGGAAAAAACAGAATTAGCAGAATTTATTTGTTTAAAATATTGCCTGTCAGAATTTTAAAAAATAGAATTTTGAAAAGCAGAATTATGTAAGACAGAACAGAAAAAAAGCAAAATATTGAAAAGCAGAATTTTTGTGTTAAAAGTCCGAATTTTGCAAAGCAGAATTCCGACCCGCTCCCATTTTTAGAATCTTTAAGTAGTGGTTCAAGTAAATTGTTGCTATATTCTTTTTTAGTAACAAAGCAAAGGCAGTTTATAAATGACAAAAAAACTAAATTGATGAAAAATTAATGCATTGTAATTTGTGACTTTTCTGAAAATTACGCATTTGTTATACAAAATTCTGTTAAGGGCATACATTGGAATAATGATCAAGTAACAATACATCCATTTTCTTGTACTACAAAGATGACAACGACGAATAAAAAATTAAAAGTTTTGTTTCTGTTTCTGAGTGCTTACGTCATGATACTATTGTTGTTCATTTATTTCAAAGACAACTAGTAAAATTTATAAAAACACATTTAAGATATGTCAATAAAATAATATACTTTTCGGACGGTGCGTGTGGACAATATAAAAATTAAAATAAAATTTATAAATCTTACGCACCATTTTGAAGATTTTAAAATGGCAGCTGAGTGGCACTTCTTCCCAACATCACATGGCAAAGGACCATGTGACGGAGTAGGTGGAACTCTGAAACGACTTGCTGCTAGAGCAAGCCATCAAAGGCGAATAATCCCATCCATACACAAAAAGAGTTATTAGACTGAGCTATAGAAGCTCTACCAAGTATTACGTTTTCCTATTCAACCAATGATGAGTACAACGAAGAAGAAAAACGACTATCAGCACTTTTCCAAAAAGCTTTAATGATAAAAGGAACTTTAAAATATCATTCTATGATTCCAATCTCGCTTCGAGAGTTAGAAGCAAAGCAATTGTCTTTGTATGAAAAAAAATATTGTAAAAATTAGTAAGTAAGAAATGAATAGTATCATAATAATAAATATTTAGACTGATATGATATTGAGACAGAAAAATGTACATGTAGAATACTTATGATTTAAAATCATAATATATCACCTGAAGTAAAAATAAAACTTTTTTTATTTAAATTTGCCCCAATTTTTTAAAAAGCCTTATTTATTATTCAAAAATATTGTTCAATTAATTATATATACATATACTATTACAGTACTACCTCGTTAATGTGAACTAATTAAAACATGGCCAGTTCACATTTTCGAGGGTTCACACTTCTGGATACCTACTAAAAAATGTGTTATATGCTTCTTAAAATGACCTGTAACTTGATTATTGAAAAGTAAATGAAAGGAAACAAAGCCATAGTTATTAAACGATATTAATATTATTTAAATAATAATTTAATAGCCTAAAAACGTAAAAAAACATGTTCTTATGTCCTCAATCGATACGTTTGGGGCATCAAAGCAGCTTAGGAGTTCTCTAAATTGTTGAAGTTCTGCTTCAAAATGTGCTGCCACGTCTATATCGCGAAGACGACTTAGTGGGATTAAATCCTCAGCTTCCCAACTCGAATCTCGTGGCAGAATTTTGTTAAAACATTTTGCTATGGCGGACACAGATATTTTCGCCCAAAAGTTTTGCAAAATTGTAACAGCGTTTCTCAAGCTTATTTTTTTCTAGAACTGCACTAAAATTCTTTTGTTCTTCTTGCGTTGCAACAATAAAACCAAATAGAGGGTGGTTTTTTGTGAAAAAGAAAAGTTCACATTATCGAGTATCAAGAATTGGGTAAATAAACCAGTTTTGAGTTCACATTTTAGAGTATTTAATATAAACTTTTTCTGGTTCACATTTTTGGATAATTCACATTTTCGAGGTTCACATTATCGAGGTAGTACTGTATTCATATAATACAGAAAACAACGGTATGAGGTGAGAATATGAGGTATATTTTGCAACTGGTGCGCCGAATTCAGGTACCGCGCTAGTTTATTTAATTTTTTTTGCAATAGTAATAATCATTTCTCCATCGATAAAAAAAGCATTTTAGATGTAAAATTTGACGTAGAATACGATGATTATACTTAAAACAGGCCAAGTGGTGGGTAACATTGTTAAAAATTGATTTAAACAATTAAATTGTTTTTTTTTTATATAAATTCTGGCTCGCCAAGGCGATTTATAAGGGGGGGGGGGGTACTTCGACCTAAAAGATCTTTTGTACCGTATGGGCCAGAAAAGTTTAAACTAGTAGAATTTCCACTTTCCGTGTAAAGCGGACAATTTTACCAGTAGAAGAATTCTTTATGTCCTCGGGGCTCATTTGCTCCCTGAAAAAGATCTTCTTTCTAATTCCATTAAGGGCTGGACATTCACATAAAATGTGTTCAGCTGACTCGTCCTCTTCAAGACAGAGTCGGCACTCAGGAGAGTCTGATATTCTCTTTTTGTGTAGATGATATCTTAAACCATGGTGACCAGTAAGGTAACCTACTAGGTTTTCGATATCATGCCTGCTTAAGTTTAGACATTTGCTGGCATTTTGATTGAAGGGCCGAATGGCTCGTTTGGCCTGTCTTAGACCTGGGATGCTTTCCCAAAGATAGATACATTTTCTATGTTCCCAGCTTTTAATTGCTGCCGTTGCTGCTGATCTAGGAGTGCAGCAGAAAGGTTCGGGACCTATGAAAGGTGTTTCTGAACCTTTTCTGGCCAGTTCGTCGGCCTTTTCGTTACCTTCTACCGCGACATGACCCGGAACCCACCATAATTTGGTCTTGTTTCTTATTTCGAGTGTTTGTAGGGTATTGAAGCAGTACATGACTGATTTGGAGTCAATGGTATACGAGCTAAGGGCGTTTATAGCTGCTTGTCTATCCGTGAAAATATGGATGGTTGCACCTTTTATGCTAGATAAAATAATGTGGCTGGCGCATTCTTGAATGGCGTGGAGCTCTGCTTGAAATACGCTGGGACTTTTTCCCATGGGTATCGTAAAGAGTTTGTGTGGTCCGTATATTCCCGCTCCTACCCCCGTTTCCATTTTAGAACCATCCGTATACCACTTTATGCCGTTGTGGCTGTTTGGATCTCCGTGGAGAACTGTTTGTTGAAGCATAGTGTTTTTTGAATGCGGTCTGTGACCGCGCAGTTCATGTTAAATTCTGGCAGTTCATCGAGAATTGTCTTTAGTTCCGGATGATCATTAAGACTTATCTCGTTTAACTGTATTAGACTTATTGCACTGCGGATCGTCACTTTTTGAATGTATATGTGGAGAGGTGTAATTCGTGTTATTGCCTTTATGGCAGCTGTTGGTCAGGTTCGCATGGCTCCGGAGATACCAAGGCACGCAAGCCGTTGTACCTTTTTGAGCTTCTCTATTGCGACCTTTTGTTTGGATTTTGTCCACCATACTTTGGAGGCGTATGTTATAATGGGTCTTATCATCACTGTGTAGATCCAGTGGACGATCTTTGGAGAGATTCCCCAGGTTCTGCCATATGTGCGACGACAGGCCCATAAAGCTCTATTAGCTTTAGTGATTTTGTTATTTATGTAAGAGTTCCAGTTAAGTCTCTTGTCTAGGATTACTCCAAGATACTTGACTTCGTCGGAATACTCTACGACCGTGTCGTTTATTGTGATTAGGCCAAGGTCTAATTTCCTCCTTTTAGTGAAAGGAACGATGACAAATTGTTTTTAACAATATAAAGTTTTTTATAAATTTTGTTGGAACTATTTTTATCTTAAAATTCACTTTTTTGTCTTGACAATGAAAAAAAGAAATTTTCTTTAGCAAAGAACTGGAGTTATGAATTTTTGAAAATGAGTCTCCAAGGCAAAAATCACGAAAATCTCAAACTTTTAACCCCTCCTATTTTCAAGAAAAAAAAAACCCCGAACACGTGTCCCTTTTTTTTTCCATACGCGTAAAATTTTTTTTTAAAATGTGTCGGTCAGAATGGTGTTCGGTTTGTAAAAGAATGACCCATATGCAAGAAGCAAAAACAATAAATAATCAATACAAAAAGTGTAAAGGTGACTTTACCAGCAAAGCCTTCCCAAGTCTTCTGTAAGTTCTTTTACAGGCAAAAACACAGTTGCAGTTAGGCTGCCGCTTTCCGTCACTCCACATTTGTGTAACTTCCGTCAATTTACTTTGAAATGTTGAATGAACACCATGAAGACAGTTGAGCAGGTATAATATGAGAGGTTCAAATGAGAGATCTTACGAACTCTGTAGAAAAATCATTTCAATCAACGTTTCAATGCAAACTCGAAAGAGAAGCACGCCTAAAAACTCCTGGATCATACAAATGCAGCAACACCAGCATTTTATTGGCATCAGCGACGAAGTGATTGAAAATCGAGAGGCCTTCCGCTATTTTCTGAGGTCGAACCGGCGAACGCCACAGGCGGACCAGTAGGAATGGAGTTAAGTGGGAGGGTTATGATTCCTTTAATCTGGATGCCCATAGCCTCACCGGCATTAAAGGAAGAAGAAGAATAAGAAGAACATTGAACATCATTATTTTGAGATTGCTACCACGTTGGTTAAAGCGCTGTTTTGACGTTTTGCCACAACCATCTTCTTCTCAGGCAAGCACACTACGTACTCCGCCATAGAAGCCACAAGTTTATCACTTCTGATTTGTCCACCATGGGCTAGAATTTTGGGAAGTTTTGGTATCAGGAACTTATGACTCTATTTGACTTGTAGCAGATCCGAAGATTTTTTTTTTTTTGTATAATCTTGGAATGTATCCAAATTTTTAAAAGGACAGATTATTTAGATGACAGCGCATTTAAAATTGCAGATTTTTTTAATGACTTCTTCATCTACTCCGGTTGTATTCTAAATTTCTTTTGTATGTCCGCTTTTCTTCTTTTTCTTCGCTTCCTTCTTGTACATGGTGTCATCTTCTTAGAAGATCCCATTAGCTTGTTTTAAAATGAGCTAATCTAATTCTGGAGTGTTATTCCAAAATTCGAAATTCGTAATGTCTTTCAGCTGTGAACTTCTATTTGATCCGAAATTTTTGGTATCTTTCTGTAAATTAATTTGACATGATAATGTTGATTTTGTGTTTGTTATTTCATTTAACACTTTGCCGCCTATCATTGTCAGAAGGAATTCATACGGAATCAGTACACTCGATTTCTTTCGAAACTCTTCTATTTGTCGAAACGGAAAAAGACACATAAGTGTAATAAACGATTTTGAAATTTTATGTTGTGTACTTAAACTCAATATTACCCAGATACTTTAAGAACAAATACAAAAAATCTTAAATATAAATAAATGTTTGTGTTGCTGCAACGCTTTTCCAAATAATAAAGATTGGTTTCCCAAAATCGTGGTGATCAAATAAAACGCACGCTTTGACAAGTAGTTGGGAAGAAAATTCAATTTTATTTCAATTGGTATTAACAATACGCTGAGCAACGAAATTAAAATTAAATCTAATTTGCTTTCGTGATCTATATAATACATCAATCTCCTTGCTGACTGACAAAAACTTTGATCACGAAGCACGATGAGAATTCAAGAGGTTATGAGAATTTAAAGCCATAGATAAATACTTAACGTATACTCTTCTCTTTCATAAAAAAGGAAACGAAAATATTATAAATTAAAAATGAATGTTGCCACTTTTTTCTCCAAAGGGCTGAAATATATTTAAACAAAAAAAAATCGGAACTTTTTGTAGCTCCATGCATACCCAAAGAGCTGGCCGAAAAATATGTTTTTTTTGGTGTTCAATAAAAAAAAAGTTTCAACACGAGTTTCGGATCATTTCATCACTTAGGCCAATCAAATGCATGTGTTGTTTTATTACATTTCATAGTTTAAAGGCCGTTTATCGAAGTAATGTCGATTAGGCCCCAAAACTTGAGCTAGAAAGCTGAAGTTTGGATCTATACTCTCTAGGGGCCCGAAATAATCAATTGTAAGAATTTTTAAAATCCAACAATCTCATTAAAACAAATTTAGCCAGAAAGTTAAAATTTTAAATATCTTTTTACTAGGCATCCGAAATGCTCGCGTGTAAAGATTTTTATTGAAGAAGTCATCGTAAATGAAAGTCCCTTTCTGCGCAAGGTATAGATAAAGTTGTTTTGAACAATTCCTTCATACAAAGTTTTCTGGGTAGTCTTCTTTTAACGTGGGGCATATGGAGGTGATAGTCCAGTGCTTTCGTCCACCCATACTTTGATAATTGATAATTTCACTTTTTTTTGTGAACTTATTGCCCACCATAGGTGAGCAATAACTTCACTTTTTTGTGGGAAATAATTTCTCTTAACATTTTATGATAATTCAAGAACCGTACCCCGCATACCTACTCCAAATCAAACAGTGACCCCAAGAAGGAGGTTGCAGGGGGGCAGCATGCCCCCCAAAGGCATTGCAGTATTTGTGGAATCTACTTGGGATTCCGCAACTAATCAAATAAACAGTGCAATGCATATGGGGGGCATGATGCCCCCCTGCAACCCCCCTGCTAGTGGTCACTGTTTGATTTGGAGTGGGTGCAAGGGTCTTTAGGTATAATAAACGAATTCTCAAACTATAGGTGGGAAATAAGTTCACAAAATTTACAGTGGAGTTATTGCTCACCTATGGTGGGCAATTAGTTCACAAAAAAAGGTGAAGTTATTGCCCACTCGAGGTGAAGTTATTGCCCATGTGAAGTTATTGCCCGTGAAGTTATTTCCCTGCACCCGTTCTTATACCTAAGCCAACCTCTTCTATACTGGGTGGTGAAATCTGAGTCATTGATGGAAGTGGGTTCTCTTCTTGTCCTATCACTCTCTCTACATGATGCCCATTTAGCAGCTGTTGGAAATGCTGCTTAAAAACATCAACTATTCCAGCAGATAATCAATGACTGTTATAAATGTCAATGGACTTAAGACGCTACCCTTGTGTACGCCGACTTTGATTGCGAATTCCTCGGTTACTCAACTGGGGCATCGTACTACTGTCTACACTTTTTCATACAAGTCGACGGTCATCTGATCGTAGGTTTCCGGAACTCCTCTTTGCGTCAGCGCCACCGATAATCTACTATGAGATCTCTGGGTTGTCTACCAAAGGCCTTTTCAAAATCAACCACCATCATCTGCAAATCTTTAAAGGCATCACAATGTTTGGCCATCATGATCCTTATACTTTGGATTTCATCTGTGTTTGATTTACCTGCGACAAACCCGCACTTGTCATCAGATGGCTGTATTACTTTCGGCAATTGTCTAGCTAATACAGTGGTTCCCAACCGGTGGGGCACGGTTCCCTGGGGGGCATGGGGATTGTAAAAGGGAGGCGTGGACACAATTTGAATTGTACATTTTGGATGCAAAGAACACAATATTGAAGATTTCAATATTTATTTGCACCCAGAATCTCAGAACTGGTGAAGAAAATGCAACCCCAGAAGTAGCATTAAACATCTTACATTACTAACAAATAAAAATACGTTTTTCACAATCAATTTACAAAAATGTATAAACAAACATGTATACAAGCAAGAATTTTTAAAATTGTCGATGCATTAAATATATTTTTCAATGAACATTTGCAATTTTTATTTGGGCATGCATTCTCCAAATCGCCCTAAGGGGGGCGGCTGTTGAAAAGGTTGGGAACCACTGATCTAATACCTGCCCAACGATCTTCATTGGGAAGATAGAACGGTACATAATTATGACACTCTCGCGTATCGCCTTTGCATTTGTCTCATCAGTTTGGAGCTGAGGTTCATGAGCCATCTGGATCCGAGTCGTGCACTTTATTTTAAATGTGTCGATAGGTTTACCCGATTGTAAAATGTCTGTCTGCGATTGCGCTTCTTAGTCCCTTTTACGACGAGCGCTGTTTCTAGGAGAGCACCATCTTTTAAACCACACAGTTGACAACACCACAGTTGTCTGTTGTTTACACAATAATAAGCCTCTTTATTTTTCAAAAGTTGCTTTAATTCCCCAAACAACCTCTGGCAGTGCTTTAAAGAATTACCAAAGTCTACTATATTTAACGTGCAACACTTACTGCTAACCAATGGCAAAATAACGTCGATAAAACAAAGTTTAATGGCAATTCAATTCAAAGTTATAAATCTTAAAATAACAGCGTTGTTCTGACATGAATAATTGTGTCCTTTTCATCATATAGACCACCTTCCTGACTGTGCAGTCTTTCCTTACAAATAGAAACACATTCTCGTGTCGAAGACTTTACGTTATTTTTTACGGCCAATTTGGTAGATACTCAATTGGCAAGACCACAGATCAATTAGACCTCCGCCGACGTCACATGTACGCATATACAATCGCCCATCGTACAATCGATAGCACAACATCGATTTTGGGCGCCAATAACCACCCCGCGAGAGTGGTTGTTTACACACAACAAATCCAAACGTCTAACAACTACCAGATTGAAAAGTTACGCGTGCTGGCGCAAGTTGTGCCTCTGAATACTCTAGCACGCCAACCAATATTTATGGTTCCACTTAATCAAAATGCCTCCCCATTCTTGGTTAATTGGCTGTCAATTCGAATCAATTGCCAAAGTCAATTGATTGCAAAATGCTGGTGTGCGACTGGTATACTTCCAAAACCTGCACCATGATGTTTGACGTCAACATTACCTGACTGCGCCGACCATCCTATTGTGGCGTCAACGTAACAATCTCTGACTTCCATATCCAACTAAAATGTACAATTTATGGAATAAAAATATCGTCGTCGCCAGTGCCGTGTTTGCCGGCCGTGACAATCAACATCAGAATTTATATGTGCAAAGCTGGAAAGGAAATCTAAAAACATTAATCCTAGAGATACAGTAAATCCCGCACGACTACGTTGTTCACGACGACGCGACAGTGTATACCTCGAACCATTAGCTTACTTTAGTGGCTTTTATAATTATGCAAAATTTATATTCTTTCGTCTATCTCTCTCGGTCTCCGCATCGTTTAGAGAAATCTTTACTTAAAAGTTTCAGATGGGGTATGTTGGTAGGTATTTCTTCTGTCGCCTCCTCGGAACGCATCTAATTCCATAGAAGATAAGTACAACAGGAGCAGCTCAGAGGATGCATTTGTTAGTTTATGATCTCACAAATTGCAGAGAATAGTTCAGCGTTGCACTTTGTGGGGAATGACTGCTCACAGCTAAAGCTAGCTGACTTTACCTTCGAGAACGGAATACGAAGAGCCATAGACAAACTCAGAGTGATCTGAATGGGTGTCGCCACAACTGGGGAATCGACAAGGAAGTGGGTGTTAGTTAGTCGTCTCTCTGATAGATGAGAATAAATACTGAGAGTGGTGCTAGAAATGGAGGCAATTTGTCTGTCAGCAGGACACACAGTTTGCGGTAGTCTATTTGCTTTGAGGATGTTGACAAATTTGCAGGAGATTTGATGACAGAGAGAAACTTGCAATGTGTACAAGGACGTGGAGGATGAGAACAATTCTAACATTTACTTAAGTATTTGGAAGGATATAAACAAATGATTTATCTCAGGATAGAAATGGATAAATATTGAACTTTGTTTGACAAGTAAGGCTTACCACCAAAAATACATAATGATTGGAAGGCAAGAAAAATAATAGCATGCTCAATTTACACAACAGCCTAGGGTTAATATCAACTGAATGAGGAATAAATGTTTAGGAAAGGCTTTTCCTTTGTATATTGGGTCAATGGTAACGCACATTTGACTTGACTTCTGTGCCGTAAAGGAGCACAGATTCAACTTAAATTAATGTTTAAAGGTGCCTAATCGAAATGAAGCAAAAATAGTCTTGGATCATACCAAGCAGTCTTTTGAGGCTACAAGTACGGTTGTTTGGATGACTTGTAAAAAGTACTCGCGCTGCTCCAGGATCGGCTTTGCTTTTTTTTATTTTATATATACATAAAAGACCCTTGCTGCTACTGCGACCTAAACGATCTTTTGTGTTAAAGAGTTGCTTAAGCCTAAAATACGAGTGACCTCCCAAGAGAAAGTCAATGTTTTGAAGCTTCACCTGTGAACGCCGCTCCCTGTGAACGATGCGTCGTTTCAACTAATGGAGAGCGGGACATTCACAGAGAGGTGCTCACGGGTTTCCTTGTCCTCCATGCAGAACCTGCATTCTGACTCCGTTCTTGGTTTATTTTGTTAAGATTATAGCTTCCTAATATTTTTCTTAATTAGCGCAAGGATTTCCTTATAGGAGTAGCGCCTAATTAATCGTTTGGATTGTCTTAAACCAGGGACATTTTCCCAATGTTTTAGACGAAACGTTCCCATTCTTTTATTAGCCCTAAAGCAGCAACCCAATTGACTCTGCAATAAGGTTGCGGTCCAAAGAACATAAATTTAGATCCAGCGCTGGTAAGTTCATTGCCCCCTATACCCTGGGGACCAACTACGTAATTCGATTCTACAACAAAATCGTTCGAATTTGATTTTTCTTTTCAATTTATCTGTCAACTTAAATGCAAGTTCCGTTTGAAAATTGGATATTTTAAGAAATATAGGCGACATAATTTGCATTCGATTCTAATTGAGTACATAGCAAAAGTACAGGTAGAATTGGAAATGAGTTTCGAATAGATTCGAAAGTAGAATCGAGTTACGTAGTAGGGCTCCTGGTGGCCAGGCACCCATCCGAGATTGACCTTGTTATATTTGGATAGTTTTTGCAAATCATTGTAGTAGTTCTTAACAGTCAAAGAGTCCATTGTGTTGGACGAAAGTGCCTGTAGTGCTGCTTGACTATCTAAAAAGATTTGTATATTAGCGCCTTTAATTCCCTTATTGGAGTTCAAAACAGCGCAGATCTCAACGTCATGGACCTCTGCCTGGAACACTGTGGGATTCCATTCCATATGTATCGAGAGTGTGGGGTCCAAGATACCAGCTCCAACTCCAGATTCCATTTTCGATCCGTCAATGTACCATACAACCCAACCAACGACCATACCACGTCGAGTTAATCGGTTCTCGTCAGATCACCGTAATTAAACGACGTTGGGCGAGGTTAGTACGTAGATGGGGGACCGTTTGAGAACAACCGCGTGTCGTTGGCCAGTCCCATCTACATAGTTGAGGTAGATAATATACGTAGTATCACAATGGACCTAAATTGGTCTAAGTGTGTCGGCTTCTGCCGACAGCCACATAAACCTAACCTAACCTAACCTAACCATACAACCCGTCTTGGGTCCAGTGCTCGAACATCCTTGGCCCGTATACAATGGTCCAATATTTCTACCTTTAATAATTTCCTAAAACTGTATTCCCTAACCATTCAGTCAGGGATGGAGTAAAACATGTCCAAGTTTGGGATTGAGTTAAGTATATTCAGGTGACCCTCAAGTTCATTGAAGCTGCAGCTTAATAGCGCATCTACCAGCCGTCTTCCTAAAGAAGATTTGTAAAGGTGAGAGCCCAACAATAGCTTTAAGGGCTACCGTTGGAACATGTGTGCATAGCACCTCTTATACCGGGACAGGCAATGCGTTGAAGCTTCTGGAGCTTGTTTGCCGTTGTTCGTTCAAGTACTTTTGGCCACCACACGATTAGGATGGGTCTAACCATCATAGTATGCAACCAGTGTATCATTTAGGGGTTAAGACCCAAAGTTCTGCCATATAGGCGTCTACATGCCCGCATGGTTCTAGTATCACGTTCGGTGGCGGACGTGCGAGTTCCAGTTAAGTTTAACAGAGGAGATCATTTATAAAAATAAGAAAGAGGGTCGGAGACAAAACGGAGCCTTGGGGAACACCAGCATTTATTCGGTGAGTTGCAGACTTGTAACCGCCGAAAACAACTTTAATTGAACGAACCAAAGGGAAGTTTCTAATACATTGAAGAAGAGTATCATCGGTTGCAAAGACACGTGTTTTTGGACAAGAGAGCTTGATGCCAAACTCTGACAAATGCCTTTGAAATATCAAGCGCAACGATCTTACATCAAATCACCAGTGGACTTGTTGCTGGGAAAACCGTACTGCTGGTCATTAAGAAGTTTACGGGATTCAAGATATCTCATAAGCCGACGGTTAATCAGCGTTTCCAAGAACTTGGAAAGAAGGGACGAAACCGCAACTGGTCGGTAGGAAGAGGGAGACAATTTTTTTTGACAGGCTGGACAAATGCTGTTTATGATCTTTCGGAAAGAGGCTTGAAAATGGGAGTGATAGAAAAACTTACGCAGTGGTTTTGAAGCGTGGCATTGGTGCAACGGTAGTGTATTCGCTAACTGATTGACAAGTCGTGCGTTCGAATCCCTACCAGGACCATGATTTTTAATTGAATTCACATAAATAGAGATCTCCCTAAGCAATTTAGGCGCCACCCGTGGAGAAAAAGTACTAAGCACCAAAGCTTCTTTCCTATCCTCCTATTCTTTCGAATAGTAAGTAGCACCTAAAATCATGCAATACAATACTACATTGCTAGTTGCTGCTTTTACTGTTCAACAAAAAATGCATGCGCTGTGTTTAACACAGTGGTACTGTACATATACAGAAAAAACAAAGCCCCTTTAGCATAAGCGAATTATAAAAAAAAAAACTCTCCGAACGACCTTAAAAACTTGTTGATATTATAAGCAAAATATTAATGTAAATATATTACACTATACATACAATAATACTCGAAATCGATACTAATTGTATATTTTCTTCTTTTTTGTATTTCCAGGTAAGTCAACAATCTGCGCAACATCATATATTCCTTGTAAGTGATTAAATGAATCTACTCGATCTTTTCAAGACTTAATACTAGCCTACGATTAGCTTCATATTAAAGCGCAAGTTTTTACATTTTTGGGTAGCTTTTGTAAAGTCGTTATATCTGTACTACCAAGGCCGTAGCCAGGGGGAGGGGGGATCACAGGGGTTTGACCCTCCCCGAAATTTTTTAAAAATGCATCTGTAAATCATACTTTTCCACATCAGTATGAAATTTGTACTCAAATAATTATTGATTGTGTTAAAAATTTCTGATTTTAGTGTTAAGCTATGACAGGCAGTTTTAACGGAGTTCAGACCTGTAGTACGTGAGTCTCATCCAGAAGCCTTATACGTGCATTGTAGCGCACACTCTCTAAACTTGGCATTTGGGCATTCTTGTCGAATTCAGCCTATTCGCAACACTATTGGTACCAACAAATTCGTTGGAAAAATTTAACAGCAATGTGTGAAACACGATGGGTGGAAAACCATAATTGGTTGAGGTTTAAGGAAATTTTTGAAGCGATAATTGATGCTTTGGAAGAGTTGTATAGTGATAAGGACTCTGATACGTCATCGAAGGCGAGTTGCTTTTTAAGATCTATTTCAGCTAGTGATTTTGCAGTAAGTTTGTGTTGTATGATTGTTTTGTTTACATTTACATTGCCACTTTGTAAGATCTTACAATCCCCTTCATGCGACTTAGTGTCTGGATTGGAACATGTGGAATTAATAACACACACATTCCAAGGAATATTATTCCGGAATTCAAAACAATTTTTGAGACTGCACAAAACTTAATAAATGTTGTGGATGGAAAACTTAAAATTTCACGAATCGTGTCAAGGCAGCAGGACAGACAAAACATGAGCACAACAGATCCTGAAACCTATTTTAGGATAAGTATAATGATTCCTCTTTTAGATGACTTTTTAAGTCAGCTTAAAATGAGATTTGAAAACCATAAGTCCACACTTTCCTCTTTGTGCATTTTGATTCCATCGATCCTTGGCAAAAACGAACAAAATTATAACGAAGAAAACTTAAAATTTTATAAATGTTTTTTGGATTGGATACTTTTAAAGCTGAATTTACGCTAAGGAAGACAAAATGCCATACACAAAAAGATATAGAGCGTTCAAAGAGTGCAATAACAGGTCTTGGGGAATGCAATAAGGATCTGTTTCCTGACATCCACAAGCTTCTTAAAATTTTGGCGACACTACTGGTTTCAACATGTACACCGGAAAAAACATTTTCGACAATGAAACGTCTAAAAACTTATCTAAGAAATTCTACCGGTGAAAAAAGATTAACAGGATTTGCGGTAATGTGAATTCATCAACAAATTGAGATTGACACTGAAGAAGTTTTAGATATATTTGCAGCGCAGAAGGCCAGAAAATTAAATTTAATTTTATAAAAATGATTCCTACCTACATGTTATATAATACTATTTGTAGTGATAAAATCTTAAAGAATGATCATCATTCGTCATCATGTACCTAATAAAAAATAACTTAAAATTATTTAAAAAAAATATTGGAAAAGTCTTTTAGTTTTTCAAATTTGTTTGAGAGTTTTCTTGGAAAAACTAAGTATGCAATTGTATTTTATTAGCAATAGTCTACTAATAGTCTAGGAAAAAAAAATATTGAAAATCGTTAAAGCAGTTTTTTTTTAATTTTTGAAAAATATTTTCCAATTTTTTGAGTACGTCTACATATTTCAATACAAGGAAATCTGTAGTTTTGATGTTGAAAAAAATCAGTAAAAATTCAATATACCCGTTTCTAGAATATTCAAAAAACCAAAAAAGTTATGTATAAATTTGATCATAAAAGCCTTCCTAAATTTTAAATGTAATTGAAATCGGTTTTGTTGTCAGATAAATCACGTAAAATCCATTCTTACCAAAAGATAAACTGTTTTAGATTTTAACAAACCGTTATATGACATAAACCATTGTTTTAGAGCTAAAATTCCAATTTCAACAACGCCTAGTTTGAGACTACTAAATAAGCACTATGAACCAAGTTTGCAAATCGGCCCACCCGCTTAGGCTGCAGATCTGCAAACAGGCAGACGGGCGAACAGAATTTTCCAAAACATTTTTTTTACTTCCCTATCATCGTAATGCCATATTTAATTGTTGTCTCAATTTTTTGTTATATATAGTATAGTACCATAATCCCAATTAAAAATCGTGTTTGGTCGATTTTCGGCTAAAATGGGCTGTATTAATTTTATTTATTACATCTAGCTACCATTCAGAAAGGTACACACTGATTGGTGTATGGAAAAAATATATGTGTCCCGAACTTCCGTCTGTCCGTCTGCCTGTCCGCTAGGCTCCAGTCCAAATTTTGCTTTTCTCAAAAACGGCTAAAACAATTTTGATCTGTGTTTGTGTTTCAATTACTTTGAGCGAAGTTAAAAAAACTGTCATACTCAGTTGTTACTAAAAGAATAAAACAACGGTACTTGCATACCCCAATTTTTGAAATAAATCTTACTTCTTTTTACTATAGACAGATGAAATTTCGTAATTCTATTTGCATCGAATAGACACATTAGGATCGAGAGGCATTATGACAAATCAAATCGCAATCACAAAGTCAATTACCGTTATGTCTCCTTAAACGAACAATTAGGTTTATGAATCGAACTGATTTTGGTGAGTTAAAGAAAATACATAGGGACGGGCTACAAGCCCGCTTGGGCGAACTGTTGGATACCCTATTCTTATTCCTATCCCTCATAAATGGGCGTGACAAAAGTCTAAGTATGGTTGAATTGCTAAGAACGCTCTACACATTTCGTTATATAACATTTAACGGATTTAATCGAACAAAACGCTCCCTAGCTCAAACTTTGGTTTTTCAATAAAATTGTTTTATTTAATTGTGGGCGTGTCAGCGGGCGGATTTTAGAAATTGAATCTCCCGAGCAGTTTTAGGAGCTTTCTAGCTAAAAATTTGATTTTTTCGAAAAAAAATTTTTTTGAGTTTGTGGGCGTGTTTTTTTGGCGGATTTCAAAAACTCGTAAACGTGATTATTTCGGGACCGTAGAGAGTTTATGGTTAAAATTTCAGCTCTCTAGGCCCAGTTTAAAGGCCTAATTTTTGCCGACGTACGGACGGACGGACGGACATGACTAGATCGACATTACTATCGATGCTGATCATAAATATACGAGTAGTAAGTTTTAGGGGTCTACATGCAATATTAAGGTATGTTACAAACTATGCGTCAAAATTAATATACTCTTAGAATACGGTATACAAATTGGCAAAAATAAGCATCCGTTCTTTTCCTTGCTGTCAAACACAAAGGATTTTATGATGATCAATAATCTTTCAAACAATACGTTTGGATTGCATCCTTGCTTTAATAATAATCCAAATCGCACTCTTTTAAAGTACAAACACTGCGAACATATCCTTAAAAATTAAAAGTGAATATAGAATAAGATCTAGGCGTTTTATTTGTAAAATTATGCTGAGCTGGGTATACACTAGCACCGAAACACGGCTAATATATTCGATGGCGAACTGTGCAAATGAAGTTAATTTTTGGTAGGGTTTAATATGTATTTGGTAGATAGTTCGGTGAAAATTTTAAAAGGAAAGATGGTAGGAGTCGGGTTATATGGACGCCACGCCATTTCTTTGTACATGTAATCTGCATTGTTATGTTTTATTTTTCCTGAATAAAAAATGGCTAAAGAAAAAATGCGATTCGAGACCAATTCTTATACAAGCGAGAAAGTTATCGTAGCATTTTGCAACACTGCAAGTGACATCGGTGACACCGGTGGCACATAATTTAGACTGCACGGGATAATAAACATTGCCTTAGAAATTGCCATTTGAACTCTTCCTATCTTCGCAGCATTTTTATGTTTTTCTTATTGCAAACAACCTGAAAGTCAGTAGACAAATTGCGGAAGAGCACCAATTTCTAGTCATTCTTGCGTTCTGTTACTCTAGACACGTGTTAAAAATAAACGTTCTACATCTATAAAATCGGTTATTTAATATAATTTCAATTACTCACTTTAAAGCGAAACCCAATTTATGTGAATTCAGTAAACCCCATTGGAGTGGATTGGGCTGACGCAAATACAATATTTAATATGCACAACTTTTTCAATAAATCTGGCTTGAATAAAAAAATCACAAAATGACAACAATATTATTAATAGCCATATTCGTCCCTCAATGTTTATGAATAAACACACTTTTAATGCTTATTCCTATTTGTAATAATTAGCAAACAAAGCGAAAGCTGGAGCTATTCCGTTGTCTCTCTCCGCAATTAAAGCAATCTGATTTCAACACAACTTTTGTAAAAATAATAATAAACAACTAATACTGAACAACGTGCGACACCATTAATTGATATTTCGAATTCTCCTCCAAATCCGAAGATATCCACATTGCCGTCGGTTATACCGGCGCATATCTAGTTACCCCAGCCATATGTACTTCCCAACGTGCATAAGAACACTTTTCAGAGTTTTGCCTAATTCAACACTGATGTCGACAATGGTTAATAATTACCGATGAGAATAATTTTATTGCTAAAGCTTCGTTAGGGTTGCCAAACCTCTCGTTTTGGATATGATGGGTTTTGCTGTTCGTTTGTTCGTTAAATTATTGACTTGACTTTTTTTTTTTTGCTTAACGGCGAGGTGACGGTCAGAATTACAGTGCTCGTAAACTTCCTATGTTAGGCCATCCCTAGGTACTGGTCCGCCAGTGGGTTTCGCCAGTTCGACCTCAATAAACATCGGCAGACTTCCCAGTTTTGGACCACTTCTTTGCTGAGGCCAATCCAATAACCTCAGTCTTTTTACGATTTCATCGCGTGCATCCTCCTTTTACGATACTGGTGATCTGCAGTCGTGTCAATCTCCGCATTTGCATGCGCATGCGCGTGTATGGGAGAGTTTGAAGATGTTAAATGCGTCTCTTACTCACCTGGATGTTGAAATTGGGGTCCGCTGCAGCCTGCATTGACAATATTCAAAAATGAGGTCATTCCTACTGGTCCGCCTGTGGGTTTCGCCGGCAGGCTTCCCGGTTTTGGAGGCCAATCCAATGACCTCCGTCTTTTTTTACGACTTCAGCGTGTGCATCCTCCTTTTACGATGCCGGTGATCTCCAGTCGTGTGTCAATCCCCGCATTTGGATGCGCACTTGCGGGAGAGTTTCAAGATGTTAAATGCTTCGCTGGCTCCTGGATGTTGAAGTCGGGGAGCGCTGCAGTCGGCATAGAAAATATTCAAAAGTCAGGTCCATCAGAACATGCACCAATGGGCGTCAGTATGAATTCTTCATTTGAGAGCAAATGCTGTCCAATAGATGATGCAACCAAAACCTTTAGCACCTTCATAGGATCAATGTGCAAATCCATAAAATGCCATTTCTCCATTCGATTGGCAACTCTGCCCTAAATTCACATTCATTCTCTTTGTTTTTTTTCCATTTCACCTACTACTGTTTGTCGATTACCTCGATTCATATAGAACCAAAGTGCTGTACCCATATAAAGTGTTGTGTTTTTCATGATTTGAAGATTAAATATTACACAAACAAATATCCGGGGTTGGTTAATTGGTATTACGAATAGTGTGCGTGTGTTCGCAGGTGTTCCTATTTTTATCAATATTTTAGGTTTCCAATTAGGTGTTTGCAGTTATAATACGATTTTGCAGATAATATGAATACAGGTTTTTTGTGTTAAATATATATGCACAATCACGATAAACCCATTTTCTCTATTCCGAAAATAGCCAGGATTGTGAATAACGCCGAAGAGTGCAATTAGATGGTTATGCCCTCGAATGTGATGTAATATCTGGATATAAATATGCGAATGATACGTTTTTTAGATTTGACAAATAAATTTATATTAAATTAGGTATACAGGACCTACCCCGGGTTGAAAAATTCCTACTTTTCCCTACACCGACATCGAATTTCCCCTACTAACCCCACTCATGATCTTTCAGATAAAAATAACAGCAAATACCTTTAGAAAAGTATAAAAAATACCGGGTTGACCAGGTTTTCAAAAGTAACATTGCTAAATTCAAGAGAGACACTCAGCAAAGTGCAAAGACTGGCGTGCTTGTGCATTACCGGAGCTATGCGTAGCTGCCCAACCGCAGCCATGGAGGTGGATAGCATCAGGAAATTCAACTTCGAGAAGAATTTCCAGATAAAGCTCAGCAATAGAGAGAACTGGAGCAATGAATCTACAACTTATGGACTGAGCACCCACACAACAAAATGGTACACGGACGGCTCGAGGACCGAGGAGGGAACTGGTTCAGGATTGTTTGGGCCAGGAACTAACCACTACGAATTCATGGGCAAATGTACCAGCATCTTCCAGGCAGAAGTCTGTGCCAGAGACAGGTGCGTTCGAAGAGAAAACTACAAGAATTGCAACATAGCAATAATGTCTGACAAATAAAAGCTCTTGACGTCAACGTCATCAAGTCAAAACTCGTGTGAGAATGCCTACACGGACTGAACAGACTAGGCAAGAACAACATAATTTCCATCTGCTGGGTGCCTGGCCATGTTGGCATTACAGGCAATGAGGCAGCGGACTCTCTGGCAAGAAAAGAGGCAGAGGAACACTTCATATGACCTGAACCGTTCTACGGGATAGGAGAACACACTCTACGCAAAGAGTTCAGGAGACTGGAGGAAGAAACAAGGGCCAAAACCTTTCTCAACCTCCAAGGTCTGAGGCAAGCAAAGAAACTCTTAGGAAACTATAACCAAAAGAGATTCAAAGCTTGTATCAGCCTTAACAAAAAAACCTAAGAATCCTAACAGGCCTCCTTGCGGGGCACTGCAGACTCAAGGAGCAACAGGATAAGATATTTTGGCAGGCAACAAATAACAAATAAGGACATACAAACCATGGACCCACAGCTCATTATCAGATTCATCAAGGAAACTGGACTGGACGCTGTGCTCTAAGGAGTGTGACCCGCCAAGGATAAATCAAAGCAATACCTCGATACTTTTTCACAGAAGTATCTAGAGAGGGCTCTGAAAGAGGGCATGAACCTCTCCAAGGTACAAGCAGGGGACACAAAGGGTGGCGACGGTGTAGAGGTTAGTGTGTTGGCTTGTGACCCGTGCGGTGCAGGTTCAATCCCCATGGGGAACAACAACATACGCCACCCAATCACATGCCTCTACACCAAAAAGGAGGATTTCTGCCTGGTAGTACAATGGAACGTTATCGAGTCTGAGTGCTCTGGGGGAAAAAAAAAAAAGGGGGACACAATAGACCAATAGGTCGCTGTGTAATATACCCTAACTAATTATTATTATTATTATTGACATCGCTGAATATTCTTCAAAGTCTTGTGCCTGGGACCAAAAGTTCTAGAGTAATAAATCAAATTTATGGAAAATATTTGCTTAAATTAGTCTCACAGCTCACAGCCTTTTATTAGAGCCTCGGGAAATAGTCACTTTTTCTGACGAGTATTGCAAATTTGAAAAAAAAAATAATTATACTTTTCAAAACAAACTAAAAAAACATCAAAAATCTTAACGATTACAACATTATACACAGAGTTATGTAAAGGAATTATTCATAAAGGTCTCACAGCAGCCGGAGCATTCAGTAATTGCACATTCCAAACAGAACCGATCGATTGGTGCCGTGTACTGAAACATGTGATTTTAGCATTAAAGCTCGCGCCACGCTGAATTGAAGTTCGCGACGAATCATGCAGCTACCAGTAAGCTCATTGTGCTAGCAGTCTCCTTTATTGAACAAATTACGAATATGTAAATTATCGGTCGGACACAGTTAAAGGAAGGTTAAAAATAGGAATCTTTACGATCGGTTCTGGGATTTAATTTTAATATATTATTTGTTGTCTCCGCAGGGTTAGATTGAACTGGCAGTCCGCCGGGACCGACACACTCAGACTAATAAAAGGTTCATTGTGATACCACCTGAATCTATCTCCATCCTACTCATTGAACCAGTTACAGCTTTCAATGTTGTGTAAGAGAATTGATTTCAATGTTAACTAAATCATTAAGATCATTAAGCTCGCAGATGGAGTTTTAGATGGCCCTTGTCCACCCACTTTGTGTGTGTGCTTTTTCTTTTTGTCACAATTGGGGGGGATTTATAGTTTTAAGAGAAAGTACAATTTCTTCGTAAGAAATTATTTACTTAAAAGCAGAAACAGTTAGAACTTTTACCGAAAAACGAGTAGAATTCTTATTCCGTTTCCATATATGCATCTTATCCTGTTTGCATTGAATCTAAAGGTTACTGGATGTCAATATTAAAGGCAAGTAAGTTTAGTGTCGAGGCATATAACTGCTAAATGTCGCATATAATAGTCTAAGAGCCCACAGCAAATTTTGGGCGTGAAAGTATAACCAAAAAGCTGATACATGAACAGAAAGGTCTCCAAAAAATAAACTCAAATGTCGAAGTCTGGCAGCGCTTAGTTGCAGCTGAGGTTAGTAATAGTAGGTTGAAAACGTGTTTTTTCCAAAATCTGGATTTTTTTATATAACCACTTGAATATAGTATTAAATGAAAGAACAGACTGCCCTGATCACAGAAATATAGGTGCCAGACGTCTTACGCGCAGCGATACCCTAGCCAGACGTGCTAATAGTATGTTAAAAATCACATTTTGAAATAATTGGTATAACCAAATAATGGTTACACTAAAAAATTTGTGAAAACGCCCAGTGCCCATGTTCTGTAACTCATGCGATAACTCTTCGCATCGAAAACTTTGGAACACAAAATTCCACCGTTTATCGCATGTGAAAAGAAGTTGTGTTCTGTAACTCTATGCGATAAAATATACCTTGGTAACTTTTAACATCATGGGAAATTGGAAGGATTGTCAAAATACTGGAAATCGAAGGATAGTTTGGCGAGGAAATTCAGTGTGTATTTACATGTCGTTGGGATAGGAGCGGTGTATCGCGACTTTTTAGCGGATTACCGGAAAATTACGTATTTCTGTTGAATTTTCAAATATACGAGTATGATGATCGCTCGTTCTGCTAGACTCAGACAATTTTTTTTGAAATTAACCTGATCCTAACGCTACGTTCTATGTTGATGAATTTAATGAAGTTAAAAGTTTGCATTTATTTTGTCTGTCTATGAAAAAAATAAATGAAATATTTTTTTTTTTAAACAAGAACCTTTTACTCTCTCTTGTTGGATGTACCAAGCTGTTTATTTTTATAGTAACACAGTTCCAAGAATGTTCAAAATGGATCTTATTTAAGTGCTTGCTGAATTCTTTCGACAGAATGTAGGTACCTACAGTAGATAGTACATGTGTTCTTCATTCAAGTGATAGTCCGAAACAATGCGGAAATATAATTTTGTTTGATGACAAAACATTGGAAAAATGTACCCAAATTTTGACATGTCGGAAAATTCGAAATTTTAAATACCTACTCGGATATAGATCTTCCAATGAAGGTTGATAGTGTAAGCGGTTACCATAGCAAGTGCTATCGGCTATTTACAGCTGTTTCTAAAAAGGTTTTATCTTCGATGCAAAGAAATGAATGTAAGTTATATTTAATTATTAAATAATCTACATAGTTCCATTAACGTAATTATCACGGTCTTTTGTGTACACAGTGCCTGAAAGCAATGAAATATCCAGTGCAAACATCGTACCTGAAAATACAACAAGGCATAACAATACAGTAGCCGTGTTTCTTTGCACGCGGATATAGGGATAATTTGAAATTTGCATGTAAAATACAACAACAACTTATCCTATATACGCTAACTTTAGCGGGGATAGCTATCGCCGCTAAGTCCTTTAGCGGAGATAAACAGTGCTTCCAAAATCCATTTTCTTCGTTTCTGATGAATTGTTGCGATGAATTTTTCAAGAAAATTCAAAGTTTGACATCCCGCCGACCACTGACACATCCCGCCGAATATTTTATTCGTGATTTTATTATTATTATTATTCAAACTTCATTATAAGGGTAATTGAATTTAGCAAATCTGTTAATGTGAAATTGTTTTTCATAATTTTAGAATATGGTTGGCATCAATTTCAATTGGCGGAAGTAAATATTTTTCAATTTTCGGGTTTTTAATACAAATTTCTTAACTACAACTTACAGCTGTGTCACGTTGCATGTCATACTCGTAGGTGCATGTGTGCTGCCAAGTTTTTTTTTTGATGAATTCTTAACCGGCGATGGTCGTTTTTTAATGCCATGCCTATGTCGCGTATGGAAGAATGCTGTAGAAAATAAACCAATTCTGTTATCACCATCAGAGAGTGGTTGGGTATTAGATGACAACAAGTATAAAGTCAAATGGTTCGACCGAAATGTTGCCTGATAGACTGGAGGATATATTAATTAATGACGTGGATGTTTCCGATGAAGAAGATAATTTTATATACGATTCATCGGATGAATCTGATAATGAATAACTTTTAGAACGTATTATATACAAGTATATATTATTTTTCAGTTATGTACATAAATACATATCATATAATAAACATTGAAGTTCTTACTTTACAAATAATGGTGTATAAATACTTGTATATTATCTTTAAGATAATTACACTTTTAGGGCAACATTTACTAGACATAAGTGAAGTATTTAACGGTTATCTTTTATGACCATTGACCAGTGGCTCTGACAAATTCGTTTCTGTTGTCACAATATGGTTATCAGAATTGTTAAAAAAATGTTCTTTTAGCATACTTTGAGGACGTCTGGCAAGGTTTTGGCTGCACGTAAAACGTCTGGGACCATCATTTTTGTGATCTGGGCGTTTTCACAAATTTTTTGGTGTAACCATTATTTGGTTATATACCAATTATTTCAAAATGTGATTTTTAACATACTATTAGTACGTCTGGCAAGGGTATCGCTGCGCGTAAGACGTCTGGCACCTATATTTCTGTGATCAGGGCAGTCTGTTCTTTCATTTAAAACTATATTCAAGTGGTTATATAAAAAATCCAGATTTTGGAAAAAACACGTTTTCAACCTACTATTACTAACCTCAACTGCAACTAAGCGCTGCCAGACTTCGACATTTGAGTTTACTTTTTGGAGACCTTTCTGTTCATGTATCAGCTTTTTGGTTATACTTTCACGCCCAAAATTTGCTGTGGGCTCTTGGTCTATAAGGTCCTATCCAACGTACTGTGGGAACGTCTCAATCCGTTCTGCAACATACTAATCGGCCCGGTAAATCGACAATAGATCAAATCTTCACACTAAGACAAATGCTGGAAAAGACCAATGAATTTGAAGTCGATCCCCACCACACTTTCATCGACTTTAAAGCCCCGTATGAAAGCATTCATCGTCAGGAGCTCTACGTGGCAATGACCGAATTCAAGATCCCTGCAAAACTGATCCAGCTGTATCGCGTGACACTTGAAAACAGTAGGAATATATATGTAAGATTAGTTCGTAAAATAGTTCGTAGGCCGAAAGGCAATAATTCTAAGACATAGTTAAGTTTAGAGCGTTCGCATAAGGACCAATAAATAAGAATAAGTATCCTGTTAATTTTAAGTTAGGTTTAATCATTTTTGTCTAGTATGTAAGTAGATATTTATCAATGAATAAAAAAATGAATTTCAAAGTCAAAGTCAAACACTTGAAAACACGCGAAGTGATGTGCAGTTTGGAAACAGCTCTTCCGAATTATTCCAAACTTGTACCGGAGTTCGGCAAGAAGATGCGCTATCATGTGATTTCTTCAATCTGGTTCAGGAGAAAATAGTGCGAATTCAGGTGTCAACACGGAATTCACTATCTTCAATAGTTCCGTCCAGGTATGGGGTAAGTGGGCGATATCGACATCATCGGCCGTTCCTAGCGTGCCGTGTTAAAGGTTTTTACGGCGATTGAAGAAGAGGCAACATTGGTTGGTCTTGAAGTAAACGAGGACAAGACTAAGGTCATGCTATCAGCAAACAAACAGACATATGTCCACACCCTAGTACAAAACGTCTTTGTTGATAGCAATAACTTCGAGGTAGTTGAGGAGTAAACTATACGAATCTCACATTAGTATGGAGATCCGACGGAGAATTACGTTAGGACACCGCTGCTACTTCGGTTTGACGAAGCAAATGTGTTCAAAGCTCCTCACTCGAAGGATAAAATGCATGCTCTATCGAACCTTAATCTTGTCAGTCCTGTTTTATGGCGTCGAGTGCTGCGCGATAAGTAGAAAAGCATTGTGTTCTTTTGAAACAAAAATATCTCTTTGGATATTTGGATATTTGGTCATGTGTGCTAGGAGGGTTAACGAGAGGAGAAGATACAACCGCGAACTCTTAGAGCTGTACCAAGTCGTGAATGTTGTCCGAAAAACTAAATCACGTCGACTAAATTGGCTCGAACACATTGAGCGAATGGACAATAATGCTCCAGTCAAGAGGATCTTCGACTCCCAAACATCTGCCGTTATTATTCTTAACTCTGTAGGACTCAGCAATGTCGCTGCCAGCCCGAAGAGGTTTATGGCGTTTTTCATTGAGGAAAAGATTGTTGCTGTTGCTCAAAAGAGCAAATCTTTTTCGGTAATTTACCAATAGCCTTGCGTCAAACATCAAAGTGAGGAAAACGTGTTCATGATATATTCTGATAGCAATTCCTTCGATTTTCAATGAAAAAGGCTATTAGAGAACTAGATCCCTTCTATAATATCATAAACGATGTTATAGATAGATAGATATTTTTTATTTTGCATGAAAAATTATACATAACGTTCATTACCGCATATTTTACAACGCAGAGATTTGGTATATTTGTATAAATTTCTAGTGAAAAAATTATCTTAAGATCACAAAAGATACATTTTTAATAAAGACAATTGAAACACTCCTCGACACTTGAATAGGACACCCCTTACGTCTGTTTTCTATCCTTCATTGCTCCCAAACCAAGCATGCTAGAGACTTAAATTTTTTGGAAATTAAAGTTAATTTAATTGCTGTAATTTGATCAATTAAGAAACAATGCTAAAGCTTTAAGTTTTAACAACATATTATCAACCAAAAAACGGCAAAATGCGGGGTCGAAAATTTGCGCCACTTGAATATGACACTTTAATAAAAAAAACATTTTAGAGATTTCTGATTCCTTTTATTACAAAAATAACTTAAATTTCAGATAATTGGAGTATTTTTTATTAAAAAAAAAAAATTTCAATAGTACTCGTATGTTGAGCCACCTTTCTGTTCCAAAACTTCACACATCCGGTTTGGAAGGGATGTATTCAAATTAGCCAAATAATTTAGTGAAATCCAGCTCCAAGCTAATTCGATGGCTTGGGTTAGTTCGGGTATACTCGAATATTGTTGTATACTTGATGTGTCAACCATCCCCAAACATTTTCAATGATATTTGAATCCGGAAAATAGGGCGGCCAGCTTAATAGCTCCACATTTTGGCTCTGGATATAGGTTTTAACTATCCGAGCTGTATGTATTGGCGCATTATCATGTTGATAAATCCACGGCATATGTCCACAAAGGGTATGAAAGTATGGAAAGGCCTTTTTCAATATGCCATTGTAAGACAACGCATGCATTGTGGTTGACATAAATTGTAGTTGGCAGGGTCCATAATAGGAAATTTCCCATCACACCATCACACCTCCAACTCTGCTATGCACCCGGTCCAAATAATGTATTTCTTTGCGGAGGTCATGGAAATAGTAGTTATAGCCATCGGGGCCTTCCAAATTAAATTTGTTTTCATCGGAGAAGACTACTCTATGCCACTCCGAAGTGCAGTGCCCGTGTTCTGTAACTATCGCATCGTAATATTTATCACATGAATGATGTGAATTGAAACAAAATTTCATTATATCACATTTCCGTGTTCTGTAACTATGCGATGCGAAAACTATACCACATGGAACATTGTGAAATGAAACCCCTGGAAATATGTGATAAATCGGTGTTCTGTAACTTTCGAATGCGATAAATTATTCACTTCAACTGTCAAAATTTATCACATTTCAATTGGCTTGCGAGGAAGGGATATTGAACAATTTTAAACGGATAGTGGACAGTGAAAATTTTTGATTTTTTATTTAACAAAATATACAGTTCGTTGATCAAGTTCAACGTTTAAAAAAATGCAAAAGAAATAAAAAATAACTAATAAAAACAGTCAGAATTAGTGGAGAAGAATGTAGCTACCTACATTCTGTCGAAAGAATTCAGCAAGCACTTAAATAAGATCCATTTTGAACATTCTTGGAACTGTGTTGCTATAAAAATAAACAGCTTGGTACATCCAACAAGAGAGAGTAAAAGGTTCTTGTTTAAAAAAAAAATATTTCATTTATTTTTTTCATAGACAGACAAAATAAATGCAAAATTTTAACTTCATTAAATTCATCAACATAGAACGTAGCGTTAGGATCAGGTTAATTTCAAAAAAAATTGTCTGAGTCTAGCAGAACGAGCGATCATCATATATTTGAAAATTCAACAGAAATACGTAATTTTCCGGTAATCGCGCTACACCGCTCCTATCCCAACGACATGTAAATACACACTGAATTTCCTCACCAAACTACCCTTCGATTTCCAGTATTTTGACAATCCTTCCAATTTCCCATGATGTTAAAAGTTACCAAGATATATTTTATCGCATAGAGTTACAGAGCACAACTTCTTTCCACATGCGATAAACGGTGGAATTTTGTGTTCCAAAGTTTTCGATGCGAAGAGTTATCGCATGAGTTACAGAACATGGGCACAGGTCACATGTGCGCGCAAAAAACTGAGGCGTTGCTCTTTTCGAACCGGGTTGAGAGGTGGCTTCTTCTTGATTTTCAGTCTTTTTAGATGTTTAGCTTTCGAAATAACACGAAGCATAGTTGTAAGACTTGCCTTGACACCGCATTTATCCCTGATCTTTGCCAAAGAGTCGTGAGAATTTGACGCTTTTCTTAAAATAAGTCGCCTTTCCGCCTTAGTAAGCACGCTGTATGTCCGGCCTTTCATGTTTTTTTCCATATTCATAATCATTACTTAAAAATGTGAATATAACGTGTGGATATAACGTTTTGGCAATAGATAAGCCATCGTCCTTGTAAGCTTCGATTTGTCCTTTTTCCGCCTCGGTTAATGCTTTTCCTCCACCCAGTTTAGGTTTTTTTTTAAATTAAATAGTCGAAATTAACAAAAAAAATCGACCAACGAAAAATATGAGTCTGAGTGAGTGCCAAAGATAACGATCAAACTAAATGAATATTCTATTCAAGTGGCCCAAAAATATTGTTTTAATTCCAACGAATGTTAACATAAAGTGAAAAAAAAAACATATAACGGCTCTTTTCCAGAACTTGCAATTTTGTCACAGAGAAAGAAGAAGAGTTGGACAAAGATAACGGGCATAATATCATTATTTTATCATTCCGCTTTCGAGTTATGAGCAATTGCAAATACAGTGTACAGGGTGTCATATTCAAGTGGCGACGAGTGTATGTTTGAAGGAAACATACAAAAAAACCTTCAATGTAAGAAAAAAAATAAAAAATAATTAAAAACAGTAAAATTAAACAAATAACAGAAAAATTAATATATTTATAAAGACGTATATCACTATCAAGAGAATGAAAAAATGTACATATATACATATATATATTAAGTAGCAAATAAATAGGTATAGGCATAGATTAAATGAATAAATAAATAAAAGGTTAAGTAAGAAGTAAATAAATATATAAATTAATCAACAAATAAATAAATAAATATGTATATAGAATAACTAACAATTAAATAAATACACATATAGGTTAAGTAATAAGTAAATAAATATATAAATTAAGTAAAAAATAAATAACTAAATATGTAAAATAACTTACAATTAAATAAATAAATATAAATATTCACCAGGCGAATCAGAAACAAACATTTTCAGAAAAGTGCCATGGCAGGTCTAACATCATTTTTGTGGCACTTTGCACATTTCCCCATACTTGGCACCAATATAATAAAATAGCTTAAAATATTACCTGATGAATAACTATTTTGTTTTCTACAGACAAGCACGATTTTCTATTAATAAAGTCTTTATCGCAATACTGACTTTTTCAAGTGTATTTGCAATATGTGGGTTAAATGTCAATTTGGTATCCAAGTAAACCCCTAAATATCGTGCCAATTTATGTCAGCACCGTTCACCCTAAGCTGATTGGATGGAAGAAAACTCGCTTTTTTTTCCTTGTGAAAAAAATTGCTTGTATCTTATCCGAGTTAAGCTTGATTTTCCATTTGTTGTAGTATCTATATAAGATGTTTATCGCATTGTTTAAATTCGCCTCAATACAGAGAGCGAACTCATTCGAAGAAAAAATTGCAGTATCATCCGCATAGATAGCTACGTGACATGACAGTATTTCCAGGAAATCCGCTATAAACAAATTGTACAAGATTGGCCCAAGTACTGATCCTTTAGGGACACCTGAGTGGAATGTTACCAAGTCAGAAGCACTACTTGACACATGAAAAGAACGATTAGACAAAAAACTTTAAACGATTTTACACAAAAAATCTGGGAAATTAAAACGTAGCATTTTGTAGATGAGGCCATCATGCCAAACTGAATCAAATGCTTTTTCTATGTCAAGTAATAGCATACCTGTTGATTTCCCTAAAACTCTATTTTGCTTTACGTGCTTACAGATTCTAAGAACTTGGTGCGATGTGCTGTGAGATCGCCTAAAACCAAATTGTTCATTAGGATAAATTTTATGTTCAGATACAAATCTTAAATTTTTTTCTTTAAGTACTTTTTCATATACTTTGCTATTGTTGCTAAGTAAACTTACCGCGCTGTAGCCCTCGGGGTTATATGCCGACTTGCCACTCTTAAGTATAGGTTAGGCACGATCTTAGCTATATTCCAAACTTTGGGAAAATATTTTATTTTAAGACAAGCATTTACGATAAATGTAAGATATTTAAGCCCAATATTTGGTAATTTTTTTAAATACATATTCCTGATAGCATCCAGGCCACCTGTTTTTTTCACTTTAAGGCTTTTGATTATATGTTCAATATCATCTATCGAGATTATCACGTTTTGGAATACATTTGGGTTGGATGCAGTAAAAGTTTGTGCAATAATATTAACTGTTCTATTTACAAGTATTTGTGTCCCCTAGAGATTGAGATACCAAGTGATTATTCGAGAACATATGAGCCAAGATGTGAGCTTTTTGCTTGTCACAGAATCCCTAAGACAGGGCAAGGATCTGTTTTTATTTTTCACTATTTTCACAATATTCCAAAAGGGTTTTCCATTTTTGTCTAGATTACTGAGCCTCTTATTCCAACTAACATTGCGCTGATCATGGATAGACTTATTATTAATTTATTTAGTCGCAGATACTGGTTTCGAAAGAATGGGTGGCGATATCGTTGCCAAATCCTTCTTAATGCATTTATTATTTTAACAAGTTCAAGAATATATGGCGAAAGTCTTACACAGTCAGTGATGAGACTGAGGAACTTTGGGGACAGACAAATTTACAGCACATATGACGTTATTAGAAAATATCTCCACAACAGAGTACCGAATATTCTTTAATTAATTCAGTCATTCCTTTCGGTTTTCTTTCACACTAAAATAGAACAAGGCAGACAAAGAAGTCCAATTTTAGTACCCACTCAAGTTGAAGCCGATTTATAGCTACGCACACACATTTCGAGAAACTCGAATATATGGTTCAAAATTCACAAAGACTTCTTCCATTATACTTCATCAGCGGATGAGCTCTCTGATTATTTGCATTTGGCGTTCACTATCTGCAAATTTGATTACAGTTCTCGGCCACCAACACTTTTGCAGACACTTAATGGCAAAAGGGCGATATATACTCGCGCTTCCGGTTTACGTTTAAAACGGTTAATGCGCACAGATTCATAATACGGTTCTGCGTTTGAAACCCGCAACAGCATCCAGCTTGCTCCACAAATGGGATTCACTTGTGTATTCATTTTATTTGTTCTTAGTTTTTTTTTGTTAAACATTTTGTATAAGTGCAGTTTGTATAGTTATCATCCAATTGAAGCGGCACAGTTAGTCAAAAAACAATTGCAAAAGGGGAGAGTTGCTTTATCGCCAGCAGATGGTGCACAGTTGTGGCAAACTGGGGTTGTGCAAAAAAACAAACAAAAATAAATGTACGTATCTGCACTTGGTCCTTGGTAAGGGGAGTATATTGGTTTGGCGTAAATGTCTTAAGCACTATGTATTTAAATTGACCTTCCATTTTTAGTTTCTTGGATCTGTGTGTGGGAAACGAAGAGCACATAGCTCAAAGTACGTGCGACTAAGTTGGGGCCTTTAGTTTTGCCATTTCTGAGCGGTGTAGCATATTGATGAAGACAAAAAAGCATTGAAAGCATTTATTTAATTCAGTTAAAGAAACGTTATCGCACCAAGTGGGAATTTAAAATGGTAGACATGCTTATGACGGTTGCTTTGTTGTTCATAACTGACTGGGAAGAGAAGTGATGATTATACAGGTTGACGCACCAATTGTGCTACAATAAGAAATTCAAATAACTTTTTATTAATCAATGTATTTAATTTTTTTTATTGTATAAAAAATTTAATTTTATTTTATATAATTAAATGTTTTTGAAGATGATAGACCGTAAATTACCTCCATGCTCATCTACGCATATGCGAAACCTGATCAGAAAATTATTCATTGCGGCCTGAAGGGTTGAAGTCGGGATCGCCTCAATTACTGTTTTAATGGACTGCTTCTGTAATATAGATTTAAACACGCCATCAAATTGAGTGTGCCTTCCTAATGTCAAATGTCGCCATAATCTGTCAGAGAATAAAGAAATAGCTTTTTAGCTTCATCGGCCAGCTCAACTTGCCAAAATCCATCGGTCAGGTCGAGAACCGTGAAGAACTGCATACCACTCATTGCTGTTCTAAAGTCCTCGAAAGTTGGAATTATGCAATGGTCGTCGCAGATACATTCATTTAATTCCTTGGGATCAATACAAATGCGCAATGTTTTATCTTTTTTCTTAACTACTACCATATGGTGTCCAATCCGAGGGGTCTTCTACATTTGCAATTATTTTTCTCTTCTCCATCTGTTCTAGCGTACTCTTCACCCGATCTCTAATACTAAGCGGTAACCTCCTAGGTGGTTTGTTTACTGCGTGTGCGCCCTCTTTCAACTTAATCGTGCATTTATCGGGAAATCTACCTATCCCAGAGAATACGGACTTATTATTTGATATAAAATCCGATGAGCCTACGGAGTTGATCCGTTTTACAAGACCTAAGTCTAAAGATGATTGAAGACCTAGTAACGGCTGCGACGACGAGTCAACTACTATGCATTTCAGACTGTACGATTTTCCTTTATACTTTGCATCTAATCTGACCTCTCCTAGAACGTTTAGATTAAAGTCCCCATATGCTTCTAAAATGACCTGACATTTCTTAAGTTTCGGTGAAGGCTTTAAACTATTGTATACGCTTTTAGGCAAGATATTTGCCTGGGCTCCGGTATCAAGTTTAAATGTTGTTGGGGTATTCTGGATCACAAAATCTACTGGCCAATATGCAGTCTTGGTGCATGCGTTGTTGATTGAGTCAACATATAAAACATTATCACTACCATCAGACTCACATATTAATAAAAGGTCACAAACCTGTTTTGATTTCTGGCAGGCCGCAGAAAAATGGTTCAAGTGCCCGCAGGATAAACATTTCTTAACGTATGCCGGACAACGCCCTTGTGCATGTGTATAATTACAGTACCTACATGATCTTGTACTATTCTTCTCGAATTGTCGTGTGTCTTCCTTTACAAATCTGGAATTATAAGAGTTTTTATTTCGGTATCCCGTAACTTCTTTATTGGAACCAAGACTTCCCTTCCTGTTACCCACTGCATCTACCATTCCCTTAGAACCTGATGAGGCATCGTTCTGCATCACTTTGATTTGTGCCTTCGTGGCTTCAATTCAGTCGAATTCCTTGGTTTAGTTGTGTACAACTCTTGCTTGACATAACGAAATAAAAAAAGTCAGTCAGGTCAGGTGACCTTGGGAGTCAGCGGAAAGTGGAGTTTCTTAATATTAATTTGTTTGGAAATTGGCAAAGGTATCGCAATCCTTTGACATGCCTTAACAATTATCTGTTTGTAAACTCATACAGAACACCGCAATAAAGAATGGAACAACAGAATTAATATACTTGACAAAACCGGAAAACCATTCTGCAATATAGTGAGATTAGTTAAAGTAAAACCAGGCAGTTGCCGTTTCTTACAAAGTCTTCAGGCACATACTATACCGATACCGTCAAAACTAATGCACTTGCCGGAAACTTGTTAAACAATCACACTGTGTCACAACGATACTGATACAAACGCTTTGGTTAATAACAGAATCCAGGCATTTATGGCGGACAGTGATAGTCATTCATTCTCTACCACTTATATTACCGGGGAAGATAAAGAATTTATAATAAACAACCTGCGAATTAAGAAAACTGGTGGCCTGGCTATGATTAGAAACGTTTATCTACAGCCATTACCTAAAACAGGTATTTAATTTATTGCACTCATAAAAAAAGCATGTCTAAAAGTACTATTCTACCCTGATGCTTGGAAAATGGCCAAAGTGGTGCCAATATTAAAAACGGGTAAGTAAGCAGTTAGACCGGAAAGTTATAGGCCAAACAGCCTCCTAAGTAACTTAAGCAAAATATATGAAAAAGTATTAAAAGAACAAATTCTTAAGTTCATAGATATTCATAATATCTATCCTAACACTTTAGGTTTAGGCATATATGATGCCATAGTACTTTCCACCAGGTGCTTAGAATATGCAACTCCGTTAAATTTAATCGCACACAAGAAAAATCTACCGGCTTGGTTTTAATTGATATTGAAAAGGCATTTGGCTCTGTTTGGCATGAGGGTCTTACAAGGATGAGGCCATACATTTTGCAATCGATTTTCAGTCCTTATACCTGTTGGAAATTTTATACCCAGAAACTTTTACTACCTGTGAACAGGTACGTATTTTTCAAACAGTAAGTCATAAAATTAAACGGTAAATAAGAAACGACCGCTGGAATTTTCCAAGATCAAACAATTAAATACTTGAAAAGCGTATAAAAAGATGCGCACTAGGATGAGGCCACATGCAAAATCTTCGAAAGAAAGGAAAACATTAATAAAATGTTTTTCTACATTAATAATAAGTATGTCCGCCATTTTTCGATATGACCTCTATAAAACGGTTTGGAGTAGAATCATACAGTTTTTTTTTTAAATAATAAAGAGAAATTTGGGCCCAGGCATCATGAATAGCTTCGATTAAACTGTCCTTGTCTTCAAATTGTCTGCCGCCTTCATACACTTTACGAGATGTTTGATTATGTTTAAGTCTGTTGAATAGGGCGGCCATGGCAAAAGTTCCACGTCTTCTCATTGAATACAACTTCTAACAGCCCTGGAACTGTGGATAGGGGCATTGTCTTGTTGGAATATCCAAGACAGGTGCCCGTTTCAGCAAACATTTGTAGTTGTTTCCATTCATTGTTGTGGACAAAAACTCCAACTCGCTTGTGCCATAGTGGGTAATAGCTCCCCACACCATTACACCTGATGTACGGCTGTGATGTCTTGCCAAATTAAGCTCCTCCTTTCTTAATCATGGAAAAAAAAGTTGTAACCATCGGGGCCGTCAAGGGTTAACTATTTTTCATCCGGAAAGACAACGCTTTTCCATTCACTGCTCCAAGTGACAAGTTCTCTTGCAAAATTCATACGATGCTCCTTGTGTACTTGCCTCAAAACAGGTTTTTTTTAAGTTTACTTCTCTTTATAGTATCACTTTTTCGCCGTTGGCCCTTAGTTTAGTCACTGGTAGAGTAGAATTTAAACAAGCCGTAGAATAACCCGCTTTTCTCGCAATGTTGTTGCTTCTGCCGTGCGTCGTTTTTATTTTTCCCATAGTGTTGTGGCTCCGCAAGATAACTGTTTAAACAGTCTTACTTCTATTTAGCCTCATTGCAATTTCTCGGCCTGAAAGTTCTAACTCCTTGAAAGCATCTATTTTTCTTCCTTCTGTCGCTGTCAAAGTCTTTCCGGGACCCATTTTTTTTATCTAAATAAAAACAGTTCTTTTCAACGCTTTTTTAAATATTCTTAATAAAACTTTGAAAAAAAAAATCGCTAATGTGAACTCCTACAACGAAATATTCGCAATGGCCTCATCCTAGTGCGCATCTTTTTATAAGCTTTTCAAGTAGTTCATTGTTTGATCATGCGAAATTCCAGCGGTCGTTTCTTATTTACCCTTTAATTTTATGACTTACTCTTTGGAAAATATGTACCTGTTCACAGGTAGTAAAAGTTTCTGGGTATACAATTTACAACAGGTATAAAAACTGATAAAGTTGTAAAATTTTCCAAAGTTTTTAGTCCAGTCGTAGATTTAAAGTCCATGATGTTTCAGATTTAAAAATTTTCTATTCAACTCTCACTTTTGGGCCCAGTTTTAAATAATATTTACGTATCTGACCTGCCAAAAATAAACAACTGTGATCTGGCTGTATTTGCAGATGACACCGCAATATTTTCATCGCATGAATTCGCCTTCAATGTTGAGAGGAATCTTCAAAATGCAATGGTAGTGTTGATCAAATTTTATCACAGATGGAAAATAAAACTTATTGAGGGAAAACGCAAGCCATCTTTTTCACGCGAAAACCAAAGTCTTGCTTTCTCCCCAACAACCCGTTGCAGTTTCAAAATGGAAGTTATATAGATTGGGAGCCCTCTGTAAAATATATTGCACAAAGTAATCTTCCAAGCAATCTTGCTATACGGGTGTCAGGTGTGGGGCGACTTTGCAAGATGTAATAATTGCAAGTGTCCCAAAACAAATTGTTGAAAATAATATCCATCTATTTTTTTATTTATTTATTTAATTAGTTATTATTTATTGATTATCTATTTACTATTTTTTTATAATTTATATATTTTTTTATTATTTATCTATTATTTATTTATTTTATCTGTAAGTTAACACGATACAAGACGCGCATGTCCAATCCAATCTATCCACACACGGCAACAATAATACCTGCGTTTCCCACAATATGCAGTAGATGCAATGCAATAACTGGCCGATACGAGCGGATGGACGCGCGACAGATAAACCTGGTGACTCAGCAGATTGGTCATTGCAAGACGAGGCTACCTGTCTACCCTGGCAGTACTTTGGATTGGGTATTTTAATGTGAATCTAGACGCGAATTGAAGTAGTCAAAAATATATTTGATTATAACGTGTTGAAGGAGCGTTTTATTGAAACATACGAACTAGTTGGACCAGCCTCAGGTTGGTGTTCGGTTTTTTTAGTGTCCTCGGAAAGGAATTCTTTAACTCTGTATTATTTTAATATTTATTATTATAGTTATTCATTTATTCATTTATCTATATATATTTATTTATCTATATATATTTATTTATCTATATATATTTATTTATCTATATATATTTATTTATCTATATTTATTTAATTATCTATATGTTGGGCGCAGTGGCTCAATTGTTAGTGTGTCGGACTAATAATCGAAAGGTCCCCGGTTCAATTCCCGCCGGGCCAAGTAACATCTTGAGTTTTTTTTCCACTGCTCCACCTCTTGCGAACGTCTGACAAACATCCAAGAGTATCAATTGTCATGAGAAGCTTCTGAAATTTGCCGTTCGGATTCGGCGTAAAATTGTAGCTCCCTTCCACTTCGCAAGGAAAGTGGTTGGAGAAGCTAGGTTTTAGGCCCTCTATGGGCTGTTAATGCCTAATATTTATTTTTTTTATTTACTTATCTATACGTACATATATATTTTTTTATTTATTGCGTACTATCTGACCCGGCGAACTTCATACCGCCTAACAGTCGATTCTTTATTTTTTTTTTTTTTTTAATACTTATTCTGCTATTCGGGACACCGGTCAGCTAGTAAGATAAAAAAGAAAAAAAGAAAGATACATTATGCAAAAAATAAAATTTATAAAGCACTTAAAATTCGTTTAATAGTCACTAAAAAATCACAATGAAAATTACAATTTCTGATTTCTTATTATGATACCTTTTTATTATATTTCATTTTATTTTTAACTTATTCTAAATTAGGTTTCATTTTTATTGTAGTACTTTATGGTACACGATATTTTTTGTTTGATTACCTGGCGCGTAAACAAACAGAGCAGATGGTTTTCCGGAACAGGCAACACACAATTGGCCATGCGAGAAACATGGGTTTTCTAGATTAATACCACAAACACTTTATGACTGCCCCTGAGATTTGTTTATAGTCATAGAGAGCAGAGAAGAGCAGAGAGAATTTAGCAACATTATAACTACAGATCCAACCTTTAATTGAAGATTGTGAGGCGGCAATCCTGGCAAATCAACTGAGTTTAAAAATTCCGGTGGATAGTTCAAGACATCATCTTCATTAGTTGCCATATCAACTGATTTATATGTCCTCATTTCGCCAGGAATGTCATCTTGAATTTTGAAATTTAATTCATTTACATCAGTGTTTTTGGCAGCCAGTATAACTCGTTCGGTCAACCAATCATGGAATAAGTAATTTTGAGCAACATTTGGAAACACTTTTTGAATGAGTTCAGCTTTTGATTGCGTTAACTGACAAAAACTCTCAGGAAAGATGATGCAGCCAGTCAGCACGGCTGCAGGAAATAACCCCCCAAATGAAAGATGAAATAACTCCCCAAAATTTGTATGGAGGTGGGGATTTATTTCGTATGAAATAAGCCTCCAAAATTGGGGACTTTTTTCATGGCTTTTTGGAGACTTATTTCATACTTCAAATTGGGGTTATTTCATAGTGAAATAAGTCCCCAAATTTATAAAAAAAAAACCTCGCGCCTACTCCAAAGCAAACAGTGACCCCAAGCGGGGGGGTTGCAGAGGGGCAGCGCATGCTGCATTGCACTGTTTATGGGATTTCCATATAGGATTTGGGGACTTGTTTCATACTTATTTGGGGACTTATTTCATGTCATTTTCGGGACTTATTTCATCTTTGATTTGGGGAGTTATTTCATTTTTCATTTGGGGGGTTATTGCCCGGAGCCAGTCAGCACATCTATAGGAAATTGGCCATTACAAATATCAATGAGTTGTTTAGCTTGATCATTTTGCAACATGACACGCATATTCTTGCTTGGCTGCAGAAAATAACCCCCCAATCAGATAACCCTCCAAATGAAAAATGAAATAACACCGCAAAATTTGTATGGAGGTGGGGATTTATTTCATATGAAATAAGCCCCCAATATTGGGGACTTATTTCATGGGTTTTTGGGGACTTATTTCACACTTCAAAATGGGGGGTTATTTCATAGTGAAATAAGTCCCCGAATTCAACTATGAAATAGGTCCCCAAATTTGGGGACTTGAAGTGTAATAAGGCCAAGTGCTAAAATAAAACCTCGCACCTATTCCAAATCAAACAGTGACACCAAGCGGGGGGGTTGCAGGGGGGCAGCATGCCCCCCAATATGCATTGCACTGTTTATGGGATTTCCATATGGGATTTCCCTCAATTCACTCAATTGTTTTGCCTTCCCGGAACCCCACCACTAACACTTAAACTTTATGGTATGGTATTAAAGTTCAAATTGACTTTTAAGTATTAGGTATTAGGAGTCTTTTGTATGGGAATATAGAAAAGTGTTGTTTTTAGACTTTTGCAGGCAATTTTTTAAAATTTTCTCTTCGTAAGAACCATTCTCGTACTTCAAGGAATATTATAAAAAAAAAAATTAGCGAAATCGGTTCAGCTGCTCTCGAGATTTGCGCTTAGCAACACATTCAGTGATTCATTTTTATATTATAGATATGCACATTTATGTTTAATATTCATTATCAATTGTTCTTTTTTTTGTTTTTTTTTTCAATTATATTAAAGGTTTTTGTTCGTATTTTCCTGCAAACTGATGTACATACATATATTTCTGAAAAAATTTTCTTTCACAAAAATATAAATAATGGTTCAGAAGAAAAACACGGTGTATCAAATCTCTGTAGAATGAGCTTTAACAAATATAATGGCCATGATTCAAACGAAATAAATCTATCTATTTTAAAAAAAAGCTTTCAAGAATCTGTGCAATGTGTTAATTTGAAGTTAGCAAAACAGAGCGAGTTTAGAGTGATTATTAATCTTTTTTTTGTATATCTCAAAGAGCAAGTTACTACTGAGTTGCAGAAAAAACACCTCTACAGTCTGTCATTTTTTAACCATCTAAAGGCATTTGTCAAAACACATTCCACTCATTATCTTCACTTAAAAACATCCACAGCACGACCTTCGCGTACAATGTCTACCATATTTATTTATATACATTTCAGCTCCATTAAAGTCTTTTTTTTTTCTGCATCGAAGAAAGACTGGTTTTCCTTGAATTGAGGAGAAACACCATTACAAAGTCGTACTCTTATCGGCTACTTGAGCTGAAAGTTATTGAGCAAGTCATCAATCAAGATAAAAATAGGACCCTTTACAAAAATATTCAACTAAAATGTGTGTATAAATATTGAAAAAGAGGAAGCTTATTTTATTTCTGGTAACAACGTAGCACTTCAAACTGTCCCTGCCTGTCCATCCACCCACCTAATAAAACCCTGCAAAATGAGACGTTTCAAACTTGACTAAGTACTCCTCTACGCTCAATAACTCTTATCGATTTCGAATTTCGCCAGGCAAAAAAGAAAAAGAAAGAACACCAAACACAAATGGCGCAAACAGAAAATAACCGAACAGGGAATGATAATCCCTAGAATCTTCTGAGATTGTTGTGTTTTTTTTTGTTGGCATCCTACTTCAACACTGGAGGTGGAGATACATATACTATGTGTAAGTACATCTGTTGTACTGGCGATGAAATCTCAAAAGCCATCGCGCAAAGTGCCTAAAAATTCTTTAAAATTCTATGGAAATACACTAAACAAATGAATTCATTTGCATTCCAATCACACACTTCAAACGACAGCCCAAACAAAAAAAAACTACATCCACCACCAACCAACCTCACTTTAATTTTCACTCATTGTGAAAAGAACTCTAAAATAAATTGAGTGTATTTGTGGATTGTGGGCTTGTGGATGGTAAAAACTGTTCAACTACTCACCACGGATGAATCATCAACATCATCGCCGGGAATTAAAAGAAAAAAACATAAGCAAAACAAAACACTAGACATGTCGTGTTTCGTGTATGCTTGCATCTATATGTAGTACGTATTGATGGTGAGTTTTGCTTCAGTGACGTAAATACGAGAGCAATTCGCAGAGTGGGTGTTGGGCGAGCGTAACGATACTTTTAAAAAAATTTAGCAGACCAAAAGAGAGGGAGACTCTCAAATTCAAATGTAAACATTCAATATCAATGCTCTTCGCTATCACAGGCATTGTGGTGTGGCTTATGATGCCTCTTCTGTGGCACTCCACCTCTTTACCACCCTCATTCGGTTTCCTAGTCGTGAATTTGTCGTTTTTGTTTGACAACAACACTGAGCGTATTCGGTTTATAGGATGCGTTGTTGTTGCGCGCGCTGCATGCTTAGGGGTGGGATGGTGGCATTGGCTACAGTGAAGTGAATTCCAGGGGCTTAGAGCGGCGCTTATTCGAAATTCGCTCCCAGATTTTACTGCCAGTTCACGAACGAACTCCGTGTGTGACGCAACGTGGTAAAAATCGGTAAAAAGCTAAAACAACGCGGCAAATTGTGCATACAACGACGTCAAATCATCGAATTTCGTGGTGTGTTTCTGAATTGTTTTGTGATTTTCCTTCCATTTGATTGTGTATCTGTAATAAAAAAATCATTCTTTTGAAGTACATATTTCTCTGCGATACACTTGCTAAAATGCTAGAGCTTTGAGGTTTGGTCTAACAACAATGAGTGCATCTTTAGGAAAGTTTGTGTGTGGCTATTTTGAATGCAAACTAAACCAAACGACCATTAATATCGAAGAAGCTTTGTGTCTTTGTGGCGATCAAATAATTACCTACTTTGATCTGATTAAGTAGACAACGAGCTATTTACGAAGGCTCGTGTTGGATCTATATTTGTTCTCCATCAACTTGAATGTTAATCGATTGATTGAAGACACGCACGATATATCTTATTGGTGTTGTTCATGTGATGTTCATATCAACAGATATTTTTGAAAGCATTTAAAGGGAGATGGAAATATGCAATATAAAATTCTACGAAAGGAATTTTTTTATTTATTCTTTTCCGAAGAAAGGTTATCGAAATTTATTGAAATGCGTGAATCCGAACTAGTATTGTCCCCACCATGTTCTGATAATATGTAACGAATTTGTTTCTTAGTGGTTGATAGTGCATCAGTCCCTTTTAATTTGATGTTGAAATGCGCGAAGTTTTCTTTTTGTTCGCAAATTACCCTGCGAAACAAATTCTTCCACTTTTTACACACATTTGTTACAGTGTTGACCTCCTCTTTTGATGTTAATCGTATGTCATCGACAAACTTTATTTATTTGGCAATATGACAGTCAAAAGTAGCTGGCAGAGTAGTACCTACATGGAGACTAAGTTTTTAAACCAATTCTAAAAATGTTGGCAATGTAATTGCTGATCTTTAAATCGCTGCATTGAAAGAGACATTTTCACCGCTACAAGTGGAGTCATCACAGCTTATTCGATTAAAGCAGCGGTCTCAAACTTTTTTGCCTCGAAGACAACAAGCCCATTTTGTCTGTTTTGGGTAGAACTCCACATTTCTAATATTAAATTAATAAAAATGCATCAACCTGAAATGTGTCTTTTACACCAGACACAGTGCTACTCAGTTTAAAACGTTTAGCTAAGTGAAAAAGTTTTAAAAAAAATAGTCAAGGATTTATAATCTTTTTCCTTTTTGGTAAGAAGATTGGCAGCCGCGCTGAAGCTTTCCACGAGGTTTGAAGATGGAGAAGTTAGCAAAAACGTTCTCGTTATAGTCCAAAATGCAGGAATAGTAATAGGCATGTCTCTCTGAAGCCAAATTTCGCTCTCGAAACTGTATGTACCTTAAGTTCTTCGTTCCGCTCAGTAGTACTTGTAATATGACATCCGTTTCTTCAATGGTACCGTATGGATCGATAATCGACAGTGGTATTTTCGTAGTCAAAACATCCTCAAACCTATTTGTAAAGTTTGTGTGAAGGATTTTTATACATTGAACGCAGATTGAAGTATCTGAATCTGGGAAGCTAGGAAAAATTCGCGGCGTCCAATGTTTTTCTTGACTATAGTTTGATTCTGATAAAAAAGCTGTTACGATGGACTTTGTTTTAACTGCAAGTAACGAGCAGTGTCAGGAGCTCGGGCCTACGCGAGTTTTGTCTGGAGGCGGATGAAACGGCACAGCATTTCGCCAGAACCAGCCTCAATATTCTGGATAAACTCTTTGTCTAATGCGATGAGTTAAGTGAGATAGAGCTCTTTCAGGTTTTCTGATACTGACTCTTATGTTAATCGCTCGTACGAAGCGACGGGCAGCTATGCTGAAGTACAATGTACCATCAGGTCTAAGGTCTTGTTGTCTACTGATGACCCCGTTTCAAATACAATGCAATACAAGTTAGTCTCATTAAATTAAGCTAACAAATCTATTAAATAAGCAATGTCTGGTTTCAACTTAATTAAATTTTCGTTTAAAACTGGACCTTTATCCTCCCAAAACTCTAACTAAATATACCTATATATATTAGGCATTAACTGACCATACAGGGCCTAAAACCTAGCTGCTCCAACCATTTGCTTATGCGAAGCAGAAGCGACCTACAATTTCAAATCCGAACGGCAAATTTGAGAAGCTTCTCATGATAATTGATACTCTTGGATGTTTGCCAGACGTGTTCGCAATGAAAAAAAAAAAAACGTTTAGATGTTACTTAGCCGGCGGGATTGTAACCTGAGACTCTGCGCCCACGACTATAACACTGTCTGAAAAAGTAAACAAATAATCTTTTGCAACATAAGCTGCGCAATTAACCTTGTATTCAATGATTTTTAGTGCAGCCCCGATTTTTGTTTTCGCTATGATCTTGCCGGCCAACACACCTCTCTTGACCTTCTTCAGACCGATCAAGCTCTCTGCTGTTATTGTTAATGCTATTAGGAATGGAATAGTAGATCCATGTTTAATCTGTGGTAATACTGATAAGGAAACCCAATTTTTATTATTTGTGGTGTCGTCGGAATGATAAAATGCTTAACTGGGTTTCCAAGGCTATACAAAAATTCTTCTCTGATGAACTTGCAACTTTCCGTATTTTACCTGAATAAGATCGCAGATGTTAAAAAATAAATCTACGGAATATCAAATTAGAACTAAGAAATTAAATTTGCTTTTTGATAACATAATTACCCTTCCAATATTGGCGTTTCACCCGAAAGTGGTGGGTGCGATCTTCGGTGGATGGTCTACTGAAAATGTCTCCGATATTTTAAATATGAAAAGCCAATACCGTTGAAGTAAAACAGAGGCGTACAACAAAATATTGTATCTATGACGGTCGTAAGAATTTGCGCTAGATTGGGCTTCAGTTAACGTTATTTAATTGCCTTTAAACGTTTTTTTTGGAAACTATTTCGAAATCAGAAACGCTATCTTTGTGGTTTCGAAAAGGGGTTAATTATGTAAATAAAAGTACCCACAATCATTTTACACCCAAAAATGCTTACAACACCTGTAGACAGTAAAAGGATGCTATCGTAAACAGTTGCTCACGTTGGGCGCCTATTACGACAAAAGTATTATGTTGATAACTGAAAAGATGAACAACTTTGTAAAGCAACTTTCCTGAAATTCGAATTTCCCCTTTGTAAAGTGTATTAAGTTGAAAAGTATAGTTTTTTTCCCACTGCCCCACCTCTTGCGGAAGTCCGACAAATATCCGAAAGTATCAACTGTCTCAAGAAGCTTCTCAAATTCTCAGTTGCTTACGTTGGGCGCCAATTACAACATAAGTTAATGATTTAAAAGATGAACAACTTTGTGAAGCAATTCGAATTTCCACTTCGTAAAGTGTATTAAGTTGAAAAGTATAAGCGCTGGAAGTACATCGATTTTCATTCCTTTTCCTTTTTTCGTGAGCTAAATTAATTGAGTTAAATTCAACCGAGTCCCACCTCTTGCGGAAGTCTGACAAATATCCAAGAGTATCAAAGGTCTTGAGAAGCTTCGCAAATTTTCAGTTCGGAGTCGGCTTAAAATTGCGTTCCTTCCAATTTACACAAGCAATTTGTTGGTGATGCTAGGTTTGAGGCCCTGTATGAGCCGTTAATACCTTATATTTGCTTTATTTGTTTTTCGTTAAAACAACACTAGGACATTGGGAGGTTTTACACAACCCTCTAATTTAATAATTTAACTATGGTGCTTTGACGTTTTGAAGACGCATGTGTACTTCCAAGGCTAACCATATATGTAGAGCAAACTGCCCATATATAGCTTGCTTCAACAATTTGTGCCGATTCTTAGCGGCATGAACTTCTGATGCCAAAATTGTAGCCTGTACTGTTTTCCATCTATTACAGAGAGTGGAATAAAACTTTTAGCTTTATGTTATAGGAATCGAAGCTTGAACAACTAATAAGAAAGTAACCATAAATCATTAGACATTACGTCCATCAATAAGGAAATTAAAATTTGTCAAGTCTTTGTTCTAGTATTTATTAGATCAGAAGTCACACGAAATATAGCTTAAAATTGAACTATATTCTCAAAATACGAGTACCACAAAGTAAACATCAAATGCGAGACACACACTTTTACCTCCAAACTATTAACCAATTTCTCAGACACAAACTTAATTTTCAAGGATCTCCTACGACAGGAGACAACTTCAATTTCGTTTGCTTTTTTCGACTTTTCCAAAAAAAGACCTAGTCAATGAAACGGGTATGCTCACACGCTTTTCCTAGCAATTCGTTGTAGTTCCAAAACTATGTCAAAGCGCCAGAATCGTTTGGCTTTTAAATCTAACATCAACCCCCAATCTTTTCTATCTTCCGTAGGTTCAAAAGTATCATTTTCCCGGGTAGTAGTGGAATTGTCTCTCAGTCATTCACTTCATCCTTTCGCTCTGACCTCGCTCTTCAATCTCTCTCTCGTGTCTCGCACACCCATATTTGATATTTTACTCTCTTCCACCTCTTTGTTGTGCACCATTCCACCCATTTCTCTCGCAATCAAAAATTCTATCCTTGTTTCGGTTATGGTCTTAGCTTGCAATCTCATTGACCTCATTTCCGTTAGAATCCTTGTCGAGGAAAGTCGCGCTAGTGGTTGAGTGATTCGAAGCCTTTCCATACCCGATTCGTACATCCGCAATTTAAAAGTAGTGCGTCGTCTTTATTATGTGAGCAAACTGCACATCGAACCAATACCAGATCAAGGACTTTCCATGTGATTTCTCTTTTTTGTTCTGTCGTGTGTCCTATTTTTTTTTTAATTGGCTACGTTTACATCTGAGTGCTATAACAATTGGTTGTTAGTCTATCTATTTATTGCCCTCCGTTTTGTTATTATTTAGTTTATCTCCATTTAGCTTTGTCAGGGATAATTGTTTGTCTCCTATTTGTTTATCAACAGATTTAGTGACTTTCTTCACAGGGTCAGAGACACAAAAACCGTTCCCTTCTGGATGTACGCGAAGATACAGTGCATTTTTGATGTTATCTAGTTTCGCCGCGGATTGTGTTATAATAAAAATTTAATCTTACAGATATCTAAGGACATTTTACTTGCGAAAAAGTTCACTGAAATATCGCAATTTACATAAATAAAAAGTTACATAAAAATCCATAGTTTGCACTACGATAGTAAACTGTATTTATTGCGAGCTCATCATTGATTATTGTTACTCCTCTACGTATGTGTGTGCGTGTTACTGTGTATGTGTTTGTGTAGATATATTCTTAAAGTATCTGCCCTAATTGCCATTGTTGTCGCAGCGTTAAAAAGTGTAAAGTTAAAATTAAAACAAGATTACGAACTCGATTACGGCTTGAATTCTAATCTGTAAATAAGCACGATACTGTTTTCGCCGCCATAACAGCCAATCCAACCAACAGGCAGCAGAAGAAGGCATTTGTTAAATCCATTCCGTAAACATTGGAACAAAACAGCAAAATTAATAATAACAACAATAATATTCGGAGTAGTAGAGGTCGGTACATTTTGCATTTTAATTAAGTTTTATTGATTTTTCTTGGTCTCTCTTCATCCCTTGCTGATAGTGCACGACTGGCGTGATGAAGGGAGGGAAGGGCATTACAATCTGGGATTTTCATTCATTTGTTATTATCGTTAGTTTTGCGTGCCCCTTGTGAATTTCATTGAAAAGTATTCGTGCAAGTGAACTTGTTGTGTAGGCAAATGTGGAGAGAGATGAGGAAGCTTTTTAAAATTAACGTGCTGTTTATAATTTTGATTAAATGTAGTTAATTAAATAATTATTGATTTAATGCCTTACCCGATGAAGTGATGAAGGGACATTCTTTATTATTCGGTTCGTGTCAACAGCAAAACTGAATGTAAACGTACGTGGATACTCTACAAAAAGTCATTAGTTTTCTTGGGAATAACCGTATTCTATTCAATGTCATTTCGTTGGATCGAATGCGAGTGCCCTTGTTTTTATGAAATACATACGTACGCAAGCTTATATCAATTAAAACAATATTTTCCTGTTCATTTGAGTCTTTTGGATACTACATATGGTATAAAGGTCAGGGATATTAAGACTACTTGAAACTCGAAGACCCGTTTATATTTGAAAATGAACAACTTTCTATAAACACTGTAATAAAATATTAAGAGACTTTTATGTCTATCAATTTAGCTACGAGTAGTTTCGCTCCCGATAAACATCTATTTAAGCGTGAACGAATTTGTAGGGTCTGAGTCATTGGCATATTGAATTAACTTCCCGCACTGTTGCAAATAGTTTTAAGACTTTAAAGAAAATATTCGCAGATAGCAATATTTGAATGCCGATTAGGCAAACTGGACAAGCGATTAATGCACGTATAGTTTGCCACCGGGATATCGCTATACTGAAACTAGTTTTGCTACAGTATGATTAATGAAATTTTCTTTGAATATTTATTTGAACCAAAACGGCGACTAAGGGGAGAAATTACATCTGGGCAATTTTAACATCCACGTGAGCTTTTTGACACATTTTTTTACTTTTTTATATTTCGCGCGCATTAAAGGATTTTTAGTACATGTAGACATCTTTATAGTCACATAGTGCGGGCATTTAGGAAATGGGGATAAGGATGACAGAGGAGAAACAGATGCACATTGGTTTTAAATGTTTGTATATTATAATGGGTAGGAAAAACAGGGCGGGAAAGAGCATTATACAATGGTGTTGAACGCATAAGGAAAGATTGTTAGTATTTCACTGTATGTCCAAAAAAAAGCTTGAGGATGAACTGATGTGCATTGATGGCATGGTAGCCCAGTCATTTTAGACATTTTAAACCCCAATCTGCGGAAAAATTCTTAGTGAGCTGAATTTTTGTATATACATACCTTCATTACGGCGTTGTAATGAAGATGTTAAAAATCGACATTGATATCGTGCCGGCTAAAAAAGGTATAAAGGTCAAAAAGTCACAAAAATCAGTTTTTAGCAAATATCTCGCGATCTATTGCTCGGAGGGGAATAGAGGTCATTATAAAAATTGTTTGTCGGAAATTATCTACAAAAATTGTCGTGCGAATTTTTCTGTAAAATTAACCGTTTTTGGAGTAGAGCGCTAAGAGAACGACTGAAATGCACTCACATACGGTATTGTATACCGTACACCACGGCGTAAACTCTATTGCTTTTCTGCATGTTGTTAAGTGTCTTAAAAACTTCTATCTGATACTTGGGCGTTTTGTGAAAAATATAATTATATTATAGAGGTTTTGGAAAAAATCTACTAGGTATATACATATAATACAAACGACCTCCACTGGCAGATGTTCTGTATTTTATTGTTCCGAGACCCGGCCCTTTATACCTGCTACTGTCTGTCGGACTATGTTTAGCTCAGTTGAAAAATATTTCTTGAGTGTTAAAGACGTTATTTTAGTAGTTTCATGCTCTTCAACAGTTTTTATAATGAGTGATTCATGTTTTATACGCAATGAATTGTTATCGTATGGTGATGTAGTAGAAGTTAGGCGTGGTCTACAAACATTAAAAAATGCTAGTATCGCTAGAGGTGATGGTAATATTGAATATTTACATACAGTCACTGCGACTGACTCAGTTGTTACTGTCATGTTCAAAGCAGGGATCCTTCGAACCCTGTCAAAAAGACGATATCAATCAACGTTCCCATACCAACGCGAAAGAGAGGCTGGCCAAAAAGGTCATGGCCTCAGTGACGAAGTGATTTAAAATCGGGAGGACTGCCGTTATTTCGTTAGGTCGAAACGGTGAACCCCACAGTAAGTGAGTAAGAGGGTAATCATCCCTGTAATCCTAATCATAGCATGTTAATGATATAGAAACTGAAGATATCGACAATGAATGACAAACAAAAATTATATACAAAAGTTTATTTTTTTTGTATTTTTCAGTATTGAAATAAAAAATTATTCACTCTTAAATAAAAAAACCTCTTATTACATATCATGGATTATGCCTACGAGGGAAACCATGTAAAAAAACGCGCCTTGCATTCTACCTCGCAGGTGGTGATGAAACGAGTCCATTGTCATAATGTAGTCGCTTTCTCAGCGCTCTACTCCAAAAACGGTTAATTTTGCAGAAAAATGCATAAGGCAATTTTTGTAGATAATGTCACGAAAAACAATTTTTATAATAACCTCTATTCACCTCCGAGCAATAGATCGCGAGATATTTGCGAAAAACTGATTTTCGTGACCTTTATAACTTGTTTAGCCGGCACGATATCAATGTCGATTTTTCCCATCTGCATTACAACGCCGTAATAAAGGTATGTATGTATAGTGTACTCTCTCCTAACGGACACCCCTCATAAGCGGACACCTCTCATAACCGGACAAATTTCAAAGAACGGAATAATCTACACAATTTTTAATGTAAATAATTCTCTCATAAACGGACTCTTTTATAACCGGACGCGGACACCAGTTTTCGTAGCCGCAATGTCTTAAACGAACAAAACGCATTTGGCACACGTCGTTGTCTTTTATTTTGTTTGCTTTTTTTCCTTTTCTTTGCGTGCCGCAGCGCAATACGTAGGTTTGTGTGTAAGTGTATGCATAATTTGAAGCATAAATACAGTTTCAAGTATGTAATGCAAAACTGAATTTTTAAAGGCTTTGTTCTTGTTTATGTTTTGTTATTATCCATTTTATTACCTACAATTAATGTTTATCACAAAAAATTCATTCCATTTTAAAATAAAATGGTATAGGTGCCAGAAATGCATAAATGTCAAGGTTGTCAATGAAATATTTTTTCTCATAACCGGACACCTCTAATAAGCGGACAAATTTCTTGGTACCGTCAGTGTCCGCTTATGAGAGAGTTCACTGTATATACAAAAATTCAGCTGACTAGGAATTTTTCCGCAGATAAACCTAAAATGACTGGGCTATGGCGGGTATTACGGTTGAAATGTTCTAATGGGTGGTATGCAGCTGGCTATTTCCTTTAAGACCTGGTGGTGGAAATAACGATAAAACGATTTTCCCATATCTCAATCTCCTATAGTTCAGTTTTATCATCTCATTTAACATCGTAAAGCTATCCCTCAATTCCGTGGGTTGAAACGGCTGGAGATCGCCGGTAACATAAAAGGTCGATCAAACAATAGTCAATAATGGGAGCATGAAGGTGTCGAAATCGTAAAAAGATGCAGGCCCTAAAACTCCAGGATAACTCAATGCAACAACAACATCACATGATTGGCATTAGTGATAGAGTAATCCGAAACCAGGAAGCCTGGGCTCTCATCATTTAACTTTTCAGACGATCATCGTCAAAGCGAAAATAGTGAAAGGGAGCGTCATCAGTTTGCTTCACGTAACTCTAACATAGTCGTGTCGTCTATCGTGTCATCTATCGTCAGCTTGAAAGACTTTTAATGTCAATGTTTATAAGATCATTGAGATTATTATAAATGAAAGCTCCCAAATGGAGTTTTCATCTTTGAGAGAGAGAGAGAGAGAGCAGGACAGGTGCAGAATAGTCTCCGTCTTTTTCTCGTCCAATCAGCTTCCGAGGAAGTCATTTGCATAGACGCGAAGCATTGTTGCATGTTTGCTATGAGACAGTGTCCGGTGTTTAGGGAGATTAAACACTTAGAGCGTTTCAGATCCATCTTTTGCCAAATCTGCTTTGTCACTAGACAAGTGTTGTTAGTTCTCTCGATGGCCTCCCTCATAAACATGAGGAATCATACTCCTCCTCATACCTCAACAATAGACGGCGTCGTTACCAATCTTTTGCGAAACAGCTGATTTTCGGTGAAACTAAAATGTGTTTGTATACGAATATTCTGGAAAGCAAGCATCAGTTTTATTATTTCCTTCCACTTTCTCTAATTTTTACTTTGCAAATCAATTTTGCTATTTACTTGTTATCTATTGTAAGCAAATTAATATGAATGGTTTCGAAGTGGTCACTTTGGTTAATTTCCGCACCTTTTTATGTTTTTGGTAACCCACTGACGACATCAGCGGACACATAGCTATGTTTGTTTGACTTTCTAAATCGCAAGGGGAAAACAATGAAATTGAGTTTCTAATTGATAATAAGTTGCATTGATTACATTCTGAAGCATTTACATCTTAAGTCAATTGTCCACTTGAAAAACTATGAAAACTGTTTTAATTGTCTGCAAAATATATTAATCGATGCGGTAACGATGCTTTCGCGCAAATACTATTGTCTGGACGGTGGTGTTTCGACGCTTCGTTAATTATGTGAAGCAGAAAATGCGTCGTCGAAGCGATGACGTTGAGACGACAGCCATTTTAAAGGTTTAAGCAAAACCATCGGCAAAACGATATCGTCTTACGTGATGGGACCCGTGTCGATATTTTTTGAGGTTGAACCTGTGAACTTCACAGGCGGACCCGTAGTGGGATGGTAACGAATCGCTAAATCCCGATCACGATTTCGCCGTAATGAAAGAAGAAGAAGAAGAAGAAGAAAAAAATGCCCTTCACTGAGGAGAATTTTTAAGTTCCACTAACTTACTTAATGGTCTCCCAACCCGTGAAAAGTGTTGCATACTAAAATCCGTAGCGTTTCGGTACGCTTATTCCAGTTATCCAGTTGCTAAGGCATCCGTGATGGATTGGCAACTCTCGAACCTGTGTGCTGGGAGTCGATGATTTGTTTTTGATATAGCCGAACCAATATACACTCCGTTTCAACTGAATAAGCACAAAAATTTTCTAAGCTACTTTGTCCATTTTTTCAAAACCTTGTGCCGTAACTAACTGTTTGAGGACAGAGAATCCCTTATTGCAGCCATTGAATTGGCCTGGAGGCAAATTTCGCTAAACTACATAAATAGCCTGTACGATTCCATGCCGGATCGAATTTACGAAACTATTACGAATAAAGGCGGCAGTACCCACTACTAAAATTAATCAATAAAAAACCATTTTAAGAAAAACTTGTTTCCTTTAATCCCAATAACTTTTATTTCCAATTTCAAAATAAAATCGCATTTTTCCATATTGAATGCTTTGCAAGGCAACCAGGGAAAAAATAGCGGTACTTTTTGAATTGTTCTTTCCGATTTATTTTGTCAACATCATAAGCAAACAGTTAGCATCATCAAATGATATATTACGGCACAAGGTTTTGAAAAAAATGGACAACGTAGCTAAGAAAATGTTTGTGCTTATTCAGTTGAAGCGAAGTGTAGTTGACTTGTTTTGGCTTTTTGGGTTACGTCTACATCCTGGTACGACTTATAGAGTTCGCGGTTGTATATTTTTCCTTTAAGCTCGGTAGTTGGAGATATCACTGGCCATTGCCTTATAGACAGACCCGCCACCAGAATACGAGTACCCTCCAAGGACTTCTACAGAAGCTGCAGGTACGTTGAGATGAAACCACCTCCCGTGTAACTGCCCTGCAATAACAATCTGAACAAGATTGTTTCCGTCCTCTAAAAGTTGATTCTCAACTGCCAGTCCACGCAATATCCCTTAATTTGATCGAAGTCACGCTGCAAAAGTATGTTAACTACCTCGATTTTAAGACCTGATCTGTATGCCACCAAATCATCGGCATACGCTGTAGCATGTCTGAGTGAAAACCCCCAAATGATTCGTGTAAATGTCACCGCCCCCTGCTGTAAACCGTTTTTAATTTCAAAAACTCTGCTCGAAGTCACGTTGCCACATTTGACAACGAACTTCGTTCCCATAAGCATATTTAAATTACATATAACAAAGGTTTGTGCATCCCCCGCCTGGTCAACTTGTACAAAAGTGCCTCTAATACGGTGTCGAAAGCCTTTTTAAAATCAAACAGCAATGGTTCCTGCTTTTATTCCACTGAATGTCGGAAACCAGTTTCGACACGGCCTGAAAAGTGTCAGGCCCCGCCCTTAAACCAAACTGGTTGTCCGGAATTATGTCCTCCACCCACTTCAACGGGGTACATTGGATAGATAATATGCATTATTCAGCGCATTGTTAAACAGCGTGCTGAAAATATCTACAAACTCCAGAGGCAGTTGTCTAAATACGACGTTTGGGACACCATCTACCCCAGCCGACTTTGTATTCTTTAGTGACTCAAACATGCACAGAATATGTCATGGTTTTTATTATTGAATACAGTGAATCCGCTATTCTCAAATCGACGATTTTCAAGTTCGATGCGCAGATAGGAGTGGCTCACTAGAGCCCGATTTTCAATTTCGTGGATTGTTCACCGTATACACGGTTCTCCTGTGGGTCCTCGAAAACGAAAATACCGTCGTTTGAGGCGACACTTTCCGGAGTTATACCAGCAGTCATTTCTGTCTGTCTGTTCTCTGTTGTCTGGGAGATGCGGATACAAGGAACATAATTGTAATCCTGCCTCCGGAACAAATTATTTATCTGTAGTCCGAAACACTAACCACTGAGCCACTGCGCCTGACCATATATTCTTTCCTATGATATTTTGAAGTCTACCTACTGTAATAACACCTTTTAAAGTTATGTACATATATGTATTTTTTTTTTTTTTTGGAAATTGATAGATATACTCGTATGTACTCTTCAATATTATTATATCTTTATTAAATGGAATAAATTAATAATACAAATTTATTAATAAAATTCCACACCTAGCCGTAAACTTACGAAGTTGTAATTGTCGCTGATGAGTTTCCAAAACATTTTCTGTGGAGCAAAATTTGATCCGTCACTTTTATCGGTTTTTATACGCATTTCCTTTTTTGCTGGAAGGAAAAAGTGATAGGAGCGTAGCGATAGAATAATTGACTGTTGATTTTGAAATCAAAATTCAATAGGCTGGGAACGGCCAAATATGTCGATATCGTCCGCATAAGTTTTATCGGCTCCTGACTACATAAAATCGATGAAAAGCTGCTGAGTGTCTTGAATTTGTTCGTATTTTCTTTGCTGTTACATATCTGTTATCGATCTGCCGCACCTTTATGTGTACTGCTTAATGGCTTAAGACGTTCATACAGTTCATACCTCGATAATTCTAACAAGACCTTGGATCGCTATTATTCTAGATGAGACATATGGTGCTGATAGTCCGCTCAGTCCTCTCACTAGACATTCTTTTTTGCACCCACACTTCGTTGAGGATTTATTGCATACGCCCTACTAGAACTTCACCTCCGTATTTGAAGAGCTCCGCTGGTTAACCACCAGCCGGTGGCCTTGTTCTTCATCTTATTTTATAGCTACCTGCGCTATCGCTGCAGCTCCTACAGAAGTCATTGATCTTCTCCTTCTTCTCCCTTAACGACGGTGAGGCTATAATCAGAATTAATTGGATCATACACATAGACGCTGTTGCAAATCTCACACTAATTCCTACAATAATACAATGGGATCATAACCCTCCCACTTAACTCTTTCCCTACTGGTCTGTCTGTGGGGTTCGCCGGTTCGACCTCAGAAAATAACGGCAGACGTCCCGATTTTGAATCATTTCTTCGCTGAGGCCAATTAAATGCTGGTGTTGCTGCATTTTTGTGATTCAGGAGTTTTTAGGCCTGCCTCTCTTTCGCGTTTGTATTGGAACGTTGATTGATATCGCACAGTACCAACTGAGTCGGTCGCGCTCCATTTTCTTCGAGATGGGTTCTTCGAAGCGAAGTCTGCTTCGGATATTGGAACTTCTTATTCCATCAATCTTCGTTACTCCTGCTGACATGCGAAGCATCTTCATCTCAGCTGCCGTTACTTTGCCCTCATACTTTTTGTACGCTGTCCAACATTGTAAACTGTATGTGAGCGCCGGATGAACAACTCGGGTGCACGGTTCCGTTCAGCTTAGGTGGCATTTTTTGATCACAGAAGTTAACATGATTCCACTTCATCCACCCTAAACTTACGCTAAGCTTAATGTTGTCATCACAGTTTGCTTCGCTATTGACAGAAGTCATTAGTAAGTATTTTAATCTTTTGGCGATGCTCCCGATGATCCATAGTTCCTGCTTTATATCCAGATGTCAACTTCTATACTATGGGGTTGCATCGGTTCTTCATTGACTGGTTCTCTTCTTTGCTTATCACTTTCTCTACACGACGCGACGGTGGTCTCTGCTACATTTTAAATTATGTTACGAAACCGGTTCGAAACGGTTGGTATTTGTCTATGTGGAATGCACAGCGGATGCGCTCTTTATAGACTCAGGCAGCTAAATGCGTGTTAAGAGCTCAGTAAAGAAAAGATCGGAGTCGCCATTGCTCGTTGAATGCGATGGATGTTGATTGGTGGTTCTACCATCTATATAGCTCTAGATTGGCAGTCTTAAAAGCCTAGTTCAACAAATCACAGTGTTTCGACGGGCTGCTGCAAAGTCGGGAGCAATTGTTTGTTGTCATTTCGTGAAGGCTTTTCCTGCTTACTAATACGCCAAGTATTTGTTCCTTACTGACTCGTTGAAATCGCGGAGCACTACTTTTACGTCGTACTCCGAACAGTTTGTTCTTGAATCTTGATAGCTCATGCAGCTTCGTCGGTAGGGCGTGTGCACATGTACTTTCAGGACTTGTCGCTGATATTTGCCAATATAACACTTGTGTGCTGGCGAAACCCACAGGCAGATCAGTATTGATGCAGAGAATTGGAATGGTTATGAGCCCTTTAATCCAGATCATAAACTCGTGTTAAAGAACAAGAAGAAGAAGAATACTTGTATGTACTCGCAGTGCTTTTTAGTATTATAGACTTTCCCTTTTTTGTACATCGCCTACTTAACTGACCTAGCCTATCTAAGATGTATTCAATTATTCCAAAGGGGCCCTCTCAAAACTTGAAACATTTTGTATACGCTCTCTCTCGAGCCTATGTAGTCTATCCCTTGAATTCGATGTCAATGACATCTCCATTAATTTTATTACAAATATTCAAATTACATACATACATATGTCACCAAATCGGTGGAGATAAACATTATGTAAATACAAAGTACCTCTCGTTTGTTATACGCATCATATAGATTGGAATTCAAATGTTCAACATCTTTGCTCTGCTCTGCGTCACAAGTATCCAAATGAAAGTGATCAAATAAATAAATTAGTTGAACCAAAATTCTTCGTTGTCGGGCGGATTTTTTTTTATTTTTTTTTTGTCCTCGACTCGGCGTTGTTCTATTGGAAACGAAAATAGCTGACTCTTTCCTAAATTTAGAAATACGAGAAATTCTCGCGAGTTAATAATTTCGGAACGATGTGCTGAGAGGTGATGGAATTACTGTTTAGTGCAGTGTAATATGGTCGGAGCTTTAAATGATCATTACCGCATTTGCTTTTTCTTTGTGTTGAAACCATGCCAAGAATGATTTGGTTTTTATTAGTTAGTCGGTCGTTTGCTGGCGGAAAGGAAATATTGAATAATTGTGACTGTTTATTTATTAGTTTGTTTGCTTTCTATGTAATGTGTGACAACAGACAATTTTGTGTGAAAATAAAATGGGAATGATGTCCGGATAATGACACATTTTGCACGATTCACTTGAAGGTAATTACTCATGACAGCTGAATGCAAATGAAAGAGCGTCGGTTATTATTTAATTTTATCGTAGATGGCTTAAAAATTGCTTCGAATGAGAGAAGATTTATATTTCATTCTGACAATCGAAGTTTTGAAAAAGGAAACCTATTGTTTGACAGGGGAAAATGATTAAGTGTCTACGTGACTCTAGTTTAGCATAATTCAACAGTATGTAGGTCAAACAAGCGAGGATTTATAAAAATTTTTGCACACCATATTGTGTTGCGAAACGGTTAACCCTCTACTGCATGAATTATTATTTAAAGAGAAAAAAAATAAAATACTTTTTAAATAGCTTCTTTGGGCTGTTTTAAGACATCTTTTATTAAAAAACAAAAAAAAATCATTTGTTTAAATAATAAGAATACAGGCCAAATATGGCTTCGTGTGCATTAACGGTTGTAAAACTAGAACATTTTTGATTTCAGTTTAAGTAAATAAAATATATAAAAAAGCAGCAAAATATAAAGAAAAAAATATTTATAAACAAAACAGAACAATTCTTTTAATAAATAAATAAATGAAACAAAACATAACAATTCATTGTATGTATCATTAAAAAGTAAAATAATGGTTGAAAGTTGTGTGTTTATACGCCATGAAATTTAGAAAAGCAATTTCTCTTTTCTGGTCGAAGAAAATCTTGGGATTAGCATTTTCATGAGCTGTTGACGTAAGCCTTGTGACAACGTTACCACTGACCCCCAGATCTGGCGCTCCGTCAGGATACTTATTGCTTTGGTGTCCGTTAAATAAATCAAAATCGTAACTTAATCCCGAAATTCCACTAAGGACTTGATTTTTATAGCCCCATTTATGTGGCTTAGCTGGGTTATATTGCTTCAGTTCATGTCGGCAGTTCGTCGGCATAATTTGTTCGTCTACGGCGAGGAACTCTTCTTTTGGAATCAACAGCAAACGTTCTCTAATTTTCTCCAAAAGGGGTCTTACTTTGAAGAGTTTGTCATGTCCTTCTGTTCCCAATGGTTTGAAGTTTTGATTATCGTTGAAATGCATTGACCTTCTGAGTTTCCCACCTATTGCACGTTATTGTTTCATATGTGATTTGTTGTCCTACCGTCTTATTTCAGTAATGTCTGGACGATGGAAGTTGACAACAAGACATGAATATCACCATCCCGATGAATTGTTCCATTTCGTTCTTTGTGATATTAACTGGCTTATTTATATCATATTGACGGGCTTTTTTATTAGATTCCTCTATAATGAAGGCCAACAAATCATCATCCTGCAAATTTGAAAAGCTCTTCATAGTTGTCCTTTGTTTGTCTTGCTTTTCACGGATTTTGATTTCAACGCTGCAAGAGGCTCATCATCTGATTCTGATTCAGTTTCCTCAACCGTAACGTTGACACTTCGCGATCATTGATATGCAATTCTGTCTCCAACTCCACATCTGAATCTCCAGCCAATTCATCATCGCTTCGCGATCCGTCTCCAGGAATGGGATTAAGGATTGATGATCCTCCATAAAAACGACGGCATTCCGTTTTTCTAAGCAAAAAAATAACATACGATATAACAACGATAAAAAAAAACGAAAAAAACATTTGCACCACAACAAGAGTCTAGTGAACAAAATGTGTATATTTACAACCCCTTGCTGCATACGAAGCCAAATATGGCTTCTGCAGTTTTACCTCTCAAACGAGCAAGATAATATTTTTTTTAATAAAATTTTATTTGTGGCAAAGGGAAATAAGTATCCAATCACAAATATATTTTTTTGACCACTTAACTCACCGTACACCAAAGTTATAATTTTTTCAAATCAGAAAAATGTTCACGCTTTCGTTTTCAACTACAACCTACAGGTAGGAATATGTTTTTTGTCGCACTCGCGCGAAAAGTACCGCTGTGTGTTCTCAGAAATGCATAGAAGAGAATTGTGTTGTAAATATAAAGATCTTTTTTTTGTGAGAATGAGTAGTAAAAAAGGAAAAAAAGTGAAAAGCCATATTTGGCTTCGCATTCAGTAGAGGGTTAAAGTACATGCCATGGCTCTTATACTTTGATCTGACGTTTCCATACATAATAAATCCATTTCCATTTTTACAAAAATGAAAACAACGTAGGATAAAACAAATTGTTAGGAAAACCGAACCGGGCTTTTTCCAAGCTTAGTCGAAAAAAATGGTAAAAAAATATTTGCAAAACTGAGGAAGGAAATAACGTCAGAAAAGTTCAATTGTTACAACAATTTACAGCACTTTAAATTCAAGACTTTCTTTAAAAACTGAAGCATCTTAGGGGTATCAGTAGTTGTAGACTTGGGTGCCCGCCTGAATACTAGCATCTATCTAAACCCTGTGGAAATATACTTGAAACCCCTGTATCCATCATCTCTGACAATTTTTGAATGGTTGAAAGAACAAGTGTGACTGCTTTCGCGTGAAGTGAAGGTGGTAGCCGCTGTTTCACGGTATGCCGTATGCCACAACTCATTAGACTGCTTTTTTTCTTTGGTTCTGGTCTATTTTCCACTCATTATTCTCGAAAAAAAACTTTCCTCTACTGTGACTCAAAAATAGACCAGCGTCTTCTCATGCAAGCACACTACACACTCTGCACTTGAAGCCAAAAGTTTAGCTCAGCCTGAATTAGGGTTGATTGTTTAAAAAATTCAAATAGCATTTTTAATGTAAATCACAGGAAAGATATATTTAGAATTTGAGATCTTCGCTGAACTAAGCAACTTACAACTCACCACATCAGCACCAAAAACCTGCCACCTGATACGAGCATCGCTTTCTCCACAGAGATTGATCTCAATTAGATTCCTAACAAAGTTTCTTACCGATAAATATTCTGTTGAGATATAATCGCTTCTAGGTTTCCCGGAAAATGTGCAATATAAGCCGATTTCTCGTACTGATCTCTCACAGTTACAAAACAAAACTAAAGTCATTTGTATGGCGCTGCTGATATGTATGCTGACAAATATCATTCCGTATTTAATGAAACCTTTCGTTCCTAACTGAGCGAAGAGCATCAAACAAAAAAAAAATTGCATTGTGCTACTTTTTTTTTTATTGTAGTATCTACTCGCAGGAAAGACGAACTGCTACAACCCTTAGCTAGTGCCTGAGATACTTTCAGAAAAGTGTTGCTTCCACTCTTAAATTGTTGTCAATGGTATTTTTCCGGAATGATGTCTCTCGGAATTGAGTTCCTAAGTTTGATGCATTTCTGAGGAAATTATTTCGTTTAATTCCTCCGAACGGTGCAAGGAAATAAGTCCACGGGAACTAAGTCCACTGAGGGACTTAGTTCCGATTAAGTGGGAAATAAAACCACTTTCGCGAAGTGGTCTTAGTTCCCATGTGAAGTGGGAACTAAGTCCTTTTTTTATGGGAACTTAGTACACATTCAAAAATAAGAAGAGGGAACTACATCCAACATTTAGAATTAGACAATAAACTGTAAAGTGCAGTTAGTTATTACACTCTTTAAGCAAAATCTTAAGCTTATCATGGTGACATAAAGCCACAGTTTCAAAACCGCTCCTCGCACCTACTCCAAATCCAACAGTGACCCCAAGCAGGGGGATTGCAGGGGGGCAGCATGCCCCCCCCCCCCCCCCATATGCATTACACTATTTATGGAATCTACATACTTGCGATTTCGTAACTAATCTCATAAACAGTACAATGCATTTCGGGGGTCATACTGCCCCCCTGCAACCCCCCTGCTTGGGGTCACTGTTTGATTTGGAGTAGGTGCGAGGTCACGGTACCTATATTACTCTGTCTCAGTTAGAAGTTAATTTCTATTTTGTTAATAAAAATTGCAAAGTACCTACTTGACTCTTTAATTTTATTTTGTTCTTAGTCGACAGTGAGAATTTACTTCACATTAAAAGGGAACTAAAACCACTCAGAGTTTTGGGAATTTATTTCCCACCTTACATGGGAACTAAGTCCACTTCGCGAAAGTGGTTTTATTTCCCACTAAGTGGGAACTAAGTCCCTCAGTGGACTTAGTTCCCGTGGACTTATTTCCCTGCACCCCTCCGAACATCTACCATGGTAACATCTATAGAATGTATAAAGGTCAGCGACGATTCTTCGTTGAGCCAATATTTGGAGATTTGATGTCAATTCTGCGCCATCAAGAAGACGTCTAGAAGCCAAACTCCAGGTGTGAAAGCAGCTCTCAATCCCTGGCCTATATCGTGCTTTAGAAAGGAGGAGGAGGATGAGTTTCTGTGAAGTAAACTTCTATGCTTTGCAAAGATAACTCAATTTTATTAAAGAAAACTTTACAATATTGGATACGTGATTATGCCAAGTTATACCAGAGTTCACTATAAGATCAAAAAGATGCATGATCTCATTAGGAATAATAGTGTGGTCATTCACGCTTTCGAGAAAATTCGTCCATTGCGTTGTTTTTGCATTGAACGCAATCACATTGGCTCTACACCACATGAGTATTTTATCCAGATCTTCGTTTGGAGGGATGATTTGTTCGTATCTTTAACGATAAGCAGTGCCTGCATTTACAGGCTCGTTATTTAAGAACGAATATAAATGAGTGCTGTCGTCCCCAACTATACATTTTATTACATGTCGACTGCAGAAGGTCTTTAATGCGGATAAGAAACAAGGTTGGAGAAAGTAACTTTCGGTACCTCTGCATTAATCGCAAAGTAGTCCGAAGACACACCTTTAATCATAGAGACAAATTAAAAAAAAATGAAAAACTGATTCCTATCGGATAGACTGAACAAATGAGTCTTAGTAATGGGTAAATATTAGTTTAGTTAAAAGTAAGTAAGAAAGTTCTGAAACTTCTTCTTTAAAAGCTTCTCTTCTAACGAAGAAATCACATATGTATATCAAAACTACTTACAAAATTGAAGTCATTAAGGCATCTTGAGGTATAGGTTCCTTTTCGGCACATAATGTGGTTGCACTGCTGTATCACGCCATAAACAGTTGATGTACTAGCTTCAGCTCCAGTTTCTGCCTTAATTTTACTTAGGGAAAGTCTTGAATTCGAAGCAGCTCTTAGTATCGCCGTCGATCCTGACTTGTTGTTGCTCTGATTATTCATCATTTTCATTTGTTTTCATAGTTCTTAGGGTCCTCAAGATATATGTGAACAACAGTTGGTCCTCTTCTAATCTTACCGGCTATAAAACGGATAGATTTGCCTTGCTCCTTGTAAGCTCGAATTTGGCCTATTTCCTCCTTGGTTAATGAATTTCTTTCAGTTATCACATACAAATTAAATGTATCTGCCTAATCCCAAATTTTTTATACAACATAAACATTAATTACCTAAAAACAGCTTTGTTTTTAGGTAATTCATCAGGCCAGTTAAGTTGTTTGATTGCATGCCTAGTCAAATTTTTGAACCGCTCGGTTCTGTTTGTATGTGAGCCGTGTTCTATAAAGGACATAACTAAAGAGCTAAACAAAGTGTATGAATTTTAAAAAAAAAAAATCATTTAAAAAATCTTAGCAAGATCTTTGCATTTGAGATATAATGATAATCGAAATGCGAATTAAAAGAGAACCTTAATTCGCCAAGTTGTTCAATTGAGTGAATCAATAGATGAGTAACATGGCTGAGTGTAGGTGACCCATTAAGTGTCGACTTCGAAAGTCGCTTTGCCGATCATTTAATACCCGGATACTTTCCAAATATGTTACCACATCCACATTTATTGCTGTAGAGGCTGTTAGAATGGGAAAGTTGTAAAGCCAATCCAACCGAAGAAATGGTCAAAAGTTTGAACGAGTTCAAAAAGATTCAAAATGTTTGGTTTACAAAAAAAGAATTTTATGCTTAAAAAAATGTTATGCTCCAGTGAAAATTTGTCAAGTTTAATATTAGTAAAAAAAACTATAGCGTTATTTTTATATTTTATGTTCTTACAGCCATATTAATAGAAAAACTCTATCCGCTCCTTAACACACGAATTAGCTGGCACACGGATAGCGAACTTGTCCATAGGATAACTTTTCTGACTAATAAAAATATTTGTCCACTGTGTTAGCTGTTTGCTCTTTATCACCTACAATACGGCAGCACTTAACCAAATAATATTCAAAAATCGAGTGTATCTGTCATATTTCATCAATTGACACTCATTTCTGTGATGGAATACACAATACGATGGGACTACTATGGAGTCAACGCATTATGAAAGAGTAATATGCCAAAATGGGTGACAGTAATCTCTCTCATCCTCTCAATGTTTCTACACATACATGCGCATCCTCTCAATTTGTGAATGCATGAACTACAATCTGAGAATGTGTGAAGTTATCCGCTCCTTATACGCCGAATTCGGTGAGTTAACTTATCCACTCGTTATCACTTGTCAGTGAAAGCTAACACACGTTTATTAATCAAAATTAAGAGTTAACACGTGTGATAGTGCTAACTCGCCGCTATCCGTTGTTTATTAATACGGGGGTTAATATATAAAAGAAAGTGACGTTAGTTACTACGCTTATAACTCAAGAACGCCTGGACCGATTTCGATGAATCGCACCAATTCGGACTGCTCTCCGGCCAAACAAGAAGTATACCAAAGATAATCGAAAATTCCCTAAAAAAAAAATATGGAGCAAATTCATTTTCCCATACATTTTGTATGGAGCGATTTTACGACGATTTACGACTTCATGATAGATGACGTTTACGTTACGTTGTGACAATTTCGATGACGCATCAACTTCTGATAGCTGATTCATGTGCACAGTCGTTCCATCGCATACTATTGTGCTGTGTGCGTTGCAATTTATCAGCATTTTTTCAAGTTTTATCAAATTTTTATCAGCTTTCGACAGCTATTGTAATTCAATTTAATTTAATACATTGTTTTGAAACGATTTTTTTGCGAAAATTACCAGCGAAAAGTCAATTTATAGAGGTGCGTTTAGTTTAATTAAGTGCACATTATGAATGGTTATGTTCTTTGTGATTGCGCATCGACAATTAATCCAAACGTTAATTTGGAAGGTGCAATTAATTTTTAGGTGGGTTACTTTTAAAATCCATTCGAAAATACCCAAGAAAATCAAAAAGTCCCAAAAAAAAAAGATTATGAAGAAAAACTTTTGACAACTGATTGAATTGCACAGTTCTTCCATCGCATACTATTGTGCTGCGCGTTGCGATTTATCAGAATTTTTTCAAGTTTTATCAAAATTATTATTATGTATTTATTATTATTTATTATTATTATTTTTTTTTTTTATAAAGCTGAAAAGTTTGTTTGGTTTGTGTTGGATAGTTCATTTGGCGAGGAAGGCTTTAGGCTTTATACCATCAAGCTGTGCCCAGTAGGAGCGAATCATTGGAAAATGTTGCAAAACGGGAAAATTAAATTTTTGAGAGTTTCCGCTGCGTGTGCTGCGTAAACTGTTTAAGTTACGTAAAAATCATATATGATGAAATTGTTCCTCTTTAAAAATTCTAAAAAAAAGTGCGCTACGGTATATGTTTATCTTTTAAGATTGACTCACTATAACCTCTTTTATGGAAATCAAATTTGTTCCAAATTATTGCATTATTTGCGAAGGACTTTTATCAACATAATATTAATTCTTATCCAAATAAATATCTTATTAATCACAAGTATTTAATTGTAAACAAAATTGTCCTTGACATCACTTGCTTTCAATCAACATCTTAGGATATATTTAGTATTTTTTTTTAGTATTTATTTATTTCATATCACAATTTTAAAATAACTCCGCAACAAAATAGGCATGTTCGGGTTCACGCGAGTTACATATTTGTATGGTGACCTCCATCAATAAACATGTAGGACAACAACCTTAAGGTGTTGCTATAAGTTGACTCAACATAAGTCATACTATACATGCAGAGCAAAAACCTTAGGTCGTTCAGCAATTAAGCTTATTGAATGGAAAAAAAGATAATAAAGTCAGTCAGAACTAGACACTTAAACCGAATACTTGACATTTTATTTAACTGGTGCAGTCGTACGGATTTTGTTTTTTTTTTTTGTTTTTGATAGAAAAAAAATAAAGAAGACATCGAACCAAAGTGATTATTGCAGACTAAAAATCAGTCGCAGCATACGGAGCATTAGTGAAAACATAAAATAAAAATAGAATTCAAGTGATTGTTGCAGACTAGAAATCAGTCGCAACATACGGAAAATAAAGATAGTGTCTGTTAGAAGTGCTGTGTAGAAACGCCAAAATTTCGCGACAAGTACTCCACGATTCCAGAAGGAACTTACCAGCAGAAGAAATCGAAATGACAACCGATTCAAACACCATATTGGCTACAATGGCACAAATTCTCGCAAGACTAGAGGCTAATACGCAACAGGCTAATAGCCGAGCCCTAGTTCTAATGAGAGAGATTTCTTACATAAAAGAATTCTCAGGAAATAAGGAAGACCTGACTCAGTTCATAAATGTGGTGGACAACCACATCAACCTTACACCGGAGGATAGAAGAGCCGCTACCTGGACCGCGATAGCGCAATGCAAAGTCATTGGAAGAGCAAAGGAGCTACTACTGAGCAACGCAGCTACAACATGGGACGAAGCAAGGAATCTTCTAGGGTTGACTTTCAGACCCGTCATCGACCAAGGGGAAGTTACAAGAAGGATTAATAATCTAAGAGTAAGCTCAGTTTTGGATCTAAGCAATAAAATTGAGTTCCTACTAACCGATATTCATACTTTAGTAATGTATGAAAACAAACAGGATAGTCTTAAGTCTCTTTTGTATAATCTAGTAGTGAGTAAGATAAGAGAAGTAGCAACTGGAAATTTAGCCAGAGAACTTAGGGACGAATATGAACTACATAGAATAAAAACAATATTGTATTCATATGTAGGGTTTGATGAAGGGAACATTCTTACAGACCGAAGCATTAATCGGGCATATACAAATTACAGAAATAAAGAAAGAAATGATATTCCTAATAACCAACTACGACGAAATACTAACTTCAATAATTCTGAACAGGCCCATGACGAAAGACAATACACTAACTACAATTATCGACGACAGATAAACCAACAACGGCAAAATTTGAATTTTAATAGTCCTGGACGAACTAACCAAGAAAGGCAAAATAGTAATTACAATAACCCTGGACAGCGACTAACTACTAACGCCAATAACTCTGAACAGACAAACCAGCAGCGACGAGGTACTAACAACTATAGTTATAGTAACCCCAGGCAATCACAAAATAGGCAAAACAATGAACCAATGGATATCGATAACATAGCTCACATAAGCTCAGAACAATACCGGAATAATTCCGAGGAACAAGTTAACATTCCAGAAGAATCTCATTCAATAGAAGCTCCGGTTTTTTCTGAATCCAGCCTCAATGGTAGAAAGACACAAATAGGATTCTCTGTAGGAAATGAAAGACATATATGTCTAATAGATACAGGATCTACAATGACTATAGTTAATACAAGCAAAATAGATTATAGTGCATATAAAATTCTTAACGAAGTCACAATAAAACTTTCGACAGTAAATAATCAGACGGCCCAAAAACTAAAGGTCTATCAAGTCCCAGTCCCTACGGAATTTGGATACAGATCTAATGTATTTATCCAAGCATATGGCAAGGCGTTAGGGGAAAAATCATATAGTCTTTTGTTAGGTATGGATGTCATAGGTAATTTGGTAGAGAGCATAAATATAAAAAAAAGAGAAGTGTTGTTACAAAATAGGACCATAATTCCAATTATTTTCGAGGTTGAACCATACATAGAATGTTACGGATTTAAAATCTTTTGAAAAACAGGAAATTCAAGAGCTGTTGCAAAAATATAAAAGCCTCCTGTACAAAGATGGAGATCAACTAACGAACTCAGAAAGCATAGTACATAAAATAAAATTAACCACAGATCAACAAATAAATTCCAGACTGTACCGTCTCCCTCGGAAACATGAGGAAGAGGTCAGGAAACAAATTAACGATATGGAAAGGCAGGGCATAATTCGAAAATCAAACAGTCGATACGCCTCAAAAATCGTAGTTGTGGCCAAGAAACCTGACAGTGGAGGAAAGACTAAATTTAGAGTATGTGTTGATTATCGAGCACTTAATGATATGACGGTGGATGATAAATACCCACTTCCAAATATAGACAGTATCTTGGACAAGTTAGGAAGGTCACAGTATTTTTCTACCCTTGATTTAGCCAAGGGATACCATCAAATAAAGGTACATCCTGAAGATATACATAAGACTGCATTTGTTACGCCAAATGGTCTATATGAATATACCAGAATGCCTTTCGGGCTTAAAAATGCCCCAGCGACGTTTCAACGTCTAATGAATGATATTCTCAGAGAATACATAGGACAAATTTGTACAGTATATCTAGATGATATATTAATCTTTTCCACGTCCCTAGAAGAGCACATATCATCATTAAATAAAATATTTCAAAGATTAGCGGATCATAATCTTAAAATACAACTAAGTAAATGTTCTTTTCTTAAGAACAACACAGAATACCTAGGCCATATACTCACTTCGGAAGGAATGAAACCAAATCCGAATAAAGTAGAAGTAATTCAGGAGTATTCTTTACCCTTGACGATAACACAATTGAAAGGATTTCTAGGTAGCACTGGGTATTATAGGAAATTTATTAGAGCCTACGCTAGAATAGCATACCCGATGGTAAAATACTTAAAAAAGAATATGAAAATCAATAGCAATGACCCTGAATATATTCAAGCCTTTGAAAGATTAAAAGAAACCCTGATTAAGCATCCCATACTTAAATTTCCAGACTTCAATAAACAGTTTTCACTCTTCACTGATGCAAGTAATTTTGCTTTGGGAGCTGTACTTACTCAAGAAGGACAGCCAGTATGCTACGCCTCTCGAACATTAAATGACCATGAAAACGACTATTCAGTAACAGACAAAGAATTTTTAGCAGTGGTTTGGGCTACATCATATTTTAGACCATATCTTTGGGGGCAAAAATTCAAAATAATCACCGATCATATGCCCATAAAATATTTAACTAAAAAATATAATGGAAACGAGTTCAGTCAACGAGTTCAAAGAGGACTTCTTAAATTACAGGAATTCGAGTTTGACATTGAGTATATAAAAGGCAAGGAGAATGAAATGCAGATTTCCTAAGCAGAATTCCAAACGAAATAAACGAAACATCAGAAACTGCACACTCAGTGGACGAACAATTGTTAGATCATATATCAATCAAAGAGGGAATTGTAAATACATATCAGACTCAGTTAATACTGACCTACTCAATCCAAAATGAAATAAAAACGCTGTATGGTAAAAGAATTATTGAGGTCGACATGACGAAAGATAGCAAACACTGGAGGGATCTGTTTAGTAGAACAATTATTGCTGGGACAACAGGTATTTACTCCGAAGTAGAAGATAGGGAATATAATAAAGTACAAAAAGTACTAATTGAAATGTATGGACATAATAAAGAAGTTAAATTTTATAAGCTTACACAGAGGGCAAGAGATTTAGAAAAAGCTGAAGATGTTCATAGACAAATATCTCTTTATCACACCGAACAAAGTAACCACTCAGGAGTAATAGAAACATACTATCAATTAAAATATAAAATATACTTTCCAAAACTGATAACAGAAATTTCAAGAGTAATAGGAAATTGCCAGACTTGTCAGGAGGCGAAATACGACAGGAAACCGATTAGACCTAAATTCAAGCTAACTGAAACTCCGAACAGGCTAAACGAAATATTGCACATGGACATCTATCATTTTAATAAGTTAATATATCTGACATTTATAGACAAATTTACTAAAAAGGCTTACGGATATAGTCTGACTAGCAAAAATTGGACAAGTAAGTTAGAATGCATAGATGAACAATTAACAAAATTCGGAAAACCAAGAAAAATAGTTTCTGACAATGAATTCAATTCAGAAAACATAAAAGAACACTTCAGGAAAGAGGGAATAGAAATGCATATGACAAAGGCCAACTCTCATACAGGTAATTCAGATATAGAAAAATTTCACTCGACCTTACTTGAAATTTTACTAACCATAAAAGACGCAGACATTTCAACCAATAGGAAAATATATAAGGCTATTCAAATATACAACGATAGATACCACTCAACATTAGGTATGACCCCAAATCAGGCTGAGGGAGAAAATCCCGTAAACTTGCAGAACAAAATAGAAGAGAAAAAGAAAAAAATAATAAATGAAAGAAATACTTCACGGGAAAATTATGTAGAAAAACGCAATGAGGGTTATATAAGAAATTACAAACACTTAAGACATAAGAATGACACATATTACAGAAAACATAATAAAAAAAATGTACATTCCACAAATACTAAAAGACCAAATCAATTTGCAGATAGAAATAAATAACTTACAATATGAACATTTATTTAAAAGAACTAAATTTAAGCCGATCAGGTAGTACACAAAATGCATGTATTTATTATATGCAGCTACAATACAGAAAAACAAGTAATTAAAATTGATGATACTCGTAATACTGTAATATGCAAAAATTTGGAAAAAGAAACTGTAATTAATCAATGCGACGATAGACAATTAAAACTAACTAACTGTTCTATTAATATACTAAATGTCACTATTGTATTCAATAGATTTTATTCAAAGATTTCATTATGAAGATGAAGAAAAAATAAATGTAACGGAAAAATTAAACTATAAAGAAATTGCTGAAATACAGCAGATTGAAAATTTAAAACATATTGAAGAACTAAAATATCATAGAATTATTAACTACGCTAGTAACATAACGATGTTTGTAATACTCATTGTAGTTATAACTGTAATTGTTTGCATAGCTAAAACAAATCGTAAACTAAAAATGAAAATTAATAATGTTACTAAGCCAGAACCAAAAATTCAAAAAATAGAGATTCCAACGATTCAGGAGAATCTTAAAACTAAGGATGGAGAAGTTACATATTTGTATGGTGACCTCAATCAATAAACATGTAGGACAACAACCTTAAGGTGTTGCTATAAGTTGACTCAACATAAGTCATACTATACATGCAGAGCAACAACCTTAGGTCGTTCCTCCATTTAAGCCAGCATGTTTGCTTATTAATTTGTAGATATAGTACAACGGATGCAAATATCAATTGCATTTCCGCTAAGACTCAAAATTGCAATAAATACACTGTAGTAATATGATTAATCAGCAATTAAGCTTATTGAATGGAAAAAAAGATAATAAAGTCAGTCAGAACTAGACACTTAAACCGAACACTTGACATTTTATTTAACTCGCGCGCACGACGCGCAAGACGCTTTCCGGCTGGGGAGAGAAAGGTTGTTTTTTTCCAATATTTTTACAACAGGACTTACCGCGGTTGGTCTTGAATGTCGTCTTATATTTCAGCAACATTGCTTTTGTTTTCGTATGGTTATTTTAAGTTTTTGTTCTTATTAATAAAGACTTCGAGCGAAGCCGGGGTGGTCAGCTAGTATGTATATAAATGAAGTTTGACAATTCAGATTTTATGTCTTAAGAACAATATCGTCTTAATGACGTTCATTCCTATCAACACAGTCTTAATCGGTTCGGACTCTTAAATTCACGCGAGATCAAAGCATTGGTCTAACGGCAGCAACTTCAAGGTGGATATTTTCTCGTATGAATTGTTCGGGGATTGTTGGTGTAAACCATCGACTTAAGATATTCCCATAAAAAGAAGTCGCACGGTGTAAGGTCCGGTAACCAATGTGCACAGAGTGTGTCTCTATACTTGCTGATTGATTTATTGCGACAAATTATCCTCAGTTTCTCCATTGAAACTCCAGGTGTGTGTGGACTGACCCCATCTTGCTAAAATTGTGTTCTGTTGTTGAACACGAGAAACAGCTGCAGTTGCGCTACCAGAATCTTCGATCATTCGGCAATACATCTCAGCACTGACTGTCTCTCGCTGGTTAAAAAAAATGGCTAATAACCCCTCACGTACAAATTGCTCACCGCTCTCTTGTTTTTGGAGAGTGCAAACATTTTGATGGTGTTCTTTAGGGTTGTTTGGTAGGCACCAGTATCTCATATTCTGTTTATAAACATAGTTTCATTAGTAAAGAATATGTTTCCAAGCGTTCGTGCTTTTCGTTAGACCATCGTTCTCGCTAAGGTTTCCCGTAATAGTCATTTTCGTTAATAAACTGCATGATTTGCATTTGGGTGAAACTTAAGTTTCTTTTTCAAAATAACGTTAGCTATTGATTTTCTTTATTCCAGTACAGATCGCAATCTTCCTAATTGATTTACGCGGGTTGCGCATAATTCTGAGTCGAACTTGAGCCGCATGTTCTGGTGTTGCTGCTGACGTTGATGGTCCCGGAGGATATTCGTTGTCCCTTCTTGTCTAAACTTTTGAACCCACGACCAGATAAGTTGCGTGCTCGACCCATCACTTTTACTTTTTTTTTCTTGCTTTAGTTTTTGTGCAAAAAAAGGAAATCCAAAATCCAGAGCACTCAGACTTGGTAACGGTCCATTGTACTCCCAGGCAGAAATCCTCTTTTTTTGGTAAATCTAATGTCTTTATTGAAGTGAAAGTCATCTATATACAAGATTGTTTTTTACATGAATATGGCAGTCATGACAAATACCTAATACAAGTCTTATTCTATGTCCATTAAGGTAATACTACTAATTTTAGTTGTTAGTTGCGTATTATAATGTGCCTTATCACACTGTAGAGGTTGGAGAAACAAGATGTTATTCGTGTCTCCCCTTTATTGGGTGGCGTATGTTGTTGTTCCCAATGGAGATTGAACCTGAACTCAGCCGAACAACTGAACAACCAACACTTACTCTTCGAATATTAAAATGAGTGCAAAAGAACGAGGCGCACGAACCGATGAATAACCGCACTTTAAATATTGCTCAAACGCGAACGCGCGAAGCGCTCCCTACCATTGTACTCATTGCGACTGGAAAATCCGCAAATCACACGCGTCAGACGATGCCACTCTCAATCACCTAACCCTATTAGTTTACGAACAATTACAATTTAATCAATTTGGCGTTTCATCTAGATGTGGTGGTTGGTATCATCAGTGGATTACCACAAAACACATTAATGCGTTATCTGTCACTTATCTACTTACATAAAATTACAACCTTTAGTTTGCTATTATTCATGAGTGGCACTCGCATCGACTTCAGATTAAAAGACTTTCCATTCTGGGTATCTGTGTTAATGACAACCCACGTTGGAATAACCATTTATTCAAGGTCGCGGAGCACTCTGCAACATGTCTATGGTTCCTATTCCGGGGATTTAAACACTTTACCCTGTCAGATCTATCGCAGTCATTTGATCCGCTACAACATTTCCTCTTTTCCTTCATTTTATCGTAACTTCCATCAAAAATACCCAAGTTAATTGCCTGCCGCCCCTTCAGTATTTTTTCGCAATACTTGTATCTTCGTGAATCTTCATCACTTTACCTTCAAACATTACCGCGACTGCGTAAAGTAAATAAACTCTTTTTACGTCGCATCACACGCAAGTTGAATACGTTGCAACATTCTGTGTTTGATCTTCATTTCAACTCACAACTGTTTAAAATCGCCGTACCAGTTTTCCTCACTACTTTTTACCACTCGTGCGCTTAAAGGCTTTTTCTGATCTAATTTAAAAATTTCCCAAACTGAATATGAAGCCAAAACACTTATTTTTTCGGGCGTTCTTAGTCTGGCACAATTTTTAAACACTCAAGATTGATTTCTGTCATAAATTCTGAGATATTTTCTAAAAAGTCAACAAAAAAATCTCATTTTCAGAAACAGGACGATTTGTTCAGATAATTTTCCAAGACACAGTCGTCATAAGACGTGTGCATGTTTTTTTAGTTTTAAGCTAGAAAAGAAAATGTGTTGGCACATATGCCAACACATTTTGGTTTTTAGCTCAAAACTAAAAAACATGCACACTTCAGAAGTAGATAATAATTTAAAAATAATTAAAAAAAATCTTAAAGTTTAAGCAAATTTAAAAATAAATCGATATACGCTGAGTACTTAAGTTAATAAAAAAAAATAAATGTTACGTGAAAAATCGCTAAATACACATCAGTCATCACAAATACATCTCTGCGATTATTTATAAGCAAATGCAACAATTAGACCAAATTCTACTTAAGTTAATTAGACGCCAACCGTGGAGAAACAAGTAGCTATCCAATGCGCAAACAATTGATCCATTTCCATCTCTCTAATTTTGTATGAAATGTTTGAAAGAGTGAAAACTGTTAAAAAAAATATTATAAAAGGTATACAGTCTGCTTGGATACCCTATTCCTATTCATGTCTTCCTTGCCAAAGATATTTATAAGTATGGTTAATTTGTAAAGAGGGATATTGCTACATATTTTGTTATAAATAACTTTTCTTTTTACAAATATAGTAACTTTTAGTGTCCTACGATCAGTTTTAACTTATGTTACAAACAATCACTCCAATTGCGAGTGCCAATCGACAATTGATAATTGACTATTTTCAATGAGTGCTATTGTGAACGATCGATACTAAAGGATTTTGACAATCGCAGTCAATTGAAAAAATGCGATTCACAAGAATATCAATGAAAATGATTCGTTCACAATATCACACATTGAAAATAGTTAATTATCAATTGTCGATTGACGCTCGCAATAGGGGTGAATGATTCAAAATTATAATATCCTTAGAACAGAGTATAAAAATGCATGTTGGTATATTACTGTTTTATGTTAATAGATTTTGAAACCACTGAACCGGTTGAGCTCAGGCAATCTTCGGTAGTGACCCAAGAGTGTTTCTGTGAAGTTTGGTCAAAATCGGTACAGCAGTTTGTCTAAAGCCTTTACCGCGATGCATTTCAGAATGCAGATAATAAAGGAGGAAGGATCAGAATTATATTCCTTGTGTCCGAATCTCCCAGACAACAGAACAGAACAGACAGACAGTACTGAAAAGTCCAGAAAGTGTCGCCTCAAACTACGGGTTTTTCGTGGTTGAGGACCCTCAGGAGAAGGTGGATTTGCTAGTCGCTTGTTTCGAGGTCGTGTACTACTTACTTACTTACTTACTTAACGGGCTCCCGACTCTTGAAGAGTCTCTGCCTGAGACACAGCAGCCTTCCATCCACTACGATCCCGGGCACGCTGCTTCCAGTTGTCCAGACCAAGCGCTCTGGCATCCGCGATGGCTTGGTCTTTGAAACGGAGGTTCGGTCTTCCTTGTCTTCTCGAACCTGTGGGTTGTGATTCGAAGATCCTCTTAGCTGGAGCATTATTGTCCATTCGCTCGGTGTGGCCGAGCCAATGTAGTCGACGTATTTTGGCTTTTTGGAGTACATGCACATCTTGGTACACCTCATAGAGTTCACGGTTGTAACTTCTCCTCCACTCGCCCTCCTCGCACAAAGGACCAAAAATCCGCCGAAGAATTTTTCTTTCGAAGGAGCCCAGTGTCAGCTCTCCCTTCCTGCTTATCGTCCAGCACTCGGCGCCATAAAGCAGAACTGCCAATATAAGGGTTTTGTAAAGCTAACATTTCGTCCTCCGAGTTAGAAGTTTAGCAGCGGTAATTCTTCGCCGGATCTCCACTAAGGTGTCATTCGTGGAGTTCATGTTTACTCCGAGGTAGATGAACTCCTTAACTACCTCGAAATTGTTGCTATCAATAGTGACGTTTTGTCCTAGGCGGCGGACAGATGTTTGTTTGTTTGTTGATAGCATGTATTTAGTCTTGTCCTCATTTACTACAAGGCCAACAGATTTCGCCTGTTCTTCAATCGCCGTGAAAGATTCTATAGCGGAGCGCTGTGATCGGCCGATGATGTCAATATCATCCGCATAACACAGCAGCTGAACGGACCTGTTGACGATAGTGCCTTCCGTGTTGACACCTGCCCTGCGCACTATCTGCTCCAGTACGAGATTGAAGAAATCGCATCATAGCGCGTCCCCTTGCCGAAATCCGGTGCATGTTTGAAATAGTTCGGAGGAACTATTTCCAAACTGCACGTTGCACCGCGTGTTTTCCAGAGTCACGCGACACATCTGAATCAGTTTTGCCGGGATTTCGAATTCTGCCATCGTCATATAGAGCTCCTGACGATGTGTACTATCATACGCGGCTTTGAAGTCCATGAATAGGTGGTGTGTCTCGACTTGAAATTCGTTGGTCTTTTCCAGGACTTGCCTCAGTGTGAAAATTTGGTCTGTAGTCGATCTGCCTGGCCGGAAGCCACACTGGTACGTGCCGATAAGTGTGTTGGTAAACGGTTTAAGACGTTCACACAGTACGTTGGATAGGATCTTATATGCGACATTAAGCAGGGATATGCCTCGATAGTTCTTGCAAGAGGTCGTGTACACGGTGAACAATCCTGTTAGTGGTAACAACGAAATTAAGAATAGGGCTCTTGTGAATCATCCTATCTGCGCACCGAACTTGTGAATAGGTGATCTGAGAATAGCGGTTTCACTGTATTCAATGATGAAAACCATGCAATGTTCTGTGCATGTTTGAGTCACTAAAGAATAAAAAGTCGGCTGGGGTAGGTGGTGTCCCAAACGTCGTATTTAGACAACTGCTTCTTTAGGCTATAGATATTTTCACCACACTGTTTAACAATGCGCTGAATAATGCACATTATCCAACCAATGCACTGGAAGGTAGCTGTGGTACACCCTATCCCGAACAAGGGTAAACATAGGAAGAACCCTGCCAATCTTCGGTCGATTAGTCTGCCTCCGAATATTAGCAAGGTCTTTGCAAAAGTTGTCCCCCTGTTGAACTCGCCCGACGACATAATTCCGGACAAACAGTTTGTTTTAAGGGCGGGCTTGACAATTTTCATGCCGTGTTGAAACTGGTTTCCGACATTCAGTGGAATAAATGCGGAAACCATTGCTGTTTGATTTTGAAAAGGCTTTCTACGACGTATGGTTAGAGGCACTTTTGTACAAGCTGACCAGGCGCTGGATGCTAGTAATGTATAAGTGTATACTAAAGCGTAGGAGGAAAAACGTTTTCAACCGAAAATTTCAACACTTTTACTACTTAAATTTTTGTTGTTGACTTTAATGCACTTATTTAATAAAAAAAAAAATTAATAAATATAAGTCATTAACAGCCTTATAAGTAGCTTCTCCAACCATTTGCATTTTCAAAGCTTAATTCTTGCCACGAATGGATGGCACTTACAATTTAAAATTTTGGCAAATTTCAAGAAACTTCTCATGACATTTTATGATCTTATATGCAGTTTATTTCCCGTAGTAAACAACCTTGATGATCGTTTCAATAAAATGACAGAAATTCTAGTGGAGCGAATAACACAGGAAATGTCTAAGGTACGAAATGACCTCTTACTCAAAATCGAAAATATTGAGATGAACTGGTCCGCAAAGTTCGAAAGTCTGAAAAATACTGTGACTGACATAGTTGACCGTATTGGAAAAATTGAAGCTGAGGAAGCTGAAAATTCGCCTGAGGTGAAAGAAGAGTTTCGTTCACTGCAACTGCAGATAGATGCATTAGAACGACAAAATGTTGCTGCCGACGCGGTAATGTTTGGTATCCCTGAATTGCCTGAAGAAAACCTAAAACATATGTTTAACCACTTATGTCATATAATTGATCTCAAGGCTCCATCACTGAAACAAATATTCCGTGCAAAACATAACAACAACACCTCTCTCAGACCATCACCATCACCAGTCATTTTGAAGTTTAATTCATCGCAAGAGAGAAACTCTTTTCTTCGATCAGCTGCTTTCCACCGCAAAATCCATAAACATCTCTCGCTCAGTGACATCGGCTTGGATTCAAACGGGAACAGTCAATGCAAAATTTACGTTCACGAGAGTCTAACAAAAAGAAATCGTGCTCTCTTACAGCAAGCGGTACGTATGAAACGTCAAAATCAGCTGTCCTCCGTGTATGTTAAATTTGCATCTGTGTTCGTCAAGTTTGCTGCTGAAGACAAAAGTATTCTTGTTGAAAGCTCCGATTGTTTGAGTGCTGCCACTGCCACGATGACATCTATACCAGCAAATTAAAGTGTTGCCACTTAGTTCTTTTTTGGAATCATTTTTCTTTTTATTATCGTTTTATTTTTCTAACTTTTTCTTTTTCTTTTCTTCTTTTTTTTTGTTTGTTTCTTTACTTTGTGAGTGTAAATGGCCAAATCAAATTTTCCTAAATGTAGTTCACCCAATTTTTATATAACTGCTTGCGTTTCTACTTCTTCTTATTTCCCTTTAAACATGTTACCAAATAAATATGATAAACCCTTGCGGGTTGGACAGACAAAGGGGTTGCACGGATAGTGGCAGGAATCGAACTCTACGCAATATGATACGGGTACTGAATGCACAACACAATGGTTTGCATATTGTCCATATCAATGCACAAAGTCTATATCCAAAAATTGATGAGTTTCGGTACTTGTTTGTGGGTTCGAATGTTGATATTATTTGTGTAACAGAAACTTGGTTTTTTCCCAACATTCGTGACAAAATGTACGGCCTAGTTGGTTTCAGGCTTCACCGGGGCGATAGATACTCTCGTGTGGGTGGTGGCGTAGCAATATACACTCGTTTTGGTATTAAATTTAAATTTCTGTGCAAGTCCGAAGCTGATTCCCCTATTGATTATTTGTTCCTTAATGTTGTGTGCGACACGGTGAATATTCTCTTAGGCACTGTTTATAGATCAAACAGCAATATACACTTTACCTATCTGTTCGACACACTCGAACAGTTGTCATGTTACACGCCCCATATTGTTATCTGTGGTGATTTTAACTCTAACTTACTTGACGCTTCCAAGTCTGCTGACCTATCTGACTTTATGACATCACTAAATCTCTTCACAGTAAATAAGACCTCACCCACTCATCATTCCAACTATGCCAGTACGCTGCTTGATCTGTTTTTCACTAGCGACTTAGACAAACTACTCCTTTATAACCAACTTCTTGCCCCAGGTTTTTTCAAACATGAACTGCTATATCTAACTCTAGATTTCGCTAAAAGGACTCATGCTGATACCTACCAGTTTATAGATTTTAAGAATATCGATTATGTTCATCTCTTACAAGATCTGCAGAGCTCAAACTGGAACGAAATCTTCTATACATCTTCCGTGAATGACCAAGTACAGTTGTTTCAAGGAGTTCTAAATAGGCTCTTCGACACACACGTCCAACTCAAAACGAAAAAGATTAAACTTAACTCTCCATCTTGGATGACCAACAATATTTTAAAGATAATGAAGGATAGAGATTTCGCCTATTATCGTTGGAAGCGATACAAATTGGTGAGACTATACGATATGTATCGACAACTTCGAAATAAGGTGGTCTGCGAGGTAAAGAAAGCAAAAGCACGATTTTATAAGGACAAACTTGATCCATCTGTAGCGGGGAAAAACCTCTGGAAGAATCTGCGAGAAATAGGAGTTGGCAAGCAAGAGCCCATGCTCCCCGATGACTTGGATTGCAATGCACTTAATAAAGTATTTACATCATGCCCGTCACCCAACCCCTCCCGTGCAAATCTGGCCTTTGAGGAATCCCCTGGTAGCACCAACAATTCAGGAAGCTTTTCCTTTGTGAGATTCTCAGATCTTGGTGTAGTAGAGGCGTTGTTATCAGTGAAGTCAAATGCAACTGGGTTAGATGGGATAAACCCTAAATTTATTAAGCTATCGTTGCCAATTATTTTGCCTTATATCACTCACATTTTCAATACCATTGTGACTACCTCTGAGTACCCGATCGAATGGAAAAAAGCTAAGATAGTACCCATACCTAAAAAAGTAAATAGTAGCTTATCTGAATACAGACCAATTGCAATTCTGCCCTATCTCTCTAAGGTATTTGAAAAAGCTCTGCTTGCACAATTACGTCAGCACCTGGCAGAACATCAGCTAAGCTCATGTCAATCGGGGTTTCGAAGAAAGCGGAGCTGCAAAACGGCTCTCCTATTTATTACGGATGAGATTCGAAATGGTATTGACAAAAACGAACTTACCCTTTTAACCCTTCTCGATTTTTCAAAAGCTTTCGATACGGTAAACCACACACTCTTATGTTCTAAACTGATAAACCATTTTAATTTTTCAACCCAATCGGCAAAACTGATATATTCATACCTAACTGGTAGACAACAATCCGTAGTCATTGGAGATCGAGCATCTGAAATGCTGTCAATGACAACTGGTGTACCGCAAGGTTCTATACTCGGGCCCATTCTTTTCTCAATTTACGTGAACGAGCTACCTAATGTTGTGCAACACTGCAGCGTTCATTTGTACGCAGATGACGTGCAACTATTTATACAATGTCCTCTTAGTTCGTTGCAATCTGCGGCACTAAAAATGAATGAAGATCTCCAGTATATACTAAACTGGGCGCAGTCTAATAATCTTTGCCTAAACCCGAGCAAATCAAAAGCCATTGTCATCTATCGGAATAACGTAGATCTGACCTCCTTTCCTTTGTTGCAACTAGGCGACTCAAACATCGAATATGTTGAGTCTGTTCGAAATCTAGGCATTACCTTTAATCGTTTTTTATCGTGGGATGCTCATATCACTGCAACAATTGGAAAAGTTTATGGCTGTCTCCGTCTTCTCTGGGCTTCACACACTTATACACCAACAAAAACGAAAATGCTTCTTGCAAAAACCATACTGTTGCCAATTTTATTAAACTGTTGTGAATTATTCGGCAAACTTGACTACAGGTGTAAAAGAAAACTAATTGTAGTTTACAACAATATTGCACGATACATATATAACCTGCGTAGATATGATCATATTTCATCCTATGCCAAAACAATTTTCGGGTGTTCTTTCGAAAATGTACTACAATATTTTTCATTATCGTGCCTTTATGACATTATTCGAACACAAGAACCAGACTACCTCTACAATAAGCTTAGGTTCCCAACATCGCACAGAACCTTTGTGCTAATTCAACCAACGTACTCCTGCTTAACATCAGAACGCCAGTTCCTAGTTCATGCCACTCGTTTGTGGAACTCCCTTCCGATGGAACTAAGAAGGATAAGAAACGCAAAGCTCTTCAAAAAACATCTTCTTACACATTTGGCCATTGATCACAATTAACTTACATTCTTTTAAATTTAAGTTTTTTCTCTCTTTTTCACTCTCTTATCTACATGTAGTTTCAACTTAGATTACCTTTTGATAAAAACACTCTTTCCTTTTTATATTATTTTTATAGTCAATTTCTTTTAATTTTAAGTTCAATTTTTAGTTATTATTACCACTTTTAAAACATTGTACAAACTTATAAGATTCCTGTTATCTTAATGTACAACTACATTCTTGAATAAATACTACTACTACTACTACTACTATGTTTGTCAGGCTGTTGCGAGAGGTGAAGAATTGGAAAACAATTTACATGTTCCTGGGTGAGTTTCGAACCTCGAACCCCTCGCTCAGTTGTGCAAAGCGCTAACCACTTTTATACATCACTTGTACTAAATGTACTTTTTCTTTACTAGTATTATAAAGAGGAAAGATTTGATTGTTTGTTTGTTTTGAATAGGCTCCGAAACTACTGTACCGATTTGAAAATGTTGTTTTAACATTAGAAGCCGACATTATCCCTGATGAACATAGGCTACTTTTTATTACGGGAAAGTTGCTTTCATCCGCTGTCCGGAAGCGGAGATCTAAGCTGATATCTAAGAAAAGTTGTAACTCTCGAATGCTTTCTAGCTCCTAGCTTTGAAATGACTCATTCAAATGATTTTTTTTTTTTTTTTTTTTGGGTGGCGCTACAGTCCGGTGTGGACCTGGGCCTCAACCAACAAGCGTCTCCAGCCAGCACGATCTTTGGCCAGCTGTCTCCAGTTTCGCACGCTAAGTTGGTTAAGGTCCCCTTCCACTTGCGTGCGCCACCTGAGTCGCAGTCTTCCTCTACTGCGCCGTCCCTCGGGTGTGGATTCGAAGATCTTCCGGGCCGGAGCATTCACGTCCATTCGCTCTACATGACCCAGCCACCTCAGTCGTTGGACCTTCACTCTTCTGGCTAAGTCGATGTCGCTGTACAGCCCGTACAGCTCGTCGTTGAATCTCCTCCTCCATTCACCATCTATGCAGACGGGACCAAAAATTACCCGAAGAATTTTCCTCTCAAAACGACCAAGAGTGACCTCATCCGCTTTTGTTAGAGTCCATGCCTCTGCACCATAGAGACGGACTGGGATTATTAAGGTCTTATAAAGGGTCACTTTAGTTGTTCGAGAGAGGGCTTTGTTACTCAATTGCTTTCTTAGCCCAAAGAAACAGCGATTGGCAAGAGTTATTCTTCGTTTAATCTCAGCGCTGGTGTCATTGCCTGAGTTCATTGCGGAGCCTAGGTAGACAAAGTCCTGAACCACCTCAAAGTTATATCTGTCTATAGTGACATTCTATCCGAGACGTCGGTGTTGGGTGTCCTTTCTTGATGACAGCATATACTTTGTCTTGCCCTCATTGATCGCCAAACCAAATGAAATAGGATTTCTTTTAATATAAAGTTCAATTAAGTACAACGATTTTAAGATATACGAGTAAATCATCTTTGTAGGTTATCCTGGAGTTGAACAATAAGCATTAAACTATAAATTTTATACAATTCAAAAAAAGTAAAATGTTCGATTGAAGCTAGATTGTTGGATTTTCCCAGCGGTGAGTGGAGGAAAATGTGTTTGTGTGTGTGCGGCACAATTCTGTTTCTCTCTTACCTTTTCTGTACCTTTTGTGCTGTGCGCTTTTTATACCCTATTCTAGGGGTATATTAATTTTGACGCATAGTTTGTAACATACTTTAATATTGCCCGTAGACCCCTAAAAGTTACTATATTTATGATCAGCATCGATAGTAATGTCGATCTAGCCATGTCCGTCCGTCCGTCCGTCCGCCGGCAAAAATTAGGCCTTTAAACTGGACCTAGAGAGCTGAAATTTTAACCATATACTCTCTAGGGTTCCGAAATAATCAAGTTTACAAATTTTTGAAATCCGCCCACAAACTCAAAAAACAAAATTTTTGGAAAAAATCGAATTTTGAGCTAGAAAGCTGAAATTTTTTATATATGATCTATGACTCCTAAAACTGCTTTTGATTTTCAAAATCCGCCCACTGACACGCCCACAAATAAATAAAGCAATTTTTTTGAAAATCCAAAGTTAGAGCTAGGGAGCTGAAATTTATAATACGAGTATATACTCTATATGGGCCCTTTATGCTCATGTGTAAATATTTTCAAAATCCGCCCACTGGCACGCCCACAATTATTTTTTTTTTTTGTTGAAAATTCAAAGTAGCTAGGGAGCTGAAATATAATATATACTCTCTAGGGGCGCTTTATGCTCATGTGTTAATTTTTTTTAAATCCGCCTACTGACACGTCCACAATTAAATAAAACAATTTTATTGAAACACCAAAGTTTGAGCTAGGGAACGTTTTTTTGATAAAATCCTTTAAATGTTATATAACAAAATATGTAGAGCGTTCTTAACAATTCAACCATACTTAGACTTTTGTCACGCCTACTTATGAGGGATAGGAATAAGAATAGGGTATCCAACAGTTCGCCCAAGTGGACTGTAGCCCGTCCCTATGTTTCTTTCCTTTTTTATGCACCTTTTGTAGTTTGAGTTGTTGTTTTTTTGTGGCGCATGGGATTGAGAAGGATAGGGTATGAAATGTAATTGAGATTGAGAGGGAGTCACACTGAGAGTATATCCATATAATGAGAAGGGACACTCGACGTTTTCTTTATCAGTTCTTATCAGCAAGTATTTTGTTTTAAAATTTAGAAGTGGCAGACTGGCGAAGCAAGGCGAGCATGGGTCAGCTAGTACATGTGTTCTTTTTGACTTAGAAAGTTCTATCTGGCTTGCATTGCGTCATCAAGTCCTTGTTTTCGAAGAAATTAGTCATGAACAGGAGACTATTTTTTTTGAAGCTGAAATTCTCATATGCCTTTTGGAAGTTTTGCACTACCATAGAAGTGGTTAAAATATAAGAAAAAAAGTTGGGGTACAGTCGTACCTACGTTTGACTTTTTTCCTCCGTCAAAACTTTTATTTCTTAACATTCGCTTTTTTCCAACAGATTCATGCGGATAAAAAGTGGCTATAACAAATTTTGGATATAAAAAAAAATATATATACAAATTGAACCCAAACAAAAATATGACTATTAAAAACAGCAAATGAACAAATGATAAGCTCAATGCTGCAGTAGGAGAAATGGGGGTAAAATTTCATTAATTGGGTTAATATTTCAGCGCAGACTGTTGTTTTATCACGAACCAGATTCACAATATATCACAAAAGAATATATAAAATGAAATACTGCCATAAAACATAAATTAAAAATCACCCCCGCCTTTCGGTTCCGTGAAACAACCCCCCAACCGGAACAAGGGCGTTTGTATAGAGGTTGAGCGTTATTTCTAATAAAATACGTCGTGAAATTCGAAAAATGAATAAGAGAATAATTTCAAACAATAAAAGCGGAAAACATTTGTATGTCTTTAATTAAACCATTTGAAGTTATAACCCCACAGGTCCCGGGTACTCTTTCCGGCCGTAAGATAAAGACCATATTCCATGTGCTCGTTCCATTTTCGCTACGAACGGTAGGCCTATCAAAGCCCTACATGGATTTTCTGCACCCTAATGTGTACAAAATTGTTTGATTGGTAACGCTACAGATAGAAGAACGAATGAAAAATCCTAGGGCAATTGTGAAATTTTCGAATGAGAAATACATTTTTTTTAACTTTCTCGTTACTTTAAGATAGGTACTAAAGAGAAAGATATTGCAATAGTGCGGAAACTTCGATTTCAAACTGAGTATTATTTTTTTATTTTTTTTAAAATACACTATCAGCTCTGCGTCGTGTAGTGCTTAATGCAAGCAACTATCACGAGCAGAAATTGCCGGCACTAAAAGTGCTCTCACAGCCTCATCATTTAGTGCAGGTGTTAGTAAGGACAAAACAATTAAAAATACAATAATTATGTACCTATAAAATACTAACACAGACACAAAATAATACAAACAATTTAAGACATTAAAGCATTATAAAGCAAAATATTTTTTAGCTTAATTTTACTAACATGCAAGTCAATCACATGATCATTTAGATTATAGATTCTACTCATGCGACTATTAGGCTCATGCCTCCCATAATTCGTTCTATGATGGGGACTAAACAATAATTCAACACTGCCTAAATTATGGCCACCACCACGAAAATTAAAGCATGTAGACTACAGCAAGTGAGGTGCATCTATTTGACCGGATATAAGTTGCTGTAAAAAAATGATATCGCTATTAAGCCTTCGTTGAGAAAGGGGTAACATTTGAAGAAGCTTGATACGTTGACTGTAGGGAGGAAGGTTAAATGGATCATCCCATGGAAGTCCTCTAAGTGAAAATCGAATAAATTTACGTTGAATGGCCTCTATTCGATTTGAATGAATGTTGTAGAACGGCGTCCAAACTTGTGAAGCATACTCTAGAATCGGACGGACAAAACAATTGTACAATGACATAGTAACGCATGGGTCATTAAATTGTTTCGCCCACCTTTTTACGAAGCCCAGCATAGAATTAGATTTATTAACAATAAAATTGATATGCTTGGCAAACAGCAGTTTGGGATCGAAATAAGCCCCAAGATCCTTAAAATTACCAACATTACAAAGAATATGTTTGGACAAAGAATATTGAAAGGTGGAAGGTATATTCTTTCTAGAGAATGTCATATGTTGACATTTAGTAGGGTTCAGGGATAAACCGTTTTTATCACACCAATTGGCGAAGCTATTAATGTCAGATTGAAGAAAAATTCTATCTTGCTGACTAGTGATAGATTTAAATATTTTCATATCATCAGCGTAGATCAGGATATTACTGTGATTTATACATGCTTTAACATCATTAATGGCTAGTATAAATAGAATTGGTCCGAGGTGACTACCTTGGGGAACTCCAAACTCAGCTGTAAAAGATACAGGTAGCGATCCTCTAAATTTGACTTGATAAACCCTTGATCTGAGGTATGAATTAACCCATTTCCTGAAACTTGGTGGGAAACCAAAAGCCCTGAGCTTAAACTCGATTATTTCATGGGACAGATGGTCGAAAGCTTTAGAGAAGTCAGTGTATATGCAATCCATTTCGTCCTTATTCTCTAAGGCATTAGAACAATCATGCAAGAAACTTAACAGATTAGTGACAGTGGATCTGTTTCTTACAAATCCATGCTGTTCATTACAAATTAAATTGCGACAAAGAAATATTAACTTTTCACAAACAATTTGTTCAAAAAGCTTAGGGATACACGAAAGCTTTGAAATAGGCCTATAATTAGTGATATCACCACGTTCGCCTTTTTTAAATACAGGTGTGATAAAAGCACTTTTCCATAGATAAGGGAATTTACCAGTACTAATGGACAATTCAAACAGATATTTAAGATATGGAGCAATTGCATGACTACATTTTTTGAGAACGATCGGTGCAATGCCATCAGGACCTGATGAATAATCATTCTTCAGAGAAGAAATACATTTTAAAATTGTTTCCAAGTCAAATGAGAAGCTACTAAAACTTATTTGGGAACAGTTAGTTAGATAACTAAAATATTGCTCATCTATGTGAAGAGGGGTCATCCTAAACGACTTACTGAAATAATCTGCAAACATATTGCTTGCATCTAGCGAATCAGCAGTTGTAGAGCAATTGTAAGTAAGTTTCGATGGATAACCATCGGTTTTTTTCTTAGAATTAACAAACCAAAAAAGTTTGGGGTACAATTTTAGAGAGCATTCCATTTTACTTATATAGTCAATATACGAGTATAAGTTGCAGGATAAAGATTTGAACTCATTGAATAATGTGAGATAGAGTTCAAGATCTGAATGGTAGAGACTTTTTAAATAGTTCTTCCAAGCCCTATTACGTCTGTTTCGTATCGATTTGAGCTCTTTAGTATACCAGGGATGGGACGTTTTCATATTCCTAGAGGATTTGACAGGAATCACTTTTTTCATGCAGTTATCCATCAAAGAATAAAAAGCACCTACTGCATCTTCAATATTAGATAACGCAGTAAGATTAAAGTTAAAGCTATTAATTTCATCAGAAAGCCTTTGAAAATTTGCTTTCCGAAAGTCAAAAGTCGAGTATGGGCTAAACTAACTGGATACGCTTCAGGGAGGAATTAGGGAAAACTCTCAAAACTCCAACCAAACTCAGGACGAGACAAAAGATAGAGGAAGCTGTTCAAGACCTGAACAGTGCCATTACTAGCTGTTTTGAACTGACATGCCCAGTAAACAAAACCCCTGGCAGAACACGCCGGTTCCCTGGTGGAACTCGGAACTGAGGAGAATCCGTAGAGAAGCAAGAAGGCCGTGGTAGCGGACGTGGCCATTAAATACGCTTTTGCTTCTTTTGACGGCTTCAAGTCAACTGGTACGGACGGAATATACCCAGCCATGCTGCAACAATGTACAAACCAGTTGCTACCGACTATGAAGAAAATCTTTACCGCTGTCCTAGCACTGGCATACATTCCACCACCCTGGCGTACAGTTAGAGTGGCATTTATACCAAAAATTGGCAGAAATGACTACTCACTCGCCAAGAGCTTCAGACCAATCATTCTGACTTTCTTCTTCCTGAAAAGCATGGAAAGGCTGGTCGAGCTTCACGTGTGCAAAACTGCTTTGCGATTGCATCCACTATCTCAGATGCAACATGCCTATCAACGCGGAAGATTCTGCGAGACTGCGCTCCAAAATCTAGTTGGTAGAATTGAGGGCGCGCTTGATATGAGAGAATACGCGATGGGCATTTTGGTCGATATTGAGGGTGCTTTTGACAATGCGACTTTTGACAGTATGTGCAGCTCTGCCAGACAACACGGCGTAGACGACCCATTGGTGTTGTGGATTAAAGCAATGCTAATGAATAGATCGTTGGTTGCGGATGCGGATTGTGGCCGTTATGTTATGGCGGGGGTAAACAGAGGCTGCTGGTCGACTCTCTGTTGAACGCACTCAACAGTTCTAATGTATACGCTCAGGCGTACGCGGATGATGTTGCCGTGCTTTCTGTTGGATCATGCCTAGCACAGGCGGCCCTTGACGTGATCGACGAATGGTGCACTAGGAATGGGTTCTCGGTCAATCCTCTTAAAACTGAGGTTGTTCTCTTTACGAGAAGGAGGAAGCTGATCAGGTTGACTCAGCCAGTGCTAAAACGCGTCACAATCCAACTCTCCAATGAAGCAAGGTATCTGGGAGTCGACCTGGATAGCAAACTTCTTTGGTCCAAGCATGTTGAGCTGAAGACTCCCAAGGCGCTGTCGGTTTTCTGGCAGTGCAAGGGCATTTTCGGCAAGACATGGGGCTTATTATTATGGCTATTGTAAGACCATTTATAGCATACGCATTGGTTGTTTGGTGGAATAAGCTTTCGTGTAAATACGTTACTGCTGCTTTCGCCAAACTCCAAAGGAAGGTATGTCTCGGCTGCACGGGGGCCTTCCCCAGCACGTCTGGCTCCAGCCTGGATGCATTGTTGAACCTCCCGCCCCTTGTAGTTTACATTATGGGTTAAACAATCAAAGCTATCTCACGTTTAAAAAGAGGTGGCTTTTTGTATAACTCGCACTGTAGTTTTGATGAACTTGCGCAACGGCTGTCCTTCGACTCCTATCTTATGGATATGCTGTCTGATGCAATGACACCGGAACTTCGGCTGAAGCGCAAGTATGAAGTCGACTTTCCTCGTGTTCAGGACTGGCTCTGGCCAGACTCTGAGCCTGGAAATGAATGCAGTAGAATCTTCACGGATGGCTCCAAAACCGATCATTGATCTGGTGCTGGTGTTTTCATGGAGAGCGATAACATTAGACTTTTCTTCTCGTTAGGCGAACATGCGAACATCAGTCTTCCAAACGGAGACTTATGCTATCCTAATGGCCATCTACTATGTTGCGAGGTGGAGGGGGCGAAGTATCTGCGTCTGTGGCGACAGTCAGGCTGCACTTAAGGCCTTGCTCAACCCTTTAACTACCTCCAAAATAGTCCGTGAATGCAAGATCTCTCTGAATTCGGCCGGAAGGCTGAATTCACTTAGACTTATCTGGGTCCCGGGTCATAACGGGAACACATGAAATGAGATCTCCGATGAACTTGCTAGACATGGTTCGAAAGAAGCCTTCCCAGGACCGGAAACGGCGTTATGTGTGCCTGCATCTTCGGTCAGGGCTTCCATTGGCGGTTGGGTTTCGCAGACTAAAGGAATTCTTCCCGACATCTGTACAAAATCTGCGGCATTCTTATTGTCACTCAACAGAAAAGACTGCAGACAAATTACTGGCGTTCTTACGGGCCATTACGCTTTTGTTGGACCTACCACCAACTGCGAAGCCTGTGGAGAAAGCGATGACACTGCTTATCATTTCCTCTGTGATTGTCCTGTTTCCGCTCGTATCAGGTGGCAGGTATTTGGTGCTGATGTGGTGAATGCTGTAAACCTAAGCTCCTTATCATTGAAGCGCCTACTCGTCTTTCTTAGGAAGACGAGTAAATGTAAGCAGTAAAAGTGGTGTGTCTGCCTGGTAGTACAAAGTACAATGGAAGAGTATTGAGTCTGAGTGCTCCAGTTTAAAAACCAGTTTAATAGCGATCATGGAAAAAGAAATTCGCGGTAAGGTTGAACATGTTTAATTTTACGAATTTTTTTCCCATAACGTCATCAAATGTAGCTCTTTATACCCTATTCTAAGGGTATATTAATTTTGACACATAGTTTGTAACATACCTTAATATTGCCGTAGACCCGTAAAGGTTACTATATTCGTTATCAGCATCGCTACTTATATCGATCTATCCAACCTCAAGCCGGGAAGCTGAAATTTGAATCATGTACTCTTTTTGGGACCCGAATTAATCAAGTGTAAGAATTTTTAAAATCCGCCCTTTATCGATAAAATCCATTAAATGTTGTAAAATAAAATATGAAGATAGTTCTTAATGTTTAACCCTAACTTAGATTTTTGCCACGTTCACTTTATGAGGGTAGGAATAGGAATAGGGTATCCACAGTTCGCCCAAGCGGACTTTAGCCTGTCCCTATGTTTTTTTGTCAGTTGATTTCTTTCTTTTGCCTTGGGGTACATTTTTCCAAAACTTATTACATATAAAGTAAAATTCCATTTCTAAGATAATTTTTCATATTTTCTTTGTGTGTTCATTGTTACATCTTTCAAAAAATGTTAAACAATCCCGCATCTATCAATCCATACATTGGAATAAATTTTGCACAATTCAAATACATTGCAGCAATCTAAACAACTTTCCATGCATTCCACAAAGCCACCTGTTCCAATTGAAAATACAATTTCATTATTTGCTGTTTAATTTAGAACAACATTTATTACGATTGCCAAAGCGGTCTGCAAATAATCTTTTTCCATCGTAAATTAATTGAGTGTGGTCTTAAATTAAAATTAATGTTCAACAACGCTTGTTGCTGTATACTGTTCGTGTTTAGAATGTGTATGCCTGTTGTATTCCTCTTCCCTTTTGTTTTGTATGATAAATCGTGTGATTCTGTTATAAGAAAGTAGCCCGCCGGAAAGTTGTCATCCAAAAATGGCCCGCAGATTATTCCTCGATACCCGCGCCAACTTTATCATCACTGTTGGGCGATTCCAATGAACTCACCCAATTATACTTTTATGGAATTTACTGGGAGAGTCTTTCTATTTTTAGGTTTTTTTTTTATTTCTTAATGTTGGTTGACACGGAACATCACAAACAAATTGAATTAATTATTACCACCACCATCGTAATGATGTGGTGTAATTAGAGATTGAGATGATTCCGACGGATAAGTATATTTTGTATGAGAAATTCCCAATGTTAGTTACATGGTTTATTTCAAATTACAAATTAAATATTACCCTAAACCCTAACAAGTAGAATTTGAAATTTCTTTGAGTGTATTATAATTTATGCCATAACTAATTGTGTTTTTTTTCTATTTCCAGGTAAGCGAAAGATATAATTTTCAATAAGGAGAAAGTGATACATTTTTGGCTTTACTTATTTCGAGAGGTGAGTACCTACTGCTGCAGCATTCTGCTATGGGACGAAAATGACATTTAAAAAAACCGAGCTATGTACCTATTTTTTCAGAAGAATCACACTTTTTCCAAAGGTTCATACAACACTAGGCACTAAAATGGGACGATCGCGATCCCTGGAGAACCATCTGATCCAAAAAGCCAAACAGAAAAAACCTAAACACTTTCCGTCGAGAGACAACAAATCCAGAAACCGAGAAGCCTCTTTAAGTTTGTGTAACTTATTTCCTCCAGATGCTCCTCCTCAGCTTGTGGGTTGCTGCAGAATTTGCAGGTGTATTTGTCAGTCGGAGTCGCTTGATTTGTTTCGGTATACAGTGCCATAGGAGTATACGAGGGCGGGTCAATAAGTCCGTGAATAAAACACAGATTTTTTGATAAAAAAATAATTTTATTTTTCAACGTAGTCTCCCTTGAGCTCTATAAACTTTGTCCAACGCTTCTCCAATTTTTTTATCCCTTCCAAAAAAAATGATTTGTCAAGGTCCTCAAAATAGGCCTTTATTTGCGAGATGACTTCATCATTGGAGTCAAATCTTTTTCCACCAAGCCATTTCTTCAGGTTTGGGAACAAGAAGTAGTCGCTCGGAGCCAAATCTGGAGAATAGGGTGGATGAGGGAGCAATTCATAGCCCAATTCATGGTTTTTTGCCATGGCAACTGCACATGTGTGCACCCTTGCATTGTCTTGGTGGAAAAGAACTTTTTTCTTGGCCAAATGAGGTCGGTTTTTTTCAAATCGTCATTGAATCGGTCCAATAAGTTGGCATAATATTCCCCATTGATTGTTCTTCCCTTTTGAAGGTAGTCAATGTGGATTATCCCGCGTGCATCCCAAAAAACAGTCGCCATAACTTTATTGGCTGACAAACCCACCTTGGCCTTCTTTGGCGCCGATTCACCCTTAGAAACCCACTGTTTTGACTGTTGTTTGGTCTCTGGTGTGTTGTGATGGATCCATGTTTGGTCCACGGTTACGAAACGGCGCAAAAACTCCTCCATATTGCGATTAAACAACGCCAAACCTTCCTGTGAAGTTGTTACACGATTGCGTTTGTGGTCGACTGTGAGCAAACGCGGCACCCATCTTGCGGGAAGCTTTCTCATGCCCAAGTGATCATTCAAAATTGAAACCACTGAGCCATGCGAGATCCCTACGGCTTCCACAATCTCTCGCACTTTCAATCTTCGGTCGGCAAACACCATATCGTGAATTTTTTCGTACGGCCACAACGAAATTCAGTAAACCACTTTTTTACCATTGAAATCGATGGTGCAGAGTCCCCATAGTATTTTTCAAGCTTAGCCTTGGTCTCGGTAATGGTTTTTTTTCGCAAGAAATGATGCTTAATAAGCACACGAAATTCACTTTTTTCCATTTTCTCCTCAAATTAGTGAGTAGTCTGATAAAAATAGCTGTCAAACACAAACTAACTGACGCAGCAAGTTTAAATTTTGACAGGAGTCAACTGACAGATGTCTGTTGACAGGAGCAGTGTTGCCGTTTCAATAAAGAGGTCAGAAATTCGAAAAGTCACGGACTTATTGACCCGCCCTCGTATCTACCAGTGTCCTGAGCTGCTGAATTTTAGAATTTCACTGAATTTTTCGGGGTCAAAATGCTGCCAAAATGCTTTGGATACCCTATGCCCACGTAGGCTCGCCCATCTTGGGGTGTCACCTTCTTTGGTTCCTTCTCTAATAATACTCTTAACTACGCATAGAGGTGGTTTGATAACCACTGCCTCATTGCTGTCTAAACACAGTCTTAAGGAAATCCATATCCCAGAGCACTCAGACGCGGTAACGGTCCATTGTACTACCAGGCAGAAATCATTCTTACTCAGTTCTGTCTGCATAATGCCATTAGGATTCCGAATAACGGACAGAACTTCTGATTGGAGACACTGCTTGCATCCGGAAGCCTTATAGTCATTCTCGTGTCTGGTTCGGCAGGGCTTAATCTCTCTGTCGCTTTGAAGATTGAAATTTGATCTAGCTTTGTTATTGCAGCTCGTTGCCATTCATTCCTCTCCGGATATAGAACTACGACATCGTACGGAATATCAAAGTCGTTCAAGGGCGAAATTTCATCCATTATTATTGGGCTGCCTCGAAGTAACTCAAATTAGTGAGCTGTGGACCTCTGTTTCCAGCAAGTTGTTTGATCTGGAAATCAAGCGACGCTTGATGCAAAAAGATGTCTATTGGTGCCGTAGGGTTGGTACGGAAAACACCAGGGATGGCTATAACTGTTGTTGTGTTCACCTCCGCTAATTCTCCATTGCGGGTTTCGCAGTTTTTTTTTGTCGAATCCTATTTTAAACTAAGTCAAAAAAGTGCGGCAAAAATAATGCCACAGCGTTCTTAAAAAAAATGCTTTATTATCCTCTAATTCACAGATTAACTAAAATGTTCATTATTGATAAAAAAAACATGTTGATGCATGAGCTAATTGTCGTCAAGTAATTAATTGTATGGAATGTTAATTAAAGTCAATTAACTTCAAAAAATGTTTCTTAATAAGATTTCTCATTAATCACATTGATTCAAGATAATTCACCCTTAATTTGCGTTTATTAATTCTGCTATTAGTGTTTTAAAGAAACATTAAATTAAACGGATTTTTTTTAAATTGAAAAAAATTTGATCATTATTGGTCATTTTTGGAATTTTGAAAAATTGTACCTCTGGTGCTGGCTTTTGAGTTTTGTACAATTCTTTTCAGAATAATGTTACAAGACCTGTTTAAAGCCTTTGCTGACATGAAAGGGTTCATTGATGTTCTTTCCGACTTCAAGTTCTCCGTCGTAACCTTGCACAGACAAACAAATTTGGCAGGGATGACAAAACCTGACGGGAGTTTGTGTTATAGGACCTATAGACACTATCATAGGGGGCATTAAAGTCGAGATAGAGGTGTTCTGTAGCGTTCTGAACCGTGTAAACGGTGAACCATGCCGACACCATGACATTGAGAATGGGGCCACTTCTTTCTGCGAACTGAACTTGAGAGCTGGCGATCTGTGAATAACGGATTCACCATATTCAATGATGAAAACCATGCAAATGTAGTTGTCACCAATGGACGAGATACATCACACTTGTTCGTGTCGAGAGATGATCTTCTGTGCATCTTCTAGTCACATCTTAGAGTTCGCGGCTGTATCCTCTCCTCCATTCGCCCTCCTCGCACACTGGACCAAATATCGGACGGAGTATTTTTCTTTCAAAAGAAACCAATATTAGCTCCCGTTTTCTACTTATCGGCACCATGGTCGGATTAAATTTCGATAGAGCATACGTTTTGTCCTTCGATTGAGGAGTTTTGTTTGTTTGTTGATAACATTTACCTGGTCTTGTAATCATTTACTTCAACACATGATAGCGCATCTCCTTCCCGAAATCCGGTACAAGTTTGGAATAATTCGGAAGAGTTGCTTCCAAACTGCACATTACACCGCGTGTTTTCAAGTGTCACGCGACACAACTGTGATCAATTTTGCCGGGATTGCGAATTCGGCCGTTGCCACGTGGAGCTCCTGACGAGGAATGCTTTCATGTGCGGTCTTACAGTCGATATGAGGGTGGGGGGTATCGACTTGAAATTCATTGATCTTTTCCAGGATTTGCCTTAGTGTGAAGATTTGGTCTATTGTCGATCTGCTGCGCCGGAAGTCACACTGCTACGTGCCGATTAGTGTGTTGCAGTTTGCAGAACGGCTTCAGACGATCACACAGTACAGTACGTTGGATACGATCTTATATGCAACATTTAGCAGGGATATGCCTCGATAGTTTTTGTAAGACATAGGATCGCCTTTTTAGGGTTCCGTAGCCAAATGACAAAAAACGGACCGCTTATAGATTCGTCATGTCTGTCTGTCTGTCTGTCCGGGCAGCGTATTGCCAAACTATATACCAGCACAGACACACATAGTCTGTGCTGAACTATTTTGTGCTCAACAATTTCACCTTCATTATAGAGCAAACTGTATGCTACCGCATAGCGGTCTGTGGTGCTACTACAGATCATTGCGTGGGCATACAACTATTCGTTGTTTACCAGGCTGTTTTTTGGTCATACACTCAGAAAACATATTGGTAAATTAGCTCAATTTTTCGGTATAATGCAACCATAATTATAGGCGTTTTCGTGACTTCTACTTTATATTGTTACAAAACCCAAAACAAAATATTAGATTTCCGACAATGCTTTATTGGTACCGAAAAGTTGTTATAGGTTTTTTTTCCAATACATATTGTATTCTTTGCAATTAACTATAGGTGGAACGTCAATTTTGCATAGGAAAACATCGTTTTTCGCTTTTCCTATAATTCTAACAAAAATATTGACAGATATCCTAATTTTTATAGTTATTTTACAAATAATTATTGAAATATTACAGAAATTATTGTTTAATTACCTATAATTTCTGTAACAATACTTAATAGGCATAGTTCCCGCTCAATTTTTTCTCAGTGTAGAGTTCTTCTATAGAATTGAAATAAAACAGCATTTAGTAATGCTAAATGAAATTATTTCAATTTATTTTTTTAAATTCATATTAATTTGCGTTTTTGATATGTGATATAAATAACATTAAATTAATAAATAATAAGGAATGGACAAGTAATGGACTTTTCACCCAAAAATCAATTGTGGGCTTATTACTCACTCAGGTGGGCCACAACTTCGCAAGAAATTCTTGTGGACTTTTGACTTATCTGTTGCGGTGTTATGACTCACTATGGCCTTCTGAAAGTGAAATAAGGCCATACGAATTCATTTACCCAAAGTGCAAAAAGGCCAAGTGCTAAAATAAAACCTCGCACCTACTCCAAATCAAACACTGACCCCAAGCAGGGGGTTGCACTGTTTATGGAATCTACTTGCGATTTTGCAACTAATCCCAATAACAGTGTAATGCATATAGCGCGTGCAATCGCGATCAAAGTACAAAAATAACAGTATAATAACGACAAACGCACTGCAATAATACGAGTACATACATACATATAGGAAACATAAATATAAAACGCGTGTGTAGATACGTGAAAATCTCTCGAATCTCACTGAAGTGTCTGTAATAACAAGTACTTTGCTCTTGTAAATGTAGAGCAAAATGTATACCGTGTCAGAGCAAATGTAGTTTTGTCTGAGTCGGTATACATTTTGCTCTACATTTGCATGAGCACATTGTATTATGTTGCAGAGCGCCCGATGTCTGTGCTGGTATACAGTTTGGCAATACGCGTCCGGGCATGTCACAGCCACTTTTTTCCGAAACTATAAGAACTATACTGTTAAAACTTGGTAAGTAGATGTATTCTGCGAACCGCATTAAGATTTTCACACAAAAATAGAAAAAAAAACAATAAATTTTGTTGGTTCCCCATACTTAGAACTGAAATTTTTTTTTTATCAAACCCATACGTGTGGGGTATCTATGGATAGGTCTTCAAAAATGATATTGAGGTTTTTAATATCATTTTTTTCTAAACTGAATAGTTTGCGCGACAGACACTTCCAAAGTGGTAAAATGTGTGCCCCCCCCCCCTGTAACTTTTAAATAAGAGAATGATAAAACTAAACAAAATATATAATGTATATTACCATGCAAACTTCCACCGAAAATTGGTTTGAACGAGATCTAGTAAGTAGTTTTTTTTTTAATACGTCATAAATCGTAAACCGCCACTTATCTATTATTAAAACATCGATCAAAGCTACAACGAACTACAAGAACTTTTATATGATGTTACTTGCTGCTACGGAACCATTCATGGGCGAGTCCGACTCGCACTTGGCCGCTTTTTTGATCTTGGATCAAATGACATGATGTCATAAATGTCGTATAGAGACATATGCATCTGGAGGCTGTAGATATTTCTACCACTTTGTTTCACAGCTTTATGATGTTAAATGTGTCGCTAGGCTCACCCGGGTGTTAAAATTGCCTAGTTTTGATTTCACCCTTAGTCGCCTTTTACGGCAAGCGCTCTTTGCGGGGCGCTGCAGTACACGTCCTTGCACGGGAACTTATATTAACTTACATACTAGACAAAAAATGAATAAATCCATCTTAAAACTAACAGGATACTTATTCTAAATATTTGGTCCTTATGTGGACGCTCTTAACTTATCTGTCACCTCATAATTATTGCCCTTCGGCCTAAAAACTATTTTATGAACTTATCTTACATATTATGTATTCATCGAGAAAATTTCTGAAAACTCCGCATCTTTATTAAAATTTTATAAAGGGTCTTTCATTAAGGACTTGACAACTAGTTTTTTTTTAAAAAAAAACTGCAAACTACTTGAGATATCTCAAAATTGGCTTGAACTACTATCAAAACATTTATGAATGGAATTCGACTTCGTTCATATGTCCACCACCTGAACGTATGCAGCGGTCGATACGTTGAACCCAATTTTCGATGACGAGGCCGCAAATTTGGATAGATACGGCCGCAATTTCTCCTTCAATATTGGCTCTGAGCTCCTCTTACGTCGGCGTCTTGTTGGCATAGACCAATGATTTAATGTAACCCCAAAAAATGATTTGATTTCGGATCCGTTTAATTACTCGATTGTTGCATCCGCTGGGTGGCATGTGGCACCGTCTTGTTTGAACCACATATCACTGATGTCCAATTCATGCAACTGCTCAAAGAAATAACATTCCAACATGTCTCTGTAGCAAATACCATTTACCTTAACGTAACGGTAATTTTAATTGACGAATAAAAACGGCTCAATGACGAGACCGCCATGAAAACCGCACGTGACTTTTTCCAGATGAAGTGCTCTTTCATGAAGCACATGAGGGTTCTCATCTGTCCAGTAACGAATATTTTGCTTATTGACGAAGCCGTTTAACCAGAAATGCGCTTCATCGCTGAAGATGATTTTGAGATCAAATTCTTCATTTTCTTCCATCATGTCCAGAGCCCAATTCGAGAACGCACGTTGCTTCATATGATCAAGTTGCTTTAGTTCTTGAGTCAGCTTGATCTTCTGAGGGTGTAGGCCAAGATCCTTACGCAAAATTCGCCATAATGTGGTCTGGGAGAAGCCCAATTCTTGAGAACTCCGTGAAATTGACTGATTTGGCTGGTTTGCGACGGACGCCTCTACTGCAGCAATATTCTCCACACTTCGGGCAAAATGTAGTCTCACTGGCACGGCAACATCAAGCAGCGAATATTCTGAATCAATTTTCTTTATTAGACTATAAATTGCTGTCTACTGGGACGATAATAACGGCCGGAAATTGGCGTTAACGCTCTTAAAGTTGCGACCACCGACTCGGGATTTCGGTAGTACATTTTAATTATTTGTAAACGTTGGTCCTTCGTGTCCTCACTATGATGAAAATGTTGATTTCACTGTATATTTTGACATTGACAGTTCGTTAATCGGTTTTAGGGTGCGTTCACACTGCAAGTTTGAAGTTTTCAAGTCGCTAATGAAAAACTCCTTATTACTTAAAATACTAAACGTACACTAACTATAAAATTTGCGCCCGGTGTGCGCTATCTATTTTTGGTTCTAATCTTTTCCCCATTATATCACTCGGTGGTAACCGTCTGCGTCACCTTTTTTTCACATTTCATTTATTTTAATGAGTTCTACAAAACACAACGGAGGAAGACAAAACACAATGAGCTTGCTGAAAGAAGAAAGACGTAGAGAAAAAACAGCACTCCCTGACTCATAACTGACTGATGGCCGTGGAGGCCATTCTCAAGGGGAACTTGCACTTACTCGAGCTTTTCGTTGCACGAAGACGTTTTCATTGAATTTGGGTTCATTGTGTATGACATTCTCATTCCTTTATCCCTTCCATGCTCTGCAGCGTTCTTCTTATGCTCCATTGCATTATATCAATTGTATGGAGTTCTTGTTCCGTTGACGGGTTTTTCGTTGGGGTATTCAATTTGTCACACACAATTAATTGGGTATCCGAACTACACGCCGAACGGACAGACGATTGCATTTTTAAGAGCCAGCACTTGCGGTTGTAATTACGGCAAATGCTACTACAGCGCGTATTTCAAGTTTGCCATAGACTCCTTCCTCCCTGCACTTCCTATCTATAGGGTTATACCATAGGAAGTCGGTTCCATTTTTTTTCTCTTCATAAATACATAAATAATCGACGTGAACATTTTATTTTATGTTATCGACATCGATAAATATTCACCGGAATGAAAATTGGAGGCACTTGCGTGTGTAAGGTTATTGGCTTGAGATTGCGATTAAACACGAGTCAGTAAGGGCAGGTTTCTGATGAGGAAGAAATGTGCGAATAAATTAGTTTTACGTGATTCAACGGAATATTCGGATTTGTGCTGTTTTACATTAGCATGTGTGTTCCATTGATGTTCTCAGAATTTCAATTACTTTCGTAAGATCTTTCGGGCAAAAAAACTTCTCAACTATGATTGAAATTACACCGGATGGTAGGAAGTACTAAAGGAACCCGGCCGTGGGAGTGATCTGTTTTCAAAATCTCCATGCGAGTGGAAAGTTGGTTAAACAAAGTCTTCGATTCATTACCGAACAATTATGTTGTTGCAGTTGTGGCTGATGTGGTCATAACCCAATTAATGTTTTTATAAAATACATACATATTTATATTTGGTTTTTGATTTTTTTTCTTGAATCGATTTATATTGAATAATTAAATACATTTTCATAAATTGATTATTTCGAAAAGGAAACGGGAATCTGTGATTGCTTTATGTTCACACCATATCAAAGTACATATTCACATATAAAATATATAAAAGTAAAATGGAATGCTCTTTAAAATTGAACCCCAAACTTTTCTGGGGTTTTGTCAATTCTAAGAAAAAAAGGATGGTTATCCATCGAAGCTTACTTACAATACTTCTACAACTGCTGATTCACTAGACGCAAGCAATATGTTTGCAGATCATTTCAGTAAGTCATTTAGGAAGACCCCTCTTCACATTGATGATCAATATTTTAGTTATCTAACTAGCTGTTCCCAAATAAGTTTTAGTAGTATCTCATTCGATTTGGAAACAATTTTAAAATGTATTTCTTCTCTCAAGAATGACTATTCATCAGGTCCCGATGGCATTGCACCGATTGTTCTTAAAAAATGCAGTCATGCAATTGCTCCATATCTTAAGTATCTGTTTGAATTGTCCATTAGTAGGTACAGGTAAATTCCCTAATGTATGGAAAAATGCTTTTATCACACCTGTATTTAAAAAAGGCGAACGTGGTGATATCACTAATTATAGGCCCATCTCAAACCTTTCGTGTATCCCTAAGCTTATTGAACAAATTGTTTGTGAAAAGTTAATATTTCTTTGTCGCAATATAATTTGTAATGAACAGCATGGATTTGTAAGAAAAATTATTTGCCACAAGATAAAAACAACAACAAACACATTGAGACTACTTGACACACGCATCAAAGACGATCTATCAAATGAAGAATACTCACAATTCACTACGAAACAAAAACAAGTTCACAAAGATACATATGACAAGAAACAACAAACAAATTCACAAAAAATAGATAGGCTTAAAGAATCACTTTGGACTAAATATGACATAAAATTCAATGAAGGCTGGTTCATAAACAAGAGCCCTGTCGATTTTCCTCTAGAGGTCCGATGGCTACTGTCTATGGGGAAAAAATTTTCAATACCCATTGACACGAAGAATTTCCCTCTCTTCCAATTAATTGCTGATGGAGAAGAGATCATAAGAAACATTCAGTGTGAGAGAGAGCAGGAGATAGCAAGAGCTCAATATTGCAACATGCTGAACTCTTTCAAACGAAACAACAAATGTAGTCAATTGGACAAATACATAACAAAAGTCCACAAAGAAACACTAACTTTCCTCAAGAAAAACAAAGATGTCCTAATTCTCCCGGCTGACAAGGGAAATATTACCATTGCAATGGAGAGGGAAGAATACGACGCTAAAATGACTGAACTACTTTCAGACCGCTCTACATACCGACAAGAAAGAACCAACCCAACAACAACATTGCAAACCAAAAATAATACGTTGGTGAAATGGCTGCATAACAACAAACTCATAGATGACAGAGAGAAAGGGAAGATGACAACTTACACAGCTAAAATACCATCAATCTACGGTCTTCCTAAGATCCACAAGCCAGAGGTTCCCCTCCGACCGATCACATCTTGTATGAACTTGGCTTGCTACCAGCTTAGTCAATATGTTGGAAAGCTGCTACAGTCTGCGACACAAAATTCAACATACTCTGTGAAAAATTCTTTAGAGTTTGTAGCAAAGGCCAAAAATTTCGAAACTCGCGAGCATGAAGTTTTAGTGTCATATGATGTAGTATCCCTTTTTACCAACGTACCCATCCAACTAGCGGTCAGCACAATAAAAATGAAGTGGGATATTATAAAGAACAGCACGTCTCTCAGCCAAAATAAATTCCTGGAAATTTTAAACTTTTGCCTTAAAGAAAGCAACTACCTGCAACATAAGGACAAGGTTTATAGACAGATCGACGGTTTACCAATGGGCAATCCACTTTCTCCAACCATAGCCGATCTAGTTTTGGACCATCTGTTAGATGAATGTTTCAAACTGACTACGAAACCACGGCTTATTGTTAAGTACGTGGACGACCTCTTCGCGGTCATTGATTACCGTAACATCGACACTCTGCTGCTATGCCTCAATGCATTCAACCCCAGAATTCAATTCACTGTGGAAAAAGAAACAAACAGGTCGTTAGCGTTTTTGGTTGTCAAAGTTCATCGCGAAAACGAACATCTCTCCTTCAATTGGTACCGGAAAAAAACAGCATCGGGAAGATTAGTCAACTTTCGGTCAAATCAACCGAAACATGTCATAATTAACACTGCTGGCAACCTAATCAGAAAGGTCTTTGCACTGAGTGACGAAAAGTTCCACAACGCAAACGAAAAAATTGTCACACGCATTTCGAAGGACAACAGTTTTCCCGTAGAGGTTATTCGGAGCCTGTTCCTTCGACACCGCCGCAGAACAGTTCCGCAAGAAGAGAACGTGAGAGAATCTGGGACATACAGAGGAGTAGTCTATGTCCCAAGAATTGCTGAGAGTCTAAAAAAGATCATCGCCACCACTAAGGGTATCAATTTGGCGTACAAGTCCAATCAGACTCTTGCGACACTGTTCTCCAAGCTTACAGTAAGAACGGAAAAAGGAAAACGGACCGACGTAGTATACAAAATTAATTGCAAAGGAAAAGATTATGAACCTTGTAACCTATGCTACGTTGGGACGACACAGCAATTCCTCAAACAGCGTATATCAAATCACAAATCCGACATTAAATCAGGCAACCCCAACAAAACAGCGTTAGCCAGCCATACCATTGACACAAACCATAGACCGGACTTCGACAACACACAAATTTTACAAACAGAAAAACACAAATCAAAACGCCTCACCCTGGAAACCCTGCATATCTTAAACAACAAAAACAACATGAACAGGAAACAGGACACACAGAACATCTCCGCTGTCTACTGCTCCCTCATACCAAAACAATAACGGACACACAGCCAAGGACAAAACTTCAACAAGTCGAAGTGATAATATAGCTGACGGTTTTATTTTATTTTATTTTATTTAATTTCTTTTTTAAACTTAATTTGTAAGTCTATATCTATAACCAATAGTTGTTTGGTTGACTTAATGTTTACTTTTATTTATTTATTTGTTGTGTATGTAATAAAGATTCCCCTGAGGAAGGTGGCAACCCCCGCCGAAACGTTGGGAAAGTAAATGAATTAATCTTTCATTTTACAAAAAAACTAAATGACCAAACAGCCGAAGAACACAATAAAGCATTAATACTTTTATAATACGAGTATAGTTATACTTATTTATTCAGTTTTTCTTATGATATGAGTCAAAACATTTGGCGTGTAAAGCCACATTGCATTTTTTTCACCTGAATAATGTTTTTGAAGCTCCATCTTTGGTTCCACCACATTTGTTGCGGCATCGGGCATATGTGGCTCCTTTTGTGATTATATGATTCTTTAAAAGTGAAGGGAGGTTTGATTGATGATTATTGTAATCGTTATCGCCATCTTCATCTTCGTCATCAACTGATTTGTCATTATCATCATCAGGAGTCAGCAATAATTTCTCAGTTACTTCTATTTTGAAATCTTTCTGAGACATTGGTTTTAGGCCTGCTAACTTTTGTACAAAGCAATGCAGCTTCCAGGTGTTGACAAGGAACGAATCTAATGCGTTAGAGAATAGGGGATTCCACCATTTATTGCCACGGATTCCGATCCTGTAGTTCGCTACAGCATTGTCGTGAAAATCCACACCTCCCATCGACTGATTATATTTATAAATAACATCGGCTTGCTCACGTTGTAGGTACATTTTATTTTTTTTGTCCCATCGGCGGACAGGATGAGTAGGATCTACCGTTTGGAAGTTGGTCGCTAAGGTCACTTCGCTGTTGTCTTGCCAGCGAACCAGCAAGATTTTATTTGTTTTATCGAATGTGTAATCCGTCTCGCCTTTTGGGAGTTCTGCTTTGCCATGTTTCAAGACCGCCCCGGCCATTCGGTCCTTCCGTATGGTTCCAGTGGCAAAGAATTTGCGTTCAGACATAAGACACATGAGGTAATACGACGAAAAAAAATTATCGAAGTAAACTGTGTGATGCATAGGGTGCTCCACTTTGCTGAGCAGATCCAAAACCACGCTAGCGCCCAAGCCTATGTCTTTATCATGTGGTGTTCGAGAACCACCGTATGGCATGAATTGATATAGGTACCCTTGCGATGATGTTAAACACCAATTTTTGAAGCCAAACCGGATGGGCTTTCCCCTAATATACGTTTTACAGGAGTGGCGTCCGAAATATGGAACCATTTGTTCATCAATCGATAGGTGAGGTGTGAAAATGCCAAACTGTATAAAGTTTGTATTCAATTTATCAACAAATGGACGAAGTTTAGCGAATCTGTCATTCTTATCCAGAGCATCATTGTCTGCACAATGTATATATTTCTTTATTTTCTGAAACGCATTCCTAGACATAGTCTGCTTTATAATTGGGACTCCGAATGAAGGACGAGAAGACCAATAGTCCTGAACTGATGGAAGCGTGTGAGAGCCAGATAAATAGAGAATACCAATAAATCGTTTTATGTCTTTGGATTTTACAAATTAAGCTATGTTATACTTTGCAGCATAAGTGTTCGTGGACTCAACCAGGAAATCAATCATGTCTTGACCCATGCACAATTGAAAAAAATCATACGGTTTGTAATCCTCTGCGAATGAAAAATTTTCTTTACATAATAACTGTGATGTTTAAGACAAATAATAAGTCAGTGAACACTTACTAAGTTTAGTCAACATGCCTTCTTAAACTTTTTGCAAGGGCCCATGGAACGGCTGTCGCTCATACTGGTATCTCTTTACTTTTTTCCAAGACGGAGCACCAAACTGTGCTAGTTTTTTATATTTTCTTTTTGATAAATTTATATTTATATTTGATGATTGTAGATCATTAGAAGTTGATGGCAGTGGTTGAGGAAATTCCACCGCCTCTTCGATTGTCCCATCGTCACGCTCGAATTCGACCTCAACTTCACCGGCAATTTCGATTGTTGGATCGGCATTTTGATCAATAACATCATCATCGAAGTTTTCCTCATCTCAAATATTGTCCACATGTTCAGGAGGAATGTAAACGACGTTCTTGGGACCATTTGCGCGGGCTATTGGACCGTCCTCTTCATCGAATGACTCTTCTATCAACAACCTAACCTCAGCCATGTTTAAATATCCTTTTCGCTCCTTATTTATAAACTAATAAAAATCAAATCGAAGTAAGTAATAGGCACAAACATAAAAAATGCACTATATTTACCTGCAATCCTTTGTTTTGTAAGCTAACAAGTCAAAACAAATACGTCCGAATTCTACCAAATGCAATGTGAAATAAAAAGCACAGCTAGATGCGATTGAACAGTTTTGAACAGTAGCAAATAAAAATGCATTAGTATGACAATATCCCAAAGGGTGATTTTTCACCCGGTGTTTTCGAGGACACCTGCGAACACCTAAATTACTTTTGATATAGAAGGTGATGATAGATACGGATAGAGGGGTGTTTTAGGAACATAATTATAGTAATATGTAATTTTTGGTAGCCATCTTTATTTTAGATAATTATTTTAACAAAAAGGTCTAAAAAACACTTCTTTTGTACTTATCCAAATGAAGAGGTAAAATAAATTGGTAAGCTTATAACTAACCGATAATGAAACCTTAAAGTCCCAACTATGATTTAAATGTTTCTATATAATTTTATGATAACATTTAAATAGTAGAAAAAATACTAAAAGTCGTATCATTTTTGTCGGGTGAAATATCACCCGTTGGTACAAAATGGGTTAATAGCTTCGCCAATTGGTGTGATAAAAACGGTTTATCGCTGAACCCTACTAACTGTCAACATATGACATCCTCTAGAAAGAATATTCCTTCCACCTTTCAATATTCTCTGCCTCAACATATTCTTTGCATTGTTGATAATTTGTAGGATCTTGGGGTTTATTTCGAAACCAAACTGGTTTTTGCTAAGCATATTAATTATATTATTAATAAATCTAATTCTATGCTGGGCTTCGTAAAAAGGTGGGCCAAAGAATTTAATGACCCTTACGTTTCTATGTCATTGTACAATTGTTTTGTCCGTCCAATTCTAAAGTGTGCCTCTCAAGTTTGGACACCGTTCTACAACATTCATTCAAATCGAATAGAGGCCATTCAACATAATTTTTTTCGATTTGCACTAAGAGGACTTCCATGGGATGATCCATTTAACCTTCCTCCTTACAGCCAACGTATTTCTGCTTCTGCAAATGTTACCCCTTTCTCAACGAAGGCTTAATAACGATGCCATTTTTTCTACTGCAGCTTATATCCGGTCAAATAGATGCACCTGACTTGCTGTCGTCTATTGGCTTTAATTTTCGTGGTGGTGCCCATAATTTACGCAGTGTTGAATTATTGTTTAGCCCCCCTCATAGAAGGAATTATGATAGGCATGAGCCTGTTAGTCGCATGAGTAGAATCTATAATCTAAATGATCATGTGATTGACTTGCATGTTAGTAAAATTAAGCTGAAAAATATTTTGCGTAATAATGCTTTAATGTCTTAAATTGTTTGCATCATTCGTGTCTGTGTTATTGTATTTTTAATTGTTTTGTCCTTACTAACACCTGTACTAAATGAAGAGCCTGTGAGAGCACTTTTCTGCTCGTGATAGTTGCTTGCTTTAAGCACTCTATGACACAGAGCTGATAGTGTATAAAAAATAAAGCTGGTGAAAGTGTGACAAATATCCCAGGATACAAAATGTCATAAGAAGCTTCTCAAATTTGACGTTCAGAAAATGGATAAAATTCCGCCTCCCGTCCTTCTTCCTCGTTGTTTTTAACGACGTGGTTACGATCTCCACTAAAGGGATCATAATCTTCCCACTTCACTGCAATCCTACTGGTCGACATGTGGGCTTCGCCGGTTCGACTGTTGCACAATTATTCACTTTTATAAAACCCGTATCAAACTACTGAATTAACTTGATTGGTGGTATTCCGAAAAGAAATAAAACCAAATGTTTGCGGCCGCCACCGCCCGAGGAAAAATAGGTCAAATTTATACTGAACTGTCAAATGCCAGAGATCGCTTGTTCGACGAATAGCCACAATTTGCTATTTCCCGGTAGCTCACTGAGTAACGGTGGGGTCGTTCAGAATTAAAGCTTAGATTTGCCACCGAAGTTGTTGTAATGAAACAATCGGAAATATATATAATTACATAGGTACCTACTTACTAAAATGGGCGCCACACAATTGTATTGTTAATCGTGAAACTGAATAAAGTCCTCCTAAAGTTATAAACGAATAGAAACGCTATCGCTTCTCGGCAATTTTTCGGAACCGAATCCTACCAAACTGACAAACAAAACCCTATCCAACCGAACTAATGACACTACCAACACTCTACTTATATCTGTTTTTTTTAAATACTCCTTTGTTCCTTTGTCTCGTCCTTCGCTCACTACTGCACCGTCCTGCCGTCTGTAACTCCTGTTCTTCCCTTCTACTTTTTCTTCTTGCTTCCTTTTTTCCAAATTCAACTTGAAATTTTTCGTTTTACTACGCAAAACTCACGTTCAGCAAAATGGTTTTTTTTTCTCACTTTCAAAAAAAAAACTTCTGACTTTTATGCTGGTCAACCAAGAAGTGGCGTTCCAGATTTTTCCTTTGTCCCAAATCGGTCAGAGTTCTACTCTCACAATCCCAATGATACATTTGCAGCGGAATTCCACTGATGGATGCCCACCTATGTATTGGTGTCTATCGACCATATTCCACTGCCCAAACACATTCAGGCGATCCAACGACAGTCACAATTCAGCTCCTCCAAAGCATATTTGCGATGGTGTGCGCGTGCCTGCCGTTACCCATTCGCTCTTGTTTTCCATACTCTCTTTTCTCCCACTCTCCATACTACTGGAAGTTCGTTCGTGCCCTCCGCCAGACCTGGGACAACCTTTCCAATCCATTCTGATGGATTTCCAATAATCGTGAAAAGCAACTTTGCTGAAGCGCTAACTTTCTTGATTTTCCCCATCGAACGGCAACCTTAATTTGCGCTAACAATATTATTGCAATCCCTAAACGAAGCAGGAAGAAGGCTAAGGAAGGGTAGACAAGGAAGAAGATAAGACATTGGGACGATTCGTATCACCCATTCTGGTGAGTTAAGTCGTCGCTAGTACGAAAATACAAAGAAATAAAGTCTAACCGCGTAAATGAAGCTATTTGGTAGAATTCGGTGCAGGTTTGGGGACGAAGGGAACTGCCTATAGCGGGTCATACCTTACATCGGTGTTCAATTTAGGTTGGGCTCTCGGCCATGGTGGGTGAAGTCCTTTGTGGTGGGAACTGATCATCATCAACGATATTCCCACTTCGATCATCTTTCGCGTCGATGTCTCTTATCGGCTTTGGGCTGAGCCTTTATGCTTGGCCCAGTGGTCATCCCTTCCCCCATCGAACAAAGCTCCCTACAGTGGATTTGGTACTTCTGGGGCAACTGGTTGTTGGATTGTCTTTTTGAGGGGACCGCCCACACGGTCGTACGTACGCTCAGTACTCGCAGATCACTGTCAAGCGCGAGTCTCCTGACCGACCTGGTCAGGCTGCGACGACCGGGATTCCTCGTCCAGCGGGACCTCTCGCGCGGGTTGACCTCCCGTCTTGGTCGGCCTTGTCTTGTCCTCCTATAACTGGGACCCCTCGCCTGGGTCTGTACCTACTGTTATGCTCTCTGGCGCCTGTGCTGGTTGCTCTTCCAAGTATCCGCGGAAGTGGACCAATGGCTGATGGTACCTTGGCTCCCCTCCACGTCCGAGGATCTTGGCCGCACAACCCAATAAAAAGACGGACAAGGTATGGAAAGGGAAGAAAAATAAGATGGCTCTTGTTGCGGGAAAATTTACCGCAACACGACCTCGGAAAATGACGGCAGGTCTCCCGATTTTGAATTTCGTCGCTGAGGCCAATCAAATGCAACACGCATTTGTATGATCTAGGAGTTTTTAGGCCTGCCTCTCTTCCGCGTTTGTACGGGAACGTTGATTGATATTGCCTTTTTGATAGGGCTCGTAGGATCTCTCATGTGAATATGTCAGTACCAACTAAGCCGGTCGCGCTCCATTTTCTTGGAAATAGGTTCTTTGACGGGTGTCGCTCGACATAGAAGAAGACGCTTGGGAAACTATTTCTTTGATATTAAAAGGGGACGGAAAACAAAAACAAAAGCCAGGAAAAATTGTGTGTTATCACATATAAAACCAATTACAGTGGGTGATCAAATTATTCCGGCCACCTTAAAAAATATAATTTTTTCAGGATTTAGTGCGATGGTGGAAAAACGCATTAAATGGGCTAAGGGTCATAAGGACTGTACATCCGAAGACTGGTTGAAGGTGATAACTTAATATGTCGGCTTTCAATAGATTTTTTTTTTATATTTTGGAGATATATTTCCACGATTTTCGTGGCACGCGTTTTTTTGTAGGTCTGCTTTTCCGATGAATCAACGGTTCAGATTTTGTCGGATAAGTCCGCCAATATTATACGAGCACGAGTTGCACTGGCCGAGAGTAGATGTTCTAAGGATAAAATTTATAACCGCAACGGGGGGAGTTTAACAGAATTTTTTGAAGTTTTCGGTCTATTTGTTTTGAATGGGTCTTCTATTAGTGATGCATGTGGCGAATTCACTTTTGTTAGCGGGCAGGGACAATCCGTGATTGACTTTGCTGCGATTTCAGGGGACTGGCTGAACATTATCGATGACTTTGAAGTTGCACTAGTCAACTACTCGGCTCATTTTCCAATTGTAATTAAAATTCAGCTAAAGGAGTTAAACCAGCAAGCTACACCTTCTAGTTTTAATAAGCTGAAGTGGTCGGAGAACAATGCAACCCTCTATAGAAGCCTCCTTTCTCGGCACTTACTATCTCTGCCCCAACAATCCGCAGTCTCGTCTGAAGTGGTATGTGAAAGTATAGAACGGGTTATAAAGACCGCAGCCCCTTTTGCGTTGAAGAGTACACACACTTTTGTAGCTAAAAATGTATGGTTTGATAAGGATTGCAGAAATCTCCGTAAACTTTCGTTCGTTTACTTAAAACTGTTTAGAACGACCAATTCTCAATTTTTCAAAAACATCTATCTTCGCGTTAATAATGATTTTAAAAAAATGTGCTCAGTTAAGAAAATCACCTATTTAAAAAACGTGGCTAAGAAATTGGAAAACTGCACAAACTCAAAGATATTTTGGGAGACAGTGCGCAATCTTGGTGGGCGCAATCAGGGTATGAAGTTCTCTTTAGAAGCTGAGACGTTAGCAGCTCATTTTAAAACTCTACTCTCAGCTGATGAAGACCTTCATACCTTTGATTACGCGCTACCTGATACTAGAGTCAACGAGCTGGATTTAGAATTCTCATTGCCCGAATTGGAAGTAACGCTCCAAAGATTGAAAAACAGCAAGGCTCCTGGCCTAGACGGCATACCAGTCGAGTTTTATAAAAACAGCACTATTGATTTTAAAAACTACCTCGTGTCTTTCTATAACAAAATGTACAATGATGGATGTGTCCCTAACAGTTTCAACGAATCTGTAATTTTTGCCATTTTTAAAAAAGGTGATGCTAACGCTGCGGAAAATTATAGAGGTATTTCAATTTTAAATTCAATAAGAAAAACTTTCACTGCAATCCTATATGAAAGGCTCTCAAAATGGATTGAGGATAACAGTCTTTTGAGCATCTTTCAAGCCGGTTTCCGCCCAGGTTTTTCAACCATGGATCATATCTTGGCCATTTCAAGCATTGCTCAACAATTTATAGATAGAAAAAAGAAACTATACTTGCTTTGTTGATTTTAAAGCTGCATTCGATAAAGTCAATAGACAAGCTTTAATATACAAACTTTCTTGCATTGGTTTGTCAAGAAAGTTTCTCGAAGTGTATGCAAGTCTTATTTCGTCAACAAATGCAAGGGTATGGGACGGTTTCACATTTTCAAATCGATTTGATACAATTACAGGTGTTCCTCAGGGTTGTATCCTCAGCCCATTATTATTTGCCCTGTTCATAGATGATGTCTGCGAGCTTCTTCCGGGTGGAGTTAATTTTGCTAACATTATAATCAAAGTCCTGTTGTACGCGGACGATCTAGTCATGCTTGCTGATAATCCTTTCACGCTTCAATTGCAAATAAACCGTCTAAGTTCATTTTGCGAGTCTTGGGACTTGCAAATTAATACCCAAAAAACTAAGATTGTTATATTTGAAAAGAGACAATCAAGAAGGCGAGCGGAAGAAAAATGGTCTCTAAACAATACACACATTGAGGTTTTACAAGAGTTTAAATATTTGGGTGTCCTCTTGACCTACAATTTAAGCTATCTAAAGCACTCCAAAGAAAAAAGCAACGAAGCTAAATTGGCTCTTAATATAATGTGGCCAAAGTTTTTTTCGAACCAAAATGTTGATTTAACGTCCAAGTACAAAGTTTTCAACGCGACAGTAAATGCATGCATGGCATATGGCGTCCAACCCGTCGGATACACACACTTCGAAGCTTTTGAAACTGTACAAAGGAACTTTTTTAAGAGGATATTTCGTTTGCCTAACTCAACACCCAACTACGCCATATATGTAGAGTCAGGAATAGTCCCTATATATATACAAAATTTGAAGGCAAATGCGAACTTCATTACTAGAGTGATGAAAAGAAGTGAAACTTGTCTTCACAAAATCATCTTAAGAAAATTACTTCGAGTGAATGCTTCCCCGTTTAAAAACTGGAACGAACTAGCTTTATCTTACGAAACAAGTTTAAACTTAACAGAAACTAATGTGACCGATTGGCAGGCTCAGTTTTCTGATGTGATTGCTAAGGTGGATCACAAAATGTTTCTGGATAACCTTTCCAGAGCATCTTCATCTACTTCAAGAGCTATTTATAGTCATTTAAACCATGAACTGCCCTCGGAAGTCTCTTACTTTAGTAATGAATTTTCAGCCTCGGTTATAAGTATTATTTTTAGAGCAAGAGTTGAAATTTTAAATTTGAACTTTAAACCTCATCGATCAGACTTGCCCCAGCTATGTGATCTATGTAACGGAAGAGTGAATGAAGATATATACCATTTCGTTGCTGCTTGTCCTATTCTACAAGAAATTCGCCGGTTGCATTTTCGGAAAAGTTTTATATCTTTGGACAAAATTTTGGAAATTTTAAATGGAGCAATGGGCTGGCTCAGCCTCTTTAAATATTGCCAACATGCTCTTTCTTACCGTAACAGTTTCACATATTAAACTTAGTCGATTACCCACTTATTGCAGTTTTGACCAAATTTTATACCTAACTATTTATTGTTTTGTTGCTGATCATACTAAATTTGATAATATCTCTTTTGTGTTTCAAATCACGTTAAAATTGATAATATTGTATAAACAGCTATTTCTAACCAAATTGCGTATTATTTTGTGTTTCAAATCACGTTAAAATTGATAAAATTTTGTATAAACAGCTAATCAAATTATCCAAATTGTATAATATTTTGTGTTTCAAATCACGTTAAAATTGATAGCATTGTTTTATATAGTAATATTTCTTCATATCTTTTGTTAAACATTTTTTCTTTTTTCCTTTTCTTTATATTTTAAAATTTTTGCTTTTTATTATTTCTTTTATTTTTAAATCATATTATGAAATGTCATCTCAGGCAGACGGCAGTATTGCCATGTCCTTATTCTTAAGTATACCAATTTATAAACTTTATGATGAAAAAATAAAGAATCTATCTATCTATCTATCATCTCTCCATTGGAAAAAATCTCCAAAAAAATAATCCAACTTGCCAATATCTCCAAGAGAAAATCTCCATGGAAAATATCCCCAAAGAAACAATTTTTTTTGCCAAAATCTCCACGAAATCTTCAAATCCCCAATGTCCAGGTACGTCTACTAACACCGTTTCTCTTGCGGCATGTGCATGGCATTCTTTTACCGTTATGACATGATAACGATTATGTTTCTGAACAACAAATTATGATTGCACTTTCAGTCTGTCAAGTGTATTCATAGCCGGAAGAGTGCGTTGTGTTTAATAAATATAGTTATTATCGATGAGATTATTGTTTTAAAATCCAATAAAGGAGGAGAAAAGCTATTTATAAATGGATATGGCTAGGCTATCATTTCCATTCAAAAAAGAAAAAAGAAAATTATAGATGGTGTTGTGCCAAAAAAAAAATCTTAAGTAACATTTCGTGCAACCTTAACTAAATCAAGTAATGTGTCCAAAACAAGTATGTTCAAGTAGTGAATCATGCGATTAAATCGCGCGATTTAATCGCATGATTCACTACTTGAACATATTTGTTTGGAGATTTTTGCCATGGAGATTCTCTCTTTGGAGATTTCGCAGCTGGAGATTTCAGTTTGGGGATTTTGGGTTTGGGGATTTTAGTTTGGAGATTATGTCTTGGGGAAAACGTCACCAACCCGGGCCCATTATGGTGCCTGGTGTATTATATGAAGCTAGTGTCGTAGCCGTGACTTACCTAACCTAACCTAACCTAGGTTCTTTGACAGTTTAATTTGTCAATGAATTTGAGTTCTTCAAGAACTGGAAAAAATACACATGCCGTTCTTCCCACAATGTCAGTGAATTCAACCAGATTTGTCCATAGATCTGTTAAAGAAACATTGGCATGTGCATATCCAACTCGACTCTCCTTGCCCTCCAAAATAAATATCTATGTGTTTTATATCAGAGAAGTCAAGGTATACTCCACATGTCATCGTCTTCCCGGCATAAGTACTCCATAACGTATTACCATACATGCGTATGGTCCCATTTCTAACATAAGGAAGCACAAGCATTTTAAGAATCCACCCAAGGCAAGCCCAGAACTTAGAATTAAAAACCTGTTCCCATCTGTCTGCCAAGCAATCATAAAAACCTCTATCAACTGATTTCTACGAAATGACTTCATAAATCTTTTATGCGACTAAAGACTTGTCACAACTTTTAGATAATGCTTAATCTTTATTGCTAAGCGTAAGCCTATGCACATCACATCACAATGACGATCCAAACTGAATGATTTTACAAACCCCCTATTTCAGCTTTTGCGCCATATTGCACACATACGTGTAGTTCCATTTCATTTTTAGGACCCACAAGTCTGCAAAAGCGTTTTCAGCGATAAAAAAAAGTTAAATAATGAAATTAAAATTAAACCTTCTTTTGATATAAGTACGCGCCCCGTTGGAGTAATTTTATTAAACGTTTATTTTGCTCTACTCTGCTCTCATGTGCGTCGCTCGTACACTTTATCTCTCTTTTATGACAAAAGAAACATCTTCAATCCACCACTGGCAGATTCAACTACATACGCTGTAGAACATTGTTTTAATGCCCTCGTAATGAGGCCCATTGCATGTTGGCACATTTTTGTCTCTCGCCGTCGCTGTCATCTGTCAACAATGCGTAAAGTCGTTTTATTTTATACGACTAAGTTCCCCAAGCTATAGAAGTGTATAAAAAAAGGCATGTTTCCCGCCGCCTCCGCCACCGCCACCGGCACCAACATCATCAGCAAGAACTCCGTCACAAAGAATTCATTGAGGACGACAATGGCGGCAATGATGTTGACGACATCAAGGAGGGTACTGTATATTGCCCAGAGCTGGGGAACTAAATATTTTTTTCTTTATTTCCGTGAAATAATTAAAAATTGCAATTTAGAGGTCGTCCACGGTAGCTCGAGTGTCGATGGTAGCATCGCGCACACCTTTCTTTTCGCTTACTCTGATTAAAACACTTGACTGCGTTCCGCTAATAGGTGCTACCATTTTTTGTCCTCTTTGATTAACCGTTTTATCTGACGTCAGGGACGTTTTGTTATCGCAAGCGAAAAGGTTTCGACAGAGCGATGAGTAGATTTCATGTTATTGGCGCTTAATGTTCGCCCATTTCTTGAGATTGTTTTCGGTGACTTCTTTTGTAGTGTTAAACAAAAACGAATCAAAAAATCAATCCGAGCGCTTGGAATTCAGAGGATTTATTTAACTTGGCGATTTGGCGGATACCGAGACTACAGAGATTGAAAAGCTGAGAGTTGTTTAAGGGTAGGCGCAGATTTAATTTACAATTACGAACGCAAATTGAATTTGCAAAGCCGTGATGAATGTGAAAGGAACTGACTGAGAAAATAACTTGAAAGGTTTAATTGAAGAACAACTTTTTTTGTTATTTAAGAAACTCTGCAAGGAGGAGCTAAATGGAAATCAGTTTTAAATGTGAAGATACCCGAGGCAAGTGTATATATACTTTCCAAATGGATAGTTAAATTAAAGGAACTAATTAATTAATTAAATGTATATTTAACTACTTTTTGGCGTTAACAGCCCATTCAGGCTCTAATTAAGGAATAGATTCTCCAGACATTCGCGTGTGTGAAGTTGTATTTTTTGTCATGAATTGACAGTCTCACGTCATTTCAGTTTAAAAAAGCTTCCCATGACAATTTATACTCTTAGATGTTTGTCAGGTAGGTAAGTAGGTAAAGTGGGTGTTCGCGGGCTTCCTGCAGGAACATGCAATAAGCGCTAAGTGGGTGCATATGCGTGTAAATTCCGATGCAGATACAGAGACCGCACATATAAAAAACCATCGTACATACGTCACCTATTTTGTTATCCGAACGCGCATATGAAAGAGGGAGACCACACGAACGTTACAAGCCTATTGTGGTGTTTGTGCGCACTTTCATTCTTGAGATATCGTTTGTTTAAAGTTTTATTCAAATACCTAACTCTTATTGAATTTTTTGAATTTTTTTTTTGAATCGGACATCGAAAAGTTGCTTTTCCCACATTGATAACAATCGGTGTGAAAGTGAATGAAAAGTGATTCTATCGAAGTTTTTTACTTTCGCTTTTTTGTTTGATTCGCACAAGTAAGCTGACATAGGCGCCTGCCAGACAACAAGCACCTACCCTAAGCGGAACAACGAAGGTGTGTGAGCGGCCTAAGCCATGCGGAGAAAAACGTGCAGTCCCTTTCACCGGTTGAGCTCAAATCAGGCAATCTTCGGTATTGGCCTCAGAGTGTTTCTGTGAAGTTTGGCCAAAATCGGTCTTCTTTTTTTAGGCCCAGCAACATATGCCAACATATATAGACAATAATAAGGAAGTCTACTCGAACATATTGGCCAATAGAATTCTCGGGTACGGGCAAAGCCGGGCGGGTGCATCTAGTGTTTAAATCAAAAAGAGATAGAGGTGAGAGAAAAAGGAAGGTATAACAAGAAAGAAAAGTATAGCAAAGTTAAGCAAATCCAGCAGAAAACAAAAGTCGCGAAAAAGAAAGTTTATGTCTTCAGATAGCGTGAGAAGACATTTTTCCTAAAGGTAATTAGATTATCTGAATTTCGCACATGGCGTGGCAAGATATTCCATAGCCGAGTTGCGTTAACAAAAAACTGTCGCTCTGAAGTAAGACATGAAAAACCGGAAACTATAATTTGGTTACATCTTCTAGACAACGAGAACTGGATTCTTTCGTAAAGGTATGCCAACGACCTTGCCACGTCAAATCAATCGGGCGTGATTAGTACTTAGATGAGAGACCACTTGGGAATACCGCATGTTGTTGGCACCTCTTGCGAACGTCTGACAAACATCCAAGAGTATCAAATTGTCATGAGAAGCTTCTCAAATTTGCCGTTCGGATTCGGCGTAAAACTGTAGGTCCCCTCTACTTCGCATGAAAGTGGTTGGAGAAGCTAGGTTCTAGGCCCTCTATGTATGTATGATGGTTGGTGCGTTTGGACAATATTAAAAAAAACATACTTGGACCAAATATATAACGAGCCACACTGTTAAAGGCAACGTTGAACTGCCTCTGGCTTACGCTGTCGAGCTTGCAGAAGATTTCACAGCCATAAGTCAATCGGTGTTACAAGCTAGCATTTTCCTGGTATCCAAATTTCCTAGTTGACCAAAGCAATCGAAGAGCCCCGTATGCCTTGCCTACAGCCAGTGTGATATGGTTGTTCCAATTTAATGTTCTATTATAACATTATAGGTACCTAGGTTCTTGACTTTATCCACAAACTCGACTTGGGTGTTTCCGAGTTCAATTGCAGGACATCAGGAAATATCTACGATTCTTTTCGATATTACAAGGCATTTAGTTTTTTAGGGTTTAAATTGAGGCCACATTTTATGGACCATAGTTTTATAGATTAAAGGGCCTCATTAATCTTGATAACACAATAAATTGAGAAGAAAGGTTGACCCAATATTGATTTTTGCGGGACTCCACAGGAAAGTGGTAGAACGTCGGAAATCTGATCACCAACAACAACCGCTGATGTCTTCCAGAAAGATTGGAGAAAATGAGCTTCACTGCTTTTTTCATTTCATTTCATTTCATTTATTTATTTTTGAGATACCTATACACATTAAGATACGAGTATAATATCATATAAACTAGTGATAGGCTATACATTTGAAAAAAAGAGCTTAAAACTAATATTATAAAAAAAGAGAAGAGAAAAAAATATATTTACGATAAAAAATTCAGAAAAATTCAAAAAGAAAAGAAAAGAAAAGAGTACAGAAAAAGAGGAGAAAATGGAGATAGAAGATAGAAGGGGTGGATATTGAGGGACTGAAAAAGAAAGAAGAGGAAAATTAAAGTAAGACAGAGTAGAGTGTTTAGGAGATTGAAAAATAATGTCTAAGTTCTTGTTGAAATCTTGTAGGATCACTGATTCTTTTAATGTGGCGCGGCAAAGAATTCCAAAGACGAGTAGCGTTAATGAAAAACTGGCGCTCAGATGTCAGGGAGTCATACCGAGGCTGAATTAATTGGTTAGACCTAACTGAAGAGGCCCGCGTAAATCGTTCATAAATGTATAATGGTTGGTGGGTAAGCAGTATATGAGAAAGCAAAGTTAAAGTTCGAAGCTCAAAGTAGCTCTCCAGCGGCATATTGAGAAAACGAGTAGAAAAACTCAACACTCTATCGTATCTACGGAGCCTAAAAATATGGCGAATAATGTTATTAAAAACGACATTGAGCTTTCCTTTGCTCACGTAACTGCAACTACAACAAATTTCACAGCCGTAGGCCAAGATCGGTAAAATTAAGGACTTCGCAAGCATAGCACGCGCTTTTAAAGGGGTATACCGCTGGGAGACCCAAAGAGTCCATATGCCTTTCCTGCAGAAACGGAAATGTGATGCTCCCATGTGAGGTTACGGTTGAAAACAACTCCGAGGTTCCTAGCCGATTCGACATATTCAATATATGCATTATTTAATATAATGCGAGCGAAATAAGAAAGGTCGAGTTTGCTTTTGGATATAACCAAGCACTTAGATTTTGATGGGTTTATAGCGAGACCATTAAGTTGAGCCCAATAAGCTACTTTCTCAAGATCCTCATTCACGCAACAAGCGCCATTTTCGATGAGACCGAGATTACAGCTGTAGTACATCTGTACATCATCAGCATACATATAAGACGAACAGTTTTTGACGATAGATGGAATTTCATTAACATACAATGAAAACAATAAAGGACCCAGTATTGAACCCTGTGGGACACCAATACTAGTTGGAAGAAAGTCTGATAGGCTATCATCTAATTTTACAGCTTGCATTCTATTTGTAAGATAGGATAATATAAGCTTTACAGCTTCAGGCGAAATGCCTTCGAAAAATCGAGAAGAATAAGGAAGCTTACCTTATCCTCGTCGAGTGCTTGCCGAAGATCTTCTATAACATTCAACAGAGCAGTAACACAGCTATGTTTTTCACGGAAGCCACTCTGCTTTAAGGTTAACAAATTGTATGCCATAAGAAATTCGCTCATCTTTTAAAATCCGTTCGAAAACTTTCGAAAAGAATGGTAAAATGGAAATTGGTCTAAACTCATTGCGCTTAGCATTTTTGGGTATTGGTATTGCTTCAGGTGAAAAGTTATACATTTGCAATAGTTTTTGAGACATGATGTTGTGGTCGATGTCTCGAATGCTTTCGAATAATCAAAAAGTATTAAGAAGGTAACTTCATTATCATCTAGCACATTTCTTGCCCGTTCAATAACGTCGACTAGAGCCGTTGTACTACTATAACCTTGACGAAAACCCGACTGTTTAAATGCAATAAGACTATTTAGGTTGAGAAAAGCTGTGAGTTGCTTTTGCATAAGTTTTTCAAGGACTTTCGATAAAAAGGGTAGGATTAAGATGGGACAAAATTCCGTATTCGCACTATTTTTAGGAATTGGGATGTTCCATTGTGACGGAAAAATGCTTTTGGTCACATCTTGCTGGAAATGCCAAAATTCGTTACGTTCATCCATCTATATTCCGCATTCGACGTGAAGTCCAAGAAGCGTTTGCTCCTAACGGACACCTATCGGTGGATAGACTTCACCTGTAGAAGATTTGCTATTGCTTGGCTTCCTCATTCGGCTCCTATGGCCGGGAACTCAAGGGAGAGCGGTTTCGAACTATGCGGTTTGGTCCTATACCACTGGGTAGCGAGTATAGAATATTGTTAGGTCCGTAAGATCTAGTGGGCCAACATGTGCAGGCCAATTAGAAGAAATACTAAAATTTGACCTTATTTCACTTGGCCTTTTGTCACGACACGGTTTGCGCAAGCAAAAATATGTCAAATATGTCACTTTCGGTTGTGTTAAACTTTTCTTTAAAAACAAGTGATTTGCTCCATATCTTTACTTGATACAAATCCGGTTATACTGGGAGCGTTCAAAAATAAATAAGAGCTGTCAAATCGAACGATTTTTTGTTTGTGCCAAGTTTGTAACCAATGGTCAATGAAGTTAGCAGTTAAAGGTGTTGCTTACAAGGTATATGTTCTAAAAGTCAATTACTAGTCACCAATTGTGAATTCTTCTGAGTTTGTATCGTTTGAAAGTCATAATACAGATATTTGACTTCAAAAATAAGACTAAGGTGTAATTTTTAGTGAACTTCAGTGAGCTTAAGCTAGTGTCAAAACCGAACGATAAGCTAACAGAATCATCCTCTAAGCAAAAAGTTTCCATGATTGCTATTGGCCATTTGAGCAGCTGTTATCAAACGTTTTATGTTGTCAACAAGGAGACAACTGTAATTTTTAAAATTTCCTTACGTAATGAGCAATTTCAATCGTTCTCCCTTAAATTTGTGAAAGTGAACGAAACTGAAGGAAACGGAGCATAGAGGCTATTTAGGGCATATTTTGTTGCAAATTTTTTTGTTTCGAATATTTGGTCGCGAAGGTAATTGCGACGCAACCGGCTGGTTTATCTGGGGGGTTTTTTGTTTTTAATTTCAGTTTATGGGTGAAGGTGGTAGATTCTCAGATAAAAAATAATATATCCCGTTAGAAAATAAGACATTCCTTTGGGTATATATCGTGACTTCTTTTAGCACGGCGATGCCAGCTGAAGCAAGCGCTTCCCATCTCACTTTACTTTGCAGGCCCTCTACCTCCGACAGAAGGAAGTTGTAATAGTAGGGTTTTCAAGGAAGCACTCATTTCATCGGTTACCAGGTAGAAATAAAAGCAGGCCCTACTATACCTCTTACTGGAAAGGGGAATAGTAAGGCCAGTATTTTGCAATGAACAAAAATTAAAAAAAAACATAGGGACGGGCTACAGTCCGCTTGGGCGAACTGTTGGATACCCTATTCTTATTCCTATCCCTCATAAGTGGGCGTGACAAAAGTCTAAGTATGGTTAAATTGTTAAGAACGCTCTACATATTTTGTTATATAACATTTAAAGGATTTTATCAAAAAAAACGCTCCCTAGCTCAAACTTGGGTGTTTCAATAAAATTGTTTTATTTAATTGTGGGCGTGTCAGTAGGCGGATTTAAAAAAAAATTAACACATGAGCATAAATTTCAGCTCCCTAGCTCAAACTTTGGATTTTCAAAAAAATTGTTTTATTTATTTGTGGGCGTGTCAGTGGGCGGATTTTGAAAATATTTATACATGAGCTTAAAGGGCCCCTAGAGAGTATATATTATAAATTTCAGATCCCTAGCTCAAACTTTGGATTTTCAAAAAAATTGTTTTATTTATTTGTGGGCGTGTCAGTGGGCGGATTTTGAAAATATTTATACATGAGCTTAAAGGTCCCCTAGAGAGTATATATTAAAAATGTCAGCGCCCTAGCTCAAATTTTGGTTTTTCAATAAACTTGTTTAATTTTTTTGTGGGCGTGGCAGTGGTCGGATTTTGAAAATTTTATATCCCGAGCAGTTTTAGGAGTCATAGATCATATATAAAAAATTTCAGCTTCCTAGCTCAAAATTCGATTTTTTCCAAAATTTTGTTTTTTTGAGTTTGTGGGCGTGTCTGTGGGCGGATTTCAAAAATTCGTAAACTTGATTATTTCGGGACCCTAGAGAGTATATGGTTAAAATTTCAGCTCTCTAGGTCCAGTTTAAAGGCCTAATTTTTGCCGACGGACGGACGGACGGACGGACATGGCTAGATCGACATTACTATCGATGCTGATCATAAATATAGTAACTTTTAGGGGTCTACGGGCAATATTAAGGTATGTTACAAACTATGCGTCAAAATTAATATACCCCTAGAATAGGGTATAATTATACAACATTTTTGTTGGAAACTTCTTAGGGCACTTTTGCAAGAGAAGACGAAATTAAAATCTTTAGATGTAACTGGAGTGTGATTTGAGCTTGTGATCCCTCGTTTAGTAGTCCAGCGCAGTAACCACTGAGCCAATGCGCGTATGTTTGTATCCGTTAAATATAATCACCAACTCTCGCTTACTTGTGCAGGCTTCTCTCGGTGATGCTCAAGTTTTAAAAGTGAACCATTAACAACTCGCTTCCTAGGCATGATTTTAAATAAAGTTTTTCCCAAGATTTTAATTGATAGTGTAAGCGGTGATTTAGCATGGCATTGAAGTCAGTATTGTGATGGTTAGGAACATCTCGGAGTATAGGTGGCTTGTCATACCATTTAAGATATATATAATGAAATGGTTTTAAAGATGAAATAATACAGAAAAGGGAGAATACATATTCAACAACAAAAAAGTCCTCATTACAAAGAAAATTATGCGAAGAAAATTAAAAAAAAAAAAAAAATGGCAAAAATAAGCATCCGTTCTTTTCCTTGCTGTCAAACACAAAGGAATTTATGATTTTTAAAAATCTTTCAAAAAATACTTTTGGATTTGCATCCTTGTTTTAATAATAATGCAAATCGCACTCTTTTAAAGTACAAACACTGCGAACACATCCTTAAAAATGAAAAGTGAATATAGAATACGATCTAGTTGTTTCATTGTAAAATTATGCTGAGCTAGCTATACACTTACACTTATCAACAAAACACGGCTAATATATGTACGAAGGCGGGTCAATAAGTCCGTGACTTTTTGAATTTCTGACCTCTTTACTGAAACAGCAACACTGCTCCTGTCAACAGGCATCTGTAAGTTGACTCCTGTCAAAATTTAAACTTGCTGCGTCAGTTAGTTTGTGTTTGACAGCTATTTTTATCAGACTACTCACTAATTTGAGGAGAAAATGGAAAAAAGTGAATTTCGTTGTGCTTATTAAGCATTATTTCTTGCGAAAAAAAACCATTACCGAGACCAAGGCTAAGCTTGATAAATACTATGGGGACTCTGCACCATCGATTTCAATGGTAAAAAAGTGGTTTACTGAATTTTGTTGTGACCGTACAAGCACTGAAGATGCCGAACGTCCTGGACGCCCAGTTGAGGTCTCTACACCCGAAACAATCGAAAAAATTCACAAAATTGACTTCCTTCAAAAGGGAAGAACAATCAATGGGGATTATTATGCCAACTTATTGGACCGATTCAATGACGATTTGAAAAAAAAACCGACCTCATTTGGCCAAGAAAAAAGTTCTTTTCCACCAAGACAATGCAAGGGTGCACACATGTGCAGTTGCCATGGCAAAAATCCATGAATTGGGCTATGAATTGCTCCCTCATCCACCCTTTTCTCCAGATTTGGCTCCGAGCGACTACTTCTTGTTCCCAAACCTGAAGAAATGGCTTGGTGGAAAAAGATTTGACTCCATTGATGAAGTCATCTCGCAAACAAAGGCCTATTTTGAGGACCTCGACAAATCATTTTTTGGTAGGGATAAACAAATTGGAGAAGCGTTGGACAAAGTGTATAGAGCTCAAGGGAGACTACATTGAAAAATAAAATTATTTTTTTATCAAAAAATCTGTGTTTTATTCCAAAAGTCACGGACTTATTGACCCACCCTCGTATATAACGGTTATCATATTGTGTGTTGGATTTTTTAATGGGTTCATATAAATGTGTTGAGTTGTTCGTGTCTTGAGTTTTTGGTGTGTTGAGTTATTCGTGTGTTGAGTTTTTGTATTGATTTGACAGTATTTTGATTAGACATGTAACCATCTAAGTAACAACCTGTATAAAGACATGCGTCATCAGATCCGTACTAGTCTGGTACTGTTGATCATTGATCAAAGCATTACATACGTAGTATCATGATAGACTGATGTGTTTTCGGAGCACTGAATTTATAATTAGCGTGCGTTAAAGGAATTTCTTTTTTTCTGTAATAGATACAGTACCTTTATAATGTAACCACAACGCAGGCATTTGGCTGTTGCTGCAAGCAGCACCCAGCAATTGATTCATTGCCTGTTTTTAGCTGTTCTTACTGCATGAAAGAACAGAAGGATAGGAAAGAAGTTTGGTGCGATAGGGTTTGCGAACGGTGCCGGGAAATAACTTCGCGGGCAATAACTTCACATGGGCAATAACTTCACCTCGAGTGGGAAATAATTTCACTTTGTTTTGTGAAGTTATTGCTATCTTCACTTTTTTGTAGGAAACAATTTCTCTTAACATTTTATGATAATTAAAGGTTGCAGGGGGGCAACATGCCCCCCCCCCCCATAGGCATTGCACTGTTTATGGAATTTACTTACGATTTAGCAACTAATCCCATAAACAGAGCAATGCATCCTGCATCCCCCTGCTAGGAGTCACTGTTTGAGTTCGAGTAGGTGCAAGGGCAAATTGTTGACAAATTCTTAAATTATAGATGGGAAATATCTTCACAAAATTTACGGTGAAGTAATTGCTCACCTATGGTGGATTTGACAAGAAGTAGGAGAATTGCAGATACAAAACTCGGGAAGTGAAGCGAGTTATGCCGGAAACATTTTTTGGAATTTTTATTTGATATACGTATAATCTTTCTTCTTCCTGCACGGCGAAGCTATCGATCAGGATTACATTGATCATTACTTTTCCACTTTAGAACTTTCCTACCTGTGGACTACCTGTGGGGTTCGTCGGTTCGACTTCAATTAATATTAACAGGCCCCCGTTTCGGATCACTTCATAACTGATGCCAATCTAATACTTGTGGTGTTGCATTTGTGCGACCTAGGACGTTTAAGGACTGCCTCTCTTTTTAAGTCTTCGACACACGCATGCTGCCATTATTTATTATTGTATTTTTATAGAGTTTCAAATATTACTCCCAAGCCATAGTAATATTAAAGTTACTCTCAGCAAGCTGAGAGTTACCTATCCTGGTTAAAAGCACGAGACTTGGAACCAGAACTAGGCTCGGACGAATAATAGGGGTAGGTGGAAAATCGTACATGCGACTCTTTCTCACTTAAGATAAGAAAACAAAAACCACCTCCCTTCGAAACCTTAATACTACAACTAGGTTATTCCTATCTAGTAATTTTATTTAAAATACGCGTTTTTATTATTGTATGATTCCTTTTACGACACCGGTGATCAGTCGCGTCGACCCACGGACTTGATTGCATAGGTTATATTATAAAAATTTGAGTTTGAATTTGAATACTTGCGGGACAGTTTGAATATATTTAATGTGTCTCTAAACACAAATGAATGGTAAAATTTCCTAGATGTGATTGCTCCACTTAGTGGACATTTACGACAATCGTTGTTTTATGGGGAGAGCTGTAGTGATATTCCGGATATATGTACATAATATTCAAATTCAACATCAACTATCTCTGCATAACAATCGGAATATTTTTGCTCTCAACTTATTTTACCGCCATCTAGTCGCTTCATGGCAGCAACACTTTATGTTAACTCCATCTCAGTCCTCGACTGCTGACCTCTTTATCGTCAGCACTCCTTTTTGTTATTGTTTACGTGTTAAATGTAGCTGAGGTGGATATACACCTTTCACCAAAACACGATTATTATAAGTGACAAATACACCATGAATTGCAAGAAAAAAACAGTCGTGCAAAAATCGAACCACTGTCTAAATACCCCAGGAAAATATCCAAATTTCTCTGGAAAAAATCTCGCCTGATCCCATAATAGTACCTGGGTCGCCCCACTCTGGACACGTCTTTGACTCACAAAAAAAGAACGGAAAATTTTAACCGAGGATCTAAGGAATATGTACATCTATACACATGTTTGTGGATCCCATAAACAGTGTAATGAGTTCCGGGATTTTGGATTTCGGTATTCGTATGTTAAGCTTTTGTGTTGAGCTGTGAAATGTTGACAGGATATGGATAAGATGCATCAATTCCGTACAGGTAGACGCTGCAATAATTTGGAAACCAGCAATCCAAATGGTTTGAGAAGTCAGGTTTTAGCCATATAGGCCATCAATACGTAATATTTATTTGTTAAACAATTCAATGGTGTCACAATCCTACATTTCGACTGGGAATTCGATTTGCCTATATGAATTTCATGTCAGTGAAGGTAACAAAGAAATTTGAATATTATCAATAAAACAAGTTTCGCCCTTTGAAAACTTCAACATAATTCAAAAACTTTTTAGTTAAACTTCAACATGTGTGGCTCAAATTTGGAAGCCAGAAAGCGAGCCAAAGGAAAATGTCAAAATAAATTATTGTTGGAAACGAAGATACACCAACCTGACAATATTTTCAGCCCACAGAGCAGATCGTGATGGATTTAGATAGAAAGTATAAGGTGATGCGTCTTCCGCTCCTAAACTGGACCAAATTATTTCTGTAGGGTATCACATTCGACTATTTAAAAAACACTCCCTGCCACTATGTGGCAGAAATAAAAGCAAATCGCTATAATATGGGGGTTTCATGCTGTAGCTAAGAGAAGAAGGTTTCATTCACCAGACTGACCACAAAACATACATAAAGGGTGTCTCATTAAGACCGCCTGTTTTGAATTTAGCGCCATTGTTTTTTTTGTCGGTTGTACAGGGTTGTTGTTGACAGCTATCAAGTGTGAATATTAAGGTATTTTTTTGTCTTTTAAATACATTTTTTATTGATTATTAAATATCAACTTACATACAAGACAAAAAGGATTTAATCTAACTTGAAAATAACATGATACTTATTCTAGATTATTGGTCCGTGTGTGGACGTATTTTATTAACCCTATTATGGTTGTCGAAGATCCATTATTATTGGTAAACGACAAAATTTATCAATTGATCGACATGTTGTTATTATGATACATCTATTGTGAACATTTGACATTTATGTTATTCAAATCTGTTTCTCTGGTGCCGAAGCTTTGCAGCGTCAGTCGCCTCAAAGGAGCAGGCCTCTCCCAGACTAGCTAAATTGAAGTAACTTAAAAACTATAAATTTTACTACTACACTACCAAAAAAAACTTTCCGCCGTACACTGGTCCGAGTTATCGAGAAATTTCAGGCCATTGGGCCACTTCAACCCAGAATAATCCCGTCCGTGCTCTTGCAGCACGGTCTTATGAAAACATTGCAGAAATTAGTAAGAGTGTTAACCTGAATCCTTCCACCTCGATTCGCCATCGTTTTCAGCAATTGAGACTTTCACGAAGCAGTTTACAGTGAATTTTTGACTAAAGATTGGAATTTGCATGCCCACAAGATTCAGTTGAATCTGAATGTAAAGCCTGTTTTTCATCAGGATCTTGCAGCAACAACAAGTGAATGATGAAGCGCATTACAAAACTGATGACTATGTCAACAAACAGAATTGTCGCATTTGGCGAGCTAAAAAACCAATAGTGATCCATCAACGTTCCATGCATTCACCACGATCCACTGTTTGATGCGCATTTTGGGTTGGCGGATGCGGCTGGCAATGCGGTCATCAACGGCGTTCGTTACCGTGGGATGATAAACAACTTCTTGGGGGCTCAAATTGCTCAAATTTATCCCGAAAACATGTGGTTTTAAGAGCACCGCGTAATTGCCACACGGCGAACGAAACAATGGAATTCTTGAAGATGAAATTTGAAGGGAGAGTTATCTCGCGCCGCAGCGATATGAATGTGAATGTGGCCACCAAGATCATGAAATTTGACGCCATTGGATTTTTTCTTTGTGGTGTTTTGATTGGAAAGGTCTATGCCAATAACCCAAGAACAATTCCTGAACTGAAAGACGAGAGTCGACGCGCCGTTGATGAAATTCAGCCGGCGCTGTGCCAAAATGCTATCGAAAATTTCGTCAAAAGGTTCAACGTGCGCCATCAATCATGAGGCGGCCATTCATCGGATATTGTGTTCCATACATAACATCCATTTTTTACAATATAAACATCAGAACTTTTCAAATAAACACTTCCTATTCTTTCAATTTCAAAGCGGTCTTAATGGGACACCCTTAACTACTGTTTACAAAGAACTTCAAACTTACTGAATGTGTTATCCTATTGTGTCTGTACAACATATTTCAATATGTAAAGGGTCTTTCATTAAGGACTTGACAACTTCTTTTTTAAATAAAATGCAAACTACTTGAGATATCTAAAAGAAAAATATATTGGCTTGAATTACTATCAAAACATTTATGAATGGAATTTGACTTCGTTCATATGTCCACCACGGGAACGTATGCAGCGATTGATACGTTGAACTCAATTTTCGATGACTCGGCCGCACATTTCGACCGATACGGCCGCTATTTCTCGTTCAGTATTGGCTCTGAGCTCCTCTAACATCGCCGGCTTGTTGGCAAAGACCAATGATTTAATGTAGCCGCATTAAAAAAAATCTAGAGGAGCTAAATCACACGATCTCGGCGGCCAATAGACGGGTCCGTTTCTCGAGATAACAAATTCACCGAACTGAGACTTCAATAACTCGATTGTTCAACCCGCTTTGTGGCTTGTGGCACCGTCTTGTTGGAACCACATATCACTGATGTCCAGTTAATGCAGTTGCTCAAAGAAATAACGTGTCAAATAACGGCGAAATACGGCCGAAAATTGGCGTTAACGCTCTTAAAGTTGCGACCACCGACTCGGAATTTCGGTAGTAAATATTGATTATTTGTAAACGTTGTTCGTTTGTGTACTTCACCATATTGAAAATGTTGATTTTACTGAATGTCCTCCACTTCCCAAAATCGATACTCTAATCAGTCAATACCGCGGTGCAGATGGTTTGATTCTGAGTGCATCAAACTCCGAAAAAATAGCATTTGTTTTTCTTAACTTGTTTAGGAAATCGAATTCTGACTACTTTAAAACTGCGTATATACAAGCAAACAAACTTTATAAGCCACCTTGTAAAAATAAACAGCTACACTTCGCAAAAAACCTAGCTAGAAATTTGGAAAATTGTAAGGACTCTAAAACATTCTGGTGCAACGTTAGAGTGTTGGGTGGAAGCAATAGACTATCGGGGTTCATTACAAGCCGAACTTTTAGCTTCTCATTTTCCATCTTTGTTGACAGGAAGTGTTGAGTTGCATCTATTTCATTACGCCTTGCCGAATGTAATGGCTGACGAGCTTGACTCGCCTATAGCTCTAAGTGAACTGGAAACGGCTCTTCTAAAAATGAAGAACAGCAAAGCCCTGGGGATTGATGGCATTCATGTTGAGTTTTTTAAAAACCCTACATTGGAATTTAAACACTATCTGGTGTCGTTGTATAATTATATATATGAGCATGCCTGTATTCCTGGAAGCTTTAATAAAGCTATTATATTTCCAATTTTTAAAAAAGGAGATGCAAATTTGCCCGAAAACTATAGAGGCATATCAATACTTAATTCGTGTAGGAAGGTGTTTGCTACAATTTTGTATACCAGACTCTCAAATTGGATAGAATCAAACCAACGTTTAAGTATATTTCAAGCCGGCTTCCGTGCTCAACTGTTGACCACATTTTCGCCATGTCAAGCATTGCCACTAAATACACCCAAAAGAAAAAAAAGCTTTATGCCTGTGTTGTTGATTTTAAAGCAGCCTTTGACACTGTTAACCGCCAAGTTCTGATCTACAAAATGGCTTCCCTTGGTATATCTAGGAAGTTTCTGATTATATATGAAAAATTTCTATGTGGAACTAAGGCGGTGGTATGGGATGGATCAGAGACGTCAACCTGTTTTGAAACGACGGCAGGTGTTCCTCAAGGGTGTATCTTGAGTCCGATCTTCTTTGCTCTTTTTATTGACGATATTTGTGAGAGCTTGTCTGGGGGCGTCAGTATTGCGGACACGGTTATCAAAGTACTTCTATACGCTGACGACCTTGTCATGCTGGCAGATAACCCCTCTTCTCTTCAACTTCAAATCAGCAAGCTTCAGAGGTATTGCAGCTCCTAGGACCTTAGGATAAATGCTCTTAAAACAAAGATAATGGTGTTTGAAGCTCAGAAATGTAAAAGATCTAGAGAAGAAAATTGGTTTCTGGGCAGTGAATGCATAGGGGTTGTGCAGGAGTTCAAATATCTGGGAGTCCTGTTATCGGCAAATGCCAGCTTCACGAAGCACGTACAATTAAAGAGCAAGGAAGCGAAAACTGCTCTTAGCGTTATGTGGCCGAATTTCTTGCCAACCAGAATATAGACCTGGGATCAAAATATCGTGTTTTTGAAGCAACTCTCAACACCTGTTTGTGCTACGGTGTTCAAACTTTCGGCCATATATACTTTGATAATTTTGAACAAGTTCAAAGATCCTTTTTCAAACGTCTATTTTGTTTACCGAATTCAACTCCAACATATGCGATCCCCGTAGAGTCTGGTAATTCCCCCGTGTATATCAAAAACCTAAAGGCTAATTCCGATTTTTTGCTAAAAACTATGAAAATCCCGGGGTTAGTCTCCACAAGTCTATCATGACTAACCTTTTGTGCACACAAGCGTCATCGTTTAAAGAATGGGTTGCACTTGCACGCTCTCATGGCCTCCCTCTCAATCTGTCCGAATCCAATCTAGATAATTGGCAGGAGCTGTTCTCAAATGTAATTTCAAAAGTTGACGAAAAAATTTATCTTCAGCATTTGAATCGTGCATCGGCATCCACAACAAGAGCTACATACAGAGAATTAAACCATCGCCTTCAAGCTGATAATTATTTTAAAATCGATCTCCCTGTGAAAGCTATAAGCACTATTTTTAGAGCAAGAGTGGAAATTCTTAGCTTAAATTATTTGCCTCATCGGTCAGACCTACCAACCCTGTGTGACTTCTGCAACAGATCCGAGCGAGATGATGTTTTCCATTTAATAGCTATATGCCCAATCTTGCAGGAGATCCGAAGGTTTTACTTTCAACATAGTGTCCTCTCTAGAGAACAAGCGATACAAATATTAAATGGATCGGCAGGGTGGATAAACCTCTCAAAATTCTGTGACCATGCTCTTACCTATCGAAATAGTTTTTGAGGTATTTGAATCTCAGTTGTTTAAGTTTTTCAACCTTTCACTTAATTTAAGTGCTATAAGTTGTGAAATTTGTTAAACCATGAACTACCAATCATATATTTTAAGCTTTATTTTATATTAAATGAAATGTCATTATCTGGCAGACGGCAACATGCATATCCATAGATTCTTTGTAAACCTCTGTTAACAAAATTGTTTGAAATAAAGAATATTTAATAAAAAAAATAATAAAATACTGAATATTTTGACATTGACAGTTCGGTAATCGGTTTAAGGGTGCGTTCACACTGAAAGTTTGAAGTTGTCAAGCCACTAATGAAAGACCCTTTACCTATATGCTACAAAAATTTCGGATCTCATATTCCGCCCAACATTTCCTGAAATAAGCTTTGTACTTAAGTATTTAATACTATAACATAAAATTACCATACATTTAAATTCAAACGTTACCATGGATTGCCAATTTAAATACATATTACAACCAGCTGCTGTTTATAATGAAACAAAGACCACAACATGCATCCACCACAACGTGTAGCACATAGTTTAATTTTTTAAGTAAATCAGTCCCGTCCCCCATTCCATTCGCGCTCATTTAATTCCCTAATTCGATTATAATTCCCCTTCACAGGAGCGTGCACTCGTGCATATTTCTACCATCCACAGAGGTCATTAACCCCAAAGTAACATTCAACCTTATGCATAAAAAAAATCAATACACCGGCAAATTTAATTAACTCATCGAACATGCTTTCCACTCACTCCATTCTCATAGACAAAAAATTCCTCATCAGGAAAACCATGAGATGATACTTACTTTGCTTAGTACAAGAAAAAAAGTATCTTCATCCAATAAAACGAACTCAACTCAAGTTTTACAATATTTCCACTATTCCCACCCTTTTGCAACTTTGCGTTCGGAAATCCCGAATAAGTTGCGGTTTTTGTTTGTCACATTTTCATTCCACCTTTATCTCTAAATAACAAGCCAAGTGTTGGAAAATTTTCTTTTGGCAAATTATAAATTAATCAATATTTGGTAAAACTTTTTTTCCTCTTTTTATGTGTTTCCGAAGTAAACTTTCAGAAACTTTGCTTTGAGAAAATGTGCACAGTATATGGGATTTTTATTTTATTTATGTGATAAATTTTTGAGGAAAATGATGGGATGAATTTGTTGACACTTTATCATTCTTTTAGGCGTTTACGATTTGAAGATGAAAACAAGAAGAAAAGTTATTTTTCCCTTTCTCAGTCAAACAAATGGACGGGCGGTTTGTGTAGGTGCGCACGATGGCCGAAAATCCCTTTGCTTCGCAAAATTTTTGTCCCTTATATCATTTTAGAATATTTGATAGAATTCGGTTTATATTGTTTTTGCGAAGAGTGGGGTTGACTCAGTCGTAGGCAGGACACAGATGGGCAGGTAAATTAGGGTTTAAGTCAATTTTGTAAAAAAAAAGTTTTACAAAGTGACTTTAAAAAAATCCTTTATTTTGGTAGATATAAGATATAAGATATAAAGGAGAGAAAAAGTTTTTTGTTTTTTAACGATATAGAGTGGGGGAATGATGAACCCAAGTAAGACTTACATAAATCGGAGTTTACTCTTTTGTGAATAAGATTTCCAACAATATTCCGACAGGGGTTGTACGATTTTTGGCAGGGTGCAGAGAGATTACTCTATTATTGAGTTATGATTGACCCACATTAACTGTGCATTTTTGTCATAACATAGTGAATGATTAGTCCACAAAATATTGAAAAAAAGTGGATCATACCTTCACCAACTTACAAATTTGTTTTCGTTTCTAAAGTATTTAAAATTGTTTACTGGACCACACGTCGCGCGCTGAGCACTTGCACGTGAGGCCGAAGGCGGCTCGTAGAATTCGCTCACCTAATTGAGGCATCATGCCACTGTGAAATAATTCTATTACCCAAACCAAAATTAGTCCCCAACCTGTTATGAAAAATGATATGATGACATATCATTTTTCGTTGACGGTATGCGAAGCTATCATCTGGATTAAATAGATAGTAAAATAAATTTCTTCTGGTCCGCCTGTGGGGCTGGGCAGTGCGACCTCAATGAATATTGGCAGGCCTCCAGCTTTTAAATCATTCATAACTGAGGCCAACCAAATGCTGGTAATGTTGCATTGTGTGATCCGGTAGTTCTTTTGTTGTTGATTTTGTTTACGTTGTGGGCGCAGTGGCTCAGGGGTTTGTTGGTTGGACTACTATCCGAGCGGTTTCAGGTTGAAATCGCGCCTGGGCCAAATTTGTTTTCACTGCCCCACGTCTTGCGATCGTCTTACCATAGAGTATCGAAAGTGGGCTTACAATGGTAGGCCCCTTCCATTCGTGGCAAAAATATATAATATGGCAAACACAAATTCAAATATGTTACCTTGATATCTCTTGTTTTTTAAACGTCCAATACATTTAATTAATATGATTTATAAACATCTCTTAAGGAAAAAATTGCCAAGAACATTTCCCACAACAATTTTTTATCCAAGGGAACAATTTGGCTTTAGACCTTTTCATAGCACGACTCATCAAGTGCTTAGGACTTGCAACCATATCAAAAGTCAGCGTTCAGTAGGCAAATCTACTGGAATGATACTACTCGATATCGAAAAGGCTGCTGATACCGTTTGGCATGACAGACTTATATTCAAAATGATAAATTTAAAGTTTCCCGCTTATATCTGTAAAATTGTCCGCAGTTTCTTGTCAAATCGTTGTTTTAAAGTCCACGTCAATAGTGGTGTCTCCAACCTAGAGTACTTTTATTCAAGAGTTCCCCAGGGCTCAGTTCTTGGGCCTATTTTATATAACCGGTATACATCGGACTTTCCGCGTCTTCCACATTGTGAGGCAGCTATTTTTGCTGATGATACTGCAATATTCTCATCTCATGAATTTGCTCTTGACATTGAGAGGAATCTAAACAATGCGATGGAAATACTACAAGGATATTACAATAAATGGAAAGTAAAATTAAATGATGAGAAAATATAAGCTATGCTTTTCACAAGAAAGAGAAAAACTTGCTTTCTCCCTAGTGGCCGCTTAAAAATAAATGGGAAATACATTAGTTGGGAGCCTTCTGTAAAATATTTAGGAGTATATTTAGATACCAAGTTGACATTTAGTACTCATATCACAAATACCCTCAAAAAAATTGCGATTGGGATTCAAATGTTGTCCCCTTTTATCAAAAGAAATTCACTGCTCTCAAATAGAAATAAAATAATTATCCATAAGGTAATTTTTCAGGCAATTCTGTTATATTGATCCACGCGTGGACTACAGATATCTCAAAATAAGTTGTTGAAAATTAAGCTTAATTTACCGTAGTATCACTCAACGTTGGACATTCACGACAAAGCGTATGTTGAAATAATCTTAGATAGAATTCAAAGACTTAACTTACGTTTCCTAGACCGCTGTGAATTTGCTGACAATCCTCTTGTAAATAATTTACATATACCTAATAGTGGAGATGTATGCTATTATTTCTTAATGTTTGAGTTTTTTTGTTGCTTGTATAACTACGAGTATATTTACTTACATATTTGTATATTAAATCATTAATTATTGATTTATTTATTTGTTTATTTATTTACATATTTATTTATTTATTTACCAAGTTATTTATTTATTATTTTTCTTATTATTTATTTATTAATTAACTTACTTAATTATTTATTTATTTATTTATAATATTGACTTACACGTATCCATTTATTTATTTTAATTTATTTATATCTGTGATAATTTTCTTCTTTAATTAATAACTTAATCGATTATTTATTTACTTATTTATTTACATATTTATTTTTTCATTTATAAGTACATACATTGATTTACTTATTTATTTATTTATCTATTTTAATTTATTTATTTCTGTGATAATTTTGTTGCAACATGTAATTTTTGTTAAATCTTCATTTTGTTAACTCGTTAGTAAGTTTTTAATTAGTACTTGATTTGGCGACTTTCCTATAGTCAAAAATACATTGCTTCATAAATTTAATAAATATGTATCATTATTTATTCTGTACTACATTTTTTTTTTCTGTTTTAATTTTTTAATTGGCGGTTTTTTCGTATTTTCCTACAGTAGATATTGTATGATTTTTCGTTTTTCCAACTTAAATCACTAATATTTTGTAGATAATATTTCAGAAAAAGATACAAATTATTATATCTCTGTACATTTGCAAATTTATATGCGAAATAAATCCATCTATCAAAACAGAGCCTTTGGGGAACACCAGCATTTATTTGGTGAGCTGCAGACTTGAAACCGTCCAAAACAACTCGAATTGAACGGCCCGAAAGGTAATTTCTAATCCATTGAAGAAAGGTATCATCGATTCCAAATGCAAGTATTTTCAACAAGAGAGCTTGGTGCCAAACTCTGTTAAATGCCTTTGAAATATCAAGTGCAAAATTCTTACTTTCACCACCTAAGTGATGAGATTGATTCCAAATTTCGGTTAGATATGTCATCAAATCACCGGTGGATCTGTTGGTGAGAAAACCGTACTGACGGCCGTTAAGAAGTTTTCGGGATTCAAGATATTTCATGAGCGACGGTTTATCAGCGTTCCCATGGCCTTGGGAAGAAATGACGTTATTGCAATTGGTCGGTAGGAGGAGGAAGATGAAGATTTGCCTTTTTGGGGGCAAACTGGGCAAATGCTGTTTGGCAGGTGCAGGGAAATAACTTCACGGGCAATAACTTCACGTGAGAAATATTTTCACCTCGATAGGGAAATAAGGTCACTTAGAAAAAGTGAAGTTCTTTCCCACCATAGGTGAGCAGTATCTTCATTTTTTTGTGGGAAATAATTTCGGTGCGGGGAAATAACTTCACTTCACGGGTTTTGACAGCGAGGAAGAACACCTCTTCAGAACGATAGGGGAAATACCATCTGGACCAGCGGATTTGTGAACGTCAAGCTCTTGAAGTACTCAAGCCACTATACGAGTGCGGAAGTGGATTGGTCCCATGGAGTATTCTACGCGCTCGCGTAACGGGGGAGACAAAGCACAATCTGGGAGCCTTGATCTGACTGTGTAGAATCGAAATACATAGTAAGGCCCCAGTACATAACTTCATCTGAAGTACAAGGAAAAGGTTTTTGCACTGAAACTATTTAGGTTATTACACACCAATCTTACGCAAAGTGCAAAACTCACTTACAAAAGTCAAATTGAAAGCTCTATCAATTTATATAGACAGATAAAACTACATCTGTAACACCCAGACAAAGAACAAAGCATCATAAACGAATCTATGTTTGTTTGTAGTACCAGATATAAAAATAACAAATCACTTTCCGTCTTGAAATGTTCGTGCCAAAATAAATATATCCGTTTATTGTTTTTGTCAAACACGAGTAATTATTTTGTTTTTGTAAACAAAATGTGTGGAAAACACCCTCATACCTCAAATAGCTCTTCAAAATTATATACCCAATAAACTTACCACAAAATAATTACATACTTATTCCGAGAGAAAGATACACCTTGCATTTTATTTTTGCTCTCAGGTTACGTATTGCGTGCGAGATTCCAATTAAAATAAGTATACCGTAACATTAATGTCTCACACAATTTCGCCTCCAGTTAATGCGGTAATATTTGCGTAATAACCACAAAACGAATAAGAAGGGGAGTGGTGGGTTTTTGTTGGGGGCAAAATATTATGCTTTCTGCAAATTCGGGAAATCGGTCGTCCTTTAATTATATTGTCCCATTTTCGAAGCACCAAATGTATAGTACTACACCTGAATGTTTGTTAAGTTGCTCACAAAGGAGTCATCATGAATGAACGACCAAAATGAAGGCGACGTCGTGGGGTACGAGACTCGTTGGTATATTTATTGGAATATCCGAGAGAGTTGTTTTTATTTTAATTTACTTTTACGACCAGACAGCATGGAGCGGAGGAGTGATATTGACTGACTATTTGCAATAACAATGAAACTAATAAACGATACACCGACCGTGACAGAGCAAGTAGTAAAAGTCAAGGCAAATGACAATTTCTGAATCAATTTTGAGATTTCCCTGAGTTTGATTTATTTTATGAAGTTCTGTTATTCATTCTAAGCGTTTTATTTATAAATAAACAAAATTTTCAGCATTGCCGATACGTGAGAATTAAGATTAACCTATTCGAACGTGTATTTATCTTAATGAATGCAAAACTGATGTTTATAAACAGAAAACAACTGCGATTTCTATTAAGATTTATGGATATTGAATTGGTGTGTTAAAACTCGTAAGGAATGCATTTATCTTTATCTTAAGAACATTTTATTGAGAATTTAAACAAACTGGTGCTTCTTACCAATCTGGGCGTCTTTTTTACCTTCTGGGTGTCCGATGGATTCTAATTTCTAAGTCCTTAAATTCAATTATGCTTATAAAAACTTTTTAACTGGCCCAGGTTAGGTTAAGTTATAGTGGATGTCGGCAAAAGCCGACACACTTGGACCAATAAAAAGGCCCATTGTGATACCGCACGGATCTATCTTCTTCCTACTCGTTGAAAAAGTTGGAGCTTTTGATAAAGCTTGAAAGACTTTTAATGCCGATGATTATGAAATCGTTGAGATCATTGTAAAAGAGTCTTGGAGAGAGACAGGGCATATGCGGAGAAGGTGGAGGTGAAATAGTATCCTCATCCTCCTCGTCCAAGCAGCTTCTGCAGAAGTCATTTGTATAGACGCCAAGCCTTGTTGCATGCTTGCCTATGAGACAGTGTCCGGTGACTACACCATATGCAGCACCAATGTGCAGTCTATTCAGAAATATCAAACACTTAGGGCGTTTCAGATCCAGCTTACCCGTTTTTCTTTAAAATACAAATAATCAAATAAAATTCACTTAAAGCAGTTCAACTGTTGATCTAATGTGACAATCTCCATAGAATACTCATAAGCAGTGAAAATAATGACCTTGTGTCTATTGAGTTCACCCAAAATAAAACTGCATTTTTCCATATTGAATGCTTTGCAAGGGGCCCAGGGAAAAAATAGCGGTACTTTTCGAATTATTCTTTCCGATTTATTTTCTCAACACCATAAGCAAACAGTTAGCATCATCAAATGATATATTACGGCACAAGGTTTTGAAAAAATGGACAACGTAGCTTAGAAAATGTTTGTGCTTATTCAGTTGAAGCGAAGTGTATATCTGTGTATCAAAAAATTATCGACACTGTGTCGCGAAGTAGATCTTCCGAATTAAAATTGTTTGCAGTGGTAACCATGTGTCCACACAAGCGGAACTATCGTAGTTTCATGCAAAATGTATCAAAAGAATGAGAAAATGAGGTTAAGTTAGGTCATGGCAGCCCCTCGTCGAGATCCTAGATCCGCCACTGATCTACACATAATTCGTATAGCATGCTTCTGTTTAATCAGCAGTGGTTCTATTGTATTAAAATAAGTGCCACCCCAGCAGGAAATTCCGTACCTACTGCAGTTTTGATTTTAAAATGCCATTATAAACCAATTTTAAAATAGGTAGTTTGCAGTACATGCTAACGTGGAATAATTGCCTTACAACTCGATTTAAATACCGTTTCAAATATGACGTATATGCCTTCCAACTAAACTCATGGTCCAATATAATACCTAGTTATTTAATGCTGTCAACACGCTCAATTAAAAAGCAACCGTCACTACAGCTTACCAGACTATCAAATGATATATTACCATGTGCATCGGCCAAACAAAATTGACAACAGCTTGGTAAATGATAATATAAAGGCAACTCCTCACAGACAACACCCTTAATATTAAATACCATAAATTTCGTTTTGTTGCTGATGATTAGTTTATGAGACTTAAACCATCATCCTAGTATATCTATGTAGGTCATAATTAGCATCGGCAAACATATCAAGAAAACTTATTCGAATACGAAAGAGCAGTATCATCAGTAAATGCCGTGATTCTGCCCTTAAAGGGTTGAATGACATAAATTAAAAAAACAGTATCCGGCCCAAGACTGATCCCTGAGGAACATCTATATTTGAATTATTTTGTAATTTAAAAACATTTTTGAGCTTTACCACTTGCTTACGATTTTTTAATTAAGAGGCAAACCAATCATAAATAAAGCCTCTGAAACCTGCATTAAATAATTTATGTATGGTTCACCATATCAAAAGCCTTTGTAATGTCAATAAATAAAGTAGAAGGAATTTGAGAAGCATTCAAGCCGTTTCAGTTGATCTACCGCTTCTAAAACCAAACTGGAAATCATTAATGAAATGAGTTTTGTCTAAGAATGATAATATTCTAGATTTAATTCCTTTTTCAATAATCTTCGAAAAAACGGATAAGATGGAAATTGGACGATAATTATTTAATGTCATTGTGTCACTTTTTTTATGCAGTGGTAACACTACAGCAGTTTTTAGGGACAAAAATTAAAAATACAACATAAAACATCAGAAATATGAAACGCAATATTTTTTAATATGAAACTTGAAATATTATCAACAGACGACGACTTGGACGTTTTAAGTGACATCATAATTTTATAAACTTCAAGAGATGTAAACTGATCAAAGAAAAAGCTCTCTGGTTGAATACTGCTTTGTATTAAACTGTTGTCACATCTTTGAAGCCAGGTTGCATTATTTCACGCGTTTTTATTTTGCGCATATTATGCAAGCCTTTTTATAGCCTGAACTCAAAACTATTGAATTTCATATCTAATCTTATCCAGCAACAATTGCTGCATCCACAAGAACACATTCCATATTCTGTAATTATTTCGCCTAACAAATGCACTTACTCTCGTTGCGTACATATTATTTCGATCGCAAGATATTTTTGTCTCAGCAAATAATGATTTTTCAGCTGATATTTCCTCCTGCACTTGCATTATTAATCACACATTGCCTTTCATTGGCGTATGGATATCTGCGGACCAAGTTTATCATTATACTACAGGAACGTGCTCTCCTACTCATTCGTGTTGCAAAAGCAGTTTGACTTGCTGTTCGATGTGTTAAGGCGTGCGGGTTCTTCGACATGCAAAAATGAGGTTTCAACAGCTGTTGCTGCAGTGCCGCAGCCGATATCTGTGCATAGTAAGTCTGGCGAGTTGCCTACGCCCTGAGACGATGCATGTCGAAAGCCACTAATTACCCAACTTGCTGCGCTACCAAAAGCCATTCGCTTTTTTTTTTACTCTTTGCTATCGATTTAGCCGGAAAATCAAGTGAAACTCATTTGAATACGATTCTGCAATTAAACCGACTACAACGACGACCGGCAACAGCTGACTGATGACAAAACACCTCTGGCTACATCTGGCCAACTTGTTTGGTGTTTGCTGCCTGTGATGACATTTGTTTAATTAAAAAAAAAGTGTTAATTGCACTTTGCAACTTGTTGTAAATAATGTTGCACGTTGCTTATAATTAATGCGTTTGTGTTAATTAATATTTATGTGAATTCTCTTTTGACTTTCTTATATTTTTCTCGTTTCAGGTGTGACAATGCGTGAGAAAAAAGGCGGGGCACTGCAAAAACTAAAGAAGAGGCTATCACACAGTTTTGGAAGATTAAGTAAGTGATTTATTTTTTTGTTGAAATTAAAACAACGGTGTTGTATTCCTTGGGGCTGTAACTGTTTTTTTTTTTTTTTTTTTTTTTTTTTGAAAAATAAGTGTGTTGGACTAATAATCTAAAGGTCCCCGCTGGAGCCAAGTAACATATAGTATTTTTTCCCCTGCCCCATCTCTTGCGAACGTCTGACAAACATTCAAGTGTATTAATTTTCATGAGGAGCTTCTCAAATTTGCCGTTCGGATTCGGCTAACAATTCTAAGTCCCTTCCACTTCGCACAGCAAATGGTTGGAGAAGCTTGGTCCTAATGCTAATATTTATTTTTTCCTGCAAGTATCCATGATATCAAGGTACTTGAGGGTTATACTAGATTCTAAACTCAACTGGAAGGAAAACATAAAAGATCGGGTGAAAAAGGCATACGTGGCACTATATGCCTGTGGAAGGACATTCGGCAATACATGGAGATTCAAACCACATGTGGTACACTGGCTGTACACAGCGGTGGTAAGACCCATTTTAACATATGACGCAGCTGTATGGTGGAAGGCTACGGAGAAGAAATGCCATCTGTCAAGCCTTACCAAAATTCAAAGGACGGCTTGCATTGGGATAACAGGGTCACTAAGAACCACACCCACTGCGGCCAAGGAGGTAATACTCAACCTTACACCCCTGGACATATCCTGCAGTAGCATAGCGGTTAAAACGGCCGTTAGACTTAGGGAGTCGGGACTGTGGTCTTTCAGGCCCTCCGTCGAGGCACGATGGAGTTCTTCGAAAGAAACAACAGCCACTGACTATCTACCACACAATTTGGCCTTCAAAGTGAGATTCGCTACCAGAATCATAGAAAGAAGCGAATGGATCAACAAAACAGCCACGGAAGAAGGCGAAATAGCTATCTATACCGACGGATCCAAAATGGATGCGGGTACAGGTGCAGGCATCTTTTGTGAAACTCTGGGCCTGGGCGTGTCCTTTAGAATCAGCGATGAATGTAGCGTCTTTCAGGCAGAGACAGCTGCAATCACTCAGGCTGCCAAGGAGGTGAAGAGGCGCAAACTGGCCGACAAGCAGATCACTATATACTCTGACAGCCAAGCGCCCATAATGGCCATGGAGTCAGCAGTTGTCAAATCAAGGGCGGTGTTACACTGCAGAAAAAACCTAGACGAGATACCAATCGACAGGACCCTATGTTGGGTACCAGGGGACAAGGACATCTCGGGCAACGAAGAAGCAGACAAGCTGGCAAGATGCGGATCGGAGATGGATGCACCTCTGGCTCTCAAATCTATACAAACTCCGCTTATTGCACTGACACAGAAAATCGATGTTGAATCTAGTGATGGGTGCATTCCAATGATGTAATCGATTATAATCGATTCAGACAACATTTCGAGATATGTTTCTCGTTTCTTCACTCAAATCATTCGAATGATTTCTCACATGCGAAATGAGAACTCGATACTCGAGTGCCGATTCGAGACCGAGAAGAGAATATTGAACGAAAGAACAAAAAAGAAGAAAACACACAAAATCGAGAACTCGAGAAGTTGGTTATTTGAGTATCTCGTGTGTGTATTCACGACTTTGGGTTTATTTTTTTATACTCATTTTCGTAATCAATGCTTCGTTGAGGGTTGAAGTTGAATATTGAATTGTAAATGAAAAGCGAGAAGCGAGAATCGTTATGTTACGATTTTTTTTGTGTTGGGTTTTTGTTCATTTATTTTTATTATTCTGTGCTGAAGTCTGAAGAAGAAGGTACGATACGAGTAATTTATGAATGTTTTGTCTGTTCTATTTTTTCTAGAAAGCAATAAAGGTAGGTAAATTAAATTATAGTTAGTAATTTACTGTGATTTATATTTGATATTTTGTGCAATCGGCAGTGATTTGAAATAAAACCTGGTGGACAAAATTGTTTCCAAGATCATTCGAATGATCATTTGATTCTTAAAATCATTCGAATACTAATATCTCGATTCTTTAAATCGTTCGATTATGCCCATCACTACAGCGGCAAACAAAAGAAAATCTAAGGTCATGATCGGGCTGCACCGCATAGACATACACACACTGACGGGGTTCACACAGGACACGTGGAGCGGCTGGGCATAATGTACAACGATTACTGCAGAAGCTGTAGATACGTCGAACAGATAGAATCTATTCGTCACCCACAATGTGAATACCCTGCCCTTAGAACAAACAGGTTTAATATTCTTGGAAGCTACTTCTTTGAGGAGCTGGAGGATCTGACCGATATTGAGCTGATGAAACTCCTGAGATTTACATATAGATCCGGGTGGTTCTAATACAGCACTGAGCTGTGTAACAGCGGCATACTTTTTGTTTTTTTGCAGGTTCTCAAAATTTTGGAAATCCCAACAATGGACACAATGGACACAATGGACCCAAACTGATGGTCTAAGTGAGCAGTGACACCAGTCACAAGGGCATATATTTACCTACCTACCTACCTAATGCTAATATATTTTTTTACTTCCTTAGAACGTCTCTGAGGAAACTCTCCCCGCTAACGGCCTCGCGACATAAGGATAAATTCGTTTGTTTAGTCCAAAAAAGAACGCCGCCTTTTAAGTCTTCAGTGGCCAAAGACTTGGCTTGCTTTCATTGAAAATAAAATAGTTTAACAGAAAACGTACTGTGTGGACTTCTTAAGCCGTTCTCCAACACACTAATCGGCACGTACCAGTGTGACTTCCGGCGATGGTGTAGATGGTGGTGTGTTGTCTTGGGACCATGCGGTGCAGGTTCAATCCCCATCGGAAACAACATCATACGCCACCCATCAAAGGAAAGAAACGAATAACGCCTTGTTTCTCCAACCTCTTCACCACTAAAAGGATTTCTGCCTGGTAGTATAATAGACCATTACCGAGTCTGAGTGCTCTGGAATTTGGATATCCTTTAAAGAAAAATCTATTTACCTCGGTTGAGACCCTTTTCCATTTCAACAACTAATTTGTGAACGTACTCTTGGTCTCGAACACGTTCTTTGGGCTATTGCTGATCATTCATTCCACTCACAGCCGTCGTATTTCTGTGCAGCTTTTGTCGACTCTATTAAGACGGCGGTTGGTTGAGTGTGACAGTAGGTTAGGTTAGGTTAGGTTAAGGTGGCGGTTAGCTGATAGCCAACACACTTAGACCAATGAGGTCCGTTGTGATGCCACATGGATCCGGAGTTTCGTTCACTACTCGCTGAAACCATAATGAAGCGCGATAGACTTCTAACATCTGTGTTAGCTAAGTCACTGAGTTCATTAAGGAAAAAGGCTCCTAGATAGAGATTTATTTTATGGGAGCGTGCAGGACATGTACAGAGGAGATGAAGTGTAGTCTCCTCCTCCTCCTCATCCCTGCAGCTTCTGCAGAAGTCGTTCGGATACACGCCAAGGCTTGATGCGTGCTTCCCTATTAGACACCTATAGCAGAGCCAATGTGCAGTCAGTTAAGTGAGATCGAGCTCAAAGAGCGTCGCAGATCCAGCTTTAGCCAGATATGCTTGGTCGCTAGACACGTATCACTACCTGTCCACCTAAGATTTGTACCCTCGACTGCAGATAGCTTGAACATATAAGTTTACAAGTAGCGATAGGCATACTTAGAAAACCTTTATCAGGTAGAAAAGGTAATGCGGTTCCATTTTTGGCTAGGTCATCTGCCCTACAGTTCCCTCGGATGTCTCTATTCCCCGGCACCCAAAAGAGGTGAATATTGAACTGCTCTGCCATCTCCTCAAGAGATGAACGGCAGTCTATGGCTACGATGGAGTTTGAAGAGACTGAGTCCAGAGACTTCAGCGCGGCTTGACTATCCGAGAATATGCGGTTGTCCTTAGCGGATATCACATTTCTCTTCAGCCACGACAAGACTTCCTTAATCGCCATGATTTCCGCCTGGAACACGCTACAGGTGAACGGAAAGAGCGACTGATATTTAGTCTTTCTGAGAAAACACCCCTTCCCCATTACTAGTTTTTGATCCGTCGGTGTGCAAGTGGATCGATTTATATTCCGTGTAAGCACCATCCTCCCAGAATTATCTGGTGGGGATAGTGATTTGGAAATTCTTCTCGAACTGTAATTAGGCTATGGTGTAGTCGATGTTCCTTGGTAGGGACCCAAGTGAGTCCAGAATGATAGAGTGGCCAATATTCGTATTGATTCACTGTGAGGTGGCTTTTAAGCGGACAGCGGAACAGGCAGCTATTTACCTGCTGAAAATATCAAGGGGTGTCAGATGCAGTAAGATGTGCAGCGCAGCAGCTCCGCTGATGCGCAGACAAGCTGTACTTCGCACCTTGCTCAGCTTAGCACGGTTCACAGCTTTGTCTAAGGCAGTCCACCAGACAACCACCCGTATGTCAGAATCGGTCTCACTATCGATATGTTTATCCAGTGAGATATGCGGGGCTGTAGGCCCCACTTATTACCGATGGCCTTTTTGCAAGAGAAAAGTGCTACTGTAGATTTGTTGACTCTTTCTTGTAAATTAAGTTTCCAGCTTAACTTCCTATCGAAGTTAGACCCAAGAACTTAGCTTCATCGGAAAAGGTTAATATTGTGCCGTTAATAGAGGGAGGTTATGGGTATAGGTATGAGGGAGTGTGACAGTAACAAATTAGAAGAATTTTGGAGGCTCTTTTCCCGACAAATTTGATTGCTGCCACATCTTATGATTGAACTCCATTACGCATTTGGAGTTCTCAGAAGCTTAGTTTTTTTCATCTTTTTTTTTAATCGTATACCCTTGAGTTATATGTTCCATATCTTATTTTCTTCTTCTGTAAATGTCTTAAGCACATTATTTTTTATAGCCTTAGATCTACCACCTTCATATTGTCTTCAAAGTTGGATTATCTAACCCAATTTGGCATTACACACTTCACCCACTCATAGGACATCATGATGCACATAAATTCGCTTTAGAATTTTATTCAGAGAAACAGCATCATAACTAATTGGATGTGATCCAATCAATACACCGCAACAACCCTTGACTTCATTCCTTTCATTGCAGCAACCCCATTTAGACAATGTAGCGAACAAGCAATTTCAATGAAAGAGAAAAGGTGGAAAAATGTAAGCCAACGATTTGAAACGGGCTCAATTGCATCATGCCGCTTGTGGAGCAAATACACCACAAAGAAAGTGCAAAAGCCCATTTAACTTATTCCGTACGATACAATGGCGAAAAAAGTTACATAACTTTCAGATGCAATATCTATTTACTCACACCCATCCGTATTGGCGAGTTATGAGAATATGTGTTTGCAACGAGAAAGTTAGTAGTGTGAATGTTTCTGGGTTTCGCAAAAATTGGGTTTATTTGTGGAGGCCCCTTGCTGACACTCCAACTTAATATAGCGAAACAAATTCCAATTCCTACAGCCAACTTTGGCTTAACGTGCCCGCAGCTTAGTCTTGTTGACGAAATATAACAAAAGAATCATGTCGCCTCTGCCCCACACCACAACTTTAGGTTATGTGATGCAGTTGATACACAGAAGCATTTCGTCACACCTACAACAGAGTTCGACATGGTTGCGCCAGTTGGAAACTTATACTTAAAATTAGGTCTGACTGTGGGCTCTAAGAGATGAGTCAAAGCTAAACAACTTTGATTGATTAAGTATCGTTAGCGTCTTCAGAGGGTAAGACGTTGTCGCAATATATTGCAGATAAAAATTGCAATAACCACTTTGGTCCTGGTGTTGATGGATACTTTTCCTCTCCGTGTATGTGTTCAAGTAACCATTGTGCCGACTTAGTTTTGTGCACGTTTAGGAAATTTCCGGAGCGATTTCAATTTTCCGGTTCCTACTAATGTATTATACCCATCTGAGATGTCTGGATTTTGTGTAGGTTACATAAATGCTGAAAAAATACGGCTAACAGCACCAGTTTGTCAAAGGATCATAGCCAGTTAGTTTACTTGAATCCTTTATTATTAAATAATCTCGCACAGTAAAATCATATTATCAGACTCAAACAGCATGAGTCTTATTGCATATCTAGCAGATTCAAGTGGTGCTGCAGACAAAAGGGTTTATAAATAAAATAAAATAATAAGAGCTAGGAAGAGCAGACAAAGTAAATTACGCATGAAAGGATTCAGTTAACCAGATTTTATGCAGTTTTCCTCGGCGTTTGGAAGGGTAGATGAATCTAAGGAATTCCATTTATCATCCATCCCTGCACAGTAGGATGTAAATTGCTCTTGTCGACAATCAGGACTATCAGCAATGTATTGCAACTGACAGACAAAAACTATCGGAAAATCCTTTACATACTCGTAATTCCATTATTTTGCAGGCTTTTCGAATTGCATTGCAACTTATGTAAAAGGATCACATTACGTTTCATGACCCTAATGAAATATAAATAGGAAGTCTTATCTGCGGTTCGAATTGTGGTTTACGATTGATGATATGTATGTACCAGTGGCGTGGCGTGGAAAATGTTAAATGGTAAGTCGGAAAGAATATGCAACTGCAAACTCTTTCTGAAATTATATTGTGTACTGCAAATCGCATAGAAGTAAAGCAATTCAAGCCAATTTTTTATACTTCAAGTCATTTAAGCTTAAATTTACAATGAACCTAAAGTATAATAAAAGTGGCTTCGAAAGAAACCTTTTTGGCAGATGCAAATGCTGTACCTTAAAGAAAATTGATAGTAAGTAATAAAAAAAAGGAACTTCATAAATCACGGTTTATTAAATAAATAAATACATAAATAAAAATTTAAATCAAAAAGCTTCACGCATAATATTTACAAAAATATATATATTTTATATCTATAATATATAAAAATATTTTAAAAATAGTTTTTGTACAAAGTTAAAAAGAGAACATATTCATGATTAATATTTTTTAAAATCAAAAACAGTAGAATTTGGAAAAAATGTGAAAAGTTATGTTAAATATTTTTTTTTATTTGTACTCTAAGTCTATTCTTCTACCTTTTTTCACGTATTCTGCAAGAACTCTTTCATAAAAGTAAGGCCTACTTTTTATTTTTAAAAGGAGTCGCTTTTCTATGGATAAAAGTGCTAAATCTTTTCCTTGAGAATTTCTCAAATATGTATGAACTCTTTTCAGAGTGGAAAAATATCTCTCCACGGAAGCAACAGTCATTGGTAGTGTTAAAAATAGTCCACTTAATTTTAAGATTTGGGGAAATGTTTCACACAATATTTAACTTCTTAAATGTTTATAGAGGGATAAAACGTCAAGTGGTTGAAGTGAAGACGTAGTATAGAGAACTTTCAGCTCATTTTTTAAACCTTCAAAATCGAAAATTCCAGGGAAAAAGTTAATCACCGAAGATGTTTTATCATCTGGGCTTGACTGAGCAAAACGACTGTATTTTGATTTATTGAGTAAATCCAAAAAAATTAAATACCGTGAAAGATTTATATCGTGTCTTAATTTGAGATATAATATTGTACTTTATTTCTACAAAAATGCGCTTATAGTGAGTCTTTAAATCAAAATCAAGTAATCGGCGTTTCCGTGGAGGTTCAGCACAATCATTTATACTTTCAAAAATTAAATCAAATTTGTTTAGAAACTCAGTAGAAAGCCAAGACTCGAAACACTCGATTTCTCGCTTAGCAACTTCAACATCTGTTTGTTTATTTTGTATTAAATTAAACATTACATCGGTTTTAGCAAATATTTCGGAAACCGCGTGCAGTAAAAAGCAAAAATCTTTCCCTTCTAACTCAATCTGTCTCATTCTTTTGGATGGTCTAATATTTGCTTAAAAGTTTCAGTAATATCTAATCTACAGTTAAAAATAACGTTAACTATTCGGGAATGGTAATGCCAGCGAATTTCTGATACTCCCGGCATGCGTCTGTTTGCTATTTGTTTTAAAATATTTGAACGTTTAGTTGATTTATTAACGAAGCGTACTATTGTGTTTATATTGCCAAAAAAAACTTTCAATTAAGGTATATTTTCCACTGATTGAGATAACACCAAATTTAAAACATGTGCGTAGCAAGGAATAAAATAAGCCATTGGACAAGCATCCAGGACTTTTTTTTAACACCACCTACTTCCCCTGACATAACCGCGGCCCCATCGTAAGATTGCCCAACTAATTTCTCCTTGCAACCGTATACATCAAGTATATTGAAAATGTGTTTTGAGAGCTCATCGGCATTTCGACTCTCACTCACGTCAAAAAACCCAAGAAACCTTTCCTCTACTCCTTCCTCCGATAAGTAACGCAAAACGGCACTAAGTTGCTCCCTATGGCTCATGTCTGGTGTTTCATCAATCATGATGGACACAAATCGCGTTTCACTTATTTCTACTTTAATTTCGCATTTGATCACTGCGGCTATACTTTGTATTAAATCGTTTTGGATGTCGTTTGATAGACCCGAAAAAACCGGATTACGTGCACTTGAACACCGTTCCAAATGAGAGTCCATTAACTGGTCATACTTAGATAAGTATAAAAGTGTTTCGACATAATTGCCAGGATTGAAGAAATTGGCCATTATTGGACAAAATGGGTAGCCATTGGCGGTGAGAAGCGTAGTTAGATATCTGGATATCTGACTCGACCAGCATCTGTATTTGGATAGGCATATAGTTGCTTGTCTTGCTGGGGCCAAGTAGGCTTATGCTCTGATAAGGAGACTGTTTCATAGCAGTCAATTTGATTGCATAGAAGTTAATTTGTTCTTATATGGTCGATCATGGCTTACGGTTGTCCATTGTGGTTAAATATAGCGCCTAGTTATATGGAAAAGATTCGGGTTTTGGAGAGACAATGTCTTAGGGCATGTCTTTGGTTGTTTCGAACGCCTGAATCCAACTATGTACATATATAAAATACTATTCCAACAAGGTCCTATACGATTTTGCTCAGTGGAATAAGATTGACAATTTCCTCATTAAGGTGACTCGAAGGCACGTTGCAAGGGTGATGGCCAACGACAATAGTCTGATCTTTGGGGCTTACTACCCCAATGAAATGTACAGAGAGTACGCTTCGGTCTTGCTTTATCCCGCCGTAGGCATTTATCCATATTGATGCAAAAGGACTGGTCCAGACGAGGGATGGTATCCCCGTATGCTACCGCAGCGCGAGAGATAAGCGGATCATACGCGGCGGGGACGTCGCCAAGTACGGAGCATTAGTTTTAGTACGGAGCATTAGCGTCCCCTTCCAAGACGGTGCGTTACTCTGGGTAACATCCTCTTAGTTTATAAGTTAGATTAAGTTAGCTAGAGCATTTCTGGTAGAGGCCGGGCTCGCCAACTTGTGGTGCCGGTGGTGCTTCCGGGAGGTGACTGACGCTGTAAGGCTTCAGTCGGCGCCAGTGCACGTTGACGACTGCCAGGGGCTCGGAAAGCAATTGGGATTTTGACAACTTGTTGCATAATGCAATGTGTTTTCAGAATTCTAATTAATGTTGGAATATGTTAAGTAGTTTAAGTAATTAGAAAAGGGTGTTTGTAATTTGTTTTAATAAAACTAGCGGGATGGTACCCGGCGTTGCGGGGGTCTTATATTGAAAACACTTTAACTGGTTTTATGCATTACCAATGAGTTTACAAAAGACTCTGCTCTTTTTGTATTTTACAAAGTTTTTTTTGCAACACCTACTTTGGTTTATTTCTTCAGTATTGAAATTGAATTGAACTGTGTCTTAAATTAATTTCAAGCAATTTTATTATTTGATGAACGTGAAAGAAAAATTAAATGAATTTTTAAAATTCGCTTTGTTAGACTGAAAAAAGAAGTTCTTAAAAAGAATGTAACATTAAGGCAGTAGCTTTAACAGTTTACAGTTGCTCGAATTTACATCCGAAAAACAAACCTTCAAATATATTGGAACGAAATTTTACATTTCTTACGTTAATTGAGAAAGAACTTAAAAGTTAAAGCCATGTAGAGGGCACTGCACTCGGTACATTTTTTCATACGAAATGCCGAAGCCCTTGAAATACATTTGTGCAATATTTCAAAGCTCAATTGAGAAAGCAGTTAGGGTTAAAAGCCATGAAGAGGGCGCTGCATTTGGTCGATTTATACATTCAAAAAGCAGAAACACTCGAAAAATATTTGTACAAAATTTCAAAGTTCTAGCTCTATTTGGAAAGCGGTTTTAGTTAAAAGACATGTGGGGCCCGGCAGTCGGTCGATCCGAAATGCAGAAGCTCAAATTTCCTTGCGATTTGATGATCATTGTGTACACTACTTCAAATCGTGCGATCGCAGTTTTTCAATCTAACGGGACTCTTGCGACTGCTTGTTTACAATATATCAAACAAATACTCAAACATCAAAAGGGAATTTTTTTAGTGTTAATCAAAGAATATGTCTTCGCACATGTCGTCCTTGTATTTGTTCCACCACTCTATTGGTTGAGTCGGATAGCATGTTGTCACAATGATGGCGAATAGCGTTTTTATTTCATGTGTATTCGATGTGGCAATGGAATCAGCGATTGTTTGGTCCCATTGGGAATCATTCTCCAATAAGCTCAAACGCTGACACGCCTCTCGATATGTTTGACAAAGATGACCATTTACCGTTCGTAAATGTGTGAATGACTTTGAGCCCTATACGTTAATAAACAGTAAGCGCCAAGTAGAAACATTCAACATTCGATGGATGAACAGTGTAAATGCGTACAAGCGCAACAGTTGAGAACACACCTAACCAATTCGCAATTGGCACTCCTTGTTTGCGACTCTGAAATTTTTAGATGACTGATTCGAAGTGTAATATTTGGGCATACCAGCATACAACAGGCAAATGGGTCAGTTGCACACATCTCAAAGAAACTTGTCAACGTGGTTGTCGGTGGTCTGACCGCTCGTTGCGCAGCAATTGCTTCGGCGACTCCGACGATGAACTGTCACTTTTACAACGATTGTCGGGCCATTATTGGCCTATGAGCGTCTTCGATAAACTGAATATCCATCTGATCCCGTTACTGTTTCAGCTACTTATGGCCGAGGGTATCGTTAGGTGCATTTTCCATCAACCATGCATTGTGATGTAGGATTCAATGCGCCACACGGTCCATGCATCATCTGCGTTCTGACAATAGTTCCACTTCAGATTACACGTAAAAGTGATAAATAAGCCCGGTGTTTCGTAGTTGCGTACATATGTCTTGCGTCTTTTGCATACTCATGCATATGGCGAGAACTTCCAACATGAGTCTATGGTAAAATCACCAGTTGTCCAATATTCTGCGCATTTCCATCAGTGTTCACAGTCGTCGCATCGTAGCTTTGCTTGATTCAATTTAATCAACAGTAGTCGCTCACTCTCAAGTTTGACATACATATCGACCGAATATTGTTGAAATAAACGGCGACACTTCAAAATGATATTCTCATCATTCGGACGATGCATCATTCGATAGGCGTAGTAGTTCATGGAGCTGAGATTCTTATTTATCGCTTGGCCTGTGAATGCTAAATCGAACAGTCGTTTTACCTGTAATCGGATTGAGCATTTTCATCGTAATGCAGTATCCAAATTGCCCTGCCAATGAATTATGGGGTACTGCAGAGCGTTATATGATCTATGCGTTTGGGATATTCTTTGTAACGGTCCAACGGTTCTTCGCTGAAGGACAATATCTCGGCTGTGTGCTTGATCGTCAACAACCAATGCACAAATGTGAAATGAACGCAATCTAAGTGAACCAATTTCACGTTGCCACTCGCACAGCAAAGGCCGGGCGAAACGCCTTTGAGTTTCAGCGCGTTGCAATGTTGGCACACATTAGTCATCGCTCCAATATCAAAAATCGCATCACCACCCAAGTTTTCCTTTGGTTCATATCGAAATGCCAGTCGTTCGTATATCGGCAACGATGTGCGTCTTGTCACTCTTCGTTGTCGTCTTGCTTGCCTTGTTCGTCGGCCAATGTTTGCGCGTTTTGGTCTTGGCATTTCCAAAAAATCACTGAAATTTACTTTTCAATCGCTGAAATTAACGTCTAAATAACTATTTTGACCGCGTTTAAATTTTATATATTTAATTTTTACCTTACATCCACTTTTTAAAAGTGATTAAACTGTTGAAGCGATGCACAAAATCAAAAACCAGCACTGTTGACAAACGTAGTACATTAACCTGAAATTCTCGATTCACTCAATTCACTTTTGTAATACAAAAACAAATCAACGCCGCCTTAATTCTCGATTCACTCAATTCACATTGTAATACAAATCAAGTGTGTAAAATGCGAAAAAAGCGAATAAATCGATTTTCCGGAATCTGCGTAAACCTGAAGTACAGCAATACGAACACAACAAAAAAAGAATCATGAAAATCGGCCTACCATTTATCGAGTTATTACGTCATCGAGCTTCACCCGGAAGGAATTATATACCTATAAGAAGATATAAAATTTAGATAATGATGCCGAGTTTTAAAAATTTTCTCGATAAATATAATATGTAAAATTAGTTCGTGAAATAGGTTTTAGAACGAAAGGCAATAATTATAAGGTTATAGTTAAGTTTAGAACGTCTGCATAAGAACGAATAATTTAGAATTGTTGTCCTGTTAATTTTAAGTTAGATTTAATAATTTTAGTCTTATATTTAAGTTGACATTTAAAAACCAATAAAAAATTGAATTTAAAAGGAAAAAAGGCGCCGAAAGCTTCTCTGGTGTGCTGAAGAATGGATTGGTACGTTTGCGATATTTAGGAGATTTCTTAGTGGTTAACACGTTGATGAAAAGACATAAAGTCGATGCCATCGGTACGAATCACTGGGCTATCAGCCAAGCTTGACTTCCCCACAATTCCCACCGAGATTTTGTTTTATTTTCATTGTGGATTTCCACCTTAAGCTCTTTCTTATCTCACAGGTCTCGTTGGTAATGTTCTACAACGGCGCTCAAACCGCCATTGGGTGCTTCTAGAAAGAAGCCCAAACACTTTCATAGCTTCCTGTGTCAGTAAATAGACAATTATAAAATTAAGTAATTTTGAACCATTTACTGATAAAGCCATTAAACAAAAATTATAAAATTGTCAATTACTAGCAACTTTAACAAAAAGCATTTCCAATCAGATACCATTCATCGCCTCTTGAAATTTTTGTTAATTTTATTTTCAATGTTTCGGCCAAGCAGGGGGTCACCTGTGCTGTACCTCGAATGAACTTATTTGTTTTTTAATCAACAAAAAACAAATATACAATACACGAATTTATGCCTTACACAATGCGAATTTTAAATTGGATTTTTTTTTTGTCTTCATTAAAGAATATACCAGGCGAACAATTGCTTATTCGAATCACACCTGTGAACGAATAATCCGCATCCACGCACTGCAAGAAACCGTTTTTTTTAAGAAATCCGATCAAAACAAATTGCCTTCTTGTTGAAAGAAACAAAAAATCAAGAAAAACAAATTCGTTACCTTAACCTCGAACACCTGCCCACCTTGCGTTTTTACTTATTAATCAGGCATCTGATTGTTGGCATTGTTATCCTGCAAATAACCTCCGTTCACCTTCACTTTCGCCATGACAATGCTGAGATATCGACGGCTATTTGCATGAATAAAAAACAAAAGAAGAAAAATCAAGGAAAACAACTCAAACGAAAACTTTGCAAGCTACACAGTCGCGATGTCTACACGCTTTGAATTGTCACGCTGAATACAAACATCTTTCTGCGAGTATGAATGGCAATCATAGAGTTCATCCATCTAAACCTTTCGCTTTTCCCATGAATGTTAATTGATTTATGCATGCAACGATCCGTTTGCATGTCCATTCTTCGATTCCTCAACCTCTGCGTGCCATCTAAGCTCCTCTCTCAGATTTAAGACCGGGCATTGCGATAAGTTCCGCCAAGTAAGAATGGGTGTGTAGGAGGAAGGATTGTACATAAAAAGCTGTCTGTACTGGAGGAGCCAAGAAGCTGAAAAAAGAATTCAAGATTTTTTTTTTATTTAAATTTTTTTTTTTGGTTGCCATTGAAAATGGAAATCTAAACAACAATACGTGGGTCATTTTCCTAATGAGGAGGAAAAAAATGCTTATTTTTATAGCCAAATCCCACGCATATGCTGGTTTGGGACGAATTGGAACAACTTGGGAGTTCGTACACGTTCTCTGCAACGTTGATTTGATTTTTCATTCAAATGTCTTTGACTAAAGTATTGTGTGTGATTCTAGGGGTTGGGGGAATAAGTTGTTTTCGCATCGTGAAATAAAAACGAGACCGATATTGAAGTTCTTGTGCCCGCCAGTTGAAGGGGCTATTACAGTTTAAAGTGCGTCATTTAGGCACAAACAGCGTGCCCATTCGCTGTGTCGCTAGATTGCAATACAATTTTATTATTATTTTCGTGTTTTCGACGACGACGAAGGAGACGACAATATTAATGTGTCTTTGCTACGGTCCACGGATAATGTGTGCGTGTCATTAAGGCTCGGAAGTGCGTACTTATTTTTACAACAAGCAGCAGAGTCATTCGATTGGAAGTATACAGGCCGAGCTTAGGCGCAAACAAGTAAGTTGTTGCGCAGCGGAAAAGCTTAAATGAATTTTATTTGCATGCCTCCATGTATTTTAATATAAAAATGAATGGCACAGATATTTCGTACACTGTTGTTCGAGTTGGGGTCTATAGTACTTAGTCCAAGAGGGACGTGGTGTTGCTCAAAATAATTGAATAGCTGAATAGTCCCTTAAAGAGCATATTATCATAGGGAACTCTTTATTTCGGCGGACGAAAAACATCAAACAATTATGACGCTGTTTTATATTAGATCCGATTGTTGAATGACTCATGTCAACAAGAGATCGTGAGCATCCATTGCTAGTTTATTTAAGGTGGCGCAACTGTCTGAGTTTAGCATGGACCTCAACTAGAAAGCCTCTCCAGTTAAAGCGGCGAAGTTTTTTAAGAGTTCACTTCAATACTTGCGACACGACGATATTTTCTCTGTAGCGTTGTCCCTCTGGGTTGGAGTCAAGACTCTGTCCGGAACGTTGATATCCATTCCCTCCACGTGCGCTTAACATCTTAGCTTAGCTTTATTTCGTCTCCCATCACCTTTTTGAAGTCATATTTTTGGGTCTTAATAGCCATCTTTTTCGATTTCCTTGTGGGCAACAACAAGTGGAAGGTCGGCCTATTGGCTATCAAAAGATTGTGTCCTATAATAAATTCAAAAACGGACTCACCTCGTATATTAGTGTCGGTGCTGCCCCATTGAGAATGTCGGAAGTGGGCGTCGCATCCTTGGATGAAGTTCCATTTTTTACGCTCTGTTTTTCTACCACCGAGCTGGTTAGTTCGGACGGTGTGGACCTTTTGGAGAGTCGAATGGCATGTATATAGACGCGAATATCAGTGGGCTTCTACCTGTTCGCTCCCATGTGACTGTCTGGTCTGTATTGCTGTAGATAGATAAGAGAAATAGATTAACCTGTTTTCTTGTGATAATACAAGCACGTATCTTACTGTGATCTGGTGTGTTAGTGTTGTAAACGACCAGATTCATAGAGTGCAGCCGTTTTATCTAACCGCGGATGATCTAGGGTTCTTGAATCAAGGCGATGTAGATTTGTTGTATCGTCATGAGGACTGCAAGATCAGCGCTGGTCGCCTTACTGTGATGAAGATTGCCTCGGATCATCTGCGATACGCCAGAGCTGTTTAGCTATCACAAAATAAGGATACTTAAAAAATGCCTTTAGGGCTTTTATATTATATAAAAAAACAGACCAGTGCCCCGATGACTATTGCATATCCAAGGCATAAATCCACATTCACTCAAAACTTCGGCGAAGGTTGTCTTCGGTGGCAAGTCAGTACGGAGCTTGTCGCAGTCCAGAGACTGGCCTTCCAGAAAGTCAACAGCGTTTTGAAGCCTTCGTTTTTTCTTTCTCCCCTAGGGTATGTTTTTCCTCAATTTGTTGTTGTATTTTGTAATTGAGGAGTTTTTTCCTCAATGATGCAATTGACGATATAAAAATTTTGATGAGCAATGGAGCGATTGTCATCATCTTCGAAAAAGAGTTTCTCGAGGTTAGGTGGACCGTCCCCTCGCTTCCCCCAGCCGAAACTACCCCACTAGTTGAAGGGTCCTGAATTAGAAGTTTTTCTTACTCCTCCGTCATTTTTGTCGTCTTTGTTTGAGAATCGTTTTTTTCGAAGTTCTTGGTTCTCGATTCATTTGCACCAGTTCCTGTGTTTGTTTATTGTTAGTTTTAAATTTGGACCCACGAGTAAAGGGGAAGGAGATGTCGCTCTGTACTCACCCCTTGTATACAGAGAACGGGAAGTTAATTTAAACTAGAGATCCGCAGATATCTAGAGTCTGCCGTTAAAAGACACCATACAATTGTGCCATTAATCGCATGGGTACAGTTGTTTACACCCGGGATTACGGGTTTTATCGAGTTATTCCTCTCAGTCGAAAGCAGTGGCACCTCTTGCAAGATGGGGTCTTTACCACGTATGACGGTCTTGGAAATAGCGTTTTTTTTGGCTTCTTCTCAGAACTCCTGTGCCTGCTCGCCTTAGACAAGGCTCTGGCTTAGCATACATTGGGCTTGCGGGGTTTGGGCGGCGATCTACTCAAGACGAGGGCCTCCCTTGATCTAGTCGGTTTACCTGCCTTAAACGCCTGTTCCTCTGATTTTCTTTCAGAAGCCCGGTGTCTGCTCAGCCGGAGTATGTCGCGGCTGGGAATTCATTCATTCCAGGAATTCATTTTGCAGCACCCAACCCCATTCCTGGGATTCTAAATCGTGCCCTAACCATTTTTGAACTTCGTAATAGACACGGATTATATGCTGATGAGCTGCTGGTGGAAGATTAGACAATTGGACAGGTTTGTGAAGCTTTGTAGATTTAACGAACTGAGTATATCGAAGATGATCGATATTGTCCTCAGATTTAGGAGAATTGTATATCGCTAACAAGATGCGTACTCCATTTTCGTATAATTGCTGTACAGGGCAGTTTTGTTGAAGAAAAACTTCAGCAAGTTGGTCGAAATTTGCAAGTTTTTCTTGTAATTTTATGAAAGTTTTTTTTCCCTTTTTTAAACAGCGCAGAAGTTGTATCACAGCCGCTAAGTGCATGTAAAAATAAAATGTGTTTTTTTGTAAGGGGATATTTGATGAATGTTGCTGCTGCTTTATTTGGCGTCTGTTTACTTTTGCGCGAATTGTTCTGGAATTTTCTTGCTGAATTTAAATATTTGCGAAATGTTCTTGCTGGATTTGAAAATTCGCCTACTTTGATTAGAATTTTCAAATCTGCTGCCAAAATCAAGTTTTGTTCACGCTTCTGGTCAGCGTTGTCAACAAGATCAATGTAAAAGTTATTAAATACAATGTATTAACTAATATAAAATACAAACTATTCATTGGTAATGATATTTGAATGATTTTATAATTTATCATTGGAGCTATAGAAACCGTGATAATCGCGAAAAACGATATTTGTGACCTTTGACCTTGAATAACTGTGGTGACTACAGGGATCTTTCCTAGGCAATGGAAATCAGCAAAAATTATCCCCATCCCAAAGTCTTCCAAGTGTGATGAGTATAGGCCGATTTCAATACTCCCTTTTTTGTCAAAAGCCTTTGAAAGGATCCTCCAAAAGCAAATAAGCCGTCATCTCGCCATTTTCAACCTATTATCATCTAAGCAATCTGGTTTTCGACAAAAACACAGTTGTATCACTGCTGTGATAGGTGTGTCTGAAGATATTAGGCAAGCTCTTGACGAAGACAAAGTGTCCTCCTTAGGCCTTTGATTTGGTTGACCACTCTTTTTTGTGCCGCAAGTTGTCTCATATATATAATTTCGAGCCTTGTGCTATAAAGTTAGTATCGTCATACTTAACTCACAGATTTCAAGCCGTAGAAGTTAATCAATCCCTTTTAAATCCCCTGCCTATCATAGGTGGTGTCCCTCAGGGATCCATACTAGGGCCTTTGTTTTTCTCCCTTTACGTCAACGATCTTCCTAATGTCATCAAAAACAGCTCAATTCATTTGTATGCTGATGATGCTCAGCTCGTATTTAGCTGTCCTCTGGGTTTAATAGAGCACGCCGCGCAATCGATAAATATTGATCTTGCCGATATAGTGCAGTGGTCTCAACAAAATGGACTGATATTAAATCGTGATAAAAGTAAGTGCATCGTAATTTCGCGAAAGCTCCTAGATCTGGCTTATTTTTCTATCCTCACACTCCAAGATGCTCCTATTGAGTATGTAGAATCCGTCAAGAACCTTGGGGTGACCTTTAATCGATTCTTAACGGGACAACCACATTAATCTTGCAGTCGGCAAGACTTATGGTGTTATCCGAACGTTGTGGGCGACCCAATCCTTTACTCCCTTTAAAACACGAGTCTTACTAAAATTCTAGCCATGCCAGTCTTAACATATGCTTGTGAAATTTTTGCGAGCTGTAGTTATGCATCCAAGAGGAAAATTAATGTGGCATTTAATTGTATTGTGCGATATGTGTTCGGATTGCGTAAATTTGATCGAATATCACTATACTCAAGCCAACTTTACAATATGACTTTCGACAATCTTCTCAAATTTCGAACTCTTTGCCTGTTTTCGGACATACTTTTTACACATCAACAGACTTATATATGAAAAAATAAGATATCCCACCTCAAGCAGATCTGCTCAATTGATCCCTCCTCGGTACTCTTGCTTAACTTCTGAGCGTCAGTTTTTCATTCACTCCACACGGTTGTGGAACTCCTTACCCTACTCTATCCGAAGTTTAAATAACACAACTAAACTTAAAAATGAATTAAAATCGTATCTCTCCTTGAATTCTTAAAATTTTGTATTGATTTTTGTATATCTTGTATATTTTTTGTATATTTTCATTATTTCTTTTTTCTCATCAACATGAATTCCTCGTTTTGTAACTCATGTAGCTTTTTATACTCGCTTCGACTATTGTATGCCTTTCACTAGTTTATAAGATATTGTATCTTACTGTGTATAGGTAAATCACTAAATAAAAATAAAAAAATAAAAATAAAAAATAAATAAAATAACTTACGTTACAGATACGTGATTTTATGTGACTTCCCTAACAAGTTTTAGAACGCCAATATGAAGGTGTATACGAGTTTCCATCCAGCTTATTATCTCTCGTATCATTGTATATAAACCTTATAGTAGTGCAACCGTGCGTAAACGACGATACGCCACCAGTGCGCATTCGCCCGCAACAAATCATGATAGTCTAGTTCTACACCATTCTCGTGCTGGGAATCTGAGTAGGATGATGATGCAGGTAGTGGTGGTGGCTGGCAAACCAGGTTTCGTGTAGGTTTATGGTACTCGTATATTTTTTGTTTGCTTTGATGGAAGGGGTATGTTATGTTTTCTGGATTTTAACACAATTGGTATGTGTGTGTATGATCGTTGAAGGAGAGTCGCATTTCAGCTACTGTGAGGATTCTCAAATGATTTTCTTTGTAATTCATATTTGCAAGTGAAAAATGGATATGCATATTTAACGGTAGGGGCGATGGTGGATAAAGGAAGGTGGGAGAATTGTCATCGAGTAGTTGATGGTATATTATTTGTTGGCTTTGATGAATGTTTGGGGTAGGTTATGGCATATTGCAATTAGACCATCACAGTCACCTGTAACTTGTTTTCTTTGTTTTTAATACAATTGGTGTGTATGTTCACATCGGTGAAGGAGATTCGCATTTCAGCACTGAGGATTCCCAAATGGTTTATAAACCATATTTGCATATGAAAAAATATTAATTGAGGCAGAGATAAAAAAAGATAAGACAAGTTATAGTGTATTCTCAGCTACATTGCGAACGATCCTTAAGGGTTTCCACTTTAAAAAGCAAATCGTGGATATTTTCGGACCCGTCGAATGCAATTTGCCACTTTTCAATTTTACAGACTGAACTTACCTACTGAAGAAGTTTGTTGACTTATTGGTGGTGCTTGTCTGCGTTGCACAGTGGACGAATCGCTGATTTAGCTTGGTTTAATAAGGAAAATGACATGCACAAAATTAAAAATTAAAAAAAAATTATAGATAAAATATGTGTTTTTTGTATTCATTAACCGAAAAGTATACCTAGTTGTTCAGTGTTGTCCAAGTTGGAGACCGTGTTTGTTCTAAAGCCTTGCATATGCACTGCTAAAATGTGTTTCAACTAAATTTTTCGTTTTTTAGGATGCCCATGGAAATCACGAAAAAGCAAATTTTTTATGTTTGGATTTCTTAATTTAAATTTAATCGCTTAGATGCTGTTTCTGCTTTTGTTGTGGGTTACTTCAGCCATGTAATATTTTCTGAGGCTGCAACAAAGTCAATCAAATTAACCTTTAAAACTTTATGTTTAAGATTTGACGAGAGATGGGCCAAAAGTGGTCGGCAACAGTCTGGCAACAGTCTGGCAATCCTAATGACGGGAACAAGGCTAGACGATTTTTTAGAGATGATGAAAAGACTGCCCAAATTACAGTGATAGTTAAAGAAATTATCAAAAAGTTTCATATCATCTTAGAAGCTCTTGGGTCTGGGTTCCCAATAGATGCAGATGCCTTTGAAAATTATGCCTGGTATTTTAAGCCAGTAAGTGTGCATAAGGTCTTCTTTCATGGAAAATAAATAATTTCGACTTGTATACTTCCAATCGGACAACTTTCAGAAGAAGCGCAAGAAACAAGGAAAATAGAAGGTTTAGGGAACTTCCTACCAGAAAAATATCACGTGTAGATACAAATACTGAACTCTTAAATCGATTGCTTATAACCTCAGATCCAATTCTTAGCAAGTCTAAGATACTTTCCGAGAAGAAAGAAAAGCGTCATGGAACATGAATACTTGCAACTTTTATATGTACCTACCAAATAATTAAAAAAATTAAAATAAGCTGGTTTGTATGTATTGTTTTGTCTTGAAATTTGTAGTCATATGTTAAAAAAATTTGTTATATTCTATTCTGTGAACAATTTCAATTAAAAAAAAAAAACAAAAAATTTAATCTTAATTTAATTCCGCTAAATCAACGATTCGTCACACTGTGCGTTAGGTCGAAAACGAAGCATTATTTAAAAAAATATTCGAAGTCGGAACGAGCGTTCGAAGGTCTCGTAGGATTCACATTGGGAGTATTTAAATTCAAATTGCCCAATCTTCGAACTAAGGTATCTCTAATAGACTGCATTTCACGAATGAAAACTCGTTGGTTTGCCTTGAGTCTGTGGCTTCTTCTTGAACAGGTGGACGTTCGTTAATATCTCATCGCTCATTATTATCATCACTATTGTGGTTATCTACCAGTTGTGGTGTAATCTGATCCTGGCTTAAGCCTACACTAGCCCCAGGTGGAGTACGACTAACAATTGGCCTGGATTCCATTGCTCCTGAACGGGGAGTTATTTCGAAAAGTGGACGAATTTCTCAAATTACTTGGTCTTCCTCTAGAACGCGTATTTGGAACTCTATTATCCATAATAGGAAATTTCGGATTTTAAATACAACTTCAAAAGATTTTAAATTTTAATATCTTTTAACAAATCTGTATTAAAAAAAATTAATACATGCATAATTTGGGGTCAGCGCGGTCGGTGCTAAATTCGATATTAAATCAGATATTAAATTTGATAAGATTAGATACAATATGCTTAAGAGCAAGATATCTGTCTTGGTAAACAGACGGACTGTGCAAACAATGAACACAATACGAACAAGACTGTATATAATTGGCAACTATAGGTAATATAGTAGCAACATAGTCCAGTGTAATAACTACCAGACAATGGACTACCTATACTAGGTATAAAAGAATTAGAATTTATATATTATAAAAATATTCATATGCACAACTTATCCTTTCACGAATGAAATTAGACCAATATGAATACAAAAAGCAGTTCAACTCTTTCTAATATCCAATAGTCGCAACGCGGATTACAATTAAAACTATGAATATACTGGGACTATAGTAATGAAAGTCATACTCAACTTGAACCGCCAAGAGACACAATAGAACACTCTACAATTGCTGGAGCTTAGCTAAAAGCTCTAAAGTTAGCCAGTATAATCTTTGTAGTGACGTTCTTAATGCCTCGAAGTACATCTAATGTTAGAACACGTTTAATGCAAAAGAGAAACAGTCAAGCAACCTCCATTAAGCAAAAAATACCAACAAGTGACCTTCCTCAATGCTTCATTGAAAAGGTACATGGATTTTAAAATATATACCAACAATTTCACATGTTGATTAAAGATAAATAAACTTGTGCAATACTCCAATTTAGCAATCTAGCTCTACGCAAAACAACGAAAATTCTTATTATCCATATAAATATTCATCGTATAGGTAGCTATTGGCACTTCTTGGTGGTGCGGCATGGCACAATACTGACAAAAAATAAATTATGTCATTGCTTTATAAATTAGATCGAATATTTCTAAATCAATTAAAAAAAAAAATGATAGAAATCGGTACCTTTTGCGACAAGATATAGCCGAAACAGTGAGAGTCTAAAATGTGACAAACTCATAATATCTCATTTGATGAAAAATACCGAAATCAAATTTTATTCAATTTTTCCTTTCAAACGAATAGCCTATACCATCATTTCTACTCGCAGACGAAGAAGTCAGATTTATTATATTTCCATCATCTCCCTCTCATCAAACATACTACTTGCCTAAGCGAAGGCAACATTGCAAATAATCAATTACACAGAAAAATAAATACATACTTACATTTCCATACAAATGAAAATCATATGGCATGACCACAGAATCGATAATGCGAGATCCATTATCCATACAAATTAACTTACTTGGAAATCCTACATGCTACCTGTGCTGCTAAACAACAAAAATGCCTGTGCTCCTTCTTACAAAGAAAAAAAATACAACATACATGGGAATGCAATTATGAAAGGTTCGATAAAGAGAGTTAAACCAGTTTATTTGGTTTTCTTTCTTCGTTTTCAAAGTGTGTATTTAAAATGACGATGACAGCAAAAGTTTAGACACAAACATTCTAGCTCAATTCATAACGCCATCTGCATTTAGTCGGCTAAAACAAACAATTCGACATGATGGCACTACTATAAAGTGTATATACAATGCTCGTATACAGATTGAACCCTAATTTGAGTGGACTCTTGCGTCTTTGCCTTCACTTTCCAGCGACAATGAGTAAGCGCGATGAAGATATGGACACACACAAATTTGTTCTTGCCAGCAACTCTCCAGTGAGAGATTTTATAACACGACATTTTTCTTGATAGTTGAAGCCCTTTTACAAATAATCGCTGCCACAAATCAAGATAAATGCCTGTCCAATGACTGCCAGTCAAACGTTTCTACTCAAACAGATCCCCTTTGAAATTCCTCAACACTGACTGTGTCTCTCAATTAATTGAGAATTCCTTATTCTCTTCGTATTCTTTGTTTACGCCAGTCTACACCCTTAACGAAGCAATTATACTTTTGCGACTAGACACAATTGTCTAAATTATCACACCACTAAGTAAGCAATTTCCTCAATCAATTTATTCCATTTCATTACATTTTCTCGTTTCATATAGATACGTAGATATATGTATCAATGCCGAACCTCGCACGTCATTACATATTGCCTGAGTATCTTACAATGGTCTCTGTTCACACTCTCCGATACGTTGCTTTGAATCAGAAAAAAAAAACATTTTACAGATTCACTGACACGGTACCACGTTGTGATACTGATACGAAACGAATATTATAGTATGTATATGAGAAACCGACAACCTCTTGCAAGATCACCACCAACGTCATCATCGCGTAATAATAAGACACTTCGAAATACTCATACTCATTTAAAATTGCAAATACGGGACCAGTATCAGCACAAACAATTGTATGCAGGAAATGAGTCATTTTCTGTCCTCGATTTCAGAGAATGAGGATGCGGAGATTATGAAATGCTTATTAGAGTTAAAAAAAATGAAAACAAATCAACACAAAATTGTTGCATCGGCTTTCGTTTCCTCTAAAATGGACACCCACACGTTCGACCCGGTCATATAGTTGTTGTTCGATCGGAGAAACTTCGATTTCAATTTATTTGCCATTGGCTCCTATTTTCCCGAGATTATCTTCACATGGTCTTTGCGGTGGCTGTTGCTATGCGATACTACCCATACGATCCACCTCGGAACTATATGGTTTCCATTATCGTTTCAATAGGGTTAAAAATATCTCTAAATATATACTTAATAGACTTAAGGGTTTTTACATTTCCACGTTATTCTCTGGACAATGAAAATGCGATGAAACAAGGGTGGGGATACAATATGCCGAAGTAGGATATAATATTTAATTGATGGACTTCGATTTGGAATTTACTAAGTGCTTGGGGAGCCGGCCGGGTTGTGTTATGTCGTTAAGATAAGGAATGATTGTGGTTTTTGTTTTACCATGCATACAGTGCCGGCCTATTTGTGGGATGGACCGTTAATGTGTAACTGATTTGATGTAGCTATGTAGCAGATTCTATCTTGAGAGAGGTCATATAAAGTTACGACAGTGGTTTCTGATTGAGAGGTACCATGAACTCTTGACAGATTTATTTAATGGCACTTTGATGGGAAATAATGCTGAATGCGTGGTGAGAAACGAACGACCTTTTAGATAAGGCAATGCCAAATGTCAGATTAAAATGAATACGTATTGGTTGGCGAGGTTTCGTTTGGTTTGAAACTTTTGTACAAATGTGGAGATACTTATGGTACTTATGTACTCGTTAATGACACCAAGGCAGATATGACTTTTTAGGTTTGTTCAAAACTCAAATAAACTTAACGCTCTTTGAATTGATCCATATAGCTGCCACTTTCAATATGCTTCTAAACATCAACCTTTTAGACTTGATTATCAATACATTTACTCGGTCAAATGGTTGTTTATTATCATTAACCGTTATTTAAAGACATTTATGGGAGAGTTGAGGGGCTGTGGGGATTTTTACCTCTTTGTGTTGTTTTCGAGATATCCCAGGATCTTCCTCAGATCCAAAATCATAAAATACATACCTATAAGTGCAACATCATTTTCCTTTGAAAGTCTGGGAAAAAATAATCGACTAATTCATTTCTTATGGAACGCTCAGTGAACAAAAATAAATTGAGGTATCAGGCGGGCAAATATACGGTTACAAAAGCTTGAAGGCTTAATAAATCTTCCTCCGTTCATTGCATATAAAATGCCGCCTCTGCTTAAGGCGTAGACAACTTAACAATTAAACGTATCTACAGACTCGTGATTGGCACCGAAATAGCCTGTCGTAAGCATTGAGAAATTGGTTCCTTGAACCCATAATAAACTCTATGTTGTGGTATATGAAAGACGTTATAGCCTCTAAGAACTTAGAAAGGGCATCTAAATCCAATTATTTCTAACAGAAATGGACAATTTATATGATTACTAATAATATCTCTAATGAACATTATTTCGAGGAATTTGCGACGAATTTCAAGCGGCTGTAAACTGTACGAAGGTCTGACAATATTCCAGCAAAGAAGATATCTACAATAAACTCCTAGTAAAACGTTTTTGATATTTTCTATTTTGAATTAAGTAGAAGGGGTTCCAAGTAATGCAGTTATAGGTATTCCAGAATTTATCTGACTTAGCCGAAATATAAGCATTTAAGTGTTTGTGGATCCTTAAAATCATTTGAATATATTTTTATAAATCTGAGCAATAGAATATTAACAAAACGAATTAATATCTGATAAATGGCATTACATCTTCAATAACTTCGTCTAACATAGACAATAAACTATAATACAAACAACCAAACAACTTCCACATCTACTAACTCAATAACTGATAAACTACAACGCAATAATACAAACCAAAAAAGGGTAAGATCACCTCCTGCTTAAACAATAGACAACAGCAACACCCAAAGAAAAAACCGAAAACCAAAAACCAAACAACGCTAAACTACTGGTTAAGTAAACTCAAATAGACTAGCTCGTCAAATCGATTTGAGATCCTTAGCATGGATGATGAACCCGAAAGTAATAAAATAGAGAACGAACCCTTAGAAAAAACTAACCAGTTCGACGAATCTCAGCCTCACAAAAGAGTAAACAAACCCCCACCAATCTATGTTCAAGGTGTCGAATGCATAAAAACGCTAACCAATGCACTAAACAATGCAGCAAGACAGAACTTCGAACTTAAAGTAGGTACTAAAAAACAATGAAATCAGAATCCAACCCAACCACATAAGAATAATTTCACAATGCAGCAATTGTCAAAAATATGGGCATACCAAAAACTATTGCACAAAAGATCCAGTCTGCGTTAAATGTGCGGGAGCGCACAACACTCTTAATTGCCAAATAATATAAGGAAAAGACACGGTCAAATGCGCACTGTGCCAAGGCAACCATACAGCAAATTACAAAGGGAGCGAGATCTACAAAGCGCTAAAAATCGAACGTTTCCCCACCATTCGTAAAATAGTTCCCCCCAAAACTAATGCTGAAGAACCAATAACCGAAAACCAAAGTAACAACAGTCCAGGTATAACCTACGCACAAGCTATTACAGCTAAAGCCAACAATCCCAACAGCCTAACAGAAAAAGACAACCCAACAGAAAAAGTGACTAATACGGTAAAAACTAAGGTAATCCCACCAGAAACCAATATAACAATGGCAACATAACATCTGACATGGCCGAGCTAAAAGAAATGATGAAGAGTCTAATACAACAACTAACAACCCTGATGAATATCGTTACTCTTTTAGTAACCAAACTTAATGGACAACATGGACAACACCGCTACGGCAAAGTTATGATCTTTGGGATTCGTCGGTTCGACCTCAATGAACATCGGCAGGCCTCCCGCTGACGGATCCTCTTGCTGAGGCCAATAAAACGCTAGTGGAATTGTTTTTGCAAGACTGCGGAGATTTTTGGCCTGCCTTTTTTACGATTCCGACGCACGCATTGATGTCTATTACAAGATGTCTAACACAAGAATGTTAAAATTACCAAGTGCCTTTTTTTTAGCGGACGATATTCCTCGCCCTGCAAGCTTCAGTGATATTCCTTGCGCTTCCCTGCACGGGATTGGTACTCAAATCACTTTCTTGTCCTAATAGCTCTAATTTTTAAGCTAGATAACCATTGCTTAGCGAACTGTAGCCTTTCCCTATGTTTTTCTCTGTATTACTATTTTTTTTCCTTTTTTTTAATCAATTTCTTAAGTTACTTAAAAAACGAAATTTCAATAAAAAACTAAATTTTTCTGTTACTATTTTTTTTGGAGAATTTTTATTTTTTAAAATATTTTTTCTTTATAGTAACTATACTTTTTAAAGTTTCTATTCTGTTAAAAAAAAATAAAAATTAATATTTTAATAAAAAAACAACCGATTTTGCTTATTGCCACTAATATTAGGAAACAATTGATGTTCTTTTTGTGGGGCTCCTGAACATCTAAAAATGCTCCCCAAAATCTATGAAACTTTTTACATACACTATCAGTTCTGTGTCGTTTGCCGGCACTAAAAGTGCTCCCACAGGCTCATCATTTAGTGCAGGTAAGGTTAGTAAGGACAAAACAATTAAAAATACAATAATTATGTACCTATAAAATACTAACACAAACACAAATCATGCAAATAAATTAAGACATTAAGGTATTATTGCGCAAAATATTTTTCAGCTTAATTTTACTAACATGCAAGTCAATCACATGATCATTTATATTATAGATTCTACTCATGCGACTAATAGGCTCATGCCTCCCATAATTCGTTCTATGATGGGAGCTAAACAATAAATCAACACTACGTAAATTATGGGCACCACACCGAAAATTAAAGCCAATAGATGACAGCAAGTCAGGTGCATCTATTTGACCGGTTATAAGCTGCTGTAAAAAAATGATATCGCTATTAAGCCTTCGTTGAGAAAGGGGTAACATTTGAAGAAGCTTAATACGCTGACTGTAAGGAGGAAGGTTAAAAGGATCATCCCATGGAAGTCCTCTAAGTGCAAATCGAATAAATTTACGTTGAATGGCCTCTATTCGATTTGAATGAATGTTGTAGAACGGCGTCCAAACTTGTGAAGCATACTCTAGAATCGGACGGACAAAACAATTGTACAATGACATAGTAACGTATGGGTCATTAAATTCTTTCGGCCACCTTTTTACGAAGCCCAGCATAGAATTAGATTTATTAACAATAAAATTGATATGCTTGGCATGGGATCGAAATAAACCCCAAGATCCTTAAAATTATCAACATTACAAAGAATATGTTGAGACAAAGAATATTGAAAGGTGGAAGGTATATTCTTTCTAGAGAATGTCATATGTTGACATTTAGTAGGGTTCAGGGATAAACCGTTCTTATCACACCAATTGGCGAAGCTATTAATGTCAGATTGAAGAAAAATTCTATCTTGCTGACTAGTGATAGATTTAAATATTTTCATATCATCAGCGTAGATCAGGATATTACTGTGATTTATACATGCTTTAACATCATTAATGGCTAGTATAAATTGAATTGGTCCGAGGTGACTACCTTGGGGAACTCCAGACTGAGCTGTAAAATATACAGATAGCGATCCTCTAAATTTGACTTGATAAACCCTTGATCTAAGGTATGAATTAACCCATTTTATGAAACTTGGTGGGAAACCAAAAGCCCTGAGCTTAAACTCGATTATTTCATGGGACAGCTGGTCGAAAGCTTTAGAGAAGTCAGTGTGTATGCAATCCATTTCGTCCTTATTCCCCAAGGCATTAGAACAATCATGCAAGAAACTTAACAGATTAGTGACAGTGGATCTGTTTCTTACAAATCCATGCTGTTCATTACAAATTAAATTGCGACAAAGAAATATTAACTTTTCGCAAACAATTTGTTCAAAAAGCTTAGGGATACACGAAAGCTTTGAAATAGGCCTATAATTAGTGATATCACCACGTTCGCCTTTTTTAAATACAGGTGTGATAAAAGCACTTTTCCATACATAAGGGAATTTACCAGTACTAATGGACAATTCAAACAGATATTTAAGATATGGAGAATTGCATGACTACATTTTTTAAGAACGATCGGTGCAATGCCATCAGGACCTGATGAATAGTCATTCTTGAGAGAAGAAATAAATTTTAAAATTGTTTCCAAGTCAAATGAGAAGCTACCAAAAATTTATTTGGGAACAGCTAGTTAGATAACTAAAATATTGCTCATCTATGTGAAGATGGGTCACCCTAAACGACTTACTGAAATAATCTGCAAACATATTGCTTGCATCTAGCGAATCAGCAGTTGTAGAGCTATTGTAAGTAAGTTACGATGGATAACCATCGATTTTTTTCTTAGAATTAACAAATCCCCAAAAAAGTTTGGGGTCCAATTTTAGAGAGCATTCCATTTTACTTATATATAGTCAATATATAAGTTGCAGGATAAAGATTTGAATTCGTTGAATAGTGTAAGATAGAGCTCAAGATCTGAATGGCGGAGACTTTTTAAATAGTTCTTCCAAGCCCTATTACGTCTGTTTCGTATTGATTTGAGCTCTTTAGTGTACCAAGGATGGGACGTTTTCAGATTCCTAGAGGATTTCACAGGAATCACTTTTTTCATGCAGTTATCCATCAAAGAATAAAAGGAAACTACTGCGTCTTCAATATTAGAAAACGCAGTAAGATTAAAATTAAAGCTGGAAATTTCATCAGAAAGTCTTGGAAAATTTGCTTTCCGAAAGTCAAAAGATTGCGAACGATCATACGAATTACTATTTTCGTACAAATGTGCGCCTAATTCAATAAATACATCCAATGGTGGATGATTATTATCTATGTTAGTTATACTGAATTGGGATTCCAGAACCACAGTACTAACAGAGTCAGAAGAAAAAACAAGATCGAGAGTTCGATTTTTAAAATTTTTTATGCAGCTAGTTTGCTGTAAGTCAAAATACAAGATGTTTTCCAGTAAAGCGAGCTCTTGTTGGGCAGAGTCAAAGGATGGGATGAGATGAGAATCATCCTCAGAAGGTACCCATCCAATATGTGGCAGATTGAAGTCGCCTATAAGTAAGACAGTGCTGTCACAACAAGATATGTAAAAACGTTGTCTTTGACACTTCGACTTTGCAAAACGACAGCACTGCTTCCTTGTAAAATTAGATCAGACACAAAAACAAACTAAAAAGTAGGGTCGCGTCTTATTTATTTTCAATCATTTATTAATATAATAATTTTTAATACAATAATTAATAATTAATTTAAGAGCGGTTCTTCTGGATATGATAACTTTTTCGGCTTCATAATAACAATAATGATAAACTACATGGAAAATAAGGCCGACATTTTTTTAAGCTCAATATTAATAAAGTAGAAATCCAATGTTTGTCTGGAGTGGAGTTTTTAAAAATCATTGTAATGGGCAATTGTCAGGAAGAACAATATCTACGTATTTTACAAAACCCCTGCCTTCCTTTCATAAAACGATTTTTTTTTTAAAAAAGTGTGCTTGTCACTGGGCGGTTTTGAAAACATTTTGATTGCAAGTCGTTTCTGGTGTGAAGATTGCGCTTTGAAAATTTAATGTGGATTCGGTTAATAGTGTAGTAGCGCATATCGAACTGACAGACTTAGTAAATTACCTACCACTATCTATAAAATCCAACCAATTGGGGGACCGTCATGAGAAAGTCTCCCTGGGCGTGAAGCTTTAATTCCTCAATCGACTATGTGCTGAACTGTTTGGAGTGCTTGATTTGTTAGATATCAGATATTTTGAACTTAATAGCATTTTTTAGTTCCTAGTGCATTTTTCCATTATTGGCTGGCACTTTCTACTCTATTGAAACAGTTCAAACACATAAAGTCGTTGAATCAAAAATCTGAAACCCTTCATACTCCGTTCCCATAGTTTTCAAAAGCTCTGCTATTGTTTATAACTCTTGTTTCCCTAAAATAAATCGATTCACAACGCGAGCTTATGACAACCAAATTTTATTGTTCGTTAGTTCTTAGAGTTTGCAAAAATAGAAAGCTTAGACCAAAGTGAGTTTTGACTCTGTTTACCTTGGTAAATCGAAACGTATGCATTGAAAAGAAAAAAGAACTATTGATTCTACTTTCTGAACTTTGTTTACATTTTGCTGAATGTAGCTATCCTTTTGTCATAAAAAAAAGCAGCTGGTGTCCGCTGGGATTCAGCTTGTGGAAAACAAGACTGTGATAATAATAGGAGTTCTTAGAAAAAACTCAATTTCCATTAAATGAAGTGAGAAAGAATTAATTTAATGTCCTAGACTTTCTGCTTAGTTCCGGCAATAAATATGTCTTTGTCATTGCTGCAAATAATGGGGTAGTCATGCGAATAGCTCAAGCTTGTGTATGCATATACAAAGACATATTTCCATAGAAGCAGTGGCGTCGAGATAAATAAATATTAATAAATAATAGTACTTCTCAATCCCTTTGTATTTCTGTGCTAGGCAGCAGTTTGCCTCCTTTTGTCGGATTCCTTGTCGCACCTCGAATTAACCAGAGAGCTATCCAATTTGATGAACAAAATTTATTGCCGTTCTGTGGGATTCCATAAAAATACGAGTAAACATTTTTATTTGTCTGTTATCCTTTCGAGCATGACGGTTGTCATTATTGGATCTGTCTTGTCGGGAATGGCCTTTGAATCCATGTTCAGTATTGCATATTTGTACAAATGAACTTAAAATAATTTTTAAACGACTAAGTTCACTTAGGATCAAAAACCGACATTTGAAATTACCACGGCTTGAGATACGTCAATCCAATTAGAACGCCATTCGCTGAGATGTCCCTTCCATTGTTGTGTTGAACAGACAAAGTATTGATTACTGTATCCGCACACAACTCAGACTGGTCTAATCAAATCGTGGCGCTCCTTCATCTGGTAACACGTAAAAAAAAGTCGTTACCGACAAAACTCCCACCACTAAGGAGAGTGCTTTATAGCCCAATTGCGAGACGATAATAAAGGACTCTTAAACCTGACAATTTTGTCACTAATGAACTCGAAATTGATGTTCATTTGCGAAATATATTGAACTTTATTGTGCTACAAATACCTTGTGGTTTATGTTCTATAAGCCGAATTCCGAATTCGACACAATGGGAGCTAATCAGCCCTGAAAGGAAATACCTTAAGATGGATATACGACACAACATCAATAAAATCTATCTCAAGACGACATCTCTCCGGTGAATAGAAGAAAATATATTATATTGGTACGTACTTTCATTACACTATCTCATGCATTCAAAGTACATCCGGGACCCCAAGGCGGCACCTCCGCCATCCCCCACAATTGCTGAAAGTGGGAAGAAACCTAAGAACACATCTTCGTCTTGTTGATGGAAATTGGCGGGTTTATGACGGTCAACGTAACGATGCCAAATGGTGCTGTAACTATTCATTCGTTTGTATCCATCACCACGAGTAAGGCTCCCTTCAGGGATTCTTAGGTTCCATCGTATCACGTGTCCCTTCTTGAAGATACTTTGTGCGCTATAATGTGTTTGTGTACCTCTCCCCGACTGAATAAACAATTTATTAGTATTCAGAATGTCACCTGAATCTGAGTATGGTATATTCGTATTGTAGGTTATGGCATTTTCTCAACTATTCATCGCCTCGGGATCTGGCCTGGGTGAAATCCAATCCGGGAAAGTTTCAAATGATAGTTGAGCTTAGCAACAGAGACTATCGTGGGCAATGTACTCGTTGTAATGCTACCAAGGCTCTTGACTGTGGTTTTGTTGTTTTCTCTTCGTACCCACTCGCGCGTTTGCTGGGTTTGTCTTATTATTTTTGCCACAAGCATTGCTGTGCGTCATTGTTATGGCTTTATGGACGCGATGCTGCACTGTTCGCGGGACAGAGTGCAAACAAAATGGTAGAAAATCTCGCAAGACTATGTGGCGCGTGGAATTTTGTTTTGTGTGTGTGTGTTCGTGTTTGTCAAGCGGGTACTTAAGCGAAACAAGACTAAGTACCTAGTAATGGTTTACTGGTTGGCACTGTCAATCCAAAAGAGTGAGAGATTTGAAAGTCTTCGAATAGAAAATGGTAACCTGAGGACTTGACAAATATTTGTATTCTTCATCGACGGTGAAAAGCAATCACCAGATAGTGTAGTTTGCCATTACGGAACGGGATGAATCTTTTGCAATCTCTTGTCTGTAAGATAAAAAAATTGACAGGCAATAGTAGTTATTGGATATGTGTGTAATCGTAATTCAGTTAGCGTCAGCTTTACATTTACGTGTGTCGGAGTGATATGCCAATTCTGATTCTTATTTCTTTTTCCTTTAATCCTCCGACTTCACCGCATCTTCCCTGGTCCGCATGTAAACCCCCGTTTCAACCACAGCAATTAATATCGGTAGAATCCCTGTTCGGGAGCATGAGTCACTGAGGCCAATCAAAATACGCTTGTGCGAATCGGGTAAATGGATAGTTGATTGTTGGTTTTGATTAGCAACTTATTTTTGCTCTGAGTCAAGCGATCGCGAAAAAATTTGTAAGCATTGGCAGCACTTTTCATTTCGTCCTCTACCCAGTCAAGTTTACAGATGTTCTTTTAAATTCCACCAATTTGTACACAAACTGAAGCCAGATCAGAAATGGTAAAATATTTCTTGCAGCGCTAAAGAAGCAACAAGTTAGTTTGCTATACGTAGTCCTGCCATAAATTCTGTTACAAATATAAAATGACTAGCTGCACCCGCCCGGCTTTGCCCGTGCCCGAGAATTCTATTGGCCAATATGTTCGAGTAGACTTCCTTATTATTGTCTATAGCGGGTATCTGGCGTACTTATGTTGCTGCCCCTAAAAAAAGAAGACCGATTTTGGCCAAACTTCACAGAAGACTCTCAGGCCAATACCGAAGATTGCCTGATTTGAGCTCAACCTGTTCCGCTTAGGGTAGGTGCTTTTTGTCTGGCAGGCGCCTATGTCAGCTTACTTGTGCGAATCAAACAACAATGCGAAAGTAAAAAAATTCGATAGAATCACTTTTCATTCACTTTCACACCGATTATTATCAATGTGGGAAAAGCAACTTTCCGATCTCCGATTCACAAAAAAATGCAAAAAAAATTCAATAAGAGTTATTTGAATAAAACATTGAACACACGATATCTCAAGAATTAAAGTGCACACAAACACCACAATAGGCTTGAAACGTTGGTCTGGTCTCCCTCTTTCATATGCGCGTTCAGATAACAAAATAGGTGACGACTGTACGATGGTTTTGTATATGTGCTTTCTCTGTATCTGCATCGGAATTTACAGGCATATGCACATATGCATGTGTACTCACTCAAATGCCCATAATTCACACACCGATGCAGATACAGATATCGCACATACCAAACATCCTTTGTACAGACGTCACCTTTCATGGAAAAAAATTTCATTATAATCGGTTAACGCGTTTGGCCAAACGCCGGCAACAAACTCAAATATGGATTGATTTTTATATACAAGGTGGCGCAAAAGTAATCCTCCTATCAGAAAATGCTATAAATTTTGCGATTGGGCCCCTAATGTCAGTTCTGTTTTGACATTTATGTAGTAAACACATGCGAAATACACGTTAATAAACAATGTTACGCTACACTGCTCCAGAACGCGGAATATTGGTGAATATTTATTTGATTTTTTTTTAAATTACAGCCAAAAAACATCGGAAGGTTATTTTTGCGCCACCTTGTATATAGATATAAAAAATCAAGTAAATGTTTTACATTCCATTTTATTTCTTTTATTATTCCATAATATTGGTTATTAGAATGAAAACAGTGCCATTTGAAATGACTGCCTTTTGCTTTAATACAGGCTTTCAAACTTTGTGGTCATTAGTCTATAGCGGGAAAACTGGACAATCTTCTGCTGCTATAAAATCAGGAATATTGACCCTGAGCCACTGTTGTGCGGTTTTGGCTTTGTGTGCCGCAGCAGCGCCATGTTTAAAGATCCGTCTTTCTCCATTATTAGTATTAGTTAAACCTTTTACAACATCTAGCACATTTTCTTGATAAACTTTTGCACCAGTTTTTCTTAAAAATGGAGGGATATGAAACTTTAGTGCGATACTGCACACCAAACCATACGGAAGTGGGATGATGGCCACGTTGAACCCTTGCATTGACTTTTTTCGCTTGACTTTGATTTTGACGATGCATAAATCTTGTCGTTTTGTTTTTTGAAAACTTCTTCTACTCTAAACCACTTCGCATCCGTAAACAAAATATTTTTATTTACCATTAATCGCATGGCACTGCAAAAGATTTTTGCATCTTTCCATTCCAATTTTTTAACAGTAGAGGAGTTTAAATATGTCCCGTTGATCGAAGATGGGCTTTCATCTGGAGATCATCCCAAATCAGTCTTGACATTAATCTGGTGGATATATCCAATTTTCTGCACATGATTTTCTGCTTCCAAAGGAGTTTTCTGCGAATGTGTTCACGCACAGCTTTTACTACTGCACTCTTGTCCTCTACTTTTGACAGTTCTTCGAAGCGACTTATAGCCCGTTATAGTCCGGTCAATTTAGACATCTGAGGGTACAAAAATTCGCACCCAGCTGAAAATTGATAGGATTGTTCAAAGCATATCATAAATAAAATCTAAAAAGTCGTCATCGATCCGACACCTGGAAAAAAGTTTACTCGAGGTCAGAGGTTACAAAAACCGGGTTTTCGCGATTTGCAGTAAAAGGGTACGTTTTATCATAAAATTAGCGCAGACCAAAATTGTAGATCAGATAATTATCTATAAAAAATTTCTAAATACTTTTTTTCCTAAGAGCCACCGTTTTTGAGAGATAACGATTCAAAAAGTTTCCCTTTAGGCCTATTCTAAGGATCTGTTGTGGTTCTGTTTAATTTGAAACTATTGAATAATTAAAGATATTTGCAAGTGTTGAAAATGATAAAAGTGATAAAAGCGATGTAAATTAAAAAACAAATAGGGAAATTTATCCAGCTGATTCATAGCTCTCTAATACTTCTGCTTCCTCTTTTACTTGTTCTTCTTGTTCTTCATTTTTATACCCTATTCTAGGGGTATATTAATTTTGACGCATAGTTTGTAACATACCTTAATATTGCCCGTAGACCCCTAAAAGTTACTATATTTATGATCAGCATCGATAGTAATGTCGATCTAGCCATGTCCGTCCGTCCGTCCGTCCGTCCGTCGGCAAAAATTAGGCCTTTAAACTGGACCTAGAGAGCTGAAATTTTAACCATATACTCTCTAGGGTCCCGAAATAATAAAGTTTAAGAATTTTTGAAATCCGCCCACAGACACGCCCACAAACTCAAAAAAACAAAATTTTGGAAAAAATCGAATTTTGAGCTAGAGAGCTGAAATTTTTTATATATGATCTACGGCCCATAAAACTGATTGGGACATAAAATTTTCAAAATCCGCCCACTGACACGCCCACAATTAAATAAAACAAATTTTGGGAAAAATTGAATTTTGAGCTAGAAAGCTGAAATTTTTTATATATGATCTTTGGCCCATAAAACAGCTTGGGACATCAAATTTTCAAAATCCGCCCACTGACACGCCCACAATTAAATAAAATATTTTTTTTGAAAAACCAAAATTTGAGCTAGGGAGCTGAAATTTTTAATATATACTCTCTAGGGGCCCTTTATGCTCATGTGTAAATATTTTCAAAATCCGCCTACTGACACGCCCACAATTATTTATTTTTTATTTTTGAAAGTCCAAAGTTTGAGCTAGGGAGCTGAAATTTATAGTATATACTCTCTAGGTGCCCTTTATGCTCATACTTAAATTTTTTTTAAATCCGCCTACTGACACGCCCACAATTAAATAAAACAATTTTATTGAAAAACCAAAGTTTGAGCTAGGGAGCGTTTTTATTTACAAAAGCTTAGTTTTTTCGATAAAATCCTTTAAATTTTTGTCACGCCCACTTATGAGATATAGGAATAAGAATAGGGTATCCAACAGTTCGCCCAAGCGGACTGTAGCCCGCCCCTATGTTTTACTTTATCCTGGATGCAAGTAAATTGCCCCAATAATTACACATCGCATATCTCCTCGTTAGTATCAAATGAATCCTCAATTGTTGGTGATTCAACATTGGAGCACGACCGGTCTTGGCAATTTGTACATGCTACAGAACAAAACAGACCAATTTTTTTGCAACCACATTTAGCACTACATCCCTTTTTACAGTTGCAAAAAATTGTGTTTAGCAGTTTTTCCGGCGCAGGTGGGAATAAAGTTTGAACTGGTTCTAATGTATTGTCGACCAACGCCCAACCCCAGGCTTTTGGGTCTAGCTGATAACCAAGCGACACTTGAACTATTTTTTAAAATCACTCGCTCCAAAAAATGTGTCAGCGACTCTGGGATTTCATTGTTTAAATCTTCAAACATGCGATCTGGCGGAGGGTAGTTAGAATTATCTAACACTGCGGATTAAATGTCTTCGCGAATTATTGCGGCAGCAGCTTCTAGAATTCTGAGTCGTTCTTCTTTTTTATAATTTTTTTTGTTAAAATATCATGATGATTGTCTACTAAGCATATGAATGTTGATATTCCCGATTTTTCAGTGGTAATAATTTTATCACCATACCTCAATTTTAATCGTTCCTTTAGCGTCCATTTCTCAATTCGTTCAAAATGAACTGACAGTCATCGCTATTTTCGATGTAAGTGAATATTTCCACTATTGCCAGATTCGTAGTTTCATCTTGAGGACTACCGACTTTAACCAGTGGTCGGTTTCAAGAAGGAAATAAAGCAATCACCTTTAGTTAAAAGTTTAAAACAATATTCTGACATTTTTGTAATAAAACTCAAAACAGCACGAAATACGTTAAAAAACATAGTTTAGAATATACACGCGTTTTCACTCCGGAGTGGCACTCAAGACTAATAATATTTAATGTATTGGGTATTCTAAGATAAAGCTTACTTACACATAAAGTTACACTGACTGATAGAATAATATTTTTACTTGTATTACAGCTTGAGTGATGTAAATAAGTAGTGTACTTATACATATTATGACGATTACAACTTTTTGAATCGTTATATCTCAAAAACGGTGGCTCTTAGAAAAAAAAGTATTTCGACATTTTTTATAGATAATTATCTGATCTACAATTTTGGTCTGGGCTAATTTTATGATAAAACTTACCTTTTTTGCTAGAAATCGCGAAAAACCCATTTTTGTGACTTTTGACCCCGAGTAAATTTTTGTCCAGGTGTCAGATCGATAAGGACTTTTTAGTTTTGATTTATGATGGTTTTTTTGGACAATCCTACCGCTGGGTGCGAATTTTTGTAACCTCAACCCTATTTTTTGGTCTAATTTGACCGGACTACTAAACGAAAATTCTTGATGTTGCTATTGATTTTACCAAATCAAAAATTTGCCCAGCAATTTTCCACACTAATGCAACTCGATTACCTTGATTCCGCATAGGAACACCTAACAATCGTTTCACTGAGCCATTACTCGGTGATTATCTGATTATCATCCAACGGCCAATAAAAGGCCTGGAATCCAGCTGCTAGCAATGGAAGGGACATTACATTGCTTCTCATGACAGTTTATACCCTTGTCAGTTTATAGCCTTCCAAACACTTTATTACGGTATTTATGTCACAATATTTCTATCAGCAATCTGTATCCCACAGGAGTATTTTGCCTTTGATGATGGTAGCATTATGACGAAGTAATCTCGTTGAAGAAAGCCCCTGAGGGTTTTTGATAATTTCAGTATTGCGAACTTGAAACTTTAGTTTGCATAATCGCATTCGATTCCTAGTCAATATAATCTGCGCCCAAAATCCCACTGATGACTATAAGTAGGTATGTAGATGGAGGCCCTTGTGACTGACTGCACAATAGAGCTAAAATAGGCGCCTGTCATATAACTGGCACCTACCCTAAGCGGAGCAACGAAGTTGCATGAGTGGGCTAAACGGTTTAAATCCAAAGACTGTTTGATCAAAAGTGTAAGCTGACATAGGCGCCTGCCAGCCAACTAGCACCTTCCCTTAGCGGGCTTTCTTTTATTTTATTTTCATATTTTAATTTGGACTCTTTTCCGTGCAGGGACGGGCTTAGAATATCACTGCAGTGCCGCCAAACAGCGCTTGTCGTAAACGGCGACGAAGGGAAGAAATGTGCTAGGCAATTTTAACATCCTAGCGACACATTTTACATATATAAGCTGTCCCGCAAGGCCGCAAGTGTGCATGCAAATCCGTGGGTTGACACGACCGAAGATCACCGATGTTGTTAAAGGTCGATCAATGAATAATCAATTAAGGAAGCATGTACTTGTCAAAATCGTAGAAAGAGGCGGCCTTAAAATTCCTGGATCACACAAACGCAACAACACCAGCATTTGGTTCGCCCATTAATGAAGTGATCCGAAACCAGGAGGCCTTCCGATGTTTATTTAGGTCGCATCCGCGAACCCCACAGGCGGACCAGTCGTGATGCAGTAAATTGGGAGGGTTATGATCCCTCTAATCGTAATCATAACCTCTTCGTAAAGGAGGATAAAGAAGAAGGACATTTAAATTTGAATTCTATTTCAGTTTGATATTGTGTTGGGGCATTATGCCATTATGAAACAAAGCCCCACTTTTGGGGACTTATTTTGCCATTAAAAAACCCTGGTCTACGATTTCGCTTAAGGATAATGAAAAATATTTAAAAGTCTTTGCCAAATCGAATGTATTAAGTTATTTTGAACAAAGGAGGGAGAACAAAATACTAAATTAGCATTAAATGCATACTATATTAATAAGAAACAAAGTTGTGTTTGTTTTTTAATTTTAAGTTTCTGAACCTATTATTTGAGACAAAATAAATCGGTTTTTTTAGGTTATGTTTTTGAAAAAATAAATAATGAGTATATATACGTGTGTTAGGCACCGCATACTTTTGTGTTTCATTAATAATTAATAAATTTATGCAAACAAAATTATTTTGTTAAAATCGGCAAGTTGGTTGAAGAGGTATTGCCTTAATACTATTTAGAAGTGTTGAACCTATTCAGTTGAGCGGGACTGTATATATTGTACCTACCAGTGGCGTGGCGTGGAAAATGTTAAATGGTAGGTCGGAAAAAATATGCACCTGCAAACGCTTTCTGGAATTATATTGTGTACTGCAAATCGCATAGAAGTAAAGCAATTCAAGCCAATTTTTTATACTTCAAGTCATTTAAGCTAAAATTTACAATGAACCTAAAGTATAATAAAAGTGCCTTCGAAAGAAACCTTTTTGGCAGATGCAAATGCTGTACCTTAAAGAAAATTGATAGTAAGTAATAAAAAAAGGAACTTCATAAATCACGGTTTGATAAATAAATAAATACATAAATAAAAATTTAAATTAAAAAGCTTCACGCATAATATTTACAAAAATGTATAGATTTTATATCTATAATATATAAAAATATTTTAATATATAAAAATATTTTGAAAATAGTTTTTGTACAAATTTAAAAAGAGAAAATATTAATGATTAATATTTTTTAAAATCAAAAACAGTAGAATTTGGAAAAAAATGGGAAAAGATTTGTTAAATATTTTTTTTTATTTGTACTCTAAGTCTATTCTTCTACCTTTTTCACGTATTCTGCAAGAACTTTTTCATAAAAGTTAGGCCTACTTTTTATTTTTAAAAGGAGTCGCTTTTCTATGGATAAAAGTGCTAAATCAGAAAGCCTGTCTTTTCCTTGAGAATTTCTCAAATATGTATGAACTCTTTTCAGAGTGGAAAAAGATCTCTCCACGGAAGCAACAGTCATTGGTAGTGTTAAAAATAGTCCACTTAATTTTAAGATTTGGGGAAATGTTTCACACAATATTTAACTTCTTAAATGTTTATAGAGGGATAAAACGTCAAGTGGTTGAAGTGAAGACGTAGTATAGAGAACTTTCAGCTCATTTTTTAAACCTTCAAAATCGAAAATTCCAGGGAAAAAGTTAATCACCGAAGATGTTTTATCATCTGGGCTTGACTGAGCAAAACGACTGTATTTTGATTTATTGAGTAAATCCAAAAAAATTAAATACCGTGAAAGATTTATATCGTGTCTTAATTTGAGATATAATATTGTACTTTATTTCTACAAAAATGCGCTTATAGTGAGTCTTTAAATCAAAATCAAGTAATCGGCGTTTCCGGGGAGGTTCAGCACAATCATTTATACTTTCAAAAATTAAATCAAATTTGTTTAGAAACTCAGTAGAAAGCCAAGACTCGAAACACTCGATTTCTCGCTTAGCAACTTCAACATCTGTTTGTTTATTTTGTATTAAATTAAAGAATACATCGGTTTTAGCAAATATTTCGGAAACCGCGTGCAGTAAAAAGCAAAAATCTTTCCCTTCTAACTCAAGCAATAAACTTTCGGCCATTGAAAGTGCGTCAGTGTCCCATTCTTTTGGATGGATTAAACACTAGGAGAATTAGAAAAAAAGAGGCAAGGAAAACAAAACATTTTATTGAGTTTACAACTACCAGTCAACCAAGTATATTTTTGATATATGGATGCGTTGAAATGCGAAACAAAACCATCCTTGCGCTTATAATCTATTTTCATAGAAGGAGTAGAGCGTCCTATCTCTATAACTATTTTTTTTAAAGAAAACTCAACTTACAAAAATAATTTTCTTCTTCCAAAAGCAAATCTACTAAACAACAATTTACTGTTTATAATGCCATTTTCTCCTTTGCTGAATTTAACTGAAAACAAAACAATTTAAACTTTTCACACTTCTCACACTTTTCACTGTTTTCGATCACTTTAAATAATTATATATTGCACAACAATAATTCCACTCAATATTACTTTAAGTTACACATCGCAGTCTGCTTCACAACTGAATTTTTCAAACAGAACTCACCTCAGCTACGAGTACATACAAAACTCGCCAAATAAGTCGCTGAAAAGCGGGTTATATTTTTGCATAAGGAAGCGTGTATCAAACAGAGAGGAGTCAAACGCGGTGAACGATAAGGCGAAAACAAGCAAAGAAAACCAATTTGTTTTAACCAGCCACATATTTCATAACGCGAAAATTTCCGGGTTACTATGCTTTGTTTTGCTATCGCTTTGCGTATGTGTTTCTTATGGGGTATGGAGAGGAGTATTTGTGATGTTGGAGAATAGGCATGCAATGGTGTGAGTATTTGTGTGCGTAGAGCAGTATAACGATATCTGAGCAGATGAATAGCAGGTGGTGGGTTGGTAGAATTTGTTGCTTGCAAGTGCAGGTGTAGTAAACATACAAATCTTATGTTTATATACACACATTAAGATGCATGTTGCTTGTTGGATTGAAATATTGTTGAAAGGTAGAATTTTAAAATGTAACCCGGCGTGAATCGAGTTATATGGGCGCCTCGCCACTGGTACCTACCAAGATGAATTAAAAAATAATAATAAAAAAAAAACTCTTTGTTTACATGGTATGGTTTCGAGCTCTAACTCGGTCACTTCTAGGAGGAGCAGTTCTACGAGAAGGACTCTGTATCGCCTGGCTCAACATCAAACTACTGCTGTACGCGGACGATATGGTCATTTTAGCGGATGATGCAAAGGTGTTACAGCAGACGATAACGCGACTTAAAGCTTACTGCTAGAAATGAGGCCTAGAAGTAAACCTATCTAAATCAGAGATTATAGTGTTTATAAATTTTGGGAGGCTATCTTGCCAAGAAAATTGGACATTAAATGGACAAGGAATACGTATTGTTTTTAATTATACATACCTGGGAGTCTTTCTGTCTCCGAAGATTTTGTTTTCAAAGAATGTGGAGAAGAGAAACAGTGGAAAACTTTTAGCAAAAAGAAATAATGATCTAATCGCAAAGTGGAAATTGTTCCAAGTGGTCTGTACAGCTATCCAAACTTATGGCGCTTAGATCTGGGGTTTTGGAATGTTTAAAGAAGTGGATAGATTACAACGGTACTTTTTGAGTTATCTCCATTTACTCCAAAGTATGCGTTATCATTAGAGATAGGAGCAGAAGACGGACATTACTACACCCTTGATCCTCGCATGAGATTTATAGCACAGTGTTCGAAAATAGTGAAAGAAGAATACCATACCAACTAACTAAAATTCTCTTAAGGAAAAAGTTGTTCTGGAATAAAGAAGTAAACCATATTGAGCTTCATTGGGATGAAAGAGACATTTCTCATAGCGCTTGAATCTAAAAGAGCTTCGATCTGCTGCGGGTGCTGAAATTGGGGGGTCAACAGTATACGCATCTACAAATTTCTGGATCATTCTAGGTGTAACCTGCATATCACCGATGGGTTCGAACTTAACAAAATCACGGGCCAGTGGCAACAGTACAGTGATAGTGTATTCACTTGCTGATTGGAAGGTTGCGTGTTCAAATCCCGACCATGTCCATGAAGCAAAAATCCGCGGAATAAAAATTAATATAAGTGCAGTGAATGCTTGCTCATATGTGCGCTTTTAATTATTGTATACGTTTCTGCGGATTACTTGAATACAAAACTTCAACATAATGTTCCCTAAGTTATTTAGACGCCACCCGTGGAGAAAAAACCCTACCCAATGCACACACCTATCTTTCCTATCATTATACTTCTTCCTAGTTCTACCACCTAATAGTAGGCAATGAAATGCGTCCACAATGACATTGCATTTATAGGTTTTGGATTGAAAATTTCCTGCGCTGTGTATACAGCTACTCTATCAATTACAGAAAAGAAACCCCTTTAGCGCCCGCAAATTATAAAAAATAATAATATATAGGTACATAATACTGCAGAACTGAGTCAACACATCTACAGTACAGGATCGCCTTTTACAGTATTCGTTCAAATAACTTATTGCTTGTCTCTCTTTGTACAAATCCGTGCCCATTTTTATAAACTTGTTTCATCATTTAATTGTTTTTATTAACCTTTTTTATTTCTCTTTCTTTTAGGTAAGTGGAGTGACTTCAGTCTTGTCATAGAAAATGATACAATTATAGTGAGTAGTAAATATTTATAATAATCCATGAAATACTATTTGATTTGTTTTTACTTTTTGCTCGTGCTCTAGAAGCACAATATAGCTGTCGCATCGGTAGGAAAAGTTACAAGCTAAGCTGAACTTAATAATGGAAGATTATACCCCTGCTGTCTAGCAAAAAATCGCACTGAACTACACCCGAATCAGACCCTTGCGGTACAACAAATGTGACAGGTTAACCTATCCACGTCTCCTTTGGTGTTGAAGGCAAAATGCCCCTACTTTGACCATTAAATGGTTTGTTATAAAATGTTTGAATAATTTAATTTCTTCATTTGAAGTCCGAAATTCGCTCATGAATCATAAGTAGCGTAAATAGATTAACAGGACCGAAAAGGCTCCTCAACTGCTCCTCTCGGTTCTTCTTTACAAGTTGGGGAAAGTTGTGTGTTCTGTCTTAACCAGGGCTTAAAGTCGTCACATTATAGGTATCAAGGGAAGCACAATATCTTGGAGTCATCCTGGATAACAAGCTCCTGTGTACCAAGAATGTGGATATGATAATCTCTAAGGCATTGTAAGCTTTCGGGCAGTGCATGGTTGCCTTTGGCAAAAAAGGGTTTGTCACCCAAAAAAGTCTAATGGATTTCCCCATTACTGATTATAGTTTGATCTTACTTTTATGACAAGACCTCTAGATCCACGTGGTATCACAATTGATCTCATATTAGTCAAGTTTATTGGCTTTGAACCATAACCTTGAGGATGTTTGACTGTGGCAAAAACCCCTCCCTGCCCCCTCCCCTCGGACCAGCGTAAGCTTGTGGTTCGTATTGAAACAGTCACTACAAGCTGCACTCACTCCGCGATGCGGGTAGCATTCATTGCTCGCTTCAGTCACCCCCTCAAGCACAGTTCTCAAGAAGTTGCTCGACGGTGCGGCCGATTCTTCCCGCCCCCTTTTCCCATGCAATTTAATAAGGTGATCGAGGTTCGTTTGTATCACTCGTTATTACCTGCAAGAGACTGGAGAGCAGTTTGAGATTCGATTGAAACAGTCATCTCAAACGGCTCCCCTGTCCGGTGATCAGGAAGCAGTAGCTCTCCCTTAGCTGCGCAGCGAATTGGGATCAGACTAAGATTCGATTGCAACACTCACCTTTCTCTATCATGGTTCTTTGTGGTTGATGAGTGTCTTAACACCTGCATTACATGCATAGCATAATAGTCTCCGCAGCTAGACCCATTAATATTAATATTACCATGTAATTTTTTAATAGAAGATTACAATAATAATATCAACTGAATAATTTGATCTTGTAATTGCGGGTGGCATTGGTGCGATGGTAGTGTATTCACTAAATGATTGCCAGGTCTTGCTTTCGCATCCCGGGCAGAGCCATGATTTTTAAATTGTATACTCACGTAAATACAGACCTCTCTAAGCAATTTGGGCTCCACCCGTGGAGAAAAAGCTTTACAAAAGCGCCAAACTTCATCCTATCCTCCTATTCTTTCGAATAGTAAGTAGCACCTAAAATCATGTAATGCAATACTTCAGTGCTAGGTGCAGCTAGTTGCTTAAGAACACACGACTAAAGTAAAACTTCTTTCGCTCCATCTAATTTAAATTGTGGGCGTGTCAGTGGGTGAATTTTGAAAATATTTACACATGAGCATCAAGGGACCCTAGAGAGTCTATATTATAAATTTCAGCTTCCTAGCTCTAACTTAGGTTTTTTGCCGTCCGACCTGAAAATCTGACGATGACGGTGACGCTCTATATTTCCAACTAATGAACTGCGATTCATAGACACGATGACTTTACTCACTTCCGGTAAATTCCATCTGTCGGCAACTGTTTTAGATATAGCTTTCTCATTTGGATCGGTTTGGATACATGATGAGCTTAGTATTGCCCTCTATTGATGAGATTCAAGAGTGTTTACCCATTCCACGAACCTTTAGAGAGAAAGCTAATGTTAAGGCCAGCTTATCCACTGTTACCGCACCATTCGCCGAGCTAAACACTTAAAGCGCCTGAAACTAAGGAAATAACCACCACTTAATGACGCAAGAAAGAGACAACGCTTGTGTTTCGCGAAAGATCATATGAGCTGGGATGTGCAAAATGGAACGAGCACAAATTATTGGCGGAAGGTTTTTTTTTTTTGATGAAAACAGGTTTAACCTAGATGGGCCGAATGGTTATAATTATTATTTCCATGACCTGAGGCAAGGAGCGGTTTTTGAACGGTCACCATAGCAGAGAAGGAGGCGTTATGGTCTGGGGTTCAATTTCATTCGCCAAACACAAGCGTTGTCTCTTTCTTGCGTCATTAATTAAGTGGTGTTCTAAGGATACTTCGCATTTCGCGAAGTGTTAAGGCAGCAGAAGTGTTTCCTTTATAATTTTTTGTGTAAGACGAAGGGGTTTTTTTTAAATAATTGCTGACATAATGATCACTTCGCTTTATTTTTCGGGCTATAGCATGGCATAAAAGACCTTCAGAGCAATAAACGTCTATTCTTGCCCTTTCCTCCACTCTTAAACATTTTTTCTTTCTAATTTTTATCAACACTCAATCAAGAACAATTACTTTATAATATGTACCGTTTAAACCGACAAAAAATATATTCACTTCACAAAAAACGTTGATTTGTTCAGTGCTTCTAATCTAATGACTGGATTTATTTCCGCATATTCTTTACTTAATTTACAATTTGTCTTCCAAGAACTAAATTTCTCCTATACGCACATTTCATATTTTGTTGCTAACAAACAGTCTCTCATTTACCATAGTCGTTTTTTTCTAATCCATTATGTAACGGGAGAAATATCGATTTTACTTTTCAAAAATGCCTGCTTCTAATCTTATGACTTGCAGTGTACTTCGTGGGCACAGTGGCGCAGACGTTAGTGCGTTGGACAACTAATCTTAAGGTCTCAGGTTCAAAGCAGCCGGGCCAAGTAACACCTCAACGTTTTTTTTTGAACTGCCCCACCTCTTGCGAACGTCAGACAAAATTATCAATTGTCATGAGTAGCTTCTCAAATTTGCCGCTCGGATTCGCTTTGAAATTGTAGGTCCCTTCCATTTGGAACAAGCAAATGGTTCGAGAAGCTAGATTTCAGGCTTTATATGGCCGTTAATGTCCAATCTTTTTTTTCTGCGATAAATTAGATCTCCGACAAATATGTTCGTCAAGGGCTGAGAGGAAGTTTTCTGGTTTTCAACGCATCACTTGTATGTTCTTCCATTGATGACTAGGTTGGTGCCGTGACATAACCCCAAGCGTCATAAGCCCGAATTTTGAAATTTGGCCTTATGTCACATTGTGAAAGTGACATAAGGCCAAATTTTAGCATTTGGTATTATGACACATTGGAAAAGCGTCATAAGGCCAATTTGGCTTTATGACACTTTCGCTTGGTGCTGTTTTCAACAATTTGCCCTCGCACCTACCCCAAATCAAACAGTGACCCCAAGCAGGGGGGTTGCAGGGGGGGCAACATGCCCCCCCATATGCATTGCAATGTTTATGGGATTAGTTGCGAAATCGCAAGTAGATTGCATAAACAGTACAATGCCTATGGGGGGCATGCTGCCCCCCTGCAACCCCCCTGCTTTTTTTTTTTTTTTTTTTTTTATATAATTTGCGTGCGCTAAAGGGATTTCTTTTTTTTGTAGTGACACAGTACCCTTATAATGGTAAAACCACAGCGAAGGCATTTTTAGTTTGTTGCGCAAGTAGCTCCCAGCAATTCATTGCCTATTTTTGGGTGCTACTTACTGAAAGAATAGAAGGATTGCTTTAGGGAGATCAGTTTTTGTTGTGTGTCTTCAATTTATAAAAATCATGGCCCTGGTCGGGATTCGAACGTACGACCTGCCAATCACTTAGTGAATACACTACCATCGCACCATTGCCACCTGCTGTCGATTGTCGATGCTTGGGGTCATTGTTTGATTTGGACTAGCTCCGAGGTACGGTTTCGAAAATTTGGCTTTATGTTACTTTCCGGTTTTGGCCTTATGACGCTTTGTGAAAGTGACATAATACCAAATGCTGGAATTTGGCCTTATGTCACTTTCAAAAAGCGACATAAGGCCAAATTTCGAGATTTGGGCTTATGACGCTTGGGGTTATGTCACGGCACCGACTAGGTTTTCTTTAATACAACATTCGAGAGGAGAACTATTACAGACAGATCAAACTACATCGTCTGAGTTTCTTTAGTATGTCCGTATTGCATTTTTATCAATAGCAAAAGATGTTTGTAGGTACCTTAGGGCATTCGCACGGCCCACCACTCATTGAGAAAGCAACTGCTACGCTTCAAAAACAGAACTATCTGCGACGCTTGTGGTGAGAGCTGAAACACTGTGGAGTTGCGACTGTCCAGCTTTGCTCGCACCAGGTTCCAAACCCTGGATGGGTTTGACGATGTATGTGAATGACGAAAATCTAAACTTCTCGTCAGTGAATTGCTTTTAACCTCTTTTTACAAGGTCGGGTAAATGGCCTGCTGTTTTTTTTTTTTGCGTAAATAAATAAAAAGGAAATCCCCAAATCCTAGATCTCAGACTGATCAATTGCACTACTATTGTAAATGCCTTTCAATATCACCAGCAATGTACCTTCGCATACACAAATTGTTGGAAAAGCTAGGTGTTAGGCCATTTATTCCACATATTTCGTTTGTTTGTTAACTTTCACGTAGTTAACTTTTCAGCGCAGGGGCTGGAGTAGCTATTGATTTAGTTTTTGTTTTTCTATTCCCGTGGGCACCTGCACTGCATTCAGCTCCTGTCGCCATCCATTCTATATTGCTATTGTTAAAAGAGCCAAATTCAGTTGACGAAAGCCTCATAAGGAAATCGGTTTCCTTTTTACACGGAAAGCAGTTTTTTCTCTTTTTGGACTGACTCTTTTTAGGGTAGGTATGAGATTTTCATTGGATGTGGCGCAAAACAAAAACCATCTATTGACTTTGTTCCGTCGATTCGTGTGGTATCCAAATCGAAGTTTTGTCCCAAAAGCAGGCCGGGTGTTTAGGTTACTGTGTTGACGGGGCAAGAGAATCCTGCACCCGTCACACTTAGGTCAATGTAGACCCTTTGTTATACCCTGGGGGCTATGATTCCCTTATTTAGGAACCAATGAAAAACCTACGAAAAACCTAGCGGGCTTACAATCCGTCCCGATGCATTTATGAACTTGTGCAAGTCTTTCAATGACTTGCCAGACAGTTCTTCTAAGTCCTGGATGAAATGTCTACCGAGCACATTGTTTCTAATACGACAGAGTGCAGGGCAGTGGCAGAGGAAATCCGAGGTATTGTCATTCACCTCCTCGTCCTCGCATCCTCTACAAAAGTTATTTGTGCTCAGTTTCAATTTCTTTGCATGGTAGCCCAGCATATTGTGTCCGGTGATAACACCTATGAGAGAGGACAAAGATTTTTTAATCATTTGAAAGATTCTCTCGGTCTTTCGTTTGTTATGTAGTGGCCACAATTTTCCTGGTTATGACACAGGAGTCAAGGGCACTCTATCTTTCGTTAGCTGCCACCAGTGTTTTATCCCCAATCACATGTTTAAAGTAACAGGGTGGAGTTTTTACTGTAGTGCCAGACTTCCTTAATTCAAGGGATGATCCTTTTCTTGCAAGTTCATCGGCTCTTTCATTTCCTGGCCGGGTGTTTAAAACAACGCAATCGCTTGTCAAATTTGAAGATTAAAGACCACATTCACTGAATTCAATTAGTATTATCGAGTTCATGGTCGATAGACTACAAATAAAACTGTACTACCTACCTATTGGTACATACCTATGTATTTTCTGTTTCTTCCCTTAAAGAACTTCCAACCAACTCCACTCCTTAAAATGAGTCATTAACTAAAGCTGCTAATAACTTTCCAGGACACGAGTAATTCCTATAACCAAAAATATTTCATTCAACAGAAGAAAACAAACAAGTAAAATATACCTTCCTTACTGCTGAAAATGTCGGACGATTTCCTCCGTCATAAATCAATCAATAGTCACCATTTTCTCCACCACAGCTCATTACGCTGACGTTTAGTAATTTGTTATGAGCAGATCAACTGAACGATTGCTCTGGCTCGCCTTCACACAGCTTTTGTCGTTGACTTCTTGTCGGCCACGCAGCCAGTCGGTATTATTAAATTTTCACAACAAGTTCAGTGGCTACGTTTAAGGGTTGTTTACTTTTGATTTATACGGCAAGAGTAACTTAATTGCTGTTAACCCCTTTTGCCAACCTTCACAGCAATTAAATAAGGCGAAATCAATAACTAATGGCTATTGATTGGCCTATCAAGGCCGAGGTCTTATTATTTTTTAAACAAACTACCCTCTCAACGTTGCCATTCATTCAAATTAAAAATGTCAACAACAGCTACTCGTATATTCAGATAGTCGTACAATTCCGTCCAGACATCACGCAGCAATGATATCTGGCGACCGAAGACATGCAACTTCATTTATGCGTCTCGAAAAATCCTTCAATAGATATTGTAAATAATAATGAATACACAATTCAAAGACAGTATAGAATACCTGATGGGGCAGATGCCACTATTCCGGATGAGTAATGAGAAAGAACTTCAAAGAGGCAAGATAAGAAGATATGAATGCAGACATGGACAAAGCAGACGACAACACGACGTCGTGGCTATGGAGATGACGATAAAGTCGCTCCTTCCGAGAATATCAAATTTATTTATTGGCATCTCAATTCGCAATTCAAGGTGGCGAGGCGACCACCAATACCGCTACCGCCATCATCGGTGGTGAAGTTGATAGGGATGCATATAGTTTTACGCAGATTCGTGGTTAATCGTAAATCTAGGAACGTCCGTGATTACCAGATGAGAGATGTCTCCGTCGTATGCACAGTAATACACTCTGATAAGAAAATGTAAGATAAATACAAATATTGGTTCAGGGACCAGGGGTTGGTCTGTCCGTTTGCATGGTTCATTAATGACTTCCCTCTGCACTCTCGGGAGATTTGCAAAATATATTCGCACTTCAGATGGGTGGATTATCATTTGTATTGCAGTTGCAATGGATTCAATGCCGTGCTTATTGGCTGACGAGGAAATGACGACCCAGCGAAACGTGTTTCATAATGAAGTTGCATTTGTGCAACACGCAAATAGGTAATTTGAAATTATTTAGGATCACGCACAGCTTCGGTGGTATAGTCCATCCCAAAGTAAAGGAAAGATCCCAACATCCGCAGTAGCAATTTATTAAAGGGATATTTTCTCTTTTAAAGTAGGTAAGGTAGGTAGTTTGATCGCATGAAATTGTTAATGCTTTTCTCTACTTTATCATTTTTGCAGCGATATTGGAAAACTTTATTGTTTTATTATTGATACGTGTATTAACTGTCATCGAGTTTCACCAATTAATTATTGTAGTAACTCATGAAAAAAGTTTCATGCACGAAGTAAAACATTACAATCAAGAAAATAAAGAAACCATGAAAAATAGCACAATTGACATAAAATAATGTAAAGCAAAGAAAATGAATAACGTATCAATAAAAGATATTGTTTGAAAAAATAAATAGTTGAGATTTTATTTGTAGTAAAAATATACCTATTATGCACTTGAAAAAATGGGTTATTAAATGTGAGTAGACAATTGGACACTTAGGCCTTTCCATGAAAGTCGTATAGGGCGAGCCAGGTCGATTTTAACTGGGTAGAAAAGTGACCCATCTTTTCTCAACTAAGCTAAAAATCTACCTGTCTACCTGCGTGCCATGCACAAAGTATAACGGAAATTCCATTTCAACCCTTTTTAATAGTTACTCAAAACTCTGGCTTCCATTTCCATTACTAAATACATTATGTGAGAAGTGCAACACCCAGCAAATTTCCCTTTTCCTTGGGTTGGGTAAATGTGTATCTTTTGCATGAGGCAATGACGGTTCTGTGTGGACAATCACTCATATCTCGATCGTTGATCGAGAGAGATGTTTTCGCAAGCAGGTATATATTATATTTGTTGTATGAAATGCGCACATATTTTTTTTAACTGTAGTTCTGGTTGGAAAAGTAGTTTTGTTGTCGCTAAGAGAATAAAATCCCTGATGTGAAGCGACATGCGCAAGAAATTTTCACATAGGTTGGGACGGGCTATACTTATGTACTTCGTTTTTTTTCTTTTTTTCTTTTGAGATTTTATTTGAAGTCTCTAAAGGTAATAGTACAAGAGCTCTGCGTGAATGTCGTAAAACCAGCTTATAGCCATTCATTTATTTTGAATCAAACACACAGTGCACTCATTAAGAATGAGCTCTAATTTATGAATATGCGTAATTTGAATCGGTAGCACACAACATTTTGAAGTATGCCGTTTGCCACCGTTTGTGGTCTTTTTCAGGGTTTCAACGACCTCTGGGTAACAACACAAGAACACAGGATATTCTACAACACTTTGAAAATCCATTCTTTTTCTTTCCGGATGTTCCAGTGACCGCTCGATAAAATACCCTTGAATAGAGAAAAACTTTTGGGAAAATATCCCTTTTTCAGGTTTCAATTACCTTTTTTGGTACTACAAAGACCTCTTACCTTCAACATAGAAATACTGCGCGGTTTCTAATCCTTGGTTGGGTTTTAAGGCCTTTTTTTCTCTATATTAACATACATATGTACATAAATATGAAATATCCATGAGCAGCTTGCCACTTATGTCAATCAATTCTCCTGTGGAACAAAACCAATAAGATGATCTGCATAACACTCGCTATTGAAACATGCATACCTTTAAAATTTCAGATATATTCGCCTTAACAGGTGCACTCATTTCTTCAAGGACCCAGAAAGCGAAAAAAACAAGCACAACACCCAATCTGTTACCAAACAATACCCCTGATTTGTTGGGAAAGCTATCCATAGTGAAGTAGGAACTCCCACCAACACCATCCGCAACAGCCTGGTTTTTAAAGTTTGGTACTCTTACTTCGATAACAGATTTGAGCTGTCAGAATAATTTGCAGATAAAATCAACAAAGGGAACAACTACATTTATTTATTTTTTTTTTTTTATTTATTTATTTATACATAATTGTTTTCCATAAGATGTGTTTAAAATATCTGCGAAGCTATAAACTAGCTTATTCTTAACATTGATGTGAACAATTTTTTTTTTGTATGTACATAATTATTTAGATTATATCTTTTAATATTCTATGTTTTAGCATTAAGTTCAATTTATCTAAGTTATTGCTTCAAGGAAAAACTGTTTTATTCTTTTTTTTCGATGGATTCTATTGTTGATGTGTCTTAGAAACTGTGGAAGTTTGTTTAGGACGTTGGGTATTGTGTACTTGAGTTGTCTCTTGCCATAAACATTCGCGATACATGGAAGCTGATAGAAACCCTCTTGACGTCTTTTTGTACCGTAGTTATGGTTGATTGGTATGCGGAAACGTGAGTCATCATAATATTCCACTGCTGCTGTCATCTCGAAAATGTTTGTAACTTTCATCACCGTCTTTGAATTTGATGCGCTATTTGTTGTCATTAATTTTACCGCTCTGTCTTGAATTTTTTGAAGCTTATTTATATGTGTTGCCGCAGCTTCTCCCCATGCCAGTATACCATATCTCAATCTTGATTCGACAAGAGCATAGTAGATCTGCTTTTGCACTCTTTTATTCGCTTTGTATTGAAAGCAAGCTAAGGCAAAAAGTGATCCCCTCAGTTTGTTCCTCGTATTATTGATATGCGCCTCCCATATGAAATGGCTATCTATCGTTATCCCCAGATATTTAAACGTGTTAACTACTTCTATGGTATCAGCAGTCTGATGGTTGACACAGTTAAACATTTTAAGCGTAAACTGCTCCTTCTGGTATTGAGGGCTACGAATATGCATTGCTTTTGACTTTGCTGCATTGATAACTAATCCGTTGTCATGACACCATCTGCCGACTTTGTTGAGCTCTGCTTGCATCCTTTGAGTTGCCTGATCTAATGACCTGTGATAGACTACAATTGCAGTGTCATCAGCAAAAGAAATTGGAACGCTTTCCTCTAGGCATTTCAGCATGTCATTTGTATATAGCAAATACAGTAACGGACCAAGTTTAGAACCTTGTGGTACCCCATAATGTACGACCTTTTTATTGCTGCAGCAGCCATTTATTTTAACACTGAAGGTCATTTGGGTAAGATAGTCCTTCATCCAATCCGATATTTTTCCTCTTAATCCAACTTTTTCTAATGCTTCTACTAGTTTTTTGTGGTCAAGAGTATCAAATGCTTTACTGAAGTCCAAGAAAAGCACTATTACGTGGAAGTTTTTACTTAGGTTGGTATTAATCAGATTCGCGAAGGCACCAAGAAGTCTATTTGTACTTTTAGCTTTCTGGAAACCATATTGGGATTTGCTTATTATGTTAGATATTTTTTTCAACAAATTTCCATATCCGGTCTGCAACAACTTTCTCCATAATCTTATCAACGACTGACAGTATCGCTATTGGGCGATAATTAGATATATCATTCTTTTTACCTCCTTTGTAGATCGGTCTAACGACAGCCTCTTTAAGTTTTGACGGCACAACAGATTTTTGAAGGCTAATATTTATCAGCTTAGTCAATATAGGAGCAAATATTTCCGCGTTATCCTTTAGATCCTTCGGTCTTATACCATCGGCCCCTGGACCCTTTTGTGCATCTAGACGACGAAGTAAGTTTTCTATTTCTAAACACTCAACATCTCCAACATATACAGAATCGCGTATCAAACTCCCCTGGTGTGAATAAGCTATTGTGTTACAAGTGTGAATTATTTGGGCCGCTTGTTTCCAAAAGTAGTTAGCAAATTCGTTCGCCAAAAAGATTGTATTTGTGCTACATGAAAAGTTTTTCGTGATTGTTGTATCTATTGATGGTTTATTTCTTCCTAATACTTCATTAATTAAAGACCATGTTTTTTTCGGATCGCATTTTGTATTTTCGAATTTTCGTTGGTAGTGTTGGTTCTTACATGCCAGTATCTTTTTGTTTACAATATTTCGTATTTGTTTTGTACTCGATTTGGTATGATAAGTTTCTCCTATTATTTTTCCATCTCCTGTATAGTCGGTCACGTTCTTTGCAGCTTTCTACAATATCTCGGGAAATCCATGGTGTAATTTTTCGATAAAATTTTTTGTCTACAGTCGTTGTTGAATTTTTGTAAATTTCGCTCATCGTTTTTACGAAGTTGTTATAAAAAATTTCAATTTCTGAATCATAAAATATTGTACTCCAGTTCGTAAGTCTGATTAACTCATTTACTTTGTTCGTACGTGTAATTGTATTAAGAGTTTTTTCGCTTTTCTCGTCTTTACCATATATGTTCTCCGAAAAGTACGTTATAGTGATCCGAGATATTAATTTCGACTACAGCGGATAATATCTTAGATCCGTGTCAAGCCAAAACTTGCTAAAAAAAATTTATAATAAACAAAATCTTACATTTTCATTCAACTAGAATGGATAATTTTGATAATACAGCCATTTTTTCCCGAAATGATATTAGTTGTTTTTTTAAAAAAAAAGGAGAATGGCATTACTTTTTTTATAATTTCTACTAATTTTCAACTCAACTCCAAGCCCATCTTAAATCAGTAGTCGAAAACCTGCATCGAGATTTCAACGCTACTCTACGAACGAAGCATAACATGTATCAATCTTACCAACATATAAGAACGAACCAACCAAAACTTTATTCAAGTTCATTCAATGTTCATTCAACCTATTCGTGGCAAGATTTCACTTCTGCTTTTATCCGCAGGGGTCGCAAGGGACCTTGTATTTGTAAAGGGTGTATAATTCTACTTCACTAAAGATATAGCTTTTCTAACAAAATATGGGTAATGAGTGAATACCTACCAGGCTTTGTATTTTTCTGTTAGTTCACTGCAAGTTCATAGGCTTGCTCAAATAAGTGTTACGAATTATGTGCAAATGAATGTATCAATTGAATACATACGTGCATACCTCTAATAGGTTAGGTACAATTCAGTGGCAGATCCACGGGGGGGGGGGGGGGGGGTATCGGGTCCGGATCCCCCCCCCCAGGGAGGTCCGAAACGACCTGAATCTGAAATGCTGGTATTCTGTCACCGAAAATTTGCATATTCCTATTTTACTATTGGAAAAATGTTGAATGGAATTGTTGACTATTTGCAGCATTTTTTTTAAACTATTTCTGTTGCTCCAAACGATGTCATTTGGAAACATGAATTAAATGTTCGAATTGACTTCAGGAACAGGTTAGAATCTGGATCCCCATACCGATAAGTAAGCCGTTCAATCCAATTGTCTTTGTTGATTTCTTTCAGCTCGTGCCTCTTGTGATTGTGATTCACGAAATTGTGCCATGCTCATACGCACATCTGCATTATCTTGTTGGACTCGTTCCTCTGATCTTTGGGCTCTTCTATTTCGCATGTCTTAGAACGACAGAAATTGGTCCCTTTGCGTCTTGCTGGCATTGTTTACTACACACATAAATAGATTAGATTGAAGTACTTAATGATGGAAAACAGTATACTGTTCTTTTTTTGGTTGTTGCCAAAATAAATAAATACAAAATGAAAAAAAAAAATTGAAAAAAAAATAAAAAAAAAAACTGTCGTAACACGCTGGGTGGTCGAAATAAGACAGTTTGAAATTTTTATTTTTTTTATTTTAAAACCCGAACTGAGAAAATACCTTTCCAACAAAGTATAAATCATCAAAATCGGTTCGGCCAATCTCGAGTTATGGGGTTACATCGCTTCGGACACTTTCTTTTATATATATAGATTTATTTGTTTTTATCAATAACAAATTAAAAATTAACTACTGATAACATTTATTTGAGAGCACTAGCAGCAGTGACTATCGGCTTTTTGGTAATAAAAATTATAACTTAGCTCTAAGTAAGGTTAACATTTTCGAAATAGTTTCTATGTTGGTCTGGGTTGATTTTTGAGGACTGATTGAAGTTTTGTAGTTGCTGGTGAGACGACAGGAAGCAGGGACCAATCAGGTGATTGAATGTGAGGTTATTTTGGCAGGTGGGGCAAGTCGGTAGTGGTTCTTTTTTGAGGAGGTGTTGGTGTGTCCGGCAGGTATGCCCCACTGCCCACTTGAAGCCGAACAAAATTGGTAATCCTTTCTTTAGCAGTGTTAGTCGGATAAGTGGGATGCACTGTGTGATTGATTGCTGTGTAGTGGTGGTTGTATTCTCTCCACTCATGGAGTTGTTTAGCGTGTATTTTGCTATGGATCAGTTTTTGCAGATCGCTTTGGGAATAAAGGTCGAATCTATAGACTGGAGCTGTGTGAACATTGTTGGCAGCTTTGTCGGCTAGTTTATTTCCGTGTATTCCGACATGTCCAGGAATCCAAATTAGCTTCACATTTGAAGTTTTTGTTTTAAGGTTGTTTCTAATTTTGGATATAATTTCAGAGTTTTGTAAAGGATTGCGAATAGCTTTCAGGACTGAGAGACTGTCTGAACAGATCATCCATTTGCCTGAAATGTTGGAGTACCTTTTTACGGCTTCAAGTATTGCCACAGCTTCCGCTGTGAAGATTGTGGATATATTTGGTAAAGTTCCTTGTGCTAGTATGTTACCCTCGTTAGAGACAATTGCAAAGGCGGTACTATCCACTGTTTTTGACCTGTCAGTGTTGCAGTACCTTTTTACGGCTTCAAGTATTGCCACAGCTTCCGCTGTGAAGATTGTGGATATATTTGGTAAATTTCCTTGTGCTAGTATGTTACCCTCGTTAGAGACAATTGCAACGGCGGTACTATCCAGTGTTTTTGACCCGTCAGTGTATATGAGCTTCCAACCTTTAGAGGTAAGCTGTAATGCAATTTCGGCAAACATTTGTTTGTAGATTATTGCAGTGGTATTTTGTTTTTTAAGGTCGCTTAAGCTAAGTATTATAGAGCTCCTGTCTAAGGACCATGGTGGCTGTGGTGGGGTGTATTTGGTGTGGCGTTTGTATTCCTTACAAGTAGAAAATTCTCGGTAAAGATTCAGTCAACTTTTTCGAAAACAGTTTCACTTGACAACGGTATGCCGCAAGGATCACCCCTCTAGGTAATCCTGTTTGTCATCGCTTTTGATGAACTTAATACTATCGTTTCAAAGTATAAAGATCTAGACCACTGTGTATATGCAGACGATGCATATATAATTTGTAAACACAATAATTTAGAAAAAAAACAAAATTTTGTTTTCAAATCTATTAAAAGAAATTCAGGACTGGTCTACTATCTTTGGATCAAGTCTATCACCCAACGAATGTAAAATTCTTCACATATGTCGAAAAAAAACATTGCAATACCATTGACTTAAAACTGAATAACACTTAAATAGAAAATGTCATTAATCTTAACATACTTGTATTAGTTTTTAAGAACAAATACAGTTGGAAACGACATTGTATAAATTTAAAAATATCACTAGCAGCAAGACTTAATGTAATCAAATACCTTTCTTCAAAAAAAAGTAAAGTTCATATTAATTATCTTTGCTATGTTACAAAAATGTTAATCCTCAGTAAGATAGATAACGGTCTTTCCGTTTATGAATCCTGTCCTAAATCAACAAAAAATATATTTAAGCCTACCTACCACCAAGCGGCAAGAAGAAGCATTCACGCCTTTCCAACAAGCCCGATTAAGAACATCCTCGCCAAAGCAGGGCTGCCGACAGTAGAAGAGCGTTTCATAGAAGTCAGGGCCAAACTTTTAACTAAACTTACCTTTCTAACTGGATAAAAATAATAACGTGCAGATCGTGTGAAGTTTTATAAGAATTAGCTGCAAATCACATTTATTTACTATGCTCGTAAAATTAGGAAAAAAAAAAAATCGTAACAATGTCGATTACTTATATGTAGATTGCTTTATCTGATTTGTCTTAATTGCATTTAAAAATGCAGTTTGTACACAAAAGTATTTTTATATCTACATTCAAATGCACCTAGTAAATATCTGTGTTGTCTTTTGATAAAAACTGAGTATGCCTGTTTCTAACCTTCACTCCAAGGATATAAAACACAAACAGATCAAAATTCCTCAAGCCGTTTTTGAGAAAAGTGAAGTTTAAGAAAATTTTAAAAACTGTTTATATGAATTAAAACTTTATAAAAAAAAATATTTTGAGAATCTGAGTATGCAAATTTGTTCATGATAGTGGTGTTAGCATTAATGTCAAATTTCTTTGAAATTATTTTAACGGTTTTTAAGATGTAGCCGTTTGTCTAATGTGCCATTATTCGAGACTTTTGCTTAAGTCTGAGTATACCATATTCTTACATTTACTCGAAGTATTGAAAACCAAAAAGAATAATCTAAAGTTTGCTGATTTTTTCTTTGAAATCGCTTTGAAACCATATATGGTTGGTTTTCTAAGTACCTATGTACCGTTAATCGAGTCTGTTGGGGAAAAAATGAGTTAGGTACGCCATCAACTGACACTTACACTAAGTAATCTGGTTTTTAAACGGGCTATAGGTCTATTAAAAAGAAGATTACTGCATCTGCACCAAAGGTCACATAACATATACAACTCTTACCCTAAGTATTCAAAATATTAGAATTGATCAAATCGTTATAGCCGCTTTTGATAAGACAGACATTTTCAAAAATTCAAAGAAACTGTTATAGAGGCAAAGCTCGATTTGCGCACAAGGAACAATTTAGGTCACTAGTGCAAGTCGAGAATGTGCGCAATTCGATTGGTTGCAAGACATGTATACAAAATAACAGAAAACAAGTTTACACACTAAACGATGGGTTACAACGCTTTTATTAATACTCAATTTGATGTATTGCACCCAATATTAAAAAAATCTTTCAATTTGGACAGCTTTAATTTTGACATTGTGTTCATTTTTAGGTAAAAGGAAGATATCTGGAAAACTTCTGGTATTTTGTTCAGCTCATCTAAGAGTATCGGTAAACATCATAGTAGCATCTTGGGCTGGACTTAAGTTTCCGCACTAAATGTCTATGTTTTCATCTTCGGACGTTTCCGCTTCTTCAATCGTGTCTATATTTCAATCAGTAACTTCGTTCGCGATTTTATGAAAAAAGTTATTTCTATCAAAACAAAAGCACTTACAGTTCAAAAAGTTGAAGAACTGCTAGTGTGTACATTTAAATAGAAATAACTGCACTTTTTGAGATATAATCATTTTTGTAAAACTGAGTACGCCATTTTCTTACAATTACCTTAATTATTTTGCATTTTAAAAACAGTCAGAATCGTTAGAGCTGGTTTTGAGAAAATCCGGTTGTAAAAACCAGTTGTATGGTAGGTACCGTTATTCTAAATGATAAACTAAAAAAAATGGCCGCGAGATGTAAGCCTACAAACCGCAAATACGAAATTTAAAGTAAATCCGTCCACCCATTGTGATTGGAGCCTCGGCTACAGATGGACAGACAGTCGGACTGCAATTAACAACAAAATGCATTAATGCTTAACTATGGAACAAAAAGAAGAAATAGAAGAGAAATTATTCGCAATTAATTGTTGGTCAGTTTGGCACCATTATATGAACAGTTTTGTTATATGAACTGCCCCAACAACCTTTATAATTGAGAATTCATTTTATTTATAATTCGCTAAAGTTAAGAGATCTTTGAAACCTACAGAACCATGGCAAAAATTTAACCAATAATAACGGCAGGAATTGAGTTTAAATCAAAAATCTCCATTCGCTATGAACAATGGTTTCACTACATTATGTTTTGAGCGGGACTTTAGGCTTATTCGGCACCATTTCACGATGCGCATCATGTCGATTCAATTTTTTTTTTCTTTGGAGCATTAGTCTTTTCTGGATTAGTCTTTTCTGGATTTGTCTCTCTTTTAGTAAATACTCGCAAAACTGAAATTGTTCTGTCTACGAGAAAGATGAAGCTGATCGGTCTGTCGCAGCTACAAATAACCGATTATAAAGAGAAGCTAAATATCATGTCCAGACGAAGACATGGCAATGTCGGCTTTCTGGCCGTGCAAGGGTGCCTTTGTAAAAACTTGGTATTTGTCACCCACAAAGGCCTTGCAGCTTTATACGCCAACCCTATAATATATTTACATCCGTTGCCTTGTGGAGATTGCTAGTTCTACCAAACTCCGAAGGAATGTTTGTCTCGGCTGCATAGGGGCCTTCACTACCACGCCTGGTTCTGCTATAGATGCTCTGATGAATATACCACTGAATGATAATTCTATCATAGGGCCACCTTGAAGGCCATCTCCCAATCAGAACGTCTACTTGCATTACTCCTGCTGGAGTGTCCATGGCACTGCAAGAGAGTTATTCTATGAGCTCTGTCTCAAGGCGCCGACTGCTACAGAATTTCAAAATTGACTTTCCCCAAGCTGAAGAGTGGTTCCAAGCTATGAAAGGTATGCGATTAGATTTTCACGGATGTTTCCAAAATCTGTCAAGGTTCAGGTGCTATTCTTTTCCTCATTGGGGAAACAGGCATCGGTCGTCCAAGCGAAGATTTATGGTAGGTGAAGAAGGACGGCCAAACTGTGTTAAGGCCTTTTTTATTCCCTGTGCCAGCTGTAAGATAGTGCTTCAACGCAAGGGCTTCTCGAATTCGGTCGGAAGACTGAACACACTGATTTGTGTCTCTGTTCCAGCTCATACTGGAATCACGGCGAATGAAATCTAATATACGAACTTGCTCGTCAAAGCTTGGGGAAGTCTCCGCAGGACCCCATGGATAACTAGTTCTCCTGTAGACATAATATTGGATGGCATGACTATTCGTCCTGCAAACAGAGTAAATCAGTTCTTCTATCTGTAAGAATTCTGCAGGAATTTTATGGCTTTTTTGTTCGCAAACTATTTGTCAACAAAATACTTAACAAAGGGCCAAAGAGGTATCAAAAATGACAACATGGTTTGAAAGGTAAACCTATTATAAGTCTATCAGCTAAGAAAAACGTATAGTCAGAGTCATAGGAAAATAGACGACATTCGTTCTTATTATTTGTAAAAAAAAACTTATAACCGCGTTATTTACTAAGAGACCTTCAGACTGACCAGTGAGGAGTCTTGAACTGAGACATTGCAGCCTCCCATCATCTGCCAACGCGGGCATGCTGCTTTCAGTTCCCCACACTCAATGCACCTCGAGGGTCAGGACTCTTAAACTTAGGATCGGTGTTCCTTGCCATCTCAAATTTATAAGCTGAGAATCGAAGATACTCTTGTCCATTCGCTTTATCGGCTCGACGTTTTTAGCTTTTTTACATCCACTACTTCTTGCAGCTCTAGAGTTCGCTGATGTATGGCACCCGCATGGTGCGGACATGTGGCATATGTATGGTGTCTTATGGACTAGTATAGACGGATATGATGTGGCGCCTGCATAATGATACCAGTAAACCGTTAATACCAACTAGATCATCGTGACTTCTTGTATTACAGACTATCAGCGAAAGCTCCTCAATACATAGAATAAATCTGTATTTTGTCTTTAGAATCCTAAATGAAGCCAGCCTTTAAAATGTTGAAAGATCTCATAAAAAGTATCTGCTATGCTGACTCTTGACGACACTATTGATCCAGTCAAGTGAATGATTAGGTTAGGTTAAGGTGGTAGTCAGCTATAGCCAACACACTTAGCCCAATTGGAGGTCCTTTGTTATGCCAAGTTGAGCTAGGGAGTTTCTCACTCCACCCGCTAAACCATTTGGAGCTTTCAATGAAGCGCGATAGACTTCTAACGCCTGTGTCAGCCAAGTTACTAAGATCATTAAACAAGATGGCTCCTAGATAGAGGTTTCTTTTATGGGAGAGTGCAGGACATAAACAAAGAAGGTGAAGTGTAGTCTTCTCCTCGTCGTATATGCAGCTTCTACACAAGTCATTCGGATAGACGCCAAGCCTTGATACATGCTTCCCTATTCGATTGTGTCCTGTAATGACACCTCTGGTAGAGCTAATGTGCAGTCGGTGTAGTAAGATTAAACACATAGAGCGTCGCAGGTCCATATTTGGCCAGATATATTTAGTCGCTAGACACGTATTACCACTTGTCCAGGTTTGTTTCCTTTATTGCGATTAGCTGAAACATAAGTTTACATGTAGCGATAGGTATACCTATTAGAGAACCTTTATCAGGTGAGAAAGGTAATACGATTCCTTTTTTGGCGAGGTCATCTTCCCTACAGTTCACTGGAATGTCTATGCGCGGCACCCAACAGAGGTGAATGTTGAACTGCTCTGTTATCTCCTCAAGAGATGAAGGGCTACGATCGGCTTTTTTGTCCGAGTAGATATATACGGATGTCCTTAGTAGATATCATATTTCTCTTCGTCGCGTGAATACTGTTGTACGTTCTCCTTCTGATAAGGTCATCATGCCAGCCAGTTATTTCCGACCGAGCATTCAAGTGTTGCTGTTTTGTCTACGCGCTTTGTAACGCTAGTACCCAGAGGTATAATATGCACGTTGAAGCCGATCGATGCCTATCCTATTCGTACAATTCAAGATGTCGAGAAGAAAAAAATCCATAAAACCAATGATGGTCGAATGGTATCGAACGTTGTGCAATATGTTCTCGAGGTCAACAAATAATGACATTATTGGATACATCGTTGTTAAAATAAAAGAACTTTCAATCGAAAGATCTTATTAACTTACTTACAAGATATACTTACCTCCCAGTCGGTACACCTCATGTTCATGTAATTATAATGCGTTGCCATTAAGAATCAAGTTACAACATTATTAACCTACTTCCAATATCGTACCTATGGCGATTGCATATACAACTTTTAAGGAGAACACCCAAACGATTTTGAGTTAGTTTTAGTAGAAATAGGTAAACATTCCCTACACGCACTAGAATGTCGAACTTTGAATATTTGTTCCCAATTAATTGAGTCATAAGTGCTAATTCATTTAACAAACTTATTTCGCCGAGAAAAAGGAAACCGATAGACCAAAATCTCCACTTGTCCAACATCCGATTATACTAAGTTGTCACATTTACCACACTCTCACATAGGTACTCGTTAACAGAACAAAAAAGAACAGATCCAATAAACGTTTTGAGTTCAGAACGTGACAATAATTTCCTTTCAATCCTCTTAGCGCCACCCAATCTTGCCCAAAAGGATACCATTTCCGTATAAATAAATATCTTTGTCTTAGATTGCGACATTTTCCAATTTGTTTTTTGTTCGTTTACGTAAGAACTTATTATACAAACGCTGTCAGCAGTTATTACATTCTTTTCTTCTTTTTCGCCTCAGCATGCCAAATATCGGACTTAACTTCAAGCTCAGCAAATAAAAATGAGAATGATACACAGAACCTTGTTATGGGAATAAACTTGCTCGCATTACCCACGGATGTTATATCCCTAAAAAGGAGGAATCCTACGCGTTAGAGATGCAACAACTTTCATCCCCGATACTCGTCCTTTTTTGTGAATTATTTATACCACGCAGTTTTGTCTACCACCTCTTTTTCTTCTGTTCACAACGGCAGAAATTAGGTTGTCTGCATAACTTTGGAATTTTTGTTTCTCCCGTCAACCAATGCTCACTATGTAGGTTTAGTGGTATTCCCATTGATTAGTTGCTGTTGTCTATGCAAGGATGGAATGGATTGATTGGAAAAAAATAAAAGAATCTCTGAAAGGAAAAAAAAACTCACGCGAAAAATGCATGAAATTTTAATTGAAAGTAAAGAAAAAGTTGAACAAGTCAAACGGGTTTGAATTAGACCTTCCTGTGAATAGAATATTAGTACTCTTTGGTGGAATGAAGTATCTGCAATTTTAGGATGTTTACACGAATTATTAAACCTAGTTTTGAAGTTGTAAAACTATTTTGTCTTTAATCAAATATGAAGGAGAATGTGTATATGGTAAAACAAGGCTTGTGGAGGTATCTTCTCCTTCCGAGGTTATAATCAAAACTAGAGTGACTATAATTCTTCCACCTTATTGGATTCCTACTGGTCCGCCTGTCGGGTTTGACTTCAGTTAACACCAGCAGGCCTCTCAATGTCGTATAACACTTTTACTGAGGCCAATCGAATGCGGGTGTTGCTGCATTTGTGAGATCCTGGTGCTCTAAGGGGTGCCTCTTTTTACCTTATCTTTATTATTCTCTATATTTCATTTCTTTTATTGAGGCTTTTTGAAAAACCTACTTTTTTGCACAATAACTGTTTAACATAAATTGTATTAAGCCGACTTATCAGTTATGCCTGGCAAAGCAATTCAAAGAAGATATTTTATTTAATGACTTTCACATATTTGGTGGATAAATATAATACTTTCTATAGAAAAAGTTATTTTGTATGCTTGCTCTCGGTATACTTTACTCTATTTTATTTAAAAATACTTAAAAATAGTTAAAGATATTAGATTAGATAAATTCTTTATTTAGACTTAGAATTACAATTATTATATTATGTTAAAGAAAAAGAAAAGCGTTGGCTAAAAGCCGTCTGCCATTGATTGACTTATTTGAAATATTTAGTTAAGAAAAGTTATTTTTTTTTTTTTATAAATTACATAATTTCCATATTTAATAAGTTATAGTTTTAATACATTATGTATATGATCTTAAGAAGGGTTGAAAAAAGAAAAAAAAAACTAGCACATTACATAGCAGAATTTAAAAAAAATACTAATATCACATTTATGTTTTTCCACTAATTAATCCACGAAACTATTACGATAGGTTGGCGTGATTGCAATATTTGAAAAGTAGACTCCATCCAAAGGCACCATTCAATATTAATACAGCTTCTTCTCCAGTAAGAGCACTCTTAGAAAAGTACAGAATACGTAGTTCACGTAATATGGGACATATTGCCAGAAAATGGAATACATCTTCCATCTCATTTAGATTACACAGGCTGCAGATTCCTCGAAGATCTTGTCTATGCGGGACATAGTTGAGACCTAAAATTTCGGTTCTAGCTTTAAAAATCGTGCTTATTACATTGCCTGAGAGACTGTCGCTAAAATAGTTGCCAGCACCTAAGGCATGATCAAGATATTTATACATACTTCTGGATGGTGATGTGAGCGCCCTGTTTAAGCGTTGCTGGTAGAAACTCTTGTCCACTCTAGCAATACACCTATAAAACATGTTCTTCCAAGTGCTAACATCCCTTACATTCAAATCCAAATTAATCCTGTGTAGTCCTGCTAGCTCATACCACTCTTTAAATGGGTTTAATTTGCATCGAAATGCAAACAGCATAACCTGCTTGTGCAAATTGCTGTCTGATCTCTGCAAAACTTCGGACAAGTAATCTGCGTTGGCCTTGAGGTTCCTAATGTAAACCAGACTCCACATGAATTGCATAGGTAGGGGTTGACAGTGGCAGTTTAAAAATTCTCTTAATAAAAATTCTCTGAACAGCTTCAAAGTCCTTCAGATACTTGAAGCCAAAAACTTGGTTAGAATAGCAATGGCACGAGTTTACTGTAGCCTCAAAGAAGAAGGATTCAAATATTTTTTGGAAAGAAAGCTACTTCACATTATGATTGTTAGCCGTTTTTGCAGTAGAACATTTCTCTCTTACAAGTGGACGTGAGTCAAGGTTGTGTGACAAGAGAAAACCCAAATATTTAAATTGCTAAACTACCTCTATTGGTTCCCCTTCTAAAGTCCAATGTTCACGTAGGCTCCTTCGAGATGTCGATTCAAAGACCATAATTTTAGACTTTGATATATTGATTTGCAGATCCCACAGGTCGCAGTATCGCTTCAGTTTGTTGATCATAAGTTGCAGTGTCGCATTATTATCTGCGAGAATTACTAAGTCATCTGCATACAATAAGACTTTTACTGACAGATCTCCAAACTGTATACCGCCAACTTGTAAGTGTTCACATATATCATCTATAAACAGTGCAAAAGGGATTGGACTTAAGATGCATACTTGCGGAACACCCGTTTCAGTCTTAAAAAAGTTTAACGAGGCGCTACCATTACAAACAGCAGCCGTAGTATTGGAAACAAACTGTTGGTAAAGTCTCAAAAACTTAGTAGACAAACCTAGAGCTGCTAATTTGTAAAGAAGCGTACTTCTATTGACTGTATCAAAGGCCGATTTAAAGTCAAAAAAGAAAGCGTATAAATTTCTTTTTCGTGTCTATTTGCCTCCTAGCAATACTCGTGAGCGCGTAGATTTGATCAACCGTCGAGAAGCCGGGGCGAAAACCAGCCTGAAAGATACTTAACCGGTTGTTCGATTTAACTCAGTTAACTAACCTTTGGTATAGAATTTGAGCAAACAATTTCCTAAGCGAACAGAGAATGGAGATCCCTCTATAATTTTCGGGTCGACTACTATCATCCTTTCTTAAATATTGCAAAAATTAAGGACTTCAAGAATTACTCGGGGAGAATTTCTTCGTTCAAAAGCTTATTGTAATATTTTAACAGGAAGTTAAAAAAAGCTGGAGTGGCGTTCTTATAGAATTCAACGGGTATTCCGTCAATACCCGGGTCTTTATTGTTTTTCATATTTTTTAACGCTGCAAGTAGTTCGGACATGTCAATCGGACTATCCAGTTCAGTAATTGAAACGTATGGTAACGCATATTGAAAAGACGATTGACACACCAAAGGGCTCAACAAAGCTTTGAAATGCCTTGCGAGAGTCTCAACATGCATTAACGAAGACGACCTAGTTTTACATCCGCCAAGAAGTCGCACCTTAGACCAAAAGGATCTAGAATCCTTGCAACTTGTCAGGCTTTCTGCAATACGGTGAAAATGACGCTTTGCAGTACAAACAAGCTTGTAATCTTTATCAGCCCATATATAAAGTGGTTTAAACAATTCCGAATTGGTTTTTCTAAAAAGTTTAGGAAATAAGAATGATTTTTTTCTGAGTTTCATACAGTCCCTATCAAACCAGCTAGCTATACGATGACTATAATTGTTAAACGTTGTATTGCTCCTGTTTAATGACTTGAAGAATCATTTCAGTCATAGTATCGCAAGAGATGTCAATTTGTGGAGTCAGAGAAAAAGTTTGGGCATTGAGTCTTAACCTATACTGTTTAGCTCTATTCTCTATCCATCTGACTTTATTTGACGTATTTGCTTGTAACACTAAGTCAACATTTTCAAGTGATATTGGAGTTACTATGGGCATATGACAGGAGAAAACAGCTGAGAGCAATTCAAAGTCCTCAAAACCTCAAGCCATTTACCCTTGGCAATACAATAATCGATCACCGAACAGCCTCGACTAGAGATAAAAGTGAGATCACCCCTACTATCACTTACAGATAATCCGTTAAATAAAAATAGACCAACATTTTCGAGTAATTGACTGAGATGCCTTCCCCGCGAATTGAATATTTTATCTAAAGATGCTCTCACAAACATTGAATGTGGATTCTGAAAAGCGCCAATACCAACATTAAAATTGCCCATCAACATAACGTTTTGAAAATCGGATTCATTTCAAAAAGTAAGCAATTCATTAAAATCAATAGTCCATTTATTACAATTTATGTAAATAGGAAAAATATAGTATTTGTCACGCCTATGAGTAATTTCAATAACAATTCTGCTACCCAATGGAACAAACCTAACAAATTTTAAAAGACAATTTTTTACTGCACATGATATGCCAACACTGGCTCTACCAAAAACATTACTTCTGATTGTATTTAATAACACATTTAATAGCAAAATTAGGAAAAAACTTGTGAAATTGTTCTTCTTTACCATTTTCAAGAAAAGTTTCAAATAATATTATTATATCATAATCTATATATATAAAAATCAATCCATATTTGTGTTTGTTGCCGGTATTTGGCCAAACCCGTTAACCGATTCCATTGATTTTTTTTTCCATGAAAGGTGACGTCTGTACGAAGGATGTTTTGTATGTGCGATGTCTTTATCTGCATCGGTGTGGGCATTTGAGTGAATACACATGCATATGTGCGTATGCGTGTAAATTCCGATGCAGATACAGAGACCGCACATATAAAAAACCATCGTACAGACGTCACCTATTTTTTTATCCGAACGCGCATATGAAAGAGGGAGACCACAAGAACGTTTCAAGCCTATAGTGGTGTTTGTGCGCACTTTCATTCTTGAGATATCATGTGTTCAATGTTTTATTCAAATAACTCTTATTGAATTTTTTTTAATTTTTTTTGTGAATCGGATATCGGAAAGTTGCTTTTCCCACATTGATAACAATCGGTGTGAAAGTGAATGAAAAGTGATTCTATCGAAGTTTTTTACTTTCGCTTTGTTGTTTGATTCGCACAAGTAAGCTGACATAGGCGCCTGCCAGACAACGAGCACCTACCTTAAACGGAACAACGAAGTTGTGTGAGCGACCTAAGCCATGCGGTGAAAAACGTGCAGTTCCTTTTACCGGTTGAGCTCAAATCAGGCAATCTTCGGTATTTTATCCTGAGAGTGTTTCTGTGAGGTTTGGTCAAAATCGGTCTTCTTTTTTTATAGACAATAATAAGGAAGTCTACTCGAACATATTGTCCAATAGAATTATCGGGCACGGGCAAAGTCGGGCGGGTGCAGCTAGTTCAATATAAATTTAAAGAAATCTGGCACTAGCAATTTGTTCTTAAGACCAGAAATAAATTATTATAACACAACATTTTTAATTTAAGAGGAACAAGGCAGACGGCAACCGCATCCTAACTTCTTTCAATATTTTGGTTACTGCATCCAGCTACTCCTCTTTGACGAATAGATGGAGTCCCCATCACAATAGAGTGGTTGTTGTCCTCTTTATCAATATTAAATTGTTGTTGTACCATGTTCTCAAAAAATTTAAGTGCACCTACACCAAATGTTTTTTTCACAAATGACAGTTCGGCAGCCGTACTAATAACAAGACCACGCGAAAACTTTTAGGTGAACAAAAAGTGGTTAATTCGTAGTTTTGTCCCTTGAATTGCTATTTTTGCGGGCGGTGAGAGTGAAAGTAGTTTTGATGTGTAAACATCTTTGCTCTCGTTGATGTTTAATTTCTTTTTTCTCGGTAGGGGCTAGTTGGAAATATCGAGCGTCACCGTCATCGTCAGATTTTCCCTCACCGTCAGAATTTCTTACCACGTGAGTTAATCGGTTCTCGTCAGATCACCGCAACTAAACGACGTTGGGCGCGGTTAGTACGTAGATGGGTGACCGTTTGAGAACAATCGCGTGTCTTTGTTTTTTTTTTTTTTTTGATATGAAAACATCTTTCATCCCGGTAGGGGCTAGTTGGAAATATCGAGCGTCACCGTCATCGTCAGATTTTCAGGTCGGACGGTAAAAAAACAAAGTTTGAGCCAGGGAGGTGAAATTTATAATATAGACTCTCCAGTGGCCCTTGATGCTAATGTGTAAATATTTTAAATACTTATTATTTTATTTATTTCGTTATACATTTTCCAGTTTTAATTATGTTCAATTTTAGAGATTATTATGTCCTTACGAAACACCGGGAAGTTGTCTATAAGTAGATTTGTTTTGAATAATTGAGGTTGTATAGCTTGAAGTTTTTTGTACATCAGTTGACGATAAGAGGAAAAATATCGATTTGTACTGCGGTAATCGATGGCCGATTTAATAATGTCACTTTTAGTTGTAATAAGGTTATTTACCAAGTGGTCCTTGGAGAACCAAATAAGGTCCTTAAGCCCGGAAAAAAACATTTTTTTCAAAAACTCCTAAAAAACCGCGCAGTATATTGTGTTCAATGTTTGTTGACTAACAAATCATTAGAATCCCCACGGTATATCTTGTTGAAATGATATCAAAATATTATTTATATATTCTTACGCCATCCCTGCTACCATTACTTTGCTTGCACCGCCACCTAGCAAATAATTGTATTAGTTTAGTTTTGCTGTCATTCTTCTTTTATAATTTTATCTTTAATAAATAAATCTGAATTGTGCTGAATAACACAACGTGCTTTTTATTATATCTCTGCTCAATGATATTTGACTAAGAGGTCCTTGCAACAACAAAAAAGGTTCTTAATAGTCGAAAACAGGATATTTTTCCAAAATGTCATTAGAATCCGCACGGTATATCTGCGTTCAATGTTATTTGACTAAGAGGTGTTTGGAACAACAAAAAGGCCCTTAAAAGTCTAAAAAAGGATATTTTTCCAAAATGTTTGTTGTTTCTAGCACCCCTCATTCAAATAACATTGAACTCATATATACCGTGCCGTTTCTAAAGACGTTTTGGGAAAATATCCTCTTCGCGTTCGATTATTGTGGCTCCAAGGACCTCTTTGTACAATAACCTGATGTAAAATAAAAGGGGCATTCAATCAATTTTTATTTTAAACGCAATATGTATAATAAGTCCCAATAAATTATCACCATTACAGCAAAATTAAAAATTAGTCAGCTAAAAAGCTACAGCTAAAAACTAACCAACTTTTAGTTGTCATCCACAACTAACCTTGGCAACCTAACGAGCTTAGTTACACAACCTGCAACTAATAGCTAATAGCAAAAATTAGTTGTCATTAAGATAGCTAACCACCAAATCGATTGCATTTTTATCGCAGCTAATTTAACTACGTTAGTTACTTAGTTATGGCGTTACCTATATAACAAATTAGGTAGCTAACGCGCAACTGGCCTACAAGTTTACACATCAACTATATATACACTATAGTGACGAGACAGAGTCCAAAGATATGGCTAGTGTACCATATAAATTCAGAATTCTAAAAAGGAAGAAAACAAAATATTTAGATACACAATTCGATTGTGATATGTTAGTACGAGTTGAGGGATTTTTACTATCCTCTTAGGTTAAGGCGTGAGACCCTCTCGTAAAACGGAACAATTGAGCCCCTACTTAAATCAGGTACAATAGTTGACAGAAATCTATGTGAAGCATATTGAATGGAGAAATATAATAATTATTTAACAAGCACTCTGTTGTATTAGAATCAAATATGGACTTAATTAATGCATTCGGAAGATGTTCAATTCGCTGAAGTTTATTTGTTGTGAGGTTTATTAAATATGTTAGAAGCGGTGTTACTTTACATGATTCATAAATTATTTTATTCGAGAAGTATTTTTTTGCCCTTCTAAATTTTCGGTAGCAAAATCTTAAAATTTGTCTTTCAAATTTTTCCAGCTCTTTGGCTATTGTGGGAGAAATAGTAAACCATGTGCAGAACCCGATGCCAAAATTGGACGAATAAGAGTTCTATATAAAAGTATTTTTGTATTCTTCGACATTGCCCTTGAATGCAAGACTGGTTTCAATGTACCGGTTACAGATTTAGCGTTAGATAATGTTTTACGTCCATGCTTATTAAAAAGGCCCCTGTTATGAAAGTTAATCCCTAAGTTCTTGTTTTCAGATCTAAGAGGAATTGGACTCTTATTCATTGTTAACGAAAGTGTTTTACTTTCCTTTACAGCCAATCGATGGCCTTTCCCGCTGGCATTTCGAAAGCATGTAAAACTAGACTTTTCACAGTTAATATTCAAACCCCATTTTTTACGGTAACCAACTAGCAAAGGAAGTTTTCCGTCTATTTTTATACCCTATTCTAAGGGTATATTAATTTTGACGCATAGTTTGTAACATACCTTAATATTGCCCGTAGACACCTAAAAGTTACTATATTTATGATCAGCATCAATAGTAATGTCGATCTAGCCATGTCCGTCCGTCCGTCCGTCCGTCCGCCCGTCCGTCCGTCCGTCTGTAGCCAAAAATTAGGCCTTTAAACTGGACCTAGAGAGCTGAAATTTTAACCATATACTCTCCAGGGTCCCGAAATAATCAAGTTTACGAATTTTTGAAATCCGCCCACAGACACGCCCACAAAATCAAAAAAAAAAACAAATTTTGGAAAAAATCGAATTTTGAGCTAGAAAGCTGAAATTTTTTATATATGATCTATGACTCCTAAAACTGCTCGGGATAAAAAAAATTCAAAATCCGCCCACTGACACGCCCACAAATAAATAAAATAATTTTTTTATACCCTATTCTAAGGGTATATTAATTTTTGAAAATCCAAAGTTTCAGCTAGGGAGCTGAAATTTATAGTATATACTCTCTATGGGCCCTTTATGCTCATGTGTAAATATTTTCAAAATCCGCCCACAATTAATTTTTTTTTTTTTTTGAAAGTTCAAAGTTTGAGCTAGGGAGCTGAAATTTATAATATATACTCTCTAGGGGCCCTTTATTCTCATGTGTTAATTTTTTTTAAATCCGCCTACTGACACGCCCACAATTAAATAAAACAATTTTATTGAAACACCCAAGTTTGAGCTAGGGAGCGTTTTTTTTTTGATAAAATCCTTTAAATGTTATATAACAAAATATGTAGAGCGTTCTTAACAATTCAACCATACTTAGACTTTTGTCACGCCCACTTATGAGGGATAGGAATAAGAATAGGGTATCCAACAGTTCGCCCAAGCGGACTGTAGCCCGTCCCTATGTTTAATAAAGCTTTTTGTGGTCTCACATCGCTAGCTGTCATCAGACTGTCATCTGCAAAAAGAATAGCTTCTGGTTCGTCGACTTCACAGTTTTGGAATGGAAGGTAGGTAGGTAGGTAAGGTGGCTGCAAGGGCGTGAGCCCAGGCACACTTAGGCCGCAGTTTCGGCCCGTTGTGATACCACAAAGAGGAGGGGGAGGGGGGGGGGGGGGGGTGTTCTGCCGGTCTTCGCTCGGCCTACTGGGTTCCCTGTAATTGCCTCCTGTGAGGTAGTGGTTTTTAGGGGGGGAAGATTCTCCTGAAGGGGTCAGGGTCTGTGTTTCGCATAGGTTGCGATGTGTTAGAGTGACTAGTGCAGAGGCGACTTTCGCCCGACATCCGAACCAAGGGTTGCGATCGAGATGAGGCGATTGATTCAATCAAACCCCAGGTCGATCTCAAATTCTGCGCCGCGGAGGGAAGCTATTGCCTCCTGATCACCGGGGGAGGGAAGAGTCTTTTGAGATGACTGTTACAATCGAACCTCAAACTGCTCTTCCCTCTCTTTGCAGGCAATACCGTGCCAGGGAGACCGATACAGTCAATCCCGAGCAAGCTATTACATTTCTTTGAGGGGGGGGGGGGTCGGGGTGTACCGGCTGCACAGTCAAGTAGTTGGTTACAAAACTGTGCTAGAGGGCGTGACCAAATGGCCCGCTACACGCATCACGGGGGGGGGGGGGGGGGTGCGGCTTGTGGCGACTGTTGCAGTACGAGCCTCAAGTTACACCATTCCGCGGAAAGGGAACAGGGAGGGCGGCCTTGATAGTCGATTTGGAATTATGATGACTGAGTTCGAAGGTTTGTGGTGCCGGTTTTGAGGCATGGGAGAGAGGCAGAGTGTGGTGACTGTTACAATCTAACCTCAACTCTGTTTCCGTTTTGTCTGCATAGCGGGGAGGCAGCAAGGCCGGTGGAGACCGTTTCAGTCGATCCGCTGGGTTACTGTCTCGCCCTCGGAGTGGAGTTCTGACTGAAGTGACTGATACAATCTACATACAGTGAGATCTCTTTTCCTTTGCAGGGGAATAGGTTTGTGGTGATCTGCGGGAGGGGAGCGGGAGGGGCTCAAGTCATCAACCAAACCGTCCTCTATATTGGAATGGAAAATCATACATGTATATGATGAATAAAATTGGGCCCAAAATCGAGCCTTGTGGGATTCCCGAAGATATTGAAAACAAATCTGATTGTTCAGATCGTGTAAATATTGAGGAAAATCAATTAAAAAAAAAATTGATAACATTCGTTTAATCCACTTAGGATAATTAAGTTTTATTAATTTGTGGAACAGTCCCTTGTGCCAGAGGGAATCAAATGCCTTCCGAGCTCTATTTTTTACACAAACTGTACGTTTCTTAGATATCAAGTTATGAACAATTTTGTTACAGCGAAGAAGTGTAGCGTGTTCTGTAGAATGTTCTTTTCTAAATCCTAGTTGATTTTTAGGTATTATATTCATGTTGTCGCAAAATAAGTTTTTGGGCTCTGAGAGTTTCTTATTCGAAAAGTTTTCCAATTTTTGAGAGCAATGATATAGGTCCGGTTGGAAGTTGAAAATGTGATGACGGGTGTGTTGAGACCATAAGAACAAAATTGTTGAACCGCGGAGCAAACTTCGTTGGTGAAATTACAATCAACATTAGGAATCTTATCTGTATGCAAAGCTGACAACAAATGTTGGAAGGCGTTAATTTTTGACTGAGTGTCAACTAAATCAAGGCCATTTTATGTAAGCACATCTTTGGAAATGTCGGTACCGAAGAATTTTCTACCAGTGATTTTGTCAATTTCTTTGAATGCTTGTGGAGAAGGACGTATTTCTTGAAGCTTGTTCTTAAACGCGTTGTTGAGATCATTAATAACTCTTTTATTAATGAGCTTGGTTAGACATGAAATTCTGGGTGAGAGTTCGCGGTACTCAAAATAACCTTTGTTTAAGTACTTATGGAATATTCTTTTTAACCGTTTTAGCCAAGTGCTACTCGTTTTCATAAGTTTGATGATGAATTCAGAAACGTTTTCGTATTTATGGTTTTGAAGTTCATATATGACTGAGTTGGTTTGTACAACTGTTGTAATTTTTGAATTAAGTTCGCTTATGAAGCCACCGATTTCTGTATTAGTTGTGTTTCTATCGCAATGTACATTTAAGCGGGAAATGTTGTTATGAAGGCTTAATCGAAATGCTTCCCGATCAGTATTATTCTCTATAGATAACGAGGAAGTGACAAAAACAAACAACATTGACAGTGGGTACTAATCAGTCGTACGTGTTTATTTATCGTACTTCCACTTTGGAGACGAAACAGGTTCATTGTCATGCATAAATTGATTATTATGATTACGGGCTTACTAGCTGTAATGCCAACTGTCAAATTTATTCCCAACTTTAAACTTTGTATCGTGAATGGAAAGATGTACCATTCAATAACGAGGTTGCGCATGTTGTGGAAGAATACAAATCCAATAAAAATCTGTGATAAATTGGAGTGCCTTCAAGGAAGGCTGTAACCAAGCCACTTGTATTATTAAAAAAAAATAAAAAAAAAAATTAGGCATTACAGGGCCTAAAACCTAGCTTATCCAACCACTTTCATGTGTGAAGCGGAAGGGACCTGCAATTTTAAGCCGAATACGAACGGCAAATTTGAGGAGCTTCTCATGACTATCGTTACTCTTGAACGTTTGTCCGACGTTCGCAATAGGTGGGGCAGTAGAAAACAAATCGACATATTACTTGGCCCGGCGGGAATTGAACCGGGGACCTTTCGATTAGTAGTTCGACACACTAACCACGAGCCACTGCACCCGACCTGTATAATTAGGACATCGAAAATAAATTATTACTCATCCAAATTTAACTACTCTTTACCTCCTAAAAAATTATGGAGCAACTTCAGTGTTCTCTCGACCCTGACGTCCTTAACGATGTTTTTCCTTGTGATCCCACCTCCGTTGGCGACTTACATGCCAATTCTTTAACGAAATCGTCAAGGTCTGTGCCTAAACTTTTGATTTTGTATAGATAAATATACCTTTAATGGAATATTCCCATAACATCTGCACTGAAAGAATCAATTGTAGTAGGGTAGGGCGGGGCTAGTTGGGCCACTTTTCACTTGAAGTCTCATAAATATCAATCTATTCATAATACAGCTATGAGGCTAGGATCAATGAAAAGAATGGACATCTGGGTTCTTTATAAAATTTTGCAAAATTGAAAATATGTAATCGTTGAAGAATAATATTGTCTCAAATGCGCTAGTTCAAGTGGCCCAACTTGCCCTGAAGGGCTGAAAAGTGCAAAAAAGAGCTCCATAAGGGACAAAAAGGCTGAATTTATAACAGAATTTTATTCAAAGGATAAAAGCTAAATATTAATTCAAAGCAAAAAAAAGCAAACAAAAAAACAAATCGAAATAAGAAATTATAATTTAGGAATCGTAGTCGCTATTGCAGTTTATGCAAATAAAAACGACCTCGAGTCCACGTGCGCACTTTGTATGAGCCCAGTTTCGGCAAGTATGGCACTGTACCCACTTCTCGCCCCATTTACTTTCAGAGAATGCACACAATGCAGAAAACACATTTATTTTTTTAATTCAGGGGGGCAAGTTGGTCCACCTGGCCCAACTTACCCCACATCTAGTTTGACGAATATATTGCGTCATAATTAAAAAATACTTAAAACAGTTAAATTTTTCAAACGGAATACTTATTAAATATAATAATGTGATTTATAAAAAAACTGTACCTTATTGTATTACTTACACCTTTTCGCCACTGAAATAAAAAAAATAATCAAACAATTTTCTTTACTTTTTCACTCCAATACAAAAAAGTTCGCGTGGTTCCCCATCTGCTGATACAATGCAACTGAGACTAGTTTTGCACGGGTTGCTTATTGCGCACATTTCAGTCAGTATGATTATGTTCGTGTAGAACTTGCGGTTCGTGAGTAATTCGCGTGGCCCTACTTGCCCCGTGGCCCAACTAGCCCTGCTCTACCCTACCTTTGCCTTATTGCCACTGATGCGAAGCGTACTTTATTTCTTCAAAGCTATGTCCTAGCGGACAGTAGGCCTGGTAGAATTAGTGCTTCAAAGTGCTTTATATTCCTTCATGTGACAAAGTCACCAGACCTTCAATCCATATATCCCGCAGTAAACGGGAAAATAGTTCGCCCGTGGGCTACTCGTATGATAGGAAACCTATATTGAAGTTGGGGGTCGCCTGATATACACTGACGATCACAAGGATGACGCCATACATTTTGCAATCGATTTTCAATCTTTATACCTGTTGGACATTTTATACCCGGAAACTTGTACTACCTGGGAACAGGTACACATTTTCCAAACAAAAAGTCATAAAATTAAAGGGTAAATAAGAAACGACCGTTCTAATTTAAAAAGATCTAACAATGAACTACTTGAAAAGCGTATAAAAAGATGCGACACTATGATGAGGCCACATGCAATAATATCTTCGAAAGAAAGGAAAAAATGAATAAAATGTTTAAATTTTTTGGTTTTAAAATTATGTTTTTCTACATTAATAATGAGTATGCCCGCCATTTTTCGATATGACCTCTATAAGACGGTTTGGAATAGAATCATACAGTTTTTTTTTTAAATAATTAAGAGAAATTTGGGCATAGGCATAACGAATAGCTTGTCTTCAAATTGTCTGCCGCCTTCATAGACTTTACGAAATAACCATGCCCAAACATTTGTGATTATGTTTAAGTGTTTAATGTTTAGGTCTGGTGAATAGGGCGGACATGGCAAAAGTTCCATGACTACTGATTGAATCCAACTTCTAACAACCCTGGAAGTGTCGATAGGGGCATTGTCTTGTTGGAATATCTAAGACAGGGTCCGAAAATGTTTTTCACTTTTGGAAATGACCGTTCCAGCAAACATTGTTGTTTTTTCCGTTCATTATTGCGGACAAAAACTCCAACTCAATTGCGTCATAGTGGGTAATAGCTCCCGACACCATTACACCTGATGTGCGGCTGTGATCTCTTGCCAAAATAAGCTCCTCCTTTCTTAGATCCTGAAAATAAAAGTTGTAACCATCGGGGCGACGCATTTCCATTCACTGCTTCAAGCGACATGTTCTCTTGCAAAATTTATTCGTTGCTCCTTGTGTACTTCCCTCAAAACTGGTTTCTTTTTAAGTTTTCTTCTCTTTAAAGTACCACTTTTTCGTATTATCCGTCGGACCGTTGCTATGCTGGCTGATACTCCGCTGTTGGCTCATATTTTAGCCACTGGTAGAGTAGAATTTGAGGCAAGAAAACCCCGCTTTTCTCACAATTTCGTTGCTTCTGCCGTGCGTTCTTTTTGATTTTTCCCATAGTGTTGTGGATCCGCAAGATAACTGTTTACAACAGTCTTACTTCTATTAAGTCTCCTTGCAATTTCTCGGCCTGAGAGTCCTAACTCCGTGAAAGCATTCATCTTTCCTCTTTCTGTCGCTGTCAAAGTCTTTGAGGAACCCATTTTTTTAACTAAATAAAAACAGTTCTTTTCAACCCTTTTTTTAAATATTCCTAACAAAACTTTGAAAAAAATCGCTGATGTGAACTCCTACAACGAAATATTCGCAATGGCCTCATCCTAGTGGCGCATCTTTTTATGCGTTTTTCAAGTAGTTCATTGTTTGATCTTGGGAAATTCCAGCGGTCGTTTCTTATTTACCCTTAAATTTTATCACAGGTAGTATAAGTTTGCGGGTATACAATTTCTAACAGATATAAAGACTGAAAATCGATTGCGAAATGTATGGCCTGATCTATGTGATCGCCAGTGTACGAAGTTCGCAAACTTACGGCTGAGCACCCTCTCATACTCCGGCGTTTTCTGTTCCACCTATAAATTCGAAATTTATTTACGACGTAAACTACTTCTCGTATCCCTGGTATATCTCGTATACTGGCATTTGCCTCCTCCCTTATCCGGGCTTGAGACCGGCAGATCACTTATGAAGTGCCATTTGCATATATGTAAGTTACCAGGCGGAGTTCGCTTTGCAGTATATAATATCGTTTATTGACTCGGCGTTGGATACGGTTGGTCAAATACTTGACTTAAAAATCTTACTTAGTATGCTCAGTCTATAGATACTGGTACTATGTTTTGGTTTGCCATTTGACATTTATTGAACATAAAAAAAGTTAAATAGCCTATACTTTTCTTGGTAATGCTTTTAATAGCCGGTAACCATCGAGACCAGGGTTTTTTCTATCTCCAGTTCGTTGGTTAAGTCCTAAATAATGATACTTTTTGTTTATTTGTTGGCTAAAAAGAGGGCCAAACACGCTTCCTAAAATCCGGAACGTCATTATTTAACAAATTTCGGTTCATTTCTCAGGCAATTTGTCTCGAGAAACACTGAATTTTCCTTTAAAGGGGAGCTAAATCCCGTCACCACCTAGCCCACCATCAAATCAATCTTGAAAAGATTTCGATAACGTGTAACACATCAAAAAATAATATTTACCTTGAAAAGTTGTTCAAACAAAACGAGCCCCAGGGATATTGAAGATTCCAATGAAATAATGAAAACGGAAAGAGAATAAAAAGGACTTCAAGCATCGCAGTAACGAGTCCTTTGATTTGTATCCGGTATCGGCATCCTCAGTAAATCCTTGTACAAATACTTGTATGGTTTTTTTCTTTTTCTTTTTGTGTTCGACCCCTGTTTTATTCGTTGGTAAAGAGCTCTAATTTATACCAAAGAGCGTCGATGAGGGCTCTCTGCCTGCAATGCATCTGCAGGTCGTACCTTGGCTACAACCCTTCGCAAATTCTAATTGAAACACATCCCTTAAACAAAGAAGAGTGCATAATTCAAATCTACATATTATTGGTTAAAGAACAAAATACGAAGGAAATAAAACCCTGGCAACCGGACTTATGCAAATGAAGGAAAAAGTCCTTTGGGGCGGGCTATCGATCCTAACAAAGTAGAGTGTATGCAACAGCCGTCGTACACATAGCAAACGAAAGCTATTCACCGTTTTAGCAATGACATCAACGCTACTTTTAGGCTTATCAGACGGCGCAGTCGGGGCAGGCAGAGATACTAGTATCTGTGTACGTAATCCTTCCTTTTTTTACAATTTTAAAAGAATCGGCATACAATACGTACGGGAAAAAGTGAATGCAAAGCAAGGACAGTGCTTTTGGGTGCTTGCTATAATCGATGAACCGATGCCATTATCATCATCATCCGTCTGTGAACAAGGATACATCTGGGTATGAGACGAAGCACGTGCATCAGCCACACAATGGCAGAAGTGTAATTATTTTTTTTTCGGAACGGAATGAAATGTTTAAGGGTCGATGAAAACTAAGTTATCTACCCGAGTCCCGAAGCCGACCCCAAAGAGTATATGTTGTAGATTTCGAACTGCAGATTGTAACTGTCAGAAATGTGAGGTGGTTATATCGCTTGCACTAGTTTTATGATGTGGAAATATCTGTTATGACTTTTTAATCGGTCGGGTAAAAGGGGAGGTTATGATAATGCCGATGGCAAGGGTTGCAAACTGGAATGTGAATAAATATGCAAATGTGAGGAAAAGGTAGTGGACTTATTCATGTTTTAATATTTGAAAAGTGGACAAATATGTCATAGGTTCAAGGCAATTTACCATTTTAAGGACTTTTCCCTGGGTGTAAAATTTACATAAACCTAAATGGTCACATGGACTTACATCCTTATATAGGTTGACAATGCAACCATAAGAATTGTGGGTGCAGGTCTGCTTATGTGCTGCGAATAACTGAGTTTGCTCGATTTGGTTTGCATGTTAAACCTAAACCTTGGCAATTCACTCCATACCTGTGCAATTAATTCTTTCGTAATCTGGATATAACGTTCATAGACTACAACACACAATTGTGATGTTTTATGCAAAAAACATGTTTAAGGAAGAGGTTTAGGATGTTGGCGACTTCTATAGTTGGTTGCCTCATGTGTTTTTTGACAGCATCTTTCTGAGAGCCCTGTTAACCATTCAACCTCTTCTTTCTTTAATGTTCTGATCAAGATTGAAGGATCATAACTCTCCCATTTTTTTGCATCTCTTCTATTTCACCCAGCGTCGCCAGACGTTTCAAGTCGATTCTTTTTTTTACCAAAAATTTTTTTTTTCTTTTCTGACTTATTTTTTCCCCTTAAAAAGCAGTGCGTAAGCTTTTTTATCTGTCATATTCTTTAGGGCTCTTTCCAAGAAGATGGAAACACCATTTGTCTAACCAAAAGTCTAATCTTGTTCTCCCTCCTTCTACCGACCAACTGCACTTTCGTCCCTACCTTCCAAGGTAATGAAAACGCTGATTTACCGTCAGTTTATGAATCACCTTGGATCCCAAAAACCACTCAATGACCGGCAGTACGGTTTTCGCAGCAACAGGTCCACTGGTGATTTAATGACATATCTAACCGAAAAGAGGAACCAATTTCTTCACCAGCATCTGGCATCAAGCTTTCTTCTTTAATGGCTAGAAACTTGCTTTCGGGCTGTTCAATTCAAGTTGTTTTTGACGGCTTTAAGTCTGCAACTCACCATATAAATGCTGGTGTTCCCCAAGGCTTTTGTTTGTCTCCGACTCTCTTTCTCATTTTCATAAATGATCTCATGTCTGTTACTTCTTACCTAACTTTTTCCTTCGCAGATGACAGTAACCTCAGCTTGTATTATTCGTTTCTTGGTTCCTCATTTCGGGTATGGATGTGGTACGCAACGTTTGTTAATCTCAATCAATTCCGATCTTGGCCGGATAGTTTAGTGGGGTACAAATAATAGAGTGGAATTTAATGCTCCCAAAACACAATGCTTTCTACTGTCATTAAAGCGAAACCTCAACTGTCTGCCATTATCCATGAATGGCACTTGCATCACTGCACTGCACTCTCGGTATGCATTTATGGCAATCTTCGTTGAAATGTCCACATATTTGATATCGCCAAAAATGCTGCGAAATATCTAGGCTTTCTTAAGCGTAGCAAGATATATTTGACCCTTTCAGATCTGGCTACAATTTATACGGCGGTTTTTGCCCCCAACTTCAGTACAACGTTGATATCTGAGCCGGTTATCCAATCACATATTTGGAGCTACTAGACAAAATACAAAAACTGACAGTATATACAGTATATACATTGAAATTGTTAATTGACAAATTGGAGAAATTCACATTGTTTTATTACTGACTGGTGGGTTCCCGGCGTACCTTGCTGCGCCTAACAAAAAAAAACATGTTATTACAGCAAAAAACAAAACTGAAAGCCAAACAGGTGTTCAAATGTTCAACCCGATCGGGTTAAAGATGCGTTGTAACTCAGTTGGATGAACGATGTGCGAACGCATAGAAGACGAACACACAAACATTAATTTGTATATAAATATGAGAGTCCCATAGAAAAGACAACTTCAGATTTGTTCGATTTCCCGGCTTTTCCTTAACCACCCCAGTATTGAGACGAACAAAACAATAAAAAAAACAACCAAATCGTTCAAGGCGTTCTCGAATTTTTGCACGTCAATCGATTTTTATATATATGTATATGGACAGATAGAAGATAGATAAATGGTTAAGTGAAAAAATCTACAAAACTACTAGGAGTAAAGTACAAGGATGAGGCCAAACATTTTGCAATCGATTTTCAGCCTTTATACCTGTTGGGAATTTTGAATTTTATACCCAGAAACTTTTACTACCTGAAAACAGGTACATATTTTCCCAACAGTAAGTCACAAAATGAAAGGGTAAATTAGAAACGACCGCTGGAATTTCCCAGGATCAGCCAATAAACTACTTGAAAAGCGTATAAAAAGATGCGCCACTAGGATGAGGCCACATGCAGTATTTGGTACTGAATACGCTTTCCAAGACTTCGGTTTGGCAAAAAAACTGGGTTCAAAACTCCTAACTCGGAGGACGAAATGTATGCTTTACAAAACGCTTATTCTGCCAGTTCTGCTTTATGGCGCCGAGTGCTGGACGATAAGCAGGAAGGGAGAGCTGATACTTGGCTCCTTCGAAAAAAAAATTCTTAGTCGGATTTGTGGTCCTGTGTGCGACGAGGGCGAATGGAGGAGAAGATACAACCGCGAACTCTATGAGCTGTACCAAGATGTGGATGTAGTACAAAAACCCAAAATACGTCGACTACATTGGCTCGGCCACATCGAGCGAATGGACAATAATGCTCCAGTTAAGAGGATCTTCGAATCCCAGCCCCCAGGTTCGAGAAGGCAAGGAAGACCGAACCTCCGTTTCAAAGATCAAGCCATCGCGGATGCCAGAGCACTTGGTCTGGACAACTGGAAGCAGCGTGCCCGGGATCGTAGAGGATGGAAGGATGCTGTGTCTCAGGCAGAGACTCTCCACGGGTCGGGAGCCCGTTAAGTAAGTAAGTACGCTTTCCAAGAGTCAAAATGTCTTGCATTTTTTTGCCACATAAATGCACAGAGTCTTGTGAATAAGTTCGACGAGTTCAGAATAATATTTGAGAACAGCTTAATTGACATTGTCTGCGTATCCGAGACTTGGTTTCATCCCAGTTTGAATAACAGTTTATTTTCTCTAAAATGATTTAAAGAGCCTTATCGAGCTGATCGAAACCACACAACTGGAGGAGGTGTTGCTATGTATGTTAAAAAATATATCAGGTCCAACTGTGTCAAGCGTTCGGACGGACATCAATGGGACCTTTTACATGCCACCACATATCGCAAATTCTCGGGTTATTTCGCCTATTGTGGAAGAAATATCCCATCTTGCACCAAAATTTGTTCTTTGGGGAGATTTAAATATAAATCTTCTTCACTCCTCATCTTATTCATTTAAAACCGCAATGAATTTTCTGGGCCTTTCTTTTCTTCAGCTTACTGAACCAGCGCACTTTATGTCTAAATGTGCACCGTCTCTGTTAGATGTCTTTATATCTAGTGATAAAAGTTTGGTCAAATGTTCTAGTCAGTTATCTACCCCTATGTTTTCGTAGCATGACCTCGTGTTTGACAGCTTTGACTTGCATGTTCATAAAAACTCGTCCCTTTCTATCCAGTATCGTGATTTGTCAATGTTGAAAGTCTTTTTTGTGGTTGCATGTCAATTAATTAAAACTCAATTGTGTCTACATCCGACGTCAATGATCAAACTGAATTCCTAACCATCGCAACTGACTACCTGTTAATAAGCATGTGCATCTTAAAGCTCGTGTTATGAAATCACCCAGCTGTCCTTGGCTTTCAAATCAAATTCTTAACGCCATCAAAAGGAGAGATCTCTTATACCGTCGTTGGAAACGTTTCGGCTGTGCAGAAATGCTTACAGTTTTTAAAGCATCCCGTAATCATGTTACTATACTCATTCGATCAGCTAAATTTAATTCTTAATAAATTCAGTTCTCATCGCTCTTCTAAGTTTTTGTGGAATGAAGTTCGCGATATTGGATTAAATGAGAAAATTACCTCGGCATGTGACGAATATATTGACCTAGACGCATTGAACCTGAAGTTCTAAACTCCGATAACTTCAATAACCACTCGCCAGTCGTCAAAATAACATGATACGTGGACTATCCATTACTAAAGCAATTTTGCCCACACATGTTAAGCTTAAATTGGTCAAAGCTTTAATGATTCCCATAATTTCATATGGTGTGAGTTGTTTGCTGATCCCGATTATCTTACGATTCAAAAACTAAAATCTGCGTTTAACTCAATTGCTCGGTTCGTGTTCTATCTTCGAAGGTTTGATCATGTCTCGTCTGAAGCTCATCAACTTCTTGGATGCAACTTGGGGGCTTTTATCAGATATCGGTGTTGTGCTTTACTTTGCAAGCTTATTCACAGGAAAGAACGAAACTACTTATTTGAGAAAATTAACTTCTGTTCATCCAATCGCTATATTATACTGCTACCTGCTATTTATACCGCAGGCAGTTTTTCGTCTATGGGTCATTCTTTTACAAACCGAACACCATTCTGACCCACACATTTCTGATTTACCTGTAATTTTTTTTACGGGTTATACAAGGTGGCGCAAAAATAACCTTCCGATGTTTTTTGGCTGTAATTTAAATTATTGCTCAAATAAATAGTCACCAATATTCCGCGTTCTGGAGCAGTGTAGCGTAACATTGTTTATTAACGTGTATTTCGCATGTGTTTACTTCACAAATGTCAAAACAGAACTGACATTAGGGGCCAATCAATTTATAGCATTTTTCTGATAGGAGGATTACTTTTGCGCCACCTTGTATATCGAAAAAAAAGAGACACGTGTTCGAGGTTTTTTTTTGACATAGAAGGGGTTAAAAGTTTGAGATTTTCGTGATTTTTGCCTTGGAGACTCATTTTCAAAAATTCATAACTCCGGTTCTTTTTAAGCTAAAGAAAACTTCTTTTTTTCATTGTCAAGATAAAAGAGTGAATTTTAAGGAAATACTCATAGTTGCAACAAAATTTTGAAAAAAAGATTTAATTGTTTAATTGTTTAAATCAATTGTTACCCACCACTTAGCCTGTTTTAAGTATAACCATTGTATTTTACGTCAAATTTTACATCTAAAATGCTTTTTTGTCGATGGAGAAATGATTATTACTATTGCAAAAAAATTAAATAAATCTTAAAAATGAAAAAAAAAATTTTTTTGGTTTAAAAAGAACCGGAGATGAATTTTTGAAAATGAGTCTCCAAGGCAAAAATCACGAAAATATCAAAATTTCAACGCTTTTTCAAAAATAAATAAATAAATAAAAATCCTTAACACATGTCTCCTTTTTATTAGATATAGAACCCGTGAAAAAAATTGCAGGCAAATTAAAAATGTGTCGGTAATTTTTTGTTCAAATCGGTACGGTTTGTAAAAGAATAACCCCTATGCTGTCAAACTCTGGAATGATCTACCCAATTATGGGAGGTCTGAAGTCGAACACAACAAATTTCTTAGAGACTGTTTTAATCATCTTTCCAGTTTGAACTGATGTAGCTTAAGTTTTTTTTTCTTTTCTTTTTTGTCTCTACTTTACATTTGTATTTGGGTGCGCTTTTCTCTGCTTAATTTAATTTTTAACTTCTTTTGTTTAACTTAAATTTTGCTTTCTTTTTATATTCTTCTTTTTTTCTTTCTTTTTTAATATTTTGTAACGTACTAGCCTTTTGTGTGCACACTACGTGTAATTATATGTAATTTTATATCCTGTACTAGATATAAGTTTATCTTGATATACAGCGTTGATTAATCAATAAAATATCAAATATCAAATAATAATGGTTATTTGGGAATTCTCCAACGAGACAAATATTTTCAATTCTCTCACTTTAGAAGCACAATTGGTCCTAACGCTTCCATGAAATGTTTGTATTATTACTTACCAACTTAACCATACCTAATACGAGCTGTTTCTCCTTCAAAAAACAACTATTTTCTCACAAAATTCTCAGACCGAAGGCCATGTGAGCGTTCTCAAAACTTTTTGTCATATAAATGTTTTGTGATGGGATAGCAGAACAACACGCCTTAGTTTTTCAACAAAATAATATATGGGAACGCAATTTAATTGTTTTATCCTAGAAAGAACTTCGCTCACACTCAGGACACAGATTTCCGGAACAGATATTAATTATAGAGGAGCAGGAGTTTCCACAGCAATAGCAATTGAATTCCAGGGGAAGATATTTTCCAATTAGAATCAAAGTCGGCAAAGCAATTAATGTAAAAGTTTACTCTGCTGTTCCTCATACCTTGACGGTTAGTCATTTATTCTATGATTATTATATGCATCCACCCGAATGACTACATCTTTTCCGTAATCCCGGTCTTGAAAAACTTACTACAACCAGGCCATCCGCACAGCCCCACAGGATAACCTATTTTTAGTGTGCTGAATTCATGATCTATTTATGGGTGCAGGGAATTGAGATGATTCCTACAGGAATATGAATTCATAGCATGACCAACATCCGCTATGAGTTATTCAACAAAATGGATATAGGTATCTAGTAGTGATGTACATATGTTCTATTCCTGGATCCGATCTAAATTAAAGATAAACTACAGGATTTCTGTTATATGGACGTTCTGGTTGACCACTCGAACACAGACGAGGACCCTTATATGCCGAACCTTTCCTGCAGGATGTCGTTACGCCGACATTCAAATTCATCGAAAGCAGCTTTTGGAATAGAAGACATATGTAGGTACGAATGTGTGTGGGTAAGCTTCCGTAGAAATTAACTTTGTGGTTACATACATACGAAGGTGTTCCGTTAAGATGTAAAGTTCTTGGAAATCCCACAACTTGAAGTTTATCACGTCGTCTCTCGGTCGTTGCAAATAAACATTGCATTTAATATCTATAATTTACCACATAATGACCAGACCACGGTTTCGTCCTTACGTTGCGTATATGTAGTCTTACTACTCCTATCTACACAATGTATGTGATAATTTGTCAATGGTGTCGTTTAAATGTAATTTTTGTACACTCATGTCCTTTTAAGAAACATTTCGAGCGTAAAACTACTTAAGCTTCATCACACATCCTTTTTTGTTGTCGTCATTTATTTTTTATTTGTTGGAAAAACTCTTTGTGTGTATTCATGCTGATGAGACAAAAGCCAACGCAACATGAAAAATACACTGAGAAGAACGAATGGGAGAAATCTTTCATGTCCTTTTTTTCGCCTTCCGAAACTAAAAGGAAAATTGAATGTTCTCTTTTTTGTTTTGGACGGTTTTCCTTTGTCTGCAGCCACTGCGCACACGATTCAACTTTTACAATCACTTTAGAAATAAATCGAATGCTAAAAGGGAGTGAGCTTGGCAGTTATTATTACAATGCTAAATTCCTAAATTCTGCACGTATACAACATATCATAGTGTACTCGGTGGGGTGGATCGACTCCTTTTCAATACACAACAGTTCGTGACCAAAATAATTGCACGGGGAATCAATGGAATCGAAGGAAGTGCTAATTTGTTATCTTCATTAACCGGAAACAATACCAACTTACATTGGACTGATTTGAACTATTTGAGATCTGTTTTTGTGTTTACAATTGCCAGACTTAAGTGAAGGATTAAGAGTACATTTATTGTGTGAAGCCAATTTTATAGAATCTTATTAAAAGCTGTGAAAAGTTTGTTGATAAAAACCTTCATTTAGTTAAGCTGAAGTTTTTACTCTTCTTTACGTTGATAGCTACAGTGCAGGTACTACTATGATAATTTAGGAGCAATTTTTGTTTGCTGAAAATGTTATTACTAATATATTGTAGATTGCTTTTGAACTGACTTTCTCCCGAAGGAAGCAAACGTTTCAGTAGGAACAGCTCTTAAAAAAACAACAAGTTATAGAACTAGAGGGCTGCTTTCCCTACTATGCGCTTGCAGACGCAAAGATGGCTTTTCTCTCATTTGAATAAGTCGTTGTAACAAAAATATAGCTCATTGTAAATTAAACCAATAATTTCTTGCAGTACAGAAACAGTGGCTTGAATAAGTCAATTATGGTTAATATTGGAAGCAGATGAAAAACCGTCGAAAATTGTATTGCAAATGGAAAGATCACCCTACCGCTACCAACTGGGAGACATTTTGTCCGGCACGAAGCTATTCGACTTTTGTTACTCGAAGATCTAAAAAAAAGATATTTTTTCGTTCGGCGTTAGGTCTATCGCCCAAAACCATAACACGCAAATTGAAAAATGTCATAATGCCCAAAACATTTCTATGTAATTTGTTGCTATAAAATTTACACAAATATTGGCAATGTGACATTGATTTTGAGCGTAATGCATTTTTTTTGCTCAAAATTGTGTTACGTCTTATGGCCCAAGCTAAAGAAAATCGAAGCAAATAAACGTCATAAAGCCCTAAATGTGGCACAACGCCCAAAACGCCGGAAAAGACAAACATTTTATTGATACATATATTCGAAATATTATTTTACAAAAAAACTTCAATTGTGTCCAATATAACTTTCCTGCACCAAGGATAAATGCAGCTTTCTTCGTTGTTTGCTACAGCCTGTGCCTGCAGCTTTATGTAGCATTCGTTGCACATCCTTAAATGCCTACACGGTAGCACTAATACATTTGGTGGTATATCCTGGCAAATAAGGCACAATGTTGCTAAAGGGTTTCCTCTAACATTTCACCTTCCTCGCTGGATTCTTCTTCAGAATCGTTAGCAGGAGGATCTTCAAAAATGTCGACACTGGGTTCCATTTCCGTGCACATATAATTTTTTGGAAACAACACCCTATTTATATAGAAATAAACGGTTATTTTTCCTGAACCGCTGGTTGAATTTGGTCGTTTCTGTTCCTGCTGATTTTCCTTCGTTTTTTTCCACCAAAAGTACCACCACTTTCTGTAATCATATCAAATTGTCGGCTCTTTTCGAATTCCACTTTATTTAACGCCAGCACAAATTTGAAAAAGTTCCCTTTTGGTTTAATCAACCTTCCCAGAACTCCATTATATTCTTCGACTGCTAGAGTATTACGGATCGATTCTTTATATACACTTAAGTGTTCCGGTCCAATCTAAGATTCGGATTTCCTTGTGGTCAAAGAAAAAATACCGAGAATACCTTAAATAAAGTAAAGCATTGTTGTCTCTGAGGCAAAAATGCAACATAGGGACGGGCTACAGTCCGCTTGGGCGAACTGTTGGATACCCTATTCTTATTCCTATCCCTCATAAGTGGGCGTGACAAAAGTCTAAGTATGGTTGAATTGTTAAGAACGCTCTACATATTTTGTTATATAACATTTAAAGGATTTTATCGAAAGAAACGCTCCCTAGCTCAAACTTGGGTGTTTCAATAAAATTGTTTTATTTAATTGTGGGCGTGTCAGTAGGCGGATTTAAAAAAAATTAACACATGAGCATAAAGGGCCCCTAGAGGGTATATATTATAAATTTCAGCTCCCTAGCTCAAACTTTGAATTTTTAAAAAGTTTTTTTTTTAATTGTGACACGCCCACAGTGGGCGGATTTTGAAAATATTTACACATGAGCATAAAGGGCAACCTAGAGAGTATATATTATAAATTTCATCTCCCTAGCTCAAACTTTGAATTTTTAAAAAAAGTTTTTTTTTTAAATTGTTAAAAATAAATAAAATTGTGACACGCCCACAGTGGGCGGATTTCGAAAATATTTACACATGAGCATAAAGGGCCCCCTAGAGAGTATATATTATAAATTTTAGCTCCCTAGCTCAAACTTTGAATTTTTAAAAAAAGTTTTTTTTTTTTAATTGTGACACGCCCACAGTGGGCGGATTTTGAAAATATTTACACATGAGCATAAAGGGCCCCCTAGAGAGTATATATTATAAATTTCAGCTCCCTAGCTCAAACTTTGAATTTTTAAAAAAAGTTTTTTTTTTTTTAATTGTGACACGCCCACAGTGGGCGGATTTTGAATATATTTACACATGAGCATAAAGGGCCCCTAGAGAGTATATATTATAAATTTCAGCTCCCTAGCTCAAACTTTGAATTTTTAAAAAAAGTTTTTTTTTTAAATTGTGACACGCCCACAGTCGGCGGATTTTGAAAATATTTACACATGAGCATAAAGGGCCCCCTAGAGAGTATATATTATAAATTTCAGCTCCCTAGCTCAAACTTTGAATTTTTTAAAAAAAAGTTTTTTTTTTTAAATTGTGACACGCCCACAGTGGGCGGATTTTGAAAATATTTACACATGAGCATAAAGGGCCCCCTAGAGAGTATATATTATAATTTCAGCTCCCTAGCTCAAACTTTGAATTTTTAAAAAAAGTTTTTTTTTTAAATTGTGACACGCCCACAGTCGGCGGATTTTGAAAATATTTACACGTGAGCATAAAGGGCCCCCTAGAGAGTATATGTTATAAATTTCAGCTCCCTAGCTCAAATTTTGGTTTTTCAATAAAATTGTTTTATTTATTTGTGGGCGGATTTTGAAAATTTTATATCCCGAGCAGTTTTAGGAGTCATAGATCATATAAAAAAAATTTCAGCTTTCTAGCTCAAAATTCGAAATACAAGCCTTGTAAAAAGGACGCAGGCATTCGGTGTGCTTAGACAGTCCATATGTTTTCCATATGTATTAGTGTTGGAATGTCTCAATTATATCTAAAGGTGTTCGCGGGGATTTTAGAAACACATTAGATGACTGCCCCTCCAGGCTTCGGCGAATTTTGGAATACCTACACCAAGGTTAGGTTAGGTTAGGTTTATGTGGCTGTCGGCAGAAGCCGACACACTTAGACCAATTTTGGTCCATTGTGATACCACGTATATTATCTTCCTCAACTGTGTAGGTGGGACTGGCCAACGACACGCGGTTGTTCTCAAACGGTCCCCCATCTACGTACTAACCGCGCCCAACGTCGTTTAATTACGTTGATCTGACGAGAACCGATTAACTCGACGTGGTATGGTCGTTGGTTATACCTACACCAAACTTTTTGAAGCATTCTGACTACTATAAGCGACTTGCTGCAAGTTCACTTCCCTGGTTCCCTAACTGTCGATCACACAACTGATCAAACTACTGAGGTTTCATATCCAACTAACCTCAGCAGAAATAATAGTTTATCTGGTAGACTATTTAGTCCAGATAAGGTAAAATGGGCAATAAACTCATTTAAACCATTCAAGGCACCAGGAAATGACGGAATTTTTCCAGCCCTCATTCAAAAGGGTATGGAATTCTTCCTACCTAACATGATTGCCTTATTTAGGTTCAGTTTCAACTGGGGCTACATACCACGCACTTGGCGGGAGGTCAATGTAGTATTTATCCCCAAACCAGGTAACAAACCTAGTGAACTACCTAAATCCTATCGTCCCATAAGCTTGACATCGTTTTTCCTGAAAACAATGGAAAGAATAATTGACGTTCATATCAGAGAATGCGTTACTTTTAGCATGCCTCTACACCCCTGTCAATATGCGTATCAAAAAGGCAAATCAACGGAAGGCGCCCTGTTAAAACTAACAAATCACATAAACAACGCCTACCGTTGTAAAGAAATTGCACTATGCGCTTTTCTTGACATAGAGGGTGCTTTTGATAACACCGGTTATGATTCAATATCAAACGCTTTAATTCACCGAAAGGTAGACTTTCCCACCATAAACTGGATAAAAGCGATGCTCGAAAGTCGGAAAATCACTGCTTCGTCAGGACAGACTTCAGTATCAGTTTCAGCTATAAAAGGCTGTCCACAAGGAGGAGTTTTATCACCCCTCCTGTGGTCTTTGGTCATAGATGACCTACTTCAAAAATTAAGTAATTTAGGCTACGACATAATAGGGTATGCCGATGACTTGGTCATCATTATTAGGGGCAAAGAATCAAACGTAGTTACTTCACGTATGCAAAACGCCCTTAAGATAGCTATAGACTGGTGCGTCAAGGAAAATCTCTCCATAAACCCCAGTAAAGCTATCATAGTTCCTTTCACAAAAAGAAGAAATCTCAGCTTAGCTCAGATTTCACTAAATGGCACGACCATTGAGTATTCCGACGAAGTCAAATATCTTGGAGTAATTCTGGACAAAAGACTAAACTGGAACTCTCACATCAACAACAAAATCACCAAAGCTAACAGAGCTTTATGGGCCTGTCGACGCACATATGGCAGAACCTGCGGAATCTCTCCAAAGATTGTCCACTGGATCTACACAGTGATGATAAGACCCATTATAACATACGCCTCTATTGTATGGTGGACAAAATCCACACAAAAGGTCGCAAAAGAGAAGCTCAAAAAGGTACAACGGCTTGCGTGCCTTGGTATCTCCGGAGCCATGCGAACCTGCCCAACGGCTGCCATAGAGGCAATAACAGGTATTACACCTCTCCACATATACATTCAAAAAGTGGCAATCCGCAGTGCAATAAGTCAAATACAGTTAAACGAGATAAGTCTTAACGATCATCCGGAACTTAAGACCCTTCTTGGTGAACTGCCAGAACTCAACATGAACTGCGCGGTCACAGACCGCATCCATAAAACACTATGCTTCAATAAGCGGTTCTCCACGGAGATTCCCAAGAGAGAAGCATGGGTTAGTAATAACCCACCTAACAGCCACAACGGCATAAAGTGGTATACGGATGGTTCTAAAATGGAAGCGGGGGTAGGAGCGGGAATTTACGGACCAAACAAACGCTTTACGATACCCATGGGAAAAAGTCCCAGCGTATTTCAAGCAGAGCTCCACGCCATTCAAGAATGCGCTAGCCACATAAATTTATCTGGTATAAAAGGTGCAACCATCCATATATTCACGGATAGTCAAGCAGCTATAAACGCCCTTAGCTCGCATACGATTGACTCCAAATCAGTAATGTACTGCTTCAACACCCTACAGGCACTCGGAACAAGTAACAAGACCAATCTATGGTGGGTTCCGGGTCATGTCGGGGTGGAAGGTAACGAAAAGGCCGACGAACTGGCCAGAAAAGGTTCGGAAACACCCTTCATAGGTCCCGAACCCTTCTGCTGCACTCCTAGATCAGCAGCAACGGCAGCAATAAAAAGCTGGGAATACAGAAAATGTATCCATCTATGGGAAAGCATCCCAGGTTTAAGACAGACCAAACAAGCCGTTCGGCCTTTCAATAAAAATGCCAGCAAATGCCTAAACCTAAGCAGGCATGATATCAAAAACTTAGTAGGTTACCTTACTGGTCACCATGGTTTAAGATATCACCTACACAAAATGAAAATAGTAGACTCTCCTGAGTGCCGACTCTGTCTTGAAGAGGACGAGTCAGCTGAACACATTTTATGTGAATGTCCGGCCCTAAACGGAATTAGAAAGAAGATCTTTTTCAGGGAACAGATGTGCCCTGAGGACATAAAGAATTCTTCTACTAGTAGAATTGTCCGCTTTACACGGAAAGTGGAAACTCTACTAGTCTAAATTTTTCTGGCCCACACGGTACAAAAGATCTTTTTAGGTCGAAGTGCCCCATATTAAATCGCTTTAGCGAGCCAGAACTTTAAAAAAAATAAAAAAAAAAAAAAAAAAAAAAAAAAACTATAAGCGACAAAAAATATAAACTAGACAAATATTCTTGCCTGCAACGAGGACCCGCGGCGCGAGTATATAATTAATACCGGTGTGCTTAGTAAGCTGTAAGTATATAATCTGAAAAGCCTGTTTCACAACGATACGTTGTGACAAAAGGGAGCAAAGTTTGGATAGCCTTTTTGGCTACTTCAGTCTATTCACTTCTAATACTAGGCCAAAACTCGTTCAGTGACTCGACAGGAAATAAACCGGGCCACCCGCTACATTCAAACTCAGATTCGATTTTCTTTTAAAGTATAAAACATACAACTAAAAAAGTAAAACCAACAGAAAGTGCGTTATATGTTGAATAAAATTAATGGAAACTGATTGGGATTATTCAATTAATTCAGTGTTTATTTAAGGTTATACAAAAAAGAGTCGTTTTCCAGTTAAATGTAACCATACAATGAAAACAAAAATGTAATCCAATAACAATGAAAAAATTTTAAAAAAAAAGTTGGTCAATATCTGGTATTGCTTCCTCTTGCTTGGATAACTGCCAGCATCCTTGCATTCATCGACCTCACGAGCCTGACGATGAAATCTTGAGGAATACCATTCCACTCCTCTTCAAGTGCGATTTGCAGCTCTGGAAGCCTTTTTGGAGCAGGTATCCGGGCTCGAACCCGATGTTTCAGTTCATCCCATAAATGTTCCATCGGTTTCAAGTCCGGGCTTCGAGCTGGCCAGTCCATCGTACGAATGCCGACGTCCCGTAGATACTATGTCACCACATATGCAGCATGAGGCCGTGCGTTATTTTGCATTAAGAGCATATCCTGCCCGATATATCCTGCGAAAGGTAACACATGGTCAGAAATGTAGCGACAATATACTCTCTGACGTCGATCACTTACATCTAGACTCAACCTGGACTCATCAGTAAAGAGTACATTACCCGACTGCTCCAACGTCCAATCACTATGCTCTCGAGCAAATTCAAGGCGTGCTCAACGGTGGGCTACGGTTAATGCTGGGCCTGTTGCAGCTCTCTTTGGAGTCAGGTTCTGTTCAAGAAGTCTCCTTCTGACGGTATCTCAACTTATGAACAGTTGGTGTTCGTCCCGCAGACTTTGTTGGACTTGAACTGCATTTAGACGGTGATTCCGCAAAACAGGAAGTTTAATAAACCGATCATCTGCTGCTGATATAGCCCTAGGTCTGCCCGTACCTGGACGTCGATCGAATGCCCCAGTCAAATCATTTTAATTGACATGAAAAGCACTTTCTGTAGGCACCCCTTTTTAGGGTTCCGTAGCCAAATGGCAAAATATGGAACCCTTATAGATTCGTCATGTCTGTCTGTCTGTCCGGAAATGTCACAGCCACTTTTTTCCGAAACTATAAGAGCTATACTGTTGAAACTTGGTAAGTAGATGTATTCTGTGAACCGCATTAAGATGTTCACATAAAAATAGAAAAAAAACAATAAATTTTGGGGGTTCCCCATACTTAGAACTGAAACTCAAATTTTTTTTTTTCATCAAACCCATAAGTGTTGGGTATCTATGGATAGATCTTCAAAAATGATATCGAGGTTTCTAATATCATTTTTTTCTAAACTGAATAGTATGCGCGAGAGGCACTTCCAAAGTGGTAAAAGGGAATGATTAAACTAAAAAAAATATATGACAAACTTCCAACGAAAATTGGTTTGAACGCTGGATCTCGTAGTTTTTTTTTAATATGTCATAAATCGTAAACCGCAATTTACCTTTAATTAAATCAACCCAAATATAAAAAAAAACATTTAATTTCATAAACATAAACCTTATGCGTAATTCATGTTTTTGGTTTTTTCGTCTCCGGTTGTGTTTAAATGTTAATTTAATAAAAGATATTTTATAAAATTTTTGTTTCTTTATTATTATCTTATTGTACTTTTTTGTTTTTCACAACTTTACTTTTTTTTTTTTTTTTTTATTCTAATTCTCGCTACGCGTTTCGAAGTTTTACTTCATCTTCGGGCGAGTACTTGTTGCCTTTGAACAAAGACAACAAGTACTCGCCCGAAGATGAAGTAAAACTTCGAAACGCGTAGCGAGAATTAGAATAAAAATAAAAAGTAAAGTTGTGAAAAACAAAAAAGTACAATAAGATAATAATAAAGAAACAAAAATTTTATAAAAAAAAAAAAAAAAAAAAAAAAAAAAAAAAAAAAAAAAAAATTATTAAATATCTTTTATTAAATTAACACTTATGCGTAAACCGTGAACCATTATTTTCTAATAACAAATCTGTAATAGGTAAGTAAATAATAATTATAATTCGCGCGGAACCCTTCATGAGCGAGTCCGACTCGCATTTGGCCGCTTTTTTTATTTGTATGTGTCATACATTTTAAGAACATCGAATCAGAGCTTGTACGTAGCGGGTGGCCCGGTTTATTTGCTGTCGAGTGTATATTTAAATGGGGATGACGTTCTCTGGAAAATTATCTGACAAAAAGATTTCAGTAGTCCTACCAAATGACTAGTGATTCGAATTTCATTTGGTAGGTAATTCCAAAACGTGTTCTTGCATACAATATATAAAAGTAGAAATTATTCAATATTGTTCTTTTCTACGCAGATAACCCAGACATTAATTTTTCTTAGATGTCGATACTTTGTCTCGCGACAAATATAGTTGTTGATCTTTCCTGCAAAGTCGTACTAATTTCGTTGATCTTTCCAAAACTGTCAGCAAGGTTAGCTTATTTCATAAGCCATTGATCAATATACAGAATATCGAAACTGGTTACGGATACAGACGTCTTTTGCCTCATTTGGATAACAGTTGCTCGTCTTAAAGTCTATAAAACCTGGATAAAGCTCCGACTCTGGAAAGCCATGGGATTTCGGTTGATTCATACTGCCGACCCATTACTTTGAACACTTTTTTGAACAATCTTGACTTTTGACGTAATTAACGATCTTTACAGTCTCATTAAAAACTTTTTTTTTAGACGACATTTTCTTTAGCACAAGGGCGAAACGATGCAAAATACAATGACTGCAGTTAAATCTCGTTCCAGTATTTGTTGTTTTTGATACTGCGCCTTATTTCCATACCAATGTTGTGCGTCACGGTCAACCGATGCATCAACTGTCGTTGTCAGCAAACGTAATTAAACAATTACATGTCGTGCTGAGCCCAAATGTATCTGATTCGCGAAAACCTGATGACTTTTCCACGTAACCCTTGGGTGTCACTGAACAAACTTTAGTAGACACTCGGATAGATGATTAAGAAACTGTTCACCATGGCGCGGGCGGCGCAGTTGACCGTAACTCGAACTCAGGCTGCTCACCTAATCAGCGTCTAAACCTCGACAATCGGTGTTTTCCTTCGACGTATTGGTGTTATTGCTTCATTTAGATATTATGTGCTACGATTGCTAGCTCTTATTAACGACTATGCATGCCTTTCGTAAAAATAGCGGAAAATCGAGGACTAAATTTCAAAGTAAATTGGACAATTGTGTAGCGTTGTTCAACCGTGAGTCTCTGTATGATGACTTGGCAGACTATACTAATCTGATTATAAATGTCAAAAAGCAATCTCAATATAAAAGTAAGTTTAGCAGTTAATTCTTTCCAACACTCTTTATTTATACCATTTATATTGATATATGACCTTATTCCAATGGTCACCCGAATGTTTTAGTGTGGGATCATCAAAGGATTTACCGCGACCACATCCAATCCATACGCATGTTTTTGCTCGAAGTTTATGGTCTTGAATACCAATAACAGTTTATATCGCTATCAAAAGTATTGACTATGATTTAAGTTACTCGCACCTTCCTATTTTCTCTTCAATCTGTACAATCAGGGGGGTTTGCCTGTAGATGTATCAATTGTAAATTCGTTCGTACATACCACAAACAATATTACCCCAAACCAAGCACTTGCTAAAAATGGTCGGTGGTCTTTAAATAACATAAATTGGTTTCAATATTGTTTTTTTCCTTTCATTTCAATTTTATTTGTTGGTTACAAATACAGTTTACAATGTTATAAACTGTGGACCATTTTCTACAAACATTTCATGGATTTCTCGCTTCAGTGCTGGATAAAACCTTGAAGCCGTCGAAGAGAGTCCACATAAAATGATAGAAGAGATTGCAATTTCGTTAGTACAAAGCATCTTAATTCTATTACCTACATAAATTATTATAGTTGATTTTCCGTGAAGCCGTATCCGGCTGTCCGCAAAATGTTGTTTAGATGGCTAAAACAATTTGAATTTCAGAAGAATTTCTAGGATTAGCTTTATAGACTTTGGATGTAACTGAAACTTGAATTTTTAATTAAAGCAAATTCAATTTTCTTATAAATATCTTATTTCGTTTTGTTCGATGTGAAATATGCCATAGGTAATTCGCGTTGTATTCCATTAAATATCCTCGGTACCACGCATCTAGCTGCTGCCGTTCATATGAGTTCCGAATACGTAGTACTTCAAGGTATCCTTGTGCTCTTTAACAAAGTGAACTTGCGCTCGGAGGCAGAATGTTGGTTTTGTCTGGAGGAAGACGAATCCTCTGAACACATTCTTGTGAATGCCGGGCGCTACATTGGTTAAGAAGGCGTATCTTCCACAGAGAAATACGTTAGCCAACAGAGCTGAAAAAATCTGCTACCAAGGACGTCCTGACCCTCATAAGGGAGGTGGTACGCACGATACGATAGATCTTTCAGGTCGCAGTGGCAGCCATTTATTCAGGGGTGTTTAATAATACAAAAAAAATCTTTGTGTTCTTTGTGTAGTATTCATATCATGATGTATTGGTTGCTTGAATCGTTGGTCGTTGCATATTTCATCTATCATATTGAAAAGAAAAAGGTTGATGACACGCTACTATCCCGTACTGAATCATTTATTTGACCAGAGAAATTTATACTTGCTTCAGTATCGAAAATGAGGTCTTATTCCTGATGTAGTGTATAGCAATTAAAGATTGTTGCAGGGGCTCGCAGGTTCGTTCAATGTGGAATGCTCTTCCCCGCTCCATTTTTACTACACATTATATTCTACAAACATTCAAAACTAACGTGTATCGGCATCTCTCCCTATCTTCTTACCGTAATTTTCTTTACGCCGCGCTGAGTAGCTATTAAAAAAGACTAGGGGTCGCCCCATGGTCGAAATTCGACCAATAAGTTTAAAAAAACAAATTCGCCTGTTATACATATTAATCGGAAATTGAAATTTTTCGACATTGTATTCTCTGACTTCACATGATATAAAATTGTTCCGGCATTTTCAAGTAACTTCAAGTATGTCCAAGTAACTTCAAGTACATCCAAGCATTATCAAGTAACTTCAAGTTTTCAAGCATTTTCAAGTAACTTAAAGTAACTTCAAGCATTTTCAAGTAACTTCAAGTATTTTCAAGCATTTTCAAGTAACTTCAAGCATTCTCAAGTAACTTTAAGTAACTTCAAGCATTTTCAAGTACCTTCAAGCATTTTCAAGTAACTTCAAGCATGTCCAAGTAATTTCAAGTATGTTCAATCATTTTCAAGTAACTTCAAGCATGTCCAAGTAACTTCAAGTATGTTCAAGCATTATCAAATGCATAACATGCACAGCAATGTTGTTGTTGTTAACTTCAAGTATTTTCAAGCATTTTCAAGTAACTTCAAGCATTTTCAATTAAATTCAAGCATTTTCAAGTAACTTCATGATATAAAATTTGTCCGTTCCGATTGGCAGATTATTGCCTCACACAGCAATGTTGTTTCTGTTGTAAGTCAGTCAATTCGCTTCATTTTACCTGCTGTAATTCAAAATGTGTGTTATATATGTGGATAATTTCTGTATTGTGCACTTCTATGTATTGTCCCCTACCCAAATATATATAGTGTTGGCATATCTATGTGACGTATAATAGCAAAAATGGATGGAAACACGTTATAGGCAACTCCGTATTAATATATCTTTATCGTTCTTTATCGATTTTCTCACGAACCATAAAAAATAAAGTTCGCGAACGATAAAATGTTCGATCTTTAAAAATGTATAGTAATGTCTCTCGTTCGTGAGAGATCGGAAAAAAGAAATTCAGGTAGAATATGGTTCGCTCGCGATAAGGATCCGTAAAGATCCATACAACAAATTATTCTCTATCAAGTATCCGTTCAGTAGAGTTGTGAAGCGAGTTATATTTTCAATAGTTATTATTTTGAATGAAATGGGGGAAAATAAAGACATTTGAGTTAAATAAATATGTTCCTTATAATGAAGAAGCTTACGAATCAACTTTGTGAGAGAAAATTGAAAGGAAAAGTAACAGGGAATATAAAAAGACACTATACAACAGTACATAGTGTCAATTTTAATGATTCGGGCGTTAATGAGCAACCATCAGGAAGTGGAAGTGTGTCAGTTCGAAGAGAAAAAAGTAAATCGGTCATGAAGAAGAGTGATTTTTTAAATGTTGTGTTGTGGGATTGGTTACGATTGAAAATATTCGTTTTCGAATTTTCGACGACGAACAATTTTTTAAAAATATTGTGAAGCCGTACGAGAAACTTTTTGAAACTAATCTGAATTCGAGGAATATAGTGGACAAAATTGGTGGCGCAAGTTGTCTTATTAAACAAATGATAACAAAAATAGTGCATAAAAAGTTGGTGTGCTTAAAATTAGATGTTGCGACGCGAATGGACAAAAGCATTTTGGGTATAAATATCCAATACATAGACAATTTCAAAATATGTGTCAATACACTCGGTATGATACAGCTTAAAAAAAGGCATACAGCAGAATTTTTAAAAAATAGCTTGAGACAGTTTCAAATTGAGATTAATCAAGTATATTCGAGTACACCGGACGATGGTTCGAATGTTTTGAAATAGTCTTGAGTAACTCATACATGAGGTGGTACAAATGTCCCATACAACAGATCTAAATGTCCCAACACCTCGAAAATAAATGTTGTACCACCTCTCAAATGTGTTACATACTCACATCGATCGAAGAGCACAAAATAAAATGTCATGTCAATAAATAATACAAGGTGGCGCAAAAATAACCTTCCGATGTTTTTTGGTCACCGACCGATTATTGCTCAAATAAATAGTCACCAATATTCCGCGTTCTGGAGCAGTGTAGCGTAACATTGTTTATTAACGTGTATTTCGCATGTGTTTACTACACAAATGTCAGAACAGAACTGACATTAGGGGTCAATCGCAAAATTTATAGCATTTTCTGATAGTAGGATTACTTTTGCGCCACCTTGTACAAGCACACTGAAAATTACTCACGACACATTATCACACATTCACATTATTTCCTGTCGTTAAACTCATTTAGAGAGAGTACACACAGAGATCCAAAAAGCGTTTCTTTCTCTTCTCTTTTCATTTGAGTTTTGAGGTAGGATATAGGTAACACTGCAATTGAGTTGCGATATTGCGACTGTGACTGTGAGGTAAAAGTAATTAATAATGAATATCTTATAGCTCATACTCATTGCCTCATTTGTTTGGGACATGAGGCTTATGAGTAAGGAATACTTCATTGCCTCATTTGTAGTGCGACCGCGGGATGAGGTAGGTACTGTGCCTCCATTTGTACTTTTGTAGTGCCATAGCAAAATGAGCTACTGTGCCTCATTTGAGGTGGGACAATGTACCACTTCATATTCTAAAATGAGCATCTCATACAAACTCATAAAAAAAAGTGTCCTACCCAACACTATTTTGAAAGCATAAAAATTGTTGCGAGAAATGTAAGAAGAGATTCAAGTCAACGTTCCAACACAAAACGCGGCTGGAGATGAATCTGTAAACTCAAACACTGAAGACATGTTCCAGGAAATTCATCGCCAATTGATTTTAGCGTTGTCGGTTGTACGGTGCGCAGCTCAAACAACATATCTAGCTGCCCACGATGTGCAAACAACTATTCAGCCACAGGTGGAAGAGTGTCGAATATGTAATAAAAATACTTTTCACTTATGTTCTTTCAATATTAGAATATATAATACAATTTTCATGTAAAATGTTTTTTTTTATTCGAAGAGTTCGCGATCTTATCTCCAATACTTCGCACGTGATAAATTCGCGAACGAACTATATTTTACATATCGCAACAGATTTGATTCGATCATGAAAACGAATTTTATTTTTAAACGAACAGAAAGATAAGGTTCGCGATCGAATCAGAAATCAAATTCCTTTGCGAACTTTTCATGAGAGAACGAATCATATTTTATCGTTCTGCGAACCTTGCTATTTTTCCTCAACACAAATGTGCACTACTGAACTGAAAACAATACTTATTGAAAAGTCGTATGTGTGGAAGCGAAGGGGATAATGCGCACAGGACTAACCTAACCATATGCAGACAAAATAGCTGCATACATTGCAAAAAAGATAAGCTGGTGTGTGTCACTGTGATGCCAGATACAGCAGTAATATTGCAGATCCATATTTTATTTTTATTTATTTTTTTATTTATTGATTTTATTTCATGAATTGCTTACACAGTTAGATACAATATCTTATAAATAAGTGATAAGCATAAAAACGAGATGATAAATGGATGGATGCTACGAGTATATAGAAGAAAAAAAAGAGAAAAAAAAAGAAAACTAAATTCACAAAAATACTTAGAAATAAGGGGTAACTAAGAATAGCGGGAAAAATAGGTATTTAATTCTTTTTTTAATCTAGCGGTGTTATCCAATCTTCTTATACATTGAGGCAAGGAGTTCCACAATCGAGTGGCGTATATAAAAAATTGACCTTCAGATAAAAGTCATTTGCATCTAGGTACAGTAAGCTGACCGGATCTGTGAGAAGAGAGAAATCTATTTTTTTCGTAAAGATATGCGGGTTGATGAGTAAGTATAATATCCGAAAAACGAATGAGTGTACGATACTGGAGAAGTTTATCAAAGGTCATATTGTATAAACGTTTTGAATAGGCAGAGACTATCAAATCTCGCATTGATTTGATACGCAGTAAACTTTCAACCATATCATCATAACTAACTGCTGTAAAACGGCAGCAAGAGTCTCGGGCAGAGGGAGAAGGGTCGACATTATATTGCGGGGCTTGAGTACCTACTATCACCAGTTCTGTGAAGAAATAAACTTATGGTTAAGTTCATTAGGACTTACTCCGTCAATACAGTGAACTTTGCGTTTTCCAACGCCAATGTCACGAATATTTTGCCACAGAATCCGACTACCCATAGATGCACTCAATCGATTGGAATAAAAAAGTGATTTAGCTTGCCGTATCTCAATGACTACTTTATTACGAAGTGAACAATAAAAATGTCTGTGCTCCTCCAGGCGAAAACGCTTCCAATGTTTGTATGCAATATTGCGCTGTCGCATGAGTCTGCGGATATGGTTAGAGAGCCAAGGTATGCTGGTTGGTAAGATGGTTTTTGTTTTGACAGGAACATGACTATTATAAAGGTGCCCAATGTTTACGTTTAGGAACTCCACCTTTTCGTTAGGAGACGGCAAAGAGTAAATTGTGTCCCAATTAAAACATCTAGTGTGTTCCTCTAGCAATGTTTATATTTTATATTTATATTATATTTTTATAGTTTATATTCTTAAAATCTCTGAATTCAATAGTTCTGGCAGCAGTAACGATATCGAAGTCAAAAGTTAGATAGATTAAATCATGTCTGGAGAAAGGCGGTGCCGATTACTGGTCATATAGGAGAACTTTATTTCTATGACTCACTAAGAATAGGTCCAGCAATGAGGAAGATTGATCAGAAAAATGAGGCGGAACAGTAGTGTTGACGGAGAACAGGTTAAGTGAAGACATTTCTTGGATGAGATGGGACTCAGTTAGGAGATTGCTGTTAAAGTCGCCACAGAGGATAATATTAGGACAGGCTAGCGAAATTTGGTCTACAACATCCATGAAGGGAAGCAGATTAACATGCCTATTTGGTCGATAAGCAGTACCAATTAAGAGATTAGATTCGTCATTGACCAGTTCAACGAATACGAATTCAACATCACAGCCGTTTCGGGAAAAATCTCGTAATCTGCATTTTATTCCTGTCCTAACATAAATAGCGACTCCTCCACCAACACGCCCAATTCTATCAGAACGAAAAACCTTAAACCCATCTGAGACGGCACTGATCATCGCTAAAAGCATCCCTAAACCAAGTTTCAGAATCACAGACCACATCAACTGCTGAATTTTTAAACAGATCCCGGAACTCGTCAATTTTCGGAAGCAGACTCTGAGCGTTAATGTGGCAAACATGAATGCCAACATTTTGGCCTCTTAACACCTTAATCATGCTGCCTAAGGTACTTCCATGTGCAGACATAGCGGACAAAAAGAAGAATATAAACAAAAAAAAAAAGAATGGGAAACACCTCAGGATTTTACATAGAGAAAGTTTTTTTATAACGCTGAACGGGGACTTTTCTCTGGGGTAGTCGATCGTATCACAGGAAATAGGTGCATAAAAATGTTGGTCGTATATGCGGGTTGTTTTATCTGGGTGGTCGTAACCTGAGGTATTCCTGTAGGTATATTGCGATATTTTGTTCTCAGGATAAAAAATAAGCTCTGAAACATCATTTTTAGGTTTAATGTTAGGACTTTCTCTTATTCCGCAAAGTAAGCTGAAATGATCAGCTACATTTGCTGCAATGACCGTAGAAATAACTTTTTTATTTTTTATTCGAACTAAACAGTAGGCGATGAGTGTAGCAGTTTCTCTATAGATATTACTCTTGTATCAGGCTAAACTATATTTTTGAGCCCTATTGATGCTCTCATATCAATTTATGTATGTATATAGTCTTACTACTGAAATGGTCTCAACTTTTGCATCAATATTATGCTAGGTGCACTATAAAATCGCCTTTTCTATTCCTGTTATCAATATGTCTATCCAATTCTACAATAAAACTACGAGGGCGGGTCAATAAGTCCGTGACTTTTTGAATTTCTGACCTCTTCACTGAAACGGCAACACTGCTCCTGTCAACAGGCATCTGTCAGTTGACTCCTGTCAAAATTTAAACTTGCTGCGTCAGTTAGTTTGTGTTTGACAGCTATTTTTATCAGACTACTCACTAATTTGAGGAAAAAATGGAAAAAAGTGAATTTCGTGTGCTTATTAAGCATTATTTCTTGCGAAAAAAAATCATTACCGAGACCAAGGATAAGCTTGAAAAATACTGTGGGGACTCTGCACCATCGATTTCAATGGTAAAAAAGTGGTTTACTGAATTTCGTTGTGGCCGTACAAGCACTGAAGATGCCGAACGTCCTGGACGCCCAGTTGAGGTCTCTACACCCGAAACAATCGAAAAAATTCACGATATGGTGTTGGCCGAACGAAGATTGAAAGTGCGAGAGATTGTGGAAGCCGTAGGGATCTCGCATGGCTCAGTGGTTTCAATTTTGAATGATCACTTGGGAATGAGAAAGCTTTCCGCAAGATGGGTGCCGCGTTTGCTCACAGTCGACCACAAACGCAATCGTGTAACAACTTCACAGGAAGGTTTGGCGTTGTTTAATCACAATATGGAGGAGTTTTTGCGCCGTTTTGTAACCGTGGACGAAACATGGATCCATCACAACACACCAGAGACCAAACAACAGTCAAAACAGTGGGTTTCTAAGGGTGAATCGGCGCCAAAGAAGGCCAAGGTGGGTTTGTCAGCCAATTAAGTTATGGCGACTGTTTTTTGGGATGCACGCGGGATAATCCACATTGACTACCTTCAAAAGGGAAGAACAATCAATGAGGAATATTATGCCAACTTATTGGACCGATTCAATGACGATTTGAAAAAAAAAAACGACCTCATTTGGCCAAGAAAAAAGTTCTTTTCCACCAAGACAATGCAAGGGTGCACACATGTGCAGTTGCCATGGCAAAAAACCATGAATTGGGCTATGAATTGCTCCCTCATCCACCCTATTCTCCAGATTTGGCTCCGAGCGACTACTTCTTGTTCCCAAACCTGAAGAAATGGCTTGGTGGAAAAAGATTTGACTCCAATGATGAAGTCATCTCGCAAATAAAGGCCTATTTTGAGGACCTCGACAAATCATTTTTTTTGGAAGGGATAAAAAAATTGGAGAAGCGTTGGACAAAGTTTATAGAGCTCAAGGGAGACTACGTTGAAAAATAAAAAAAAAAAATTATCAAAAAATCTGTGTTTTATTCCAAAAGTCACGGACTTATTGACCCGCCCTCGTATTTACGTTAGTCCCTTGCGGTAAACCGAAATAACTGATATTTCTTTTTTGAAAAACTTAGTTTTTAACTGGATGTTTTCATAACATAATATTGTGCGCTCAATTCTTTCATATGCTACAGTATTTAACGCTTATAAGAAACACGCTTATAAGAAAACCTCGCTTAAAAGAAACCTGAACAAAAGCACCGTGTACTCTCCCGTATATTTTAATGTTAAATTGTGTGCTTATAGGAAACACGTTTACAAGAAAAACACTGATAAAAGAAACATTTCTGCAACCACGAACTAACCATTTTCCATATAAAGTTGGTTGGATTTAGGAAACTTTTTTAATAAAAAAAAACTTACAAATGGTTCGAAACAATGTATCTTTCAGGAGCTCCATTGAGAATGCGGTTCAGCCGATGCTGAAGAAGCAACAAATTTTATAGACTTCGTTATGCCAGAGATATTACAAAAAAAATATTAGGAAAATATTTACTACGCAAACGAGACTGCATTGTTCTTTAAGGCTCTTCCTACTGGTACCCATGTCACAAATGAGAGAGATATACAGGCGCAAAAAATACCGAAAGATAGAGTGACATTACTCTTCATGGTAATGCTACCGGCACAAATTTGTCTTTTCGATTGGAAAATATAAACCGCCCAGATGTTTCAGAAACCAAGCAATTCCAATCGCTTGCAAATTTAATAAAAGGGGTTGGATGACAAGTACTCTTTGGATTGAAATCATCAAAGAGCTTGATGATGCCATGAAAAAGAAAAAGATAAAAATTCGACTCTTAGTTGATAATGCCTCATGCCATAAGTTGGATTTTGAGCCGAAAAATATGGAGATAAAATTTTTGCCAGGTTTTGAAAAGTAGATAGTGATGATGATTACATTCATAACATCGAAGATATTCTTTTCAACAAGTGTGAGGAAGCATTGTTTCAAGCAACAATTAATGATTATTTTTGTGAGCTTAACTAAGAAATTTTAATCTTATTTATTCGTTTGTATGAACACTGAAGTACATACAAATAATACCTTTAATTAACGAGCTGTAAATTTTGTGTTATCGTTTTTTTTTTCTGTTAAATAAAATATATTTATTTATTTACTACTTTTTAAAAATAGAATTTTTTGTTGGACGGTGTATAGGTAGTAGTATTTTTGTTTCCGTGTAAGAAACTTGTTTCTTATATCCGTTCTGAGGATATAAGAAAAACTCGGTTATAAGAAACAAGTATCGTGCAATTTCTGAGTTTCTTATAAGCGTTATGTACTGTTTTACTTTTTTTTATAAAATGCAATTCCACCGCGAGTCTGTTTTTTTTTTCAATTCACAAATTCCGGGTTGAAACCTTTCGCATTATACAGACAATTTTCTCCTTCCGAAATATTTATTTCCACTAATTAGTTTTATGTACGAGGTTAGATTAGGTTAGGTTGGAAGGGAAGTGCACAGCAGAGCTGCTGTGCTTGCACGGGGGCCCATTGGTCCATTGTGATCCCTTATTGTTTTATGTGGTAAACCTACATTTACAATAAAACACTTACCATACTCAGTTTAGGTTAATCTCGCCGGTTGGCCTGTTGGAACCAACCTGTGTTCTTGACAAACCTGATAGTGTCCGTCAGTGGTACCTGCGCTACGTCCTCTAAGTCTTCGAAGAATCTGTTGCCCAGATAGCGAAGTCGAGATGTCTGAAGGTTTGGACATTCGCAGAGCAGGTGTTTGATGGTCTCGGTTTCTTCTATATCTTGACAGCTCCTGCAGTAGTCTGGTGAGCTGATGCCCAGCCTGCTTGCCATTACACCTATGGTGCAGTGGCCTGTCAGTACGCCAGTTAAGATACGTATTTCTAGCTTATTCATTTCCAGAATGCTTTTTGTTCTTTTTTCGTTAATTCTTGGCCATAGACTGCGAGATATAACACATTCGTGCCTTTGGGACCAGGTGGTGTTAATTTGTTCCCTCAGTTTTTGGTCAATGTTTCTTTTTGCTGCACTAATTGGGATGTCTATTGACGTAATGGCGTCTATTGCGTCAAGTTCTGATCCGATTCTTGCTAGCTCGTCTGCCTTTTCATTCCCAACAATGTCGCTATGACCGGGGACCCAGCAGAGAGTGATCCTGTGTCGTTCGCCTATTTTGTTGAGGGATTTTTGGCAGTTTCTGACTGTTTTTGACTTTATAGTTTCGCTGTCTAGTGCTTTGATAGCCGCCTGACTGTCTACGAAGATTGTGATCGTGGAAGGATCCAGATTCTTCGCGGAGATAGTTTCTGCTGCCTTGTCGATGGCGACAATCTCAGCTTGAAAGACGCTGCATTCATTGGGAAGTCTGTACGAGTCCTTTATGTCTAGGGGCTCGCAAAAAACTCCCGCTCCTGTCCCCACGTCCATTTTCGACCCGTCCGTATAGATGTGGATTTCTTGCACGTTGACGTGCGTGTTCCAGTTCTCTCTTTGGGGTATGTATGTGGAGTAGTTTTTCTCCAAGTTTCGTTTGGGAATTAAGTAGTCCGTTTTCCTGGGTAGATCGATACCCAAGTAGTTGTGAATTATAGAGCCGTGTCCATAGGAGCTGTGCCTCCAGATGTTTGCCTCCTTGAGGCGGAAGGCTCCTTTGGCTGCCATGCTGCGAATATATTCACCAAGCGGGGGTAGGTTTAAAATGCCTTCCAGCCCGGCTTGGGGTGTTGATATCATTGCACCCGTTGTACCAATACATGCTAATCTCTGTACCTTTGAGAGGTTATGGAGATAGGTAGTCCTCTCTGTTGCCTTCCACCATACAATTGACCCGTATGTAAGTGTGGTTCGTATGATCGCTGTGTACATCCAATGGGTTATGTAAGGGCGCATACCCCAACGTTTGCCAAAGGTCTTTTTGCATGCGTAGAAGGCGCATAGTGCTTTTTTTGCTCTTTCTTCTGTGTTACGTTTCCAAGTAAGCTTAGAGTCTAGGATGATGCCCAGATACTTTGCCTCCGGGGAAAGTTTCAGACAAGTTCCGTTAAGCTTCGGCATATCGAATTTCTCGATTTTTCTTTTCCTAGTGAACAGAACACATTCGGTTTTGACTGGATTGACTCCAAGGCCGTTCGGTCTTGCCCACGAGGATAGTTCTTTTAGGGCAGATTCCATGAGTTCACTAATAGTGGGGAGATACTTGCCACTTATTAGAATTACAATATCGTCTGCGTATGCTACTATTTTCATTCTTTTGGCCTTTAGAGTCGTTAGGATTTTGTTGACCACTATGAGCCACAGGAGGGGAGATAAGACGCCTCCCTGTGGGGTGCCCCTGGTCGCTGTTTTCCTTATGTAACTCTCACCGATCTCTGAGTTAATTACTCTGCTGTTGAGCATTTCGTAAACCCAGTTCGTTATTTCTTTATTCGCTCCCAAGTCTTCGAGCGCTGTTTTTATGGCCGCTGTTTTAACATTGTTGAGGGCTCCCTCAATGTCCAAAAATGCAGCCATGGTGAATTCTTTGTGGTGTAGTCCTTTTTCTATTATTGACACAACTTCGTGCAGGGCTGTTTCAACGGACTTGCCTTTGAGGTCGGCGTGTTGAGTGCTGCATAGGTTGTTTTCGTTTAGAAGGTCCCTTGTGTATAAGTCGATTATTCTCTCCAGTGTCTTTAGGAGAAAAGAGGAGAGTCTTATCGGCCTATAATCTTTTGCTGTGCAGTGTATATGTCTCCCTGCTTTGGGAATGAATATCACTTTAACTTCTTTCCAGCTTTGCGGTATGTAGCAGAGTCTTATACAGCTTTTGAAAATGACTTTTAGCCATGGCAGTATTACACTAAGAGCCTGTTGTATCATTGCTGGTATGACATTATCTGGTCCCGCCGATGTGTAGGGATTGAATGATTTGACTGCGCAAGCAATTTTGTGCTCTGTTATAATGCTTTCCATTGCTATTTCCGTTTGTGTGTCTGGCGGAACCGGAGTGTAGTTGATCTCACACCCAGTGATTTCACTAGACTCCGGAAAGTGGGTATCCATTAATATTTGTAGAGTTTCTTGGCTAGACTCTGTCCAAGAGTCGTCAGCACGTATAATATAGCCTGGGACCGTGGGGTCTTTGGACAATACTTTACGTAGTCTGGCGGCCTCGTTTGTACTCTCTATGGATTCGCAGAACGTGTTCCAGGATTCGAGTTTTGCTCTCCTTATTTCTTTAGTGTATAGATTAAGTTCGGACCTATACTTAGTCCAGTCTTCATCTGCCTTACTCTGTCTTGCTTTGTTAAACAGTTGTCTTACCAATGTTCGCCGCTTTTCAAGCTCGCTGGTCCACCAAGTTGCCTTTTTGGGTTTGCGATTGCGAGAGATGGGACAATGTTTAACAAAGGCTTTGTGCATATTTTTGGTAATATAGTAGACTGCGTTGTCGATTGAGTGAGTGTCGACAAACTTGTCCTCTTTCGGATGCTGTGTGTACTCACTAACCGTTTTCGCATAGTCTGAGAATGAGTTCTCTCGACAAACTCTCCAGTCTTCTACCCTAACATGGTCATTGTTGCTTTTGAGAGTTATGTCTAGAATTTCTGCCCTGTTTCTGTTTTGGAAGGTGGGCTGGTTTCCCCTGTTACACAAAACTAGATTTGTGGAAAGAATGTATTCAAACAACGACTCACCTCTTTCATTTATTCCTCAACTACCCCACAGTGTGTGGTGAGCATTCGCATCGCAACCTACCACCAAGGATGTGTTCCGTGTGCTAGCGTGTTCCACTAGTTCCCGGACTGTATCGGATGGTGGGTTTACCTCCTCGTGTGCCATATAAATTGAAGCGAGGATGAGATTCCTTCCTGAAGCTTCAATATTTACAGCCACTGTGTCTCCATTGCTGTACCTGTGAAGAAAAAATGTATTACTAACGGTTTTTTTGACTAGAATACAGCTACGTACTTTACCTTCTTCTTTGGTGTGGAATAGATGGTAGTATGGCGATTTCAGTCCTTGGATTTTATTTTTAAAAATCCAGGGTTCCTGAATTAATGCCACGTCCACGCTTACCTCAGACATGAACAGCAGTAGGTCGTGTGTTGCTGCTTTACAGTGATGCAAATTAATTTGCACCACTAGCAGCTTTTGCAACCTTTGGCTCTTCATCTTCTTCCAGCCGTGCCCTTACGGCACCTAGCCCGAACTTCAGTTTGTTGCCTGGGGTCTTTCTTATGCTTGTTGCAGAAGATTGGTTGATCGCAAAGCAGAGCTCTTTGCCGTCACCACTTCTTCTGGAATATAACTTTACCCACTCCTTGATTGGGATGTTTTTATTCTGACCTGCGAGGAGTACCACGATGTTTTCGTCCTCTTCTTTATCGAAGGGGGGTGGTATCCAGACTTTGGCTTTCTGTCTTAGTGGAAGTGCGGATCTTGGTATGACCTTGAGTTTGGCTCCCTCCCACAGTTCGCCAATGCTGGCGATGGTTTTGGAGAGAAACTCAAGAGTATTCCCGTCTCCACACCCCACTATCTTCACGCCCTTGTGCCATCCTGCCCCGTCAAACTCGTAGTCTGGTCCCCCATTTCGGATATTGACCATCATAGCCTTGAGGATGACGTTTTCTGCAAGCAGCCAGTGTTCAGCTGTGATCTTCCCATCGGGATATTGCTCGTCAATGACTGCTGCTATTAGGCTCGTCGGAGTGCTGTCTAGGCTTGTTGAAGCCTTGGGTCTTTTCGGTCGGCTTTCTTTTTTCTCTTCCTCTGACCGTTGCCTCTTCGAAGAGGTGCCAGAGGTTCCGGCCTTAGTGCCAGTAGAGACCCTGCTCGAAGCCTGTGCCTTGTTCTTTGATTCCACAGGTCTGATGGTTTTGGACTGTTCCTTATGGGCCTTATTAGGGGCACCTTTGGATTTGCCTGTCACCACTTCTGTTTTTCCTTTTTGCAGTTCGGGAGCTGACGGTTCGTTGGGTTTGTGAGCCCTCGGATTTTCATAGCTCTTTATTGCTCTCTTGTGCTTCCTGATCAAGGCCCTGTCTCTATCGTTGATAGAGGTTGGATCTTTCTCAGTCATTTTTTTTAGGAATCGTTTTGAGGCCCTGTAGTTGCTCCGCTTTCTTGTCTCCTTGGAGACTGCGTGTGGTTTCAGGGTGTTGTCCTCAGATTCCTTGTCGTCCAGCAATTCGTCCTCAGTCTCAGATCCTATGTTAGCGGTGTTGAATGAGGATTGGGACCCCTCCTCAGCGCTTTCAATATTTAGACTTTTGAAAATGGGGAGGGTTGTTGTAAGTAGGTCCGAATCGCTGGTTGTGGGTTGGTCGTCGCGTTTGTCCTGTGTTTGTTGGCTAGGTTCGTCTTGTCTGGTAAGTCTTGGTCGGTTAGGTCGGTTTTCGTTTGCTATGTCGTCTTTGTTTGGCATGTTTTATTGAATTGAAGAATTTGGTTCCAACGAGTAGGTCGGAAATAAAAGTCCATCCCGGCAGAGCCGATATACCGGGATAAGGCAACAGGGGTACGACAGACCTTGCCCGGGCGTCTGAAGGAGCTCGCTAAAATGTTTTAATTCCGGGGGAAGATGAAATAAAAAGCTCCACGTTTTATTTGATTTATGTTTATTCCACGACGGTTACTTACAGACTGACTTAATACTAAGACCTAACTCTCTCTCACTCTACTGGAGTTGAATTCAGCAATTCTATTGCAATGTATATACATAACACTCCCTTCTTCTTAGATATAAACTCATTATTAACATTTTGTAGACTTTTTTTGATTCCTTATTTTAGCAATTCATTAAATTTTAAATTTAAAACATTATTTTGTTTGTTTGTTTTCTCCTTTTTTTTTCAATTCATTAGAAGGTTATACTATAATACTTAATTAAGAACATTCATTGAGAACAATTTGACTTCGAGTTGTTATAATTTATTTTATTTTGTTCTTTTTTTTCATATGAGATAGAAGTATATCTTACTGGTTTTCTTACGATTCTAGTTGATTTTTCTCTTTTTGGTTTGATGGAATTAGATTCATCGCTTGAGTAGCTAACTTCTCTTCTTCGCTTTCTCCCCTCTTGTAAGTTATCTTTTTCAACGAGTGAAACATCTTCTTTCTTAATCTTCATTTCAACTTCATCCGCATTGCTTTCGCAATCTTCTCTTTTAGCAGTGTCAAAATGGACCACTCTCCTGACCCTTGCCCTTAGTTGTTGTCCATGAACCTTACGTAAATCATTTCCTACTTTTGCGATGTAAATTGATTTTGATACTATTCGAACGATTTTTGCAGGTTTCCATCTAACCATATTGTTGTTTGTTGTGCGATACCAAACCGAATCATTAATTCTAAATTTTACGGTTGGAGTTTTATTTTTAAAAATTTTGCTATCATAATAACTTTTTTTTTTCAAAATTGTTTTACTAAAATCTTTTGAGAATTTAACGGAATCTTTGTAGTTGTTTGGTTTTAGTAAATCTATTATGGTTCGAGGTGAGTACATGAATATTTTTGAGGAGGGTGTCAAATTGTCATAAGTTGTAGGCGAATTCCTATACCGGAAAAGAAAATTGTCTAATTTTGCCTGAATCGTAAGCGGCTTTAGTTTCGAGTCTAACAAAAACTTTTTTAACGATGACTTAACCGTCTGAACTGCACGTTCAGCACTACCATTGGATTCTGGATGATATGGTGGTGTTTTTGTTAGCCTTATGTCATTAGCAGAACAGAAATCTATAAGTTCTTTCGAACCAAATGGTGGTCCGTTGTCGGATACAATTTCCTTCGGCAGGCCAAAGATGGAAAAGCATTTTCGAAATGCATAAATCACATCCACTGCAGTGGTCTTATTCATCAGAACTACCTCCATCCATTTTGAAAACGTATCGAAACTAATAAAGAATACTTTTCTTTGAAAATAAAAAAAATCTACATGCAGTCTTTCAAAAGGATATGTCGTTAGTGGCCATCGAGAAAGACCTACTGGACCTGATTTTTTTTCCATCTGTTGACATACATCGCAACTTCTGGCAAAATGTTCGATATCCCGGTCTATATTTAACCACCATACAGAGCCCCTCGCAATGCTTTTCATTCGAACAATTCCTATATGACCATCATGTAGACAGTTAAGGATATTTTCCTTAAGGCAGTTAGGAATAACAATTCGGCTGCCTAGCATTATGCATCCTTCCAAAATGGATAGTCCAACTCTTTTGTTATAAAATTTTTGCATAACACTATCCTGAAAAGAATTTGGCCACTCGCTCTCAATAAACTTATAAATTTTTGACAAATGCTCGTCTTTCAATGTTTCTCGTGCTATATCTTCCCTTTTTATTGGTAGGTTCCCAGTGATGTTAAAAACATTTATAAGGTTACTTGAAATGTTTGTTTGTTCGTCTAATGGTAACCTTGAAAGTGCATCAGCATTGCCCATTTTTGAAGCATTTCTATATGAAATGTTGTAATTGTATTGGGATAACGTCAATGCCCAACGTTGTAATCTCGCAGCCGTAATTGCATTTGTATTTTTACTACCAAATATTACTTCAAGCGGCTTATGGTCACTAAAAATCTGAAATTTGTTCCCTTATAAATATTTATGAAAGCGCTTCACAGCGAAAACCACAGCTAACGCCTCCCGTTCAATCTGCGAGTATCGCTTTTCAGCTTCAGATAGAGAGCTAGATATGAACATTATTGGCCTTTCTTCTCCGTTTTCTTCTATATGGAACAAAACGGCTCCTACTCCATAAGAACTGGCATCGCAAACTAGACCCAACTGTTTATCCGCATTGTAGTGAGTCAACAAATTATTGTCTAATAGCCATTTCTTGCTTTCCTGAAACGTGCTTTCACATACATCGTCCCAAAGCCATGTAGAATTTTTCTTGAAAAGATTATACAAGGGTGCTAGTCGAGTAGACAAGTTCGGAATGAACTTGTTATAAAAATTGAGAAGTCCTATATAAGCCCTTAGTGACGTTAAATCTTTTGGAGCAGGTGCGTTTAAAATTGCTTTCATTTTATCCTTCCTTGGCCTTATTCCATCAATAGCAATTTCATGGCCAAGATACTCTACAGACGACTGAAAGAATTTACATTTTTCGAGGCGAATTTTTACATTGTAATCTGTGAACCTCTCAAGAACCATTTGCAAGTTGTGCTTACATTCCTCATAACTTAATCCCCCGATAATTATGTCATCAATATAGCATTTCACAGATTTAAGCCCCCGCAGAATACTATCTGCCACACATTGAAAAATGGATGGTGCCGACTTAACACCGAAGGGTAACCGGGTGTAACGAAATAGTCCTTTATGCGTATTTATCGTTACAAATTTCTGCGAAGCTTCCGATAAGGCTACCTGTTGAAAAGCACCTGCAAGGTCTAATATGCAAAAACACCCACAGTTCGAAAAACTAGAAAAAAAATCTTCTATCCTTGGAATTGGATAGTGATCCGTTTGCACAAATTGATTAACGGTTGATTTGCAGTCTATGCAGATTCTAACCGATCCATCCTTCTTCTCAACCGGCACAATGGGAGAAGCCCAATCGCTGTACTTCACTGGGATAATAATTTTTGCATCTAATAGTCTGTCTAGTTCATTGTCCACTTTGTCACGTAGTCCATAAGGTACAGTGTATGCCTTGTGGAATATTGGTGAGGCGTTTCTGTCAACAATTATTTCCGCAACATGGTCTTTTATCAACCCGTCATAATCCTTATTAAAGACACTAGGATATCGCTCAATTAATTCTTTTTCCGTTTTTGACGTGCTCACACTATTCACCATAAACAGATTTCTCCAATCTGAAAACAACACGTTAAGCCAATTTCTTCCAAGTAGTGGAATGAATTCTGTTTTAGATCTCACAACAACTAAATCAAGCAAAAATGAGTTATTATTGCTCCCCATGCCAGAAACGCATGCAGTAAAGGAACCTACAACTAACACCGATTTGCCAGTTATAACGCTCAACTTCTTAGGAAATGATTTAAGTTCGGTAGAATTTTTAAAATATTTATCGTATGTAGCATTTGAAATAATTGAGAGGCAAGCACCTGAATCTACTTCCATATCAACTATTATTCCATTTATTTTTACTTTAATGACAAGTGAATCTCCAAAATTGTTACAACCTACATTACCTAATGTGAGATGAGAAAATTTGCTTACATGTTCTCTTAACTCTACCTTATTTACTTTACTGTTCTGTTTACTTGTTTTGCTGTCTCCTCTCTTCCTTCCAGTGTCTCTTAAGTTGCAGCGATTTGCATAATGACCCCACTTTTGGCATCTGTAACATTGCACATCTTGATTCCTCGATGAAGGTGTTTGCTGACTGTGCTGACTGTGTTGCCTCGCTCTGCTTACAAAGTTTTTACCGCTTCTATTACCAGATCTCGCTCTTCTATTTCCGTTGCTAGCGGAATTCTCCGTCGATCTACCAATCCAATTTTCCCGAAAAGCATTACCGTGTGCACTTATTCCTTGCATCTCTTTTACCTCTTTGGTTGTCAGCTCCATTGTTAATGCCGTTTCGCACATATCCGCAAATGATTTTGACATAGGCTGGTCAAGAAGTTTCCGTTGTATTGCTTCATCTCTTTGTGACCAAATAAATTTATCGCAAAGTGCTTGGTCCAAGTAATCTCCAAACTCGCAAGACTCTGCTAACGTTCGAATTTCCACAATGAAATCATTTAAAGATTCATCGCAATGCATAGAGCGCGACATAAATTTATGTCTTTCCGCCCTGATATTTCGTTTGGGCTTGAAATGTGTTTTTAACGCGGCCACTAAAGTTTCAAAATTGAAATCTTTCACTTGTTTTGGCGCGATTAAAGATTTTAATATTTTGTACAGATCACCACCAGCAAAACTAATGAATAGTGATACTTTCCTCTTAGTATCTTCCACATTATTTAAAATGAAAAGGTGTTCCAAGCGCTCAATATAGTGCTCGAAATCATCTTCGAGCAAAAATGCTTCAATATGTCCAATAAAACCCGAATTAACGAATGATGGCCCCGTGACATTTTTATCATTAATTGACATTTTTTTTTTTTTTTTTTTTTTTTAAATGTTTTATTTAATTTTCTCCTTTCACAGGAAGAACACTTCTAATATACGCTTAATTTTTTTCTATTTAAACTCCCGAATTAATCCTCGTCGCCATTTAAAATGTTTTAATTCCTGGGGAAGATGAAATAAAAAGCTCCACGTTTTATTTGATTTATGTTTATTCCACGACGGTTACTTACAGACTGACTTAATACTAAGACCTAACTCTCTCTCACTCTACTGGAGTTGAATTCAGCAATTCTATTGCAATGTATATACATAACACTCGCTATCGACTGATTTGGCCCTCAGCCTTACATTCTTCGGCACGGATTTATGTACTATGTACGCTCGCACGACCACTGAAATTAGGCACCTTCTGTCCTATGGTAAAGAAGCATCAGCTGGGTATTGAACTATTGATGAGTAAAGGAATACCACAGTGATGCCCACTGACCTTAGCTGATCACCGTCTTGACATCGCACAAGACAATTGTAGTGACCATTACCAGCTGGCACCCACGGGGAGGGTTTGGAGGAGGATTTTGCCGGCCCTGTACTCGTATTTACGTATGCGATCAATATATGACACGAATAGATTCCAAGTTTTTCTAATTGATCTAGGACCAGTAGGGAGATGCAGTTAAGTGGGAGGGTTATGGTTTGTTTAACCCTGATCATAGCCTCACCGTCATTAAGGAAGTAGAAGAAGAAGAAGAAGAAGAAGAAGAAGAAGAAGAAGAAGAAGAAGAATTAATATTAGCATAATAGACAAATTTGATAATTTCAATTCATTTGCAATAATTTAACTAAATGAATGCAGCACCCTTTAATCTGTGTTTGTCTTTTTAAAATGCTTTATATTTCTTCTTCACTGTTTTCTTTATTCTCTTTATTTGGTTTTTCTATATTTTGCGTATTGATGTTGTTGGTTTCAGTTACAGAATTATAGCTGTTGAATATTGGTGCGAGAGAGTGGCTATTTAATTTTACTTATGTCATTTTTATTTATAATACGTCAGACACTCACACCGTAATTTTTGCGCGAAAGGATTTTTCTATCTTATCGTTCAAATAAATTTCCAGCCACCTCTTGGCCCTGTTTTTAGCGAGCCACAAAATGTGGTTATTTGCAGAAGTAAGCTGGCTATTTATGTAAACTCTTGCTTCTTAACTTGCTCGTTGTTGGCATATAAGTAATCGGTCATTTAGTGCGTGCATTGCTTAATTGCTTATAGCCCCCGCCAATCAGTCATCGAAACAAAATCTTAAGAAAATGTAATTTTAACGCAACACTTCACTGAAATAATACTCCTACTCGTTCGTAAGACTAACTATAATGATCATGAATAATCGCAATTATCCGATTTTACTGACTCCTCTTTTGTGCGGTGCTATATCTGATTGCTTATTACCATAATGAAGTGCAATCATTACGACTGCTGATGTATCTAAAATTCTGCAGTAACCAACAGAAATAATTAGAGACACAGAACCACAAGTTCGTTTCATATACTATCCGATACATCTGTCAATTTATCCGACACAAGACTCCACTCATAGCTACAACGAAACAAACACATAAAACCATCGACAACATTCCACAAATCTGTAATAGCCCGACCACAATCTTCAGAATGTGGCAACTATCATCTTCTCCTCAGTGTTCCATGACGCAGAAAAAACTACTGTTTCCTTCTGCGAAAGATGACGAACGGATCATGTTTACATTTACGTGACACATAAACATAGATGGAATCTAGTTTATTTTGAATTAGTCTCGTCTCGGTATCGTATGCCGACGGTCACGCCTCTTCAACATGAAGAAGGAAATAAGTTTCGTATAATTTGTAAGATTGATAGACATGGAACTACGAGACGAGAAAATTATTGTAATTAACAACATTTACTTTGCTAATTAAACCGTTGGCTGTGGGTGTGGGAGGCTTGCGCTGGGAAATGCCGGCAGTCTCTTTTTACACTATAAGGGAAATCCTTTTGTAGAGCTCGGTCTAAATATAAAACGCCATTAGCGCAGGAAATTCATTCAACTTGATTGGCATTCATTCATTCATTCAGAGCATTCAGTGTTTCCTGTAATTTATGAGAGAAAGATTCCAATAGATCAATGACAATGGGTGATAATTTTGGAATTGTAGTTAGACAGTCAGCGGCGTTGGGTATAGAGTGGAGGAAGCTATGGGTCAATTAAGAAAAGTTGAAATTATTTGGAATGGAACTTGATTCTGAAAAGAACAAAAGCTGCATTGATAAATGCAGATAGTTTGAGCAAGCGTTTCCAGTCCGCGTTATTTGCTTTATTTTATTCTGGTGAACTGCCTTAGCCAAAGCGGCGAATCATGACAATCTAAGCAAAGTCCAACGCTAAGCTTTCCTTTTCATGCGCGGAGCACTTCGCGCTGCTCCCTCCACTGCAATGGGCATTCTGTTTCACCTGACACCGCTTAAGATATTTGGTAAGCAAACAGCAGCTTTTGCGGCTGAAGAAAAGTTCTATCGTAGTTGAAGAAAATCTTGATATCGTTTGTATCTTCTCAGAATGTCAAGCTGTGATAAAATCCCTAGATTCAGTCTTTACAAATGTCATCGTAGCCCTAGACGCCGACCAACGGTGGCAATGGTGCTATGGTAGTGTATTCATAAAGTGATTGCAGGTCGTGTATTCGAATCCAGACCAGAGCCATGATTTGTAAAATTGAATACACACAACAATTCAAAAACTCCCTTAAGCAATTAAGGCGCCACCTGTGGAGAAAAAAGTGAGAAAATTCACCTTAGGTGGACAGTTGGTACACATTTTATACACAGATTTGGCCAATTGTTTGATCTCTCCAAACAGACTACGCATTGGTGGTGCAATTATAGGCAAGCAGGCAAAAAGGCTTAGCGTCTGCTTAAACGATTTCTGCAGAAGCTTTCTTCTATAATAATCTTTATGATCTTATCAACTTTGACATGAAAAGTTTCACGCTAAAAATCTTTAACTGGTTCAATGAGTACGGTGGAGATAGGTCCACGTATGGCATCACAATGGACCTTTTAGATGTAACTTTGACCTAACCTAACCTATGTTCTGTTTTATGTTTTGCAAATGTTTCATAGCACACCATAGCAATGAATGGTTCAGGCTTTTTTAATTGTTCCTCCAAAGACTGTTACGTATATTTCTTATCGATTTGATTTCATTAGTATACCAGGGGTGGGCGCAGAGGTTAGTGTGTTGGACTTCTAATCTATAGGTCTCAGGTTCAATTCCCAGGGCCAAGTAACATCTAAAAGTTTTTTCCACTGCCACACTACTTGCGACCGTCTGACAAATATCCAAGAGTGTCAATTGTTATGAGAAGTTTCTCAAATTTGCCGTTCGGATTCGGCTTTAAATTGTAGGTGCGTTCCAATTTGCACAAGTAAACGGTTGGAGAAGCAAGGCTTAGTTTTATTTTTATTTACAGTTTACCAGGGGTGGGAGGTATTGTTGCACTTAAACAGCCGCGGACGATTCTATATTCAAAAAAAAAACCAGAAAAAAAGGAACCGAAAAGAAGGCAGTCGCCACCGCGCCGAAGGTTTAAAGTCAACTTGTATATATATTTTTTTTCCTTGGCGAATGTTAGGCGAATATAGCCGGGGGAGAGAGAGAGGTGAAGGTGCAACGGGCAGCACAGTGATGCTGCAATTTGGCTAGTCAGCTGGGAGTGGGTTTGTTCACGATCGCTGTAGACGGAACTAATTTCTGCTGAAAATAAAAAAAGGGGAAAATGGGCGCCACGCAGTCTTTAAAAAGGAAGATTGCGAAACCTTTATTGCAGATTTGGGAAATGGTGAAATAAAAGAATAGTGTTCTTTCCCTAATGGGGAATTCAACAATTTATTGAGTTTGAAATAAATAACAAACAGTGGCCACTAATTATGTTGAAAAATATCACAGAGCTGGGGAGCTCTCAAGATCGCTTTACACCGTAGATGTTTACGGCGCGACTTAGTTTCTCCTCTGTTCGGCACGAACGAGAAGTCTGAACGCAAGGTTCTCAAAAAGCAAACACAAGAAATAATAACAAAAAGAAATTATACCAAATTACGCCTTACTTTAGATTTTTTTACTTTACGCTTGAACCTTACGAATTTTGGGCCGGAGGACACCTTGAAACTACCTTACGGTTCGAAAATAAACGGGTAAAATTGTCCGTTTGGAAACGGGGTTGGGACGCGTTATGTAACGGGTCGCTTTAACGACCAAAAGAAAGGTACGAAGGGGAAAGCTAACTCGATTGAAATTTTTACTGACTACCGACATAAAACAATTAATTATTTCACACAATCACTCTACTTATCTGTTTATTCCTTTTCTGAAGGGGGGTGACTTCCTGCCAACGATCTGAATGTCCTGGGGATGGGGTGCTAAAACTTCCCGCCGCAATCGCAAGGATTTCCACAGATATTTTTCTCTAACGTTGAACTTCACTTTTTTCTTTTACTCCTTTTTTTTTTATTTTTGACTCCGCTTTTTTTTTCTCCAACTCGGTTTTTGTTTTCTGCTTTTCACTTTTTTTTCTTGCTACCGTGAACACAAACGTTCTTCTCAACAGGTGGGTAACCAATGATTCGTGGTAGCCGCACTGCCAGATTTTATCCAGTCACACACACACGCAGACATACCGATCAGGGGCGAATTCAGCCATCTTTTTTTCCTTTAGAGAGCTTTTCCTCAGCTGGTTTTAATCAGATGTCAGTTTTTACTGTACACCTATTTTAATTTTGTTCTTTATGATTTTTGAACACTTTTTTCATTATATTTGATTAAAAATTCGACGTTCTTGCCGCCCTGTCATTTTTGGCGGGAGAAGTCCTGGTAGTGTTAGTGCTGATTTCGCCCCCACATCTTGCCAATGTGGTAGTTGTCAGAGCGAAGGGAATCACATCCAGCGCTCCGACAACTTCTCCTTCGGCTATGATCCACAACCAAACTTGAGTCATTCACAATAGGGTTCTAGCTCGGTTCGTTTGTAAAACCCTAGTGATTGCTTGGGTCTGCTTTTGCATCCCCGACCAGACAAATTTTCAGTAAATTCCCTAACCCGCCCTAGAAGACAAGGAATAAACATAAACTATATGCGCGATCCCTACCTATCGAGTGAGCTTTCGTACTGCTTAGAGAGGGGGGGCTAAAGGAACCCAGGTAGTTTTAAGCTGTCCTTTACACTTTATACTTAAATTAATACAATGCCTGTACAAGGAGTTTGCAAACAAATAATCATTCAGTTAGGGTGGACCCGGGGCCAGGGCCATGTAGGGTGGTGGAGTGTCCGAGAACGTCGGTTGAGGTTAGAGTTGGGACTGTCCGTCCTTCAGAGATTCCCGACCGTCCGTCTGGGCTCTACGGTGAACCTGCTTTTGTCGTCTTTCAGGAGCTTATGATATGGCGGAAGAGCTGGATAAAACTTATCCAGGAACTCCCCACGGTACCATCGCTCGAGTCAGACAACGGAAAAAAGGGTGTGAAGGCGAAAAATATATGGAGGTGGTTGGGGATGGGGGGGGGAATGGAGAGGATCAAGGTTTTGTTCGTTAATTTTAACGCATCAGTATGTACATTCCTAGATGAGTTGCATTCAATGCGAGAAATACTTCGACTGCTCCTAAGATTCAAATAAATGGCCAGAATATGATTTCTAATGAGGCCATGTATCTATCTTCTTGTTGTTGAAAAGAGTTCAGGCTTCACTTGCCTAACTTATCACTTATCTTAAGTTCTTTATTACTCAAGCGTATATACTTACTTACTTAGGGTAGCGCTACAGCCCGGGGTGGACCTGGACCTCAACCAACAAGCGTTTCCAGGCAGCACGATCTTTGGCCAGCTGTCTCCAGTTTCGCACGCTAAGTTGGTTAAGGTCCCCTTCCACTTGCGTGCGCCACCTGAGTCGTTGTCTTCCTCTACTGCGCCGTCCCTCGGGTGTGGATCCGAAGATATTCTGGGTCGGAGCATTCACGTCCATTCGCTCTACATGACCCCGCCACCGCTGGACCTTCACTCTTCTGGCTAAGTCGATGTCGCTGTACAGCCCGTACAGTTCGTCGTTGTATCTCCTCCTCCATTCACCGTCTATGCAGACGGGGCCAACAATTAACCGAAGAGTTTTCCTCTCAAAACAACCAAGAGTGACATCATCCGCTTTTGCTAGAGTCCATGCCTCAGCACCATGGAGAAGGACAGGGATTATTAAGGTCTTATAAAGGGTCACATTAGTTGTTCGAGAGAGGGCTTTGATACTCAATTGCTTTCTTAGCCCAAAGAAACAGCGATTGGCAAGATTTATTCTTCGTTTAATCTCAGCTCTGGTGTCATTGCCTGAGTTCATTGCGGAGCCTAGGTGGACAAAGTCCTGAACCACCTCAAAGTTATATCTGTCTATAGTGACATTCTGTCCGAGACGTCGGAGTTGGGTGTCCTTTCTTGATGACATACTCGTACATTGTCTTGCCCTCATTGATCACCAAACACATCATCGCCGCCTCCGTCTCAATATTTACGAACGCGCCAGTGACATTCCGTTGCGTTCTGCCGATTATGTCCATTTCGTCGGCGTAGGGGATTAGATGGACGGACTTGAAAGATAGTGCCCCTGGTGTTAGCATTTGAGTTTTGCACTATTCTTTGAAGAACCATGTTGAAGAAGTCACATGACTCAAGCGTATATAGGCTTATATATAAAGAGTAAACAAAAACACTCGATTGTGATTTGGCAGCACTATGCTGACTGCCAATTGACATTTCGGCTCTTTTTTTCCAGTCGAACTAGAATATAAAGAACCTGGAAATTAAATTCCAAAATAATACTAAGATAAAAAAATCTTATTATACCACCGGATTATAGGGCAAGAAAATTGCAACTTTAGAAAACAAAGTTGACCTCGAACCACTAGCCCGGTTCATAAATGGCACGGGATTTAAATCACGATTTATTTTATTTTCAATCAAACAAGTGAACATTAAACCTGAAAGTTAAATTCCCAAAAACTGTGCGGATTTAAAATCTCTTACCACCGTTTAGGTCGTGAAAATTGCAGCTTTAAAGTACATATATAGTTCACCCCTATAGGACAAGTTGTTTGGAAATGGCAGAACTTCAATATTTTTTTTTAGTAAAAATGAAACTTCAGACGCGAGTAAAATTTTTGACATTCGATAACAAAAGTTATCGGAATACGTAGCAAACGGTGATTGGAAGCACTGATCTATATCAGCTTAAAGCGATAGTTATCCCCGCTAGAGTAAGCGTATTTAGGCTAAAACATACCTAATATGGCACCTTTTACTTTTTTAGTGCAAATAGGTACCTAACTTCGAAGCATCTAGTCCTCTTTTAAAAACCTCAAGTTGGGTATGGAATTCATTATCCGACATTTCTCAAAGGCAATTGCACGCCTTTGATTGATGACCCGTAAATGACATCCAATCTCTAACCACTGGCTCAACGATGTATTGTCGCTACTATTGTCTATTATTCTATCATGGAAGACGTTTTTAGGATATAAACGAAATAATTTGCATCATTTATTTGTCTTTACAGACACGCAATTAATGCTAAACGTCATCCGCTGTAAAACAACTTTTTGATGTGCTCTCGGTAGGGGCTAGTTGGAAATATTGAGCGTCACCGTTGACCGTGATCGTCAGATTTTCAGGTCGGACGGCAAAAAAGCAAAGTTTGAGCTAGGGAGCTGAAATTTATAATATAGACCCTCCAGGGGCCCTTGAGCTAGGGAGCTAAAATTTATAATATATACTCTCTAGGGGCCCTTTATGCTCATGTGCTATTTTTTTTTTAAATCCGCTTACTGACACGCCCACAAGTAAATAAAATAATTTTATTGAAAAAGCAAAGTTTGAGCTAGGGAGCGTTTTTTTTTACAAAAGCTTCGTTTTTCTTGATAAAATTCTTTAAATGTTATATATTAAAATATTTATAGCGTTCTTAACAATTCAACCATACTTAGACTTTTGTCACGCCCACTTATGAGCGATAGGAATAAGAATAGTTCGCCCAAGCGGACTGTAGCCCGTCCCTTTGTTTTTTATACAGAATAAGGAAACTTTGGAATACGCTTCCTACAGACTTTTATCCGGAAGATTTCAACAACTCCACTTCTTGACGAATTGCCGTAAGGGCTGCCATAGTTTGTGGCTTGTTCTAATAACACCATGGCATTAAATAACTCCATATAAACTCAAGGGCATTCACATCGGGTGATCTTGTGGGCCAGTGCCTGCTTCAGTATGTCGGTTGTGGGTCGTGCACATGTCTTTCACTGGAAGTTCATATAATTGAGACATAAAAACATAAATTGATTATGGTTCTTTTCTGTAGCCCTCACCAACCCCAGTGATCGTTTGGCCTGCGCTGATCCAAAAAAAAGGTCCAATAACTCCTGCAGGATCTTCGTGCCTAACTCATATATTTTCATTGCCCTAGAACCTCAATTTTTGTTTGTTCAAGTATCTACAGAAGTGGAAATAGGTCTCGTCTGTCAGATATATTTATTTAGAAAAAACATTCGTGGAAAGGCTTTGCAGAAACCATTGATAAATAAAAGACACACTAGTATCTAGGATTATTTAAACTTAATTAGAGGGTGAAATAAAATTCCTTAATGTCAACAAAACTATTGTCTAATTGTGTTCTACTCGGTGCAAAAAAAAAATTGGATAGGGTGCAGAGAAATAACTTCACATGGGAAATAACTTCACTTGTGGGAAATAATTTCTCTTAACATTTTATGAAATTTCAAGAACCGTCATGATGACGATTCATGATGACGATTTCGTTGGTAAAGTTGACTCATTTTGCGACCGGTTATAACGAAATAAGGCCAAATTTGAAAATATGGCCATGTTTCAAAATATGGCCTGATTTCACTTTGCAGTAGTGAAATTAAGCCATATTTCAATATATGGCCTTTTTTCGCTTTCTGAAAGTGAAGTTAAATTTACGGTGGAGTAATTGCTCACTTTCAGTGGGCATAACTTCACATAAAAAAGTGAGGTTATTTGCCACTCGAGGTGAAGTTATTTACCGTGAGAAGTTGTTGCCCGTAAAGTTATTTCCCTGCACCATTGGATAGTGTGAACAAACTGTGTTAGTTGATCCACCTGCGCAATACTTGGTTCACGTTATCTAAGCACCACGGAATTTTCCTATTCATATTCGTAGTCCCCAAAGTGGGCGTGACATTTGATTGATATTTATACCCTATTCTAGGGGTATATTAATTTTGACGCATAGTTTGTAACATACCTTAATATTGCCCGTAGACCCCTAAAAGTTACTATATTTATGATCAGCATCGATAGTAATGTCGATCTAGCCATGTCCGTCCGTCGGCAAAAATTAGGCCTTTAAACTGGACCTAGAGAGCTGAAATTTCAACCATATACTCTCTAGGGTCCCGAAATAATCAAGTTTAAGAATTTTTGAAATCCGCCCACAGACACGCCCACAAACTCAAAAAAAACAAAATTTTGGAAAAAATCGAATTTTGAGCTAGAGAGCTGAAATTTTTTATATATGATCTATGGCCCATAAAACTGATTGGGACATAAAATTTTCAAAATCCGCCCACTGACACGCCCACAATTAAATAAAACAAATTTTGGGAAAAATTGAATTTTGAGCTAGAAAGCTGAAATTTTTTATATATGATCTTTGGCCCATAAAACTGCTTGGGACATAAAATTTTCAAAATCCGCCCACTGACACGCCCACAATTAAATAAAATATTTTTTTTGAAAAACCAAAATTTGAGCTAGGGAGCTGAAATTTTTAATATATACTCTCTGGGGGCCCTTTATGCTCATGTGTAAATATTTTCAAAATCCGCCTACTGACACGCCCACAATTATTTATTTTTTATTTTTGAAAGTCCAAAGTTTGAGCTAGGGAGCTGAAATTTATAGTATATACTCTCTAGGTGCCCTTTATGCTCATACTTAAATTTTTTTTAAATCCGCCTACTGACACGCCCACAATTAAATAAAACAATTTTATTGAAAAACCAAAGTTTGAGCTAGGGAGCGTTTTTATTTACAAAAGCTTAGTTTTTTCGATAAAATCCTTTAAATTTTTGTCACGCCCACTTATGAGATATAGGAATAAGAATAGGGTATCCAACAGTTCGCCCAAGCGGACTGTAGCCCGCCCCTATGTTTTTTTTAAATTTTTGTTTTAGTTTTCTGACGATATTATCAAGAATTGGATAAATATTTGCAAAACCCCCAAAAAGTGTGCGATTTTAATAATTTTGTATGAGCGAATTGTATAGTTGTATATAAATACAAAAGAACCATTTAAACCATTTAATATAAGCACGAATTTTATCTAGCATGGATTCTGTCAGATATGCAATTGGTTTTATTACCCTTTGTTTATATTCGGGTTCCTTAAATATGTGAACCTATTCAATCCGTCACTCACTATTATTGAACAAATGCCATTTAGTGAACTGCAAAGCTCTTCGCATGTGCATGTGAATGTGCTAATATAATTGTGGAATATAATGTGCACTATGCACGTGCTTACCGTATGCAAAATTGGTATGACAATCAACCCTGTTCCTCTTTCCTTATTATTCAACACATGCATACAAAATTAGAAGATACTTGTGGATTTATTCAAAATCCATCACCCACATGCAACGATGATTAGATGGCTAACAAACGCTTCTGACTATGGTGACGTTGACGTCGAAGCTTGTGGCAGGTTAAACGTTCCACTACAATAACAACCGAGCATCAGCTTCGTTGAATCATATACCGGAATGAAAAGCGTTTGCAGGTGGATTGCTTGCTGGGGCGAATTTTCCGGTTCAAATTGCACCTGAATCTATTCGTGTGTTTGTTGATGGCTTGCATGCCGCGCTCCTTTCCTATGGAACATTCTCATCTCTCTCACGTCGATGGCAGCAATAATTTCGTTCGTCGTTCTTCGTTATCGCCCACGGACACAAATGCCATTCACATATGACACTTTTGCAGTGTATGTTGCGCATTTTTAACTAAACACAATGGACTCGCTTCCCATTTTACTCGTTCCACTGGTATTTAAATTTCATCCCCTTCAAAGAAGAGGTTAGAAAACTGCAAATTGAAACCTCACACTTTTAGACACCTGGTTACGTTACGCTATCGACCGACACGTAGCATACAGCAACAAATTTAAGAGTACAAATTGGCGAAGAAGAAAATCACAAAGTCCTCCCGAGAAGTATAATAATGGGGCGTAATTTTTTATCAAAGATGTCTTTTATTTGAGCTTTATCGAGTATGAAACAATATTTCAGTGGAACTTTCTCTCTTTTATCGATTTGATTCAGTTTTTTCTGGTGCGGTATTTGTTCTTTTGTTCTTTGAAAAGTGTGTGTTGTATGTGTCAAGAATTGGTTAAGTATGTATGTCCGTATTCCGGCAACGAGCGGGTTAACCACACATTCAGTGGTTTAGAGAAAATACTTCTACCGATTTAATGAGCTTCTAAAAAAATATTCGATTGGACTAGAACAACCTCTGAGGCTTCAAGTTCTTTGTTTCTAATGTATATATTTATAATCTTTATAATTTCTTTGTTGCATGAGATCTGTGCAGCTGCTTAAGTTGATTTCATTATTTCGTTTCTGACACATTGCGCATTTGTGTCCTTTCGGAATCATAGTGCGTTTCATGAGGTTTGGAAAAATCTGTATATTAGAACATATGGTGACGGTTTTCAAGACACTTTATAGTCTGTAATGTTCTTGAAAACCTATTTGCTAGGCCTTGGCTCAAGTTGGTTGAATACTCACTGCTGTTATCGATCCCGGTAGATGCGTTTGCCCTAACATGTCGTCGTCATGATGATTGTTTTCTAAATTCGAATAAATCTACAACATACGTAGGACATACGTAGTTTGCCCTGACTAACACTATTCTAGCAATCGATTCTTGACGGTGTACACAATTACGAACTGTCCCTGTCGGCCGCTAATATAAATGCAATACAAGTAGGTACTAACTACATCCAAAAAACATTTTCTCCTTTTTTATTGGCTACGTCCTCCTTTATCTGACTTGTGGCCTTTTTTCAATTTTCTCGTTTTTGTGGATGTTTTTGCATCTGCACTGGACGCCCGGCAACTGAATGCACTTGGCTACGAATGCTTCTCTGCCGATTCCATTCAAATGCTTTATTCAATTATTCAAAAACCGAATTAAATATTCAAATCTTCCTTTGACATTCTCGTATCATGTGCAACAACTTCTTAGATCCGGTCAATGCATTCGGTACGAAATTTCCTATATGACAAATCTTCCAGGAAACACCCCAACAACATCCTTTGTCTCATAACATTTTCTAATATCTGCTACTGAAATACATTTCCCGCTGTCATAAAATAACACAATATCATGCTGTTATCCTAGTCAAATCATAGTCACTACACTACACTACATACACTTCTGTTAATTGCAACGCGTTTTATGAAATATGTATGCCTATGCCAAATGCAGTTATCCTGGTTCTGAATGTGCAAATATATCAGTGTGAGAAAGGGAAGGCATTTTAATCATCCTGTACTTTTCTGATGATATGTTGTTTGTGAAAATGTTTTGTCAAATGTTACACAGTTCCGGGAACGACTGTGTAAACGCCGAACAAACACGAAACAGCTGTTTTTTGAATCAAAGAATATATTGATCTTGTAATAAAAGTAAAACTCTGGGTGTGTTGTAGATTAGAAATAAACGTTGCCGTGGCATAAGGCACCAAAATAGAAATAAAAAAGGCTGTGGCTAAGGCTAAGGCTAAGGAACGTCTTAAACCGTTTTCCAACACACTAATCGGCACGTACCAATGTGGCTTCCGGGAAGCCAGATCGAATATATACCATATTTTCACACTGAGGCAAATCCTGGAAAAGACCAACGAATTTCAAGTCGAGACACACCACCTATTCATCGACTTCAAAGCCGCGTATGATAGTATACATCGTCAGGAGCTCTATATGGCGATGGCTGAATTCGGAATCCCGGCCAAACTGATTCAGATGTGTCGCGTGACTCTGGAAAACACGCGGTGCAACGTGCAGTTTGGAAATGTTCCTCCGAACTTTTTTTAAACATGCACCGGATTTCGGCAAGTGGACGCGCTATCAAGCGATTTCTTCAATCTCGTACTGGACCAGATAGTGCGCAATGCAGGTGTCAACACGGAAGGCACTATCTTCAACAGGTCCGTTCAGCTGCTGGGTTATGCGGACGATATTGATATCATCGGCCGATCACAGCGCTCCGTGATAGAAGCTTTCACGGCGATTGAAGAACAGGCGAAATCTGTTGGCCTTATAGTAAATGAGGACAAGACTAAATACAAGCTATCAACAAACAAACAAACATCTGTCCGCCGCCTAGGACAAAACGTCACTATTGATAGCAACAATTTCGAGGTAGTTAAGGAGTTCATCTACCTCGGAATAAATATGAACTCCACGAATGACACCTTAGTGGAGATCCGGCGAAGAATTACCGCTGCTAAACTTCTAACTCGGAGGACGAAATGTTTGCTTTACAAAACCCTTATATTGGCAGTTCTGCTTTATGGCGCCGAGTGCTGGACGATAAGCAGGAAGGGAGAGCTGACACTGGGCTCCTTCGAAAGAAAAATTCTTCGGCGGATTTTTGGTCCTTTGTGCGAGGTGGGCGAGTGGAGGAGAAGTTACAACCGTGAACTCTATGAGCTGTACCAAGATGTGCATGTACTCCAAAAAGCCAAAATACGTCGACTACATTGGCTCGGCCACACCGAGCGAATGGACAATAATGCTCCAGCTAAGAGGATCTTCGAATCCCAGCGCGCAGGTTCGAGAAGACAAGGAAGACCGAACCTCTGTTTGAAAGACCAAGCCATCGCGGATGCCAGACCGCTTGGTCTGGACAACTGGAAGCGACGTGCCGGGGATCGTAGAGGATGGAAGGCTTCAGTGTCTCAGGCAGAGACTCTTTACAAGTAAGGCTAAGGCTTTTTCCAATCTTGCGAATATTTTGCTGGTAACATGGTTGGCAACATGGTTCGGCAAAAGTTTCCGACTGGGAACGCCACATGAGGTTTGCATTTACCGCGAGTATTCTAGAAATGAGTTGTCCACAATCGAAAGTGGCTGCAGGTCAGTCGCTATCATTTTTATAATGAAATTCTCAATACTCTGTGTTTCGGATGCAGAAAGTTCGGAACGTTTATCAGTCACAAATAACCTCGACTGCACCGTTCTTTTAATTTTTGGAACCTGTTGATGATTCGGCTACTTCCGTATGACCGCTGGAAGTTGCTATTGTTTGCGATTCTTGCGTTGTCATAGACACTGATTCAGCCCTTTTGTGAGTTTCGCGTGAACAAGATTCCACCCAAAAAAAATCCCTTTTTTCTTTTCGCCTATTGTGAATTTCGGGCGAAAAAAAAATTCATGTTCGAAAGATTACCCTTATTGGCAGCTCTCAATTCGGGCGGAATTAAACGTCATTCAGAGCTAAAATGTTCACTTATTTTTTTGGGGCGAACAGGATTTTAATTAATAGGTTTGGACCGACCAAAAACGGTACGTGCGATAAAAGGCGGCTACAAATAAAATAAATGGACAGATATTTGTTTGTTTGTTGATAGCATATACTTAGTCTCGTCCTCATTTACTTTAAGACCAACCAATTTTTCCTGTTATTCAATCGCCGAAAATGCCATCTCCATGTAGAGCTCTTGACGATGAATGCTATCATATGCGGCCTTAAAGTCAATGAAAAGATTAAGTCTCGACTTGAAATTTGTTGGTCCTTTTTAATATCCGCCATCTATAAAAACAACGTAAACAAGCTGCGAGTTTCACGATGGGTGGAATCGCTTATTTTTGTTTGGACTGGTAAGCATATCCAGCCAATATTGGAATGCTATTTTATAAACTCTTAAAATATGCACTGTATTTATTAAAAAAAACACTAAACAATTGGAATTTAACTCAAAGCGACTGATGTTGCCGTTAAATGTTTACATTTTTGGCTTTATTTCATTTGGCTTTTTTTTCCGAATAACTAGTTCTTAAGTATTTTATTTTTAAGAACCGTAGTACTGCGGTTGCAATGCAATTTAATACAAAATATTCTTAACTTCCCTATTTCTTTTTTGCATATAATTTATTTGGCACTTTATATTTTAAAGCTGTCAAAACACCAATTAGTTGTGTTCGTCTGTGTTTGAAATGTCACTGTCGATTCGAAGTGAAATATCATTCGGGCGAAACTCACAATAGCTTTTAAAATTCCGGGCGGACAGAATTTCGCCAGGCGAAATATTTTTCGGGCGAAACTCACAATAAGGCTGATTGTGTTTCCTAAAATCTGGCGCCGCAACGTCCACTTTCTTTCCATTTACGGGTCGCATGATGTGTTAGAAACAAATTCGGGAGGCTTGCTTAGGAAGAAGATTGATATATAATACCAGATGCTCGTAAAGAGTTTAGGTAGATGCAGGGTCATAAGCCCACAGGGCAAAAGTATAGAAATCAGTTGTGAACTTATAACCAACCCGGGTGGGCCATAAGCCCGCAGGAAACTTATAACCCATCGAAAAACAAAGGATCTTCTAAACAGAACCCTCCCCGATGTCACCAGAATTACGGCGATAATCACGGGGCATTGGCCAATTGCTCCAATGCGGCCAAACTAGGTATCCGATTTAACGTCCACTGCCGAAGTTGTGGGAATGCAAATGAAAGAGAAACTCCCTTCCATTTCCTCTGCGAATGTCCGGCACTAGCAAGAGCCAGACCGCGGGCACTTTTTCAACCATCAACCATTCTTCGACAACCTTAGCGATAAAAGGGATACAAGATCTTATCCGTTTTCTCGACTCCACAGGTTGGATATAGCTATACATCAAATCCTCTACAATCATCAGAGGTTACACCAGTCGTCATAACAAAAAGGCACAACATAATGCTACTTGGGTTCAGGCCAAACCGCCACCTCTACCTACCTACCTATAACCCATCGACTGTCGACTTTTGACTTGACTCACAAATGTGGAGTCCAACAGTGTTTGGGTGGACCGCTTCGTGGTATAAAGGGTTTTAATCCTTTTCTTCGTATAGTTTAACCCGCTCACACAACTTCGTTGCTCCGATAAAGGTAGGAGGCAGCTTTCTGGAAGGATACTATGTCAGCTCTATTTGGCATACCATTTAACATAAAAAGTGATGGATGGACGGCTGCAGTGCTTTAGACAGAGAGTCTCAATGGGTTGGGTCTCGCTAACTAAGTAAGTAATGATAAATATGAGTCTTTTCAGACTCTAGGAACAACGCCGGCTGCAATTGATTCCTGGAAGAGAAGAAAAAGCTGCTACCTTACTTAGAATTTATTTGTTGAGGATTCTATCAGGACCGGAAGATCAATCGTCATTGAGAAGATTCATTTTGTCACCCAATAATTACAAACTTATATCAACCGGAATGGAGGCTAAAGGGTGGTAATGGTTCAGCTTTTAGATTCAGTTGAGAAATATTTTAAAATATTAACGCTGTGGCGTTGACAAGAGTGATTACATCGCCATCTATTGCGCATAAATCCAATTGAGTGTGACTGTATTCAAATTGGATAAACGGTCTTCCGATCCGTGAAGAGTGTCTGCCTGAAACACTTCAGCCTACCATAGTCTGCGATCCCGAGCACACTGCTTCTAGTTGTCCAGACCAAACACATCCGCGATAGCTCGGTGTTTTAAGGTTGCGTTTAAGGTTGCGTTATTCTTGGCTACTCGAACCTTTGCGCTGGTAGGCGAGATCGTCTTGACTGGATGATTACTCTCTATACGCTCGATGGCCGACCCAATGAAGTCGACGTGATTAAGCTTTTTGGACTACATGCACATCGTGTTACAGCTCTTAGAATTAGCGGGTGTATCTTCTCCTCCATTCGCCCTCCTCGCACACAGGACCAAATATCCGACGGAGTATTTTTCTTTTGTTGGGCTTTTCCAGTGAAAATTGTTTCTATTGTGGATACGGGCTTAACACGTTCACCCAATAAGTTGGATAGGATTTTATATGCGACATTAAGCAAGGGTGGCGACGGTGTAGAGGTTAGTGTGCTTGTGACCCGTGCGGTGCAGGTTCAATCCCCATGGGGAAGAACAACATACGCCACCCATTCACATGCCTCTACACCAAAAGGAGGATTTCTGCCTGGTAGTACAATGGACCGTTACCGAGTCTGAGTGCTCTGGGATTTGGATTTCCTTTTTTTTTTTTTTTTAAAAGCAGTTCTTGCAAGACATAGGATCACCTTTCTTGTAGATTGGGCATATGGAGCTGATAGTCCAGCTCTCGGCCACGCTTAGATTCATACAAATTCATATTTTCTTTTGCCGTTCGGCTCCAAAAGAGAAATAGTCACAGTCTCCGTGTATATTTATCCTTAATTCGATGTGCGTGTACTGTAACTTATAGCCCCTAAAAAAGTATCTGATTTTTATCCAGGTTATCCAAAAAATCTTTCCGTTATGCCCGCTTACGCAGTTATAGGAAGACACCCTCCAAATCATGACTCTACGTTCAACAGTGCAGGTTGTGCGTTAATTAGTTACTCTGTCAGGACAAATTTTTTTATGTATATAAATTTGCCGACGAATTTTGTGAGAGAAGAAAGGGAATTTTTTCTACTAATTCTTTATATCAGATAATGGCTTTTTCGTATTCTACATGCCCAACAAACAAAAACGTACTTACATTAGTTGAGTAATTAATTTTCGGGGGATGAAAGCAGAGTAATATGCTTGTTACAGATAGGTGCGAGTACACTTTGGGGCAACCAAATGTAAATATTTGGTTTGTTTGAAAATATTCCAGGTCATGATATTGCGCACCTTTCTTTCGACTGTAGCTTAGCTTAATATCAAATTCCGCTGGAACGCGTCATAGTTCATGAGTCATGTCCTTGATGGTAATATGAAAAATCATTAATGCTGGCTGAAAGTTTATCGCTTTGTTTTTTTTTAATTTAATTGAGTTGGGATCATCAGCAGCTAAGGTGTGTTCAATTGCGTATCGAAAGGTTAAGCTATTTTTTTTTATTTTTATAATCTCCGCGTAATTAAGGGATTTTTAATACCCTTAAGTGTTTACTTATATACATTGTGCGGGCACTAGAGACCGATGCACATTTGTTTTAAATGCTTGTAAATTGTAATGGGTAGAAAACACAGAGCGTGGTAGAACATCTACATCGCGTGAACGATTCTTTATACTTCACTATTCGTCCGAAAACAGGATTAAGGGTAAACGGATGAGCATTCCTGACGTGGCGGGTATTACGATTGAATTGTTCAAGGGGTGGAATACTATTAAACAACACTAGCTTATATCCGAACCAACTGCATGAAGCAAATATGCACATGAATGTCAATACACAGTGCAGTGCATAATTGCTCTTGCGATCGTCTGAGAAATGGGAGCGTACCGGAATCCCGCTTTTTAAAATCCCGCTTTTCAAAAATCCCGAAAAAAAGTTTTAAAATCCTGTCTACTAAAATACTGTTTTTTTAAAATCCCGTCTTTTAAAATCCCGCTTGTTCAAAATCTCGATCTATTATAATCCCGCTTTTTAAGATCCCGGCAAATCCCACTAATCCCGTTTTTTGCAAAACATTCGTAATGGAAGTAGACAAGTGCAGTACTCTCTTAACTTTTGGTCTGTGTATGACAGTGCAGAAAAACGGGTTGGGTTCGATATCCCGCTTTTTATAATCCCGATTCCTAAAATCCCGCTATTATAATCCCGCTTTTTTAAAATCCCGTCTTTTAAAATCCCGCCTCTTATAATCCTCTTTGTTATAATCCCGTTTCTTATTGTCCCGCTTTTACAATCAAAAGCAGTTGTTTTATTTTAAAAATCGCGCGATTTTTGATAATAAGAAAATTAAAAAAATTAAGCAATGAGTGTTTTTTTGAAATGCAGTTTATTTTAACATTTATCATTGTTAGAGGAAGTAACAAAATAAGAAATAAATAATATCAAAATAAATTTTTAAGTAATAAATATGACAATCTTCAATAATTTAAAAAAAATATATAAAGTAATGTTATATGAAATTCTGCAAAACGGAACAAAAAAAAACTTCAAACCATTAACAACATTTTTTATTTTATTAGTTCAAGTGTATTATAAGCAATGCAACGCAAAAAACCTGTTTTACTCATTTTTTTTCTATTTCTCATTAGTTTTCTTTACAGCGCGTGACTTTATAACATTAGTTTTTATACCCTATTCTAGGGGTATATTAATTTTGACGCATAGTTTGTAACATACCTTAATATTGCCCGTAGACCCCTAAAAGTTACTATATTTATGATCAGCATCGATAGTAATGTCGATCTAGCCATGTCCGTCCGTCCGTCGGCAAAAATTAGGCCTTTAAACTGGACCTAGAGAGCTGAAATTTTAACCATATACTCTCTAGGGTCCCGAAATAATCAAGTTTAAGAATTTTTGAAATCCGCCCACAGACACGCCCACAATCTCAAAAAAACTAAATTTTGGAAAAAATCGAATTTTGAGCTAGAGAGCTGAAATTTTTTATATATGATCTATGGCCCATAAAACTGATTGGGACATAAAATTTTCAAAATCCGCCCACTGACACGCCCACAATTAAATAAAACAAATTTAGGGAAAAATTGAATTTTGAGCTAGAAAGCTGAAATTTGTTATATATGATCTTTGGCCCATAAAACTGCTTGGGACATAAAATTTTCAAAATCCGCCCACTGACACGCCCACAATTAAATAAAATATTTTTTTTGAAAAACCAAAATTTGAGCTAGGGAGCTGAAATTTTTAATATATACTCTCTAGGGGCCCTTTATGCTCATGTGTAAATATTTTCTAAATCCGCCTACTGACACGCCCACAATTTTTTTTTTTTTATTTTTGAAAGTCCAAAGTTTGAGCTAGGGAGCTGAAATTTATAGTATATACTCTCTAGGTGCCCTTTATGCTCATACTTAAATTTTTTTTAAATCCGCCTACTGACACGCCCACAATTAAATAAAACAATTTTATTGAAAAACCAAAGTTTGAGAGAAAAACGCTCCCTAGTTTTTATTTACAAAAGCTTAGTTTTTTCGATAAAATCCTTTAAATTTTTGTCACGCCCACTTATGAGATATAGGAATAAGAATAGGGTATCCAACAGTTCGCCCAAGCGGACTGTAGCCCGCCCCTATGTTTTTATATAATTTTTCTTGTCCATTTCGTAATTTTTGTATTTCAGTTTGCACCACAATTGCTTCCTTTCGCAAATCTGCAATGAGTTTATTTTGTTTTCTCGGGAATTGTTTTTCTGCACTGTCATACACAGCCCAAAAGTTAGGAGAGTACTGCACTTGTCTACTTCCATTACGAATGTTTTGTAAAAAAACGGGATTAGCGGGATTTTAAAAAGCGGGATTATAATAGATGGGGATTTTGAACAAGCGGGATTTTAGTAGACGGGATTTTAAAACTTTTTTCGGGATTTTTGAAAAAACGGGATTTTAAAAAGCGGGATTCCGATACGCTCCCCAGAAAAACAATTCCGAGAAAACAAAATAATGCTGAAGCGTGGCATCGCAGACTGAAAGTTTTGGTTGGACGAAAAAGTGCTGGCTTGCATAAACTCATTGCAGATTTGAGAAAGGAAGCAATTGTGGTGCAAACTGAAATACAAAAATTACGAAATGGACAAAAAAAATTATATAAAAAAACTAATGTTATAAAGTCACGCGCTGTAAAGAAAACTAATGAGAAATAGAAAAAAAATGAGTAAAAAAGGTTTTTTGCGTTGCATTGCTTATAATACACTTGAACTAATAAAATAAAAAATGTTGTTAATGGTTTGAAGTTTTTTTTTGTTCCGTTTTGCAGAATTTCATATAACATTACTTTATATATTTTTTTTAAATTATTGAAAATGGTCATATTTATTACTTAAAAATTTATTTTGATATTATTTATTTCTTATTTTGTTACTTCCTCTAACAATGATAAATGTTAAAATAAACTGCATTTCAAAAAAACACTCATTGCTTAATTTTTTTAATTTTCTTATTATCAAAAATCGCGCGATTTTTAAAATAAAACAACTGCTTTTGATTGTAAAAGCGGGGCAATAAGAAACGGGATTATAAAAAAGGGGATTATAAGAGGCGGGATTTTAAAAGACGGGATTTTAAAAAAGCGGGATTATAAAAAGCGGGATTATAATAGCGGGACTTTAAGAATCGGTATTATAAAAAGCGGGATATCGAACCCAACCCCTGAGAAACATCCAAAGGTATCAATTGTGATGAAATTTGCCTTTCGGATTCGCCTTTAAAAAGTAGATCCCTTCCACTTTGTTGTAAAGTGCAACACTTGATGCATGCGAAGCACTTAATAACCTCTTGCTTTCTATGAAGAGGTTAAACCCTTCGATCAATGTTGCAACTTTGGAACAATATATTGATTGTCCCCAATAAACATTCACCCAAATTGCTATTTCAGCTCAAACACTTTCGACCTAAATAAACAATGTGATATTTATGGTCATTCATTATTTTTTCCCTTACGCAACTATGGGCACAAGCCAATCAACTCATTACGCTGATGTCGCACTTCGCTCACCATACGAACTATCACTTTATATATCGGTTACTGTTAAAAAATACGCATTGTTTAATTACAACCCTGTGCTATCACATCTTTCTAATTACCAAATTCTTCGTTAAGTCATTGAGTACATGTCATATCCTTATTGTTTAATTCAGCTATTAAACATGTACATAACTATTTTTAGTATACATACATACCCATGTTAATCTTCTTTACTGACACTACTTGTTGATCACTTCGTTTCTAACCTTTGCAAATACATGAACTATTATATTGGAATATAAAACCTACTCGTGTTTTACTTTAATAGTTACAAACATAATTCACCTGGGCATGCAATTGTTCATCCATAACAGGATAAAAAGTATCAAATCAAAGGTAAACGCATGGTGTGACTCGAGCTTCAAAGAGGTAATCAGGTTAAAAGGGGAGAGAAAGGCTTTGGTCATATAAATAAGGCCAACCCATCTGAGGAGAACCGAACAAATTTTAAACGGGCCAGAAATTACTGCAATGCCCATATTAATCGCGCCAAATTTTCCTCCGGCCAGAAGTTGGTGCAACAAGTACTACAAAGTCCCCCAGGTAGTAAAAACTTTTGTTCGCAATATTCCAGCTGCCAGCTCTTTAGATAAAGCCAATCTGCTTGCTGCTCATCATGCAGCTAGCTTCCAGAATGTGCCTTATCTCTCCATATACTCGAGCGCGTAGAATACTCCAATACTAGTTCGAGATCTTGACATACATAAATCCACCGGTTCAGATGGTATTTCCCTTATTGTTCTGAAGAGGTGTTCTTCTACGCTTGGAAAACCACTGCGTAAGCTTTGCTATCTGTCCTATTCTTCAGTGCTCTTCCGAGGAGATGGAAAACAGCATTTGTGCAGCCTGTACCAAAAAAAGCGAATCTTCTTCTGGATCTTTAACAGTCAGCTTGTGAAAGATCTTGAATCCAGGGAACTTCTTAATGACCGGCAGTATGGTTTTTGCAGCAACGGGTCCACTGGTGATTTGATTAAGTCATCAAATCTACCCGAAAAGTTTAACCAATCACTTCAAGAGTGTGGTGAAAGTAAGATCGTTGCGCTTGATGTTTTAAATGCATTTGTCAGAGCTTGGTATCAAGCTCTCTTGTCGAAAATGCTTTCATTTGGAACCGATGATACTCTTTTTCAGTAGATTAGGAACTACCTTCTGCACCGTTCAATTCAAGTTGTTTTGGGCGGTTACAAGTCTGCAACTCACAAATGCTGGTGTTCCCCAAGGCCCTGTTTTATCCACCACAATCGCTTGCAGATGACAGTACCCGCAGCTTCTCATATTGGTTTCCTGGTTCACACCTTTCATCTTCGGTTGTAAAACTGGAACGGCAATATATGTTAAGCTCATTTAATTCCGATCTTGGCAGCATAGTTCATTGGGGTTTAATGCTTCCAAAATACAATGAAGTCTTCTATCATTAAAGCGAAATCTCAACAGTCCCATTATCCATGAATGGCGCTTGCATCGCTGATACCGGAAGACTTTCAATTCTCGGTATGTTTGGTAATGATAACCTTCATTGCAAAAACCACGTATTCGATGACGCAAAAACGCCGCGAAATGTCTAGACTTCCTTAAGCGATGCAGGAAATATTTCACCCCTTCTGGTCGGCTACAATTTATAAGCTGTTTATTCGCCCTAAACTGGAGTTCAACGCTCATATCTGGGCTGGTGGTCCAATCTCATATTTGGAGCGGCTTGCTGGAACACAAAAACGCACGATAAATTTCATGTCCGATCGAGATATCAAGAAATCGATTGACTCTTTGAGCCATCGTCGTAATGTCTCGTTCCTATTGTTGTTTTATCGATAATTCTACCAAAAGTGCTGTAATGAAGTAGCCAGCTGCATTTCCCCACTGGAACATTTCAACCGCAATATCCGCCATGATAGGAATGCGCATCAGTTCAGTCTTAAGCCTAATTTAGGACGTACAGTGAAAAATAAAGAATCGTTCCTTAGTCGAACATCACGAATGTGGAATGCTCTCTCATGCTCTGTTTTTCCTACGTATTATAATTTACAAACATTCAAAACCATAGTGCATCGGTTTCGCGTCCTGCCTGCTTCCTCTTTCTTTAATGCCCGTACTGTGCAACTATGCACAGGGTGGCGCACCAATTGTCCTACAATAAGAAATAACTTTTTTTTTAATCAATGTATTTAATTTTGTTTTATTGTATAGAAAATTCAATTTTATTTTATATTTTATAATTGTTCTTGAAGATTATAGACCGTAAATGACCTCCATGCTCATCCACGCATATGCGACACTTAATCAGAAAATTATTCATTGCGGCCTGAAGGATTGAAGTCGGGATCAGCTCAATTTTTGTTTCAATGGACTGCTTCAATTCAGTCGAATTCCTTGGTTTCGTTTTGCACAACTCTTGCTTTGCATAACCCACTAAAAAAAGTCAGTCAGGTCAGGTGACCTTGGTGGCCAGCGGAAAGCGGGGTTTCTGGATATTAATTTGAAATTTTCGTTGGAGCTCCGCCATAACCGGTCTGGATATGTGTGCAGCTGCTTCATCTTGCTGGAACCAAATGCTGTTGAAGCGGATACTTCTTCGGCGCAGTTTTGGGTAAAAAAAACTCCTTCAACATCTTTAAATAACGGTCCCCATTGACAGTTACTGTTACACCGTTTTCTTCAAAGAAGTATGGACTAACAATGCTCCTTGATGAAACTGCGTACCACACAGTGACTCGGTCTGGGTGCAGTACCGTCTCATGGAGTTTTTCTGGATATGATTTACTCCATATACTGCAATTTTGCTTATTTGGGCAAAATTCCAGGCGAATAGGCAAATCCAGAGGGTTCAACTTGCTTGCAATTTGGACTTTGTACGGAAACAAGCTTAAGTCATCACGGATTGTCTCGTTGTAATGACCGTCTGCTAACTCCGATTTGCGCCTTAATTGACGATGCTACAGCCGCGATTGTGTCCCGAATCCGAACATAGGGATCTCGATGGTACGTTTTTCGTGCGATGCTTCTAGATTCGGCAAACATGTTTACCAGCCTCATAATGGTCCATCTACTCGGGGGAGTGCCGCCAAACTCCCACCTAAACTCCCTTTGGACGGAAATGAAGGACTGCAAAGCATGGTACCGCTGCACTATCCAAATCCTCTTTTCGGTATCACATGCATTCATTGTAATAAATCTAAATAGTAACATGCCAAATAAAAAAAAAAAACAATTACTCACAGAGAAAAAAGTTGTAACGGTTTGTTTTTGTAGTACGATTCGTGCGCCACCCTGTATATGTCAAAGTTATTTAATGTTTGCATACCGACATAAAATATGGCCCTGTATTTTTTGCACTAAAAGAACTATTTTACTGCTTGCGAGAGATGAGGCACTGAACAAAACTTCAGATATTCCTGTTGTTGGATTGAAAACTTTGTCGATACCCTATTCTAAGGGTATAACATTTGTTCAATATGTACCTTAATATTGCTCGTAGCCTCCTAAAAGCTTCTATATTTGTGAACATCATCGAAAGACATTAGATACTTTTTTTGTATTTACTTTTTGAGGATGATAATGATAAACAATTACCATTTTAAATATCTTAGTTCTTGTCTTAAATAAATATACATTGTTTTTGTTTTAATCCTTCGTCTCCAAGTATCGTAACAGTCCGATTATTATAAATACATCTTTTTATACAATTTGTAAATCAACACTTATCGTTTGTATCTTTTCCCTTTGCTAGGTAAGTGATGACTTCTGTTTCCCAATTTGCGAAAATTGTAGTGAGTATATTAAATTTATAATTGTTCAAAAACACATGTCTCCTACATGCCACTGGTAAAGTGTAGCTTCGGCACAGCGCCTCTTAATGAAATATAAAATTATAATATAAGCGTATCTAAGTTTCTAAGCTGCCAAATTGCACACGCTTCTTCAGATTTCACATAATATGCTTCTCATGTACTTAAAATTTTAATGTTTTTGCGGCAGTGATGTTCTTATACCATGTTCGTCAAACCAAGCCGGAACCTGGTCACTTTCAGCGGTGGCGGAGATGGAATTCAGATTGATTACTATTTGGTAGCACGTTTCATGAAGTCTCGGGGATGCAGAGTGCAGACTACAAGATATATGGAATTCCATACAACGACTTATCTTAAATAGAGCCAAATCACTGCTAGGGCCTTAAAAATGACGCTATCAACACGGCAACTAAAAATGGTGGTGGACAGATACATCGAAAGCGGTCATAAGCGACAAGAAAGCGGCATTCAAAGCTTGGTCAAAGTGCTCCACTAATAATGGAAGTGAAAAAGCTCGCCTTGAATTGGACGGACCTTGCAAGCGAAGAGGAAGTGCGCTCAAATTCAAGCAAAATGTGTGGGGCCCTCCACATCGGTAGTTAGAAGAAAGTTATTCTTCGGCTGCTGAAAGAAACCAGGCTATCCACAGCTAGCTTGAACTGGGGCACAACCATTTTCAAGATAGCTGCTCATTTTCATTCATCAATGGCTGCTTCTTGTGGATGACAAACATTTTTTTTTTTTTTTTTTGTCGGGGTGTGTGCGACTTTCTGCACTGGAGCACTCAGACTCAATACTGGTCCATTGTACTACCAGGCAGACATACCACATTCTACTGCGCGAATTTATTTAATTTTTCTTAGAAAAACGAGAAGGCGCTTCAATGATAAGGAGCTTAGGTTTACAGCACCGTATCCGCACCAAATACCTGCCACCTGATACGAGCAAAAGCAGGACACTCACAGAGGAAATGTTCCGCAGTGTCGTCGCTTTCTACACAGTCTTCGCCGTTGGTGGTATCGCTTAGGCCTAGCACCTTAAGGTGCTTGGCAAAAACGTAGTGTCCCGTAAGAACGCCAGTGGTCTGTCTGTAGTCTTTTCTGTTGAGAGAGGATAGAATTAGCTTAGTCTGTCTGTACCCTGGAGAGTCATGCCAACCGCGATTGTGTTCATAGGAAACCCAACCGTCAATGGAAGCCCTGACCGAGGACGCAGGCAGACAAATCGCTGGTTCAGGTCCTGAGAAGCCCCCCTCTGAGCCTTGTCCAGCAAGTTCATCGGAGATCTCATTTCCCTTGATCCCGTTATGACCCGGGTGACGAAAAATTACTACACAGGTCTCAACCGTATTGTGAAGGACTTCTAAATAAATTCTATCCTCGGATATATTTTTCGAGAGCCGTTCGTAACAATGAAGAGGTACCCGAAATTACTGTCGAAGAAGATAGGAAGGAGGTCAAAGACTAGGAAATACGAAAAGCCATTTGGCCGGACGAGATACCGTCTGTGTATTGAAAAAAAAAATCGACACTCCGGGGTCAAATGGCTCATGATTTTCATTTCCAAATTGATGAGAGGCGATCCAATGCCTAACCAGTGGAGAAATATTTTTCTTCTTCCTTTGTACAAAGGAAAAGGCGATGCGCGAGAGTGTGATAATTACCATTCAATCAAGCTTATGTCAAACACCATGAAGAAACACCATTTTGTATCAGACCAACAGCGTGCACAAAAGAAAGAAAAAAACTCTTCCTTTGAAGAAAATATAAAAAAAATTCTGGTTCAAGAGTAAAAAAAACTAAGGAAAAAAGACAACAAATTTGCTTCTTTACTCTTTTAGTTTTGTGGTTTCCTCTTTTGAAGTGTGGTAAGATTGTACACTGCACTCTCATGTAGTGGATTAAAATTTAGAGCCAACTTGCAGAACTGCAGTGGCTGCAGTGGCCCAAACGTAAATTTATGTTTTTTAAAGAAATTAAAACAACAGCGAAATGAAATTGATCCGGATGGTACGCAGCTACTAGAATGTGGTGTGTGTGGTCTACATGTAATACATGGAGCCATGAAAACCGGACATACATATTTTTCATGGGACCTGCATATTCTTTTAAGGCATCTTTATTACGTTTTCAAAGACAGTCCTGCAAGAAGAAGCTTATTTACCTCCAAAACAGATTGTACTCGATTTCCCTTGAAATTTTGCGGTGTACGTTGGCTCGAAAATAAAATCTGTTTAGAGAGATGCCTGAACATTTTTGATGAGTTGAAGCACTTTTTTTCTATGACAAATTCAGATTTACCAAAAACAAGGCTAATTGAAAACGTAAAACAATACTTCCAAGATAAATTGTTAGACTTCAAACTTGCATTTTTGCATACAATTACATCTGATTGTGAACCATTTTTATCAAAATTTCAAGGCGGGAAACCATTGATATTTTACCTTTATGAAGATCTCCTCATAATGGTAAAAAATTTATTGCGTCGCATCGACAAAAAAAAAGTAAATCAGCAAATGCTCGATAGGATCTCAACTTTTGTCCATAGATCTTTCAAGTGAATCCAATCTTCTGGAAATAAAAAACGTTGACGTTGGCTTCAAAGCAACAAAAATCATCAATGCAATAAAACAAAAAGACAATTTTTCGGAAAAAGATATTTTAAAATTTAAACTGTATTGCCGCAAAATTATTATAAGCATAATATCAAAAATCGAAGAACGAAGCCCATTATAATACGATTTGATTGTAAACGTGAGCAGTCTTAATTCTAGAAATATTTTGCAAAACAACGGTCTCTACAGTAAAAGATTAAAAATTTTGCTTCAAATTTTATATAATGCCAATCGATTGTTTGATACATGCGCGGAAAGGGCATAATTGCAGTACATAAATGCATGTACAGATGCAAAGACTGCCCTAAAAAGAGGAGTACAAAAGCTTTATAATCAACGAATCTACTTGTAGAGTTGATGAGTTCTACTTTCAGCTTTTTGGCAAAAATGAAAACTTTAATGATCTTTGGCATGTTATAAAAATGTGTTGCATTTTATCGCACGGAAACGCCTCAGTTGAGAGTGGCTTCTCAATTAACAAGACTCTTTTGGCCGAAAACCTCCTTGAGGAGTCGCTCAGATAAGAGTCTTAGATGGCGTGAAAGAGGCTGTGGGAGTATCGAAAGTAGAAATAAATTCAAAATTAATATTTAATGTTCGAACCTCTCATAGCCGCTTTACACAGCAGTTAGAAGAAAAACTTAAATTAAAAAAAAAGGAAGATGGAGTAAACGTATTAAAAAGAAAAAGGGAGGAAGAAATAAAAAAACTTCATAACTTGGTTGTTTCATTGATATTTTTTAAAACGAATGTTTAGAAGTATACAATTTTTCTGATCTTTAAATATTTGGGACTAGTGTAGTAATAGTGGCAACCATGCATTAGAAAAACCTTTCTTCGACACGCTTGAGGAAGTCCAAATTTTGTTCAACAAAGTAGCTCACATTACCAAGAGAATTGCTTTTTGACCTCATCCCAGCTTAACATATAATTAAACATTGATAAATATATGTGTTATCCATATATGCCTATATATATATATGCAAGTTCCAAAAGCTTATCGTTTTTTCCCTAATTTTGATGAATAAAACCTGGGGCGAACTCGATACTATTTTCAAAAGTGTGATTATTCCTCATATCACAACAACGCCAACTCTGTCAAATGTTTGAATTCTTTAAAGTACATGGCATCAGGATTTAAATTCCCTTTTCAGAAAGTTGTGTTCGAAACTTCCAACAGCGAATAGCCCACAACGATTACATCTCACACCGTGTAATTTAATTTCCGCAATTCCCGTCTGCTATTGAAATTCAAATTTGATGCCATCACGCAGGCTGTGCTAAGTGTACCGCCAGACAAACAGGGCAATATGAAGGTGTGATACCGCCCTACGGTAACATCCCCCACACGTGATGCTTCCCAAAAATGTTCACTTCACCCGAAGTCCTACAAATCGGAAACGCCTCTAATCAGATGAATATTAAAATTGAAAAGGGGGAATATACAACGCACTGTAATTTTCCCCAGGGCGAACTTTAGAATCAATCTTTAATACCAAGGACCACATCAAGGAAATGGGAAAAAAAGACGACAACTTCGTTTGTTTTTGGGCGGGAGGAAAGCCATTTTGTAGAATAACTTTCAATTTTTCTATCTTGAAATCGAAATTATCATTTGAGTTTAACTTTCAGCCTTAACCCTACAACCTTTTATCTGGAAGTAAACAAATTTAAAACAAGATGACGATAGAAAATGAAAGTGTGGGAATGTTAAAAGCTTTTTACTCAAGCAAAACACACAATCGTTGAGACAATACGCCAGGATACACACAGCCATTAAGCTATTGTGGGCAAATCGAAAATCCCTTGGAGCGTACAACCGTAATGACATCAAGACTAAAGATCGACCACGTAAGGGAAATTTAATTTCGAGCATTTGCTGCGCTCCGTTTTGTTCTCAATTGCACAAGTTTATATGGTGTGTGGATTGCAAGGAAAAAAAAAATGAGGGTGAAGATTGGAAAACGGATTTCGACAGCCGCCTCGAGGAGATGTCTAAATTATGGGGGTTCGGCGATGACGTTAAATTAAATAAGCACTTCTCGCTCTGCAAATTGCAATTAAATTTAATCAAGCGTTTTTGTAGTACCTTAGAGTATGCGTCTAAGATGTGGGTGTTTTAACGCAGGGTTTAAGGGATGCATTAAATTATTGTAAATCCCATGATCGGTGTAAATTTGCATGTGTTATGGGTTTGTGGTATTTATGTATCAATGAAAGGTGTAGTCGGTGGAACAAGTGACGCTATTACGTTACCTGACGGCTTAAAACAAATAAAACATGTCTTTGTATTTATAATCCATTGCTATTATTTTGATTCAACTTTTCCATCACTCGGGACTTCTTAGTTATCGTTCATAGTATCCAAGGTAGTTCGTTGCATAAAACTTACAGCTCTTGACTCACAGCATAATACGGATCTCTGCTATCCCCAGAGTGTGATATGTTAACAGCATGACCAACAAACTTGAACAGACACACTCTCTTAAGTTGGTTCGTGTTCTCACAGTTCATAACTTTCCGCACAATGGAACTATGTAAATCTCAGGGATAACGGCATTTGCACACGATGTAGTTATGAACAGTCCTACGAGCAATACTGTCCCAGTCTCGGTCCCTTGACGAACAGAACACTTGCCTCACTTTCTTAACAGTTTTCCGAGGACATGCGGATGTCTATAAAACATTGAGTTAGGAATATGTATACGGAGGAAGACCCGTGGCCATAATGAATGCGGCTTACCCAATGAGGATCTAAGTGCGGCTCCTGGAAATTACGACCGATTTTTTTTAGGTAAAAAACGCCGTAAAATTTGTGTGTGTTCGAAATTGAAAAACAAACTATTTTGTATTGAAAAAATGCCAGATATGTTGGAAACTATGGCAGGCAGATGCGGAAAGAGGACGAACAGATAAAATGGCGATGAGCAAGAAAATACATTTTTCTTGGCTCCGGGCAATAACCCCCCAATGAAATAAAGCCCCTAAATGAAAAATTAAATAACTCCCCAATTTGAAGTATGAAATAAGTCCCCAATTTTGGGGGCTTATTTCATATGAAATAAATCCCCACCATACAAATACAAATTTTGGGGAGTTATTTTATCTTTCATTTGGGGGGTTATTTCCTGCAGTCATTATTCTTACCTCAATTTGGAAAAAGTCTAGAAAATTCTCTAAATATTGAAAAATGAGTTTTTCTCATTCAGCATTTTTTAGAAATTTACAGATTTTGGTTTATACAGAAATGTGGTATAGAGAATGACATCCCCGCACCTTCAACAAACATACTCTTAATTTGCTTCAACAATTGGTAAACACAGAGAAAGAAAAAAAAGTAAACCTTCTTGGGGAGTCTTTTCCATTTTTTAAAAAGAGACTGCGCTTTTCTTTCTAGAAAAAACTGTCAGACTATGCTATGGAAAATAAACGTTTGGTTCTTGAGGTTGCCTCCTTCTTTCGGAGTCGGCTGAACTATTAGATGTGGTATAGTCTTAACCTTGCTACAGAAGTGAATGTGTTCCCAACTTTCCTCACTTTCAGCAAATATTGTTCTCGATCAAATTCGATTATTGATTGGACACAAATCGAAAATTTGATCTTGAAAGACAGACTTATCACTCCTCAATGCCGCGATTGCCGACCATTTGCAGCTGTTAGTTTGTTCGTCTACATCGGCCAAAAGCCTACTTAGATATCCGAGCTGATAAAGATACAAGCAGCATTTAATCGTTTGTGTATGCATTTTCGGACGCATTTGGTACATCTATGTATTTCGTTGGTGTTTCGGCAATTGAACTACACTCGACAGCAAATAAACTCGGCCACCCGCTACGTTCAAGCTCTGATTCGATTTTCTTTGAAAGTATAACACATACAACTTAAAAAGTGGTGCATACAGAAAGTGCTTTTTATGTCAATTAAAATAATTTTAAATTTATTCGTATGTACCGTTAACTCACATTGTAATTAAGCAAGAAACACAATGCTAACGATATGCTTTGTTTTGTCTAGTTTTCGTTATAATTTTTTTTAGATTTAGCCCAGTCTTTGTACAAGTACATCACGTGTGTTTTTGCGCTGTTTTTACGATGTTAATAAGGGATACGACATCTCAGGAAGCAGCTCAAGCTTTCAAGCAGGCGTTGCGCAACGTGAGGTCGCTCGAAGACTTCAAATTAGCAGATCTTCGGTGCAACGAGTTTACAGAAGATAACGTCGTCTAGGTTAGGGTAGACCTAGGGCTACATCAGCAGCAGATGATCGGTTTATTAAACTTACTGTTCTGCAAAATCGCCGCCTAAATGCAGTTCAAGTCCAACGAAGTCTGCGGGACGAACACCAAGTGTTCATAAGTTCAGATACCATCAGAAGGAGACATTTTGAACAGAATCTGACTCCAAAGAGAGCTGCAACAGGCCCAGCATTAACCGTAGCTCACCGTCGAACATGCCTTGAATTTTCTCCAGAGCATAGGGATTGGACTTTGGAGCAGTGCGGTAATGTACTCTTTACTGAGTCCAGGGTGAGTCTACATCTAAGTGATCGACGTCAGAGAGTATATGGTCGCGTTGGTGAACGATATTGTTGTATCGAGGAAACTGTTGCTTATGGAGGAGGATATGTAATGGTCTGTGCCGGCATCTCATTAACCGCGCATACAGCTTTAGTTTTCATCGAACCAATGGGCCGTACATGTGGATTGACTTCTCATCGCTACATTTCTGAAATCCTCGCAGACCATGTGTTACCTTTCGCAGGATATATCGGGCAGGATATGATGTTAATGCAAGATAACGCACGGCCTCGTGCTGCATATGTGGTGACCTAGTATCTACGGGACGTCGGCATTCGTACGATGGACTGGCCAGCTCGAATCCCGGACTTGAATCCGATAGAACATTTATGGGATGAACTGAAACATCGGTTTCGAGCCCGGATACCTGCTCGAACAAGGCGTCCAGAGCCAAATCGCACTTGAAGAGGGGTGGAATGCTTTTCCTCAAGATTTCATCGTCAGGCTCGTGAGGTCGATGAATGCGAGGATGCTGGCAGTTATCGAAGCAAGAGGAAGCAATACCAGATATTGACCAACAATTTTTTTTAATTTGTTTCTTTGTTATTGGATTATATATTTTTTTTCATTTTATGATTACATTAATTAACAGAACTGGAAAACGACTCTTTTTTGTATAACCTTAAATAAACACTGAATAATCCCTATGAGTTTCCATTCATTTTATGCAACATATAATGCACTTTCTGTTGGTACCACTTTTTTAGTTGTATGTTTTATACTTTAAAAGAAAATCGAATCAGAGTTTGAATGTAGCGGGTGACCCGGTTTATTTGCTGTCGAGTGTAGATCAGCGTTGTGCAATTTTTACTGCGACTAAACGTGAAATGATCGAAAAATTGCAAAATATGCATGAGCATAATGAATTGGTCAGATTGTTCAAAATCGCATTCTGACGACCACAAAATTATTAACAGAGAAGACAAAAGTCCCGCTAGAGGCCATGCAAGACAATTCAATGCTCCCACTATCAATGAAGTCGCAGTTGTGGTTGTTGGCGAGAATGTGAAATCACGCGATATTGTTCTAAAGCGTCGGGATGGTGGACAATTGCAGCGCGTGTACGAGACTCATCGGTCATATGATGCACTTCAATACCTGTTGATGTTCTGTCGTCGAGAGGATGGCTATCACTTCAATATAAATGTGGTCAATCCAGCGACAGATTTGTTTACAAGTCAACACTTCTTTTTCATTCTACAACTAATGACTGGAGTTATTCCCCCTCAATGGAAATTAGCAAAGATAATACCTGTTCCTAAAAACCAAAAAGGTGATGATTTCAGGCCGATCTCCATCCTGCCATTCCTTTCCAAAGTATTGGAAAAAATTCAGCAGAAGCAAATAAGCCAGTATATTGGGGACAGCAGTATCTTAACACCAATGCAATCCGGTTTTCGGAAAAAACACGGCTGCATCACTGCGTTGCTTAACGTAACCGAAGATATACGGCATGTTATTGATAGAGATGAGGTAACACTCTTAGTCTTGCTCGATTTTTCAAAGGCGTTTGACACCGTTGACCACTCCACCTTATGCTCTAAGCCTCTGCATTTGTATAATTTTTCTCCGTGCGCCGTAAGTCTGATATCGTCATATTTAACCAATAGATTCCAAGCTGTTGAATCTAATAATAGTCTTTCTGACTCTTTACCTACTGTCAGTGGTGTGCCGCAGGGATCTATCTTGGGACCTCTATTGTTTTCGTTGTGTATAACGGAGCTGCCCTCGATTGTTAGGCATTGCTCTATACATTTGTATGCAGACGATGTACAACTCTACATTAGCTGTCCGTTGGGTCTTATCGATCACGCCGTAAGCTGTATGAACGATGATCTTTCAGAAATAGCACGTTGGTCTCTAAGAAATGGTCTCTTGCTAAACCCTTCTAAGTCTAAATGTTTGCCGATTTCCAGAAAACCGTTGGACTTATCTTATTTCCCCACTATCATATTAAACAACTCTCCAATAGAGTACGTTCAAAATGCTCGTAACCTTGGAGTTACTTTTAACCAGCATTTAACATGGGAAAATCACATTAATACCGTTGTTGGAAAATCGTATAGTATTTTTTGACTTTGACTTTGAAATTAATTTTTTTATTCATTGATAAATATCTACTTACATACTAGACAAAAATGATTAAACCTAACTTGAAATTAACAGGATACTTATTCTTATTTATTGGTCCTTATGCGAACGCTCTAAACTTAACTATATCTTAGAATTATTGCCTTTCGGCCTACGAACTATTTTACGAACTAATCTTACATATATATTCCTCGAGAAAATTTACTAAAACTCGGTATCATTATTGAGATTTTATATAAAACAAATTACAAACTACCTATTCTACTTACTTAAACTACTTAACGTATTCTAACTATAATTAGGATTCTGAGCACTCGTTGCCTGGCGCAATAAGTGGTCAAAATCCCAATTGCTTTCCGAGCGCCTGGCAGTCGTCAACGTGCACACGCGCCGCCGTGAGCCGACTGAAGCCTTACAGCGTCAGTCAACTCCCGGAAGCACCACCACACGTTGGCGAGCCCGGCCTCTCCCAAAAACGCCCTAGCTGACTTAATCTAACTTATAAGCTAAGAGGATGTTACCTAGAGTAACGCACCGTCCTGGGAGGGCATGTTGACCCCTCCCCCCTCAACAAGCCACCAAAATTCGGCGAATTGCTTTTCCGTGTCGAATCTATCCCTCTCCGATATTGCGGTACTAAAACGGAGGAGCTCATGAGCATTGGCGACGTCCCCGTCATGGAGGAGCCGCTTATCTCTCGCGCTGCGGTAGCGATGGTATAAGACCGGGATACCATCCCTCGTCTGTACCAGCGCTTTTGAATCAATATGGATAAATGCCTCTGGCGGGATAAAGCCAGACCGGAGTGTACTCTCTATGAACATTTCATTGGGGTAGTAAGCCCCAAAGATCAGACTATTGTCGCTGGCCATCGCCCTTGCAACATGCCTTCGAGTCACCTTAATGAGAAAATTGTCAATCCTATTCAACTGAGCCCCATCGTATAGGACCTTGTTGGGTTAGTATTTTATATAGTTGGATTCAGGCGTTCGGAACAACCGGAGACAGGCCCTAAGACATTGTCTCTCCAAAACCGGAATCTTTTCCATATAGCTGGGCGCTATATTAAACCACAATGGACAACCATAAGCGATAATCGGCCTTATAAGGGCCACGTAGCAAATGACCTTCACTCTGGAATCAAGTTGACTGCTATGAAACAGTCTCCTTGTCAAAGCATAAGCCTTCTTGGCCCCAGCAAGACAAGCAACTATATGTCTATCGAAATACAGATACTGGTCAAGCCAGATACCTAGATATCTAACTGCGCTTCTCACCGCCAATGGCTGCCCATTTTGTCCAGTAATGGCCAATTTTTTCCAGTTTTTTCTGGTATCCCTAGAGGCCCCAGCCAATGGAGTTCTGAACAAGATTGTTTCCGTCTTCTGAAAGTTGATTTTCAACTTCCAGTCGTCGCAATATCGCTTAATTTGATCGAAGTCACGCTGCAAAAGGATATTAATGACCTCGATTTTAGGACCTGATCTGTATGCCACCAAATCGTCGGCATACGCTATAGCATGGCTGAGTGAACCCACCAGATCACTCGTGTAAATGTTAAACAGGATCGGAGAATTGACCGCCCCCTGCTGTAAACCGTTTTTAATTTCAAAGACTCTGCTCGAAGTCACGTTGCCACATTTGACAACGAACTTCTTTCCCATAAGCATATTATAAATTACATATAGCAAAGGTTTGTGCATCCCCCGCCTGGTCAACTTGTAGAAAAGTCCCTCTAACCATACGGTGTCGAAGGCCTTCTCAAAATCAACCAGACAAGCACCCGTGCATTGGTTCTTGCATTTATTCCACTGAATGTCGGAAACCAGTTTCGACGCGGCATGAATAGTGTCATGCCCCGCCCTGAAACCAAACTGGTTGTCCGGAATTATGTTATTGTCCTCGACCCACTTTAACAGGGCTCTATTGACAACCTTTTCAAAGACCTTGCTAATATTCGGAAGCAAGCTAATTGACCGGAGATTGGCAGGGTTCGTCCTATCTTTACATTTTTTCGGGATAGGGTGTACCACAGCTACCTTCCAATGCGCCGGATAATATGCATTATTCAGCGCATTGTTAAACAGCGTGGTGAAAATATCTACAGCCTCCAGAGGCAGGTGTCTCAATACGACGTTTGGGACACCATCCATCCCCGCCGACTTTTTATTCTTTAGTGTCTCGAAGATGCACAGAAGATCATCCTTCGACACGAACAAGTGCGATGCATCTCGGCCATTGGCGACAACTGCATTAGCATGGTTTTCATCAGTGAACACGGTGAATCCGTTATTCTCAGATCGCCAATTCTCAAGTTCGGTGCGCAGATCGAAGTGGCTCACCAGAGCCCTATTCTCAATGTCGTGGTTACGGCGAACAGGATTGTTCACCGTATACACGGCCTCGAAACAAGCGCCCAGCAAATCCACCTTCTCCTGTGGGCCCTCGACCACGAAAAAATCGTCGTTTGAAGCGACACTTTCTGGACTTATTCCAGCAGTCAGTACCGTCTGTCTGTTCTCTGCTGTCTGGGAGATTCGAACACAAGGAATATCATTGTGATCTTTCCTCCTGAACAACTTATTAATCGTATAGTATTCTTCGTGCATTGTGACCACGCAATTTCTCACGCCGTTGGCTACCAGAATTATTCTCGCGAAAACTCTCATTATACCTGTCTTAACTTATGGTTGTGAAATATATTTAAAATGTAATTTCGCTAGTAAACGGAAGCTTAATGTCGTCTTTAATTGTATAATTCGCTATGTTTTTGGTTTGCGAAGGTATGACAGGGTTTCTGACTTTTCACCTCGATTGTATAATATGTCATTTGATAGTCTTCTTCAGTTTCGGACTTTATGTCTGTTCTCTGATGTTCTGCTAACCAAAAAACCAACCTACCTTCATGACCGAATAAGGACCGTCTCGTCAAATAGGTCTGGACATTTAATTAACCCTCGTCACTCAACATTAAACTCCGAACGTCAATTTTTTGTCAACTCTGTCCGTTTGTGGAATAATCTACCACGACAACTTAGAAGAATAGATAACGCAGCACAGTTTAAAAGGGAACTAAAAATATATTTATCAAGATAATCTCAAACACCATATACCTACAAACTTTATAATATCACTTGCATTTTATTCTAAATTGTATTATTATTATTATTGAAATTTGTTTTTCTTTTTTTAATTGTTACTATCAGTATGTAGCTTTCATTATTAGGTTCGACTATAGCTTAGCAATAATTTAAAAGATATTATATCTTACTTTGTATAAGCTCCCAATAAAATAAATAAATAAATAAAAAAAAAAAACTAAGTTCGAATTCATATTTCAGGAGAAGAAACTAAGAAGAAGGTCAGCTCATTAAATTTTTATGCGTATCGATTAATGATTCGGCAAGATGTTGACAATCATCTGTTGAGATATCGCCGGTTGTTTTAACAGTAGTGCGTCGGCATGTTCGTCAATTTTTTTTTTTTAACCCTTGACCAAGCGACCTAAAAGATCTTTTGTGCCACATGGTTGACTTACACCAAAAGGCGACTGACTTCCCTAATGAAACTCAGCACGTCTTTGGTGGTAGAGTTGCGAAGCTCCACCAGTGATAACAGCTCTCTGTGGAGAAGGCGTCGTCTCAATCAATGAAGAGCCGGGTATTCACAGAGTATGTGTTCTGAGGTTTCCTCATCCTCCATGCAGAATCTACATTCTGACGTTGGACTAAGATATATTTTGTTGAGATGATATCTCAGACCGCAGTTTCCAGTGAGAAAGTCAACCAGCAATCTAATGTTTTCCTTATTTAGTGTAAGGATTTCCTTATAGGAGTAGGGCTTAATCAAGCGTTTGGACTGTCTCAAACCAGGGGCGCTTTCCCAATGTTTAAGGCGTGTCTGTTGCTCCCATTCTTTGATAAGCCCTAGAGCAGTAGTCCAGTTGACACTGCAGTACGGTTCGGGACCGACGAAAGCGGCTTCAGAACCAGCTTTGGCGAGCTCATCTGCGGATTCATTCCCTACAAAACCTCGGTGGCCAGGCACCCATCCGAGTTTAACTTTCTTGTTTTTGGCTAGCTTTTGTAAGGCGCAGCAGCAGTTTCTTACAGCCAGAGAGTCCATTGTGTTGGACGACAGTGCCTGAAGTGCCGCCTGACTGTCTGAAAAGATATGTATCTTTGCGCCCTTAATTCCTTTGTTGGAGTTTAAGATAGCGCAGATCTCAATGGCATGGATTTCCGCCTGGAACACTGTGGGGTACATCTCCATAGGTATCGAGACCCTGGTGTTGGGTCCAAAGACACCAGCACCAACTCCAGACTCCATTTTTGATCCGTCGGTGTACCATACCAGACTTTTGGGTCCACTGCTGGAACTCCCGAGACCCATTTAGAACGGTCTAGTATTTCTACCTCAAATAGTTTATCGAAACTATATTCCCTTACCATTAAGTCAGGGATGGTGTAAAACATGTCCAAATTTTGGATTGAGTTGAGTATTTTCAGGTGACCCACATGGTCATTTGAGTTATACTTGTATTCAAACTGAAGCTTGATAGCGCATCTAGCAGCCGTCTTCTGAATGAATACTTGTAACGGTGACAGTCTAATAATGGCTTCAAGTGCTACCGTAGGACATGTGCGCATGGCACCAGTTATTCCCAGACAGGCAACACGTTGTAGCTTTTGGAGCCTGTTAGCCGTAGTACGTTCAAACGATGGAGGCGTACGTGATGATTGGTCTTACCATCATGGTGTAGAGCCACTGTATCATTCTGGGGTTAAGACCCCAAGTTCTGCCGTGTAGGCGTCTACAGGCCCACATAGCTCTTGTGGCACGCTCAGTGGCGGCCTTTACGTGTTAGTTCCGATTTAGTTTCCTATCCAGGATGACTCACAGATATTTGACCTCATTGGAGTAACTCAAGGGTGTACCACTTACGGTGATAGGTTCAAAGTTAACCAATCTTTTTCGCGTAAAAGGCACCAGGATGGTTTTAAGAGGGTTGATGGAAAGTCCTTCCTTAATACACCATTCTGAGACATGTAGCAACGCTTTTTGCATGCTACTCGTATCAGTAATGGTTGCGCTACGCTTACCATTAATAATAATCGCCAGGTCATCAGCATAACCAATGGCGTTAAAGCCTAGTCTATGTAGACTGACCAGTAGGCTGTCGATGACAAGTGACCATAAGAGGGGAGAGAGTACTCCTCCTTGGGAACAGCCATTGGCTGCCGTCAGAGACACCGATTTACGTCCAGAGGAGGAGGTAATAATTCGACTTTCCAACATTGCTCTCATCCATTGGTTCGTCGATTGTTCGATACCTTTATTACTGATCGCCCTGGCAATCGAGTCATATCCGGTATTATCGAAGGCACCCTCAACGTCCAAGAAGGCACAAAGCACAATTTCCTTTGACTGGAAAGTCTCCTCTATCTTTTTGACAAGGCAGTGAAGAGCACCTTCAGTTTATTTGCCCTTTCTGTACGCAAATTGACTTGAGTGCAGGGGGCTTGATGTTACTATCTGCTCCCTAATATGAACATCTATAAGTCTTTCTTTGAGAAAGAAAGATTTTAGACTGATAGGTCTGTATGATTTAGGCGGTGCCGTGACATGACCCCAAGCGTCATAGCCCAAATCCCGAAATGTGGCCTTATGTCGCTTTTTGAAAGCGTCATAAGGCCAAATCCGGAAAGTGACATAATCCAAATTTTCGGAACCGTACCTCGCACCTACTCCAAATCAAACAGTGACCCCAAGCAGGGGGGTTGCAGGGGGGCAGCATGCCCCCCATAGGGATTACACTGTTCATGGAATCTACTAGCGATTTTGTAACTAATCCCATAAGCAGCGCAATGCATATGGGGGGACATGCTGCCCCTGCAACCCCCCTGCTTGGGGTCACTGTTTGATTTGGGGTAGGTGCGAAGGCAAATTGTTGTAAACAGCACCAAGCGAAGGTGTCATAAAGCCAAATTGGCCTTATGACGCTTTTTCAATGTGTCATAATACCAAATGCTAAAATTTGGGCTTATGACGCTTGGGGTTATGTCACGGCACCATTTAGGCAGTTCACTTGGCCTATTGCCATTTTTGGGGATAAAAATCACGTTTACCTGTCTCCAGGAAAGTGGAATGTATCCCCAGTTATAACTAGCTCTAAATAAAGCAAGAGCCATCGGCAGTATGACATCACTAACCCTCTGGATAAGGGCCGGAAATATGCCGTCACCACCTGGGGCTTGATGGTTTGAATGAGCCAATTGCCCATCTAACCTTATCTGGACTAAACATTTTTCCAGATAAGCTGTTTACTCTGCTATCTATATGTACCTTGGGGTTCACATCGTTAGAGTTACCGCTTATGTCGCGAATAGACGAACCTGAGAAGTGAACCTGCAGAAGTGTTCTGATTGAATCTTCTTTGTCCGTCGTGTAGGTACCATTTGGTTTCTTAGGAGGTTAGTAACACTTTGTTGAGCTGGTGTGCTGCTTCGTCAAGGTCCCGCGTGGACTCGATTGACGAAATTAGCATATCCGTTTTTGAGAGGACAAGTCCTCGATACGTATTCCAGTCCGTCGACTTAGGATCGTATCTAATTGTGGTTTGTGACAGTTAACCGGGCAGGTCGAACCTAATGTGTTGGTGATCCGACAGCGAGGGCTCATCTGACACATGCCAGTATTCAATGAAATTTGCCATAAATATACTAGCGAGCGTGAGGTCAAGTACCTCTTCGCGAATCGAATTTATGAAGGTTGGTTTGGAACCCTTGTTTATAATATCTACATTGTTACCGACTGTACAATTTAACAAACACTCACCTCTTTTATTGTTGTCGCTACTACCCCATATCATATTGTGCGCGTTGGAATCGCACCCAATGATGTAGTGTGAGTTGTTTTGTAGGCAGTAGCGGATGAGTGCCTGTACCTCTAGTGGAGGGATGTTGTCTTCGTCTCCTGGGAAATACGCAGAGGCACATATGATGTTGTGTGTGCCTCTAGGTGTAGGTACTTCCAGTAGTACGGCAACCAGGTCTCTGCTGATAAATTCTGGAATGGGAAGAAAGTTGCTATTTATATCGATTAAGCAGGTCGCCCTCGGCACTTGCTCACCGCACTTGTAAATTAACTTATCTGCCCTATTCCCAAGACCTTTAATGTGTCCGCTGATAACCCAAGGCTCCTGGATGAGGCCTAGGATTATCTTTTCCTCGGCGAACCGCTTGCTAAAAGTGGCTGACGCACCCTTAGCGTGGTGGAGGTTCGCCTGAAGCACCTTGATGGCGTTCATAGATCCTCCTTTAAGGATCTGGCTTGGGGGGCGGGGGGTCCTCAGGAACTGACATCACTGTCGTCTGACCGCTGCCTAGGCTGCTAGTAGGAGCTGTCGAAGTGGACTGCATTGTTGTACTACCTTCAGACACATTTCCGATAGGTTGTACAAATGTTTTTGGCCCTGTGGCACAGCTAGTCGAAGTGGACTGCAATGGTACACTACCTTCAGACACATTTCCGATAGCTTGTACAGTGGTTTATGGTCCGGTGACACAGCTAGTTTGGATATTGTCCACATGACATTACTATCCATACTTTGGGAGTTAGGGGGTTCGGTTGCCCGTCAGCAAGCCGAGAAGTGGAGGCCGAGTTTTGCTCTGTAGCATAAGAATCGTCAGCCTTCGGGAGCCCAGTAGCTGCCCTATTTGAGTTGTCTTCTGGTTGCCCGACAGCAATTCCAGAAGTTGATGCGATTTCAGAGGCATCCGTCTGTATGTTTTTTATGTTTGTTTTAAAAACTGTACCCACGAGTATTCGGGAAAGTAAGTCGCCCATGCCAGATACCGATATGGCATGGGAAGGCTGGATTGAAACCGAAGGTCGCCTGGTATTCGGAGTTCGCATACTTGCGACTAGGCACTCCCCTAGCCATGCTTCCATCGGCATATGCAACCTTAGAGTTGCAGATTTGTTAGGGGTTGACTCCCCATTTGGACGAAAAGTCCGGTTAGTTCTTAGTCATCGCTCATCAAAACAGACATGGTCTGATTGACTCATTACGATTTAAGCCTCCGCACCGGAACCAACCTCACAAGGATGGTACACTCGACAAGGTAACTAACCACGTTTTGTCAAGGTCGAAACTTAGGGTCTCAATTTCATTCGTTTCAATCAGTCGAAGTTACGATCAGACGAGTACATCCACTTGCGTGACGCCATCTCTACTGAAAGAGACGCGGCCAACATCGGTTGTTTGACCGTTCTCCCAGCTACTTATGTTGGAAGCCCGAGCTACATGCATGAGTTCGCTCAAGATACGATGACGTACGTTCGGAATTACGGACGCCCGGATTTATTCACCACGTTCACGAATCTGTTGCTGACAGGACAAACATCCAGCTATCGACATGACATCAGTATTCAAACAAACGATCAGAGTACTCATGGATTACATCGTTAAGCAGAAGGTTTTTGGCGTACTCCGTTGTTGGATGTACTTGGTTGAATGGCAGAAGCGTGGTTTACCACATGCACACATTCTACTTTGGATGTGCGACGAGATCCGACCAGATCATATTGATTCGATCATTTCTGCCGAAATACCAGATTCAGAAACTGATCCGGAGCTGCATTCCGTTGTGACATCGAACATGATCCATGACCCTTTCGGAGTCCACAACCCAGACTCACCGTGCATGGAAAACGGAAATTGCACAAAGCGTTTTTCCCGTCCGTTGGTGGCTGACACAATCAGTAGAATCGACGAATATCCATTGTATCGGCATCGTTCTCCAGATAACAACGGCAGATCTATCGTGATAAAAGTGAAAGGAAACGATGTCGTCGTCGATAACAGCTGGATCGTTCCGTATTGTCTGCTTTTGTCGAAAAGTTCTCAACCCACTGCAATGTTGAGTACTGCAACTCCATCAAATCCATGAAATACGTTTGCAAATATGTGAACATGGGAGCGACATGGCGGTGTTTGCAAACGACAAGGTGGCGAAATATCATCTTGGACGTTACGTGAGTTGTAAGCTCGACCTCTCCCAGAAACGCCCTAGCTTACTTAATCTAACTTATAAACTAAGAGGATGTTAGCTAGAGTAACGCACCGTCCTGGGATTGCATGTTGGCTCCTCCCGCTCAACAAGCCACCAACATTTGGCAAATTGCTTTTCCGTGTCGAATTTATCCCCATTGGCGACGTCCCCGCCGGGGATGAGCCGCTTACCTCTCGCGCTGCGGTGGCGGTGGTATAGTACCGGGATACCATCCCTCATAAAATATATATAAAGAAAGATAAATAAAAAAAATTATTATGATTCAATACATTTTGTTTGTATGTCAATGAGTCCATTTACGTTTCTTGTCATCACTTTAGCTTTACTACTAAAACTTTAGCATAATTCCCAAACGAGCCACTGAATCGATACCAAGAGACTGCTTTTCATACCTCAAATTCCTGAAACTTAATTCCACCACTTGTGCCGCCAAGTATCTTTCTCAGCAACAGAACATCTACAGAATACCCTTGCTTGAAAACTTTCACAATGTTGAAAAGGTATCGCTTCATGCTTCATGACGACACTTGACTTGCAGATGCATCCAACAATTTGTTCGGCCGTAAAATGCAACTATCCGAAAGTATATCTTGGAAACAAGAAGCAACACTGCATCTGCTTTGCCATTTTCTAAAGTTTTTGAAAGTACTTTTAGTTAACGAAGATTCATAGAAGCTTTATGAACTTAGTTTATTAAAAATGCTAACTTAAAACTTTTGATCCTGGAAGAAGATTTTGTTTTTTTTTCATTGGACACTTGTAGCTAAAATTAAACCAATTTTCAAAACCTATGTGTTGCGCCAGCGCCAATTGCTTATTAGCCTTTTTCAGACATTTTCCATCCGAAATGGGATTTTCCGTCCAATTTCAATGAACATGCTGCTTTTCTGGTCAGCTAATTGGATTTTATTTGGCGATAAACGCGTTCTTTGATGGACCGAAACAAAACCAAAAGCGACATAGCGCAAAATTGATTCACGTATGTCCGAGTGGGTAATTAGTGAACCGCGTATTTGTGCACCTGGTTATCCATACATCATATTTGTCAGACAAATTGAATGTAATCTGTTGTCCTAATCCAGCTATATATTGATTCAATTCACAGCAAAGTGAGTGTTAATTTCAGCATCCCAAAATGTTCGGAGTCGTTGCAAATCCTTGATACAAATCGATCGATAGCTATGTTCAGTTTCGCAAATCTCCCCTTTCAAATCTGTGCTTTCTGCAGATGCCCTTCTTAAACATTAGAAAAGGCCAAATAAAAAAAGAAAAAAATAGAAATCCCTCATTGATTCGATAATGTGTGCACCCGCAGCGATTTGCTGCAAATCCCTTCTCGAAACAAAAGAGGGGATGAACAAAGGTTTCCACTTTAGACCGGGTCCCTGGTTGGAATTCACTCACACATTCCATCATTAGTTTGACTTGCACAGTGAGCCAAATCTATCTTCAGCCGTGTATTGCACGTAATCTCTGGCAATTTATTTATTTATATTTGCAAATATTGAAAGGGAGAAATAGAAGTTAGTTGGATCTGTATCTGCGATGAGAGTTTTATTATTTTCCGAGAGATATGGCGCGGGCAAATTTGTTGCAATTTCTGTTGATTTGCCAGCTCGAATGGCCGATGTTACTCAAACTTTCATTCATGTATTATTCAAGTAATTTGGAGCGTGTACGAAATCAAGCAAATATGTGTTATTTTTTGTTTGCGTTGTTTCAGCACGAGCTTCGAATGGGGGATGGGTGATTTTATTAAAAACATCCCCTCTGTTTGAGTGGAAATGGAAATCATTTATTATTTGTCTGTAATTGGGTTGATATTTTATTCATACGCATTTTAATAAATAAAAATACGCAAATATTTCGCAATCATACAAAGTGTTAAGTAAGCCACATATTATGTGCTACGGATACAGCTTTAATTCTGATTGGGGTTTCAATTATTTGTAATTGTGGAGCAGTACAACCGGAGCACACGAAATCCTACTTGCTTATACCGTCCGCTGAGGACAAGGCAGTTTAGTTAACCTCAACATGTTTTTAAAGGTAAGATAACTTATGTTGTAGCAAGTTGCCTGGTTCTGTTTGTTCATTTTATTATATATACAGACTAGGTGACCCGTCTGCTTTTTTTCTGTTCCGTCTTACAGAATCCTGCTTTTCAAAATTCTGACAGGCAATATTTTAAACAAATAAATTCTGCTAATTCTGTTTTTTATTCCAATTTACGAATTTAAAGAAAACAAATATTTTTCAACTTTGTCAACACAATATATCTATATATATAAAAGATAGTGTCCGAAGCGATGTAACCGCATAACTCGAGATTGGCCGAACCGATTTTGATGATTTATACTTTGTTGGAAAGGTATTTTCTCAGCACGGGTTTTAGAAGAAAAAAAAAAAGCTAAATTTCAAAATGGCTTATTTGGACCACCCAGCGTGTTACGACAGGTTTTTTTTCGATTTTTTTTTAATTTTTTTTTTTTTTTCATTTTGTATTTATTTATTTTGGCAACAACCAAATAAAGAATCGCATTTGAATGTAACATATCGTATCACAATTGAACTGCCAGATAGACACGCAACGTAACGCCATCTATTATCGACCAATGGAGAAGCCAATTTTGTTTCATGTTTGGTGGCGCTGTCGGATTCGGATTTCTTCATTGCGATTTTGTGAATTTTTGTGAATTAAAATTGTAAATATATATATATAATTATATGTATATAAAAATCAATCCATATTTGCGTTTGTTGCCGGTGTTTCGCCAAACGCGTTAACCGATTCCAATGAAATTTTTTTTTAAAGAAAGGTGACGTCTATACGAAGGATGTTATGTATGTGCGATGTCTGTATCTGCATCGGTGTGTAAATTATGTGTTTCTTAAAAAAGAAAAAAAAAATTGAACTGTGTGTTTCATTAGTAGGTATCATGTGCTTTGAAAAAAAAAACAAATTTATGTGAAATAATAAAAAGTTTTTTTGTGTAATATTTTCTATATATAAAAATCAATCCATATTTGTGTTTGTTGCCGGTGTTTGGCCAAACGCTTTAACCGATTCCAATGAAATTTTTTTCCTTGAAAGGCGACGTCTGCACGAAGGTTGTTATGTTTGGCTATATCTGCATCGGTGTGTGAGATATGGGCATTTGAGTGAGTACACATGCATATGTGCGTATGCGTGTAAATTACGACGCAGATACAGAGACCGTACAGACGTTACTTATTTTGTTATCCGAACAAGCATATGAAAGAGGGAGACCACACGAACGTTTCAAGCTTATTGTGGAATTTGTGCGCACTTTCATTCTTGAGATATCGTGTGTTCAATATTTTATTCAAATAACTCTTATTGAAATTTTTTGCATTTTTTTGTGAATCGGACATTGGAAAGTTGCTTTTCCAACATTGATAACAATCGGTGTGGAAGTGAATGAAAAGTGATTCAATCGAAGTTTTTTATTTTCGCTTTGTTGTTTGATTCGCAGAATTAAGGTGACATAGGCGCCTGCCAGACAACAAGCACCTACCTACCCTAAACGGAACAACGAAGTTGTGTGAGTGGCCTAAGCCATGCGGAGAAAAACGTGCAGTCCCTTTCACCGGTTGAGCTCAAATCAGGCAATCTTCGGTATTGGCCTGAGAGTGTTTCTGTGAACTTTGGTCAAAATCGGTCTTCTTTTTTTAGGCGCAGCAACGTACGTTGGATACCCGCTATAGACAATTATAAGGAAGTCTACTCGAACATATTGGCCAATAGAATTCTCGGGCACGGGCAAAGCCGGGCAGGTGCAGCTAGTTTCATATAAAGAAGGTACACAGGTGGGTAACAGGAACACAAAAAACAGCCAAAAAATAACAAATTATTAAATAATTGAAATTACAAAAGAAAAAAAAAAAAAACAACAGCATTAGGAAACTAAACAAAGCACACGTTCACTCACAAGGGTATACTAACAGAATATTTGTCTAAACCAAGAGAGCAATCTTAAAACCAATAAAAATCTACTTTTACCTCTTCTTCTATAACAAGTGAGTAGGTAGGTAGAGTGTTTTACAAAATTATGCAAATAATAAAAAAAAGTTTAGAAAATGTTTAATAGCGCGTGCTTTTGTAAAACAGAATTTTGAGAGCAGAATTTTGTAAAAAGAATTTTGCCCTCGCCAGAATTTCGACCCCAATTCTCGGAGATGCCGATGCACGGTGGTTTCTAATATTTGTTAATTATAATGTGAAGGAAAATATAGCGGGGAAGTGCATTCCGCATTCGTGTTGTACGGCTAAGGAAAGATTCTCTGTATTTCACTGTACGTCCGAATACCTAGAGCCTAGGGTGAACTGATGCGGATATTGCGGTTGAAATGTTCTTAAGGTGGAACGCACCTGACTATTTCGTTTGAGCACTAATGGTGGAAATAACGATAAAATAACGCGAGACAGGAGACATTGCGACGATGACTAAGAGAGTCAAGCGATCTTGCGATGTTACGGTCACCAATGAGTTTTATCGCTCGTTTTTGGATCCTGTCAAGTAGCTACAAATAAGTTATTGGTGCCCCAGACCAGATATGATGTACTCAAGTTTCGGGCGTATAAACACCTTATACATATATCGAAGCCAGATCAGAGGGGATGAAATATTTCATGCATTGCTTAAGTAAGCCTAGGCATTTCGCAGCGTTCTCCGACATGGAATATATGGTCATTCCAGCGAAAGTTGTCATTTGCACATATACCTAGAATAAGAAGCCGTTCGGTTTCAGCGATGCAAGTGCCATTCATATTAAATTGAAGGGTGTTTTGGGGTTTGCTTTAACGACAAAAGACAGCAGTGCGTTTTGGGAGAATTGAGTTCCACCCTACCATTGAGCTATATGAGCTATAAGTGGTTCGGAGACAAAACAGAGCCTTGGGGAACACCAGCTTTTATTCGTTGAGTTGCAGACTTGAAACCTTCCAAAACAACTTGAATTGAACGGTCCGAAAGGTAATTTGTTGTCTATTGAAGAAAAGTATCATCGATTCCAAATGCACACATTTTGACAAGACAAATATCAAGTGTGACGATCTTACATTCACCACCTTGGTGAAGAGATTGGGGTTCCACTTTTCGCTTAGATAAGTCAGCAAATCACCAGTGGACTTGTTGCTGCGAAAACCGTACTGCCGGTAATTAAGATATTTCATGAGCTGACGGTTTATCAGCGTTTCCATCACCTTGGTGAGAAGGAACGTTAGTGCAATTGGTCGGTAGAAGGAGGAAGAAAAAGATTCGCCTTTTTTGCGACGGCCTGGTTTATGCTTCTTTATTTTTGTTATTTCTGCAAAACGTATTAAGCAAATTACGAGGTCCTGCCATTTCACAAAAACGTTTTTATAAACTACATTTGCCATTGTTCGTGCTGACTGCAGGTTTGTCAAACTGTGCTATGGGCTTACTCTGGGAAAGCACAATATAGCTGACCAGAAGAGAAGTAGTCAGACCTCAACTCGACATCAGCCTACTAAACCGGGCTATTCTCACCCCATTTCAAGTTATAGCCCCTCACAGTGGGTGACCTACCCTATTTCAAGTTATAGCCCATCACAGTGGGAGACCTCTAATTCGGAGGTGTTACCACTTTAACTTCTAAAATATTACAATAGGTGTTTTGTACAATTTGGAAAAACAATTTATTAGCGCATACAAATCTTAGACACTTTGGTTACATCTGTGAAGCTACATAAACTTAATTCTCCTTAAACTTAAAATTATGAATTTTTTAAACTTAAAATGCATTTTTCTCAAAACTTTTACTTAATATTTTTTTTTATGAAATTTTTATTCTTGAAAAATTTTATTAAAAATTATTTTAAATAACTTTTTTGCGACAGAGGTTGTAGTAGAAGCCATTTTTTGTCAGACAAAAATGGTCAAAAAGAAGTGTACCTGCTCAATTACTCCTAAAATCTCGTAGATACGCGTATTTTTTTGCAGTCCTAAATGGGACCTTTTTGGAACAGTTTATGGAATGTTTATAGGAATTGTTCACTTTCAGGGGCATTTCGGATGGCAGATTAACGAGCAGCAAACTTCTCATCTCTTCTGAAACGGCGCTAATTTTTTCTTGGAGCAGTTATAGATTTGAAAGTTCTCGAAAATAACCTATTTCTTTCATAGCACCCCGGAAGAAAAAATGCATGGGTGTTAGGTTAGGAAATCTGGGTAGCCAAGGGTTGGGGTCAAATCTATAAATCCACCGTTCGTTAAAAGTATGGTTGAGGACGACGAAATAACCCGGCTGCTTCTGTGACAAGGTCCTCTATCTTTTTTTTTTATGCACGATTCGCAAACCCGAATAATCGATGCCAGGAATGCGCCTACGTACTAATCCACACCCAACAGACTTCTACCACTCTCCCCGCGGGACTGCCGTTAGGTATTACTTCGCGGGGCTGGTAAGCATATCATGCTATTCGTCTTGTGGAGCTATTGTTCTTACTCCTGTTACAGCTTGATCTGTTTCCAGTGCTTCTGCTGCTTTGCGAATTTTCTCAATTCTTCTCAGCTCACTTTGCACATTCGTTACATATGCGCCAATCTCTTCCCAAGTCACTTCTGATGACAGCATATGGTCGATTATAGACGATGGGCTATGTAATTCTATTCTCCCGTGTGCAAACCGCCCGCAGTGGAATATTGCGTGCTCCGTTGTTTCTTCTTCTTCTGGGCATTCAGGGCAAAGTGGTGAGGTATCGTGTCCAAATCTGTACAGGTACTTGCAATATCCTCCATGACCGGATAGGAACTGTGTTAGATGGTAATTGCAGTCTCTGTGTTTGCGACATATCCAATCTTTTATAGAAGGTATAAGTCTGTACGTCCGTCTCCCTTTTGCGGTATTGGTCCAACGAGTTTGCCACGTAGCTGCTGACGCTGCTTTTTCTTCGAACTTTATCCTCTGGTTGGTAGTAGCATCACGTTGGTTCATGGATATTCTGCTATATATCCTGGACATCTCATCCGCGAGAATGTCGATGGGGACCATTCCAGCTATAACAAATGCAGCCTCGTCTGAGATAGTCGACACTCGTATATGGATGACAATCTTTTTTTAGTCACATTTGTCCTTAGTGCCTGCGCCCAGACAGGGGCGGCATATAACAAAACGGAAGTGATTACTCTGGAGAGGAGCATCCTTTTAACGTAACCAGGTCCACCGATGTTAGGCAGCATGCGCGAAAGAGCTCCCTGTAATTGCCCTGCCTTTTTGGCTAGGTAGTCAACATGAGTTTTAAACTGCAGCTTGTTGTCCAGCATTACTCCAAGATATTTAACCGCCTCTTTCGACCTGATTGTTTGGCTACCCACCTGAAAATTAGCGAACTCTACTATCTTTCTACTTGATATAAGTACGGCTTCTGTTTTATGGTCGGCCAATTCTAGCTCGGCGGATAAAAGCCAATCCTTTATCTGGGAAATGGCTTCGTTTGTAGCTGATTTTTTAGCCACTGTCACGACGGCAATGTCATCGGTGAATCCAATTATCGTTACACCGCGAGGTAGCGGCAGTCGAAGGACTTCGTCGTACATAATGTTCCACAGCACTGGACCTAAAACTGACCCCTATGGGACTCCCGCGGTGACTTTGTAGTACTTGACTCCTTCATCAGTGTTGTACCTAAGCTTCCTATTATTGAAATAATTCGTCACTATTCGCAGCAAATAGTACGGTGTTTTCATTCTGGCGAGTGATCTTCTGATGAACGACCAGTTCGCCGAATTAAAGGCATTTTTAACATCCAATGTTACTACGGTACAGTACTCTTTTGTGCCATATAGCCATCTATCTCCTTCGATGGCATTTTCTGCGATATCAATGCGCGAAAGAGCTCTTTTTACTGCCTTGTTCGGGATGCCGTCCGGACCAGGCGCCTTGTTGTCGCCTATCTTGTTATGCGCCTTTAACAGCTCCTCCAGGGTAATTCGTGGGATATCCTATCTTGTCAAGCAGCTTCCGCGATCGTTCTCCAAAAAGCTGCTGGTAGTAATGGGAATTAATTGTGTGTAGAAGAACGTGCGGGCCTATTAAAGTGTTTCTTATTAATCCAGCCCAAACATTTACGCTAAGCCTCTTAAACAAACTTAATAAGCAGCACATTTTGAAGAAGTTCTTCACAGTAATTAAATTCTTACACTTGAAAGGATGTTGTGCGTATTAAATGGGGGTTGGAGTCTGACCGATGATGCAAATTATGGTGGTTTGTAATCCCATCGCGCATTTCACTCTTCTTCGCGCATCTCTGGGCATTTTGGTATTAAATGGAAAGTTGTAATATATTACCCTGTAGAGCTCTGTGATACCTGCTTCTGGGAAGTTCCAACTGCTCAGCTAGTCTTCGGACGCTGCCTGGAGGCTGAACTTCCACAGCACGCAAGATAACCCTCAACTTCTGCCATCGCTGCGTCTGAATGTCATTCCTTTTTATTTGGTGCAACTGACCCGGTATCAACAAGGCGCTGATACGCATCAGCGAATAGCCTGCTACATCGTGTTCTACGATTTGGAGATTTTAAGAGTAATTCAGTTGTTGACCATTTTTGTCTGACAAAAAATGGCTTACTAAACTTCTGTTAATCGTAAGTAAAAAAGTTCCTTAACATAATTTTTAGGAAATTTTTCAAAGATAAAAATTTCATCAAAAATAAATAAAATATTGAGTAAAACTTTTGAGAAAAATGCATTTTAAATAAAACAAAATGGAACAACAAATTTTCATAATTTTGAGCTTAAGAAGCCATAACTTTTTGTTGCTGCACAGATTTACGTACACAAAATGACTTTAAGACTTGTTAGCGCTACTAAATTGTCTTTCCAAAATGTACAAAAAAAAACTATTGTACTTTAAACTTAGAATTTGTCGCAAATAAATACCGATGACTCTGGATAATTTTCCTTATCTTTATTTTTCGTCTTCTGCGTACACTCGTCGCTGTCGGTTTTTACAATTCAAGTGACAGAAAAAAGTGGGATTCTCCCTGAAGTTGGTTGCAGTGAGTGTAGCAGTTCTTCTTAAACTTAAACTGGTTACAATTTATAGAACGCAGATGGCGTTCGTCAAAGGAATGTTTTCAGTGACAAATAAAAATGAATGAAAACACAATGCTTACAGTATCTATATTAGTTTAGAAGTTATAGCGTTTAAAGTAGTTACACCTCCAAGTTAGAGGTCACCCACTTTGATGGGCTATAACTTGAAATGGGGTGAGTATAGACCCTCACACCCTGCCATACAGTTTTTCGTTCGGCGGAACTTTAGGAATCTCCCCTTAAAGTTTTATATTGCTTGGACACCCTGTATACAGACTTTTCTAAGGCTTACGACAAGTTTTCTCATGCAATAAAGTGGTCTAAAGAGTTCAATGACCCTTACATTTGTTTGCCTTTGTACAATTGCTTTTTCCGCCCAAATCAATAGCGTGCATGACAAGTTTGGTCATCGTTCTATAGCATGGATTGACATTTCAACTGTCACTGTGAAGTGTAATAAAAGTGTAAGCTCCTAATCAGTTTTTCAAATTCTGCACAGTTTTTATTTAAATTTAAAAGAAAACTTGCTCAAGTCAAACACCAAAAAAAGAAATCTCACCTGCATTTCCAAGGTAGGAAGTATTTTAAGTCTAAAAATTTGCAAAATTCAACTTTCGCTAAAAGTAAACGGGATCCCTCTATGAACGGCAACAAAAGAACAATAACTGACACTTCACCAGAGCCTAGTTACACTAACAAGAAGCATAGCTCATATCCACAACACAAGATGGCAGTCGGAGATATGTTTATAGCCGAATTTGAAAATCTCCTCAGTGACTTGATCGCAGACCAAATAAAAGATTTGGCAACTAAACACGATTTTGCATCTCTAACTATCGAGTTGGATGCTTTACGTACGGCCAACTCACAACTGTGCCAAAAACTAAATGCCATGACGGAGCGGTGTGAGCTCCTAGAGTCTCAAATTGAAATTATCTCGTGGAAAACAAATGAAAACTGTATGGTGGTACACCTTCCTCTAGTCAGAGAAACCGACGGAGTTGAAGTAGCCAAACAAACTTGCCGTGGGCTTCTCAAGTTACAAGAAGGTGAAGATATTCGCTTTAAAAAGGCACGGATAATAAAAAACACTCACGCACAGACACTATTCAAAATCAAAAACAAACTCTCTGAAATTAATCCCGAAGCAAAAATCACAATTAAAGGCGACAAAATGCAAATAAACAACAAAATTTTTGTATACAAGTTCGCGCGTGGTCTGGTTGTCAACTCTACGGCAGAGCTGCATTTTGTCAACAACTTGTTTGGTGACATTTCAAGTGATTATTTTGACTGCCGCGAGGGAGTGAAGTTAGCTGCGGCTGATAAGCAAGCACCATCGGTCTCTCAACTGACGTCACTTGCCCGCGAATCTTCGCATATTCTTAAGTCGATAACACAATAGGAAAAATATTATTATTAACACTATTAATTGCACTATTAATGCAACCAGACTTTTTTAAATATGTCTTAAAGTTTGATATAATAATACTTATCGAGACTTTTTTAGAAGAAAAAATGGAAGATGATTTCCGTAAATATTTTAAAGATTTTAACTTAAAATTTGTTCCAGCAATTAGGTCAAATGTACATGGAAGAGCGAGCGGGGGTATTCTTTGTGGAGTGAAATTTCAATACAACTATTTCGTTGATGTCAAACGTATGAGAGATAGGCTTGTTGTTGAAATTTTAAACAGTCAATTTAAATTAAATATTGTACGAGTACCTGTCTACCTCAATTGCAATAACTGGCGAAACGATTTCGACAATTTACGTGGCTTTCTTAACGATTCTTCCTTGGAAAATTGATATGATAATCGGTGATTTTAATGCTCGAATTGGTAATTTTCAAAACTCTCCTGCTTATAGTTTATTTACTTCATTCAGCACAAATAGAAATTCGAAAGATCAAAGTTTCAATAGGGAAGGTAGGCTTCTGACGGAATTACTTATGGATTTCGGGTCTTTTAGAGCTACAAACTCTTTTGCTTTCAAAACGTTGTACCTGCGCGCCAATAAGGAATTTAAACAGTTATGCTATCAGAAAAAAGCTAGTTACCTCAAAAGTCTTGCAACTAGGTTACAACAGTCCAAAAACTCAAAAGAATTCTCGAATAATGTTCAGGAATTGGGAGGGCGCATTCGAACTCTGAAGATTTCTGTCGAAGCTGATACGTTAGCTGCTCATTTTAAAACACTGCTATCAGCGGAGGAGGGTCTTCACTGTTTTAGCTTTGCATTACCAAACACAATGGTATCTGAACTTGCCTGCCCGATTTCCTTAGGAGAACTTAAAGCTTCCTTGCAGGCTATGAAAAACAACAAAGCTCCGGGGTGCGATGGTATTCCAATTGAATTTTTTAAAAACGGAACAGACCAACTCGAGACTTATATTGTGGATTTTTTCAATTTAATATACAAGGTGGCGCAAAAGTTGTCATCTGTGTACTTCACAAATGTCAAAGTAAAATTGACATTTGCCGCCATTTGCAAAAATTATAGCATCTTCCGATAGGGTTGTCAGCCTTTGGGTGGCCTTAGGCAATTCTGTGTGCCAATGTTCTAAATGATCCACGACGTTTGACATCTATCCTATGTAGTTTTCAGTCGGATTGGTGAACGCCACTGGGTGATGACTTTTGCGCCACCTTGTACAACAGCGCTTGTGTACCAACGTGCTTTACCAAAGCGCTTATTTTTCCTATTTTCAAAAAAGGTGATGTGAGTCGACCAGAAAACTACAGAGGCATCTCTATTCTCAATTCTTTAAGAAAGATTTTTGCTTCGATCTTATACACAAGACTTTCCAGGTGGATAGAGGACAATAATCGCCTCAGCATGTTTCAAGCTGGTTTTCGGGCTGGTTTTTCCACCGTTGATCATATTTTCGCGCTGACTAGCATCGCTAGAAAATATATTGAAAATAATAAGAAACTTTTTGTGTGCTTTGCAGATTTTAAAGCCGCGTTTGATACAGTTAACAGGCAAGCTTTAATTTATAAACTGGCATCCCTTGGAGTGTCAAGAAAGTTCTTAATGTTGTATGCCAAATTTCTTTCGTCATCTTGCGCAGCTGTGTGGGATGGGTCGAACCTGTCCGAATGGTTTGAGACATCTGCAGGCGTCCCTCAGGGCTGCATATTAAGTCCAATTTTATTCGCGTTGTACATTGATGCAATATCTGGTATTCTTCCGGGTGGCGTTAACTTTGCGGGCAATCACATAAAAGTACTTCTGTACGCTGATGACCTAGTGTTACTGGCGGAAAATCCTTCTTCTTTGCAACTGCGAATTAATAGATTGCAAAACTACTGTAAAACTTGGGATCTCCATATCAACGTCGCAAAAACCAAGGTCATGGTATTTGAGAACCGGCAGAGAAGGCGTCCTGGGGTAGAAACTTGGCACCTTAACAACGAACAAATTGAGGTAGTTCGTGAGTTCAAGTACCTGGGTGTTTTGTTGTCGTATAATCTAAACTTTAACAAGCATGCCAGATAAAAAAGTATTGAAGCCAAACTGGCACTCAACATGATGTGGCCGAAGTTCTTCGCCAATCAAAACATTGACCTTTCTTTGAAGTATCAAGTGTTTAACGCCACAGTTAATACTTGTATGTGCTATGGTGTGCAGGCCTTTGGTGTAACCCCCTTGAAGAATTTGAGGCAGTCCAAAGATTCTTTTTCAAGCGTCTATTCCGGCTACCAAATGCGACTCCGACCTACGCTATTCATGTAGAGTCAGGTTTGCCTCCCATCTACGTGCGAAACTTAAAAGCTCATTCTGATTATTTAACCAGAGTGGTAATGAGAAGCGGGAATAATCTTTCCAAGACTATCTTAATAAGATTGCTACAAACCAATGCTTCTCCATTTAAGGATTGGAACCAGCTAGCGATATCTCTCGAACTGAATGTCTCCTTTACTTTAACTAATGTTAACGACTGGCAGAGGCTTTTTGCAATGATCATTGCTAAAGTGGATGACAAATTATACGATCAGCACCTAATTAGAGCATCTTCCTCAGCTTCAAGGTTAATCTATAGGAACCTAAACCATCATTTCCTATCTCACGAAAGTTATTTCAATATAAATTTTTCATCGAAAGTTATAAGCACCATTTTTAGAGCGAGAGCAGAATTAATAAATTTGAATTCCATGCCACAGAACAGATCTTGAGGAAACATGTAATCTATGCAACATGAGAGTGCCTGAAAATATTCACCATTTCATTGCGGAATGCCCTATTTTACAAGAGATTCGTCGCCTATACTTCCGAGTAAGTAATCTGTCCGTAAATGGTCTGTACGATATACTAAACGGAGCTAGGGGGTGGCTTGTTTTGTACAAATACTGCAATCATGCTCTGTTATATCGTAATAGCTTTTAAAAGTTCAAGCTACAATCCACTTTTGCCGTTCTTCTTAAGTTATTGCTTTAATAATCCAAAATTTTTATCATTTAAAATTGCTAATTATTTTTTTTTTGTGTTCTAAATCACTTCAAAATTATAAATCTTTATGTTGCAAATCATCAAAATTGTTTTAGACCCCCTCGCTGATCCATTCCATTCCTTTAATCTAGTTTTATACTTAGGTACTGATGTACAAATTGCATTTATTTTTTTTGTTTTATTTTATATAAATATATTTATTTTTTTTTCATCTTTTCTGTCGACTAATTGTTAAAGACATAACAAATTAATCTTTTATGCTTAAACCCAAAATCTTGTGTTGTAAATAAGTATTTCTTTCTTTTTCAATTTTCCTTTTCAATTTAACTTCTATGTAATAATTTCTTTAATATCTATATGAAATGTCATTTCAGGCAGACGGCTATTTCTGCTCGTGTTCTCAAACACAAACTATTGTACATATATTTCATGAAGTAAAGAATCTAATCTAAAATTTAATCTAAATCTATAGCATTCATTCAAATCGAATCGAAGTCCTTCAACGTAAATTTATTCGATTTGACCTAAGAAGACTTCCACGGGACCTTCCATTTAACCTTCATCCTTACAATCAACGCATCAAGCTTCTTGAAAAGACACCCCTTTCTCAACGAAGGCTTAATATCGATATCGTTTGTCTACATCAGCTTATCTGGTCATATAAATGTTCCTGATTTGCTGTCCTCCATTGGCTTCAATTTCCGTGGTTTGACTTATTGTTCAGCCCTCATCATAGAACGAACTATGGCAGGAATGAATGAGTAGAACATATAATTTAAATACTCATGTCTTGCATGCTACTAAAATAAAGCTTAAAAATATTTTGCGAAATAATGCTTTAGTGTCTTAATGTGTAGTTCTTTGTGGGTGTTAGTATTTGTATAAAATACATTATTAGCATCGTTGTTTGTTTGCTTCTGTGTTTACTTCAGTATTTGTACTAACTAACACCTGCAGTAAATGATGAGCCTGTGGGCATACTTTGATTCAATTTCTGCTTCTGATAGTTGGTTGCTGTAAGCACTCCACAACATAGATCTCATAGTATAGGAAATAAAAGGGAACGAACAAATCTGAATACACTTGTTGCGACATATCGCAGTCGCTATCGGCGGTGTTGGAATACCTTTAATATTGGATATTTATTGTTTGCTTTTTTACTACTGTAAACAGTTATGAAGTGCTGATGATGGATAGATCTTTCTCAAAAAATTCTAAAATCTATTTTTGTTGAGTATTCCTGTTCAAAAAAAAAAAAAAAAAACTGAACCGAATTCAGTGTAATATCTTTCGTTTCATACAAGGTGGCGCAAAAATAACCTTCCGATGTTTTTTGGCTGTAATTTAAAAAAAAAAATGAAAAACTTTGATTCTTCTTGTGGATTATTTTTATTTGGTCTTTTAATTTTTTTTACATCAAGTCGAGAATATGATGTCATGTAAATGGCCGCCGCCACAGTTGATTGTCATTTGAGCCCTTTTTATGGCATTTTCCATCACTTTGGCCAAAACTTTCGGCGATAGGTCCTCACATTGTTGACGGATATTGTCTTTAAGAGCTGCAAGAGTCTGGGGCTTGTTGACATAAACCCGAGACTTCAAAAAGCCCCACAAAAAGAAGTCTGGAGCGGTCAAATCAGGCGATCTTGCTGGCCAGTGCAAATCGCCAAAACGGGAGATTAGGCGCCCGGGAAATGCATCCTTCAGCATATCGGTTGTGGCACGTGGAGTGTGTGCCGTTGCACCGTCCTGTTGGAACCACATGTTTTCCAATCCCAATTCATCAAGTTGCGGCAAAAAGAACTCGTTGATCATTGCTCTGTAGCGCTCACCATTCACAGTAACCGTTTGGCCCGCGACGTCTTCGAAGAAAAAAGGTCCGATGACTCCTCCAGCGAAAACAGCACACCATACAGTGACTTTGAGCGGGTGTAATGGCTCTTCGTGGGTTACACGCGGATCTTCAGTGCCCCAGAAGCGTACATTTTGCTTATTTACGTACCCGCTAAGATGGAAATGGGCCTCATCACTCATGATTATTTTTGATGAAAAATCATCTTCCTCTTGGTGGTGGTTAAGGATGGCTTGAGCGTATGTTAGACGCGATTGGCGGTCAGCAGCTAACAGCTGATGCACCGTCTGGACTTCGTACGAAAACATCTTCAAATCTTGTACCAAAATTCGCTGTAAAGACCGTAGACTGATACCCATTTGCGTGGCACGTCGTCTGGTCGATGTCGACGGCGTTTCCATGACATCTTCGGCTACAGCAGCAATATTCTCTGCAGAACGGCTACTCCGGGGTCTGCCACGCCTGGCAGCATCTCGTGTTGTGCCAGTCTCTTCGAGGCGAGCGGCTAAACGTCGCAGTGTTTCACCAGTAGGAGTTGGACGGGTAGGAAATCTGCGACGAAATTCACGTTGTACCAAAGTCACCGACCGATTATGGCTCAAATAAATAGTCACCAATATTCCGCGTTCTGGAGCAGTGTAGCGTGACATTGTCAAAACAGAACTGACATTAGGGGCCAATCGCAAAATGTAGAGCATTTTCTGATAGGAGGATTACTTTTGCGCCACCTTGTACTTAGGTCGATAAGTACCAAAACGATAAAACATTTTATAGAATATTCTATACGCGAGATAATACCATACCGTACCGTACGCAGGTAAAAACACACGCACGCACATATATCTTCCTAAAAACATATTGCGACCTTCAAATTTTAAAATTTCTTGTTAACACCGCTTTTCATTTGCATCCTGGGAAGTTAAAAATAGTAAATCGAATTGCCATTTCTGCTGTAGACATGATGATAATACCTAATTCACCTTTTGTTACAGATAGCACTCTGCTAGCATTAAACCTTATTTTTTAAGCCTTTCTCATAAAAGGAGCAAAAAAATCTGCTGCCATTCATCGCTACTTCATACTCGTATTATCTCCAGAAGAACACGTTCGCCTCAGGACAATCTCCACAAGGCGCATCATTAGTCTACAAATCTGACACCACTCGATGTCAGAAATATTGTATAACCCCCTCTGCGTGGAGATTGACAGAAGACGACACATTTAAGTGCGACAATTACCCCTGAACCTGTCAGAGAGCTGTTTTTCGTCGGTACACAAAACATCCTCGAATCGAACATCCTTTATAGTTTTCTTTTACTGTTCCTTTCATTATATAAAATGTGATGTCCAATCATTCACCCCACCTTTTTGGTGTAACAGAAGCATCACAACATTTCAAAGCTGGTTCCGTTCTTCACACTCAACCAAAGCACGCTATTGTCCTCAATGTCATCAGTCGAGTGCTGGTATTACCTTCAAGCTTTAACATCCTTTCAGGTATAGGAGAGGATGTTTTCTCTGATTGGCGTGGAACCTCTATCCCGACTAAAAACATTTACAGACAAATACAGCACCCAAGTGTCTAACTTCATTGCAACGCGATGCTATAAGAACTCAGAGAGGATGGATATCCTTCCCGGTCGCCACATCTTGCTCTTCACCAATCAAAGGATTTCGCTGCGAAGGGGCAATTATTTATCTCGCTCCATAACAACAATATTCCATAGGAAAGCAAATATGTAAAAAAAATCTTGGTTCAAGGGATAGAAAAGTTAAAAGGAACACAAAGTGGTAGCCAACTTTGAATGGCGCAGGAAATGAACAAGTGTCATTGCCATACAAATGTCGTTTTTCGGGATGGATGCTGATTCAACTTTGATTCTTCGACATTTTAATTGAATGTGTAATTATTCCATTTAAGATATGCAGAAATTCAGAGGAGGACGCCAGAGTATGCGATGGCAGCTGAATGCACTTGAAAATATGTAAATGATAATTCTAAGGACATGAAGATATTATTCGTTCAAAGCGTTGCGCTCACAGGTAATATCTATTTACATGACCCTGTTCTGGTATACAACGTGCAGTGTAAAGCAGGTAACTACATATATACGAGTTGATGCGTTAATTGAAAAAGCGCCTTGATGACAGTCTTGTGCACATTTAATTAAAAATCCTTTTCATGAGATTTTCAAGAGTCCTATTCTTGAAATCACAAAATGGTGAAAGTTTTCATTGTTTATTGGAGGGTAATTGCGTGAAATGAATGAAATTGGAGATTTGACAGAAGTGGAGATGCATGAAGAATGACAGTTGAAATAGCTTCTTCGAAGAGATTTTAGTTTGAAGTGATTTAAGATGCTTCAAAGGGAATTCTTCGTGAAGCATCTATGTAGATATAAGACTTGAAATTACTGTGGATAGTGAATTTTCAAGTCCTTAACAAGTTTTATTTGTACCTCTTTGGAAGTAGAACTCTGAATTTACGAGTATAATGAATTGATTGATGAATTGAAGTGAGTTCTCTTAAATTAATCACTAACAGCACTTAACACTGTTATAATATATGTCTTTTCGTTAAGAGTGATAGGATTTTTATTTTAGTTAAACAACAACTTTTTGACATTTCAATTTAGCTTATGATTGGTTTTGAAGCATTGATGATGCAGTTATGCTTTATTTTAGATCATGGCTTATGCAGTTATGCTCGGAACAAGCTGTCGTTCAAATGTCTTCCACGACCTTGCACTGTTTACGCTGAAGCACTTGATCGCTCCAATTTAAATTCACCCTGCCAAACTTTTACGACTCTATCGCGGCGATTGCTTGACGTATTTTGGCTTCTAAATAATACAAAATTTGTGGATTATAATCTACGGGTGTCAAATCACATGGTCTCGGCGGCAAATTCACAAATCCTCGTGATCCAGTTGCCAAACGTATCCTTCAGCGAAACGAGCGTAGCCTTAACTGTACGGCACTTAGCACCGTCCTGTTGAAACAACATATCACTGCTGTCCAATTCCTGCAATTGCTCAAAGAAATAATGTTCCAACATGTCTGTAGCGAATACCTACCATTTACCGTAACGTGACGGTCATTTTCATCGACGATCGGTTTATTAAACTTACCGTTCTGCGAAATCGCCGCCTAAATGCAGTTCAAGTCCAACAAAGTCTGCGGGACGAACACTAAGTGTTCATAAGTTCAGATACCGTCAGAAGGAGACTTTTTGAACAGAACCTGACTCCAAAGAGAGCTGCAACAGGCCCAGCATTAACCATAGCCCACCGTCGAGCACGCCTTGAATTTGCGCGAGAGCATAGGGATTGGACGTTGGAGCAGTGGGGTAATGTACTCTTTACTGATGAGTCCAGGGTGAGTACATGTAAGTGATCGACGTCAGAGAGTATATCGTCGCATTGGTGAACGATCTTCTCAATGTTGCATCGAGAAAACTGTTGCTTATGGAGGAGGATCTGTAATGTTCTGAGGCGGCATCTCCTTACCCGCACATACAGCTTTAGTTTTCATCGAACCAATGGGCCGGGCCGTACACGTGGATTGACTTCTCATCGCTACATTTCTGAAATCCTCGCAGACCATGTGTTACCTTTCGCAGAACAAATCGGACAGGATATGCTGTTAATGCAAGATAACACACATGTGGTGACCCAGTATCTACGGGACGTCGGCATTCGTACGATGGACTGGCCAGCTCGAAGCACGGACTTGAATCCGATAGAACATTTATGGGATGAACTGAAACGTCGGTTTCGAGCCCGGATACCTGCTCCAACAAGACTTCCGGAGCTGCGAATCGCACTTGAAGAGGAGTGGAATGCTATTCCTCAAGATTTCATCGTCAGGCTCGTGAGGTCGATGAATGCAAGGATGCTGGTAATTATCCAAGCAAGAGGAGGCAATACCAGATATTGACCAACATTTTTTTAATGTTTTCTTTGTTATTGGATTAATTTTTTTTTTTAATTTTATGGTTATATTAACTAACACAACTGGGAAACGACTCTTCTGTATAACCTTAAATAAACACTGAATTAATTGAATAATCCCAATGAGTTTCTATTCATTTTATTTAACATATGACGCACTTTCTGTTGGTTTTACTTTTTTAGTTGTATGTTTTATACTTTAAAAGAAAATCGAATCTGAGTTTGAACGTAGCTGGTGGCCCGGTTTATTTGCTGTCGAGTGTAGTTGTTTTTTTTTGTATAAATTTAAACTTGAAACATTAATTTAAATTAATATTTAAAAAAATGATCTTCTAAAGAATTAACATTATAATCTTGAAGGTAGGTACAGTCCAAGGTTCAAACAGGGCATTGAAAACAAAGATTGATCACAAAAATGTTTGATACAGGAAATTGATGTTTTTTTAAGAATATGTGGGTCTATTGCCAAGGACAACAATGCTGTGACAAATTACTTGGAAATCTTTACCATTTCATATATTTTATAAGACTAATATCAAACGCCAACACAAGCACTCACAATGCATATCCCGGATTTGAATTCATATAAATTTGTTTGTGCATGAATCTTTTTTTTAAATAAATTAAAGGTCTAACTTACGCAATCTTTCAGTCTGTTGTTAAGTAGCTCATTCATCACCTTCTAAAGGCACCCAAATCCACTCTGAAATAAGGTCAAATGTCACACAAAATGTCCTCGCAATCTTATTGGCCATTCATCTGCACACACACATCCACCCTAACATGAATTTGAATTTTAAATTTGCAAAGGCCATCCACATTCATAAAGCCTACAAAAAAAATGTGTCCTTTCCCAAACAGAAAAGGTCACTATATTTGAATAGTGAATGCTGCAGGAAATTCGTTATCCTTGCGCAATAAATCAAAAACCCGATCGTTGTACGTACAGCGGTGCTGCTGGTAGAACGCAGGCCAGAATGGCCTGTCTCTGACTAACCTGTAATATAATTATAAATGATTCCTCTTCGCACTCGGCCATGCTTTGGTTATGTCCTTTCCATGCACAGTGCGGGCGGGGCGCGTTTAATATAAACAAATTATCGTCACCCAAGTACTATTTATTTTATCATCAGCATATAACCAAAAGTAATATCAACAGCAATATGACACTATATTCAAACATTAAAATACCATTGGCTTCTATATGTGTGGTATTCGTATCCCTTGTGTGTATTCGAAGTCCAAAACGGAACCCAACTTCAAGTCCAATTATGAGCTATAAAAAGGGACATAATTAATATTTACGAGTGGAAATGGCAACTACATATTTTGTGATACGTGACGTGTCCCTGTTGGATATATACAAAAATAAATCCAAAGGGCATCCTTCGTATTATATCAAAACTCATTAAAATTGAATTCCTTCACATTTTACAAAAGGTCTCGGTTTAAGAGACAAATACAGTCATGCTGAATGGTAAAAAGATCCACTTTGGAGTGCAAGTGAAATTCAAGCAACATCAGTAAAAAATGAGGTAAAAATGGTAACAATTCGGTTTTGTGTGTGTGTGTGTGTGCGTGTTTTTTTTTTTTGTTAATGTTGTCGAGAGAGAGGATACACGAAAAGAACATGCTACATGCATTCTGAAGTGGTTTTTTGATCATTTGAAGGAGGTTTTGTCAATGACACATACAATTTGCATGTTGGACAAATGAATTTTATTTTTTGGTTGTACAATTTGTTATACACTTGCTCCATGCTGTTCGTAGATTTGGATGGATTTTCTGTCTTACTCCGTAAATCATGAAGGAGGACGTATGTTTGTTATTTTCTTTAACCCCATATCATGCTAGGATTATGTGGCTTTTGGTTAACAGTCTCTGTTCCATAACAGCAATAAGCCCATACATATATAGATGTCCTGCAGTTTTTTGGAAAGGATTGGTTGGCGGTGGCATGGGGATTAATATGTTATTAGCTTGTGGTCGTTCGTTTGATTGTGAATTAGGGCAATGAGCTTGTAATTCTCGGTGAAATCTGAATTGTGGACTACGAAAACAAGGTGTCCAGGGTCACGGCGTTATATGTACATAGTATGTAGTGTTGTGATAATATTTAAATTTCAAAAAAAGGACTGACTAAGCAGAATGGGGATTTAAATTAAATGAGGATGCAAGTGATGATAAAAGACATGTTTTCGGTAAGCTCATATATTTTAACTTTAGCATAACGCTTGCCGCAATGTGCGGCGTTTTAAGTAGGTTTGGCCTACTAGGGCATGGTACCATTGCATTTAAAATGGTTGTCACATTACTTTTATCATTACAATCCTCGGCATGTGGAAAACAAGATGAACTAACAGTCAGCGTAATGTGTAAGGAAGCTATGTATGTGATGTTTTTGAAGTTTTGATAGATAGTTTTATCTGCATCAGATACGAAAAGTCGCCAATCAAACTTTAAATGGTGTCTTAATGATTGTCGGGGAGATTTTAATACCTACGTAAAATTAATAAAAAATGAAGTCATCATAAAGCTTCGAAATATGCCAGGTTAGGTTGTAATCAAAAGCGCTGACCAGGAAAATGGCCCCATAACAATCTGTTAAGAGTCGATTGAACTAAAAACTCAAAAATAAATACCTTGACACTTGCATTTGAAATAGTTCAAAAAGGTAATTTGATGTTAACTTAGATAACATATAAAATCGTGCTATAAAGCATTTTTCAACTTATTATATTACAAAGGGTTACTAATTGCTTCATCCATTAGAAATTTTAGAGAGAAAAGTACAAAGCTATGGCTTTGTTGAAGATAACAAAGAAACTTTGTTTGTTTTTAGTTGTCCTCTTGCCTCTGCTTGAGATAATCCTGATAAGCTGCTTGGAGCTGGGCTACATTCCGCTGTTATGGAAATAAGTTAAAGTGGTTTTTATACCCAAAGCCGGTAAATGCTCCAATGTGAATCCTTAGGATCTCAGACCCATAAGCCTATCATCATTCCTTCTCAAAACATTAGAAAGGCTGATTGATATCCATCTACGTACTTACACTGATAAAAGACTCCTGTCTACGGCTCAACATGTATATTGCAAAGCCAAATCTGTTGAAACAGCCTTACATACGAGTACGTTAGAAATTGAAAAATTGAAAATTGAAATTCAATGCACTGTCAGCTCTGAAAATAGATGACTCAGTTGGTGAGCTAATTAATATACTACTCAAGAACCGGATTATAAGCTCAAAACTTGGTGTTGCATTTGCCAGAAGATCTGTGAGTAAAGGAACCCCGCAAGGCGGCGTCCTCTCACCCCTTCTCTGGAACTCAGTGGTGAAAGAGCTGCCAATCTACCTGCAAAGGGAATGCTGCGCGGTGATTGCCTATCAGTGGCGTGGCGTGGAAAATGTTAAATGGTAAGTCGGAAAAAATATGCACCTGCAAACGCTTTCTGAAATTATATTGTGTACTGCAAATCGCATAGAAGTAAAGCAATTCAAGCCAATTTTTTATACTTCAAGTCATTTAAGATTAAATTTACAATGAACCTAAAGTATAATAAAAGTTCCTTCGAAAGAAACCTTTTTGGCAGATGCAAATGCTGTACCTTAAAGAAAATTGATAGTAAGTAATAAAAAAAGGAACTTCATAAATCACGGTTTGTTAAATAAATAAATACATAAATAAAAATTTAAATTAAAAAGCTTCACGTATAATATTTACAAAAATGTATACATTTTATATCTATAATATATAAAAATATTTTAATATATAAAAATATTTTGAAAATAGTTTTTGTACAAATTTAAAAAGAGAAAATATTAATGATTAATATTTTTTAAAATCAAAAACAGTAGAATTTGGAAAAAAATGGGAAAAGATTTGTTAAATATTTTTTTTTATTTGTACTCTAAGTCTATTCTTCTACCTTTTTTCACGTATTCTGCAAGAACTCTTTCATAAAAGTTAGGCCTACTTTTTATTTTTAAAAGGAGTCGCTTTTCTATGGATAAAAGTGCTAAATCAGAAAGCCTGTCTTCTCCTTGAGAATTTCTCAAATATGTATGAACACTTCTTAAATGTTTATAGAGGGATAAAACGTCAAGTGGTTGAAGTGAAGACGTAGTATAGAGAACTTTCAGCTCATTTTTTAAACCTGCAACATCGAAAATTCCAGGGAAAAAGTTAATCACCGAAGATGTTTTATCATCTGGGCTTGACTGAGCAATACGACTGTATTTTGATTTATTGAGTAAATCCAAAAAAATTAAATCCGTGAAAGATTTATATCGTGTCTTAATTTGAGATATAATATTGTCCTTTATTTCTACAAAAAGGCGCTTATAGTGAGTCTTTAAATCAAAATCAAGTAATCGCCGTTTCCGTGGAGGTTCAGCACAATCATTTATACTTTCAAAAATTAAATCAAATTTGTTTAGAAACTCAGTAGAAAGCCAAGACTCAAAACACTCGATTTCTCGCTTAGCAACTTCAATATCTGTTTGTTTATTTTGTATTAAATTAAACAATACATCGGTTTTAGCAAATATTTCGGAAACCACGTGCAGTAAAAAGCAAAAATCTTTCCCTTCTAACTCAAGCAATAAACTTTCGGCCATTGAAAGTTCGTCAGTGTCCCATTCTTTTGGATGGTCTAATATTTGCTTAAAAGTTTCAATAATATCTAATCTACAGTTAAAAATAACGTTAACTATTCGGGAATGGTAATGCCAGCGAGTTTCTGATACTCCCGGCATGCGTCTGTTTGCTATTTGTTTTAAAATATTTGAACGTTTAGTTGATTTATTAAAGAAGCGTACTATTGTGTTTATATTGCCAAAAAAAACTTTCAATTCAGGTATATTTTCAAGTGATTGAGATAACACCAAATTTAAAACATGTGCGTAGCAAGGAATAAAATAAGCCATTGGACAAGCATCCAGGACTTTTTTTTTAACACCACCTACTTCCCCTGACATAACCGCGGCCCCATCGTAAGTTTGCATAACTAATTTCTCCTTGCAACCGTATACATCAAGTATATTGAAAATGTGTTTTGAGAGCTCATCGGCATTTCGACTCTCACTCACGTCAAAAAACCCAAGAAACCTTTCCTCTACTCCTTCCTCCGATAAGTAACGCAAAACGGCACTAAGTTGCTCCCTATGGCTCATGTCTGGTGTTTCATCAATCATGATGGACACAAATCGCGTTTCACTTATTTCTACTTTAATTTCGCATTTGATCACTGCGGCTATACTTTGTATTAAATCGTTTTGGATGTCATTTGATAGACCCGAAAAAACCGGATTACGTGCACTTGAACACCGTTCCAAATGAGAGTCCATTAACTGGTCATACTTAGATAAGTATAAAAGTGTTTCGACATAATTGCCAGGATTATTAGAATCTGGCTTTTCATTATGACCCCGAAATGCTTGTTCCTGTTTGCCTAAAAGAACTACCGTATCTATAAAACGTTCCATTAGTTTACGGTTTCTATCAACTTTTTTGTTGTGAGCTACAAATTAATTACCTAACGAGGTTTCAATACGATCAGTACCGAATTAGTGCAAAGATAAACAGGTACGAATGTGTTTTTCCGTCTTGACATGTTTATTTGCCGAATTAATTAAATTGTTTATGTCAGCGCAGCCCGTGCGACTCCAAACACTAGGAGAATTAGAAAAAAGGAGGCAAGGAAAACAAAACATTTTATTGAGTTTACAACTACCAGTCAACCAAGTATATTTTTGATATATGGATGCGTTGAAATGCGAAACAAAACCATCCTTGTGCTTATAATCTATTTTCATAGAAGGAGTAGAGCGTCCTATCTCTATAACTTTTTTTTTAAGAAAACTCAACTTACAAAAATAAATTTCTTCTTCCAAAAGCAAATCTACTAAACAACAATTTACTGTTAATAATGCCATTTTCTCCTTTGCTGAATCTAACTGAAAAGAAAACAATTTAAACTTTTCACACTTCTCACACTTTTCACTGTTTTCGATCACTTTAAATAATTATATATTGCACAACAATAATTCCACTCAATATTACTTTAAGTTACACATCGCAGTCTGCTTCACAACTGAATTTTTCAAACAGAACTCACCTCAGCTACGAGTACATACAAAACTCGCCAAATAAGTCGCTGAAAAGCGGGTTATATTTTTGCATAAGGAAGCGTGTATCAAACAGAGAGGAGTCAAACGCGGTGAACGATAAGGGGAAAACAAGCAAAGAAAACCAATTTGTTCTAACCAGCCACATATTTCATAACGCGAAAATTTCCGTGTTACTATGCTTTGTTTTGCTATCGCTTTGCGTATGTGTTTCTTATGGGGTATGGAGAGGAGTATATGTGATGTTGGAGAATAGGCATGCAATGGTGTGAGTATTTGTGTGCGTAGAGCAGAAGAACGATATGAGAGCAGGTGAATGGCAGGTGGTGGGTTGGTAGAATTTGTTGCTTGCACGTGCAGGTGTAGGAAACATACAAATCTTATGTTTATATACACACATTAAGATGCATGTTGCTTGTTGGATTGAAACATTGTTGAAAGGTAGAATTTTAAAAGGTAACCCGGCGTGAATCGAGTTATATGGGCGCCTCGCCACTGTTGCCTATACAGATTGTTGCACTTCAAACTCGCGAGAAAATTACTTTAATTGCCTTTAATTTGGCGGAAAATAAAGAAAATGAAATTACTGGAAAAATTACGGCCGCCACCGCCGAAAATGAAATTTACGGAACTGTCAGAAATAGGTGCGAAGAGCGCGAGTGCAACAGCCAGCAGATATGTATGCTGGTTTTCCCGGTAACTCAGCAAGGAGTGGGTTCCGGTGATGCAATATAATCTTTGGTGAATCGCACCAAAGGAAAACGTAGGTACTCACTGCGGTGGGTTAAATTACCTTTTTTTTTCCACGTTGCGATCCAAGATCTGAAAAATATTTGGAAAAATGGGCGCCTCACAATTTTAAGGAAATTTGTGAAACCGAAATATTCAACCAAAACGAGCGGAACAAAGAAATAAAGGAGGAAAAGTTTTTTTGTAGCTCGTTATAAAAACTCCGTTGGAGTACGGCAAAATTTTATTACGGTACTGAACAGCCCTTTGGGATGAAAAAAGAAGGAAATTCCCAAAATGACACACGATCGCGTTCTCCCGAGGGGTGGAAAATGTTCCGAAATTAATGGGTCGCGTGTCCCGTCGTTAAGCGAGATTTTCGAAACACGATCCTACCGAGGTTATAAATTGTCACAAACACTGCCTAGCTATCACGAACTTAACTAATGATATATAAATATAAACCAAAATACTTAGCTTTTTTTCTCTCAACTCCTTAGTCCTCGTCCTGTAAGTGGGTGGGTCTAATCCCGCCACGACAATCGTCCTATCGCTCCTTGAAACTATCCTGAGCTCCCTTTAATCGATCCTTGTTCCTATTTCCTTCTTCGACTTTACTTTTATTCACTTTTTTTCCACTCAAAATCCCTTCTGGACGTTTCTACAATTTAAACCATCTCGTTGCCTGGTCAACCAAGAAGTGCTTTACCAGCTGGCTTTGTCCATTCGGCCGGCCGGCATCCTCACTCACACATCCATACATACGTGGGGAAGCAGAGCCAACGACAGTTCTAACGCGACCATTCAGCTTTAGCGCTGTAGAGGCCAACTGTTTCGTACTCCCCCACACTCACACATACTTAGACATTTGGCGGTCCATGTCCTCTTCTGCTACACTATGTACTCTCACATCGGTGCGCTGACATGAACCCGCTAATGTTCTCACGCCCTTCAGGCGACCTCTCTCTCAGTGAATTCGCCCATTGCTCTAACTCAGCAATGAACAAACCCTCCGACCGACCCTGGATCTGCCTTTATTCAGCCCATGCCGCTTTCTGACGTTTCGCGACGTAAACAAAAGCAGTCGAGCGAGGAAATAGTTTCACAACCAAAATGCCAACTGCACAATGTTGTTTTGATAAAAATATCCCCTCAGCAGACGAAACAAAACTCACGAATAGTTTCAGGATGCGGAGAATAGAGATCTTTTTCAAGATATTCATCCCTAGGACCAGGTCCAGCGACTATTTGGGATCGCAGAACTAAGGAGTTGGTATGAAAATTTCTATTTCTATTACGAATTTTCCCTATGCTACATCGGTAGAGTCGTGCGCAGATTTTGTGGAAAGGGACATGCAGATCGTGTGCCATTCTTCACAAAAATTTAAGTTATGTTGGGCACGCAGCCGTCATTACATTATTTGTGTCTCGATCGAATTTGTTCTTGTTGACACGTCCTGGGGTGTTCGTCTACAATCCCCGTCTCGGTTCAATGTGTTGTGTTTGTTTGTGTTGTTTTCGCGCCGGTATTGTTTTTTTTGGATGCGCGATTGGTGGTGTTTCACGTCCTGTGTCGCTCGTTTATTGTGAGGGTGTTTCACAGGGTCGCCCGCCCGCACTCCTCTGCTGCTCCTACGGTGCTCCCACGACGGAGTTGGGTCAAAAGGGAGCGTCGTCCCTTCCCTCATCGAACCAAACTCACTACCGTGTCGGTGGTAGATAAATATTCGCTTCTGGGCCTTTGACTTATTCGGACAGTCCGTCCGCGCCCGCGAATTACATTTGTATTTGCAGGGTGGATGTTTCAGGTGCAGGGAAATAAGTCCACGGGAACTAAGTCCACTGAGGGACTTAGTTCCCATTAAGTGGGAAATAAAACCACTTTCGCGAAGTGGACTTAGTTTCCATGTAAGGTGGGAAATAAATTCCCAAAACTCTGAGTGGTTTTAGTTCCCCTTTAATGTGAAGTAAATTCTCACTGTCGACTAAGAACAAAATAAAATTAAAGAGTCAAGTAGGTACTTTGCAATTTTTATTAGCAAAATAGAAATTAACTTCTAACTGAGACAGAGTAATATAGGTACCGTGACCTCGCACCTACTCCAAATCAAACAGTGACCCCAAGCAGGGGGGTTGCATGGGGGCAGCATGCCCCCCATATGTATTGCACTGTTTATGAGATTAGTTACGAAATCGCAAGTAGATTCCATAAATAGTGTAATGCATATGGGGGGCATGCTGCCCCCCTGCAACCCCCCTGCTTGGGGTCACTGCTTGATTTGGAATAGATGCGAGGAGCGGTTTTGAAACTTTGGCTTTATGTCACCATGATAAGCTTAAGATTTTGCTTAAAGAGTGTGATAACTAACTGCACTTTACAGTTTTTTGTTTAATTCTAAATGTTGGATGTTAGTTCCCTCTTCTTATATTTGAATGTGGACTAAGTTCCCATAAAAAAATGGACTTAATTCCCACTTAACATGGGAACTAAGTCCACTTCGCGAAAGTGGTTTTATTTCCCACTAAGTGGGAACTAAGTCCCTCAGTGGACTTAGTTCCCATGGACTTATTTCCCTGCACCGATGTTTCAGTGGGTTGTATTGGTTCCACCCTGCCGTTGCAGACACTTCGTCTGGTTGCGGAGTGCTTTTCACTTGCATCCCGCCTTTACAGACCGTCCGTCTATAGTCATCGTCACAGAGCGTCCGTCTGCTTTGGATCCACAGACCGCCCGTCTGTATTGGGTTTCACAGACCGTCCGTCTGTATTAGTTTTGGCCCTGGGCCTCCTGCCCTTCCAGTCACCTGTGGTGGTTGCTCCCCACGGCTCCAGAGACGTGGACCAATGGCTGATGGGACCATGGTTGCCCCTCCACTTTTTTAGACCATGGAAACGCAGACCGATAGAAGAGGGAAATTTCAAGGAGGGTCAAGGGAAAAGAGAATGGCTCTTGTTGCGGGCAATTTGACCGCAACAAGATGACGTTGCGATTGCCGTCTCAGGGAAGCACCTAAACACCCTGAAAGAACTTCTCCAAAACGCTCTCAACAAACTAACGACATGGGCAGATCGTTGTGGCTTAGGTGTCAACCCCCACAAAACTGAGCTTGTTCTATTCGCTAGGAAATATAAAATTTCACACATTGACCCTCCCTCAATCAAGGGCACAAGCTTAGTCTTTTCTGATGAAGCTAAATACTTGGGTCTCATTCTGAATAAAAAGCTTTGCTGGAAACCTTACATACAAGAAAGATTTCGGAAAGTTTCGGTAGCCATCTTCTCTTGCAAAAAAGCCATCGGTAATAAATGGCGTCTTCAACCCCGCATTACCAACTGCCTATTCATCTCGGTAGTAAGACCGATACTTATGTACGGGGTAGTTGTTTGGTAGACTACCTTCGGCCAAGCGATAAATCGCGATAATCTTAGCAAAGTTCAATGACCACCATGTCTCTCTATGAGTTGTGCACTGCGCTCTACTCCATCTGCTGCAATGGAAATTCTGTTTCACCTGACACCCCTTGCCATCTTTAGTAAGTAAGCGGCTGCTGGTGCGGCTGTCCACCTTAAAACAACGTTCCAGTGGTCCGAGAATGAAATCGGCCACTCTTCTATTCCAAACAATTTTAGAATCCTCCCTAGTAACATAGACTGCACCACCCCTCAGCTCCGTATTGACAAAAACTTCAAAGTCAACATCCCCCAGACAATTCTGGGTTGAAGGCTCTCCTGTCGAAGATAAATCTATATAATCTAATCTAATCTACACCGATGGATCCAAAACCGAAGAGGGGAATGGTGGAGGTGTGTTCTCTGACAGGTTGAACCTAAGCCTCTCTTTTCGTCTCCCTAATCACTGCAGTGTGTTCCATGTGGAAATCATGGCGATTTAGGACTGCCGATCATCTCTCGCGTAGAGCAGTTCAACATTCACCTATGCTGGGTGCTTGAAACCAGACCTGTTAACTTTTAAGTACCTACCATTGCATCAAGATTGCATTGCAGATGCGTATCAAAAAAATTATGCTACCGCATCGAAAGCGAAGCTAGTTGTGATGACGACATTAATCATCGCATAAGCGTAAGGTGGATGAACTGGTGGGAAAACTCAGCTAGCTCTAGGCTCTACACCGAAGTTGTGCTGCCTTCGCTAACATATGGTTCACGGTGTTGGACAGCGTACAAAAAGTATGAGAACAAATTAACGGCAGCTGAGATGAAGACAGCAGGAGTAACAAAGATTGATCGAATAAGAAGTTCCAAGATCCGAGGAAGCCTTCACTTCAAAGAACCGGTTTCGAAGAAAATGGAACGCGACCGGCTCAGTTGGTACTGACATATTTAAAGAAGAAGAGTCTACAAACCCTGTCAAAAAGGCAATATCAATCGGTGGGGTGACATAATGGCCACTGGCATAATGGCAATGGATGTTGTGTCTTGCTTACAAACAGACATAATGTCCAATCCCAACATAATGTCCATGAACTGGTGTACTGTTTTCTGTTGAATTATTTCTTACCTTATGAGCTTTGAAACACGCGGCGAAGCGGCGCCCTGAGCACCTGCGGTCTATGATTCGAAGTGTTGTCTAGAGTTTTAAAGCCTTTTTCACGCAAAATGGCCCACTCAGGTACTGCCATCAGTGCTGCTTCCTACTAAATACGTATTTTGTGTTGCGTTCTTAGTGGAGCCCAAGCGGGGTGGTTGTTTACACAGAGCGCTGTTTATGGGATCTTAATGTGATACTCTACAACATTCACACGTTTCCGTGGACATTATGTCAATTCCAAACAGACACAATGTCCATGGAAAAAGACATAATGTCCACGGACATTAAGTTCGGCTTTGGCTTCGGCCAACAAGTTAACCTTCGGTGGAACTCTAATACTCATACCTCGAAGAGGCCTCTTTTGTCAAGAAGGCAGTGTCGTTCGGATATTAATATCACTCTTTCTGCTCCATATTTATGAGTTTTTTTCTGCCTTATTGTTTTCTATGTACCCCGGCACGCTTTAAACGTCCTCACTTAAATGTGCCACGTCTTTCTTCTTATTATAGATAGCAACATCGGTGTCTAAGATGAATATTGACGGACATTGCTTGTTTAAAACACAAACTACCGGCTATATCAGGAGCAGGTATAGGTTCAGGCGAGTAGCAGGGCGCTTTCCCTATATACTCGGGCAATGAGTTTCACAAAGTACCGTCCTGTGAAAAGATGTTAAACACAACTATCCACTTTGTTAAGAGGATTGAAGAAGATCTTGCTGTTTTCAGGATAATAAAAGGTCTTTCATAAGCGACTTGACAACTTCGAACTTTCTGTGTGAATGCACCCGATTACCGAACTATCAATGTCAAAATATTCAGTAAATCAACATTTTCATCATTGTGAAATACACGAAGGAACAACATTTACACATAATTAAAATTTACTACAGAAATTGCGAGTCGGTGGTCGCAACTTTAAGAGCGTTAACGCCAATTTTCGGCCGTAATTCTCGTCGCAGTAGAGAAGCAATTCATATTCTAGTGAACAAATTTGAGTCAAAATATTTGCTGCTTGATGTTGTCGTGCCAGCGAGACTACCGAAGTGTGGAGAATATTGCTGCCGTAGAGGCGTCCGTCGCAAACCAGCCAAATCGGTCAATTTCACGGCGTTCTCAAGAATTGGGCCTCTCCCAGCCCACATTATAGCGAATTTTGCGTAAGGATCTTGGCCTACATCCTTACAAGATCAAGCTAACTCAAGAACTAAAGCCACTTGATCATATGAAGCGACGTACGCTCTCGAATTGGGCTCTGGACATGATGGAAGAAAATAAAGAATTCCATCGCAAAACCATCTTCAGCGACGAAGCGCATTTTTGTTTAAACGGCTTCGTCACAATGTAAAATATGTGTTACTGGACAGGTGAGAACTCTCAAGTGCTTCATGAAACAGCAGTTCATCCGTAAAACCTGTGGCGTAGCATGGCTTGGGGCCGCCCGGGGCAGACCCAATTTATGCCGCCCCTAGTAATATTTTCACAGACTAAAAAAAAACCTCTGTCTACGGTTTCAACCAGTTACACCTACATATATGTATGTCAATAAACTTGGTAAAATTTTGCTACACAATTTTGTCAACTGTTGTTTGTACTACTTTCTAGCAAGTGAAGCAAAAATGAAGCCGCAAATTTAAAGTTTTCCCATATTGGTTACTTTCCGATTCCCCAATCTCTAATCGGTTAAAAATTACTTACCTCAGGATATCAAATAAACAACGGTAATTCCCATTAAACTATAATTACCATAATTAAGATTCTGCAGAAAAACAGGACTCGATTATTTTTTGTAATTTATTTTCCATTTATTTATTTTTTTCTTTAGCTTTTGAAATGTTTTAATTTAATTACATTAAATTATATAGCATTAAATTAATTTTCTAAATTAATTCCATTCAATTATTTTAGCTAAATAATTAATTAAATTCATTATTAATTAATTAAATAATTTCATAACTAACATCTGTTTAAACAAATTATTTTTAAATGAAAGGATGGAAGCATTTAATTTAGTTTTCAGTCAAAGGGAAACAAGTTATATAGGCAGGTACATATGTGATTCTTTTTTTTTATTTACAAGAAACTTTTTTATTTATTTACAGAAAACTTCTTTAAAATGTTATTTTCCTACTTTTCGTCAAGGCAAAATCTCTTATTATACTTTCAGTATCGATGGTCTCTGTTATTTCCTGCTCTATAGCTATGATACCCAGATTAGATAGCCTTAGAGTGCTCATTGTGGACCCTTATTAATTTTTATTAAGCTATAATTTTGAGGCATTAATTGTTTCAATTGTGAGAAAAAGACGAAACATTATTGTTATGCTAGGCAGACTAACTTCCAATCTAAACTGTAATATATATGTTAATAGTTCGAGTAGACTTTTATTGACGAGTTCATTTGTTTTGCCTGTAGAAGATATAATTGCTTTTAACCGTACGCGTTCGAGCTCAAATTCATCCTTATCAATGTCATCCTCCTGAGGTGCAAAATCTGAATTGCTTTTACAGTTTTTATACCCTATTCTGAGGGTATATGTATTAATTTTGACGCATAGTTTGTAACATACCTTAATATTGCCCGTAGATCCCTAAAAGTTACTATATTTATGATCAGCATCGATAGTAATGTCGATCTAGCCATGTCCATCCGTCGGCAAAAATTAGGCCTTTAAACTGGGCCTAGAGAGCTGAAGTTTTAACCATATACTCTCTAGGGTCCCGAAATAATCAAGTTTACGAATTTTTGAAATCCGCCCACAGACACGCCTACAAACTCAAAAAAAAACAAAACTTTGGAAAAAATCGAATTTTGAGCTAGAAAGTTGAAATTTTTTATATATGATCTATTTTTATTTTTTTTTTTCATGTGTAAATATTTTCAAAATCCGCCTGTGCCCACAATTTAAATTTTTTTTTTTTTTGAAAATCCAAAGTTTGAGCTAGGGAGCTGAAATTTATAATATATACTCTCTAGGGGGCCCTTTATGCTCATGTGTAAATATTTTCAAAATCCGCCTACTGACACGCCCACAATTTACAAAAAAAAAACTTTTTTTGAAAATCCAAAGTTTGAGCTAGAGAGCTGAAATTTATAATATATACTCTCTAGGGGTCCTCTGTGCTCATGTGTTAATTTTTTTTAAATCCGCTTACTGGCACGCCCACAATTAAATAAAATAATTTTATTGAAAAACCAAAGTTTGAGCTAGGGAACGTTTTTTTTACAAAAGCTTCGTTTTTGTTTGATAAAATCTTCTAAAAGTTATATAACAGAATATGTACAGCGTTCTTAACAATTCAACCATACTTAGTCTTTTGTCACGCCCACTTATGAGGGATAGGAATAAGAATAGGGTATCCAACAGTTCGCCCAAGCGGACTGTAGCCCGCCCCTATGTTTATCTAAGAGTTTGGCTTGGGTGAGAAAGTCGAACTTTGTCGCCAAATTTCGTAGCTGTTAAAATCGTTGCTGTATGTCAGCACTGACCCTGTCTAAGGATAAAAAATAATTTTCGTCGCAGTTCATTTTCATAGGATAAAGCATATTTTTGGCGACGAAAATATGACGCATCCATACCAAAAATATATATTTTTTTTATTTTCCTGGGACGTTCCATTAAAATTCCAAGTTTTTGTCATACATTTTTAGCATAAGTAAAAGCACTGTCTACCAATTCATCTCGTTTTTCTGTAAGGAAGATTTGTAATGCATTTATTTTTTGAGCATATTGATGAAGATTGAGTCCTTCTGTTTGCAAGTATATTTTGGGCATCATTAACTTCGTGCAGTACTGGTTTCCAAAAGCCCAAAAAAGACAGAAATGAAAACGATTGTAATGCTATTCGCAATGCTCCTGCATCCGTCCGTGTGTTAAGGCTTTCGTCTGCCTCCATCAGTTTTTCCAAGGTATTAAAAATGCCCTCATAATGGTTCCAGGTATTCTCGACTGTTTATGGTTTATGTATTTCATTCTGTGCTGCACTCCTGTATATTTTCCAGCCATGACAGCAGCATTGTCATATGCTTGACCTCTGCAATCCTTACGTAAACTCATGTCAGAAATGCCTTCAGCTGTTTTGTTCTTTGTTTCGATAAAATCAATAAAAGATTCCACTTCTACTACTTTCTGATTTTCAATTTTAAGATAACGCAATACTTCACTGGTTTGATCTTTGTGTGATACATCTAATAAAAAGCACGTTGTGTTATTCAGCACAATTCAGATTTATTTAGTTAAAGATAAAATTATAAAAGAAGAATGACAGCAAAACTAAACTAATACAATTATTTGCTAGGTGGCGGTGCAAGCTAAATAATGGTAGCAGGGATGGCGTAAGAATATATAAATAATATTTTGATATAATTTCAACGCCCCCACTATAGCAAAATGTTACAATTCGGAGATTCCCAACATCTCTATGAAATAGTAATGCTTGACACGACTTAAACTCTTTGTCAACAAATCAGCAGGCATATCAGCTGTCCCCAAATATTCAATTTTGATTATTTTATTTGACACTGCTTCTCTAATAAAATGATGCCGAACATCTATGTGTTTCGACCGTTTATGTAACACAGGATTTGCAGACAGCTTTTGTGCACTCTGATTGTCATTGTATAATTTAACAGTGTATATGCATCCTGTAATCTCCCTATTTAAATTTCTTAAATATATAGCTTCCTTACAGGCTTCAGAAATAGCCATATATTCGGCCTCGGTACTAGACAGAGCTACTGTTTTTTGTTTTTTACTTTCCCATGAGATAGCAGAACCGGCCATTTTAAAACAAAATCCAGTATATGATTTTCTATCTCTGGCATTACTTACCCAATCGGCATCAACAAAACCCTCCAGTTCTGCATTCCCATTCACATATTTCAACCTATAATTTTTTGTAGCTTTTAAATATCTTAAAATTCTTTTAGCACATTTCCAATGATCATTAGTATAACAATTATTGAATTGACTTAAAAAACTAACAGAGAATGCAATATCCGGTCTTGTTAAGACTGCTAGATACATCAGGCTGCCAATGAGTTGTTGGTATGGAAGTTGAGATTCACAAACATCTCCTTTAACAAAATCAGCTTTAACCTCCATAGGAGTTTCAGCGTTATTACACTCTGACATATTAAATTTATCTAACAACTCATTGACATACTGTTCTTAGTACAGAGTAACAACACCTCGTTCTTTATCAATATTAACTTTCATACCAAGGCATTGCTTTACCTGACCTAAATCTTTAATCTTAAATTTGGAACTTAAAATACTTTTTAAATTCTAAGCCTAATTCTGTCAAACAATCATCTACCCTTCTGTACCATGCTCTGGAAGATTGTTTTAGCCCATATACTGCCTTTTTTAATTTTAAAACTTTAGAATTGTTACAAGCATCAAATTCAAGACCTTCAGGCTTGGACATAAAAACATCTTCTTCAAGAAAACCGTTCAAAAAAGCAGTTGTGACATCTAAATGAGTCACATCTAAATTAATTTTAACTGGCAATGCAAATAAAAGTCTTAAGGTAGAATGCCTTACCACCGGCGAAAAAGTTTCATCATAATCGATACCTGGTTTCTGCGTAAAGCCCTTGGCTACTAATCTTGCGCGGTAGCGTATGTTGTTTTTATCGTCATATTTCTTCTTGAAAACCCATTTGCTCTGAACTATAGTTGCATTTTCTGGAGCGTCCACAAGCTCCCACGCCTCATTTTCCTCAAATGATTTCAGCTCTTCCTTCATTGCACGATTCCAGTTTTCTTTTTCAGCCCCATTCATTGCTTCACTTAATATAATCAAACCCATAGTCACAGTGGTGTTGGTGACACACAAGTTTGATGTACCGTATCGGTTGGGTTTTTGTATCTGCCTAACGGGCCTTGATGACTTCTTTGTTGGTTCAGGAACTATTGGCGAATCATCTGAAACATCAACATCAACACTGTCTGGAGATTCATAATCGCTGGAACTTCCCAATGACATATTTTCATCATTCACATCATCCATACTCTCTTCGTTCATGCAGTCGTTCACACACTGGTCGATGCCCACTTGCTCAACCATATCCATGCTCTTTTTTTCCCCCACTGAATCCAAAGTCTCCTTCTCCTCCTTGTTTTTATCGATGACGACATTTATCTCTGTACAGCTAGGCTTTTCCATCTTTAGGTTTTCGATCACGATAATATCTCTACTCGTTGTGACTGTATTGTTGTCCGTATTATAAACTCTGTATCCTTTCACGTTTTCTGAGTAACCAACTAGTATCTGTCTTTTAGATTTTTTGTCCCATTTTAATCTTTTTTCGTTAGGTACGTGCACCATTACCGAACTACCGAATATCCGAAAATTACTAACGTCCGGCTTACGCCCTGTCCACAGTTCATATGGAGTTTTAACTCCTAGCCCAGATGCAACGGATCTGTTCCTTAAGTAGACCGACGTGTTTACGGCTTCTGCCCAAAATCTCTTTTCTAGATTTGCATCAAATAACAAACACCTTGCTTTTTCAACTATGGTACGATTAAGTCTTTCACACAGGCCGTTTTGTTCTGGCGTATAAGGATTGGTTTTCTGGTGCCATATTCCGACCTTCTTCAGAAATCCTTCATTTCGTTGCCACAAAATTCGCCGCCATTATCCGTCCTTAAACACTTAATTAGTTTTCCTTTTTGATTTTCAACCATTTACATAAATTGCTGGAAACAAGAAAAGACTTCACTTTTCGTCTTCAAAAAATAAACAAATGACATTCGACTAAAGTCATCTACGAAAAGAAGAAAATATCTTGACCCATTGATCGATTTAGCCTCCATGGGCCCGCAAACATCTGCATGTACAACTTGTAGGAGGTCGATGCTTCTTTTACCAATGCGTGAAAAAGGTAATCGCGATTGCTTTCCCTCGCAGCATACTGTACAAGTCGCTTTTCCAATGTCAACATTATCTGTATATGACAAACCTTCCACCGTACCATTCCTCATCTTTTTCATGTCATGACTGTTGATGTGTCCCAACCTTCTGTGCCATACATCGCCAGAGACAACTGACCCAGTCAGTAAACAATTATTTTTGGTAATATTTAATCGGTAAACACCATCAAGTAAAACAGCTGAGGCCACTAATTCATTCTGCCGATTATATATGTAACAACCATTTTTCTTAAATTAAACTTTGTTTCCATTATACAAGGTGGCGCAAAAGTTGTCAGGTGGCGCAAAAGTTGTCACCCGATGTTCTTTCGCTGTAATTTTTTTTATGAATGAAAAACTTTGGTTCTGCTTTTGGATTATGTTAATTGGTGTCTTAAGTTTTTTCTGTATCAGTTAACTTCACAAATATCAAAGTAGAATTTACATTTGCCGCCATTTGCTAAAATTATGCTTCTTCCGATAGGAAGATGACTTTTGCGCCACCTTGTATATCAGTTGGCTAACAGACAACAAATTTGTGGTTAATTCTGGCACACATAGCACATCTTTTACGGTGATATCATAGGAGCATCCATTGATTGCTGTTTCAATTTGTACATCACCTGCACATGCAACTGGTATCTTGCACTTGTTTGCGACTACGATCTCTTTTGTAGTCTGCTGATAAGAAACATTGCTGACCCAGTTCTCGTTGGCCGTCATGTGTACGCTTGCGCCTGAATCGATATACCAGTCATTTTTATTGAAAGTCCCGTTTATGAAGACTGCACTGAAGGCATTTGACTGTTTTCCTTTTTCCTGGTGTACGGTGCTGCGGCATTGGTTTTTGTAATGACCGGGTTGCTTGCATTTGTAGCATTTAATATTCTTTGCATTTCTATTAACCGATTCATAATTACTTGGATCTCTGATGCTACTTCTGCGCTTGGTGTTTCGCTGCCAATGTTTAGTGGCAAACGCGCTATTTGTACCAACACTGCTGGCTTCTGGTTCCATATCTAATAATTTTGTCTTAATTGTGTCCGCGGTTATGTTGATTCCAGAGTGCTCGATTGCCATCATCATCGGCTCAAATTTCTCGGGCAAACCGGCTAGCAATAATGAGCCAGTCCATTCATCGCTGATGTTGAAACCCGTGCCAGTCAGCTTTTGTCCAGTTTCTACTATTTGTGTCACGTAATTTATCATCGAATCGCAATTTTCAAGCCGAATTGAAATCAAGTTGCGAAGCAATGATATTTTTCTTGAAAAACCGGAGTCATCGAACAATGTTGATAATTTATTCCATAATTCCTGTGAAGTTTTTAATGTTTTAATATGTACAATGTTGTACATATAAGGATGGATCAATTGTTAAAACTAATTTGGCCTTAGCTTTTGCGTCCTCTGCAGGTTCTACATCCTTTGCTGGACTTGGTTTGATACAATAAAGCATTCCCTCCAGAATGAGAAAGTTCTCTGCAGCAAAAGCCCACTCGCTGTAATTTTCTCGCCCTTTCAACTTGGGAACGTTTATAGCGTAATTTGCAGACATCTTGTGCAACACAACACAGTAGTTTAATTTTATTTCTTCTTTAAAAAAACACTTTATCTGGTTATTTTCTGCCTGGGCCCATAACCTAATGAAAAGCACGTTGTGTTATTCAGCACAATTCAGATTTATTTAGTTAAAGATAAAATTATAAAAGAAGAATGACAGCAAAACTAAACTAATACAATTATTTGCTAGGTGGCGGTGCAAGCTAAATAATGGTAGCAGGGATGTTGTAAGAATATATAAATAATATTTTGATATAATTTCAACAACATCTGGGGTGCTATCGAATATAATGGAATAATATTTGGCCTTATTAACTTGACAGAAAACTGGAAACGTTATCTCCTAAAATATGAATGATGTCGTTTTGAATTTGTGGTAACATATAAGTGATCCACACATTTTTATTTGTAAAATGTGTTCTCGAAGCACAGGATCTTAATAATATGCGAGTAGGTGCACCAGTTCTAAAAATTTGCCCCTATTTGTACTGGTAGTTTCTTCTCTGTAGCCACGAAAAGCCAAATTCTCTTTAGCGAGGAATTTAATAATATCGACCATTCTAATAAGAATTTCCTGTCATTTTTTTGTTTCTTTGCCTACGATATTTTACTGTCTTTTATCAATTGATTCATGCCTGGCTACTGTGGGATTTAGTTTTTGCTAGTTATTAAAAACATCATATGAGCTAAACTGTGATGCGTTGTTTTTGTCCGGAATTTCAAACAAAGGACAACAAAAGCAAATTGATGACGATCTAGAAGGAGAATAAGCCATCCAAGAACGTAATACTTTTTCGCCGTTAGTCAACGTGCGATACAACCATTCTTTTTGCACTACTTCTGGATCGCGTTGTACAAGTAGCAATCTCATATTTGCATCTAGATTATTAGGCCACTTTCCCATATCATCTAAATTTTTAGCTGATTCCAATGCTTTATCGGTCTCATTGTCAATGTGTTCAATGTCAGAATCAGGGAGAGAGCCGGAGTCGGAACCATAACTATTGACAACTATATTTGAACATGTCGTTACAGATTGAGAATTTGTAGGAATCTGTTCAGGTACAGCAGCATTTGTATTTCCAATAGAAGGGCAAGGACGTGAAGCTGAAGGCGACATATTTGAAGTATTAACTTCAGGTAACAGATAATCTTTCTTGAGTTCTTGTACTACTTTAGAATCTGAATTGTCAACAGTCAGAATATCTGTTGGAGATTTTACATTTGATGAAGAGGCTAAAGTTTCAGAAATAGGAAGTTGCATATATTTAAAGATAGACTCTCGGGTTTTCTTGATGCTTTCTTCGCGGGCTCTTTTTTATAAACCTGCCGCCGTAAAACGTCACTGTTTGGTGCGGTTTTCATGCCGGTGGCGTCGTTGGGCCGTTTTTTTTCGTCGATGAATATGACCGCCACATTACGGTAAATGCTATTCGCTACAGAAACATGTTGGAACGTTATTTCTTTGAGCAATTTCATGAATTGGACCTCAGTGATATGTGGTTTCAACAAGACGGTGCCACAAGTCACACAGCGGGTGCAACAATCGAGTTATTGAAGTCTCAGTTCGATGAACGTGTTATCTCGAGAAACGGTCCCGTCTATTATCCGCCGAGATCGTGTGATTTAACGCCTCTAGACTTTTTTATGGGGCTACAGTAAATCATTGGTCTATGCCAACAAACCGGCGACGTTAGACGAGCTCAGAGCCAGCCAGTCAGAGTCATCGACCGTATCACCCGCTGCATACGTTCCCTTGGTGGACATATGAACGAAGTCGAATGCCATTCATTAATGTTTTGATAGTAATTCAAGCCAATATTTTTTTTTTGTTTAAATATCTCAAGTAGTTTCATTTTATTTAAAAAACGAAGTTGTCAAGTCCTCAATGAAAGACCCTTCATTTATGCTTACCTTCGGTGCCTTTTAGAGTAGTGCGAACTTGCTGCCCCCTTTTCAATCTGAACGATTTTTTTGTGTGAATCTGTAAATAATAATTCTTAAATATTCTATGAAGTTCAATTGTGACACTGAGCCCTGCGATGACTGTTAAGTGCATTATATAATTACATAACATTGATTTTAAATTCTATATCGTAGATTTTTTTTTTTTTTTTTTTTTTGAAAAGGAAATCCAAATCCCAGAGCACTCAGACTCGGTAACGGTCCATTGTACTACCAGGCAGAAATCCTTCTTTTGGTGTAGAGGCATGTGATTGGGTGGCGTATGTTGTTGTTCCTCATGGGGATTGAACCTGCACCGCACAGGTCACAAGCCAACACACTAACCTCTACACCGTCGCCACCCTGGTCGTAGAAACGAAATCAATCCGTAGTTACTCAATGAAAAAACAAGCTGTATGCGTAGTTTTGATCTGACAAACTCACAAAAACATGCTTAATGAAGCCATGATTATGATGTTGTGAAACGAAACTGCTCTGCCATCTTAGGCAATCGCTATGAAGCAGTTTTGGATGATATTATAAGATGCTATGTTACAATTATCTGCTCAGTGGCTAGTGCATTGGACTACTAAGTAAGGGGTTAGAGGTTCGAGTCCCATCCAGGAGTCTTTAAAGGTGTTTAACTGCTCCACCTCCTGCGATTGTCTGACAAACATCCAAGATTATGTATAAATTGTCATTAGAAGCTTCTTAAATGTTCTGTTTGACATCGGCATTAACTTGTTAGTACTTTTTATTCGTCTCAAATATATTACTCTACACATATGAATGTCTGGAAAAACTAGGTTTTATATTAAAATCTGTAGAAGGTATTATGACAGCTTTTCGTAGAGCTTCGATGGTGTAACCAAAACCTATTTAAAATCGTTCCTTTATTGCCCGTTGATTTGATTGAAACTAAAACAAATTGATTCTTGTATAACAGCATCGTCCATTATTTTCGCTCCAATTAAGTGACCCAATAACCACAAAAACCATTATTCTGCTCCTATTTTTTATATTCAAAAGCCACATTCCGACTAAACTCACACTCAGTGTTGGAAAATCACTTCACACTCCCACATATCGTATCGATTGAAAGAGCCTATTAAAATCTCTCTTAACAGACAAACAGCCATTGAAATTTTAGCAAAAAACGGAAAATTTGTATTTCATTTTCGATTTCAAGCTCAAACCCAATAAAAAAAATAAAAATATAAATAAACTTTGAATCCTTTATTATGTTGAAATTGCAAAAGTCATTTTTTCTTTGCCTTTCGATGTGTACAAAGTGCATAACAATCCGCAGGAGTACCCATCCTGTGCATTCTCCACCACATCTGCTGTGCAGGCATGCAAAATTCTTTGTTGGCAGACTTTTTTTATTTTCAATAAACACCAATCTACCGCTCTCCCTCGTGTGTTGCACGTAATATTATAAAGTTAAATCGATGTCACTTCTTTCATGACAACACGAACGAAGAGAAAGGTGCAAACAAAAAATTCGCTAACACCCATTCCAACATTTAGCTCTGAAGGACCCTGAAATTCACACATGAACAGGGATGTTGGGTAAACCTGAACTCGACTCATTTTGTTGCTTTGTTGCTGTTCCATATTCCGTCATTGTCGATATATCCTTCTTTCAGACACTCACAACTTCTCATACCAAACAGCAAGAAACCAACCATCCCACCCTGCAAGGACGCTATTGTATTTTATTTTTCACCCCAACCTATCTCAGCCTCTTCTGTATTCCCATTTGTGACGCTACACTTGGGTTGAATTCAAAAATTTAAAGATGTTTCAGGCCTCTGATGAATCCATCCAGAGACACGGGCGTATAAATACATATAAGCTTTAGATAGGCCGAAGTTTTCGTCGTTTGCCAAGGTCTAATCCCTTGCACAAACACTGTTGGGATACAAATAAACATAACGAAAGGCCGAAGAAGAAGAAGAAGAAAACACGACATAATAAGTGACGTTAAAAATTAAGAAGAAATGAGACACAAAAATACTCTGCAACAACCTTGGAATCCACAACGTGAAAGCTTGGTAAGCCATACCTAAAGGTACAGCCTCTGTTAGTCCTCGTTAATCCTTTGTTATACAACGACATTGCTGTTTGCAAATTTAAATTTACTTTGAAATGTATAGGAACTGGCCTAAACCAGCTGGGAAAATATGGATTATTTTTTCATCAGCCTTATATTGTGCTACAGCAGGGACCACAATAAGTCCCTGTAACATGTAGGATGCGGACTGAAATAATTTGACAACATTCCTAACCCAACATGACCCAAATACAAGCCAGGTTGGAATTAAATTTGGAAGACTATCCGCATACAGTGGTGGAATGACATTAAGACCATTTAAACCACGCGTTTTCCTAACCGCATGAATTCAATTAGATAAGGCTGAACAGTTGAATGCTTAGCTGGGGCAGCGATATAAATTTCTAATTAGTAGAGTTGTACAAATTAGCGTGCGGATTAATTAATTTCTTCTTGAAAGAGCTACGTTCGTTCATAGCCAATGTACATGACTGGAATTTATGTTTGCATTAGCTGAATGAATATTCAAGGAGTTTAAGTGGAGCAACACAAGGTTGTGAAAAGTAATAAGTGATTGACACTGGGGAGCAGGAGTACTTTTGAATTAGTGTAAGTTGAAGTAGTGATGCTGTCAAGAATATTTTTTTAATGACTATCGAGAGTTTGGGACTGTTTCAGACATCCTGTAATTTTAGTGTTTTTTTTTTTTTTTCGTATAGAGTTTCTAATATTACTCCCAAGCCATAGTAATATTAACATTACCTATCCTGGTTAAAAGCACGAGACTTGGAACCAGAACTAGGCTCAGACGAATAATAGGGGTAGGTGGAAAATCGTACTTGCGACTCTTTCTCACTTAAGATAAGAAAACAAAAACCACCTCACTTCGAAACCTTCATACTACAACTAGGTTATTCCTATCCAGTAGTTTTATTTAAACTGTTAAATACGCGTTTGGCAGGCAGCTTCCCAGTGGAGGCACCTGCTAATACCGCCATAAGCACGCGGTTACATCTTATTGCGCTAATTCAAATGGTTTTATCCTTTGTAATCGGCGCACTAGGTTAGTATCGTCTCGAATTTGTAGCATGGTGATATTGCAATGACCGTGAAGGCGTGTCTGTTGTTTGCAGGCAAAATGTTTTATTTCATCTTCGACGGTAGCCATAGTTAGGTCTCTGTGGATATCAGTGTAACTGATAAACCATGGTGCATTTACTATTTTTCTTAGCACTTTGTTTTGAAAAGTTTGTAAAATTTTGATATTACTGGATTTGGTACAACCCCAAAGTTGTATACCGTATGTCCAAACCGGTTTTAGTACTTGCTTGTATAAAAGCAGCTTGTTCTGCACGCTGAGTTGGGAAAATCTACCAAGCAGCCAGTGCATTTGTTTACATCGAATGGAGAGCTCTTCGCGTTTCTTCTTGACGTGCGGATTCCATTTTAATTTCGCATCGACTGTCATTCCTAAATACGAGGGCGGGTCAATAAGTCCGTGACTTTTGGAATAAAACACAGATTTTTTGATAAAAAAAAAATAAAAATATTTTTAACGTAGTCTCCCTTGAGCTCTATACACTTTGTCCAACGCTTCTCCAATTTTTTTATCCCTTTCAAAAAAAATGATTTGTCAAGGTCCTCAAAATAGGCCTTTGTTTGCGAGATGACTTCATCATTGGAGTCAAATCTTTTTCCACCAAGCCATTTCTTCAGGTTTGGGAACAAGAAGTAGTCGCTCGGAGCCAAATCTGGAGAATAGGGTGGATGAGGGAGCAATTCATAGCCCAATTCATGGATTTTTGCCATGGCGACTGCACATGTGGGCACCCTTGCATTGTCTTGGTGGAAAAGAACTTTTTTCTTGGCCAAATGAGGTCGGTTTTTTTTCAAATCGTCATTGAATCGGTAAAATAAGTTGGCATAATATTCCCCATTGATTGTTCTTCCCTTTTGAAGGTAGTCAATGTGGATTATCCCGCGTGCATCCCAAAAAACAGTCGCCATAACTTTATTGGCTGACAAACCCACCTTGGCCTTCTTTGGCGCCGATTCACCCTTAGAAACCCACTGTTTTGACTGTTGTTTGGTCTCTGGTGTGTTGTGATGGATCCATGTTTCGTCCATGGTTACAAAACGGTGCAAAAACTCCTCCATATTGCGATTAAACAACGCCAAACCTTCCTGTGAAGTTGTTACACGATTGCGTTTGTGGTCGACTGTGAGCAAACGCGGCACCCATCTTGCGGAAAGCTTTCTCATGCCCAAGTGATCATTCAAAATTGAAACCACTGAGCCATGCGAGATCCCTACGGCTTCCACAATCTCTCGCACTTTCAATCTTCGGGTCGGTGTAGAGACCTCAACTGGGCGTCCAGGACGTTCGGCATCTTCAGCGCTTGTACGGCCACAACGAAATTCAGTAAACCACTTTTTTACCATTGAAATCGATGGTGCAGAGTCCCCATAGTATTTTTCAAGCTTAGCCTTGGTCTCGGTAATGGTTTTTTTTCGCAAGAAATAATGCTTAATAAGCACACGAAATTCACTTTTTTCCATTTTATCCTCAAATTAGTGAGTAGTCTGATAAAAATAGCTGTCAAACACAAACTAACTGACGCAGCAAGTTTAAATTTTGACAGGAGTCAACTGACAGATGCCTGTTGACAGGAGCAGTGTTGCTGTTTCAGTAAAGAGGTCAGAAATTCAAAAAGTCACGGACTTATTGACCCGCCCTCGTATTTTGCCTCATTTGCGTATGGAATTCGTACCGAATCAATGAAAATGGCTAAGTTGTCTACATTTGTATAAGTAAAATTCACGTGCGTTGATTTGGCCTCGTTGAGAGCAATACGCCAAGTCGTTGTCCAATCACAAATTTTGTTAATAGAACGTTGGAGTTTATTAGTTGTTGATTCAACGGTATTACTGACCGCTAATATAGCTGTATCGTCTGCAAATGTGGCTACTGTTGTGCCTTCTTCTTGAGGAATATCACTAGTGTATATTAGAAATAGGATCGGTCCAAAAACGCTTCCTTGGGGAACTCCTGCCGCGATTTCTTTAAATTCAGAGTAATCATTTCCGTGTTTTACACGAAAGAGTCTGTCTGATAAGTAACAACTAAGCATATCAGATAACTGTTTCGGAAAAGCTTGTCTTAGCTTATGTTTCAAGCCCTTACGCCATACTTTATCAAAGGCCTGAGAGACGTCGAGAAAAACACTAGAACATATTTTTTTCTCCTCTAGGGCTTTTTCAATTACATTGGTTATTCTGTAAGCCTGGTCGATTGTAGAATGCTTAGTCCTGAATCCGAATTGGTGATCAGGTATTAATCGACGTTCTTCGATAATCGGATGTAGGCGCTTTAACAAAAGTTTTTCGAATGCCTTCGACATTATCGGTAAGAGCGATATTGGCCTATATGATTTTTTGTCATTTAGTGGTTTACCGGGCTTTGGAACCATTATAACTTCAGCTACCTTCCATTGTCGTGGAACGTACAATAACCTGAACGATGCATTGATAAGATAGGCAAACTTGATTAACCCTTTTGATCCGGATGGGACATCCAAGATATAAAAACACCTTTGTTCTATGTCCCATCCGGATCGAAAGGGTTAAAGCTTTCTTAGGTAACTCTTTAAGAACCTGTCCTGTGATTAAGTCATATCCAGGAGCTTTGCTTAATTTTAGTTTCTCTATTTCGAAGCGCAGTTCGGGTAGCGATACACTTTTTATTCTATAATTATCAGGTGCCACGGTTAGGACAGGAAATTCGAGCAACGCTTGACCGTCAAGTGGTTTAATTGTTTCTTCCAGATGTTCGGCAAATATTTCGGCTTTTTCCTTGTTACTCTTCGCCCATTCTCCATTGATTTTCCTGTATTTTTCCAGGCTGAGCATTGTATGACGTTAATAAATTGATCGACTTCGTCTTCCAGTTCGTGGGGTGTTCGAAGAGACACTTTGAGATCGATTTTACTTTCACAGTATTTTTTAAAGGATTCCCAGTTTGTTTTCATGTTAGTTAGTCTGGGCGGACCTTCTTTTTTTCGTAGACAGCCGTTAATTGTCAAAATGACCGGTGAATGATCAGAAGAAAGATCGAAGCATTCCTCAACTACAATAGAGTTTCCCGACAAACCTTTCGTGATGAAGAAATCGATGAGGTCTGGTGTTTTTGCCGTATCCGAGGGCCAGTATGTCGGTTTACCTGAGGAATGAAAGTCTACCCCCAATTCCATACCGGCTTCGTAAAGAACTCTACCTTTTACTGAAATGCATCTCGATCCCCAGAAGGTATGTTTTGCGTTAAAGTCACCTCCGATGACGAAATTTCGTCCAAGTGAGTCAAAGATACTTATAAAATCGCTTCTTTCCATCGTTGCACGTGGGGGGCAATAGATAGCTGCAAAAACATACTCGTATTTTATGTGTTTAATTTTTACGCTCACCGTGCATAATTGCAGTTTGTCAAGCTCAATTGTTGCACTGATTGAGTGTTCAATGGTATTTTTGATCAACAAGGATGCCCCGCCTCTCGCCCTTTCCGAAGGGTGATATGCGTGATAGGCAATGTATCCTCGAATGTTTGTGCTGGATTCTTTCGTCAGATGGGTTTCCGAAATCAAACAAATATCAATATCATATTTATGAATGAATATCTCGAGCTCGTCCATCTTATGCAGAAGGCCGTTCGCATTCCATGTCACTAATTTAACTAAGTCCGTCATATTTATATTATTGTACGTGTGCTTCGAAATTAATTTTCGAGCTTGTCGAGTTTTTCAAACATACGTTTATTAATTTGGCTCTGTTCTTCTAGCCTGGCAAGAATTGCAGAGAAAACTTGGGAGACTGGATCAGATGTTTTATTTGTTTGTTCGCGTCCTTGCAACGCAGCTTCAGCGTATGTTTGTGGAACAGCGTTCGGCGACTTTTTTCTAAACAATTTTCCTTCTCTTGGTTGTTGTATTTTGACCATTTCTTTAGCCTTTTTTCGTCCTTCATTGGTTTTATTGTTGCCCTTTTCAGGTTTGTTTTTGGTTTTATTTGCGATTGGTAGCGTTGTTTTCTTTATTTTGTCGCGCCTATTTTGAAGTTCTTTAGCTACTTCGCATCCGCGATAATTTGCCGGATGTTTTCCATTGCAATTTATGCATGTTGGTAGGTCTTGTCTACTTAGAGCGCATTCGTTCGATAAATGTTTAGCGGCACATTTTACGCAACGCGGCTCTTTTTGGCAATATGTGTGCGTGTGATTGTAGCCTTGGCAACGCTTACACTGAGGAATCTGACGAGTCCTTTGGCGCATCGGTTCAATTTTAACCACTATGTTTAGGATAGTTTTAATGTTGTATATTTTTTCGATGTTTTCAGACTTTTCGAAACTAAGCATGAACAGCGGAAGTCCGCGTTTGACAACAATTTCCTCGTCTTGTTCCGTTTTTTGCTTTTCTTTTTTAAGTATATTAACCGCGTCGATAATTTTGAAACCTTTAGTTTTAAGATCTTGCATAACATCATCTTTGAGGCACGAAGAGTGGAGCCCTCTACACTCGGTGTGGCCTTTCAGATTTGTTTTCATAAGTGTACCAGTGTACCTTCTCAGTATTCTGTTTCTGAGAAACTGCGCGATAGCTCTCAGGATTGCTTACATTTATTTTCCACACATTATTATTCAGAGATGATACTTTGAATGTGGACTTTGCTATTTCCTTAAGAATGCTACTTAGCTTGCTGTAGTCTGAAACTCCGACAACGTTAATTGGAGGTGGAAGGTATACCTTATTTTGAGGTTTTTTCCTTAGCGTTTCTATTTCGTTGGCATTTGCCTTTTTGGGATGTCTATCTTTTAGCACAACGACTTCTGGTGATGAGCCGGCTTTCCGTTTTTTGTTCGGTCTCCTCTTATTGATCCAATCCGTTTCGCGCACTAGCTCTTCTTCTTCCATATGATAATCGCGGCTAGCTGAGCGGTATGATTTGGCTTCTGGCTGTTTTTTAAGTTGAGATTCAACAAGTGCTTTGTTTTCAGCTTTCAGCTGATCTAGCTCTTTTTTTAGCTCTTGGTAAAGCTGTTCAATTTGGTTAAGCTTAGTGCGGAGTTCCTTGTTTTCGTCCTCGAAGCTTTTGCATTTCGTTGAGTCCCGCGAAAGGCGTTCAAAATCTTTTGGCGTCGTAGGACTTCGATTAGTTTTTGCTTTTGGCACAGATCCCGTTGGTGGTGATCTAGGTACCCTTTTACTATTTTTAAAAGGGTCGGATGATTGCAATAAATGGCTCTCCCCAGAATCCGTAGAGCCTGCCTCCGAAGAGTGTGGATTTTCCAGTAGAACTGGGCTGCCACCTGGGGTATTATATCTTTTTGTTTTAATCATTGCATTTTTGTATACTCTATGCACTCGGTATACCGAGGGTGGATTTTGGTCGCCTCTTACGACCGGCATGCCTACCTCGGGTAAATTTTGACCCCTATCCCGAAGGGGGACCACTAGACGATCACGGCCAATTTTATTGTGTGTAGCGATTCCTTTCCTGTAGAGAAATTCCTGAACTGGTCAAGTTGTTCAATAACCTAAAAAAAGTTGCATATATTGCAAAGGATGTTGATGAGTCTCAAAAGGCAAATTATAAAGGTGTCTGAGCCGACTGTTCTGCTTTGATCACAGAAATCATTCTCTTACTTCTCTGGGAATTGAAGCCGTTACGTCTCGCTCGTTAAAATACATTCTTCTTTGAATAAACTTAGAACGATTGATCCGTAACTTTAAATAATAAGAAAAACCTTAATACGGAATTTATTGAGGAAAATATGAGAATACAGTTCTATGACGAATTAAGTGTCCGGGTAAAATTGTATGCCCATCATCAATTTGGGCCATAAAATCGAATTTGGTTTCGCAGTCCTTTGAATTCACCTTACATAAAAACGAGTTCAATAGCATCGAAAAAAAAGGATGCAAATTAACTGTTCCAAAACAAACTGCCTAAATGAATATGTAAAGGAATTTGAGACCCTGAGGACGAGGGTTATAACAGTCGAAATAAAGGAAATAAGAAATGACGTCACACAGTCGTGAACACCAACCTCCGAAACATAGAATATGGGTTATGGGTACAACACCTCAAGACCGAATGGCCATACTCGGAGAAGCCTCCAAATTCAACTCTTTCCGTGAGCAGAATCCGATCTTAAACTGCAGTTAAAGCCAGCAGAGCAAATCATCAGATTATTCAGCTAGCCACCCATTGAACCACCATTAAATGAAGCACTTCGAAATCTAAGTTTTGCGAAGCAGCATATTCGGTGGTATAGGGAATGCCATCATGCCGTCTTTTTTACGAAAATAAGTTTAATGTGGATGGCCCCTAAGCACAATGTGGCAGACTGGGCAAAAGCTGGCATTAAATGAACCAGCAAAGTTTGGACCTTGGAATTTCCCATGATTATTCCTAGAACCAATGTCAAAAATCACACATTTTTGAGACCGCTTATGGACATGCCCACCAAAACGCCCAGTTTTTTGAAAACGTCTTTTTAATACATAATGAAACATTTGAAAATTAAAACAAATTTTAAAGAAATGTTATCAATTATAAAATTTAGCATTTTACATTTTTTGTTTGTATTAAATAAATGTGTCTGCAATCGTATTTTCTCGGCTGTTTTATAGGGTGTGATGTTTTCTTGATGTTTTCAAATCCATATTTCGAGCCTCCAGGGCTTCTTCACTAACCTGTACAATGGGCAACAAAGCACATGAAATTATCTCATTTCCATGAATCCAGTACTTGTGGACGGCAGGTGGAATATAGTACCTCAATTTTTGTTACATCAGCTGAGGTGTCACATTTTCAAAAAATCACCTAGGGATCATTTTGTTAGTCGATTATCTACTGTCGCGACCGTTTCTACGATATTCTTCCATTCAGTTACATCAATTATCGCCCAACATGTGGACGATGTTTTTTCAACTATTTGCTATTTGCTTTCGTTACTCAATAATCGGCGTTAAGACGATGTCATTTGCACGATGATTATGGAGGTATCCTCTCGAATCGACTTGCATATTTTGCTGAAAATAAAAGCATTTTTGAATATTTTTTTAGGGATAGCATTTTTTTTTTTTTTTTTTTTATAGTTTGCTTACGCTAGAGGGATTTTTTCTGTTGTTACAGTACCGTTCTAATGCTAAGAACACAGTGTAAGCTACTTGGTATTAGAAAGAATAAAGAGATAGGAAAGAAGTGTTTGGGTGCAGTTGTAGGGTTTTTCTCCACGGGTGGTGTCTAAGTTACTTAGGGAGATTACGATTTCATGTATTCGGTAAAAAGTAATGGACTTAGCCGGGATTCGAACGCACGACCTTCCATTCCGTAAGCGAATACACTTTGACTTTGAAATTCATTTTTTATTCATTGTTAGATAACTACTTACATACTAGACAAAAATGATTAAACCTAATTTAAAATTAACAGGATACTTATTCTTATTTATTGGTCCTTATGCGGACGCTCTAAACTTAACTATAACCTTATAATTATTGTATTGCCTTTCGGCGTAAAAACTATTTTACGAACTAATCTTACATATATATTCCTCGAGAAAATTTACTAAAACTCGGTATCATTATTGAGATTTTATATAAAACAAATTACAAACTACCTATTCTACTTACTTAAACTACTTAACGTATTCTAACTATAATTAGGATTCTGAGCACTCGTTGCCTTGCGCAACAAGTGGTCAAAATCCCAATTGCTTTCCGAGCGCCTGGCAGTCGTCAACGTGCACACGCGCCGCCGTGAGCCGACTGAAGCCTTACAGCGTCAGTCAACTCCCAGAAGCACCACCACACGTTGGCGAGCCCGGCCTCTCCCAAAAACGCCCTAGCTGACTTAATCTAACTTATAAGCTAAGAGGATGTTACCTAGAGTAACGCACCGTCCTGGGAGGGCATGCTGACCCCTCCCCCCTCAACAAGCCACCAAAATTTGGCGAATTGCTTTTCCGTGTCGAATCTATCCCTCTCCGATATTGCGGTACTAAAACGGAGGAGCTCATGAGCATTGGCGACGTCCCCGTCATGGAGGAGCCGCTTATCTCTCGCGCTGCGGTAGCGATGGTATAAGACTGGGATACCATCCCTCGTCTGTACCAGCCCTTTTGCATCAATATGGATAAATGCCTCTGGCGGGATAAAGCCAGACCGGAGCGTACTCTCTATGTACATTTCATTGGGGTAGTAAGCCCCAAATATCAGACTATTGTCGCTGGCCATCGCCCTTGCAACGTGCCTTCGAGTGACCTTAATGAGGAAATTGTCAATCCTATTCAACTGAGCCCCATCGTATAGGACCTTGTTGGGATAGTATTTTATATAGTTGGATTCAGGCGTTCGGAACAACCGGAGACAGGCCCTAAGACATTGTCTCTCCAAAACCCGAATCTTTTCCATATAGCTGGGCGCTATATTAAACCACAATGGACAACCATAAGCGATAATCGGCCTTATAAGGGCCACGTAGCAAATGACCTTCACTCTGGAATCAAGTTGACTGCTATGAAACAGTCTCCTTGTCAAAGCATAAGCCTTCTTGGCCCCAGCAAGACAAGCAACTATATGTCTATCGAAATACAGATACTGGTCAAGCCAGATACCTAGATATCTAACTACGCTTCTCACCGCCAATGGCTGCCCATTTCGTCCAATAATGGCCAATTTCTTCCAGTTTTTTCTGGTATCCCTAGAGGCCCCAGCCAATGGAGTTCTGAACAAGATTGTTTCCGTCTTCTGAAAGTTGATTTTCAACTTCCAGTCGTCGCAATATCGCTTAATTTGATCGAAGTCACGCTGCAAAAGGATATTAATGACCTCGATTTTAGGACCTGATCTGTATGCCACCAAATCGTCGGCATACGCTATAGCATGTCTGAGTGAACCCACCAGATCACTCGTGTAAATGTTAAACAGGATCGGAGAATTGACCGCCCCCTGCTGTAAACCGTTTTTAATTTCAAAGACTCTGCTCGAAGTTACGTTGCCACATTTGACAACGAACTTCTTTCCCATAAGCATATTATAGATTACATATAACAAAGGTTTGTGCATCCCCCGCCTGGTCAACTTGTAGAAAAGTCCCTCTAACCATACGGTGTCGAAAGCCTTCTCAAAATCAACTAGACAAGCACCCGTGCATTGGTTCTTGCATTTATTCCACTGAATGTCGGAAACCAGTTTCGACGCGGCATGAATAGTGTCATGCCTCGCCCTGAAACCAAACTGGTTGTCCGGAATTATGTTATTGTCCTCGACCCACTTTAACAGGGCTCTATTGACAACCTTTTCGAAGACCTTGCTAATATTCGGAAGCAAGCTAATTGACCGGAGATTGGCAGGGTTCGTCCTATCTTTACCTTTTTTCGGGATAGGGTGTACCACAGCTATCTTCCAATGCGCCGGATAATGTGCATTATTCAGCGCATTGTTAAACAGCGTGGTGAAAATATCTACAGCCTCCAGAGGCAGGTGTCTCAATACGACGTTTGGGACACCATCCATCCCCGCCGACTTTTTATTCTTTAGTGACTCGAAGATGCACAGAAGATCATCCTTCGACACGAACAAGTGCGATGCATCTCGGCCATTGGCGACAACTGCATTAGCATGGTTTTCATCAGTGAATACGGTGAATCCGTTATTCTCAGATCGCCAATTCTCAAGTTCGGTGCGCAGATAGAAGTGGCTCACCAGAGCCCTATTCTCAATGTCGTGGTTACGGCGAACAGGATTGTTCACCGTATACACGGCCTCGAAACAAGCGCCCAGCAAATCCACTTTCTCCTGTGGGTCCTCGACCACGAAAAAATCGTCGTTTGAAGCGACACTTTCTGGACTTATTCCAGCAGTCAGTACTGTCTGTCTGTTATCTGCTGTCTGGGAGATTCGAACACAAGGAATATCATTGTGATCTTTCCTCCTGAACAACTTATTTATCTGTGGGAACATATTCGGACTACAGGTTTTAATAGCCCGAATTTTATTGCCCCAATACAGACTTACAGATTTTCTGTAATTTTCTTTTATCAGCTGTTTCAGGATTCGGATCTCTGACTTCAGCATCCTTACCTCCGGGTCGTCGCGATCAGTAAATTGCCTGTACAGCCGTTTAAGCCTCGAGAGCAGTCTACTTTTCTGTCGGTATAGTGCGTCGATTGTAGGGTTTCTGTACTTTTCTGTCTGGTCGTCGTTGGAACGTCCTACTCGAGGAATAGTTCGTTCCATAGTTCGTTTGATGGCGTCGTTCATTTGCAATAAATGCCGATCAATGTCATCATTTGTCATGTTACTGTTTGTCGGTGGCTCGATCCCACTCGAACGTATATCTCGCTTTAAAAATCTGGAGAAGCGCGACCATTGTGCCCTCCGATAATCGAATGAACACACTGCTTCGTACTCCTCCAGCAGCGTTTGCTCGTTCGGGATCCGTATTGCGGCGGCGAGTCCGTAGTGATCACTATCGTACTCAAACGCACGCAAACAGTTCCGCGTGTTTTGATCTATGTTCGTCAGTTGAAGTCTAGCGTCCGTTAAGGCCAAGTCCAGGAAAGCACCGCTTCTTGGGAAAGAAGGGATATCCGTCGCGTACAACTCGAGGTTGTACTCAATCATATTGAGGCGCCACCAGTCGTGAAACTGGTTGCCCCTGGGATTTGCAGTAACATTTCCCCATGCCGCATGTTTGGAATTAATATCTCCGGCCAAGAAGTAATAATTCTCCTCCGAGTTCAGCTGCAGACCACGAAAAAGTGTCTCGAGCTCTGTCATAAATTGGTTTGGTGGAGGTGCAGCAGGTGCGTAAAGCGACACCACATACATTCTCCTCCGGCTATGGAGAGGAATGCATATGATGCATGCCTCCAACAACTGGAACCTACGCACGTCCCCGCTATATATAACCCTATGGCGCAGGCCTTTTCGAATTAAGATTCCAACCCCACCTCCTTGAGTGGAGTGAGGCCGGTCTCTTCTTATTACATGATAGTCTTTGTATCCCAATTTGTGCTTCTGATTTAGCTTAGTTTCGCTAACCAAAAGCACATCCGGGTTTTCGGTTTTCAACAAATTGGCAAGTGACGTTCTTTTCTCGATCCTGACTAGTGAATTAACATTCACAGCAAGGATCTTTAAGTTTCCCTCATCCAGCGCAGCCATTAGATTTATGGCACACCAGACCCCACAAACAGCTCCGAATAGATAAAGTCAATTCGGGCCGCTTGTTCATTTAATTGTTTCTGGAACTTATCGATCTTTCCGTGCAGAGACAGAAGGATCGATTTTAAGTCCAGATCCACCTCTGGTGCCTTTTGAGCTACCTTTGGTTGGTTTGATGTCATGTGGGCTTGACCCGGTCCAGCTGCCATTTGGGCAAAGGACACGTTGGGTGCCACAAAATTTGCGAACGAGCGACTCTTCTGACGCCTATCATCTTCAGACTGCTGTTTGCGGGCCTGGACTCTCTTTTTCAATTCTTGGTACTTTGGACAACCCCTGAAGTTGGCGGGATGCCCAGAGTTCCTGCAGAGCACACAGGAGAGTACACTCCGGTCTTCGACTCTCTCCTTACCTAGAGAGCATTCACCATGTATGTGGTCCTTATCGCACTTCACGCATCTAAACTGCATGTTGCAGTTAGCTGCGGCGTGCCCGAACCTTTGGCACCGCATACATTGAAGTATGCGATCCGACCTTTTTATTTTCTCCCATCTTACAGCGTGGTAGTACAGGAAGCGGATATTTCGCAGCCTGTCAATTTTGCTGTCGGGAGTAAGCTGCACTAAGAAGAATGGTAAGTAACGGTTACCACCCCTTGCCACAGCCGAAGAAAACGGCTTGACCCCCACGAACTTGAGGTCGTCGCTTTCAAAAAGTTTGAGCTCTTTTTCTAGCTCCTCCGTTTGTATTGAGGTGTACGTAAAGTACTCGGTCTTAACCTCTCCCAAGGCGGCACGAACCCTATGGTACTCCTCTATTTTTTCACATAAAATTATGTGTTTGTTGGCTGATAGCCTTTTCACATGAAAATTTTTTGTGATAAGTTTACATAACCTAATGCTATCTACTATTTCAAAATTACTCACATTTATTGGTGGAATTTTTACCTTAGGTTGTGTCTTTTGTTGCTGCTGTTGCTGCTTTGATTGTTCTTGTTGCTGCTGTTGTTGTTGCTGTTGTTGCCCTTGTTGTTGGTGTTGTTTTTGCTGGTGTTGTCGTTGTTGTTGCTTCTCCTGAAGTTGTTGCTGAACTTGCTGCTTGAGCACAGCTTGTTGTTGCTGTTGCTGCAGCTTCTTTCTGCGCAACTGGTCGCGCTTCTCCAGTAGCTCTTTTATGAGCTTGTCCAGCTGCGCCTCCTCGTCCACTTCATCGTCCATTTGGAGGACTTCCTCGTCATCAACCTGAAGGCCCCTGAAGGAATTTCCTTCTCCGATATACCGGTCCTTTCCACCTTCAAACTCATAAGAGCTGGAATTTTCTCCATCCTCATCGGTTCCAGGAGCCGATGATGCCACATTATGGCCTGCCAAGTTAACCCTTCTCTTGGCCGAAAGATTCGGCTTCTGCTTTAACTTGCGTCGCCTCTTTTCAACCTTTCGGAACTCCTCGTTTACAGCTTCTGGTGTCGCTGTAGTCGAAGCTTTCGTTGCTGTTGCTGCATCTGTAGCTTTGATTTCTGCCACCTTTGTTGCTGCTATTAATGTTGCCGTTGCTGGTGTTGCCACCCGCCTGGTCAACGAACGACCGTAAGCGAATACACTACTACTGCACCATTGACTTTAGATCTATTTTATATGCTATAGAATGATATCAATACAATTTATTGTAAAAAGCAAACTCTTCTCATTGCTATTAAAAATAAATAAAATGTTATTCCCCTCGCAATTTTAAATTTCAAATAAAGCGTCAGTTGCTTGGCTATCATTGAAAAGGTTCGAAAATAAGATAAATTTACGACCCCACAATTATCCACACAGTGAATAACTAGTTGAAAGGAAATTTGATTTGAAAAGTAAAAATTAGATTAATTGTACGGGAATAATAAATTCGAAACTTGCTTTCTTGAATATAGGTATGTACTTCTAAAAACACATTTTGATTTCACATAAAATCAGCTGTTTACCAAAATACTGAAAACAACGTAGTCTATAGTTGAGCAATGTGTTCCAATTGGTTTATTCCACATTTTTGAACTCGGTAGACACGCTCATGATAAAGTAACGTGAAACAAATCAATGACGATTTCTTACACTACTATCGCTTGGACGAATATCGTTATAGAAGTTACAGAATGAACCCCCATTGGAATTTCCAAAACCCATCTTAACTTATCCACGATCAAACCAAAACGCTCACTCTTGGAACTGCCTTATCTGTCAAGCATGTTAACAGAATAGGCGATTTAGGTCATGCACTATCGCCCGCGCTGTTTAGCTTTTTCATTATAAAGTGTACTAAAAAAAATCCCTTTAGTGTGTCTGTTTGTGGTAGATACAACTGTCCGTTGTCTGCTGGGTAATGCGGGCAAGAACACCAAATCGTCTGCCAGCAACTATTCGGCGCTCCGGTGTGTTCTTCTGAATCTGTGGGTGGGAGACAGAAGAGGAAAACACAAGAGGGGGTTTGCAGCACCGAGCACAACTTCTTATGGAAAAAAAACACAATATCACCTTTGACTTTGACCACGTTCTTAGTTTATTATCTCGTTGATAGTTTGATACAGACTAAAAATATTTTACAATATTATATTATATAAATAAAAAATAACATCGTATGGAGAATCCATTGAGCTTTTACGATAAAATTTGCTTAACATAAATTGAGTGATTTTGTGCTCTTATTTTTTCTTATAAAAAATCCGAAAATTATGCAACAAATAATCCTAATTTTAATGGTAGGTAATTCATAAAATATGTTGCCTGTATTACGAAATTAAATTCAAGTATTTTGAACTAAACATTGCGGCCTCCCTTTGCAGAACTGCAAACGACCGAAAACCAAATATTATTATTTCAACCACAAATAAATCCAACGGTGGAGGTATTTTTTGACGAAGCGCCTCGGCTCGCTCCTCTGGAGGGTTAGCAATTCCATCTTCCATCGGTGGGGGTTGAGTTGGTGAGCGCCCCGACTCGCTCAAACATGTTAATAGGTTACTGAACTTGATACAAATAAATAAGTAAAAGAAATTTATAAAGGTATTGTTTAGGTACTGTGCATTTCAAACCTAATAAAGAAAAATAGAAATGGATACTTTTGCGGTTGACCCTTTTGGCTAATGGGTAACTGAATGAACCCGTAAAAACTCCTCATCGAAAGGCAAAAGACAGAGTTTCACTATAGGCCGAACGATTTCACCTTGTTTTGTTTTTAAAGTTACTACCCGAACCTTTCCATCCTTTCCTGGGTGAACAGCAACAACCCTTCCCAAACGCCACATCACCGACGGTAGATTTTCTTTTTTTAAAACAACTATATCACCGACGCCGATATTTTGTTGTGGGTATTTCCACTTATTTCTCCGTTGGAGCTCGGATAAATATTCTTCCTTCCATCTCTTTGAGAATCACTGTAAAATGTGTTGTAATTTTTGCCAATTTTTTACGGAGGCACCTTCACTGATTTGACCTTCAGGTAGAGAAAGCAACGGTGCACCTTTCAAAAAGTGACCTGGAGTTAAGGGAAGTGGTTCAGATGGATCTTCGCTTAAAGGAGAAATTGGCCGAGAGTTCATACATGCTTCGATTTTTACAAACAATGTCGTAAACTTCTCAAAGGTTAGCTTTGCGGTACCTACTACTTTTTTAAAATGGGATTTAAAAGACTTGAATAAAATTCCATTTGAGATCTCTGGGAAGGTAAGTCTTTTCAGCTTCAGAAGTCCCATCTAAAATTGCCTTACGAATCTCCTTTGTAAGGATCTTATTTGCGCCAACAAAATTTGTTCCATTATCCGAAAAAAGTTGCCGCGGAACGCCTCTTCTTCCAACAAATCTTTCGAATGCCGCCAAGAACGAATCTGTAGAAAGACTACCCACGGCTTCTAAATGCACAGCTTTGGTACAAAAGCAAATAAATAGGCAAGCGTATGCCTTTACCGGTTGATAGAACCGGCCCTTTTGAACCTTTATATCAAACGGCCCTGCGAAATCTAATCCGACATTAGTAAACGGCAATGAGAAATTAACTCTTTCGAATGGAAGTGAACCCATTATCTGAGTTTGAAGCTGTTGTTTTTGCAAAACACAAGCCTTGCAACTGCGAAGATAGGATTTTATTAGATTTTTTAGATTTAAGATCCAATAATTTTTGCGGATTAGATATAGCATCAATTGGTTCCCTCCATGAAGAGAGATTTTATGAATAAAATTAACTAAGAGTCGCGACAGCTGACTTCCATATGGCAATATAATAGGAAACTTTTCATGAAATCCTAAGTTTGCACATGCCAAACGCCCGTTCACTCTTAGAATTCCTTCAGAATCAATCATGGGATTAGGGGATAAAATTCTGCTGCTTTTAGTCAGCGGTTTTGAGTTAGCTAAGGATTTATATTCCTCTCCAAAGTATCGCCTTTGTGTTAATATGATTAGTCGATTTGTTACAAAGGTAATCTCACCGTGGGTGAGAGTAGTTGAAACATATTGGTACAGTTTTTTCTTTCCAGGATGAGTTTTATTAAAAAATCGGTACATGTACGCCACTACATTCAAAGCCTTTGAAAGTGAAGAAAAACGATCTAATATGTCAGAGTCGTTATCGTGATAGACAGCGAAACTTTTTACCTTTCGTTCTTCTAAGTTCCAACTTGGATCCTTAGTAATTTTCACGTTAGGCCAATTGTCTTCTGGCTGTTTTAACCAGCAAGGTCCGCACCACCACAGACTGTTGTTAATAAGATGTTGAGGCATTACTCCTCTTGAGCTCAAGTCTGCTGGATTATCCCTTGACGGAACATATCTCCAAACGCTATCCCTGGGACACTCGGTTTGTATCTTAGACACTCTATTCCTTACGAATGTTTCCAACCGGGATGGACAATCGTGAATCCAATATAGGACAATCATAGAGTCAGTCCAAAGATATATAAGACACTGCTCAAACCGCATGCTGGTTTGCACAACGTTTATGAGTTTCGTCAAGAGGAGCGACCCACACAGTTCTAGGCGAGGAATTGAAAGGGCCTTCAACGGTGCAACCTTTGTTTTCGAGCACAGAAGGTAGGTGGATGCATCAGATAGAGAAACAACCCTGCAGTACACTGATGCTGCATATGCATTAAGAGATGCATCACAGAATCCATGCAGTTCAATTTTAGCATCTGGAGTGTAGTTGATCCATCTTTGAATACGGATATCTTTAACAATCGAAAACGAATTCACAAACTGTTTCCAAATCTCAAAATGATTGGAATGAACCGGACAATCCCAATCCGTTTTATCTTTCCAAACGTCTTGCATAAGAATTTTAAGCATGACTGTAGTTGGTGCGAGCCAACCTATTGGATCATAGATTTATGCTATGTTTGAAAAAAGTTCACGTTTTGTTAAGTGCTTACTGACTTGTTCAAATGCTTGACACCGGATAAAGAAAAAATCTTCCTTGGCATTCCAACCAATTCCTAATACGTTAGTGTTGGAACATTCGTCCAACAGGAGAAGATTTTCATCTAGTACGTCACATTTCGGAATATTTTCCAACAGTTGCGTATTATTTGCAGTCCACTTTTTGAGGACGAATCCGCCAGATAAAAGAAGTTCCTCTTGCAGAGCGATTACAGATTCTGTGGTAAATCCACCAGAAAAAACATCGTCGACATAGAAATCCGAGCGTACGACGTCCTTAGCTAAAGGGTACTCATCGCCCTTGTCCGAAGCAAGTTGTTGCAAAGTGCGAATTGCAAGATATGGAGCACAATTGACTCCGAATGTGACTCTGTTTAATTGAAAATGTTCTATCTCTGAATAAGCAGATGTACGAAAGAGAATGCGCTGAAATCTACAGTGATCTTTATCCACAAGTATCTGTCGATAAATTTTTTCAATGTCGCTATTGAAAACATATGGATATTTACGCCATCGTAGAAGGATTGACTGCAGATCGTTTTGCAAGAAGGGGCCGGCATATAAAGCGTCATTTAGACTGATTCCATTATCAGTGAGGGCGCTTGCGTTAAAGACTATCCTCACCTTAGTTGAAGTGCTATCCGGTTTTAGGACAGCGTGGTGCGGTAAATAGAAACATCCCATGTGCGGTTCTAAATTAGTATTAGGAACTCGCTCCATGTGATTAAGCGATAGATATTCTTGTAAGACATTTTGATATTCTTCTTTGAGGGTTAAGTTGTTTAGAAGACGCTTTTCTTGGCGAAGATATTGGAAAAATATTGGTTTTGGAATCACCTAATGCACTGAATTCAATATTTGGCTTAAACGGCAATTTCACAACATAACGCCCTTCAGCGGTTTGAGTTGTGGTTCTAAGATATAAGTCTTCACAAAACTTATCTTCGTCTGTCATGGGTTTGACGTCCGAGATATGTTCAATCTCCCAAAACTCCTTAATCTGTTTATCCAATGTTAATTCGCTAAAAAACGACTGAAAATTGGGATTTATAGAAGTTTCCTCACATGGTAATAAAAAACAAAAACAGACGAATTCCTGCACTACAAACCTCGGGAAGCATTGCTTATGGTGATCTAGATAAAGCTGAGGCACTTGCTTTAAATTTTGCAAAAAACCACAATGTAACTCAAAATTTAGGAGACCAAAATACAATTATACAGGTAAACGATGCAGTACATGCCTTTAACACATCTATCGTTATTGAAACGCCACAAAATGAATATATTTCGGAGGAAGACATTGAGTTTGTAATAAGTACCCTTAAAGTAAAAAAAACAGACGGACTTGATGGCATAAAAAATGTATACATTATCCAGCTGCCTAAAATTGGAATAAGGTTTTTAACTTTTTTAATAAACTCATGTCTAAAAATGCAGTATTTCCCCGATGTATGGATATCAGCTAAGATTGTACCCATACTTAAAGTTGGCAAACCGTCCGAAAAGCCTGAAAGCTATAGGCCTATAAGCTTACTTAGTAATTTAAGTAAAATTTACGAAAAAATAATTAAAGAGAAAATATTAAAAATTGTATCGGAAAAAAATATTTATCCCGATGAGCAGTTTGGCTTTAGGAGGTTCCATAGTACTGTTCACCAGGTGCTTAGAATCTGCAATCACATTAAACAAAACCGTGATATCGGTAAATCTACAGGAATGTTATTACTCGATATTGAAAAAGCATTTGACTCTGTGTGGCACAACGGTCTTGTCTATAAATTACTTCGCTATTCTTTTCCTTCGTTTATATGTAAAATAGTGCAAAGTTTTCTGTCTAACCGTCGATTTAGTGTTTACGTTAATAGTAGTCCTTCTTGCTCTAATTTTTTTAACTCAGGTGTTCCTCAAGGTTCTGTCCTCGGTCCAATATTGCACAATCTATATATCTCAGATTTCCCACAACCACCTTTATGTGAAGCCGCTATCTATGCTGATGACACAGCAATATTTTCATCGCATGAATTTGGTCTTAACATTGAGACAAATCTAAACAATGCGATAAGAATATTAGAAACATATTACAACAACTGGAAGATCAAGTTGAATGCTGATAAAAATCATGCAATATTTTTTACTAGGAGAAAGAAAACTTGTTTTCTTCCTAGCAATCAGTGCATAGTCAATGGTACTCAGGTTAAATGGGAATCCTCAGTAAAATATTTAGGTGTATATCTCGACGCAAAATTGACTTTTAATGTACACAATACACATACTATAAGGAAGGTAAATATTGCTCTTAATCTTCTTTATCCCTTCAGTAACAGAAAATCGCTATTATCGGTAGAAAATAAGATAATCATCCACAAAGTTATTTTCCAAGCAGTAATGATGTATGGATACCCAGTTTGGGGTAATTGTGCTAATTGCTATATCAAAAAACTACAAACCTCGCAAAATAAACTTCTGAAAATGATGCTAAATCTCCCATGGCATCATTCAACCGCTGACCTCCATATTAGAAGTAATGTTGAATTGGTCTCCGATAGAATACATAAACTTACCAATGCATTTAGTACGAGATGCGTTTATGCAGATAATCATCTCATTAACGCGATGGCTTAGTAAGAATGCCTCATTTTTTGTTCTTTTTGTGATATAACTTGTATTTCATTCTTTTGATTGTTAAAATGTTAACCATAATAAGTGTTACTTTGTTATTTGTTATTTATATAATTTTTGCTTAATAATTTGTTACTTACTTGTTTTATTTGTTTATTTATTTATTTATCTATTTCTTAATTTATTTATTTATTAATTAATTTATTTATTTATTGATTTGTTTATTTATTTATTTATTTATTAATTTATTTACTTATTTATTTATTGATTTCTGTATTTATTCATTTATATATTTATCTATTTATTTATTTATTTAATAATTTATTTATTTTATTTATTTATTTATTTATTGATTTATTATTATAACTTTTAAATTATTAACAAAACAACCTAATTGACTTGAGTCATATGCTATATTTTACATATATGCTTGAATTTATTATTATTATTTTTTTTAAATTTTTTTAAATTAGAGGTTTTTTTTTTGGTATTTTTCCTCTAAACGTAATATTCTTTCGCTATCTTTTTGTACCCAGAAGAGTCGATTTTATATCCAATAATGTTTCAGTAGAAAGATATCATTAAAATATCATATCTCTGTATAAAATATATGTGCGATAACAAAAGAAATGTACTCTTTCATACCAATAAAAATATACTATACAAAAATATTCCTTTACATTTGGTTCACATTCCAATCCACTCAGAGTTCGTCCGTCGATACTTGAACCCTAATCATTTCACACCTTGCTGGTGCATATCAACATATCAGCATTATTATTTTATGCACTGGACGTTGGCAGCGGAATGAATAGTGCAACCAGAACCCGTCATAGTATTTGCTATGGTGTTTAGTGGTGAGACAAATGTATTCACGAGATACATACTTATCTATGTGATTATGTCGCTGGGCATGGTCGCCACTTCAGACGGAAGGTGTCGGTATACACATTGTGTACCATAGGTATTAGTCATATGGACATGAATTACGATTGCGATAGACATGTTATATGACGCTCGATGCATGTCTGGCGGGTTTCAAGTATCAAAGCTCAGAACGAGAACATTTATGAATGAAAATGAATGATCGCTGATGTGATCACTTCACACACTCCACCCATCCTCGGGGGTCGATAAATCCGATTCATTCCATTGCAAATGACATTACCCTCAGGTTCTCATATATTTTTTCCTGGTTCAAGCCTCTCATCTTCGGGTGTGGAACTGGGTGGGATTTAATGCTTTAAAAACACAATGCTCTCTTCTGGTCTAAAATCGAAACCTAAAAAGTCTGCCATTATCCATGAATTGCCCTTGCATCGTTGAAGGACTTTCCATTCTCGGTATGTGTGTTAATGACAACCTTCGTTGGAATGACTACATACTCGATGTCGCACGAACGCTGCAGAACTTCTAGGCTTCCTCAAGCAAACAAGAAATATTTTACCCCTTCTATCTGGCCAAGAATTGTTAGGTGTTTATTCGCCCCAAACTTGAGTACAACGCTTATATGTGGGCTGGCGCTCCAATCAATATTTGGAGCTGCTGCTAGAATACAAAAACGTGCGATAAAACTCATTGGCGATCGAGATATGACGAAATCGCTAGACTCGTCGTCATGTCTCCAGGCTATTGTTTTTTTTATCAATAATTCTGTGAAAAGTGCTCTTATGAAAAAGCCAGCTGCACTCCACTGCTGGAACATTTCAACCACAACACCCGCAATATACCAGTGGAATACAAATAATCGTTCCTTTGCCATACAAAACGAATGTGGAATGCTCTATCACGCTCTGTTTTTCCTACACATTTTGATTAACATACTTTCAAAACCAACGTACATCAGTTCCTCGTCTTTCCTACTTCCTCTTTCCTTAATGCCCGTGCTGTGTAACTGTGTTCATTATAAGGATGCTTAAAATCCCTCACGCACGCGCAAATTATATAAAAAACATATTGACGGGCTACAGTCCGCTTTAGCGAACTATTGGATTCCCTATTCTTATTCCTATCGCTCATAAGTAGACTTGACAAAAGTCTAAGTATGGTTGAATTGTCAAGAACGCTGTACATATTTTGTTATATAACATTTAAATGATTTAATCGAAAAAAACGAAGCTTTTGTAAAAAAAAACGGCTCCCTAGCTCAAACTTTGGTTTTTCAATAAAATTGTTTTATTTAATTGTGGGCGTGTCAGTGGGCGGATTTTGGAAATTGTATCTCCCGATCTGTTTTAGGACTCAATAATCAATAATTTGTTTTTTTGAGTTTGTGGGCGTGTCTTAGGGCGGATGTCAAGATTTTTAAGCTTGATTATTTCAGGCCCCTAGAGAGTATGTATATGGTTAAAATTTCAGCTCTCTAGGTCCAGTTTAAGGGCCTAATTTTGGCGACAGACGGACGGACGGACATGGCTAGATCGCCATTACTATCGATGTTGATCATTAATATAGTAATTTTTTTTTTTTTTTTTTTTTTTAAAAAGGAAATCCAAATCCCAGAGCACTCAGACTCGGTCACGGTCCATTTTACTACCAGGCAAAAATCCTCCTTTTGGTATAGAGGCATGCGAATGGGTGGCGTATGTTGTTGTTCCCCATGGGGATTGAACCTGCACCGCATGGGTAACAAGCCAACACACTAACCTCTACACCGTCGCCACCCTCTTAGGGGTCTACGGGCAATATTAAGGTACACCCTTAGAATAGGGTATAAAAATATCAGGCTTTTGGATTCGCATTTCTGGTCATTTACTCCCGCTTTGAACGATTAGGCATTTGGCTGCCGCAACTTTGATTTCGGGTTGACGGTATTTTTTTTCTATCGTAGCCAATATTGAGTGGCTCATCCTGCCCGACACGGCAACATTTTGGTCGTTATCGCCGACTGTTTGACCGTGACTACTCTGCCCTTATTTAAATTTCATTTCTCGAACCAAAGCATATCCACACTGTCATCAATTGAAATTCAAATGAGGACTGAGGAAAAAGAAATCAAACAAACATATGCGAATTGTATAGCTATTGTTTATGAAAAAAAAGATCTATTCACCAAACGACCGCAATGATTAATTATTTTATTTCCATTCATAAACATTTCTTCTTGTTTTTTCCCCCTGTATTTTCAGCAATTTCAAGAGAAGACGGCGACGATTCACACCACCATCATCACCATCTCCACCATCACAGGGGTGGTCATGGACACAATCACGGTAGCAAAGTTCCCTACAATGGATACAACTCTGAGGAGTATCTGGACAGACTGGAGCCAAATGGTAACATCCCAGCCGATAAATCAAATTGTAGATACGGGGGTAAGTTTTTCATATTGTTTTCCAGTTTTTGTGTATATTTTTCTTTTTTGTGAAGTTTGTTCCTTGTATTTTTACAAAGTTTAGTTTTTTACTTCGGGTTCTTTCTTTGTACACAATGAGAGATCACAGAAGTTGGAAAAGGAGAGGTTGCAAAGCTGTATTGTGTTGGTTTTCTTTTGTCATTTTTTTTTTAAATTTTCCACTAGATTCGAAGAACAAGAAAAACAGACTCAATGCAGCAGATTTTAATTTCATTCAGCATCTGATGGTTTTTTTTTTAAGTTCGAAACGAATTCTCTTGAATCATCTTTTTTTTAGTTTTATCTTTTGCATCACTTGCTTCAGAGTTTTAAAAGTGGAAAATCGATTGAGTGACGTCATGCTGGTACATGTTAAGTAATTGGGAAAATGTCAGATTCTGGGATCTGTGCTGAAGTTAACTTTTAGGTGTACGTTTGACTACTGTGACAAAATAATTCGGCCATGTAATATTATGTCACTCATAAAATATTTCAGATTGTGTGGATGGGAAACGAGTTGCATATAAAGGGTGTTCTTTTCAGATTTGTAGGACTTGAAATTGAAATAAAAAACCCATAAGTTGAGCAATTTTTAAAAGCGTTTATGATGAAGAATGATTTTGGCATATTTTTTTTTTTTTTTTTTTATATAGAGTTTCTAATATTACTCCCAAGCCATAGTAATATTATCGTTACTCTCAGCAAGCTGAGAGTTACCTATCCTGGTTAAAAGCACGAGACTTGGAACCAGAACTAGGCTCGGACGAATAATAGGGGTAGGTGGAAAATCGTACATGCGACTCTTTCTCACTTAAGATAAGAAAACAAAAACCACCTCCCTTCGAAACCTGCATACTACAACTAGGTTATTCCTATCTAGTAGTTTTATTTAAACTGTAAATTACGCGTTTGGCAGGCAGCTTCCCAGTGGAGGCACCTGCTAATACCGCCATAAGCACGCGGTTACATCTTATTGCGCTAATTCAAATGGTTTTATCCTTTGTAATCGGCGCACTAGGTTAGTATCGTCTCGAATTTGTAGCATGGTGATATTGCAATGACCGTGAAGGCGTGTCTGTTGTTTGCAGGCAAAATGTTTTATTTCATCTTCGACGGTAGCCATAGTTAGGTCTCTGTGGATATCAGTGTTTCTGATAAACCATGGTGCATTTACTATTTTTCTTAGCACTTTGTTTTGAAAAGTTTGTAAAATTTTGATATTACTGGATTTGGTACAACCCCAAAGTTGTACACCGTATGTCCAAACCGGTTTTAGTACTTGCTTGTATAAAAGCAGCTTGTTCTGCAGCCAGTGCATTTGTTTACATCGAATGGCGAGCTCTTCGCGTTTCTTCTTGACGTGCGGTTTCCATTTTAATTTCGCATCGAGTGTCATACCCAAATATTTTGCCTCGTTTGCGTACGGAATTCGTACCGAATCAATGAAAATGGGTAAGTTGTCTACCTTTTTATAAGTAAAATTCACGTGCGTTGATTTGGCCTCGTTGAGAGCAATACGCCAAGTCTTTGTCCAATCACAAATTTTGTCAATAGAACGTTGGAGTTTATTAGTTGCTGATTCCACGGTATTACTGACCGCTAATATAGCTGTATCGTCTGCAAATGTGGCTACTGTTGTGCCTTCTTCTTGAGGAATATCACTAGTGTATATAAGAAATAGGATCGGTCCAAGAACGCTTCCTTGGGGAACTCCTGCCGCGATTTCTTTAAATTCAGAGTAATCATTTCCGTGTTTTACACGAAAGAGTCTGTCTGATAAGTAACAACTAAGGATATCATTTTGGCATATGACAATCACAGAAGCGTTTTAGAAGCTTTTTCGAGTAATTTGATGAATCGAGGTTGGATTCGAAGGCTGAAATTGTTGTTGCATTGCCAGCGTAGACCAATGACTTCAAATTCGCCCACACAAATTAGCCCAGCGTTGGCAAGTCACACGATCTTAAGGCCAGGTCACAGGTCCATGTCGAGATAATGTTCTCACAATTTGAGCGATTAAACAAAAATCTATAACAGGAAGCATGCACGGGCACGCGTCGAAAACGTTGAAAGGAGCAGGCCGGGATCATACAAATGAAATAACACCAGCATTAAATTGTTCTCAGTAAAGAAGTGATCAGAAACCGGGATTCCTGTTGATGTTTATTGAAGTCGAACGTGCGAACCTGACAGGTAGCGATGAGAAGAACTGACTGGTTACAACAGTTACCATTTTGTTTGTGATTTGTTTAATCTCGGTTTAAACCGTGTTTTGTATGCCGGGTCAAAAAAAAAACGCGGTTATTTACTTTGGCAGTTTCACTTTGGAAAAAAGACAACAGTGACAACTCCTTCGTATAAAACATTCGACCTCTCCACCTTTTCGCCCGCCTCATGTTTATTCGCTACATTTACGATCGCTTTCACCTTCTCTGTAAACCTAATTAGTCGTTAGCAATCATTTTAGTGGTCAGAAGGTGAAATCTCTAAAGAACGACAAACACTTTCTTAAAAAGTTAGCTTTTTTGGAAGTCCAACATGCGGTGGACAGATATTTGTTAATAGCATGTACTTTGTCTTGCCCTCATTATTTTCAAGACCAACCGAACTCGCCTGTTTTTAATCGCCGTAAAACCTCTACATCGGCACTCTGGAAACGGCCGATGCATACCCCAGAAACTAGACAATTCTTTTGAAGATAGTACCTTCCGTGTTGAATCTGCCCGCGCCTTTTTTTCTCCAGAACAAGATTGAAGAAGTCAGATGATAGGACATCGTCTTCCCACCATCCTGTCATCGCCATGTAGAGCTCCTGACGCTGAATGCTATCATAAGCGGCTTTAAAGTCCGCAAAAAGATAGTTAGTGTCGACTTGAAATTCGTTTGTATTTTCCATTTGCCTTCTCAACAGCTGTTACAGGAAACAGGGAACGATGCAGATACAGACACCGCACATATTAAAAACCATCGTACAGACGTCATGTATTTTGTTATCCGAACGCGCATATGAAAGAGGGATACCACACGAACGTTTCAAGCATATTGTGGTGTTTGTGCGCACTTTCATTCTTGAGATATCGTGTGTTTAATTTTTTCTTCAAATAACTCTTATTGAATTTGTTTGCATTTTTTTTTGTAAATCGGACATCGGAAAGTTGCTTTTCCCACATTGATAACAATCGGTGTGAAAGTGAATGAAAAGTGATTCTATCGAAGTTCTTTACTTTCGCTTTGTTGTTTGATTTGCACAAGTAAGCTGACATAGGCGTCTGCCAGACAAGAAGCACATTCCCTAAGCGGAACAAGGAAGTTGCGTGAGCGGCCTATGCCATGGGGAGAAAAACTTGCAGTCCCGTTCACCGGTTGAGCTCAAATCGTGCAATATTCGGTATTGGCCTGAGAATGCTTCTGTGAAGTTTGGTCAAAATCGGTCTTCTTTTTTTAGGCGCAGCAGCATACGCCAGATCTATAGGCAATAATAAGATAGTCTACTCGAACATATTGGCCACTAGGATTCCCGGGCACGGGCAAAGCGGGGGGGGGGGGGGGGGGTGCAGCTATAGCCCAATAAAAAAGCCTAGAGGCTTTAAATCACACGATCTTGCCAGCCAATAGACGGGTCCGTTTCTCGATATAACATGTTCACCGAACTGAGACTTCAATAACTCGATTGTTCCACCCGCTCGATCTGTTTGGCTTGTGGCACCGTCTTGTTGGAACCACAAATCACTGAAGTCTAATTCATGCAATTGCTCAATGAAATAACGTTCCACCATGTCTCTGTAGGAAATACTCGTATCATTTACCGTAACGTGAGGGTCATTTTCATCGACGAAAAAAAAAAACGGTCCAATGACGCTACCGGCTTGGAAACCGCACCAAACAGGGACTTTATGCGGATGAAGTGCTGTTCATGAAGCACATGAGCGTTCTCACCTGTCCAGTAATGCATATTTTGCTTATTGACGAAGCCGTTTAAACAAAAATACGCTTCATAGCTGAAAATGATTTTGCGATGAAATTCTTCATTTTCTTCCATCATGGCCAGAGCCCAATTCGAGAACGTACGTCGCTTCATATGATCAAGTGGCTTTAGTTCTTGAGTCAGCTTGATCTTGTTAGGGTGTAGGCCAATATCCTTACACACAATTCGCCATAATATGTGTCTGGGAGAGGCCCAATTCTTGAGAACGCCGCTAAATTGACTGATTTGGCTGGTTTGCGACGGGCGCCTCTACGGCAGCAATAATCTCATATTTTATTTAATATTTCATATTTATTTATTTATCAGTAACAACATTTATGATAGACTTCCAAAATCTTTCAAGTTATAAATGTGAATTTTGTAACAAAGCCTTTCGATTATGATACGAGGGCGGGTCAATAAGTCCGTGACTTTTTGAATTTCTGACCTCTTTACTGAAACAGCAACACTGCTCCTGTCAACAGGCATCTGTCAGTTGACTCCTGTCAAAATTTAAACTTGCTGCGTCAGTTAGTTTGTGTTTGACAGCTATTTTTATCAGACTACTCACTAATTTGAGGATAAAATGGAAAAAAGTGAATTTCGTGTGCTTATTAAGCATTATTTCTTGCGAAAAAAAACCATTACCGAGACCAAGGCTAAGCTTGAAAAATACTATGGGGACTCTGCACCATCGATTTCAATGGTAAAAAAGTGGTTTACTGAATTTCGTTGTGGCCGTACAAGCACTGAAGATGCCGAACGTCCTGGACGCCCAGTTGAGGTCTCTACACCCGAAACAATCGAAAAAATTCACGATATGGTGTTGGCCGACCGAAGATTGAAAGTGCGAGAGATTGTGGAAGCCGTAGGGATCTCGCATGGCTCAGTGGTTTCAATTTTGAATGATCACTTGGGCATGAGAAAGCTTTCCGCAAGATGGATGCCGCGTTTGCTCACAGTCGACCACAAACGCAATCGTGTAACAACTTCACAGGAAGGTTTGGCGTTGTTTAATCGCAATATGGAGGAGCTTTTGCGCCGTTTTGTAACCGTGGACGAAACATGGATCCATCACAACACACCAGAGACCAAACAACAGTCAAAACAGTGGGTTTCTAAGGGTGAATCGGCGCCAAAGAAGGCCAAGGTGGGTTTGTCAGCCAATAAAGTTATGGCGACTGTTTTTTGGGATGCACGCGGGATAATCCACATTGACTACCTTCAAAAGGGAAGAACAATTAATGGGGAATATTATGCCAACTTATTGGACCGATTCAATGACGATTTGAAAAAAAACAGACCTCATTTGGCCAAGAAAAAAGTTCTTTTCCACCAAGAAAATGCAAGGGTGCACACATGTTCAGTTGTCATGGCAAAAAACCATGAATTGGGCTATGAATTGCTCCCTCATCCACCCTATTCTCCAGATTTGGCTCCGAGCGACTACTTCTTGTTTCCAAACCTGAAGAAATGGCTTGGTGGAAAAAGATTTGACTTCAATGATGAAGTCATCTCGCAAACAAAGGCCTATTTTGAGGACCGCGACAAATCATTTTTTTTTGGAAGGGACAAAAAAATTGGAGAAGCTTTGGACAAAGTGTATTGAGCTCAAGGGAGACTACGTTAAAAATAAAAAAAAAAATTTATCAAAAAATCTGTGATTTATTCCAAAAGTCACGGACTTATTGACCCGCCCTCGTACTTCATATTGACTGAAAATGCAATTGTATTGTTTTATATTAAAAAAAAAAGGAAAAAAAGTATGACTAAGGTAAACTAAATATAAACAATGTATACAAATTCAAAGAAAAAAAAAAAACAATTTAAAAGAAGTAAAAAGAAAACGGTTTCTATAAATTTAGGTAGTACTTTCTGTATTTATGTGCCTGCAATGTGCCGAAAGAGAGTATCACTGTAGATGCTTGATAGTGCAGTATTCAAGATACTTGTTTAGTGTACAACCAAGAATCTTTTTAGCGGAAACATGGTCGTATCTTTTTAATCCAAAAACATCGAGTAATATTGGTGAATGCAACTTGAAATTTGCGCGTTATGAAGGCGTTGTTACAACAGAAGATTTCATAGCAATAGGTAATAAGTGGCACCAGCAGCGTTCTAGCCAGCATCAACCTTGTAGTTCTGTGTATGAAATTTTGCGAAAATGACAGGTTTCTGAGACAGCCGTAGATTTTCCCAATAACGGTCAGAATTTGGTTGTCCCAACACAATGTGCTGAACCAAATACCTAGATTTTTTACTTTCTAGACAAATTGAATTGGAAAATTTCCAAGATAGATGCATTTGGATTTGTCAGGATTTAACCTTAAACAATTGCGCTCGGACCAAGTTAAGATATTCTTTAGATCCTGATTGAGCTTATGGGCAGAATTAGTGATGAGACCGCGCTCACTGCTTATGTATAGTTGTAGATCGTCTGCATACATATGTACCGACGAGTAATTGACAACAGTTGGGAGGTCATTAATAAAGATTGAGGAGAGCAGTGGGCCTAAGATGGATCCTTGAGGGACACCATTTGAAGTTGCTAAAAACTCGGATGGGACATCATTGATAAAGACGGCTTGCGTACGACCTGTAACGTCTGATTGAATAAATCTCCACCCTTCGGGCAAAACGTAGTCCCACTGGCACGGCAACACCTACATGACTTACATTTTTTTCACCAGACTATGAATTGCTTGTTTACTGGGACGAGCCAAAACTTGGCGTTAACCCTCTTAGAGTTGCCATCCGGAATTTCGGCAGTAAATTTTAATTATTTCTAAAGGTTGTTCCTTCGTGTACCGCACTATGATGAAAATGTTGATTTTACTGAATAGTTTGACATTGAAATTGTCAATTCGGTAATGAAAGACCCTCTATAAGTATGGATTATTAACGTTATACAACTGAAGGAAGTTTCGAATCTATCCGACATATTGGGTATTAAAGGATTGAAAGGGAGTTTAGAAAGAAAATGGGCATTCTTATTGATAAACTTAAACCCGGCTATCTACTAACGATGATAATACCGCGCGTACATTTTTTGGACAGTCAAATGTTAATTTTGAAATTGCAGTTGTAACCGAAGATTTGATTATATTTTATGATATAATTATTATCATTTGTACACTTTATTTTTTGTTCAAAAATAAGTGTTTCTATTTAATATGTATGCAAACATAACCTTGCAGTCTCTTACACAGACTTTTTACAAAAGTCGGCAGCCTGTTTAGGTAAAGTAGATAAGTATGAGTTAATAACATTTTTTTTTTTTTTTTTTTAAATTCTGGCTCGCCAAGGCGATTTATAAAAGGGGGGGTACTTCGACCTAAAAGATCTTTTGTACCGTATGGGCCAGAAAAATTTTAAACTAGTAAAATTTCCACTTTCCGTTTAAAGCGGACAATTTTACCAGTAGAAGAATTCTTTATGTCCTCGGGGCTCAATTGTTCCCTGAGAAAGATCTTCTTTCTAATTCCATTAAGGGCTGGGCATTCACATAAAATGTGTTCAGCTGACTCGTCCTCTTCAAGACAGAGTCGGCACTCAGGAGAATCTGCTATTCTCATTTTGTGTAGATGATATCTTAAACCGTGGTGACCAGTACGGTAACCTACTAGGTTTTTGATATCATGCCTGCTTAGGTTTAGACATTTGCTGGCATTATGATTGAAGGGCCGAATGGCTCGTTTGGCCTGTCTTAGACCTGGGATGTTATCCCAATGATAGATACATTTTCTATGTTCCCAGCTTTTAATTGCTGCCGTTGCTGCTGATCTAGGAATGCAGCAGAAAGGTTCGGGACCTATGAAAGGTGTTTCTGAACCTTTTCTGGCCAGTTCGTCGGCCTTTTCGTTACCTTCTACCCCGACATGACCCGGAACCCACCATAATTGTGTCTTGTTTCTTGCTCCGAGTATTTGTAGGGTATTGAAGCAGTACATGACTGATTTGGAGTCAATGGTATACGAGCTAAGGGCGTTTATAGATGCTTGACTGTCCGTGAAAATATGGATGGTTGCACCTTTTATGCCAGATAAGATAATGTGGCTGGCGCATTCTTGAATGGCGTGGAGCTCCGCTTGAAATACGCTGGGACTTTTTCCCATGGGTATCGTAAAGCGTTTGTGTGGTCCGTATATTCCCGCTCCTACCCCCGTTTCCATTTTAGAACCATCCGTATACCACTTTATGCCGTTATGGCTGTTTGGTGGGTTATTGCTAACCCATGCTTCTCTTTTGGGTATCTCCGTGGAGAACCGTTTGTTGAAGCATAGTGTTTTTTGAATGCGGTCTGTGACCGCGCAGTTCATGTTAAGTTCTGGCAGTTCATCGAGAAGGGTCTTAAGTTCCGGATGATCATTAAGACTTATCTCGTTTAGCTGTATTAGACTTATTGCACTGCGGATCGCCACTTTCTGGACGTATATGTGGAGGGGTATAATTCCTGTTATTGCCTCTATGGCAGCTGTTGGACAGGTACGCATGGCTCCGGAGATACCAAGGCACGCAAGCCGTTGTACCTTTTTGAGCTTCTCTATTGCGACCTTTTGTGTGGATTTTGTCCACCATACTATGGAGGCGTATGTTATGATGGGTCTTATCATCACTGTGTAGATCCAGTGGACGATCTTTGGAGAGATTCCCCAGGTTCTACCATATGTGCGACGACAGGCCCATAAAGCTCTATTAGCTTTACTGATTTTGTTGTTTATGTGAGAGTTCCAGTTAAGTCTCTTGTCCAGGATTACTCCAAGATACTGAACTTCGTCGGAATACTCTACGACCGTGTCGTTTATTGTGATTAGGCCTAGGTCTAATTTCCTCCTTTTAGTGAAAGGAACGATGACGGCTTTACTGGGATTTATGGAAAGATTTTCCTTAATGCACCAGTCTATGGCTGTCTTTAGAGCATTTTTCATTTTTGATGTGACTCCTATTGAGTCTTTGCCCCTAACTATGATGACAATATCATCGGCGTACCCAATTGTGGTGTAGCCCAAACTGCTCATCTTGTGTAGCAGGTCATCGATGACCAATGACCACAGAAGTGGTGAGAGTACTCCCCCTTGTGGGCAGCCCCTTACGGCTGTTACTGATACTGAGGTCGTTCCTGACGAGGAAGTTATTTTGCGACTTTCCAGCATCGCTTTGATCCATTTAATAGTTGGTTTATCTATATTTCTATGGTACAAAGCATTTGATATGGATTCATATCCAGTGTTGTCGAAAGCACCCTCTATGTCCAGAAAGGCACAAAGTGCGATCTCTTTGCAACGGTAGGCGTTTTTTATCTCTGTAGAGTTAATAACATACCTAGAGAAAGTATGCTCTTAAATAGGTACTTTTTGTGTCTGGATTCTTGGATGAGCTACCTACAAGTTGGAGATTTTGTGCTTTTTGTTAAGGGACAATAAATATGTATTAATAAAAACAACCCACAGGAGGCGCATACAGACGGCTAGTCTTGAAATCAAATCACATAGTTCCAAAGTTTAACAAATTTGAGGGAAAAGATTGATCATAAACATAACCAGCCGATTGAAGCAGCTGCCACTTCTAATGGAGCCTACAAATTTCTACGCATATAACATACCCTAAGGCACTAAGATGTAAAGTTTTCAAATTTAGTTTGCCAGACAAACTAGCAAACAAATCTCATCACAAGTCAAACTTTCAACGGCGATTAAGATTTTATTTGCAATTAAAGTTACCCATCAACTTGAACCAGAATTCCTTGGAAGCGACTTCAAATTGGGATAACTAACTATGTACATGAATTCATTTTACAACAATTGATGGCCTAATTTCGGCACCGTGCCAAGCTTTTCGAATCAAACCATTTTGATTAAGCTCCTGCATCCAACCCACCCACTACGCAGTAAATATTCTATAAAGTAGTTACGACTATAGCCATTTGTTCCGGGGAGTGTTCATAAATTTTTGAGTAAACTTGTGTTACCCATCTCGCTTGTGTTCAAAATCCCCCACCATGGCACATATGATGAGCGTGAATACGATAAGCCATTGAAAATTTTCACCCTGCACCTAATTAATGTCATTTGTCAGTTATGGTAAAGTGCTACTGCCTCTCCTGAAGGCGCGGGAACCCATTTCTATCGCTCCCCACTGTTCCATCATAAAACACACAGTTTTCCTCCGATTACACGAAAGCTGCTCCATTTTAAAGCGGATGAAGCGAACAACTTTCAAAATTAATTATGAATGTAAGCTTGTGCATGGAATTGTGCGGTTGAGAGAGCAATACAGCTTTGCATGTGTTACGCCTTGAAAAGGATACGAACAAAAAACGACGACTCTTAGTAAGTAGATGGATGATAACAACAACAATGATGATGATTACACACCCCTTATGTGCTGCAAGTGGCAAGAACCTTTTGTAGTTGTCTGTTAAATTGCTGTTTTGTTGTCATTATCATCATCGTAGACGTCATCGTCGCTGTTGCTGTTCTTCTCCTTTAAAAGTGTCCTGCAGGAGCGCTTTATTAAGTATCTGCGTGTGTTTGAATGGATATGGTAGCTTTTCATTATTAAAAATGACACATGATGGGTACTTGTCCCAATGAATGGCATGACATGCAAGACAATGGTATCATTCGATAGCAAAAGAGGGGGAAACGCTAGACAATTGCAATGCGATACCGATATGGGATAGACAGGGCTACGCCCCTACTTAAGATATTTCAACTACGGAGCCGAATGGATTTGGCAAGTCGCAGATCAAATTTCTAATTTCACTAAAACTAATTTGTCTTGGGTGGGCCAAGTGTATGGAATATGTAACCCTTCTTCTAATTAATGGAAAATATGCTCTTGTTGCGAGAGCTGGGCGTAGGTAGGACAAATAACGTGGGTTATAAGGGGATTACGTTTCTGACAAAGTATATAGTTAGTTTGGCATTGTCTGACATCGCACAAAAGATATTCGTAAGCAGAAGTCCAAAGTAATTAGCCCAAGTCAAGGCGCATTACTCAATCGAGGAAAGTATCAATTAATTCGGAAATGTTCACCTCTATAATTAAATCCGCCAAGCGGAATATCAAATCCGCAATGATTTGCCTGCCTATGCGAAATCTCACACTCTGTATGGACAGATAAGATCAATAGGTATTTTATGATCAAGTTTCGGGGTTGTCCCACCCATGTCCGAGTTAATGGCAGAGGCTCTAGTAAATTTTATCAGACTAAGAGCTCAAGACTCATCAACAAGCTAACTCTTCCGAAAGAAACATGCAATTCAATTGGCTTCCACCTAATGAAGATTGGATCGTGAATACATAAGTGAGCTTTATTTCCAATTTGGCATTTCACACAGATCTGGTGGTTGGGATCATCAGTCGATTACCACAACACATCAAATGAATTAACACATTAGATCATTTTTTAATTACACAAGCTCATTTTGTAAAAGCTTTTGCATTGAATATCGCGAAATTCTATGCCCAAATCGATATTAGCACAGTTGATGTAACAAAAATGCAAGCACATATTTCCATCGACTTTGTGGCAGATTTTGCGCAAGGATTTTGGTAAACACGCTTACAAGATTTATTCAGTGCAAGAATCGGGGCGCTCCATCAGTTTGAAGTTGATGCATTTTTCTACCATCACCGGTTTTCCGTTAAACCTGGCCGCTCCAAACCGCTAGTTTTAAGAAAAAAAAAATCAAACTGTTTTGAACATTTTCTTTATAAACGGTCTTTCATTAACGACTTGACCACTTCAAACTTTCAATGTGAACGCACTCTTAAACCGATTACCGAACCGTCAATGTAAAAATATTCAGTAAAATCAACATTTTCATAGCGGTAATGAACACGAAGGAACAACGTTTACAAATAATTAAAATTTACTACCGAAATTCCGAGTTGGTGGTCGCAACTTTAAGAGCGTTAACGCCAATTTTCGGCCGTAATTCTCGTCCCAGTAGACATGCAATTCATAGTGTAGTGAAAAAAATTTGAGTCCTAATATTCGCTGCTTGATGTTGCCGTGCCAGTGAGACTACGTTTTGCCCGAATTGTGAAGTATATTGCTGCCGTAGAGGCGTCCGTTGCAAATCAGCCAAATCAGTAATTTCACGGCGTTCTCAAGAATTGGGCCTCTCCCAAACCTCATTTGGGAACATTTACGCAACGATCTTTGCCTACATTAGATCAAACTAACTCAAGAATTAAAGCCATTTTATGATATGAAGCGACTTACGTTCTCGAATTGGGCTCTGGCCCTGAAAGGTAGGTAGATCAATCACTACAAATCTTGTCGAATTCGTGTCATTTGCATTGTCAGCATTAGAGAACTGCAACGAAGTTGACGTTATTGCAACTGACTTTAGCAAGGCCTTTGATAAGATACCTCATCAATTAATTCACTTTAAATTGTCCGCTCTTGGGTTTGAACCCATTTTGTTAAAATGGATATCTTCCTACCTGGAAAACCGGTTTTATAGTGTTCGCTTCAGATCCGTCCTATCGGCCCCTTTCTCTGGTGTTTCACAAGGCAGTCATTTGGGTCCTTTTCTCTTCATACTCACTATAAACGACCTTATAAAGGTCATTAATCACTCCTCCCTTTCTCTATACGCCGACGATAGCAAATTCTTCAAACTCGTTTCTTCACCTCATTTCTCCGTCAACAAGACCTTGATCGGTTTTCAACCTGTTGCCTCAAAAATTGCTTAGAGCTTAACATTCCCAAATGCCAATCTATTACGCTATCACGCAAGCGCAACAAATCCCCTCCCCGTTACTACCTTCTCCATCGTCAACCAATCTCTTTCGTTCAATTTCTCCGTGACCTTGGAATATTGTACGACAGTGAGTTAAATTTTCGTTTACATATTGACAAAATAGTTCGTAAAGCCAACGCATCACTTGGCTTTGTTAAACGGTGGTCTAAAGAATTCTGCAACCCCTACGTGACTAAATCCCTCTACACCACTTTTGTTCGCCCCCTCCTTTGAGTACGCCAGTCAAGCGTGGTCTCCTTTTCATCAAGTTCAGTGCTCAGAATCGAGAACATCCAACGTCGCTTCCTACGATTTGCTCTTCGGGGATTGCCTTGGAATGATCCTTTTATGCTGCCTCCATTCTCAGATCGCCTAAATCTCATTAACATGAACTTCCTTGAGGATCGTAGGGACGCTGCGGCCATTCTTTTCATTTGTCGCCTTCTCTCAGACTCCGTCGACTGCGCCTCTCACAACAACTCTATTTTCTTTAACACTAATCCTTGTAATTTACGCTGCCCTCGTCTCTTTTACCTTCCAACTAATCGAACCTCATATGGCTTCAACGAACCACTCTCCCGTATGCTGCAGAAGGTTATCTCAAATCTTTCCGTCTTTGATTTCAACCATAACCCTGCCCGCCTTAAACTCGATCTCCTTCACCATTCCCCTAATCCTTAAGCTTTAGTTTTAAGCCTTCTTATTTTTTAAGTTTTAGTTTTTCAGTTATTCATTAGATGTTAGTTTTAGCTTGTAGTAAGCAAAATAAATGAGGGCTATCTCTGCCCTCACCAAATTAAATTTGGATAAACGGCTTCGTCAATAAGCAAAATATGCGTTACTGTACAGGTGAGAACCCTCAGGTGCTTCATGAAACAGCACTTCATCCGCAAAAAGTCACAATTTGGTGCGGTTTTCATTGGGCCGTTTTTTTCGTCGATGAAAATGACCGTCACGTTACGGTAAATGGTATTTTTTTTTGAGATTGTGGGCGTGTTGTGGGCGGATTTTAAAAATTCCGCGACTTGATTATTTGGTCCCCCTAGATAGTGTATGGTTTCTAGCTCCAGTTTTAAGCCCTACTTTTTGCCAACGGACGGACGGACATGGCTAAATCGAAACTATTATCGATGGTGATCACGAATATAGGAACTTTTAGGAATCTACGGGCAATATTATGACTAGGATTCAAAATTAATATACCCATAGAATAGGATATAGAAAAATAGAATTTATTTCCTGGAAAATTATGCCTGGCTCATTTTTGGACTCGTTTTGACCGTGTTTTCAAATGTTGGTTACTTTCAATACTACATCCACTTTAAGTGCGTGTAGGAAATATAGGGTGTCCTACAGTTCGCCCAAGCAGACTGTAGCATTTCCTTATGTTCACATTTTTCTTAACTTCAATTACTTTGGTGAGGATAAAACGAATCCAATAAACTTTGCAATCAATCAAGGATAGCTTGTTAATTTTCTTCCCACATTCAAAGTATTCGCAATCGAATGAAACTAATAAACAACCACCATAAAATTTAAAATAACCATGATTACGTCACGCAGAAATATCCTTTAGAAATATAATCCTAACTCGGCGAGGGTCTCTGTTCCTCTATTTACCAATGATCAAATAAAATTCCAATCGAAAAATGGATTTTTCCACAGAAGACCTACTGCTGCAGGATCACGATGACCCATAAACCACAATGTGCCATCAATTATACATCGAATCCTCAGAATTCGAAAAAAGATGTGCATATGAAATACTGCCGGTTCTAGTGGAAAACCAATTTATAGAAACTCAGACCACAGCACCGAGATATTCGTGTTAATTTAATTTTAATTTGGTGAGGGCAGAGATAGCCCTCATTTATTTGGCTTACTACAAGCTAAAACTAACATCTAATGAATAACTTAAATACTAAAACTTAAAAAAATAAGAAAGCTTAAAACTAAAGCTTAAGGATTAGGGGAATGGTGAAGGAGATCGATTTTAAGGCGGGCAGGGTTACGGTTGAAATCAAAGACGGAAAGATTTGAGTTAACCTTCTGCAGCATACGGGAGATTGGTTCGTTGGAGCCATATGAGGTTCGATGGGTCGGAAGGTAAAAGAGACGAGGGCAGCGTAAATTACGAGGATTAGTGTTAAAGAAAATAGAGTTGTTAAGAGAGGCGCAGTCGACGGAGCCTGAGAGTAGGCGATAAATGAAAAGAATGTCCGCAGCGTCCCTACGATCCTCAAGGGATTTCATGTTGATGAGATTTAGGCGATCTGAGTATGGAGGCAACATAAAAGGATCATTCCAAGGCAATCCTCGAAGGAAGCGACGTTGGATGTTCTCGATTCTGAGCACGTGAACTTGATGAAAAGGAGACCAAGCTTGGCTGGCGTACTCAAGGAGGGGGCGAACAAAAGTGGTGTAGAGGGATCTAGTCACGTAGGGGTTGCAGAATTCTTTAGACCAGCGTTTAACAAAGCCAAGTGAGGCGTTGGCTTTACGAATTATTTCGTCAATATGTAAACGAAAATTTAACTCACTGTCGTACAATATTCCAAGGTCACGGAGAGATTGAACGAAGGAGATTGGTTGACCATGGAGAAGGTAGTGACGGGGAGGGGATTTGTTGCGCTTGCGCGATAGGGTAATAGATTGGCATTTGGGAATGTTAAGCTCTAAGCAATTTTTGAGGCACCAGGTTGAGAACCGATCAAGGTCTTGTTGAAGGAGAGAGGAGTCATGAGGTGAAGAAACGAGTTTAAAGAATTTGGTATCGTCGGCGTATAGAGAAAGAGAGGAGTGATTAATGACCTTTTCAATGTCGTTTATAGTGAGGATGAAGAGAAGGGGGCCCAAAATGACTGCCTTGCGGAACACCAGAGGTTGCCAAGAAAGGGGCCGATAGGACGGATCTGAAGCGAACACTATAAAACCGGTTTTCCAGGTAGGAAGATATCCATTTTAACAAAATGGGTTCAAACCCAAGAGCGGACAATTTAAAATGAATTAATTGATGAGGTATCTTATCAAAGGCCTTGCTAAAGTCAGTTGCAATAACGTCAACTTCGTTGCCGTTCTCTAATGCTGACAGGGCAAATGACACGAATTCGACAAGATTTGTAGTGGTTGATCTACCTTTCAGAAAGCCATGTTGGTAAGGGGAAATAAGAGACTTGCATCGAAAGCTTAAGGCTTCGTATATGATACTTTCGAAGATTTTGGGAATATGTGAGAGTTTGGCAATAGGGCGATAATTAGTGATTTCACTTTTTAATCCTTTTTTGTGTATCGGGGTGATGAAAGCGCTCTTCCAAATCTGTGGAAATGCTCCTTGGGAGAGAGATAGACGAAAGAGGAAAGAAAGAGGGACCGACAAATTGGAAGCACACTTCTTGAGAAAAATTGCGGGGAGGCCATCTGGGCCGGGTGAGAATTCATCGTTTAGCTTTTGTAACTTATTTTCGATGAGAGTATGGTCAATAGTTTGAGAGAGAAAGGGGCCAATAGAGAAGTTAGGTAGGTAGCTGAAGTACGTGGAGTCCGGTACAAATAAGTTGTCAGAGAAAGATTGCTTGAAAAATGCGGCAAATGAGTTGGCAATGGTATGTGGGTCCGTAAATGATACGTTTTCATAAGAGAGAGAAGGAGGGTAGCCGTCTGATTTTTTTTTGTAGTTGACAAATCGGAAAAAGGACTTGGGGTCATTTATTAAGTTGACTTGTGCAGTATTTATATAGCGTTGGTAGAGAGAGTTATAAAGCTGGACGAATTGTAGATAGATACCGAGATAGTTAGAGTAGTCCGAAGAAGAGTTGGTGCGAAGAAAAACTGTCCATAGCTTGTTTCTCTTGTTTCGTAAGGAACGAAGTCTATGATTATACCATGGGGGAGATGTAGATGACGTTTTATGACGAGAAATGGGAACATAGTGCGAAATGGAATTGAATAATTCTCTGTAAAACATGGACAGAGCATCATTTAATGAAAGATTGGCGAAGTCGAAAGAGCACTTGCTGAGATAGGAATTCATTTTTCGGAAGTTAGCCTTATGAAAATCATAAGAGGAGAGAGCTGCGGTAGATGTGGGCTGAAGTGGAGAGTCGTTGAATAACGAAAGAAGGAGAGGGGGGTGATAGTTATCAATGGTAGAGAGCGATAAGGGACAAGGCGAGACCGAGGAGTTGATAGGATTAGTTGTGAAAATCAGGTCTAATTGCCTACCCATGCAGTTTGTGACTCCACTAACTTGGGATAGGCTAGAGTCTGTCATCCTATCTATGAAGAGACATTCCTTAGCTGAGTTGGCATTTGAGGCGATGAGAAAGGATTCATCGTCTGAAGGGGTCCAGTGCAGATGAGGAAGATTAAAGTCGCCGAAGATGAGGATATCATCTAGGGAGTCAGATGAGCCAATTATTTGGTCAATCGCATCAATGGCAAGTTGGTAGGATTCAATAGGTTGGGCAGGTAACATATATAAAAACACATAATGTACAGGGACTTACGGGGGAATGATATTTTTATTGAAACGAAGTCTAGTTTTGAGGAGGAGGAAGTAGCAAGGGGAGATGCGTCCAGGCTATCGTGGATGGCTAGTAGAACGCCACGACATGGAGAGTCATCTATGGCATTGGTACGTTCGTCATCTCGAAAGACATTGAAGAAAGGGGGGAATAGCTCTTGGTTTTTTATGTCGGGTATTAGGTTGGTTTCAGTAAGAGCATATATATTAAAAGGGAGAGCATGAGCTTGGCGCAAGACGGCGCTGGATTTAGAGCGCAATCCTCTTACATTTTGGTAATAAAAGGTAAGGGGAACATTGTTTGGGGATGGTGGAAGGCATTTGGGCGGGTTAGGGACGAAAAAATTTGCTGTGGTCAGCTCGGCTCCGTTGGAGGTGTGAAGTCCTTTTAGAATGAAGAAAATTTCTAAAAGCCGCGAGGTCTTCCGCTACTTTTTGGGGGGATATGTTAAGAGTCTCATGAAACTTGATGTAAATATCACGGAGAATTGTAGGGTCGGAAGGGAGTCCTTCCTGTTGAATTGAAACGATGACACTAGTTTTAGTTTTACCCTCATAACAAACTGAGTCAGATTTATCATGAAGGTAAGCTAGAAATAGACGTATATTCTCGTACGTCTTTTTTTCTCTGAGTCTAGAGAGCGCATAGCGACATTCTGTCAATGGTGTATCGATTGATTGCTGGGTTAGTTTAACATGGGGTGGCATTAAGGGATCAGGGAAGGGGATAGTAGTGCTAGTGGTTGTGGGATTCATAAAATGGGAGCTAATAAAGTTGGGGTACTTAGCTCCTGTAGTTAGGTCGAAATTTGGGAAGGAGTTGCAAGCAGACGCAGATATTTCTGATGGTTGAGGAAGGAGAATGTTCGGAGTTGGGGTTAGTTTGAAAGAAACCCGGTTACGTTGAGGTTTCGGTGGTCTGGGTGCCATTGATGGCAGAGAGGAAATGGTTTTGGGTGTAAGGGATTTATAATGCTCTTGTGTCTGTCTTCGACTATGCAATTCCACATAAATGATATCCAGAAATAACTTCGAAATGCTTTTGATGGAGTTTAAGGACCATATCCGTACATCGTTTAGCTTTGCTTTTGAATTTTATTCTTTTTCGTTATTGTTGGTGCTTCGGATTGTCAGTGTTTTATGCGTATGTGGGTGAAAGCTGTGGTTTATCTCTCTGTGAAATTTGTCAACTCTCACGTAGGGTTCAGTGGAACGAGTGTGGTAGGCGAATTTTGTTATTTTTGTATAGCTTGCAGGGATTTATTGGATGTGGAGGATTTACTTTTTCGGCAGTAAGCTGCTATTATCCGCAGGACTGTTGTGCTGATTGTTTAAATATACGTTTGGAAGGGTTTTTGTTACGATGGTAAAATTCACGGTCTGCTGTAAATTGGTATTGTCATAGTTAGAGAAGAGATAAGGGAGGACGTGAATGTGCATAATGAAAAATTTCAAGCGGCATTATGATGAAAAAACCTTGGCACACTTGAAACTATTTTTGAGCATTGTGCATTTTTTCCTGCAAGTGCTCTGCGCACCACCTAGAATTTCAAAAGAAATCAGTTTTTTAATTGTGCATATATTTGTTGCATACATTTGTGGTACTTGTACTTATTTCGGATATCAAAATTAATCACATGTGTTCCACTTAATACCTAAAACAGGAAGCGCTTTTACTCCTTTTCAAGTGTCATACGTGAAGTGCTATAATACTATCAACTAGTTCAAAATTAATATGTACCAGATTAATGGGATATATACAGGGTGGCACACGAATCTTGCTACAAAAACAAAACGTAATAACTTTTTTTTCTTTGTGAGTAATCGGCTTATTTTCTTTTTATTTGGCAGGTTACTATTTAGATTTATTAAAATGAATGCTTGGGATACCGAAAAGAGGATTTAAATAGTGCAGCGGTACCATGCTTTGCAGTCCTTCATTTCGGTCCAAAGGAAATTTACGCGCGGAAGTTTGTCGGCACCCCCTGAGTAGATAGACCATTATGAGGCTTGTAAACATGTTTGCCGAATCTGGAAGCATCGCACGAATGCCGTACCATCGAGATCCCTATGTTCGGGTTCAAGACACAATCGCGGCCGTAGCCTGTAGCATCTTCAATTCAGGCAAATCCAAGCGTTTCGACACGAAGCTTATCGGCGCAAATTGCAGTTAGCAGACGGTCATTACAACGGATAATTCATATTGACTTAAACTTGTTTCCGTACAAAGTCCAAATTGCCAGCAAGTAAAACCCTCTGGATTTGCCTATTCGCCTGGAATTTTGCCAAAAAAAAAACGATTAAATTGACCGAAGAAGACAACAGCTTGATAAATTGCTTGTTTATGTCTGATGAGGCCCGTTTTGATCTAATCGGCAATGTAAATAAGCAAAATTGACGTATTTGCAGTTATTTTAATCCAGAAATACTCCATGAGACGGAACTGCACCCAGAACGAGTCACTGTGTGGTGCGCAGTTTCAACAAGGTGCATTGTGGGACCCTGTACCTGACAGATAGAATTGTATTTTCCCAATACTGTACTCATAATGGGCCATTTTATGCCTCTGGGTGATACCAACGACCTTGCCACGTCGAATCAATCGTTTCTCATTCGATCACCGCAGTTAAACGACATAGGGCGTGGTTAGCACTTAGATGGGGGACCACTTGGGAATACCGCGTGTTGTTGGCGTCTCTTGCTAACGTCCGACAAACATCCAGGGGTATCAAATTGTCATGAGAAGCTTCTCAAATTTGCCGTTCGGGTTCGGCGTAAAACTGTAGGACCCCCTCCACTTCGCATGAAAGTGGTTGGAGGAGCTAGGTTTTCGCCCTGTATGGGCCTGTTAAGGCCAAAATATGTATGGGTGATATTTACACAATTGTGTATGCAACCCTTCCTAACCTAACCTACAACTGTCATCAAAGGTCTTCACAGATGGCTCAAAGACAGAAAATGGAACCGTAGCAGTTTTCTGAGGATCGATTTGTATCAACAAGTCATAGCAACTGATAGATTACTGCATCGTTTTCCAATCTAAGATCTACGCAGTTAAGAATGTAGCTCAGATCGCCTTAGTAGTTCCGTAGGAACTACCATTAATGGAAATAAACATTTGCTTGGACAGACAGGTAGCACTTAAAGTAATCACCTCCAATCTCGTAAATGCGAAATGTGTAGTTCAGTGCTTAGAGCCATAAATCAGCACACAAAACTGCTCTGTTGGGTTCCTGGAAACGTTGCAGGGTAAATGAACGAGACGGGCGGCAAGTGAAATAATTAGATGTGGCTCTGTATTGGCTGTGCTTTCAGCTGACAGAGAGATTCAACACAGAATAAAGAGTGACCTTAGCTGCTGTGGGGCAATTTCAGCCACGATTCGACATATTTACTATGGACTGCGAACCTTGAGATCTTCCTCGAACTTATTATCAACAAATATGAAAATATACCTCGTTAAGTCATTAATTATGCCGTACTTCATTTTCAACTGTTCAGTATACCCAATTCTGGATTGTGAATGCAAGCGGAAACTAAATGTTGCTCTAAATGATTGTATTCGGTTTATATAATGTATTCCGAGGTAATCGTAAAAATCGTATCATAGAATAGAACATAAATTCGTGAGCTTTTATTAGATTTAACCGGACATTGTACCATCGGAAACCTGGCTAGAATGCTATGTATTTTTACAAACGATTTATGCAAAGCCTGCAGTGATGAAGAGGAAATTGAATCTGTGAAGCACCTCTGCTGCCTCTGCCCAGCCTTCCAAGAACGCCGCTGCTCTTTGAGAGGATCTCGGTTCCTTGATAGCATGAAAGACGTAGCGGAGATACTACTGATTAGAATTAAAAATCTTCAGTAGATAGGTTTTGTTAGCCACATGTCTCACAATGGGCCACTTTGTCCTCCGGTTAAACTTTACGCTACAGCTCCTACAGCCTTCCTAAGAAAAGACTGCAAATGTATGAATAGCTTTCTGGTTCGTAGGACTCAATTAGATTTTTTTTCTACGCAAAACTGTTCCAGCGTTGTAGCAGCGCTACTTCAAACAAGAGAATAGCCCCCGTCCATAAGACGCAACCTTCTTTTCCTTCGCCATTCTGGACAAATTTATATTTCACAGACTTCGACGGCTTTCCTCTTGTGAACATAGCATAACTAAGGAGATATAAAATTATTGAATTAGTGGCTCAAGTAAAGCGACAAATTCGCTGACATAGCTTGAGAGAAGCCCTAAGATAACTTTGGCTTAGTGCCCCATAAAAACAAATTTATTACGCCGTAAAACCGTTCCAAAGTGCTCCTTGTGTTTCTTAGGCAAACAATTTGTGCGCTATGTCGAAAAATGTAACTTGTCCTCGAAAATACAAAGGTCAAAACATCAGACTAAATGAAATTAAGTATTTGGTGACCGAAGTGAACCCGTTTTTAACGCACTGAGTTTATTTCCGAAAAAGTGGTGAAGTTGCTACTAACTTTAAATATTTTGATCAGATTTTCGGACGGACGGCACACAGTGATTAAAAAAATTAATCTTGGTGGACAATATTATTTTTTTATTATTTTTAATTTTTTTTTCTGTTTTTTAAATCGAAATAATGTTGAAGTGCAAATGTGCAAAATATAAAACCATCCCTGTTTAATTAAAGGTGCTAGGTCACCCCAAAGTGTAAACATTAAATGCAATCGATTCTAATCAGCTGCTTACGATTTTTGATTGTCAAACTTTAAGATCGTCCTGAGCAAAGTGAGGTGTCTTTTTCTTATAAAAAAACTATGGAATTTAGTTTTGAGATTAAGAACAATAAAATAAAATAGTTAAATTATATAAAAAATGTATTTATATATTTTCTGATTTTTTTTTGTAATACACAGTTGTATGAAATGTAAAATGAGATCGTTTTTTGTCTAAGCTTTTGGAATGGTCGAGAGCTGGTGGCCAGATAAAATTTATGTCGCGTTGTTAGTTGTGTAGGTATCAGTCCGTTCTGTTCCGTGCCTTTCTGAAATTTAAGCACGGTGAAAGGCAAAGTCAAATGCTAGATCTGGTTTTGCAAAAACTGAGTTGTGTCGACTCTTTAGCTCGATTCAATCTTATCTCAAGAACTTTAATGGCACTGTATCTCAAAATGGCAAAACTGCAATAGAACTAACACTGCTTTCTTTAAAGAAGAACAAATCGTGGCTTAAAGAATTTATTTCACTTCACTTCCAACACTGAATACTACTGACGATTCTGATCCAACACCTGGACCATCTGGTATTTCTTCGACAGGTAGACCTAGAAAGGATTTTAACGATTCTAGCCTAAAAACAAAAAAAAACGTAGGGTTGAAAACCTTTTATGTTCACATGGTTCTGCGCAGTTTTTGTTTGCGGCAGAGATAATTCTGCGAGCAGCAGCCAACAAAGATGCTGTCAATATGTTAAAAGAAACAGCAAGATCACCACATAAGGCTGCAGAATTAAAAAAAAAAAACTATTGCATGAAAAAATCAAGACACCACAACCTTATTCAGCAGAAGAGGCACTTGCATTGACTTTGATGCAAAATTGAGCAAAAATTCATATGAGTTAATAAGAAAGCAAGCAAAGAAACGCAGATCAGAAATCTAGCCTCCTTATTATCGTGTGCTGGAAGTCAAAAAGTAATGTTATCCAGAAAACATTGTCATAACAGAAAGTTCAGCCAAAGTAGAATTACAGGCTCTGTTGAACCACTCTGTTCAGCGAATTGTAAGCTTGCTTCCAGTTGAAATATTTTGTGACTCTGATCTTGAAATAATATATAAATCTGGATTTAATGGCGGCTCTGGTCAAGGTCTACGCAAATAAAAGTTTTCAGAACCTGGAAGAACCGACAGTGATTTGTTTGCGGCTTCTATCGTTTCTCTAAAACTTATTAAACAAACGATCAATGCAGATTTGTGGTCCAACCCAAGCCAAGAAAAATGTATAAACAAATAATCAAATTGTAATAAAAACAATGAAAGCTCTCATTTCAAAACAAAAAATAATTTTGTCCACCTAGATTCTTGATTTTGACCACTGTGCGGCATCAATAATCCAGTAATTAACAGACTCAGTGCCACCAGTCACTGGCAGCGATCTTTTTATAACTACTGAATTCGGCTTTTCAGGTCAATTGTTTCTTTTATGACCTAATTTTCGAAGGCTCGAAAGTCAAATTTGAAGATCTTCTCATGACAATTTATACTCTTGGATATTTGTTTGACTTTCGCAAGTACTAGCGCATTGGCTATAGCTGCATCTTCGGTGTTTTGAACCTGGCACCCCTAGGTCAATACCACTTAGATACTTACTTACTTACCTCAACCAATAAGCGTCTCCAGCCAGCACGATCTTTTGCCAGCTGTCTCCAGTTTCGCACGCTAAGTTGGTTAAGGTCCCCTTCCACGTGCGCCACCTGAGTCGGGGTCTTCCTCTACTGCGCCGTTCCTCGGGTGTGGATTCGAAGATTTTCCGGGCCGGAGCATTCACTTCAATTCGCTCTACATGACCCAGCCACCTCAGTCGTTGGACCTTCACTTTTTTTTTTTTTTTTTTTTATAATTTGCTTACGCTAAAGGGATTTTTTTTCTGTTGTTACAGTACCCTTATAATGCTAGGAACACAGTGTAAGCTACTTGGTATTAGAAAGAATAGAGAGAAAGGAAAGAAGTGTTTGGGTGCAGTTGTAGGGTTTTTCTCCACGGGTGGTGTCTAAGTTACTTAGGGAGATAACGATTTCATGTATTCGGTATAAAGTAATGGACTTGGCCGGGATTCGAACGCACGACCTTCCATTCCGTAAGCGAATGCACTACTACTGCACCATTGCCACCCGCACTAAGTCGATGTCGCTGTACAGCCCGTACAGTTTGTCGTTGTATCTCCTCCTCCATTTACCGTCTATGCAGACGGGACCAAAAATTACCCCTCAAAACAACCAAGACCTCAACCGCTTTTGCTAGAGTTTATGCATCTGCACCATAGAGAAGGACTGGGATTATTAAGGTCATATAAAGGGTCACTTTAGTTCTTCGAGAGAGGGCTTTGCAACTCAATTGCTTTCTTAGCCCAAAGAAACAGTGATTGGCAAGAGTTATTCTTCGTTTAATCTCAGCGCTGGTGTCATTGCCTGAGTTCATTGCGGAGCCTACGTAGACAAAGTCCTGAACCACCTCAAAGTTGTATCTGTCTATAGTGACATTCTGTCCGAGACGTCGGTGTTGGGTGTCCTTTCTTGGTGATATACATATACTTTGTCGTACTTATAAGCGCGAGTGTTGAACGCGAAGAAAATAGCAACACTATAATGCTCTGTCTGAAAGACAGTCTTTACAAGTCTTACATGAGCTCCTCAGAAAGAGGACGTGCAGCGGATGAATTCATTAGACTGAATCAACGGTGTCGTCAACAGTCAAGATGACTGTTACCTTACTTGAGCTACTTCGACATATTTGGAGCTGAGGTCAGTGAGGATTTTTTCAGGACTAGTCAGGGTTCTGAAACAGAGATGGTGGCGGATGAACCCTTTATGGGCCAACGGCAGCTCTCACATCCCCGAAGTGGGTTACTGACACCGGAGGAGTCCGGTTCTTTAGTCCAAGTGGTCCAACAAAGGGCCTGGCCCTCGAGGTTGGGGATTGTACGCCGGGGAAACTGCCTGACTGCGTAAAACATATATATGTAGTTTCGAAGCAACCACTTAGATACAAGACATTTAAATAAGAAAACTCTCTAAAACAAATTTTATAAGGCATGCCATGAAGATAGGACCAACTACAATTTCGCCTTGTCGAACGTCTTGTTACTTTTCCACGCATTTGCACAAAACGTATGCCTATTCCTTCTCAAACTAAAGCATTCATGCAGACAGGCAAGTCAGGAGTCCTGATCCCTGTCATAAAATGAAAACTTTTCCCAACTAGCAGCTGAATTATTCTTAAACGAAGACAAACCCGCATAATGTACACACACAAAAGGGTGACAAAGTTAAACGCCTGAAACAATGTTAAGCCTGCCACTCTAGTGCGCCCTTACATTTTAGTTAAATACATTTTTTTCTGAAAAATTAATTTGTCCCTTCATGCACTTATTCGAAGCGCTTCGCAAAATCATATAACATAGCCTCAGCTTTTGAGCGAATGCTCACACATGCACACATGGGTCCTCTTTTGTAAATTACAGTAACTCAAGTTTCTAAGACTCAAAGGATGCCACAACTAAGGCCAGTCACCGCTGTAGTTGCAGTCGGTTACCAAGCGGCACCCACCCAATACGTGTATTGAAACGTGAATTCAATCCTACCCTTGAGTTAATGTGACTGGAACCATTTAATACGCTTTATGGCACTGTTGCATCATGCAACGGTACTGAAACGAAGGGAACGATACGACGCTATATAGCATTAATGATTTCACGTTATGAGCAATAGAATTTGTAAGCTGCACGCGATTTATGATGCTGCAACCTGCTCAAGGTAATATGATATAAATGCACCCACTCGAAGTTGAGGAAAGGAAATGCACGCCTATCTAGTTGAGTGCGAACTAATAAAGTTGTATCTTGTTATGTGCTCCGTTGAAGATTTTATAGTGGGACATGGTGAAAATGCAGTTGAATAAATTTGCGGCGAGAGAAAAAAATTGTGCAGGCAGCTGACACCTCTGAATAATGTTCAAATATTGTCTCATAAGGATTTTTGCGTTAGGCAGTCTCACACGGCTCATCAATATGTAAACTTTGCTCTTATCGTGCTCTTATCGTGTGGTGTAGTGGGTTCTAGGTTTGGATATGCAGATTTTGTTTGGATATGAATAATGGGACCCTGTTGAGTGAAACCAATTGTCAATATAGTTATGCTTCTACCTGAGCCTTAGGGTATACCTTTAACTACTAGTACATTCCATTTTCGCACACTTGATGTTTGATCTACAAACTTCAAGTGTGAATAGAACTTCTCGCTAGCTCTCCTCTCACACTTGATCTTCCTAGAAGACCAAGTAAGAGAGATCGAGCAATTTTGAATGTTAAACCTACTACCCAGTAGTTGGACTGAAGCGAAACGAAGCGATCGTATTTATAATAATTTGTTTGAGCTAAGACTGTGTTACACAATAAAGAAATAATAAATTACAATTTAGTGTATTTTTATTAAAAGAGTAAGTGAAACTCCAATATATAACTATATAAACTCCTTAAATATAGTGTTATTGGACTAACTTTATACAGTGCGTCCCAGGTTAGGTTAGGTTAAGGTGGCTGTTAGCTAATAGCCAACACACTTAGACAAATGAGGTCCGTTGTGATACCACTTGATCGGGAGTTTCGACCTCTACTCGCTAAACCATTTGGAGCTTCGAAGCGCGATAGACTTCTAACATCTGTTTTAGCTAAGTCACTGAGTTCATTAAGGAAGAAGGCTCGTAGATAGATATTTCTTTTATGGGAGAGTACAGGCCATTTACAGAGGAGATGAAGTGTAGTCTCCTCCTCCTCGTCGTCCCTGCAGCTTCTACAGGAGTCATTTGAATAGACACCAAGCCTTGATGCGTGCTTGCCCATTAGACCTATAGCAAAGCCAATGTGCAGTCGGTTAAGTGAGATCAAACCCAAAGGGCGACGCAGATCCAGCTTTGGCCAGATATGCTTGGTCGCTAGACACGTATTACTACATGTCCACCTAAGGTTTGTACTGTCGGCTGGGAATAGGTTAAACATAAATTTACAAGTAGCGATAGGCATACCTAGAAAACCTTTATCAGGTAGAAGAGGTAATGCGGTTCCATTTTTGGCGAGTTCATCTGCCCTACAGTTCCCTGCGATGTCGGCCCGGCAATGCTCTGGCATCTCCTCAAGAGATGAACGGCAGTCTATGGGTACGATGGAGTTTGAAGAGACTGAGTACATTGACTTTAGCGCGGCATGACTATCCGAGAATATGCGGTTGTCCTTAGCGGATATCACATTTCTCTTCAGCCACGACAAGACTTCCTTAATCTCCATGATTTCCGCCTGGAACACGCTACAATGATCAGGAAGACGGAAAGAGAGACAAATATTTAGTCTTTCTGAGAAAAAACCCCCACATACTCCATTACTAGTTTTTTATCCGTCGGTGTAGAAGTGGATCGATTTATCCTCCGTGAATGCTACATCCTTCCAGAATGATCTGGTGGGGATAGTGATTTGGAATTTCGTCTCGAACTGTTGATGTGGTATGGTATATTCGATGTTCCTTGGTAGATTTACCAACGACCATACCACGTCGAGTTAATCGGTTCTCGTCAGATCACCGCAATTAAACGACGTTGGGCGCGGTTAGTACGTAGATGGGGGACCGTTTGAGAACAACCGCATGTCGTTGGCCAGTCCCATCTACAGAGTTGAGTTAGATAATACATACGTGGTATCACAATGGACCTAAATTGGTCTAAGTGGATCGGCTTCTGCCGACAGCCACATAAACCTAACCTAACCTAACCTGGTACAGAACCAAGTGAGTCCAGAATGATAGAGTGGCCAATATTCGTATTGATCCACTGTGAGGTAGCTTTTAAGCGGACAGCGGAACAGGCAGTTAGATGTCCCAGGTAAGCAATACAATCCTTTAAGGGGAGATTCCTGAAGTTTCTCCGACAAAGCTTGGAGTAGACCAAAACGCCAAAAAGCTTTGAAGCAACTTACGCTCAGTTGGTGTTCGTAAAACAGATGTTGTAGACGTTATACCTGATTTTGATGATCTTAATAATGTTTTTTTATCCAATGCAACAAAAAATACTTCCTCTTTACCATGCTTACAGTTTTTGAATTCGAAGTTGTCTCAGAAGCAGATGTTGTCAGTTACATTCGGTCTCTCAAGACAGATGCATAACGTGATCGTCTTTCCCGTCCAGTTGGAAGCTGGTTAAAGTTATTCCTGTTGCGAAAAAACCCCAACCTTCTTTTGCCCCAGACTGTAAGTATTTTGCCTTGCCTATCAAAAGTTTTGGAAAAACTTCGCGTAAAGCAGAGTCACCTTGATCAACATAGCCTTATTGCTTCGGTCCAGTCTGGTTTTCTATCCAACCACAGTCGTTCTAAGGCTATGGTTGAAATCCTTGATGACATAAGGATTAACAATGACCTAGACTTTATCACAGTACTCTGCCTCCTTGACTTATCCAAAGCTTGTGATACAGTCAATCACTCAATTCTTACGGAGGAACTACGAATTTCGGTTTCAGTGGAAGTTCCGTGAGCCTCATCAGTAATTCCTTTTGTAATCGCTATCAAAGGGTTGTGGTTGGTGATAAATGCTCTCATGTTACGGTCATACTTGCAGGGGTACCTCAGGGTTCAATATTGGGTCCTATTTTGTTTGGCATGTTTATCAATGACCTTCCCAAAGTTTGCTCAAATCCTAGCCTTCATTTCTATGCGGATGATGCGCAAATATACTTATCTAGACCTACAGGTCTAGTAAAAGATCTGGTTTGCAGGCTGAACGATGATCTATCCGCAATTAACCAATGGTCGCTTCGCAATTGCCTGACCATCAACTCTGCAAAGTCCCAGCTCATTTCAATATCCAAGAAACTCCACAACGTCGAACTTGTGCCGCCAATTTACCTTAACGATACCAAACTGCAGTTTGCAGAGCCTGTTATCAACTTGGGTTTTTGAAAATATCTACAGCCTCTAGATGCAGGTGTCTTAATATTGTTATGTATATTTAATATAAATATTATAATATTAATTTATATTCACCACGCTTAGAGTTGTGATTCACAGTACAACGTGCATTTGTCTTGGCCCTTATTGTATTAATTATGTAATTATTATGTATGCAATGTACATGTAATTACCTAAGACATTTGAACATTGAACATTTCTGAATAGAGCCTTGCGGGATAGATTTGTCTGTGGAGTTCGAGATAGCCAACTGAGAAGCAAATTCCTTAAAGAACGTGACTTAACCTTTATAAAAGCATGTGAAATAGCCTTAAATTGGGAAATGGCTGAGGGTGAGAGCAAGGAGATCGCTCAAAAGTTAAATGCAGAGCACGTGTGTTATACGTCAAGGTCATAATGACAAATTGAAAGGACAGTCATCGTCAAGTAGATTTGCCTAGCCAGTGCAGGCAAAGAAGCAGAAGTGTTATTGTTGTGGTAAAAGTGATCATGATCCAGATGGGTGTCCAAGTAAGTAATGGACATGCTACAAATGTCAAAAAAAGGTCAGATTGCCACACAATGCAATTCAAAAAAGCAGTATAAACCAAAAAATGCTAACAAAAATCATTCTAAATGCATTGAGGAGATGGTGCAAGGTGATGTGTTGAATCTGAAAAGTGTGGATGACCTGGTGAACCTAAACACTGTTGGAAATCCTGAGTGCGTGGAGTTGTTGGTGTCTGGCAGGCTGCTGCAGTTCGAGGTGGACACGGGAGCATGTGCTTCTATTATTTCTTTAGTTAAGTATAAACAACTCTTTTGTAATTTAAAATTGTTAGAAACTGAAAAAAGTTTTATTTCTGTGACAGGTAATAAACTAAACTGTGCAGGGAAAATCATGGTGGCTGTGTGAAAATCGGACAAGGAAGTTAGCAACCTCGAATTATTCGTAATAAATGCAAAAAGGGATTTTAACTCACTTCTTGGCAGAACTTGGCTTAATGAATTGTATCCAAAATGGAGGCAGGTATTCCAAACAAATTCAATGAATCAGGTGAATTTTGACCATAATAGTATTCTAAATGAAATAGGAAATAAATTTCCACGCATAGTTTCTCATAATCCCCCAAATTAAGTCAGAAAATTTTACAGCGGAGATTATTCTTAAGCCTGATGCTCAACCTATTTTTTGTTAGGCATACGGATACGATGTTCCGTATAAGTTACGTGAAAAGGTTGAAGAAGAGCTAATTCGGTTGTGCTTAGAAGGTATATTGGTTCCAGTTAAGTACACTAAATATGCATCTCCAATAGTGATAGTGTCTAAACCAGGAAAAAAGAATACGAATTTGCATTGACTGTAAAGTCACTATTAATCGTTTCATTGAAACTCAGCACTATCCATTACCACGTGTAGAAGATATATTCGCTAATTTATCGAATTGCAAGTTTTTCTGTATAATCGATCTCTCAGGTGCCTACCAGCAGCTTAAGCTCTCAGAATCTTCAAGAGAATAAGTCACAATTAACACACATAAAGGCCTATATCAGTACACTCGATTACCTTTTGGTGTTGCTAGTGCACCTTCAATATTTCAATCAGTGATGGATCAAATTCTCAGAGGAATTTCTAATATACGAGTATCATGTTACCTGGATGATATTCTGATAGGCGCTTCCTCAATTCACAAGTGCAAACTAAAACTTTTTGAAGTTTTGCAAAAGCTCAATGAGCACACTGTGAAAATAAATATTGAAAAGTGTTCATTTTTTCAAACTCAAATAAACTATTTGGGTCACACTATTTCTAAAAATGGATTGCGTCCTAACATAGAAAAAGTTGAAGCCATCCAAAAAGCACCACGGCCAAGAAATTTGAATGAAATTCAATCATACCTGGGATTAATAATTTATTATAGTAATTTTGTACCCAATTTATCTTCCGAGCTGAAAGAGGTTTATTTTCTTTTACAAAAAGATGTTATATTTAAATGGACATCAGCTGCTCAGAAGTGTTTTGATAAATCGAAACAGCTGTTGCTCCAAAACAATTTATTGGAGTTATATGACCCTGAAAAGCCAATTGTGATTACATGTGATGCAAGCCCTTACGGAGTTGGAGCTGTGTTAGCACATATCGTAAATGGAGAAGAAAAACCGGTATTGTTTGCATCGAGTACTCTTTCCCCATCGGAGAAAAATTACTCTCAAATTCACCGTGAAGCGTTGGCAGTCATGTTTGGGTTGAAAAAGTTTCATAAATATGTTTATGGGCATAAATTCACTCTGTGTTGTGATAGCCAAGCATTGAGAGAAATATTCAATCCCAATAGAGATACATCAAGTATAACTGCTTCTCGATTGCAGCGTTGGGCAGTGATGCTCTCTATTTACAATTACGATTTTAAATACAGACCGGCAAAGCAAAATGCTCCAGCTGATGCCATGTCTCGATTGGTGACGTGAAATAAAACCAAACGAAATAAGGCCGAATTCCCAAAACTTGGCTTTATTTCGTTTTCCAAAGTGAAATTAAACCAAATTTTTAGTTTGGCTTTATTTCGTTACTGAAAACGAAACAACACCAATTTGGCATTATTTCGTTTACATTATTTAACACAACTGTGACCCCAAATTCGGAAAGTATTGAACATTTTCTTTACGAAGTTGTATTGTTCATGAAAAGCTATGCTGAGAATTCTGTCACTTTCACTGTCACTGTATTATGTCACTTTCACAAAGCGTCATAAGGCCAAATCCGGAAAGTGACATAAAGCCAAATTTTCGAAACCGTACCTCGCACCTACTCCAAATCAAACAGTGACCCCAAACAGGGGGGTTGCAGGGGGGCAGCATGCCCCCCCATAGACATTGTACTGTTTATGCAATCTACTTTCGATTTCGCAACTAATCCCATAAACAGTGCAATGTATATCGGGGGCCATGCTGCCCCCCTGCAACCCCCCTGCTTGGGGTCACTGTTTGATTGGGGGTAGGTGCGAGGGCAAATTGTTGAAAGCAGCACCAAGCGAAAGTGTCATAAAGCCAAGTTGGCCTTGTGACGCTTTTCCAATGTGTCATAATACCAAATGCTAAAATTTGGCCTTATGTCACTTTCACAATGCGACATAAGGCCAAATTTCAAAATTTGGGCTTATGACGCTTGGGGTTATGTCACGGCACCGTTTTACAGTTAAGTTTCATAACATAATTGTAAGCAAACAAATCGATAATAGTTGCACATTTGCGCACAACAAAGTGGTTTGGTCTTATTTCCATTAGTTTTTTGGTATTATTTCGTTTTGCATGACGAAATAAAGCCAAATTGGCTCTATTTCGCTTTCGAAAGCGAAATGATGCCAAATTTGGAATTTGGCCTTATTTCGTTTGGCTTTATTTCACGTCACCGTCTCGATTGCCGCTAAATGAAGAAACAGGTATAGAGTGTATAAACTCATTATCAAATTGTTCTGATAATGTAAGAGACAATGTTCTATCGAGAGTAATCAAAAATTTACAGAATAATTTTTGGCCAAACAAAGTTACAAATGTTTTTCAAGCATATTATCGAAACCGTAAGAGTCTGTCCACTGAAGATGGATGTTTATTTTATCGCGACAGATTAGTTATACCGAAAGTCTTTAGAAATAAAATTTTGAGCATTTTACATCAAAGGTCGAAGTATGGTGTGGTGGCCAAATATTGATGACCACATTCAACATTTTGTTAATAGTTGTTTTGCATTTCAGTCAACTCAAAGGGTACCTAAGGAAATAGTTACCACAAAATGGCCATTGAGTGAATTTCCATTTCAAAGAGTGCATATAGATTTCTTTTATTTCGAAGGCAAAACATTTTTAATTTATATTGATTCATATAGCAATTTCATTGAAGTGAAAATGCTTACTAAGACCGATGCCATTACATTTTGTAATAACCTTTTTTCTATATTTAGAACATTTGGTTGCCCAGACAAAATAGTATCGGACAATGGACCCCCTTTTTCCTCCTTCTATTTTCAAAATTTTGCGAAAGAGTGGAACATAACTCTATCGAAGTCACCTGCGTATCATCCCCAGAGTAATGGGTTAGCAGAGAGGGGTGTTCGAACTATAAAAAACAGTTTGAAAAAGTTTTTGGCTGATGATAGGTTAAGATCCCACAGCATTGAGGCTAAGTTAAATAAAATTTTAATTTGTTATAATAATACACCGTCTACTGTAACGAATCAAACGCCGGCCAGCATGGTTTTTTTGCTACAAACCAAAAACACAATTAAGTACATTTCAAAAGAGGAATTTAAATGAAATAGTATTAAGAAATAAAGATAGTCGGAGTAATCATTATCATAGTAGAAATAAGCAAATGAATTCAAAAAAACTTAGTTCCCAATATTCTGAAAAAGTTTACTATTTTAAGAAAGGGGAGAAAGTACTACACAGAAATCATTTTAAAAATACTATCAAATGGTTACCTGCAACTGTTTTCAAGGTAGTAAGTCCATGTACATATTTAATTAATTTAAGTAATACAATTTGATTGGTGCATCAAAATCAGTTAAGATATTCAAACTTATTAGATTCGTATCATTCTATTATTCAAAATGAAATTGTTTCAAAGGAACACGAAAAAACTGATTCTAATAAGCATTTAGGGATACGTGGAGGCTCGATCTTGCTGTCCGCTACGCAGATCTGAACGCATTAAAAAGAAACTTAATAAACATATCAATTCTTAAAACAATCAGTAATGCCTATATTAATATAATATATCAAATACCAATATTGGAATGTTGAATTGAATCTGTTTTAAAATAACATTATATTTTTGAAATGTGTAATATCATGTTACATTAATTGTTATGAATTACAACCGTGTTTACCTACTCTACTATTAAAAAGGGGAAAATGTTATGTATATTTAATATAAATATTATAATATTAATTTATATTCACCACGCTTAGAGTTGTGATTCACAGTACAACGTGCATTTGTCTTGGCCCTTATTGTATTAATTATGTACAATTATTATGTATGCAATGTACATGTAATTACCTAAGACAATGTAATTACCTAAAAGACGAGTGAAGATCGATCGCGTGGTTAGATCATTCGATTATTCTTTGAGTATGTAAGCTGACTTGGAATAAAGCTTTTAAGTTAAGATAACGTGGTGTTTTAATTATAAATGATATTTGGCTGAGGATATCATAAATATGACGTTTGGGATACCATCCACCACCGCCAACTTTTTTTTCTTTAGTGACTCCACGATGCACATAAGATCATCCTTTGATACGAACAAGTGCGATGCATATCGGCCTTTGGGGACAACTGCATTAGCATGGCCTTTATCATACGATGAATCCGTTATTCTCAGATCGCCAATTCTCAAGATCAGTGCGCAGATAGAAGTGGCTCACGAAAGTCTTATTCTCAATTTCTTGGTTACGGCGAAGAGGATTTTTCACCGTATACACGGCCTCGAAACAAGCGCCCAGAAATTCCACCATCTACTGTGGGTCCTCGACCACGAAAAAACTGTTGTTTGGAGCGACACTTTCCGGAGTTATTCCAGTAGTCAGTACTGTCTGTCGGTTCTCTGTTGTCTGGGAGATTCGTATACAAGGAATATCATTGTGTTCCTTTCTTCTGAACAAGTTATTTATCTGTGTCTGTAATGTCTGACATTGCATATCTATATACGTATTTTCTTCCTACAAATGCATCTGATTTAACGGTCAATTTTCTCCGTTTTCAATATTCGCTTATAGGGCCCATACACTACACATGCCTGCATGCGCAAGCACAAAAATGCGCAAACACGCTCTCCCCACACACTACGCATGCAAACTGCGCAATCTTCAGTCGTGTGTTCACCGCTGAACAGACAACATTAAAAAAATGACCAGCTCCGACACCACTGCTGCGGCAATTTTAATTGCTTTAGCACTAAAAAGTAAAAGTAAGAAAAAAAGAAAAGAATATGGTGCAAAGAATGGCTGAAACTAAGATATGAGTTGGGGCATGTCAAATTGTTAAAAGTGCTGGAGTATTCTTCAATGCCCGACTACACAAATTTCTTGAGGATGAACAAGGAAAATTATATGGAATTATTGAATAAAGTCACTCCAATCATACGAGTAGTTAAAAAGACAACATTACTACGAGAACCTATTTCTCCAAATTTTTCACTTTGTTTAATTTTTTTTAAATCACGGCGATAGGTGGATCGAAACGAATTTATTTTCCGTATCACTTTTTCTCGGTCGGCAGCCGGATCGATTTCTTTCAATTTGTTTATTAGTTTTTCATAAGCACTAGCTTTTAAGACCCGGTTGCAATAATCGTCACTTTTGACCCGCCACAAAACCGGGAGGCTTTCGTACAGTTCCAAAAATTCCGTCCAAAAGTTTTTATTTGTCACCGACATTTTCAATATGATCTGGTCTAATCAAAATCAACTACGGTTGTGACCGATATATTAGTTTTCATTAAGATATTACTTATGTTTCCATATATTCCACATCACTAATACGAACATCGTAGATACGATTCTCTATGTACATTGTACTCTATATACATTGTCCGCTATGTAAATGCGTCACACCCAAAACAACTCTATAAGTACTCCGTACAAAATCCTAATCTAGGTACAAAACGCATTCAAATACGTACCTATTGCAAATAATATTAGGATTCACAACCGATCCTAATATTAATTATTATATTAGTATCAGGCAGGCACACATATTCAGACATACATTTTTGTGTAGATATGCGTATGATGGCTAGGTACAAAATATGTTAGACCTTTTTTTAAGGAAAAAGGAAAGGATTTTATTTGTATTGGGAATAGAAGTAATTAAAAATGTTGTTGATAATAGGTCCGTTCGCGTACTTTATGTGTAGAAAAATGAAAACTGTCAAATCATCAAAATCAAGAGAGAATCCTCTCATTTCAAAGAAAAGTACGCGAACGCTTTTGTGTAAAAAGATGAAAAACGTCAAAGTTTGGGTTGAAAAGAAGCAACCGCTGTTTTTTTGGTGGCAAACTCATAGGATTTCATCATTTGACAGTTTTCATTTTTTACCAGCTGAAATTCTGTGTGAAGAAAAATGAACGAAAGTACCATTTTCTCAGTACGCGAACACGTTTGTGTAGTTTTCCACGAAAGTTTATATAAATTTACGCTTGCATATTAGTTCGCGAACGGTCCTTATTAAATTAACGTTTGCATATTAGTTCGCGAACGGACCTAATATTTCCTTTGGACTTACACTGCAAAGGGCTAGGCGGATTTTTTTTTTTTTTGAATAGGAAATGATTAGGAGTAGGTTCATACATAAAACAAATTATTATGTCCTATACCCAAGGTTTAAGTTGCATTTTTTCAAAGAGAAATCAGCGGCTGAGACTGTAAAAAAAAATTAATTGAGTTGACAATTAAATCAATCGATGCAATAAAGAAGAAATTGCTGCATTAACGGATGAAAGGTCGGCAGAAGCATAATGTTTCAATCTGGGATGATATCGACACTGTCATTGGGAACATACAACCAGTGCAATCGTGCTCGCATGCACAAATTAGCACACACAACACACATGCCTGCATTCGCAAGCAAGAAAATATCAAAATTTTTTGATCTTGCTCATGCAGCTTACGCAAACACATGGATCACCCCATACACTGGCGGATTGCATGCGCAAGCACTGTTTGCGCATGCAGGCATGTGTAGTGTATGGGCCCTATTATCGTTGCATTTCAAATTATTTGAAATGTGTACCCTTACAATGGTTACAGTTTGTTTCTGCGAAGCCTTAAGGCTTGTCGGCAGTTGATTGTTCACAGGAGTTTTATTATTTTTGATTTAAGATATGAGGTTTGGAAGTTTGAAAATTTATAAAAATTACTCTAGTGTATGTTTAAATTTAAGTTTTACCTATCTAATTACTGTTTAAAAAGTGTTTTTTGCTAGAATTTTAGGACGGTAGTAGTAGTCGTTTGAAGCTCCGTTGGAAGCTGATGAAAATTCGTGGCACTTGTACTGCATACTGTCTTCGCCCATATTCGTGGGACTTTGAATCGCACTTGTGTGCTGGCTGAGCCTGGTATTAATTGCTCTTTGAGTTGGTGTCTTGTATGTGTCATCATTTGCGAATTCTGAAACGATAGCTACTTTATACAATTGTTCTATACTCAAGATATTGAGATTATTTGTAGTGTTTTGTGCCGTCAGGTTCCTTCCGTGTTTTTTTTTTCATAAGTAACTTGAGTACCCTCGTTTGTACTGCTTGTAGCGATGATATTCTAGGAGCATTACTTCATGCTAGTATACCATAGCGAAAGTGGGATTCAACTAATTCAAAGTAGCTAGTACTCGTAGTTCAAAGTAGTGGTAGTACTGTCAATACTTCGAGTTCGCAATATTGACTTAGATGAAATACGAGGGCGGGTCAATAAGTCCGTGACTTTTGGAATAAAACACAGATTTTTTGATAAAAAAATAATTTTATTTTTCAACGTAGTCTCCCTTGAGCTCTATAAACTTTGTCCAACGCTTCTCCAATTTTTTTATCCCTTCCAAAAAAAATGATTTGTCGAGGTCCTCAAAATAGGCCTTTGTTTGCGAGATGACTTCATCATTGGAGTCAAATCTTCTTCCACCAAGCCATTTCTTCAGGTTTGGGAACAAGAAGTAGTCGCTCGGAGCCAAATCTGGAGAATAGGGTGGATGAGGGAGCAATTCATAGCCCAATTCATGGTTTTTTGCCATGGCAACTGCACATGTGTGCACCCTTGCATTGTGTTGGTGGAAAGGAACTTTTTTCTTGGCCAAATGAGGTCGGTTTTTTTAAATCGTCATTGAATCGGTCCAATAAGTTGGCATAATATTCCCCATTGATTGTTCTTCCCTTTTGAAGGTAGTCAATGTGGATTATCCCGCGTGCATCCCAAAAAACACTCGCCATAACTTTATTGGCTGACAAACCCACCTTGGCCTTCTTTGGCGCCGATTCACCCTTAGAAACCCACTGTTTTGACTGTTGTTTGGTCTCTGGTGTGTTGTGATGGATCCATGTTTGGTCCACGGTTACAAAACGGCGCCAAAACTCCTCCATATTGCGATTAAACAACGCCAAACCTTCCTGTGAAGTTGTTACACGATTGCGTTTGTGGTCGACTGTGAGCAAACGCGGCACCCATCTTGCGGAAAGCTTTCTCATGCCCAAGTGATCATTCAAAATTGAAACCACTGAGCCATGCGAGATCCCTACGGCTTCCACAATCTCTCGCACTTTCAATCTTCGGTCGGCCAACACCATACGGTGAATTTTTTCGATTGTTTCGCGTGTAGAGACCTCAACTGGGCGTCCAGGACGTTCGGCATCTTCAGTGCTTGTACGGCCACAACGAAATTCAGTAAACCACTTTTTTACCATTGAAATCGATGGTGCAGAGTCCCCATAGTATTTTTCAAGCTTAGCCTTGGTCTCGGTAATGGTTTTTTTTCGCAAGAAATAATGCTTACTAAGCACACGAAATTCACTTTTTTCCATTTTCTCCTCAAATTAGTGAGTAGTCTGATAAAAATAGCTGTCAAACACAAACTAACTGACGCAGCAAGTTTAAATTTTGACAGGAGTCAACTGACAGATGCCTGTTGACAGGAGCAGTGTTGCCGTTTCAGTAAAGAGGTCAGAAATTCAAAAAGTCACGGACTTATTGACCCGCCCTCGTAAAGCGTAGATCGCTTTCCACACTTTCTTTATGAGGTAACCAATATGTTGATGCCATTCGAAGTTGTAGTCCACTATGACTCCAAGATATTTATATGACGATACCATGTCAATTACCGTGTTGCATCTGTCATCTTTTTGTAGGTGTAGGAAAGACCCTGAGTTATGTAGACAATTTGTGTCGTGCATCTTTATAGCTATCTTCGTCTTCATGATATGTGGTGGCCTTATATGCATAATTTTTGTCTTGTTCGCATTCAGTATGAGTCCATTATCGTGGCACCATGTATTCACTGCAACGAATTCGTGTTGCATAATTGATTCTGCTTCCGGCAAGTCCCTGTCGCTTACGATAACTGCAGTGTCGTCTGCGTACGCAAAACCTGTGCTATTTTTGAAGTAAGTTGTTCGCAAGTAATATGAAGATCAGTGGTCCTAATTTCGATCCTTGCGGAACTCCGTATCTTACTTCGTCACATTCGCTGTACTTTCCCTGTATCTTAACTTTAAAACTGCGCTTTTCCTCGTACGTACACCATCTTTCGAGCATTAAAAGAATAATATGTCACAGCTCATCAAACGCCTTTTGGAAGTCCAGGAACAGTACTAGTACGTGGTGATTTTTAAGCTTCTGTTTATTCTATCTGTAAAATCTCCCAACAGTCGGTTTACGGATTTGTTTCTTCTGAATCCGAATTGGTTTTTGTTTAGAATGCTGTTTTTTCACATATTCGTATAGCCGATTACAAGATTTCTTCTTAAACTTTGTCTGCCACTGATGGAGATGGAGATGGGCCTATAATTTTATTTTTTATTATAATTTGCTACATCATTATTGTTCGCCTCTTTGTATATTGGCCGCACAATCGCTATTATAAGCCGTTCCGGCACCGTAGAATGATCTATGAACATATTTATAAGTTTTGTAATGATAGCCGTTAATATTCCTGCATTTCTCTTCAAATCTTTTGGTGGTATGCTATCTGTTCCCGGTGATTTATTCTCTTTTAGATTTCTTAATATATTAGTTACTTCTCTCATAAACATCGATCGCTCCATGGTATATTAGTTTCCCGAGAATACTTGCATATCGCAGTTGTGTATAATTTGAGAGATTTCTGTGCTGATCTTTTTTGGAAATTTACGAAGATTCTTTGCTAAGACTTCATCCAAATCACTCTGTTTTCTTCCCAGTATAGAGTTCACTATCTTCCAGGTATATCTAGGATTGTTTCTATTTTTCCCAAACTGTTGCTTGTAGAATTCAGATTTTGCCTTGTGAATCCTCTTGTTAAGATGGTTTCGGTAGTCCTTGTATTCTTTTTCATATTCTTTATTTCTCCTGTTATTTTTATACCTTCTGTACATCACATCTCTATACCTACAAGCGTTGGAGATTTCATTCGTGATCCATTGGTTCTCCGGCTTCCTTCTTATGATCTGTTTTGTTGCCGCTGAAAGGTCGCATATTTTATTCATTGTTTCTTTGAAATATTCGTAGTATTCGTTTGTTATTTTATTTAATTCATCCCAATGGAATTCTGTTTGTTTTAGTGTGACTTTGTGACTTGAAATCACCTTTTGATATATTTTTCCTTTAAACTGTTTTTTTAATTTTTCCTATGCCGCAAAAAAAGGCATACCCAAGTGTTTTCTTAAATCAATGGCATACAGGTGGCACGTCTTGATGATACAGAGTTTTTATTACTCTCCTTCTTTGGTAGCGTGACGTCTGTCCAACATTAGGCGACAGACTTTAACTTTTCAAAAGCTGGAAGTACTATTCTAACTAGTTACTTTTGTGGTTCTCTAATGCTGTGGCATTTTTTTTCAAGCATACGCCGTACTCTTACATTGACAGACACATTAATTGCTAATGTCTGCCTTACACGCTTTGTTGGTGTTGCTGGGCATGATTAAAAGTTGCGTCAAACTGAGAAAAGTTGTTTTTTTGACACGTTTTATTGAATTGCCTTTAAAAATATTCTTCTTTTCCTCCGTGCAATAAGCTGTCCGTACTGTCAGACATCAGAACACAACAAATCCCTATTCCAGAAATCAATATGAATTGTGCAAGCTCCAACTTTGGGGGATCTTAAAGTCAATATAAGTGAAAAGCACAGACATGTGCGCTTTCATGTGTGCAATAAAATATCTGTCATTCCTAATCCCTTTTGTATTTATCTCTTCTGGATTTATTCCTATTTTCCGAATCCTCAGTGATGAATATATTCGTTGACGCCTTTCGCTTCACTTTGAGTTAGATGTTGCATCCATTTCTCATCTTTCAGAAAATTTACTATGATAATCGCTGTGACTATGGAAATTTTGAGAATATTTTGCCGAGGCTGGCACATAATTCCTCCATGTCGCTGCAGTCTTGTCGTAGTTTTTTTTATTATCCCACATCACATTCATCATAATGAACAATGAATAGGTATAATCCAACACATTACTATGTTAATGTTATGTCAGTGGAAGCATCACTATGATGAGGGGATGAACAAATTTAAAGGGAAACTTTTCACATGAAAGGATATCAAATTCGAAATTATGTATTTCATTGTCTATTGTCCTGCTGAGTACAATGCAATCTAGAGGGATCGGAGGATGGCTTGAATCTGACCTCGGTTGGCCAAGACAAATTGAAACATCCATTGTTCAATTTAACTTTTCCATTAATAAAATGTTCAAGGAAAGGATGACATAATAGAGAAATGGACAACAGCCAATAATGGCGAGCATCTGTACACCGAGAAAGGAGAACTCTTATCGTTCGTTCAAGGATATCAAAAGTTTAGATTGACTGCAATTGTAGGACATTTTTCATTCGCTTCATTGAAGTGTGGACAATTCACCTTTGATTGACCATCATCTGTGTTGGTTTGTGAGCGAATGGCACCATCGTTCTCGAGGAGAAAAAAGATAAGGGTTTTTCAATTGGTCGGAGGAAAGAATTGGATTCGTGATTAAAAATATTCGGCAATGTTTATTTAGTGAAACCAGCCCAACCACCTTCCAAACCACTGGCTTTGCTTGTTAATTATCAGCCAGACTCATCGTTTCCATCGCTCCAGGTAATTGTTTGCTCTACGTGCCTATGTTGCGCAGAAAAAAATCAATTTCATTTGTTGGTCATTCGATACGAGTGAGGAAATGCGCATTACGAGGTGGAGGTTTGCCTTTTCCTGCTACTTTTTTGGATTCCAATTGATTTCTTTTTGGTTGACCACAAAGCATTAGGCAACACTCAGTCTCCCGCCAGTGCATTTCTCTTGTAAACCACAGATTTATTCGAACAACTCGGTGTCATCCTGTTCATATCCATCGATCCATATTGACACTGTCGTTGTGCATTTGTAATTACAGTTATTATTCTGTCATCATCACCAGAATCATCCAACTTTCATTGAAGTCTACTTGCGTCCACCACCACCATCGATGCCAGACAGACCCTTGTGACATCAGTCACATTCGAAATGAGATTCAGATAATTTATTGCTTTTGTAATATACGTTTGAGCAACGTGGATGGTTGCCTAGGTCTTATATGTTTTTTAGACGATATGACGCAAAGTGGCCATGGAACTTTGGGCGCTGCTGTTTTTTTTTACTTGTTAAACATTTGGTATATGGATCAATGAGTTTGATGATGCGTATTGATATTATGAATGTTGTCCTTGCTAGATATTGCGAGAAACAATTTATTGCGGGACAGGTTGGTGGTCGGGGAAGCATTGTGATAGAAATGCTATTGCGGTGATTTAACTATGTTAATCAACTTAGGTACAGACATTTCTATAGCTGGCAGAAAGCCTTTAGTGAAATAGATTATTAAATTAGTTCACTGGTTTTTTATCTGGCAGAATATATATATCCTGGAATGTTCTGTTAACTAGACAAAGCATTCTGCTCTTTTTTTTTTTTTGGGTGCGAGACTTTCTACATTGGAGCACTCAGACTCAATAATGGTCCATTGTACTACCAGAAAGTCACACCACTTTTACTTTGAGAATTTACTCGTTTTAATAGGAAAAACGAGAAGGCGCTTCAATGATAAGGAGCTTAGGTTTACAGCACTCACTATATCCGCACCAAATACCTGCCACCTGATACGAGCAAAAGCAGGACAATCACAGAGGAAATGTTCCGCAGTGTCGTCGCTTTCTCCACAGGCTTCGCAGTTGGTGGTATCGCTTAGGCCATGCACCTTAAAGTGTTTGGCAAAACCGTAGTGGCCCGTAAGAACGCCAGTAGTCTGTCTGCAGTCTTTTCTGCTGAGAGACAACAAGAATGCCGCAGATGTCCTACAGACGTCGGGAAGTATTTGCTTAGTCTGTCTGCACTCTGGAGAGTCATGCGCCATCGGCGATTGTGTTCATACGAAACCCAACCGTCAATGGAAGCCCTGACCGAGGACGCAGGCAGACATATCGCTGGTTCAGGTCCTGAGAAGTCCTCCTCTGAGCCCTGCCTAGCAAGTTCATCGGAGATCTCATTTCCCGTGATCACGTTATGACCCGGGACCCAGACAAGTCTAAGTGAATTCAACCTTCCGACCGAATTCAAAGAGATCTTGCATTCACGAATTTTTTTGGAGGTGGTTAAGGGTTTGAGCAGGGCCTTAAGTGCAGCCTGACTGTCGCTACAGACGCAGATACTTCGCCCCCTCCACCTCGCAACATAGCCCATGGCCATTAGGATAGCATAAGTCCATGTTTGGAGGACTGACGAATGTATGCCTAACGTGCACCAGCACCAGATCCTTGATCGGTTTTAGAGCCATCCGTGAAGGTTCGAATGCATTCTTTTCCAGGTTCAGAGTCTGGCCAGAGTCAGTCCTAACGGCGACCGAATAATTTCGAAAAATTCAGGATTTAATTTGCCTCTACGTTCTCCGGATTTGACTGCACTAGACTTTTTTGTGGGGTTATTTGAAGGGTAAAGTGTACGTAAATAAATCCACCACTATCCCGCAGCTGACCCCAGCTGTCCTATGAAGTGTTACGGAAAACGCTCTAGAAAGAGCCCGTCTCTGTTAGCATGAAGCTGGTGCTCATTTGATAGACATTATATTCCATACTTAGCCGAAAAAAATCTCCATAAATCATACTTTGTGATTCTAAATAAATTATTAATAAAAAATTAAATCTATAAAAGTTGTTATCACTTTAAATTAGGAAGTCGGTTTTGACCCTGTATTTTGAAAGACTTTGCAACTCAATTATTTTTAAGTGCTTTCAAATTGCCAAAAATTTAAATCTTTAAAAATTTTCAAAAACGAAATAATGCCCAGTCATTTTAATAAGACAACATGACCCTAAATGGATATAAGCCCACATGTGTTCGTATTTCTCAGGGCGATATTTCACGTCACTAATCTTAAGTACGAACCTTATAAAGATTAAATTTGACGTTTAATATGCTGCGTTGTTCGATTTTTGTTCGATAGCCATCATTAGTGAAGGCTCTCAGTGAATTTGTAGTCATTCAAAAATTGGTCATCGTTATGTGGCACAATTCATTTGAAAGGTCTCAGTCCAATCAATATCAAAGCACTCTGGGCAGTCATTCCTTCGTTTACAACATGAAAATATTAGGTGGTAGAGTTTAACTGAGACCAAGCTGCCAAGACGAACATCGCATTAATCGATCAAATGCAATGACCACGCAAGAATTGCTTAATGAAATCCACAAAATTCTATTGGACAACTGTTGACTGAAAGTGCTTAAGCTACCAGACCTGGTAGACATGTTGACTGAACATTTTGGCATGAAAAGCGCAGGAAACCGCGGCTAATCACAATGGAACAAAACAGCGTCGCAAGTACTTTTCAATCGAGTGTTTGTCGAAGTTTCGCAACCGGAATTTAAGCGTCGGTCCATAACCGTGGATTAAACATGGATCCATTACTTCACACCCGAGATGAGGTAACAGTCGGAACACTGGATTGAAAGAGGAGAATCGGCTCCAATGAAGGCGAAGACTGTTCCATCTGCGGGCAATACCATGGCGTCAGTGTGTTTTGGAATGCGTGTGGAATGCTTTTCATTAATTTTCTTCAGAAAGAAAAAAACAATCAATTATGCGAACTTACTGCAGGATTTGAGTGATGGAATTAAGAAAAAGTTTTCCACCAGTTCACACATCCGGCATCGTGATGATCAAAGTGAATAAGTTAACATTCGACTTGCTTCCTCATGCACCCTATTCGCCAGATTTAGCGCCTTGGATTTTTTTTTGGTCTCAAAATGGTTCGGCAGAACATTTACCAACGATGAAGAGGAGCAGTCTGCGGTTGAAGGGTATTTGGAGGAGGTCGACACGTCCATTCACATTATTGTGGATAGGGGGATCATTCACTCTACCTTGCAGGTTATTTCTGGTTTTGTTTCGTCTTCCGCTCGAAAAAATGTATCTTCACTTGGAAGTTCGACACCTGCTAATAGACAAAACACGCAATTACAATGTATATCTGGGGCCTATTTCACCAAACTACAAATTATAACCACAAATTTATACTTGTGAATCACAATTAAAAATTTGTAATCTGGTTTTCCGTTTCAGCAAATACAAATATATGAACCCACAAATTTGTGATAAGACAAAAAAAAAATTGTAAGAATAAACAATAAACATGTTGATTACAAGTGTAAAAATTCCTGTTGCATCGCATTTTAACCGATCTCGATAATATCATTTTGGATATTATCGGTAAAGAATCGCCAACAGTTCAAGGCATAGTTGATGAGTCCTCTTCAGTACTATTACCTACTGAAGAGGTACTGCCACCACAGTGCGCAAACGTGGGGGAAATTGAAGGCGAAATAAGGTAAATGCAAATGCTTGTTTCTCACAATTATTTTTAAAAATATATGAACGTATTTTTTAATTCAATCAAACCTCAAGTATCATCATAAAAGCCCAAGCGCAACAACAAAATGCTAACTGACCAAGCGGATATTCTTCGATTGAAGAAAAGGAGGTTTCAATTCGAAATTTATAATTTGCAGTTGAATGCCTTGAAAAGGCACGCGACTTGGGTACTGCGAAGCTGGAAGAGAAGATAAAAGTGTTTGAAGAAAACACTTTAAAATTAAGTGACTACTAAAAATAAAAATAAAATAAATAAACATATATTTCATTTAAAGTTCAAAAGTCTCGTTATTTAATATAATATTTGCTAACGAAAAGTGATTTAAAAAATATTCTAAGGAAGCCCGGCCATCAAAATTTTCAGCATTTTGAGTATCTGCGTCGTTTAAATCCGCAGTGGTGGTGAACATTTCAATAATACTATCTATCTGCCGCTTGTCGGGAAATGTTGGTTAAGATGATGCAACATTTTATAACAGTAACTGCTTTCATGGATTGCAATCGAAAGTGCGTCAGACACGGAAATTTCTCTTTCAAAATTGCAAACGCGTTTTCTATTATTCTCCGAGTTGATTTATGTGCACGAATATAACGATCAACTTCAGGAGTTGGGTTTCTCAAAATGGAGGTAATTAACCAATCCTTTAAAGGATATCCTTTATTCCCAAGCGAAACAGAATGAGAAAAAGGTCGAAATCCACTTTCAAATTTTGAAAAAATGGACTTCTTTGTAACACCCTTAATTCGTCCACACTTCCCGGCCAATTCACATATGCGTTATAAAAGGTATAGTCCGGCCCACATACCAACATAAAATTTACGCAGTATGTACTGTCCATGTCTGTCCACATATGCAGATTCAAACTCGCCAGGGGCATCTATGTTTGTTAAGGTTCCGTCTATACATCCGTAAACACATGGCATACCTTGTAAGAAAGAAAATTGTATGCAAAACTTAAGAAATTAAACATTTTTTAACAGCAATATTGTAAGAATTTTCACAAATACTTTTGTGTTCATTTGGCCAACATACAACACTTTCAAACAATAAATTAACATTTGCTGCACAAACGCGAGAAACACATCTGCAAACGGTCGATTTAGATATCTCATGCATATCTGCTACACCATGGTATTGCCCTCCATTCCCAAGCCTGTGAGAAATTGCTGCCTTGGTGTTAATGCAAATTTTTTTTCAGTCGTGTCGGCTATTTGTGGCCCAATAATTGCAATTATTTCCTCTGACTTGCATCGAGTCAGGCGAAATTTTTCATTAAAATTAAATAACTCCGAAATTACATTTTTTTCTTAAAATGAAAACATGATCGTCACGTCCGCTACTATCGCTACTACTATGCCCTCGTTGCAAAGACATTTTTTCGAATACTTTCAATATGAAACAAAATTTGTAGGAGGAATTACACGTCAACTTTCAGTTGTAAAATACTCTCACATACTACACATAATTTGAAAATAATTTTCTTTGGTGAAACGTAAACTCACAAATAAGTCAACTTTTCACAAATTTGTAACTTGTGAGGTAGGTGGTCCAAATAAGGCCCAGAACCTAATAAGGCCCAGTTTGCAAAAAGTGGCATAACCGACAAGCAACAGCAATTATATTTTAAATGTTCTGGTGGCCATCTATGTCTATTCTAAAATTGATGGAAATTTCCATCTGACGCAATTGTGTTTTTTCTTACAGTCGATACAAGTAAATGAATGTGCACGCACGCGCTTTTTTATAAGAAAGTGGTTTTTGAAAGTGATTTATTTTTGCAAATAATAGTTCGGGTAAGTCTAGTTTTTAAACTAAATATATTACATATACAACTAAGGTTTTGTATGGTTTAAGTATTATTTAAATCATTCAAGTAGATTTTCGTTAAAATTTTTGTAAAGAAAAGTTCTTCATGTTCCTAAAAAGGCCCACCGAAAAGATAAAATGATGGTGATAAAAAGATGGAATACCAAAAATTAAATTTGTTTTTTGTGTTGTTTTTAGATAAAATGTCAAAGGCGAGCAAATTAGAAAACAGAAAGCGGGCAGAATGGTCGTCAGATGATATGGAAAGGGCCTTGAAGTCTATCCAACGTGGTTTTTTATCACAACATGAGGCGTCAAGGCGCTACAAGATTCCAAGAAGAACTTTAAGAAACCATATCAAGAGTGGTTCAGCTACAAGGAAACTAGGCAGGTCCACAACGCTTACACCCAAACAAGAAGATGATCTGTCCAGAAGGATCGTTAGACTCGCTGAAGTAGGCATGCCACTCACGCCAAAAATGTTGCAGTTCCAAGCCTCCGCATTTTGTACCTTCAACAACATTACCAGGAACTTTAATAATGCTACCTTCGTAGCGGGTAGGAAGTGGGCAAGTGGCTACGTTTGTTTTTGAAGAGACACCCAGAAATCTCTATGCGAAAATCGCAAATGATGAATACAGCAAGAGCCCAAAAGCTTAACAAACACATTGTCGGTGATCACTTCGAAAAGATGAAGGTTCTGTTACAAAAGCTCATGATTGAGAATAGACCGGAGTGCATCTATAACATGGATGAAAAGAGCTGCCGAATTAACTTGCACCATCAACAAACTGTCTTAGCGCTCAAGGAAACAAAAACAGTTCACCAAATTTCAAATGAGCATGCGGAAAGCGTGACCATAGTTGGATGTGTGAATGCTATAGGGACTGCCATTCCACCGATGATCCTTTTTAAAGGCAAGAGACAGAAACCAGAGTTTATGGACAACCTTCCAGCTGGTTCACCTTGGACCTTGTCTTCTTATATTTGACGGCGCAGCATGTCACTTGGATTATAGTATTGTTGACGAAGCAGAACGACATGACATTACACTATACTGCCTTCCATCAAATACGACACATGAACTCCAACCTCTGGATAAGTGAGTTTATCGATCTTTCGAGCACCACTGGGATCAAGAACTACTGAAATATATCGAAAAAAAAAACCCAGAAAGAAAATTAAATAAAACCAGTTTTAATGTCATTTTGTCAAATGTGTGGTCCAAATGCATGACATACGACAACATCACTGGATGCTTTCGTGCAACGGGATTGTTTCCTTTTAATCCTGACATCATTCCAGAAACTGCATTCGCTCCTTCTGCGCTTTCTGAAATACCGTGTCCGGAAAGTATTGAGAATTTGTCAGCATCAACTTGCGCCTCAGCAATAAAAAGAAATCAAGAGCAACAGAAACATAACCCTTACAGTTCCGATGCAGATTCGGATAATGTTCCGCTCTCTGCCTTACTGCCGATTTCAGGCGTTGCGGTCGTAGAAGTTGGATCCAATTTTGAATTAGCTGCAATGCTACAAGCATCAGAAAAGGAAACGGAAAAATCTCCCTTTCAAAAGTTTTTGCCAACTCCGAAATTTAAAATTAATAAAACAGCACCGCGGAAGAAAGCTCTTAATTTCAAAGGCCAAGAGGTTGCCAAAGATTTATTTAATGATAAACGCCAATCGACATCTTCCAGCTCCACAACCTCGTTCAATCCGTCATCAGACATCAGCGCAGCTAAGAAAAAATACCATAAAACCGGAGCATGATACTGTCACGCGTGTAAAGAAGACCGAATGGAAGATATGAGACAGTGTCAAAATTGTGGTGTTTGGTACCATGAATTTTGCGTCGGACTAACGGAAGATGACGAAGAATTCGATTGTCCTGGTGGATGTACCCAAACTTAAATTTAACTGTAACCTAACTTTAAATTTAATTCTTAATAATAATCTCCTTATTGCAAATGAATTTATTGAAGTCAAATTTATTAATTTCCTTTTTTAATTTTAATTTTTCGTTCTAGTCAAGAAGGCTGTGTTTGTTTTTTGTTTTGTATTAATAAATAATTACATAATATATATAAAAATACTAAACTTCGTTGTTTTATTTGTTTCATGACAAAATACTTCTTATTTTAGCAGGATAACCAAAGTATTTGAACAAAATTATGTGTGGGCCTTATTCGGAACAGGTGTTTGTAATAAGGCCCAAGGTAAGGTTTTTACAAATTTAAAAAAAAATATATTTCAAATTGAGTTTTAACACATTAATGTTGTGTTTTTATATAGATAACTGAACTAAGGCTTATGCTAATGTCAATTTAGTAATTTTCTTTTTGGCGCTTGCAAGGTATTAACGAAAAACTATAAGGTGGGCCTTATTTGGGTCATCTACAATATATTACAACTATAAACAACTTTTGGTGAAACGAAAATGGAAATATTCCCACAAATTTCCCTTTGTAGAATACAACTACAAATTTGTAATACCCACAGTTTGATGAAACGACATAAATCAACAAAATCACAAATTTTGTTAAAAAATGCTTGTAAATACAAATTTGTTAGTTGGTGAAATAGGCCACTGGTCTGTAGGGACCACAGTAGAAAAGTAGAAAGCTACAAGTTAAGTTCTCTTTCTTGCCGGACACCGATCTGCAAGCTGCGGTTCTGGCTTTTGCCACAACTTCTGCGAACGAAGGTGGCGTTCCTATGAACTCCACCTTGAAGTTCGAGGTAAACAAAAGCTTCCCAAAAAAAAAAAAAAAAAAAAAAAGATGCTCAATTTGCTCTCACTGAGCTGCAATTTCGATGAATTAATGTTTTCGCTACCTTCCATTAACATCTGTAGGTTTAAAAAAGACAACGGATATGATGATGGCTAGGTTAGGTTAGGTTGAAATGCCAGTGACACACTGCACCTACAAGCATAAAAAGCAAATTTTGCTCTCCTGATTTGGTGTTCGACATTAAGCTTCGCCTCCTTGAGTTAAACTTCTGTTTACAGATTTGGTTGAACGACTGTTACCTGGCCTTGCCTGAAGGATCCTGGGCCTGCGTTTTTCAAAAACATTGATATTGACACCAACTCACCCAAAGAGTTTTCGAATCTGTCACTGTGGTGTAAAGCAGTTAGGCACACAAGCTGATAACAACACCAAAAAGTGTAAAGGTCGGGCTTATTGAAAGGCTTATTAGCTACGCTTTGTTTGTTAAGTTCACCTGAAGCAAATGCTTTGTTGTGTAATTATTTAGGTCACGAAACGAGAAAACAAACTAGTTATTTAACGTTAAATCGGCGGGCTAAACGAAAAGGAAATATAAGCTGTCAAACAGCAACAGACCATAGATAAGCCACAACAAGTAACAGGTTGGGTAGCTGAGTGGGACGGGGTGGGTTTACCGAAAACCATCGCTTGGCTGAAAATAATTTCCTTCGTGAACGACAGGAAAAAGTTTCCTGCCAAAATCGAACACGAATGAAGTAAAAAAAAGAAAAAAAAATGGGCACCGCACAATTTTGTGAAAAATTTAAATAAAATGTAAATTCGAAAAGAATGAGAAGACCGAAAATTTCCACAACGTTATAATGCTCTGTTGGAGTACGGTCTTTATTACGGGGTTTGACATCCCCTGAAAATTGAATGGTAGGTAGAACGGGTCGGTATGGACCGTTGATATAACCCGCTATCACTTGTTCCGACTAAAAAAATATGGAAATTAATGGGTCGCGTGTCCCGTCTATTCTCGGGATTTTTTTCCTAACACGGAACAAAATCCCACCAGACTATCACTCGCAAAAATGATCAATCGAAAAATCGCTATACTTATCTTTAAAAACCCCAGTTCTTTTGTTTCCTGCTCTGTCCTCAAATTTCCTATTTGTCCTTTCGCCTGTCTTTCAAATTCCGCTTCCCTTATTTGTCTTCTTTCTTCGGGGTTGGGGTCAAAATTATTTTTTCAAAATTCTGATTTCAAAATTCTGTTTTACAAAATTCTGCTTTCAAAATTCTGCTTTTCAAAATTCTTTTTTTTCAAAATTCTGCCTTAAAAAAAGGTTTGGAAAATGTTTAAAAGCGCGCGCTTTTTAACATTTTCCAAACCTTTTTTTTTATTATTTGCAGAGTTTTGCAAATCATTCTACCTACCTACTCATTTGTTATAGAAGAAGAGGTAAGAGTAGTTTTTTTATTGGTTTTAAAATTGCTCTCTTGGTCTAGACAAATATTCTGTTATTATACCCTTGTGAGTGAACGTGTGCTTCTAAAGGTGAACATGAATATATCTGTAATTCAATCCAATAAAGGAAAAGATAAGTTGTTCGTGGATGGATATAAGTATTATTGTGAAAAATTAAATAAATGTAAAAGTTATAGTTGGCAGAATTATGTAAGACAGAACAGAAAAAAAGCAGAATTTTTGTGTTAAAAGTTAGAATTTTGCAAAGCAGAATTTAGAAAGCAGAATTTCGAACCGCTCCCCTTTCTTCGTCCTTAACTTTTTTCCTCTACTTCAAAAAAAATCTGTCTTTTTATCCATCTTATGAACCGGTTTACTCAAACATTTCTTAAATACGAGTATCCAGTTGAAAATCTCCAGTTTAGAGGCCCGTAAAATTCACTCAAACCTAGTAGCTTTACCGAAAACGAATCCATCCGGATTCCATAATCTGAGGTGGAGAAAATGCAATTTGTATGTAAATACGTTACCAGAGTAAATGTTGTTATTGTCCGTGCTTATTTCGAAAGGTAATCTCGAAACAATCATTTTAACGTGCAACAAACTTCAGAACTTAGCCATCGACATTACTTTTTTAACTTGCCATCCCCCAAGGAGCATCTCTAGTAAAGTTTGTATTTCGGTTCCGCAATTTTTCAAGTTTTCCACTTGCATATTTTAGTCTCCCATTCAGCAGCATAATAACTTTTCGAGTGTAGAATCATCATCATCCAATCGGAGTTATTTTCCTATTCCCCGATTCCTTACCCACAAATTCCTTCGAAGACATAAGTCTACTTCTTTGTACTCAAAAGAATTATAAACTACCCAACGAGCTCCACACCCAACTCCACCCAAAAAAAAGTACAACACACATATCACTCAAGTGGCGTGTTATAATCCAGACCCCCTCCCAAGTTCCGCCAACATGGGTTTTCTGTGTTTTGTATGAAGTGCGTGTTCAAAGTTTGGAAAACTTGATTTCACGTCGATTCTTCAATTTTTGACAAAAAACAAAACAATGTTACGTTTTACTCTCGAACACGTCCGCAAGTCCTGTTTTGAAAAGAAACTGCTTGTTTCCGAGGCATAAATTACTACCTACGAAGAATACTGTTGCCAAAAGACGGAATGAGCACGAAGACTCCCGACAACAAATGTAAGAATTGTTTCTTAAATAAAATATTTCCGAAACAAATGAAGAACAAAGGGGGCGAGGACGGACCGACCACATACACACAGGCTGCTAAGAAGGATAACTACGTTTTATCATTCTGATCTCACAAGGGGTGAACTTTAAAACAAGTGAAAAGGCTCTCGGTTACGAGTATCTCGTGCAATATCATTGTGTTGAACGGTCGGTGGTTGGTCTTTTCATAGTCTGAAGTGGGATTCAGGAAATTTAGGAAATTCCGGCAGAAATTGCAAAGCCGGGGAATAATGATCAACATTAGACATGTAAGGATGAAAATCGTGGACTTTAAATTGGTATTGTTTTGAATTTTTAACTTTGGAGTGCGCTGTTTTTTTTTGTGTTTACTGTGGGCGGATACTTGAGTAGTTGATGTAAATAAGTAATGAGGTTACTCAACCCGACTGAAAATCAAATGCAATATTAAAAATCATTACTTCCACCTTGGTAATGGAGAAATTGGGAGCGGCATGTTGGGATCCAACAAGAAAGGGGATTTCATCCTCACCTTGCGTCTATCCTATCACAGAGACTTATTCTGTGAGTTTATATTTTTTTTTAAATCACCAAGGATTTATTTATTCGATTTTAACAACTCACATAGCGCAGTTATTTTTTATATTTTCTTTTAAAAGCTCGTATTTAGGGTGAATGTGTTTCTCAGAGTGCCTTTCATTTTTAAGATTTTGAATATAAAAATACTTTAAATTCTTCGACTATTTTGTGTGTTTGGAACTTTTGAATTCGGGATAGGTCGGCTTGTTGAAGTGGATAAAAGCGGGACATGGTTGAGAATATTTAAACTATACATTCGTCATATATATAGGCTTGCTTATGATACAGTGCCCAGTAATGACACCTTTTGTTGCGCTTATATGCAGCCTGCTTACTTCTTAACGGGTGCCCGACCCGTAAAGAGTCTCTGCCTGAAACACTGCAGCCCTCCATCCTCTGCGATCCCGGGTCAGCTGCTTCCAGTTGTCCAGACCAAGCGCTCTGGCGTTTGCGATGGCTTGGTTTCTTAAACGCAGTTTCGGTCTTCCTTGCCTTCTGGAACCTGGGGGCTGGGAGTCGAAGATTCTCTTGGCTTCTGCGTTATTGCCCACTCGCTCAATGTGGCCGAGCCAATGTACTCGACGTGATTTAGCTGTTTAGGCTACATCCCATATTGGTACAGTTCATAGAGTTCGCGGTTGTATCTTCTCCTCCATTCGCCCTCATCGCACACACAGGACCAAATATCCTACGGAGTATTTTTCTTTCAAAAGAATTAGCTCCCCTTTCGTAATTTTCGTCAAGAACCGTAAAGCAGGACTGGCAGAATTAAGGTTTGATAGAGCATGTATTTTGTCCTTTGAGTGAGGAGTTTTGAACCTTTCTCCCTCGGATGAGCACTAAGGTGTCATCGAGTTAATGTTTACTCCAAGGTAGATGAACTCCTTAACTACCTCGAGGTTATTTCTATAACCAGTGGCGTTTAGTCCTAGGTAGTGGACAGGTGTTTCTTTGATTGTTTCTATCATCTACTGGATCTTGTCCCCATTAACATCCTGTTTAGAGTGATCCAGTTCTTAGAACGTCTCGTGCCTAGCTTGTTGTTTCTCGACGTGTTCTCCCTTCCGTCCAACTAAGGTTTGTTCTGGTATCGTTTGCTTTAGCAAGGGAACCTTTTTCAAGTAAAATATGTAAGGTTGTCCCATATTTGGGGATATATCAACCCATCATTTCCCTTGTATGTCTCTATGCCGCGGGACTTTATAGTTTATAGACACTAAGCCCAAGGATTTAATGGCAGCTTGACTGACAGAGAAAAGGCGGATATCTTAAGCATATATGTATCACGTTTTTTGTTAAGCATAAGACTTCTTTAATCGTCAAGTGATTGAGATGAAACTTAGATGTGCAGCTTTCGTACTCGAATTTAAAAAAAAAACATAGGGGCGGGCTACAGTCCGCTTGGGCGAACTGTTGGATACCCTATTCTTATTCCTATATCTCATAAGTGGGCGTGACAAAAATTTAAAGGATTTTATCGAAAAAACTAAGCTTTTGTAAATAAAAACGCTCCCTAGCTCAAACTTTGGTTTTTCAATAAAATTGTTTTATTTAATTGTGGGCGTGTCAGTAGGCGGATTTAAAAAAAAATTAAGTATGAGCATAAAGGGCACCTAGAGACTATATACTATAAATTTCAGCTCCCTAGCTCAAACTTTGGACTTTCAAAAATAAAAATAAAATAATTGTGGGCGTGTCAGTAGGGGGATTTTGAAAATATTTACACATGAGCATAAAGGGCCCCTAGAGAGTATATATTAAAAATTTCAGCTCCCTAGCTCAAATTTTGGTTTTTCAAAAAAAATATTTTATTTAATTGTGGGCGTGTCAGTGGGCGGATTTTGAAAATTTTATGTCCCAAGCAGTTTTATGGGCCAAAGATCATATATAAAAAATTTCAGCTTTCTAGCTCAAAATTCAATTTTTCCCAAAATTTGTTTTATTTAATTGTGGGCGTGTCAGTGGGCAGATTTTGAAAATTTTATGTCCCAATCAGTTTTATGGGCCATAGATCATATATAAAAAATTTCAGCTCTCTAGCTCAAAATTCGATTTTTGCCAAAATTTTGTTTTTTTGAGTTTGTGGGCGTGTCTGTGGGCGGATTTCAAAAATTCTTAAACTTGATTATTTCGGGACCCTAGAGAGTATATGGTTAAAATTTCAGCTCTCTAGGTCCAGTTTAAAGGCCTAATTTTTGCCGACGGACGGACGGACGGACGGACATGGCTAGATCGACATTACTATCGATGCTGATCATAAATATAGTAACTTTTAGGGGTCTACGGGCAATATTAAGGTATGTTACAAACTATGCGTCAAAATTAATATACCCCTAGAATAGGGTATAACTAAGGCATTAACCGGCCATACAAGGCCTAAAACCTAGCTTCTACAACCACTTTCTTGTGTGAAGGTGAAGGGACCTAAAATTTGAGAAGCTTCTTATGAGAATTGATACTCTTAGATGTTTGTCAGACGTTCTTAAGAGGTGGACAATGGAAAAAAACTTTTTTTTTGTTTTTTTATTTATTTCATTATTTCATATCAAGAAACTTAAACATAAAGTACAATATAATTCATTTTAATAGTGAGCTTTAAGGTTTTTGAATGTAATAGTTTTGTACAATCTATTGTCTATTAAATGAGAAGCGGCGAATGCACCTAACGGTTATATAAAAATGAAATACAAAAAACTCTAGATGTTACTTGGCCCCGGCGGGAATTGAACCGCGGACCTTTCGATTAGTAGTTCGCCACACAAATTACTGATCCACTGCGACCGACTACAACCTTACAGGATCATTTCTGTTGTCAGTCTTCGTTTACTTTTAAAGCAATCTAAAAGAAAACACTCGAATTTAAAAGCCTCATTTATGGTGACAAACGAATATGGCCAGATCAACCTAAATTTCAATGCTGATCGCTAATAAACTCAATTTTAGGGATCTAAGACCAGTATTAAGGCATGGTACAAGCTATGTTGAATACAGGTAACATTAGGATTAGAAAACACGAAGGATTCTAATACTTATTGCTTCCGAATAACCTTCACAGCACTTTCCAACTTCATAACTCGAATACACAAAATGTATAGTTAGTCGTAAATTCTAATTATCCATAGTTTTTTTGTGGGAGGTGGCGACTTTGTTGGCTTATGACCCGTGCGGTGCAGGTTCAATCCCCATGGGCAACAACAACATACGCCACCCATTAATAGAGAGAGACGAATAACGCCTTGTTTCTCCGACCTCTACGCCAAAAAGAGGTTTTCTGCCTGGTAGTATAATGGACCGTTACCGAGTTTGAGTGCTCTGGAATTTGGATTTCTTTTTATTTAAAAAAAAACCATTTCATTTTATTAAAAAAAAATTATTTAAAAAAAAAATCCATAGTTTGTATTCTGTTCAGAGCGCGGGAACAAAAAACCCGATTCCGAGCTTGTGCAGTTTGGCTGTGTTTTTTTGCGTCTACTTTCCTGCAGCTCTGCGTTCGAGTTGAACACAAGAAAAACAAAAAATGAGGGACATTTTTTCAAAGTAATTAAAAATATTAAATTCGCGTAGAATAACAATTTCGTATCCATAAATTGTACACTGTAAATAAGTTTCGGAAGCAGTATCCTTTCGATTACCTCCCTCGCGTGAAATTCACTCCCGCACTGATATCACGTTTTTTTTTTTCATTTACATGAGCCTTTAATCGTGTGCCTACCCAGCCAGGCAACCACTCAGCGAGGAATCAATCATATGCATATACTGGGAAATGAAGGATTTTTCAACCGGTGCAACAGCTGCAGAAAAATTACCATAAACGGTTATTTTATTTAAATTGAATTGTACTTAAAGAGCTGGAAAGAGCTCACCATTTCGGCCACTTGACCACGTCCATTTTCATACGTTATTTTAAAGATACATTTTCCAACATTTAAGATTAAAATCAAAAATTATCTGAAAGCATGTTGGGCCACTTTAGGTTCGTCTTTCCTGAGAGAACTCTGCACACCTCTCCGAATCACAAAAACAATATATTCTAATAACGCAAGAATCCAAGAGGTGTATAGGGTCTTAAACCCTTTTACCCGCAAAGCGCCAGGTACTTTTATCTGTTAAACTATTGTCGATACCAATTTTTTCCAAGACACACGCACGGCAATTGATTTTCATATTACGCAAGTCGACATTTGACTTTGAAATCGGAACTAAGGGTGTACCCAATTCGAAATTATCTACCTGTTTAAGTGCTCCATCCTGAATTAATTTTCGCAACTGTTTTTCCACTTTGCTTTTCCACGCCAATTGTAGTTGGCTTAGTTTATAAAACAAAGGCTTTGTATTCTCACAAACTTTCAATGAAATTTTATTGCGCTTGTACTCACCCAGCTCTCATTGAAATACTTCTGAAAACTTTTGTTTTAATTAATTAAAAATTCGAAATATTTTCATTAACCGAAACCGAATTTACTTGGACTAATTCAAAGCTAAACCGTATTAAAAAGGTTCGGCTAAGCAGTGGTGGACTTCTCGTATTACAGAATACAGACTACAACGACTATTGCATTTGTAGTACCACGATAACGTATTGGTGCATCGTACTAACCCAAAAGTTGGATTCTTGCACCACTGTAGTTGACATAAGGGACTTAACAAGGTCTAAGAGACTAAAAACGAAGTTGAAACCAACGTACAAGGAGCACTGGGATCACAAGCAATGTTCATCTGAAGGCTCCGGGAAATAACCCCCCAATGAAATAACCCCCAAATGAAAAATGAAATAACTCCCCAAATCAAAGATGAAATAAGTCCCAAAATGGTATGAAATAAGTGGTGCAGGGAAATAAGTCCACGGGAACTAAGTCCACTGAGGGATTTAGTTCCCACTTAGTGGGAAATAAAACCACTTTCGCGAAGTGGACTTAGTTCCCATGTAAAGTGGGAACTAAGTCCATTTTTTTTATGGGAACTTAGTACACATTCAAAAATAAGAAGAGGGAACTAACATCCAACATTTAGAATTAGACAAAAAACTGTAAAGTGCAGTTAGTTATTACACTCTTTAAGCAAAATCTTAAGCTTATCATGGTGACATAAAGCGAAAGTTTCAAAACCGCTCCTCGCACCTACTCCAAATCAAACAGTGACCCCAAGCAGTGGGGTTGCAGGGGGCAGCATGGCCCCCCATACGCATTATGGGATGGGATTATGGGATCCCATAAACAGTGCAATGCGTATGGGGGACCAGATGGCGAGTTCACGGAAGATGAGGATCAAAGGGCACTATTGCTACTAGAAACTCACTTTCCTGGCAGCTCGCCTATTACTGAGCCAGGAATCAATACCACTTCAATCAGACCTCGGAGGGAAGACTGGGAAAGAACATCAACCATCTGTTCTGAGGGACGACTGAAATGGGCAATAAATTCATTTCAGCCTTTTAAATCTGCCGGAGTGGACGACATTATACCAGCCCTACTACAAGAAGGGCAAGATGTACTAATACCACACCTGCTAAAAATAACAAGGAGCAGTATTGCCTTGGGCCACATACCAATGCAATGGAGACGAGCAAGGGTTGTGTTTATACTAAAAGTGGAGAAAAAAGAGCCCACACAGCCAAAATCGTACAGACCCATCAGCCTTACGTCATTTCTTCTGAAGATGACAGAAAAGGTTATGGACAATTATTTAAGGGAAGATGTACTGAACACATCCCCCTTACATCATCGTCAGCATGCATACAGACCGGGCAGATCAACAGAGACTGCCCTATATCAGCTGACGGAGATAATTCAAAGTGCCTTGGAAGCAAACGAAATAGTACTGTGCGCTTTCCTAGACATAGAGGGAGCATTTGACAACACCTCACATGAGGCGATTAAACGATCCCTGGATAGGAAAGGAGTTAACAGTACAGTATCCAACTGGATATGTGAGCTGCTGAGCACTAGATCAGCAGAGACTCAAACACCATCTAGAACCATTAGAGTGAACACAACAAGGAGATGTCCACAGGGAGGGGTACTATCACCCTTAATGTAGAGCCTAGTTGTAGGCGAACTGCTGGAAATATTAACCAACCTTGGCATCAACTGTCAGGCGTACGCCGATGACATTGTATTGATTGCCAGGGGCAAGTTCGAAGGAACCCTAGGGTACATAATACAAAGGGGGCTTAAAGTAACCAAGGAATGGTGCCATACTGTCGGACTTAACATCAATCCGGCGGAAACAACGATAGTACCATTCACAAGGAAAAGACAACTTCAAAGACTTAAGGACATTAGCCTATCAGGCACGACACTGATGCCAGTCAAAGAAGTAAAATATCTAGGACTTCATCTAGATAGTAAACTCCTCTGGCGAAAACATACAGAGGAGATATCCAAGAAGGCCACACGCGCTCTCATGATATGTAGGAGCCTAGCGGGGAAGGCATGGGGATGTAGCCCAAACATCCTGCAATGGATGTACACTGCAATCGTGAGACCAATGATCACATACGGAGCGGTAGCATGGGCCAAACCAACCAGTCTAGTCACAAAGCGAGAGACACTCGGCAAAGTGCAGACTGGCGTGCCTGTGCATTACCGGAGCAATGCGAAGCTGCCCAACCGTAGCCATGGAGGTGTTATTGGAATTAACCCCTCTACACATCATGGTGATGAACGCGGCAGACAAAACAATCCTAAGGATGGCAAAGGAGGGAATTGAAAGAGGAAAATGCATCGGTTCTAAAGAACACGGTGACCTACTCAAAAAACTCCCACTTCTTGGCATGCCTAGGGTCGATAGCATCAGGAAATTCAACTTCGAGAGGAATTTCCAGATAAAGCTCAGCAATAAGGAGAACTGGAGCAATGAATCCACAACTTATGGACTGAGCAACCACACAACAAAGTGGTACACGGACGGCTCGAGGACCGAGCAGGGAACTGGTGCAGGAGTGTTTGGGCCAGGAACTAAGCACTACGAATCCATGGGCAAATGTACCAGCATCTTCCAGGCAAAAATATGTGCCATAGACAGGTGTGTTCGAATCAACCTTGAGAAAAACTACAGGAATTGCAACATAACAATAATGTCTGACAGCCAAGCAGACGTAAAGGCTATTGACGCCTACGTTATCAAGTCAAAACTCGTGTGGGAATGCCTACACGGACTGAATAGACTAGGCGAGAATAACAGAATATCCATCTGCTGGGTACCTGGCCATGTTGGCATTACAGGCAATGAGACAGCGGACTCTCTGGCAAGAAAAGGGGCAGAGGAACCCTTCGTAGGACCTGAACCGTTCTGCGGGATAGGAGAACACACTATACGCGAAGAGTTCAGGAGACTGGAGGAAGAAACAAGGGCAAAAGCCTTTCTCAACCTCTAAGGTCTGAGGCAAGCAAAGAAACTCTTAGGAAATTACAACCAAAAGAGATTCAAAGCTTGTATCGGCCTTAACAAAAACAACCTAAGAATCCTAACAGTCCTCCTCATGAGGCACTGCAGACTCAAGGAGCACCTGAGAAAAATGGGCATATCGGAGGACGGGCCATGCAGATTCTGCAGTGAAACCGCCGAAACTCCATACCACATACTGGAATCCTATGGGGCACTGGCCCACAAAAGGATGAAATATTTGGGCAGGCACCAAATAACAGACAAGGACATACAAGCCATGGACCCACAGCTCAGATTCATCAAAGAAACTGGACTGGACGCTGTGCTCTAAGGAGTGTGACCTGCCAAGGATAAATCAGAGCAATACCTCGACATGCTTCACAAAGAAGTATCTAGAGAGGGCTCTGAAAGAGGGCATGAACCTCTCCGAGGCACAAGCAATGGGACACAATAGACCAGTAGGTCGCAGTGTAATATACCCTAACAAAATATTATTATTATTAACTCTGGCTGTCTGTCTTGCTTTAAAGCCAAAACTGCTGACCCGATTTAAATGAAATTTGGTACACAGATAGTATAGAGCCTGAGAATGGACATAGGCTACTTTTTACCGCGGGATAAAGCTTCATCCGCTGTCCAGAAGCGGAGATCTAAGCTGATATCTAAGAAAAGTTGTAACTCTCAAATGCTTTCTAGCTCCTAGCTTTGGAATGACTCATCCAAATGAAATAGGATATAAAATTCAATTATGTACAAAGGTTTTTAAGATATAAATCATCTTTGTAGGTTATCCTGAAGTTGAACAATAAGCATTAAACTATAAATTTTATACAATTAAAAAAAAGTAAAATGTTCGATTGAAGCTAGATCGTTGGATTTTCCCAGCGTTGAGTGGAGGAAAATTTGTGTGTGTGTGCGGCACAAATCTGTTTCTCTCTCCGTACCTTTTATGCGTGTGCCTTTTCTATCTTTTTTTATGCACCTTTTGTAGTTTGTATTGTTTTTTTTTTGTGGCGCATGATTGAGAAAGATATGGTATGAAATATAATTGAGATTGAGAGGGAGTCACACTCAAAGTATATCCATAAAATGAGTAGGGACACTCGACGTTTTCTTTATCAGTTCTTTTCAGAAAGTATTTTGTTTTAAATTTGAGAAGTGGCAGACTGGCGAAGCAAGGCGAGCACGTGTCAGCTAGTTTCGTATAAACTACTAATTCAGACCAGGCACCAGGCAATACAAAGCTTGTTCATTTTATTGTTACTATACGTGGGTAATTATTGCAACAAGTTAAATATCAAGACTACATCCTTAGACCACCAACAAAATACAGTTCTGATTGAATTTGACAGATGAAAATATGAGGAGGCCAACGACAAATTTGAAAGTAAAATGCTGCCGATTTCGCATTAAAAAAAATAAAGAAAAATATATTTTTAGAAGATGGCTGAATGGTTTTGTAAGAAAAACTTTACGGGTTTTACAAAAATAGTAGCACAAATATGAAAAGAGGAGAACGGTAGTACGAAGTTGTCAAAGTAGTACAAAACTACTATAGGTAGTAGTACTGTTGGCAACGATGGCTCCATGGGTTTGCATCAGTTTTTATTGGGGGTCCACGAAAGGGCCTTGAATACTTGGATATTTGAGTAGTGGGCAGAAAATGACGAGAGCTTTAATCAATTGCTCCTTCATACTGAAGTACACTGGCGGTCACAAGGATGAGGCCATACATTTTGCAATCGATTTTCAGTCGTTATACCTGCTGCAAACTGCCAGAAACTTTTAATACCTGTGAACTTGCAGTTACAAGCCGAAATTGGATAAAAAGAACATCATGTCAGCTTTTTCTTGTACACTGCTCTCGTAGCTATAGACTTAAAAAAAAAATGATTTTGAAAGTCTTTTCCGTATATTTCACAATAGATTGATCGTGGGAGGGGATTTATGTGCAAACAATAAATAATTTAACAAATACTAGAGGCAGAGAAGACACAGAAATTCGAAAACACACATGACTTCGAGGTACTAAAGGACTTTGTCTACCTACGCACCGCTGTTAATCCAGGCAACGAAACCAGCGCTAAGGACAAACGAAGAATTACGCCCGCCGACCGCTGCTTTTTCGGACTAAGAAATCAATTGAGTAGCAAAGCCCTTTCTCGAACAAATAAAGTGACCATTTATAAGACCTTAATCATCCCTGTCCCTCTCTATGGCGCAGAAACATGGACTTTCTCAAAACTGGATCAGGCTGCTCTTGGCTGCGTTGAGGGAAATTCTTCGTGTGATCTTCGGTTCCGTCTGCATAGACGGTGTGTGAAGAAGGAGCTACAACGACAAACTGAATGAATGAACTAAATGAAGGTCCAACGACTGAGGTAACTGGGTCATGTAGAGGTCGGTGCTCCAGCACGGAAGATCTTCGGATCCACCGCCGAGGCACGTCGCAGGTGGCGCAATCAAAAATGAGGCAGTTAGCTTAAGATCGATCTCGGCCAGGAGGTCCGCAAAATCAACTTCCCAGCGTGATCTTCTTCTTCCTTCAATTAACTTCGCACACTCCAAGGGCTGCCGAAGATATGCTGTGTTCGTTTGTAATGCAAGCCAAGACAAGAATTGATTTAGGTATACAAATTACAAATACAATTGAACAGTAGATGTCAACTGCCACGCAACTCGGTGATGACTTTAAGAAAGGAAAACCCGATCGAGCAAGCGCAAAGAATGTGGTTAATCAGTTTTTCCAGCTGATTTTGATGGTTAACAGTAGAGTTTTTTAAATACGTAAGTGATGTTTTGGTAGGGTACCTCCGTCAAACAAGCAATTCATAGAATCGGATAGTGACCCACCTGTTCCTTTCGCAATGGCATCACAAAAGATCCATCTTCATATAAGTGTACCTCATCGAAAGCCATTTTTAAACAAGCTTAAGGTGGAAGAAGGCACGTATGATTATTGATCTATCAGTTTTTTTTTTTATTATTTGCTTACGCTAAAGGGGTTTTTCTGTAAATGTAACATTACCCTTATAGTGCTAAGAACACAGCGTAAGCATTTGTGTTTAACAGCAAGCAGCATCTGGCAGTATCGTATTTCATTGCATGTTTTTCGGAGCTACTTACTATTGGAAAGAATAGATAGATAGGAAAGAAGTGTTTGGTTTTGTTTGGAAGTTGTAGGGTTTTTCTCCACGGGTGGTGTTTAAGTTGCTTAGGGAGATTACGATTTCATGTATTCGATATAATGTAATGGACTTGGAAGGGATTCGAACGCACGACTTTCCATTCAGTAAGCGAATACACATCCTACATCCAGAAGAAAAGCGATTAGATATTTTGCAAAAACTATAAAGGCCTAATTTCGCAGATCGTATCCAGTGTAATATGTGCACGTTTCAAGTGGTTCTGCGACACGTCAGCCGGCAACTATCGCAGTATGGCTTTCGGCCACGGCAGGAAGACAATATATCAAGGTTTTTAAACAGTGTGAAAGCATGAAAAAGACCAACGAATTTTGTTTTACTCCAGATCATAACTTCATCTTCTGCGAAAAGATTATTGCAAGATAATTATGATTACCATAAGTTTACATCCAAATCCCAAACATAAAATACTCATTAACGGCCATGTCATTCCACCTCATTACCGCTTTCCATGATTATGGTTATACTTCAGAGACTGACCTAATACCTTCCACAAAGTGAATATGTGCCTACCTGTGGTAGTTCCTTACCATTAAAGTTCATCTTTTCTCAAATAAAGCAGTCAGCTGCAGACAGCAACGCGGCGGTACATCTACAAACAAACTCCTACTCAAACTCATACCCACATTCAACGTGCTTCCTTATAAGTAGGCGAAGATGAAAAACGCCATAAGTGTAATTTATCAAACGCTATCGCATCATTAATAATTCTTCTGGAGCTTGCAAACGGTTCTAAGAGCACTTACAGTCCTCCAGAGATGGGAAGTAGTCGGTTGTTATGACAGGACATGATACATTATAGTGGATGTTGATCTACTGAATCAACAAAAAAAAAAATCCTCCGCGATAGTGTTTGTATTTTAGGGGTGTATTATTTTCCAACCAAATCGTGTGCTTGATTTAAAGAAGAAACAACTCAGTCCAAAAATCAATAATCGCACACGGTTTCGCGTCCAATTTTTGTAAAGAAGCCGAACAGGGCGAAGACTTACAACAGGAGTCTAGGCAGTCAATGGTTGGTAACGTCAGTCGTTAAGGAAACACGAGCACGTACCGAACATGAACGCTGAATATCTAATCACGTTAATACACCTTGAAGTGTAATAAACTTTGTTCAAGTGAAATTCTCGTGTTGTGTAACATTTTGCCATGGGTTGGCATGGCAAAAAAACAGCTTTAGGACTCGGCCAAGGGTAGAAGGGTGGCAACAACTTTTGGTGAGCTGCCATAACCTGTTCTTGAACCATGAATCGACATGAATTGAGGTAAACTTACTTGTATCTTTACTAAGGCTTTCATATATTTTACAAATGACAGTCAGATATATAAAAGAATGGTGGATATGCAATGGATGTTACTACTTTCGAACAAGAAGGTTGATGATTTCATGTTAGGTATTGTATAACGGTGAAACGCCAAAAATATATGGTCATCTGTCAACTAGAAATAGTTGACTACATTATATTCAATTTTTGATTTCCAATCAGAGCCATATCCTATGCTTAAAAAATCATTTCGTATGTTTATTCTTCGAATTGAAGAGGCATTTGAAATGGAAAAAATAATTCCCACTCACTCGTGAGTTGGGAATATACATATACTCGTTGTATAACGAGAACAAAATTGGTTATGTAATTTACGTAGTCGTTATGAGCTGCACCTGCAATAGACAACAACCGTCGGACATCTTGTAAAATTAGATTGGATGTAGTCAAAATAAAATTTAACAAAAGTAATGGTGAATAATTTGGTGCACGTACGTCGCTTTAACTTTCTGTTAACGTTAAGAAGAGCGGAACAAGATGAACTTTAGCCAGAAAAATTAATTAATGTGACCCTTTTTAATATAATATTATTACATACTGTTTTCTGTGATTCGTTTGCGCGCCTTTTTTTTGTCACATCTACTACGCCTTCAACAACCAGAAAGGTTGTGATATTAAAACATTTATTTCAATGTAATGCCTGTTTTCATAAAGGGTGTCTTTGAAGAGCTTTTTGAAATTTAATTTTGAAATAATTCATTCATTAAGAGGTGTGGTTCATAACATTATGTTCTGAATACGATTTCAAGCATGAATCTACGAGTTCGATAAACAAATATGTATTTAGTTTTCTCCCTCACTGCAAAAGTTTTTTTCTTAATCTTTAATCTTATTGTAGAGTACTGCCTCTTGGCTGACCCGTGCTCGCCTTGCTTCGCCAGTCTGCCACTTCTCAAATTTAAAACAAAATACTCGCTGATAAGTACTAATAAAGAAAACGTCGAGAGTGGCCCTACTCATTATATGGATATACTCTGAGTGTGACTCCCTCTTAATCTCAATTACATTTCATACCATATCTTTCTCAATCATGCGCCACAAAAAAAAAAACAATACAAACTACAAAAGGTGCATAAAAAAAGATAGAAAAGGCACACGCATAAAAGGTACGGAGAGAGAAACAGATTTGTGCCGCACACACACACAAATTTTTCTCCACTCAACGCTGGGAAAATCCAACGATTTAGCTTCAATCGAACATTTTAATTTTTTTGATTGTATACAATGTATAGTTTAATGCTTATTGTTCAACTTCAGGATAACCTACAAAAATGTGTAATATCTTCAAATCTGTGTACATAATTGAACTTTATATTAAAACGAAATCCTATTTCATTTGGATGAGTCATTCCAAAGCTAGGAGCTAGAAGGCATTCGAGAGTTACAACTTTTCTTAGATATCAGCTTAGATCTCCGCTTCCAGAGAGTGGATAATGGTAAAACATATCCTATCTTGTAACCTCGACAATTTTCAATGCAACTGTGAAAACCGGAATCAATTTTCGTGTAGTACTTTTTTAATCAAACCCGGACAAACATCTATAGCCAGAAAATTTTTATTATAGAAAGGATACCTTAATTAATACTAATATATCGGTCACAACCCAACCCGTTTTCCCGTAGGAATGAAGGATTTTTCCGCGGTAAAAAGTAGCCTATGTTCATCAGGGATAATGTCTTCTTCTAATGGTAAAACAATTTTTCAAATCGGTCCAAAAACAGAAGAATACCTTCCGCCAATTTTTCTTGTGTTGCTGTTGCTGGAGGTGCGTCATTCCAAAAATGAGCCTGCTGCTCTTTCTCGAAATTATGTGCAAAAATTAACCTGAATTTCGTACTGCAAATGTCGATGATTTTGCGTTTTCTAATTTTGCACCGGCAAACATCATGACCAAATGTTTCGTCAAAGCTGTCTGAACGATGTTGGTTTCCTGTTCGTACTGTAATACCAAAACTGCAAACAACAAGCAACATCTTATCAGACACGAAAATTCGAAACCTAATTAAGAAAAGCTTTTATTACTAACCTAAAATGAAAATAGCAACTACTGACTAGACTTGGAAAATCGATTTGGCTGAATTGGAATGAAAGCCTAAAAATGTCTGTACTACCGATTTGTTCAAAATATTACTCTTTTTTTAGCTTCTGTACTACCTTTGATCATTTCTCTGAACTAACGCTGCATAGACCCCTTGCAGTTCGGAGTCGATTTAGACCACTTTGGGAGTCACTGGTTTAAACTCTTGGATGTTCATCAGACCTTCGCAAATAGGGACGGCCAATACTTTAAGGTTGTCCTGGGTGACAATCGGAAGTCAAACGCGTCGCTGCCTAAGACGCCAACAACTGAGGCACACACATTTAGGCAATTAAGATAACTTTTATCGTGGCCCAATATACCGGTCATCTGATTAATATGTAGTTACCCCACCCTTTATACTTGTTTGTCTACAGTTGCGTTTATAATTTTCTTACACCAGATGTTCCAGATGAAAGACTGAATCCCCCATCCTCATTAGCTGTATTAGACTGCCTTTACATAATTCCACTTAAATTGGACCAAATGAATGTTCAATCTTAATTCCTCCAGATGCTAAGGTGACGTTGGCTGTTGCTACTCTCCGCACAGTAACCGATAAGCCCTATTGATTTATGCGCCACCTGTATAAACCAATTAGAACATTATTTCAGCTCCTAGAAGAGACGCTATTCGTGACCGGGCTAATTTATTACTTCATCTTTTCGCCATAATATTGCCATTTGTTTTCTTAATTCTTTTTTTTTCATTTTCCTTCCCCTAGGATCCATTTATTTCTTGTTAGTCCTACTTTCTCAGTATCCTGTATGTGTGTTTAGCGCAGCATCAGCCTCTTCATGGTTTATATTACTTTTTTGTTCACCCACTTTTATGTGCTTATGTTACAGTTCCAGGTACCCCTTGTGCCAGTCGTGTCCGTCGAGGAAAGTTATAATCATGAAATCGAATTTGTTCGTGTGGAATGAATGAAAATTCATTTCATTGACTGTCAGTGGACGCGTGTATACTTGCTTTTGAAGGATTTGAGAGGACTGCCTTTACATCCTGGGGTCTTATTGTGGTCTATTTCATTCCACGCCCCTGCTTTTAGTCGTGATGAGTTTATTTAGTTTAACTCTTGTGCAAATAGCAATTCTGAGCTGGAATTACATCAACAAGAGCACAAAGGCGGCGACTTGTGATGGTGAACTTATTAATTTTCAGATGAGAGGCCTTGAGTGGATGGGGAAGACTGGGCAAATATAGGCGCAAAGTATCGCACTTTAAATTGCTTAGGAAATTAGGAAATACGATTGAGTAATTAATCGAGCAACATATAATTGTACCAAATCTTGAGGAATTGACAGTGAGACAGAAGAGTAATAGGAGAAAGCTTTAAAAGGCTCTGCTGAATGATAAAAGTGTATAGTAATTGACTTTTATCTCGTGCTAAATAACTGGTAAAATACTGGCAGAGCTAAGTGCAAAAGGTCGTTTGGAAGTATGAAATATTGGGCAATTATTTCCATTCGAAAAAGCTGTTAACTAGAGTATTGTTGTTGAGTAGCTTGATGGAAATTTTCATAAAAAAAATAACGAATCTTCCCAGTGGAATGGGAAAAACATTCACAGAATATACAAAACCCGGTTACAGAAACAAATTTATGAATATCATCAGCGATAAGGTTGTGGGTTGATGGATTGTGTGCTTTTAAGGCTGAATGAGTTAGTTGGTCGAACGGATTTACTTTGTAAAGTGATGATTTCGGGATTTAACTGGAATTCGTTGTGTCTATGTAACGGTTGATACGTTTTTGCAGAAGGTGAAGGTTTACAAAGCACTTGTCGAAACGAAAACAAAGGATTGCATTTTTGTTTATTTATGTTAGAGAAGGATATTGCTTGTTACGAGTAAAGTATTTGTTTGTCCGCAAATGAGCTCATGACAAACCAATGCGTCACGAACCCAAGCTAACCGAACGTTGCGTCGGTTTGGATCTTTTGAATGGTTTAAGGCCCTGTATAGGCTGTTAATGTGTGCTCAGTGGTTAGTGCGTTGGACTACTAATTGAGGTGTTCGAGGTTCAAATTGAACTCTTAGCCTATTGCGAAAGTCTGGCACACGTCCAAGAATTTCAACTCAAAATTTCTCAAAATTTGTCGTTGACAACTGGCGTTTAATTGTTGTTAGGTCCCTTCTATTCGTTTCTAAAATATAGGTTTGCACGCGCAAATGGTTGGAAAATCTAGGTTTTACGCTCTATATGACCAGTAAATGCCTAATATTTATTTTGCGGGCCGTTAATGCCTCATGTATATTTTTTATATATGCCTAAAAAAAAAATTTAGAATCTTACAAAGCACGGGCGGATAAGAGGATAGGTAGCTTTTGATGGAAACTTTATTGGTGCTGGTGGTAGGCCTTGGTATGCCCTTTCTTAGAGCCAATGTTTTCCGGTCCGCGAGCCTTATTTTGAGAATATTTCCTTAAACGACCTTTTACAATGCTTAGTTTATTTACGTCCACACTACCTATTCGTTTTCCTAACGTGCATGAAACCTTTAAATATATGTAGGATTTTATTTTCCCGTATAAGCCCGTCCCTTAGAATGGCACTGCAGCGCCTCCCAAATAGCGCTCGTCGTAAAAGGCGACTAAGGGAAGGTATCACTTGGCAGTTTTAACATCCAGGTGAGCTGAGCGACACATTTTACAGCTTACGACTGGAGATCACCGGTGTCGTAAAAGGTCGGTCAAACAATAACCAACTAAGAGAGCATGCACTTGTCGAATAAAGAGGCAGGCTTAAAAATGCCTGCATCACACAAATGAAACAACAACAGCATTTGATTTGCCTCATTGATTAAGTGAACCGAAACCAGGATGCGTTACGATGTTTATTTAGGTCGAACCGGCGAACCCCATAGGCGGACCAGTAATGATGCAGTAAAGCGGGAGGGCTATGATGCCTCTAATCCTGACCATAGCCTCGTCGTAAAGGAGGAAGGAGATATAGGATTTTATTATTTTGTTTTATGATATTATTTCGGCTGATCAAAATACAACTGTCACAAAAAATACTATTTCTATTGATTACAATTCAACTGTTCGAAAATTAAATACTATTAAACTAGAGCAATTGCCGGCCGTGCCAAAAAAACAACTCCTTGTATAAACGCTTGCCAACCGTTGCACTGTGGCGCCTTTTTGCAAAAGTGCTTGCAAAATTCAATTTTCATGTGTGCTTAAAATCCAAAACTGATTTATTTACTGGATTAGGAAATATTGGAAGCTTCAAAAGCCGAAAGAAATTTTAAAATCGGTCGAAGTATTCGGATGCTACAGGTAGTCAAATTTTCCTTATTTTTAAAATCAAAGAAAAAATATTTGTTTTATGAAAAGTTTCAGAGTTTCGGCGCGCGTTAAAATCTAAAAACCTTGTTTAAAAATTATATTTTCTTATTTATTTGAGTTTGTAAAAAGGAGCATTTGTATTACAATTATGATCCAATTTTTTTTTTGTTTTTGGCTCAATTTTTTGACTTTGAGTTGAGTTATAAAAAATCCTTCAAGAGTCTTTGGTCTAAACTCAACGGAAATTTAGTATTTGACTAGTTCCAAAACATTTACTAAGAAAACCAGCTGCCAGTTTTGCACTATTTGCGATTTAGAGAGATTTCATTGAAGAAGGTAATTTTTATTCATTTATTGTTCTTTTTATTATATCCTTAAAAATGCAAGTTGTCATAAAATACATGTAAAAATGTATTCTTAACTACATATAATAAATTTTGATTAAGTTTCAATAAGCGGTTCTCTACGGAGATACAAAATACAGACGCATGGGCTAGTAATAGCCAACCTAACAGCCAAATCGGATTAAAGTGTTATACGGATGGTTCTAAAATGGAATCGGGCACAGGAGCAGTCAAGCAGCTATAAAAGCCCTTAGATCACACACAATCGACTCCAAATCAGTTCTACACTGCTTCAATACCCTCCAGAAAGTCAGCCAAAGAAACAAAACCAAACTGTGGTGGATTCCTAGCCATGGGGGTTTTGAAGGAAATGAAAAAGCTGACGAACTAGCCAGAGGTGGTTCAGAAACCCCTTTCACAATACCTGAACCCTTCTGCTACACACCTAGTTCAGCTACCAATCTAGCTATACAAAATTGAGAACAGTCAAATTGTATCTCACACTGGGAAAACACTCCAGGCCTAAGACAGGCCAAACGAGCTATACAGCCCTTTAAAAACAATGCCAGCAGGAGCCTAAACCTACGTAGGCATGATATCAAAAACCTAACAGGCTACCTCACAGGTCACCACGGTTTATGATACCACCTTAACAAAATCAAATTAGCCGACTCTTCAGAGTGCAGGCTGTGCCTCGAGGACGACGAAACCACGGAGCACATATTGTGTGAATGCCCAGCCCTCTGCGGAATCAGAAAGAGGATCTTCTTCAAAGAACTCTTAAGAAATGAAGACTTGAGGAAATCCCCTGCTGGAAGCATTATTACCTCCTCTAGAAAAGTGAAAAACGCACTAGCCTAAAATCTTCTCTGACCTATGGTACAATAGATCTCATCAGGTCGACGTACCGCTTTTCTTCGCCTAGGCGGGTCAGGAGTTTTTAAAAAAAAAAAAAATATTAAATATTTTATGGTCCTCCGGTCATTTTTTGACCACCTCAAATTGAAATAATTAGTACATGGGTATGGCTGCGTAATATTTTTTTATGATAAATCAGGTAGTTTTCGTGATTTGTAAAAAAAAAAATTTTATAACATTGGATCAAGGGATTATCAAGAATTTGAAAGTGCACTTCCGGAAATCATTGGTTTTTTAAAATGATTGAACCGCCTGTTACCTTCAATCCGTCTATACTGATAGAATGGGAGCAATACGTGAATATTGACGAAAATGTTCTAACTTCGGCGATTGAAACTGACGACGACATTGTACAGGATATAAATTTAAACCACCAAGAAGAAGAAAATGACGCAGAAGAATATGGTGGTGAGTCCGAAGAAAACTGTACTCCTCCTACAGCCTTGGAAGCAGTCAAATCTGTTAAATTGTTGCGGACTTTTGTATGTTTTAATGAGTTTGGTGAGAATGTTTTGAATAGCCATTCTGTCTTAGAATCAGCTTTTAAGTCTATTTATTTGAAGTGTTTGCATAAAAGCCAAACAAAAATTAATGCTTTCTTTCATAAAAATTAAAAAAAAAAAATAAAAAAAAATGTTAAAATGAATGTATGTATATGTACGAGTATATACTCGCATACAAGTTTATTTAAAATTTTATTTTATTTTTTCAAATTTTATGAAAGAAATCATATTCAGCGTTCATAATTATGTAATATACGAGTATACCCCGTAATTAAAAAATAAAAGGAAATATTTAATTTTGCTTTGAAAAATTTAGAATTTTTTTTTAAAACATACTTTTGGAGGGATGTTGGATATAACGACCGCGTTTGCTCGGTCCCTTCACCGTCGTTATAAGCGACTTCGACTGTAGTTTAAATGATTAGTTATAAAGCAAACACATAATTGATAAGTCATATACAATACTTGTATTTTAACAAACAAATTAGTTTAAAAGAACTTAAAAATGAAAATTTCCTACAATAATCTAGTTGAATTTTTTTTCCATAAAAATAATACAGACAAAGGTATAAAAAATAAATATAACCTTTTAGCTGACAATTGGAATAGCTAAATTCGTTAAAAAGTTGCCATCATTTTATGTAAACGCTAAGTCCAAATGGACAGCCAGCCAATAGAACGAAACTCGTATTTTAAAAAAAAAAAAATGATTGTTGGTTGTCAAATGTTCTTTGCATTGATTTTGAAAGGACAGATGAAACGGATAATATTCCAAGTACATAAAATGATTCTAGAGGAAGGCCAAGGAAATTTATAACGGAGTGCTCGTCATTTACCAAGAAACAGAAATTTATCAATGCTACTGAAGACATGGCCAATTGTGAAGTAACAGAAACATCTGCCATAGTCCGCCTTCAAGACACCTTGTATAACCTGAACTGGTCTTAAAATACTCTGCAATTACTGCAAACATTAACATTTGAGTTTTATTTTAAAGTAAAATACTACTTTTACCTTTTTGGATAAAAATGGTTTTTTTTAACATGGAATTCTGGAACACCTTGTGAAGCATTTTTCTAAAATTTTATTATTTTATTGTACTTTAGATAAAAAAAGGCTTTTGATTCACATGCAGAAATATTTAAAAAAAATTATTGTTTGTTTACTTGTATGCACCACTGTGACTTTGTTTGACTTTAAGACACCCTGTTTTTACTTCAGTTTTTTACTATTGACATTTTTGAGGTAAAATATTAAGTCCTTTTCCCATTGGGAGAAGGTCGTATTTTAACAGAAAATTCTGAAACACCCTTTAAATATTTTTTCTTAAAATTCACAAAATGTATAGCTTTGGAAATTTTCTTCAAGCTGAAAAAAAAAAATATTAGGATATCTTTATTTTGTTTACGAGCTATGATTTTTGCAGCCAAAAAAGTCAATATGCTCACACTGGTCCGAATTCCCTAGCTTCAGCTGATATTTAATTGCATACAAATCAGGTCATCCATCCTAGTGATTGCAACCTGATTCGTGTGCCATCGCATTATCGCTAATATGAGTCAGACACACATAATATGGGCTCGGCGACACGGTGCCTTGGCGTTGGAATGTGTTACGTCGCTACCAAGGCATTCCTTGGTACATTTCGATATCTCATGTTCTTTCAATTTATGGTAATATAATAAAATTAGAATTGTATGACTTAGCTTATGATATTTTGGCCTACATATATTTCCGCGACGAACATTTATCGGATATCATCGGAGAGAAATTGGCGTACGACTGTCGAAAACTTAAGCAACCAACACATCTCATCGCGATGAACCGTAGACTGCCGGTGTGCCTTACGTTTTGTCGGTGAAATGTTCCGCACGAATACCTACCATAATGGGGCCGAATTACTTTGAATGCCAAAAAATGGGGAAGCGAATGATTGAGAATGACTGACATTGCCGTACTTCACACATGTCATTAAGATCACCCATGATAAAGTCATCAAATGTCAATTTATGACAATTAGCATCCACTCCATCTGTTGGCTTGCCGTTTATTACTATTGACATGTGCTTGTGGGTTAATTGAATTCGTGTTATTGTGACTCTTAAGGCTTCCCTATATGGACGTCCTTACACTTGGGCTGCCTAACCATTGTAACGGTTTGGGCCGCGCCCAGCCAAACCATTTTATTTTCGTTTTCGTATGTTTTAGCGTTTGAACAGTAGTTACCAACCACTCCCCATAAGAAAAATAAAACACACACTGTTGCCATACACTCAATACCACATACCACTCAACGGCCCCGTATATTACCCTAAAATGTTGAGCATAGGCAAGAAACCCATATAAAATCCAATATTGTGTAGTACAAAACGTACGACATGGCCCGAGCTGAAGTACATACCAGTTGTCGCACGAAGACCTGCGACGCGGCACCAGGGGAATTGTTAAGTGTCGCACGAAAACACAGTAGTCAAAATGTTAAACCCTTGTTCAATGTGATTGGACACCTTCTGACCACTTTTAAGCAAGAGCAAATATCAGATTCGGTGTGCAATACAGGTTTTCAAAAACACTTACAAAGGGCATCATATTGGAGTGGAAGTCCAACCTTAAACAACATTAACCAAAGTAAACGTACACAATAACCAGGATGAAACCTAGGAAATATCATTGTTTTCACTTGAAATTCCGCAACCCACACAGTTTGGCCTACATTCCGTACCACCTTTGTCTAAATAAAATGAAAACGGATGTATTTTCCATTGCGGTTACATTATTATAAAAAGATGAATACCTGTTTACTGCTGTAATACAATTTGAGGACGGATATGCTTCTTTTTCTGTAATTTGCAGACACATACACACACAGAAGTAAAAAATTTAATTTGCTTTATCTTTCTGTGATTTTCTGTCGTTTCCTTTTCATTATCTGCTTTAATTAGAGTAACGAGGATCGCTGCTTTTGCTGTTCTTGTTAATGAATTTCGCAAATGTTTTCTTCATAATAAAAGTCATCTTTCAGTTTGTCTTTTAGTACTAAGTATCAGGATATTAATTAGATGGAAATCTTTGTTTACCTTAATTTGTTTATCTTTTTATGTTTTTGCTTTTACAATTTGACCTTTAAGTAGATAATCAACACAGTAATTTGTAAATTAATAAATGATATATCTTCGTGGCTGTGTTTTGACTGTGAAGGTGTGAATCATGGTATATATGGCATGTTTGTTTTGTAAAATCATGTGACATGTTAAGTGGATGAATTTGCAGGAGTTTGCTATGATGAAATTTTGATATTTAGCATAGAATTTGTTTTTTTTTTCAATTATTTTAAAGAGAATTTTAAATTAAATGTGATATTATAGTTTGTTTTATTTTAAATTCATTTTGTTTTATTTTTTTTTATCTTTTTCTTTATTTTTAGACCGCGAGACGTCAAACAATGAAAAGAAACAACAAGGTATTAAATTAAACTCTTTTTAAGTTTATTTGTATGTTTTTTTGTTGAAATGTGTGGGCTCGCGCGTTGGACTTCTTATCAAAAGGTCCCATTCCTCGGTTACGCTTTATGTTTTTCACTGCCCCACGTCTTGCTAAGTTCTGACAAAAAACCAAGGGTATCAAAATAGTCACCCTTATTGTGAAGATCAACTATCAATATTAATAATTGACATTTATCAATCAATTTTATTAATTGGTATTGTGACTGTCAACTGTCAATATTGTTGATACATTGTGAATTTTTTTATTTTGAATGAAAAAAAATCGATATTGTGAAGAACAATTTTCATCGATTTTCTTGTCAGCTATAATTTTTTTTCAACCGTAAATTTGCAGTCGATGAGTTCGTGCTGGTAAAAAAAAATAACTAAGAAATGTAAAATTCGAATTAAATAAGCGATAAAATGTTTAATTTTTTTAGTGCCAACGGTCTCAAAAAGTAGTAAGTAAAAAAAAACAGTTATGCAGATTGGTCCAGTTGATGGAAGAGAACGAGGAACTCGCCAAGGGATTTTGTTCTAAATCTGTGGCAAATACAAAGTGAGAAGTCATTGCTGTGGAGTTGAATAGCCTAGGGCCTGCAGAACAAACTTCAGAAAAGTGGCAGAGAGTATGGATCGATCTAAAATGCAAAATAAAAAAGAAGAAAACAAAAAAAAATAGAAGTAAGGCCCAACAGGCTTCACCAATTCAGCGATTTAGAAGAACCTGTTGTAAGTTTGTTAGGATTCAATACATGCGTTAATTCACCTGGAAGAGAATTTGGTTTGAAAAATGTTACCACCTCCAATGAAAATGATATGTCAACTGAAGACGCGCACATGAACAATCTACAAATCAGATTGACGGCATTCACAATAGCACATTTTCTATCAATTCATTTTCACAATACTGATTTTTATTTGAATTGATAAATTCTATTAATCGTCAATCGGTTGATATAAGATCTTCGCAATAAGAATGAGTACCTCGCGCCAACATCAGTGTAAAATAAAAAAAAATCTGCTTAATTCATTGGAGGAACAAATAAATAAATAGTAGGCATTAACGGCCCATATAGGGCCTTAAACCTAGCTTGCGCAAAGTGGAAGGGACCTAAAATTTAAAGCCAAATCCGACCGGCAAATTTAAGAAGCTTCTCATGACAATTGATACTCTTGGGTGTTTGCCAGACGTTCGCAAGAGGTTGGGCAGCGGAAAAAATTTACGGGATTTGAACCTGAGACCTTAAGATTAGTAGTCCAACACACTTACTTTGACTTTTAAATTAATTTTTTATTGGTTCGCAAATATCAACTTACATACTAAACAAAAATGATTTAATCTAACTTGAAATTAACAGGGTATTTATTCTAAATTAATAGTCCTTATGCGGACGTTCTAACATATATATTAGGCCTTAACGGCTTCTCTCCTACCACTTTCATGCGAAGTGGGTCTTTCATTAGCGACTTGACATTTCAGAGTAAACGCACCCTTAAACCGATTACGGAACTGTCAATGTCAAAATATTCAGTAAAATCAACAATTTCATCAGAGTGAAGTACACGAAGAGCTCTAAAAAAAGAAATAAATATTAATAAAGTTATAAATAATTAGTATAAATTTTATATTTATAATATTTAATACTTATTAAATTTATTTAAAAATTAAATTAAATAAATTTAGTTTTGAAAATCCTCTCCCAGACCACATTATTGTGAATTTTGCGTAATGATCTTGGCCTACACCCTTACAAGATCGAGTTGACTCAAGAACTAAAGCCACTTGATCATATGAAGCGACGTACGTTCTCGAATCGGGCTCTGGATATGATTGAAAAAAATGAAGAATTTCATCGCAAAATCATCTTCAGTGAAGCAGCGCATTTTTGTTAAACTTTGTTAAGCAAAATATGCATTACTGGACAGATGAGAACCCTCATGAGCTTCATCCGCAAAGAGTCATTGTTTGGTGCGGTTTTCATGCCGGTATCGTCATTGGGCCGTTTTGTTTAGTCGATGAAAATGACCGTCACGTTACGGTAAATGGTATTCGCTACAGAGACATGCTGCAACGTTATTTCTTTGAGCAATTGCATGAATTGGATATCAGTGATATGTGGTTCCAACAAGACGGTGCCGCAAGCCATACAGCGGGTGCAACAATCGAGTTATTGAAGTCTCAGACGGACCCGTCTATTGGCCGCCGAGATCGTGTGATTTAACGCCTCCAGTTTTTTTTATGGGGCTACATCGAATCATTGGTCTATGCCAACAAGTCGGCGACGTTAGAGGCGCTCAGAGCCAACGTCTCGATCGCTGCATACGTTTCCGTGGTGGACATATTATGAACAAAGTCGAATTCCATTCATAAATGTTTTGATAGTAATTCAAGTCAATTTTTGTTAGATATCTCAAAAGTAGTTTGCATTTTATTTAAAAAAGAGTTGCCAAGTATGTAGATCCTTCATAACAATTCACCCATACTTAGATTTTTGTCACGCCCACTTTATGAGGTATAGGCTATCCAACAGTTTCCAAAAGCGGACAGTAGCCTTTGCCTGAGTTTTTGCCATATCTTTCAACAGTCATAATTAAAGTTGAAGCATTTTATCCTTCTCTTGTTGCCCTCCTTAGATATAAAGTTTGTTTGCTTTACAACAATCGAAGAAATTCATATAAGGTTTTGTTGCTCGTTTGATGTACCTCATTTTGAAGAATTGCGAATTTATTGCACAAATGTCATCAATTCAAAATAAATATATCAAATATATCTCCATCAGATTCCTTGCACGTAATATATTTACTTAAAAAAAATAGTTTCGTTCACTCAACTGATGCAATATTTTGACAATAATTCTTGGAAATGGTGGAGTTGTAAAGGCTTCCCAGATCAAAATATATCCGAGAAAAGCTGTCAGGCTGTCATTGGCTACAATGACAAACAACTTTCTATTTTTCTTGAGCTGTGTAGATTACCAGGTAATAACTTCAAACTCTTTCCAATTCTTCTCTGTACAACTTTTGAATTTGCAAAGGCCTAGCTGTATATCAAATAAAACACCCATAAAGCGGCATTCACCAAACACCCTAGTCCTTGTCCATAAAAAATACGTAATTCGATTCCAATTTCATGTTTACGATTTTCCTAGTTAGTATCGATCATAAAAAGATAAGTCTTCAATAAAAAAGTAACATTCCTGCGGCGAAATTAATTTACATAGCTCCTTTATACCGGAGTCCTTTTCCACTAAAAGAGAGTATTTCTTCGAAAATTACATAATAAATTTTATCTATAAAAATCGTTCTCTAAGGAGCTAGGGCGATTTACACATCACAATAAAGCCTTACCATATGAACATGAAAAACACGAGATACCTTCGTGAAAGTAGAAAAAGGCAAAGTCGTCCTTTAAAACTCGGCGTCGCAGGAGTAGGAATGAATTTCTTCTTTCAACTGAAATAGAAAGAGACATGAAGCCCCGGTGAACTTCTATTATATCCTTCACATAAAAAACGAAAACAAATGAATGCGATTCAGAATTCTGAAATAAAACCAGCAAATTCGTATGTTTTATATTTTTCTTTTAACTGTTCTCTCCAAGGAGTCCTGGATAGGAAAGAATTGCAAATAAAATTCTCATGATATGGGAGAAATAAGAATGTACACATTTTCATTTTTTGTGGTTGACGTGCAAAATTCACCATGGAATGTTTTTCTTTCAAAATAGTTTCTCGTCATCTGAGTTATTTCATTTCTTGACAACCAGCAGGAGTCTGACGATTTTGATTTTGATCCCGCGATTCATGTGCATGGAATGATTATTTACTTGTTACATTGAAATGTTTTACCATTTTATGAAATTGGAACCCCAGTGAATGAATGGAACGGGGGCCAAAGTGTTTGGAGTTTAAGCTAGTGTCAAAACCGAACGATAAGCTACCAGAAGCGTCGTCCAAACGAAAAGTGCCCATGGATGACTGCTTCTGGCAACTTTAACAGCTGTTATAGCGCGAACCTTTAATTTTAAAAGAAACAAACAAAAAATACGAAAATTGCTGGAAAAAAATGTGTTTTCATCAGCGCAGCTTCGATATTAGACATGGGCATGGGCTCTGCACTGTGTTAACTTTTTTTTATAATTTGCGTGCGTGTTTTCTGTAGTGACACAGTACCCTTATAATGGTAAAACCACAGCGCAGGCATTTTGTTTGTTACTGCAAGTAGCTCCCAGCAAATGATTCATTGCCTATTTTTGGGTGCTACTTACTGAAAGAATAGAAGGATAGGAAAGAAGTTTGGTGCGATTGGATTTTTATCTGCACAGGTGGCGCCTAAATTGCTTTAGGGAGATCTGTTTTTGTTGTGTCTATTCAATTTATAAAAATCATGGCCCTCATCAATACCATCGCACCGTTGCCACCTGCAACGAACCCATTGCGCTACCGCAGCAACTGTGCTACATTTGCTGATACACTTTTATAACGCAATGACTCAGTAGCGCAATTTCATCAGCATAGCGACGACATGGACACACCACGTTAAATGCTAGCGCCGTTTTTATTCCTACACACATACACTGGCGATCACGAGGGGCCTCATCCTTGTACATTTTGCAATAGATTTTCAGTCTATACCTGTTTGAAATTTTATACCCGGAAACTTTTACTACCTGGGAACAGATACATATTTTCCCGACAGTAAGTCATAAAATTAAAGCGTAAATAAGAAACGACCGCTGGAATTTGCCAAGATCAATCAATGAACTACTTGAAAAACGTATAAAAAGATGCGCCACTAGCATGAGGTAGTAAAAAATTTTGGGTATAAAATTTCCAACAGGTATACAGACTAAAAATTTATTGCAAAATGTATGGTCTTATCCTTGTGATCGCCAGTGTACATTGGCGGCTACACAAAATCTTTGCCGCAATAGTGCGGACTCAAGTGAGAATTAGAAAGACAACCAATGAGAGGAACTGCGCTTTTGCATTACATGTGTATAATCAAACTTTGGTAATGCATTAACTATTGTATGGAAGCCCAACTAGATACAGTACTTCGCGACAACGTCAGTAGGAAATGAAAAAAAAAGCTTTTAGCAGAATGAAATGAAGGAAAACAATGGCGAATTTGTATGGCGCGAATATTTCGTAAAAAGTTTATGAGAATTTTCACAAAACAAGTTCCAAAATTAAAAAGTATACAAACACTATTAAGTATATAATAATAACAAATACTAAAAAGTAAGCAATACAGAAAGATTGTCTACAAAAAATAAAAGTGAAACCGTTAGAATCGCGTTGTTGTGGCAAACAAATACTTTTGTTTGGAAATAAATTAAGTTGAAAAATTTTCTATACATACATTTTATACTAATTAATACAAACAAACAACAACAATTAAATAATAACAAAATTGACCAAAAAAAAGGGAAAATGTATGCAAAGAGCTGCATCAAGAGCTGCATAAGCGTTTTTGGTCAATATGTTCACTGTTTTGATTGTTCTTTTTTTTTACTTTAACATATCTACTTTTTTAGGGGTTTTCTCTGTAATTTGGTAGTTTTTACTCTTCAATATCTTCTGTTTTCACTTAAATATAAACTTTATTAACAATCACAATGATTTTTCCATACGACTTGTGCGAATTTCTGAAATTTTATCATTCAATTTGTTTCTGACGTTTAAGAAAGGGATTCTGCACTTCAGATTGAATTGATGATACTTTTAGTGTGCCATGGCGCATTAGGCTACATATGCGCTACCTCCGGAAATTGGTTGATTTGATGGTACTTTAAGTGTGTCATAACGCAGTGGATTACTTTTATATTCGACCTTTGATGATACTTTTAGTGTATTATGGTACGCACTCTTGCTTAATGTCGCAAAAAGTACATGTGTTTTTTTTGGCAATACATTTTCAGGGAAAACTGAGCCATACAAAAAATTTCGCCAAGAATCGTGCCAACTCATTGTGTTAACGAATAGTGTAATATCGGGGCCGAATAGCCAAAGAACTATTCGGCCTGAGTAAAAATCCCTTAAAAAATACGAACATAATTCAGGCGAACCATTCTACTCAAAGTTCATTATTTAGCTCCATTTGGTTCGTGTTCTTCCACGAAAAATACATTTGTAATAGAACATCATGTAGAATCAACGAGTCCAGAGACAGTCAAAGTTTTATACCACGAGCACGAAGACGCGTCATCGATGTTTGAGGAATAAAGTTATTTCTTTTTTGTGCAAACCACGTTCACTGCACATAAATCTGATTTTTGCCAATGTTTAATCAAACTGGCTGCTAAGTGTTTATCTGCTCCTGAAATAACTGTCTATTGGATGAGGCTTTTTAGTGAAGCGGGACTTTTCTACAAAGAAAAAAGAAACCGACTACTTCCCAAAAATGTAGAACAGTTGATTTTCCTGCACCACAACTTACCTCTTATTAATTTTAAGTAAGATTAATCATTTTGTACTAAACAAAATATGGTACTTATTGAATTTTGATTTCCTTATTCAATTTTATATATGTACATATACAAAAATCAATCCATATTTGTGTTTGTTGCCGGTGTTTGTCCAAACGCGTTAACCGATTCCAATGAAATTCAGATATAGACACCGCACATATAAAAAACCATCGTACAGACGTCACCTATTTTGTTATCCGAACGCGCATATGAAAGAGGGAGACCACACGAACGTTTCAAGCCTATTGTGGTGTTAGTGCGCACATTCATTCTTGAGATATCGTGTGTTCAATGTTTTATTCAAATAACTCTTTTTTTGTGAATCGGACATCGGACAGTTTCTTCTCCCGCATTGATAGCAATCGGTATGAAAGTGAATGAAAAGTGATTCTATCGAAGATTTTTAATTTCGCTTTGTTTTTTGATTCGCACAAGTAAGCTGACATAGGCGCCTGCCAGACAACAAGCACCTTCCCTGAGCGGCCTAAGCCATACGGAGAAAAACTTCACCGGTTGAGCTCAAATTAGGCAATCTTCGGTATTGGCCTGAGAGTTTTTCTGTGAAGTTTGGTCAAAATCGGTCTTCTTTTTTTAGGAGCAGCAACATACGCCGGATACCCGCTATATAGACAATAATAAGGAAGTCTACTCGAACATATTGGCCAATAGAATTTTCGGGCACGGGCAATGCCGGGCGGGTATGCTAGAAAGATAAATTTAATTTATCTAAATGTAGATTTGAAAAAAAAGAGAAGCTCTATTTGTTTTTGTGTGAAAATTAAGAAATTATTGAAAATTGCTTTGGGGGTTCTTGCATTTTTTCAACTGTATGTCGGATACCATTTCAACCGGCCCCTATTGAAGACCTTACTAAGATTCAGAAATAAACTTATTGCTATTATTTTTGCTATATTTACCCCTTCTCGGGACAGTGTTACAAAGGTCCCTCTTCAAATGTACACTCCATTTTTATAAATAAAGGTTCTCTGCAATTGCTTTACCTGCAATGATTTCAAAGTGAGTCCCCGTACTCAATACCTTTTCAATATTTAATCAAGTTTGCCTATCATATAAATGCATCGTTCAGGTTATTGTACGTTCCACGACAATGGAAGGTAGCTGAAGTTATAATGGTTCCAAAGCCCGGTAAACCACTAAATGACAAAAAATCATATAGGCCAATATCGCTCTTACCGATAATGTCGAAGGCATTCGAAAAACTTTTGTTAAAGCGCCTACATCCGATTATCGAAGAACGTCGATTAATACCTGATCACCAATTCGGATTCAGGACTAAGCATTCTACAATCGACCAGGTTTACAGAATAACCAATGTAATTGAAAAAGCCCTAGAGGAGAAAAAAATATGTTCTAGTGTTTTTCTCGACGTCTCTCAGGCCTTTGATAAAGTATGGCATACGGGCTTGAAACATAAGCTAAGACAAGCTTTTCCGAAACAGTTATCTGATATCCTTAGTTGTTTCTTATCAGACAGACTCTTTCATGTAAAACACGGAAATGATTACTCTGAATTTAAAGAAATCGCGGCAGGAGTTCCGCAAGGAAGCGTTCTTGAACCGATCCTATTTCTAATTATACACTAGTGATATTCCGCAAGAAGAAGGCCCAACAGTAGCCACGTTTGCAGACGATACAGCTATATTAGCGGTCAGTAATACCGTTGAATCAACAACTAATAAACTCCAACGTTCTATTAACAAAATTTGTGATTGGACAACGACTTGGCGTATTGCTCTCAACGAGGCCAAATCAACGCACGTGAATTTTACTTATAAAAATGTAGACAACTTAGCCATTTTCATTGATTCGGTACGAATTCCGTACGCAAATGAAGCAAAATATTTAGGAATGACACTCGATGCGAAATTAAAATGGAATCCGCACGTCAAGAAGAAACGCGAAGAGCTCTCCATTCGATGTAAACAAATGCACTGGCTGCTTAGTAGATTTTCCCAACTCAGCATGCAGAACAAGCTGCTTTTATACAAGCAAGTACTAAAACCGGTTTGGACATACGGTATACAACTTTGGGGTTGTACCAAATCCAGTAATATCAAAATTTTACAAACTTTTCAAAACAAAGTGTTAAGAAAAATAGTAAATGCACCATGGTTTATCAGAAACACTGATATCCACAGGTACCTAAGTATGGCTACCGTCGAAGATGAAATAAAACATTTTGCCCGCAAACAACAGACACGCCTTCACGGTCATTGCAATAACACCACGCTACAAATTCGAGACGATACTAACCTAGAGCGCCGATTACAAAGGATAAAACCATTTAAATTAGTGCAATAAGATGTAACCGCGTGCTTATGGCGGTATTAGCAGGTGCCTCCACTGGGAAGCTGCCTGCCAAACGCGTATTTAACAGTTTAAATAAAACTACTGGATAGGAATAACCTAGTTGTAGTATGAAGGTTTCGAAGGGAGGTGATTTTTGTTTTCTTATCTTAAGTGAGAAAGAGTCGCATGTACGATTTTCCACCTACCCCTATTATTCGTCTGAGCCTAGTTCTGGTTCCAAGTCTCGTGCTTTTAACCAGGATAGGTAAATAAAATATTTACCAGTCCACTGAATTAGTGATTTGGATCTATAACTTCCACTTACTTCAAAAACCTTTCTACAACAATTAAACCGATTTAAGTTATAAATTATTCTCCTCTTGCCATCCAATTTGACTACACCAAGGGTCATATGACCATGAAATCGATGTCTCATCCATGCATTTTATGACATAAATTTCGTCTAACAAAACGAATGAAAAAGGCTTTAAAACGTCTGAAACATTTTTCAAGACTGACACCCAAGGGCGTATTCCTTAAATCAAATAAAAGCACTTAATGTGCTTCAGAAAATGCGTGCATACATCAAAGAGAAGCAACAAAGAAGTAAACACCAGTTCTGTCTGTCCCTCCACTATAAATCATGTTCCAGACAAGACGGCGACACTTAATTAAAAACTACCACCATTCAGTCCCCAGTTTATCGTTGTCTGTGAACGAAAAACGGACATTAGCAAGGTTTTTGATTTCAAAAAAAGAAATTTAATAACACGCGAGATAAGATGTGCGTTGTTTTTTCAATTTTATTTTTATCAAAAAATGTAAATTCCCTAAGTCCAGCCTGCAGGAGTAGTATCTATCCTTGCAACGTCTATCTGTAACGACATAAACTCAAACCCAGCAACTTTACACTTGGTTTCTAGTTTAATAAATAAATTCCCAGAGACTGATTTCCATGTTTATAGAGAAGACTTGTCACAAAATCTGACATCCTGTTACGACGCGAGTCAATTCTTCAGAATCTTTTTTAAAAGAATTTTCTTATTCTGTTTAATTTATTTTCTCCTTGAATAATGAATCACCCAAAGATGTCGGTCGTTAAGTTTTTATTTTTATACTCACCCACATACATTATTGCAGAAGGATCTTTTATCTATTCACTATTGAATAGAGATATGTTTTCAATTGAAAAGCATACACTTGCAGTTCGTGACTTTCTTTTATCTTTTTGGGGGAGAAAAACAATAACAACCGCCAACGTGAATGTATAAATCCTTGAAGAAATTTTTTATTCATCTTATGAAGCGGTTCGAGTCAAGTTTTTCTTTTGTTTTCTTGCCATTTTTATTATGAAATAATCCGTGCATACATTTATGTAACATACGTCGCGTAAAATAAAGCATCAAATGGGCATTTTGGTAAAGTTTCCTTTATTTTCTTTTGTTTACTGGTAGCAAGGATATAGTAACATTTGCATATTTTTTAGTTTCGGCACACTTGTGCATGCGGGATCATCTGTCGGATGGTATGTACATCCTTGCAAGTGAAATGCCACAGAATGACGTTGACATGAGGTTATACAAATGTTTAAGCTTATCATGAATGAAGTCCTTGTTGCAGGGCATAAAGTGTACTCGATTTAAATCGGTTTAAGAAAGTTAGAAAGAAAAACATCAGAGTGTGACGTAAACTGATGACGTGGTTTCAAGAGGAAATTATCTACGTTGAAATAGGAAAAACGGATGGCGCACCCCTATTACAAAAAAAACAAGATTTGTCGAAGAAGTTGAAAAGGAGGTCGTGTGCATGTAGGCAACATCCTCCGTAGCAATTCGCTCAAACAAAAATTTTTGTCACGAAGACTTTTTGGGGGCTTTTTTTGGCGAACATTTGGTTTTACGACAAACTTCTAAAAACAAAAACACAAAAAAAGGTTTTTTTTTTGTATTTGTAAAGGGTCTTTCATTAAGGACTTGACAACTTCTTCTTTAAATAAAATGTAAACCACTTAAGATATCTCAAAAAACAAAATTATTGGCTTGAATTATTATCAGAACATTTATGAATATATTCGACTTTGTTTATATGTCCACCACGGAAACGTATGCAGCGGTCGAGACTTTGAACCCAATTTTCGATGACTCGGCCGCACATTACGACCGATTTCTCGTTCAATATTGCCTCTGAGCTCCTCTAACGTCGGCATAGATCAATAATTTAATGAAGCCCCATAAAAAAAGTCTAGAGGCGTTAAGTCACACGATCTCGGCGGCCAATAGACGGGTTCGTTTCTCGAGATAACAAGTTCACCGAACTAAGACTTCAATAACTCGATTGTTGCACCCGCTGTATGGCTTGCGGCACCGCCTTGTTGAAACCACACATCACTGATATCCAATTCATGCAATTGCTCAAAGAAATAACATTCCAACATGTCTCTGAAGCGAATACCATTTACCAAACGTGGCGGTCATTTCTATCGACGAAAAAAAACGGCCCAATGACGCCATCAAACACGCACCAAATAGTGACTTTTTGCGGATGAAGTGCTGTTTCATGAAGCACATGAGGGTTCTCACCTGTCCTGTAACGCATATTTTGCTTATTGACGAAGCCGTTTAACCAAAAATGCGCTTCATCGCTGAAGATGATTTTGCGATGAAATTCTTCATTTTTTTCCATCATGTCCAGTGCCCAATTCGAGAACGCACGTCGCTTCATATGATCAAGTGGCTTTAGTTCTTGAGTCAGCTTGATCTTGTAAGGGTGTAGGCCAAGATCTTTAGGCGAAATTCGCCATAATGTGGTCTGAGAGAGGCCCAATTCTTGAGAACGTTGTGAAATTGACTGATTTGCGACGGACGCCTCTATGACAGCAATATTCTACACACTTCGGGCAAAACGTAGTCTCACTGACAAGGCAACATCGACCAGCAAATATTCTGACTCAAATTTGTCCACTAGACTATGAATTGCTTGTCTACTGGGACGAGAATTCGGCCGAAAATGGGCGTAAACGCTCTTAAAATTGCGACCACCGACTCGCAATTTCGGTAGTCCATTTTAATTATTTGTAAACGTTGTTCATTCGTGTGCTTGACAATGTTAATTTTACTGAATATTTTGACATTGACAGTTTCGTAATCGGCTTAATGAAGGATCCTTTATTTATTGGTAGCAATAGTTTTACAGATATTGTCTTTAACATTAATGTACACAGATATGGTATTTATTGACCTTTCTTATGAAAAATATATAAAAAACCTTCATTTTGAATATCACAGTGGTTGAGTGTTGCATGCTTCGCAAATGAAGTTAACAGTCTTTTAAAAACTACAAAAGTAGGTATATACGATACATTCATATAACAGTAAAAAAAGGAACAATTAATTGAATAAATAAACAAAATTCTATAGCTAACAAGAGTTGTATAGGAAAAGAACAAAAGTTTAATAATAAATAAATAAATATATATGTATATGTAATGTATATATCAATAAAAAGAAAAAAAATAAATAAATAGATGTATAAATAAATAAAAAAATTAATGAATAAATAAATAAATGGAGTTGATAAATAAATAATCAAAATTATATAAATAAATAGATGATTAGTATATGGATAAAAAAAGAAATAAATAAATAAATAATTAGATAGATAAATAAGTAATAAATAAGTACGAAAAAAAATAGTTAAATAATTTTTTTTTTTATAATTTGCTTACGCTAAAGGGGTTTTTCTGTAAATATTACAGTACTCTCATAGTGCTAAGAACACAGCGCAAGCATTTGTGTTTAACAGCAAGCAGCACATGGCAATATCGTATTTCATTGCATTCTTTTCGGTGCTACTTACTATTAAAAAGAACAGAGAGATAGGTAAGAAGTGTTTGGGTGCATTTGTAGGGTTTTCATCCACCGTGGTGTCTACATTGCTTAGGGAGAACAAGTCTTCATGTATTCGACTAAAAGTAATGAACTTGGCCGGAATTTGAAACGACCTTTCAATCAGTAAGCGAATACTCTACTATTGCACCGCTGCCACCCGCATGTTTTCGAAAAACTCGCATGATCAACGGATTTTGTTATTTAATTTAAAAAAATGAGTGTGCTTAAGACCACATGACTGAATTAAAAAGTCTTTCGCTCCATCTAATTTAAATTGTGGGCGAATTTTGTAAATATTTAAACATGAGCATCAAGGGCCCCAGGAGAGTATATTATAAATTTCAGCTCCCTAGCTCAAACTTTGTTTTTTTTTTTTTAAATTGTGAGCGTGTCAGTGGGCGAATTTTGAAAATATTTACACATGAGCATCAAGGGCCCCTGGAGAGTATATTATAAATTTCAGCTCCCTAGCTCAAACTTTGGTTTTTTGCCATCCGACCTGAAAATCTGACGATGACGGTGACTCTCTATATTTCCAACTAATGAACTGCGATTCATGGACACAATGACTTTACTCACTTCCGGTAAATTCCATCTGTCGGCAACTGTTTTAGATATAGCTTTCTCCTTTGGATCGGTTTGGATAGATGATGAGCTTATTATTTCCCTCTATTAAGGAGATTCAAGGGTGTTTACCCATTCCACGAACCTTTAAGCCGGCTAAATTGTATGGGTTGTAACAGAAGAGTGTACCTGCGTTTGTCTACACTTCCGTTACGCCGGAAGTCTACGTTTGTCTACACTTCCGTTACGCCGGAAGTCTACATTGGTCTACACTTCCGTGTCGCATTCATCAGCTTACTCCCCAAGTCAAACGTGCGTAAAGAAGTTTTACTTCAATAATGCGATTAGAAACAAGTTCTATATTTGCCGCGTCCTAGAGAAGACTGGTGGGAAAGTGCCAAGGTAGATTGAGTATCATTTTCAATGTCTTATTTTGCATTCTTTCCAATTTTAAAGTATGACTTTTCACGGAACCAAGATGGAGCTGCATAAAATATTATTGCTTGAAAGACTGCTTTGTATCAAATCAATTTATTTTGTTTGCTTAGATTTGACTTTTGGTTTATAACTGCGTATTGCCGTCTTCTTTCTTCAGGATCTTCCTCTGATACTCTTCTCTTGCTGTCCTAGTTTGGCGTTGCAGCGTTTGTAAAGATGCACGTTCCGGTAAGCTCACTGAACATCATACCATGGGCTATTTCTCTGGGGTGACTACCTCTTTGATAATGACGCGATACCGGTTCCATATTTTGTTGGAGTCTGTGAAAGGTGAGTGCACAGCGGGAAGTCGCTCGCTCAAGCGCTATCTGTAGACTCTGGCTACTCCAGTGGTTTCAAACCCTCCTACGTCCAATTTCTTTTTCTGAACGGTTTGTAGCTTCTTCTTTGAATCTTGGGAAAACTTAAGTCATCGCAATGTTGGCAGATCTGCAAAGCAACCTCGAGGATTTAGTTCTGACATTGAAGTAAAAGTTTAAGTTGAGTTTTTGAAGTGCTCCATCCTCTCAAAAAAAATTGGATGTAGGAACGTGCGGCGTGACCGTCAAAGTGGAAGTTGCAGTGCAAAATTATGATTCTTAAAGTGGGAGAAGTAATAAAACCAAAAAAATATTAATATGACTGGGACCCGTGAAGTGTCTCTGATCATTGTTGCCCGATGATAACAAGCCAATGTAGTCGCTGTGTTTTAGCTTTTAGGACTACATCCGCATATTGGTACTGCTCATAGTATTCCTTTGGAAGAGCCCTGTGTTGTCCTGCTTCTCGCCGACGCACGAGGTCGCCATGAAGCAGAACTGGTAAGAGCGTGCACTTGGTCTTCCGCGTTTAAAATTTTGAAGAAATTTGTTTTGCCCAACCACAGCGGCTTCCTAGGGTAATTTGTCTCCAACCTCAACTTAGGCTTCATTCGTGGAGTAGATGTGAAAGCAAGAACTTGGTTTTGTTTTTGTCGACTTTAATCCCAGCCTTTTTTTCAATCGCCGTGCCGTTAAAGTCTGTAACGCGACACGTTGTGAGCGGTCGATGGTATCGGTATCGTTCGTGTTCCCCAATAGATTGAAGGTTTTTTTAAGGTAGTGCTTTCCGTGTTGACAAGCGTCCTGTGCACTCTCTGCTGCAGAATAAGATTGAGGAATTCCTTTAATACCGCTTTTTCTTGCCGAAATCCGGTGAAAGCTTTAAATATTTTGAAGAGCTACTTCCAAACTGCACACGCAGTACTTTGCAGGCCGCGTAATATTTTTTTTTTTTTATTAAAAAAGGAAATCCAAATCCCAGAGCACTCAGATTCGGTAACGGTCCATTGTACTACCAGGCAGAAATCCTCCTTTTGGTGTAGAGGCATGTGATTGGGTGGCGTATGTTGTTGTTCCACATGGGGATTGAACCTTCACCGCGACACTGCCGATCAGTGTGTTGCGGAACGGCTTGACACGTTCACACCGTACGTTAACCAGGGATATGCCTCGATTGCTCTTGCAATACATAGGATCGCCCTTCTTGAAAAAAGGGCATATAATAACTAGTAGCAATATTGATCCTACGCAGTTCCATAAGCCCATTTCCAGACATGATTTCCTGTCATTCTATCAAAGATGTCCTTTGTAACTGACCTATACGGAAATACAATAATTAACTAGCGTCCATGAACTGTTGCAGAGTCATTACCAATTCACTTATTTAAATTGAACTTACAGGACTAGCAAATTTTCTTGCAAAAAAACTAACAATTTATAGTCACAAATTGCAGATATCATTTCCTTGCATCCTTCCTCTACAGGGTCCAGTAAAGTAATTCATTCCGAATTCACAGACTGTTCAATCGGATTTCCTCAATAGTTTAACTATTTTCCAACATCGAGCTCGTAGTACACAAGAATTGTCTGAGTTTCTCTGTTGCGCGCCATCATATGAAACTTTCATTCAAACGCTGTTTGCATTTGTCTACTTGCAAATCCTTGTAGTCCTTGAAAGAGGAAGAAAATTTCATAAAATTTGCAATCAAAACTTGCACAGCATTGATATCTTTATGGAGATTAAACTTTGGAAAGAGCTTTGCGCAAAAGTTTCTTCCCTGTCAGTTTGTTTTTTTCGTTGTAAATAATTAAACCTGAATCCTTTTTTGCTTGAGATACTTCGGCAATACTCCATGTAGCAGCGAGCACAACGTTCTATCATCCATCTTAGGTCTTCAATTGGAGTTTAAAAATTCACGAAATATCCTTAAATATTTCGTTTCATATTCTTCTCCTTCACCCACCCACACAGAGGAGTGTACATTTTCCTGATTATAATTGTTCCTCGAGCAAAAGAACAAGTTAAAAATCACGATAAAAGGATATGATTTTCAATTTTTCATTGCGGCGAATTCAATTTTAATTCCTTCGACGATGTCGACAGCCTTCGTCAAGGAAACACGCCTCACCATTGTTCTTCGATCTATCTATCTTAGAATATTTCTCAATACAATTAATCTATCGTCCTTGAGAGTTTTACCATTCCTTTGTTCCCGCTTCCGTTCCCAAAGTTTCTTTGAGCAAATGGTTAACATTTAATGTGATTCAGTACTTTTGAATATTTGATACACACAATGGGAAATATGAAATTGGTTAACATAAGGATTTTATGATGTGTACGAGGTTTTATGTGAAGGGATGTATGCTTGCGCGTTTGGGGATTTCATTTCAGTTTTCATATTGCTTCCCTTTTTTTCTGCTTTTCTGTCGGAATATTTAAGATTTTATGAAATTTAAGTGTGCCAAAGCGTGCAGAAACATATCTTAGGGAAGCGGTGGAAATGGAATAGAGTCCTTACTTGTTTTTATCTAATTTGTGTGGCGATAAAAAAAGGCGTTGGTGTGTATCTGGCCGTGGGTGGATGAATAAACATTTTTTTTACTTGGCCGCCTTTTTTATAAGGGCGATTGCACAGTAGATACTTGTAGAGTTTTCGAACATGTATTATTCGTCCCCTTTACTACATAACAGATGGTTGTAGTTAAGGAATGCGAACGAAATGTGGATTAACTTTAAAAATTTATTGAAAAACTTTTTATTTTATTTTATTTTTTAATTTTGAGACTGATTTTTCTGGAAAGATAATAGATTAGATGCGATTATCTTAGAGGTGGGACTTAGTGCCCTTATCACTGCGGCCACTCTGGGCCTATTGTGATGTCCTCATTTTAATTTGAAGCTTGCTCATGAAACCGGATTTATCAATGCATTCAAGTTAGTTTTTGGGCCGAGCGAACAGTTATTTAGTTATTGGATGCGCAGACTTTTTTTTGTAAGGCAATCACAGTGGGATTGAATATGCTCTGCTGTTTCTTCTTTTTCCTTGCATATCCGAAAGATATTTTCTTCAGGAGTTTTTTGACGACTCTACAGTGCCCCGTCAAGGGAAGCGTGAGTTTAGTGGTTTGCTCATTAGTAAAGCCCTATGTGATATATTAGGTTGGGGGAGAGTAAGATAACGAGCCCTATTGCGAAGATCAACTATCAATTAACAATTGACATTTATCAATGAATTTTATTAATTGGTATTGTGACTGTCAACTGTCAATATTATTGATAAATTGTGAATTTTCTATTTTGAATGAAAAAAATCGGTATTGTGAAGAACAATTTTCATCAATTTTCTTGCCCGCAGTCAATTTTTCTTTCAATCGTAAATTTGCAGTCGATGAGTTCGTGCTGGTGAAAAAAATAAAAAAGAAATGTGGGTTTCGAATTAAATAAGTGACAAAATGTTTATTTTTTTTATTTACAAAGGTCTCAGAAAGTAGGGACTAGCAAAAATCAGCTATGCAGATTGGTCCAGTTGATGGAAGAGAACGAGGAACTCGCCAAAGGATGTTGTTCTAAAACTGTGGCAAATACCAAGTGGGAAGTCATTGCTGGGGAGTTGAATAGCTTAGGGCCTCCAGAGCGAACTTCAGAAAAGTGTCAGAGAGTATGGATCGACTTAAAATGTAAAGTAAAAAAGAAGAAAATAGAAAACAAAATAGAAATAACAGCGACTGGTGGCCCAAACAGGCTTCACCAATTCAGCGATTTAGAGGAAGCTGTTGTAAGTTTATTCGGATTTAATACATGCGTTAATCCACCTGGAAGAGAATAAAAAGTTCTGTTGAGGGCATTTTGTTATTTTATTGATTTTGATTTTCTTTGCAAGTTCCTCAAAAAAAAAAAACAAACATCTGTCAGACGCACATTCCCATTCAAAATTATAGAAATATTTTGAACGCATTCACAATAGCACAATTTTCATCAACTCATTTTCACAATACCGATTTTTGCTTGAGTTGATAAATTCTATCAACCGTCAATCGGTTGATAGTTGATCTTCGCAATAAGGCTGAACATTGGGGATAAGGGATTCTTGTAGGGGGTAAAATAAAAGCTAAAATAAAGATATTTTGTGATAAAAAAAGTTTTTGTAATTTTCTGTTTTTTAAACGATTTTTTAGAGTTTGAAAGTATTTTTTTGAAGTTTTGTTTTTGTACTCTTGCCTCGTGCTAAAATTTATACAAGGTGTAGGTACAACACAATTGTTAAATTTAAGTATGAAATTCGATGTCGTTCATATGACCACCGAAAGCACGTTTGCAGCGAGCGATTTCCTTTGAGCCAAATTCCACCGCTCTTACACATATATCAGCAATTTCGCGTTTGAAATTGTTTCTGAGGCGCTAAATCTAGATTAACCAGATCAGAAAACGATAAAAGGTGGTTTCGTGTATAATTTTTGGGGTGACAGCTCTATTTTAGAGGACACCAACTTAAATGAACATCAAAATTCGTCCTTTTTTCCCAGCTTAAAAATCAAACTCAAAATTAACTGAACTTTTGATTAAAAAAAACGATATCATCTTAACGACTTACTTGCATTACTTACGTGAATAAAAACACTAGCGGCAATTTGTATGATGAATGTATTCACAGCGTTGTTTTGAAAACCAGGTTAATGAGAAAAAAGAAAACAAGCTGAAGTGGGAAGATACTTACTTTACTTAACGGGCTCCCGACCCGTGAAGAGTCTCTGCCTGAGAGACTGCAGCCTTCTATCAACTGCGATCCCAGGCACGCTGCTTCCAGTTCTCCAGACCAAGCCCTCTGGCATCCGCGATGGCTTGGTCTTTAAAACGGAGGTTCGGTTTTTCTTGCCTTCTCGAACCTGGGGATGGATGTATAAGATCCTCTTGGCTGGATCTTCATTTTCCATTCGCTCAATGTGGCCGAGCCAATGTATTTGACGTTATTTTTGGACATATAGATTTCGCGGTTGTATCTTGTCCTCTATTCGCCCTTCTCGCACAGTGAAATGTATTTTTCTTTTGCAAGTAATGAGGGCGTTTTACGCCTTCTTAATTCTTTCTCTTATGTTGAGATTGCAATAAAATTTTCTATCTAGGATTACGTCCAGATACTTCGCACTGTAAGCGACAGTTCCACTCCGTCGAGTTTCGGGAGATTGAAGTGCGATATTTTGTGTCTTCTCGTTAACTAACTCGGACTAACTCCGTTTTCGAGGGGTTGACATTTAGTGCGCAGCTCTTAGCACATTAAGTGATTTTCCTTAAGGCAGATTCTGCGACCTCACTTAAAGTATTTAAATATATCTCCTACACTAATGTAACCACGTCCTCCGCATACGCTGTGGCACTTACCCCCATTGTCTTAAGTTCCTTTAAGATGTTTTCAATAAGCAGTACCCACAGAGGTAGCGATATGACTCCCCCCTGTGGGCAAAGCAAATTTGCCACAGTGCAGACTACTTTCTATTTTACCCACTACATTGGGTAGAGCAGTTTCTACTGATATGCGTGCTGTAACTCGCATAAAAAACCATTGCTACATTTATTTCTAACGTGAGCTTCCACTAAACGCTCTAGGGTTTCCAGCAAAAAAAGACGACAGGCTGATTGGTCTGAAGTCTTTCGCTGCAATGTGACCCTCCTTGTCGGCTTTGGGTATAAAACCCGGCTGCAGGAAATAACCCCCAAATGAAAGATGAAATAACTCCCCTAAATTTGTATGGAGGTAGGGATTTATGTCATATGAAATAAGCCGCCAAAATTGGGGACTTATTTCATGGGTTTTTGGGGACTTATTTCATACTTCAAATTGGGGGGTTATTTCATAGTGAAATAAGTCCCCAAATTCAACTATGAAATAAGTCCCCACATCTGGGGACTCAAAGTGCAATAAGGCCAAGTGCTAAAATAAAACCTCGCACCTACTCCAAATCAAACAGGGACCCCATGCATGGGGCGGTTGCAGAGAGGCACCCCCCCCCCCCCCCCCCTCCATACGCATTATGGGATGGGATTATAGGATCCCATAAACAGTGCAATGCGTATGGGGGCATGCTGCCCCCCTGCAACCCCCCTGCTTGGGGTCACTGTTTGATTTGGAGTAGGTGCGAGGTTTTATTTTAGCACTTAGACTTATTGCACTTTGGGTAAATCAATTCGTATGGCTTTATTTCACTTTCAGAAAGCCATAGTGAGTCATAACACCTTGAACACTTGAAATCCATTATACTTATTTGGGGACTTATTTCATACCATTTTGAGGACTTATTTCATCTTTGATTTGGGGAATAATTTCACAGTGAAATTATTCCCCAATTTTGGGAATTTATTTCATTTTTTATTTGGGGGGTTATTTCCCGGAGCCATAAAAAACACCCGGGCTTCCCTCCAAGCTGTTCAAATATACCCTCTTAGACTAAGTCTCAGAATTTCAAAAAAAAAAAACTTTTGTTTCAAGTACTCCGGTGCTTTTCGGAGCATGATCGGTAGAATACCGTCCGGCTCCGGAGTTTTTCCGGTTGATGATATCATCTATTTCTTCCCACTTAAGAGAGGGATTATCAACTTCCTCATGCCCTTGTAGGCGGAGGTCCCTTGGGGTTGTGGATCCGGGGAAATGGGTTTTTGACCAGGGTTACCGGAACCTCATGACTGCTCACGGCCCATGTTCCGCTGTTATTTTTTATGTAGCTAGGTACTTCCTTTGAGAGCACTTTTTGCAGTCTCGACGCCTCTTCAATTACTTCAATGGATTCAGAGAACTTTTTCCATGAAGCTGTTTTGGATTTCCTCAATAAAGTCCAAATTGGGAGGCATATTAGTAGAACCAGAAATTACTCCTCATCTGTCACCAGAATGGCAAAGAAAATTTATTTCCTATCAAAACTGAGTGCTGATCAACCTTCTAAAAAGCTCTGCAGCAATAGAGCGTAAATTGGACTAGGAGAAAATAATATATCAACAAATTTCCCCGATGTTGATGAACTTAATTGCGCTTTTTTTCCAATCCAAGTAGCAACTCCTCTTTTGTTTCGAATGTTAATCTCTTTTTTGGTTCACCTCTTGGTTGAAGTTGTCACGGAAGCAATATATATATATTATATTCAAAATATTAAGTCGAATGTAATTGGTGAGGATGGATTACTGCGCTTAGTTTAAATGTTACTCACCCATATTGTAAGTTGTGTCAGACATTTAATTATTTTTTGTATTACTTCTACTTTTCCTCACTGCTGGAAAAAAGCTAAATATATCCCTGTGCCAAAAAATACAGAGAATTATCGACCTCCGATTTCCGTCCCATAAGCATTTTACCATTCCTGTCTAAGGTTTTTGAAAATATCATTGCCAAGCTGATTTCTTGTAACCTTAATCGCTTCAATTTATTGACACCTGTGCAGTCTGGTTTCCGTGCCCAACATAGGTGCTCCACCGCATTGGTCAAAGTTCTTGACGACATCAGAGTAGAAATGTTAAGGACTATCTTGCGCTGCTCTGCTTACTTGACTTCTCTAAAGCCTTTGACACGGTAAATCATGACGTTTTATGTGTGAAATTAAAGCTTTACTTTGGTTTTAGCGAGCACTCTATGTGTCTAATAAGAAACTATCTTTCAAATCGTTTTCAAAGGGTTTTTGTTGACCAAAAATATTCTCAACCAAAAAGTATCCTTGCTGGAGTGCCGCAGGGTTCAATTCTTGGCCCAATCCTTTTTTGTTTATATAATAACCAAATGAAAAGTCAGTTGATTCTGATTTCAAAAACACTACGATACTGAAGCGATTCTGCCAGTTTATCTTTATTCCACGATGCTTAAGTCTTCAGATACAGTAACAAACCTTGGGTACAAATTGAGTCGATCTATTTCCGCTATTGACCATGCAAATTATATTGTGGCACGTATCTATGCAGGTTTACGTAAGGTGTATTTATTTTCTAGTTTAACACCCATTGATACTAAAGTAAGGTTATTTAGTCCTTATTTGTTCCAATTTGTTCCACTATGCCATCGTTTTGTATCCCAAATTAGACTCCCGTTCTCAGCACAAATTACTTGTTGCTTTTAGTGATACCCATCCCATGTGGTATCATTTTTAATGAGTTTTGCTCTATTATAAAGTTTTCTTACTTCCCTCCTCTTAATGCCGATATCCTTATTCCACCACTTCGGTTGAGCCCTTTTTGGCTTTTTGTTTCCTGCCTTCTCGAAAGCCATGTTTAATGTTTTACTCATAGCTGCTACCGCTTTGTCAAATTCTAGAGTATTTTCGCCCATGATCGGTTGGGGATTATTGAATGTACGCCGATGACTTGGTCATCATTATTAGGAGTAAAGAGTCAAACGAAGTTACCTCACGTATGCAAAACGCCCTTAAGATAGTCCTAGACTGGTGCACCAAGGAAAATCTCTCCATCAACCCCAGTAAAGCTATCATAGTTCCTTTTACAAGAAGAACATATTTGAACTTAGCTCAGATTTCACTGAATGGTACGACCATTAAGTATTCCGACGAAGTCAAATATCTTGGAGTAACGCTAGACAAAAGACTAAACTGGAACCCCACAGTGAGAATAAAATAACAAAACCAACAATGCTTGGGCTTGCCGTCGCATGTATGGTAAAACCTGGGGAATCTCTCCCAAGATCACTCATTGGATTTACACAGTGATGGTCAGCCCCATCATCACATACGCTTCAATAATATGGTGGACCAAAACAAACTAATAAACCGGCATATTAAAGCTCACAAGGGTACAACGTCTCGCATGTCTTGGTTTATCCGGAGCCATGTGGACCTGCCCCACTGCTGCAATAGAAGCCATAATAGGATTAACACCCTTGCACATACATATAAACATAGTGGCAATACGCAGCTCAAAAAGTCTGTTACAAACGAATGGGATATGTCTTAGTGACCACCCGGAACTTATGACGCTGCTCTCAGAAATTCCAGAACTTAACATGATCTGCGCGGTTACAGACCGCCTTCAAAAAACATCATGTTTCAATAAGCGGTTCTCTACGGAGAAACCAAATAGAGAAGCATGGGCTAGTAAAATCCCACCGAACCGCCAAATCGGATTAAAGTGGTATACGGATGGTTCTAAAATGGAATCGGGCACAGGAGCTGGTTTTCATGGACCAAATCTAAACGACTAAATACCAATGGGAAAAACCCTTGTTTTTTACAGGCAGAGCTCCTCGCCATTCAAGAATGCGCTAACCACATCTTCAACACTTGTATTAGAGGCGCTCACATCCATATATTCATGGACAGTCAAACAGCTATAAAGGCATTTATCTCACACACAATTGACTCCAAATCAGTTCTACACTGTCAGCCAAAGAAACAAAAACAAACTGTGGTGGATTCCTGGCCATGGGGGTTTTGAAGGAAATGAAAAGGCTGACGAACTAGCCAGAGGTGGTCCAGAAACCCCTTTCACAGGACCTGAACCATTCTGCTACACACCTAGTTCAGCTACCAATCTATCTATAAAAAGCTGGGAACACTCAAAATGTATCTCACACTGGGAAAACACTCCAGGCCTAAGACAGGCCAAACGAGCTATACAGCCCTTTAAAAACAATGCCAACAGGAGCCTAAACCTACGTAGGCATGATATCAAAAACCTAATAGGCTACCGCACAGGTCACCACGGTTTACGATACCACCTTAACAAAATGAAATTAGCCGACTCTTCAGAGTGCAGGCTGTGCCTCGAGGACGAAACCACGGAGCACATATTGTGCGAATGCCCAGCCCTCTGCGGAATCAGAAAGAGGGTCTTCTTCAAAGAACTCTTATGCAATGAAGACTTGAAGAAATCCCCTGCTAGAAGCATTATTATTTTTTCTAGAAAAGTGGAAAACGCACTAGCCTAAAATCTTCTCTGACCTATGGTACAATAGATCTTTTCAGGTCGACGTACCGTTTTTCTTCGCCTAGGCGGGTCAGGAGTTTGAAAAAAAATTAATGCGATGTATTTATCCTAGTCTGCCTTTGTTGAATTTCTATAAAAGATACACGCCCTATGTTGGAAGTTTATTTTGAAGCGTATACATCTGCGGTCCGAAAGAGATGGCTCATCAACTACCCTCCACTCCCTAATTTCCATTTTGTATGTGTTGGAGACGGGTCCCTGGACTCAGTCTCTTCAAATTCCATCGTCGCCCTAGATTGCCGCTCACTTCTTTCGGAGATGGCGGAGCAATTTAACATTCACCTCTGTTGGGTGCCGGGACATAGAGACATTCCAGGTAACTGTAGGGCAGACGATCTCGCCAAAAAAAAAAGGAACCACATTACCTCTTTTACCTGATAAAGGTTCCCTAGGCATACAAATCGCTACATGCAAACTCTTGTTCAAGCTATCCGCAATCGAGAGAACAAACCTTGTGGACAAGTAGCAAAGCTGGATCTGCGACGCTCGTAGTGTCTAATCTCATTAAACCGACTGCATATTAGCTCCACTATTGTAGTAGTTAATGTAGTAATTAAGCCCAATTGTAGTAGTTAATATAGTAATTAAGCACAGTGGCCACACTGATGCAATAATATGTGATAATAGAATAAGTAAAAGAAAAAAAGAATAAAGAAAGAGGCAAAGAGAGAGTCTTTGACCAACCTCAAAACGAACGAGTCGTGTTTTTTTGAGACCAAGCGTCTAAACTATAGGTATCGTTACAGGGCACTGCTTAATAGTAAGCACGCATTTAGACGTGGCATTTTTTTTTTTTTTTTATAATCGACACGCACTAAAGGGATTTTTAATACCCTCAATAATATATTAGCTACACAGCGCGGGCGTTAAGGAAATTAGGGTTAGAAGATAGGGAGAGATGCCGATGCACGTTGGTTTTAAATGTTTGTAGATTATAATGTGTAGGAAAAATGGGCATGTACTCAAACGACTTCTGCAGAAGCTGCATGGACGAGGAGGAGACTATACTTCACCTTCACTGTACATGTCCTGCGCTAGTTACATAGCAACAAAAGCCACAGCAAACTATCGATGGTATACACAACCGCTTAACCCGCTGGAGAACTCAGCGTGTACACAATATCTAAAAAGTCCCCAATCAGCGGAATACCAACAACTTAAAATCGGCTTGTAAACAAATAATCATCCGCTATGCTGTGCTACGCTATCACCGAACGTTACAATTTACGTGTTGACTAGCTTGGGTATTAACAACGACGACGATGATCTGGAGAGCAAGCAGTCTGGCATCGATCGTGGATATGAAAGGTCTTTTCATAAAATGCCACTTTGTAAAAATAAATTAATTGAATTTGTATTTTGATTTATATTAAGAAAATTATGAAATAAATTTGTTAATACATAATATATTTTTTTTATTTTTATTTATTTAAAACGTGATTGCTTAATGACTGTAAGATACAATATCTTATAAGTTAGTCTTAAGCTAATTAACAGAATAGAGCTAATAGACGTTTAAGTTTAATACAATTTTGATTATTTCTTCAATTACAATTTTAAAAAAATGCATTTACAAGCTAACTGAAAAATGATTTCTTAATACCTTTTTTATACTCGTTGTGTTCTGTATTTCTTTTATATATTGCTGTAAAGAGTTCCACAGACGAATGGCATGGACAAAAAATTGACGCTCAGATGTTAAGAACGAACAGCGGGGATGAATTAGTTGACGAGATCTTAACGAGGACGCTATTTTTATTCTATCGAAACAGTATTGTGGTTGGCGAGTTAGCAACATATCGGATAGTAAGGTTAAACTGCGTAGTTGAAGATAATTTTGAAAAGTCATTCCAAGCAAACGAGTAGAAAAACCAGACAATCTGTCGTATCTACTTAACCCATAAACGTAGCGCACGGTGCTGTTGAAAGCGACATTAAGCTTTCTTTTACTTACAGAATTGCAGTTGCAAAAAAGTTCGCGCCCATAAACTAGTATCGGTATTATTAGAGTCTTTGCAAGTAGTGAACGGGTTCTTACAGGTGTGAATGACTGAGTTACCCACAACGTATGCAGTACACCATAAACTTTTCCGACAAGTGAATTAATATGGTTATCCCAAGTTAGATAGCGATTAAATGTAACCCCGAGATTTTTCGCAGTTTCGACATATTCGATGGGAGAATTACTCAACATAATCGAAGGAATGTAAGACAGATCTAGTCTTTTTCTTGATATAACCAAACATTTTGACTTTGTTGGGTTTAAAATAAGACCATTTGAATGAGACCAGTGTACTATTTTAACTAAGTCTTCATTGACACTTGAAGCACCATGCTCAATAAGCCCGAGAGGGCAGCTTAAGGACAATTGTACGTCATCTGCATACATGTGAGTAGAGCAGTTCTCGGGTACAGTTGGAAGTTCATTAACGTAGATTGAAAATAATAGGGGACCAAGAATGGAACCTTGAGGGACGCCAGAACTATTAGGGAGAAAATCCGATAAGTTGTCACCAACCAGTACTGCTTGCTTTCGGTTTGTTAAGTAGGAATAAATTAACTTAGTTGCAGCTGATGAAAAGTTATATTGCTGCCTAAGCTTTTTACATAGGTTAGAGTGATTGACTGTGTCAAAAGCTTTCGAAAAGTCAAGCAACACCAAAAAACTAATTTCATCCCTATCCAGCGCTTGCCTTATATCCTCAGTCAAGTTACAACTGTGCTTGGAGCGAAATCCGTATTGTTTTGGAGTAAGCATATTATTTGCAGCGAGATAATCACTGATTTGCTTTTGTAAAACTCTTTTTAAAATACTTTTGACAAAAAGGGTAAAATTGAAATGGGTCTAAATTCAACACCCTTTGCATTTTTAGGAAGAGGTACAATTTTTGCAAGCTTCCACAGATCAGGATATTCACCAGACATTAGAATTGTGTTGAACATGAAAGTTATGTACGGCAATACAATCGGCAGAGTCATTTTTAAAAACAATGGATGCATTTCATCCAGCCCAACAGCAGTCGACTTGACGGAAAGAACACTTTCGACAACATCAGCACTGTCCACCGCTCGAAAGCCAAAACTGGGACGGTATAAAGGGAATATAACTCGCTCTCCCATAAAAAAAAATCTCTATCTAGGGGACTTCTTGTTCAATGACATAAGTGACTTAGCTAACACTGGCGTTAGAAGTCTATCGCGCTTCGTAAGAAGCTCCTACCAGTTCAACGAGCAGTGAGGGAAATTCCCAGATCTGTGTGGTACCACAATGGACCTAACATTGGTCTAAGTGTGTTGGCCTTTGCTGACAGCCCCGTCAACCTAAGCTAACCTAACCTACATCTTAAACGTAGGTGAATTCCCTCTATTACACACAGTTAGGTTGGTCAATGTAATAAAATCATAAAGACACTCACTCCTTCAACTTCGCGTTGAAGATATATTTAATTTTTTGCGAGTTGAAATGATGAAATACCACTTTGAAAATGCAAGTTTAAATCAGTAAGTTATCCTCAGCAGTTGGTCTAAACCAACATTCTTGTTTCAACTTGCTGTAGTGAGGAAAATGACCCTTAAAAGTTGCAACCACCGACTTAGAATTTCGTTAATAATTTTTAATAATTTCCAAACGTTGCTCGTTCGCGAACTTTACCGTGATAAAAATGTAAACCTTGACTCACAGATTATTGTATTAAAATACAAAATTGGTATGTAGCTATTGAAAAAACCTGTACACCTTATTATTAACCAAAACCTCATGGAAAATGATCCAAGGTATTCCCTACATCGACTTCCTGGCTAATGCAATCCTTCTGATAGTGCGAAGCATCTCGGGCCGCTGTTGTGGTGTCCTAGGTTCGCTGTTGCTTAAAGAATAAACAAAAGCATTACGGCCACCTTCTACCTACCATTCTCCTCGAACTGATTAAGCTAAGTTTAGCTTAAAATTCTGATAGTTTTTCATGCAAAAGTCAATTTATCGCCTAAAAGTTGACTCAAAATGCCGCAAAGCATTGTAAGATATTTCTTTCCAGTCCCAGAACCCCTCCACATCCAACGAATATGTGTCGCCATCAAACCGTACAAAAAATATATGCAACGTCATAGTGCAGTGTTTTTTTTTTTTTCAAAACTAATTAATCCAACCAACACCATCACCTCTGTTCAATTAGCTCGTTTCTTAGTATTTCCGATTTCCGTTTTTTTTCGGGATCTCCCGAGTGGGTTACTGGGTCAAAAACAAAGTGTCCACCGAACCGTCCAACTTAAACAAGCGATGGCCTCTGTTATCCACCATCCAATGGCATCCAATGCAACCATTCGCGTATTGTTCGCACTACATCCATCCTCGAAGATAATTCTCACGGTTGCGATTGTGCTCGTTAAATTCTCTACGGTGTGATAGTCCTGCATCCTTTTTTACTTTCTGAAGGATTTTTTCAGTTTTTTTTTCCAAACACATCTCTACGAACTTTCTGTGAATACTTGCCAACGAAAAAACACAATTATGCCAAGGCATGGACTGGACCTGCTTTTCATTAGTGGGCTCTCTCTTTTGGACACAAACAACCAAGAAGAACGAATAACGTAACACAAAACGAAATGAAAATTACTCTGAGTTTTAAGGACAACTCTCTTCAATTTATTATGGCAGACCGTTGCCGGCTCCCTGTTTTTCGATGACTATCTACGAGTAGTTCTGGTATAGAAAAACGGCGGAACAAACGAAGAACGACAAAATACGGCGAACAAAAACCTAAGCCTGGATGACTTGGGCAACATTAATATTTATGGCCTCCTCAATGCCATTCTGTGACTAAGTCCATTCGTTCTGGTCGCAAAGTTTATACTACGTCTGTGCGCTGTGAATTTGGCGGTGGGTGGAGTACTTACGTCACTTTTGACGGAGTCGCGCGTGTTATAAAAAATTAATAAACTACATTATTATAGTTGTATCTTGACTTTGTTGGTTAGTTTTTTTTTGTAGACAGAGAAAGGAGTGGGGGCTGTCATTCCCAATGCTTTGAACATTCTTTCTCAGAGGAATTTTTTGTTAGTCTTGCTTTAATTAAAATTTGTTTGATGTTTAGAAACGTTCATATTGATAAGATTTTTCTATTTAATTTTTTTGCAGACTGGCGAAGTGGCGTGAACGATCACGATCGAGTGCAGCGACAATTGTCCGTATCATCAGATAGCAAATTACTCGACGACGATATTAGGGAAGAGGCACGAGTCATAATGAGACCAAAAAAACCGCCCAGACCTAAATCGGAGGTGTTTCTAAATAAACAGGACCCGCATCCAAGACGGAAACGTTTTAGTGCATTTGGGGTAAGTTAACGGTTTTTATTAATAGATTTGAATGAGTTTGAAGTTTGATTGCAAATTTTTGTTTGCAAAAATTAGGCCTTATGTTAGGTTAGGTTATAGTGACAGTCGGCAGAGGCCGACACACTTAGACCAATAAAAACCTCCATTGTGATACCACACGGATCTATCTTCTTCCTACTCGTTGAACCAGTTGGAGCTCTTGATGAAACTTGAAAGACTTTTGATGTCGATATTTATGAGATCGTTGAGATCATTGTAAAAGAAAAATCCTAAATGTAGTTTTCGTCTTTGAGAGAGAGCAGTGCATGTGCAGAGAAAGTGTTTCCTCCTCCTTCTCGTCCATGCAGCGTCTGCAGAAGTCATTTGTATAGACGCCAAGCCTTGTTGCATGCTTGCCTATGAGACAGTGTCCGGTGATTACACCAATTGTAGCACCAATGTGCAGTCTGTTCAGAGATATCAAACACTTAGAGCGTTTCAGATCCAGCTTTGGCCAAATCTGTTTTGTCGCTAGACAGGTGTTTCCACTTGTCCACCTAAGGTTAGTTCTCTCAATGGCCTCCCTCATAAACATGAGTTTGCATGTAGCAATTGGGATGCCTCAGGGACCTTTATCAGGTAGAAGAGGCAGTATGGTTCCTTTTCTGGCGAGTTCATCGACCCTAAAGTTCCCTGGAATATCTGTATGTCCCGGCACCCATCATAGGTGAATTGTAAATTGCTCCGCCATCTCCACTAGAGATGATCGCCAGTCACGGACTACAATGGACTTTGTGGCGACAGAATCCAGAGATTTTAGAGCAGCTTGGCTATGTGAGAAGATCCGGAAGTCCATAGCGGATATCACGTTCCTCTTCAGCCACGATAGGACTTCTTTAATTTGATATTTGATATTTATTGATTCAGAAACGCTGTACATCAAGATTAACTTATAATTAGTACAGGATATAAATGAAGAATATAACATTTAATGGCAAGAATGCTTTGTTGAAATTATTGGAAATAAAAGAAAATACATGTATATAAGTAAAATAGATTAAATTTAGAGTACAACAAATAGAAGCGCAACCAAAGAAGAGAAAGATCAAAAAGACATATAAAACAAGAAAGTTAAATCAGTTCAAACTGGAGAGGTGTTCGAAACAAACTGTTAGGAATTTACGGCGTTCGATTAAGGACTTCACAGGAATGGGTAGACCATTCCAGAGTTTGACAGCATAAATGAAAAATTGCCTGCGTGAAGTCAAGCAGGTAAATGTAGCAGGACGTAAGACTGTGTAACGATTTGATGAGCAGAAATTAATTTTATCAAACAAATATTTTGGTTCCTTCACGTGAATTGTTTTGAAGAGTAAAGCACAGCAACGATATTTGAAAAAAGTCTCTAAATTACATCCAAGGAGTTGACGAGCTTCAGATGATATATGATCGAATCTTCGAAGATTGAAAACATACCGGGCAATTGAGTTGAAAGCAACCTTCAGTTTTTGAAGCGAATATGAGTCAGGATCGGCAAACAGCTCACAGCCATATGAAATTATGGGTATTATTAGTGCCTTTACCAATTTCAGTTTGACTTGGGTAGGTAAGATTGTTTTTGTAACAGATAAACCACGTAGCGATGCATATATTTTATTAATAATTGAATTTATGTGAACATCCCATGTCAACTTATTGTTAAAGATAATTCCCAGATTTGTTGCTTGGTTAACATATTCAACTTGGCAGGAATTTAAAAAGATAGGAGGAAAATCTGAAAGATGTGGTTGATGTTTGGATATTGGTATGGCTTTTGTTTTGCCGGGGTTCAGCTTTAGCCTATTGCGAGTTGACCACTCGAAAACAGAACACAGATCGTCGTTTATTTTTGAAACATCATCTTCAATCATACCAATAGGAAAGCTTATGTACAGTTGAACATCGTCAGCGTATATATACGAGGGCGGGTCAATAAGTCCGTGACTTTTGGAATAAAACACAGATTTTTTGATAAAAAAATAATTTTATTTTTCAACGTAGTCTCCCTTGAGCTCTATAAACTTTGTCCAACGCTTCTCCAATTTTTTTATCCCTTCCAAAAAAAATGATTTGTCGAGGTCCTCAAAATAGGCATTTATTTGCGAGATGACTTCATCATTGGAGTCAAATCTTTTTCCACCAAGCCATTTCTTCAGGTTTGGGAACAAGAAGTAGTCGCTCGGAGCCAAATCTGGAGAATAGGGTGGATGAGGGAGCAATTCATAGCCCAATTCATGGTTTTTTGCCATGGTAACTGCACATGTGTGCACCCTTGCATTGTCTTGGTGGAAAAGAACTTTTTTCTTGGCCAAATGAGGTCGGTTTTTTTCAAATCGTCATTGAATCGGTCCAATAAGTTGGCATAATATTCCCCATTGATTGTTCTTCCCTTTTGAAGGTAGTCAATGTGGATTATCCCGCGTGCATCCCAAAAAACAGTCGCCATAACTTTATTGGCTGACAAACCCACCTTGGCCTTCTTTGGCGCCGATTCACCCTTAGAAACCCACTGTTTTGACTGTTGTTTGGTCTCTGGTGTGTTGTGATGGATCCATGTTTCGTCCACGGTTACAAAACCGCGCAAAAACTCCTCCATATTGCGATTAAACAACGCCAAACCTTCCTGTGAAGTTGTTACACGATTGCGTTTGTGGTCGACTGTGAGCAAACGCGGCACCCATCTTGCGGGAAGCTTTCTCATGCCCAAGTGATCATTCAAAATTGAAACCACTGAGCCATGCGAGATCCCTACGGCTTCCACAATCTCTCGCACTTTCAATCTTCGGTCGGCAAACACCATATCGTGAATTTTTTCGATTGTTTCGGGTGTAGAGACCTCAACTGGGCGTCCAGGACGTTCGGCATCTTCAGTGCTTGTACGGCCACAACGAAATTCAGTAAACCACTTTTTTACCATTGAAATCGATGGTGCAGAGTCCCCATAGTATTTTTCAAGCTTAGCCTTGGTCTCGGTAATGGTTTTTTTTCGCAGGAAATAATGCTTAATAAGCACACGAAATTCACTTTTTTCCAATTTCTCCTCAAATTAGTGAGTAGTCTGATAAAAATAGCTGTCAAACACAAACTAACTGACGCAGCAAGTTTAAATTTTGACAGGAGTCAACTGACAGATGCGTGTTGACAGGAGCAGTGTTGCCGTTTCAGTAAAGAGGTCAGAAATTCAAAAAGTCACGGACTTATTGACCCGCCCTCGTATGATACTGACAATGTAATAAAACGGAAGGTAAATCATTAATAAATAGAGAGAACAATAATGGACCAAGAATAGATCCTTGAGGAACACCACAATTAACAGGAAGAAACGAAGACAGTTTACTATTACATGAAACAGCTTGCAAGCGATTAGTCATATATGAATAAATTAATTTGTTAGAAGTGTCAGAGAAGTTAAAGTATGTCATAAGTTTATCATAGAGAATATTTGGATTAACACAGTCAAATGCTTTAGAAAAGTCAAGTAATGTTATCACAGTTGTATAATTAGTGTCAATTGCTTGTCTAACATCGTCAGAGACTTTAAGTAAAGCAGATGTACAGCTATGTCCGGACCGGAAACCTGACTGCATAGGATTAAGAAGCTGCTTGTCTTTGATAAACACTTTTATTTGGGAGCTTACAATTGATTCAAAAACTATGGACAAGAAAGGGAGGATGGCTATAGGTCTGTATTCAGAGTTTGTTCCTTTTTTAGGAATCGGGATGATTTTAGATTTTTTCCAGGCGGACGGGAAGGTAGATGTCATAATGATGGTGTTAAATATATGGGTGATGTAAGGAAGTATAAGAGGAAGCAGCATTTTTATGCAGTCAGGGTGAATTTTATCTAAGCCAACAGACTTGCATTTGATAGAGAATATTGCGTTTCCGACATTGTATATGTCAACAGCAGTCAACGAAAATTCATTTTCTCTATTTTCTTGTTGTCGCGGTAGGCTTGTGGCAAGAGGTGCGCCTGGAGTAGAGAATTTTCGATTGAGCTCTTCCAAATCAATTTTGTCTTCCGAGGCTATGGATTTTTCCTTATTCAAACCAGTATTCCGAACTTCACTCCACAGAAACTTAGAGGATCGATTAGAATCAAATCGATTACTATAGTAGCTGAGCTTAGCGGATTTAATAAGGTTAGTGACAATATTACGATTTGATTTAAAACATCTAAGCATCTCATCACAGCCGAAGCGTTTCCAACGGCAATATGCGGAATCGCTTGTTTTGATTGCCCTGAGAATGTCATTCGAAAGCCAAGTGCAGCTGTGCGACTTAATAACACGGGTCTTAAGTGGAACATGTTTGTTAAAGAGGTAGTCAAGTGTGGTGGTCAGGAAATCAGTTTGTTTATTAACGTCAGGTGTCAAACAGATTGGATACCAATCAATGGACGAACATTCACTAAAAAGACTTTCAACGTTGACATTGCGAAAATCACGATATTGGATGGACTGAGACAGGTATTTAGGAAAATGTAAGTCAAGAGTAACAAAAACGAGATCATGATACGAAAAAACGGGAACTGATAATTGACTGAAACATTTAACAAGACTCATGTCACTAACAAGAAATAAGTCTAACAAAGACGGCATACAATTTGGTTTAAAGTTCAGCAAGGTTTACAAAAGAAAGGCCAAGTGAATTCATAGAGGTTTTCAAACTAATAGATGAGGAGTGGAAAAGATTTATATTTAAATCGCCACAAAGAATGAATTTAGGTGCTAGATGACAAATTTCTTCAACAATTAATCGCCATGATTTCCGCCTGGAACACGCCGCAGTGGTCAGGGAGACGAAAGGAGAGGCTGAGGTTCAGCCTGTCAGAGAACACACCTCCACCTATCCCCTCGTCAATTTTGCATCCATCGGTATAAAAGTGGATCGATTTATTTTCGACAGTGGGGTCTGCGTTCTGGGAGGGATGTTGACCTTGAAGTTTTTGTCAAAGCGGGTCTGAGCGGCGGTTGCTAGGCAAGGTTCTTAATTTTTTTTTGAAGAGAGGCGCGGCCGATTTCATTCTCGGACCACTGGAACGTTGTTTTAAGGCGGACAGCCGCACTAGCAGCTACTTGCTTACTAAAGATGTCGAGGGGTATCAGGTGAAACAGAATGTCCATTGTAGCAGACGGAGTAGAGCGCAGTACACCACTCATACAGAGACACGCTGATCGTTGGACTTTGCTTAGCTTATCGTGATTTATCACTTTGTCTAAGGCTGCCCACCAAACAACCACCCCGTACATAGGAATCGGTCTTATTACCGAGATGTATAGCCAGCTAGTGGTGCGGGATTGAAGCCCCCATTTATTACCGATGGCTTTTTTGTAAGAGAAGAGTGCTACCGTAGGTGTACGAACTTTTTCTTGTATGTTACGTTTCCAGCTTAGCTTTTTATCCAGAATGAGACCCAAGTATTTAGCTTCGTCAGAGAAGACTTGTGCCCCTCATTGCGGGGGATCAATGCGTGGAATTTTAAATTTCCTACTGAATAGAACAACTTCGGTTTTGTGGGGGCTAACACCTAACCCACAACGATCTGCCCATGTCGTTCGTTAGCTTGTTAAAAGCGTTTTGGAGAAGTTCTTTCAGTGTTTTTAGGTGCTTTCCTGAGGCGGCAATTGCAACGTCGTCAGCATAGGCAATCACACCGCCGCCCTCCCTTTCTAGGCATATCAGCAGCTCGTTCACCACTATGTTCCAGTGGAGAGGAGATAGGACTCCGCCATGTGGCGTACCTCTACGGACAGATCTTCTGGCAGATGTCACACCCAGTTTCGAGTTTATAATCCGGCTTGTGAGTAGTAGATTAATAAGCTCACCAAGTGAGTCATCTACCTTCAGAGCTGACAGTGCATTTGCGATCGTGGATGTATTGACATTGTTAAAAGCGCCTTCAATGTCCAGGAATGCAACCATAGTGTATTCTTTATGGTGAAGGAAATATTCGATTGAGCGTACTAACGTATGTAAGGCTGTTTCAACAAAGTTGCCTTTGCAATATGCATGTTGAGCCGTAAACAGGAGTCTTGTATCAATGTTAGTGCGTAGATGGATATCAATCAGCCTTTCTTAAGTTTTTAGAAGAAGTGATGATAGGCTTATGGGTCTGAGATCCTTAGGATTTACATGGGAGCATTTACCGGCTTTGGGTATAAAAACTACTTTAACTTCTCTCCATAACAGCGGAATGTAGACCAGCTCCATGCAGCTTGTCAGGATTATCTCAAGCATAGGCAACATGATATCCGAGGTGTTTTGAAGCTCTGCTGGTATTATGCCATCTGGGCCCGCGGATTTATATGGTTTGAAGCTGTATAGCGCCCACAGCAGTTCGTCGTTAGTAGTCAGACCGGTGTAGTTAGTAGTTCGTGCAATTGACCTGTTTCGATTTGTATTGCTAATAACGTGGGAGCTACCTGAGAAATGTGTATCCAGTAGCAGATTAATCGATTCTTCGCTGGAAGCGGTCCAGGAGCCGTCTGCATTCTTCAATCAGCTACGCATAACTGGGTTGGTTGAGAGGATTTTTCTTAGCCTTCATGCCTCGGATGATTCTTCTATTTTCCCACAAAAGAGTCTCCAGGACGAGCGTTTGGCTTTCCTCAGTTATTTTTTGAAAGCATTGAGATATGCTAATCGGTTTCAGCTTTTATGAACTTGGCTTAGTTGAAGAGTTTCCTATAACTGCTTCTTAAAGGTCCTAATACTGATGTCCACCAATACGGTTTCTTTTTGCCTCTAGGCCGTATACAACTTACCATTTAATTTCTAAACTTCTAGTCAACTACGAGTAACCGTAAAGCGTATTTATTGAACCTTCACTTGACGAATTTGTTTTTTCCTTCGGCTGTGAGCTATGGGAAGGCATACATGCATTGGAAAGAGCTTAGAGTCTTTTCTTCATCCTTTATGGCGGACGGTTAGGCTATGATGAGGATTGAAAAGATCGTAACCCTCCCACTTCACTGCATCGCTACTGGTCCGCTCTTTTGACCTCTACGAATATTGACAGCGAATATCTCAGAAAAAGTCATCACTGAGGTCAATCAAATGCTGGTGTTGTTGCATTTGTGTTATCCGGGAGCTTTTAGGCCTGATTCTTTTCTTTACGTGCATGCTATTGATTATTATTTGATCGAACATTTACGACACCGGTGATCTCCAGTCGTGTCAAACTTCGAATTTGCATGCACTTTTGTTTGACAATTTCAAGGTATTTAACGTGTCGCTTAGTAGCTTTTTACGACAACCGCTGTAACTCTCTCTCTCTCTCTCTCTCTTTGCGTGAAAATGGTAAAAATTGAATCTATGAAATAAATAATTTTTATAGGTTTTCCAATTCGTGTACAGTAAACAAAATCAAAAGTTTTGATTTGTACCTCTAGTAGGCCACTTCAGATCACATTTTCCCCCAACAATAAAGTCAAATAAGCGCTCCATGGTAGAGTCTTATTCGAATCCATTGTCAACGTCATGCTCGATTTAACAAGTGTTCTGTTTCCTTTAGTAGCACATTTCATACAGTTCATAGACGAGCATTTCCAGAGTTTTCCTAAGACGAACGAAGTGCGGCCGAACATTCATTGCAAATTTGCCTTAACATTCGAGTAGAAAGCTTTGAACACAAGCGTTTTCTTGCTCTTGTGTTGGTGGTAGATACTCGTATCTTGTTGTTCTTTCTCTCAAAGGACGAGATAGGTTCTTTGAGGCTTCCTCGGATCATGAAACTTCTTATTTGATCAAGCTTTTTTACTCCTACTGTCAGGCGAAGCATCTTCATGTTAGCTGCCTTTTATTTGCCATCGTACTTTATGTACGCTGTCGCTGTCCAACATTGTGAACCGTATGAAAGCGCCGGGGCACAACTGCGGTGTAGTGTAGAGCCTTCCTTTTAGCTTAGGGTGCATTTTTCACAGAAGATGGCTGAGTTTTCCCGCTTCATCCACCCACCCTTACGCGAAGCTTAGTGTCGTCATTTACTTCGCTACAGATCCCAGATATTTCAACTTTTAGCATTCATATAAATGTCTGGAATAGGTCGGAGTGGATCGGACCGGGAAGCACAAGTATTCTGTTTTTTTTCGGACTGGTTAAAGTTTTAATTTTGCATACGGTATCTTACGTAAGGAAAATTAAAACTTAACCAAAATCGTAATTCAATATAACAAAACTTTTAGCCATATTATATACCAATATAATAAAAAAGTCGGGCTCATTAGTTAGTGTGTCGGACTACTAATCGAAAGGTCCCCGGTTCAATTCCCGCCGGGGTCAAGTAAATCTAGGGTTTTTTTTCACTGACCCACCTCTTGTGAACGTCTGACAAACAAAAATTGTAGGTCCCTTCCATTTCGCACAAGAAAACGGTTGGAGAAACTAGGTTTTAGGCTCTGTATGGGGCGTTAATGCCTAATATTCAGTTATTTATTTATTTATAAAATAATAAAATCTTAATGGAGGCAAAATTCAATGTCGATGCTGGGTGGATGATTGCATTTAGAAGGGAGAAAACCAGAAAATAAAAAGACAAAAATAGCATCCTCACGGATTCCGATCCTTATACGTTTCGTAGAGATACCAACATGACGCCGACCATAAGGAGTAATCCCGCTCCATTACTCAGCTCAGGCAGTCAGTGTACGGAGTATGTAAAACAACTATTACCATTTTGCAGTTAGTAACTCTGTCACATGCGTTGTAATTAGATATGTGTGGAATAAAACCATCACTGCATATACGACATGCCAGAGTAACCCATATTCACGTCCTGGACATCTTTGAATGTACAACAGAAAATTCATCTCACTGCACACCCACACTAGTGATCAGGACGCATTAGAAAAAGAAAACTGAATGCGGAAGTACGCCCTTACAGCCTACCTACACAAAGAGGACTGAAAATGATCAAACGCCATGATTTGACTGCGTCCTTTTCCTTTGTGTGTGTTCTGAAGAAAACTTATCGTCGCTGTATACAACAGCCAATAAATGAAAATATTCGACTCTCCAGAATGCCGGCTTTGTCTTGAAGAGGACGAAACAGCTGAACGCATACCTATTATGTGAATGTCCAGCCCTCAATGGAACTAGAATATCGCCTTCAGGGAACAACTGAGATCCGAAGATATAAAGAAGTCTTCTGCTGCTAAACTTGTCTTACTTTCACAAGGCTTCTTAAAGATAAAGGTAATCCAAATGCCAAAATAAAGAGAAAATTCTCATCATTTTTCAAACGGCTGGTCATTGAACTTTACAAAGACCTATACGGACCCGATCATCATCCCGTATAGTGACATCGAACGTATACTACTCAATAAACTGATGCCGTCCAAGAGAAACGATCTGGTGATATAAACGTTCATTGTACAATTCGCTTTCTGCTTGACAATCGCATTTTAATTTGGTCCCTAGTTTGGTGCGTTGCCTGGAAGTGCATTTGCAGTAATGCAAATAAAGAGAACTTTGCAGTACAGTTCTTTCTAGTCACTGCATCCAACTTCTTTGCATATTTTAATGTATCCATTTTCCTGAAAATAAAGTCGAAAAACTTGATTTTTAATAAAAAACTTAATTTTATTTCCAGATTCCTTTGATTTTCCCGCCTATTACTGCCAATTATTTCATTTGTTTGATCTCCAGAAGAGTTTGTTTACATTTGGAACACAACAAAATAAATTTTTGACAACTAGCGCCAGTACTCTATGCTGGCCATATGCCCGAAATCAGTTTTCATCATTTATGTCATAAAATTGGTAGGGTGATGGCACCAGTAGTCGGCCCCTTAACTTTAATTTTAGGTTTGACTTGCTTTTAAAAATCCGTTATTCAACAAGTGAATAGACTATTTGTCTTAGATAAGTAAATATTTGAAATGTGTAAATTAGGTATTTCTAGATTTTTTAAGTATAATTGTTACCCAATTAAATCTATTTACAAAAATGTAAATGAAACACACACACATTCTTCAGTAGTCGGCCCCCCTAACTGTAGTATAATCGGCCACATAAGTACTCAGTAGTCGGCCCCCATTTTTACTTCTGTATTTTCAATGTTTTGACCAAGTTAGGAAAGCAGATTTTTTTAAAATTTTCATTATATGTATGTATTTTAATTTATAAAAACAATAATAATAAAATCTCATTTAAAAAAAGAAATGTTTATTACATTAAATATCATTTGAAATAAATTGGACAAGGTATGCCATTTCCTGACCTTATAAGAAAACGAAAAACACAATAATTTCCTTCGAAAATTAAAAGAAATGGCTCTTTCAGACATTATTATAGGAAAAAAAGAAAACAGGTATGAGTTCTCCTGTACTGGCTATCAGATAGGTGCCGGTTATGGTTCCTTCTAGCTCAGATGGGCCTGATGGTGTTGATGTAAATGGCAAGGAAGCCGCAATATCCGTAGGAAGTACAATCGTACCATCTATGGCCGGCATGGTGTCATTTGGCTCAGATTGACTTAGGTGACTACGCTCCATCTCTTCTACTATCTTCATCACAACTTCATGGTTAGGTTAGGTTTATGTGGCTGTCGGCAGAAGCCGACACACTTAGACCAATTTAGGTCCATTGTGATACCACGTATATTATCTACCTCAACTCTGTAGATGGAACTGGCCAACGACACGCGGTTGTTCTCAAACGGTCCCCCATCTACGTACTAGCCGCGCCCAACGTCGTTTAATTTCGGTGATCTGACGAGAACCGATTAACTCGACGTGGTATGGTCGTTGGTACAGGTAAATCACAACTTCATAGTCGACGTTGTTTTTAAGAAATTCTTGAACTTTCTTCGTTTCATCCAAACTATGAACTGTGACTACTATATTTTCCTTATTTAGGTGCAGCTTCTCCAGTATGTTTCGCACGCATTTCGAGAAGTCGATGGCATCAGGTTTTTTGATTATTTCACTTCTACCCGAGCTTTCCAACACTAGCTTCTGAACTTTGCAAATGTTTATTTTGGTGACGGCTTCCCCTGCATTACCAGGTATGCTTTGACATTTATAAACTGTGGTCTTATATTCCTGCTTAAGCCCTTTGAATGCGCCTACATCGGCTGGCTGGGTAACGTGTGTCGTGTTTGGCAAAAGGACATACAAGATAATACCATTATTCCGGCAAAAATCGCTCAGCTCCATGGTGAGATGTGATTTGTGATCATCAACAAGAATCAACCGGCTTCTCGATGTTGTTTTCTCTTAGCCACCCATTAAATCTGTTCGCCACGCGCCACGTACTCATAAAAAGTCTCAGAACGCATCCAGCCATTTTCTGATCTACCTAAAATCCATGTTGGTGGCATGCTTTTTATTAGCGCTTTCGGGTGACGCACGTATGGAAACACGATCAGAGGTGGTGAAGTCTTGCCATAAGTACTGAACAGTGAACACACTGTTTCCTTTTCGTTTCCGTGGCTTACTTTGTAAAGGTTTTTCCAACCCTTTGGCGCAAAGACAACACCAGTTTTGTTAGATAGGCAAAACGATGTTTCATCACCATTGAAAATTCTGGAAGTGTCTTCCAGAATATCTAGACTATCTATTTCATGAAGATAATTCCTTAAATCTTCAAACAACTTCCTTACTGACTCCTCGGTAACGATTGCCCGGCCTTTTGATAGACCCCCTGGTGTTCTGAGGGACAGTTCGGGATGTGGCTTGATAAAGCCGTAATACCAACCCTTACCTGGCAAGTCATAATCATTAGGTTTTTGGGGAAAGCTACATTTCGCCAAATTCACTAGCCAATCTACAAGACTTATTTCTTCGGCCGTACTCAGCACAGTATCCGGCCCCATTTGCCTCGGTTTTTCGGCAGCCCTGCCATGAATACCGTCTTGTATTGTTGTCCTTGGTACTCGAATTCTTTACTGGCTTTTCTAATTGACCAGTTTTCCTGCCGAATCTTCTTTAATGCTTCTGTAAGCGCTTCTTCCGGGTACTTATGGAAATCGCGTTTAGCCCCTTCTTTTGAATTTTCCATTTTTTATAATGCTTAACCTTCCTATACCCGCGTCAAAAAAAATAACACGTATACCCGCGCACGGTCTCTGGGACCGAAACTCATGAGCCCGTAGTTTCTCTTCTACTTCGAATATTTTTGTAAAATTTGTTCAACATCAGTAGTGATATATTGTTAACGAAATAAAACAAGTTTTTTTTAGTTATTGCATTTAATAAATAAATGGCAGTCTTTTTATTAAGCCTCTTAAAAAATGCACTTTTTCATATAGGGTATACAAAAACTTGAACAAAAAATTTTTTTCTAAAAAAACAAAAAACAAAAACTTCATAAACTTAAAGCTAAAATATAAAGGAACAATAAAAAATTAACGTTCACCACCAGGGGTTTTTTCGTGGCAGTCGGGACAAACCATTATTGCATGTTCCAAACAAAAATAAGTCTTGCAAGAAACACAATTGTATCGTGTCTTTCGATTTTTTTTGGACGAACAATAACTGCAGCGACCAATTTTAGTATTATTAGCCGTTACCGAAGATTCTGGTCCATCTGACTTACATATATCAGTAATCCTTTGTCTTAGCGATCGCGGCAGATACGTGTTATTAGCCCGTTTCCTCAAATGTACATTTATGAGATCATATGATAAAGCTTCCAAAAATGCTCTGCGGTTGATTTTTTTATTCTGATTATTGCAACCATATATGACGTATGAATTTATACCCGCTACGTTCATCAGGCTATAAAAAATCACCATCGGCCATCTGTTGGTACCCCTTGCAACATTGTAAGTTGCACACATTTTGTCAACCGTATCTACGCCTCCTTTTGTCGCATTATAATCCATTATCATCTCAGGCTTCCCGGTCTCTTCATTGATTTCTTGATTATCATGCATACTTGATACAAGTAGAACATTCTTGTTCTTTTTTGGCACATAGGAAACAAGGGTACAAATGCCTCTATGTCCGAATAAGCTGGAAGTTTCTTCTCGGCGTTTTACGTCGGTGAAGTTTTTAGGCAGTTCTCTCTTATTTTTTCGAATCGTGCCTAGCACTGTCAGCCTGTAGTCCTTTTCTAGCTTATCAATAAGGGGAAGACTTGTAAAAAAGTTGTCAATTGTTATGTTGCGGCCACTATTATGAATAACATTACTTAGACGCAAAACCAACGCCATCGCCGAGTTATCCACAAAATAGGGACCTTCAGGTTGTTTTCCCAAATAAACTTCCATGTCGGACGTATAAAACATTTTGGCATCTGTCAATGCATATATTTTGATGCCATATCTATTTGGTTTTGATGGAATGTACTGTCTAAAATTGCAACGACCTCTGAACGCTTCTAGCTTTTCGTCGATTGTTACAAACTGAGACGGACTGAAGTATTTTTTGAATGACGCTATGATTTCTTCAAACAAATCTCTAATAGGAGCCAATTTGTCAACAGAAGAGCGTACAGCTCGTGTACTTTTGTCATCAAACCTGAGACACCGCAATAGTAAATAGAACCGATTCCAACTCATAGTCAAACGAAAGATATCTGGGGACGAACCATCAGTTTTGAATAAATCTTTAGCATTCAGACGACTATTTCTCCGAACACCAGCAAAGAGTAAGAGACCAAATAGTGCCTGAATTTCAACCTCATCAGTTTCCGAGCAATCCCTTTCTCTTTCAAATTTAGGTGTTACCAGTTTTATTTGTTGGTTCGTGTAGGCCGTGATCTGGCTCATTACATTTTCAGTAAAAAACAACTTCCATATCTCACCTGGTTCTTTCATGTTCTTTGCTTCGCCCTTTACACCAGGTAGCTGAGTCACAATGTTTCTATTTCGTCGTCTTACCTTCATTGATGGAGGATTTTTCTTCCATTTTGTATGATTATCTTTGCCAATGTAGTAGTCTGCAGAGTTTTCTGCAACTTCTGCATCGCTATCAGAATCATCATCTTGCTCAGTGTCAATGTCTGCCTCCTGTTGTTCAACCAGGTCCTCCACATCGCTGTCATTTTCATCTTCGTAATTGGAATCCGAATTTTCTTCCTCAAACATCAACCTTATCCTTTCGGAATCCATATTCAATATTTAATATAATATACAGCTATATAAAACAATAATTTTAAGACATACAAACGCATAAATACATGCATAGAAAAAAAAAATTACCTGCTCAAATTTGTTACGTCTATACCCGCGCCGGTCTCACAGACCGAATAATGTTTGAAACCACTACACGTGCTCACCGCACAAAAACTTAAACCACAATAAAATAAGGGATGAAACAAATCACGAAGCTACTATAAAGCACACTGCGCTAAATTGCACCGTTACTAAAATATTTGCGGTAAAGTAATTTGACGGTCTCACAGACCAATGCGCGGGTATAGGAAGGTTAAATAAATAATAATAATTGTTTCATTTCTAAATTTAAACCTGTTTTGTAACTCAAAAATTGAATGTAAAAAATGAGCGGCCGACTTAACAATATCTGTCTTGCGAAGTCGGCCACCCATTCTTTCAATGCGATAACAGGGGGCCGACTACTGAAACCAAACAAAAAAACATGGAAGTTTTGTTAAAAATGAATGTAGGATGAGATAAACCTTCAATCTGCATAGTAACTGAAGCAAAAACAAAAAAAACATAGTCTTCTATAGTCGGCCTGGGGGGCGAGCCTAGAAGAACCATGCAAAAAATTGCTCCCCCTCTGTATTTATTTTAAATATTTTTTTTTCTCCACATTCGGGCAAAAAACAATGAAAAGAAACTGTAGACAACTCAAATAAAATCATAAATTGCGCATAGTACGAGGGCGGGTCAATAAGTCCGTGACTTTTTGAATTTCTGACCTCTTTACTGAAACAGCAACAATGCTCCTGTCAGTTGACTCCTGTCAAAATTTAAACTTGCTGCGTCAGTTAGTTTGTGTTTGACAGCTATTTTTATCAGACTACTCACTAATTTGAGGAGAAAATGGAAAAAAGTGAATTTCGTGTGCTTATTAAGCATTATTTCTTGCGAAAAAAAACCATTACCGAGACCAAGGCTAAGCTTGAAAAATACTATGGGGACTCTGCACCATCGATTTCAATGGTAAAAAAGAGGTTTACTGAATTTCGTTGTGGCCGTACAAGCACTGAAGATGCCGAACGTCCTGGGCGCCCAGTTGAGGTCTCTACACCCGAAACAATCGAAAAAATTCACGATATGGTGTTGGCCGACCGAAGATTGAAAGTGCGAGAGATTGTGGAAGCCGTAGGGATCTCGCATGGCTCAGTGGTTTCAATTTTGAATGATCGCTTGGGCATGAGAAAGCTTTCCGCAAGATGGGTGCCGCGTTTGCTCACAGTCGACCACAAACGCAATCGTGTAACAACTTCACAGGAAGGTTTGGCGTTGTTTGATCGCAATATGGAGGAGTTTTTGCCCCGTTTTGTAACCGTGGACGAAACATGGATCCATCAACACACCAGAGACCAAACAACAGTCAAAACAGTGGGTTTATAAGGGTGAATCAGCGCCAAAGAAGGCCAAGGTGGGTTTGTCAGCCAATAAAGTTATGGCGACTGTTTTTTGGGATGCACGCGGGATAATCCACATTGACTACCTTCAAAAGGGAAGAACAATCAATGGGGAATATTATGCCAACTTATTGGACCGATTCAATGACGATTTGAAAAAAAACCGACCTCATTTGGCCAAGAAAAAAGTTCTTTTCCACCAAGACAATGCAAGGGTGCACACATGTGCAGTCGCCATGGCAAAAATCCATGAATTGGGCTATGAATTGCTCCCTCATCCACCCTATTCTCCAGATTTGGCTCCGAGCGACTACTTCTTGTTCCCAAACCTAAAGAAATGGCTTGGTGGAAAAAGATTTGACTCCAATGATGAAGTCATCTCGCAAACAAAGGCCTATTTTGAGGACCTCGACAAATCATTTTTTTTGGAAGGGATAAAAAAAATTGGAGAAGCGTTGGACAAAGTGTATAGAGCTCAAGGGAGACTACGTTAAAAATAAATTTTTTTTTTATCAAAAAATCTGTGTTTTATTCCAAAAGTCTCGGACTTATTGACCCGCCCTCGTATTTTACTAGTTATGGAGGGTTTCACCAGCACTATTTTTTTTAACTCAAAATGACAAATTTACCACTTCCAAGAACTTGAATCAAACTAACAATTATCAAGGAGAAACTAGCAGCTGCATCTGCATGGCATCCTGACTTTGCTCACAGACAGGAAAACCGTTAGCCTTTTTGGGGGAAAAAAATGTCTGTGTGTTTTTTTACAAACGCATTTGCTATTACGCATCATTTTATGACACGCCGGCCGACTACTGAGGACGGCCGACCTCACATGCCTCTATCGAATAGAAAAAATATCTGATTTGCTCACCTTTCGTGTGTTTTATTTCAATTTTAAATCCTACAGCTCTAAAAAAGCACCATTAAGTTAGGTACACACAATACTCGTAATTTCTGACATACGGGTTCTGAAAGGCTTCATATTCTTAATTTTTCAATTGATTGTCAAACAAAACTCTGCAACCGCAAATGAAAAATGCTGCCAAAATAACACTTCTATACTTAAGAGTCTTATCTACTCACTACTCCACTCCGCACTCAAACTCATTCTGCTAATAGAAATTTCCTTTCGACTTTAGGTACTTCCAACTGTCAATTCCCTTTGCATTCTTATTTCATTAATCTTAATTTATTACAATCACCAGAAGAGCTTACTCCGGATACAATTCAATGTCATTATCCTTGTATCTACAACTACATAAGTACAGAGCTAACTACGCTTTATTGTGATAAAAATAACAATCTACATCCTACAACCATCACTGAACAGAACAGCCTACATCCTATTAACATTTAACCTTCACTTTCAAAGAAATTATTAATTCAATCAACTTCTTCTTCGGTCAGTATTACAATATTGCAATGGCATTACTTGTGTATCCTTTCTTATGGCAATCCTATGACATCAGCATTGGATACATATATATAACGGCTACGGCAGTACATTCCATTGCAATATTGTAATTAATGTTTATCTACAATGGTAAAGGTAATAGGTACGTATTGCTCATGCTAGTTTCGGAAACATCGTAACATTTACCTGAATGAAAATAAGTACACATCTAATCGTCTTAACGTCTGCGACTACGGAATTCTGTTTGAATAATTAAATGAATACCTATGGGCTGCATACCTACCTAGTTCGTTTTGCCGTAATAGTTGTTTATTATTTCTGGAATCCTACAATTACAGTAGCTAGGTACAGTATTCTTTATTTGATTATAATTTTGCGGAAAATTCATGAAGGAATTTCACTGGCTCTACATAATTCACACTCGCTTTTTGCAGAAAATATGCTATGTGTGCATGAATAACAGTGGCATGCAGATTGAAACGATTTAATATCTCTTTAAAGTTTTTCCTGGTGGGACCCTTTGTACCTTTTTGGTGCGCTGAGTGTTCCAAATTAAATACACAATTTAATTATTTGATTTGAATTAGAGTGAATTCGAATTCGAAAGACGGCGACAAATGTTTATTGTTATTGCATTTGTGTTTGGGGCTGTGTTAACCTTGATACAGTAACTAATAACAAATCAGTTTTTTGTAGATGAATCATCGATTGTTTGAGGCAGTGCCATTGCCATGGGCCATGGCATAGGCGACAATTTATTTCATGTATTAATTTAATTATGTTACTTGGCTTATTCAACTTAAACAAATGTTTATTGGGTTAAGGAAGGAAATCAAAGTACGGATGTAAACTTATTTCAAACTGAAATCTATTTACTTTCATATAATTTTGAATTGTCTGAATGAATGCATGAACAACCTGGGTATTTCACTTACACATGCAACTTTGGTTGAGTCGAGTTTTAATTGAGCTGTAATTTGACCTATCGGTATTACGTATGCTTATTATGTTATGGAACACAATTAAAACTGAGAGAAAAAGTTGTCTGTGTGTAGTGTCATGTCAACAGACAACCCAAGATGGCGGGTTAGTGTTGGCTGGCGGTGTATTTCTTCTGTTATTAGGTATGTCATGTCTCATGTCTCCAGTAAGTAGTCGTAGTGGTGGGTTCGAAATGAATAGAATTTTGTAAACGATGGGTGAAACTTATAACTGTATATATTATGTATAAATTTTGTATGCAGCGTTATATAAAATTTATTTAATAACTTTTTGAATTTGATTTATAACTCTGACTAAATAATTTAATAAAAGCTTTTTTTTAATTAAAGCTGAAAAATAACGTAATCATCTCCCAGTAGTCGAACACTAGTTTCCACTATCCGAATTTTTTTATAATTTGCTTACGCTACAGGGATTTTGTCTGTTGTTTTTTTTTTTTTTTTTTAATAATTCTGGCTCGCCATGGCGATATAAAAGGGGGGGGGGGGGGGGGGGGGCACTAGTGTTCGACTACTGGAAGATGATTACGTTATTTTTCAGGGGGGGGGGGGGGTACTTCGACCTAAAAGATCTTTTGTACCGTACATATGGGCCAGAAAAGTTTAAACTAGTAGAATTTCCACTTTCCGTGCGGACAATTTTAACAGTAGAAGAATTCTTTATGTCCCCGGGGCTCATTTGCTCCCTGAAAACAGATCTTCTTTGTAATTCCATTAAGGGCTGGACGGACATTCACATAAAATGTGTTCAGCTGACTCGTCCTCTTCAAGACAGAGTCGGCACTCAGGAGAGTCTGATATTCTCATTTTGTGTAGATGATATCTTAAACCATGGTGACCAGTAAGGTCACCTACTAGGTTTTTGATATCATGCCTGCTTAGGTTTAGACATTTGCTGGCATTTTTATTGAAGGGCCGAATGGCTCGTTTGTCCTGTCTTAGACTTGGGATGCTTTCCCAAAGATAGAAACATTTGCTATGTTCCCAGCTTTTAATTGTTGCCGTTGCAGCTGATCTAGGAGTGCAGCAGAAAGGTTCGGGACCTATGAAAGGTGTTTCTGAACCTTTTTTGGCCAGTTCATCGGCCTTTTCATTACCTTCTACCCCGACATGACCCGGAACCCACCATAATTTGGTCTTGTTTCTTATTCCGAGTGTTTGTAGGTTATTGAAGCAGTACATGACTGATTTGGAGTCAATGGTATAGGAGCTAAGGGCGTTTATAGCTGCTTGACTATCCGTGAATATATGGATGGTTGCACCTTTTATGCCAGATAAAATAATGTGGCTGGCGCATTCTTGAATGGCGTGGAGCACTGCTTGAAATACGCTGGGACTTTTTCCCATGGATATCGTAAAGCGTTTGTGTATTCCGTATATTCCCGCTCGTACCCCCGTTTCCATTTTAGACCCATCCGTATACCACTTTATGCCGTTGTGGCTGTTTGGTGGGTTATTACTAACCCATGCTTCTCTCTTGGGGATCTCCGTGGAGAACCGTTTGTTGAAGCATAGTGTTTTTTGAATGCGGCCTGTGACCGCGCAGTTCATGTTAAGTTCTGGCAGTTCATCGAGAAGGGTCTTTAGTTCCGGATGATCATTAAGACTTATCTCGTTTAACTGTATTAGACTTATTGCACTGTAGATCGCCACTTTTTGAATGTATATGTGGAGAGGTGTAATTCCTGTTATTGCCTCTATGGCAGCTGTTGGACAGGTTCGCATGGCTCCGGAGATACCAAGGCACACAAGCCGTTGCACCTTTTTCAGCTTCTCTATTGCGACCTTTTGTGTGGATTTTGCCCACCATACTATGGAGGCGTATGTTATAATGGGTCTTATCATCACTGTGTAGATCCAGTGGACGATCTTTGGAGAGATTCCCCAGGTTCTGTCATATGTGCGACGACAGGCCCATAAAGTTCTATTAGCTTTACTGATTTTGTTGTTTATGTGAGAGTTCCAGTTAAGTCTCTTGTGTAGGATTACTCCAAGATACTTGACTTCGTCGGAATACTCTACGACCGTGTCGTTTATTATGATTAGGCCTAGGTCTAATTTCCTCCTTTTAGTGAAAGGAACGATGACGGCTTTACTGGGATTTATGGAAAGATTTTCCTTGATACACCAGTCTATGGCTGTCTTTAGAGCATTTTTCATTTTTGATGTGACTCCAATTGAGTATTTGCCCCTGACTATGATGACAATATCATCGGCGTACCCAATTGTAGTGTAGCCCAAATTGCTTAACTAGTGTAGCAGGTCATCGATGACCAATGACCACAAAAGCGGTGACTCCTTGTCGGCAGCCGCTTACGGCTGTTACTAGTACTGAGGTTATTCCTGACGAGGCAGTTATTTTGCGACTTTCCAGCATCGCTTTGATCCATTTAATAGTTGGTTTGTCTATGTTTCTATGGTACAAAGCATTTGATATGGATTCATATCCAGTGTTGTCAAAAGCACCCTCTATGTCCAGAAAGGCACAAAATGCGTTTTTTATCTCTGTAGTTATTCTGGTGCCGTGACATAAGGTCATATTTTGAAATATGGCCTTATGTCGCTTTTACAAAGCGACAGAAGACCATTATGGCTTTATGTCACTTTCAAATGGATTTTTAGCCCTTACCTGATAAAATTTCATCTTTAGAAGCTCGAAATCCTTAAGGATTTTGAAAAGTTCAACGTTATTATAAGAATTGTAAATATTTATTTTGCTGTAAATACAATTATGTTAAATCAGGTGAAAAAAATGTTTAAACTCTTAACAGAATATAGTTGCACTATTTGCGACAATTTGTCTACAAATTGGGCATAAAATTTGATTGTTGTTCTTTATTAGTTCTCCGACAGCCTTGTAAAACAATTTAAACACAATTTTTTCCCAAGGCTATTTCAATTTGAGCTCCTTTGTCCTTAAATTTATTTTTTTGAGGTTCAAAGATGTTATATGGAGGTTCAAAGATGTCAAATTCGCGCGAATTTTTAATTTTCACACCCCAAATCGATCCTCCCTTGGCCAATTTTTTTTTTCGCTACGCCTTTAGGTTCTTTACATGCACAAAAATCTTTACAGAAATCTTGTTGGTTTTCATATAATTTTTTTTCACTAATAATGATTATTGACTGCACTTATCCATGATAAGCTTAACATTTTGCTTAAACAGTGTGATAACTAACTGCACTTTACAGTTTTTTGTCTAATTCTAAATGTTGGATGTTAGTTCCCTCTTCTTATTTTTGAATGTGTACTAAGTTCCCATAAGAAAGTGGACTTAGTTCCCACCTTACATGGGAACTAAGTCCACTTCGCAAAAGTGGTTTAATTTCCCACTATATGGGAACAAAGTCACTCAGTGGACTTAGTTCCCGTGAACTTATTTTCCTGCACCCTCTCCTAAGACCTTCGCAATATTCGAAACTGTAAATTGAATCAATAGAATTTTCCATCTTAAAAACCACGTTCTGTCCGAGTCACGATATACGAATGAGAAGTGCGCAAATTTGTTACATGCAATTACCAGTGGTCAGAGTAATTCATAATCATATTTCCAACGGTAAAAACTGGATCTTGTTATTGGAAAAATAAAAAAAATAACACATGGTCTTATGTCTCAAATATGTATATTTCAAAATATGGCATTACGACACTTTGTGAAAGCGTCATAAGGCCATATTTTGAAATATGGCCTTATGTCACATGGTCTTATGTCACGGCACCGTTAGTCTTAACAGAGCGCCTTCCGTGGATTTGCCCTTTTGGTACGCATATTGGTGAGGGTGCAGAGGCATGCTTTTTGATATGCATTCTCAAATGTGAATGTCAATAATCCTTTCCATTGTTTTCAGAAAAAACTATGTCAGGCTTATCGGACGATATGATTTAGGTAATTCTCTCGGCTTGTTTCCCGGTTTAGGTATAAATACTACGTTTACCTCCCTCCAGGTAACTGGTATATACCCCCAGTTGAAGCTGAACCTAAATAAGGCAATCATGGATGGTAATAAAAATTCTATTCCATTTTGAATGAGGGCTGGAAAACTACCGTCTGTTCCTGATGCCTTGAATGGTTTAAATGAGTTAATTGCCCATTTAACCTTATCCGGAGTAAAAAGTGTTCCGGATAAACTATTAATTCTGCTGAGGTTTCTTGGAATTGAGACCTCCGCTATATGGTCATCTGTAATGACCATCGTGTGAGACCCTGGGAAGTGAGCCTGAAGCAAAGTTTTCAGCGTTTCTTCCCGGTCGCGTGTGATTGAACCATCTGATTTGATTAACAATCCCATGCTTTTTTCTTGATCCCTTGACAGAGCCCTTTGGAGGCGTGCCACCTCTGGAAGTTTTTCGATCTTCTCACAGTTTGCACGCCATGACGCTCTTTTGGATCTGCGCAACTCTAAGTTGTATATGGTCAGCATGGATTTATATTGTTCCCATGTGCCGGTGCGTTTGGCTTTGTTAAAAAGCTTTCTCACTCTCTTTCGAATAGACTCAAGGTTATCGTTCCACCATGGTACGCACCTTTTAACCACGGTTCTTTTAACCTTGCAACTATTTTTGAATGAGGTAAGAATAATATCATTTATTTGACATTGCGCAGCATCTGCATCAGTTGTTGTTGATGGTGCTTCTGGCAGCATGTCAGATCTGACCGCAAGATTTTCGCGGTAAGTTCTCCAATTAGTCAGTCTGTTATCATAACGGACTGACGCATGTTCGGCATTGCATCTTATCTCGAATCGGATGTGCATATGATCCGATAGAGATGCCTCGCCAGACACATGCCAGCCCTCTATAATATCCTTCATAAAAGGAGATGAGATAGTAAGGTCTAAAACTTCTTCTCTTATGAAATTTCTAAACGTGGGACTATTTCACTTGTTTAGAAAGACGAGGTTATTGCTATATAGATATTCTAATAACGACTCACCTCTGTTGTTTGTATCTCGGCTACCCCAGATGGTGTTATGTGCGTTTGCGTCGCAGCCGTTTAGTATATGTACTTTCTGGTCCTCACAGTACCGGACAAGTTCCTGTACTGGTAAGGGAGGCACTACATCCGTGTCTCCAGCAAAGTACGCCGATGCGCATACAAATTTATGCAGCTCTCGGCCTTTGTGGCGCTCTATTAGGACCGCCACCAGGTCCCTAGTTATGAAACCTGGAATGAGAGAAAATTTTATATATTTCTTAATAGTGATAGCCGCCCTTGGTCTGAAAGGACCTTTGGCGAAAATTAGCTCTCTGTGTTTACAATTTAATCCGGATATCTTACCATTGGTTGCCCATGGTTCCTGGATTAGTCCAATAGCAATGTTCCCTTCGGCACATCGCTGGCTACAGGTGTCCGAGGCACCCATAACCCTGTGCAGGTTGGCCTGCAAAACGCCTAGACGGGTGGTCATCGTTTGCGTCTGTATTCAGGGTTTCGTACTCTATTGGGCTTGTTGTCACCTCTCCTGCGTACGATACCCTGTTGAGGAAGACCACTTTGTCTGCCTCTAGGACTTTTGTTTTTATGTCCTTCTTGTGCCAGTGCTTTTTTACGATCCATGCCTAACTTAGGCCTGAATCGTCTTTGGCTTTCTCTGGCAGTGCAGTGGGCACTATCGGCCCTTTCAGCTGCGCTTGACTTCGCGCATGTAGCTTATTTTTCTGGCACAGGTGTTGCCATGCTTGAAGCTGCAGCCTTATCGGCAGCGCTGGTGCTGGCCCCAGTTGGGTCAGTTGCGGTACTGCCGTGAGCTGTGGCATTTTTAAGACCTAAAACGTGCTGTTTCTGCTCTTTAGGGCCCTGTTTGGCCGTCTTGTCAGCACTTTTTAGGATAAGTTTGGACTGTCCGAAACGGAAAGAGACCATACCCTTCAGCTCCACGAGTCTCCTCATGGTGCTGTCATTGATAGCAAAGACCATATGTGCGATGTCTCGCTCATCCGATCTTTGCAGAACTCTCCACGTTCTCGTGTTGAGCTCTTTGTTTTGGCCATCTAATAAGGTTAGGATCCTTTCGCTAGCTACGCCGGTACTCTGCGGGAAGAACCCTCTGATGACATGTGGTTTTGGACAATTTTCCTCTCCCACAAGCTTCACCTCTAACCCGCATTTCTCTTTTAGCTTGGCGAAGGTTGTCTTCATCCACTCTGCAGTAATGGCTTCCGCACATACGATCATGAGCCATCCGGCTTTGAATGTAGTACCGCGGAAGGCTGGTTTGACCTCCTCATCACGCTGTTCGATCGTGATATCCATAATCCTGTCCTGTATCAAACCCATTTGTTCGTTGGAGAGAGGATTACGATCGATGTCCACCGGTATAACACCCAGTCTAACATAGCTCGTTATATTGCTATACGAGACTTTGTCGACGGTTGTCTTCCCAGGACCCTTGTTTCCCATCGTTTGGATCGCATAGAGACGGGCCTGCTCAATGGTGCTCCCCTTCTTCTGCGCGCGCTTAAATCTGCGCTGTTCAGATGGTGTGAACCTAACGTACTCAGACTCAGTCCCTGCCACAGTGCCGACTGTCTTAGGTACGTCCTCTTTATCGGGATGTCTTTAATCCGATAATATGCTGTTGCATATGATGCTGGATTCTGAAATAGAGTCACTGAGTTGAGACAAGTTCTCTTCAGGTTCCCCCATTTCAGAGTCGATGATTACCGACTCTATCCCTTTGACAGATGTCGTGTCATCATCGACAGGGTGTTCTAAAACATCCCTATTTGATGATGCAATTTTAGAGGCATCATTCTCTATTGTTTCTTTTGTTGTTTGGTTTATTTTGAAACCCACGAGTATTCGGGATATGGTGTCACCCGTGGTCTACCCGTCTAACCACAGGAAGGCTATCTTAAAATCGGAGGTCGCCTGGTATCCGAAGTTTGCAAACTAACGACTAAGCACCCTCTTAGCCATGCATCTCTCGGCACTTGCCACCTTAGATTAGGGGTTTATAGGGGAAGTAGGATTTAGGGATTTGATGGAGGGGGGATATAGGTAATTGGGGAGAAAGAGGAGAAGAGGGGCGGACGTGTAGTCCTGGTCAGTTCTTAGTTAACGCTCATCAGACGGCCTGTCCCTTATCAGAATAGCCCGATGACTCTTTACGCCGTAAGCCTCCGCACCGGCACCATCGAATTTGCGTTCCATGATGGTGCACACGTCAAGGTGACTGACCCCGCAAGGAGGTTGTCTGTTGTTACAATACCCTTATAGTGCGTAACACAGCGTAGGCATTTGTGTTTACAGCAAGCAGTACCTGGCACAATCGTATTTCATTGCATGCTTTTCGGTGCTACTTACTATTAGAAAGAATAGAGAGATAGGAAAGAAGTGTTGTCTAAGATGCTTAGGGAGATTACGATTTCATGTATTCGATATAAAGTAATGGACTTGGCCGGGATTCGAACGCACCGAATACACTACTACTGCACCTGTTGCCACCCGCCCTGATTTCGAACATGTATTATTATAGGTGGTTTCTTCGTATAGAATTAATTAAAAAGTTGATGATAATACCTACTCGTATTGTATCAAATCAGTTTTATTTGTAAGTTTGTACTTTTATTTAATCAGTCATTTCAAGCTTAACTCAAGTACGTACCTAGGTATATAATTCATATATAATCGTGGGGTTTCGCCGATAAGAAAAATTAACTTAAAAAACATTAAGCGTTCTTTTAAAAGAAGAATAACATTGAACAATAAACATTTTTACATAATAATGAATACCTACCTAACTATAAAAAACGCCATATTCAATAAAAAAAATTGCTCCATGAGCTAACACAAAAGACTTAACCTTCCAACCACACACTGGGGTATGAGATAAAGTGTTTAGTCGTGCTTCGAAGTTTTAGCTTGGGTATCATATACCCCAGTGTGCAGTGCGTGTTAGTATTTTTTTGGAATTTGTGAATACATTATTTTAGTGAAATGTTTTCGCTTTTAGTTATTTTGGACTAAAAATTAATAAAACAAGTGTGAGGTTTGTTCAGCCATAAAGGAAGTTTCGGTAGATAATATTAATATAGTTTTATTAGTTTTAGTTTTACAGCAAAATGGCTTTTCTCGAGACGAATCCATTGAAAGGCTTTTCCTTGATGCTGAAGGGATGAAGCCAAAAATGAACCAGCCTCGAATCTCGAAAATCAACATTAAAAACTGTGTAACTTCTGTAATCGGAAAAAAAACTGAAAACGTGACTTGCCGCCTTCCCATATGCGAGGATCATTACTGATCACTCACTGCAATGCATAAAATGCAATGAAAAAAATTTAAATTTTTGTGTTTAAAAAAGCAAACATTTATCCCACTGTTAAAACAATACATTGGAGTAAACATTGAAGAAAGAGTATTAGAAAGCTTAATGCGACAGTTTTTGAAACTGTTATTTTAAATTTTTTTATGAATTTGACTGATTTTAGTTGACAACTCTTAACTTTTTTTTGTAACCTAATTTGGAAATTGTGTTTTTTTTAAGTATTTTCATATTTTACGTTATTCATCGTATTGAATTTTGATGAAAAAAAAAATATATAGGTACATAGGTACCAGTGGCGTGGCGTGGATAATTTTAAAAGGGAAGACGTTGAAAAATTTAGTCACCTATAAAAATAAAAATCTTTAAAACCTGAAATAAAATAATTTTTAATGGGGATATTGTATCTACATAATATGCATTCCACATTGACTTAGCAAAAATATTCTAGCCACATTTTTTATACTTCAAGACATTAATATTTCAATCAACAATGAGCTTAAAGCATAACAAAAGTGGCTTCAAAAGAAGCCGGTCTTGACAGACGCATGATACAATAACTTAAAAAAAATCAGCATAATGTGGATAGTAATTTTAAAATAAGAAAATTCAGAAGAATTATATGGATAATTCTTTATATTTGTTAAAATATAAAAACGATACAAATAATAATGTCAGCAATAAAAATAAATCAAAATTAAAATTAAATATTTAATTAAAATATTAGTTCTTTATAATTATTTGTATTCTAATGCTATTCGACGATCTTTTTTGATAAACTCTGCCAATACCCTTTCATAGAAGTTTGGTCTATTTTTAATTTTAAGAAGAAGTCTTCTTTCTATCGATATGAGGGCTAAATCAGAGAGCCTATCCTCGCCCTGTGAGTTTCTTAAATAAGTATGAATTCTTTTTAAAGCAGAAAAAGACCTCTCAATGCAGGCGACGGAAATGGGAAGTGTTAAAAGTAAACTACTTAAGTTTAAGACTTGAGGGAACACTTCTTTCAATGCTTCACTATTCAAATGGTTGTGAAGGTCGAGAACCTCAAACTGCCGAACTGACGACGAAGAATATAAAACATTAAGTTCATTTTTTAATGCCGTGAAGTCAAAAATTCTAGGAAAAAACTTAATTAGGGAAGATAATTTTACATCTGGACTGGAACGAGAAAAAGTGTCATACTTCAAATTATTTAGTAAATCCAAAAATGTAAGATTACTAAATGATTTATATCTGGCATTTATTTGACTAACTATATTGTCTTTAATTTCAACAAAAAGGCGCTTATAATTCGTCTTCAAATCGAAGTCAAGCAACCTGCGTTTACGTGGAGGTTCGATGCAATCATTTACGCTGTCATAAATAACTTCAAACATATTTAAAAAGTCAGAGCTTATCCATGACTCAAAACGTTCGATTTCTTGCTTGGCATAACTAACGTCTGTTTGTTTTTTTTGAATTAAATTAAATAATACATCGGTCTTTGCAAATATTTCAGAAAGGGTATGAAGCAAAAAACAGTTGCTCTCTAATTTATTTAATAAACTTTCTGCCATCGAAAGTGTGTCAGTATCCCATTCCCTAGAGTCATTAATTATTTTACTAAAAGTTTCAATTATATCTATTCTACAGTTAAAGATTACGTTTATTATTCTTGAATGATAATGCCATCGAGTTTCCGATACTCCTGGCATGCGTCGATTGGAAATTTGTTTTAAAAGATTGGACCGCTTTGTGGATTTATTAAAAAATCGAACGATGCTATTAGTATAGCCAAAAAATAGTTTAAGTTCTGCTATGTTTTCTAGAGATCGGGATAGTACTAAATTTAAAACATGTGCATAACAAGGAATAAAATTTGCCATCGGGCATTCATCAAGGACCTTCTTTTGAACACCACCCCCCTCGCCGGACATAACTGCGGCACCATCGTAGGATTGTCCTATTAACTTTTCCTTGCAGTCGTATGTTTCAAGAATTTTAAATATATGATTGGATAACTCATTTGCATTACGACTTGCGCTAACGTCAAAAAATCCAAGAAATCTTTCTTGTATACCATCCTCTGACAAGTACCGAAATATGGCACTCAGTTGTTCCCTATGACTCAAATCTGGTGTTTCGTCGATCATAATCGACACGAACCGAGCATTCTTGATTTCCGTTTTAATTTCGGATTTAATAACCGCCGCGATACTATGTATCAAATCGTTTTGAATATCGTTGGATAAACCTGAAAAAATTGGATTGTGTGTACTTGAACACTGCTCTAAATGGGATTCCAATAAAGTGTCATATTTAGATAAAAAATAAACCGCTTCGACATAATTGCCACGATTATCTGAACTAGACCTTTCATCATGACCGCGAAATGCTAACTCCTGTCTGCCTAATAAAATTACCGTGTCAATAAAACGTTCCATTAGTTTCCGATTTTTATCTACTTTTTTATTATGAACAACGAAAGAATTTCCTAAAGAAGTTTCAATGCGATTCGTGCCGAATTCGTGTAGGGATAAACAACAACGAATATGTTTTTCTGTCTTAATATGTTTTTTCGAAGAATTAACTAAATTATTTATATCAGTGAAACCCGTTCGGCTCCAAACACTGGCGGAGTTTGAAAAAAGAAGACAAGGAAAACAAAACATTTTATTAAGCTTGCAATTCCCAGTTAGCCACTTATATTTTTGGTATAAGGAAACATTAAAATGTGTCACAAAACCATCTCTCCTTTGGTAATTAATATTTATAAAAGGCATAGAGCGCCCTACGTCTATAACTTTTTTTTTATCAAGAAAAGATAGCTTACTAAAACTATTTGAATCCTCCAGGAGGAAATCAGTTAAACAGCAATCTACACTAATCAAAGACATTTCCAAAAAAAAATCTAAAACTGCACTAAAATTAAGAAGCTAAAATGTTTTTATCAGTAAGTTGGTAATAAAAGAAACTAAAAAATTACACATTAACCTTCACTTTCACTTTCACAACTAACTTTTCACTATTATTATTGATTATTTATCAAATTGGCTTTACAAAACACTAGATTTTTTCAAGTTATTGCACTTGTGCAACGCAGTCTGTCAATAAATTCCAACTGATTCTAAATTAAAATTTGAATTCCTGCTTAAAAAAAAAACAAGTGTCGGTATTTTATTTGACATGAACTTCTCTTAAGCGATATGCTGAATTTACTCTGCTGACAAATTGCCATAATATTCTACCATATTTTATTTCATAAGACAAAAGTATAACAATAAATTTGTAAAAACATCGAAGCATTAACTATCACAAGAGAGAAAAATGAAAGCTCAACTTCTTACATCAACACGCATATCAATATCAACATCAAATTCAAAATCAAGAATCAACCCACATAACACATTCAGATATTATGTCATAAGAAAAGTCAAAGAACACCGTGTTATTAGACACAATGTTGCAAAAAAAACGAGTCAAACGTAGCACCTGCATTCCTGCAACATGTTGATATCTTCCGATTGAAACGCAATGCTAATCGCAAAAGGGAGAATGAAATGAAACAATTCCAAGTATTCAGCGTGAGATTTGGTTTATAAGACGAAATGTAGCGTCTTTTTCTTTGAATATAAAAGCGGGTGTTGAACAAAGAGGATCGGAACCGCAATGCTTGTAGAAGAAAGGGATATAAAACAAGTAAATAAGACGGAAAAATATTTTTTATTCTATTATAGAGAGCAGCGGTAGTTGAAAACTTTTTACTAAGAGTATTTTTGTGACTCTTCGTTGGTTTGTTGTTTGTGATTTGTGGATTGTGGAATGTGGTTGAATCTTGATTCTTGAATGAGGTATGAAAATACAGACGAGAGGTAGAATGAAAATATTAAACTTATTCGATAGCTTATGTGTGAGTGTGTGTGTAGATTTTATTTTATAATTAAAATACGGGACGGGTTTCATTTTTCATATATTTATTTGGCAGATAGTGCTTACTTTTGGTGGATTTTTAAAAGGGAAGACGGTAGGAATCGTGTTATATGGACGCCACGCCACTGATAGGTACCTACATATATATATAGGGTGTCCCTTAATTCGTTGGCAATATTTTAGGGCATGATTTATGGATATATTCTAAGGAAAAAATTGTTCTACAGTAAGGGCCTATCTCTAATTTTGAGGATATTAATTTATTGAGGATTTAAGAAAAAGCTTACTTGGGTGTACCATGTTAACGGTAATTGCGCTGTTAGTACTAATGATAGACATTTCGTTTAGGCCTCTATTTTTAGAAAAAATATTAGCCTTTGTAATTGCATTTAAATAAATTTTATATCTTAACTCAGTCTTAAGATATCCAATTTTTAACCTGTTGCATTTTTCCTGCCCATGCTAATTTTTTGACTTTCGGTTCAATTTTCTCCAGAAAATGCGTATAATACAGATAACGTTTTAATAATTTTTTTTGAATGAAGGTACGAGGGCGGGTCAATAAGTCCGTGACTTTTGGAATAAAACATAGATTTTTTGATAAATTTTTTTTTTTATTTTTCACCGTAGTCTCCCTTGAGCTCTATAAACTTTGTCCAACGCTTCTCCAATTTTGTTATCCCTTCCAAAAAAAATGATTTGTCGAGGTCCTCAAAATAGGCCTTTATTTGCGAGATGACTTCATCATTGGAGTCAAATCTTTTTCCACCAAGCCATTTCTTCAGGTTTGGGAACAAGAAGTAGTCGCTCGGAGCCAAATCTGGAGAATAGGGTGGATGAGGGAGCAATTCATAGCCCAATTCATGGTTTTTTGCCATGGCAACTGCACATGTGTGCACCCTTGCATTGTCTTGGTGGAAAAGAACTTTTTTCTTGGCCAAATGAGGTCGGTTTTTTTTCAAATCGTCATTGAATCGGTCCAATAAGTTGGCATAATATTCCCCATTGATTGTTCTTCCCTTTTGAAGGTAGTCAATGTGGATTATCCCGCGTGCATCCCAAAAAACAGTCGCCATAACTTTATTGGCTGACAAACCCACCTTGGCCTTCTTTGGCGCCGATTCACCCTTAGAAACCCACTGTTTTGACTGTTGTTTGGTCTCTGGTGTGTTGTGATGGATCCATGTTTCGTCCACGGTTACAAAACGGCGCAAAAACTCCTCCATATTGCGATTAAACAACGCCAAACCTTCCTGTGAAGTTGTTACACGATTGCGTTTGTGGTCGACTGTGAGCAAACGCGGCACCCATCTTGCGGAAAGCTTTCTCATGCCCAAGTGATCATTCAAAATTGAAACCACTGAGCCATGCGAGATCCCTACGGCTTCCACAATCTCTCGCACTTTCAATCTTCGGTCGGCCAACACCATATCGTGAATTTTTTCGATTCTTTCTGGTGTAGAGACCTCAACTGGGCGTCCAGGACGTTCGGCATCTTCAGTGCTTGTACGGCCACAACGAAATTCAGTAAACCACTTTTTTACCATTGAAATCGATGGTGCAGAGTCCCCATAGTCTTTTTCAAGCTTAGCCTTGGTCTCGGTAATGGTTTTTTTCGCAAGAAATAATGCTTAATAAGCACAGGAAATTCACTTTTTTCCATTTTCTCCTCAAATTAGTGAGTAGTCTGATAAAAATAGCTGTCAAACACAAACTAACTGACGCAGCAAGTTTAAATTTTGACAGGAGTCAACTGATAGATGCCTGTTGACAGGAGCAGTGTTGCCGTTTCAGTAAAGAGGTCAGAAATTCAAAAAGTCACGGACTTATTGACCCGCCCTCGTAACAATAATAACAAAAAAAGCTTTCGACAAGTTTGTAGAAAAACCCATAGATTTTATGATACTTGGGAAAACATGGAACAGGCAAAAATGGGAAAAAAAGGTTTTATTGCTTTAAGTTGCAAAAGTTATGAATGAAAACGATTCTTTTCCGGTTTAGGTAATTTTTGTTTTAAAGTGTGTACTTTAACAGGAAAAATTCATAGATTTTATGATACTTAGGAAATCCTGCAGCAGGTAAAAAAAGGGGTATCTATTTATACCTGCATTTCTAACAACAGTTGACAATAAGAGCGGTTTTCCGTTGGTTTATTGGAGTACCTATCAGGACTTACTTAAAAAAATGGTATAAAAGATTTAAAATCAAAATTAATTCATCAGTTTAATCTTAAACGCCAAGGCAAGCCGTTAGTTGATAAGAAAGTTTTTTTTTTAAATGTCTTCATTTACAAACGAAGAATACGCAGACATTATTTACGTTTTTGGGCTGTGCAATGGAATTTCAAATAGTGCGCGACAAAGATACCATGAACTTTATCCAAACCGACGACTTTCTAGTAGAAATGTATTTGGAAATACATATCGAAGGCTTCGAGAAACGGGATCAGTTTCAAATACACGACCTAACGCGGGAGCTCCACAAGTAAGAAGAACTTCGATTGATCAGAGAATACTGGAAGCTGTTACAAATGAGCCATCAATCAGCATCAGATGCTTAGCTTTGCAATTCAATGTTTGCAGACATAAAATTTCTGATGTCCTGCATGGAGAAAATCTGTAATCCCTTTTTTAAATTTTACCTGTTCCATGTTTTCCCAAGTATCATAAAATCTATGGGTTTTTCTACAAACTTGTCGTAAGCTTTTATTTTTATTATTGTTACCTCCATTCAAAAAAAATATTAAAACGTTATCTTTATTATACGCATTTTCTGGAGAAAATTAAACCGAAAGTAAAAAAATTACCATGGGCAGGAAAAATGCAAAAGCTTAAAAATTGGAAACTTAAGACTGAGTTAAGATATAAAATTTATTTAAATGCAATTACAAAGGCTAATATGTCTTCTAAAAATAGAGGCCTAAACGAAATTTCTATCATTAGTACTAACAGCGCAATTACCGTTAACATGGGTCAGGGTACAACCAAGTAAGCCTTTTCTTAAATCCTCAATAAATGATATGAAAATTAGAGATAGGCCCTTACTGTAGAACAATTTTTTCCTTAGAATATACCCATAAATCATGCCCTGAAATATTGCCAACGAATTAAGGGACACCCTGTATATATAAAATTACATCTTTTTTTAATACTTTTGGGGTGGGGTATGTGATACTCCAGCGTGAGGAGCGCGTTAGAAAAAATATGTGTGAGGACGGAAGTTAATAAACATAATCACGAAATTCATATTCAATGCACTCTTAATATTGCAGTGCGTCAGGTATAATATAGGTTTATAAAACTAATTGCAAAAAGTACAAATAAAGTCCTAAGATTGAGCTTCGTTGAATGTTTTTGTGCACAAAGCGTTGCAAGCTAAATGGTACCACCTGCTGCACTTATCGCATGCTATATTTTTGAGGCCTTCTTCTTCTGCGTCGGTGTCCAACTCATCCTCACATTTGCCACAAAACATTTGGCGCTGATTTTGGGCTAGTCCTATTTTTCTTGAAGGCTTAGGTCTTTTTTTACTATTACGTTTTTGATGTTTTTTGACAGTCTTAACGTTTTTCTGGCATCAATGTCAGATCTTCGTTTCTGTTTAGCTTCTTCTAGTTTGTTGTGAAACTGCCTCCATTTAGAAGATGACATTGACATTTCTGTCCTATCTTTGGGGAGTAGTAGGTACTGCACCTTTTTTAGTTTTTTTTCGGTGCTGGATATTTTAGATGCTTTTCGAAACTGGAACAAGTGCTAGAACGTCAATCTATAAGTATATTGGCTTGTGAACAGGATGCTGAAGAGGCGTTGACAAGAAGCAGAACTGGTCTCCTAATCTCATTTTTTTCAAACCATCCATGAAAATCATTTGCCACATATTCAAAAAATCCAATCGTCTGGAATATTGCTTATAAGCTTTGATGGTGGATTTCGTGTGTAAGGAAACACTATTTCAGGAGGTAATGTCACTCAGCTTGCACTAAAAACGAGCAGTATACCGTTAAATTGTCTTTTCCGTTTGACATTTTGACATCATACAGATTTCCTGGGACCGATAACCTTTCCGGTTTTTGGAGACATGCTAAATGAAGTCTCATCGCCATTATAAATTCGTGAGTGGTCGTCTAAGATGTCTTTGGCGTTTAATTCAACTAAATAGTTTTCTAGGTCCCGAAACCATTTTTTGATATATGTACTCTTCTGTTACGACAGCCCTTGATTTACATAGAGATTCCGACACTCGTAAAGTTAACTCCTTATGGCGCTTCAAAAATGAATAGTACCACTTTTTACCGGGTCTGTCGTCTTTAAAAGGGGTTTTTCGTTTTTCATCACGGACTGTCTTTTGCACGACATCCAAGAGTTCGTTAGGCTTTTGGGGAAATCCGCACTTTGCAATTTTTATCAGCTATTCAACAAGCTTACGTTCCTCACTCTCAGTAAGGACTGGGGTAGGCCCATTATTTTAAGCTTGTCTCCAACCTTACCATGGATCCTATCATAAAGGGAGGCGATAGGAATGCCAAACTCAGAACTTGCTTTGCGGAAGCTCATGGAACCATTACGGATCCCATTTAAGGCAGCCGCCAATGAGGCTTAGTTATACTTTTCGTAGGAACGTTTCATTATATCTAAACAATATTAGAAAAATGGATTAACTTGGTAAATCAATGAAAATAAATCTTGTTCGGACTAAGGAACCCAAAAAATAAGAGTTGACTTTATCCGAACACTGAAAAAAAGGCTGTTCGGATACTGGACGCAATACTTTATTACACATAATTCATAAAAAAAGGCCAACGAATTCACTTTTCTACGCTATTTTGTGTGGGATCGAAAAAAAACCAAAAAAAACGTAGTTACCTTAAACCGAACGCAAGTGTTCGAGATGGAAGCTTGATGAAATTTAGTTTCCTAAGTTCGAACGGTCCAAAAATAGTCTTAAGTCTAGTGTTTTCAATATTTTTGTTTGTAAAATATAATACAACTAATATTTTTATATATAAAACAAGTAAAAAAACTACTTACCAGACTTTTAACGAGACTTTATACACACTTTCCCGGAGCACTTCAACAGTTTCTTTTGTTTACAAAATCACACGCGACCGCACTCATTGAAACCATTGTATTAGTGAACTTTTACCTTACGAGCAATGCGTGTTATGCAGAGGAATAATTTTGCATTTGTAGAAGTTGGAATTTTTGAAAAATAAACAGTTTCAACGACTTTCGGCAAAAAGTGTTCGGCTGGACGTGTTCGAATTGAGGTGACCCTACCCTACACGGTTGCCAGATTGGGCAATTTATCGTATTTTGGGCCATGAGCGCCCAACACAATTTTGGGCTTATCGTTTTAAAAAATTTGTGTGAATTTTGTTTGTTTTAAATTAAGGAAAATTATTCAACCGAAATTACTTTTAAAGTAAAAAGCCTAATTAAAGAATTTGTAACAATATTTTTGTTTGAGATAGAAAAGCGAACTCCTGAAAAGTATTCAATTTTAAGAAAAATTCGGAATTTCGGTCCGGGTATACGGTCCATACGCATCCCGGATTCAGAGAACTTCCAATCGAAATGCTTCCGCAGACGAAGAGAAATACATCCTACCTTGATATTTTGGAGAATCAGTCATATTATTTGACTGGAAAGTTGTATTTCCGGTTGAGATACCACAAAATCCTGAACATTTTCGGGCTTACGTTTTAAGAAACGGATCCAATGAAGCAAAGGATTTAAGTTCATTTGCAATCCAATTGCTAACACTTCCAGTGACCAATTCTGTAGTAGAACGAGCGTTTTTATGAATTCAATAAAGACCATACCGCGAAACAGATTGTCAACGGAATCTCTCGATGCGTTTATGCATTGCATACGCATAAATTCCACTGTTAAAAATATTTGTTGTGAAGATTTTATACCAACATCGGAAATGATCAGCAAATCTACATCTGCCATTTAAAAAGCAGGTTAGTGATGATGATGACAATGCATATTTTATAACCGAAAAAAGCAATAATAATAACTAATTTGTGATGTATTTGTTTAAGTGTTTGTATCATAACGATAAATATTCATTGTGATATTTTTTTTTTTTTTCTTTGTTTAAGTTTTGTTTACCTTAATAAACATAATACATGTTAACCTGTTTTATAACAAAATTCAAGAACCGAATTATTTTCAACGATTTTTGGGCTTCTTTCTGGGCGACGATATTGGGCTACATTTTTTTAAGGTGTGAGCGCTTTAAGCAAACTAAATTCTGGCAACCCTGAATTATGGTAGGCAATTTAACTGTGTATTGGTTGTTAGATTTATCGAAAACTAACAACTGTTTTTTAGCCCTTTCATGCCCGAATTAATGTGGGCTTTGCTAAAATTATTTTGAGGACATTTATTTGTTGGTTGAGCATATGAACTGCTATCAAAAAAAAATTTTGTGTTTCCTGGTTTGACCACCAACAACATCGGACCATTGAGGTAAATTTAAAAAAATTTGGAACTAAATTAGTTATTTGTTGCGAAGTGCAACCAAGCGTGTTTAGTTGTGAAAAATTAGTGGTCAGAGTGTAACTAACAATAATTAGCTTTAGTATTTGCTATTTAGCTATCGAATAAACACAACTAATAATTTCCTTCCAACAATTTAACCCGAAAAGGCTTACAGGAGCAATTCTTTTATTTCGTTATACATTTACCAATTTTAATTATGTTAAATTTTATAGATTATTATGTCCTTATGAAACACGGGGAAATTGTGTGGAAATAGGTAGATTTGTAGATTTAGATTTGTATACATCAGTTGAAGGTAAGAGGAAAAATATCGATTTGTACTTCGGTAACCGATGGCCGATTTAAGAATGTCACTTTTAGTAGGTAGTCATAAGGTTATTTACCAAGAGTCCTTGGAGCACCAAATAAGGTCCTTAAACCCGAATTTATTTTTTTTCAAAACTAGAAAACCTCGCAGTATAAATGTGTTTAATGTTATTTGACTAGGAGATCCTTGGAACAACAAAAATAAAGTCCTTAAAAGTCAAAAAAAGGAATTAGAATCCGCACGGTATATCTGTATTCAATGTTATTTGACTAAGAGGGGTTTAAAAAAACAAAACAGTTTTTGCACCAGTAAACAATGCGCATATTCCATTGTTTCTACACGGTGGCCGAGGTATGTTTATAAACTTCCTCTCCTTACGACACCACCGTTTACATTCAGATATTGGATTTTCAGCGATATAATTTGAAAGCAGTTGAACGCTGTTGTCGTTCCCGCGACATGCAATTATGCTATGTGTTGTCTCATATTTGAGATCGCATGAACAAGGCCAGCTGGAAACCACTTCTTGGTTGACCAGACAAATGATTAGTTGTATCTAAAAACATACAGAAGGGATTTAAAGGTTTAATTAAAAAGTGATCAAGAGTTAGTCGAGAAAGAAATTAGTCGTGCGGGATAACGTAAAGTTTTCCGGAATAATTGAAGGAGTAGAAGGACAGTTGTCGAGGCGGGACCAGGACCCACCAACTTTCAGGACGAGGAAGAAAGGATTGAAGGGAATATTACCAGGAAAAAAAAGTTAAGTACTTGTAGTATCTACATACAGTACAAACTCGATTTTCGCAACTAATAGAAATTGAGGCAGTTGCAATAACCGAGGTTGTTGCACTTAACGGGTTACATTTTTTTTAAATAAAAAATTATGACATAGTCATTTTCCTATGCTTCTGTAGAGATAGATGACATAGATATACTGGGTGGCGCAAAAGTCATTAGCCTATCTAAAATTTACGACATCAATAAACAGATTTCAAAAGCTTTTTACTTATTAATTTATTTATTCTCCACTTGAAATATATTATTGAAATAATTTGTTATGTAAACATAATAAAATGATTCTTTTTTTCCTCTACTGTTTCACTTGAACTAGTTTTTAAATACTCTGCAATCACTGCACACATTAACATTTGAATTTTATTTTAAAGTAAGATACTACTGTTACCTTTTTGGATAATAATGTTTTTTTTAAACATGGAATTCTGGAACACACTGTAAAGCATTTTTTCATAAATTTTATTATTTTATAGCACTTTACATACTTTCTCTATACCTTGACTCAAAATGTACCACTGAAGTAGTATATTTTCACTCGAATGTGTAGCAAAATAATAAAAAAATGCTTTCGATACCTACACATAGTTCATAGTTCATTTATTTATTGACACATTAAGATAACAATGATCTTATAAAATAGTGCAAGGCTTAAATATAATTCATTACAATAACAAGCTACATAAAATATTAATGTTACAGTAATAATTAAAGGTTTTCTCTTTCTGCTTCTTAGACAATTATATTGCATTAAGTTTTAAATTTATTAACTTCACAAAAAAAGGAAACAAAAAAAAACGAATAAAACAATTAAATATACAATATATACATCTCTCTTTTCGCAAAACTACAGTATGTATAAACATTAGTATTAATTGAAACAAAACGTTGTATTAGTCGGAAATTGTCTGGAAATAAGACTGTAACCCATTACGAAACTGCGCGATGATACTTGACCTTCTCAAATGCCGTGGTAGTGAGTTCCAAAGACGGGTACCATTGATGAAGAACTGGCGCTCGGATATAAGATAACGGTACCGGGGATGAACAATTTGTTGGGATCGATTAGATGAAGCAAAACGTAGTCTAATAAATAAATAACTGGGTTGATGTGTCTGAATTACATTGAATAACAATACGAGTGATCTAAAACGTAAAAGATGGTCGAAGGAGATGTTATAGATCTGTCGGGAGAAGTTGGAGATATGATCGAAGCGCCTCAAACCATAGATATAACGTGCGGTGTTACTAAAGGCAACATTGAGCTTTCTTCTGCTGATTGCATCACATTTGCAGAAAATTTCGCAGCCATAAGTGAGGGTTGGAACGACGAGTGTCTTTGCAAGAAATAATCGTGTGCTCATAGGCGTATAGTGTTGTGAGGCCCATAATAGTCGCAGTTTACCATAAACTTTGCCTACAGCCGCATTAATATGTGTATCCCAAGATAGAGTCCTATTAAATAACATTCCAAGATTTTTTGCCGTTTCAACATATTCTACAGTCGTTGAGATGAATTTCAGGAAAATATGATAGATCGACAGGTTTCCGACTAATCACTAATCATTTAAACTTTAGGATTAAGAAACAATCCGTTTCTCTCCGCCATACTGAGATTCTTTCCAAATCGGTGTTAACTTTACTTGCGCAGTCTTCAATCAACCCAAGAGAGCAACTATTAAATAGTTGGACATCATCAGCATACATATCGACCATTGCAACACAAAGGGGCGTATAAGTACCAAAAACCCCATTTTGAGATTATTACATAAAACAACTTGTTAAAGCAAGTTCTTTGGCATCACAAAAGGTCGTAAATGAATTCGAACCCATTGCTGAGATTTTGTCTTTTTGTTTTGGGGTGTAAGTCATATTTTGTAATTGTTTCGTAGCACGAATAGGCGTATGTGAGCTTACGCCTCTTTGATTTGCTTATTATTCTCGGAAACAGAAACGGGCGTAAGTGATGTGACTGATGATTCGCAATAAATAAAATTAATTTTAGGCCTCTATTTTTAGAAGAAATAATAGCCTTTGTAATTGTATTTAAATAAATTTTATATCTTAACTCAGTCTTAAGATATCCAATTTTTAACCTGTTTCATTTTTCCTGCCCATGCTAATTTTTCGACTTTCGGTTCAATTTTCTCCAGAAAATGCGTAATAAACATAACGTTAATTTTTTTTTTGAATAATCGTAACAATAATAAAAATAAAAGTTTACGACAAGTTTCTAGAAAAACTCATAGATTTTATGATACTTGGGAAAACATGGAACAGGTAAAATCGGAAAAAAGGTATTGCTTTAAGTTGCAAAAGTTATGAATGAAAACGATTTTTTTCCGGTTTAGGTAATTTTTGTTTTAAAGTGTGTAGGTACTTTAAGAGGAAAAATTCATAGATTTTATGATACTTAGGAAATCCTGCAGCAGGTAAAAAAAGGGGTATCTGATTTTGTACCTTCATTTCTAACAACAGTTGACAATAAGAGCGGTTTTCCGTTGGTAGAAAAATTGCTATGTGATGATAACACTAGCGATGTTGATTTTGACGATAGTGATGCTGATCCTGATTTTACGTATGAAGGTAAAAGTAATGCGGAAATGTCAAGTGAGGAGGATAGCCGATTGGTTCAATTAGCGAAAAAGGAACAAAAGATGGACAAGAGAAAGAAAGGAAAGATGGACGAGAGATGTGCAAATAACAGATGCGAGTCCAAGAATTGCAAAGAAGAAATATTTGCAGCGTGGCTTTTGGCTACAAAAGATTGCTACTGCTACTTCTGGCACGAGGCCATCAGTAAAAGAGGAGCATGCGAAATATCATCCTGTGTTTTTCAGTTTTTGACACTATACGCTCAAAATGGAGTCACTCACTTTGATCTCTTCAGTGACGGCTGTGCCGGCCAAAACAAAAACACAATTATGGTGGCCATGCTACTTTGGGCGGTGATGAAGCTTCCTGTTCAAGAAATCAGTTTGCGATATTTCGAAACCAATCATGGTCAAAATGAATGTGACTCTGCTCACAGTGCGATTTCATATGCCATCGATCATGCAGGAGATCTCTTCCTACCATCACAAATTGTGCCTATAATCCGGTTGGCAAGAAGCAGCAAGCCCTATATTGTCAAACAACTTGAGACAAGCGACTTCTATGACTTCAAGGAGGTCTCAAAAAACCTACGAATCCTAAACGAAAGAAAAGATAATGAAACAGGCAGTCCGATCAATTGGACAGAAATTAAAGAAGTGAGAGTAAAGAAAGACTGTCCTGGAATGATAGAATTTAAAACATCACACAACAGTCAGTCTTATAGATCGATATCATTACAGAGAATGGCGGACAAATCGTTTAACAAAGATTTAAAAAATCTAAACAAAGAACCGCCTAAAGTTCCCGTTGCAAAATACAAAGATTTGATATCATTAACTGAAGGACGAAATCCCGTCATTCGATTTGATGAACACAAGATCTTTTACAGAAATTTACCACATTAAAACAACAACAACTCATCCATAAGTAGTTTAGTTACTACTCATAAAGTAAAAGTAAATAAATAAAATTACTATCAATAGAACAAAATAAAAAGTTTGTTTTATTCATGAGAAACAAAAAAAAAAACCATATTTCAGTTTTAATCATTGGTCGTAAGTAACTCTCCAGTATTCCGAAGCAAGACAAAAAGGCGTAAGTGGTAACTTTTGACTTTCCAGAGCGATAAAATCACTTCAAAAAGGAGAACTCAAAAACCGAGCCCAAATATCAGTTCTAAACAATTTTTAAAACAATAAAAATATTTGGTCAGTAAGAAAACCCCAAAAATGTCAATACACTTTAATAAAGGAAAATCATTTTTTTTTTTCTTTTTGCTCTCCTGTAAAATTTGTAAATATCACTTACGCCCCTTTGTGTTTCAATGGTCGATATGTATAGAGGATGAACGGACTACGGAAGGGAGCTCATTGACGTATAGTGAAAAGAGCAGTGGTCCTAGAATCGAACCCTGGGCAACCCCTCTGCCTGTTGGGAGAAACTCAGATAGCATATGATCAATCGCAACAGCTTGTTCTCGGAACTTAAAATAGGAAGACACTAATCTAATGGCCGATGAAGGAAACTTGTAGCTGTGTGCTAGTTTGCAGCACAAATTATCGTGATCCACTGTGTCAAATGCTTTTGAGAAATCGAGAAGAACTAAAAAAGTTACGTGGCCATCATCTACAGCCTTTCTTATGTCCTCTACAACATTAATAACTGCGGTTGTACAACTGTGGTATTGGCGGAAGCCGGATTGCACTGTAGATAAAAGTTTGCATGAGTGGATATGGGCATTAATTTGCTTTTGCATGATTCTTTCAATCACTTTAGAAAAGTATGGTAGAGTGGAAATAGGTCTTTATTCATGGCTATTTGCGCTCTTTTGGATTGGTAGGACTTTCGCCTGCTTCCATTGGGTGGGAAAAACACTAGTTGTTTAAATGGTATTGAAAATGTGTGTAACAGAGGGTAGTATAATTGGTATTATGGTCTTGGCAAAAACTGGATGTATTCCATCAATACCAACCGCTGTCGATTTTATGGATAATACGCTTGCAACAACGTCCGTACTATCTACACCAGAGAACTCGAAAGTTTTGTTCATTTGAGTTCAGAAGACCACGTAGGGATTCGAAAGTATTTTGAGGTACTTGATTCAGAACTGGAAAAGGAAGTGTTACAAATGACTGATTGAGAACATTTACATCGATATTGGTGGCAAGGCCTGTGTCGCACTTACCAATATCTTGCAAATTTTTCCAAAGTTGCCGACTTTTCATTGCTGGGTTTAATTTATTGCCATAAAATTTCTTTTTTGCAGTACGAATTTTGGAAACCACCAGGTTGCGTAGTGTATGATAAATACGAAGATGGACATCTAGTCGAAAACGTTTCCACACATTGTACACTCGATTACGTTGTAACATGAGCATACGAATTTCGTTTGAGAACCAGGGACATTGGTCATGTTTAGCCACTTTAACTCTACTGGGAACATGGTTATTAAAAAGTGTGTTAATATTCCGTGTTAGGAACTCAACTTGATCACAAGGGCAGGACATACCGACATAGGTAGTTAATATGATCAAAATCTCTGTATTTGTAAGATGCGGCAGACACAATTATAAGAAAATCAAAGGTTAAATATATTAGATCATATCTGGAGAAAGCAGGTGCTGACACTTGATCATACAATAACATAAATTTAGTATCACTAACAAAGAAAACGTCTAAAAGTGTACTAGATTCAGATGCAAAATGAGTGGCGAACGTCATATTGACCGGGAACAAATTGAGTGCCCTCATACCCTGTACAATAGAGCTCTCTCCTAAAAGGTTACTGTTTACATCACCACCAACTATTATTTTAGGGTAGCATACCGAGATTGTTTCCAGTAATTCAAAAAACGGTGTAATATCAATGTTTTTATTAGGTCTATAAACGGACCCTAAGAGCAAGCTACTAGTTCCAGATTTAAGTTCCAGAAAAACATAGTCAATTTGACTTCCAACTCCAGATTTACACTTCAAATTGCATGATATGCCTTTACGTATGTAAATTGCCGATCCACCCCCATATCTTCCTATTCTATCACCACGAAAGAGCTTGTAACCATCCACCCTATAGACACTATCATTAAAATTACTTTTCAACCATGTTTCTGAGATGCAAACGGCATCAACCTTAGAACCCACCAACAAATCCCTAAACTCATCCAGTTTTGGATGCAAGCTTTGTGCGTTTATATGCCAAACCTGCAGACCAATCTTTTGGTTACTTAATACGCGTAACATAGAACGAACGACTCCATCACTGTTTCCGTCCGTATAACCTCCACTAACCCAATTAATAACCATTACTAAAGGTTAATCGTCTTAGTTCAAAACAGCCAGACCAATAAAGCGATTCAAAAGAAAAAGAAAAAGTTGAGAAAACAAAAAGTATAGAAAAATTAGAAAGAAAAGAGATGTATTGCGTATATATAAAATTAGAAAGAGCCAAAGAGAAAAAAAAAAGTTAATAAGAAAAAAGAATAATTAAAATAATTTACAATGTACAAAAAAGATTAAGAAACGCTGGGAATAAGAAAAATAAAGAGTAAAACTTAATTATCCGTGTGGGTTGGCAATTCCATTAGGCGTGTGATGTTATCATGCAGAAATATTTAAAAAAATTAATTGTTTGTTTACTTTTATGCACCACTGTGACTTTGTTTGACTTTAAGACACCCTGTTTTTACTTCAGTTATTTATCTACTACCTATTGACATTTTTTGAGATTAATAATTAAGTCCATTTTCTATTGGAAAGATAGATAGATAGATAGATTCTTTATTTTTTCATCATAAAGTTTACAAATTGGTATACTTAAGAATAAGGACATGGCAATACTGCCGTCTGCCTGAGATGACATTTCATAATATGATTTAAAAATAAAAGAAATAATAAAAAGCAAAAATTTTAAAATATAAAGAAAAGGAAAAAAGAAAAAATAAAAAAAAAAAAAATGTTTAACAAAAGATATGAAGAAATATTATTATATAAAACAATGCTATCAATTTTAACGTGATTTGAAACACAAAATATTATACAATTTGGTTAATTTGATTAGCTGTTTATACAAATTTTATCAATTTTAACATGATTTGAAACCCAAGATAATACACAATTTGGTTAGAAATAGCTGTTTATACAATATTATCAATTTTAACGTGATTTAAAACACAAAAGAGATATTATCAAATTTAGTATGATCAGCAACAAAACAATAAATAGTTAGGTATAAAATTTGGTCAAAACTGCAATAAGTGGGTAATCGACTAAGTTTAATATGTGAAACTGTTACGGTAAGAAAGAGCATGTTGGCAATATTTAAAGAGGCTGAGCCAGCCCATTGCTCCATTTAAAATTTCCAAAATTTTGTCCAAAGATATAAAACTTTTCCGAAAATGCAACCGGCGAATTTCTTGTAGAATAGGACAAGCAGCAACGAAATGGTATATATCTTCATTCACTCTTCCGTTACATAGATCACATAGCTGGGGCAAGTCTGATCGATGAGGTTTAAAGTTCAAATTTAAAATTTCAACTCTTGCTCTAAAAATAATACTTATAACCGAGGCTGAAAATTCATTACTAAAGTAAGAGACTTCCGAGGGCAGTTCATGGTTTAAATGACTATAAATAGCTCTTGAAGTAGATGTAGATGCTCTGGAAAGGTTATCCAGAAACATTTTGTGATCCACCTTAGCAATCACATCAGAAAACTGAGCCTGCCAATCGGTCACATTAGTTTCTGTTAAGTTTAAACTTGTTTCGTAAGATAAAGCTAGTTCGTTCCAGTTTTTAAACGGGGAAGCATTCACTCGAAGTAATTTTCTTAAGATGATTTTGTGAAGACAAGTTTCACTTCTTTTCATCACTCTAGTAATGAAGTTCGCATTTGCCCTCAAATTTTGTATATATATAGGGACTATTCCTGACTCTACATATATGGCGTAGTTGGGTGTTGAGTTAGGCAAACGAAATATCCTCTTAAAAAAGTTCCTTTGTACAGTTTCAAAAGCTTCGAAGTGTGTGTATCCGACGGGTTGGACGCCATATGCCATGCATGCATTTACTGTCGCGTTGAAAACTTTGTACTTGGACGTTAAATCAACATTTTGGTTCGAAAAAAACTTTGGCCACATTATATTAAGAGCCAATTTAGCTTCGTTGCTTTTTTCTTTGGAGTGCTTTAGATAGCTTAAATTGTAGGTCAAGAGGACACCCAAATATTAAAACTCTTGTAAAACCTCAATGTGTGTATTGTTTAGAGACCATTTTTCTTCCGCTCGCCTTCTTGATTGTCTCTTTTCAAATATAACAATCTTAGTTTTTTGGGTATTAATTTGCAAGCCCCAAGACTCGCAAAATGAACTTAGACGGTTTATTTGCAATTGAAGCGTGAAAGGATTATCAGCAAGCATAACTAGATCGTCCGCGTACAACAGGACTTTGATTATAATGTTAGCAAAATTAACTCCACCCGGAAGAAGCTCGCAGACATCATCTATGAACAGGGCAAATAATAATGGGCTGAGGATACAACCCTGAGGAACACCTGTAATTGTATCAAATCGATTTGAAAATGTGAAACCGTCCCATACCCTTGCATTTGTTGACGAAATAAGACTTGCATACACTTCGAGAAACTTTCTTGACAAACCAATGCAAGAAAGTTTGTATATTAAAGCTTGTCTATTGACTTTATCTTTTATTTTCTATTGGGAGAAGGTCGTATTTCAGCAGACAATTCTGAAACACCCTGTAAATATTTTTTCTTAAAATTCACAAAATGTATAACTAATTTTGGAAATTTTCTTACAGCTGAAAAAAAATTATCACGATATCTTTGGTTTTTTTACGAGCTATGATTTTTGCAATCAAAAAAGTCAAAATGCGCCACTGTGCGCCGTCTGTCATAGTTGAGCATTGTGTATGATTCCAATTGGTGTATACCAGATTTCTGAACTCGAACGACACGACGATGATAGTCACGTGAACCGAAGTAATGACGATCTCATCCAATACCATCGCTTGGACGATTATCGTCATAGAAGTTACGAAATGACTCATATATATAAAAGTTTAGCGAGCATTTATCTTTGATGCGGACAGAAACAAATGGAGGCTTGGGTCGCTAAAATGTAACGCACTAGGTTTTAGTTTCTTAGTAGAGAACTTACATATTTGTAAATATTTAATATATTTGGTAAAAAATTAATAAAACTGTTAGTGTCATTCGAGATGAGATAGGTTTTAGGGCTCATATAGGCGCAATATTTATTTATTAAAATATATTTGATAACATAATGTTTTTTTTAATATTTTCAGGGCGATTCACCTTTTGGAAAATCGGATGCATACATTAAGTTAGAACAACTCGGTGAGGGATCATATGCAACTGTCTACAAGGGTTTTAGCAAGTAAGTACTTTTTGCAACGAGTAAGTCATTCATAAGGATCGATTTTATAATTGGACTTCAGTTGTGGTGCCATATTTAATAATACCTAAGTTATAGAGCTCAGACAAATTATTTGTCAATGTTAACTCCCGTTGAATCGTTTCTTAAAGAATCCTTTATCATATTTGACATGTTTAACCAATCGAAGGACAAGGTTTTATTCATTGCTTTTGATTGTGCGACGAGTGAGTGATTAATTGTTTGACCAGTGGAAATCCTATCCTTCTTTATTAACAGACCATTGCTTATCCCTTTTCATATCCTTTTGCAGCCATTTCTCAATTCATCCGGTGGGTCTTGTGCTGTTCCTTTTTTTCATGTTATGTCTCATTACAGTCAATCCGATTACTGTTTAAGCTTTCGTATGCGCTAGGATTTGTGTTTCCTTTCTGCAGGGAATCCATCAAGGGCACAAAAGAAAATTGACAGATATACTCGTATCTCTATTCTCCGCTCCTGAAAATTAATGTCTGCGTATACTTGTTTGATAATTTTTTTTTTTCAAACATCTTTCTATTAAATGGGATGAACAAGTATTAAAACGCTGCGAATTAGGGACCTATTCCTTCTGATAGAAACACTTTGCTCTTATCAAACAAACAATTTCTTTTTTTTTTGTTGACAAACGACATGTGTTGTGTACTTGTCGACTGTCATCTGTATCGAACTACGGCGTATGCGTCATTGACGTTCGCATAAGCATAACCCTTTAGAATGGATGTACGGTCATTGTGTCGTTAGCACAAAGGCATAACACGTGCTTTGAATAAGGACACACATAAATTGAATAAGGACACACATAAATTGAATTTATGACCTAGAGTCTAGAGATGATTCAGTTTGCTGATTTATATGATTTATTAACCTGTCTATTGAATGGTAGGGGTGTGGCACTTTGGATTCATACTTCATAGCGATAATGACATCTTGAAGTAGATACCTCTATGGAGTGTGTATTTTCTTCGAATCGAACTGGGTCGAAAGAACTGTGGGACTACAAATCATTTGAATATGTTTGAACTAAAACAGAAATACAATTCAGGGACTTACATAATGGTATGTGTCCTTATTTATGCATTAGGCTGATCTGTGTCAGTTTTGCATTTCACATCATATAATATTATTATTGTTTGCTTAAGTATTTAATATATTATTGAAGTTGAATATAAATTTGACCCATGTCAGAGACAGTTTGAGTGGGCTCCGTTTCAACAGTTGAGTGACTTCAAAGACTTGTCAAAGTCATCTAGTGGGCTATGTATTTGAGGAATCCACCTGTGTTCGTACTGATATAGTCGGCGCTGGTTTTTGTCAACTCATCTTTCTTTGTTGGATCTATGGATTGGTTTGTTGTGCCTACTCTAACAAATTGTCCTAGTTTATCTTAGTGTGTTTTAGTGTTTAAAGAAGCCAATCGGTGTTGAGTACCTACATTCCACAGCTGTTCAATATTAAGCCCAGATGGTTTTCTGTTTGATACCAACAAAAGTGGGACTTGAGCTGAGTAATTGTTCTTTTTGTTAGCAGTCGATCGAACAAGGTCATTTTGAAAGCATTAATAAATCATGCTAGCTAACCTTAATACTCTTAGTTCCTAGTCCGGTATCATGAGTGAGCCTTAATTGGACGATATCACAATAGGCCCACTTGTAGCCACAATGATATGGTAAGTTGCTTCCACCTCCCCCATTAAATCTAATCTAATCTTGTTCCGCGAAGCATTCATCATTATATCTAAAAAAAAAAAAAAAAAAAATACCGCCATCAGATCCTAAAAGTTAAATAATCTTGTAGCGGCGCTAAGTATACTCCGTTCCACGTGCTTACGAACAGCTAGTTTCTTGAATTAATTTTACGAACTTTTTTAACAACTTCGATGATATGGGTAAAACCAAATGCAATATGAAAGAAGGCTATATTATTCGATTATATTTATGTTGTATAAAAAATTGGGAATAGGTAGATAAATTCAATTTCTATGATGCTTTTCCCAATGAGGTCATGTGCGTAACTAAATCTACCTGAAAGATACTTGGTTTATGTTTGGTTAGGTTAAAACAGGGGTATGAAGTCCGCAGACAGCACTAGGCACCAGAAGGGCCCATCACGATTCCTAGGGAACCGATTGAAACCAAAACTTCAAAAGGCGAAAAACCTAAACCCTTTCCTCAAACAAAACATCCAATCTTCCTGCAGAATTCCTGCAAAGCCAGTGGCCTGATTTTAGAATTCGATAGAAATCGTTTTTGGTGGCGGATTTGAAGTTTGGTATAGGTACTGCTTTTGCTTTCGATATATCTTTGATCGATTTTGTGGCCGATTGGTCGCTTTCGATGTGTGAATGACATTTGTGGTGGAAGATTAGTCAAATTATTTAAAAATGTGATTGTAATGATTATAATACATAATAAAGGGTTTTTCATTAAGGACTTGACAACTTCTTTTTTAAATAAAATGCAAACTACTCGAGATATCTCAAAAAAATATTATTCGCTTGAATTACTATCAAAATATTTATGAATGGAATTTAACGTTGTTCATATGTCCACAACGGGAACGTATGCAGCGATCGATACGTTGAACTCAATTTTCGATGAATCGGTCGCATATTTCGACCGATACGGCCGCTATTTCTCGTTCGATATCGGCTCTGACCTCCTCTAACGTCGCCGGCTTGTTGGCATAGACCAATGATTAAATGTAGCCCCATAAAAAAAGTCTAGAGGCGTTAAATCATGGCCAATAGAGGGGTCCGTTTCTCGAGACAACACGTTCACCGAACTGAGGCTTCAATAACTCGATTGTTGCACCCGCTGTGGGGCTTGTGGCACCGTCTTGTTGGAACCACATATCGCAGATGTCAAATTCATGCAATCGCTCAAAGAAATAACGTCCCAACATGTCTCTGTAGCGAATACCATTTATTGTAACGTGATGGCCATTTTCATCGACGAAAAAAAACGGCCCAATGACGAGACCGGCATGAAAACCGCACCAAATAGTGACTTTTTGCGGATGAAGTGCTATTTCATGAACCACATGAGGGTTCTCACCTATCCAGTAACGCATATTTTGCTTATTGACGAAGCCATTTAACCAAGAAAGCGCTTCATCGCTGAAGATGATTTTGCAATGAAATTCTTCATTTTCTTCCATCATGTCCAGAGTCCAATTCGATAAGGTACGTCGCTTCATATGATCAAGTGGCTTTATTTATTGAATCAGCTTGATCTTGTAAGGGTGTAGGCCAAGATCCTTACGCAAAATTCGCCTTAATTGTGGTCTGGGAGAGGCCCCATTCTTGAGAACACCGAGAATTGACTGATTTGGCTGGTTTGCGACGGACCCCTCTACGGTAGTCTCGCTGGCACGACAACATCAAGCAGCAAATATTCTGACTCAAATTTTTTCACTAGACTATGAATTGCTTGTCTACTGGGATGAGAATTACGGCAGAAAATTGGCGTTAATGCTCTTAAAGTTGCGCCCCCGACTCGGAATTTAGTAGTAAATTTTAATTATTTGTAAACGTTGTTCCTTCCTGTACTTCACCATGATGAAAATGTTGATTTTACTGAATATTTTGACATTGACAATTTGGTAATCGGTTTAAGGGTGCGGGTTGGTTAACTACCAGGCGCGTCTCCGGGTGGTGGATAGGGGGACCTCGGTACGATACGCTCGTGATCCCAGGTTTTAGGGTTATAGCGGCGTTTTATACACCGTCAAAGCTCTATCGCGAACCAAACCTAAACAAGGTATGCAGGAACAACTTAAAGATTTTGTTACTCCAGGTGGTACTCGCATGGGCGAAAATCCACCCGTGGTCTTTTCGACCACGGTCGTGGCACGGATTCTGGAGGCCCCAACCGACATACTACTACCCCCCGCCTGTACAGGCGTTGACCTTCGAGTTGCGAAAAGGCTTGCTTCCGAAGACTCCTGCAGCTCTATCTATCTCCGACACGTTCGGTAGACTGGGCTGGAAAAACGGAGAAAGTGGCGGAGAGGTTCAACCTGATACGCTTAATCTTCAGACCAATAGACAGACAGCCGATAGGTGCGATCCTGCCGACGAGGCCTGTGAAGCCGAAGGCGCAGGGACATAAGTCCCGAATTAATTTTTCGGGACTTATGTCCCACTTAAGTGGGTCATACGTCCCGAAATCAATTAGGGCCTTATGACCCACTTAAGTGGGACATTAGTCCCCAAAAATTAATTCGGGACTTATGTCCCACTATACATTTCCTAAATATACGCCTGCGAGAAAGTAAGAAGACCACTCCAAATGCTACAGCAAATAGTCAAATCGGTTTCGTTATCGGTGACGTGAAATAAAGCCAAACGAAATAAGGCCAAATTCCAAATTTGGCATCATTTCGCTTTCGAAAACGAAATAGAGCCAATTTGGCTTTATTTCGTCATGCAAAACGAAATAATACCAAAAAACTAATGGAAATAAGACCAAACCACTTTGTTGTGCGCAAATGCGATTTGTTTGCTTACAATTATGTTATGAGACTTAACGGTAAAACGGTGCCGTGACATAACCCCAAGAGTCATAAGCCCAAATTTTGAAATTTGGCCTCATGTCGCATTGTGAAAGTGACATAATACAGTGACAGTGAAATTATATTTTACCTATCAATTTATGAACGTTAATAAAATATAAAATATTTCCAACTGTTTGTTTCATTCAGGACTTGTGTCCCATTTTCAACGATTAAAATTCGGGACTTATGTCCCTGCGCCAAAGCCGAACAGGTGAAACGGGCTACAGAGGCGGCGCGCACTGGTCAGCGTCCATCTAAGAGCCAGCGAAAGAGGAAAAGAAGGAAGGCGGCTATCGTGCGGCGCAAAGAAACTGCACCGCCAGTTGAAGGCGCAAGGGCTGAGAACGGCACTTCCCCGGCGGCGACGGCAAAGAGATGCAGGTTGGCAGAGGTTACCCCAACCGAAACCAGCCAGCTGACTGAAACCAACGCTGCCTCCCCTTCCAATAGCTCGAACTGGAAAAAACGGAGGAAGAAGGCCTCAAGCACTCCTGTCGGTGGAACTGCGCGCGCACTTTCTGCGTGCCCTTCCACTAGAACACTTCCAGATGATGTAATTCCAATGATTGGATTTACTCAGATTAACCTTCAACACTCCAAGGCTGCTACTGCACTCATCAGTAAGAGGCTTTCTGTGTTGAATACAAAAGCCCACATAACATTCATACAGGAGCCATGGGTGTGGAAAAATCGCATCTGTGGCCTTGGAGGTGTCCGTGGCACTACGATACTCTGTGACGAGCGGTCTGAGAGACCAAGGGCTTGTCTTGCTGTGTCGAACCTTCTCTCAACGACTAAGCTTGGACAATTTTGTGGCCAAGATTTGGTTCCTGCAGCCATTAGCTACGAAACGAATGGAGATTGGAAGACCTTCGTCGTGGTGTTAGCTTATCTCCCCTATGATTCGGTAGTGCCTCCACCACCGAGGGCAATTGCTGAACTCATTGATAATTGCGACACCAGGAAGATGGGCCTAGTTATATGCTGTGATGCCAATGCTCAAAACACTGTTTGCGGCAGCAGCAAATGCAACATGCGAGGAAACCATCTCCTGGATTTCATTCTATCATCTGATCTTACTATTAATAATGTTGGCTCGCAACTAACTTTTGTGACGTCAAGAAGACAGGAAGTGATCGACCTAACTTTATCAAATAGATACTTTAAGGCGGTTACTAACTGGAGGGTCTCTTTGGAGGTGTCCCTCTCAGACCATAGATATATCGAATTCCAAATCGGGTACAAAAGGTAGAGGAAGCTGTTCAAGACCTGAATAGTGCCATTACTAGCTGTTTTGAACTGACGTGCCCAGTACACAAACCCCCTGGCAGAATGCCAGTTCCCTTGTGGAGCTCGGAACTGCAAAGAATTCGTAGAGAAGCTAGAAAGCTTCTAAATAGGTCACTCAAGACTGATTTGGAGACAGACTGGAATCTCTACCGATCGAAGCAGAAGGAATATAAGAGGCTAATTCGGGTATCGAAAAGTGCTTCTTATAAGAATTTCTGCGAAAAGATTGAAACGCTGGGTGAAACTAGTAGGTGTTCTGAAAAAGGGCAAACCAGCCAAACTGGACTCACTTAGAAAACTTGATGGCACCCTCACTGAGACGAAAGCGGAAACTCTTAGTTATCTGCTGGAGTCTCACTTTCCGGGTAACCAGATTACAATTGGTTCACAACCAGCCCCGATTACCGAGACTATGAGTGAGCCAAGACAAACAACTCGGCGTAGCTGGTATATTGCGAAGGCCGTGGTGACGGACGAGGCCATTAAATGTGCTTTTGCGTCTTTTGACGGCTTCAAGTCACCTGGTACGGACGGAATATACCCAGCCATGCTGCAGCAATGTACAAACCAGTTGCTACCGACTATGAAGAAAATCTTCATCGCTGTCCTAGCACTGGCATACATTCCAACACCCTGGCGTACAGTTAGAGTGGCATTTATACCTAAAATTGGCAGAAGTGACTACTCACTCGCCAAGAGCTTCAGACCAATAAGTCTGACTTCCTTCTTGCTGAAAAGCATGGAAAGGCTGGTCGAGCTTCACGTGCGCAAAACTGCTTTGCGATTGCACCCACTATCTCAGATGCAACATGCCTATCAACGCGGAAAATCCTGCGAGACTGCGCTCCAAAATCTAGTTGGTAGAATTGAGGGCGCGCTTGACAGAAAAGAATACGCGATGGGCATTTTCATCGATATTGAGGGTGCTTTTGACAATGCGACTTTTGATAGCATGTGCAGCTCCGCCAGACAACACGGCGTAGACGAACCATTGGTGTTGTGGATTAAAGCAATGCTAATGAATAGAACGTTGGTTGCAGATGCGGATTGTGGCCGCTATGTTATGGCGGGGGTAAACAGAGGCTGCCCGCAAGGCGGCGTCCTGTCTCCACTGCTGTGGTGTATGCTGGTCGACTCTCTGTTGAATGCACTCAACAGTTCTAATAATAACGCTCAGGCGTACGCGGATGATGTTGCCGTGCTTTCTGTTGGATCATGCCTAGCGACTGTATGCGCCAAGGCGCAGGCGGCCCTTGACGTGATCGACGAATGGTGCACTAGGAATGGGCTCTCGGTCAATCCTCTTAAAACTGAGGTTGTTCTCTTTACGAGAAGGAGGAAGCTGGTCGGTTTGACTCAGCCAGTGCTAAAAGGCATCACAACTCAACTCTCCAATGAAGCAAAGTATCTGGGAGTCATCCTGGATAGCAAACTTCTTTGGTCCAAACATGTTGAGGTGAAGACTGCCAAGGCGCTGTCTGTTTTCTGGCAGTGCAAAGGCATTTTCGGCAAGACATGAGGCTTATCACCGAAAAGAGTCCTGTGTATTTATACGGCTATGATAAGACCATTTATAGCATACACATCGGTTGTTTGGTTGAATAAGCTTTCACGTAAATACGTCACTGCTGCTTTTGCCAAACTCCAAAGGCAGGTATGTCTCGGCTGCACGGGGGCCTTCCCCAGCACGCCTGGCTCCGGCCTAGATGCACTATTGAACCTTCCGCCCCTTGATGTTTACATCATGGGATGTACAATCAAGGCTATCTCACGTCTTACAAGAGGTGGCTTTTGGTATAACTCGCACTGGAGTTTTGATGAACTTGCGCAACGGTTGTCCTTCGACTCCTGTCTTATGGATATGCCGTCTGATGCGATGACACTGGAACTTCGGCTAAAGCGCAAATACGAGGTCGACTTTCCTCGCGTCCAGGACTGGCTCTGGCCGGACTCTGAACCTGGAAGGGAATGCAGTCGAATCTTCACGGATGGCTCCAAAACCGATCAAGGATCTGGTGCTGGTGTCTTCGTGGAGAGCGATAACGTTGGACTTTTCTTTCCGTTAGGCAAATATGCGTCAGTCTTCCAAACAGAGACTTATGCTATCCTAATGGCAATGGACTATGTTACGAGGAACAGGTGGAGGGGGCGAATTATCTGCGTTTGTAGCGACAGCCAGGCTGCGCTTAAGGCCTTACTCAAACCCTTAACTACCTCCAAAATAGTACGTGAATGCAATATATCTCTAAATTCGGTCGGAAGGCTGAATTCACTTAAACTTGTCTGGGTCCCGGGTCATAACGGGATCACGGAAAATGAGATCTCCGATGAACTTGCTAGACAAGGCTCAGAGGGGGACCTCTCAGGACCTGAACCAGCGATCTGTCTGCCTGCGTCCTCGTCCATTGACGGTTGGGTTTCCTATGAACACAATCGCCGCTGGCATGACTCTCCAGGCTGCAGACAGACTAAGCTAATTCTCCCCGACGTCTATGGGAAATCCGCGGCATTCTTGTTGTCTCTCAACAGAAAAGACTGCAGACTGACCACTAGCGTTCTTACGGGACACTACGTTTTTGCCAAGCACCTTAAGGTGATAGGCCTAAGCGATACCACCAACTGCGAAGCCTGTGGAGAAAGCGACGACACTGCGGAACATTTCCGCTGTGATTGTCCTGCTTTTGCTCGTATCAGGTGGCAGGTATTTGGTGCGGATATGGTGAGTGCTGTAAACCTAAGCTCCTTACGTTTTTGTTAGGAAAACGAGTAAATTCTCACAGTAAAATGTGGTGTGTCTGCCTGGTAGTACAATGGACCAGTATTGAGTCTGAGTTTTCCAGTGCAGAAAGTCTCACACACCCCGACAAAAAAAAAAGAAAAAAAAAAAACGTTTGAAGTTATCAAGTCGCTGATGAAAGACCCTTTATTTACATTGTTAAATTTTAATGCACCATTAGGAAATAAACTTATAATTATCTATCTATCTATCTATCTATCTATCTTTTTTGATGGTTGAGACCACTGACCAGTGCCGACTTGAGATGTTCTTTCATACATCTCGATGTTGTTGGTCAGGCTATTATAGTACTCTGGCCACAACTTCACTGATAGGTCACAGGAGATTGATGTATTCCACCTGGTATTGGATTTTGCCAGTAGCCATTTTGGAGCCATCTATATAGCTTGTGATCGTTGATTCATACACTGGTAATTGATCCTCTCGCCATTCTTCCCTGCATGGAAAACGGACAGTAAAGGATCTTATAAAATCTAGATTGGGAGGAATGTAGTCTGTGCATACATTACCACCCGTGAATTTCTGTAGAATCTTTGCATGTCCTGTTGTACTGGGGTTTCCAGTTTTCTGTTTGGCTTAGACGCAAGGCACTTTTTGCAGTTTCCTATTAAAACCCCATTTAGACAAAGTTGATCCGTCAGATTCTTGTACAAAAAGGTCTAGAGGCTTAAGATTGAGAATCACCTCCAACCCCGTTGTAGGCGTGGTTCTCATAACTCCACTAGTACCAATACAGGCGATTCTTTGGACTCTAGTCATAGTCTTAAGGTCATTCACCTTGCACAACCCCTGCCACCAGACTTAATTACCATATGTGAGTATAGGTCTTACCGTGGGGTGGCGACGGTGTAGAGGTTAGTGTGTTGGCTTGTGACCCGTGCGGTGCAGGTTCAATCCCCATGGGGAACAACAACATACGCCACCCAATCACATGCCTCTACACCAAAAGGAGGATTTCTGCCTGGTAGTACAATGGACCGTTACCGAGTCCGAGTGCTCTGGGATTTGGATTTCCTTTCTTATAAAAAAAAAAAATAGGTCTTACCACTGCCGTATAGAGCCACATGATAATTTTTGGACTAGGACTCCAGGTTTTACCGAAAATTCTTGCTTCAGCAGAACATATATTAAAATTGGAATGATACAGAGAAGATTAGCAGGGCCCTGCGCTGCTTTTCTTACTCTGTCATCGACATTTGGCTTCCAACTCAGCTTTCTCTCGAGGATAATTCCCAGATATTTCGCACTCTCTGCCACCTTCAGGAGTATTCTCTCAAACGCTAGGGACTTCTTTTATTTATGAATCATGCAAGTGCATTAAAGTGCATCAAAACCAAGTGATCCGAAATCGGGAAGCCCTCCGATGTTTATTGAGGTCACACCAGTGAACTCCAGAAGTGGTAAAAAACATAGGGGCGGGCTACAGTCCGCTTGGGCGAACTGTTGGATACCCTATTCTTATTCCTATATCTCATAAGTGGGCGTGACAAAAATTTAAAGGATTTTATCGAAAAAACTAAGCTTTTGTAAATAAAAACGCTCCCTAGCTCAAACTTTGGTTTTTCAATAAAATTGTTTGATTTAATTGTGGGCGTGTCAGTAGGCGGATTTAAAAAAAAATTAAGTATGAGCATAAAGGGCACCTAGAGAGTATATACTATAAATTTCAGCTCCCTAGCTCAAACTTTGGACTTTCAAAAATAAAAATAAAATAATTGTGGGCGTGTCAGTAGGCGGATTTTGAAAATATTTACACATGAGCATAAAGGGCCCCTAGAGAGTATATATTAAAAATTTCAGCTCCCTAGCTCAAATTTTGGTTTTTCAAAAAAAATATTTTATTTAATTGTGGGCGTGTCAGTGGGCGGATTTTGAAAATTTTAGGTCCCAAGCAGTTTTATGGGCCATAGATCATATATAAAAAATTTCAGCTCTCTAGCTCAAAATTCGATTTTTTCCAAAATTTTGTTTTTTTGAGTTTGTGGGCGTGTCTGTGGGCGGATTTCAAAAATTCTTAAACTTGATTATTTCGGGACCCTAGAGAGTATATGGTTAAAATTTCAGCTCTCTAGGTCCAGTTTAAAGGCCTAATTTTTGCCGACGGACGGACGGACGGACGGACGGACGGACGGACGGACGGACGGACATGGCTAGATCGACATTACTATCGATGCTGATCATAAATATAGTAACTTTTAGGGGTCTACGGGCAATATTAAGGTATGTTACAAACTATGCGTCAAAATTAATATACCCCTAGAATAGGGTATAAAAACCGTAACGTGACCGAAACGTAGGGAAAAAAGAAGATAATTTGGAGCAAGTAGGGTAGGGCATTCACAGGCAACTTCACGGCATAAACGAATATCTACTATTTATCAGGGATCTGCTTTACAAGTTGAAGTTGTTAACAACAAACACTCTGGATATGCAAAACATCTATATGCAAATATCTAGTCATTAAAGTGTTCTGAAAGTTTTAACAGAATTTCGTGTACTACATTTCAAGGACAATTTCTTCGGGACTTTAAAGCAGTTAAGTCACCCCTTAACCTGTCACTGTTATTGATGATTTAGGTGCGAAGATGGAACGTGACAAACATAATTGAAATATTCGATTCATCATCGTTCCATAAAAAAATCCCACGCTAGTGTTCCTTTGTTTTTAATTCGGTGACTTGAAAAAAAAAATTACAACAATTTTCGCTTTCAAAACAAAAACCTTCACCTTATCTTTTGTGCCCACTCGAATGGAAATCAAAATCAATAATCAAATTTGGATATTCAACAAAGAAATAGAGGAACCTCATCATCAAATCACACAAACAATACAAACGGGAATACCACCCAAATGTCCAGAACTGAATATTTCGATTAAATCTCATTAAGACATTTGCTAGGCAAGTAGAATTTCCATAGCTTGAGCGTCCATCCAATCATGAAAATCATTCGGAAACATTCAATTCTTTATCTATGAAGCATAATGCTGTATCCCTACCGGTCGCAATTTCAATCGAAGGATTCCTTTTGGCAAAGTGGGTGAAGCGGAAACCCAAGAAGAAATCTCTTCAAAATCATCTGAGCATTTTAATTCAAAAAAAAGGAAAAGAAAATTGAATTAAAATTGCACAACGGGGATACCCGCATAAGGATATTCTTGATGCATAATCTGCTCTGTAATTGCGTTCGCTCGGACGAAATTAAAAAATAATCAATTCAAATATTTTTTCCGCTTATAGATGTGAAAGGTGGTCGCGTATTATTATCGTCGTCGTCGTCGTCGTCGTCGTCGTCGTCGTCATCTTCTTATGAAGAAGAAAAGTTCTTCTTCCTTTGTTGATTTGAGGAAAAGTTTAGAGGATGTATTTTTATTTAATTGACCATTTGAATGTATCTGTCATCTCTTTTGTTAATAAGCCAAAAAAAAACTTAAAAATTAGACAGCGACAAAAGGACGTCCTGCTGCAATCTAATGATGAGAAATTCGGTTTTATTTATCGTACCTACTAACCCAGTTGCGTTTTTCTGTACTAAGGACAAACGGATCAACTTTGTCTAAATGGGGTTTTAATAGGAAACTAATTGTATTGCTAGATAGGAGGGATGACATCTGTTCAAATAAACTGAAATCCCACATAATTAAGAACGTTTTATAAAGAAGGTTTCTAGTCAGAGAGCGAAGTCCCCAATGTAGTAACTGATTTCAAGTAGTACTGGGTAGTTTTGGAGTTCGACTGAAACAGTCACGTCAAAGCACTCTCCTTTCCGTGGATTAGCTCTCCCTCCGCTGCGCTCTAGATTGGTTTCAGTCTGCAGTGTGTACTGATAACATTCACCCCACTCAGATCCTAACACATGGTCTCTGGAATCGGGTTGTAGCCACACACCGCCTAGCATTTGACTGAGATCAGTCATCGCAAACTGTACTCCTGACACTTCACACTTAAGATACAGGGGGTTGGACAGAAGCAGTCTACCTCAGTATGTTAACTTCCCGCCAAGCAGACAAATGGGACCAGAATTGGGGTTCGACTGCAATAGTCACTCCACTCTCCTCTTCTCCATTTTTATTGGAATTGATTGTGTACTGCTTCTGCTCTGCATTCGCCAACTTCGGTCAGCAAGGCGAGCGAACGACGGCAGTCCCCCCCTTCCCTCCTCCCATGGTATCACAATGGTCCGACATAACGGTCTAAGTGAGCTTAAGGCTCGTGCCCAGACAACAACCTTACATAACCTAACCTAACTGATTTCAAAATTTCAGGGGCAATTTTCGTCCTTTCGAAACATATTCCTGTCAGGTATTTAGCTCTTTTCGATTCGGACAGGCATCATCCAAGGTCGCTTGCATAACGGGTTTCGGACCCGTGGAGAATCTCTTCCTCTACTGTCCAGGCTAAGTTTTCGGGCATGTGCGATAGCTTGGTCTGTCAGGCGGCCCTTAATCGAAGATCCTCTTCGGTAAAGCATTGTTGTGTATTCCCTATTTGGTTTAGCCAATGTAGTGGGCATGTTTTGGATTCTTGAACTACTAAGTGACCTATTAAGACGGTTTTTTTTTTTTTTAATTTAGCGCCATTTTGTTTGTGTCGCTTGTATAGCATTGTTATTCGACAGCTGTCATGTGTGAATATAGGTTTCATCATGAAGATTTAAACGGACGCACAACGCATAGACATTGTGAGAATCCACTACCGAATTTGTGAGATTTTTTCGGAGACGGCTTTACACCGCATTTCTGCGCCCGACGCTCACATACGGTTCACAATGTTGGACAGCGTACAAAAAGTATGAGGGCAAATTAACTGCAACTAATATGAAGATGCTTCGCATGGCAGCAGGAGTAACAAAGATTGATCAGCTCAGTTGGTATTGTCATGTTCAAAAGAGAGATCCTACGAACACTGTCAAAAAGGCAATATCAATCAACGTTCCAATACAAACGCGAAAGAGAGGCAGGCCTAAAACCTCCTGAATCACACAAAAGCAGCTTTTTGGCATCATCCTCCACCTCCAAGGCTCCGTAATGGTTACGTTAGGTTAGGTTATAGTGGCAGTCGGCAGAAGCCGACACACTTAGACCAATAAAAAGGTCCATTTTGATACCACACGCATCCATCTTCTTCCTACTCGTTGAACCAGTTGGAACTCTTGATGACGTTTCAAAGACTTTTAATGTCGATGTTTATAAGATCAGTGACATCCCAAAGATCCCAAATGGAGTTTTCGTCTTTTAGAGAGAGCAGGGCATGTGCAGAGAAGGTGGAGAATAGTCTCCTCCTCCTCCTCGTAAATACAGCTTCTGCAGAAGTCATTTGTATAGACGCCAAGCCTTGTTGCATGCCTGCCTATGAGGCAATGTCCGGGGATTACACCAATTGTAGCACCAATGTGCACATCCAGCTTTGGCCAAATCAGTTTTGGCGCTAGACAAGTGTTGCCACTTATGCGTGTGGCAACAGGTGCAGTGGTAGTGTATTCGCTTAGCGATTGGAAGGTCATGTGTCCAATCCCGGCCAAATCCATTACCTTATTTCGAATATATGTATAACTTGATCTAAGCAGCTTAGACAACACCCGTGGAGAAAAACCATTCATCTGCACCAAAACACTTCTTACCTAACTCTCTATGAAAAATGTCATTGCTAAGTGCTACTTGCACAAATGCTTGCGCTGTGTTTATAGCACAATAAGGGTACTGTAAGATTTATGGTGAAACCCCTTTAGCGTTCACAAATTATAAAAAAAATGTGTCTAAGGTTAGTTCGCTCAATGGCCTCAGTCAGAAACATGAGTTTGCATGTAGCAATTGGAATGCCTAAAGGACCTTTATCAGGTAGAAGGGGCAGTATGGTTCCTTTTTTGCCGAGTTCAACAGCCCTACAATTCCCTGGAATATCTCTGTGTCCCGGCACCCAGCTTAGGTGAATGTTGAATTGCCCCGCCATCTCCACGAGAGATAATCGGCTGTTTAGAACTACGCTGGAGTTTGGGTATCTGAGAAGATTCGGATATCCATAGCGGATATCACGTTCCTCTTCAGCCACGATAGGACTTCTTTAATCGCCATGATTTCCGCCTGGAACACGCTGCAGTGAATAGGGAGACGAAAATAGGAGCTGAGGTTCAGCCTGTCAGAGAACACACCTCCACCGACCCCCTCTTCGGTTTTGGATCCATCGGTGTAAAAGTGGATCGATTCATCTTCGACAGATGGGATGTTGACTTTGAAGTTTTTGTCAAAACGGAGCTGAGGGGTGGTGTAGTCTATGTTGCTAGGGAGGATTTTAGAATAGAGGAGTGGCTCCTCTTGGAGGTACATAAACTTGTCCTTGGAAGGTTTTTCAGACCCGTCGTTATAGTGGAGTTATGTGCAAACTCCGCTATACCGACGGGTATATTTTAAAGCAGAGTCTTTCCTCTGTGTACTTACAAGTGCCACAGGTATGTTGAACCGATGTCGCAACATCATCACGGAGGTAGCTGAGACCACCATAAGTTACCAGCCACCCCAGAAATCGCAGGGAGCCAAATCCAAAGAAAAAAGTCAATGAGTGAGCACTTCATACCGCAATTCAACTTACTCGTGAATTTTGTCGACGTTTTCCTCTCAGTGTGTTTTTAGCTTGCTTGTTTGCTTCGGCTTCCCTCCAGAAATAGAGCTTCTTTTCCTCAAGTCAGGTTTTAACATAACTTTTTATAGTGTTTATTGGTAGCCCGCAGAATGGTCTTGGCATCATAAATTGGGATTCGGAACCTGTTCTGGGTAGTTCGTCTGATTTTTCATTGCCTTCGTATCCACTGTGTCCAGGCACCCAAATCAAGTGAACTTTGTTTGTGGTGCCCAGTAGTTGCAGTAGTTGGAGACAGTCCCAGACCAGTTTTGATGTTATTTCAAAGGCGTTGATTGTGAGTAGTGCTGCCCTGCTATCGGAGAGAACGTAAACGTTTTTGTTTGTTATGATTCTGTTTCGATTGTCTCGAATGCAGAGCTCTATCGTGTGGATTTCCGCCTGAAATACGGTGCTGCCATACTAGCGTAAAGGCATGCCTTAAAGCGGGGACCGTATACTCCTGCTCCAACTCCTTCATTTGTTTTCGATCCGTCTGTGTACCATACATGTGAATCCTTGGCAAATGTAGGTTTATTCTGTTTCCACTTTAGACGGTCTGGGAATGTAACCTTGAAGTTGTGTCGGAAGTTACATCTTGTTAGACATTTGTCTGTTAGGTGTATTCCAAGTAGTTCGTGTTCTCTGAGTTCCCATAGGATGGCAGAGTGGACTAGGTTATAGGCATTTACCATCGCGTCTTTAATGGGTTCTAGGTGAAGTGGAGGGATGTTTAATATTATTTCAAGTGCAGCTGTTGGTGCAGTTTTTATTGCTCCAGCTGCGGCTGCATACGTGATGATAGGTCTTATGATTGTCATGTATGTACATCCACAGTGTCATTTTGGGGTTAAGTCCCCAATTTTTACTAATTAGGCTTTTGCTGGGCCCTATTGCACCAACCACTTTTCACTTTGCACTTAGCAACTTTTCACTTTAACTTTGCAAATTTCGTTTCACCAAACGCAAATTTGCAAAGAGGAAATTATTTTTTTGAAAAGTAAAACAAAAATTCCTTCTTTGCAAATTGTGTTTCACCAACCACAAATCTGCAAAGTGAAAAGAACTTTTCTGAAAAGTGCAAAGTTTTGCCAATTTGCAAAGAATTCTTTGATTTCGTTTCACCAAACAAAAAAACTTTGTACTTTGCATTTCAAATTCTGCAAAGCTTTTCAATAATATGCAAAGAAAAAATTTCATTTGCGGTTGGCCATTTGTCGTGTTAAGTTCGGGTTTATTAAATAATAAATTAAAATGAATCGCTTTGAACGACTTTTGAGGACGAAGAGTATAGTAATAGTTACGTAAGAAATGTAAAATTAAGAATAAATTTTGAAATTACAAATAATTTTCAAACAGTAGAAAGTTTTCGCTTGACTAAAACAAATATAGAATTTGTTGTATCAAAAATTGGACATAAGTTGCAATATAGCAGTCAAAGGAATATGTGTTTAAGTCCCTTGCAACAATTTTTGTGTACACTGCGTTGGATGGGAAATGGAGCGCAATTCCACGGAGTTGCATCCATGCACGAAATAAACAAAGCAACAGTCTGCAGAGTAGTACACCGAGTTGCAGATGCAATCATTGATGAATTTCTTGCAAACACCATTTGCTGGCCAGAGAATTCTTCGGAAATAGCTACACGGTTTTTTTCTCAAGGAGGTTTTCCACGTGTAGCTGGATGTATTGACGGGACGATGATAAACCTCGATGCACCCAGAGAAAATGAAGAAAATTTCGTCAACAGGCATGGAAAGCATGCTTTAAATACAATGATGGTTTGTGGCCCAGATTGGTCCTTCTACACTGTTAACGTAAGTTGGCCAGGAAGTGTACACGATGCAAGGGTGGTGAGAAATTCCCGTTTGGCAGCAAATTTTAACGCAGGTTACCGACCATTTCCAAATGCAGTTCTTTTAGGAGATAGTGCTTATTCTTTAAGTGGAAGGTTAATAACACCAATAAGGACAAACCCAAACAATCCAGTAGAACAAAGATTTAACCGGGCACATAAAAGAACTAGGCGAATCGTTGAAAATAGTTTTGGTAAGTACTTACTAGTTCCACTTTGCATTCTCAATCATTAAATTGTTTTAGGCATATTGAAAGAAAAGTTTCCTTGTTTAAATTACCTCCGTATGCAGCCCACAGCTGCTGGGAAAATTACAATAGCCTGTTGCATTTTACATAATCTAGAAGTGAGAAGAGAGGCATCAATAGGGGAGCATGATAACAACGATGATGAAGAAAATGACAACATTGAAGACATTGAAATAGAGGATATTGAACGACCAAATGAAAACGCTTATGCAGTTTGAATGAGTTGATACACTTTTTTTCTGATTAAAATAAATCGACAAATTTAAAAATAAGAAACAATTTTTATTTAACAAAATAAAACAACTTATTTATTTCAATATTCACATAAATTTAAAATAGTTTCCACATTGGAACATGAATCTTTATGACTGCCTTCTGAATTGTTTAGTTCTTTTGTGAATTCTGACACCGGTAAGCGTAATTCAATTTCCAGTTTATAAGCTTCCAAAGTACCTTTATATATTTCGATTTTTAATAGCTTTTTTTTAAAGCTATGAGTTCCGTCTCCTCAGCTTCAAGTTTCCTCTTCCTTAAGGATGAATTTTTCTCCCGTGAAGATGAAATATGAAGCTAAGGAGCTTGAGAAGTTTGGTCGAAAGGTGGTACGTCAGATCCATCGCCACCTGCTTCTGGCAAATTTATCCCTTCTGCAACAGGCGTATCCTTGCCTATAATGTCCAGAATGGCTTCATCGACAGCGTCAAGAACAAAGGCTCTTCCTCCTCCAGTTCCTGTTTTTTTTGGAATTGTACCTTTTGGCCTAAAATATAATATTTATGTTCATTTAACTGCATTTAACCCATTACCTAGCACAAACTTACTAGCATCCGACTCTTCCACAAACCGAAAAGAGTATCCCTCGCAAAAGTCCACTTTCGGTTAGCTGTGGCCAATCCAAGTGATTTTGCTTTAAGCAAGACTTCGTCCCAAGCTCTTTTTGGTTGTTCGAACCAACGTTATTTTGAAACGAAGCAAAGAGAATATCCTTTAATTAAAAAGTAAACGAAGTAATGAAGCTTGTTTTTACATAATAAATTTAAAAATTACTTTTTTTTATTTTTGACCACTTCCAAAACAGCTAACTTTTTATCTTTCTTGTCGACACGATTCATTTCGAATATTTATGAACAAAAATGTAACCTTGACAACATACATAAAGTACATGGACTGATCTGCTGCTTTCAAAGGATATCGTTGTTTAAGTAACTTTTTAAATTTTGACATAACGACGAAAAGAAGTTAAAAATATTTAAATTGTTTCACTTTGCAACTTTTCAAATTACGACTGAAAATGAAAAGTTACATTTTTAGTTGGTGAAACGCCCACACTTTTCACTTTGCAAAAAAACATCAAATATTGCAAAGTGCAAAGTCGGGGACCTTTCATTGTTGGTGAAACACTTTGCACTTTTCCTTTGCAGGAAATTATTATTTTGAAAAGTTGCAAGGTACAAAGTGAAAAGTGGTTGGTGCAATAGGGCCCTGGTAATGAGGTCCTGGCCTTATCAATAATGTTGGTGAGGTGAGAGTTCCATGTAAGTTTTTCGTCTAGTGTGATTCCCAGATATTTAACTTCCGTTGAGAACTCTATTGTTTCACCGAAGAGTGTAGCATATCTGAGTCTTCCTCGCTTTCTTCTCTTGTTGATTGCAACTATGGTGCTTTTTTTAGGATTAACTTTAGTGCACCATTGAGCAACTAGTTTTAGAGCCCTCTGGAGGCGATCCGAGATTGTGTCTTCGAATTTGCCTCTGATTAGGATAGCTATGTCATCTGCATATCCTTGGACATAGAAACCATCATTACTGAGGATGATCAGTAGGTCATTTACTACGATGGACCATAGCAGGGGTGAGAGTACTCCTCGCTGGGTGCATCCTTTCGTAGCTATCACACTGAGTTTATTGTTCCCTAATGTGGTTTTTATAGCTTTCTCCTCTAGCATACATTTTATCCATTTGCATGTAGAGTCGTCAACTCCCATCTTTGGTTACATCTATATATCCGGGAGATTTTCGTGCTATCAAATGCTCCTTCTATATCGAGGAAATAACCAACCGCTACCTCTTTTTCTCTGAGAAATTTTTAAATTTTCGTGATGGGATTTTGCGGGTTGGTAGGCATATTGATACTTGTGAAGGGGGTTCATTTGAAGTGCCCCGTCTCTGATATGTCTATCAAGGATTTTTTCTATAGTTTTGAGGAAAAGAACGTAACTAAATAATCACCCCTATCGAGGTATCCGTTCGGAAAAAATTCCGATACGAAAGTCAAACCCGATCGGAACTGAAATTCCGTTCGAAATATCCGTTTCGGAACAAAATAAATGCGGCGCATAAACGCGTTCATTTGACATGTAGGTACATGTATTAAAATATTCTGCAACAATTGGTTGTCGGAGAGCTTCGCAGAATATTTGCCATGTAGCTGTCAAAAGTAAGTGACATAAACGCGCAACGCAATGCGACAAGGTGCGCTATATGTCATCGGAGAATTTTTCCGAAAGTATTATCGGAGCGGATACCTCGAGTGAAATTTCTCCGATTTCATACAAATCGGAGAAAATTTCGTTCCGAGTGGATACCTCGATAGGGGTGAATGAATTCCAATCCCCCCCCCCCCCCCCCCCTCTATGGAATATATGTATCATCGATTAGAGCTTAACAAAAACGAAATACAATTCCATATACCTGCCCAATGAAACTCATTTGAGCAATGGCATGATAATTATGACCCTTTCATCTTTTCCCCACTTTCCCTTATTTCCACCTCAATAAGAAAAATTCAGTCTATGATTTGTCTACGCTGCAATTTGAAAGCCATTGGTTCCAACTGTTACGTTTGAGTGATGCTTGACTGGACCATAAAAGCCCCCCCAAAACCGATAGACATGCCATCATAATTTTGCAGGATAATTGCAACAATCCAAGAAGAACCGTAAATAATAATTGATATGCAGTCAACGATAATTTTCCATGACATTCAGATAGGCAAATTATCCGGCGAGCACACAAGAACGTGAGCGAATATGTGCCCGTGAATCTGGGTCAGTAGCAGGGTGAACTTCTCCTCGTCTGGTATTATAGCAACACCGAAACGTACACCTTCTTTGGGTGGAAAGTATCCATTTAGCCTTATCCCAAATATTCTGGCATGGATACGGTATTCACACGTACTTCTACTTAACCGTTACCATGGTAAGCGAGGGAAAAGGAAAAGATATCCTTTTATGGCGCAGGATCTCGCATACGAACGCGTACTAGTATATCCTAATGCACTGTCGCATGAGGATGTCTCTTGTGTTAGTGGGTTCTTGATTCGTTTGGATGACGGTCGATGATAATGGCGCAAGGTCTCTCATCGTTATCTTTTCCACAAAAACATGTTCTTTGAATAGATATTCTTTTGTAGAATTTTTTTCTTAACTCTGCGCGAGTTTGTTTGTGCCAAGGATAGAGTTTCAGTGACTGTGGGTAGGAGGTGGTTGATGTGTGTCAATATGAATAACTGTGACACACATTTGCAGCTGCTGTTGTCGTTGATGGCGACGCTGGGGCTGCTAATGGTCTGTGGAAAATAGAAGAAAATGATACGAAAAACTAGTCACATTTGGATGGTTGTTGTGGTGTTAGATTTTTCTTCAGTTTTTTTCTGTGGAATGAGAAAGACATGCGACTGCATAATGGAGCAAAATAAAAAGTTTCTGAGTTACATATACGAGTATGTACCTACATATTAACATTTCTCATTGAAGATGGTATATTATCGGTTGGGATTTTTTTTATTGTAAATCCATTGAGCGAGTTTTTGGGATGACACCAAGGAAGATAGGTAGGTAGGTAGGTAGGTGTGGCGGTTTGATAAGACAAACCCAATTAGCACTGAGTGCCGTTTTGTTACCACAAACTCACGTAAACCTGGGTATTATCGATTGGTTGGGGAGGCTAAATCCAACCTGCGGAGTTCAGGAAAGTTATCAGTTCCTTGATACTTTTCTCGGTGACTTCCTCAAGTGTATTGAAGAAAGGGCTTCCCAATGTACGTAGTCTGGTCCTAGCTAAAGCCGGACAGGTACATAAAAAGTGAATTAGGGTTTCTTTTTCAGTTGTCACTTTGCAACTGCGGCAGTGTGTATTGTATGGGATGCCCAGCTTGTCCGCATGGTCACCTATAGGCCAGTGTCCCGTGAAGATCGCTGTAAGTCTTGCGATGTCTTTTCGGGTTGTACCTAGAAGGTCGGTTGTTTTTGCCTTGTTGTAGTTTGGCCACGTTTTTCTGGATATGACGCATGCAGTCAGCCTGCTCCATCTGAGGTTGGCTTTCTTAAGGTATTCCGCGGTGATGTTTGCCTTAACTGCTCCGAGCGGAATGTGGACTAGTTCTGCCAGAGAGCAGTTGAGAGCTGAGCCTTGCCTGGCCAGTTCGTCGGCATGTTCGTTTCCATAAACGTTACTGTGCCCTGGAACCCAACGACCATACCACGTCGAGTTAATCGGTTCTCGTCAGATCACCGTAATTAAACTACGTTGGGCGCGGTTAGTACGTAGATGGGGGACCGCTTGAGAACAACCGCGTGTCGTTGGCCAGTCCCATCTACAGAGTTGAGGTAGATAAAAAATACGTGGTATCACAATGGACCTAAATTGGCCTAAGTGTGTCGGCTTCAGCCGACAGCCACATAAACCTAACCTAACCTAACCTGGAACCCAGATCAGGGTAACCTTGAACTTATCAAGCAGGGCCAGCTCATTACGGCATTCTAGTACTAACTTAGAGGATATAGTGACCGAAGCGATCGCTTTAATGGCAGCCTGGCTGTCAATAAGTATGGCGATCCTTTGCCTCGGTGTTATATTTGAGTGAAGTTTGATCTGGCGACAGGCTTCACGGATAGCCAGTAGCTCCGCCTGGAAGACGCTTGCAGTATCCGGAAGTCTGTATGATTTTGCGATGTTTAAGGATTCCGAAAAAACTCCCGCACCCACGCCGCAGTCCATTTTTGAACCGTCGGTGTAGATTGTTTGATCGAAATCCCTTGTCACTTCTCCATTTTGCCATTCCGATCTAGTAGGGATTTGAACGACGAAATGTTTTGTAAAAGACATTCTGGGAATGATGTAGTCTGTTGAAGGCGGAACTAGTTTTCTAGGTAGAGAGTCTAGAATACTACTGTGGCCGTAGGGTTTTGCAGTCCAGCAGCCAGACTCTCTGAGTCGGATCGCGCTGTGTGCTGTGATGTTTGTTATATGTAGATCAAGAGGTAAAAGATGCAGTAAGACTGTGAGTCCGTCTGACGGTGTTGACCGTAGAGCTCCCGTTGTTCCTATGCATGCCGTTGTTTGTACCTTATTAAGTTTGGTAATATTGTACTTTTTCTTTAGAGCCGGCCACCATACTATTGACCCATACGTGAGGATTGGTCGTACCACGGCTGTGTACATCCACAGGGTCAATTTTGGTTGCAGGCCCCACTTTTTTCCAAAGGTTCTGCTGCAGGCATAAAAGACTATACATGCCTTCTTTACCCGTTGTTCTATGTTTATTTTCCAGTTGAGTTTAGGATCTAGGATAACTCCTAAATACCTGGCACTGTTTGAAAGGGGTAGGGGTGTGCCGTTTAGGCGAGGAAGCGTAAAGTCAGGTATGTTGGTTTTGGTGGTGAAGAGCATCAGCACAGTTTTCCCCGGGTTGACTCCCAGACCTCACTTTTTTGCCCAAGTGCTAACTTTGCTTAGAGCATTCTCCATGATTTCACTAATCACGGAGGGAAACATTCCTGACACCAATATCACCACATCGTCCGCATACCCGACTACTTTGATTCCTACTCTGTCTAAACTTATGAGGATTTTGTTCATTACTAGGAGCCAGAGTAGGGGTGAGATGACCAAGGAAGATACAAGTGCCTACCTTAATGGGTGTCTGTTTCATTAATTGGGAATATTGAGCACATGTCAACTTCTTTCAAATTCTTCTTAAATTTCCGGTAACGTACAACACAGACATCAATTCAGGTGAATTCAAAAGATCAGGAGTTGACTCTCAGTAAATTGAGGAAATAACGTGACCATTTTGTTTACCAAATAGATCAACTCGTCCACATTTGGATCCCTGGCGGCTACAACGTAGGAGAATTTGAGGTCGAAGCTGCTGCTTCCTGAATTATAATTGCCGTTCAGCAGTGCAGGCATCGTTGAAATCATTTAGATCATGTTAATGTTAGATACTTGAACTTAGTGTAGCCTTCCTGATGTTGGCACAGTGCATGGACGTGCATAGTGAGCATAGGATTCTCCCTTCTTCTTTACAGCTTCTGCAGATGTCCTGGTTATTCTCTGAGCATGTTTGTTTTGAATAGCAATAAAGGTCTCAGTAAAAAGAAGTGCACCCAAATTCAAGCAACTAATATGGAGGGCCTGTATCTGTGGAGAAAATATCGAAACGAAAATGCAATTTAAAGCACTGCAAACCTTCTAAAGGAGAAGGAGAAGAGCTAAAGGCCGTCTTCTTGTGGATGACAAAAAAGTGCAACACTGGCGACAGTATTGTGTCTATCAGCTGTTCTAAACTAGCAGACGTATTCAACATTACAGCCAAAGTAGTTGTGCGAAAAAAACATTAGCATTAACGGCTCACGCCTATCAAAAAGGCAAGTCCACTGAGACGGCATTAACGGACCTGACGGTCAGAGTGCGCAGGGCGCTCGACCGCAAGATCTATGCTCTTGCTGTCTTCATGGATATTGAGGGTGCCTTTGACAACCCCACCTTTTGCAGAATTGAGTCTGCCTTAACACTGAAGGGCGTCGATTCTACAACTGTGGAATGGATCCTGGAAATGCTTAGGAGCAGAGAAGTTACTGCTGCTGTTGGCGGCTGTGTCAGAACTGTGAGCGCTGTTAAAGGCTTTGCTCAGGGTGGTGTACTCTCCAATACATTGTGGAACCTTTTGGTCGACTCCTTGCTGAGAAGACTTGATGGGGAAGGTCACCATGTTATTGGGTACGCTGACGATGTGTGCATCATTGTTGCAGGAGTTTACCAACTCTTTGCGAGCGGATGGAAACAGCGCTCAATAGTGTTGGGAGTTGGTGCCGCGAGCAGGCTCTGTCACTCAACCCCGCGAAGACTGAGATGATGCTGTTCACGAATAGAAGGGCAATACCTCAAATGAGGTGGCCTTACTTCCAGGGCACTGAACTAAAGCTATCAAGCAAGGTTAAGTATCTGGGTATTGTTCTAGACCCAAAGCTTAACTTTTCTGAACATTTGGTTGCTAGAATTTCTTTGCTCTTGCAGTTCCTTGCTGAGAGTGAGGCCAGAAAATCACTATACCGTATGTGTGTAGTACTTGGACAGCAGGTCTATCTCGGCGATGGCGCCAGGGGTGCTAGGTACAGAGCTCTCTATGACAGCCTACCTGGCCATCGGGGAGGAGCACTTTACACTTTGTGCACGAAGCAAGTCTTTGAGCGCCGTTTACAGGTCATCCTTCCTGAACGGCAGGAATGGAACAGTGAGGGGTGGAATGGCTTTAGGCCGGGTGATGTCATTGTCTATACGGATGGCTCACTCATTGACGGTATCTCCGGAACCGTGGTCTACTCTAGAGACTGTCGGATAAATCTATCTGCAGCCTTGGGTAAACAAACAACTGTTTTTCAGGCAGAAATCTTTGCGATTGCCACTGCCGCCAATATCCTGTTAAGGAGAAGGATTTAGGGTAAAACCTTATACATCTGCTCAGATAGCCAAGCCGCTATCAAAGCCTGCTCGGCTGACTCTCTCAACTCGAAAATAGTTGAGGAAACCGTCGTTAAGCTTAAACGTCTGGGAAGATGTAACTCGGTATCACTTGACTGGGTTCCTGGGCACACAGGTATCCAGGGTAACGAAAGAGCGGATGCTCTTGCCAGGAAGGGCGCTTCAACAGCCTTCATTGGCCCACAACCATCCATAGGATGCTGCTCATCCGTCCAGAAACGTGAAATGGCTTCGGCACTACACAAACAACATTCCGAATACTGGCATGACCTGGTTTCATGCAGGTATTCGAAGAAGCTAGTGGACGGTCCAAAAATTAGCAGAGCTAAGTTTTTGCTTGGACTAAATAGGAAAGACTTGAGATCCTTGATTGGTCTCGTCACTGGTTTCAGTCCTCTTAACGAGCACCTAAAAACCATCCACATTCGGAGCTCGGAGGCGGATGAAACGGCATCTGTGAATGTCATGCTTTCACCAGAACCAGGCTCAACACTATAAGCAAACAATTCGTCAACGAAGATGAGATGGGTGACATTGAACTTGCTAATATCCTTCGCTTTGCCAAGGCTACTGGCATGTTCTCCCTCACTGACTTTTACTAATCGCCAATAAGCAGCGAGCGGTCAGCTATGCTGAAGTACAATGGACCAATAGGTCTAAGTGCTTGTCATCTACTGATGACCCCACTGCACATACAATACAATACAATAACGGCTCATATATTGCTTAAAGCTAGCTTTTCAATCTTTACGCCGACTCCGAACGGCAAATTTGTAAAGCTGCTCTTGACAATTGATACTCTTGGATGTTTGTCAGACTTTCGCAAGAGGTAGCTCAGTGGAAAAAAACAAAGGTGTGTTATTTTGAACCTCAGACCACTTTATCAGTAGTCCATCGCACTGACCACTGCGCTCACAAAAATGAGTTGTGAATGCGGAGTCATTAAGATTTTGCAATCGAAGTCGGTGTGGACCCAAAGTGCATCAGCTATTCTCTACTGTAAGAAAGAAATAAAATCGCAAAACCTTTTTTTATACCCTATTCTAGGGGTATATTAATTTTGACGCATAGTTTGTAACATACCTTAATATTGCCCGTAGACCCCTAAAAGTTACTATATATATGATCAGCATCGATAGTAATGTCGATCTAGCCATGTCCGTCCGTCCGTCCGTCCGTCCGTCCGTCGGCAAAAATTAGGCCTTTAAACTGGACCTAGAGAGCTGAAATTTTAACCATATACTCTCTAGGGTCCCGAAATAATCAAGTTTAAGAATTTTTGAAATCCGCCCACAGACACGCCCACAAACTCAAAAAAACAAAATTTTGGAAAAAATCGAATTTTGAGCTAGAGAGCTGAAATTTTTTATATATGATCTATGGCCCATAAAACTGATTGGGACATAACATTTTCAAAATCCGCCCACTGACACGCCCACAATTAAATAAAACAAATTTTGGGAAAAATTGAATATTGAGCTAGAAAGCTGAAATTTTTCATATATGATCTTTGGCCCATAAAACTGCTTGGGACATAAAATTTTCAAAATCCGCCCACTGACACGCCCACAATTAAATAAAATATTTTTTTTGAAAAACCAAAATTTGAGCTAGGGAGCTGAAATTTTTAGTATATACTCTCTAGGGGCCCTTTATGCTCATGTGTAAATATTTTCAAAATCCGCCTACTGACACGCCCACAATTATTTTTTTTTTATTTTTGAAAGTCCAAAGTTTGAGCTAGGGAGCTGAAATTTATAGTATATACTCTCTAGGTGCCCTTTATGCTCATACTTATTTTTTTTTTAAATCCGCCTACTGACACGCCCACAATTAAATAAAACAATTTTATTGAAAAACCAAAGTTTGAGCTAGGGAGCGTTTTTATTTACAAAAGCTTAGTTTTTTCGATAAAATCCTTTAAATTTTTGTCACGCCCACTTATGAGATATAGGAATAAGAATAGGGTATCCAACAGTTCGCCCAAGCGGACTGTAGCCCGCCCCTATGTTTTTAAGAAATAATTCGTTCAAGTGTAATTCATTTTTAACATTTTATCGACGAGGTCGTCTCCGGTCGTGGATAGAAGTCCATCACCATCAACTGTAAAACATAGTACCTAAAAGAAAATACCACATGAGCACAAATTGTTTCGTTATACAAGAAGAGATAGTAACTATTACACAATGCAGGACTTAAACGACAACGGAAGGAGTGATGAATGAGAGTGTCAAGAAAAAGTACGAAGCATACGAGGCAGGAATACGCACATCCCCTTGTTATGAGAAATATCTGACAAGAGGAAACACCCAGCGAGCCCATCTTCATCCAACCCCTGGCGTCGGATAGGGAGGAAAACGCATCCCTAACAACGCTCGGATGGTTGGGCTCACTTCACTTTCGAACACACACACAAAAAATGGCGACGAGATATAGGCCTACAAAGTACGAAGACAGGGAGGAACCTCGATCTCTGATTCCACTAGCCCTTGTGGTTAAAGAAAGACAGATTGTCCAACAATCTCTCACACAGCCTCTCACATCGTACAACGCGCAACAAATTATTGTCAAACAGCCATTGATCTTTCATTAACTGAACAAAACACCTGTTAATGCATGATAGTTCTGAAATGTCAGCAGATAACGACAACAACACTGAGGCAACAACGATACCTAGAAGACACTGCACTGCGATCTTTTATCTAATATTCAAATTACAGAATTTGTTTGATACCAGCACTTGGTTGGCTAATTTGCTTCATATTACACAATTTGCTTTCGTCAAAACTTTCTGTTGATTTGTGTACGATTGTTATTAACTGCTAGGCTCAGCTTATTTAAGATATAAATTCAGTTGAATAAAATATATTTTGTTACTTGTTACTACTACACAGCCATCAAAGACTTTTCATTTTATTCTATTCCAAGTGAGTCTGCTTGGAAATCTGTGTTCAAGTGATATTCTAGTTAATGCACTAGCAATTTCACTGATAGTCACGGTACAAGAACCGTGGTCTATACAAGTACAGTAAAAGCACTGTAAACAACACCCATTGGTTTTTTCTTACCTATAGATTCTCAACTTAAATAAATTGTACTTGATCAACCAAAGATTATAATAAGTAGGGTTCGGATTTTCACGCACTTAAAATCTGAAAAAAGCGCTTAAAAATTGCAAAATATGCACTCAAAACCAATTTAACTTAATTTCGGTTCAATTTAAAACCGCATATTCTTCAGTCTTTAACAATAAGTTAAATTTTGTATTTTTATTATTAAATAAAATAATAACTTACAACGAAATTAACATTTAATAAAAAACAAAAACCAAAGCTTTTTGTAGCCATTTTGGCGCTTCTCGGTAGCAATGAAGAAAGGTTTAAATTTCGGTCTCATTCATACAGCCTCAGGTGCACAGTCTTAATTATACCCTATTCTAAGGGTATATTAATTTTGACTCATAGTTTGTAACATACCTTAATATTGCCCGTTTAGGGGTTTAGGGGTCTAAAAGTTACTATATTTATGATCAGCATCGATAGTAATATCGATCTAGCCATGTCTGTCCGTCCGTCGGCAAAAATTAGGCCTTTAAACTGGGCCTAGAGAGCTGAAATTTTAACCATATACTCTCTAGGGTCCCGAAATAATCAAGTTTACGAATTTCTGAAATCCGCCCACAGACGCCCACAAACTCAAAAAAAAAACAAAATTTTGGAAAAAATCTGTAAATATTTTCAAAATCCGCCTACTGACACGCCCACAATTTAAAAAAAAAAAAACTTTTTTGAAAATTCAAAGTTTGAGCTAGGGAGCGGAAATTTATAATATATACTCTCTAGGGGCCCTTTATGCTCATGTGTTAATTTTTTTTAAATCCGCCTACTAACACGCCCACAATTAAATAAAACAATTTTATTGAAACACACAAGTTTGAGCTAGGGAGCGTTTTTTTCGATAAAATACTTTAAATGTTATATAACAAAATATGTAGAGCGTTCTTAACAATTCAACCATACTTAGACTTTTCTCACGCCCACTTATGAGGGATAGGAATAAGAATAGGGTATCCAATAGTTCGCCCAAGAGGACTGTAGCCCGTCCCTATGTTTTTTTTTTTTTTTTTTCATTTCGATGTTTTGCCGACACAATCTAGTCAAGTTCATACACGCAGCTTTGCTTATAATTTAATTTAATTTTAATTTTGGTGGGGCATAAGTCCCCATTTATTTGGCTTAGTGCAAGCTAATAATAAGGCTTAAAACTAATTTAAGTTAGGGTTTAGGATTGGTGAAGAAGGTCAAGTTTAAGGCAGGGAGTGCTGCGATTGAAATCGAAGGCGGTGAGGTTTGAGTTAACCTTTCGGAGCATTCGGGAGATTGGTTTATTAGAACCGTAGGACGTGCGGTGGGGAGGAAGATAGAAGATACGAGGGAATCGTAAGTTACGAGGGTTGGTATTGAAGGAGATAGATTTATAAAGTGACGCGCAGTCGACGGAGCCAGAGAAGAGTCGATGGATGAAAACTATGTCTGCAGCGTATCTGCGTTCCTCAAGGCTATTCATTTTGATGAGTTTGAGACGGTCTAGATAGGGGGGTAAGGTTGAAGGATCGTTCCAGGGTAAACCACGAAGAGCGAATCGGAGAAAGCGACGTTGGATGCTCTCGATTCTGGACACATGGACTTGGTGGAAAGGAGACCATACTTGGCTAGCGTACTCAAGAAGCAATATAGTGCATTACAATATGGGGTTTGGATATGGTTCAAGATTGTGAAATGAATAAAAGAAATAGATAATAGTGTTATGGTTCTTTTGCACTGACATAAAAGGGATATTTTTTTACTGTCTAGTTAAATTTTTGAACAATATACTCTAAAAATATGAATTTATTATAAAAATATGCAAAATATGCAAAAATATGCACTAACGATTGAATGCCATTTTAAAGGAAACTTTCTGATTCGTATACATAATTCGTTGCCTTGCTTCCAAGGTGTTCCTAAAAAAAATATGTATTTGCATGGAAATCCGATACCTTAATCGAACAAAACAAAATGGATTCTGTGAATAACTCACCTTTTTCTTAAATTGCAATTACTGATGTTCAACTCTTATTTCCACCTCAACACTTTGAAAGTTCAACACAAACTGAATGACCAAGCACAAGATCCTGCAAATACTTCACCCTCTACACACAGTGCACAGGTCGTTAAATTCCAACTTCCCGTTATTTTCGCCTTTTCCTTTTGCTATCAATGCACAAGGAAATTATGGTTTCTGTTTACAGTCGCCAGTTATCTTTTTTCTTAGGCGAAGTTCATTTATGTGTGGGAATGTTTGCCCACATCGTTATCCTCCCCCCTGCATGTATGTACACAGTTCACTTACCTAAGTGCGTCTTACACTACTGACATGACAATAAAGCTATAAGCGGAGTTCAAGTGATCCTACAAGGCGCAGTTGATATATGGGACATGCGTGGATAGAATGGGTATCGTATATGTCAAAGAAAAGGCTGAGTACACATGTGTGAGTAGCGTCTTGGGCACAGTATATCCATATAATGAGTAGGGACACTCTCTCTACATATGCATTTTCTACTACTACAAAGTAAAATGCAGAAAAAAAGCCTACAATATGTGGAAGCAGGACAAAAGTATGTGTTTTAACCCTTATGGAACGACCGCTGTGGCAAAAACGGTCTACAATATATTTTGCCATGCGGCGTGCTTCGTAAGACGAATTATTGTGTGTTTCTTCATAATACTTTTTTAAATGCCACACAACGAGGATGTGTGTATCTTTTCACTTCGTGCAGTGTTACCTGCTTTGCTTTTTTTAAATGGTTTATGGCTGGTTTGTCTGATTATTTTTTTACTGATTACACCTAATTATGAACCCCTACAAATTACCCTTCAGTCAAAAATATGAAAATAAATGCTTCTTCTTTGCTTTGATTTCGCTAAAAATATGGCAATCCGGTGCTCGGCCTAGTTACAATAAAAATGATTTGACTCTTTATTTGCTAGTTTTCATGGTGGTTGGTCACACTGGTTTTGCAATAAGGTGGGTCGGCGGTGCTTACGTTTTTGCAAAATGTATTTCTAAAGGCGTACTTGAATTCTTTTGTCAGTCGTGCGAAACAAGTGAAGACAACACAATACGGGGTGACGCGTATTAGTTCTCAGAGCAAGCAAAAAAGAGTGTAGGTACGTGTTTTTTTAAAAGAAAAAGGTCAACTGTTTTTTTAATTTAAAAATATTGTAATATATCTATCAATAGTGCTGAAATAATCGAAACATAAGACATGTTATACGATATTTTTAATTCGTCTAAGTTTAATGACCCCAAAATATCCAGAAGGCCATTTTTTGGAAATGAAAAGCAGTCTACCAATGTAACTAAAAAGATGCGATTTTTAAAAGGATGGCAGCAGAATATAAATGGCATTTCAAGTGATTTAATAGCAGATGGTATTCAGTTCCTTTAAAGGAGAAACCCCAATCAAGATTGTCTGGAAAATACCTTCGCGCCGCGAAGTTCGCTGTTTTACTCAACCGAGGAGGAAATAACAAGTTACTGACTCCATTTCAATTCATTTGTTCATTTAAAATATCATTTTCAGCTAATTACATGGAGGATATAACCCATTTTAACTGCGAGCCAAGCTTCCCGACATTGCAATGCAGTTACAATCAGCCAAAAAGAAGGATAATGTGAAGAACATTTTCAAAACCGAACCTGACTATAAAACTGTTGATTTCGGTGGCGAAAATGTGTTTTATTATTTTGCACGCTACATTAAAAAAAAACCGTCAAAAACACAAGTGTGAGCTGAAATTAAGTCAGAAACATCGTGCTTCTTCCATATTCAAAGATTTCAAAGAATATGAGGGTGTCCATTTAACACGCCCTTCTCAAGAGTTTTTAGATTCGATAGAGTACCTGGAGCACCAATTTATTCCTCGTTTTCGTAATCTCAGAAATAGGGTGCAAAAACTTTATGTGCGGTGTCAACCACAGTATGGTTTTGAGTTCGACTCCCATTTTTTATTACAGGTCTCGTGAGCAGTTTCTGGCAAGAAGCCGAAATCGAAGGGGCGAATTGCCGCATCAGTTAGCGAGCAATACTTTACTGAATTATTTGAATTTGTAATGCAAAACCCACGTAATTTATTGCCGGCTACCTGATGCGATAATTCGGCCACTGACAATTTACCTACTTATGCTGCCCTTTATCCGATACACCCTACCTATTTCTGACATTTACATAAAAATAAGCTTAATAACTGGGGCAACTTTCAAAGATCTGAAATCTATGACCAACAATGAAGTAATCTGTGAAGAAGACATCAATCAATTACATATCAATCGTCTGGGACTGAAAAATGTCCCCTAAGCTAAAAGCAAGGCTCTAAGCCGTAGATATGCATCCGGCGCTCTTATACGGATCAGATTCGCATGACAGCTGAGTATGAACATTAATCAAGTTAGAAATTTAAAGATCTTCTCGTAAAATTTAAGCGCGACTGTCTCAGTAAGTACGTTTATGTTCAAATTCATTCAATAAAATGGAAAAACCAATCAACCGATCAGCGCTCGTTTACAATTGCGAAAGAGAGGCAGGCCGATAAGCTGCTGGATTATTGATTGTCCAAATTGACTAAGAAAGACCGAACCTCAGTTTTAAAGACCAAGCCATCGCGGATACCAGAGTGCTTGTTCTGGAGAACTGGAAGCAGCGTGCCGGGGATCGCAGAGGATGGAAGGCTGCAGTGTCTCAGGCAGAAGTGATCCGAAACCGTCAGGCTAGCCGATACTGGTGGACATCCCTAAGCAAAATGGGAGAGTTTTTGAAGATGATTATCTTTATCCGTGAAGTCGATACACTCAATAAGGCTGTGCCACATCATATTAACTTGGGCCAGATTAACAGCCCTTTCTCCTATTCGCTGGAATTGAGAATTCGATTCCCTTTCACTGAACGTTTTCATTCATTAAATTTGAAAATAAAACGTGGTCCCAGGAGGTTGAGTCTATCTTCGAGACTATTCCAGAAATCTCTCCGAGCTTCTGGTTGACTTTCGACGTTGTTTTTCGCGATGTCTGTCAGAATGAACTTACATACATTAAGATTAAGGATGTGATGGGGACCTGAGTTGTAGAAATTGTCCATTTTTGTATTTTTTTCTCGTTGGCATCCACGTTCGCAATACCCTCCCTTAGAGTTTGGCAAAATCAGCAGAGCGTATTTACGTGAGAGGATATTCCACCAAACAACAGACGCATATGCTAGAAATGACCTAATCATAGCCGTGTAAATCCACAGGACTATGTTCTGTAATTAGCCCCATGCCTTGTCGAAAAAAAACGTTGCACTGATGCCCACTGATGGTGAGCAATAACTTCACCGTAAATTTTGTGAAGTTATTTCCCACCTATAATTTGAGTTTGTCTATTATACTCGTAACTAAAGACCCTTGCATCCACTCCAAATCAAACAGTGATCCCAAGCAGGGGTGTTGCAGGGGGGCAGCATGCATATGCCTTGCACTGTTTATGGGATTAGTTGCGAAACCGCAAGTAGATTCCATAAACAGTTCAATACCTATGGGGGGGCATGCTGTCCCCCTGCAACGCCCCTGCTTGGGGACACTGTTTGATTTGGAGTGGGTGCGAGGTACGGTTCTTGAATTATCATAAAATGTTAAGAGAATTTATTTCCCACAAAAAAATGAAGATATTGCTTTTATTTATTTATTTATTTATTCATCTACCAGATAGAACACCTTCACAGATTTCGCATAAAGTAATAAAGGTACATACAGTAAATATAAAATTACAAAAACATAATAATAACATGAGTTAATAAACTAAAAAATTGGCATTAATTACGAAAGATTGAAGTTAGAGCAGTAAGAGCGTCGCATTTAAATAAATCCCGATTTGAGGTTAAATCCAAGTTATTTCCGATCGAATTAAACAAACAGATGCATCGAGTTATGGGTTCAGACAAACCATAGTTTGTTCTATGTGCCGGAGGTAAAAACAATTGTCTGTCCCTTAGTACTCTGCTTGGTGCATAGAATGGTAGACTAAAAAGAAATTCACTACAATTGATTCTGTTAGAGACAATACCTTTCAGGAACACCAAAGACTGCATCTTTCTCCTAACCACGAGAGTATTAAGGCCTAACAATAAGCAGCGACTATTATAAGATGGAAGCTCAAAGTCTCTATTAAATCTCTTCAGAGCAAGGCGAGTGAATCGTTTTTGGACCCGTTCTATTCGAGAAGAGTGGACACCATAAAAAGGATCCCAAATTACACAGCAGTACTCTAATCTGGATCTTATTAAAGAGCAGTAGATAGTTTTTAGTACGAATGGATCACGAAAGTCTTCACAATTTCTTCTAATGAAAGCCAGAAGGGAAAACGATTTAGAGACAATATAGTCGATATGCAAATTGAAAGATAATTTACTATCGAAAATAACCCCAAGATCCTTAACTTCAGAAACTCTAGTAAAAGCAACACGTCCAGCTTCGTATGAGTGAAGCAATGGACTATGAGAACGAGAAATCGTGCAAACTTTACATTTCGGCAAACTAAGCTCCAAATCGTTCTCGGAACACCATTGTAAAAATAGGTTCATCTCAAGCTGGAATGTTAAACAATCCGAGAAGTTGGAGACTTTACAAAACATTTTGAAATCATCTGCAAATAACAGACAATCGTATCTTGTGAAAATTTAAGGAATTTCATTTACAAAGAGTACAAATAGCAACGGCCCTAAATGGCTTCCTTGTGGGACACCAGAAGTTGCTGTTACCACGTTCGAGAAAAAACCATCAACTTCGACGATACATTTCCTATTGAAAAGATAAGAAGAAAGCCACTTCAAGATGTTAGAATGAAACCCAAGCTTGGCTAACTTTCCTATCAATAGTGAGTGATTGATTCTATCGAAGGCTTTGACGAAATCGGTATACAACACGTCAACCTGCACACCGCTTTCGATCGAATTAAGACAGAAATTAGAAAATAGGGCTAAGTTTGTCGAAGTAGAGCGACCGGAAACAAAACCATGTTGCATAGGGGATAAATGTTCCTTTACATTGAAATACAATTTATCCTTAACGATTTTTTCAAAGAGCTTTGGGATAACTGAAAGCTTGCTTATAGGCCTATAGTTTTCAACTAAATGTTTTTGCCCGCTATTATGAATAGGCGATATATGAGCAATTTCCAATCGTCCTGAAAGTCACCGGTAGAAAGAGAAAGGTTGAAAATCAATTTTAACGGCAGAATTAGTGAAGACGAAAAATTCTTCAAGAGAACGGGATGAAGCGAGTCAGGACCAGCGCCTTTGTTAGTATCAATACTATTAAGGGCAAGAAGAAGATCGTCGTCAGAGAGCTCCAAGTTGCCAACATCAGTGATGGTACTAATATGGCTAAAACAATAATTTACTGCATTATTAGCGGGTAAAAAATTATAAGCGAAGAATTTAGCAAAAAGTTCACTCGTAGATTCGTATCCGTTCGATACCTCCCCTTGAAAAATCATTTCTTTTGGGAAACCAGAGGATTTTCTTTTCGAATTATAATGGATCCAAAAACACCTACTATCCGCTCTGATTCGAGATTCCATAGAAGAAATATATCTTCGATAAAGAAAATTATTCAAAAACCCGAATTCCTTTCTTAGGCGAAGGAAATTGTCCCTATCAGCCGAAGAGCCAGATTCTTTCATCTTTTTAAAAAATTTAGTTTTTAAATTCTTTAAATGGCTAAGTCGAGTATTAAACCATGGAAGCTTAGGGGCCAATTTCTTATTACCAATGGGCACATAAATTTCAAACGCTTGCAGCAAAATAAGTTTGAATATGCTATACACGTCACAAAGATTTAACCCCAAAATGCGGTTTTGCCAATCAATCGAACAAAAAATATTATTTAAGCCTTCGTAATTAGCTTTTTTAAAATTAAAGAATTTGACATTATTATCGCATTTAACGTTATAAAATGCATAGGCTTCAAAACGAATTATAATAGCTTTATGATGAATCGAATTACAAAGCAAAGGAAATGATTCTTTATCTAAAGTTATAATAAAATCATTTGCAACAACAAAAACAAGATCAAGAATTCTATCTAAATCATTTCTTACATTATTGATTTGATGAGGAGAAAGAGAGGATAACGAATCAACAACTAGCGACTCAATATCATTTCTAACGTTGTATGCCGTAAGAGTTTTGTCGCTTCCAGTCGTTCTCCACTCACCGTTTCCAATATTAAAGTCGCCAAGTATAACAGGAGACTGATTTGAATTTAATAAATTACAAGTATGAGTGATATTTAAGATATGAGCATCATAAACAATGAAAGAACTATATGGGGGAATGTAACTTAGAACAAAATAAAAATCAAATTTAAAATCAGCAACATCAACACAGACGCAGAGTTGTTCGATGTCGTCAGAGCATATACAAGGTGACGCAAAAATAACCTTCCGATGTTTTTTGGCTGTAATTTAAAAAAAAAAAATGAAAAACTTTGATTCTTCTTGTGGATTATTTTTATTTGGTCTTTTAATTTTTTTTACATCGAGTCGAGAATATGATGTCATGTAAATGGCCGCCGCCACAGTTGATTGTCATTTGAGCCCTTTTTATGGCATTTTCCATCACTTTGGCCAAAACTTCCGGCGATAGGTCCTCACATTGTTGACGGATATTGTCTTTAAGAGCTGCAAGAGTCTGAGGCTTGTTGACATAAACCCGCGACTTCAAAAAGCACCACAAAAAGAAGTCTGGAGCGGTCAAATCAGGCGATCTTGCTGGCCAGTACAAATCGCCAAAACGGGAGATTAGGCGCCGGGGAAATGCATCCTTCAGCATATCGGTTGTGGCACGTTTAGTGTGTGCCGTTGCACCGTCCTGTTGGAACCACATGTTTTCCAATCCCAATTCATCAAGTTGCGGCAAAAAGAACTCGTTAATCATTGCTCTGTAGCGCTCACCATTCACAGTAACCGTTTGGCCCGCGACGTCTTCGAAGAAAAAAGGTCCGATGACTCCTCCAGCGAAAACAGCACACCATACAGTGACTTTGAGTGGGTGTAATGGCTCTTCGTGGGTTACACGCGGATCTTCAGTGCCCCAGAAGCGTAAATTTTGCTTATTTACGTACCCGCTAAGATGGAAATGGGCCTCATCACTCATGATTATTTTTGATGAAAAATCATCTTCCTCTTGGTGGTGATTAAGGATGGCTTGAGCGTATGTTAGACGCGATCGTCTGATACCCATTTGCGTGACACGTCGTCTGGTCGATGTCGACGGCGCTTCCATGGCATCTTCGGCTACAGCAGCAATATTCTCTGCAGAACGGCTACTGCCACACCTGGCAGCATCTCGTGTTTTGCCAGTCTCTTCGAGGCGAGCGGCTAAACGTCGCAGTGTTTCACCAGTAGGCGTTGGACGGGTAGGAAATCTGCGACGAAATTCACGTTGTGCCAAAGTCACCGACCGATTATTGCTCAAATAAATAGTCACCAATATTCCGCGTTCTGGAGCAGTGTAGCGTAACATTGTTTATTAACGTGTATTTCGCATGTGTTTACTACACAAATGTCAAAACAGAACTGACATTAGGGGCTGTGATGTTCACTTGTCTTCTTGAATCTTAAAACCCGTTCCTTTTCTGATATAATAGTTACAGTTTATTCAAAGGAAAGTCTTAGTCTATGAAGCTGTTATCTATGACGAAGCGAACTGACTGCGACGGGAGTAACCGACCCAAACCCTTATATGGTAACTCTATGTATAAGAGTGTAGAGAAATATTATGTATTATTATGTAAGGGTTCCCACTTCACAGATATACTTCAGGGGCCAATCGCAATATTTATAGCATTTTCTGATAGGAGGATTACTTTTGCGCCACCTTGTAGGAAGAGAAATTTTTTTAGCGGAGAGAGATGCACGTACAGCCAAGAGAACTCCTCCACCTCTAGTAAAACCAGTCGAAAGAGATCGATCACGCCTGAAGACTACATAGTGCGAGTCAAACAATTCTGACGACAAGAAATTTTCATTTAGCCAAGTCTCTGTGATAACGATTACATCGAAATCGTGGGAAGAGGCAGCAAGGTAGAGTTGGTTAGTTTTTGTGCGTATACCACTGGCGTTTTGATAGTATACAGACAAACACGATGATGGCGACGAGAGGTATGGATGAGGATTACTCGTATGTAACGATGTGTTTAGTGGTGTCAAATAACAAGGCTGATGCTGAGAACGAGGGCGAAAACTATCTTCATTTACTATTAAAGTAGTGGCGTTGGGCTTGTCGGCGCCTCCTCGTTTTTTGGATGGAAGTTGAACAGCCTGATATGAACATTAAGCGGCCAAATATCAGCGTTAAGAGCATTTTGTAGAGAAGTGGCAGGTACAGCAAGCTTAAAGTTGATGAATTTAAGAGTGGTGAGATCAGCACCTTTTGTAATGAGGGGCATGCAAATCAGTTGATCAAATGGAATTTTCAGTCTCTGAGAGCAGTAATTTTTGATGGAGTCAGCAGTGGTTGACGAAGAGAAGCGCGATAGGTGCAACCATTTGTATGACGGAATGACGGCAATATTATTGTCATCGGTAGACGTATTGGTTCCCACGACGCGTTTATTATGCATATTACTGATATTTTTATTCCATGATGGTCCTTTTTTGGATGGAGCAGGAATAACTGGAGAACTCCTTCTAGGAATAGCATCAATGAGATGCAAAGCACCCGGACGGAGAGTTGTATTTAATTCGTCAACGGGAGGCAGCTCAACACTTTGGTTAGGCTTACTATTGCGGGAAAGTGGCAACTCACTTCCAAATACAACTGTCTTAGCCGGAGCGGCACTATCAACAGCAATTGCATTGGATGTATTGCTCACCTATGGTGGGCAATAAGTTCACAAAAAAAAGTGAAATTATTGCCCACTCGAGGTGAAGTTATTTCCCATGTGAAGTTATTGCCCGTGAAGTTATTTCCCTGCACCGTTGTCTATTCGCTTAATGTGGCCGGCCAATGTAGTCTCACGGCGACTACGCATTTTGGACTACATCTACATCTTGGTACAGCTCATAGAGTCGCGGTTGTATCTTCTCCTCCATTCTCCCTCCTCGCACACAAGACCGACAGAGTATTTTTTCTTTAAAAGAACCCAATATTAGCTCTCCTTTTCTACTTATCGTCCAGCAGATAGAGGATGCCTATTGTCCTTCGAGTCAGGAGTTTTGAACCCGTTTTCTAAGGATCCGTCGGATTTCCACTAAGGTGTCGTTCGTAGAGTTGATGTTTACTGCTGGGTTGGTAAACTCCTTAACTACCTCGAAGTTATTGCTATCAACAGTGACTTTTTGTCCTAGGCGGCAGACAGATGCTCGTTGTTTGTTGATGGCACGTACTTGGTCTTGTCCTTATATACTTCAAGACGAATCAATTTCGTTTGTTTTTCAATCGCCGTAAAAGCCTTTAACACGGCACACTGGGAACGGCCGATGACGTCGATATCGTCCGCATATCCCAGTAGCTGGACGGATCTATTGAAGATAATGCCTTCCGTATTGGAACCTGCCCTTCGCACTGTTTTCTCCAGACACGAATGAAGAAGTCACGTGTTAGCGCATCTCCTTGCCGGAATCCGGTTCAAGTTTGGAATAATTTGCAAAATCACATTACACCGCGTATTGTTTTGCCGGGATCCCGAATGCGGCCATAGAGCTCCTGTTGATGAATGCAATCATTTGCTATCATATCACAAAATGGCCACAGTCCGCAACCAACGTTCTATTCATTAGCGTTGCTTTGTTCCACAGCACCAATGACTCGTGTACGCCGTGTTGTCTCGCAGAGCTACACATGCTGTCAAAAGTCGCGTTGTCAACTCCTTCTTGATAGTTTTTTCTGCTTCGTCTGTAGGGACGTGTTTCTAAATGGTCTCGAATCTCAATTTAACAATTGCGGTTTCTTTTTACCTCTTTCTCAGAGGAAGAAGAAGCTTTATTGAATGCCGGGGTAAGTTCCTTGGCTTTGCAATCAAGTTCAGGGAGACTTCGGAGTTCACTGATCACTAAGCGACATACCATCCAAATCCAAATACTCTTGTATCATGCTCCCAACATTCTATTTTTTGAAAATTGGATTTCGAAACAATTTAGAACCAATTCAAACTTCAGCAAAAGCAATTTATTTTTATTGTCCCTGCAATATTTGGCCACCATCCTACATAGCTAATTGGTATAAAAGTCAAATACGAGGCAATAAAAAAATCCTCGAAAAACCAATCAATTATTTTGACACCTCCTAAAATCTGGCATTAAAAATTCAAATTGGCAGCATTTTCATTGATAAATCAACAAAACAAATCCAATAATTTCTCGAACTACGAGTACCATCAACCGAAACATTATACCTATGCATTTATACTAACACAATACATGTATGCCACAATGAAACGAAATAGAAATTTAATCGGATATCCTGTGTCATAAGTTTGCTGAAATGTAAAATTTATTTATTTCGGTGAAATTCGATTTTTATCCCACTGAATAAATTTACATTTTCAGTGGGGAATGGAAATGGGGACACGTCAGAGAAAGAAGATCCCCTGGTAGTCAGCGCAGTTCTCCTTAAATTCATTTGGAAAAAATAATGTATAAATTTAATTTTACTAGTCTGTAAAAAAATATCCTTCGCTCGTTAATAGATGTTGTATTCATAATTTTCGTTTCTTTTTTACAGTTTAACCCATCAAAGAGTTGCACTAAAAGAAATTAGACTGCAAGAGGAGGAGGGGGCCCCATTCACAGCGATTCGTGAAGCCTCGCTACTAAAAGAACTGAAACACTCAAATATTGTTACATTACACGATATTGTACATACGAGAGAAACGTTAACTTTTGTTTTTGAATATGTTGTGAGTAAATTTGCCAAAATAACTGTTTATTAAAGTTTAATTAATTTCCAATTTGGTTTTGTTTATAGAATACGGATTTATCGCAATATATGGAGAAGCATCCGGGCGGTCTGGATCATCGTAATGTGCGCTTGTTTCTGTTTCAATTGCTGCGCGGTCTGTCGTACTGCCATAAGCGGCGAGTACTGCATCGCGATGTGAAGCCACAGAATTTACTCATAAGCGATGCTGGTGAATTGAAGCTTGCCGATTTCGGTTTGGCGAGAGCTAAAAGTGTCCCAAGCCATACATATTCGCATGAAGTTGTAACGTTATGGTACCGTCCACCAGGTAAGTGAATATCAATAGATTGTATGGGTTATCAAATTTCAGCTTCGAGAAACAAAATAAAAAAGGAACTTACAATTAAGATTTCGATGAATTTTTCCGACTTTGCATTGAATGTGAAATACAACATCATTTAAATCTCAACCTCGTGACCACGTGAACGACCCAATCTTTTTGAGGTAATTTTCAATGACTTTTCCGCTCATTTCGGCTGGTATCCCGCCCATGAATTGACGAATTTTACTTTTCAAACTGCTCAAGGGTTTGAGAATTATCCCCGTAAACACCATCTTTCGCGTAGCCCCACTTGGAAGCAACATACTCGTAGATTTGCATTACACAGTGTTTCAGCTGCAAAACAAATTGACAACCTCATTGATTGACTTATTTATGGAAATAATAAACAGGGCGTATCACAAGCCTTACGTTTAATACGTTTGCGCAATTCTGAGAGAAGAAAATGGATTCGGTACAGACTCAAATAAAAATCGTTAGCTCTTAAACTAGAAAATAAAACATAGGGACGGGCTACAGTCCGCTTGGGCGAACTGTTGGATACCCTATTCTTATTCCTATCCCTCATAAGTGGGCGTGACAAAAGTCTAAGTATGGTTGAATTGTTAAGAACGCTCTACATATTTTGTTATATAACATTTAAAGGATTTTATCAAAAAAACGCTCCCTAGCTCAAACTTGGGTGTTTCAATAAAATTGTTTTATTTAATTGTGAGCGTGTCAGTAGGCGGATTTAAAACCAATTAACACATGAGAATAAAGGGCCCCTAGAGAGTATATATTATAAATTTCAGCTCCCTAGCTCAAGCTTTGAATTTTCAAAAAAAAAAATTAATTGTGGGCGTGTCAGTAGGCGGATTTTGAAAATATTTACACATGAGCATAAAGGGCCCATAGAGAGTATATATTATAAATTTCAGCTCCCTAGCTCAAACTTTCAATAAATGGTTTATTTATTTGTGGGCGTGTCAGTGGGCGGATTTTGAAAATTTTGTATCCCGAGCAGTTTTAGGAGTCATAGATCATATATAAAAAATTTCAGCTTTCTAGCTCAAAATTCGATTTTTTCCAAAATTTTGTTTTTTTGAGTTTGTGGATTTCAAAAATTCGTAAACTTGATTATTTCGGGACCCTAGAGAGTATATGGTTAAAACTTCAGCTCTCTAGGCCCAGTTTAAAGGCCTAATTTTTGCCGATGGACGGACATGGCTAGATCGACATTACTATCGATGCTGATCATAAATATAGTAACTTTTAGGGGTCTACGGGCAATATTAAGGTATGTTACAAACTATGCGTCAAAATTAATATACCCTTAGAATAGGGTATACAAATTAATCAGAGGTGTACGGAAAGTCAGCACTAGGTTACCAAGGCTCAGGATCCACACAGCAACCTGGCCCTTTCCAGGTGGTCGAACCGCCAACCAAATCGACAATGTGCTAATTCGTGCAAAACATTCCGAGCGGCAAACGTCGACTCTGATCATTTCCTTGTTGCGGCGTAACTGCCCAAAAGAAGAGGTTCGACGTTGGACGCCTTAGCACACCTGGAGTAGCCAGTGCCTACAGCGAGCACCTGAGCATGAAACTCTCCACTGTACATTCACCTACCACAGACGCCAATAATCAGTGGTGCCAGTATCACGACATCATCAAGGAGGTAGCCGAAACCATTGTAGGGTACCAGCCACCCCAGAGAAAGAGCCCGTGGTATGATGATGAATGCGTATACAGGCAAAAGGTGGCAGAAGATGCACACAAGAAAACGTTGCAGCGCAAAACAAGGGCAGCGAGAGAAGAGTATCGAGCCAGGAGAGGGGAGGAGAAAAAGATCCTGCGTAGAAAGAAGAGGGCCTACGAAGTATCCCAGCTCAAGGAGATCGAAGAGTCTCGCGATCGTAACAACATCCGGAGGTTTTATAAGAAAGCCAAGCAACTGGCTGCTGGCTTCAAAACCGCAACGCAGGCTCTTCGAGACAGCGAAGGAAACCTAGTCACCGAAGCGCAGGGAATAGTAGATGTGTTTAAGCAGCATTTCCAGCAGCTGCTTAATGGGCATCATGTAGAGAGAGTGATAGGGCAGGAAGAAAGCCCACGTCCAGTCAATGAAGAACCAGTTCCACCACCCAATATAGAGGAAGTTGCTTTAGCTATAAAAAAGCTTAAGAGCAAAAAGCCGCAGGCTCTGATGGCTTACCAGCGGAGCTCTTTAAATACGGTCGTGATGTTTTGGTAGGGCGCATGCACAAAATGATAGGCCAAGTATGAGTGGAAGAAAACATGCCCGTTGACTGGACCATCAGCTCCATATGCCCCATCTACAAAAAAGACGATTCTATGTCTTCCAAGAACTATCGAGGCATATCCCTGCTTAATGTCGCATATAAAATCCTATCCAACGTACTGTGTGAACGTCTTAAACCGTTTTGCAACACACTAAACGGCACGTACCACTGTGGCCTTCGGTCAGGCAGATCGACTATAGACCAAATTTTCACACTAAGGCAAATCCTGGAAAAGACCAACGAATTTCAACTCGAGAGACACCACCTATTCATCGACTTCAAAGCCGCGTATGATAGTATACATCGTCAGGAGCTCTATATGGCGATGGCCGAATTCGGAATCCCGGCAAAACTGATTCAGACGTGTCGCGTGGCTCTGGAAAACACGCGGTGCAACGTGCAGTTTGGAAATAGCTGCTCTGAACTATTTTAACATGCACCGGATTTCGGCAATGGGACGCGCTATAATGCGATTTCTTCAATCTCGTACTGGAACAGATAGTATGGAGGGCAGGTGTCAACACGAAATGCACTATCTTCAACAGGTCCGTTCAGCTGCTACTGGGCTCCTTCGAAAGCAAAAATTCTTCGGCGGATTTGTTATCCTGTGTGCGAGGAGGGCGATTGGAGGAGAAGATACAACCGCGAACTCTATGAGCTGTACCAAGATGTGGATGTAGTCCGAAAAGACAAAATACGTCGATTACATTGGCTCGGCCACATCGAGCGAATGGACAATAATGCTCCAGCTAAGAGGATCTTCGAATCACAACCCACAGGTTCGAGAAGACAAGGAAGACCGAACCTCCGTTTAAAAGACCAAGGCATAGCGGATGCCAGAGTGCTTGGTCTGTACAACTAGAAGCAGCGTGCCCGGGATACTAGAGGATGGAAGGCTGCTGTGTCTCAGGCAATGACTCTTCACGGGTCGGGAGCCCGTTAAGAAGAACTTAGCACACCTGGAGTAGCCAGAGTTTACAGATAGCGAATGAGCTGGAACCGATATCGTGACATCATCAAGGAGGTAGCCGAGACTACCGTAGGTTACCAGCCACCAAGTGAAACTGCGTTGGAATTTATGAGCTAGAACCGATATCGTGACATCATCAAGGAGGTAGCCGAGACTACCGTAGGTTGCCAGCCACCAAGTGAAACTGCGTTGGAATTTTACCTAAATAAAATAAGCTAATAGCAGCAGTACTCCTAGTTCTACTAGCAAAAGTATATTCTTCTTCTTTCTTTACGGCGAGGTTATGCTCAGGATTCGAGAGGGATTTCTGGAGGGATCATCTTCAGTCTTGTCAACTCTTGGATTTACATGCACACTTGCGGGACCACTTTGAGACATAAAATGCGTCGCTAGGCTCACCTATTGATTAATTGCCCATATGTGATTTCTTGCCTTAGTAATCTTTTACGACAAGTGCTGTTTGGGGGGGGGGGGGGGGGGGGGGCACTGCACTGATATTCGGAGCCCGTCCCTGCTCGGGAAAGTAGCAAAAGCATATTACCATAATAAAATCACACCAAGTCTATATGCATTGCATACATTCAACACCCAGAAAGAAATCGCCTTTATAGCACCAGATTCAGACAACCAGTATTGTATGGCTAACGCTACAAAATTAAGTCATACATTCGCGCACATAATAGGTCTGTTTTTTTGTGAAATAAATAGACAACGGAAATACATTTTAGTCAGCAACACAAAATATTGTGTATTTGCAGCATGTATCCAAAGCAGCCCTGCTGTGGATGTTATCGGCAGCTATCCCCAGTATTGCTGGCGATACAATGTTGTTGTTGTTTAACGTGTAAATGCAAGCACTCCTGTGGATAAATTTCTCAAGGCAACGCACCTATTGTATGTATTTACATCATCTATCCAAAGCAGCACTGCTGTGGATATTATGCGCGTTTCAGAATCAACCTACAAATTTGGAACTTGCAGCAGGAGCACGCAGGTTGTATCAACTTCACACAGAGAAGCTGCTGTGCACACAAAAACGAAAACAACCCTAATCTAAGCAGCTGCCTTCGTGCGAAACAGACAATTGTTCATAACCTACATAAGCCTATTTCAAAACTATTTGACAGCCTACACGTACATATGGTTCTCCTATCTGGTTTGACTGCGCTGAGAAACATTTAAAGAACATTTAACCCAGTATAAAATTTTAAAATGAATGCTTTACTTGCCATGGCGTTATTCAATAGCAGGACTTGGCTTCATGATAAAGCTAATTTCAAACCAATGAAACAGTTTTTAGTAAATATTCGTATTCAGAAAGTTGATAAATTTTTGATCTTCTGAAATAGATGAGATCTATCGCAATCCGCGAGTGGGTTTATGTTCAATTTAGTTTTAAGAATTATATTAGCTTGAAGCTTTTCCCTTAAACCTTTTTCTTTAAATCAAATAACTATCCATCATTAACTTTATTAAATTGAAGATGAACGAATCTATTTCTGTATAAATCAATATCTGTATAAAACCAAAATGTAAAAATATAAAACTCAAAATAAATAATTATGAACAAGCCCTCTGTGGCGCCGTATTGTTGGAAACATATATGTATCCCTCAGATCAAGAACTTTAATTTCTGGCCCAAAAAATATGATACCTATTGTGCTGTAAGACAAGCCCGAAGGCCGAGGATTTGGGTCTTCAGCCACACTTGCACTGACAGCAGCGATATTTTCCATCGCGCGAGTCCTCCGAAAATGCACATATCCTACCACATCCGTAATAAGACAGAGTCTTCGAATTGCTTGACTCTGTTGGAAATTGTGCGCTCATAAGGACGATTCTGCTGACTACTCGTATAATCTGCTCGTAAAGCGGAAAATCAACTTTAACTATTCTAAGATGTTTTCATGGTTGAATGAGCAACAGTATGTTACGAGGGCGGGTCAATAAGTCCGTGACTTTTGGAATAAAACACAGATTTTTTGATAAAATTTTTTTTTTATTTTTCAACGTAGTCTCCCTTGAGCTCTATAAACTTTGTCCAACGCTTCTCCAATTTTTTTATCCCTTCCAAAAAAAATGATTTGTCGAGGTCCTCAAAATAGGCCTTTATTTGCGAGATGACTTCATCATTGGAGTCAAATCTTTTTCCACCAAGCCATTTCTTCAGGTTTGGGAACAAGAAGTAGTCGCTCGGAGCCAAATCTGGAGAATAGGGTGGATGAGGGAGCAATTCATAGCCCAATTCATGGTTTTTTGCCATGGCAACTGCACATGTGTGCACCCTTGCATTGTCTTGGTGGAAAAGAACTTTTTTCTTGGCCAAATGAGGTCGGTTTTTTTTCAAATCGTCATTGAATCGGTCCAATAAGTTGGCATAATATTCCCCATTGATTGTTCTTCCCTTTTGAAGGTAGTCAATGTGGATTATCCCGCGTGCATCCCAAAAAACAGTCGCCATAACTTTATTGGCTGACAAACCCACCTTGGCCTTCTTTGTCGCCGATTCACCCTTAGAAACCCACTGTTTTGACTGTTGTTTGGTCTCTGGTGTGTTGTGATGGATCCATGTTTCGTCCACGGTTACAAAACGGCACAAAAACTCCTCCATATTGCGATTAAACAACGCCAAACCTTCCTGTGAAGTTGTTACACGATTGCGTTTGTGGTTGACTGTGAGCAAACGCGGCACCCATCTTGCGGAAAGCTTTCTCATGCCCAAGTGATCATTCAAAATTGAAACCACTGAGCCATGCGAGATCCCTACGGCTTCCACAATCTCTAGCACTTTCAATCTTCGGTCGGCCAACACCATATGGTGAATTTTTTCGATTGTTTCTGGTGTAGAGACCTCAACTGGGCGTCCAGGACGTTCGGCATCTTCAGTGCTTGTACGGCCACAACGAAATTCAGTAAACCACTTTTTTACCATTGAAATCGATGGTGCAGAGTCCCCATAGTCTTTTTCAAGCTTAGCCTTGGTCTCGGTAATGGTTTTTTTCGCAAGAAATAATGCTTAATAAGCACAGGAAATTCACTTTTTTCCATTTTCTCCTCAAATTAGTGAGTAGTCTGATAAAAATAGCTGTCAAACACAAACTAACTGACGCAGCAAGTTTAAATTTTGACAGGAGTCAACTGACAGATGCCTGTTGACAGGAGCAGTGTTGCCGTTTCAGTAAAGAGGTCAGAAATTCAAAAAGTCACGGACTTATTGACCCGCCCTCGTATTTTGATTGCTACCACGTGAAGTGAGGGCTGGAGTTAAAGCGCTGTTTTCAACACGTTGTTCAGTGGTTAAACGATCCATAAGGCAAAACCTTAAACTGAACAAATCACAAGTTGGATGTCATTGAAGTTTGACAGCTGTCAAAATTACACAGCTTTATATTCCAAGAAATGGATAACCCCTTATGTAAACTTTGAGTGGTTGTATTATTTTTCGTATTTTTTTGGTCAACAGAGCTACAGGGAATTCAAATTGAACTCTTCTGGATTATGGAAATCTTCGAATTCGTGACCATAACATTTTTCTGTTGGCAGAACACCTTCTTCTTCCTGTGTCCATTAACACACATATTTTATTTATATTATTTGACATTGGTATACATAGTTGACATACGATGGTAAGGTACGTTCACCAGCTTTTCAAATGTAACTTTATGACAGTTTGTCATGCGTTTTCAAATACGTACCTCACTCTCATACTCGTATGCGTTTCTAGACGTTTTTATGTCGTATTAACACTCTTTTCTGGAATATCTCTTCAGAAAATGCCGATCAAATTAAAACTTGATTCACGCTGTCAAAGGAAAGGGACCTTTTCGAAATCGTAAAAGACGAGGCAAAGTGCTTGAAGCATTATTAAACCTTTATCAATCCGATAAGGTCTTGTGTAGTAAATGCTCGAAAGCTTTTCTCTTTTGATGTCCTTTAATCCTATCAAAAGTAATCTATGATATAGGTCAAAATCTTTGTATTGATGGGGTGACCTGAGCTTAAGTTATCCGTAAGTTTGAAAGATATATAGATTTTTCGTTTGTAGACGTAGTGGAAATATTGTAAAGTATTTCACAACCTATGACAAGATGGGCAAAGTTTCTAAAACCTAACTTCTTCAACCATTTGTTACCGACGAGCGGCAAACTTGAGGAGCGTCGCAAAGGTGACGCAGTGAAAAATGTTAAGGTGTTGCTGCAGTGATTTGAGCCTGGGACCCGGTCAGTAGTAACTAACTACTGAACCACTGCGCCCAATTATAGCTTATATAGTTGCTTTTCTTTGTTATTTCAAAGCAGAGTACTGAACAGAGTGTGATCACGTAGTGCATGCCATGAACCAAGCATTCTAATTTGTTTATGAAACACTCTTGTACGCTCAGGAAGGAACGGACTTCTAGTTCGATTGGGCAAATCTATCCCCAAATGAGATACGAATTTAAATCCCCTTGTCCGGCGATATAAATCTAAGACGATTTTACTTATATAAAACTTTAAATAAAAATTCTTCAGATATAAATATATAATTTCACTACCTTAGCTCTGCAACTCGATGTTCGATTAAGCAATTAAAAATACAAACTGCCAGTAATGCAATATTATGTGGTATTATTCATATGAATTTTCTTCTTACTTTTTAATGGTTATCTAGGCCGTTGTTTAACGGGTTCCAGCCCGCATTTTTGTAGAAGGAATCCGATCCATGGCGCTCACCTGTCATGCGATTGGCAATGTTTTTTTTTTTAAGATAATTTATTTTTTATTAAACTGTGTTCATTTCCTCGCCTAAAAAGGTCCGTCCGTCGACGGTCTTTTAATTGTTTTTGATTTAGCTGTTCCCTTATTCCCCTTCCTCTCATTCTCTCTTTGTACTCTCAGACAATTTATTCTGAGCTCATAGAGTGCGCTCTGATCAAGCTCTTAAGGGGCCCTTACACGGTCAATCGAATGACATCAATCACTAGCATGTGTTTGTGAAAATGTATATGTATGAGTCACACACATTTGGTGAAGTCTAATTGACGAAAATCAAAGCAAGTTTGATTTTGCATGATGAACGTCATGCTGATTGATATGTGTAAGGGCTGGATTGACGTAATTACTTCATTGTGTCTCGTGTCACGGAAGCGAAAACATGTCTGGCGCCAGCAGAAAATTGAAGGACGATGAAGAACTAGCATTTGTATCGGAATTAATTGAAAACTATCGGTCATTACCGAGTTTGTGGGATGTCAAAGGAAAAGATTATTGCGACCGAAACAAAAAAAATGCAAACTGATGAAGTTTTACTGCAAAAGTATAAAGAAAAGTATCCCGATGCACAAAAAGCGGATGTCACCAGAAAAATAAATACGTTGAGAACGAATTTTCGGCGCGAGCTAAAACGTTTAAATGAATTAAACAAAAGCGGATCCTGTGTTGATAAGTTCAGTGAACCAACTCTTTGGTATTTTAATGAAATTAGTTTCAGAAAGACAGAGAATATCCGTGTGCATCTCGCAGTACAATTCAAGAATATATTGCAAGAGCAATATATGCAATACAATCGTCCGTTTCACTCATCGCACATCCGTACACCACGAAAACTCACCAAAAATAAAAATTTGACGTCAATCGATTGAACTGTGTAAGGGCAGGTGTAGCGTCAATCCACACATACACGATGCATGATGTCGACCGATTGACCGTGTAAGGGCCCCTTTAGCTACAAACAGAAAAAAGAAATACAGTTTGAACTCTAATGTGTCTGAGATAAAAAAAACGAGAACTTGGTTGACAACTTTAAATGTGTGTCAATTGCGTTAAAAGCCCGTCTTGATTTCATCCATTGGCTAAATTATGACATTAGGGCCGTCAATTGTCGCGCTTGATATTTCAAATGCATTTGACAGAGTTTGGCATCAAGCTCTCTTGTCGAAAAGGTGCATTTGGAACCGATGATACTCTTCTTCAATGGATTAGAAATCACCTTTCGGACCGTTAAATTCAAGTTGGACGTATTCAAGTCTGCGACTCGGCACGACTGACAAGAATTCAAGTCAATACGCCTTTGAAAATACATTATGATAAAACGTAATCCAACCTTATTGCAAAACCAGTGTGACCAACCACAATGAAAACTAGCAAATAAAGAGGCAAATCATTTTTATTATTACTAGGCCGAACACCGGATTGCATTATTTTTATCGAAATCAAAGCAAAGAAGAAGCATTTATTTTTATTTTTTATTTTCATATTTTTGACTGAAGGGTAATTGTAGAGGTAATCATTAAAAATAATAATCAGAAAAACCCGCTGTAAACCATTTAAAAAAAAAGCAAAGAAGGTAGCACTGCACGAAGTGAAAACAAGGATCAAGTCGATACGCCTTTAAAAAAAGCGTTTTGAAAAAACCCACAATCATTCGTCTTACGAAGCACGCCGCATGTAATGGTACAGGCAAAATACCTATATTGTTTACCATTTTTCCACAGCGGTTGTTCCATAAGGGTTAAAACACATCCTTTCGACCTGTTTCCACATATTGTAGGCTTTGTTCTGCATTTTGCTTTGTAGTAGTAGGAAATGCATATCATTATGGATATACTCTGGTTCTCAGCAATGTAAGAGAGTGAATGAGAGATCAAGAAATTGGATTATCCTCAGAGATTTTTTGACCTTATAGTCCAACCTCCGCAGGATCTGTGACTGGTTAATATTTTCTACAGAAGTGATTTCGCATTGACTCCTCGTCCACAATAGATTTACTGCCTGCAGAAGGGATATCGATTGTAAGATGAAAGAACATATCATATTTTTGGTCTTACCCGGAGGAATATGTCTGATTTCAGACGCAACTGGACAGAAAGCTTCTCCACGAACTCAGCCATCCAATTCACGGCGCGAGCATATTCATCTAACAAAGTTAATAGGGCAGTGAACACGTCTTGTCAAACAATCGTTTCACATACAGTTTCGCAGGACACCAGCTCCAGCATTTCGAACACAATGACTTGGTTCGACCAGCAATGGTGCTATTCGAATCGGTGCGGGGAAATAACTTCACGTACAATAACTTCACCATGAGTGGGCAATAATTTCACTTTTTTTATGAAAAATTTTGTGAAAATATTTCCCACCTATGTTTTGAGAATTTTTCAATAAATATTGATAGGGAATGACTATTTGTAGTTAGAAGAAATAAATGGTATGATGACATCATGTCATTCACCTCTGTATAAGCTTCAAAAATTAGCCAGTGAGTAAAAGTTTTAACGCAACTGACACACGTCCTTAGGCTCTGCACGAAAAGAAAAACGCCTTGTTTAACTTACATCAGCGAGCCGACCACATTGAATTATTCGCGTTACCGACATATTTTTATTGTTATTATTAATATTATTATTATTATTTTTATTATTATTATTTTTATTATTATTATTATTATTATTATTATTTATTCACTATTCTTGATTTAACAAACTTTGTATTTACTTAATCTACTACAACAATATTGAAAATAGGAGTAGATAGTGATATTAGTATTTGTACAGTAACAAATAGTGATAGTGCCACTTCATGAAAAAAGCTTATAAGTGTGGGGTGAACTGTTTAATTAATTATGAAGGATGAACATTTTATGAGTTTATAAAGAATTTTACAATAAGTTAACAATAAAAGAGAAAGAAAACGTTATTATAAAAAAAAGTACATTTGTACATAAAACAGCAATCCTCGTGATCAAAATCAAGAAGCCACATTTTTACACATTTTAAGAATTGGGAAAAAGATATTATTACTCGGATATTTATAGGAAGTTGATTAAATAGTTTGCACGACACGATTGAGTAAAAGTTTCTGAACATAGTAGTACGGAAAGGAGGAACTTCGACAGCATAAGTTGAATTGCTTCGCAAATTGCGAGTGTTAGGAATAGGGCTCTGCAAACAGCCACCTCTCATAAATAATGTTGAAACTTTGGAATAGTACAAATGTTGTCTTTGTACAACATTCTCCTTGTGGCTTCCTCAGTACAAACACAATTTGACACATTTGACCATTCGCAATTGTTTACGTGAAAGAAAATTTGCAAGCTAAGGGACTCTTGCATATTAAGACTGAAGTAGATTTATTTAGTTTTATTGCTAACAACTAGTTTGTGTTCCGAAAACCACAATACCAGGAGGTGAACATCATGATTTTTTTTTCGCCCTTACGTTCGAGGACTATCCGAGCGGTATGCAATGCCAAGATCATCTGCAGAAGCTGTTACTTTCCCTTTGAACGGTTGACTAAATAAGGAGTTGATGCAAATAAGGAACAGTATTGGATCAACGACTGATCCCTGAGGCACACCCAAGTTAATAGTTATTGGTCTGCTAACAAAGTTACATACTACAACTTTTTGAGTTCTGCATAGTTTAATTTGTTAAGTAGGAATCTGTGGTGGACCATGTCAAAAGCCTTGGTAATGGCTACAAAAAGCCCGGTGTAAGATTTTTGTCATCCAGAGCTTTATAAATAAAGGGGCTCAACTCCAAGAGGGCATCTTCTGTAGAAAGACCTTCCTTAAAACCAAACTGAGCAGGGCTAAGGAAATCGACTTTTGCGAGGTAACTCAGCACTCTATTCATAATGGCTTTTTTTACTACCTTTTTTTTGTAAAGAGGGATCACATTAGCATATTTTAATTTATCTGGGAAAACCCCGGTAGAAATACTTAAGTTAAAAACATAAGCTAATAAAATATGCTTACAACATTAAGTGCTATGCTATTGAGGGTTGTCATAACTAGGTAGGAAGGTGAATTTAGGTGGTTGTTGAACTGAATCCCTTGGCAGCATTAGGCACGCTTGCGATCGCACGGCGTAAGCTCGACGGTGGGGGTGAGATCTTGCTGCCACTCTATGCACACATGAATTTCGTGCCTGGTCTTATAGGTCTTTTTGATGAATGAATAGAAGTCCAAAAAAGATTAAAAATAGACTATGATGATAGAAAGAACAGAAGTATGTTCAGGAGAGAACCAAATGAAATTTGAAGAAAGGGTGAGAGATGAACAAATGAAGCTGATGCTGTTTCAGATGGTGTGAAACACACGGACTTGCCCTCCCCTTTGCACTCGGTGTTAACCGGTGCACCGTGACTATCCCTTGTCCATTTTGTAGCTAGGGTACACCCTTAAACTACCCTTGCGAGCGTCTACCCGATCATGACCTTAATAGCGAAGAATTTTAACCGTGACAGAAACTCATATTTATTTCATATATAATTATTATACTTCAGTTGTAGGATATGTAAAAACAGATTATTTATTTCACCAAATATGTCGCGTTTTAATAAAGAACAAAAACTATCTAATAACCTTAAAGGCATAGTGCTACGAGTATATTAAGGAACTTAGTGTGTAGTAAATTTAATTGAATATCTTTTGTTAATAGAATTTAAGTGATTAGTTATATGCAAATGTTTTATTTATATATCTAGAGTAATTAAGTTAGGCTAGTTACATTTGTACATAATGTATGTAAAAAAAGGAAGCTAGTTTGCCAAAGAAATCTTAAAATGGTACAAAGCGTACTTACAGTTTTCCAGGAGTGTCGATGAAATTTGTGGCCACAATTTTCCTTCGCAGAGACGGACGAAAATGATTAGGAATTTTGTCTGATTTGTTCTGTGTGAACGCACTTTGTTGCATTCGTTTATGTTTAATTTTAAATAACTAATTTCTTTGGCAAGTCATTAGCACTCGTTTAGCAAAATAAGGTTAGGTTAGAAAAAATTGAATTTAAGCTAATCAAATTTATTGGGGTGAATAATTAAATTTACACAGCCACAAAAGAAATTAAGCACTTGTTATTTTTTTTTAGATTAGTTTCGAAGTTCAATTAAAATATTGTGGTGTTTCTTTGTCTGCCGAATTTTTGGGGCGGCATCTGAGGTGTTGGTGTAGGGATGTCTGCGAGTGTGGCTACGCTTCAGCTGACCGCATGCACTTCTTCATATGCTGAACACATGCTTTCTCGTTATTTGCGTAGGCGCGCAGTTGTCAGAAAACTCATCTTTTTGGGTGATCAAAGACGATCATTGAAGAAAAAAAAGGTGTATAGAATTTTGTGCTGCGGACGCTCCACTCGACTTCTCTATACTTTTGTAGAGAAGCTAGCGAGATTTGTATGGAATGCGCCCGCAGTTTCTGTGGACACATAAGGAGGGAATTAGTGAAAAAAGTTAATCAAAACTTCACTTATTACCAACCTATTTAATTGTGGATGGTGTGTTTAGGAGAGTTGCCCTATTCGATGGTTTACTATTTGCTGTACTGGTTTACTTCGGCATGCGTTCGTTGTTTTCGGACACGTGACTTGGTGGGGTATGTATTTTAATGCTCGACAAAACACCGTAAAATAAAATCTATCGAAGCGAAATATTTTGCCAAATTAGTAGAGTTAAATGGACTTTATTGTAAAGGGCTGTCTTACCTTTAAAAGGATCTGATTTAAATTTCCTTCTCGGAATTTTTGTGTTTGCCAGAGCTGGCAACCGCCTAACCACTTTCACTGTCTGCACGCTAAAGAAAGAGCGTTGCGCTCTCGGCTTGGAAAAATATAAATTGATGGCCGTGTAGGCCACAATTCAGTGGCAAAAGCCAAATTCACGATGGGCATAGGGGTGTGTTGGTTTTATATCCTGTTTCCGTCGCGGATATGGGGAAGTAATCGTTACATTTAATACTTGACGAAAATGATTTATAAAAATTATTATTTTTGCTGTTAAAGGCGTTCGCCACAGGGTCTAATTGGAAATTCCATCATAACCTCAAGATCTTAAGCTATTAAGTGAACAGATCATTTTATACAGTTCTAAGCCTGTTATTTCCTATAAAATAAGCTATTATTTATAACAGTGTCATTAACCAAATGGGACCTAGCGCAACTGTTACAATATGTAGGAGACACATTCGAAAAAGACATCTGACGCACCAAAGAAAAGAAATCATTGAATATGTTTGATAATAATAACACCATCATTGCATAGACCTAAAGCTTTGGAAATATTGGGAGAGTTGCTATCAATCATACTGTTATTAGCCTTCCATTCCTTTGTTGGATTACCAAATGCATTACGGACCTTAGAGTGAAAGTATCTATTCCGAGCTGTCCTTATATAGTTGTTTACTTCCTTATTCAATATTCTGTTACGCGTTTTCAGCGCTGTATTAAGATTATGTTTGCAGCACTTTTTTCTTAATTTATTTTTAAGTCAAATTTTTTTTAACACAGAATAAGTAATCCAAGGCTTTAACCTATTTTCAGATTTTACGAACGATGGTTATGTAAAATTACTTATGTAATTCTGAAGAAATGTTAAGAACAGGTCATTAAGCAGGTGAAAGTTTACTTTCGTTACCGTAGAGTGCATAATATACTTTGCGGGTTTCTTAGTATTTGACGTACTGAAGAGAATGCCAGTCATGCAGTGATCACTAATGCGGAGATCAAAATTAATACCAGCACATTCTTTTACGGATATTTTTATAAAACGTCCCAATACATGGTCAAGACAAGTACTTGAAATTGGTCTAGTAACTTCGTTTATGAAAGGTGAAAGACCATTCTCAGCCGTTGTAGCAAGATGAAGCTCCGGTGGAGTACTGAGATTAAAATCACCCAGAAAAATTAAATTTTCTACTTTTTCGTTACTTAAGAGCACTGAAAATGCATTCAAAAACACTTGAGTATCATAAATGTGTAATCTGTATACACAAAGAAATTTAAAAACATCATCACATAATTTGCAAGACAACCCAATTACATCCGCGCTCAACAAATTAAGGCAATTTACTTTACAGTTACCAGAATCCATGTAATCACTAACAAAAACTGCTACTCCGTGCTTTTCATTAGTGTTAACATACAAATTGTAACCCGGAATATTATAATCAAATATTTTCTAGCAAAACAATTTTTTTCACAGCACGAGTAGGTAATCTTTGAAACTTGCCATTTGAAAGGCTTATTTTAGCCAAACTGAAAAGCAGAATCTGCATTGTTTCTTGGCAGCACTATCGGATCCCCGTTTCGTAGGTCTTAAACAAAACTCAAGGATAATTTATATATCTCAACACGAGGATTGATTACCAACTTTGTGCTTCAACTTTGCTTCAGTTGCTAATGACGTGGTATACCATTTCAAGCAATTTACACCAACGTTTGTCTTCCAGCTGACACTTCCCGAAATAGATAAATCTCTGTGACGGATCACTAGCCTTTTGTTCGCTTTTCTCGCAGGAATTTGTGAATTATCCCCGAATCCTCTTCACAATAAAACTCCCTAATTTCTTTTCTGCAACTAACAAAACTATAGCTGCAAACGATGTATTTATTTTTAAGTGTTTCCAAAGACCGGATGGAGCCATTGATAACAAACTTTCCCATATCATTGCATAATGGGCTCGTAATTTATTAAATTAAACCATGTAGCCCCTTAGATCTATTCGTTTTATCACACATCTTTACGAATATCAAACGAAGGCAAAACCCTCTCTTGTTATCCCAAAAATGTCGATGACTCTACTAAAAATACCAACAAGGAGGACACGTTTCCTTTATACATCCATTTATCCTCTGTTCAGTGGATTTATAACGACAGTAATTGTTGACTACCATTCTCCTGCCAATATAGGACAACAAATGAAAACCCATTCAAGTCCCAATGCAGATGGTATAAAGTCCTTAAGGCTGACCCCAGCCAGCCACGTATATGAGAACCGAACTACTGTCTGGTTGCCTAAGTGGTTTTGTTAAATGCTGTTGTACAATGTTCCTCAGAAGAGAACAACAATCGACCTCAGTTTTAGTGGTGGAAATAGTTTTCTTCTAATTTTTAACCAAATTCCTTTCGTGCGGTAAGGACCTCTTTCTTATGGTAAATCTGTGTGATTTATTCCGTCAATCTGAATGAAACTTTCAATGTAGATTCGTGTATCTTTCCATTGTCGTCTTAATTAATTCAATTAGCAGTCAGTGGCGATGATTGCACAAAGGATAGAAAGATCGCATTAATTAACTGCTGAGTCCTGATTAAAAATACGAAAGAAAAACATCTAACTTCGCAGTGAGACTTTTTTTGGAAAATTTTTTTATTGAAATTTGTGGAACTGTTTTTGTCACAAGTTTCTACTGGTCCTTGGTTCAATCGAATGCTTCGCAATGGTGAGGATTTTAACTTATTTAAATAATCCGCCGAGACATTTGTTTATTCGCAGTTGAAGTTGATTCTAAGCTTTTTGCAAATCCTTTGTGAGAATAACAACTCAAGACGCGCTCAAGGGTAATCAGGACATGAATCGCAATGGTGTGAGTGGCTTAATCAAGGGCAAGGAGCTGTGAGCAAAATATTTGTCATTCTTTGCTTCATTTCCTTTTTTATGTCTTAATCTGGGCGATATAGTAAAAGAAAGAAGAAAAAAGAGGGATTTCAAGGAGATTGGGTAGGTGATTGTTGTGGAAAGTTAAATTCAACCAGTTGATGATAATGACTCTGCTGATGTGGAGTACTTGCTGTAGCATCTTTTTTCACAACGACAGACCCGGTGCTGTTCATTTTTGGTTGTGATGCTTTTCTGATGTGAATTCTTAGAAACTTGTCCCACTTTGGAAACAGAAGTCTGAAAAGAAATTGTGTTTTGAAAAGTTATTGACGAGATAAAATTAAGCTTAAGATTGCATGCAATTCCACTTTATATAAAAGACAAGTGCGTGTAGAGATTCAGGATAATCAGAACTTATGCACAGCAAGTGGTACACTTAACATTTGAAGACTTAATGGATGTGCTGTGCATGGAGGGTGCTTTGTGATTGCCGTTCTTGTATGTTGAATTTATTAAGCTACAATCCTCCAGGCGTACAGTGTTGCGAGCCCACACAAAAGATGATCAGAAATACTCGCGGTGAAGTTATTGAAAGCATTGCTTTGATTTATTGTCAATGTTTATGTTTGCATAAATTTTAACCCTCTACCGCATACAAAGCCATATATGACTTTTTATTTTAACATTAATATTTGCGATAGAAATAAACAGTTCCAAAAACTAACGGTATATCTGCTGCATTCACTGTTATTTGCAGTTGCGGAATGTGCGTTTTGTTGTTTCATTGTCTCTTAGAAACAAAGAATAATTAATTGTAGTTGATCAGCGCGCTTGGTCACTCCGCAGTCGCAAAATTCGTTGAATGAAACTGTTTTTTTTTTTTTTAAGTTATAAATTATGTTGCTTACAGATATATTTTTTTTTACAAAGTAGGTATACTCTTGTAAGTAATATTTGTATTTTTGTTTTTCAATTGGTACATGCACAGATTAGCACCTGTGCATTTTATCGAAAAGCCATGTATGGCGGCCTATGCCTTCACAAAAATATCAGTCAAACATCGTCATACCATATTTGGCCTCTTATGCGGTAAAGAAAAATAACAATTATAGTTTTGTCCATATTTTATTTATTTTTTCTGAAAATAGGCTAATTTATAATGGCATAGCACGGTCCTGTGCCTGTGTACATGGCTCTTTTCGATTTCAAGATCGCGGTAGCCGAGCATTTGTGTAAGGTTGGCAAAACGTACAACAAAAGAAAGTTCGTCCAGCTTCCCACTGTGGTACTCCAACAAGTACGAAAAGAACTTCGGATTCCCGTCAATCGATCAGGACTTCTATTCAGCTAAAAAAGCTAAGAAATCATCGTACACCTCTGATTGCAGTCCGTAAAGATTCAGTGGATCATCTTCCAGAATGGAAAAGTGGCAGGTAGCAATGCCATAATGATTGCAAATTTCGAACTTTCGTATTTTGTTCCAAATGGGGAGTTTACCATTACTTGAACAAAGACAGAAGCTGTTTTATGTCTTTTTATAATTGATACCATTTTGTTCTTTATTACTATTTCTATGAAATGTAAATATAAAGAGTAAATACACCAATAAAATTGTGTGTAAAAAAAATCGTTACTGCATAAGACGCCATAAATGGCAAGAATTTTTAAATTTGAAAAATATAGACTGCATAAGACGCCATATATGGCGATCTTTTTTTTCAAAAACTGGCCTACTTTTTTTAAAAATAAATTTCATAGATTAAAGCTGCATAAAAACTAAATCCAACTTTTTTTTCGAGTTGGTCATAATTACGGTGACCATCCGTTCATTATTATAATTAACTGTTCATTATTTGAAGTAGATGTTCATAATGAATTATTTTGTATTCAAAAACAAAAAATATTTCATTATTTCAAAAGCTGCTCATTATTTGTTCAGTATTTTATTCAATTTTGTTGAAACAAAAACGAAAAACTAACCAAACCAAAATTCTTTAAACAAAATGACAAAATGACAAAAGAGATTTTTTTAACAATCCTTGCTCTGAACCCTGGTTTTTCTTTTGCACATTGTCAGGCTAATCTTTTTCATAATAGCATTTGATGGATTGAGTCCCAGGAAATATGCGTGGTGGAAGTATCCCTGGGCATTAAAGAGCTTAAATCAAAAATAAAGCAAAGAAAAGATGAATGCTTTTTGCCAATAATAATTTAAAAAATGATAAAAGATTTAGAGCAAGAAGATCCTACAGTTTTAAATAATATAAAAACACACTGACTTTTACACCAGTTGTGTAGACTATTTAAATCAGTGGGACAGTGCAGTACATGCAGTTCCGTCCTGGAACCAGGTTGAGGCAAGTTTAATGTATATTATGAAAAAGAGACGCGATTTTAATCTTGATGAGTTTGAAGCTTTTGATGAATTTTCGTGTGTTAAAAATTATATTTCTTTATAGAAAATTGTAATATGGGGAGATAGTCAGAAGACTGCAGGAGATAGATGGATGGACATTTTTAAACATTTTATAGAAAAAGACATAAATTTCAAGAACATTTTAAAAATTGTGGAATTTGACTTGTGTCTTCCGGGGTCGAATGCTCCAACAAAAAGAGATGTTTGGACAAATGAAAAAAAACCAAATGAAAGTCGAAACTATGAAATCAATGTTAATTACTAAATTTAACTATGAAATGAACTGTTTAGAGTTCGGAGAATATTTAAAACAAAAACCACATTTAATTAAACAAATTTATACATCAGGAAAGTATTCAAATATGTACTCGTAAACAAATAAATGTTACCTGCATCTGGTATTGAATTGAATTGAATTGAATTGAATTGAATTAGGTCCTTATTCTAAATAACGAGGATACTTATTTAGTTTCTAAGCGTTTATTTTACAACATTTAGTTAAATTAATGACTGAATTTTTTTTATTTATTTATTTTGCCTAACATAGGTACAAATTAAGAGTTCCTTCAATAATATTAATTTTAATTAACTAAAGCAAAGTGAATCCTTGTGTTTTTTTTATTGAGTTATTTTAAAAAAAAAAATAATAATAATTAAGAACTGGGTTTATTTTTTTTTTTGTTCATTATTTGGAATTCAAACAGATGGTCACCATAGTCATAATGCATGCAGTAGAGGGTTAAATACAAACACTTATTTTTGAGCAAATAATAGTTGAAGATGTTAAATAAAAAGACCACTGCAGTTGTATGATGATTTTTTTAACTTTATTGTATATTACACCGTTATGTATTCGTCTATTATTTTTGGCTGAATGTTTCTCAACTTGTTACGAATACTTGATATTAAAGGATCCGATGCTACGAGTATGTAACTTCGTTGGGTATGAGTGTGCTGTTATCTCGTTCTTCCGATAGTCACCTAAATAGACCTTTTCACCAAACTATCTCTTTCTGAAGTGCCTAATCCCTGTCTTAAACGTCAGAAGCAAATTGCATGATAAGATTGCAGAAATTTGCAGAAATCGTATGGAATAATCACGATTGTCAGGATTTCACTTTTATTTTTTGAACAGAATCTTATAATATTGTTAACTTTTTAGTATTCCAAAACAGTGAAACTCCTTCTTACTTCTGGAAATTTGTATTTGTTATAATTCGCTTAAATATAAACTTATTATGAGATATTTGCAACAAAAACATTTTTTGCCACAACTACACGATTCTCACTTTTTCAGTTTTATGTTTTGTACACAATCATATTATAATGTTAACTTTTTAATATTCCAAAATGTGGTTTGGATACTCCTTCTTAGTTGCGGAACTTTTTTTTGTTAAAATGTTCTTTGTTATAAACTTTTTAGGAAATATTCACGAAGAACGTATTTCCCGCCATGCAAATTTGCCATTGTTTTCCTTCATTTCATTCAGCTGTTTTTTTTTGTGTTCGTTTGACAATGACGTTGTCGTGAGGAGGTCTATACGCCTAGACGCGGCCTTAGACTCTCGGGCTTTCGGCCAACCCTCCTTAAACTGAGGTTGTTCTCTTATCGAGAAGGAGGAAGCTGATCGAGTTGAGTCAGCCAGTGCTAAAAGGCATCAGAATCCAATTCTCCAATGAAGCAACATATCTGGGAGTCATCCTGGATAGCAAACTTCTTTGGTCCAAGCATGTTGAGCTGAAGACTGCCAAGGCGCTGTTGGCAAGACATGGGGCTTATCACCGAAAAGAGTCCTATGGACTTATACTTCTATGATAAGACCATTTCTAGCATACGGATCGGTTGTTTGGTGGAATAAGCTTTCACGTAAATACGTTACTGCAGCTCTCGCCAAACTCCAAAGGAAGGTATGTATGTCTCGGCTGCACACGAGCCTTCCCCAGCATGCCTGGCTCCGGCCTAGATGCATTATTGAACCTGCCGCCCCTTGATGTTTACATCATGGGGTGCACAATCAAAGCTATCTCCCGTTTAAGAAAAGGTGGCTTTTGGTATAACTCCCACTGACTGATGATGACTCCTGTCTTATGGATATGCCGTGCAATGCAATGACACCGGAACTTCGGCTGAAGCGCAATTACGAAGTCGACTTTTCTCGTGTTCAGGACTGGTTCTGGCCAGACTCTGAGCCTGGAAAGAAATGCACTCGAATCTTCACGGATGGCTCCAAAACCGATCAAGGATCTGGTGCTGGTGTTTAAATGGAGAGCGATAACATTAGAATTTTCTTCTCGTTATGCAAACATGCGTCAGTCTTCCAAGCAGAGACGTATGCTTTTGTGATTAGGTGGAGAGGGCGAAATATCTGCGTCTGTACCGACAGTCAGGCTGCGCTTAAGGCCTTGCTCAGAATCTCTCTGAATTCGATCGGAAGGCTGACTTCACTTAGACTTGTCTGGGTCCCGGGTCATAACGGGATCACGGGAATTGAGATCTCCGATGAACTTGCTAGACAGGGAGACGATAACTACTCAAGAGCTGAACCAGCGATATGTCTGCCTCCGTCCTCCGTCAGGGCTTCCATTGACGGTTGGGTTTCATATGAACATAATCGCCGAAGGCATGACTCTCCAGGGTCCAGACAGACTTAACGAATCCTCCCCGACACGTCTGTAATAAATCTGCGGCATTCTTATTGTCTCTCAACAGAAAAAACTGAAGACAGACTACTGGCGTTCGGGCCAGTACGCTTTTGCCAAGCATCTTAAGGTGCTATGCCTAAGCCATACCAACAATTGCGAAGCCTGTGGAGAGGGCGATGTCACTGCGGAACATTTCCTCTGTGATTGTCCTTCTTTTGCTCGTCTCAGGTGGCAGGTATTTGGTGCTGATGTGGTGAGTGCTGTAGCGCCTACTCGTCTTTCTTAGGAAAACGAGTAAAATCAAACAGTAAAAGTGGTGTGTCTTCCTGGTAGTACAATGGACCAGTATTGAGTCTGAGTGGTCCAGTGTAGAAAGTCTCACACCCCGAAAAAAAATATCCTACTCAATGGAAGTTGGCAAAAATAATACCCATCCCCAAAAACGCTAAGGCTGATGATTTTAGGCCAATTTCAATTCTGCCCTCTCTGTTAAGTTTTTAAACGACTTCTACAAAAACAGATGAGTACGTATCTCAAAAACAATAACATTGTCTAAAACGAAACTTTAACTTTTATTTTTCTGGTCCACTTAAAGCCGCTTAACAAAACAAGCGCTGTTTTTGACCTGCTGATCAGCTGCAAACAAAAAAAAATATCTTATTAATAGGCAAACAAAGGCATATCAAACTTTGTTGACAAAGTTAGACATAAGGCAATGAAATACAGCATGGCCGAACCGTCGTGTATGAAAGAGGCCTTACAGTAGACATTCGATATAGTGAACTAATAAAAACCAGACATGTTCACTATAACGTGGTAGTTCACTATTTCGAGCGGGACTTGATTTTCTTCGGCTGTGTTATCTGCAATTACAAATAGAAATAAAGTACATAGTAGATGGAATCACAGTCAAACAGCTGCTAATTAGAGTGCCTTGAAGGAAGCCCGTAATTATGTCACTTGTATAATTAGGACATGTAAAATAAATTATTACTCATCCAACTTAACACCTCTTTACCCCTTAAACAATTATAGAGCAATCGTAGTAAAATTAGTGTCTGCAAAGACAAATGCCCTCAATGTACTCTCGATTTTGTTCGTGGTGATTCCATCTCGGTTGGTGACTTAGGAGTCAACTCTTCAAGGAATTCGTCAAGGTCTTCGCATAGACTGGAGGATTTCGAATTATTCAATGAAGATGAAGTAATAAAATGTGTGATGGCTATCAAGTTCGACTCCGTTGGTGAGGTTCGAGTACCTATCCGTTTCGTCAAACTTATTTTGCCATTTATTATTACCCATCTCACTCATATAATCAACTGGTGCATTGTTACAACTACTTTTCCCCAGTCTTGGACATTTGCCAGAGTACTGCCCATTGCTAAGAAACGTGACGTGACCCAAAGCATACTGCCTTGCCTTTTTAAAGTCTTTGAGAAGATAATCGAGAAGCAAATCTTAAGACACATTTCCAATAACAAATTGCTATATGAGAAACAATCGGGCTTCAGAATGAATCACAGCTGCTCTGCTGCTGTGACAAATGCCCTTGATGATTTAAGATTTGAATACGTTAAGGGTTATACCAATCTCCTCTGCCTGCTTGATTTTCTAAAGCTTTCGACAAAATGAATCAAGATGTTCTCAAGTGGACCCTGCTAAACTTTTTTGTCTTCAGTGACCGGGCATGTAAGCTCATAACTGATTATCTGTCGGAAAGATTTCAAAGTGTCACTTCTCAAAGGCTCAGCTCCAAGATCTGTTGTTCAAGGAGTCCCCCCGATGTCGATTTGTCTGGGTCCTATACTCTTTTGCATGTTTATCAATGATCTTCCATCATATTACTTACATGCTTCGTTTCACTTATACGCAGATGATGTTCAGCTTCATCTGGCCAGGCCATTCCATCAGCTTGATGAACTGTCCATTACTATTAATAAGGATCTCAACAAAATAAAGGCTTGGGCTATTTCTAAGCGCCTACTTTAAAATCTAGCTAAATCTCAAGTCATCGCAATATCAAAAAGAAAATTCGATCAAAATATTTGACCTGACATATGGATCCGTGATAGTAAAATTATAGCAGTTGATCACTGCACCAGCCTTGGCTTTGCTATAGGCCGTCATCTATCTGGCTATAAACATACAAATGTGGTTATAGGTCGCATTTATGGATGCCCACGAAAACTGTGGCCTTCTGCTTACTTTACCCCTGTTGAAACCCGACGCAAACTGATACTCTCTTTAGTCTTCCCTTAATTTCGTATCCTGAAATCGTGTACAGCGATCTGTACTCCCTATCTCAGCGTAATTAAAAGTATCATTTAATGACGCTGTTCGCTATGTCAATGGGTTACGACGACATGACCATGTTTCTAATTTTGCAAATAATCTTATTGGTTGCACTCTGTAGCAGTACATCAATGCAAGAAATTGTATATTTTTACATAAATTTATTCATCTTATAGCTCCATAATATTTGTTTACGAAACTGTCTTTCAATCCATCCTGACCTCAGTAATGACTTGAACTCTTCGCGTCTATTTTTCTTAAGTGCTGTTAGACTCTGCAACTCGCTCCCGTCTCAAATCAAATTAATTGTTAATTACAAACAGTTTAAACTGCAATCTTTCTCCATTTTTCGTCTCTCTCAATTCAACCCTAATCCTCTCCTAATCCTTTTCCGTTTTCTATATCATTATATCTAAGTACTGTATGAATGAATGAATTCTTACTGTACGCACCATTCTTGTTATAAATAAAATATAGGAAAAAATCAATCTTGACAAGTAACATATGTGTGTACGAGTATCTCCGTTTGCAAATTAAAATTTAAAGCAGATAAAAGAAACACTAACAATTTAAATTTATTAAAAAAAAAATTATCTTACTTGCTTCTTTTCTTCCACTTTTAGTACCTTAGTTTTTTCAAGCTATGCACATTATGTCTTACCACACTCGAAATCAAATTATGCATGCACAGCTATGATGCAGATATTTGAACATTGCTTGATACGAAACAAATGAATGAACGGCAAACTGTCTTAAAAGCCAGACGCAATGCAGCTGCAATATTCTTTTTTAATCCTGGGGAAAAATGTGTTCACTATATCGAGATTTTGATTGGTCACTATTAATGGTAGTCTGTATAAAATGTTATGTGTTCACTTTACTCGATAGATCACTCTACCGCGGTTCACTATATCGAGCCTCTACTGTATTTGTATCGAAAGAAACTTTTTAAACACAATGTGGGATTTGATAAATGCCATCTGGGAGACAAAGTTTTCGTACACTTTTTCAAGCATTTGTGGCCGTATGTCCTTAATTACACGAATAATATTTGCTTCAATGCGTCGATTGTTATGATTTCCATTTCCAAAATAACTCCACGGTTGAAAAAATTTGTCAATAAAATAACTATCATTAATATAAATAAAACAACAAAAAATTATTTATTAGAAATAAAACCAAACTTTGTTTTAATTTTCATTTCTTATTTTGAAGCCCGCGACCCCCTAGTATTTGCTTTGAAAAACGCTGCTATAGACAAATAAATTGAAGAATGTGGGACTTAAAAAAATCACCCCTATTCTGCTATTCATCGGGTTGGATTTTTCTTCAATTTTCACTGAACACTATTCTACTATTCATTCGAATTGAATCTGGATTCACCTTGTTAATGTCGGTAACATCGATAATACTGCGCGGTATTCTCTTATTCACGTGAACGCATTCGTTCTATACAATTCAAATCCGCATATAAAATGTTGCGGGTTTTTCATTTAATGGATCGTCTGTCTGGTTGGTGGTCAATAAAATGGAAGTTTATTGCTTGATTATTTGTATAAATAAAGATTATTAAGATTTTTAGAAGCAGAACAATAAACCGAGACCAATTTAAAACAATAATTTCTTATTTTTTGATAAGAGATACTTGAAAATGACTATATATATTATACGTTTATAATTTGTGCCACTTTTTGAGGTGAATACTGTAATACTTTGGACAAATCCAAACATCGATATCTACTTTTCAATGGACCAATAGTTCGCTCTATAATATTTCGTCCTTTGCAGTGTTGTGTATTTTATTTGGATTGTTGGGAACCTGCTTCTACATTTCGAAAAGGAGTCAGTAACCACGGTCGTGACTACTTCCGGCATAACTTGTGTCAACTTAGGTAATCCACTGCTTATGATTGCATATCTGAAAGGAATTTTTTTCAAAGTAAGATTTAAAACACATTTTATTGCACTTACCAGCGTTGTGTTTAGACTGTGGTAGCCTTTTCTGTTGTAGAACAGATGTGGATTTTGATAAGGTTTTTTTTTTTTTTTTTTTTTTTTTTTTTTTTTTTTTTCTTGGCTGTGCCAATGGATGTGGTAATCTTCAAAAGATGGCATGCACGATTCGCAAACCCGAATAATCGATGCCAGGAATGCGCCTACGTACTAATCCACACCCAGCAGACGTCAACCACTCTCCCCGCGGGACTGCCGTTAGGTATTACTTCGCGGGGCTGGTTAGCAATTCATGCTATGCGTCTTGTCTTGTGTCAGTTGCTTCTGACGCTTCTGATGCTCTCCTTAGCCTTTCTACTCTCCGCAGTTCATTTTGGATAGTTGTTACCAGATTACAAACTGTCGTCCAATTGTCCTCCGACTGCAACATATGATCTATTACGAAAGATGGATTGGGAAGATTCGTTCTCCATGATACGAATCGCCTACAATGAAAAACTGCGTGCTCCGTGTCTTCCTCCTGGTCTGGACAATCTGGGCAAAATGGCGAGCTATCGTGTCCAAATCGATGTAGGTATTTGCGGTAGCCGCCGTGGCCAGTCAGGAACTGCGTAAGGTGGTAGTTGCTGTTTCCATGTGCTCGCTTTGTCCAGGTCTCGATTGACGGGATCAGCTTGTATGTCCATCTGCCTTTTGTAGTGTTGTTCCACCTGGTTTGCCATATAGCAATTGAAGCTGCTCTTTCTTCTGCTTTAATTCTTGGCATTTCACTTGCATCTAGTCCGCCCGGCGTTTTTCTGTTGTAGATCCTCAACATCTCGCCCGCTAGAATGTCTATGGGTATCATTCCAGCAATGACGAAGGCCGCTTCGTCCGAGATGGTTCGAAAACCACAGATTGTCCTTAACGCGCTAAGCCTGTATGCGTATGATAGTTTCCTTCTTATTTCTTTCGTCGCTAGTGCCCCCGCCCAAACCGGGGCGGCGTAAAGAAGGACTGAACTGACTACTTTTGATAAAACGTTCCTCCTAGCGTATCCAGGTCCACCGATGTTAGGTAGTATGCGTGAGAGAGTTCCCTTTATTTGCGATGCTTTCGTTGTAATGTACTCCACGTGCGTCTTGAACTGCAGTCTGTTGTCTAGCATGACTCCAAGATATTTGACTGCTTCTTTGGATCTGATGATCTGGTTCCCCACCTGGAAATTGGCGAATTCAATGGTTTTTCGACTTGTTATAAGGACAGCTTCTGTTTTATGATCGGCTAGTTCTAGTCCGGCGGATACTAGCCAGTGTTTTATCCTGGAAATTGCTTCATTTGTAGCTGATTCCACTTCATGGATCTGTTTAGCTACTGTCACGATGGCAATGTCGTCGGCAAATCCAACGATTTTGATAAGGTGTCTTAAGAGAAATGTGCGTACCGTCAACACACATAACAACCCCAGGCACACCACATTTGGTTCTGCGAAATTTTCTATTTGATGATTCTCTTATTCCACTGTTTGGAAGTGGAAAAAAAGTCCAATACTATTCATAACTGTTTGTTTATATTTTTAATTTTATTGAAAATAATTAATCAAAACAACATATCCAACTTTCCAAAGATTTTCGTAAACAGAGATCAAATCGATTACATTAATTTCAATTTGCAAACAACGAACCTCGTATTATTTTAACATGCAAAGCTGTTAACTTGAATGTTAAATTGGGTTGGATAAAGTAGTTCACCCGATGGAACGCAGAATGGAAAGCCAGAGTGAAAGGGAATCGAATGCATGAATCGAATCTACGATTCACGTGAATAGCAGAATAGGCCAAAATATGCACTGGCTTCTCCAGCTATTGCTTTAGCGAACTGGAAGGGAACTACATTTTCAAGCCGAATTCGAACGGCATATTTGAAAAGATTCTCATGACAATTGGTACTCTTCTATGCTTGTCAGACAGGTGGGGGCAGTGGAAAATCTTTTAAATGTTGCTTGCCCCTGGGCGGGATTTGAACCTGAGACCTTTAGATTAGTAGTCCAAAACAAACTCAAACCCTAGACGGCGCTAGTTTTTTTCATAGGTATCAGTGCCGTTGAAATTTTCTTCACCACTACAAATCTTTCAGAAAGCTTTTATATTTGCTGAACTTATGAAGCTATTCTATGGACACTGGCCATACAAACACTGAGAGATAAACGAATGAACTTTCAAAGAGATAAAAAGAAAATTAATGTCCATTTGGACATATCACTTAATCCTGATTATACAAGTCTCCCGATTATCACAGCTTCAGCCGACTTTATAATCTTATTTTAAAGCCTCTAGGACAACATCATTTAACCGTCTCCTGCTGCGTGTGAATCGGGTCACAATTCTCAGACCATAATCTCTACCTGTAGTACAATTATCTCTCAACATCATTGGAGTGCGGTTGTCTTACAATTTCGATATACTATATACGGGTACATCGCACTGGCCTTTATCGCCTTATATTATCCTTGAAATAGAACAGCAGCAAGTGCAAGGCAGAAGAGATATCCTTTTATTACCCCGCACATTTAGTAAATTGAATTTAATGTTCATTCTCGTACTATGCTCGTATATGAATATCTACATGAGCCCATCGGATCGTCGTCCCTGTTTTCCTATTTTCATCGATTTATTACATAATGAATTTAAAAGCTTTTTAATCCTTGGAAATGCTAAAAGGAAGCGAAAAAATGTGTACCGGTAGAGCTGAGAGTGGTATAATGTACGTGTCTTGAGCAAAATGCAGCAAAATATTCTCCGTCCATGATGGGTGAAGTTGAGGTTGCTTGTAACCAATTTTTTCCCATGAAGTCGTTCCTATTAGTGTGGATTCGCTTACGAACTGAAGAACGTGACGTAATTTCATTGGTGCTGCAACGTTAGGTAATAAATATTAGATAATCTCAAAAAAAAGTAACTTGAATCTGGAATGATATATGAACAAAGTTGCAGGATAGAGACAGTTTTTCAGTTGATGATGTTTACCCCGGTAGTAATTACGTTTGTTTGTTAATACTGCAGTTGCGTTTAATAAGTTCTTTCGCGAAAGGAAGAGGATTCAAATCATTTTCTGAAAGGATATTTTTAAGTTATTATGTAAGCTAATGAGTAGATATATCTTCCATGAGTTTGATAGTCAGACTTCGCTGGGTAAATTGTAGCACCCGAGGACAATCTTCGTTTACAGAACTACGGTTGTTGCTTGATAAGGTGGTGCCACCATATAAAATCGTTGATATTTTCAAAATTACTAAACACAGTCAGAGTTAATCCTTCCTATGGGTTTATATGGGTACAACGTCATTTTGAGAAGGATACAATCGTTGGAAACGTGGAATTTTTTTTTTTTTTTTTTTTTTTTTTTTTTAATTTTGTTAAAGTGGTAGATAACGGTGTCTATTTTGGACAATTTTAGTTTAAATATTCGAATGAATATTCTCTCAATAATCAAAAAATGGCTGCACATAGTGGCTGGCATTGGCGTATCTTGCCTGCGATAACTTGGGACCTCTCCCTGGCGATAGTCTGAAGAGATCGTTCGCGGAAACAGAGAGGCAGAAAGCTGGACTCATTATCGGCTGCGATGCAAATGCATGTTACACCTACTGATTTCGAATCACTTCGTCACTGAGGTCAATCAAATAATACTGTTGTTGCATTTTTGTGATCCACCAGCTTTTAGGCCTCCCTCTCTTTCGCGATTGTATGGGAAAGCTGATTGATAATGCCTTTTTGACGGGGTTCGTAGGGTCTGTGCTTTGAACATGACAGAACCAACTGAATCGGCGGTCGCGCTCCATTCTCTTTGACAGAATTCTTCCTCTGATCTTGGAACTTTTTATTCGATCAAGCTTTGTTACTTCTGCTGACATGGCAAGCATCTTCGCTTCTATGCTGTCCAACATTGTGAACCGTATGTGAATGCCGGGCTCATAAATCGGGTTAGAGCCTTCCTTTCAGCTTAGGGGCATTTTTTGGTAGCAGAAGATGTCAAGGTTCCCCGCCATTTCTTCCACGCTACGCTTAAGCGATCCTTAATATCGTCATCACAGGTTGTTTGGTTTTCATTATTGGTGGCAAATCCATGTTCAATCAAAACAGAAAGCACCCAAACGAATACTAGAAACAAATAACAGATAGCTATTAACTGAATGCCCCAGACGATTACTGTACTTGACAACTCTTCAACAATTTAATTTTCGAATTTATTCAAACATTCTCCCAAATAAAAAATTCGTCCAGCCTTGTCCCTAGCAATGCACAAGCATATTTAAAGCAAAAAAATTAAATTCCAAACTAAAGTTTGTCAGAAATATTAAACCCAAAAGTTGAAAATAACAAAATCAATATAATTTCACCCGGAAAAGGATCCGCCCAGGAAACCATTCAAATAACACGTACAATAAAAGTTATCTCGTAACTTTTCATATCTATCCATCTGCCGTTCTATGCCACCCTGCTGGCAATGTATGCTTCACATACATAGGAATATTTGGTCCAGTGAACTCCTAACCAGATCACCTCCTACTACTTCAAATATAATTCACAAATCATAAAAAATAAGAAACTAAAGTCCTTTGGCACTGACCAAGAGCCTTCCTGTTTTCCCTTACACTTTCTTGTCTTCTCGGTGCAGAGAATATTTTTGCTTCCGCAGCCAAGTGCTGGTAGGATTTTCGTCTTAATCCCATTAGATAGCGAAACCGCGCTGCAGTCATAGTACTATCCCTTCTAACTATGCTTTTTGGTATCTTTTTATTTTTCTGAAATTTATCTCTCCTTCACAATTGCAGTGTTTAACCTCAAGCGACCAACGATTTCCTCTGCATATCCTTCTTACCTATTCAAAGCAGATAAGAATATGCATCCTTTTGGTGCTTTTTTTTGTCGTTCAAGCTTCCGCCAACTTCAAGAGTTTATTAAAAGAGTATAAACTGACGTAGGCAAGCAATATTGCACTTATCCTTAGTCTTCTTAAGTACTAAATAAAATTAATGTTTAATCTTGTTTATTTGTATTATTTTTCTCCATTTTAGATGTCCTGCTCGGTAGCACTGACTATTCAACATCGCTGGATATGTGGGGTGTGGGTTGTATATTCGTTGAAATGGTCACAGGGATGCCAACATTCCCCGGTATTCGAGATACGTACGATCAACTGGATAAGATATTCAAATTGCTTGGCACACCGACTGAGGAGACGTGGCAGAGTGTAACACATTTTCCTGGATATAAACCGTATAAATTAGGTAACTACAAAAAAAGAGATAAGTGCACCAGCGACAGAAAGCAAAAACCACTACCGCATTCTGCTAACTGCTGAAACTTGTTTTGATGTTTAATTCCTTGAATTTGACTATCTTGTTATAAAGCAGGAAGTATTTTATTTATCCTTTGATACATTTTAAATAAGTTTTGTTTTTTAATATATTTAATTTTTTCTTTAAAGGTTTTTATAGGCCACGTAAATTAGGTCATAGTTTTCCTAGGTTGTACGATATTATTGAGGGAGAAGCGATAGCGAATGCGTTCCTGCAATTAAATCCTGAAGAGAGGATAGGAGCCGAGGATGCTCTGCATCATTCGTATTTTGCACAGTTGCCAAAAAAATTATATGAACTACCGGATGGTAAGTTTTGTTTGGATTGCATCAAATAACTATTTTTGTTTGCCTAACCAGGCAGTATCGCGAATAAATTTTCATGGGGAATTCTTCCTTCTGATTTAGATTGTTGACAAAGGAAAACTTTCCGTCGGAATTTATTCGTGATATACCTACCTAAATATTTTACTATCATACAAGGAGGCTGCAATCACTGAGTCGATAAAGAATGGTTCAAAAATAATTACCCTCAGTAATTGGAGTTCTAAATAATTCCATACCGAAACAAGCGGATCGTAGTAATATCTTTTTGTTCAAAGGATATCAGCACCTTGAAAATCTACTTGGGGTTTTTCTGTTTACTACACACGTCGTTCATAGTTGCATTTAGGCCTGATATGTCCGTCGTGTGATGAGATTATATATTTATATGGCATCTAAAGCAGCAAACGTATGTCTATGTAATGCGAACTAAATATTTTGTAGTACCCTGTTTTTGAAATTGAAGTTAAAAGCAAACAAGTTACGTTTACTTAAAAGCCAGCGTTAAAATAGATAATTTATGACATTAATGATGAAAATCTATTATTATATATTTTTTTTTAGCATCCTAGAGCTCAAATGTTCGATCACTTTTTCGAGCATTTCAAGCCGTATCACACGCTTGATGTTGGCTTCGTAGACCAACGATTTGAAATATCACCACAGACAAAGTGTTGATCGATTTGTAAATAATCTGATATCCCTGCACTTGTACTCGGTTAATAACGCTTTCCCATCTCACTCATATTCGGAAGCAGACCAGTCGACCGGAGATTGGTAGAGTTCGTTCTATCTTTACCCTTTTTCTGGATTGGGTGTATCACAGCTACTTTCCAATGCAAATCCACCACGAAAAAATCAGCGTTTGAAGCGACACTTTCTGGACTTATTCCAGCAGTCTGTCTGTTCTCTGCTGTCTGGGGGATTCGAACACAAGGAATATCATTGCGATCCTCCATCCTGACCAACTTATTTATCTGTGGGAACATATTCGGACTACAGGTTTTAATAGCCCGAATTTTATTTCCCCAATACAGACTTACAGATTTTCTATAATTTTCTTTAATCAGCTGTTTCAGGATTCAGATCTCTGACTTCAGCATCCTTACCTCCGGGTCGTTGCGGTCAGAAAATTGTCTGTACAGCCGTTTAAGCCTCGAGAGCAGTCTACTTTTCTGTCGGTATAGTGCTTCGATAGTAGGGTACTTTTCTGTCTGGTCGTCGTCGGATCGTCCTACCCGAGGAATTTTTTTTTTTTGTTTGTTGTTTTTAAATATTTATTTGGGCATTCAAGTACTTTTCCAGGCGCAGCGACATAAGTTCCAAAATATTTTGTTGAAGTTACATAAGCCCCAAATTTTCGGAGAGATCTCCAATCTCAGCAGCATAGGATAGGTTTATTGAATTGCATTTCGAAAACTCTGTTCGAAATCGGTTGTAAAGGAAGCGGGACTTACTGGTCATTAGCGGTGCCGTGAAATTCATTTACCCAAGGTGCAATAAGGCCAAGTGCTAAAATAAAACCTCGCACCAACTCCAAATCAAACAGTGACGCCAGGCAGAGGGGTGGCAGGGGGGCAGCATGCCCCTCCATAGGCATTGCACTGCTTATGGAATCTACTTGCGATTTCGCAACAAAACCCATAAACAGTGCAATGCATACACCCCTGCTTGGGATCACTGTGCAAGGACAAATTGTTGAAAACAGCACCAATGGAACGCCAAATTGGCCTTATTTCACTTTCACATCATTTGCTGAGACAAATCAATTTTGGGAGTTATGTCCCACTTAAGTGAGACATACGAGTAAGTCCGAAAAGTAAAAGTTGTGACTTATGTCCCTGCGCCACTTTTCCATCATGTTTTGGAAAAATGTCGCTTAGGTGGCTGCCGCGACCATTTGGGCTCTTTTAAGGGCATTTTCCATGGTTTTCTTCAGATCTTCGGGCGATAGATTCTCTTCTTCTTAACGAATGTTCCCCTTGAGAACTGTCATAGTTCGGGTGATTTTGCGCGCCAGTGCAAAACGTCAATACGTGATATCAGACGACGGGGAAATGTCGGCTTCAGGTTGTCGGTTGTGGCTCGTGCCATGCCGTGCTGCCTCCAGCTGGAATTGCATGTCCTCCAGACTGAATTCATGAAATTCAGAAATAAAAAATTCTTTGATCATGGCTCTGTAGCACTCACCATTCAAAGTGATCGTTTATCTCGCGCCGTTCTCAAAAGTATAGTTTATCCAGCGTAAGCAGGACATCACGCAGTGACTTTGACTGGATAGAATAGCTCCTCTGCATTACCCAGTGCTCCAGAAGAGCTTATTTTGTTTGTTCATATATCCGCAGAGGTGGAAATGGGCCTCGTATAATGGCATAGTGATGATTTTTGACGCAACATCGTCCACTTCCTTGTGGTATTCATGAGGGCGTGAGCGTTGTTAAACGTGACTCACGGCCAATACCCGTCTTCACTTCATAAGGGAACATCTTCAAGTGTTTCACCAAAATTCGGCCTCTCACACTCGCGAATTGTTTAACAAAAACATCGTGACGATTATCCTGCTTTTTTAGGGGTATTGCTTATTTACACGAGATCTAAATGTGATGAATATATATATATATACATTATTTAGAAGCCACCCTCACTACCCTCATATTACACAACCCACTTGTTCCAATTAACTTTCCCTAGAACAGAGTTACCGCTCTAAGCTACAAAATCTATAACGTACGAGTGCATATCCTATGTAATTTGCAATCCGCAAATATTTGGTTTTTGCTCCATTTCAAATTTCGACTTCGCCGCTCGCATACGCAAATATCCAAGTGCAACAAGGCATCCCACCCTCGCATCCCTCTTTGCTAATAAAAATCCAAACAAGTCAGTTGCCTGTTTCGCAACCGTGGTTCCCAGCGCGCTTTGAGCTTGAATAAGTCGATGTGCAGTGAAATTCGCATGGGTAAAGCCTGCACCAAAATAAGTTTCTTCATTGTTGCTCGACATAATGCACAAAACACAAGCACTTGTAACAATGGTGGCTGAATCCATTTTGTTTCTCTGTTTTCCTCTGTATTGCTGTTGTCAACTCGTTTTGTGTACTCAACCACGATAGCGATGATTTACGAAATAATCCGGCAAAATAATAATTGCTTTGCTTATTTGAAGCGGAGTGTGTATTTTAGGTGTTTACAAAGCGCTCCTGTGTTTGCATAAAAGGACTCTGTAAATGATGGCCCAACTATTTAGTTGAACAATTAATGACGGAGATACTAACAAAGATACTGGGTGGCTTATTTGTGGTTTGAGACGAAGGCAGTGGGCAGCTGGTAGTTGAAAAAGTTTTCTGTTTGAATTTGTTGTTTGTCCTTGCTTTCGACTTAATTTTTTGTCTTCATTTTCTAAACTAATTGCATTTGCGATGGGATAAAGGTTGTGGATTTAATTGCAAATTGGTGAGAATGTGTTTCTTGTTAAAAAGATTTGTTGCGATTTCGGCTATAGTAGAGAGCGGGTAAAACTTGGATTTAACTTTCACAAATTGTTAAGTAATTAAAAGCAATTGAATGTGTTGATGTTGTACACAGTTGTTTATCCTATTGTAATTAAAAATTGATTTTTAGGATACACCGAGATTGCTTTCCAATTAAATTCGTTTAAATAATTTAAATTTAAGAGCTTATGAGAAAGATATTGCAATTGTGCTAAAATGTCGAACTCAAACTGAGTATGATATTGCGACTACAGATAAGTCCAAAAAAGGGTGTCACTAATTTCCGTTCGGCGGCACGACTCTCCGTCTGTCAGCGAGACCATTTTTAACAACTGGCGAAGTACTAAACAAAAACCAAACAAAATGAAAGGAATTGGGCCTAATTGACTTCCTTGAGGAACTCCAGATTAAGCTGTAAAAGATTCTGTTAGGGAACCTCCAAACTTGACTTGATAAACCGTTGATCTAAGGTATGAATCAACCCAGTTAATGAAACCTGGTGGAAAACCATAAGCTCTGAGCTTAAACTCGATTATATCATGAGATAACTGGTCGAAAGCCTTACGGAAGACTGTTGCAATCAATTTCGTCCTTATTCTCGAAGGCATTGGAACATGCACACAAAAAACTTAACAGATTAGTGACATCGAACATGTTTCTTACAATTCTATACTGCTCGTTACAAATTATATTGCCACAGAGAAATATTAACTTCACATAGATTATTTGTACAAAAAGCTTAGCAAAACATGGAAGCTTTGAAATAGGCGTATATATAGTGATGTCACCTTTTTTAAATACAGGTCTAATAAAAGGGTGCAGGGAAATAACTTCACGGGCAATAACTTCACCTTGAGTGGGCAATAATTTCACTTTTTTATACCCTATTCTAGGGGTATATTAATTTTGACGCATAGTTTGTAACATACCTTAATATTGCCCGTAGACCCCTAAAAGTTACTATATTTATGATCAGCATCGATAGTAATGTCGATCTAGCCATGTCCGTCCGTCCGTCCGTCGGCAAAAATTAGGCCTTTAAACTGGACCTAGAGAGCTGAAATTTTAACCATATACTCTCTAGGGTCCCGAAATAATCAAGTTTACGAATTTTTGAAATCCGCCCACAGACACGCCCACAAACTCAAAAAAAAAAAATTTGGAAAAAATCGAATTTTGAGCTAGGAAGCTGAAATTTTTTATATATGATCTATGACTCCTAAAACTGCTCGGGATATAAAATTTTCAAAATCCGCCCACTGCCACGCCCACAAAAAAATAAAACAATTTTATTGAAAAACCAAAATTTGAGCTAGGGAGCTGAAATTTTTAATATATACTCTCTAGGGGCCCTTTAAGCTCATGTATAAATATTTTCAAAATCCGCCTACTGACACGCCCACAAATAAATAAAACAATTTTTTTGAAAATCCAAAGTTTGAGCTAGGGAGCTGAAATTTATAATATATACTCTCTATGGGCCCTTGATGCTCATGTGTAAATATTTTCAAAATCCGCCCACTGGCACGCCCACAATTATTTTTTTTTTTTTTTTTTGAAAATTCAAAGTGATCTAGGGAGCTGAAATTTATAATATATACTCTCTAGGGGCGCTTTATGCTCATGTGTTAATTTTTTTTAAATCCGCCTACTGACACGCCCACAATTAAATAAAACAATTTTATTGAAACACCCAAGTTTGAGCTAGGGAGCGTTTTTTTTGATAAAATCCTTTAAATGTTATATAACAAAATATGTAGAGGGTTCTTAACAATTCAACCATACTTAGACTTTTGTCACGCCCACTTATGAGGGATAGGAATAAGAATAGGGTATGCAACAGTTCGCCCAAGCGGACTGTAGCCCGTCCCTATGTTTTTTTATGAACTTAATGCCCACTGATGGTGAGCAATAACTACACTTTTTAGTGGGAAATAAATTCTCTTAACATTTTATGATAATTCAAGAAACGTACATCGCACCTACCCCAAATCAAATAGTGGCCCCAAGCAGGGGGTTGCAGGGGGACAGCATGCCCCCCCATATGCATTGCACTGTTTATGGAATCTACTTGCGATTTCGCAACTAATCCCATAAACAGCGCAATGCATATGGGGGCATGCTGCCCCCTGCAACCCCCCTGCTTGGGGTCACTGTTTGATTTGGAGTAGGTGCAAGGGTCTTTAGTTATAATAGACAAATTCTCAAATTATAGGTGGGAAATAACTTCACAAAATTTTGGGTGAAGTTATTGCTCACCATCAGTGGGCAATAACTTCACAAAAAAAAGTGAAGGTATTGCCCACTCGAGGTGAAGTTATTGCCCAGGTGAAGTTATTGCCCGTGAAGTTATTTCCCTGCACTTGATAAAAACACTTTTCCATAGATCAGGGAATTTACCAGTACTAATGGACAATTCAAACAGATTCTTAAGATATGGAGCATGACTACATTTTTTAAGAAAAATTGGTGCAATGCCATCAGGACCTGATGAATAGTCGGTGTTCATGTAAGAAATAAGTTTTAAAATTGTTTCCAAATCGAGTGAGAAATTACTAAAGCTTATTTAGGAACAGCTAGCTAAATACCTAAAATTTTGATCATCGATGGCGTTTCCCTAAACGATCTAAAATGATCAGCAAACTTATTATCAGTTGTAGAACTGTTGTAAGTAAAATTGGATTAGAAATTGTTAAGAAGGATATGGTATTCATATTTTGTTATACATAACTGTTATGTACGGTACGGCTAATGTAGTTAGAATGTTGAATCAGTGAACCGAAAAGAGATAAACTAAATGATAGGACATATCCTTTCAAAATTTGATTGATTTGATTGCCTCAACTACAGGCATTTTTAACTTTTTTTTGTTTATAAAAATACAAACTAAAAACTGCACACCTAGTCTTCTCGACCTTGCCATTGTTTCTGATCCGCCTCTGGTTCTTCTCTTTCACCAGATTTCGTTGGATCTTGTCTCGGATCATGATCTTCTACGTATGACATTATACTCTTTCCAACAAAAATTGTCAGTACAGGCCTTATGGCGGAGCTTTTTTTCGACCAGTGTTGCCTGTAGATACTCTCACGGCACTCAAACGCAAGAATTACCCCTGAAATGAAAACTAAACCACTGTCATACCAAGGAATTGTTGTTGTTATTTTCCTAAAATTAGCATACAACCCACCACAACCAGTCTCCCACAAAGCCGAATGGAAATGAGCATGATCGTCTTGTGTTCGCTTGCTATTAGCATCCACCAAAATAAGCAGTGTGTGTGACTGAAGCACATCGGAAGAGTATTACCATCTCTACAATGAAGCATATCATTAAGGGTTAACAGAAACACTCGCAAACCAAATAACTTGTTATATAAGAAGTGCTGCATCAAACAACATTTCAAATATAAGGTCACCATTTAAACAAAAATGGTTTGATAGAGAATGCATAAATTCTAGGAAGAAATCATTTGCCCTTTTGCGTGTCTGGAGAACTTGTAATGACCCTGATGTTAAAAAGTGGTATAACCAAGTGAATACCCACTACAAAAAGCTATGCCTAGCTAAGAAAACTGACTTCGATAATCAGCAAGCTCTCTTACTTAGTGAAACCAAGTCTTCAAAGGACTTCTGGAGAATAGCAAGGGAGATTAATGGTACAGTTTATCAAATAGGTACAGGAGTATCTGCTGATGATCTATCCATATATTTTAAACATCTTCTACTGGATAACTCAAACCTTTCTTTCTCGTATGCGGACCCCCTCATTTTCGACGATTCCCTAGATGGTGAGGTAACAACTGACGAAATTAATGCTGTTATCATGAAATCCAAAAATGGAAAGGCGCCAGGCGAAGATGGGATTCCGTACGAATTCTACAAAAATGCTAGTCCAACCTTAATCAACTATTTGAAAGTTCTCTTCAACAGTGTGTTCTCGAGTGCAGACATCCCTTCATCGTTTAAGAAGTCTGTAATATTCCCCATCCACAAAAAGGGTTCGCTGGAAAACGTAGAAAACTACAGTGAGTCTCATTCATGAATGTGTCAGCCAAGATATTTTGTGGCATACTTGTAGGACGATTAGAAAAATGGGTAGATGAAAAAAATATTCTGACAGAGCGTCAAGCTGGATTCAGAAAAAACTTTTCAACCGTTGACCAAATATTCACATTATCTGCGATTATAAGAGCCTTTCAAGCCAGAAACAAGAAAATGTATAGCTTTTTTGTAGATTTCAAGGCAGCTTTTGATCTTGTTAGCCGAAGTGCACTCTTCTATAAACTGTCTCAGTTGGGTATCTCTACAAAATTTCTTAAGACCATTAAAAAAATGTATGCCGAAACAAGTGCAGCAGTCTGGGATGGAAAGGATTTCTCAGAATGGTTTAAAACACAGACTGGTGTAAAGCAAGGATGTCCTCTTAGTGCCTTATTGTTTTCTCTATTTATAAACGACATAGAAAAAGATTTGCCTGGTGGAGTACGAATTGCTAATACCGTGGTCAATGTCTTGTTATATGCCGATGATCTTGTTCTACTCTCTGAATCTCCTGAAAATCTCCAATTGATGATAAATCGACTAGCCAGTTACTGCAAAAAATGGGGACTAACCATCAACACCGAAAAATCTAAAATTATGGTCTTTTCCCGTTCACCACCAGTGCAAAGTGGAAATAGATGGTTTTATAATGGAAGCCGATTAGAGATTGTGAAGGAACTCAAATATTTAGGAGTGAAACTGAACCCAACCCTAGAATTTGGTAAACATCTAACGGATAAAGCCAAGTCTTCCCAAAGCTTAGTGAATCTATCATGGAAAAATGTTTTTGCAAACAAGCGGATTCTCCTCTCAACGAAATACAGAATATTTGATTCAGTTGTTAAATCAACTCTTTGTTACGCCTCTCAAGTTTGGGGATCAGACGAGTACGAAGTAATCGAGAAATTCCACAGGAACTTCTTGAAAAAATTATTCAACTTACCAATGAAATCGCCGAACTACACAATCTATTTGGAAACGGGTCTTCCAATGCTTTTTACAAGCACTCTCAAATCGCAAGCGGATTACATCATTAAAATAGGTTCGTATCCAGACTCCCGAATAACCAAAAAAATGCTATCTTATGAATTAAGAAACAAGGACTGGTGGGCGTTAAGATGGTTAAGAATTGGAAACGCGTGTGGAGAAACTATTTCATTCGATCTAAACAACCTGGACAACTTAAAGAACCAACTTTATCGAATTATAAATAAAAATGAAGATGCTATTCGTGTGCGATTTATAGAGAAAGCTCGTGAATCAGATAGCAGAGTATTGTATTCTCACCTGAACTTCAATCTAAAGGATAAGAACTATTTCAATGACTCACTCAACTATAGTGAAATATCTCTTATTTTCAAAACAAGGTGTGAGTTGATTGGTTTAAATGGCAGCCCATATAATGGAAGCTTCAACCAGTTTTGTAATATTTGCAACTTAAAAGCGAAAGAAGACTGCTTTCACATTATTAGTGTTTGTCCAATCTACAAACCACAGAGACTAGCTTACTTCGGAAAAAAATTCCTTACCATGCAGGAGACAATACAAATTCTGAACGAGTGTGATTGGAAAAAGTTATTTTATTATATTAAATCCATCTACAAATACAGGTCGCTATTAATAACAGAGTATTATGATTGATTAAGTTTATTAAAAAAATAACTATATTGTTAAAGTTACAAATGTAGGTACATGTATAAGCATTTTGCTAACCAAGCTGACGGCTAAGCCATAGCTTTAAAATTCATTCTATCTTGTAACTTATGTAATAAGAAAATATTAAATAAATGAATTTCTTACTTACTTACTTACTTACTACTACTTAGTCGATGCAATGAAAGCTTGTAATAATGTGTATAGTAAATGGAAGCACAAACTTGTCTTCTCAGGCAAGCACTCATCCACTGTGCCATTGAAGCCACGAGTTTCAGTTCACCCAGTTTTTATTTTGATTTTCTTGGGCAGCCCAGCGCATGTAAGTACATTATGTTATTCATTCAGGTTTTTCTTTCTATATTTTCTCTAATTATTCCGCATTTTGACAAGCATAGTTGGACTGAAATGGGTGATAGAGAGGGTGAAAGCTACATTGACACTGTGTTGTCAAGAAACAGCGCTGTAACTCCAGCCGTCCACTTCACGTGGTAGCAATTTAAAACAACACAAAGCTATTATTCCTTGACTCTGGTACTAGTATAGTAAACTTCGATTTTTGTGTAAACTGTGGAGACGGTTCCAACTTTCGATGACTTTGAGGTGGTAACAGAAAATGATGTCACTGCTTGTGTAACTGCCATCAAGTCTAACTCTTCTGGTGAGGATGGTATAATAATCCGTTTTATCAAACTAATTTTACCCCATATTGTTACTCGTTTAACTCATATTATTAACCACTGTATAACAACTTCGACCTTTCCCCATTCAAATAAAAGAAAATAGCAAGAGTTTTACCAATCGCAAAAAAAAGTCAATCCGATCTCTGTTGGCGATTTTAGGCCAATTAGTATATTACCGTGCTTATCTAAGGTCTTCCAGAAACTGATAGCAAACCAAATACAAAAACACCTGTCGCAACACCAGTCCGGTTTTCGGGCCAACCATAGTTGCTCTACGGCAGTGGTTAACATTATTGATGAAATAAGACATGATTTTGACAAAGGATACATCACTATTCTATGTTTGCTTGACTTTTCGAAAGCATTTGACAAGGTAAATCATGATGTCCTATGCTGTAAGTTAAAAAATCTGTTTGATTTTAGTGATAGTACTGGGCAACTCATTCGTAGCTTCCTTTCTGGCAGGCTGCAACGAGTTCTTTCTGGTGAAAAACTCTCTGCATTCAAACCTGTTTATCAAGGGGTACCTCAGGGATCGATACTAGGACCGATTTTGTTTGTTTATAAATGACCTACCGTCCGTATGTAAACATGCAGCTGTGCACCTCTATGCAGATGATGTGCAGCTTCATTTAGCTCTACCAATGAATGATTTAAAGACCTTGGTTCCCGACTTAACGAGGATCTAGAGAAAATCCACAATTGGGCTGAGGTGAATGGTCTATCACTCAATCCAGCTAAATCGCGTGCATTCCGATCTCTAATAAGACCATTGACACCAATAATCTACCTAATTTATGGCTCTCGAACTGTAAGCTGAATTCTGCAGTAACAGCTACTAGTCTGGGCTAGGTAATCAATAGAAATTTATGCGGATACAATCACACCAATGTTGTGATTGGACGTATCTACGGATGTCTTCCCAAGCTTTGGCTTAGTGCCAGCTTCACACCGACCGAAGTTCGACGAAGGCTGATCTTAACCTTAATCTTGCCAATGATAACATAGGTAGGTAGGTAGGTAGGTGTGGCGGTTTGATAAGACAAACCCAATTAGCACTGAGTGCCGTTTTGTTACCACAAACTCACGTAAACCTGGGTATTATCGATTGGTGGGGGAGGCTAAATCCAACCTGCGGAGTTCAGGAAAGTTATCAGTTCCTTGATACTTTTCTCGGAGACTTCCTCAAGTGTATTGAAGAAAGGGCTTCTCAATGTACGTAGTCTGGTCCTAGCTAAAGCCGGACAGGTACATAAAAAGTGAATTAGGGTTTCTTTTTCAGTTGTCACTTTGCAACTGCGGCAGTGTGTATTATATGGGATGCCCAGCTTGGGCGCATGGTCACCTATAGGCCAGTGTCCCGTGAAGATCGCTGTAAGTCTTGCGATGTCTTTTCGGGTTCTACCTAGAAGGTCGGTTGTTTTTGCCTTGTTGTAGTTTGGCCACGTTTTTCTGGATATGACGCATGCAGTCAGCCTGCTCCATCCGAGGTTGGCTTTCTTAAGGTATTCTGCGGTGATGTTTGCCTTAACTGCTCCGAGCGGAATGTGGACTAGTTCTGCCAGAGAACAGTGGAGAGCTGAGCCTTGCCTGGCCAGTTCGTCGGCATGTTCGTTTCCATAAACGTTACTGTGCCCTGGAACCCAGATCAGGGTAACCTTGAACTTATCAAGCAGCGCCAGCTCATTACGGCATTCTAGTACTAACTTAGAGGATATAGTGACCGAAGCGATCGCTTTAATGGCAGCCTGGCTGTCAATAAGTATGGCGATCCTTTGCCTCGGTGTTATATTTGAGTGAAGTTTGATCTGGCGACAGGCTTCACGGATAGCCAGTAGCTCCGCCTGGAAGACGCTTGCAGTATCCGGAAGTCTGTATGATTTTGCGATGTTTAAGGATTCCGAAAAAACTCTCGCACCCACGCCGCAGTCCATTTTTGAACCGTCGGTGTAGATTGTTTGATCGAAATCCCTTGTCACTTCTCCATTTTGCCATTCCGATCTAGTAGGGATTTGAACGACGAAATGTTTTGTAAAAGACATTCTGGGAATGATGTAGTCTGTTGAAGGCGGAACTAGTTTTCTAGGTAGAGAGTCTAGAATACTACTGTGGCCGTAGGGTTTTGCAGTCCAGCAGCCAGACTCTCTGAGTCTGATCGCGCTGTGTGCTGTGATGTTTGTTATATGTAGATCAAGAGGTAAAAGATGCAGTAAGACTGTGAGTCCGTCTGACGGTGTTGACCGTAGAGCTCCCGTTGTTCCTATGCATGCCGTTCTTTGTACCTTATTAAGTTTGGTAATATTGTAATTTTTCTTTAGAGCCGGCCACCATACTATTGACCCATACGTGAGGATTGGTCGTACCACGGCTGTGTACATCCACAGGGTCAATTTTGGTTGCAGGCCCCACTTTTTTCCGAAGGTTCTGCTGCAGGCATAGAAGGCTATACATGCCTTCTTTACCCGTTGTTCTATGTTTATTTTCCAGTTGAGTTTAGGATCTAGGATAACTCCTAAATACCTGGCACTGTTTGAAAGGGGTAGGGGTGTGCCGTTTAGGCGAGGAAGCGTAAAGTCAGGTATGTTGGTTTTGGTGGTGAAGAGCATCAGCACAGTTTTCCCCGGGTTGACTCCCAGACCGCACTTTTTTGCCCAACTGCTAACTTTACTTAGAGCATTCTCCATGATTTCACTAATCACGGAGGGAAACATTCCTGACACCAATATCACCATATCGTCCGCATACCCGACTACTTTGATTCCTACTCTGTCTAAACTTATGAGGATTTTGTTCATTACTAGGAGCCAGAGTAGGGGTGAGATGACTCCTCCTTGAGGTGTTCCCCTCCTGGCATATTTGGTTATATTGCTATTTCCTAAAGCTGCTTGAATGATTCTAGTGCTGAGCATGGAAACAATCCATTGACTTAGATGGATTGCTATTCCCAGCTCCCTCAGGGACTCTAGAATTGCTTCAGTGTGTACATTGTTGAAGGCTCCTTCTATGTCTAGGAAGGTAGCCAAGGTGTATTCTTTGTAGTGTAGGGATTTTTCTATCGTACGCACTACCTCGTGAAGAGCTGTTTCTGTAGATCTTCCCTTGAGGTAGGCGTGTTGAGATTTGGAGAGGAGTGAAGCTTCTATTGCCCCTCTCAGGTGGTTGTCTAGGAGACGTTCGAGCGTCTTCAGTACGAAGGAGGTCAAACTAATTGGTCTGAAATCTTTCGCAGTTTCATGACCGCGTCTACCCGCTTTTGGAATGAAAACAACTCGCACTCGTCTCCATGAATAGGGTACATTCATGATAACATACGCTGAGGTGGTTTATTGCTCCCTCGACTCTTTATCCCAGAGGAAGCTTCAAGTAGCCTTCATTGATGCTGTGCGATACATTTATGGCATTCGTAGGTACGATCATATTTCCGAATACTCCAGAAGCCTACTTGGTTACACTCTTCAACAATACATCAATGCGAGAAACTGTATATTCTTACATTAAACCATAAAAAATCAATCACCTTCGTATCTATTCAATAAACTAAACTATTCTCGCTCTGAAAGGACTTTTAACATAAATCTACCTTACTACCGTTATTTAAACTCGTCTCGTATGTTTTTTATTCACGCTGTTAAATTATGGAACTCATTGCCCTCACGAATTAAGACAATCTGTAGTACTTCTAACTTTAAGAATGCAATCCTCCTCTACTTCTCCACAACCTCATCACGTCAATAAATTCCTTTTGCCGATCTCTCCCATTTCGCCCCATTTCTTTTTCTATTTATACCCATTCCCTTCTATTTCCCATCTATTTCTTCTGTTGCAGGTTATGTTATATCGTTTTTAGTTTTAAGTAGTTGTCAAAATCTCTCTGACTGTAAAGTACTAAGTACTATAAAAGATACAAATCTTACCCCCGGTTTCACAGTTGAAGTTTAAACTCCACTTTTGGTTTAAACCTCAGTTCAGCAATTTATTCGGTTTCACAGTTTCGTTTAAACCTTAAACTGAGTTCAATTTGCAGTTTAAGTTAAACGAATGTATTCTGTCGTTTAAACCGTTTAAATATGGAAACAATTTATTAGGGGGATCAAATAGTGAAATATTTCGAAAGCGAAAAGGGTATTTTTCCTTAAACGTGATCCAAAGCTCAAAATAATGGACACAGTAACATAGTCGGTTGACAAACTCACTAAGTGCGTTTAGAGCACAATGGAGATAATGGGGTTTTAATAAATTATTTTGTATCAAAATTCTATTTTACGAGTTATCGATTTAAAATCATAGATTATAATAAAATTATGTTTCCTTTTTATAGTTGTGCTTGTATCTTCCTGTTAAATGCAAAAGTCCTCGTAAAAATGCGAAATGAAAGACTTAATGAGTTTTACCTGCCGGAATGACAAACATTTAGACACATAATGAAAAACAAATTCTACTTTTAGTAAGATATTTCGTTTATTTATTTAAAGAAAAAAAAAAAACACTTTCGTCGTCCTCTATATCGCTTTCATCATTAGATGGCTCTGGTAAGCGCTCCGGATGCAGTAAATTAATATTGGGCAAACTTTTGAACCACGGGATAACTTCTTCCGGAATTAGACCAGCATCGCAAAGTTTAACAAGGTCAGTCTTTTCTGCTTGCGAAATAGGTAAAAGATCATATGCTGATTTTAGTTCAACTATTGTCCTTCGGCGACCTCTTCCGGATACATTTATTTTTTTATAGTCCTATGTATGATCGTATCTATAATACAAAATTTCAGGGAATTCTTTTTTGAATTTGAAACACTTTATTTTAAGCTTACATTTACACGGCTGCTACTTGCTGGTTTCTGTTCTGACCACCACAAGTGTCACAGAACAGTGAAACATCCGTCACGGTCAAGGGCAATGTTTTTAGGAAACGAAACAAAATTGAGCCTATCTCATCGCTCCCTCGCTTACCATTTAATTCGTTCCAAGTGTTACAAAGAGCGTTTTCTCCACTTCCTACGGAAATAGTAAAATTATATACGCATATCTTTCGGGAATAATAAAACAATGAGACACTCGAATACGGCAATTGGAGAACGCTTTGCAAATCAAAAGTGCAAGTTATCAACGCAGGATCATTTTTGCATCTCCGTTTATCATTTTCCTTGGCTTCATTACACTGGTTTTTTCTCATTAAATGCATTGAATACTCTGCTTCCAGCTCTTTTTAACTTCCCAGTGGAAGTTCTTATAATGGGGCCGATTTTGTGATTCGCGGATTTTGACATATCTCCACGTTTAATGGTCACCAGAATCCAAATCGAACGTTTTTATAGAGATGTCTGGCTGTGTGTATGTACGTATGTGCGTATGAACGTATGTGCGTTCGGAATTATCTTTCGCCACGATTATCTGGAGAACCAAAGATGATATTGACATGGGACCGGGTTTATGCTAAGCGTATAATTACGTAACTCAGAACTGATTAAGTTTCCAGCGAAATCGATGTAACTGTTTTTTGTAACTAATTTAATAACTATAATAGTTGGCCTCTATTTGTACTATTTGTTTTCATTTGTCATTGAGCAAATCATTATTACATTGTGCTCCGTTATTTCGTATACATGTACATTTACAGGTCTCCGTATTCATAATATATATCACACTTCGCTGTTATTAATAAGATTTAATTTCCATGAACAATATTAAAGAGCGTTTTTAATATTAAATAATTCTTAATCATATCTTATGGTTAACCACATTTCAAAATTTCCCACTAATCGCATAAATCATATCGATCCCACTGGGTAGTTAATGTGGACCTTGCGGATCGCACCCAGATCACTTTATATACCCTATTCTAAGGGTATATTAATTTTGACGCATAGTTTGTAACATACCTTAATATTGCCCGTAGACCCCTAAAAGTTACTATATTTATGATCAGCATCGATAGTAATGTCGATCTAGCCATTTCCGTCCGTCCGTCCGTCTGTCGGCAAAAATTAGGCCTTTAAACTGGACCTAGAGAGCTGAAATTTTAACCATATACTCTCTAGGGTCCCGTAATAATGAAGTTTACGAATTTTTGAAATCCGCCCACAAACTCAAAAAAACAAAATTTTGGTAAAAATCGAATTTTGAGCTAGAAAGCTGAAATTTTTTATATATGATCTATGACTTTTTTTTGAAAATCCAAAGTTTGAGCTAGGGAGCTGAAATTTATAATATATACTCTCTAGGGGCCCTTTATGCTCATGTGTTATTTTTTTTTAAATCCGCCTACTGTCACGCCCACAATTAAATAAAACAATTTTATTGAAACACCCAAGTTTGAGCTAGGGAGCGTTTTTTTTTTTTTGATAAAATCCTTTAAATGTTATATAACAAAGTATGTAGAGCGTTCTTAACAAATCAACCATACTTAGACTTTTGTCACGCCCACTTATGAGGGATAGGAATAAGAATAGGGTATCCAACAGTTCGCCCAAGCGGACTGTAGCCCGTCCCTATGTTTTATTTACAGCTTGATCATATTTAGCGCACGTTGCACAGAGGTTTTTTTTTGGTTTAAAAACGAATAGTTGTAATTATCGCAGAATATCCTTCTATAAGTTTTTTCGCTGACAATTTCCGTAATATTACGTTCTTTGCAGAAATCATTACGGTAAAGATTATACATCTTCCAAATAGACAGAGCACTATCTAGGTACAATTTCTTTGAGGGCTTCCGAACATAGTGGGATTCAATAACTGGGAAGCTTTCTATATGTTTTTTTTTACTAAAGCGACCACTAATTCGCTAGTTTTGTTGCCAGGCGCCTTTCGGCCCCTTTTATCGTTATCAGTAAATGATCCAATATGTGGACCGTTGATGGCTGTATTAATAGGCCCGTTTGAAATATACAACGTCTTTTCAAAAAAATGTGAAAATACTCTATGACGTGTTCCAGTGCTATTTTCTAAGAAATAGTTTTTAGAAACATGACATGCTTTATCACTGTTAGTATCTACTTTTCTGCGTTTCGGTGCCTCTGCTTGGACAAATTTTAATGTAATATCTTTCTGTCTACCATAATCAGAAACTCCCCTATAAAATTTACAAATTTTTTGTCTGTCCTCTCCTGTAATATTGTTTGTACACTTAAACTTACATTTGGAATAATCAGCAGGTTTTGGAGCTTTTGCAGGATGGCTTTTGTTTTTGATAGTTTCTCTCAAATAGGGACTTTCCCGCATTGAGTGTGGTAAAAGTTGGTTTGAGGTTAATTTGCTCAGTTACTATAATGTTGGAGGAACAGCAGTTAACTTATGTGTCTGTTTATTTTATAAAAAATACAATTTCAAATAAAACAAAAATTCTGCAAAGTTCATTAAGTACGTATATAGTATAGAATGTTCGCAAGAAAAATTCATTAAGTACGTTCGTGATTTTTTCCTGCCGTAAAAATCTAAAAGACTGCAGTTAATGAAATTTGAAAATCTGAAACTGCTAGTTGGAATCACTTTACGGACTTACTGAGTTTTTCCTGCGATAGATAATTGAAAATTATAGTACTTAGTGTTAAAAAGTCATTTTAGCTAAAATGTGTACTTAGTGACTTTTACCTGTCACCGACGATTGTTGCAAGGTGGCCTGGATCAAGTCATGATTCCACAATTTTCAACAATTCACGAACCTGTTCTAGGTTTGAAAATGGAGAATTTGGAAATCATGTTATAGTGGCGGACAGTGGCTGCTAATGCAGACGCTATATGATGACTCCTTTACGTACTCGTAGTTGCAACAATCCACAAGAAACATTGAACAATGAATCTCAAATTCGAACACGAAATTGTGTTGAACGCTCTTATGGCGTATGGAAGAGAAGGTTTCCTATATTCTATATTTTTGACACCTTGCATAGAGGTTATGAATGAGCCAAGATGCAAATAAATTTCCAATTCTATATTCGACAGTTGACTTACGAATATTTGGATTTTATTTTCAAAACGAGAATAAAAAATACATAACGTCACATTACCTATAAGAACGAAAAATGCTGACAGCTTCGATTCATAAAATCAAGTTAAACGAAGTTCAACTGAACTGAAGTTCAGATTTCACTGTGAAACCGGACGAGTTAAACCAAAAACTTGAAGTCAGTTTAAGGTTCAGTTGAACTCAAGTTTAAACCTTCACTGTGAAACTGACCATTAATGTACAAACCTCTTTGTTTAATAACAATAAATTGAAATTGAAATTGAAGCCATTCTTATGATTCGTTTTCTTCTTTATTTTGTTTCTCTAAACAAATCGGAATCCATGAAATAATTATAATAACCCTTAAAGGGGGGCACACCACCAGTTGCTTCTCCACAAATCCATCACGCTAACCACGTTCGCATCAAAGCCACCGCAATTTTCCACCTCCCATTAACGGTATTAAGGGGACAACTCTCGTTAGCTGCATGTGCCTTAATGCCACATAATTCCCGTCGTTTAGTGATGTGTTCAAGCGATGGTGGATTTTCGTGTTTGCCACTCTTGGCGGTGCTACCACATTTCGATAAGGATAATTCATTTCCCCGACATGACAGCCTCAAACTAAGGTAATCATTCATTTTATGCTGACAGTGATTATCTCCAGTGTTGTTGCAGACCTTCACAAAAGTGTAACCAGTTTATCAAAAACAAAAGAGCAAAGAGCAGAGTGCAAATAACACATTGCTTACGGCATGTCAATTTGTGCCGCACGTTGTCTCTATTTCTAATTATACTGCACCTCCAGTAGTAGAACAACACAATTTGGTAAAAAAATGTCCGTTTTGACGTTTCGTGCTGTGAAGTTCTCTGGCATTATCTAAAATGTTGGTCTGCATATTGCAAAGGCAAACACTTTTGATAGCTGGGTTGGTTGACAACCACAAAGGATAAAATGCAGGATTCTCAAATAATCTATTCAAATACAATCATACATATATGTCGGCACTTCTGGTCTTCTCTGTTCAATGTCCTTAGAAATGTACTTTATATTGGGTGGGAGACAATTAAATTTGTGTGGTTCTTGCTTTAATTAAAGTTTACTAGAAATGTGGCCGGTATTAATTACTATCCTCGTGTACGACACTCACGGCTATCTTCACTGTCCACCAGCAGAGCTGATTAAATGTTCACCACACAGAATAGATACACCTATCGATTTAATTGATTTACACTTGATGCTGGCGTGAAACACAGAAGAAGAGTTGTCGGTCAAGTAAATATTTTGACGGATATCATCCGACGGACGTCCATGTTTTACAATGTGAACCGAGTGTCAGTTTCGAAGGAAGATTTAAGTAAAGGTACACTGCTATACATAGAGTGATGTAATCGCAGCACAAATAAGATACGGATGCGGGATAGTGTGATGCAAATTGGCGGTAAAATAATAAAGCAATGGATTTAAATTGAGATGAAAATGATAGTGGGAAGGATACCACCTTTGCGGTCGATAGAGACAGTTGGCTCTGGAGACTGCCTCTATGCTGCTACTCTGCTGACGACAAAATACAGAATTCTGCTGTGTAGGACATTTATTTTAATTAATTATCGATCGATCGCCTGATTAATTTATGTCACGAGGGTGACGTGTCATTGAACGTTTGTTGAAACGAAATCGTGGGACTACTTAATCCTTGAGCGTTGTTATTAATTAGTACGCCTGAAAGTATGCCGTGGGGTTGTTTGTGTATGTATCATTGAACGTTAATGTGTATATAAGGTTAATGGTAATTAGGGAAATTTTCAAAATCACAATTAAAAAGTCAGAATTGGAATTTAATGAACGCTTTGTTGAATAAATTAAAGTGTGCGGTGTGTATAGCTGACACTGCATTGCATACATTTAGGATGCCATTTTTTCTGAATTTAAACAGGAACTTGAGAAGAAAAAAGGAAAAATTTGGATTAGTGGTAGCTTTGTACTCGTATATAACCTCAATAGTGCTGTCATGAAGACCATCGGCGGGGTCGCCGCCTGGTGATGACGCTGAAGCTGTTACTCTCCACAAACTGGGGAAACATCATTTATGCAGTTCTCCAAGATTATTTTTTTTAGTGAAGGTGAAAATCTCGATAGACACAATGGGGTTAGAAACCTAAAGTTGTGTGGGACTCTAACCGCACTAAAAACACCTCCTAATCATGACCAATCTAAAAAGATCGACAAATGATTGTACTTTCAACGTTCAGTTGCATTTGAGAAGGTATTCCAATTTAAATACGGGTTCTCATATATTTTCAAAATATGAGTTCGTGAGGTTTAGTTCTTTTTAATCTACGAATATTATATCGTATGTTTAAGACGTCTTCAATTTCAGGATTAATTTGCATCCCCAGACGATCTATGTGACGAATTTCGTACTTTATAATTACTTCCGTTACAGCAAATCAAGATGCAAGTCGTTATTTCTAATATACCATAGGGCATTTACTATTCCTCGAAGGACCCTGTTTTGAAACACTTGTATTATTTGTACATTCGTTTTCTTTGAAAGACCCCATAATTGGAAACCATATGTCCAAACAGGCTTTAGTATCTGATTATATAATAATAAGATTTTATTATCATCAGTGGACATTTCCGAATTATATAAGGTTTCCTATATCTAATGTTTAGCTCTTCTACCTTCTTTTTCACATGTTCCTTCCATTTCAGTTTAGCATCCAGATTCATACCCAGATACTTAGCTGTATTAGAATAAGGAACTACCTGACTATTAATAACCACGGGAATATTCGTTATTTTTTTATTTGTAAAGTTTATATGGGCGGACTTTGACTGAGAATATGGCTTTCATCGTATCTTTCGCGTGTGGTATATCACTAGTATATAATAATATAAAATAAATATAGGGTTGGTCCTAGAATACTTCCCTGTGGCACTTCTCTTTGAAATTCATTGAGTTCAGAATACGCTATGCCGTAGCGAGCTCTAAAGAATATACAGTCGAACTTCGATAACTCAAACCATCACTTGCCACAAAACAAATCGACTTATCAAGACTTCGAGTTATTAAGTAAAATACAAAATTGATATAAATACATAATGTATTTATTTGCGAACATATATAACACAAAAAACGTACAGCAATATAATTATTATTTTAAATAGTCTGTTATATAACTTTGATTTTAATTATTTTATTGAATTAAAAAAAAAATTATTTTCTCGATGTTACTGGTTAGTAATTAAATATAAACGCAAAATGCTTAACGAATTTACACCCAATTCGTCTGAAGGTGGTTGAATCAAATCATCCTTCAAATCTTTCTCCATTACATCACTTTCGCTGTCATGGTTATTGTCGAGCTGTGCAGATTCCGATTCACATCTGAATATCTCGAAAACATTTTCATCTGTGGGAAACTCCGAAGTAACAATATCGTCATCTAAAACACACTGCACTGTTCATATGTATGTATCTTCACTCTGTGTATGTATTGCGTATTTTGTCTTCCTGTTTGTGTTTTTTAGGCGCCTGCTATTTTTTTTTTAAAATAAAAACTAAGCTTTGAGTTCGTTTCGACCGATATACCGGCCTAGTAATGGTGTTCTAACCCCTACTAACAAGAAATTTGACACTTCTTATTCACACATAACGAAATCACGACTTTCTACACGTATGTATACGAGGTCATAGGAACAACAGTGCATCCGAAAGCGATGCATAATAAAACGAACTTGAAAAACACGCAGAATTTGGGAATTCCAATTCATAATTCGACTTATCGAAGGTGACGCCAAATAATCTCTTCGAGTTATCAAGACATTCGAGTAATAGAAGTTCGAGTTATCAAATAAAAATTACATATAAATTTCAGTCTTGGCGCTATTGCCAACCAACTTCATTCGAGTTATCGAAGTTCGACTTATCGAAGTTCGATTGTATTTGCAATATAAGATTTAAGTATCCATAGTACTGTCTAGGTAGATCCCTATGAAGTTTATACTCTAAACCCTTATGCCAAACTTTATCAAAAGCCTGTGCAATGTCTAGGAATAATGAAGAAAAAACTTGTTTTTCTTCTAGTACTTTTTCTATAACATTAGTTATACGATGCACTTGGTCTATTGTCGAATGTTTATTTCTAGACCGAAATTGATGGGTTGGAATTCCTTCTTTGCTCTATGATTCCATTTAGTCTTCTAAGGAGCAGTTTTTCCAAAAGTTTTGATAATACAAGCAAAAGTGAAATTGGCCTGTATGAGGCGACTTCTGACAGGGGCTTACCTTGTTTAGGTATAACTTTAATTTCTGCTATCTTCAAGTAATATGCAACATACGAGTATCTTTGTTTAAAGCAAGCATTAATTATCTGCTTGAGTTTTAACAATGCTACGAGTATAAAGGGTAGTTCCTTCAGGATTTGGGCAGTTATTAGATCATAACCAGGTGATTTTCTATTGGGGATAACGTCTTCACTTCAACTTCATTCAAGGCGTTCATTACCACGGACTTTTTTTTGGGTCGCCGATCCATTTCCCATCAAGTGTTTTTAACGGGAGATCTTGCGCTTGAGGTCTCTTTAAATGTTTGGCAGCCTTCCAAAGCGAGTAGTCTGAGACTTTATCAGCCGTTAAGTTACGAAGATATTTATTTTTTTATCTTTTTTTAAATTCACCGATACTTTTTTTAAGTTTGTTATAGTCTATTAAATATATTCTTATATACCTTGGCTCTTCTCTTTTCTAATATTAGTTCCCTAATTTCTGTGAGATATTTTACCGATGCTGGCTTTTTTTGTTGGTAGGTCCGGCGTAAGAAAAATGAACATGAATGTTTGCTTGCATTTTGAAACGTGATAACAAGGCGTTGTTTCAATTTGTAGAAATAATATGCGTTTTTCTGTGAGAAAGGACTGGGTAGGCAGCTGAAGTTTAGGATTTTTCTTGACGTCGGATCTTGGAACTTCTTATTCGATCAATCTTTGTAACTCTAGCTGTCATCGAAGCATCTTCATCTCAGTTGCCGTCTGCTGTCCAACATTGTGAACCGTATAATACAAGAGCCCACCGTATGATGTCCTAAGCCATCGAAACCAAGAATGAGTTGTATATGAAATGAAATTACCAAAGGTTGTCGGGAATTTTTGCCCATGACCTAAAAAACGAAGCTACTTCCGGTACGTTATATTTTTTAAATTTTCATAGGGATAAAGGAAAAGAATAAATGAGTAACCATTCGAAAGACCACATTTAATAGCTCTTGAAGACATTGGGTTGGCAGTTCCAATCCGCCCATTTACCCCTGACAACTCAACTTTTAACTACGCATATTTTTCGATTGACTATAGGCATAAAGACCACTCTTGGTATGGGTATCAAATTAAAGCTGAGATCTTACCAGTTACAAATATATAGGGTTGTCTTTAATAATTTGGCCACATGTATAGACAACGCATGATTTTAGCGCAATTAACGTATAAAGTGCAGTACTAGGTCATGGGTATTTTCCTCATAATTGATACCGCAAATGGCAATGATGTGTGTGTATGTACTTCTCGTTTTTTAAAAAAGCCACGCTTGGGTATGCATTTGGCATACATTGAAATAATATTTATTTTCAAGACATGAATGATATTACAAAATTATTTCAACGAATAGTTCATTTTTATTGACAGAAATTAGTAAACTTTCAAGTTTAAACAAGGAAATACTTAAATCTAACTTAATTTTTAACAAAGTAGTTTAACACGTTTAACAAAAATGTATACATTTTCTTCCCTAGTCAGAGTCAGAATCTGAATCGCCAAAAGTATCATTTAATAGGTCATCATAGGTCATCGGTCATCAAACAAATTCTTGGCAATTATTTCCTCGATGATCTAAGCGATCTCAGTGAGACAGATCCCCCCCCAGATCACACAAAACCAATTCCCCTGCAAAGCAATTGTGTCAGTCACTTCAGTCAGAACTCCACTCCGAGGGCGAGACAGTAACTCGGCGGATCGACTGAAACAGTCTCCCCCGGCCTTGCTGCCTTCCCGCTATGCACACAGAGTTGAGGTTAGATTGTAACAGTCGCCCCACTCTGTTTCTCTCCCATGCCTCAAAACCTGTACCACAAACCCCCGAACTCAGTCACCATAATCCAAATCGACTATCAAGGCCGCCCCTCCCTGCTCCCTTTCCGCGGAATGGTGTAACTTGAGGCTCGTACTGCAACAGTCGCCAGAAGCCGCACCACCCCGCGATGCGTGTGGCACTCAAGGTTGGACCACCTTCAGTCACCTCCTCTAGCACAGTCTATCAACCAACTACTTGACTGTGCAGCCGGCACACCCCGACCCGCCCTCCAAGGAATGTAATAGCTTGCTCGGGATTCGACTGTATCAGTCTCCCCGGCACGTTGTTGCCTGCAAAGAGAGTGAAGATCAGTTTGAGGTTCGATTGTAACAGTCATCTCAAAAGGCTCTTCCCTCCCCCGGTGATCAGGTAGCAATAGTTTCCCCTCCGCGGCGCAGAATTTGGGATCGAGATGTGGTTTGATTGCATCAATCACCTCATCTTGATCCGAACCCTTGGTTCGGAAGTCGGGCGAGAGTCGCCACTGCACTAGTCACTCCAATACATCGCAACCCATGCGAAATACAGCCAGGCTGTACACCCTGACCCCTTCAGGAGTATCGCCCCCCATAAAACCATTACCTCGCAGGAGGCAATCACAGAGAACCCCCCTCCTTTTTTTGTGGTATCACAACGGGCCGCAACTGCGGCCTATGGGTGCCTGGGCTCACACCCTCGCAGCCACCTTACCTACCTACCTATCTAGGTCATCGTTATCACTACCGGCTTTAGGGTCGGCTTTTAGACTAGTATGTGTGCGTCGGGCGCAAAACTGCGGTCTAGAGCCTTCCTTTCAGCTTAGTGGGTATTTTTCGGTTACAAACCATGGCTGAGTTTTCCATTCACTTCATTTACCCTTCAAAGCTTGGATCACTTCGCCACTGCGCCAACCAAACATTAAAAGCCTGCTTAACACGAATATGTAGCGTTGTTGAATTTGTGTGATATCCTAGTTTTTTGGCCTGCCTCTTTTTTTGCAATAAAATTAATAAATTTGCTAAACATGAACAGTCGTTTTGCTATTATGCTTAACGGTTTGTAAGATCTGCTGAGAATAATAAAACAAACTTAATCAACAAATAGCTGCACAACTGAAATTTTAATTTAAAATTTAGCGCGGAGTTACCATACCATCAATAATTGAGGCGCTCAGCGCCAAAACGGCCTAACCCCAAAAAAATCGAACTGAGATAAATGACTTTAAAGAAATACACATTTTTCAAATATTTTTAATATTTTTTTTTATTAATAATAAATAAATATAAACTAATTTTTTGGTTACAGTTACTAAAAGCTCTTTATTCAATATCACAAAAGCTGTTTTAAACGATGAATAAAGAAAAAAATGTGGCCTAGGTCGTTTTGGCATCAGGTACAAATACCGAGTTCGCTATAAACTGTGGGATAGGTCGTTTTTGTTTTATGTAAACTTTCCAAAATATATAGAGTTCTTTAGGCATCTTCCTCCTCCTGAATATCTTCATCTTCAGCTCTTGAATTCGTTTTCAATTTGTCATAAAAATTGTGAGTATTCGGCAGTATAAATTCTTTAAGCTCCTGTAAGTCCTTAAATTTTGCTGCATCAATATATCGTCCTCCAGGATATAGTGACTCCAGTTCTACATCCACGGATTTGCTGGACTTCCTCTTTGAAATATCTACCTCTTGAAAAAATACATCTTCGTTGTTGGAGTATTTGTATTGAACAATGAAAGGTTTTTCTTTTTCGAGTCGGAGCCGCTGTATTTTTAACCATTCTACTTTGGATTTTTTGTCTGTAGAAATTTGTCTGTTGGTGACAAGCTGTTCTATTAATCTGATGTTTTTCATATCCTCTGCAGTTATCTTAACAAGTTGAAATGGTTTCTTTTTTTTTGCGTTGAGGATTACACGGTCCCAATCATCAGGATTAAAAATGTCTTTTTAGAAGCGCTTTTCCTTTTCAATAAGCCCAAAATCTTGATCGCATGGCAGAAATGAGTGACCATATACTAAAAACTTGTGGTCAATGTGCTCCACTTGGAAGGTTGAATTGTTGACAATGTATGTGCAAATGATGCTCATTCTAATATTCCGATTTTGTCCTCCGCATTGGTCACTATACATTATCAGCTTCTTACACTTGACATTGGCTTTGATATAATGCATAATGTAAGCTATTCCCTCATTCCAGGTATACATGAATGACTTGTTTGTTATTAAGTCATCAATACCCACACAGTATGTCCAAAGCTGTCTCTTATAGTAAGCTATTCCTGTGGAAATGACTGGTGTTGGAAGAGTTTTCATAAGATCGAATGCAATAACCGCATACTGATCCTTGTTCAGTATTGCATCTTATTGCATCCCTGTTCTTGCTGACTCGGCTTTCCGTTGATTTAAGTCTCGTTCAGTTGAAAGCCTCTCCTTTTCCGAAGGATCATTCGCTGCTTCTATCTTCACTTTGAACGATTCACATTTCTTGCAACTGTCACAAATTGGAGCTCGGGAATGTAGATTAAAGTTTTGTGAAAAAATTTTTGTAAACACAAACTTTGAAACAACTTTATCTTCCTCTACCGGTCCACGATAGAGCTGGTACATAATCGTTATGTTTAAGGTTGCACCTTGGGTGCAATTTAAGGTTTTTTGATATTTTCATCCCTTGACTTACAAAACCCAACATCTCGCAGGTATCCATGGGATTTATTGTGGGATTTGCGGTTGTCTTAAATTTAGAGGCGTTTTGTTTACCCCACAGGTATGAAAGCGTCAGGTGTTTGTTTTCATCAATGAAAAAATTAGGGCCTATTTTGGGTTTTTATTTCTAAAATCTCATTGAAAAGTACTCACACCATTGCACTCACAGATACTATGGATGTAAACAATATAAGAGGTACTTTGAGCAACTCTAATGTGCACTTTTTAATTTTCCTGGTCTTGTAAATCGTAAATTCTAAAATTATCACATCAAAAAAGTCCAGATGAATTTTTGGCCTAACCCACACGCATTTTTTCTGTTCTAAATTTCCAAATGGCCTAAGCAGCTTAGGCCGTTTTGGCTTCTCAGATTTATCGAATTTCGCATATGGCAAAAACAGACTGGACAATAATTTCAACACGGTTCCATACACAGCTATGAAAATTTTTTTCTATATAGAGTTCGAAATTTCGCTTCGATCTGCGTTGTCAGCTCATTTTTGGTGAAAATGAGGGTTAGGCCGTTTTGGCGCTGAGCGCCTCAATTTACCCAAATTAAAATTTTACGCTAGCGTATTTAAAAATTTACACTAAGATACATTTAAATTGAGAGCAAACGGAAATCTTACAGGAAACAAGTTTCCACAATTAGTAAACTCAGCTTTGGCATACTTTTTGCATGATGATTTGCAAAACGATACTGAATAATAAGATGTTGTCACCTGTCAGATTTTACTGTCTAAACACAATGGTCCTGCAGACGCAATACATAGCTGCAGCTATACGTGCTGTTAAATATTGAACCGCATGAGTTGACTTGCTTTTAACTTGCACCATTGTGTTTAGCCAGCAACTATTAGCTGTTTGAGTGTTGCCACTTGCCATATTAAAGAAACAACAAATAAAAATGCCCTTTAATTATATTGAACTTTTGTTGATACTTTCTAGTCTTCTTTAATCGCGAGGTTATGATCAGGAATAAATGGGTCATATTCAATACAATTGGATACATCGATGACATAGTCATCCTTATTAGGGGCAAGATGCAAACGAAGTCACAACACGTATGCAAAACATCCTTAAGACGGCCCTAGACTGGTGCAACAGGGAAAATCTTTTCATCAATCCCAGCAAGGCTATCATAGTTCCTTTTACCAAAAGAAGAAATTTAAACCTAAGTCGAATTTTAATTCACGACACGATCATTGAGTATTCCGAAGAAGTCAAATATGTTGGAGTAATCCTGGACAGAAAGCTAAATTGGAACTCTCACATAAACAACAAAATTACAAAAGCTACCAGAGCTTTGTGGGCCTGCCGCCGCATGTATGACAGAACCTGGGCTATCTCTTAAAAGATCACCCACTGGATGTGTACAATGATGTTCAGGCCCATTACAACATGCTTCTATAGTATGGTTTCAGTGGTGGCGATGGTGTAAAGGGTAGTGTGTTGGCTTGTGACCCGTGCGGTGCAGGTTCAATCCAAATGGGGAACAAAAAGATACACCACCTATTAAAGGAGAGAAACGAATAACACCTTGTTTCTCCAACCTCTACATCAAAAAGAGGATTTCTGCCTGGTAGTACAATGGACCGTTACCGAGTCTGAGTGCTCTGGGATTTGTATTTCCTTTTTAATAAAAAAAATGTTGGATAAAATAAACACAAAAACTAGCAATCTCAAATCTCAAAAGTGTACAACGGCTTGCATGCCTAGGTATCTCCGGAGCCTTGCGAACTTGCCCTACAGCTGCTATAGAAGTACTAATAGGGCTAACACCTATCCAAATATACTTACATAAAGTGTCGATTCGCAGTACAGCAAGTTTAGTACAGCTTTAAGAGATAAGGCTTAGTGACCACCTTGAACTAATGACAATATTCGCTGAATCTTAGGCTTTAATAAACGGTTCTTAAAAGAGATCCCAAATAGAGAAGCATATCTTAACAATAACCCATCAACCAAAACGGTATTAATTGGTATACGGATTAATTATATACGGAAACAAGACCAAACTATGGTGGATTCCGGGCCATGAGGGATTTGATGGTAATGAAAATTCCGACAAATTGGCCAGGAAGGGTTCAGAAACACCTTTCACGGGTCCCGAACCCTTCTGCTGTAATCCTACACCGGCAGCAATCGCAACAATGGAAAGCTAACAACATATAAAATGTATCTTTTATTGGGAGAGCATCTCAGGTCTAAGACAGGCCAAACGAGCCATTCGCCCCTTCAATAACAATGTCAAAAGATTTATAAATCTAAGTAGGCATGATATCAAAAAGTTAGTAGGTTATCTTACTGGTCACCACTAATAATAATAATAATAATTTGTTAGGGTATATTACACTGTGACCGATTGGTCTATTGTGTTCCCTGCTTGTACCTCGGAGAGGTTCATGCCCCCTTTCATAGCCCTCTACAGATACTTCTTTTGTGAAGCGTATCGAGGTATTGCTCTGATATATCTTTGGAAAGTCACAGTCCAGTTTCCTTGATGAATCGGAGCTGTGGGTCCATCCAGGATTCCAGTATGTGGTCTGGAGTTTCGGCGGTTTCACTGCAGAATCTGCAGAGTCCGTCCTCTGATATACCGATTTTCCTCAGGTGCTCCTTGAGTCTGCAGTGTCCCGTGAAGAAGCCTGTTAGAATTCTTAGTTTGGTTTTGTTAAGGCTGATACAAGCTTTGAATCTCTTTTGGTTGTTTCCTCAGAGTTTCTTTGCTTGCCTCAGACCTTGTAGGTTGAGAAAGGTTTTGGCCCTTGTTTCTTCCTCCAGTCTCCTGAACTCTTCGCGTAGAGTGTGTTCTCCTATCCCGTAGAACGGTTCAGGTCATATGCAGGGTTCCTCTGCCCCTTTTCTTGCCAAAGAGTCCGCTGCTTCATTGGCTGTAATGCCAACATGGCCAGGTACCCAGCAGATGGAAATTATGTTTTTATTGGCTAGTCTATTCAGTCTAGACTAGGCATTCGCACACGAGTTTTGACTTGAGAGCCTTTATGACTGCTTGGCTGTCAGACATTATTGCTATGTTGCAATTCCTGTAGTTTTTCTCGAGATTGATTCGAACGCACCTGTCTATGGGACATCTTTCTGCCTGGAAGATGCTGTTACAATTGCCCATGAATTCGTAGTGCTAGTTATTGGCCCAAACACTCCTGCACCAGTTCCCTGCTCGGTCCTCGAGCCGTCCGTGTACCACTTTGTTGTGTGGTTGCTCAGTCCATAAGTTGTGGATTCATTGCTCCAGTTCTCCTTATTGCTGAGCTTTATCTGGAAATTCTTTTCGAAGTTGAATTTCCTGATGTTATCGTCCCTAGGTATGGCAAGAAGTTGGAGTTTTTTGAGTAAGTCACCGTGTTCTTTCGAACCGATGCATTCTAATCTTCCAATTCCCTCCTCTGCCATCCTTAGGATTGTTTTGTCTGACGCGTTCATCACCATGACGTGTAGAGGGGTTAATTCCAATAACACCTCCATGGCTGCGGTTGGGCAGCTACACATTGCTCCGGTAATACACAGGCACGCCAGTCTTTGCACTTTGCTGTGTCTCTCTTGTTGTGGCTAGACTGGTTCGTTTCGCCCATGCTACCGCTCCGTATGTGATCATTGGTCTCTCCCCCGCTAGACTCCTACATATCATGAGAGAATATAATTATTATTACTGGTCACCACGTTTTACAATATCAACTTAACAAAAGGAAACAGGGGAACAATTGAGTTCCGAAGACATAAAGAAGTCACAAGTCTTCTGCTGGTATGCTTTATACGGAAAGTAGAAATTGTACTAGCCTAAATATTTCCTGACCCCTACGGCACAAAAGACCTTATAGGTCGAAGTGCCGTTTCCATCAGCTCGGCGAGCCAGAAGCTTTTTTTTTAAAAGAAGAACTTAACTGCTTCACAGCTGGTCTGCCGGTATTATTCGCTGGATCTCCTGGTTTCGGATCACTTCAATACTGTGGCCGATCAAACACGGGTATTATGACGCCCATGCACTACACATGCAAATGGATATTTACAAGTATCTTGTATATTTCATTTTACATTTCTTAATATTAAACCTTTCAATTAAAGTATTTTTTTTAATAAATTTCTCCTTGTATTTATTTTCAGAAACATCGATTTTCACCGTTGAAGGTGTGCATTTGTATCCAGAACCTAACAGACAAAATAAATGAAAATTAAAGCAAGTTCTATCCTTGGATGGTGTTCGTCACTACTGTTAACAGCAGCCATATAAATAAATATCTTAAAATAATAATAATAAAAAAAATCTAAATAAAAATATTTTTTAATTTAATTAAAAACAAAACTAAAAACATAGAGAAAGGAAAAAGAAATTATTTCTACTAATTAAAACGAAAAAAAAAACTAGAAAAAAATAATGAGAAGTCAACAATGGATGAAATCGAAGAGCACACACCACTCCTCGTTGCCCCTGTCTCCACTTATGGATCTCCAAACTTCAAAAGTGGTATGAGATCCACAATATAATTATTTCACGTTTTCAACAACACAAATAATACATATATGCATATATGTATATATATATTTATGTATATGTGTGTACGTATACCTGGACCGACAAGGATTCTAAATGATGACGCTTAGAAGTACCACAAAAATTATAAAATAAAATGTGAACTACGACAAACAGGACCATTCATTTAGATAAAATGAAAAAAAGCAACACACATAAAATACGAACAAATAAAAGAAATCATAAAATTATATAAAAAAACCACAAGTTAAACTAAAAATTTAATAAATAAAACAAAAGGTTTATAAATGCAAATTTAGCGTAGAATATTTTATTCGTCTTGTACTATCCATCCAGTCATTTATGATGCGTTCGCTCATCTTTCATGAATTTAAGTTTTGCAATTAAAAAATTCATAACGGATTAATTTTGTTTTGTTTCTCTCTATTAACTTGTTTCTTTGGTTCCTTTCGGTTAAGGACAATATTATTGTATACGTAATAAGAAATCAACTAGAAACTTTAGTTTTTGTTACAAATATAAAAAATTTAACTTCCTTATTTTATACACTTTTAGAATTAATTACATAAACTCTTCTTATTTTTGTATAATTGAAAATTAAAAACGAGCAATTAATTGTTATTTTTTTAATTTTAGTGCATTGTTATTTAAACATAAAAACAAAATAATAATTACTATATATCAATAAATCAACATTTGTATATTTTTGTCTCCACAAACTATGTGCATTGGCTGTTTAATTTTCAAATATTTTATTTTTCCTTTACAACATTTACGTATAAGACAAAAGGAATGCAAATATTTTGTAAATTTCACACGCATGTCTTAGTTAATAAAACGCTATTGTAATACCTATGTTTATTTGTTAAATAATTTGTCGCCAATACATATTTTGTTTTTCATTTAATGTGTTGAACTTTTCAAAATTTTTGTAATATTTTTCTTAATTGTCCATAAGATTATACATTTTTATTAATAAATTAAACCAATTTTAAGTTTATATAAAATAAACAAACGTTAAACAGACATTTTTTCTTTGATTTGGTTTTTATTTTTAATTTAAGAAATTTTTAGCCAGATTTGCATGCGGCTTAAAGATGGGTTAATAAGAAAAATATTAGTTATCTGCCTTAAGGATCAATTAATTGATATAGGTATTCAGAGCATTATTTATCCTCACCAATTCAGACTTGAGGCAAATTTATATCAAAAACGGAACTAGACATTAATAGCTATGAGGCCCATTTGAAATAGAAAAGGTAGTCCAGTCCTTTGAGTTGTGTTAGAGTTATGGTGGCTCACTATACTTACTTACTTAACGTGCTCCCGACTCGTGAAGAGTCCCTGCCTAAGACAATGCAGCCTTCCATCCTCTCCGATTCCAGACCAAGCGCTCTGTCATCCGCTTGATCTTTAAAACAGAGGTTCGGTCTTCCTTGCCTTCTCGAACCAGGGGACTGGGAGTCGAAGGTCCTCTTGGCTGGGGCATTATTTTCCATTCGCTCAATGTGGCCGAGCCAATGTAGTCGACGCGATTTAGCTTTTTGCACTACATCCACATCTTGGTACAGCTCATAAAGTTCGCGATTATATCTTCTCCTCCATTCGCCCCTTCTCGCACACAGGATCAAATATCCGACAGAGAATTTTTCTTAAAAAAAAAACAATATTAGTTCCCCTTCTCTACTTACTGGTAGGATTAAGGCTCGATAGAGCATGCATTTTGGCGCTTCGAGTGGGGAGTTTTGAACCCATTTGTTTTGCTAAACCGAAGTAGCAGCGGTTTCCTAAGGTAATTCTCCGCGAGATCTCCACCAAGGTGTCATTCGTGGAGTTGATGTTTCCTCCTATGTAGATGAACTCCTTAATTACCTCGAAGATATTGCTATCAACAGTGACGTTTTGTCCTAGGCGGTGGACAGATGTTTGTTTGTTTGTTGATATCATGTACTTGGTCTTGTCCTCATTTACTTCAACAACAACCAATTTCGCCTGTTCTTCAATCGCCGTGAAAGCCATTAACATGGCACACTGAGAATGTCCGATGATGTCGATATCGTCCGCATACCCCAGTAGCTGGACGGATCTATTGAAGATAGTGTTGACACCTGCCCTTCGCATTACTTTCTCTAGAACAAGATTGAAGAAGTCACATGATAGCGCATCTTCTTGCCGATATCCGGTACAAGTTTGCAATAACTCGGAAGAGCTGCTTCCAAACTGCACATTACACCGCGTGTTTTCAAGTGTCACGCTACACAACTAGATCAGTTTTGATGCGATCTCGATTTCGGCCATTGCCACTATGAATGCTATCATATGCGGATTTAAACTCGATGAAGAGGTGGTGTGTTTCGACTTGAAATTCATTTGTCTTTTCCCGGATTTACCTCAGTGTGAAAATTTGGTCTATTGATGATCTGCCGGGCCGGAAGCCACACTGGTACGTGCCGATTAGTATATAGCGGAACGGCTTCAGACGTTCACACATATCTCACTATACATCGATGTATTAAATGAAAGCACGCATAGTAACGAATTCCCAGTTTAATAGGTTATGCTGTCTTTTATTTTATTGGAAGAACTTCAATGAATTGAGAATAAGAAATTGTATCGTTATTAGCATAATGTATTTTAGCCAGCAGATACAAAAACAACACAAATAACACGAGGGAACACGACGACGCTTGCACGGACCACAGACAAATAAACAGGGACTGGCCGGTCTTTTATTCCTTGTGATTGTGGTAAGATAATGTGTTCGCAAGAAGAGGGAAGTAAGTTAACCACTGTGAATTAGAAGAATGAACGCATATTGTGGTAGGTCTCAGTCAAGAAATCGATTCAGTGCATTGAATTGAAAATTTTGGACAATGTCTCTTTTTGTATTTCCGATCCCATTTTTTTAACTGAAATAATATATCGATGTTTTTCATAAGATGCTTGTGTGTTGCATCGAAAACCGATGTTCTTAATCGATGTATCGTCTTATATCGATGGAGCGATGGAACGATGCCTTATGTGCGTTTCTGTGATTTAATGATCGGAAATAAAGGCATCACAACCCTTCCACTTTACTCAATCCCTTGTGGTTCGACCTCGGCAGACCTCCTTTTGTCGGATCACTACGTTACTGCGGCAATCAAACGTTGTTTTTGTTCCATTTGGACGATCCAAGAGTTTTAAGGACTGCATCTCTTTTCAGATTGAATGGGAATATTAAATGATATTTCCTTTTAGACCATGTTCTTAGAATCTCGGTTTTGAATAGGGCAATAGCAACTGAGCCAGTCGCGCTACACTTTACTTAGGAGGGCCTTCCTTAGCTTTTCGAGTTTCTTATTTAATCTTTATTTCAGGCAGCTGCAATAAACAGGAAAAGACTAAGAATGCACCGGCTTTGATTGGGAAATATATGGTTCCTCCGGCAGTGGTCTCTCCATAGCAACAAGTACCAAACGAATACCATATATAATGTACAGTGAAAGCGCCCGTTGGCGGACACCTAGGGTCCCACTGGTTCCATATATCCATAATGTCTAATCTGAAACGAACCCGACTTTCTACAATTGGTGGATTGATGCAATAACTGTTCTTTTAAAGATTTGAAACGTGTGAATGTAGTAAAGTATCACATGTAGATCTGGATTTAGAGTATTTGCGAGATTGGATATGCAAAAAAGGTGACCAAATTTAGTTTTCAGTTAATTAAACCTCGCACCTACTCCAAATCTAACAGTGAACCCAAGTAGGGTTCCATGGGCATTGCGTCCGTGGACATTGTGTCAATTCCAAACAGACATATTATCCATGTCATAACGTCTGTTTGTAAGCTACCTGACCACATTGTACAGTGTACATGTACATATGTGTGAATGAAGTCCAACTTCTGATCACGCACTGAGAGCTTTTCTACCTCTTGCACGTTAAAAACTTCCATTTTTTTTTTCTTAAAGAGAGTAAATTTTGAGCTACCATTCTTATATCTGCAACAACCAACTAGTGAATAAGGTACTTAAAAATAGCCAAACCGACACTAGCTTTCTACACAAAGCACAAACCTTTCAAATAGGAATTCCTTGGAATTCTTACTATCGCAGTGGTTTCTATAGCACAGCATAAGAATAAGCACTGCGCTTAACTCAACACCGTACGCCAATCACCAATTTACATGCAATTCTTGATCGCTAGTTTTTTCGTTGGATAGTGCTTTTTGTCCGCCTGCGACAGATGCATTGTATAAAATTCATATAAATAAAGTTTCCGTGTCCTGCCAAGGGAGCGTGAAATATATTTTGTTCTAACAACTCTTAAACAACTTGGGACTATGAAATTCATCCAGCCATGAGATATCCGCCTGCGGGAGCTGCCCGCGACTATAGCTTCCAATATATATGCAAATACTTTAAGCCACCAACGTTTTTTCTTATTCGATAGATTTTTTTTTTTTTTTTTGTAAGAGGGTAGGTGAAGATCTTCCAAAGACACTATGAGAATAGCAAGCGCGTGCTCATAGTAGTGTCAGATTTTTACTGACTAAAAACACCTCCCTTCGATAGATTGATGGGTACTGCAACTAAGATATAACTTATCAAGCAATTTTTCTATCACGAAATAATAACTTTTGACAGGTTACTTTCCAATGAAAGATCCTGCATGTTCCGCAATTTAGGTGCGGTTAATCTTATCTTGCCAAGTCGAACGGTTTCGTTCTTTGTAGTCGGCGCAATAAATTGCTCTCATCCAAGATTTGTCGGACTGTATTGTTGGTATGTCCGATTAGTCGGTTTCTATGCTTTCTCGCGAAGCTTCTAGTTTCAGCTTCGATTGTTGGAATTCCGAGATCCCTGTGGATATCGTCGTTTCTAATATACCATGGTGCTTGTACAATTTCTCTAAGCACTTTATTTTGAAAAGTTTGTAAAATATTGGCATTTGTTTTCTTGGTACAACCCCAAAGTTGTATACCGTAGGTCCACACCGGCTTTAGCACTTGCTTGTATAAAAGCAGTTTGTTCTCGGTACTGAGCTGGGAATGTTTTACGAGTAACCAGTACATTTCTCTATATTTGATATTCGATAGATAAACACGTGAGCGTCTCAGTGAATACAAATACCACCAAATCTATGTTTGTATTGTATTGAACTGTTTTTCCGAGCACCGCGATACTCATATGAGAACCGCTATCAACAACATTTTTAAGCAAAGTGAAATCTAAGATTATTTACAATAATTTCATCCAATTCTTCGTAAAAACAAATTGATAATGGACTCAGTACAGTAGCACCCTTATTATGGCTGTCAAATATCAATTATTGATACCTAAACGACAACATTTATCAATCGATCGACGTTTGGATATAATGATTGTCAATTGACAAATTACACACCTATTGTATAATATTTATATATTTGTCATTTAATACTCCGCTTCGTTTATTTTGTTTCAGTTAAAATCGAATTTCAATATAATTTTGGTTATCGAATTTTGTGATAAGTAAGGTTTATGTTAATGAACTTTTGGATTTGTTTTTGTTTAAGCGCATTCATCTTGCGATTTCATTTTGTTCACGACTTTTATGAAAGTAAAGTTCTAGTGATTGTATTTATTCATTACATGTTACGAACGATTCTCTTACTTACGTCATTTCGTTTTGAAAATAATATTTTACGAATAAAAACATGGAATGAACCCTAAATATTTATTTGTCAACGATGAATTTATGATTGACTGAAAATTTGATAGCCAGCGATATGTTTGACAGCGATAATAACCATATTTATCAATAGAAGTATTCACAATAGATCAAAAATCCGCAAGAAATGCACAGTTGATCAAAACTTTTGATAAAACAAAACGAAAATACCGATTCATCAGTTTATTTGGCCATTGTCAAAGATCGTATTGATATTTGACAAAGATTGATAACGCAGAGAGATTTGAATAATTTTTGGGATAAGTCGAATATAATTGTTCGGAACTATCGGATTTTAAAGGCCACATTGCGTTAGCACATTAGACATTGTCAAATTGCATTAAAGAAATTTGTAATACCATTGAAATACGAGTAGTATATACAATGCCCACCAAGTACTACTCCGATTAAAAATTCAATTGTACCACGGTGTAGGGCATGAAAATTGCAACTTAAGAGATGTTTTTATTGACATCATCAAATCTCTGAGTCCAATTTGCTATAATTTCATCGATCTTCAGCAGAAATTCCTTTTCCATCCGAGATCTGACCTCGGTTTGCTTCCTGAGTTTTTCTTTAAGGCTTCAACGGTGACCTTCCCCACTGTTCGATAGTTTGGCAGCAGGAGAAAATAATAATTGCGAGTGAAGAAGACGGCACTTTAGAAGATATAACTCTTGATCGTAGATGCGGAGCAGAAATGATTTTAAGGGAACAAAGCAATTTAAGAAGAAATATATACATATGCCAATGAAAGGGGGGTAAAACATGGGTTCAATAGTGTTTTTTTTAAAGATTTGCAATAAACACGTAAATACGTCCACATTTTTTTTTTTTTTTTTTATAATGTACAGGTCGCACACTAAAGGAATTTTGTTAGTACTCTTATCATTAATGAACGGTTTCGAAACCGGGTACAAATCAACATGGATGCTTGGTAGGTTTTTCTCAAAACATGTTGCAGCAAGATTGAATAAGATTGATCGAAGTTTTCCTGGCATCAGCCTTTGTATGCTTTGATTAAATTGAAATTGAATATGCCCAAGCACTAAAAATAATGTTACCTCTCCCTGCGTGTCCGTATTTTCTATGACGTCAGCTCCTGGAAAGCAGTCCGGAGCGGGTTTCCATTATGAACACTAAGGAAACATTTTTTTTTCTGGCTTAAAATGGCCTAAAAAATATAAATATATGTAATATTTTTTTCTTGAGGAAATGAAATTTTTTTTTTGTGCCTGTAAGAAAGTATGGTTTATTTAAAGTATGGAGTGGGTGGCTCGCTTCGCTCGCTAACAGGATTTTAACCCTTTCTTTCGCAGGGGTTAGCCGCTCATGCGACTTCGTCGCTCTGCTAAGGGGATGTCAACAACTGTCAGGCAGGCGCCTGGAGCTAAAGTTTATATATACTTACTTTGGGGTATTTACCAGTATATATTTTCAGCCAAAAAAAAAAAAAAAAGAGACAAATTAACTTAAATTGTTTCAACTTTTTGACATATGGCAATACCTATAATATTTTCCAACATTCACTGCATTCACCACCCCACCCACCCCCCTCCACACCAACAGAAAACACTAAGCACAAGCGTTATGCAAAGTGAACGCGTCTATTTGTGCAGTTTGTAGGTGCACTTTTCAGTAAAAATTGAAAACTTTAAAAATAAAAAAAAAAATAGAAAAAAAAGTTTCCTCAGAAAAATTCTTTTACAGTACATCTTAGAATAAGTCAAAAAGATGATTTTTCGTCCAAAATCGTTTTTCAATTCAAGCTGCTCTAAGGCCCAAACTGCGAAGCGATAACGAAGCGGACGGTCGCGCGCCTTCAATTGCTGAGTCAATTGGACCTTGTAAGCGAAAATTCGAGATCTTTGTGCAGAATTCTTCTCAGCCTAGTGCGTGAAATGTTGAGCTGTTGAGATCGATGGCGAGTTGATGTTCGTGAATTGATTCTCGCACTCTCGGCTACAGGAGAGACATTCTCGTCTGTGGTCCGCACAGTACGACGACCGGGACCATGAGTGTTGTCCACTAGCATACCAGGACAATGAATTTTATGTACAAACTTGCGTAGAGCAGGCGTGGTGGGTGCTTCATTTCGGCCAAAACTTCTCAAAAACGCACTGTTTGGGCTACACAGCACAAACTTTGGAACCAAGTTTTTAATATTTCCCAATGTTGTTCAAGCGTAAAGCGACTCACTTCGCTCCGCGGAGGTATGATACTGACTTTCTGTCAAGAATCTGAGCGGGAAACAGCTGTGAGTGCCAAAATAACATATGATTTAAAAAGAAACCACTAGATGGCCCACCCGTTATAATAAGAATGAAAGAAAAAGGAGGAAGATTGACAGCGTGGGACTGAAACTGAAGGTCCAGAAGGGAGAGAAGACATACTTTAGGGAACAGGAAAAAAGGGTCAATTGGTTTTGAAATTTTGTTGTATTATTTGTTGTTATAATATGTCGCAGCAATGAATTCCACAAGAGAGTAGCGGTAATAAAATATTTTCAATGAGGTGTAAGAGACAGGTGAACTAGGTTGAATCCATTGGTCGCGCCTAGCCAAGGAAAGCGTCGGGTGTTTGGTGTGTTTTTAGAATATTCGAAGCAATAATAAAGTGCGGAACTGAAAATAACTCTCGACCGCCATGTTGACCAGTCTATTGGGAAAATTCGATACTCTATCGTATCTACGAAGTCCAAAACTATATTGAATGGTACTATTAAAGACAACATTAAGCTTTCTTTTGCATGAGTAATAACAACTGGACAAAATTTCACAGCCATAGACCAAGATGGGTAAAATTAATCTTTTTGCAAGCATTTGACATTTAAAGGCGTATAAGACTGCGTTACCCAGAGAGTACGTAACAATCCATATGTTTTGCCTCCAATGGAGTTAATATACTTGCCCCATGTGAGGTCGCGGGTGAAAATAATTCTTAGGTTTCTCAAGGTTTTGGCATATTCGATAGTGGCATTATGTAATCCGAGGAAAATAAGTTAAGTCAGGGAGTTTTTTGATATGACCTAGCACTTAGACATCGACGGGCTTATAGCGAGATGCTCATTCATACGGCAAGCACAATTTTGATCAGTCCAACACGGTAGCTGGGACGAACTGTCCTTAACCACTGGAATTTCATTAACATAAAGGGAAAACTGTGAGGAACCAAGTATGGATCCTTGTGGAACACCACTAATGGTTGGGGGAAAGTCCGACAAAATGTGACTTATTTCAACAGCTTCAGGTGAGAAGTTATATTGTCGACCGAGCTTATATGTAAGACTTCTATGGACCACTGTTTTAAATGCCATGGAATAACTAGAAAGCGGACTTTATTGTCGTCTAGTGCTTGCCGAAGATCCTCGATGACATTCAACAAATGAGTAACACAGCTGCTCTCGAAAGCCACTCTTCTTCGTTGGTGAAAGGTTATACGTCTTAAGGTATTGGCTCAACTGTTTTTTCAAGATACAAGATAAAATAGAGATAGGTCCTAACTCATGACGTTTAGCATTTTTGGGTATCGGCAGGGCTTTCGTTAGTTCCCAATTCCCAGGAGAAATTCCCGTGGTCAGAATTGTGTTGAAAATTTGTGTTATGTACGGCAGTATGACAGGAAGAATCAATTTTAAAAGGGAAGGGTGCACTTCATATAGTCCGATGGTATAAGACCTGATCGAAAGTACACGTTCTTATACAAACTTCTAAACAGCTCACCACTATGAACCCAAAACTGGGATGACCTCCGCTGTTAGATTCGCTGGATTTTCGTCGCCTTTTTCGACAAAAGGTTTTTTTAACCTCTTGACTGTGAGAAGTGCAAAACGCGATTAATTTCTCTCGAAATTCTTGGATGGAATGGCTGCCCTTCACGTGGTTTTTTGATGGATTCCTTATACAAGAGATGCCCTTTATAAAAAATATTCGCTATGTAATCAAGGGGTATATTCGGAAACATTTTTTTTTAATTTGATGTTCCATCCAAAGGGCGCAAAGTGTCAGGAATTGAAAATGCGACGCAGTTGGCGCTTTCGAATTTTTTTTACAGTTGTTCTAACTCAAATTGTAAGGCTTTAAGGGGTCGACGACTAATATTAAGGCGTCGATAAAGGGTAGACAAAGGGGAACAGCAGAGCGTATATGAATAAAACCCTTTATGTACAATAAGTTCTAAAAGTAAATACACACTGAATGGGAGTGATTGTTTGGGATTGTTAGTTGTAGTTGTACTCACTCCAGCAACAATGCATAACAATTCTATTTGTGTCTATACGAAATTTAATGAATCCGACTGATTGAGAATTTTGACTGTACTCGTAGGTGTACATTTCCGCCAATACCTACATTATCCCATAGAGCTTTGCCCTGTCATTGAGTGGTTGAAAGATTGGTGGAGAAGATCGATAGAATTGGTTGGGTATGTAAGGGTTCACCCATCCGGACTCCATGTGTTTTCTTTTTTTTCTTAAACTTTTTAACTTTACTTTTTTAAACAATTAATCCGTCTTTTTCTTTGTTTTTTAAGTTAAATATTTGGTTGCATATCTTACTTTCTGTATTCATACATTTTCGACAAAAATACCGATACAGGAATAAAATGTACACACAAAAAATTGTATGCACATTTTTACCTAAACGATCGATATTCATTAGGAAAAATCAACATTATCGGCACACAAAAAATATATCTAGAAAAATAAAAAAAAATTCAAAGTTCATACATCGAAATCATTTGTACAATTTGCATATAAAAATCATTTGAATTAAAATATTTTATTTACTTTAGTTGTTCTAACAATAATCCTCATAGTAATGTCTATTACCAATAAAAAAGAATTATCAAAATAAAACATAACTCAGAAAATTTGATTTATGTCTTTTGTTTTATTCAAATTTAATTAATATAGTAGAATTTGAAGCGAAGCTAATTGTTAGTTAAAACGAACATAACTAAGTCAAGTTAAAAACAGTAATTATCCTGATATCACGTTGACCGATTTTGAATAATTTTTAATGCCACATTTATATTAAAGAAAAGAGAAGTAAATAAAACACAACAAGCAAATTAAATACATTAAAAATATATGTATCTTTTCTAATAATTATAGAAAAGTTTTTAAAAATACAAAATTCGACTCGAAGACGAATTAAAAAATAAAAAGTTTCCACAATTCTCTTTTAGTTCCTAAATTTTTATTTATTTATTATTATTATTAGACAATTTAATACAATCAAAACGAATTAATATAAGATTAATATTTAAAAAGAAATACATTTAGAATTTCCGCCAAAATCGTAGACGAAACAAAACTACGAGTATGTGAAGATGAAACTAATTAAATGAATTTTAGAGTGGATTTTAAAGTAGTTAAACTTAATGTAGAAACTTAAAGTTGAAAATATGGAATAAAACACGTTTTGTAGCAATTGAATATTCAAGTTCAAAAAATTACTAGATACCGGTGGTCGGGAAAAAAATGTATGGATTAAAAATTTATAAGTTGTTAAGCATAAAAAAATTATGTAATAGACAAAGTTTGGTTGGCATTGATCAGAATTTTGTATCAAGCAATGGACAGGAAATTACCGCTCAAGTCTGCAATTTTCAACGGATATTTATTCGGTCTGCCCTGAGAGTACTTTTATCTGCTGTCTACTATTAGCTTCAATTTTCGCGGTAGTATTGGTTAATTGTTAAGCCCTAACCATAAAACAATTTATGATAGGAATGAGGCAATGAGTCGCATGAGTAGAATTTATAATTTAGTAAAATGAAACTTACACATATTTTGTGTAAAAAAGCCTTTTGATAGGTTAGGTCAAGTTGGCTGTCAGCCGAGGGCGAGTCACTTATTGAGGACAGTTTTTTCCCCTACTCGTTTACCCAGTCAAAGCTTCTGATAAAGCGTAGGAGACTTCTAATGTCAGTATTAGTTAGATCGTTGAGATCGTTGTACATTGAAGTCTCCACAGTCTCCTCTTCCACCTACGCATGCAAAATTGTTGCATATACGCCAAGCCTTGTTGCTTGCTTATCTACTGACACTACTAACTCATCTAAGACACTGTCTACTAACGAGACCTAATATAGTGGTGCTAATGCGCATTCTGTTTAGAGAGATTAGACTCGTAAAGCGTCGTAGGTCCCGCTCTGGCCAGATCTGCTTTCTCGCTAGACATGCGTTACTTGTGATGGACAATGTTTATTCCCTCAATATAGAATAAAAAAGCAATTAGTGAGTCAACAATGATATGATTTTGTACAAGGTGGCGCAAAAGTTGTCATTTGTTTACTTCACAAATGTCAAAGTAAAATTGACATTTGCCGCTATTTGCAAAAATTATAGCATCTTCCGAAGGGTTTTCAGCCCTTGGGTGTGCCTTAGGCAATTCTGTGTGTCAATGTTCTAAATGATCCACGACGTTTGACATCTATCCTATATAGTTTTCAGTCGGATTGGTGAACGCCACTGTGTGATGACTTTTGCGCCACCTTGTATATTGCTTTTATCGAGTTGCACATATCAAGGGTTGCTTTTACTGAGATCGGATGGTATTTAGGTCTCCAGCAAGTAAACTACTGTTGTATTTGGATCCGATGTCGTCAATAAGACTTTCTATGGTGCAGATATCAGACACATTGTGGTCTGTGGCCTACTAAGCATTTGTTAAAGCCACATTGTGCTTCTATGTTATCATTTTCAGATGATATTTCTCATACCTTGGCTGGCATGTACTTCATGAACAAACCAACGGCACCTCCATGTCTACCAATACGATCAGCTCTGAAAAGTTTAAAATCGTTTATTTTAATTAAATGATCATGTATGTTACGTGAGAGCCATGCTACCTATATACACAATATGTCAACGCCGATATCACAAAAGACAGACTTAACCGCATCCCAATGCTTTGGCAAACTTCGAGCATTTATGTGACTGAACGGAAATCCCAAATACCTACCTCTTACAAAATATATTTAACAATGCACGAGTCTAAACAAACTACTGCAGGTAACGAATGAACCGGTGGAGTGAAATAACGTCAAACGAAATAAGACCAAAATATGCTTCCCGACTGCAACCTCCTTTCTCAGGGTCACTGTTGGATTTGGAGCACGTGCAAAGTTGGGTATATTATTGAAAAGTCCCGAAAAAAGAATTCGGAACTTATATCCCAGGGACTTATGTCCCTACGCCATTAATTAAACTTTATTTTAGCATTTGGCCTTACTGCACTTTGGGTAAGTGAATTCGTTTGGCCTTATTTAACTTTCACAAAGCGAAATAAATCCAAACGTTTAAATTTGGCCTTATTTCCTTTGCTGATATTTCACACTACCGAATAAACCTCACTTTCAGTTTCCGACAGTAGCAACATTGAAAAATACTCTATACTCGTAAGTCTATTTTTGGGAAACATATTTTGAGAACAAGGATTAATAAAAAAAATATACAAAAAATATGTTAAATTCTTTTAGATAAAACTAGCCGGCAGAATTTGATGATGCCTATAGTATTGTGCGAGGCTCAACAACCCCCTTTTTATAACCGTTGCAGTATACAGTAAAATAAAGTAAGCTTGCCCCAAAAAATAAATAAATAGATTGATGCAGACGTCGTCGTGCTATTAAATAATTTGCTTCATTTGAAAAACATTTGTCAAATTTGATTCCAATTGCCATTTCCATTACTCGTGTATTCACATACTTTCCAAAAAGATGCCAAACTTTGTCTGAATAAAAGTACCTCCAGAAAACTGATTTTGTCATATAAATAAAATTAAATCCAATTTACCACAAACTAACCACATGTAAAAAGAAATCGATCAATCCAGAAAAAAAACTTTTGCTAAATAATTCCAAAACCCTTTGCACAACTTATCACCCTCATTCGTATACGTTACATAATTTTTCATAAATTATTTGCATTGACATTCGTTTCTCTTATATAAAACATTTTAGTTGGTAACACCGAAAGTAATGATAAATTATGTGTAGTACATATATACATTAAAAAACACAGTTCGCACATCCCATCCCGAAAATTCGTCCATAGATTTAAGAAACACGTTATTTTGTTTTTCAAAGGAAAAAAAACCAATGAAATAAATGGATAAAAACAAATCAAATATATTTACAACAAAATGGGAATTTTTTCGGCTTTTTCTATTGCATACTTATATGTTTTTCTACATGAGCAAAATAAAAATCGACGTCGATACATTAAATGTAAATAAATGAATAATATTAATATAAATTAATACGTGATGCATGTATTTATATGTAGGTACGTGTATTTGTGGTAAGTTTTACATGACGCATAAAATTGAATAAAAAATATACATCACGTTACGTGATACGTTTTTATTAAAAACAATAAACATACAAAATAAAAATTAATTTCTTATTTGATTTCCTTTCATTGACAATTTTCATGTCTAATGAATAATTAAGTGTTACAAAGAATAAAAAGTTTAAAATGAATTCAATAAAAAGATTCAGTTCGTTCTTTTGTATAGAGATTTTAAAGTAAAAATATTTTTATTGATAAAGTAAAAACAAGAACAACAAATTAATTATGATTCAGATTATTATTGTAAATAATAATTTTAGTAATGGTTATGTATATTAAATATATTGCAAAGAAAATTAAACTATAAATTATTTTTTAAGATTAAAAAAAAACCGGAGAAATCGATAAACAAAATGTTTTGATTAAAACGTTTTAATGTAACATCTAAAGCTAAGTTAATTGTATGATAATTTTAAAAGAAATATTTTAAAAAAGAAAATTGATTTTATGATTGAAAAAAAAATACAGATAATTAAAGTTGATAATTTGAGTAATACCTTACTACTATCAAACATTTAAAAAAAAAACAGAGAAATTATTAAAAATAAAAAAAAAATATTTGAAAGAAAAGAATATTGGACTTATTTTATTTTGGATTTTGGCACACAAGAGTTCAAATGGATGTCACACCTGACCAAATGTGCATTTCGAATTGATTTCGATAGGGGTGATAGCATGTAACTTGATATAATTGAGTTAAGTTGATACAATCGAGCGTCGGCAGGAGCTTATTTGGTTTAATCTATTGTCATCGGTTGTATCACCACAGTTGGCACTAACTGGAAAATGACGTTTGAAACAAAACCTCATTCTAAATAGCGAATACCTATCGCTAACTGTATTTTTTTTTTACAAAAGTGAAAAATAAACAGTTAGTAAAAAGCAGATCGGGCGCAGTGGCTCAATGGTTAGTGTGTCGGACTACTAATCGAAAGGTCCCCGGTTCAATTCCCGCCGGGGCCAAGTAACAAGTGAGTTTTTTTTCCACTGCCCCACCTCTTGCGAACGTCTGTCAAACATCCAAGAGTATCAATTGTCATGAGAAGCTTCTCAAATTTGCCATTCGGATTCGGCGTAAAATTGTAGGTCCCTTCCACTTCGCAAAGAAAGTGGTTGGAGAAGCTAGGTTTTAGGCCCTCTATGGGCCGTTAATGCCTAATATTTATTTATTTTTAAAAAGCAGATAGAAATCTTAACAACTAGTTTAAGTAATCACCACGATTTTGGTTGAGAAATCTTAAAAACAGCGCAAGGTAAGAAAATAATTCTAACACAAGGAATACGGAGGGTCTTCCAAAAAAGCATTTAATAGGTGGAAATTTAAGGTCACCTGCTAAACTGACACATACCCCTACTTCACTGAAATGTTTTTTAAGCAAAAAATAATGAACGGCTGTTATTTCCAAAGTTTCAAAGGACAAGATAAAACTTAACATGCGCCTTTTTTGAACTGCAGTATTTAGTTCCAACCTGCCCCGTAGACACAGAGCCTTATTGCGAAGATCAATCGACAGTTGATAATTGACTATTTTCAATGTGTGCTATTGTGAACGAACGATTCTAAAGGATTTTGTCAATCGCAGTCAATTAAAAAAATGCGATTGACAAAAATACCAAATGAATCGTCCGTTCACAATAGCACACATTGAAAATAGTCAATTATCAATTGTCGATTGATCGTCGCAATAAGGCTGATACTCGTAGTTAGTGACGCCATCGTGAAGTGGATACAGTAACTAAAACACAATCAAGTGTGTTAACCATTGGCGTAACTGTACCATCTGAGGCGCGTGGTGAATTCTTCGAATCGGGCCCCCCCGGCGTCAAAGTAAAAATAGTTATTTTAATAAACCACTTGTATAAGTAGTTACCCAAAACTATTAATCCTATCACATCGTTTGAGCAGTGGCGGGTCGCGGCGAGCATTGTTACGAGAGAGAGGGCGAGAGCTATTATCCTGTCCTTTTCTCCTTTCAAAGCTCCTTTACCTGATGGCATATACCCCATACTCTTGCAAAAGGGTATCGAGATTTTGCTCACACTGCTAACTAGAATCTACAGAGCTAGCGTTGCTCTGCGACATATTCGTTTAGCCTGGAGAAGAGCTAGGGCGGTTTTCATGCCCAAACCGGGAAAGGCCGCCTATGATCTTCCCAAAAGCTTCAGGACTATTAGCCTTTCATCATTTCTGCTAAAGGGCCTTGAAAAACTGATTGACGTACGGCTTAAGAGTATTCCAGCTTCGCTGGGTATTCATGATAGCCAACACGCCTATCAAAAAGGCAAGTCCACTGAGACGGCATTAACGGATCTGACGGCCAGAGTGCGTAGGGCTCTCGACCGCAAGAACTATGCTCTTGCTGTCTTATTGGATATAGAGGGTGCCTTTGACAATCCCACCTTTTGCAGAATTGAGTCTGCCTTAACACTGAAGGGCGACGATTCTACAACTGTGGAATGGATCCTGGAAATGCTTAGGAGCAGAGAAGTTACAGCTGCTGTTGGCGGCTGTGTCAGAACTGTGCGCGCTGTCAAAGGCTTTGCGCAGGGCGGTGTACTTTCCACTACATTGTGGAACCTGTTGGTCGACTCCTTGTTGAGAAGACTTGATGGGGAAGGTCACCCTGTTATTGGGTACGCTGACGATGTGTGCATTACTGTCAGCGGCAGGAGTTTACCAACTCTTTGTGAGCGGGTGGGAACAGCGCTCAATAGTGTTGGGAGTTGGTGCCGCGAGCAAGCTCTGTCAGTCAACCCCGCAAAGACTGAGATGATGCTGTTCACGAGTAGAAGGGCAATACCTCAAGTGAGGTGGCCTTACTTCCAGGGCACTCAACTAAAGCTATCAAGCAAGGTTAAGTATCTGGGTATTGTTCTAGATCCAAAACTTAACTTTTCTGAACATTTAGTTGCTAGGATTTCGAAGGCAACTAACATTCTCTGGCAGTGCCGTAGGATGTTCAGCAGAACCTGGAGACTTAGTCCCAGGCTGGTTCACTGGATTTACACGTGCATTGTTAGGCCATACCTTATGTATGGTGCGATTGTATGGTGGGCTAGAGCTCACATCCTCAAACGTCAACTGTCGAAGCTACAACACCTTGCGTGCTTATGCATTACAGGTGCGATGAGAGGAACTCCCACTGCTGCTATGGAAGTGTTGCTCTGTTTACCTCCCTTGCAGTTCCTTGCTGAAAGTGAGGCCAGAAAATCACTATACCGCATGTGTGTAGTACTTGGACGGCAGGTCAATCTCGGCGATGGGGCCAGAGGTGCTAGGTATAGAGCTCTCTATGACAGCCTACCTGGCCATCGGGGAGGAGCACTTGACACTGTGTGCATGAAGCAAGTCTTTGAGCGCCGTTTTCAGGTCATCCTTCCTGAACGGCAGGAATGGAACAGTGAGGGGTGGAATGGCTTTAGGCCGGGTGGTGTCATCGTCTATACTGATGGTTCACTGATTGACGGTATCTCCGGAGCCGGGGTCTACTCTAGAGACTGTCGGATAAATCTATCTGCAGCCTTGGGTAGACAAACAACTGTTTTTCAGGCAGAAATCTTTGCGATTGCCACTGCCGCCAATATCCTGTTAAGGAGAAGTATTAAGGGTAAAACCTTATACATCTGCTCAGATAGCCAAGCCGCTATCAAAGCCTGTTCGGCTGGCTCTCTCAACTCAAAAATAGTTGAGGAAACTATGGTTAGGCTTAACCGTCTGGGAAGATGTAACTCGGTATCACTTGCCTGGGTTCCTGGGCACACAGGTATCGAGGGTAATGAAAGAGCGGATGCTCTGGCCAGGAAGGGCTCTTCAACAGCCTTCATTGGGCCACAACCATCTATAGGATGCTGCTCATCCGTCCAAACGTGAAATGGACTCGGCTCTACGCCAACAACATTCCGAATACTGGCATGACCTGGTCTCATGCAGGTATTCGAAGAAGCTAGTGGAGGGTCCAAAAATCAGCAGAGCTAAGTTTTTGCTTGGACTAAACAGGAAAGACTTGAGATCCTTGATTGCTCTCGTCACCGGTTTCAGTCCTCTTAACGAGCACCTCAAAACCATTCACATTAGGAGCTCGGGCCTATGTGAGTGCTGCATGGAGGCGGATGAAACGGCATCTCACTTCATCTGTTAATGTCCGGCTTTCGCCAGAACCAGGCTCACCACTATAGGCAAACAATTCGTTAACGAAGATGAGATGGGGGAAATTGAACTTGCAAATATTCTTCGCTTTGCCAAGGCTACTGGCAGGTTCTCCCTCACTGAATCTTACTAATCGCCAATAACCAGCGAGCGGGCAGCTATGCTGAAGTACAATGGACCAATAGGTATTTGTATTTGTATTGTATTTGTATTTTATTTTATTATTCATATCATATATGTAACATAAACTTAGAACTATAAAACAATGATTATTGAATATTCGTGTTCATTCTTTAACTTGAAGTTAGTGGTGAATGACACATCAAGATTAATATTTCATTTGTTATTTGATGTGGGGTGACAATCAAATATTAATTTAATTCAGATTTAAAATTTAGATGAAGCAAAAGGGGGAGAAAAAAAAAATCAAAAATTTAATTGATATTAATAAATCATACGTAACAATTCATAAATAATATAATTTACAATTTCATTTCATATTACTAAAATTTTGTGCTGTTGATGAGATAAATGATTTAAACAAAGGATTCAATAAATTCATAGCTTAACGTGAATAGCCAGTCTGTAACCTTTTTGGTGAAATGTGAAAAACGTCGCGTATCTCTTACAAATAAAGGCAATTTATGAAAAAAATTTGGAGCCGAATATGTGTAAAAATGTGTAAAATGTGTTTTATGTGCGAAGGGTACATTTACTAAGTTCATATTGTTCACACGTAGATTGTACATTTGAATATTCCTACTAGGAATATTTCCGCTCTGCTTAAAGAATTCTTTTAAAACTTTAAAAACATATAAATGCCAGATTGGCAGAATATGCAATTCTTTGAATAAAGGCCAACTTCGAGCTAGACGATTTTGATTCAAAATAATTCGTACTAAATGTTTTTGTGCCGTTAATAAGGGTCTCATAGTATTGGTATAAGAACCCCCCCAGCTTGTTATGCCGTATTGCAATTTCGAGTGTGCAGGACCATAGTAAATACTTGTTAAAACTTTCTGAGAACAAAAAGGCTTTAATAAATACACTTTACGTGTGACCAATAACAAATAATTTTTAATCGATTGAATATGATTTTTCCAATTTAAGTTGAAATCAATTACCACACCTAAATATTTAAAATGTTGAACCGATTCGATTTTGATGCAATGCTCAGTGCAATGCGCACCACCTACAAAATTACCTTTTCCACACTTATGTAAAGGTAAGGAGAACTGTTTACAATCGTGAGCGTGAAACCATAAATTAAAATCATTCAGGCTATTGTCAGATACCTTAAAATACATCAGTTTAGTTTTCTCACTGATAATCAATTTATGATAAGTAAACCACAATCGTAAGATTTCAAGTTCTTCATTTATCTTTAATATACTTTCGAAAATAGTTTCAGTTTCGTACGTAAATACTATGTCATCCGCAAAAGCAGTTGAAGTACCATTTAACTTGAGTTTGAAAATAGAATTTATGTATATCAAGAAAAACAGATCCCTGAGGAACACCGTTCTTTAAATGTCTTGGTTCACTTGAGATCCCTTCAATAATGACACTTTGTGTTCTATACCTTAAATAAGAATTTAGCCAATTAAAAATGTTGCCACGAAAACCAACTTTATAGAGTTTAGCTAGCAAAATATCGTGGTTGACCAGATCAAACGCTTTTGTCATATCAATAAATAGTCCAATAGTTGATTTGTTGTTATTTAAACTTCCATAAAGCTGACTACACACCCGTAAGATGGCGTCCTCAGTTGACAAACCTGCTCTAAAACCAAATTGATTGTTACAAAAGAAGTTAAACTTATTCAAAAATGACACAATTCGAACCTTGATTAACTTCTCAAAAATTTTGGAAAAGGTCGAAAGTAGTGATATTGGCCTGTAAATCGAAACATTTTTTCTATTCCCTTTTTTGAAAAGGGGTAGAACTTCAGCACATTTTAGATGGTCAGGAAAGCAACCCATATTTACACTTTTATTAAAGAGGAAGGACAATATATCAACCACATACCAGGAAACATTTTTTAATAAACTGCTTGAAACACCATCACTTGTGCAAGAAGTTTTATTTTTTAGGTACGAAATGGCATTGTGAACTTCTATGGGTGTAATCGCATCAAACACAAAACTGTTCGATTGAACATCGTCCACAAAAATGCCTGAAGAAGAGGAACAATTGCAATTTATACAAGGTTCGACATCTGTGCTCAAATTTTCAGAAATTTCGGTAAAATACTCATTAAATTTATTTGCAATTCTGCCTAAATCGTTTTCAATTTTGCCCTCATCTTCAATAGTATCAATTTTAACAGAATTCTTATCCTTACCCAAGATGTTATCAACTACTCTCCACTCTTCGCGTACATTACCTTCAGCTCTAGCAAACATATCACCGTAGAAATTGTTACGAGTATCTTCGATCTCTTTGTTTAAGGATTTACAAAAAGTTCCATAATGTTTCTTAAGTTTTATATTATTTATATGTTTCTTGTATTTTAAGCTCAACTTTTTCTTTTTTGCAATCTTATTAAGGAGATTATTATTCATCCATGGTTTTAAATGTTTCTTTTTACACGACAGTTTTCTCTGGTAAGAACTCGATTTGATGTGTTTTTGAAAAGTGTCCATAAATAGGTCAAAAGCAATAGAAGGATTACTTTCGGAATAAACTGATTCCCAACCTTCAAAGATTAACAATTCTTTTAGCATCATATAGTCTATACAATATTTTACTTTAACGGTTGCGGATTTAAGGCTTCCAGGACGATTGTAAACAGAAGAGTAATTTAGGGTAACCATGCTATGATCTGTCAGCTTAAAATCGTGTACTTGGCCACTAAAAATATTTTTATTGTTCCTTTGAGATCTAAAAAAAATGTGGTCAATACAACTCGAAGAGGAATCGGTCAAACGGGTAGGTTCGTTTATCAAACTTTTGAGACCATACGAGGCCATAGCAAACAAGTAGCTTTCTGTTTCAATGTTACATTCATTAAGAATATCAATATTGATATCTCCTACAACAATTAAATTTTTAGCTGGAGTCGTGCTAAGAATTTGGCTTAGTTCATCAATGAAAATACTTTTAGCAACACTGTGAAGTCGATAAATGCACAAAAAAGTGTAATCAATATTTTCAAAAACAAACGATAATTTTAATACATCAGCGCTAGATATTTTAATGCAAAGGCTATCACACACATACCCATCTTTCACATACACGGCAACACCACCTGCACAATACGATTTATTACAATTTGCCAAAGGAGAGTTGTAACCCTCTATCTTATACAATTCAAGTTCACTTTCATATATCCAAATTTCACTCAAGACTATTACAACGGGTAAATTCAACAACGAATCAAGATGAGCTAAGAAAATTGAGAAATTTTTTCTCAAGCTACGTATATTTTGATGTAAACAAAAACAACATTCTACCGGATTAATGAGATCAGCTGGGTATTCACATGCATTAGAGATTGGAAGTGAGAGAGAGTTAACAACATTCATAATTTAAGAAAATCCGCAGCACAATTTATTCTTACATAATTGACACCCTCTTCTTTCCGCATGCAAACAGTCCCATTCCTCGTCCATACATATTTGTAGCCCTTCTTTGGCTTCAATGTTGTTGCAGTTTTTAATAATTTTCGTGTATCATACGTTAAGCACTCATTAACATACATCTTATCCAGTCTAGCTTCGGCATTGAGTAGGTTCGTGGTTAGTTGCTCTCTTTTATCTTTCTTTGCTTTTATTATTCTCTCTTTGCACAGATGAGACACGAGTCTTACGTGAAGAATATTTTTGGTCGTAGCGCCTTTTGTTGTTGGTTTGGCTAACTTAATTTTTTTCAAGTAACATTGGTCGATGTCTCCCTCGTTTACATTTAAGTTCAAACCTTCACGAAACACTTTCAGAGCAGCATCGGTATAAGACATGTTAGTTTTGATGGTAGGAACGTTGAAGATGTCTATACTGTTTATAAGCAGCTGTTTCTCCAGGTTGTTGACCTTTTCCTCAAGAGAATTTATTCTAGTTTCATACTCTATATTTTTGGCCTGAAGTGCGTTGATTTGATTTTTTTGATTTTCTTCGATTGAAACAACTTTTGCGTAAATCATCTCTAAAGTTATCTTGGTACCATCCAGATGATTGGTGTTTAATGAAAAGAGATCCGATGTTGGATTGGATGTTGTAGAGGGTAAAGTTGTCGTTAGTGTTGATGTAGCAGACTAAGTCTAAGTGCTTGTCATCTACTGATGACCCCACTGCACATACAATAGAATCACACCGTTCAAATAGGTGCTGTGGCGTACAACTTAAATTCGAACAAACAATTAATATTCGTTCAATTTTAAATTCAACTGCCCCTTCCTCTGTAATGGACTCAAACCGGACGTTCATACCAACGAATAATCAGCTGCAATTCACACTGAACTATATAGACCAAGAGCCCAAGCAAATTTTGGGCCTGAAAGTATAACCAAAAAGCTGATACATGAACAGAAAGGTCTCCAAAAAGTAAACTCAAATGTCGAAGTCTGGCAGCGCTTAGTTGCAGCTGAGGTTAGTAATAGTAAGTTGAAAACGTGTTTTTTTTCCAAAATCTGGATTTTTTATATAACCACTTGAATATAGTATTAAATGAAAGAACAGACTGCCCTGATTACAGAAATATATGTGCCAGACGTCTTACGCGCAGAAATACCCTTGCCAGACGTACTAATAGTATGTTAAAAATCACATTTTGAAATAATTGGTATAACCAAATAATGGTTACACCAACAAATTTGTGAAATCGCCCAGATCACAAAAATGATGGTCCCAGACGTTTTACGTGCAGTCAAAACCTTGCCAGACATCCTCAAAGTATGCTAACCATTTTTTTAACAATTCTGATGACCATATTGTCACAGCAGAAACGAACCATTGGTTGCAAATGTTGCACTAAAGTGCAAGTGATTGAAGTAGATCATGCAAAACAAGATACCGTTTCTAAGAAGTAGATAGTACATGTGTTCTTCATTCAAGTGATAGTCCGAAACAATGCGGAAATATAATTTTGTTTGATGATGATGTTTGTTTGATGGAAAAATGTACCCAAATTTTGACATGTCGGAAAATTCGAAATTTTAAATACCTACTCGGATATAGATCTTCCAATGAAGGTTGATAGTGTAAGCGGTTACCATAGCAAGTGCTATCGGCTATTTACAGCTGTTTCTAAAAAGGTTTTATCTTCGATGCAAAGAAATGAATGTAAGTTTTATTTAATTATTAAATAATCTACATAGTTCCATTAACGTAATTATCTCGGTCTTTTGTGTACACAGTGCCTGAAAGCAATGAAATATCCAGTGCAAACATCGTACCTGAAAATACAACAAGGCATAACAATACAGTAGCCGTGTTTCTTTGCACGCGGATATAGGGATAATTTGAAATTTGCATGTAAAATACAACAACAACTTATCCTATATACGCTAACCTTAGCGGGGTTAGCTATCGCCGCTAAGTCCTTTAGCGGAGATAAACAGTGCTTCCAAAATCCATTTTCTTCGCTTCTGATAAATTGTTGCGATGAATTTTTCAAGAAAATTCAAAGTTTGACATCCCGCCGACCACTGACACATCCCGCCGAATATTTTATTCGTGATTTTATTATTATTATTATTCAAACTTCATTATAAGGGTAATTGAGTTTAGCAAATCTGTTAATGTGAAATTGTTTTTCATGATTTTAGAATATGGTTGGCATCAATTTCCATTGGCGGAAGTAAATATTTTTCAATTTCAGGATTTTCAATACAAATTTCTTAATTAAAACTTACAGCTGTGTCACGGTGCATGTCATAGGTGCATGTGTGCTACCAAGTTTTTTTTTTTTTGATGAATTCTTAACCGGCGATGGTAGTCGTAGTTTTTTAATGCCATGCCTATGTCGTGTATGAAAGAATGCTGTAGAAAATGAACCAATTCTGTTATCACCATCAGAGAGTGGTTGGGTATTAGATGACAACAAGTATAAAGTCAAATGGTTCGACGGAAATGTTGCCCCTGATAGACTGGAGGATATATTAATTAATGACGTGGATGTTTCCGATTATGAAGATAATTTTATAAACGATTCATCGGATGAATCTGATAATGAATAACTTTTAGAACGTATTATATACAAGTATATATTATTTTTCAGTTATGTACATAAATACATATCATATAATAAACATTGAAGTTCTTAATTTACAAATAATGGTGTATAAATACTTGTATATTACTCGTATCTTTATGATAATTACACTTTTAGGGCAACATTCACTAGACATAAGTGAAGTATTTAACGGTTATCTTTTATGACCATTGGCCAGTGGCTCTGACAAATTCGTTTCTGTTGTCACAATATGGTTATCAGAATTGTTAAAAAAATGTTCTTTTAGCATACTTTGAGGACGTCTGGCAAGGTTTTGGCTGCACGTAAAACGTCTGGGACCATCATTTTTGTGATCTGGGAATTTTCACAAATTTTTTGGTGTAACCATTATTTGGTTATACCAATTATTTCAAAATTTGATTTTTAACATACTATTAGTACGTCTGGCAAGGGTATTTCTGCGCGTAAGACGTCTGGCATATATATTTCTGTAATCAGGGCAGTCTGTTCTTTCATTTAATACTATATTCAAGTGGTTATATAAAAAATCCAGATTTTGGAAAAAAAACACGTTTTCAACCTACTATTACTAACCTCAGCTGCAACTAAGCGCTGCCAGACTTCGACATTTGAGTTTACTTTTTGGAGACCTTTCTGTTCATGTATCAGCTTTTTGGCTATACTTTCACGCCCAAAATTTGCTGTGGGCTCTTAGACTAATAGCTTTTGTTGTCAGGAACGTCAATTTTCCCAAGCGAATAAGCCATGCTCGTTCTTTTGCATACAGATAGCGGACAGGATAGGAACAAAGGTGGAAACTCGTGAAAATTCACATACATAGTGGATTATTAATATTAAAATAGCTCTCACCTAGAGCTACAATTTAATCCACAGGTAGGAGTGGCATCAGATTTGTTAGCTAATTTTATTCCCTTAAAAATTAACACTTTAATACTGTGTTCCTAGGATTCAAAACTATTTTCATCAAAATTGTTCGCAACAACTACTGTATCTAAAATTCCGATGTGGTGCTTTTTAACTTTTCTAAATGAAAACCAAACCATGATTTGCGAAAATCATTTAATCCTTTTTTGACAACTTCTTATACTGATCGCGTTGGATATTCTTTAAAAAAAATTTTGTACATTACGCTTTGGAAATTGTGCAACGGCAGGATCAGTTTTCGGATCCTTTCTGATCGGTTCAATATTGGATGAGGTACTTCATACAACATCTTTATGAAAACCGTAAACCTTATCTGTTGCTTAAAAAGTGAAATAAGTTGGCCGTCCATTGCGCAACAAAAAAATATAATGGAAGATTTTGCGAACAGTAGAGAAAACCCATTTCCATTCGGTGTTGGCTGTATCGATGGGACTCATTTCAACATTCCTACTCCAAAAAAGGATCCCAGCAGTTACTACGACCGCAAAGGAACGTTTTCGATTAGCATGCAGGTAGCTTTGATTACTTCATTAAGAAGAGTATGTTAAATTCACTTCTTCTAGGCAATTTGCGACAGCAAATTTAGATTTCTCGACGTTTTTATTGGATATTCAGGAAGCTGCCACAACGCAAATGTATGGGTGAACAGTCCCATATTCAAGGCGCTGACTAGTATAGGAATTGAGTTTGCCGAAAACGCCCACCTGTTGGGGGACTCTGCGTACCCACTTTCAGAGTATATGATGGTTCCATTTAAGGACAATGGTCATCTCACAGCCAAGCAAAAAAGTTCAACACCTGTCTAAGCTCCACAAGAGTAAAAAGCATAGTTATCTATCAATAAAAATGTTTGTTTACTTACTTTTCTTTCTCTTCCGACATTTTTCTTGTTTTTTTTTTTCGGCGAATCAACAGCGCATCAGGTAATCCTGTGATGCATTTTTTTGTTATGTTTGCGCATCAGTTTGATCAACTTTGCAATAATGAACACTTGGTGTAAATTCAGTAACGCATCACTGGCATCATGATGCTCATGATGCTTTGCAAAATGTTCATTAACGCAACTATTGGCATCACTTTCAACGTCAAGTGTTCATTATTGCAAAGTTGATCAAACTGATGCGCAAACATAACGAAAAAACATAGGGGCGGGCTACAGTCCGCTTGGCCGAATTGTTGGATACCCTATTCTTATTCCTATCCCTCATAAGTGGGCGTGACAAAAGTCTAAGTATGGTTGAATTGTTAAGAACGCTGTACATATTCTGTTATATAACATTTAAAAGATTTTATCAAACAAAAACGAAGCTTTTGTAAAAAAACGTTCTATAGCTCAAACTTTGGTTTTTCAATAAAATTATTTTATTTAATTGTGGGCGTGCCAGTAAGCGGATTTAAAAAAAACATTAACACATGAGCATAGAGGACCCCTAGAGAGTATATATTATAAACTAGCTGCACCTGCCCGGCTTTGCCCGTGCCCGAGAATTCTATTGGCCAATATGTTCAAGTAGACTTCCTTATAATTGTCTATGTTGGGTATCCGGCGTATGTTGCTGCGCCTAAAAAAAGAAGACCGATTTTGACCAAAGTTCACAGAAACACTCTCAGGCCAATACCGAAGATTGCCTGATTTGAGCTCAACCGGTGAAAGGGACTGCACGTTTTTCTCCGGATGGCTTAGGCCGCTCACACAACTTCGTTGTTCCGTTTAGGGTAGGTGCTTGTTGTCTGGCAGGCGCCTATGTCACCTTACTTCTGCGAATCAAACAACAAAGCGAAAATAAAAAACTTCCATTGAATCACTTTTCATTCACTTCCACACCGATTGTTATCAATGTTGGAAAAGCAACTTTCCGATGTCCGATTCACAAAAAAATGCAAAAAACTTCAATAAGAGTTATTTGAATAAAATATTGAACACACGATATCTCAAGAATGAAAGTGCGCACAAATTCCACAATAAGCTTGAAACGTTCGTGTGGTCTCCCTCTTTCATATGCTTGTTCGGATAACAAAATAAGTGACGTCTGTACGGTCTCTGTATCTGCGTCGTAATTTACACGCATACGCACATATGCATGTGTACTCACTCAAATGCCCATATCTCACACACCGATGCAGATATAACCAAACATAACAACCTTCGTGCAGACGTCGCCTTTCATGGAAAAAAATTTCATTGGAATCGGTTAACGCGTTTGGCCAAACACCGGCAACAAACCCAAATATGGATTGATTTTTATATTATAAAAAATATTACACAAAAAATTTTTTTATTATTTCACTTAAATTTGTTTATTTTTTCAAAGCACATGATACCTACATATGAAACACACAGTGTATAAATACATTGTCAATTTTTTTTTCTTTTTTAAGAAACACATAATTTACACACCGATACAGATACAGACATCGTACATACATAACATCCTTCGTATAGACGTCACCTTTCTTTAAAAAAAAATTTCATTGGAATCGGTTAACGCGTTTGGCCAAACACCGGCAACAAACGCAAATATGGATTGATTTTTATATACATATATATATAAATAGATATAGATATATTCTCATATCAATTTTAATTCACAAAAACCGACAAAATCGCAATGAAGAAATCCGAATCCGACAGCGCCACCAAACATGGAACAAAATTGGCATCTCCATTGATCTATAATAGATGGCGTTACGTTGCGTGTCTATCTGACAGTTCAATTGTGATACGATATGTTACATTCAAATGTGATTTTTTATTTGGTTGTTGCCAAAATAAATAAATACAAAATGAAAAAAAAAAATAAATTAAAAATATCGAAAAAAACCTGTCGTAACACGCTGGGTGGTCAAAATAAGCCATTTTGAAATTTAGATTTTTTTTCTTCTAAAACCCGTGCTGAGAAAATACCTTTCCAACAAAGTATAAATCATCAAAATCGGTTCGGCCAATCTCGAGTTATGCGGTTACATCGCTTCGGACACTTTCTTTTATATATATAGATTTCAGCTGTTTTAAAAATATTTACACATGAGAATAAAGGGCCCCCTAGAGAGTATATATTATAAATTTCAGCTCCCTAGGTAAAACTTTGGATTTAAAAAAAAAAAAATAAATTGTGGGCGTGTCAGTAGGCGGATTTTGAAAATATTTACGCATGAGCTTAAAAGGCCCCTAGAGAGTATATATTATAAATTTCAGCTCCCTAGCTCAAATTTTGGTTTTTCAATAAAATTGTTTTATTTTTTTGTGGGCAGTGGGCGGATTTTGAAAATTTTATATCCCGAGCAGTTTTAGGAGCCATAGATCATATATAAAAAAATTCAGCTTTCGAGCTCAAAATTCGATTTTTTCCAAAATTTTGTTTTTTGAGTTTGTGGACGGATTTCAAAAATTCGTAAACTTGATTATTTCGGGACCCTAGAGAGTATATGGTTAAAATTTCAGCTCTCTAGGCCCAGTTTAAATGCCTAATTTTTGCCGACGGACGGACGGACGGACGGACGGACATGGCTAGATCGGCATTACTATCGATGCTGATCATAAATATAGTAACTTTTTGGGGTCTACGGGCAATATTAAGCTCCCTAGGTCAAACTTTGGATTTAAAAAAAAAAAAAATTTAAATTGTGGGCGTGTCATTAGGCGGATTTTGAAAATATTTACACATGAGCTTAAAAGGCCCCTAGAGAGTATATATTATAAATTTCAGCTCCCTAGCTCAAATTTTGGTTTTTCAATAAAATTGTTTTATTTTGTTGTGGGCGTGTCAGTGGGCGGATTTTGAAAATTTTATATCCCGAGCAGTTTTAGGAGTCATAGATCATATATAAAAAAAATCAGCTTTCGAGCTCAAAATTCGATTTTTTTCAAAATTTTGTTTTTTGAGTTTGTGGAGGGATTTCAAAAATTCGTAGACTTGATTATTTCGGGACCCTAGAGAGTATATGGTTAAAATTTCAGCTCTCTATGCCCAGTTTAAAGGCCTAATTTTTGCCGACGGACGGACGGACGGACATGGCTAGATCGACATTACTATCGATGCCCACTGACACGGGCGGATTTTGAAAATTTTATATCCCGAGCAGTTTTAGGAGTCATAGATCATATATAAAAAAATTCAGCTTTCGAGTTCAAATTTCGATTTTTTCCAAAATTTTGTTTTTTGAGTTTGTGGACGGATTTCAAAAATGTATGTTACAAACTAAGTGTCAAAATTAATATACCCTTAGAATAGGGTATAAAAAGCATCACAGAAATACCTGATGCGCTGTTGATTCACCTGAAAAAAAGCAAGAAAAATGTCGGAAGAGAACGAAAAGTAAGTAAACAAACATTTTAATTGATAGATACTATAAGAGGATGTATAAGAAGGTGTCCAAAAAGGATTTAATGATTTTCGCAAATCCTACATATATCCACACATATTAAAACTAAATTTATCGTCTTTACGATCAAAGTTATCAACTAAAACTTTTATTAGCAAAACTTCCATTTTAAATGTTTGATTTAAACAATGCGCTCTAAAACTCAAACTCCATATTCAATCAGCAACGCATCAGCTTAAACTGTGCATCGCATCAGCATCGCAAATAAGCAGTGATGCCGCATCAGTGCGCAAATGTTTGACGTTTCTGAATTTACACTTGACGTTGAAAGTGATGCCAATAGTGGCGTTAATGAACATTTTGCAAAGCATCATGCGCATCATGATGCCAGTGATGCGTTACTGAATTTACACAATGTAAGTCGTGTGTTTCTGTCGCCCACAGAAATTGCGGACGCATGTCTCAAAGTTCGGTACTCATCTCGTTTCATATATGCACCGATCAGGAGCGTCCGCAATATTTTTTTTATAAATGCTCTCCGAAGTCTCGATTACCTTCATCGATCACATTGATCAACTTAACAATGCAGCTCGCCCGTAGTTATCGCTGGATCATACGATCAGTTTCGCATATAGCCACGAACGTCAACATAGAACCAGAAATAAGGTTAATTCCAACAGGGGGACAGGTGGACGGCACCGCGTGCCATGTGAATTACACCAGTTGCCGCATATAGTACCTATGCCTTATCCAAAGAATAAGTCACCGATTAAAAGTTCCTACAATAAGAAAGTGACAGTGTTTTAAGAAAGGTAAAATATACCTAAATATACCTATCAATAATTACCTTACGCTACCTTATACTACATATTCCTAAATATCACCGGATTAAAACGTATTCCCTGTTTGATATCATTATACTCAGTCTACGTAAAAAAAAAGAAAAAAAAATTAAAGCAAATTGTGTGATTTCAATACATATATAATCTAACAAAAAAAATTAAATTCTTGACATAGCAAATTCTTAAACTAAAGTATCTACGCTTTGCCTAAGAATTTTAGAATTTACAATTTATTAAATAACGCTTACGAGAGTGAGAACAAAGTAGAAAAAAAGTAAAGAATTTAATAGCCATCTTAATAATTAGCATCATCATCATCACAGTATCAACGACGAAAACATGTGGCCACATCTTTCAGCGTCAGGAAAACTGTAAGTACCCCCGTAACAAATAATCGTGTATAAATTTCTTTGGCAAACATTTGAACCACATAACTATATCTAACTTAAGTTTTTTTTTTGTTGATTTTCATATACATACTATAAACCATTTTTTTTTTGAACTCTTAATAAATAAATATACCTAATCTAACCTTAAAGTTACTATATTTGCAAAATATATAATTATAAATGTTAATTTGCTATTTATTAAAGATACCTATATAAACTGAATATTATATTAATATGTACCCCAATAACATGCGTATCAAATCGCTTGAATACAGCTTCGCTTGACACATAGTTTTACTTTTATGTTGAGAATAAACGTACTTTTGCTTTACCTTTAACACTATGACTTTGATTCGCTCGTAGACAACGAGATGAAGGTTGTGAGCTCGTAGATACATGTGAGGGTATCTTTTGGGACTATCCTAGAAAGATATGGAATATATATGCAGAATAGTCACAGTGCATCTCGTCTCTCACCAGATGCAAAGTAGCAGGGCAAGTCCAACATGTTTCGCAACACCTGAAACATCGTCAGATTCGTCATCGCTCTTATTCGCTATTTTTCTCAGTTTACCTTGATTCTCTCTTGAATCACTTCCTCTTCTTTTCTCTCTCCTCAACTTTAACCCCTATCATTTTCAGGCACGATAATACATGTGTGTATAGGAAGGCAGCAAGACCCCACCCACCGTCGAGCTAACGCCGCGCATCCGCAAGCGTGCCTATTTCTGCCTTGGGACTTAGGTCAACCACCACCTCCTTTCCATCAACCTACCTGTACATCACAGTACGTTACACCCTTCCGGACAAATGAAGTTTGTCAGCAAAATGTTCGGTTAAAAAAAAATTCATCAAAATCCGCGATGACAGTAAGATAGGTTTTTGATTTTTTTAAATAATAAATTTTATTAAACATTTTTTCGGCTTACCGGCTTCAACGCGTACTATGTTGACTTTATTCGTATAATTGTTAACTATCGATTTACATATGTATATGTACATTTTTCAAATCCACGCTGATGGGACTTTCAGTGTCATCCGCTACTAGCCTATTTGGTTAACAAAATGAGGGAATTCCCCGACCGTCACTAGCTCGCCCGCGTCACCAATGTACCGCGACAAAAAATGAAGCAACCAATGGATGAGTTCTGAAAATCGACATCTTTTTGTTTTGAATGTGTTGAAATTTTAATGATTAGTATGAATTTGTATATAGTCTTCAGCTGTGCCCCACTTTGCTTGATTTTAAGTACTTAAACAAATTTTAAGTACTTAGGTACTAAAATTTTGTTGAAAATGTTAGGTTATTACTGAGCTTGCCGCCTCTTGGGTCGGGGGCCCGTTCCATTTTGCCAGCGCTGTCACCCTATAGTTACGCCACTAGTGTTAACTCACTGAGCCATACCAACAACGTATTTAATGTTTATTTTAGTTGGAATAGAGCGCTTGACCAGAAACTTCGTTTTTGTTGTACTTGATTTTCATTTTCTCTCGTTTTTTGGAATTCTGTCGCTTACAACTATTACCTATATTCCTTTTTTGAAATCACCAAATTAATTTCACCCAAATTATTTTGCCAGTAGATGTACCTACTCGCGTAATAAAAAAAAACAAAAAGAATAAAAAATATAGGGATTGTGCTCAAGATGATATACTTTTTCTTGAAAGTGAAAAATAAAAATATTTAGAAACATAGGGATGAAAACAAAATAAATTTAGGTAATTCATTTATTGGTAAACAAAATATAATTTAATAGAATTTAGAAACGCAACGAATAAGATTTTTTAAATAATGTTTAATTAAGCAGAAAAGAGAGTTCAAGATGATATAGTTAGTTATAAGATGACATATGCCATTAGTGTAAGATGACATACCCCTTAAAAAACTTCCAGAGGTGGCACGCCTATAAAGGGCACTGTCAAGGGATCAAGAAAAAAGCATGGGATTGTTAATCAAATCAGATGGTTCAATCACAAGCGATCGGGAAGAAACGCTGAAAACTTTGCTTCAGGCTCACTTCCCAGGGTCTCACACGATGGTCATTACAGATGACCATATAGCGGAGGTCTCAATTCCAAGATACCTCAGCAGAATTAATAGTTTATCCGGAAAACTTTTTAATCCGGATAAGGTTAAATGGGCAATTAACTCATTCAAACCATTCAAGGCATCAGGAACAAACGGTATTTTTCCAGCCCTCATTCAAAATGGAATAGAATTATTATTACCATCCATGATTGCCTTATTTAGGTTCAGCTTCAACTGGGGGTATATACCAGTTACCTGGAGTGAGGCAAACGTAGTATTTATACCTAAACCGGGAAACAAGCCGAACGAATTGCCTAAATCATATCGTCCGATAAGCCTGACATCGTTTTTTCTGAAAACAATGGAAAGGATTATTGACATCCACATTAGAGAATGCATATCAAAAAGCATGCCTCTGCACCCTCACCAATATGCGTACCAAAAGGGCAAATCCACGGAAGGCGCTCTGTTAAGACTACACTTTGTGCCTTTCTGGACATAGAGGGTGCTTTAGACAACACTGGATATGAATCCATATCAAATGCTTTGTACCATAGAAACATAGACAAACCAACTATTAAATGGATCAAAGCGATGCTGGAAAGTCGCAAAATAACTGCCTCGTCAGGAACGACCTCAGTATCAGTAACAGCCGTAAGGGGCTGCCCACAAGGGTGAGTACTTTCACCCCTTTTGTGGTCATTGGTCATCGATGACCTGCTACACAAGTTGAGCAATTTGGGCTACACTACAATTGGATACGCCGATGATATTGTCATCATAGTCAGGGGCAAATACTCAATTGGAGTCACATCAAAAATGAAAAATGCTCTAAAGACAGCCATAGACTGGTGCATCAAGGAAAATCTTTCCATAAATCCCAGTAAAGCCGTCATCGTTCCTTTCACTAAAAGGAGGTTAGACCTAGGCTTAATCACAATGAACGACAAGGTCGTAAAGTATTCCGGCAAAGTCAAGTATCTTGGAGTAATCCTAGACAAGAGACTTAACTGGAACTCTCACATAAATAACAAAATCACTAAAGCTAATAGAGCTTTATGGGCCTGTCGTCGCACATATGGCAGAACCTGGGGAATCTCTCCAAAGATCGTACACTGGATCTACACAGTGATGATAAGACCCATTATAACATACGCCTCCATAGTATGGTGGGCAAAATCCACACAAAAGGTCGCAATAGAGAAGCTGAAAAAGGTGCAACGGCTTGTGTGCCTTGGTATCTCCGGAGCCATGCGAACCTGTCCAACAGCTGCCATAGATTCAATAACAGGAATTACACCTCTCCACATATACATTCAAAAAGTGGCGAAACGCAGTGCAATAAGTCTAATACAGTTAAACGAGATAAGTCTTAATGATCATCCGGAACTAAAGACCCTTCTCGATGAACTGCCAGAACTTAACATGAACTGCGCGGTCACAGACCGCATTCAAAAAACACTATGCTTCAACAAACGGTTCTCCACGGAGATCCCCAAGAGAGAAGCATGGGTTAGTAATAACCCACCAAACAGCCACAACGGCATAAAGTGGTATACGGATGGTTCTAAAATGGAAACGGGGGTAGGAGCGGGAATATACGGAACACACAAACGCTTTACAATATCCATGGGAAAAAGTCCCAGCGTATTTCAAGCAGAGCTCCACGCCATTCAAGAATGCGCCACCCACATTATTTTATCTGGCATAAAAGGTGCAACCATCAATATATTCACGGATAGTCAAGCAGCTATAAACGCCCTTAGCTCGTATACCATTGACTCCAAATCAGTCATGTACTGCTTCAATACCCTACAAACACGCGGAATAAGAAACAAGACCAAATTATGGTGGGTTTCGGGTCATGTCGGGGTAGAAGGTATCGAAAAGGCCGACAAACTGGCCAGAAAAGGTTCAGGAACACCTTTCATAGGTCCCGAACCTTTCTGCTGCACTCCTAGATCAGCAGCAACGGCAGCAATTAAAAGCTGGGAACATAGAAAATGTATCTATCTTTGGGAAAGCATCCCAGGTCTAAGACAGGCCAAACGAGCCATTCGGCCCTTCAATAAAAATGCCAGCAAATGTCTAAACCTAAGCAGGCATGATATCAAAAACCTAGTAGGTTACCTTACTGGTCACCATGGTTTAAGATATCATCTACACAAAATGAGAATATCAGACTCTCCTGAGTGCCGACTCTGTCTTGAAGAGGACGAGTCAGCTGAACACATTTTATGTGAATGTCCAGCCCTTAATGGAATTAGAAAGAAGATCTTTTTCAGGGAGCAAATGAGCCTCGAGGACATAAAGAAATCATCTTCTTGTAAAAGTGGAAATTCTACTAGTTTAAACTTTTCTGGTCCATACGGAACAAAAGATCTTTTAGGTCGAATTACCTCCCCCCCCCTTTTTAAATCGCCTTGGCGAGCCAGAATTTAAAAAAAAAAAAAAAAATCGTCCTTGCAGAGTTCACATATGAACTGCTTAGCTTTATGCTCAACACCAGCACATAATGCGTGGTACCATTTTGCGCACGCCTGTAACGTTCATTGCAGTAGATGCACCCGACATCATCATCATCGTCCCAAATATCTTTTTATACCCTATTCTAGGGGTATATTAATTTTGACGCATAGTTTGTAACATACCTTAATATTGCCCGTAGACCCCTAAAAGTTACTATATTTATGATCAGCATCGATAGTAATGTCGATCTAGCCATGTCCGTCCGTCCGTCCGTCGGCAAAAATTAGGCCTTTAAACTGGACCTAGAGAGCTGAAATTTTAACCATATACTCTCTAGGGTCTCGAAATAATCAAGTTTAAGAATTTTTGAAATCCGCCCTCAGACACGCCCACAACCTCAAAAAAACAAAATTTTGGAAAAAATCGAATTTTGAGCTAGAGAGCTGAAATTTTTTATATATGATCTATGGCCCATAAAACTGATTGGGACATAAAATTTTCAAAATCCGCCCACTGACACGCCCACAATTAAATAAAATATTTTTTTTGAAAAACCAAAATTTGAGCTAGGGAGCTGAAATTTTTAATATATACTCTCTAAGGGCCCTTTATGCTCATGTGTAAATATTTTCAAAATCCGCCTACTGACACGCCCACAATTATTTTTGTTTTTATTTTTGAAAGTCCAAAGTTTGAGCTAGGGAGCTGAAATTTATAGTATATACTCTCTAGGTGCCCTTTATGCTCATGCTTAAATTTTTTTTAAATTCGCCTACTGACACGCCCACAACTAAATAAAACAATTTTATTGAAAAACCAAAGTTTGAGCTAGGGAGCGTTTTTATTTACAAAAGCTTAGTTTTTTCGATAAAATCCTTTAAATTTTTGTCACGCCCACTTATTAGGGATAGGAATATGAATAGGGTATCCAACAGTTCGCCCAAGCGGACTGTAGCCCGCCCCTATGTTTTAACATCATATTCGCTATCTACTAATAGGACACGTTTCGTTTGACGCAGCACTTCTGATAAAGACCAACTGTTCTGCCAGGGTGGTTTTTAAGCCACGTTGTCAACTCCCGATAATAATAAGTGTCAAGGCGCCCGAAGAATGAAACATCCAGAGGCTGAATACGGTGAGCACAGTGAGGAGGCAAGCACAACATTATCACAGCATTTGCTTTGGCAAATTCTAATGCGTTCAGATTATTGTGGCTTCCATGTCCATTAAGAATTAAAAGCACCTTGTTTTCCCACAGATAAATAAGTTGTTCAGGAGGAAAGATCACAATGATATTCCTTGTGTTCGAATCTCCCAGACAGCAGAGAACAGACAGACGGTACTGACTGCTGGAGTAAGTCCAGAAAGTGTCGCTTCAAACGACGATTTTTTCGTGGTCGAGGACCCACAGGAGAAGGTGGATTTGCTGGGCGCTTGTTTCGAGGCCGTGTATACGGTGAACAATCCTGTTCGCCGTAACCACGACATTGAGAATAGGGCTCTGGTGAGCCACTTCGATCTGCGCACCGAACTTGAGAATTGGCGATCTGAGAATAACGGATTCACCGTGTTCACTGATGAAAACCATGCTAATGCAGTTGTCGCCAATGGCCGAGATGCATCGCACTTGTTCGTGTCGAAGGATGATCTTCTGTGCATCTTCGAGACACTAAAGAATAAAAAGTCGGCGGGGATGGATGGTGTCCCAAACGTCGTATTGAGACACCTGCCTCTGGAGGCTGTAGATATTTTCACCACGCTGTTTAACAATGCGCTGAATAATGCACATTATCCGGCGCATTGGAAGGTAGCTGTGGTACACCCTATCCCGAAAAAATGTAAAGATAGGACGAACCCTGCCAATCTCCGGTCAATTAGCTTGCTTCCGAATATTAGCAAGGTCTTTGAAAAGGTTGTCAATAGAGCCCTGTTAAAGTGGGTCGAGGACAATACCATAATTCCGGACAACCAGTTTGGTTTCAGGGCGAGGCATGACACTATTCATGCCGCGTCGAAACTGGTTTCCGACATTCAGTGGAATAAATGCAAGAACCAATGCACGGGTGCTTGTCTGGTTGATTTTGAGAAGGCTTTCGACACCGTATGGTTAGAGGGACTTTTCTACAAGTTGACCAGGCGGGGGATGCACAAACCTTTGCTATATGTAATTTATAATATGCTTATGGGAAAGAAGTTCGTTGTCAAATGTGGCAACGTGACTTCCAGCAGAGTCTTTGAAATTAAAAACGGTTTACAGCAGGGGGCGGTCAATTCTCCGATCCTGTTTAACATTTACACGAGTGATCTGGTGGGTTCACTCAGCCATGCTATAGCGTATGCCGACGATTTGGTGGCATACAGATCAGGTCCTAAAATCGAGGTCATTAATATCCTTTTGCAGCGTGACTTCGATCAAATTAAGCGATATTGCGACGACTGGAAGTTGAAAATCAACTTTCAGAAGACGGAAACAATCTTGTTCAGAACTCCATTGGCTGGGGCCTCTAGGGATACCAGAAAAAACTGGAAAAAATTGGCCATTATTGGACAAAATGGGCAGCCATTGGCGGTGAGAAGCGCAGTTAGATATCTAGGTATCTGGCTTGACCAGTATCTGTATTTCGATAGACATATAGTTGCTTGTCTTGCTGGGGCCAAGAAGGCTTATGCTCTAACAAGGAGACTGTTTCATAGCAGTCAACTTGACTCCAGAGTGAAGGTCATTTGCTACGTGGCCCTTATAAGGCCGATCATCGCTTATGGTTGTCCATTATGGTTTAATATAGCGCCTAGCTATATGGAAAAGATTCGGGTTTTGGAGAGACAATGTCTTAGGACCTGTCTCCGGTTGTTCCGAACGCCTGAATCCAACTATATAAAATACTATCCCAACAAGGTCCTATACGATGGGGCTCAGTTGAATAGGATTGACAATTTCCTCATTAAGGTCACTCGAAGGCACGTTGCAAGGGCGATGGCCAGCGACAATAGTCTGATATTTGGGGCTTACTACCCCAATGAAATGTACATAGAGAGTACGCTCCGGTCTGGCTTTATCCCGCCAGAGGCATTTATCCATATTGATTCAAAAGGGCTGGTACAGACGAGGGATGGTATCCCGGTCTTATACCATCGCTACCGCAGCGCGAGAGATAAGCGGCTCCTCCATGACGGGGACGTCGCCAATGCTCATGAGCTCCTTCGTTTTAGTACCGCAATATCGGAGAGGGATAGATTCGACACGGAAAAACAATTCGCCGAATTTTGGTGGCTTGTTGAGGGGGGAGGGGTCAACATGCCCTCCCAGGACGGTGCGTTACTCTAGGTAACATCCTCTTAGCTTATAAGTTAGATTAAGTCAGCTAGGGCGTTTTTGGGAGAGGCCGGGCTCGCCAACGTGTGGTGGTGCTTCCGGGAGTTGACTGACGCTGTAAGGCTTCAGTCGGCTCACGGCGGCGCGTGTGCACGTTGACGACTGCCAGGCGCTCGGAAAGCAATTGGGATTTTGACCACTTATTGCGCCAGGCAACGAGTGCTCAGAATCCTAATTATAGTTAGAATACGTTAAGTAGTTTAAGTAAGTAGAATAGGTAGTTTGTAATTTGTTTTATATAAAATCTCAATAATGATACCGAGTTTTAGTAAATTTTCTCGAGGAATATATAATGTAAGATTAGTTCGTAAAATAGTTCGTAGGCCGAAAGGCAATAATTCTAAGATATAGTTAAGTTTAGAGCGTTCGCATAAGGACCAATAAATAAGAATAAGTATCCTGTTAATTTTAAGTTAGGTTTAATCATTTTTGTCTAGTATGTAAGTAGATATTTATCAATGAATAAAAAAATGAATTTCAAAGTCAAAAAGCACCTTGTTTTCCGGGTTGCAACCAGTGAACTGAACAAAATGTTTCGTCCACTTGGTAAATAGTTCGCCCACCATATAACCGCTTTCATAGCACTACTCCAAGGATCCAGCTGGTGCATCATCAAAATACTCACGCTTGTGATTTTTTCTTGGGAAAATTAATGCGGGGGGAACAAGATTTCCAGTTGCACTAGCGCATACCACAACTGTTACCTGTTGGCCCCTTTCGGCGCTACTTAAAGCCCCAAACAGTTTCTTTCATTTGAGCGCAAATATTTTTGGAGGCTTCTGAACAGTACTCAGCCCAGATTCATCCATATTATAAATACGATGTGGTGGTATATCAGTCAGTATTTCTTCTAACATCGCGAAGAACTTCATAACTTGAGGCTTATTGAAAGCCAAAGCTCTTGCGGCTGACGTTGGTTCAGGTAATCACAATACCAATCTGGGGTTCCGGGCTCTAAAACCATGCAACCAATCCCAACCAGACATTTGAGTATCTTTGTCGAATTTGTGGTTTATTCCTGCCTTTTCAGCGTATTCAAATGCCAATTTTCTTACGTCCGTGGTTGTAAAGCCGAAGAAACGTTTCTCGAACTCTAATATGTGTTGTACCATATTCTTTTCTACTTCTTGGTCAATAGTTGGGTTGAAGCGGCCTAAGTTTTGCGGAATTTGATTGAAATGACGACGAAGGGTTGCTTGCGGTACTCCATACTTCTTAGATGCCAGTAGCCAACCACATTTACTTTCTCTCACGTCTTGAATAGCCTTAGCAAAAGGATATTGCCCAAGAATGCCTGTTTGACGTTCTCTTGTAATTATTTGGCATACTGAATTGTAATTCCCCTACAGTATCTGAGGACATCGACCGCTCATGGTGCAAAAAATGGTACAGCTGTGACAACTTGACCGTGAAATTATCAATATAGTTTTTATAATGTGTAACCCCCTTTGTTAGTTACGTATCCACTTGTACGTCTACCTATCTCCTTCGAATTTCCCTTCCTATTCAGCCTTTCCTCGAAGGAGGAAGCTCATTAAGTCTTCAGGTCGTCAAGATCCACTTTTTCGTCCAGTCAATAAAATACATAAGCCTAGCAATAAAATACATATTCCTAAGGGACACAATTTTCCAATTAGGAAAATTAAGTGGAAACATATTTACATGAAAGGAAAAGAATGGAAAAAAAGGAACCAAATGAAGCAACCAAAAAATACAACTATCAAACGATCAACGGGGAAGCAGACAGATTGGATTGTTATGGCTCAAACCAAATCACTTGGCCAACGGTTGGTTGCGCAGAGAGAGGAAACAACGACAAAGATGATCTCCAGTCAAATATAGATTTGCTGCATAGATAACTCCAGTCGCCTCGTATTCCTTAACAATCTTTCTTATCGGACCGGTGGCGGGCGTCGCAAATGCTGCAAAACAATGTTCTGCCCTTGACTCCAAAAGCGATGCAACTCTCGGGTGCAACTGCGTTTGAGCCTACTTCAGCACGGCTATCGAATATCTGCATACCTCCTGAAAGTGTGATACCATTCCCCTAAGCAAATAAAACATCAATTAAAAAAAAACGAAGGAAAAAAGGAAAATCGAGGATATATACCGATAGCCCAGTCTTTTAGTTAAAAAAAAAAAAAAAAAAATAAAAAAAGTCACCTAAGGAGTTACTGGCTTAGCAGAAACAGAAAAAAATAAAAATAATTATAGTGTTGTACCAGTCAGATTCATCGAGTTCGTCCAGCTACTTTGAAACGAAGGAAACTTCATCAAATTCTGAATTTTGCCCATCATCTCTGACAATGACGGTTCTATTGATGAGGTCAAATCCTGAGGCCAAATCCTGATAAAATTAATAATGAAGATTTCTTCCTCATAATGCTTGAAAACTCAAAAACAGTCAAGCACTTTGTTGGCAAATTTGTTTTTAAATACGGTTGTGGCGATTTTCAAATTTCCTACTGAAGGGAAAAACCTTCGGGAACATTTGTTTTTCCAGACGTACAATTTCAGATATTTTGTTGCTATTGCCGAAACCTTCCATCATAAATGGGACTAACAGGATTTCATCTCTTTTTAAATTTAAGATCGATCTCTTCTTATCGGTTGTAGAAAACCAGTTCACAACTTTTTCGAAGCTAGATACTTAGGTAACGCTCTTTTGCTTAAATTATGTGTTTTGATTTAATTTTGTGCATTATATTTTAGGTTCGCTGTAGGTATGTTAGTGTTCTACGTTATCGTGGTATTTGAGTTATTTTTGTTTTGTTACTTTGAAAAAATATTTAATTTAATACTTAAAACCATAAAAAGTCTTGATTTTGCTTTTTTTTACTAAATTTGTATATAAAATAAATGCGATAAAGTAAAAAAACAATTTGTTTTAAGACTAAATTTGTTATCTTTTATATGATGAGGAGGGTTATTATTTTTCGAATCAAGGTGCCCCATTTTTATATCAATCTGCCCCGCCTCAGGGGCACATCAATGTATAATATAATTCTTCTTTTTTAAAAAAGAAGTGCAGAATAGTGTTTAATATATCTTTTTTTTTTCTTTTTTTCTTTTTAATTTGCTTACGCTAAAGGGATTTTTTCTGTTGTTACAGTACCCTTATAGTGCTAAGAACACAGTGTAAGCTACTTGGTATTAGAAAGAATAGAGAGAGATAGGAAAGAAGTGTTTGGGTGCAGTTGTAGGGTTTTTCTCCACGGGTGGTGTCTAAGTTACTTAGGGAGATTACAATTTCATGTATTCGGTATAAAGTAATGGACTTGGCCGGGATTCGAACGCACGACCTTCCATTCCGAAAGCGAATACACTACTACTGCACCATTGCACAAAAAATTCAATTGAAAAAAGGGAGAAAATTATCTAGCCTTTAAAATGAATCTATTAAGTTAACGTCACATCAAATGAAAAACATGTTTTTTTCATTATTGAATGAAAATCGAATCAATGTACCCCAACTCCCCATACTAAGCTTTTTGCCACCTGCACTTTTTTGTGGTATAGGATTAGAAATAAGGTACCCAAAGGATTGAAGCCTTTCCTTGTGTTTTTTTTTACTTTTTTTTTTATTTTTTTGTTACTTTTGCAGTAATAGACCTACAAGGGCTTCGTTAAAAAACGTACTGAAACGTATGCCCCTTGAGTAATGAGGAATTTAGCTACCAACCACGATTGAGTGGCACGAAAAATGAGGCTTGCGCAGGGTGTAAATCGAGCTCCGGCCGGCACTGTGTTAAGTTCCAATCGATGCGCATCACTGTATGAGTCTTTGATGTTGGAGTCAGACGCTTCTCCATACGTAGTACGAGTAACAATAACTTTACTAACTAACTGCTACAGGTAAGCGCATTATTATAATCGTTTCCTTTTTTGAATACAAATTGTATAAAAAAAACACACCAACTGGGCGCTTTTGTCAATATTATCGAATAACAATCAGAGAAGAAAACGTTTGCTCACAATTATGCTGATTGTCTAAATATGTTTGACACGGTTTTCATTTGCCTCACGTCTGCCTCGCTTTATTCCGTCACGACTTTTGTTTCCAGATCATTGACTGATTGCCTCTTTTTACTAACAATGACCCTCGTTATTTGCATATGAAGAGTACGTCTCGAGGGTACATAATCACTTCATCAATGTCTCTAACACTTCAATCCTAAAATGGTGATTATGTCATCAATTTCCTCTAACAGATTACATAGCGCATTATATCATCACCTTGCCAAATATCTCTACAAGCAGCAAACACCCTTAAAGGTTGTCGAAAGATTCATAATGTCTAAGAGAAAAGTCTGTTTATACAAGAACATGATTTGCCACCTCGAAATCCAAATAAAATCCAAAATCAAAAGTTCACCTTTACTTTCGAACATCTAATAACAAAAAAAAAAAACAAATCGTATAAACACTTTCTTAATGTAAACAGATACTTACCGGAATGATTGGCGAAAAAACACAAACCGTGCCTACCAACTGCGTGCGATAACCCACTTATGTGGGTAGGCGCAATCTAAATACTTACTCATCACGTTCTAAACACTTTGTTAGCTTTGTGCTATTTTCAATTGGACAATATTTTCCTTTAATTATAAAGCGGTGAGTGGCTGATTGATATACGAGTATACAAAAGAGAGGTGCCTTGCAAATATCAGTGATTCACTTCATATCATCGATGTCGATGGACTGAAATATTATTTTTAGTTGGAGGCCAGAAGGTGTTTCATTAGTTTAAATAGTTGTTTGAGCTTGTTTATTATTGCAAATTCGGGTAAGTTGTATCAATACGGGAATGAACGTGCTAATATACAGCCCAAACAATTTCAGATTTTTACAAAGAACGAAAGAACAGACTATTTGTGGAAATTAAAATTAAAGACATAGTAGCATGCTAAGATCAATGCCTACGAGTAGGCAGTGTGAATATTTCGGTGAGTTCTTTGACCCTCAACTGCCATATTGACAAAATTTGGTGAAAGTATTTACTGGAGCCTATGTATGGACAGTGTCCATCGCCGGTGCCGCTTCAAAATTAAACTATATGCTTCATTGACGAATATTTTTTGTTTGCTGACATAGCTAACTACGTTCTATCCAAGCCATGTGGGAGAACATATATTTTAAACATTTAATAGTACCGACAGCAAATTCATCATAATTTCATAAAAAAAAATATTAGGCACAAACGGCCCATACAGGTGCTAAAAACTAGCTTCCCCAACCTTTTCTTGTGTGAAGTGGAAGGGACCTACAATTTTAAGCCGAATCGGAACGGCTAATTTGAGAAGCTTCTTATGACAATTATTTATACTCTTGGATGTTTGTCAGATGTTCAAAGGGTTGGAACGTGGAACAAAAACTTAGATGTTACTGAGCCACTGCGCCCACAATAATAATACATTAATTAATAAATAATTTTATGATAATCATGTTATGTCGCTTTCCATTGTGCACATCAGATTTCGCTCTCAAATTTCAGATTTTCCATGCCCAGTTGGAAATAGTTGCCGTGTCAGTAGTACTTCCGTGTATTTTGGGAGCCTAAAGACAATATTTTAAAAGTTCAGCTTTCTAGCTCAAAATTCGATTTTTTCGATAAATTTGTTTTTTGATTGTGGGCGTATATGAGTATATGGTTTAAATTTCGGCTTTCTAGCTCAAGTTAAGAGGCCTATTTTTGGCGACGGATGGACGGATGGATATCAAGATCAATATTACTATGGATGCTGATCACGAATATAGTAACGTTTCTGGGTCTACGGTAATATTAAGGTATGTCACAAAATATGAGTCAAAATTAATATTCCCTTAGAATAGGGTATAATAAGATAATTAACCTTTTCCAAAATGGCAAGCAAATATTGTACTAGAGTACAGAGGAAAAACAAAGTTTGGTAGAGTTTTCCACATCGGTGTGAATCGTTTAAGGAAAGACTCCTTGAATTTCACTATACGTCCGAAAACAGCATTGATGTTCTTTCCTGGTATGTCCCCGCTAACCCCTCTTCTGTGGAACTTGGTGGTGAATGAACTACTGATATGCCTGAAATGGCAGGGCTGCGTGGTGATTGCCTATGCGAATGACATCGCTATTGCCATCTATGGAATACACCTCAACAGTTTAAAGGAACTCCTACAAAACGCTCTTAACCAGCTTACAAGAAAGGTAAAATATCTGCGGCCTGTATGTTAACCCCAACAAAACTAAACTTGTCCTCTTTTACAGGAAATATATAATCCCTCTCAATATCCCTCTAATCTTCGATAGGAAGTTAAGCTGGAAACCCCTACAAGAAAAAGTCAAAAAAGCTACAGGAGCACTTTTCTCTTGCAAAAAAGCCATTGGCAATAAGTGGGGCGTTCAACCCCGCAATACGTATCGGTCCTACGACCACCGACGGTGGTTGTCTGGTGGACTATATTGGACAAAGCGGTAAACCGTGATAAGCTGAGCAAAGCCCAACGTACAGCTTGTCTGTGCATCAGCGGATAACTCCGTACGACTCCCTCCGCTGCACTGGACATTTTTCTTCATCTGATACCTCTCGATAGATTTAGCAGGCAAACAGCTGCCTGTTCCGCTGTCCGCTTTAAAGCTACCTCACAGTGGATCAATAAGAATATTAGCCGCTCTCTCATTCTGTACTCATTTAAGTCTCTACCAAGGAACATAGACTACACCATACCCCAATTACAAGTCGGAAAGAACTTCAAAATCACTATCCCCACCAGATCATGCTGGGAGAATGATGCATTTACGGAGGATAAATCGATCCGCTACTACACCGATGGATCAAAAACTAATGATGGGATTGGTGTGTGTGGGGGGGGGGGGGGGGGGGGGGGGGTCTCAGAAAGACTAAATATTAGTCTCTCTTTTCGTCTTCCTGATCATTGTAGGAAATCATGGTGATTAAAGAAGTCTTGTCGTGGCTGAAGAGAAATGTGATATCCACTAAGGACATGCGTATCTTCTCGGTCAGTCAAGATGCGATTAAGTCCCTGGACTCAGTCTCCTCAAACTCCACCGTAGCCCTAGACTGCCTTTCATTTCTTGAGGAGATGGCAGAGCAGTTTAACATTATTTTCTGTTAGGTGCCGGGCTATAGAGATATTCCGGGGAACTGTAGGGCAGATGAGCTCTCCAAAAAAGGAGCCGTATTATCTCTTCTACCTGATAAAGGTTTTCTCGGTATACCTATCACTACATGTAGACTTAAGTTTAGGCTATCCGCAATCGAGAGTACAAACCTTAGGTGGACAGCTAGTAATACATGTCTAGCGACAAAGCATATCTGGCCAAAGCTGGACCTGCGACGCTCTATGTGTTCGATCTCACTAAACCGACTGCACTTTGGCTCTGCTATGGGTGTCATTACAGGACGACTTCTGTAGAAGCTGCATGGGCGAGGGAGAGGAGGGGACTAGACTTCACCTTCTTTGTACATGTCCTGCACTCTCCAATAAAAGTAATTTCTATCTAGAAGCTTTTTCCTTAATGATCTCAGTGACTTGGCTAACACAGATATAAGAAGTCTATCGCGGTTCATTAGAAGCACCAAATGGTTTAGCGGGTAGAGGGAGAATCTCCCCTGATCAACGTGGCATCACAATGGACCTCACTGTTGGCTATTAGCTGACAGCCATCTTAACCTAACCTAGCCTAGCCTGTTTATCGGTTGCGGTTAATTTGTAAGATCTGCACCGCAAATCAATTTGCGACTTTTATCGTATGAACACTCACGCAAATCATTTGAGTCAATTTGCGAGCACACGAAAATGAAGCATTGCGAACTCGGGAATTTGCGAGCAAATCAGTTGTTGTGATTCTTCTTTTTGATGGACACTTAAGGGCTCTAAAGAGCAGTATTCTCTATTTGTATTTTTTATATTTGGCAAGTTTTCTTTGCGATAATCACAAGTTTGAGGTTATTTCCCACAGAAGTAGGATGCGGTGGATTCTATAGGTTGGCCACTTGAGACACTGCGTCTCTGACATTTAAATCGTATGCTCTTCCAATTTTAAGAACTAAAAAAAATATAACTTCGATAATTTTTATCACTTTGAGCGCAGCAATTATATTTCCATTCAATATTAATTATTGTGTTTGATGATAAAAATATTTAAATTAGTTTGGTTATTCTGCAACTTTGTGCGATGAAAACGAGAATGACTAACTGCTCATTTAACATTTACCTGTTAAGGTCTTATGCTATCTAACCTTGGAAATAGAACATATTCTGTGCAAAACTAAACATAAAATACTGTTTTAGAATATCAACATCGTGGAGATCAACCAATAAAACTATAAATACTTTAACGTTTATGTTTATTCATATTTCAATGTCTTATGTGCGGTTCTCCGTCAAATTAAAGATTTTTTTTTTCAGATGTTACTCTGCTTCATCACAATAGGCAGTGATAACGGTATTAAGTCAAACCTCATTTGCAATCTAATCTATTCAGAGGTTACTCTAGTTAGTTACTCTTGTTTGGCGGAACTAGATTTTGTGATGTTAGACACGATCACGAGTAGATTTTGAACATTACCAAGTTGCATACATGTAGGTTGTAGGCATTTGATTGTTTTTTTTTTGATGAGTGTGGATTTATAACGTTCTTGTTTGGACGAACGTTAGTTAAACTGAAGGTGGTTATAAGCGGTAGCAGCTAGCGTGTAGTCAAGATTACTTAAAAAATTTCCATAAGAAGTCTTTAAATTCGCTTACTTTAAGCGGTCAAATCCACATATCATATTTTCTCTCTGGTATCAAAGCTGAGGGTATCTTAAGAATTCGCAATTCATACGGTCTTACCGCAATTAGGTCCATGTTCGTCAAATAAACTCGATTTCTGACAGCAGTGGTAAAAATGAAATCCAGGTTCTCGAAACGTCGGGCTATTTTTTTTTTTTTTTTTTTTTTATAATTTGCTTACGCTAAAGGGATTTTTTTTTCTGTTGTTACAGTACCCTTATAATGCTAGGAACACAGTGTAAGCTACTTGGTATTAGAAAGAATAGAGAGATAGGAAAGAAGTGTTTGGGGCAGTTGTAGGGTTTTTCTCCACGGGTGGTGTCTAAGTTACTTAGGGAGATAACGATTTCATGTATTCGGTATAAAGTAATGGACTTGGCCGGGATTCGAACGCACGACCTTCCATTCCGTAACCGAATACACTACTACTGCACCATTGCCACCCGCTAATGATTGCAAAGAGAGACGATTGCGCAGCAATTCTGTCCCTTCCGGCAGAAATTTGAGCGGGAGAAACAGGGTTTCTATGAAAATCAATTGGTAAACTCCGGGCAAAGAAAAGGCGAAGCATTGCAAACTTACTGAAGAAGTTGAAGATGAGCAGTGCAGATCACTAGAGTGGGATAACCTACAGCGATTTTAATCAGTTCTCAGAGCTTAAAAAATCACTACCAACATATAGCTTGATTAATAGAGAAGATGTATATAGGGTGTCCGCCGGGAAGGTATACTACTTTGTTTGGCCGCCATTTTGGTAAACATTAGTCTTGACAGTTCATATTTGGTAGTCGTGAAGTAGACACGTGGCAAATTTATTATGGACAAATCAGTGGTCACAAGCCATAACCGCCTAAGTCGGTTTTTTGTACTTTTCAGGAGAGCAATTTGAAGTATAAATTTTATGCTACGAATCAAAAATCGTTCTTTTAGTATTTTTTTTTTTTTTTTTTTTTAAAAAGGAAATCCAAATCCCAGAGCGCTCAGACTCGGTAACGGTCCATTGTACTACCAGGCAGAAATCCTCATTTTGGTGTAGAGGCATGAGAATGGGTGACGAAAAAAAAAAGCCTTCGTTAATTGAGTTACAGTATTATGTCCCAAAATTTCACATACAATAGTTATTAACAAAAAGAACACTTAAGCTATTATGCCTTATTTAGTTTTGTAAATTCCTAAAATCTAAGTAAAGATAGCTTTCAAAAAAAAAAACTCATAAGTGGATTTTTTTTTTTTTTTGAATAAAAGATTAACTTTAATTGTTCTTAAAATTTTTTATTTACTTTATAATTGTCACAACTTTTTTATTTTGTTTTTTCTTCGCGAGTCAGATGAAGCAGGAGCTTTGAAACGCGTCGCGAAGAAAAAACAAAATAAAAAAGTTGTGACAATTATAAAGTAAATAAAAAATTTTAAGAACAATTAAAGTTAATCTTTTATTCAAAAATAACATACACAACCGGAGACGAACAAAAATAACAAAAATCATAAGTTGAGTTAGGTCGTTATTTTTAACCGATTTTTCTCAATACGAATTCCTTATGTCGACTTAGGCTGTTATTCCAAATTACAAATTTTAAAAATAGAAAATGATGTGCAGCCAAACTGTTAGGCATAGGCTGTTAGATTTTAAGTCAATAACATCTTTAATTAGCATGATAAAAATATGAAAAAAATTATGGTAATAGAGTAAAGCATGCTTAACGCGATGGCATCAATAACTCGAATTCACAGAAATATTCGATAAACTAACGTGTTTTAATCGTTAAAACATTTCATCAAAATCAATCATCGATTACTGTGACGATGAGAAAGTTACGTGAAATTTTTGGGAGAAACAACGTGCCAACAAAACGCACTATTTATCGTGTAGTGAATGATTTCGAAGAAAGAGGGTCTGTAGGTGATAGGCCCAAGCATAGGCCACACGTACTGCAAGATCGGCTGAAAACATTACTGCTGGTCAAGGAGGTGTTCAAAACCATCCATCAACCTCAATTCGACGCCGTGCTCATTAGCTTGATCTTTAAAGAACAACTTTGGCCACAATTTTGCACAAGGATTTGCATTTGTTTCCATTTAAGATTCAGTTGGCACAAGAGCTTCTTCCACAAGACCAATTACGCCGCCGTACATATGCCAATAGGATGTTACAGCTAGCCCATGACAACCCCGATTTTCATGAAAATATCATAATGAGTGACGAGGCACATTTTCATTTGAATTATCCATTCATGAATAAACACAATAGTCGGTTCTAGGCAATGGAAAACCCTCAAATTATTCATCAGTCACCTTTGCATCCATTAAAAGTTACAGTCTGGTGTGCAATTTGGTCAGGAGGAATCATTGGACCTTACTTCTTTGAAAATGAAAACGGCGAAACGGTAACTGTGAATGGGGAGTGATATCGTGATATGATTGACAACTTTTCAACGCCACAACTGCATGCTTTGGGCTTGATTAACATGTGGTATCAACAAGACGATGCCACATCGCAAATAGCCAGGATTACAATGGAAGTACTGCGAGACCTCTTTCTACTACAAGTTATTTCAAGAAATGATGATGTTCATTGGCCTCCAAGGTCGCCTAATTTGACTGCTCCGGACTTCTTTTTGTGGGGATATTTGAAAAGCAAGGTTTATGCAAACAAACCAGAAACGCTTGAGCAACTCAAACAAAATATTCGTAATGAAATTAATGAAATACCGCGTGAAATGTGTGAGAATGTAATGAAAAATGTGCTCAAAAGGGCTCGCATTTGTGAGACTAACAGAGGCGGACATTTACCTGATATTGTATTCCATACATAATTGCCGACATTAAATAAAATATTTATCAATACATATAAGATCCATTCTCTTTCATTTAATCAAAATTTTTAAACAAACAAAGTAGTATACCTTCCCGGCGGACACCCTATTATACGAGTATATAAAGGGTTTTTCAATAAGAGCGCTACAAAAGTTTTTTTTTTAAATAAAACAAAAACGGTTTTGGATATCAATGAAATTCTTTATTTCTGTGAAAGTACGTTCGATGCCATTATGTATGAAACTCGATTTCTTTTGTATGGCCACTACGGGCACGCTTGCAGAAGTCCAGGCGCTGAACTCAATTTTCGACGGTTTTCAAGCATAAATCGGCCGATACTGCTGCAATTTCACGTTCAATATTCGTACGAAGTTCATTAATCGTCGCTGGCTTGTTGGCATAGACAATAGACTTGACGTAGCCCCACAGGAAATATCAATCGCACGACCAAGGCGGCCAAGCGACTGTACCATTGGTTTTCAATAAAAAAATCAAATAATAAATTTTTTTAATAATTTCGACTCGTTGTTGGCTCGTATATCTTTCCATCATGAAATGGCAAACCTTACTGAAGATAAATGTCAAAAGAGCGGTAAGAAATTCGGCATTGTTTGCTCTCCCTGTCGCTCTACTTTTGTAGCGTCCCTGTTGAAAAACCCTTTATGAGGCATTAACTAGGTTCTCCAACCATTTGCGTGTTCGAAGTGGATGGAACCTACCATATCAAGCCAAATCCGAACGGCAAGTTTGAGAAGCTTCTCATGACAATTGGTATTCTTGGATGTTTGTCAGACGTTCGCAAGATGTGGGTCACTGGAAAAAACTCTAGATATTACTTGGCCCCAGCGGGATTTGAGCCGGGGACCTTTCGTTAGTGGTCCAAAACACTAACCACTGATCCACTGCACCCGACTAAGTGAGAATACTGTTATAGTGTTATATTTATTTTGTAGCAAAATTGTAACAATGGTTGATAATTAATATTTATACATAGATATGAATGGAAGCAATAAAACAGATTGACAGATTGCTGAAGGAAAAAGCTACTTAAAAAACCTTCATTTAAATTATCACACATATTGAAGTATATAGTTTAGTTTAGTTTAGTTTAGTTTATTTTATCAAACAAAGTTACAATAATACTTTAGTGATAAATCCCAACATGGAATAAAATTTGGCAACTAAAAAGTGTATATGTTTTACGAAATCAAGTTTTTGGTAAAAAATTACCCCAAGGTCTTTCTTAAAGGTTACATTTGAAAGAAATTTACTGTTTATTTTATAAGAGAAGTTAATTGAAGAACGCTTCCGACAAAGCGATAAACTTTGACATTTTGCAATATTAAGGTGCAAGGAGTTAACCAAACACCAATTCGATAATCTCTCAAGATCTTCTTGCATGCAACATGCAACATGCAATCATGTTGAGTTTTTATACACCGAAAGACTTTCAAATCATCCGCATAAATAAAACATTTAGAATTTAAAAATACGTTTGGAATATCATTGACAAATAACAAAAAGAAGAGCGGGCCAAGAGGGCTTCCTTGCGGCACACCCGAGGTAACATATATAGATGACGAGAGAATATTATTTATAAGAACATACTGAAAACTTTAGGTATGCAATTATCCAGTTCAAAAATTTAGAGTGCAGTTTTATTTTATTTAACTTCATAAGTAATGTATCATGACTTACCAGATCGAAAGCTTTGGAGAAGTGTGTATAGACAACATCAAATTGATACCATTTCTCAAATCCGTTTAATACGTAGTTGGAAAAAAATGTAAGGTTTGTGCTAGTAGATCTACCAGCAACAAATCCATACTGATATGGAGAAAAAGTACTTTTAAGAATTTGAGTTAATCTTACATCAATCAGTTTTTCAAAAATTGTTGGAATTGTATTAATCTTACAAATGAGGCGATAGTTAGAATTTTCCTGCCTACTTCCTGATTTATAAATTGGTGTAATTATAGAACGCTTCCGAAGGCCGACACACTTAGACCAGGATTGGTCCATTGTGATGCCACACGGATCGAGGGGTTTCCCCACTACTAGTTAAACCATTTAGAGCTTCTTATGAAGCGCGATAGACTTCTAACGTCAGCGTTAGCCAAGTCGTTAAGATTGTTAAGCAAGAAATCTCCCAGATAAAGATTTCTATTATGGGAGAGAGCTGGACATGTGCAGAGAAGGTGAGGTATAGTCTCCTCCTCCTCCTCGTCCAAGCAACTTCTACAGAAATCGTTAGAATAAACGGCAAGCCTCGATGCGTGCTTGCCTATCAGACAGTGCCCTGTAATGGCACCTATAGTGGAGCTAATATGCAGTCGGTTTAGTGAGATCAGACTCTTAGAGCGTCGCAGGTCCAGCTTTGGCCAGATGTGCTTAGTCGCTAGACATGTATTACTACCTGTCCACCTAAGGTTTGTTCTCTCGATTGCAGATAACTTGAATAAAAGTTTGCAGGTAGCGATTGGGATACCCAGAGAACTCTTTTCAGGTAAAAGGGGGAGTTTGGTTCCCTTTTTGGCGAGTTCATCAGCCCTGCATTTTCCTGGAATATCTCTATGCCCCGGCACCCAACAGAGGTGAATGTTAAACTGCTCCGCCATCTCCATAAGAGATGAACGGCAGTCGAGGGCTGCAATGGAGTTTGAAGATACTGAATCCACGGACTTGATCGCGGCCTGACTGTCCGAGAAGATACGGATATCCTTTGTGGATATCACATTTCTCTTCAGCCACGTCAGGGCTTCTTTTATTGCCATAATCTCCGCCTGGAATATGCTACGGTGATTGGGAAGACGGAAAGAGAGACTCAGATTTAGCCTTTCGGAGAAAACGCCGCCACCAACCCCGTCACTAGTTTTTGATCCATCGGTGTAGAAGTGGATCGCTTTAACTTCCTCAAATTCAGCGTCCTCCCAGAATGATCTGGAAGGAATAGTGACTTGAAAGTTCTTTCCAAACTGTAATTTGGGAATGGTGTAATCTATGTTTCCTGGTAGAGAATCAAATGAGTCCAGAATGGTGGTGTGGCCAATGTTATTGTTAACCCACTGCGAGGTAGCCTTAAGGCGGACAGCAGAACAGGCTGCTGTTTGCCTACTAAAAATGTCGAGTGGTAACAGATGTAGCAGGATATCTAGTGCTGCAGAGGGGGTGGTACGGAATGCTCCACTTATGCACAAACCTGCTGTGCGTTGGACTTTGCCAAGCTTAGCACTGTTTATAGCTTTACTTAGGGCAGTCCACAACCAACGACCATACCACGTCGAGTTAATCGGTTCTCGTTAGATCACCGAAATTAAACGACGTTGGGCGCGGTTAGTACGTAGATGGGGGACCGTTTGAGAACAACCGCGTGTCGTTGGCCAGTCCCATCTACAGAGTTGAGGTAGATAATATACGTGGTATCACAATGGACCTAAATTGGTCTAAGTGTGTCGGCTTCTGCCGACAGCCACATAAACCTAACCTAGGGCAGTCCACCAGACAGCAACCCCATATGTGAGAATCGGTCTTACGGCCGATACATATAGCCAATGCGTTATGCGGGGTTGTAGACCCCACTTGTTGCCAATGGCTTTTTTGCAAGAGAAATGTGCCACTGTGGCTTTTTTTACCCTTTCTTGTATGTTGGTTTTCCAGCTTAACTTCCTATCGAAGATAAGACCCAAGAACTTAGCTTCGTCAGAGAATACTAATCTTATACCACCAATAGAGGGTGGGTCGATGTGCGGAATCTTGTGTTTCCTGGAGAAGAGGATTAATTCTGTTTTGTGGAGGTTGATACCCAAGCCACAGCGATTAGCCCATTTTTTTAGCTTGTTAAGAGCGTTTTGCATGAGTTCTTTTATAGTATTGAGGTACTTCCCGGAGACGGCTATAGCAATGTCATCCGCATATGCAATCACCCTGCAGCCCACCCCTTCCAGGTATATCAGTAGCTCATTCACCACCAAATTCCAGAGAAGGGGGGAAAGGACCCCGCCTTGCGGCGTGCCTCTACTGACAGACCTCCTGGCGGATGAAACGCCCAGTTTTGAGTTGATAATCCGACTTGTGAGCAGTAGATTAATCAATTCACCAAGCGAACCCTCCACATTCAGTGCTGTCAGTGCATCCGTGATTGCAGATGTACCCACGTTGTTAAAGGCGCCTTCTATATCCAGAAAAGCAACCATAGTGTACTCCTTGCGATGAAGGGAGTATTCAATAGTGCGTACCAGAGAGTGAAGGGCAGTTTCAACTGGCTTACCCTTACAGTATGCATGTTGAGGCGCAGATAGAAGCTGCGTATTTATGTTGGTACGGAGATGGATATCAATCAGTCGCTCCAACGTTTTGAGGAGGAATGATGATAAACTAATAGGTCTCAGGTCTTTTGGGCTGACATGGGAGTATTTCCCGGCTTTTGGTATAAAGACCACTTTCACTTCTCTCCAAGCCTGAGGAATATATGCCATTTTTAAGCAGCTGTTCAGAATCATCTCCAATACTGGTGTGATGATATCCGAAGACATTTGTAATTCGGCAGGTATTATGCCGTCTGGTCCTGCAGACTTGAAGGGCTTGAAGCTATTTAGTGCCCAAAGCAGCTTGTCCCTTGTAATCAGACCTTGAGAATGAGTCACCTGTGCCATTGATCTATTCAGATCAGTGTACCCGGTAATGTTGGAGCTACCTGGGAAGTGGGTATCAAGTAGCAGATTGAGCGATTCCTCGCTAGATATCGTTCAGGATCCATCAGCTTTCTTTAGACAGCTGGGCATGGTTGGATTTGAAGCTAGGATTTTTCTTAGCCTTGATGCCTCAGAGACTTCTTCTATTTTGCCACAGAAGAGTCTCCAGGATGATCTTTTGGCTTTCCTTAGCTCTTTTTTGTATAATTTGAGAGCTTCCTTATAGGAGTCCCAATCAGTAAGTGATCTCGAGCTTTTAGCGCGATTGAAGAGTTTCCTGCAATTATTTCTGAGTGGTCCCAGTTCCTGGTTCCACCACTGTGGCTTTCTCTTCCCCATAGGTCGTATGAGGGGACAGGAAGCGGACATCGCTTTATTGAGAGCCGAGGTGAGCTCGTTGACCTTGCCGTCAAGCTCGGAAAAGTTACAGGGTGGACTTAAAAGTTCAGAGGTAACTAGTCCGCGAAGAGTTTCTCTGTATTTGGGCCAATTGGTTTTCCGAGGATTGCGGAAAATAGGTTGGCAGGGAGGATCAACATTGAGGTTGAATTGAGGATAACGGTGATCAGAGAAGGAGTGTTCAGCCGAGACCTTCCAACCCGTTATCATGTCGTTGATGGTATCGGAGACAAGAGTAATGTCAAGGACTTCTTGTTGATTTTTGGTAATGAAAGTGGGTTCATTACCTATGTTGCATACAATGAGGTTGGTGCTTAAGATATAATCAAAAAGTGACTCACCCTGTTGTTGATATCCGAGCTGCCCCATACGGTGTGATGTGCGTTAGCACCACAGCCGATTATGAGTTGAGCCTTCTGCCTCCTTGCTTCTTCGATCAGTCTCTCCAGGTTATCACCAGGGAGAGGTCCCACGTGGTCGTGGGCGAGATATGCCGATGCCAACCAGAGTGATCTGCCTGCAGTCTCCAGTTTCGCAGCAGTTATATCCCGATCGCTGAAATTAGGGAGTAAGTAAGCATTAAGGTTTCTTTTCACTAGTATGCACGATCTTGGTTTACCTTTGTCGGTCACATACATACAGCGAGTAATATCCAGGAGTCTTGAATTCTTGAACCAGGTTGTGTACAATCCATGGTTCTTGGATCAAGACGACATCTTCCCCGCCTTTAGAAAGGCGAAGAACAAGAGCGGCCGAAGCCTTGATAGAGTGTTGGAGGTTAATCTGGATTAACTGCAGCATTGTCGCTACAATACGGAGGCACCTCCACCACGGTGTTATTTAGGCCTTCCAATTCCGAAGACGAACTGAGAAGTTCATCTTCACTCAGAAGAACCCTGTCAAGGAAATCGTCAGTTTCCATATCCGATTGGATATCGCTTACGGAGAGTGACGATTTTGCAGTTGCCGCATGATCGGCGGATTCATCGTCCTCCAGCGAAGGGAACGAGGTAGATGGCTCATCATTCGAGAGTTCAGGGTGAGGAGTAGGAGGAGGAAGTTTTCCCGCCTCGAGTTCGTCCTTCTTGTACACCCTCATTTTGACCTCGATCCAGCCAAATCGTATGAGGCCATCTGTTTTTGCCAGGGGAGCCAGGGTTTCCAGATTGATGATGACTACCGCACATCTGTGGGAGCCCTTTTGCTCCTCCAGTTTCGCCACCTTCCAGTAATGGGTCGGTAGAGAGGGGTTGCTTGATCTTAGAATGCCTAAGACGCCCTCTGGAGTGGATGGATTTGGGGGGATCCATATGCGCGATCTTGGCCGGCAGGGGATGTCCTCCCTCGCAACGACCTCGAGCCTTGCGCCGGGCCACACCTCTCCAAGCCTACTAAACGCAAGCTTGTAGAGGTCAGCCGATCTTTGGTCACTACATGCGACCAGCTTGATGTGGCCTTGATGCCACCCGCCTTCATGGATTAGCGGCGGTGGTCCCGGGTTTTCTCTCATGAATGAGGAGTAATTGCCCGAGAGCGCAGATATTACATCATCCCATCATTCGTGGGAGATAGTGCCGTCTATGTGACTACGGTCTATAACCGCGACCACAATTTTATCCTTAAGGACCTCGCTAAAAGGCCTGTGAGATACGGTAGTGGGAGGGTTGCCGGTGTTGTGCACCCTCTGTCTCTTGGGAACCGAAATGGTCCCTTCCACTGATCTCTGCCGTTTTGTCGACAAATCCCCGCTGGTTTTACTGAGGATTTGTTGGGCCCATGCCAGTTTCGCGATTTGGTCCGGGGTCCTGTCCTTCACCGCGATGTTGCCACACATACGCTGGATCCGGATGGTATTACGACGATTTTTGTAGTTCGTCGAGGACGGATTGCTATGACGCGATCCGGCGCTGTTGGTGTGGGTAGGACCATAATGCACAGTCCCACCCCCAACCCAGAATTGGGTTTAGTTGTGGGTTTAGCGCCACTGCTATTGCCGACACCAGAAGGACCATGAGAAGGCACAGTCCCTCCTGCAGTCAGCCTTGCAGACGCGGTGGTAGTTGAAGGGCCAGCAGAGGGGGGACCATGATGCACAGTCCTCTCTCTGTTGGGAAGGGGTTTTTTTTGCTCGCAACCGCTAGTGGAGGGAACATGTGTATCCACGGTCCCAATCCTAGCTGGTGCCACAAGAGCTTTGCCGGTAGACAGCTTGGTCGCCGTACTACCGTCCGGTTTTAAAGGGATACCGGCCATACATTTTTATACCCTATTCTAGGGGTATATTAATTTTGACGCATAGTTTGTAACATACCTTAATATTGCCCGTAGACCCCTAAAAGTTACTATATTTATGATCAGCATCGATAGTAATGTCGATCTAGCCATGTCCGTCCGTCCGTCCGTCCGTCCGTCCGTCCGTCCGTCGGCAAAAATTAGGCCTTTAAACTGGACCTAGAGAGCTGAAATTTTAACCATATACTCTCTAGGGTCCCGAAATAATCAAGTTTACGAATTTTTGAAATCCGCCCACAGACACGCCCACAAACTAAAAAAAACAAAATTTTGGAAAAAATCGAATTTTGAGCTAGGAAGCTGAAATTTTTTATATATGATCTATGACTCCTAAAACTGCTCGGGACATAAAATTTTCAAAATCCGCCCACTGCCACGCCCACAAAAAAATAAAACAATTTTATTGAAAAACCAAAATTTGAGCTAGGGAGCTGAAATTTTTAATATATACTCTCTAGGGGCCCTTTAAGCTCATGTATAAATATTTTCAAAATCCGCCCACTGACACGCCCACAAATAAATAAAACAATTTTTTTGAAAATCCAAAGTTTGAGCTAGGGATCTGAAATTTATAATATATACTCTCTAGGGGCCCTTTAAGCTCATGTATAAATATTTTCAAAATTCGCCCACTGACACGCCCACAAATAAATAAAACAATTTTTTTGAAAATCCAAAGTTTGAGCTAGGGATCTGAAATTTATAATATATACACTCTAGGGGCCCTTTAAGCTCATGTATAAATATTTTCAAAATCCGCCCACTGACACGCCCACAAATAAATAAAACAATTTTTTTGAAAATCCATAGTTTGAGCTAGGGAGCTGAAATTTATAATATATACTCTCAAGGGGCCCTTTATGCTCATGTGTTAATTTTTTTTTAAATCCGCCTACTGACACGCCCACAATTAAATAAAACAATTTTATTGAAACACCCAAGTTTGAGCTAGGGAGCGTTTTTTTTGATAAAATCCTTTAAATGTTATATAACAAAATATGTAGAGCGTTCTTAACAATTTAACCATACTTAGACTTTTGTCACGCCCACTTATGAGGGATAGGAATAAGAATAGGGTATCCAACAGTTCGCCCAAGCGGACTGTAGCCCGTCCCTATGTTTTTATACCCTATTCTAGGGGTATATTAATTTTGACGCATAGTTTGTAACATACCTTAATATTGCCCGTAGACCCCTAAAAGTTACTATATTTATGATCAGCATCGATAGTAATGTCGATCTAGCCATGTCCGTCCGTCCGTCCGTCCGTCCGTCCGTCCGCAAAAATTAGGCCTTTAAACTGGACCTAGAGAGCTGAAATTTTAACCATATACTCTCTAGGGTCCCGAAATAATCAAGTTTAAGAATTTTTGAAATCCGCCCACAGACACGCCCACAAACTCAAAAAAACAAAATTTTGGAAAAAATCGAATTTTGAGCTAGAGAGCTGAAATTTTTTATATATGCTCTATGGCCCATAAAACTGATTGGGACATAAAATTTTCAAAATCCGCCCACTGACACGCCCACAATTAAATAAAACAAATTTTGGGAAAAATTGAATTTTGAGCTAGAAAGCTGAAAGTTTTTATATATGATCTTTGGCCCATAAAACTGCTTGGGACATAAAATTTTCAAAATCCGCCCACTGACAAGCCCATAATTAAATAAAATGTTTTTTTTTGAAAAACCAAAATTTGAGCTAGGGAGCTGAAATTTTTAATATATACTCTCTAGGGGCCCTTTATGCTCATGTGTAAATATTTTCAAAATCCACCTACTGACACGCCCACAATTATTTTATATTTATTTTTGAAAGTCCAAAGTTTGAGCTAGGGAGCTGAAATTTATAGTATATAATCTCTAGGTGCCCTTTATGCCCATACTTAATTTTTTTTTAAATCCGCCTACTGACACGCCCACAATTAAATAAAACAATTTTATTGAAAAACCAAAGTTTGAGCTAGGGAGCGTTTTTATTTACAAAAGCTTAGTTTTTTCGATAAAATCCTTTAAATTTTTGCCACGCCCACTTATGAGATATAGGAATAAGAATAGGGTATCCAACAGTTCGCCCAAGCGGACTGTAGCCCGCCCCTATGTTTTGTTTTGTTTTTATTTTGTTGGTATTCATAATAATAAAGTCCCACGAGTAGCGGAGAAAAGTGGTCCATCTGCACAGAGATCCGCATTGTAGAGATAAGGCTAGTTAATCCGGAGGGCGCCAGGTATCCGGATACTCCGTGCGCGACTGAGCTATTTGATGACTGGGCCCTCAGTCAGGTTGACTCTCGGCACGGGTCGTATGACACCTTACGTCCAGCCCAGGTGGTAAGGAAGGGAAAGGGGAAGGACGTATTGTCCTGTAAATGCCGCATAGTAGTACACGTACTCAACTTGCGCCTTGAGAAAGAAAAATAGGAGAGGAGAGGGGACGTAGAGTCCGGGTCAGTACTTGGTTGACGCTCGTCAGCAGCCTGTCTGTCATGGGTGGCCCTTAGACAGCATAGCCCGTTGAACTTGCGCCGTAAGCCTTCGCACCGGCACCATCGAATGCAATGATGGTGCACACGGCAAGGTGACTGACCCCGCGAAGGTTCCACTTGTTAAGAACTTATTATTTTACAGAGGTGTACGAAAGTATTTGCTGTAGCTTTAAAAACAATTTTTAATCGTTCCCTTGAAAGTGGATTTCAAGGGAACGATTAAAAATTGTTTTTAAAGCTACAGCAAATACTTTCGTACACCTCTGTAAAATAATAGGAGCAATTCCATCCATATCTAGCCGTGTATCCACCTTAATCTTACTTAAAGCTTGTTCAATTTCTGAAGTTGAAAGGTTTAAACTACCAATGCTCAAATGGCTATCAGAGTTATTTAATTGGTATAAAAGGAGAGCTATCTAAATAAACGGATTGAACCATTTGCAAAAAAGTTGCATACAACTAAAAGAAGACGATATGCCATCGTGACGCATTAGATTAGTAATACTATTAGATTATTTTTTAGCATTTATAAATTTCCAAATACTTTTACTATTGGATTTTAGATCACTTTCAACAGCTTATAAATACTGATTTTAAAGGAATTTATTTATATTTATACAACAAGCTATTAGGTAATTTCGTAAAAAATCGTATAAATTGATATGAAAGCTAAATGAAGGTAATATAAATAAATAAATAAAAAAATAAATGCAATGAATTGGTAAGTAAATAAATATAATATATTAAATAAATAAATAATTAAATAAATATAATATTTTAATTGATAGAATAAATAAATAAATTAATATTATAAAATAAGATAAATAAATAGAGTACAAAATAATATATAACACCAAGTAAGAATGTATAATTAACAAATAAATTATTACAAAAAATCATACAATAAATAAATATTACAAAAAATCATACAAATACTGAATAAATAATATATATAACGTGTTAACACCTAAATGATAGTTTAACAGCATGAAAAGATTTAAACAAATACATATAGCTTTATCAAATCAACAAATTGTCAAACTAAGAATGAAAGAAGAACGAACTTACGAATATATGAAATGATTAATAAAACTGTACAACATGGTTTAGGTTTGTACAGTAATTATAATAACTCATTAGTCTCGTACTAAGTTCTGAATGAAAGCGTTATCTGCAACTTCACATGACAGGACAAATTAAACGCAGTCACGCTACCATACGATACGCTATTTGCAAGATTGCACACACCGGCTTGACAATTGTAAATTTTTCACAACGCTTGATAAAAGTACTAAGAGCATATCACCAAATTCCAGTTGATTCAAAGGACATCGAAAAATCCGCCGTCCACCGTTCAGATGGTTTAAGTTCACGGATATAATGGAAAGGCTCAGGAACGCAGCGCAGACTTTTCAGATTTCCATTGACGAAGTGCTAAGAGATTGCGATTTTGTCTTCCCATATATCGATGATTTTCCCATCGCATCCAAAGACGAAAGTATTCATGAAACACTTAGAAGCAGTCCTGCAGAAATAACAGAAAGTAGGTTAAGTGATCAACCTTTCCAAAAATGTGTTTGCAAAATCTGCACTTTTTGTACATAGAATCGACTCTGGGAGAATTCGACCACTTCAAGACAAGTTGGAAGCAATTATCAACTACGAGCAGCCACAAACAGTGTAAACGACATACGCAGGTTGTTTGGTATGATAAACGTTTTCAGAAGATTTGAACCGAAGGCAGCGTAGCACCAGATCCTTTTCAACGATTTACTCAAAGAACATACCAAAAAGTGTGATTAGAACAAGATCGTATGGGTAAAGTACAATCTCCATGCTTTCGATGAGTAGAAATCAATACTTAGCTATGCCAACACGCTCGCTTTCCCGAAAATCAACGCAGAATTATTGCTTGCGATTAACGCTTCAAAAACTGCAAGTGGAGCAGCAATCCAACAAAAGATAGCAAGAAGCTGGCAACCTTTGAACTTCTTCTACACTTAATTAAATGAAGCGCCATAAAAATACAGCGCATATGATAGATACCTGCTGGCAATTCGAAATTTTCGACACAATAGTGAAAGAAGGAATTTCAGTCTTTACATAGATCATAAGCCACTTACTTACGCTCTGCAAACAAAAATCAGACAATGCTTCACCTCGTCAACTTCGAAATCTGGATTTCATCTCTCAATATACATATACATCCAATATAGGTATCTTACCTAAGGTCGCTGATGCACTATCAAGGATCTACGATATATCTATAGCAGCAAACGTGTAGTACGAAGCGATTGCTGAGGAACAAGAGAACGACAGCCAACTTCAATCGTTACTTTCAAAAGAATCTTTAGAGTTTAGAGAAAAAGTTCTTGCATGGTTGTGATATCTGGGCCACCACACTAAGACAGGAGAAGCACAGGAAGACTAAGGCGCAGTACAGAGACTTGGGGCCCTCCGAGTAGAATGCTCCTACCGAACAATTTCGGAACCAGCCGTCCTCATATTGGCGGGAATCATACCCATCGATCTCCTAAGTAGTGTATGAGAATGAGGCAATATGGAAACACTGCGAATGGAACTATGTCACTCAGTGCTTAACTGAGCATATACATTTTAACCGGTACCCCCACAAGATGGGCAAAATAGGGAGTGCAGCCTACAATTACGGCGACTCTTCGGTGGACGATTCTTATCACACCTGTTTTATCCTGCTGAGAGGCTAGAGTCGGAGATATGCAACTTCTACCCAGTTAATGCCATAAGCCAGATAACTTTGAGTAGCGACACTTGGAACAAAATCTATTCATTCATCGAGACGGTATTCCGAGAAAGAGAGAGAGAGAGAGGAAGCCGTAGACATACCCTCCCCAGCAATAAAGTTCCCGGAGAGGAAGGAACGTGAGAGATCCCGACAAGGATCTCAGGCATAGATGTCATAGCCCACAGAAGACTTTGAAGACGGCGTCTTTTTACGGGCATAAAAAAGGCACCACCTTGATGTAATGAAAAGTTCGGTCCGAGGGTGGGTTGGAGGCCGTTAGTGGGTAGAGTCTATTTCGTGGGAGTCTTTCATACCATGTGCTGATGGACTACCACTCGACGGTACATAGCGTATTCTCTCCTCCATAAAAAGAAAATAGGCGAAGTAGGTATGAGTACTATCTCTTTTTTTTTGGGGTGCGAGACTTTCCACACTGGAGCACTCAGATTCAATACTGGTCCATTGTACTACCAGGCAGACACATCACATTTTATTGTGAGAATTTACTCGTTTTTCAGAAAAACCAGAAGGCGCTTCAATGATAAGGAGCTTAGGTTTGCAGCACTCACCATATCTGAACGAAATACCTCCTGCCACCTGATACGAGCAAGAGCAGGACAATCACAGAGGAAATGTTCCGCAGTATCATCGCTTTCTCCACAGGCTTTGCAGTTGGTGGTATTGCTTAGGCCTAGCACCTTAAGGTGTTCGACAAAAGCGTAGTGGCCCGTAAGAAGGCCAGTAGTCTGTCTGCAGTCTTTTCTCTTGAGAGGCAACAAGAACGCCGCGAATTTCCCGCAGACGTCGGGGAGAATTTACTTAGTCTGTCTGCACTCTGGAGAGTCATGCCATCCGCAATTGTGTTCAAATGAAACCCAACCGTCAATGGAAGCCCTGACCGAGGACGCAGGCAGACAAAACGCTGGTTCAGGGCCTGAGAAGTCCTCCTCTGAGCCCTGCCTAGCAAGTTCGTCGGAGATCTCTTTTCCCGTGACCCCATTATGACCCGGGACCCAGACAAGTCTAAGTGAATTCAGCCTTCCGACCGAATTTAGAGATATCTTGCATTCACGTACTATTTTGGAGGTGAGGTGGTTAAGGGGTTGAGCAAGGCCTTAAGCGCAGTCTGACTGTCTCTACAGACGCAGATACTTCGCCCCCTCTACCTTTTCCTCGCAATATAGTCCATGGCCATTGGGATAGCATAAGTCTCCGTTTGGAAGACTGACGCATGTTTGCCTAACGAGAAGAAAAGTCTAATGTTGTCGCTCTCCATGAAAACACCAGCACGCGATCCTTGATCGGTTTTGGAGCCATCCGTGAAGATTCGACTGCATTGCTTTCCAGGCTCAGAGTCTGGCCAGAGCCAGTACTGAACACGAGGAACGAAGGATAGATAGATAGATAGATAGATAGATTCTTTATTTTTTCATCATAAAGTTTACAAATTGGTATACTTAAGAATAAGGACATGGCAATACTGCCGTCTGCCTGATTTTTTTTAGATAGATAGATAGATTAGCCGCCAAGGTGAAATATAGATGAAGTGATGAAATGAAAATTCAACAAAGTTTGATTGAACAAGGAACGAAGGACAACCGTTGCGCAAGTTCATCAAAACTTCAGTGCGAGTTATACCAAAATCCACCTCTTTTTAAACGTGGGATAGCTATCTTACTTTGTATAAGCTTTCAATGAAATAAAATATGAAAGATACCCAAGCGATTTTTAGTAAGGGATTGTAACAATAATAGTTTCGCCAAATTTACAAGGACTTTTTAGGAAATGGTTTCAATTATTTCTTTTGCAAAATAAGAACCTTGTTTATGCTTTTGTCTTATGACGAATGCTAGCATCTTTATTATTTCATTTCCGGACGGATATGAGGCGGAGGTTGATAAAACCAACATTTTTTCTTTAATTTTAAAGATATGCTGTTTATCCTTCAGGAAAACCCCTTTTCCTATTACTCATGGGAAGCGAACTTAACTACGCAAATCTGTACCACATCTCGATATTAAATGGAAAGTATACTTTTAATACAAAAGTATCATTGTGGCAACGCTGCTTCCAAGTCAAATGCTTTCCAACTTGCCAGTCAAGAGCCAATATCAGCGGTCGCTAGAGATCAGTTCGTATTTGTATGCTGTCCGCGGTGATCGTATGTTCGGCAGCGAAATTCTTCAATATTAATTTTTTTGTACGCAATTCTTCAATATCTGATTTTTTTTCGACTACATTTAAATCACTGCTAAGTGAAATAAGATTAAAATGCATTTCCCGATGGAGTTCCTATTCTTTATGGGAATTGTGAGCGTTTGCATCTGCACCGGCGCCCCCACCAATACGGAATATTCACCAACGCGTCATCTTCCAGTTCGTAGTAGTCGGGTAGGTTGAATAAGATGTTCCCATGTTTCATTAGAAAAAGAAAAAAAATAATTCGAAAAGTTAAAATTTACACGAAAATGTTGAACGATTGAGAGTGTCAGTGAGATTAATGTGCTTGGAATACATATATGTTTTTGTCTTGTAGTCTTCGGCCAGTCCCAGCGGTATGATGAACCAAATATATGATCGCGTATCGGCGTTGGCCACCCTGGATCAGGCGCAGCGCGATAAGTTGGACGCTATCGGTGACAAGTAAGTTTCACTGATTTAACAAATGTTTACTTTAGGAATTCGAGCTTTTGGGGGCTAAGGCCAATGCCAATTGCGTTAGAGCGTACCTATTTATATTCTACAGCGTGTGCTCAAATATTTCATGTTTGTTTGTATACACTGACGCAACGTGAATGTGCCTGCGGGTTTGAAATTTGTTCAACAGTGTGTCTGCAGATGGGGAATTTATGGATTCTCAAGTGTTAACTCTTCAGTTAATCAATGTTAATGGTTGCTTTTATGGCAGCATTATTTAGCCAATTTAGTTGTTAGTGTGCAATTAAATGTTGCTCTTTCTACTTTGATCTTTAAATAATTATTTTTGCTTAATTGCGATTTTTAATTCGCAATGTAAACTATATGCGTGCAGAAATAAGTGAGGGATTAGTTATCGTGGTATTTTTTTAGTGTGTCATGTTTTTATTATAACCGACGTTTAAAGGGTTTTGGTCACGAAGATTAGCCACATTGAAAAACTTATCCGATGTTCCAATTGCCAGCTTGTTTGAGTATTCAAGGTCTTCAACTCACTAAGATAAGAGATAACATTACAAATAGGAGGCAGGGGGCGATGTCGCCTTGCTTAAACTATTATATCCACTGCGCCGCGCCGAGGGTCATGATGGGTTCGGCTATGATTTGGGGTAAGTCTGGTTGTGGTAGATATGTCTGGTTTTTACTTGGAGTTCGCAAAAAAAAAAACCATAACCTTTTTTAATGAGACGCAGATGTCTGTCGAGTCTTCGTCTTCGTTGAACATTTGCAAACATTGCCTTGTGCCATTCCCCATGTCATGTCATGTATTTGGACTTGGTAATGATTTGTTTCAGAAACAACTCTAAAGCAAATCTAGATTCTTTTTAGAGGGAAGAGTTGTTTTAGTATTTTTAATGAAACATCTTCGAGCCTATCTGATATTATATAGGTCACATGTTTTCTCAATGAACATTTTTGCCTGTCAGTGAAAATATTACTGAAATCATGAAATTCCATGCGTATCTTTCCTATTAATTTGTTTTTATCAGATGTAAATACTAGCAAAAAGGATTTGGAGGCAGGGAGGCAGCCCTATCGTAAATTTGAAGTCATTTCGTTGGCCTTTTAAATAAAGTGATCATTAGTGCAATCCAAACCAACAAAATTATTCTTGTTTGCCATGGACCTATATCTATAGAGCTTGTCTGAACCACAGCTTGAATATTGTGTATAAGGACGCTATGCTTACACCCTATCCTAAGGGAACCTAAATTCATTTAGATAAAATAAAACTATTAGGAGTTAACGGTCCATGCAGGGCCTTAAACCTAGCTTCTCCAACCAATTTCTTGTGCGAAGTGGAAGGGACCTACAATTTTAAGCCGAATCCGAACGGCAAATTTGAGAAGCTTCTCATGAAAATTGATACTCTTGGATGTTTGTCAGACGCTCGCAAGAGTGTTATAAATGTCCTAATATTAATTCCAGACCCTAAAAAATTCTATATTTGTGTTTGAGGGAGTTTAACCTCCTGGGACCCAAGCTGTTAACCCTTTCGCTGCCAATGTCGAAATTAAGTTTGGCTTAAAATGTCGCCATACAAAAATTCCGCCCCAAAAATACTAGTGGTTGGCACTAAAACAGAAAAATTGTGCCAGGCCCGAAAATAGTCTGGCTGAAATTGTATGAACGAATGTAATTGATAGACATTTCTATTTCAGTTTCTTTTCATCAACTGACGAGGATGATTTATTTGTTCTTGGCTTGTCAGAATCTTCCCCATGTGACTCTTTCGATGAGAAACATCAGTTGGAAAAAATATACCACAGCAGCAGTTTGAGGAGAATTCCCACTGGGAAGAGCTTTCTGATGTGGAAATTCAGTCTAAGGACAGCGAATGGATTGATATTTCAGCAGAATCTCCGGTCTTAGCCTTCACAGCAAGGCGAGATTTGAGGTGTGATGCTTATGTGAGTCCTGCGCAATAAGTTGACTTGTTTTTCAGCGAAGAGTTCATGAACGTTTTGGTCGCAGAAAGAAATAAGTACACCCATCAAGTTGTTTCGACTCGCATCTTCTTGCGTCAAAGAGGTGCCATAAGGCCTTACGCAATAAGGACATATTTGAAAATATGTCCTTATTTCACTATCTCAAAAAAAAATGTATTGGCTTCAATTAATATCAAAACATTTATGAATGGGATTCGACTTCGTTCGTATGTCCACCAAGCACTTATGCAGCGGTCGGTACGTTGAACCCAATTTTCCACCGATACGGCCGCTTTTTCTCGTTCAATATTGGCTATGAGCCCCTCCAGCGTCGCCGGCGTGTTGCTAATAGACCAATGGTTTAATATAACCCCAAAAAAAAGTCTAGAGGCGTTAAAACACATGATCTCAGCGGTCAATAGACGGGACCGTTTCTCGAGATAACACGTTTACCGAAATGAAATTCTTCATTTTCTTCCATCATGTCCGGAGCTCAATTCAAGAACGTACGTCGCTTCATATTATGATCAAGTGGCCTTAGTTCTTGAGTCAGCTTGATCTTGTAAAGTTATAGTCCACGATCCTCACGCAAAATTCGCCATAATGTGGTCTGGGAGAGACCCAATTCTTGAGAACGCCGTGAAATTGACTGATTTATCTGATTTGCGACGAACGCCTCTACGGCAGCAATATTCTCCACACTCTGGGCAAAACGTAGTCTCACTGGCACGGCAGCATCAAGCAGCGAATATTCTGACTCAATTTTGTTCCCTAGACTATGAATTGCTTGTCTACTGGGACGAGAATTACTTCCGAAAATTGGCGTTACCGCTCTTAAAGTTGGAATTTCGGTAGTAAATTTTAATTATTCGTAAACGTTGTTATACATTTAACTGAATATTTTGACATTAACTGTTTGGTAATCGGTTTAAGGGTGCGTTCACACTGGAAGTTTGAAGTTAGTTACTTAGATTTTTGTCAACTTTGACATCCCGTGAGATGTATCATATCCGGGAAAGGAAGAATGACAAAGAGATGCAGTCACAATATCAAATGACATTGCTATCTACACAGATGGTTCTAAGACAAGGGAGGGAACGGGTTCTGGCATCTTTTCTGCTGAGTATTTTCCAATCGGAAGTTCAGGCTGTTCTAAGGGCGGCAGAGATAGTGCAGATGGGATCAATGTCCGGAAGTAATATGGCTACATTGACAGTCAGGGCACTAGAATCTGTTAACATCTATTCTGAGTCAGTCAGACACTGTCGCACAATGCTAAAAGCAGTATGCAGGCGGAACTGAGTAAGACTGTGCTGGGTACCGGGACACAGCGGTGTAGAGGGAATGAGCAAACCGATGAGCTGACGCGAAAGGGAGGAGAACTGGAGAGAAGTGGAGGTGTGGATATCAAACCACCCCTTGGCGTTATCAAGGGAATAATAAATGAAAAAATCTCAAAAATGGCTGACCTTAGATGGCAAAATTTAGAGGGACATAGAATGTCTAAAGCGCTTTGGCCGCATTTGGACAAAGAAAGATCAAGGAAAATTCTCAAATTGAGTAGGGAACAGCTTAGAACAGTAGCTACGATTATGTACTGACACTGCCTAATAAGGAAGTATGCTATGCGGCTTAGATTGTTAGATGTGAATATATGCAGGTTCTGTGGGGACCTGCAAGCCGAGGAAGACATAACGTACATACTGTGTGAGTGCGAAGGTATAGCACGGAGTCGTAGGAGGTTTCTAGGAGAATACTTCTTCGAGGAATTAGGGGAGTTGAGCGGCACAGACCAGAGGAGGCTGGTAAAATTCTGCAGGAAGATCGGATGTTTTGTTAGTTTCTCCTTTTAGAGTTTTGTCGGTTCCCTAGGGATAGCGATGGTCCCTTCTGGTGCTGTATATGAACTGCACACCCCTGTTTTAACCGAATCTAACCTGACCTAGATTTTTGTCGCGCACACTTTATGAGTTATATTAATAGGAATAGTGTATTCAATAGTTCGTCCAAGCCTTGCGCCATGTTTTAAAAGAAATTTAGTTTAAGTCAGTGTACTGTAAATATTTATATGTGCAGTCAATATCACAGGAGGTTAAATAAGATGTAAGAAGTTGCAATTTGGAATATATACTTTCAAGAGGCCCGAAATAATCAATTGCAAAGATTATCCGCCCACTGTGCAAACAAACTTTTTATCCAACAAGTCCAAAGAAATTAAGGTTTTGTTCTTTACAGAGTACGAGTTCTATAGAATATTTATTTATAATTCGCCCATAAAAAGTTGTTCGCCACTTCCCATTTTCTGGGTAATTTTTAACAAACATTTTTTTTTTATTTCCTTAAATTAGCTGTATTAAAAATATGCAGGTAATTTCCTTCCTTTGATAGCCGTACGGTTGTTGCCAAGCCAACTTTTAGTAAACGTTTTTGACAGAAATGTTTTAAAGATACAAAAAAAAAGAGTAAGAACAAAATATGTACCTATACATACAAATATTATGTCTTTCTTAAAAATTCACCAATTTTTAAGAAAGCCAAACGTTGTTTTCCCACTTCTTGGTAGCGTTTTGAATAAGTTTGCAATACTTGGTCATTTTGTTAGGCAATCAAAAAATGTAAAATGTGACAAACTGGACATAGACTCTCAACCTACTGCCAAGCCGACTTTATGGGATATGAATATGGATAGGGTTCGTTCAAGCGGGCTGTTTTTAATATTTTGGATAAATCTTTCTTATGTAACTCATTACTCTTAGGAATAAGGATAGAAAGCAAAAATGGTCTCAATTAGAAGAACAGAACATTTCACTTGGTTGAAAAACGCCTTATGCGAAACCGTTTGACAATTACTTATTTTGTTAGTGTGAAGAAACTCGTGCCGTACAAGGATAGGCTACCCCTCAACAACAGAGCGCTTGTCCTAAAAGGCGTTGCAGAAAAAAACTTCACATGGCAAATATGTAACACCAAAAATTGTTTGAAGTTATTTTCCACTTAAAATTTGAGAGTTTTTCTTCGATAACTATTGGTATTGATTAGATATATTGTGTATGTCCATTTGGATATCAACTTATAATGATAATCGCCCAAAAGTTGTTGGGCCTTGCACTGTAATCTACTTGTGATTTCACAACTCTACGTCGCCATTAATATCACAAGTAGATCCAATAAACACTTGGATTTGGGGTAGCTCACAGGTTTTGTATATTATTAACATTCTTTACGTTTTTTTAGACTTGTTAGACATCAGTTATAAAGGGTGTTCACATTTGAAATATCATTTTAAACTTTGAATGAAAGACATAAATTGTGTGAAATCTGTATTTATTTTTATTGGAAATTAATGTTCCCGTTAATAATGAAAAAGAATGTCGCCACCTCTGCTAGCTCGGAAGACTGTCAACCTTTTACCAAAATTTTGAATCACTTTTTCACACAATGATAAATGGTTCAATAAGTGATATTTGCTGTTGATGTTGTCTTTGAAGTGTTGTACAGTTTGAGGATTATCGGCATAAACTTTACTCTTCAAGAAACCCCATAAGAAAAAATCCAATGGTGTTAAATCGCATAATCTTGGTGGCCAATTCACGTCTGGTCTTCGGGAAGTTATGCGATTGTTAAACCTCTCTTTCAAAAGATCGATTGAGTTTGATGCTGTGTGGCATGTTGCACCATCCTGTTCAAACCACATATTCTGCACATCAATATCTTCGAATTGACTCCACAAAAAGTTTCTAATCGTCGCTTGATATCGAGCTCCATCCAAAGTAACTGTATTGCCATTTTCATCTTCGAAGAAAAAAGGACCAATTACGCCACCACACCAAAATCCACCCCATACAGTAACTTTGTTTGGTTTCATTAGCCTTTCAAAAAATCCTCTAGAATTTTCTTCAGCCCAAATGCAACAGTTTTGTTTATTGACATAACCGCCAATTTCAAAATGAGCCTCATCGGTGAAGATAATTAGCTTGAAAAAATTGTCATTTTGTTGTTTCTTCTCTTTGGCCTGATTAACGCATTGCCAATGCAATGCGTGGTTAGTTTTCTTTAATTCTTGTGTTACCTGTATTTTGTAAGCCTTTACATGCAGATCTGTGTGTAAAATGTTAAACAAAGTTGACGTCCTTGGCTCTTCTTCAGCTACACTTCTGCTAACAGCTGCAATATTTCCACTCGAACGACCACTAAGATGAAAGGTTTTACTTCTCTGATCTTGAACCGAACCAGTTTCTTTAAATTTATGAACGATAAGTTTAACAGCACGGTTTAAAGGAGCGTTTTCTCTACCGTATTTTGAACGAAATTTCGCTCAATAGTGTACCGATCCATTTTAGCTAACGGGGATGTATTTACTTCATACCTGAAAAAAACTTCGGTGTAATCTAATAGCTGTTAAAAAATTAGCGACCAATTTAAGATGATACGTCAAATTTAATCACCCTTTAGTTCCGTATTCCTGATCATAACTTCGGTGTTAAGGAAGAACAAAAAGTGGAAATAAATTGCTGTTCATGTTTCTGTCCCCAATGGCCGGCTAACCTAACAGGGACTATAAGGGATGTAGTAAAGTGGGAGGATTATGATCAGCTTCTTTTTATACCCTATTCCAAGGGTATATTAATTTTGACGCATAGTTTGTAACATACCTAAGTATTGCCCGTAGACCCCTAAAAGTTACTATATTTATGATCAGCATCGATAGTAATGTCGATCTAGCCATGTCCGTCCGTCCGTCCGTCCGTCGGCAAAAATTAGGCCTTTAAACTGGGACTAGAGATCTGAAATTTTAACCATATACTCTCTAGGGTCCCGAAATAATCAAGTTTCCAAATTTTTGAAATCCGCCCACAGACACGCCCACAAAATCAAAAAAACAAAATTTTGGAAAAACTCGAATTTTGAGCTAGAAAGCTGAAATTATTTTTATATGATCTATGACTCCTAAAACTGCTCGGGATATAAAATTTTCAAAATCCGCCCACTGACACGCCCACAAATAAATAAAATAATTTTTGTATACCCTATTCTACGGGTAGGTATATTAATTTTTAAAAATCCAAAGTTTGAGCTAGGGAGCTGAAATTTATAATATATACTCTCTAGGGGCCCTTAAGCTCATGTGTAAATATTTTCAAAATCCGCCCACTGACACGCCCACAATTTAAAAAAAACTTTTTTTGAAAATCCAAGGTTTGAGCTATGGAGCTGAAATTTATAATATATACTCTCTAGGGGGCCCTTTATGCTCATGTGTAAATATTTTCAAAATCCGCCCACTGACACGCCCACAATTTAAAAAAAAAAAACTTTTATTGAAAATTCAAAGTTTGAGCTAGGGAGAGGAAATTTATAATATATACTCTCTTGGGGCCCTTTATGCTCATGTGTAAATATTTTCAAAATCCGCCTACTGACACGCCCACAATTTAAAAAAAACTTTTTTTGAAAATCCAAAGTTTGAGCTATGGAGCTGAAATTTTTAATATATACTCTCTAGGGGGCCCTTTCAGCTCATGTGTAAATATTTTCAAAATCCGCCCACTGACACGCCCACAATTAAATAAAACAATTTTATTGAAACACCCAAGTTTGAGCTAGGGAGCGTTTTTTTCGATAAAATCCTTTAAATGTTATATAACAAAATATGTAGAGCGTTCTTAACAATTCAACCATACTTAGACTTTTGTCACGCCCACTTATGAGGGATAGGAATAAGAATAGGGTATCCAACAGTTCGCCCAAGCGGACTGTAGCCCGTCCCTATGTTTTGTTATAATTCGCTTACGCTTAAGAGGCTTTGTTTTTTCTGTAAATGTACAGTACCCTTATAGTGTTAAACACAGCGCATGCATTTTTTGTTGAACAGTAAGCAGCACCTAGCAATGAAGTATTGTATTGCATGATTTTAGGTGCTACTTATTATTCGAAAGAATAGGAGGATAAGAAAGAAATTTTGAGTTTTGGTGCTTAGTATTTTTTTTCTCGACGGGGTGCGCCTAAATTGCTTAGGGGATCTCTATTTATGTGAATTCAATTAAAAATCATGGCCCTGGCCAGGATTCGAACACACGACCTGCCAATCAGTTAGTGAATACACTACCTTCGCACCAATGCCACCCGCTTAGTCCAGATCAAAACCTTGTCGCTAAAGAAAAAGAAAAAATAAGAACAATGTATGTAGGATATATATATTTTGTCCTTGAGTGTACCAATCAGTTTTCCATGTTTATATCCTATTCTAAGGGTATATTAATTTTGACTCATACTTCTAAGGGTATACCTTAATATTTCGCGTAGAACGATAAAAGTTACTATATTCGTGATCAGCATCGATAGTAATGTCGATCTAGCCATGTCCGTCCGTCCCCCGTACGACGGCAAAAATTAGGCTCTAAAACTCGAGCTAGAAAACTGAAATTTGAAACATATACTTTCTAGGGAACCCAAATAATCAATTCTAAAATTTTTTAGAATCCGCCTTCTGACATGCCCACTGTCTCAAAAAAAATAATTTATTGAAAAACCGAAATTTGAGCCAGAGAAACCAAAGCTCGCCTACTGACACCTAACTTCCCGAAATGCTCATGTGTAAATATTTTTACAATCCGCCCACTGACACGTCCACTATTTAAACAAAATGTTTTATTAAAGAAACCATTGGAAATTAAAGTCCTGTTGTTAGGATAGTATGTAGATAAAGTCGTTTTGAATAAATCCTTTATATAAAGTTTTCTGCCATGCCCACTTTTAAGGGGCGTTTTCTTACAAGAACTTTCTTTTTTCGATAAAATCCAATACCATCCGGCATCTACCCGAATAGATCTGTTTAAAGATATTGAAAAAAATTGGTCTCTTTTCTATCGAACCCACTGCAGTGGCACGAGTAGATTAGTGATTTGCAGAATGGCTCAAGGCGTGTGCACAGAGTTTGTATTTCATAGTTTTCCCCTACACCATTACCAAATCCCTTTTATTTGAATATATTAAACACTATTTGACACATATTCTCCGATTTATGTCACTTCGCATTCAATGAGGTTTGATTAATTAGCCAAAAGTTCAGATTCCAATCCATTGTCTTGGTCAAACTGCGGTTTTTCGAAACCCTCAGGCGATTTCGAGTTGCTGTATAGACAGGGGGTTTGTACATATATTTACCATCTCATCATCAGTTTCGCAAAGCCTCTATTTCTCTCTCTCTCAATAATAAAGATCACACTGATCAGATAAAATGGGAAGTCTTCGGGGAAGCCCGGCGGCGGCGCGGCATTCATCTATCCACAAGATACTTGCTTGTAAATTGTGCTTTTGCATTTTTGTATTTCTTGTTTGGTGTGCTGGTTTTCAGTTTACATTTCGGTTCATTCATTCAAGTCATCAGTGCAAATGTCTTCCGTAAAGCGGGCCCCTTCGTCTTGTTTGCGAAGAAATTATTTGTGGCACTGGGCGAAGACGACACAAACAATCGCTATGGCATTTGTGTAGACCTCTGTTGTAATTTATATTTTATATTCCATTGTTAAGTTGTGTCATGAGCTTGGATATTTTTATTATAAAACCGGATTTCATGTGCAGCTTGGTGTGTAATCAATGATTGGCAGATGATGCTGTTTCTTCGGGGCAATAGCCTTCAAATCAATTTCTTAGGTTGCAAATATGCATTATGCTACAGCGGAGTTGTATTTTGAATTGGTAAAACCAACAGTGTAGACTTAATTATTAAAAAAAAGTCAATAAACTTCAAGAAGAAGGTCATAAGAGAAGCTTGATTTGTGTGTCCGCGGCTATTTTTATAAATGTAAATGTTCAAATTCTCATTATAGTTATTTCGCTTTGCACAGGTTGGCGTGCTCTCCAACGCCTTGTTCGACGACTTCTTGCTGAGAAGACTTAAATGAATAAGACAACTTCTTATTGGGAATGACTAATGATTCATATTTATTTGTCAGCGGTAGTAACGTACGTAATATCAGCGCATAACACAGTTGGGGTTAAATGCCGGGAGCAAGCTCTCTCAGGCAAACCCACTAAGCTTGAGATCATGTGGAAGAAGGACACTGTTTGTGAGGCAGACTTGATTTTCTTAGCACTCAACTGACTTTATCAAGTCAGGTTAAGTATCTGGGAGTTGTCTTAGACACAGGAACGAGGAACTTGCATTCTTCGGCAGCGCTGTAGGATATGGATATACACATATGGTGCGGTTATTTGGTGATCCAAAGCTGGCATCTGTTCAAGCTATAACACCTCGCTTGTTTATGCGTTATAGGTTCGATGAAAGGAATACCCTATGCTTCTATCTACCTCCATTGGAGTTCTTTGACCTCCTTTGCAGTTCTTATGGAAAGTGAGGTCAGGAAATCTCTACACTTGTATACCACTGTAGTGCGCGTTTTTAGTTATTGAACGACAGGTCAATTTGGGCAGAGGAACTATACGATGTTGAGAAAGCCATCGCCTAGCTGAACAGGGTTTGAAGGTGTATCTTTGTAATATTGACCTGATTCCTGAACACACAGGTGTCCATGGTAATCAAAGAGTGGAAGCTTTACTTATCGTCAGCTTTCATTGGCTCTCAACCATCTACAGGGTGCCGCTCGTCTGTTCACAACCTTATATAACTGTGGCTCTTCATCTACAGTGTACCGAATGTTGTCATAATCTCCCGTAATGCCGACATTCGAAAAAGCTGGTCTACGATCCTAAAACCAGCAAAGCAAATTACTCGTTTCTGCTTGTTGTGCATAGTAGAGACTTGATATTCTCAGTAGAGCTCGGCATTGGTTCAGTCCCATATGTCCGTCTTTTGTAAGAGCCTCGTCGGACATTCTAGGTAAACACTTCTTCCTACTGCTAAAGATTCTGTAATCTTGATCCTAATGCAGCTTTGCTTAAGTACAATAGACCGTAAGGCCTAAGTGCTTGTTGTCTTCGGGTGACCCTTTATAATATACCTTGGAGTTTTTCGGCTTGTCTGTGATTTTTTACAATTTCGGCACGCGCATGCTCCAATAATTGATTATTTATTGATATTCCTTTTACAACACCGGTGATCTTAAGTTGTATCAACCAACGGATTTGGACACACTTTTGTGGAACAGTTTCAAGATGATTAAAGCGTCGCTAGACTAACATTAATGGTAAAATTGCCTAGATTTATTTCTCCACTTGGTGGTATCGCTTTGGCTTAGCACCTTAAGCTTTTCGGCAAAAGCGTAATAGCCCGTAAGAACGCCAGTAGTCTGTTTGTAGTCTTTTCTGTTGACAGACAACAAGAATGCCGCAGATTTCCTACAGGCTTCGGGGAGAATTTGCTTAGTCTGCCTGCACCCTGGATAGTCATGCCATCGGCGATTGTGTTCATATGAAACCCAATTGTCAATGGAAGCCCTGACCGAGGACGCGGGCAGACATATCGCTTGTTCAGGTCTTGTGAAGTCCTCTTCTGAGCACTGTCTAGCAAGTTTATTGGAGATCTCATTTCCCGTGATCCCGTTATGACCCGGGATCGTGAATTCAGCCTTCCGACCGAGTTCAGAGAGATATTTCATTCACGAACTATTTTGGAGGTTGTTAAGGGGTTGAGCAATGCCTTATGCGTATCCTGATCGTCGCTACAACTTCGCCCCCTCCACCTGTTCCTCGCAACATAGTTCATGGCCTAGGATATCTTAAGTCTCTGTTTGGAATAATGAAGCATGTTTACCTAACGAGAAGAAAAGTCTAATGTTGTCGCTCTCCAAGAAGACACCAGCACCAGATCCTTGACCGGTTTTGGAGCCATCCGTGAAGTTTCGACTGCATTCCTTTCCAGGCTCAGAGTCTGGCCAGAGCCAGTCCTGAACACGAGGAAAGTCGACTTCATAGTTGTGCTTCAGCCGAAGTTCCAGTGTCATTGCATCAGACGGCATATCCATAAGATAGGAGTCGAAGGACAACCGTTGCCCAAGCTCATGAAAACTCCAGTGCGAGTTATACCAAAAGCCACCTCTTTTTAAACGTAAGATAGCTTTGATTGTGCAACCCATAATGTAAACATAAAGTGGCGGGAGGTTCAATAATGCATCCAGGCTGGAGCCAGGCGTTCTGGGGAAGTAACGTATTTACGTGAAAGCTTATTCCACCAAACAACCGATGCGTATGCTATAAAGGGTCTTATCATAGCCGTATAAATCCATAGGACTCTTTTCGGTGATAAGCCCCATGTCTTGCCAAAAATGCCCTTGCACTGCCAGAAAACCGACAGCGCCTTGGCAGTCTTCAGCTCAACATGCTTGGACCAAAGAAGTTTGCTATCCAGGACGACTCCCAGATACTTTGCTTCATTGAAGAGTTGGCTTGTGACGCCTTTTAGCCCTGGCTGAGTCAAACCGATCAACTTCGTCCTTCTCGAGAGACCAACCTCAGTTTTAAGATTGACCGATAGCCCATTCCTAGTGCACCATTCGTCGATCACGTCAAGGGCCGCATGAGCCTTGGCGCATACAGTCGATAGGCATGATCCAACAGAAAGCACGGCAACATCATCCGCGTTCGCCTGAGCGTATACATTATAACTGTTGAGTGCGTTCAACAGAGAGTCGACCAGCATACACCACAGCAGTGGAGACAGAAAGCCGCTTTGCGGGCAGCCTCTATTTACCACCGCCATAACATAGCGGCCACAATCCGCATCCGCAACCAACGTTCTAGCATTGCTTTAATCCACAACACCAATGGTTCGTATACGCATGGAATAGACTTGATATTCTCAGTAGATCTCGGCATTGCTTCAGTCCCATATGTCCGGCTTTTTCCAGAACCTGGTTGGACATTCTATGTAAACATTTCTTCCATAAAGATGAGTTAAGTAAGTTCCACTTCTAAAGGTGCTGTGATCTTGACCATAATACAGCTATGCTAAAGTACAATGGACCATTAGGCCTTAGTGTGGGTTGCCTTCGGGTGACCCTTTAATATATACCGGCGAGTTTTTCGGTCTCACTGTGATTTTTCTACGATTTCGATACGTACGTCGTACATGCTTCCATTATTGATTATTGTTTGATCTTCCTCTTCTAAAACCGGTCATTTGCAGTTGTGTCAACCAACGGATTTGGACGAACTTTTGTGCGACAGTTTCAAGATGTTGAAAGCGTTGCTAGACTCACATTAATGGTACAATTGCCTAGATGTTATTTCTCGCTTAAGTCGCTTATACAAGCGCTGTTTTTTTTTTTTTGGTTGAAGCTGCAGTTATATTCTCATCCTGCCCCTGCACTGGATTGACCAAACCTCCAATAACAAAAACAAATTGTGTGTGTTTCTGCTGATTTTTAATTTGTTTTTGCAGATTAAATGAAAAATGAAGAATTGAATTTGTAACTTTTTGTTACGTGGATTTGTTATATTTTTTGAGTGATTTCAATTGCTTTTGATCATACTTCTTATGAAACGATTGTATATCAAGTAAACATCCAGCATGCCTTTGTGTCGAATCGCCAACATCATCTTTATGATCCAGTTGACTGCCATCAGAAAAATATTTTCGACAACTAAGGCCTCGAGCATTTCGCAATGTTGACTAACTTGTTGAATTAATCTCATAATTACGGTCTGTAATTTGAAATCTGTCATTTTTGCAGCTGGTGTAAGCACGGCATGTTCAGATAGATGAATCATTGACTTGCTTCAATATTTTAACACGTCTATTGGGACCGTTTTATTTCGCGAAATTTATTTGGCTATCATTTTCTTTGTAAAACGGTTATAGGATTGCATTTCCTTTATTTTAAAAACGAGAGGACAATTGAATAACAAACAAAAGACCGTTCTAAGAAATGATATCAATACAATTTACTATAAAAAAAATCATTGCTATTCCCCTCGCAATTGTTAAATTTCATACATATTACATACATATTAGGCCATTAACGGCCCATACAGGGCCTAGAAGCTAGCTTCTCCAACCAGTTGTATGCGAACTGGAGAGGACGTACAGTTTTATTTCGAATCCTAATGGCAAGTTTGAGAAGCTTCTCATGACAATTTGATACTCTTGGATATTTGGCTAACGTTTGCAAGAGGTGCCAACAATACGCGGTATTCCCAAGTGGTCGTCCATCTAAGTAGTAACTACGCCCACGCTTACGCAACAAGTGGTCAAAAACCCAATTGCTTTCTGAGCGCCTGGCAGTCGTCAAGCTGCAAATGCGCCGCCGTGAGCCAATTGAAGCCTTACACCGTCAATCACCTCCGGGAAGCCCCACCACAAGTTGGCAAAACCCGGCCTCTCTTAGAAACGCCTTAGCTAACTTAGTCTAATTTATAAAGTAAGAGGATGTTACCTAGAGTAACGCACCGTATGGAATGAAATGTTGACCCCTCCCCCCTCAATAAGCCGCCCAAATTGGTGTTCCGTATCGAATTTATCCCTCTCCGCTATTGCGGTACTAAAACGGAGGAGCTCATGAGCATTGGCGAAGTCCCCGCCGTGGATGAGTCACTTCTCTTACTCGCTGCGGTAGCGGTGGTATAATACCGGTATAGCATCCCTCGTCTGTACCTTTTGCATCAATATGGATAAATGCCTCCGGCTGGATAAAGCCTGAATAGAGCGTACTCTCTATGTACATTTCATTGGGGTAGTAAGCCCCAAAGATCAGGCTAGTTTCGCTGGCCATCGCCTTTGCAACGTGCCTTCGAGTCACCTTAATGAGGAAGTTGTCAATCCTATTCAACTGAGCCCCATCGTATAGGACCTTGTTGGGATAGTATTTTATATAAAGGGTGATTTTTTAAGAGCTTGAGAACTTTTTTTAAAAAAAAAACGCATAATGTCCATGACATTTACTTTTTGAAGATAATTTCATTTAAATGTTGACCGCGGCTGCGTCTTAGGTGGTCCATTCGGAAAGTCCAATTTTGGGTAACTTTTTCGAGCATTTCGGCCGGAATAGCCCGAATTTCTTCGGAAATGTTGTCTTCCAAAGCTGGAATAGTTGCTGGCTTATTTGTGTAGACTTTATACTTGACGTAGCCCCACAAAAAATAGTCTAAAGGCGTCAAATCGCATGATCTTGGTGGCCAACTTACCGGTCCATTCCTTGAGATGAATTGTTCTCCGAAGTTTTCCCTCAAAATGGCCATAGAATCGCGAGCTGTGTGGCATGTAGCGCCATCTTGTTGAAACCACATGTCAACCAAGTTCAGTTCTTCCATTTTTGGCAACAAAAAGTTTGTTAGCATTGAACGATAGCGATCGCCATTCACCGTAACGTTGCGTCCAACAGCATCTTTGAAAAAATACGGTCCAATGATTCCACCAGCGTACAAACCACACCAAACAGTGCATTTTTTGGGATGCATGGGCAGTTCTTGAACGGCTTCTGGTTGCTCTTCACTCCAAATGCCGCAATTGTGCTTATTTACGTAGCCATTCAACCAGAAATGAGCCTCATCGCTGAACAAAATTTGTCGATAAAAAAGCGGATTTTCTGCCAACTTTTCTAGGGCCCATTCACTGAAAATTCGACGTTGTGGCAGATCGTTCGGCTTCAGTTCTTGCACGAGCTGTATTTTATACGGTTTTAAACCAAGATCTTTGCGTAAAATCTTCCATGTGGTCGAATAACACAAACCCAATTGCTGCGAACGGCGACGAATCGACATTTCACGGTCTTCAGCAACACTCTCAGAAACAGACGCAATATTCTCTTCTGTACGCACTGTACGCATTCGTGTGGTTGGTTTAATGTCCAATAAAGTAAACTGAGTGCGAAACTTGGTCATAATCGCATTAATTGTTTGCTCACTTGGTCGATTATGTAGACCATAAATCGGACGTAAAGCGCGAAACACATTTCGAACCGAACACTGATTTTGGTAATAAAATTCTATGATTTGCAAGCGTTGCTCGTTAGTAAGTCTATTCATGATGAAATGTCAAAGCATACTGAGCATCTTTCTCTTTGACACCATGTCTGAAATCCCGCGTGATCTGTCAAATACTAATGCATGAAAATCCTAACCTTAAAAAAATCACCCTTTAGTTGGGCGAGAACCGATTGATTCGACGTGGCAAGGTCGTTGGCAATTAAATTTTAATTTAAAATTATACTATCGCGTTGCTGGGAGAGAATGGTAACGTTTGGTCCCTTACACAAGAGGTCTTGCTTGAATGCAAAGATATAGACGAAGTGACGTCGAAAGAGGAGATCTGTGCTGCTCGCGTATATCATTATCGGGATAGAAGTTCGGAGGCGATATTTTCAGCTGACCTCGCCACTTTACTGCATCTCCAAACATGCTCCGCCTGTGGAGTTCGCCGGTTCGACTTCAATAAATACCCAAGTTGCATAAATTTGTATTGTCCTTCTGCATATCAATGGAAAAATTTCTTTTGTACCCTTGCATGCTTCGAGTTTAGTCCAATTTAGATTTGTTGTTTCATCTCAGATGTGTTTATCGCGGAAGCGAGAGTGCTATATATGAACAACTGGAAGCAGCATTTCAAGATTCTCAGAGAATAGAAGGGTCACTGCAACGACCCTGACACAGACTCTACACGATTCGACATCCCTTTCATTAAGGTCCACTGGTGATTTGATGACTTATCTCAGTGAAAATTCAAACTAAACCCTTCAACATGGATTGGAATTTCTTTTCGGACCGTTCATGGTGGATTAGGCAGTTTCAAGTGCAACTCACAAAACAAATGGTGGTCTTCCTCAAGGTGTTGTCCCCGACTCAATTTCTCATTATAAATGATGATCTCTGGTCTGTTCAAATCGTAATCCACGAATTTATTGATAATCAATCATTTATGTGAATTTTTGGTCTCTGTGTATTATTGTACCCTTCAATAAGAATGGGGTCAACGTTTGAAGTGTGAGACTTTGAATTGCCCGTATTTGCAGCTTATGGTACCCTTAACATTTTATATTCGTTTCCTAGATCATGACCTCATCTTCTAGTGTGAAATTTAAATGAAACCGTCTGATGAGCTCATTTAATTATCATATTGACAGTAGGTACACTTCAAAACCACTGGAGTGGAATTTACTGCATCTTAAACACATGATCCCTGAAGACCAAATCTTAACCTTATCGTTAAAGAGAAAGCAGAAGAGTGTAGCTTCTAATTCCATCGTTTGTGCCGGAAGGTTTTGTTATTTGTCAAGAAATGACATGGTTGAGACCGACAGTGTTTTATAACCTTTTTGTTTATACTCGTAAGAAAGCTGGACAGGATGGAAAACCGGAGTGTTTGACTTCAACCTTAACTAAATCCACTACTGCCACTAACCCCTGTTCTTCACGATACCGCAGCTAAGCATTTCACCCCAGGAGAACACTTATTCTCCCACAATTTGGTCAGTCTGGTCATGTGAAGGATTTACAAATGAATTAATACGACATTTTGTGACTAGGTATGTCTTTATACCCTATTCTAAGGGTATATTAATTTTGACGCATAGTTTGTAACATACCTTAATATTGCCCATAGACCCCTAAAAGTTACTATATTTATGATCAGCATCGATAGTAATGTCGATCTAGCCACGTCCGTCCGTCCGTCCGTCGGCAAAAATTAGGCCTTTAAACTGGGCCTAGAGAGGTGAAATTTTATCCATATACTCTCTAGGGTCCCGAAATAATCAAGTTTACGAATTTTTGAAATCCGCCCACAAACTCAAAAAAACAAAATTTTGGAAAAAATCGAATTTTGAGCTAGAAAGATGAAATTTTTTTTATATGATCTATGACTCCTAAAACTGCTCGGGATATAAAATTTTCAAAATCCGCCAACTGACACGCCCACAAATAAATAAAACAATTTTATTGAAAAACCGAAATTTGAGCTAGGGAGATGACATTTATAATATATACTCTCAAGGGAGCCCTTTATGCTCAAGTGTAAATATTTTCAAAATCCGCCTACTGACACGCCCACAATTTAAAAAAAAACTTTTTTTGAAAATCCAAAGTTTGAGCTAGTTAGCTGAAATTTATAATATATACTCTCTAGGGAGCCCATTATGATCAGTGTTAATTTTTTTTTATTCCGCCTACTGACACGCCCACAATTGAATAAAACAATTTTATTGAAACACCCCAGTTTGAGCTAGGGAGCGTTTTTTTCGATAAAATCCTTTAAATGTTATATAATAAAATATGTAGAGCGTTCTTAACAATTCAACCGTACTTAGACTTTTGTTACGCCCACTTATGAGGGATAGGAATAAGAATAGGGTATCCAACAGTTCGCCTAAGCGGACTGTAGCCCGTCCCTATGTTTTTTTTACTTTTAAATTAATTTTTTTTATTGCTAATTAAATATCAACTTACATACTAGACAAAAATGATTAAATCTAAATTAACGCGACACTTATTCTAAATTAATTGTCCTTATGCGGACGTTCTAAGCTTAACTACAACCTTAAAATTATTACCTTTCTTCCTAAAAACTATTTTACGTTATGTTATCTTACATTGTGTTATCTGCCTATGTATGTCGCTTAGTCAGTAAGCGGCGTGCTTCTGCCCTCTCGTGTGTAAGCTCGTATTTTGTTGAATTTCATTGCCTTTAGAAAATTCTTTCAGGCTTCAATTGCGTCCTTAAATGCTTTCTTCAATAAAATGTAAAAAATTAATGTTTTATCTCTGTTCGGACAAGTGCAACGTACGCATGTGTAACATACTGCCTTTCTAATGAGTCTTAACATTCAGGTGAGCCTAGTGCGTATTCGAAGTTGTATGCCCATGCAGGTTGAGGAATGGAATGTTGAGCTTACCCTTTGTCTTGCGCCATATGTTCCAGGCAGGGAGAATGATCATCAGGAAAAGTCCTACGTCGGTTATGGTTGAAAAGTTAAACTTTGTATACAGGTCCCCGAGGTGGTGTATGTTTTCCATGCTAAGAGAGTGCACGTACTCAATGTCAATTAGTTGTCCCTTGGATGAAACGTTCGCCATAACCGGCGGAAGTGCCTGGAGGTGCGTGGAAACAAAGCTAGAGAATGTTCTGTTCCTTAACTGGACCGTCTCGTTGATAAGCCGGATGACGTATGTACCCTCTAAGTTCCTTGATTCGTTACCGCACGTAAGTTGTCCCTTAAAGTTGCTCAAAAAGACGGTATCCTCTTTGATAAGGTCCACGGTTTCATTACTGTTTGAACGGTAAGTACATGCTGCAGGTCCTCCCCTCAGCAATCGAGCAACGCAGCCGTCTTCCGCTAACTTCTCTAGTACCGATTCCTTGCAAACCGTCGTATTCCCTATAGAAAGGCATTCGCCGAGTATACCATAAGCCTCGCGGTGATTGATCAGAACCTTATTGTGTCGTAAGTCGATCTGCTTTCCATCACGTATTGATGACCTCGTAAGCAGCACGTTGAAGTCCTCGTTTTTTACCTTTGGCATCGATAGGATATACAAAAGGGCCGAACCATTCGTATATATGGAGGGTGTCCCATGTTCGATAGCTTCTACCTCGTTCCCATATGGAAGTGTCTCGAACTCGTTGATGATCTCGGCTACCTCCCCTTAGTCTAACAGGTTCGTGTTGATTGTACCGCCCTTTGCCATCTGACATGCCCGTATTATTTCGTTGACTCTTTCTTTAAAGATCAGGACTTCGTTTAATACGTCTTGTTCGAATCTTCCTGCGAGAGTGTCCTTTATTCCACTATTGGCTCTTTCGATGACCCAGTTGACTTTTTGTGTAACTTCCTCCATGCCTTTGAGTACTGCGTCATTTATCTTGTACTGATGGTTATTGTTCTCGATGATTTCCTGTTCGCTTTGGAGAACCTTACTCCAATCGTCTGCGTCGGGACTACCAGCTATCCATTTCCAAGCTGCGCCAATCCAGTCAATTGATCTACGCCTTCTTGATGGTGAGCTCGATTTAAGCAAGCTTATGCGCTCACTAGTTTGTTGCAAATAATAATCGATTAGGGATCGTCTTTCTTTGTCCTTAAAGCTGCTGGCCGTTACATTTGCTAACACACTTAATTGCTCCTCGATTTGACTTAGGTTGATGATGTGAACCAATTTGAAGCTGCCGTCGACGATGAAACCTCTTCCATCCTTGATGGTAACGATTGGCCCCTCGTAGTTGTAGATCTGGAAACCTTGCACCGAAATAATGCAAGCAAATCTGCAAAATGTTCTCTTAGATGTTGGTTAGAGTTACTAAAAAATTACTCATATGATAAAAAAAACTTATAATTCTAACAATTACTTTGCTACTTCCATAATAGTAACAGAAATCTTTTGCTTAAGTATCTTATAATATAATGTACATTCAAATTAAAATATTTATACTAATTAATTAGTTTTTAATATTATCTATAAATTAGCTAGGGTGTGCCTCTTCCCCCTTTTTTTGAAGTGCTCATATACTCGTACATATGCATGTGTGTATGTGCACTGATATCAGTTTAGCTTATGATTTTCATGCCAATTGTAATTTTGTGAGTGCTTTGTGCTTTAGTTGCACAATTACTAATTACTCTTGTGCTTTACCGTGGAACATTCTTAATGTGGGCTTTATGGACCTTTCGTCCCGTAGACGTAGTCACCGTTACCCTATTGTTGCTTTCGACGACTTCCTTGCGGAACAAGGGTTTGTTCTAGCCTTGGATTCGTTTGAAAGCGGTGAAAATCACATCACCTTTTTTTATATTTTTTTGGTGATGAACGCTTGGCATTTCGCCGTTCGTTATCAGCCTTTTGTTTTTTTTTTCAATAATACCCTCAGATCACTGTTGACCTTAACCCGGAAGTTCCTCAGTTGTTGGTAGTTTATCCTGGATGCTCTGTTAAAGAATATATCCGAGGGCTTCCTCTGCGTAACTGAGTGGACTGAGTTATTATACCTGTCTACGGCTATACCTAAAAGTTCTTTACCCCGAACGCCCTTTAATTCGGCTTTAAGGCATCGATAAATCTCTAAAATGGTAAAATGTACCATTTCCACTTGTCCATTCACTTCACTACGGTGAACAGGCGTCAAATATAATTTGATATTCAACATTTTAATGAAATTTTGAATTATGGGGCTCAGGAAACTGCGTTCGCTGTCAGTAACCAAAACCCTAGGAACTGTAAAATAGTGTAGGGGAAGGTAGTGCACCTCGGTCCGGATTTCAGTTTTTTGCCAATATTTTATGTGTCGTTTTTTCTTTAGTTTTTCTTCTTTTTTTTTTTGTTACTACCTGAAGTCTTTTCTATGATATGGCGAAACTACCAAAAGGATATTGCTAACCATTCCTTAGAAAACTCTACTTTTATATGCTAACCTCAAACGGTCCAAGGTGATTGTACCTTGGTCCACGGAGTATTGTACCTTGGAACGAAAATATTATTGAAAGTTTTCATTTAGTTTAAGGGTGAAAACTTTAATTTATTTCAATTAAAAGTAAAAATGGTATTATTCTTTATTCATTTCAAAAAAGCAGCAAAAAACAAACCATTATCTTAAAGTTTTTGTGCTTGATTAAAAAAAAATTATTTCAAATAATAGTATTAAATAAAAAAAACTCTTTTACTAAAAAAACTTAACAAATGACTTCAATATTATTTAAAAACTTACTTTAAAGGAACAACATAAAAGAAAAACAAATGTATCACTTGAATATTATTTAAAAAAGGACAAACCAATGGTCCAAGGTACACGCGCTATGATAGGTCCAAGGTACACTTGCACCACTTTAGCCAAACAAATTAGATTTTAACGTAGTATTCAAACCACATACGAACGACAATGTGTACCTACCAAAAGATTATTAATACACTTACCGAAATCAATTAAAGTAGCGGAAAAGAGACAGAAAACTAAGCACTAATTAACTTCAGAAAAGAGATAAGAAAAATACTTTTTTCACTGAAAACTATGTTTATTTTTTTTTCTGCCGACTCGTGCAGCTGTGCTTTCAAAAAGAAACTGAGAAGACAAATGAACAGAAGATCAACATTTCACAGAAGGACCGGTTTTTGCGTGCTTTGTATTTTTCTGAAAATTGGCACTCGGACCAAGGTACAATCGGACCAAGGTACACAACCTTCCCCTAATATTTTTATAATCTTTTCCCTCAGATGGAGTGAAGATTTATTTTTTATGTGGAAAAGCTGAGTGAATTTAGAAAACTTATCGATACAGCTTATGAATTTTTCGCCCTGTACCTCGACGATGTCCATGTGAAGTATCTCACATGGATATGAGGGTACTGGCGTTGGCTGTAGCTCGGGGCTTACGGGATGCCTATCATACTTGTTAGCCAAGCAAACTTCACAAGATCTGGTATACTGGGTAATAAAATGATTCATCCTAGGGAAATAGAATTTTTCCAACAACTGCTCTCTATTTTCCCTGTGGCATTCCGATGAGCCCTCCTATGCTCCTCGTCAATGAGTGCCCATATCCGATCCTCATTTATTACGTCCTCAACGATTCGCTGCGTAATTCGGATTTTTTAGCTAACAAAGTTATCTAAATATACACTTTGGAGCAGTCCGATGTGCGACTCTGGAATCTTTATTCCATTAAGGACATTGGGCCTCAACTTTTTCTTAAGGACGGCTACGACCGTATTCGTATCTAGGTTTTCTGAAGCGACGTACTGGCGCGCATATCCTCTGAGGCAGTGTTAGTTGAGGAACCATGGTCACTAGCTGTGTCTGTTACGGAACCATCAATTGCCCTATTTGAACTTGGTGCTGGTTCAGCTCTAGCTGAATCAGACAAGTGGTTGACCTGGCTTTTCAATCTTGACGGAAATCCGATATAGGGGCTTATTCCTGACTATTGAAAAGTCTTTAAGGATCCCCTCGACAATATGCACCCAGGATACGTATTGCGTTGGGTTTCCGTCGAAAACTTGTAACTCCTTCACGCAGTCAGGGAGGCGACATATGTCCTCATCATCCTCGTTGGATGGACCACGGAGTTCAAAACCTTGGGGGGCACTGCCGCCGGCAGGAGTCTCAATAAATTGGCCTTCCTCCACGCGTTTAACGCGTACGTCAATCACTTTTAGCTGTTGTAAAATGGCATTGACTGCCCCGGTTAGTTCGGTCAAGGATTTCGTGATGGAATCCATGTCAGGGAACATTTATATATGAAGCAAGGGTTTTTTTTTATCTAGTAGGATAAAATGTGGGTACTTATCTTTGGTTCCTTTGGCTTACGGTTGGGCTGAGTCTCTGTATGCTGAGTCTCACAGACTGTGGGAGTTGCACTCGCTTATATTGCACAACACTTTCGATGTATATATTTTTTCGCACACCCACTTCTTGTACACAGAATCACAATTTTGAATTTTTGGCGTATGCTCTTTATATCTTTATAAAGGGTTTTTCAATAAGAGCGCTACTAAAGTTTTTTTTAAATAAAACAAAAACGGTTTTGGATATCAATTAAATTCTTTATTCCTGTGAAAGTACGTTCAATGCCATTATGTATGGAACTCGATTTCTTTTGCATGGCAACCACGGGCACGCTTGCAGAAGTCCAGACGCTGAACCCAATTTTCGACGGTTTTCAAGCATAAATCGGCCGATACTGCTGCAATTTCACGTTCGATATTCGTACGAAGTTCATCAATCGTCGCTGGCTTGTTGGCATAGACCATAGACTTGACGTATCCCCACAGGAAATAGTCTAACGGCGTCAAATCGCACGACCGAGGCGGCCAAGCGACTGGACCATTTCGTGAGATAACACGGTTTCCAAACTTGGTTTCCAATAAATTGATTGTGGCATTCGCTGTGTGGCTTGTGGCGCCGTCCTGTTGGAACCGCATGTCCTCCAAGTCCATATCATCCAATTGGGGCCAAAAATATTCGGTTATCATTGAACGGTAGCGATTCCCATTCACAGTAACGTGCCGGTCTTGATCATCACGGAAGAAGTACGGCCCAATGACGCCGCCGGCCCATAAACCACACCAAACCGTAATTTTGACGGGATGCAATGATGACTCATGGAGTATGTGTGGATTTCTGCCTGACCAATACCATATTGTGTTTATTGACGAAGACATTCAGCCAGAAATGAGCCTCATCGCTGAAGATGATTTTTCGATGAAAATCCGAATCATTTTCAAGTTGTCAGCCCAATTCACGAACATACGACGCTTCTGGTGGTCAAGCGGCTTCAGTTCTTGCACCAATTTATGAAATGGCAAACTTTACTGAAGAGAAATGTCAAAAGAGCGGCAAGAAATTCGGCGTCGTTTGCTGTCCCTGTCGCTCTACTTTTGTAGCGTCCCTGTTGAAAAACCCTTTATTTTAAGCTTAATATTGCACATGCATATGTAGCACACTATTCTTATTACAAATTATTTTTTATTTTTGCACAGGATTCAGCACTTAATGCGAAATGCAAAACTTGTATAATGATTATTCTTCTATTTTCCTTATTTGCACTTTGCTTCACAATTTATTATAGTTTTTATTATTTTAATATTTTTCTTTCTTTATTTTTCTGTAAGCTCGTTTCGATCTGCGAAAGAATTTTCTTACGTTAATAAGGGGAGTTGCATCGTTGCGCGATGGACTCGATATTCTCCGCGGAGCAGATACGGGTTTCTGTTTCGAGACCGGTTTTGGAAGTGCCGTGTGAGTCCTCTTTAGTCGCTGGCGTTTGTGGTTTTCTTTTGAGATTTTAACCAGCAACCTATCAATCTTCACTATCGCAGCTCTTAACCAATCAGATCTCCGCTTGCGGAATTTGAAGAAGTCAGAATGGGTGCTGTTTTGGATATCTTTTAAGGTTCACTGCACCATTCACTCGATAGAGCGTACTGATCTTCTCGTCCTTTTTTAAGGACTTTTAATCTTGAGGTTTAAGAGGTAGCGAGTTTTTAACCGGTCCCTGCTCGGGCGCCAATAAAGAGTCCTGCTCCGCGGATGACAAAAAATTAAAATGTCGGGCGACCACTGCCCGATCAAAACACAAGTTACTTTTACTATTAATATTTTATTCGCGATTTACTACTACACAAAACCGTTCCGTATGGTGTCTGAACTAACTTATTCTAAAATGTATTCCCACGACGCGGGCTACTTATAGACGACATTTATCCTTGGTCAGCAAATGCAATGGATGCGCGTGCATTTGAGTCAGCTCAAATGCATGAGCCAGACGACGACCGGTGGGAAGCTGCAACCAAGGCAATACCATGGATCATGTATCCGGCATAATGCTAACGTGTTTATTCACGTCTCATGTATCCGGCGTATGCTCTGCATGTATGTAAGTATGTATGCCCAAGCTGGATGGTGTTAACTTGCAACTCTTGATGCAGCAATTTACAAACATTTTCAATTTTTTTTCGTACAATTTTGTTAACAATTAATTGTTGTTGTTCGTTTGTATTAATTTGTATAAAATGTATCTAAAGAAAATCGTTCAACTTAATTTATTTCCAAACAAAAATATTTGTTTGCCACAAAACGCTATTCTCACGGCTTCACTTTTATTTTTTGTATACAATCCTTCTATATTGTTAAGTTTTAAGTATTCAAAAAAGTGTTTGCATACTCCTTCTTAATTCTGTAACTTTTTTTTAATTGAAATTCGCTCTATTATAAACTTTTTACGAAATATTCGCGCAAAACTATTCTCCCGCCATACAAATTCGGCATGGTTTTCGTTCATTTTATTCTGCTGCAAGTTTATTTTTATTTGTCACAGACGTTGCCGCGAAGTACTCTAGCAGAATCAATACACAAAGAGATGAAGCGATAACCGCCAATTGCTTCTTTTACTCTTCTGTGATTTGGTTTTCCTTTTTGCGGTGTGGTGAGATATACGAATACTCTCTGCAGGATTTACATGTGGTCTCGTTCTCCTTCTCGCGCATTCAAATGTGAATGCTCTATTTGTTCTTTTGAGAAGGCTTTCGACACCGTATGGTTAGAGGGACTTTTCTACAAGTTGACCAGGCGGGGGATGCACAAACCTTTGCTATATGTAATTTATAATATGCTTAAGGGAAAGAAGTTCGTTGTCAAATGTGGCAACGTGATTTCGAGCAGAGTCTTTGAAATTAAAAACGGTTTACAGCAGGGGGCGGTCAATTCTCCGATCCTGCTTAACATTTACACGAGTGATCTGGTGGGTTCACTCAGACATGCTATAGCGTATGCCGACGATTTGGTGGCATACAGGTCAGGTCCTAAAATCGAGGTCATTAACATTCTTTTGCAGCGTGACTTCGATCAAATTAAGCGATATTGCGCTGACTGGAAGTTAAAAATCAACTTTCAGAAGACGGAAACAATCTTGTTCAGAACTCCATTGGCTGGGGCCTCTAGGGATACCAGAAAAAACTGGAAGAAATTGACCATTGTTGGACAAAATGGGCAGCCATTGGCGGTGAGAAGCGTAGTTAGATATCTAGGTATCTGGCTTGACCAGTATCTATATTTCGATAGACATATAGCTGCTTGTCTTGCTGGGGCCAAGAAGGCTTATGCTCTGACAAGGAGACTGTTTCATAGCAGTCAACTTGACTCTAGAGTGAAGGTCATTTGCTACGTGGCCCTTATAAGACCGATCATCGCTTATGGTTGTCCATTGTGGTTTAATATATCGCCTAGTTATATGGAAAAGATTCGGGTTTTGGAGAGACAATGTCTTAGGACCTGTCTCCGATTGTTCCGAACGCCTGAATCCAATTATATAAAATACTATCCCAACAAGGCCCTATACGATGGGGCTCAGTTGAATAGGATTGACAATTTCCTCATTAAGGTGACTCGAAGGCACGTTGCAAGGGCGATGGCCAGCGACAATAGTCTGATATTTGGGGCTTACTACATAGAGAGTACGCTCCGGTCTGGCTTTATCCCGCCAGAGGCATTTATCCATATTGACGCAAAAGGGCTGGTACAGACGAGGGATGGTATCCCGGTATTATACCACCGCTACCGCAGCGCGAGAGATAAGCGGCTCATCCGCGGCGAGGACATCGCCAATGCTCATGAGCTCCTCCGTTTTAGTACCGCAATATCGGAGAGGGATCAATTCGACACGGAAAAGCAATTCGCCGAATTTTGGTGGCTTGTTGAGGGGGGAGGGGTCAACATGCCCTCCCAGGACGGTGCGTTACTCTAGGTAACATCCTCTTAGTTTATAAGTTAGATTAAGTTAGCTAGGGCGTTTTTGGGAGAGGCCGGGCTCGCCAACGTGTGGTGGTGCTTCCGGGAGTTGACTGACGCTGTAAGGCTTCAGTCGGCTCACGGCGGCGCGTGTGCACGTTGACGACTGCCAGGCACCCGGAAAGCAATTAGGATTTTGACCACTTGTTGCGCAAGGCAACGAGTGTTCAGAATCCTAATTATAGTTAGAATATGTTAGGTAGTTTAAGTAAGTAGAATAGGTAGTTGGTAATTTGTTTTATATAAAAATATAAAATTTAAATAATGATGCCGAGTTTTATTTAATTTTCTCGAGGAACACATATGTAAGATTAGTTCGTAAAATAGTTTTTAGGCCGAAAGGCAATAATTATAAGATACAGTTAAGTTTAGGGCGTCCGCATAAGGATCAATAATCTAGAATAAGTATCCTGTTAATTTTAAGTTAGATTTAATCATTTTTGTCTAGTATGTAAGTTGATATAAGCTAATAATTAATAAAAATAAATTCATTTTTATTTAAAGTAAAAAAAAAGTAAGCTCTATTTCTTCTACAAGAAATATTCTGCACATGTGTTTTGGGCATTAACCGTGGCAGAACTGGAGATTGCCGTTGTCGTAAAAGGAAAACAAACAGCTAACCGCTAACATAAGCATTCGCATGTCGAAGTCATAAATCCAAGATACAGCTCTAACAACTTCTGTAGGTATTTGATTGTGTTAGGCAAAAAAGTGATCGGAAACCGAAAAGCCTGCCGATAATATTTGGGCTCAAACCGATCTTGTCAGAGAGTTCGCACCCTCGCTTGCCTCGCAACGCGTTCGAAAATTATTTTTCCAATAGTCTCAAAGAATTTATCCGAAAGTCCGACTTCTTTTTCCCACATTGGTACGAAAACATTCATCATCATTTCGGCTTAAAGTTACACAATTACCCAATTTTTTTACGCTCACCTCAATTAATTTTTAGTTCAAAATCTTTAAAGCCGTTTTTGAAAAAAACCTGTGTTGTGAAAACCAGTTGTATGGTAATGTACTGTATGTAAATTTTTGAAATTGACGAACGGAAATGGGGGACTTTTTTGGACTTTTCGTTAGTCATAAATTTCGAACTCATAATAAAAGCACCTTCCCCTAGGATAGTAACGAATTTAATCGAACTTAAACTATGAAACAAATTCCCCAAAATCTATTATAACGTTTGTCATGGAAAACACCCATTCACCCTCATGCTTATTTTCACATTCGATTTCGATCGAAAGTTGGTCAAATTCGAAGAATCTGTATTTTAAGATTGGATCGAATAGAAAGTTTATTCGGGGAATACCGGTTTTATTAGAACGAATGACTATATACATTAGAATCTCAAAATAATCATGTATACAAATTCTGGGGACATATTTTACTTTGCGTTTGATTGATATTTCATTGTGTGAATTCTGAGAGCAGCGATTTGAAGTGACACCTAGGGAATCACATTTTACTCAGCGGTTACTGATAGGTTACCCCAGCCAACAACGGTTAAACCCCTTTTGAAATATGTTTTTTTGTTTTCAAAGGAAATATAGGGCTTAATTTTTTCGAGCAGGCCATACATATTATACACTGTGACAAAAGACTGATGTAGTACTCGCAGAAGAGAGATCAACGGAAAACAAAAGTAGTTTTTAAGCTTTATGGCTAAAAGGCCCAACCCATACAATCCGCTGATCCGTCGACGAAGCGTCGACGCGGCGTTTAATCTAGAATACACAGATTCTGTATTAAGGTGGCCCCTACCCGTGATCCGTGAGTGTCGACGGATAAAATATGTTTACTTTCTACTTTTCTGTCCGTCGTAGGCAAACATTCAAACATTAAAGTTCACACATTTTAGAATTGAAATTAACGCATTACAAAACTGAGAGAGGCACAAACATTGGTCGATTGACAAAAAGTTCAGTATACCAGGGCGAAACCGCAGCTCGACCGGTGATCGTTTGAAATGGCTTACAATTGTAGGGGTGTTTGTTTTTGTCAGAGCTGTCGACAGATTCTATTGGATAGTTCCTTCCGTTACGTGCGTTAACGCTGATGGAGGCGTCGACGCAATGTATGTAACAGACTATATGGATTGCCTTATGAAATAGCACATCACATACTTGGTGGCAGAATCTCTCAACTCTGCTACCGAATGTGTTTCTCTGTGGAGGATACATCGTCTTTACCAATGTAGGCATTCACAGAGAAGTGTTCTGTCCCTGGGCACAAGTACGATTTCTTAAGATGATACCTCAAGCCATAATAGCCTGACAGGAATTCCACCAGCTTCCTTACGTATTATTAAGTATGAGAATTTCCTTATAGGATTTGGACCTTTTGGATTGTCTGAGCCGCGAAACAATTTCAAAATTGGAAAAACGATGTTTGCGGTCCCAATTATCAATTAGTACTAGAGTAGTCCCCTTAAATCTGCAATAAGGTTATGGTGCTAAGAACGCGCATTCCGAGCCAGCCCTAGCTACTCAGTCCGCAGATTTGTTGCCTGAAATACCCCAATGGCCAGGTACCCATCAAATTTTGACGTTGTTGTGTCTTGCTAGAAATTGCAGCGCAATGAAGCAACATTTGACTATCATAGAGCCCATTAAGTTCGACGACAGTGCTTCAAGTGCAGCTTGACTGTCCGAGGATATATCTCAATCGCATGGATTCCTGCCCGGAACACAGTGGGCCACATTCACATAAGATCCGTGGCTGTGGTGTTTGGTCCAAAGACGCCAGATCCAACTCAAGATTAAATTTCTGATCCTTCAGTAGGACAGCCCAGACAGTAGGGTCCAGTGCCGGAGCACCATTGGTGCATTTAGAGCTGTCCAGTATTTCGTCATCGAATAATTTCCGATAACTGTATTCCTTGACCATAGAGTCAGGAATGGTGCAAAACATATTTGATATTTTTTGATATTTTATTGATTCAGAAACGCTGTACATCAAGATTAACTTATAATTAGTACAGGATATAAATGAAGAATATAACATTTAATTACAAGAATGCTTTGTTGAAATTAATGGAAATAAAAGAAAATACATGTATATAAGTAAAATAGATTAAATTTAGAGTACAACAAATAGAAGCGCAACCAAAGAAGAAAAATATCAAAAAGACATATAAAACAAGAAAGTTAAATCAGTTCAAACTGGAGAGGTGTTCGAAACAAACTGTTAATAATTTACGGCGTTCGATTAAGGACTTCACAGGAATGGGTAGACCATTCCAGAGTTTGATAGCATAAATGAAAAATTGCCTGCGTGATGTCAAGCTGGTAAATCAGCATATCCATGTTTGAGATTGAGTTAAGTGTTTTCAGATGACCTACAAGGTCGTATTTGTGTTCAAGCTACATTTTAATAGCGCTAGATCCATTTTCCTAATGGAGATTTGAAAAGGTGAGAGCCAAAAAAAAAATGGCTTCAAGTGCTGTGCGCAAAGCACTCAATACGTCAATACGTTGAAGCTTCTGAAGCTCGTTTGCCGTTGTCCGTTCAAGTACTTTCGGCTACCAGACGATGGCCGCGTACGTAATAATAGGTCTTACCATCACAGACCCCAAGTTCTGATGTATAGGCGCCTAGTGACACGCTCCGTGGCGGACTTTATGTGCGAGTTCCAGTTAAGAGTCTTGTATAGAATGATTTCGAGATATTTGACTTCGTTTAAGTAACTCATGGTCGTGCCTTTTATTGTGATAGGTTCAAGATAAACCAGTCTCCTTCAAGTAAAAGGCACTACAATGGTTAGGATTGATGGATAGTCCTTCTTCTGTGCGCCATTTCTACAACATACAGCTATGCATCCGGCATGTCAGCAGTAATAGTTGCGCTAAGCTTACTTTTTATAATTATTGCCAGGTCATCAGCATAACCTGTGGATTTCAGCCTAGTCTGTGTAGACAAACTAACAGACTGTCGATGACTCGTGACCGTAAGAGAGGGGAGAACACACCTTCTTGGTATCAGCCCTTTGCGGCTGCCGTCAAAGACACGACATTCCTCCAGAGGAGGAGGTTATAATGTGACATTCCAATATCGATCTGATCCATTGATTCGTCGAATCCTCGGTACTTTTACTACTGATCGCCCTGGCGATCGAGTCGTAACCGGTGTTAGTGTTGGGAAATAGTTGTTTCTTTTCAGTTTCCAATAAGAACATCAATAAGTTTTTGTATAGTTTAAAGAACAAACGGTGTTAGGCTGATAGGTCTTTATGATTTAGGCAGTTCACTTAGCTAACTGCTAGGCTTCACATTCACATGTCTCCAGCACAGGTCAATGGTATTTATGCCCAAGCTGTAACTTGCTCCGAACGAAGCAACAGCTGACGGCTGTAACTTAATCTGCAAATATATCCGTTGGCATATTTATTGAGGTCACTGAATCATATCATCATAACAATAACAACAACTTTCAGTCAGCATTCTTTAGTTAAAATATCTATATCAACTTAATTATACGGACCAACTTGAATTCATTTAAAACAAGTTTCCAAATTATTTGGCGCAAAAAATAACCCATGGGAACCACCGAAATGAATTAATATGTTAAATTTGCTTCTCATAAAATTTTGGGGGTTTATTTTTGAGCTCCGCACAATTTTCGTTCCTTCTGTGCCAGACGCAGCAGATTCCGGTAGTTTTGTCCAGATGTTTACAAAAAAAGGGCACACGTATCACTTAGCCACTACTCTCATTTAAAGCTCATGATGTTTGTGAAATAAAAAAAACAATATTAATGAATGACTATAAACTTTAATGTTTAAAATAAAAAAAAACATTTAGTTTATGATCTGCTAACCAAACATTAAACTCCAACGAATAACGAATTCCATTGATAATAGCCAACTTGCCTCAGGTCATTGAAAGACGTGGGTAAATAAATAAATAATTTATTTTTTAACTGATTATGTAGTTCGTTCGCCTCTGCTTTGATACGGTCACCGAAATAGGTACGTAATAATTGTATGTCAAGCTAGCACACTTATGTCTGCGTCACATTAATTAGACTCAGATGTTGATAGGGAATTACAGAAATCGGCTTCTTGAGAGACGTGATTCATTCGCAATGAATACGACTAAATTAATGATTTCGAATAGGTGGTTGTCTACTTAAGTGTTGAATTTTTAAGAATCACCTTCTAAAGAAAATGACAAGTCTTTTTAGAGCTTTACTTCCCTAAATTAACCGGACTTAGTCGAAGAAAAATGTGTAATTCTAGAAAAAAATATCTTATTATAAACGAAGTTCAAGTTATAAAGGATAAAATTATGTAAGTTGCCGCCAAACTCACTCGTACATTTGAAAGTCCAAGTTGAGGACACTTGTCAAGGCGTGATCATACCCACCCATTTGAGGGAGGTAGGAAAAAAGGATGTGAAGGATTTGACCTGGAAAAAGCTAAGTACTTTATATAATTTTTATATTAGTCAGTAGGAGTGTTAGGGTACAAAGTGACAAAAATTAGTGACCTCGGTAGGATCGTGCATCCGGAAAATTCTCCGTATACCACGGAGCACGCGACCCCTTAATTGTAAATATTTTCTGTCGTTCGGGAAAAGCGATCGTGTGCCATTCTGGGATTTTCTTTTGTTCCCAATCGGCTGTGCAGTTAACCACAATAAAATTTGCAGTGCTCCGACGGAGTTTTATAACGTCATGGAAAAAATTTTATCTTGCATTTCTTTTTTTGGTTTTTCGCTCGTTTCTGGTCGTATTTTTTTGGTTTCACAATTAAACTTAAAATTGCGTGGTGCCCATTTTTTATTAACTATTTTCCAGATCCTTGGTCTACACAGGAATACAAATTATAAATTAACCACCACAGTAAGTACCTATAGACTAAGAGCCCTCAGCAATTTTTGGGTGTGATTGATAACAAAAAATAATTAGTATAATTAGATAGTCCTTAAGTAGTTATTTACAAATGTGAGCGTCTTGCATGCTCTAGTGGGAGCAATAGTTAGTAATACTGTATCAAAAGTACAGTTTTTTCCAAAATCGAAATAATGTGATAACAACTTTACCATAACTTCAAAATGTAGAGCTAATCGCCCTGATTGCGAATATGCAGGTCCAAGACGTTTTGCAGGGCGCCTTCTGCCTGCAAGAAAGTATGCCAAAAAACCACTTTTTGAATAATTGTGATAACAACTCTACCATAACTTCAAAATGTAGAGCTAAGCGCCCTGATTGCGAAAATGCAGTTCCAAGACGTTTTGCAGGGCGCCTTCTGCCTGCAAGACGCGATAATAATAGGCTATCAATCGGTTTTTTTTTAAATAATTTATTGGAATTATATGAAACAATGAAAAATTTCAACAGTAGCAAAAACTGAATTGTGAAAACTTTTTTTTATTCAAAATCATCCTCATCGGATGATTCGATACTAAAAACTTCGTTGTCGCTATCAAGTCTGTCTATAGGACTTTCAACTATGTCCTCTAATTTGTCTGGTGTAGTTGGGTCCTCGAACCAATTAATACTATATGTATTATTGGTTACCATCCAACCACTTTCCGCAGGTGAGCTTTGGACTTCCGCATTTTTCGCAGCATTTTTCCAAATCGAGCAGATTTAATTGCTCTTTTTTACTTGCTGCAGAAGAACGGACTTATTTGGAGGCAAAAGGCTTCCTTCAAAACCTAAAAATTAGTGAGAGCAAACAATTATTATTAAACATTTATAAAGACGATTAAAACGAAAAAAAACGAATGTATATTCTAAACTTACTTTTGATGTTTTTAAAAACATTCTTTGTTGCTGTCGGCTTACAAGTTTTATAAAAGACTTCATATCTTGCTTCATCTACATTTTTGGCTTTAGTTTGGTACATACTACAAACAAATTTTTGTATTTCATTGAAATCTTCTTCAGGAACAATCGTTCCATTCCCAAGATTAGATAATGCCAGTTGTAATTCAGCGTTTTTTTTTTAATAATCGAAAATGGTTTAATTTTACCCTTGTTAAAAAAAGACGGAGTATAATCACATCCACTAATACTGTGAAAACTAGGTAATGCTTCACACAGTTCTGAACCCAATTTATTATAAATTGAATTCACATCTATATAATTATCTTATGGTATTTTGCGACATTGTTCCTAACTCAATCCATACTTTAACATTATTTTTCAGGCTAGGTAGGTTGGAAAGAAGTATTATTAATATGTCCGTGTCTGGAGACACGAGAACTAGCTTCGGGCAAAGACGACAAATGCAAGATCATGCGGGTGTCTGCATCTTTCATATAATTCCAATAAATTATTTAAAAAAAAAACGATTGATAGCCTATTATTATCGCGTCTTGCAGGCAGAAGGCGCCCTGCAAAACGTCTTGGACTTGCATATTCGCAATCAGGGCGCTTAGCTCTACATTTTGAAGTTATGGTAGAGTTGTTATCACATTATTTCGATTTTGGAAAAAACTGTACTTTTGATACAGTATTACTAACTATTGCTCCCACTAGAGCATGCAAGACGCTCACATTTGTAAATAACTACTTAAGGACTATCTAATTATACTAATTATTTTTTGTTATCAATCAGACCCAAAAATTGTTGTGGGCTCTCGGTCTACTACTATTTCTTTTCACGCGAGTCTGAAAAAAAATAATTTCATTTCCCTTGCTGAGCAACCGGGAAGCCAGCACTTTTATCTGCTGGCTGTTGAACTCGCGCTCTTCGCACTTTGTCGTGACAGTTCGGTATTTTTATTTCAGTGGTGGCGCACACAATTTGTCTCTTAAATTTATTTCGTTTGTTTTCCGCCAAAGTAAATTTCCTAAAGTAGTTTGCTTGTGAATAATCAGTGCAACAACTTATTCTAAATTATTGGTCCTTATAATTTAAGAGCCCACAGCATTTTTTGGGAGTGAAGATATAACCAAAATTAGGATATATCGAAGTTAAGTGCCTAAATAGCTTAAGTCTATTTCGCTAGTCTGGCAGCATTTATTTGGGGCAAAGGTTAGTAATAGTAAAGCAAAAATACGTTTTTATTCCAAATCCTGGATCGAAGATATAACCACTTATGAATAGTATTAAATGAAAGAGGTTGAAGCCATCTACATAAATCTGTGGGTGCCAGACGTTTTGCTTGGGGCTATCCCCATGCCAGACGTACTAATGGTATGCAAAAAAATCAGTTTTTGAAATAATTGATATAACCACACATTGTGTATACCAAAATAATGGTGGAAGTGTCCTGATGCCGAAAATGTGGGTCCCAGACGTTTTACCCCTTCCCAGACGTACTAATAATATGCAAAAAAAAAAATTTGAAATAATTGGTATAACCGAATTTGTTTATACCAAAATAATGGTTGAAGTGTGCTGATTAAGAAAAAGATGGCTTCAACCTCTTTAATTTATTACTATTCATAAGTGGTTATATCCTCGATCCAGGATTTAGGAAAAAGCTTATTTTTTTCTTTACTATTACTAACCTTTGCTGCCAGACTAGCAAAATAGACTTAAGATATTTAGGCACTTAGCTTTGATATATCCTAATTTTGGTTAAAGCTTTACTCCCAAAAAATGCTGTGGGCTTAAGGGTGCGTTCACACTGAAAGTTTAAAGTTGTCAAATCGCTAATGAAAGATCCTGTATTTTGTGTTAATATGTAGACTTCTATACTTGTGCATATACGTAGGCTAAGCAAAAAATTTGTATAAATAGGGTAAGAATTTTTGATTAAAGAGGAGACAATTTTGATACTCGTAGCTTAACCAGCTTGATGTATCTTATTTTCTCTCATTTCGGCTTTTTAGCTTATTAAAAAATCCTAGACAAGAGGAGAGATTACATCATAAACTCATTGTAAGTTTTATATTTAAATTAATATATTAATAGGTATGTATTAAATACTATGTATTAGCGATCTAGATAGATATAAATAACTAAATACATAATCGTTGCAACAGCAGGTATTGTATTGTACTACTCTGCACAAGCAGATACAAATGAATCAAGGCAAACAAACTTTTGTTTTTACTTTATTCTATATCTGTTTAATAAATAATAAATTAAATATGCAAATGCCCTTTGAATTTATCAATAAACTATTTGGAACTTTAAGATAGTCAGACAAAACAAAACAAGAATTTGCTTATGTTGAACAAAAAAATAAAGGTATGAAACGTCGCGAAAAATGTCTCAAGTAAAAAAAATGTTTTTGTTTGCACAAGTATTTAAAGTTTTATAAGTGATATTACCAAGAAAAGTGACACCTTTTAAAATATTGCGTTTTTCGTGTTAACAAATTCCTAAAATGGTTCGCGCCATATTCGATGTTTTGACACAATTCGTGTTATGTCATCTAGACAAACATCACAAGTCGAAGTCTCCTTACTAATTTTGTTTTCATTAAAAGATTTTTGAAGATAAAATAATAAATAATATTAAATTTTTTAATATTGAAAATTTTGAAGGTAAAAGATACATATATAATTTCCTAACATATCTGAATCAAAAGTTTTTATTTAATGAATAGCAGATAATCCAAAAAAATCAAGATGAGGAGAGCTAACAGGACGTTGAAGTATTTAGAAATCTTCTTTTGTCTCTCCTGAAAAAAGGACAAATCCTGTTTTCCATCCTCTCCAGAAGAGCCATTAAGAAAAGGATAGATAGAAAAGCTTCCGCAGTGGTTTTGCCAGCGAGGAAGAACACCTCTTCAGAACGATAGGGGAAAAACCATCTGGACCAGAGGGTTTGTGAACGTCAAAATCTTGAAGAACTCTAGCCACGTTACGAGCGCGGAAGTGACAAAGCTGAGTCTGGGAGCGTTAAGCTGACTGCAAAGTGAGCGGCAAGCAGATTGGCTTTATATATAGAGCTGACAGCTAGAATGTCATTGTAAATGATTGCCGGGATAGATGCGAAGCCGAGTTCTTGATGTTTTTAACGAACGATAAAAAGATTTTACTACCCGTGGGACTTTGTAGTATTCTATGCCTCAAGTTTTCGTCATTTGACACGATTAATGTCGGTATTTCAGTCATTTCTGCCTCGTTTAAACTTGGTTCGTCTTTCCTCAGATGGGTTACTTAAAATGGCCGAAAGCTTACCTCTTTTACCTTGGATTTGATACTTTTTATACCTACTTAATGTATATATTTACATATATGTTTATATGCGTTATACATGGTTTCGTACATATGCCATGCCCTCTGTAGATGATCAATTAGCCTTTATTGAAGATAACATCCGCAATCTATTCAACATCCATGTTCAACTTATAACCAAATCTGAAGTGAGAAATCGTCCTTGGTTCACTCATAAAATCAAATGTTTATTTAGAGAGCGTGATCAGGCCTACAACACGGTAATCTCGAAGTTACCCAAGCCTTAACGTAATCGCGTATCATTTAACTTAACTCCAGACCCTAGTAATCATCCGATAGCCCCAGCTATCACTAAATCCACTTCTAAATACCCAAACTTCATACACTCCCATGTTCTCAATCCTGCCCCGTCTACCTCTGCTGCCTCCAATACTGTTCTTCCCACTATCTCTCTTCATAAAGAGACACCTATCCCAATCTCGAAGGCCTCTGCAATTTTTGATCCTCTACTTCCCCCAGCTGTTAAACTTACTTGCAAATTTGTAAACCCTATGTCCTCCCCCAACGACCTCGATGGCCGATATATTATGGCACGACGAAAACCAAAAGAAATGTTCAGGCATCTATTCAAAAAGAAGGTCTCCCTACTGATCCTGCTGCACTGCGACAAATCTACAACCGTTATCACGAGAGCTTTAACATTTCATCGGCCACCGTAGACAAAGACCTATCTGCATTTGCTTCTCATATCAGCTCCAAACGCATCTCACACCTTCAACGGAACCGTGCTGACAATAATAAATTTTTTCGTCCATAACTGCATACAATGGCCACAGCGAACCCCCCATTATAGCATTCCTCTAACCTTTTACTATCAGAACGTAAGGGGCCTACGCTCAAAAACCCAAGCTGTTCTACGTCAATCTCATGCTCTTCCATTCGATATCTACGCTATAACTGAAACCAATCTGATTCCCAATATAAAGAACCCGGAATTATTCCCACCCATATTCAATGTCTTTCGGGACGATATCAGCCGCCCAACAGATGACTCCCCCTGTCGAGGTGTTCTTCTGTCTATTCACAACGACCTTGACTCTTCTCCGATTGCTACTTCCTCGTCTTCAGAACTCGACTTTGTTGCAATAAAAATAACACTTCCCCACAAGTCCCTATACGTTATGTGTTTCTACATCCGGCCGGCCCAACCCATCGAACCCTACCAACTTGCTGTTAACGCAATCGATCAAGTTATAGAGTTATCTGATTCCTCTGACGACGTCATCATTTTCGGCGACTTTAACCTGCCCCAACTGCACTGGGCTTTATCCGATGACGAATCGTTTTTCATTGCTTCGAATCCCAACTCAACTAAAGAATGTCTTTTCATCGATCGACTAACCGACTCAAGTCTATGCCAAGTAAGCGGCATCTCTAATTATATGGGTAGGCAGTTAGACCTCATCTTCACTACTGACCCACTTAACTCCTCTGTCTCGCTTTCCCCTCTTCTTCTTTCGACTATTGACAACCTTCACCCCCCACTTCTTCTTTCTTTTTTTCACGACCCTCCTCTACAGTCCACACCACCCGCTGGCCCCCCCTGCTATGATTTTCATAAAGCCAATTTCCGTAAAATTAGTGAACACCTCAGCAAAGTCTCATTTGAATTTGCCAATCTCCCTGTAAATGATGCCCTCTCTTTGTTTTACAGAGAATTATTCTTTTCTATCTCCCTTTTTGTCCCTATTTCTCGGCCAAAACCCTTCTCTACATCTCCCCCTTGGTATAATCGAAGACTACGATCGTTACGTAACAAGAGAAACGAATTATGGTCAGTTTTCCTTCGAAACAAGTCTTTTTCTGACTATTCCAACTATCTCGGCTCATACCTTCAATTCACCCAGGCTTATAACTCCCTCTATCAAAGACATATTAACAATGCGCAAGCCAATCTTATAAGCGACCCTAAATCTTTTTTCTGATTCGTTAACTACAAGAAAAAATCCGACGGCTATCCCCCATCCCTCTCTCACGAAAACATATCTTCAAGTGATCCACAAACCATTGCTAATTTTTTTGCCACCTTTTTTAAAAAATCTTTTGCCGATAACTCCTTTGTACCAGATCATTCTTATTTCAACTACCTACTCGAGTACTCCACTGGTCCCTTTCTCTCTCAAACTTTTGAACCTTCTGTAATTGAAAATAAGTTGCAAAAACTTAATGATGAATATTCACCTGGCCCAGATGGTATTCCCGCTATTCTTCTTAAGAAGTGTTCCCTAGTGCTCTCCTACCCCCTTTCGCACCTCTTTAAGCTCTCACTATCTCAAGGCGACTTTCCTCAGATATGGAAGTCCTCCTTCATAAAGCCGATCCATAAAAAGGGATTAAAAAGTGAAGTTACTAATTATCGCCCGATAGCCAATCTTTCGCATATACCCAAACTCCTGGAAAGCATTTTGTACGAATCCTTAAGCTTTCAATGCAAGTCTTTTATTTCCCAGAACCAACATGGCTTTCTAACCTCGTTGAATTCGCATCCTCTGCGCTAACAGCCTTAGAAAGTGGTAAAGATGTCGATGTTATTGCGACTGATTTTAGTAAAGCTTTTGATAAGATATCCCATAAATTAATTCTTTTCAAACTGTCCACCCTTGGTCTCGAACCAATACTGCTGAAATGGATATCATCTTATCTGGAAAACCGCTTATATAATGTTCGCTTCAGGTCCGTCCTATCTGCCCCATTCGTGGCGACCTCTGGTGTACCACAAGGCAGTCACCTAGGTCCACTTCTCTTCATCTTAACTATAAACGATCTGGAAAGGGTTATTAAACACTCTTCTATCTCTCTCTATGCCGATGACACCAAATTTGTCAAACTCATATCTTCATCGCAAGACTCCTGCTTGCTACAACAAGCTCTAGACAGTTTTTCTATTTGGTGTCTCAAAAACTGCCTAGAGCTCAATGTTGCGAAATGCCAATCCATAACCTTATCACGTAAATACAACAAGTCCCCTCCCCGTCTTTACCTTCTTAATGATCAACCTATACCTATCGTACAGTCTCTTCGTGACCTTGGCATATTGTACGACCGCCAGCTTAACTTCCGTTCGCACATTGACGAGATAATTCGTAAAGCAAATTCATCCCAAGGGTTCATTAAACGGTGGTCAAAGGAATTCTCTGATCCATACGTTACCAGATCTCTCTACATTAATTTTGTCCGCCCCCTCCTCGAATACGCCAGCCAAACGTGGTCACACTTTCAGCAAGTTCATGTAACCAGAGTCGAAAACATACAACGACGTTTTTTTCGATTTGCCCTCCGCGGACTTCCTTGGAACGATCCCCTAATTCTTCCTCCCTATTTAGACCACCTCAAACTCATTAACTTGAATAGCCTTGAAGATCGCAGGGATGCAGCAGACATTCTCTTCATTCATCGCCTCCTCTCAGGCTCTATCGATTGCCCGTCCCTTTACAACTCCATCTCCTTTAATACCAACCCTCGTAATTTAAGACATCCCCGTCTGTTCTATCTACCAACCCACCGCACGTTCTATGGCTCCAACGAACCAATTTCCCGTATGTTACGGAAGGTAAATTCAAACATTTCTGTTTTTGATTTCAACCGCAGCACTCCCTCCATTAAACTTAACCTCCTTCTCCATAAACCCTAACTTAATCTCTAGCTTGTAAGTATTAGTTTTTAAGTCTAGCTATAAGTCTTAGTTTTGTTTTAAGACATATTATAGCTTGTATTAAGCTGAATAAATGGGGACAAATGCCCCCACCAAATTAACAGTTGGAAGCGTTTTCGTCTAAACTTATTTCACGATGCGTATAGGGCTCTTAGAAGTAGGGTGACTTATGAAATACGTCAAGCAAAAAGACTTTTTTATGATCCGCGACTCGATCCCTCTCAGGCTAAGCATAGGCTCTGGAAAAACATCAAAAGCATTGGCATAGGTAAACAAATAAATTCCCGTCGTAACAACATTGATCCAAATGAAATAAATAAACAGTTTACCTCTATTCCCTCCCCTGGTGTGAGCGCTCCTATATTGTCTGCACCAAGTTTAAATAATTTGCCTTATCATGTTTCTCTACCTAGCTTTAGCTTTACTGCTGTTGATGAAGCTGATGTTTTAGAGAGCTGTATCTCAATAAAGTCGAATTCGGTTGGATTCGATGACATTCACCCGATTTTTGCTAAAGCTATTCTTCCTTACACTCTCAAGCCAATAACTCACTTATTCAATTCCATCCTTATGACGGGAGTTTTCCCTACTACATGGAAACGTGCAAAAATTATACCAGTTCCAAAAAAACTGAATGAGTTCCGGCCAATTGCTGTTTTACCATTCTTTTCAAAGGTTTTCGAAAAAATCTTAAATTCTTAGATACACAAACATTTGAAATACATCAATCTGCTCTGTGGAAATCAATCTGGCTTTCGTCCTAAGCATAGCTGTACAACAGCAATAATTAATGTGGTAGATATAAGGCAAGCTGTGGACAATGACAATGTAACTTTTCTTGTTCTATTAGATTTCTCCAAAGCATTTGACACAGTAAACCATAATGTTTTAAATAGTAAGCTAAGGAGAGAATTTAATTTTTCGTCATCTTCTCTGAATCGGTTTCATCTTACCTGAACAACAGATATCAAGCAGTTGCGGTGAACAATTGCGTATCGGAATTTCTGCCATTGACTTTGGGCGTTCCGCAAGGTTCAATTCTGGGCCCTCTGTTTTTCACAATGTAAATAAACGATCTCCCTCTGTGCACCAAAAGCTCTTTGGTTGATATGTATGCTGATGATGTTCAGGTGCGAAAAAGTTTTCCTTTGGGTCTTGTGGAAAATGCAGCCTACGAAATTAACGAAGTCGCGATCCAACGGCATCTGCCTTAATCATTCCAAATCAAAGTGTTTGGTTATCTCAAGAAGGTCTATCGATACGTTATTCTTTCCTAAATTATACCTTAATAACTCGCAGATTGAATTTGTTGACTCTGCGAAAAATCTTGGCATAACTTTCAACAAGACCCTCTCCTGGAATAACCACATTAGATTGACCGTTGGAAGGGTTTATGGGAGATATGGGCTAGCCAACGTTTCACACCTCTAAAAACGAGAATTATGCTGGCAAAATCATTAATGATACCAATTATGCTATTTGGTTGTGAAATTTTCAGCAACTGCGATTATGCACATAAGAGAAAATTAAATGTTGCCTATAATTGCGTTACGCGGTATATTTTTGGATTGCGAAGACACGCCTATATCTCTCGCCTCTCTAAGAAAATTAATGGTGTAACTTTTGAAAACCTTCTTAATTTTAGAACATTAGTATTGCTTCACAATATAATCAGCCGACGTACCTTTATAATAAAATTTGTCAGCCGCGCTCTATTAGATCTTGCAATCTAGTACCAATACGCTGTAACTATTTAGTATCTAACCGACAGTTCTTTGCATATGCTGTCCGGTTGTGGAATTCCCTTCCCATTTCCGTCCGATCGATAAGTTGCACGACCCTGTTCCGAGTCAGGCTCAAGCAGTATTTGGAGGCCCTTTGATGATGATGACGAGATTTGTGTAACCTGTGTCCTTTCTTGTTTACTTTAATTTTCCTCTGTTCATATTTATTTTAGTTTGATTTTAAGTTCTTTCTCTTCAATCAAATTATTTATAAATTATTTTTAATGAAGAAAAATAATTAAATATTAAATATTGAGTTTTTTCTTTTTTTTTAACTTTGTCACCACTCAAGTTAACACATTAAATTAAAATTACATTGAAGCTTGCGCAATTTTATAAGATCTGTATATCTTAATGTGTAAGGCTATTACTGAAATAAATAAATATAAATATAAATAAAATAAATGACTGTAATAAATGTATTTACATAAATAAAAAACAAATAAATTAAAAACAAAATGAAATGAGAACATATTTACAAAATAAATAAAATATTAAAGAGTTAATTTTAAGGAACTTTAGTTAATTATTTTAAAGGAAAAAAAAAGGAAAACCATTTCCCAAATCCAAATCCCAGAGCACCCAGACTCGGTAACGGTCCATTGTACTACCATGCAGAGATCTGTATATCTTAATGTGTAAGGCTATTACTGAAATAAATAAATATAAATATAAATAAAATAAATGACTGTAATAAATGTATTTACATAAATAAAAAACAAATAAATTAAAAACAAAATGAAATGAGAACATATTTACAAAATAAATAAAATATTAAAGAGTTAATTTTAAGGAACTTTAGTTAATTATTTTAAAGGAAAAAAAAAGGAAAACCATTTCCCAAATCCAAATCCCAGAGCACCCAGACTCGGTAACGGTCCATTGTACTACCATGCAGAGATCTGTATATCTTAATGTGTAAGGCTATTACTGAAATAAATAAATATAAATATAAATAAAATAAATGACTGTAATAAATGTATTTACATAAATAAAAAACAAATAAATTAAAAACAAAATGAAATGAGAACATATTTACAAAATAAATAAAATATTAAAGAGTTAATTTTAAGGAACTTTAGTTAATTATTTTAAAGGAAAAAAAAAGGAAAACCATTTCCCAAATCCAAATCCCAGAGCACCCAGACTCGGTAACGGTCCATTGTACTACCATGCAGAAATCCTCCTTTTGGTGTAGAGGCATGTGAATGGGTGGCGTATGTTGTTGTTCCCCATGGGGATTGAAAACCATACTACTACGCAGCGACATACTAAAACGCAGCGAAGAAATATGCAAAGGGGAAATGTTTAAATTTTTAAACTTATTTTCTGTCCTTAGCTTTGGCAAATTCAGCAATAAGATCATCATAGTCCAAAGATTTTAATAATTCCTTCAAGATCTTCAGGGCTTGAACTGAATATAAAAACATAGGGAAGGGCTACAGTCCGCTTGGGCGAACTGTTGGATACCCTATTCTTATTCATATCCCTCATAAGTGGGGCGTGACAAAAGTTTAAGTATAGTTGAATTGTTAAGAACACTCTACATATTTTGTTATATAACATTTAAAATTTTATTTTATCAATAAAATAGTTTTATTTAATTGTGTGCGTGTCAGTAGGCGGATTTAAAAAAATTAACACATGGACATAAAGGGCCCCTAGAGAGTATATATTATAAACTGCCGCTCCCTAGCTCAAACTTTGGATTTGCAAAAAAAGTTGATTTTAAATTGTGGGCGTGTCAGTGGGCGAATTTTGAAAATATTTACACATGAGCTTAAAGGGCCCCTAGAGAGTATATATTATAAATTTCAGCTCCCTAGCTCAAATTTTGGTTTTTCAATAAAATAATTTTATTTAATTGTGGGCGTGTCAGTGGGTGGATTTTGAAAATTTTCTATCCCGAGCAGTTTTAGGAGTCATAGATCTTATATAAAAAATTTCACGTTTCTAGCTCAAACATTTGAAATACATACAAAATTCGATTTTTTCCAAAATTTTGTTTTTTTGAGTTTGTGGGCCTGTGGGCGGATTTCAAAAATTCGTAAACTTGATTATTTCGGGACCCTAGAGAGTATATGGTTAAAATTTCAGCTCTCTAGGCCCAGTTTAAAGGCCTAATTTTTGCCGACAGACGGACGGACGGACGGACGGACATGGCTAGATCGACATTACTGTCGATGCTGATCATAAATATAGTAACTTTTAGGGGTCTACGGGCAATATTAAGGTATGTTACAAACTATGCGTCAAAATTAATATACCCTTAGAATAGGGTATAATTAAAGACATCTAAACACGAACTTTATGGTGTAACAAGCGGGGAAATGACTGCTAACTCTTGATACAATTCCGCTCCATCTAAATCCTTAAAACTACCAAATGTTGAAACCACCTGCAAATTAAGGCATGAAGAACGTACATTTTTATTTTTCAAACATTCGCTTATGGTACTTAAAAATGAAAAATTATTACTATATGCGTCAAGCTGCTCAAACCTTTTTGTAATTGATTTAATCGCTCCATCAAGTATTTTGATATAAAAATCTACTTGAAGTCTTTGTTTCGGGTCTTATATAGTTTCAGGACATTCATCAGCATAAAGTCTTTTTCTCCGTCGAGATCGCAATGTTGAAGCTTCAGGAAACATATTTAGTATTTCAAGGGAACTAGCAATACGCTCAGTTAACTAGGTTTTGTTTTTAAAGACTTTAATGTATCTAACCAGCACCCGCATCTTGTTTCAGAAAGGGGTTTCAAAGTAAGATTTGAGACTTTTTTTTATAAATATCCCATCGTGTTGTGGAACTTGAAAAAAGTTATGCACACATTGAATTGTGTCGAAAAACTTAACAGCATATAATGAGTACTGAGCAGCATCGTTAACTACTAAATTTAAGGAATGCGAACAACATGGAACAAAATATGCTCTTGGTTCCAGGGTTCGAATTCGGTTCTGTAAACCCGCTTCTTTTGCTTTCATATTGGAACCATTATTGTAGCTAAACTCCATTAAAATCAAGTTTGTCTAAAATTAACTGTGTCAGTCCCATTCCGGTCTTGCCTTCCCCCTTCAAATACCTTACTACTCTTTCAGTTACTTGGTCTACGCGACTTTTATCGGTTGTAGAGTCTACAATAATTGAAAAATATTTTGCTTCTTTAAGCATTGAAACAATTTTACTGGTATTGGTTGTGGCACAGATATTTATTATTTCAGGGTTCACACGAACAGGGTGGAATATTTTGAGATTAGGGAGGTAAAAAATGAACTTGGAGTTTTTTAATATTGCAATATTTTGAGTTAGATTCTCTTTGAAGTTGCAACATTGCAAGTGATGTGAGGTGCAAGAATAATTCAGTACAGGTGTGATGGATGTTGTTATTTTGTGCTTATTTGAACAGGCTTTTTTTTTAAAATGCAAGTGGCAGTATTTGTTCGCGCAATATAAAATTAAATTTTCTTACTCCTACCAATGCGCCGCTTGGCGCCCTGTGCATTTGCACATCTTGCACGTATGGATGGTCCGGCCCTGCACGCAAAATAAATTTGGGCGATGTGTCGTTCAGTAAGTAAAAATTGTCAAAGTTGATAACAAAAGTTTTCGAACACCTAGAAATCTTGACTTGAAAACACTGATCTATATTCGCTAAAGGAATTAGCGGCGATAGTTATCCCCTCTAAAGTAAGTGTAATATTGGCTAAGTTGTTGTTGTATTAAACATGCAAATGCGAAAAACAACAAATCTTATGTCAGGCGACCACTGCGCGTCATCAGATTAGCGCCCCCCGTTACATTCCCGTTTAATGTTCAATATTATCCAAACTATTTGAACTAGGATTTTACAATTCTTATCCATTAAACTCTTATCAATTCTGCTTAAAAGGAATCGACAATGATTACTGTAACATTAATTGTAACAAAGTAATAAATGTTTAAGTAGAAGTATACAAAAAAAAACAGAAAATAAAATTGGTCATCAGGATAGCGCCACCTGCTCTAATTTTAATATTTTTTATTTTTTGAGCAACATTAGTGTTTTTTTTACATTTTTATTTTGTATTTCAAATATTTTTTAGCAAAATGAATAATGTGTGGTCCCGCCTTTGTTAACAATAACTTCGTAGATTCGGGTGGGAATTGAATCATAAAGTTTTTCAATGTAGTTCAAAGAAATGGTTGACCAAGCGCGTTTTATGCCTTCGATTAACTCCGTTTTTGTGTTGTATTGTTTTCCGGACTCATACACTTTTCTAGCTAACCACCCCAACGTTCTCGATGATATTAAGATCAGGCGAGTATGGTGGCCACTCAAGAACATCAACTTTTTGGCTCTGAATCCACGATTTTACACTTCGGGCAGTGTGAATTGGCGCATTATCGTGCTGGAAATGCCACTGCAGATTGCAGTAGGTAATACAATTGAAGAAACGACTGCAAAACTACAAATCGCACTGAATAAGGTAAATGAATGGACGAGGGACTGGCGGATCGCCCTCAACGAAACTAAATCTGTTCACGTGAATTTCACGTATAAGAAAACTAATGACTTGCCAATTTTCCTAAACATGTCCCGAATACCCTTTGCAAACGAGGCCAAATACCTGGGAATGACTCTCGACGCAAAGCTAAAATGGAGTTCGCACGTGAAAATGAAACGTAAAGAACTCGATATTAAATATAGAGAAATGTACTGGTTACTCGGAAAACATTCCCAGCTCAGTACCGAGAACAAACTGCTTTTATACAAGCAAGTGCTGAAGCCGGTGTGGACCTACGGTATACAACTTTGGGGTTGTACCAAGAAAACAAATGCCAATATTTTACAAACTTTTCAAAATAAAGTGCTTAGAGAAATTGTACAAGCACCATGGTATATTAGAAACGACGATATCCACAGGGATCTCGGAATTCCAACAATCGAAGCTGAAACTAGAAGCTTCGCGAGAAAGCATAGAAACCGACTAATCGGACATACCAACAATACAGTCCGACAAATCTTGGATGAGAGCAATTTATTGCGCCGACTACAAAGAACGAAACCGTTCGACTTGGCAAGATAAGATTAACCGCGCCTAAATTGCGGAACATGCAGGATCTTTCATTGAAAAGTAACCTGTCAAAAGTTATTATTTCGTGATAGAAAAATTGCTTGATAAGTTATATCTTAGTTGCAGTACCCATCAATCTATCGAAGGGAGGTGTTTTTAGTCAGTAAAAATCTGACACTACTATGAGCACGCGCTTGCTATTCTCATAGTGTCTTTGGAAGATCTTCACCTACCCTCTTACAAAAAAAAAAAAAAAAAAAAAAAAAAAAAACTGCAGATTTCCAAACAAATTTTGAAAGTGGGGAAATGCAGTTTTTAAATCGCTTTTGTAGTTCTCCGCATTCATTTTTGGCATTAAGAACTGCAACTCGCAGGTGCCATAGTAAGATATGGCTCCCCACACCATCACGTCTCCCACCCGGCTGTGCAGCCGGTTCAATAGATGCTCCTCTTTACGGATATCATGGAAATAAAAATTGTAGCCATCGGGCCCTTAAAAATTAAATTTCTTCTCATCTGAAAAGACAACGTATCGCCACTCAGAAGACCACGACATGTGCGTACGAGCATAACTTAACCGCATTTCTTTACGCGCCATATTGAGTGGTGGTTTTTTTATACCCTATTCTAGGGGTAGGTATATTAATTTTGACACATAGTTTGTAACATACCTTAATATTGCTCGTAGACCCCTAAAAGTTACTATATTTATGATCAGCATCGATAGTAATGTCGATCTAGCCATGTCCGTCCGTCCGCCCGTTCGTCCGTCCCTCCGTCCGTCGGCAAAAATTAGGCCTTTAAACTGGGCCTAGAGTGCTGAAATTTTATCCATATACTCTCTAGGGTCCCGAAATAATCAAGTTTACGAATTTTTGAAATCCGCCCACTGACACGCCCACAAACTTAAAAAAACAAAATTTTGGAAAAAATCGAATTTTGAGCTAGAAAGCTGAAATTTTTTATATATGATCTATGACTCCTAAAACTGCTCAGGATAAAAAAATATTTCAAAATCCGCCCTCTGACACGCCCACAAATAAATAAAACAATTTTTTTTTGAAAATCCAAAGTTTGAGCTAGGGAGCTGAAATTTATAATATATACTCTCTACGGGCCCTTTATGCTCATGTGTAAATATTTTCAAAATCCGCCCACTGGCCCACAATTATTTTTTTTTTTTTTTTTGAAAATTCAAAGTGAGCTATGTAGGTAGGGAGCTGAAATTTATAATATATACTCTCTAGGGGCCCTTTATGCTCATGTGTTATTTTTTTTTTAAATCCGCCTACTGACTCGCCCACAATTAAATAAAACAATTTTATTGAAACACCCAAGTTTGAGCTAGGGAGCGTTTTTTTTTTATAAAATCCTTTAAATGTTATATAACAAAATATGTAGAGCGTTCTTAACAATTCAACCATACTTAGACTTTTGTCACGCCCACTTATGAGGGATAGGAATAAGAATAGGGTATCCAACAGTTCGCTCAAGCGGACTGTAGCCCGTCCCTTTGTTTTTTTCAATTTTTGCCTTCGAAAGTGTGTAGCTCCTCTAATAACTCTTTGCACAGTTGACAAGCTCGCTTTAACACCAGTTTTTTGTTTAATTTTGGTAGACGAGTCGTGCGAATTTGATGCTTCTCTTAGTATGGCTCTTCTGTCTGCTTGGGAAACCACTTTATTGTTACCGCCCTTGAAGTTTTTTTCCATACTGGAAATCGTTTTTCTATGTCTACCCGTTTTTTAGCAATTTTATGTATCGATAGCCGAGATTCGAAGTATGCTGCTATCTTTGATTTTTCCTCCAAAGATAAGATTGTTCCTCTTCCCATATTGAGCGTTAAATTAAACAATACTAATCAATTACACAAGAAAAAAAAATGGTAACTGTGCTTGCCAAAATAAGCGAGATAACTAAAATGACATTTGGGGGCGCTAATCTGATGACGCGAAATAATTGCAAACTTTTTAGTCGAACACAAAACATAATAGCAAAAAATATATAACGGATCTTCTGGTGTGCTCTATTTTTTTGTAACAGAGAGCGCATATGTGGATCTCCAAAACAAAACAAAAATACGAAGCTGCGTGCACCAGGAAAATAGATATTAGCAATAAGAAAAGAGTAAAAGGGGGGGGGGGGCGAGTTATAAACCCTCAACTGTACTTAAAACAGTAAGAGGAAATAAACCCTGAAGATAAAAAGAACAACTCATCAGGAGACCTGCAAACATCCAAATAAAAATAACAGATTTTATGATCAACCCTACACAAACACCCTACACAAACAAGATAAGGAAAGTAACCAACCAACATGACCATAAACCCTGAAGATAAGGAAAAACGACTCATCGGGATAATGAATATAAAATAGATACAACATAGAAGCAGGAGCACAGTAGTTGTTAGAAAACGGACTTAAACGTTTGTCTTTTTATAATTTATTTATTGTCATTTGATTCGTGAAAGAATAAAGTAAATTTTTTAAAAACATATTTTTTTATTTTACAAAAATTCTAACGAACAAATATAATTCGCGCTAATCTGATGACACGCAGCGTAGCAGAAACAAGTTAGCACAGCAGCAACTTTGACAGACCTGAGCTATAAAACCGCAGTTACTATGCAAATCCTACTAACTTTGAGGCGATATATACAACTTCCCCAACCGCCTAACAACCTCAAAGTGTTTCAGATCACAGCAGATGTTTATTTTCTGATAATGTTGTGTTTCTGCTAGAAGGGGTTCCGGAAATATTGGCTATGCCCAAATTTGCCACTGTATAATATAAATTCGAAAAAAAATATTTATTTCAGCCCCATGAACTCTTTTGTAAATTTATAAATATCAAACATTCGCTTTTATATAAACTTCATCACGTCGCCATTCATCTGCAAATTTTGTGTTGGCCCACTTCTACACCTCTCTATGCGTCACTTTAGTTTACTCTTGATTCGTTGCAGATGCCTATTTGCATTAAGCAAACATTTCAGTAGATAAACATTCTGCAAACCTCTCATACCGCAAGTAAACACATTTATTTACTGCGATGCCACATAGCCGGTTTATTGAACGTAATTTAGCACCGTCATAATATTATTCGTCCGGAATAGAACTCCGACTTAGATAAGTCACATAACAACACCCACTTGGGCTGCTTATTCAGGGCCCGAGTGTAATTAAACTTGTGGATGTAACGCTCTTATACACATGATGGCATAAACCTGCAAACAAAAATTAGCCGCTCAAACTTAGGACAATTGAAGAAACCTGCCAATGTGAAGGTTACATCATTGCGTGGCAACCTTGCCAAATAACAAATCTAAACTAGTTTTACCGGCAAGAGATTTACATACTTGAAGTTGTAGCTTATTATTGTCGAATTGAAGTTTTTACTTTAGTTTACTACTATCCCAGTTATTTTAAATTAACTTGTATTCAAGGCCACGCGGTCATTCGTACGTTTTGGGAGTTGAGGTAACGAGAAATGGTTGGGTCACTGACCAAAGCGTGCAGCTGTATGACCGTTAATATGCATATTAAATCAATGAGACGTGCAGAGAGATAACATCGTACCCGGGCAGAATAACAGCATCCATCATGTTTTTACTACGTCATTTGTTGTTTAAGGAAAATAAAGTGTTTTTTTAAGAGCTGTAGGATTTGAAATTGAAATAAAATACACACAAGTTGAGCAAATGAGTCATCGTTTTTAATTGTTTTTTATTCGATAGGTTGATAATTTTATGACAAAGATTTCGGGCAAATGTCCACCATGGAAGCGTCTCAGCGCTACATCCTGGAACTCTAATTTAGGAACTCTTGGCATTTGAGGGCGTATCTTACAAATGGTGCGCTCAAAGTTGGCTTCCAAGGCTGGAACTGTTGTTCCACACGATCTTAAAGGCTAGGTCATTAATCCATTTCTGGAGATAGTGTGATCATCGAACCCCTCCATCAATTACTCGCTGGCAGTGTGTCATGTTTTGTTAATAAAAAATGTTTGATAATGGCTCTGAGAGGGTCCCATTGACAGTTACATTGCAATTTTGTTCATTTTGAAACAATTTTAAAGGAAGATTCACCTCTCTTTCCCTTTCAGGTATCAGTTCCAAAATTGTTGGGGAGTTGCTGGCCCTTTTACGTAATGGAAATCCAGCTGAACTCAACGTCGATGACACATCCGTTTGCAACTTGATGGCATCTTCTTCATTTTCAGCTCCATATATGAGATCGTCAACTTAGAATCCTCCGAAGATTGCCTTGGTTACATGAGGTTGACAATCTTCGATATCCATCGCTAGCTGCTGCAAGGTCCGTACAGCTAGATATGGGGCTGATGCTGTTCCGAATGTAACGGTATTGAGTGCATACGTTTTAATTGGCTCGTCGCTTTTTGCTCTCCACAGTATGAGTTGGTATGGAGTGTTCTCTGGTGCCATCCATATCTGTCTATACATCATACTTATGTCTGCTGCAAATGCTATCTTAAACTTTCTCCACTGTGCTATCAGGTCAATTATGTACACCTGTATCCTTGGGCCCACCATCAGGTGATCATTTAAAGACACTCCTCTAGACGTTTTGCATGAAGCATTGAAAACAACTCGCAGTTTGGTTGTCGAGCTCGATTCCTTGAATACCGCATGATGAGGAAGGAAATAGTGGTTTCTCTTCTCTAGCTCTACATCCATTCGAACTTTTGTCATGTGTCCTAATGCCGCGTATTCATTGATACAGGATGTGTATTCTTGCCTAAGTTTCTCGTTGGCATTTAGGCATTTTTCAATTTGAAACAATCTCGCCAATGCTGCAGCCTTAGAGTTTCCAAGGTTTGGTCGTGTACTATCTCTAAATGGTAGTCGTACCTCATATCTACCATCTCCTCTTCGCTTTGTAGTGTTTTTATAGTGTAGTTGACACTTCTCCTCTTCTTGCGTTAGTTTGCGATCGTCCATGTTTTCTTCTATTTCCCAAAATTTCCTAAACTCTGTCTCCAATGTGGTGTGGGGGCTTCGTACTGTCACCGACGTTAGTGGAGAATTGAGACTAACTGCTCCCGTTAAAATCCATCCCAGTTCAGTTTTTTGTGCAACTGGGGATCCATTTTGTACTGGAATCAACCCTTCAAGGATGATAGCCGCATAAACATCGGCACCTAAGAGCATATCAATCTTACCAGGATTAAAGAAAGATGGGTCTGCCAATGGCAAATTTGCCAAATGACTCCAAGAAGCTGTAGACAGATGATGTGTTGGTAACACAGAGGTCAATTGAGTAAAAACAAAAGCTCTAACATCGAGACAAAAGGAGGGATTATTAAAGGAAAATAGAGTTAAATCAACCATGGAGTTGGAGGTACCCGTTGACATTTGTCCTAAACCCTTTACCTCCGCCACTGTTTTTTGTTTCATTAAATTTAGAAGCTGTGCTACATTTTCGGTCACGAATGTGGCTTCTGACCCCGGATCTATCCATGCCCTAACAACATGAGGAACTCCATTTGCAGCATAAACCTTAATTAATGCAGTTGCTAATAAAACTTTGGATTGCGTTTGGTTAAGATAAGCATTTACATTATTGGTCAATATTGATGATCTGACCATTTTGAGAATTGCTCTGATTTGAGTTCGGATTCTGATAGAGTTGTTGGTTTGAGGAAATTGAAGCACAATTTTGTCCATGGCCCCATTGATTGGATGAGATGATATGATTCGGATTTTGAATTACGTTAGGATGCGGCGTGAAGTTTGATGTTGCATTGATGATGCACCATTTTGTACATTTTTTTTTTTTTTTAAATTCTGGCTCGCCAAGGCGATTTATAAAAGGGGGGGTACTTCGACCTAAAAGATCTTTTGTACCGTATGGGCCAGAAAAGTTTAAACTAGTAGAATTTCCACTTTCCGTGTAAAGCGGACAATTTTACCAGTAGAAGAATTCTTTATGTCCTCGGGGCTCATTTGCTCCCTGAAAAAGATCTTGTTTCTAATTCCATTAAGGGCTGGACATTCACATAAAATGTGTTCAGCTGACTCGTCCTCTTCCAGACAGAGTCGGCACTCAGGAGAGTCTGATATTCTCATTTTGTGTAGATGATATCTTAAACCATGGTGACCAGTAAGGTAACCTACTAGGTTTTTGATATCGTGCCTGCTTAATTTTTAGACATTTGCTGGCATTTTTATTGAAGGGCCGAATGTCTCGTTTGGCCTGTCTTAGACCTGGGATGCTTTCCCAAAGATAGATACATTTTCTATGTTCCCAGCTTTTAATTGCTGCCGTTGCTGCTGATCTAGGAGTGCAGCAGAAAGGTTTGGGACCTATGAAAGGTGTTTTTGAACCTTTTCTGGCCAGTTCGTCGGCCTTTTCGTTACCTTCTACCCCGACATGACCCGGAACCCACCATAATTTGGTCTTGTTTCTTATTCCGAGTGTTTGTAGGGTATTGAAGCAGTGCATGACTGATTTGGAGTCAATGGTATACGAGCTAAGGGCGTTTATAGCTGCTTGACTATCCGTGAAAATATGGATGATTGCACCTTTTATGCCAGATAAAATAATATGGCTGGCGCATTCTTGAATGGCGTGGAGCTCTGCTTGAAATACGCTGGGACTTTTTCCCATGGGTATCGTAAAGCGTTTGTGTGGTCCGTATATTCCCGCTCCTACCCCCGTTTCCATTTTAGAACCATCCGTATACCACTTTATGCCGTTGTGGCTGTTTGGTGGGTTATTGCTAACCCATGCTTCTCTCTTGGGGATCTCCGTGGAGAACCGTTTGTTGAAGCATAGTGTTTTTTGAATGCAGTCTGTGACCGCGCAGTTCATGTTAAGTTCTGGTAGTTCATCGAGAAGGGTCTTTAGATCCGGGTGATCATTAAGACTTATCTCGTTTAACTGTATTAGACTTATTGCACTGCGGATCGCCACTTTTTGAATGTATATGTGGAGAGGTGTGATTCCTGTTATTGCCTCTATGGCAGCTGTTGGACAGGTTCGCATGGCTCCGGAGATACCAAGGCACGCAAGCCGTTGTACCTTTTTGAGCTTCTCTATTGCGACCTTTTGTGTGGATTTTGTCCACCATACTATGGAGGCGTATGTTATAATGGGTCTTATCATCACTGTGTAGATCCAGTGGACGATCTTTGGAGATATTCCCCAGGTTCTGCCATATGTGCGACGACAGGCCCATAAAGCTCTATTAGCTTTAGTGATTTTGTTATTTATGTGAGAGTTCCAGTTAAGTCTCTTGTCTAGGATTACTCCAAGATACTTGACTTCGTCGGAGTACTCTACGACCGTGTCGTTTATTGTGATTAGGCCTAGGTCTAATTTCCTCCTTTTAGTGAAAGGAACGATGACGGCTTTACTGGGATTTATGGAAAGATTTTCCTTGATGCACCAGTCTATGGCTGTCTTTAGAGCATTTTTCATTTTTGATGTGACTCCAATTGAGTCTTTGCCCCTGACTATGATGACAATATCATCGGCGTACCCAATTGTGGTGTAGCCCAAACTGCTCATCTTGTGTAGCAGGTCATCGATGACCAATGACCACAGAAGGGGTGAGAGTACTCCCCCTTGTGGGCAGCCCCTTACGGCTGTTACTGATACTGAGGTCGTTCCTGGCGAGGAAGTTATTTTGCGACTTTCCAGCATCGCTTTGATCCATTTAATAGTTGGTTTATCTATATTTCTATGGTACAAAGCATTTGATATGGATTCATATCCAGTGTTGTCGAAAGCACCCTCTATGTCCAGAAAGGCACAAAGTGCGATCTCTTTGCAACGGTAGGCGTTTTTTATCTCTGTAGTTAGTATTAACAGAGCGCCTTCCGTGGATTTGCCCTTTTGGTACGCATATTCGTGAGGGTGCAGAGGCATGCTTTTTGATATGCATTCTCTAATGTGGATGTCAATAATCCTTTCCATTGTTTTCAGAAAAAACGATGTCAGGCTTATCGGACGATATGATTTAGGTAATTCTCTCGGCTTGTTTCCTGGTTTAGGTATAAATACTACGTTTACCTCCCTCCAGGTAACTGGTATATACCCCCAGTTGAAGCTGAACCTAAATAAGGCAATCATGGATGGTAGTAAAAATTCTATTCCATTTTGAATGAGGGCTGGAAAAATACCGTCTGTACCTGATGCCTTGAATGGTTTAAATGAGTTAATTGCCCATCCGGAGTAAAAAGTGTTCCGGATAAACTATGAATTCTGCTGAGGTTTCTTGGAATTGAGACCTCCGCTGTATGGTCGTCTGTAATGACCATCGTGTGAGAACCTGGGAAGTGAGCCTGAAGCAAAGTTTTTTTTTTTTTGTCCATTGCTCCAACCCATTGGAGGAATGTACTGATCTTGGTTTTGAACCAAGTGAGTTTTGTACTCCGTATGGTTCTGCCCTTGAAATGATTCTGCGTGGGGATAATATTGGTGGTTGTTTCTATTAAAGGCGGTTTGGGGCTCAAAGTGTAAAAGAGTGTGATGTTTTTGACCACACATTTGGCAAATATTACTGCTTTTACAATTTGATGAATGGTGGTCGTATCCCAAGCAGTTCGAGCAGACATTAATTGCTTTTACTGCTTCAGCTCGTCCTTTAACTTCCATTTGAAAAAAAAAATTGCATTGCCGTATTCCATGCGATGCTTTGCACAGCCGACATGAAAATTTCTTCGTCTTATATGATAAGCCGTCGGTGCGGCTTTTTTAAATGAATTTGAGTTATTTTGGGACCTTGTAGTCTCATTTGACTCCATGATGTTCTCTAGGGAACTGAATCTTCCCTCGATGAACCTGGCAAATGCTTTCCACTCTGTAAGACATTTAGAACTTCCAAGCTGGTCTTCCCAATCCTTTTGTGTTTGGAGAGGAAGTTTATTATAAATTACATATATGAGAATAGCATCCCAACTTTCGACAGCTATTCCCATATTGGACAGAGCATTAATACAATTTGCGCTTGTATCATGCAACGATTTTAAGCCATCGGCGGATTCATGGGTGAGCTTTTTCTGCTCCATCAGTACCCTTAATTGTTTATTAACCAATTTACGCTTGTTTTGTTACCGTTCATTTAAGATTTCCCATGCTGCAGCATAGTTTTTACCATCTGCTTCAACTAGCAAATGCTGTATCAATAGCGCAGCATTACCTGTAACATGGGTTTTCAGATACTGCAAATTCTGTGTGTCAGATAAATCGATGTTCTGATCAACCATGCTTGCGAACAGGTTATGAAATTCATACCATTCATCTAACGAGCCTGAGAATTTTTTAATTTGAATTGGTGGTAACCGAATGTCACACACCGATGTTTTTGTGGCGTTTAGCCGCGAAATATCTAAATTTGCATTACTTTCATGTGCACATTTGTCGAGATGGTCATTCAAAATTCCCGTGAATGCAAAATAAACGCGTTTAATTTTTGCAAATGTTTCAATCTCAAAGTAAGTATCTCTAAGAGGATCAGATGAACTGTTAACGATCGCCTCATCATCCTTTTTCGCACGTTTGAAGCATTCTTCACTATCGCCAAGGTGGCGCAAAAGAAAATGCTATACATTTTGCGATTGGCCCCTAATGTCAGTTCTGTTATGACATTTGTGTAGTAAACACATGCGAAATACACGTTAATAAACAATGTTACGCTACACTGCTCCAGAACGCGGAATATTGGTGACTATTTATTTGAGCAATAATCGGTCGGTGACTTTGGCACAACGTAAATTTCGTCGCAGATTTCCTACCCGTCCAACGCCTACTGGTGAAACACTGCGACGTTTAGCCGCTCGCCTCGAAGAGACTGGCACAACACGAGATGCTGCCAGGCGTGGCAGACCCTGGAGTAGCCGTTCTGCAGAGAATATTGCTGCTGTAGCCGAAGATGTCATGGAAGCGCCGTCGACATCGACCAGACGACGTGCCACGCAAATGGGTATCAGTCGACGGTGTTTACAGCGAATTTTGGTACAAGATTTGAAGATGTTTCCGTACAAAGCCCAGACGGTGCATCAGCTTTTAGCTGCTGACCGCCAATCGCGTCTAACATACGCTCAAGCCATCCTTAATCACCACCAAGAGGATCTTAGCGGGTACGTAAATAAGCAAAATTTACGCTTCTGGGGCACTGAAAATCCGCGTGTAACCCACGAAGAGCCATTACACCCGCTCGAAGTCACAGTATGGTGTGCTGTTTTCGCTGGAGGAGTCATCGGACCTTTTTTCTTCGAAGACGTCGCGGGCCAAACGGTTACTGTGAATGGTGAGCGCTACAGAGCAATGATCAACGAGTTCCTTTTGCCGCAACTTGATGAATTGGGATTGGAAAACATGTGGTTCCAACAGGACGGTGCAACGGCACACACTGCACGTGCCACAACCGATATGCTGAAGGATGCATTTCCCGGGCGCCTAATCTCCCGTTTTGGCGATTTGCACTGGCCAGCAAGATCGCCTGATTTGACCGCTCCAGACTTCTTTTTGTAGGGCTTTTTGAAGTCGCGGATTTATGTCAATAAGCCTCAGACTCTTGCAGCTCTTAAAGACAATAGCCGTCAACAATGTGAGGACCTATCGCCGGAAGTTTTGGCCAAAGTGATGGAAAATGCCATAAAAAGGGCTCAAATGACAATCAACTGTGGCGGCGGCCATTTACATGACATCATATTCTCGACTTGATGTAAAAAAAATTAAAAGACCAAATAAAAATAATCCACAAGAAGAATCAAAGTTTTTAATTTTTTTTTAAATTACAGCCAAAAAACATCGGAAGGTTATTTTTGCGCCACCTGTTACATGCATTCACATATCCCCTTGATTTTCGCGCTTCACTTCCTTTTTTAAATTCTTCGAAATCGGCTACAAGTTCTTTCAAAATTAGTTCTTGCCGCTCGATTAATTTAGCCAGTTTCGCATTTGCCATTTTCACTTCACTTTATTTTTTTATACCCTATTCTAAGGGTATATTAATTTTGACGCATAGTTTGTAACATACCTTAATATTGCCCGTAGACCCCTAAAAGTTAATATATTTATGATCAGCATCGATAGTAATGTCGATCTAGCCATGTCCGTCCGTCCGTCCGTCAGTCCATCTGTCTGTCGGCAAAAATTAGGCCTTTAAACTGGACCTACAGAGCTGAAATTTTAACCATATACTCTCTAGGGTCCCGAAATAATCAGGTTTCTGAATTTTTGAAATCCGCCCACAGACACGCCCACAAACTCAAAAAAAAAAAACAAAATTTGGAAAAAATCGAATTTTGAGCTAGAAAGCTGAAATTTTGTATATATGATCAATGATTCCTAAAACTGCTCAGGATAAAAAAATATTTCAAAATCCGCACACTGACACGCCCACAAATAAATAAAACAATTTTTATGAAAATCCAAAGTTCGAGCTAGGGAGCTGAAATTTATAATATATACTCTCTATGGGCCCTTTATGCTCATGTGTAAATATTTTTAAAATCCGCCCACTGACACGCCCACAAATAAATAAAACAATTTTTTTGAAAATCCAAAGTTTGAGCTAGGGAGCTGAAATTTATAATATATACTCTCTAGGGGCCCTTTATTCTCATGTTAATTTTTTTTAAATCCGCCTACTGACACGCCCACAATTAAATAAAACAATTTTATTGAATCACCCAAGTTTGAGCTAGGGAGCTTTTTTTTTTTTATAAAATCCTTTAAATGTTATATAACAAAATATGTAGAGCGTTCTTAACAATTCAACCATACTTAGACTTTTGTCACGCCCACTTATGAGGGATAGGAATAAGAATAGGGTATTCAACAGTTCGCCCAAGCGGACTGTAGCCCGTCCCTATGTTTTTTTTAGAGAAGTAGAAAATGAAAGCAGTTACATGAAGCAAACTTTCGCTGCGAAAGCGTTTTTCGTTTCGTTTCTTACAGAATCTCACCCCAGGTCTGTGGCCTAGGAATTTGCAGCTATACTTCAACTTAATTGTTCGTAAATTCATCCACTCTGGTGAGGTGACTTAATAAGTTAATTTATTGATTGAAGATAATTTGCGCTTAATTCGTATGTGTTAAGACGGGTGTCAGTAATCAATAAAAGATTTCGCAAAAATATATATTTTGTGTATACAATAATCAAAAAAGTCCATATCTATAAATAAATAAATTTCCAAATAAATCATTAATGAAATCTATAATCGGTACGGGCACCTAGAGCTAAACATTATTTCATATTTATTTTGCTACCCCTGATCTTACGACTTTCATTCATCTTTTATGAATGAAATCTGATCATGGTTTGAGAAATGGGATCGTCTCCACTATGCCAACAATGAGGTCACCAACCTTGCCAGCATATTGTACAATATTCAGATTTTGAATAACCCATCAATGTGGTTGCAGGCCATGTAAATTGACAGTTGAACAAATATAAACATGGACAGATCGTTGTGAAATCGTAAATTGGAACTCGCCTTGCATTAAGCACCATTGGCGTTGCGCGCTTAAGGTTTGCGAGATGGTTTTATTTCCCATAATTTGTTTTCTTTTGTGAAGGTCTGTGGAAATTAAGTGATGTATGTAATAGCCCAATGGCAAGTCCCAGAATTATTAATTTTTTGTTCGTCATTCATTATTTCATGTTGACGATATTAGTAGGTTGGGACATTTAATAGAAAAAGATACGTGAGCATTATACCGACTCTGTGTGACAGTATAATGCTCACGTATGATATTATCTTACTTCTGAATAAAAGGAAAACAGCTTGGTCTTTAAATTATATACTTTCAGCCCTATTCATTAGATTTCCTTAATCAACAGATTAACAGTGTCTCCACTAAGTCACGTCAAATGAGTTAATTTGACCTTAACTTAGATGTCAAAAAAGTTTATTCATAAAATTTATTTTGCCATGTAGTAGCTAATCATCAATTAAGCGAAACTAATCTGAAAATCTGGCAGCACTCTCGGTCTTCTGTATCACTTTACTTTTACTTTTAAATTCATTTTTATTAATTATTAGCTTATATCAACTTATATACTAGACAAAAATGAGTAAATCTAACTTAAAATTAACAGGATACTTATTCTAGATTATTGATCCTTATGCGGACACCCTAAACTTAACTCTATCTTATAATTATTGCCTTTCGGCCTAAAAACTATTTTACGAACTAATCTTACATATTATGTTTTCATCGAGAAAATTTTTAAGAAAACTCGGCATCTTTATCAAATTTTATATTTTTATATAAAAAAACAAATTACAAACTACCTACTCTACTTACTTAAACTACTTAACATATTCTAACTATAATTAGGATTCTGAGCACTCGTTGCATTACGAAACAAGTGGTCAAAATCCCAATTGCTTTCCGAGCGCCTGGCAGTCGTCAACGTGCACATGCGCCGCCGTGAGCTGACTGATGCCTTACAGAATCAATCACCTCCCGGAAGCACCACCACAAGTTGGCGAGCCCGGCCCCTCCCAGAAACGCCCTAGCTAACTTAATCTAACTTATAAACTAAGATGATGTTACCTAGAGTAACGCACCGTCTTGGGAGGGCATGTTGACCCCTCCCCCCTCAAAAAGCCACCAAAATTCGGCAAATTGCTTTTCTGTATCGAATTTATCCCTCTCCGCTATTGCGGTACTAAAACGGAGGAGCTCATGAGCATTGGCGACGTCCTCGCCGCGGATGAGCCGCTTATCTCTCGCACTGCGGTAGCGGTGGTATAATACCGGGATACCATCCCTCGTCTGTACCAGCCCTTTTGCATCAATATGGATAAATGCCTCTGGCGGGATAAAGCCAGACCGGAGCGTACTCTCTATGTACATTTCATTGGGGTAGTAAGCCCCAAAGATCAGACTATTGTCGCTGGCCATCGCCCTTGCAACGTGCCTTCGAGTCACCTTAATGAGGAAATTGTCAATCCTATTCAACTGAGCCCCATCGTATAGGACCTTGTTGGGATAATATTTTATATAGTTGGATTCAGGCGTTCGGAACAACCGGAGACAGGTCCTAAGACATTGTCTCTCCAAAACCCGAATCTTTTCCATATAGCTAGGCGCTATATTAAACCATAATGGACAACCATAAGCGATTATCGGCCTTATAAGGGCCACGTAGCAAATGACCTTCACTCTGGAGTCAAGTTGACTGCTATGAAACAGTCTCCTTGTCAGAGCATAAGCCTTCTTGGCCCCAGCAAGACAAGCAACTATATGTCTATCGAAATATAGATACTGGTCAAGCCAGATACCTAGATATCTAACTGCGCTTCTCACCGCCAATGGCTGCCCATTTTGTCCAATAATGGCCAATTTCTTCCAGTTTTTTCTGGTATCCCTAGAGGCCCCAGCCAATGGAGTTCTGAACAAGATTGTTTCCGTCTTCTGAAAGTTGATTTTCAACTTCCAGTCAGCGCAATATCGCTTAATTTGATCGAAGTCACGCTGCAAAAGGATATTAATGACCTCGATTTTAGGACCTGATCTGTATGCCACCAAATCATCGGCATACGCTATAGCATGTCTGAGTGAACCTACCAGATCACTCGTGTAAATGTTAAACAGGATCGGAGAATTGACCGCCCCCTGCTGTAAACCGTTTTTAATTTCAAAGACTCTGCTCGAAGTCACGTTGCCACATTTGACAACGAACTTCTTTCCCATAAGCATATTATAAATTACATATAGCAAAGGTTTGTGCATCCCTCGCCTGGTCAACTTGTAGAAAAGTCCCTCTAACCATACGGTGTCGAAAGCCTTCTCAAAATCAACCAGACAAGCACCCGTGCATTGGTTCTTGCATTTATTCCACTGAATGTCGGAAACCAGTTTCGACGCGGCATGAATAGTGTCATGCCTCGCCCTGAAACCAAACTGGTTGTCCGGAATTATGTTATTGTCCTCGACCCACTTTAACAGGGCTCTATTGACAACTTTTTCATAGACCTTGCTAATATTCGGAAGCAAGCTAATTGACCGGAGATTGGCAGGGTTCGTCCTATCTTTACATTTTTTCGGGATAGGGTGTACCACAGCTACCTTCCAATGCGCCGGATAATGTGCATTATTCAGCGCATTGTTAAACAGCGTGGTGAAAATATCTACAGCCTCCAAAGGCAGGTGTCTCAATACGACGTTTGGGACACCATCCATCCCCGCCGACTTTTTATTCTTTAGCGACTCGAAGATGCACAGAAGATCATCCTTCGACACGAACAAGTGCGATGCATCTCGGCCATTGGCGACAACTGCATTAGCATGGTTTTCATCAGTGAATACGGTGAATCCGTTATTCTCAGATCGCCAATTCTCAAGTTCGGTGCGCAGATAGAAGTGGCTCACTAGAGCCCTATTCTCAATGTCGTGGTTACGGCGAACAGGATTGTTCACCGTATACACGGCCTCGAAACAAGCGCCCAGCAAATCCACTTTCTCCTGTGGGTCCTCGACCACGAAAAAATCGTCGTTTGAAGCGACACTTTCTGGACTTATTCCAGCAGTCAGTACTGTCTGTCTGTTCTCTGCTGTCTGGGAGATTCGAACACAAGGAATATCATTGTGATCTTTCCTCCTGAACAACTTATTTATCTGTGGGAACATATTCGGACTACAGGTTTTAATAGCCCGAATTTTATTGCCCCAATAGAGACTTACAGATTTTCTGTAATTTTCTTTTATTAGCTGTTTCAGGATTCGGATCTCTGAATTCAGCATCCTTACCTCCGGGTCGTTGCGATCAGTAAATTGCCTGTACAGCCGTTTAAGCCTCGAGAGCAGTCTACTTTTCTGTCGGTATAGTGCGTCGATTGTAGGGTTTCTGTACTTTTCTGTCTGGTCGTCGTCGGAACGTCCTACACGAGGAATAGTTCGTTCCATAGTTCGTTTGATGGCGTCGTTCATTTGCAATAAATGGCGATCAATGTCATCATTTGTCATGTTACTGTTTGTCGGTGGGTCGATCCCACTCGAACGTATATCTCGCTTTAAAAATCTGGAGAAGCGCGACCATTGTGCCCTCCGATAATCGAATGAACACACTGCTTCGTACTCCTCCAGCAGCGTTTGCTCGTTCGGGATCCGTATTGCGGCGGCGAGTCCGTAGTGGTCACTATCGTACTCAAACGCACGCAAACAGTTCCGCGTGTTTTGATCTATGTTCGTCAGTTGAAGTCTTGCGTCCGTTAAGGCCAAGTCCAGGAAAGCACCGCTTCTTGGGAAAGAAGGGATATCCGTCGCGTATAACTCGAGGTTGTACTCAATCATATTGAGGCGCCACCAGTCGTGAAACTGGTTGCCCCTGGGATTTGCAGTAACATTTCCCCATGCCGCATGTTTGGCATTAATATCTCCGGCCAAGAAGTAATAATTCTCCTCCGAGTTCAGCTGCAGACTACGAAAAAGTGTCTCGAGCTCTGTCATAAATTGGTTTGGTGGAGGTGCAGCAGGTGCGTAAAGCGACACCACATACATTCTCCTCCGGCTATGGAGAGGAATGCATATGATGCATGCCTCCAACAACTGGAACCTACGCACGTCCCCGCTATATATAACCCTATGGCGCAGGCCTTTTCGAATTAAGATTCCAACCCCACCTCCTTGAGTGGAGTGAGGCCGGTCTCTTCTTATTACATGATAGTCTTTGTATCCCAATTTGTGCTTCTGATTTAGCTTAGTTTCGCTAACCAAAAGCACATCCGGGTTTTCGGTTTTCAACAAATTGGCAAGTGACGTTCTTTTCTCGATCCTGACTAGTGAATTAACATTCACAGCAAGGATCTTTAAGTTTCCCTCATCCAGCGTAGCCATTAGATTTATGGCACACCAGACCCCACAAACAACTCCGAATAGATAAAGTCAATTCGGGCCGCTTGTTCATTTAACTGTTTCTGGAACTTATCGATCTTTCCGTGCAGAGACAGAAGGATCGATTTTAAGTCTAGATCCACCTCTGGTGCCTTTTGGGCTACCTTTGGCTGGTTTAATGTTATTTGAGCTTGACCCGGTCCAGCTGCCATTTGGGCAAAGGACACGTTGGGTGCCACAAAATTTGTGAACGAGCGACTCTTCTGACGCCTATCGCCTTCAGACTGCTGTTTGCGGGCCTGGACTCGCTTTTTCAGTTCTTGGTACTTTGGGCAACCCCTGAAGTTGGCGGGATGCCCAGAGTTCCTGCAGAGCACACAGGAGAGTACACTCCGGTCTTCGACTCTCTCCTTACCTAGAGAGCATTCACCATGTATGTGGTCCTTATCGCACTTGACGCATCTAAACTGCATGTTACAGTTAGCTGCGGCGTGCCCGAACCTTTGGCAGCGCATACATTGAAGTATGCGATCTGACCGTTTTAATTTCTCCCATCTAACAGCATGATAGTACAGGAAGCGGATATTTCGCAGCCTGTCGATTTTGCTGTCAGGAGTAAGCTGGACCAGGAAAATTGGTAAGTAACGGTTACCACCACTTGCCACAGCCGAGGAAAACGGCTTGACCCCCACGAACTTGAGGTCGTCGCTTTCAAAATTCTTAAGCTCTTTTTCGAGCTCCTCTGTTTTAATTGAGGGATCGATTCCTTTTAATACCACGGTTTTAAGCTTTTTCTCCCTTGGGGTGTACGTAAAGTACTCGGTCTTTACCTCTCCCAAGGCGGTGCGCACTCTCTGGTACTCCTCAATATCATCACACATAATTACATGTTTACTGGCAGAAAGCCTCTTAACATAAAAATTCTTAGTAATTAACCTACATAACCTAATACTATCACTAATATCGAAGTTACTTACATTAATCGGGGGAATTTTGTCCTTCCTTGCTGGCTTCTTCTGCGTCTGCTGCTTTGACTGCTGTTGCTGATTTGGCTGCAGTTGCTGCTTTGGCTGCTGTTTTTGTTGGTTTCGTTGCTGTTGTCGTTGTTGTTGCTTCTGTTGATATTGTTGCTGGATTTGCTCCCTCAGCACTGTTTGTTGTTGATGTTGCTGCACTTTTTTCAGCCTCAGCTGCTCACGCTTCTCCAAGAGCTCTTTTATGAGCTTGTCTAGCTCAGCTACCTCATCCTCTACATCTCCATCCTCCATTTGGATGGCATTGCTTCCATCGTCGTCGACCGGTAGGTCCCTGAAGGAGTTTCCCTCTCCGACGTACCGGCCCGCTCCCCCTTCAGCTTCGGAGGAACTGGTATTATCCGTATCATCATCGGTACCAGCCACCGATGATGCTACGCTAGGGCCCGCCAGGTTCGCCCTTCTCTTGGCAGCAAGATTCGGCTTCGGATTTACCTTCCGTCGCCTCTTCTCCACCTTACGAAACTCGTCATTCGCTACTTCTGTAGCAGGTTTTCCAGCTGCTACTTCTGATTTTGTTGGTTCTGGTATTGCCTGCGAAAGAACTCGTCTGGGCAACGACCGGCCCGTTGTTGTTGTTGTTGCTGTTGTTGTTGGTGTTGTTGTTGCAGTTTTGAATATGCTTGCAGCTGATGCATTTGGCATACACGCTGCTGATATTGTTGCTGCTGCTGCTGTTGTTGTTCCTGCTGCTGCTACGGTTGCTGCTGTTTTTGGTGTTGATGATGCTCTTGATGTTGTTGGTGTTATTACAGGCGATGATTTTTTTGCCGGCTCACGTGTTTGCACCACATGTCGCAACGGCCCGCCCACACCCGTACGCGGGACCACCGTTTTCCGGGGGTCCATCCTACACCGTACGGAACTTTTCACACTTTTTTTTTTGCACTTTTATTAAATGTTTCTATCACCGTTTCTTAATAAATTATAAAAATTAAAATTCTGCTGGGAATCGAACCCACGCTTCTGGCGTCAGAGGCAGAGGCTCAGACTACCAAGCCAATTACACAAATAAAAATACTAGGCTAATCACCACTAATTAAACACTTTTCCGCTTACGATCTTCACTAACTAGCCGACCTGTCTCTAAAAGAGTTGCGGAACGACTGTCTTCTGTATCACTTTTAAATGTAAATGAACAAATAATCTACGATAGATTTCTCGTCGGCTTGGGTTTGACAATATTGGCCAATCTGCTTCAGCTTCCTCTCGATTATAAGGTTCTATAAAGGTAGTAAAAAAGGTAGGTATTAAGTGGTATAATGAACTGTGAAGGGTATTATTGACTTGTGATGGCTCGTATAAATAGAGTGCTATGTTATGAAGAACTGCTAGCGCTATTACAGTAGTTTTAACGGAATCTATAGACCCTCTCATACCATTGAGCAGTATGCGAAACCTTTGCTTCCAGACTCCAAAACAGCGTTCAACAACGTTTCTCGTGCCGATCTGAGAAGCGTTGTATCTACGTTCTTGTTCTGCTCGAGGGTTCAGCATGGGAGTAAACAGATACGATGCGCAAGCATATCCGCCGTCACCAAGTAGACGTCCTTTAAAGTCTCCGCGTTCAAAACGTTTTTTAATGCGGCTTTATCGAAATATACGAGAATCGTGTGTACTTCCGCGCCAATGACAAACAATATCTCTAATTTTTAGACACGAATCGCAGACAACCTAAAGAATAATTTTACTTTAAGATGATTAGATTCACGTATTAACAGCAACGAACTTGTGTATTTATAGAGTAATATCCTTTCCTATTTATGTAGTATTGACTTGCATCTCCTTTTACTTTTTGAATTTTGATGTGAGTACAGTCAATCGCACCTATTACATCAGGAAATCCTTTGATACTTCTGAATTTTGAGATTACATCAATTTGTTCTGAAGCCAGTGATGGCATATTTATATAAATTGGTCTTTTCGAGGCAAATGCTCTCGAAACCTTCGAACATATTCGGCTGAGAGTAGGTTGGCTAAATCCATGAATATCTGCGCTGTCGTCTTGAATCTACGAAATGAATAGAGGATTACATTTTAAGCGGCTTGGCTTACTTCATTCCGACCCCAATATCGAATAGCTGCCATTACCTGAAGTTCAACATCGATATGTCCACATCTCGGGTCACCCTCCAGATCACCTCGAACGATTTCAATTATTTCTGAATTCACTTTCATTGAGATCAAAAGGATTAAAACGTGGTTTATAGTTTTTTAAACGCCTTCTGTTACCAATATTATTGATCAATATATTAAAATTATCTAAAAAACTCGAAAACGTATCTGCCATATTTATCTGGTTTTATATTCTTTCTGAGCACAACGGGAAAATGAAAGTTAATTCACTGCTAAATGCGAAGTTCAGCATTTAATTTTTTGACATTTGATTAAGTGTGAATTATCTTTAAGAAAAGTTTTTGAATAAAGTTTTCTTAAATTAAACTAAGATTAGGTCTGATTCAGCTTTAATTAAGTGTTATGAATATGGCTGTAAGTGAATAGAAAATAAAGCGGTTGATTGCAGCGAAAATCGATTTTCAGAAATAATTTTCTGTGTGGGACTTGCCGGAACTTCTACTAAAAGCGGTTTCATTTCGCCTATGTTGGGTTAGGTTATAGTGGCAGCCGGCAGATGCCGATACACTTAGCCAATAAAAAGGTCCGTTATGATACTACACGGATCTATCTTCTTCATACTCGTTGAACTAGGTGGAGCTTTTGTAGAAGTTTAAAAGACTTTTAATGTCGATGTTTATGAGATCGTTGAGATCATTGTAAAAGAAAGGTCGCAAATCATCTTTGAGAGAGAGCAGGGCATGTGCAGAGAAGGTGGAGAATAGTCACCTTCTTCTCGTCGTCCAAGCAGCTTCTGCAGAAGTCATTTGTATAGACGCCAAGCCTTGTTGCATGCTTGCATATGAGAAAGTGTTCGGCGATTATACCACTCGTAGCACCAATGTGCAACAATGTCTGTTCAGAGAGATCAAACAGGAAAAGCGTTTCATATCCAGCATTGGCTAAATCTGGTTTGTCGCTAGACAAAAATAGTTTTCTCAATGGCCTCCCTCATAAAGATGAGTTTGCATATAGCAACTGGAATGCCTAAGGGACCTTTATCACATCAGGTAGAAGGGACAGTATTGCTCCTTTTTAGGCGAGTTTATCAGCCCTACAATTCCCTGGAATATCTCTGTGTCCCGGCACCCAGCATAGGTGAATGTTGAATAGATCCGCCATCTCCGCGAGAGATGATCGGAAGTCTAGGACTATAATGGAGTTTGTAGAGACAGAATCCAGAGATTTCAGCGCAGTTTGGCTATCTGAGAAGATTCGAATGTCCATAGTGGAAATCACGTTCCTCTTCAGTCACGATAGGACTTCTTTAATCGCCATGAATTTCGCCTGGAGCACGCTGCAGTGATTAGGGACACGAATAGAGAGGCTGACTTTCAACCTATCAGAAAACACCCCTCCACCAACCCCGACGTCGATTTTGGATCCATCGGTGTAAAAGTGGTTCGATTCATCTTCGACATGGGGGCCCTTCCTTCCACAATGTTGTGGGGGATGTTGACTTTGAAGTTTTTGTCAAAACGGAGAAGGTGTGGTGTAGTCTATGTTACTGGGGGAGGATTTTAAATTTTGTTTAGAATAGTGGAGTGGCCGATTTTATTCTCGGTCAACTGGAACGTTGTTTTAAGGCGGACAGCCGCACTGGCAGCCGCTTGATTACTAAAGATGTCAAGGGGTGTCAGGCGAAACAGAATGCGCATTGCAGCAGAGGGAGTTGTGCGCAGTTCACTACTCATACAGAGACACCATATACTTAAAGAACACTCCTAAAAGAATCGTATGGTAATACGAGCTGACCCGGCAAACGTTGTTTTGCCATATAAATTATTTCTAGTGAATATTTTCGTAGGGAAATGAAAAATAACTAACTTATTGTAAGTGTGTGGGGCTCTGGTCTATGACTGAAAGAGGAATTGAGCTCTGTGGAAGTTTTGTCCCTTTCAGAACATTAACGGATATTGGAGAGCGTCGTATGAACGGTGTGTATCAGCAATGAACTCAAGAATCATGCTGATTTTGACATTCGAATTCGAACGATAGTTTGTCGAATTAGAAGAATTTGTATTTTGAGATTCGTTGGAATAGAAAATTTATTTGAGGAAAACCAGTATAATTGGAACGAAAATAGACATTCGAACGACTTGACTATTCATTCAATCAATCTCAAAATAAGCATGATTATTTCTTCTTCAAATCACGATTTGTCGCGTCGCTGTACGGTCGCCAACCATGATTCCAGCAAAGTCGTCAATAACAGGTGCATGAAATCCACGCATGTGCTCTCCAGCTGGTGTTTTATCAGGATTGATGACAATAGCGTGATTGTCTGTTTGTAATTTGTGCATGTGTGATTTGAATAATTTGAACAATTCATTGTGCTCATTCAATAGAGTACCTCACGACAACGTCAGTGGCAAATGAACACAAAAAAACCAACAGCTGAATGAAATGAAGGAAAACAATGGCGAATTCGCATAGCGGGAAATACGTTCTTCGCCAATATTTCCAAAAAAGTTTATAACAAATCCAATTTTTAACAAAAAAAAGTTTCGGAACTAAGAAGGAGTATCCAAACCACGTTTTGGAATACTAAAAATCTAACAATATATTAAGATTCTGTACGAAAAATAAAAGTGAAACCATGACAATCGCATTGTGGCAAAAAAATATTTTTGTTTGGAAGCAAAAAGTTGAAAAGTTTCCTAAACAAACATTTTAGATATCTTAATACAATTGAACAGGGTTTTCGGTCAACATATTAACTGTTTTTATACCCTATTCTAAGGGTATACTAATTTTGACGCGAAGTTTGATATTGCCCGTAGACCCCTAAAAGTAACTATATTTATCGATAGTAATGTCGATCTAGCCATGTCCGTTCGTCTGTCGGCAAAAATTGAGCCTTTAACCATATATACTCTCCAGGTCCCCGAAATAATCAAGTTTAAGAATTTTTAATAGCCGCCCACAGACACGCTAAAAAATCAAACTAAAAAAAAATCAAATTTATCGAAAAAATCGAATTTTTAGCTAGAAAGCTGCAATTTTTTATGATCTCTGACTCATAAAACTGCTCGGGAGATAAAATTTCTAAAATCAGCCCACTGACACGCCCACAATTAAATAAAACAATTTTATTGGAAAGTCAAAGTTTGAGCTAGGAAACTGAAATTTATGATATAGACTCTTTAGGTGTCTGATGGGAATAAGAATAGGATAGAGGATAGTTTATTGTTTGTTTTGCTTTAACATACTTTCTCACGTTTTTTCTCCATAATTTGTTTCTTTTTACCCTTCAATAGCTTCTGTTTGCACTTTCATATTCAGTTCATTAACAATCACAATGATTATTCCATACGATTTGTGCAAATTTCTGCAATTTTATCATTCAATTTGTTTTTGTTGTTTAAGACAGGGATTCCGCACTTCAAAAAGAGATAGCTTGGTGAAAATGTCTATAGAGCATCCAGCTCGTCGATGATGCGTCTGGCATATGGTGAATTGAGGTTATTGTAGCCGCAACGTGCATCCACGCGATTGGCGAGTGCTTTTTCGGAGTCCCCACCGCCCATAAAGTAAATTTGTAAAAAAATTATATGGTTCATTCGGCATTGGCAGCAATGAGCCCACTTTGTGATAAACTTGGCCTTTGATTTTGAATTTTGAATGGAATTGTTGACCATTGCAGCATTATTTTTAACTATTTCTGTTGCTCCGAACGATGTCATTTGGAAACATGAATTAAATGTTGACTTCAGGAACAGGTTAGAATCTGGATCCGTACCGATAAGTAAGCCGTTCAATCCAATTGTCTTTGTTGATTTCGTTCAGCTCGTACCTCTTGTGATTGTGATTCACGAAATTGTGTCATGCTCATACGCACATCTGCATTATCTTGTTGAACTCGTTCGTCTGATCTTTGGGCTCTTCTATTTCGCATGTATGTCGTTCTATTCGCTCGACGGTCCAAATGGTTCCCTTTGCGTCTTGCTGGCATTGTTTACTACACACATAAATAGATTAAATTGAAGTACTTAATGATGGAGACGGGCGCAGTGGCTCAATGGTTAGTGTGTCTGCCTACTAACCGAAAGGTCCCCGGTTCAATTCCGGGGCCAAACAATATCTTGAGTTTTCTTCCACTGCCCCACCTCTTGCGAACGTCTGACAAACATCCAAGAGTATCAATTGTCATGAGAAGCTTCTCAAATTTGCCGTTCGGATTTGGCTTAAAATTGTAGGTCCCTTCCACTTCTCAAAGAAAGTGGTTGGAGAAGCTAGGTTTTAGGCCCTCTATGGGCGGTTAATGCCTAATATTTATTTTTTTTGCTTAATGATGGAAAACAGTATACTGACAATGTATTCGTTCTTTTATTATTTTACCTTCCTTTAACAATCATAAACACGTATATATTTCTCTTTTATTTTAAGTTGTTCCCCTTAAGAGTTTGCACGCACTGAATAATAAACAAACTAATAAATGATAAATCAGTTATCGATCACTGAGAGTTGAAGATTATTACAGTACTAATATTGCTATTAAAAAATGGGAGTTGGTGGTAGAAGTTTGAAAATTAAGGGTTATATGTATTTTTGAATAGTGAATCATAAAAAAATAAAAATAAAAAATGTTGTCAAAAAAAATAAAAAATTTTTGTGGTAGACCACCATTATCATTTAGTGGTATAAAAATTAGTTATAAACCTATTCTCATACCTACGGAATATGCATATAAAATTTCATCAAAATCGGTCAAGCCGTTTCGGAGGAGTATAAACACTAAAACTGTGACACTCGAATTTTATATATTAGAATGAGAAATCCAATTGGGAAAAACTAAACGGTTTCTTCAAGAGTTTTAACTGGTCGCTGTGCTTCCTCGATAGCGACGTGGATGGCTGGGCAAGTAGTCTTTCATCCCTAAGTGGATAAAAAGTACCAAAACCAAAGGTAAACGCGTGGTGCGACTTGAGCTGCAAAGAGGCTATCAGGTTAAAAGAGGTAAGCTTTCGGCTTTTCAAAGCCAAATCATCTAAGGAAAGCCGTAAAAAGTGAAAGCCAGAAATGACTGCAATGCCCACATTAATCGTGTCAAATTCTCCTATGACCAAAAGTTCAGGCAAAAAATACTACAAAGTCCCACGGGTAGTAACAACTTTTGAGAGGTGAGTTACTTATAGATTACCTATATAGTAAAGACCTAGTTATTCTAAATAAGGGAGATAAGCCCACTTTTAGGAACAGTATACGAGAAGAAGTTTTAGACCTTACTCTCTCGTCTCCTTTTATACAAAACATTGTAGAGGACTGGCACGTGTCTGATGAAGCCTCTCTGTCTGATCATATGCACATTATGTTCAGGCTGCGATGCAACACCGAGTGCGCGCCGGTCAAATACAATAATAAATTAACTAACTGGAGAACCTATAGTGAAAATCTGGCAATCAGAACTGATCTGCTACCAGATTCACCACTAACACCGAGTGATGCGGACGCTGCACAATGTCAGCTTAACGACATCATTATCTCATCCTTTAGGAGTAGTTGTAAGGTAAAGCGCACCGTGGTAAAAAGAAGCGTACCATGGTGGAATGAAAACCTGGAAACTATCCGCAAGAAGGTGAGAAAACAATTCAATAAATCGAAACGCACCGGCGTATGGGATCAATATCGATCCCTGTTAACCAAATACAACCAAGAGTTGCGAAGATCTAAAAGGGCCTCATGGCGCGCAAACTGCGAAAAGCTGGAAAAACTCCCAGCAGTGGCGCGGCTCCAGAGAGCACTTTCAATAGATCCTTCAAACTGCATGGGATTGCTCATCAAACCTGATGGAACAATCACAAGCGACCGGGAAGAAACTCTCACAACCTTGCTGCAAGTTCACTTCCCTGGTTCCCTAATTGTCGATCACACAACTGATCAAACTACTGAGGTTTCATATCCAACTAACCTCAGCAGAAATAATAGTTTATCTGGTAAACTATTTAGTCCAGATAAGGTAAAATGGGCCATAAACTCATTTAAACCATTCAAGGCACCAGGAAATGACGGAATTTTTCCAGCCCTCATTCAAAAGGGTATGGAATTCTTCCTACCTAACATGATTGCCTTATTTAGGTTCAGTTTCAACTGGGGCTACATACCACGCACTTGGCGGGAGGTCAATGTAGTATTTATCCCCAAACCAGGTAACAAACCTAGTGAACTACCTAAATCATATCGTCCCATAAGCTTGACATCGTTTTTCCTGAAAACAATGGAAAGAATAATTGACGTTCATATCAGAGAATGCGTAACTATTAGCATGCCTCTACACCCCTGTCAATATGCGTATCAAAAAGGCAAATCAACGGAAGGTGCCTTGTTAAAACTAACGAATCACATAAACAACGCCTACCGTTGCAAAGAAATTGCACTATGCGCTTTCCTTGACATAGAGGGTGCTTTTGATAACACTGGTTATGATTCAATATCAAATGCTTTAATTCACCGGAAGGTAGACCTTCCCACCATAAACTGGGTAAAAGCGATGCTCGAAAGTCGGAAAATTACTGCTTCGTCAGGACAGACTTCAGTATCAGTATCAGCTATAAAAGGCTGTCCACAAGGAGGAGTTCTACCACCCCTCCTGTGGTCTTTGGTCATAGATGACCTACTTCAAAAACTAAGTAATTTAGGCTACGACATAATAGGGTACGCCGATGACTTGGTCATCATTATTAGGGGCAAAGAATCAAACGTAGTTACTTCACGTATGCAAAACGCCCTTAAGATAGCTATAGACTGGTGCGTCAAGGAACATCTCTCCATAAACCCCAGTAAAGCTATCATAGTTCCTTTCACAAAAAGAAGAAATCTCAACTTAGCCCAGATTTCACTAAATGGCACGACCATTGAGTATTCCGATGACGTCAAATATCTTGGAGTAATCCTGGACAAAAGACTAAACTGGAATTCTCACATCACCAACAAAATCAATAAAGCTAACAGAGCTTTATGGGCCTGTCGGCGCACATATGGCAGAACCTGGGGAATCTCTCCAAAGATTGTCCACTGGATCTACACAGTGATGATAAGACCCATTATAACATACGCCTCCATTGTATGGTGGACGAAATCCACACAAAAGGTCGCAATAGAGAAGCTCAAAAAGGTACAACGGCTTGCGTGCCTTGGTATCTCCGGAGCCATGCGAACCTGTCCAACGGCTGTAATAGAGGCAATAACAGGTATTACACCTCTCCACATATACATTCAAAAAGTGGCGATCCGCAGTGCAATAAGTCAAATACAGTTAAACGAGATAAGTCTTAACGATCATCCGGAACTTGAGACCCTTCTCGATGAACTGCCAGAACTCAACATGAACTGCGCGGTCACAGACCGCATCCATAAAACACTATGCTTCAATAAGCGGTTCTCCACGGAGATTCCCAAGAGAGAAGCATGGGTTAGTAATAACCCACCTAACAGCCACAACGGCATAAAGTGGTATACGGATGGTTCTAAAATGGAAGCGGGGGTAGGAGCGGGAATATGCGGACCAAACAAACGCTTTACGATACCCATGGGAAAAAGTCCCAGCGTATTTCAAGCAGAGCTCCACGCCATTCAAGAATGCGCTAGCCACATAAATTTATCTGGTATAAAAGGTGCAACCATCCATATATTCACGGATAGTCAAGCAGCTATAAACGCCCTTAGCTCGCATACGATTGACTCCAAATCAGTCATGTACTGCTTCAACACCCTACAGGTACTCGGAACAAGTAACAAGACCAAGCTATGGTGGGTTCCGGGTCATGTCGGGGTGGAAGGTAACGAAAAGGCCGACGAACTGGCCAGAAAAGGTTCGGAAACACCCTTCATAGGTCCCGAACCCTTCTGCTGCACTCCTAGATCAGCAGCAACGGCAGCAATAAAAAGCTGGGAATACAGAAAATGTATCCATCTTTGGGAAAGCATCCCAGGTTTAAGACAGACCAAACAAGCCATTCGGCCTTTCAATAAAAATGCCAGCAAATGCCTAAACCTAAGCAGGCATGATATCAAAAACTTAGTAGGTTACCTTACTGGTCACCATGGTTTAAGATATCATCTACACAAAATGAAAATAGTAGACTCTCCTGAGTGCCGACTCTGTCTTGAAGAGGACGAGTCAGCTGAACACATTTTATGTGAATGTCCGGCCCTAAACGGAATTAGAAAGAAGATCTTTTTCAGGGAACAATTGAGCCCCGAGGACATAAAGAATTCTTCTACTAGTAAAATTGTCCGCTTTACACGGAAAGTGGAAACTCTACTAGTCTAAACTTTTCTGGCCCACACGACACAAAAGATCTTTTTTTTTAGGTCGAAGTGCCCCATATTTAATCGCCTTGGCGAGCCAGAATGTTAAAAAAAAAAAAAAAAAAAAAAAAAAAACAACTTTTGGTCATTTGTTAACAACATCGAGAATTCGACCTCATAGATGAGGCCCGACATTCATTTACCTGTACTCGAGCGCGTAGAATACTCCATGGGACCAATCCACTTCCGCACTCGTACGGTGGCTAGAGTACTTCAAGATCTTGACGTTCACAAATCCGCTGGTCCAGATTGTATTTCTACTATCGTTCTGAAGAGGGGTTCCTCCTCGCTGGCAAGAGCATTACGCCAGCTTTTCTATCTATCCTTTTCTTCAGGGCTCTTCCCGAGAAGAAGGAAAACAGCATTTCTCCAGCCTATCCCCAAAAAACGTCATGGAAACGCTGATAAACCGTCAGCGCATGAAATATCTCGAATCCCGAAAACTTCTTAATGACCGGCAGTATGGTTTTCGCGGCAACAGGTCCGCCGGTGATTTGATGACTTATCTAACCGAAAAATGGAACCAATCTCTTCACCATGGCGGTGAAAGTGTGCAGTTTACCCTTAAGCCCGTATTTGGACGTACAGTGAAATACAAGGAATCTGTCCTTAGCCAACACTATTGTGGAATGCGCTTCTCCGCTCCATTTTTCCTTCACATTATAATCTACAAACATTCAAAACCATCGTGCATCGGCATCTCTCCCTATCTTCTAACCCTGATTTCTTTGCCTGCGATGTGTAGCTCTTACATTATAAGGGTGTTAAAAAATCCCTTTAGTGCGAGTACGAGTATATATATTATAAAAAACAACATTTATGATTTTCATTAAAAAATAATATAAAATTTTAAATTTCGATATTAACATTTTGTTTTTGCCGACATTGTTTGCATTCGAGATTTTTGTCATTCGAGATTACGTCGAGATTCCAGATACAAATGAATCACCATACATGCGTTATCGCCTCTTCTATGGCTACTGAACATAACAGTGTATCGTGTAAGGACATATTCTATGTCTTGAATTGTTCTATTTTGTGTTTGCCATACTCTCGTTTAACGTAATCGAGAAATTCCTTAACATTAATAGCGCTTACATAATTATATAGATCAACCATCTTAGCAATACTAATTAATTAGTCATTGAATTTTTGTACCTTCTTAGTGGCCGTATGTTTTCTAAGAATCAATCTACTTCACTCGACTGACTCACGTGTCAGCTTGTGGGTATGCAAAACTTATTAAAATGCATAAAGTGTTCAACACCTTTCTGTTATGGAGTCAGTGAATAAAGATAAGTGTTGCATAAGACGCCAGTCAATGTCAAGAATGCCGCATTGGTAGACTGCCATCGGTTGTGCGGGCGTCAAGAAATGAGCCAACAATACTGCTTCTTATTTTGTTACTAATTAATAATATGACATTACTTTTTGTCCTTGCAGATTAATGCAGCTCGATTTATCCTCAAATGCGCGCCTTGACTCCATTCATGTTCAGCAGCAAGAGACGTCAAGAAAATTGGAGGGAATATACACTACCCAGCGCGACATTCAGACCGTTGTGGAGGATATAAGCAAAGAATTGGATGAGATACGGGAGACTATGGATCAGAAGAGTGGTAATTTTGATTGCGATACCTCCAAGGATTGCCTGTAATTAATTTGATCTTCCAAGATATGGATCTGTCACATGTGCACGTTCGACAAGCTTTATCTGGTGACAATGAAACTGAACCCATATCAAGAAAATTGGATGCATTAGCCACCTTCTTGGCCTCTACTCGGGTGTCAGTAAGTCAGCTGGAGAATACTTTAGCTGAGTTTGGCGCAAGCCTAAACAAATTGACTCAACTGACAAGGTAGGTGTTTTATATTGTCTGATTGCCTGTAGGTATGATGATTAAATTGGCGTCACTGAATGAATGAATAAATAAAATTGGAAGCGATATGTTTGCATTATTGTACGTGTCTGCATAGTTTAAGTCATTGGCAGATTAAGCGGCTTGTTTCAAAGAACCGCTTAGGAATTTGGAAGGCTTTTGAATTTCATAATAGAATTTGTTTGGGAATTGAAGAATGACACATTCCTGATGTGTGCGTACAATTTATGTTAATATGCTGCCTTGTTCTTGGCGGAATGCCATTTATAATGAGGACAGGGTCACAATAAAAGGGGATTGTTCGCAATTACAGATTGGATGCGATGAGTCTGAACATGTTAGTCATGTGCAACACCTGGAATAAATTGTAAACATTTCTTGGTTTCGAGAATCTACACGAGAAGCTATAAAAAAATACCCAAACCAATTTTAAATGAAGGTCTAGTGTCTATTATTGGTGTCATAGAACAATTTAAACTGCAATACCTTGATTATCTTATATTCGTTTGTTTCTTTACTTCTTACGAATACCTACTTAATACGTCATGAGGACCCGTATAGACCCTGCCTGTGGATACTGCAGTTTTCCATCCTCCGCGATCGGGCAAGCTGCTCCAGCTATCCGAGCCAAGTGCTCTGGCTGTTTTAGTGTTTTTTTTTTAGAGCTTTCACTATGGTTTTGAACACATTTGTCATTTGTATTGCCAAACCAAACTGTTTCCTAGGGTGATTCTTCGTCGGATCTCCACTAAGGGGCCATTCGGTGCAGGAAATTACTCAACGGGAATTTACTCCACATCTAGTGGGCAGTCAGCGTTACCGTCGCAAAAAAAAACCTTTAAAATAAATTGGAAAAAATTGGGTAAATATTCGTCCTCTCCGATTTTCAGAACTGCAGTAACGAGTAAAAGTGTTACAACCACCCCAGTATCGTGGTCAGGAATTCCGTGCTTGCATCATTGATCGCAGTCGCTGACTTCAATACTTTACTCCAGCACAAAGTGGAATTATTTTGGGTAAAATCCCAGTTCAGAGAGGAATAAAAATGTACCAACCACTGAAATATCGGGACGGGGATTGCGTGCCTGCATCCTTGATCGCAGTCGGTGAGTTGAATAATTTACTTCCAGCACATTTTGATATTTAATAAGTTTAAATCTCAGTGTACCAGCCACCGAAAAACTGGGTCAGGGATTGCATGCTAGAATGCAGTCGGCTGGCTGAATCATTTACATCTTTTGATGGACTTGTCGTGTTCGTTCCACTTGTCCGTCACCTTTGATGATGATCCAGGGGGTATGTGTTTTCTTGTATTGTCTCTTCGCATTAAGTTCTTCTCGTTAAGTCGTCGATATTAATTTTGTTCTTGATTAACATGATACTCGTACATATAATCGATAAACGCTCTTTTACTTTTATGAATTTGAGTTAATCTTACATAAATCAGTTTCCATTACCTTTAATATCAGCACATCTGGATAGGCTGCATGGTTCCTTTTATTTTACGATTCTGGATATGGCTTGCGGGTTCCATCAAATTCCAGTTCACTCAGATTCGATTTAATATAGAGCCTTTGTAACTGTTGAAGGTCAGTTTGAGTACCTGACCATGCCTTTTGGCCTTCGTAATGCTCCGTTAGTTTTTTAGCATGCAATAACCACTTCCTTGGGGGAGCTGGCTTATACTTTCGTTGTGGTCTATATGGACGATATCCTGATAATAGCCTCAAGTTTAGAGGAGGCACTAGAGAGGCTACGTATTATTTTGGAGGTACTTACAAAAGCTGGGTTTTCCCAGTGTTCTTAGTTTGAAGTGAGCTGTGGTTAATACGACCCAATCCAGATAAAGTAATTGCCTTAACGGCGTTGCCACCCCCACAAACAATAGCCGTGTTTCTTTGCACGCGGATATAGGGATGGCATCAGAAAACGACCATCGCCGCTTAAGAATTCATCAAAAAAAACTTGGCAGCACACATGCACCTATGAGAAGAAGAAGAAAGAAGAAGAAATATATTTATTTAACATGTTCTTATTACATTTTACAAGTAAGAATAAATTTTAAAGCTATGGCTTAGCCGTCAGCTTGGTTAGCAAAATGCTTATACATGTACATTTGTAACTTAAACAATATAGTTATTTTTTTTTTGTTAATAAACTTAATCAATCATACTCTGCTATTAATAGTGAGCTGTATTTGTAGATGGATTTAATATAATAAAATAACTTTTTCCAATCACATTCGTTCAGAATTTGTATTGTCTCCTGCACGGTAAGGAATTTTTTTCTGAAGTAAGCTAGTCTTTGTGGTTTGTAGATTGGACAAAGACTAATAATGTGAAAGCAGTCTTCTTTCGCTTTTAAGTTGCAAATATTACCAAACTGGTTGAAGCTTCCATTATATGGGCTGCCATTTAAACCATGCACCTATGACATGCACCGTGACACAGCTGTAAGTTGTAGTTAAGAAATTTGTATTGAAAATCCTGAAATTGAAATATATTTACTTCCGCCAATTGAAATTGATGCCAAGCATATTCTAAAATTATGAAAAACAATTTCACATTAACAGATTTGCTAAATTCAATTACCTTTATAATGAAGTTTGAAAAAAAATAATAATAAAATCTAGGACAAAATATTCAGCGGGATGTGTTAGTGGTCGGAGGGATGCCAAACTTTGACATTTAATGAAAAATTCATCGCATCGGTTCATCAGAAACGAAGAAAATGGGTTTTGGAAGCACTGTTTATCCCCGCTAACTAACTAAGCGGCGATAGCTATCCCCGCTAAAGTTAGCGTATATAGGATAAGTTATTGTTGTATTTTATATGCAAATTTCAAATTATCCCTATATCCGCGTGCAAAGAAACACGGCTAATAACGCAATTGCGACAATTTATAGGATTGCCATCATATTTTCGTCAATTTGTTCCCAAATTTTACCAGGTTATGGCTCCTTTGTACGCATTGACTTCCGGGAAATGTATAATCGATTGGAAACCCTTTCATGAAACTATCCGACAACAAATAATTTCAGTTTTTACAACCGAACCGGTTTTAATGATTTCCAAGCCCACCTACCCCGTTGAGCGGCATACAGATGCCAGCGTTATAGGTTATGGGGCAATTCTCATGCAAAAGAAAGACAAGAAGTCTCATGTGGTTGCGTACTTTAGCACTTCCGCTACGGAATCGAAATACCATTCCTATGAGTTAGAAATGCTTGCTGTGGTGAATTCTGCAAAGCATTTTAGGCATTATTTACATGGACCCAAATTCACTGTTATAACAGACTGCAACGCGCTACAGTCATCGCGTAAAAAACTAGACCTTACTCCTAGGGTACACACTTACACAGGTGGTGGTCATTTTTACAAGCGTTCGATTTCGAAGTATTTTACAGAGAAGGTGAAAATATTTCAATTTGCTTTTGGTTTTTCTCAGATTATCGGAGGATTTAAAATAAATCGTAAACTTAAATCAAGAAATGAAACGGAGTGCATAAAATGGTAAGCATCGCCTCGCTTGGATTTGTTCCAGAAGTTACACAAGAGTTTTAGCTCTGACCGATAAGGCAAACAATGTGGGCTAAGAACTTTCACTCTTGCTCTTAAAATAGTGACAATCGCTTTCACATGGAGATCGATTTTAAAATAATTAGCAGCTGGAAGACGATGATCTAATTCTCTGTGTGTAACTCTTGTTGTATCGCATCGGCATTCAGATGCGCGATTTAAATGTTGGAAATAAATTTGTGTATCAATTTTTAAAATGATAATTGAGAATAGCTCCTGCCAATCATCTAAATTAAATTCGGAAAGATTGAGAGAGAGGTTATGAGAACTAGCAAATACACTGCAGTCTTTAAACGGTGAGGCGTTCGTGCGCGAAAGGTTAGTCATAATAAACTTGTGGAGATTAATACCGGGGTCTTTCGTAATTTTTATCAAACAGTCCGAATTAGCATATATAAGTTTTTGTAATAAATGGGGGCAATATCTGACTCAACTTGGATCGCATATGTTGAAGTTGAATTCGGTATGCGAAATACACGATCGAAGTAAGTATGAATGCTTGAATACCGTAGCACATACAGCTGTTGACAGTTCCTTCAAAACCCCGATATTTCGATCCCAAGTCTATATTCTGGTTAGCGAAGAAATGCGGACACATAACACTAAGAGCAGTTTTGGTTTCCTTACTCTTTAACTGTACGTGCTTCTTAATGCATACATTTACCGACATCATCACTCCAAGATTTTTAAATTCCTGCTCTACTTCAATGCATTCGATTTCAATCGCACGACTGCTTAGTAGGGTTGCTCATAATACATCGATACATCGAAAATAACGATGTTTAGTATTCGATTGCATCGAATTAATCCGATGCATCGAAAGCATTCGATTTTTAACGATGCATCGATGTATTTCATTCGATGCATCGAAGCATGAAATGTACACATACACAGTACCGAATTTCAAATTTAATACGTTCTATATGCTCTCTTCTCTTTGATTGTAAATATAAATGAAGGATATGAGAAATTATAACGTAATTTGTAATAAGCTATTTTCGCCAACCAAAAACATAAACAAACTACAACACATGTAAGACGAGGGAACACGACGCGACGACCGAGACCGACGTTCGCACCACTGACACAGATACACAGACAGACAGACTATACTGTCATGTCTATTAAAGCAAGCTCATTCTTGGAGAAATCAGGAAACGGATGGATGCTATTGAACAAGTTTCTTCGTTCGCTATAGCTACCTCGTTGGACCCGCGGTTCGAAAAAAAACCCATAGCTTGTGCCTTGTGCTTGAGATGATGACGAAGGACCTTCTTAATGAAAATCCAATAGAATCTGATTCGAATAGTTACGACAAAGTATGTGAAGATTTCAGCCTTTGGAGGACCATCACAAACTCGTTCACAGATATTGGAAGGCGAACAAAAGCGAAGAAAGTTTTTGTGATGAGCTTTCCGTCTACTTAAGGGCATCTGTTGGTCGCCTTAGTGAAAATCCCTTGGAAATTTGGTCTGACTACAAGCTCCAATTTCGAAAACTTTTTAAATTTGCTTTAAAAAAAGGCTTTTTTCGAAAGCTTCCCAGGTATTGAGTCAACAAAGGAATAGAATTCAAGGAAAGCGGGTAAACAAAGTATTGTGTATGCAAAGCTTGGAGCGGAGGTATTGGGATTTGCAATTGTAATAAAAGTCAATTAAATTAAAAACCTTGGATAACGTCTTATTTTTAATTTCTTATTTTTAGCTCATATAATACAATACGTCGATGTTCTTAATAGATGCATCGAAAACATCGATGTTTTTAATCAATGCATCGATAATAATCGATGTAACGTTTCGATGCATTACATCGAATAAAACATCGATGTATTTTTTGAATGAGCATCCCTACTGCTTAGACGCCAAAAATGTAACACACACATTTCAATGTGAATGCGCGCACATAACATCTACAAATCGCAGCGTTTATTATCCCGCGATTTGTTCCATTTTATGCGCGACGCAATTGTCGCCAAAATAAATGCCTCATATCAACATCAAGCAATATACACACACTTGCGATTTAAATCGTTGCGATTAAAAAATCGTTGTCGCAACAAGATGTTGGTATGCACGCAATTGCGGTTTTCTATCGCATCATAATTTAGTCGCAAAATATGACCCCCTTGGTTTTATACATGAATGCACACATATGCAACTAAATAATCGCAGCGATTAAAAAATGCAGCAAGCTCCATTTTTAGAAACGATTTTTTTGCCGCAAATTAAAATGGCACATATAGATTGGCATGAATCTTATCACACTTGCGACTTTGAATAGAAGTCTTGTTAGTATAAAAATGAATTTCACGGCGAAGTGTTGCATTGTAGCTCTGTGTTTATAATTTTAAAATCAACAAACTGGTCGCAAGTCGCAAGTGCGCGCGAGTTCATGATCACCCATATGATACAGTTTATTTTGCGACAGAACAATCGTCAACAATCTGCCCTTTGTTAGCCGTAGCGGATATTTGGTCGCATGTGTGTGTATTGACATTAAAAGCAGTATGTTCTATTTTGTTGCGGCTAAATAATCGTGCGACAGAAGACCACAAGTGCGTGCATGGTAATTTTTTGGCGCGACTACGATTTTTGTATCGCTGCGACAAAAAATCGCATATGCGCTCCTAGCCTAATTCCACAAAGACATTTTTCATATGTTGAAAGAAACTTCCTAGATATACCAAGAGAAGCCAATTTGTAGATCAGAGCCTGCCGGTTGACGGTGCCAAAGTCTGCTTTGAAATCGACAAAAGAGGCATACAGCGTTTTTGTTGCCCTTGCGTGTATAATAATAGTACAAGTAGAGAAATTTCAAGGCCGTATCAACTTGATTGCTGTGAATGCCCTATGAAATAATTTGGCAGAAATAGCGGAAGCCTTAGAAGAAGTTAAGCAAACTTCTCATGCTCCAGAAGCTAAGTACGAGGCAGGTAATCTCTTAACTGCTATAAAGGATTTTAAATTTATTCCTAATTTATATATTTGGGCGAATATTCTCCACGAAATCAATCGAGTGAATATAGAAATTCAGAAAAAAGATATTATCCTTGCCCGTTCCGTGGCACTAATGGATGGTCTGCTCAAAACTTTGCAAGAAATGAGACAAAAATCCAATGGAATATTGGATAAAAGAGGCTGGAGAAGTTACTGGAAAAAGTGGTGTTGACCCTATTTTGCAAAACAAACGAATTCCGAAACGTAAAAAAACATTTCGATGAGATATGTGAGGACGAATTACAAACACTCCAACCTGTTCAACTATTTTCTAAAGAAATAATGATGGTATTGATCTAATCATACCCGAAATTAAAAAGAGGTTTGGTTGTGCTACGAGGGCGGGTCAATAAGTCCGTGACTTTTGGAATAAAACACAGATTTTTTGATAAAAAAATAATTTTATTTTTCAACGTAGTCTCCCTTGAGCTCTATAAACTTTGTCCAACGCTTCTCCAATTTTTTTATCCCTTCCAAAAAAAATGATTTGTCCAGGTCCTCAAAATAGGCCTTTATTTGCGAGATGACTTCATCATTGGAGTCAAATCTTTTTCCACCAAGCCATTTCTTCAGGTTTGGGAACAAGAAGTAGTCGCTCGGAGCCAAATCTGGAGAATAGGGTGGATGAGGGAGCAATTCATAGCCCAATTCATGGTTTTTTGCCATGGCAACTGCACATGTGTGCACCCTTGCATTGTCTTGGTGGAAAAGTACTTTTTTCTTGGCCAAATGAGGTCGGTTTTTTTTCAAATCGTCATTGAATCGGTCCAATAAGTTGGCATAATATTCCCCATTGATTGTTCTTCCCTTTTGAAGGTAGTCAATGTGGATTTTCCCGCGTGCATCCCAAAAAACAGTCGCCATAACTTTATTGGCTGACAAACCCACCTTGGCCTTCTTTGGCGCCGATTCACCCTTAGAAACCCACTGTTTTGACTGTTGTTTGGTCTCTGGTGTGTTGTGATGGATCCATGTTTGGTCCACGGTTACAAAACGGCGCAAAAACTCCTCCATATTGCGATTAAACAACGCCAAACCTTCCTGTGAAGTTGTTACACGATTGCGTTTGTGGTCGACTGTGAGCAAACGCGGCACCCATCTTGCGGAAAGCTTTCTCATGCCCAAGTGATCATTCAAAATTGAAACCACTGAGCCATTCGAGATCCCTATGGCTTCCACAATCTCTCGCACTTTCAATCTTCGGTCGGCCAACACCGTATCGTGAATTTTTTCGATTGTTTCGGGTGTAGAGACCTCAACTGGGCGTCCAGGACGTTCGGCATCTTCAGTGCTTGTACGGCCACAACGAAATTCAGTAAACCACTTTTTTACCATTGAAATCGATGGTGCAGAGTCCCCATAGTATTTTTCAAGCTTAGCCTTGGTCTCGGTAATGGTTTTTTTTCGCAAGAAATAATGCTTAATAAGCACACGAAATTCACTTTTTTCCATTTTATCCTCAAATTAGTGAGTAGTCTGATAAAAATAGCTGTCAAACACAAACTAACTGACGCAGCAAGTTTAAATTTTGACAGAAGTCAACTGACAGATGCCTGTTGACAGGAGCAGTGTTGCCGTTTCAGTAAAGAGGTCAGAAATTCAAAAAGTCACGGACTTATTGACCCGCCCTCGTATTATGGTGAATTTTGAATTTTGCTTCCCTAATGGTACTAATATTTTGAAAATGTCAATTGAAGTACTGCAAAAGTATTTAGCAGATCTGGCTCTTAAATACGAGCGCGGATAAAGCGCCGCCGTTGAGTTCTGATGTTTTTGAAGAGTAAGTTCCGCTTTTATTTTTTGGTGATATAAAAAGGCTAACGGTTTCTATCTCTTGCAACAGATCTATGCGCATGACGTGCAGAATGCTTTTCCTAATATTCGTATTGCCCTGCGAATTTACATTCGCAAGCTGTGAGCAAAGTTTTAGCAAACTAAAACTAATTAATAATTATTTGCGATCTTCTATGAGCCAGGAACGCTTATCGAGTCTTGCAATCTTAGCAATAGAAAATCGAATTGCAAACGAGTTAAATAATTATAACAAGGCCATGGATTTATTTGTTGAACAAAAAGCTCGAAGAGAAAATTGTAATTTCAATTCACAAATGCAATAATATTTGATTTTTATTTTTATTATACGTATTTTTATTTTAAATCCTATCCTGTGCTGTGTATAAAATATATATCCAACACGTTCATGTTTATATATCTGTAAATAAATAGGCTCAACACAGAAAGAACAGCGCTAGATGCATTATTTCCGGAAGGCCTATGTAGGCTATGTGCAAATGTCAATCAATTAGTCTACATCTGATAGCGGAAATTATATACATGATAAAGGTAAAAATAAATATAAGTGGGAGGGGCGGCATTTTTCAGTTTTTGCCACGCCTAAAAAAATGAACCTTTCTTCAAAATTCCTGTTACACATTTCGTCCGTATATCACTGAGTGGGCATTTTTGGAACGGTTTGCTTTAACAAAACAAGTTCATCGGTGATTCCATTTCCTGGGATTTCGGGATGACCCGGAATAAAAACATGACTCAGTGTGTTAAGCCTTCCAACCGAATTCAGAGAATTCTTGAGTTGGCGCACTATTTTTTTTTTTTTTTTTTATTTATTTATTTTATTTTATTGGGAGCTTATACAAAGTAAGATATAATATCTTTTAAATTATTGCTAAGCTATATTCGAACCTAATGATGAAAGCTACGAGTACATACTGATAGTAACAATTAAAAAAAAAGAAAAACAAATTTCAATAATAATAATAATACAATTTAGAATAAAATGCAAGTGATATTATAAAGTTTGTAGGTATATGGTGTTTGAGATTATCTTGATAAATATATTTTTAGTTCCCTTTTAAACTGTGCTGCGTTATCTATTCTTCTAAGTTGTCGTGGTAGATTATTCCACAAACGGACAGAGTTGACAAAAAATTGACGTTCGGAGTTTAATGTTGAGTAACCAGGGTTAATTAAGTGTCCAGTCATATTTGGCCTATTTGACGAGACGGTCCTTATTCGGTCATGAAGGCAGGTTGGTTTTTTGGTTAGCAGAACATCAGAGAACAGACATAAAGTCCGAAACTGAAGAAGACTATCAAATGACATATTATACAATCGAGGTGAAAAGTCAGAAACCCTGTCATACCTTCGCAAACCAAAAACATAGCGAATTATACAATTAAAGATGACATTAAGCTTCCGTTTACTAGCGAAGTTACATTTTAAATATATTTCACAACCATAAGTTAAGACAGGCATAATGAGAGTTTTCGCGAGAATAATTCTGGTAGCCAACGGCGTGAGAAATTGCGTGGTCCACAATGCACGAAGAATACCATACGATTTTCCAACAATGGTATTAATGTGACTTTCCCATGTTAACTGCCGGTTAAAAGTAACTCCAAGGATACGAGCATTTTGAACGTACTCTATTGGAGAGTTGTTTAATATGATAGTGGGGAAATAAGATAAGTCCAACGGTTTTCTGGAAATCGGCAAACATTTAGACTTCGAAGGGTTTAGCAAGAGACCATTTCTTAGAGACCAACGTGCTATTTCTGAAAGATCGTCGTTCATACAGCTTACGGCGTGATCGATAAGACCCAACGGACAGCTAATGTAGAGTTGTACATTGTCTGCATACAAATGTATAGAGCAATGCCTAACAATCGAGGGCAGCTCCGTTATATACAACGAAAACAATAGAGGTCCCAAGATAGATCCCTGCGGCACACTACTGACAGTAGGTAAAGAGTCAGAAAGACTATTATTAGATTCAGCTTGGAATCTATTGGTTAAATATGACGATATCAGACTTACGGCGCACGGAGAAAAATTATACAAATGCAGAAGCTTAGAGCATAAGGTGGAGTGGTCAACGGTGTCAAACGCCTTTGAAAAATCGAGCAAGACTAAGAATGTTACCTCATCTCTATCAATACCATGCCGTATATCTTCGGTTACATTAAGCAACGCAGTGATGCAGCTGTGTTTTTTCCGAAAACCGGATTGCATTGGTGTTAAGATACTGCTGTCTCCAATATACTGGCTTATTTGCTTCTGCAGAATTTTTTCCAATACTTTGGAAAGGAATGGCAGGATAGAGATCGGCCTGAAATTATCCCCTTTTTGGTTTTTAGGAACAGGTATTATCTTTGCTAATTTCCATTTAAGGGGGAAAAACTCCAGTCATTAGTACAGTATTAAAAATATGCGTTATGTAAGGCAGTAAAATCGGAAGTATAATCTTTAGGAACAGCGGATGTAAACAATCAAGCCCAACTGCATTCGATTTAATAGAAAGTAAACTTTTTAATACGTCAGAACAGTTCACACCAGTGAAACCGAAACTGGGAGTAGTAAACACAATAGACTGGCCTTGCGTTTGTATTGAAGACTCATAGATACGATAACGGATTGTTGGAAAGATACAAATTTAGTATTCAACTCATTGAGGTCGATGTTCATATTGCTATTGGACTTAGTTTTGCCGATGCCTAAAGTTCGCAAGTTTCTCCAGAGCGTACTACGGTTCACAGATGGGCCTAAACGTCGACTGTAAACGATTGTCTTGGCTTTACGTACTTCCGCAACGACTTTATTTCGGAGCGTCCGGTATAAGTCATGAAGACCTTCACAGCGAAAGCGTTTCCATTGCTTATAAGCTTGATCGCGCTGGAGCATAAGTGCACGTATTGTGTTTGAGAACCAAGTGTTTGTATTGCTATTTGGCGTAATAGTCTTAGTTACTAGAGGTACATGATCATTGTAAAAGGCAATTAGATTTCCGTTGAGAAAGTCAACCTGGGCCTGTGATGATGGCAGACAGTAGATAGTATCCCAGTTAATTCCACGGACATGTTGCTCTAAGAGTGAACGATCAATGTTTTTAAAATTGCGATATCGAAATGTTCTAGGACAAATAGTATTACAGAAATCAAACGCCAAGTAAATAAGATCGTGTTTAGAGAAGGCTGGAACGGAAAGCTGGCTGTAAAGTAGTACCTTTTTTATATCGCTAACGAAGAACAAGTCTAGTAGTGTTGATGACTCACCAGAAAAATGGGTAGGTTCAGTGATATTGACGGAGAGTAAATTAAGTCGAATCAGGTCATCAACTAAGTGATTTTTAGTTAAGATATTGCTGTTAAAGTCCCCGCATAAAACTATGTTAGGACAGGTAATGGAGATTTCTTCTAGGGTAGTTAGCAAATGGGAAGCATTAATATAACGGTTTGGCCGGTAAATGGAACCAATCAGAAGCTTATCACCTTCATTATTAACAATCTCTACAAATGCGTACTCAATTTCACTACCAATATCTGACGAACACCTAAATTTGCAATTGATACCATCTCTAATATACATGGCAACACCTCCACCAGCACGACCAACTCTATCAGTCCGGAAACATTTAAAACCAATAAGTCGACACATTTCATCATTGATGCTGTCTGATAGCCATGTTTCAGACACACAGACAATATCTAATCCAGATTCCTCAAACATATCCCGAAATTCATCAATTTTCGGCAGCAGACTCTGCGCGTTAAAGTGGCAAATGTGTAGACCATTTCTCTGCCTTTTCAATACATTGAGCAAATACGTGTGTTGTTAACATTTGGCATGGCTCTACTTAATGAAATTCAGAAACCGAAAGAAGAAAAAAATACACAGCAAAAGTTCTTATTATTAGGTATAATGTACGGATTATGAATAGAATTTCAAAAATTAATTACATAAGATATAAAAAAAGAGATAAGAAAAATAAGTGCAATTAAAAGAAAAAAAAGAATAAAAATTATCGAAAGGAAAAATTTAGTTAATCTATAAGGTTTCTGCTTCTTCAGTCTGACTGGCAATTCCGTCCAAGTTTTCCATACAGTCAACTAACACAGCATTCGAATTTTGATGACGTTTTATGTATACTGATCCTCGAGAAGAGTATACAGACACTAGAGCTGTGTCAATCGCGATTGATTCGATCTTTTTGACCCGATCACAATAAAGTATTGGTGATTGCAATCACAATGCCCGAAGTCAATCGTTCATCGAGTCAATACTTTTGTTCTGTTCTGACTACTTCATTTCTTTATTATGCCCCTATTGTATAACACAACTCAATACAACTCAACTTTCACACAACCAAACTATTTTTTCGTATTATGCAAGAGCAAGACAACCTTTTTCAGTTGCAATCGTGAAGCGTTGCATATGCATACACACAGACAACCACCGCCATCTTGGTTGTCTGTTGACAGTCAACTTTTCGCTTAAGATTGTGTTTGGCAATACCGAATTTTGAATTACAACCAAGAGACAACTCAACTGTTTTACACAATAGAGGCATTACTGATTACTGATTTCTTATCTACTGAACCAATAAATCTGTTAATATATCAAAATATTTTTATTTATTTCGGCTTATTTCGTTTTACCAACACATATTTGTTCTACAAAAATATCGCTTCTGTTCAATAATCTCCATTTCCTAATTATTTGTTGCAGTTGCAGTTTGTTGTTATTGAGTGTATTCACTCTTACAATCCATTCGAAATTCGAATGTATCTGTCTCTATCGAAACTAAATTGAACGAATGATGATTGGTGTTTTTGATTGTATTGAAATTGAATGGAGCAATACAATACTCCCATGTCCCATCTGTCATTGATTGATTGAATGATTGATTGAAATGACCGAATCATTTTTTCAACCAATGCTTGAACGATTCGATCATTAAATTTGAACGATTGACACAGCTCTAACAGACACTAGTTGTTTATTATACCCTATTCTAGGGGTATATTAATTTTGACGCATAGTTTGTAACATACCTTAATATTGCCCGTAGACCCCTAAAAGTTACTATATTTATGATCAGCATCGATAGTAATGTCGATCTAGCCATGTCCGTCCGTCCGTCCGTCCGTCCGTCCGTCCGTCCGTCCGTCCGTCCGTCCGTCGGCAAAAATTAGGCCTTTAAACTGGACCTAGAGAGCTGAAATTTTAACCATATACTCTCTAGGGTCCCGAAATAATCAAGTTTACGAATTTTTGAAATCCGCCCACAGACACGCCCACAAACTCAAAAAAACAAAATTTTGGAAAAAATCGAATTTTGAGCTAGGAAGCTGAAATTTTTTATATATGATCTATGACTCCTAAAACTGCTCGGGATATAAAATTTTCAAAATCCGCCCACTGCCACGCCCACAAAAAAATAAAACAATTTTTTTGAAAATCCAAAGTTTGAGCTAGGGAGCTGAAATTTATAATATATACTCTCTAGGGGCCCTTTAAGCTCATGTATAAATATTTTCAAAATCCGCCCACTGACACGCCCACAAATAAATAAATTTTTTTTTTTGAAAATCCAAAGTTTGAGCTAGGGAGCTGAAATTTATAATATATACTCTCTAGGGGCCCTTTAAGCTCATGTATAAATATTTTCAAAATCCGCCCACTGACACGCCCACAAATAAATAAAACAATTTTTTTGAAAATCCAAAGTTTGAGCTAGGGAGCTGAAATTTATAATATATACTCTCTAGGGGCCCTTTATGCTCATGTGTTAATTTTTTTTTAAGTCCGCCTACTGACACGCCCACAATTAAATAAAACAATTTTATTGAAACACCCAAGTTTGAGCTAGGGAGCGTTTTTTTTGATAAAATCCTTTAAATGTTATATAACAAAATATGTAGAGCGTTCTTAACAATTTAACCATACTTAGACTTTTGTCACGCCCACTTATGAGGGATAGGAATAAGAATAGGGTATCCAACAGTTCGCCCAAGCGGACTGTAGCCCGTCCCTATGTTTTTTTTTCATTTTCAACGCATGGCTTAGTATCAGCTGGTTTTGTTTTGTTAAGCATTCGCGTAAATGTATTTTACCGGTTGAATTGAGTCCCAGATTGTGTAAACATAATTCCTGGTTCGTTTGTTTACGAAATACGAGTAGTGCGATCGATTTAAGTACAACATTTTTATCGTACGGTGAATTAAATTTTACAAAAATATGTGAGTTCATTCTGTCGGTTTTCGGGCGAGTGCGATATATTGTCTTAATGGGTGGCGGTGTTATTTTTATTGTGCTGCAAAGTTGATTAAACATCAGAAGAAGATTTTCGGCAGGCGTCTGAGGAACTCCAAACAAAAGTGCATCACAAGCCACCAGTCGGTTTTCTTGCGCATTTACAATTTTTGGTATGTAAAGAGGTTGAAAAGACCTCAAGAGTAACTTGGCTATCACTACCGACATAGACACCTTCGAATCCTCCACCTTTCCCTCTTTACTTCACAGGCGGATATCATTAATCTCCGCTTGGAGGTTAGTGATATCCCTCAACAATCTGAAACTATGTCCAGGACCCTTTTTGCCTTTTTTGTGGGAAGCTATGTATATATATCTGGTGTAGCACTCGGACAAAAAAAATCATATTGTTCTTTTAAACAGATACCTCTTGCCAGATTTCCTAACAAAGCCGAGAAGACTGGTGTGAGAAAAAGCAGGATAGTCGCATGAAAATATATCAGCCCTTTCCACAAGCATCGCTGTAGGTTGTATCTCTTGAGCCTAGAACAACGACTGCACGCTTGATCCTACCTAAATTTTTCTGAGTCGCAGTCTCTAATATATTTTTTGGCGCTGATAAGAATGTTGCATTTTAAAAAGAGAGAGAGTAGACACTTTGCGCATGCTCAACTCAACCAAAGTATCCACGCTTTTCAGTATAAATGACGTTAGACTAATAGGTCTGACGTTTTTAGCGACGGAGTAGTCATTTATACTAACTTTTTGTCTAAATACCGCTCCACACAATCGACAGGGGAAAGTTTTGTATGCCAGTACAAGGCTGGCTCTGAAGATTTATTTCGGGCAAGCAGCATCTAACTAATACCATAATTCAATGGTGCCGTGACATAACCCCAAGCGTCATAAGCCCAAATTTTGAAATTTGGCCTTATGTCGCATTGTGAAAGTGACATAAGGCCAAATTTTAGCATTTGGTATTATGACACATTGGAAAAGCGTCATAAGGCCAATTTGGCTTTATGACACTTTTGCTTGGTGCTGTTTTCAACAATTTGCCCTCGCACCTACCCCAAATCAAACAGTGACCCCAAGCAGGAGGGTTGCAGGGGGGCAGCATGCCCCCCCCCCCAACATATGCATTGTACTGTTTATGGGATTAGCTGCGAAATCGCAAGTAGATTGCATAAACAGTCCAATGCCTATGGGGGTCACTTTCAAAAAGCGACATAAGGCCACATTTCGAGATTTGGGCTTATGACGCTTGGGGTTATGTCACGGCACCTAATTCAATATTCCCGAATAAACCCCATCGGTACCAGTTTTCTTCTTTTTCCTTAACGGTGAAGTTATGATTAGACAATAACCCTCCTCACTATTTCACAATCAACATTGGCAGGACTCTCGGTTTCGGATCCCATTTTTACTAAGGCCAAACAAATGTTATTGTGTTTTCAGGTCTGCCTCTTTTGACAATTTCGACACGTGCTTGCTCCTAATTTTGATAATTGTTTGATCGTGATTAAATCTTGTGTAAAAATAAAAAAAAGACTGAATGCTATCACTAATAATTGATTTTAATGCACTCATTGGCTTTTGTCATAAATATGTCTGTCATTTCTTAAATCTTCACAGAGGCACCCATAAACGATTGTCGACTCTTTCAAACAGACACCAGTACTACAACAGTGCAGGACCACCTCAATCTCAATATTCGCTAGTCAATACTTACGGAACACAGGCACTGCAATCGTTCCCAGCTGAGCCCACCAGTTGTGCCCAGGCCACACTCACAGATACAGCAATTCAGAAAATTCAACTCACTCCACAATCCGATTCCTTCTACGCACTTTGCGAGTCCGCCGACAAGGGAGGTTGGACAGTTATCCTGAATCGTTTGGATGGCTCTATGAATTTCCAACGTGACTGGAATGAGTACAAGCTGGGATTTGGCAACTTGGCCGGAGAGTTCTTCATTGGATTGGAAAAATTGAACGCTATGACTGCTGCCTCTCTGCATGAGCTGATGATTGTGCTGGTTGATTTCAAGAATGAGACACGTACCGCCCGCTACAGTTCCTTTGCTATTGGCAGTGAAAAGGAGTTCTACCCTCTGCAAATCCTTGGCCAGTACTCAGGTACAGCAGGAGATTCATTTAGCCATCAAGCCGGAAATAAATTCTCCACATTTGACAACGACAATGACGGCTGGGTGGAGGGCAATTGCGCCCAAGCTCACACTGGAGCCTGGTGGTATGCGGCATGTGAGATGAGGTGAGTTTGTCCATTCGAATGGCGACCCAATAAGAAAACTTTTTCTTTTTCCTTTACAGCAATTTGAATGGACAGTACTTGGAGGGTGATGTTGATGCCGCGAAACAATACCAGGGTATGTATTGGGCGGATTTCCATGGCCCATTGTATTCGCTGAAGTCGGTGCAAATGAAGATTCGTCCTATTGAGTCGAGAGATGCTCTGTAATCAACTAGAAGGAAGGACCTTATTAATCTGTGTGTTCTATTAGATCATCGCTGCTGCATTTACAGAACGTTTGACTTTTTTTTTATATTTATTTTTTAATGACTCAAATGCAAACGCAACTACTATTTTTATTGTTTTCATAAATTGCCATAACGAGAGGAGATTTATTGCGTGAATCAAAACGAAGCAAAGAAATAAATGTTACTTAATCGAGATGCAATTATTTCAGTTATTATTGGCTTTTTTATAGGAAGGCCGTCGAAGAAGTGCGTTTACGCGAGAGAAATTATGTAAGTAGTTCAATGAAAGATTGTTTGTTTATTTCTTGAGAAGTGAACGAAGAGGCAAGGATGTATTAAGCGAACATTTGTGAGTTAGCCTACAGCTTCTATGTAGTACACATATGGCAATACTACTTTTCTTTAGCTAATCGCAGTGGAACTCCAAATTGAGGGATATAATCTATTTCTAGAGCAGCGATTCTCAAACTTTTTGGCGACTCGACAGAACCTGTTTGAGAAACTATAGGTGCAGCCTAAAAATAATCAAAACTTAAGTGGGTAACGAATATAAATTGCTCCCAAAATCAAGCAAAGTGTGTGGAAGGCCTGAATCGGGGGTTAGAAGAAAGTTCTTCTCTGGCTGCAGATAGAGACCAGGTAATCCACGAACTCCGACAAACCAGCTTGAACAAGGGCACAACCATTCTCAAAACAGCCGCTCAGAGAAGAAGAGATGCTCAGGAAATGCGTTCGCCAAAGTTCATCAACAATGCTCAAGGGCTTAATTTTGTGGATGACGAAAAAATACTGGCACAGTATTATGAATGACTTCTAAATGAATAATTCCCTGGGATATATTTTCCAAGAGCCATTCTCAACAACGAAGAAGTAGGGTAGGGCCGGGCTAGTTGGGCCAGTTTTCACTTGAAGTCTCATAAATATCAAACTAATCACAATAAAAAATCTGGGTTCTTTATTAAATTCAGAAAAATTGAAAATATGTAATCGCAGAAGTATAATATTGCCTCAAATGCACAAATTCCAAGTGGCCCATCTTGCCCCACTAAAGGGCCAAGTTGTGCCAGCGCATGGGGTTAGTTGGACCAAGGGTTGAAAAGTGGAAAAAAGAGCTCCAAAGAGGACAAAAAGGCTAAATTTATAACGGAATTTTATTCAAAACAACAATTAAAAAAAGCATTCAAAACTGAACTTGTTTCTTTCCATAGCCTTACATAATTTGTCAAAAAAGCTATCCACGTTAGTTTCGTTGAAAGCGGTGGCTCTGCCCATACTGGTAGCTTCCGGCTTCCTAATTGATAGTTGGTGGTTCCTTTTAAGAAACTCCCCGTAAGCCAATCTTTACCAGCGATCTTGTTTTCCTTCCAGACGTCAGGAAATCGCATTTCGAATTTGATTGTAGGCAAGCGTGCGAACCAGCGCTGCCAACTGGGGCATAATTATGAATTTTGGGCATAATTTTGAAGCCTTGGGCACCTGGGCAACTTAATCTGAAAATATGCTGAAATGGGCACAATTTTACAGCATTTTTTTTACGTTTATTTCATGTCAAACATTCGTAATTCAAACCTAAAAACATAATTCAGACATACAAAAAGGGATAATTCCAAAATGTTTCCACAGTTAGACAATTTTTTAACTAGCATGTTCTGTCTCCCATCATTGATCATCTTCGATTGAGCGAATTTTTTCAGCAATAAATCAAAACAAGACAAAAGTAAGAAATTCGTTAAATGTTGAAACCTTAAGCGGCATATAACACGCGCAAAGGCTTTTTAAAAATGAAGACTGCCACGAAAGTGTTACATGAAAGCCATTTCAATTTTTTCCAAACAATGTATGACTTTAAAGACAATGATGAAGATCAAGATTCTATATAATTTTAACTTCTGTCGCTTAGGTTTTTTAAATGAATTTTTTTCTGTGATTTTGTTTATTTTGTTTTATGTTATAATTTATTTGCTACGATTTTATGTTATTTTCACTTAAAATTACATGAAAGACTATGAATAACTTTTTATCTGTGATTTGATATTGTTTATGTTCACAGGTTTTCTATTTATTTAAATACTAATAAATAGTCTTTCATTAGCGACTTGACAACTTCAAACTTTCAGTGTGAACGCACCCTTAAACCGATTACAGAATTGTCAATCTCTAAATATTAAATAAAATCAAGATTTTCATCATAGTGAAGTACAGAAAGGAAACACGTTTACAAATAATTAAAACTTAATACCGGATTTCCGAGTCGATGGTCGCAACTTCAAGAGCGATAACGCCAATTTTCGGATGTAATTCTTGTCCCAGTCGACAAGCAATTCATAGTCTAGTGAACAAATTTGAGTCAGAATATTCGCTGCTTGATGTTGCCGTGCCAGGGAGACTACATTTTGCCCGAAGTGTGGAGAATATTGCTGCCATCTTGTCCGTCGCAAACCAGCCAAATCAGTCAATTTCACGGCGTTCTCAAGAATTGGGCCTCTCCCAAACCACATTATGGCGAATTTTGCGTAAGGATCTTGGCCAATACTCTTACAAGATCAAGCTGCCTCAATACTAAAGCCACTCGATCATATGAAGCGAAGTACGTTTCATTGCAATATCATCTTCAGCGATGAAGTGAATTTTGGTAAAACGGCTTCGTCAATAAGCAAAATATGCGTTGCTGTACAGGTGAGAATCCTCATATGCTTCATGAAACAGCAATTCATAGGCAAAAAGTCACTGTTTGTTGCGGTTTTCATGCCGGTGGCGTCATTGGAGCGTTTTTTGTTCGTCGATGAAAATTACCGTCACCTAAAGGTTAATAGTATTCGCTACAGAGACATTGGAACGTTATTTCTTTGAGCAATTGGATGAATTGGACATCAGTGATATGTGGTTCCAAGAACACGGTGCCACAAGCCGGGTGCAACAATCGAGTTATTGAAACGAACCCGTCTATTGGCCGCAGAGATCGTGTGATTTAAAGCCTCTAGACTTTTTTTATGGGGCTACATTAACTCAATGGTCTATGCGCCGGCCGTATCGGTCGAAAAGTGCGGCTGAGTCATCCAAAATTGGGTTCAAGGTATCGACCGCTGTAGATGTTCCCGTGGTAGACATATGAACGAAGTCGAGTTCCAGGCATAAATGTTTTGAGAGTAATTCAAGCCAATAAATTGTTTCTTGAGATATCTCAAGTAGTTTGCATTTTATTTAAAAAAGAAGTTGTCAAGTCCTTAATGAAAGACCTTTAAAATGCCAGAAATGTATGTCTCTTTCATTTTCATTATTATTTTGAATTTTTTTTTAAATGGGCATAATTTAATTGGAAAGGGCATAATTTAATGAAAAATTGGGCATAATTTTCATGACATCAGTTGGCAGCTCTGGTGCGTACATTCTTTGGCGTTAAGCCATAAAATATGGAAGATGCTTTTAGCAAATATTCCTTTAAAAAAATTTCTTGTTGCGCATTGAAAACTTGAATTAGCGCAACGTAACCCATACGAGGATTTTCTTGCGTCTCTGTTTTTCTGAATATATCCCTTAAGTGTTCGTCATGTGAGTTATTATTTGTCCTATAGACCTCTAACGTAACTTTTTAGGAGAGCGTTTTAACTTAAAAGTGGTGGTTTGCTTATTTTTTTGCGCGTAATCAAAGAGATTTTTATATTTTTTGAAAGATTGGATAGGGTATTCGGCCAACCATACGTAAAGCATTTTGCATTTTATGGTTTTTGAACATTGATTTAATTGAGTTTAAAAAAAAGTAGTGAAATGGATATAGGACACCTGTCCATACAGTTGCAGACACATTAAAAATCAAAGATACAAATACAGCAGTCGGGAAACGTGTAAGGACCAGCTTCGCGGGGCAGAAGTTGGTTTCCCGAATCGACGACTCCAGGACCACAATTCAAGTCTCCCAAACCAAACGAGGAAACCAGAGTCTAACAGTGGAAGCCTATATCGGTCAAAATAAGTGCGTGGCAGCCATCGACACCGGTGCCACCGTTTCCATTATAAGGAGGGGCATCGTCCGTCAGTCTTGGTTGCACAACACCAGCAGTTACTGTCTGAAAACAGCAACAGGAGCGACAGCGAAAGTGTATGGAGAGGTCATGCTAACAATAAATCTGGCAGGATTAGCATTCTCCTATGCTTTCCTAGTAGCCGATATATGTGACAAATGCATCCTTGGAATCAATTTCATGAAGGCGCATGATGTAGTATTGGACTTTGGTATGCAAGTAATCAAATATCGAAACGTAGAGATTCCGATGGTGTACGGGAACGAGAACGCCGCATCATTGAGGCCAGTCATTAGTGAGGACGAGGTCCTACCACCTTCTTCAGAGACACTGATTCGGACAAACCTGGAAGGTGATCCTATGAGCCACCGATTCTTTCTAGTTGAGCCAAAAGACAACCACTACCGAAACTGCGTGGTTGGAAAAATGCTTGTCGAGCCGAAGAACAATATTATTCCCGTACGAATTCTTAATGCGGAACACAAAAGCGGCAAGGTGACGTGGTTGGGAAGCGTGTACCGGGTACTAAAATCCACAGAAACATTCATCGGATATCGGGCGACCGCATGAAGACGAGGTACGATACCAAAGCATCCACCACAGGATTCCAGGAAGGAGATCTGGTATGGCTATGCAACCCTCATCGCCGAAAAGGCATGTCACCTAAACTACAGCAGGATTGGGAAGGACCCTATAAGATAGTGAAGCGCATCAACGATGTTGTCTACCGGATCCAGCGAGGAAGAGGCAAGTTGAAAGTTGTCCATGTGAATCGTCTCCATCGCTACCATGGTGAATTTAAGAGGGGGATATTGTTGCATGTTTGCCCAAACTGTGACATTCAGCATCCATTAGTCACTCGCACCGCCATCTAGTAGAGGGCCATATTACCGATAATTATCAGCATTTGAGAAGCAGTTTGAATAGCTATGGAATAACTAATTATGTTGTTCTCGAACCTTCTGAACTTAACGAATCTGGAAATTTCGAGAGGTGTCACTAGGAGATATAAATAAATGTCGCAGGAGCACCCAAGACATTCTAGTTGTGAACCGCGATAAAGAATTGCGATAGATGACAGTAGTGAAAAGTATAGAGAAAAAGTATAAGGATTGAATAAGAGAAAAGTGATTGTTTATTTAAAGTGATTAATTGTGAAAGTGAATTGTTGAATTAAATAAGTGAATTATTAGAATAATAATCAAGAATTAAATTGAAAGAGAACTTATAAAGATTAATTAAATAGAATTACGTTTTATCTTTTCGAATCCTAGCCTGGATGTGATAATATACTCGTATATAAAAAAAAGGATTTTTTTTTTTTGTATAGAGTTTCTAATATTACTCTCAAGCCATAGTAATATTAACATTACTCTCTGCAAGCTGAGAATTACCTATCCTGGTTGAAAGCACGAGACTTGGAACCAGAACTAGGCTCGGACGAATAATAGGGCTAGGTGGAAAATCGTACATGCGACTCTTTCTCACTTAAGATAAGAAAACAAAAACCACCTCCCTTCGAAACCTTCATACTACAACTAGGTTATTCCTATCCAGTAGTTTTATTTAAACTGTTAAATACGCGTTTGGCAGGCAGCTTCCCAGTGGAGGCACCTGCTAATACCGCCATAAGCACGCGGTTACATCTTATTGCGCTAATTCAAATGGTTTTATCCTTTGTAATCGGCGCACTAGGTTAGTATCGTCTCGAATTTGTAGCGTGGTGTTATTGCAATGACCGTGAAGGCGTGTCTGTTGTTTGCGGGCAAAATGTTTTATTTCATCTTCGACGGTGTCCATACTTAGGTCTCTGTGGATATCAGTGTTTCTGATAAACCATGGTGCATTTACAATTTTTCTTAGCACTTTGTTTTGAAAAGTTTGTAAAATTTTGATATTACTGGATTTGGTACAACCCCAAAGTTGTATACCGTATGTCCAAACCGGTTTTAGTACTTGCTTGTATAAAAGCAGCTTGTTCTGCATGCTGAGTTGGGAAAATCTACCAAGCAGCCAGTGCATTTGGTTACATCGAATGGCGAGCTCTTCTCGTTTCTTCTTGACGTGCGGTTTCCATTTTAATTTCGCATCGAGTGTCATTCCCAAATATTTTGCCTCGTTTGCGTACGGAATTCGTACCGAATCAATGAAAATGGGTAAGTTGTCTACATTTTTATAAGTAAAATTCACGTGCGTTGATTTGGCCTCGTTGAGAGTAATACGCCAAGTCTTTGTCCAATCACAATTTTGTCAATAGAACGTTGGAGTTTATTAGTTGCTGATTCAACGGTATTACTGACCGCTAATATAGCTGTATCGTCTGCAAACATGGCTACTGTTGTGCCTTCTTCTTGCGGAATATCACTAGTGTATAATTAGAAATAGGATCGGTCCAAGAACGCTTCCTTGCGGAACTCCTGCCGCGATTTCTTTAAATTCAGAGTAATCATTTCCGTGTTTTACACGAAAGAGTCTGTCTGATAAGTAACAACTAAGGATATCAGATAACTGTTTCGGAAAAGCTTGTCTTAGCTTATGTTTCAAGCCCGTATGCCATACTTTATCAAAGGCCTGAGAGACGTCGAGAAAAACACTAGAACATATTTTTTTCTCCTCTAGGGCTTTTTCAATTACATTGGTTATTCTGTAAACCTGGTCGATTGTAGAATGCTTAGTCCTTTTAATCCGAATTGGTGATCAGGTATTAATCGACGTTCTTCGATAATCGGATATAGGAGCTTTAACAAAAGTTTTTCGAATACCTTCGACATTATCGGTAAGAGCGATATTGGCCTATATGATTTTTTGTCATTTATTGGTTTACCGGGCTTTGAAACCATTATTACTTCAGCTACCTTCCATTGTCGTGAAACGTACAATAACCTGAACGATGCATTGATAAGATAGGCAAACTTGACTAAAGCTTTCCTAGGTAACTCTTTAAGAACCTGTCCTGTGATTAAGTCATATCCAGGAGCTTTGCTTAATTTTAGTTTCTCTATTTCGAAGCGCAGTTCGGGTAGCGATACACTTTTTATTCTATAATTATCAGGTGCCACGGTTAGGGCAGGAAATTCGAGCAACGCTTGACCATCAAATGGTTTAAATGTTTAAATCAAATATTTCTGCTTTTTCCTTGTCACTCTTCGCCCATTCTCCATTGATTTTCCTGATGGGTGGCGCTTGCGTTTTTGTTTTTTAATGCCATTCATGGCTTTCCAGAGCGAGTAATTTGTACTTTTATCCGCAGTTAGGCTTCAAAGATATATACAAATTTCACGATTTTTAAAGTCTCGAATCTGTGGAGCTCGAGATTGTTGCCATCTTTTGCGCGCTCTCCTTTTCTTCTTTAACAATTGAGTGATTTCCAACGGATATTTTATTTCGCAATTTGTGGTTATTTTCCGTTTATGGGGAGTATTTTTCCAGGCTGAGCATTGTATGACGTTAATAAATTGATCGACTTCGTCTTCAAGTTCGTGGGGTGTTCGAAGAGACACTTTGAGATCGATTTTACTTTCACAGTATTTTGAATCCTTTATTATTGGGAATCTTTTAACCCAATTTGTTTTCATGTTAGTTAGTCTGGGCGGACCTTCTTTTTTTCGTAGACAGCCGTTAATTGTTAAAATGACCGGTGAATGATCAGAAGAAAGATCGAAGCATTCCTCAACTACAATAGAGTTTCCCGACAACCCTTTCGAGATGAAGAAATCGATGAGGTCTGGTGTTTTTGCCGTATCCGAGGGCCAGTACGTCGGTTTAGCTGAGGAATGAAAGTCTACCCCCAATTCCATACCGGCTTCGTAAAGAACTCTACCTTTTACTGAAATGCATCTCGAGCCCCAGAAGGTATGTTTTGCGTTAAAGTCACCTCCGATGACGAAATTTCGTCCAAGTGAGTCAAAGATACTTATAAAATCGCTTCTTTCCATCGTTGCACGTGGGGGGCAATAGATAGCTGCAAAATCATATTTTATGTGTTTAATTTTTACGCTCACCGTGCATAATTGCAGTTTGGAAAAAGGAAAAAATGGACAGAAATGAACTCAAACCAACTCACTCAATGTTCTGATTTCATAAGGGGGAAAAAAGCGTGAAACGAAATTTTCTCCGTTCCGTGTAAACGGGGAATTGAAATTTTGAAATGTTTTCTCGAAATGTTGAATTTCAGGTCGCTGTTATAGTCATTCGCCTAACTGTATATCTTATAAACTTAAGAATAAATTATGTGAAACTTTATAGTTTTTTTTTCAGCTTAAGTGTTCCAATTAGTGCGTTAGTTTTACAACTAATATAGGTAAGTTATTATTTCTCAAGCAACGTTCATCTATTACGGTAATGAAGCATACTTTTTGCTAAAAAGCTGAATTTTTCGGTACACATGATAGTCTATAGCGTGCAGCTAATGACTGGGTAACAGCAATCCTATTAGCATAAGCTAGGCACGCTATCGTCGTATACCATTCGGAAGATGACTTTAAGCGCCGCTTCAGTTTTCTGTGCATTTCACGATGATCAACATGATCTTGATAGTTTTTATATTATTTCTTGGATGGCTGCCAACACCATTTGCAGTGGGATATGAGAGCTCCTTATCCCAGGCAAATATCTACTACCAAAGACCGTACGTGGCAAGTTACACAAATATATAAAACTGCCTAATGTATAGTTCTCACTTCAGTAGCACTGGTGAAATAGAAATGGAAAACGTAGTTCAGATTGATGATAAAAAGGGCATAAAGGTAATTATTCATGGCTACTTGAGTAATAGAGGTCATTCTTCCATTGTGCCCGTCAGAAATGGTAAGTAAAACAAAGAGTTGCACAAAATTCTGTCGATTTTACGTTACCTACAGCTTATCTTTCTCTGGGAATTGACAACGTGTTCATGGCCGATTGGAAAAGAGCCGCATTGCACGACTACCCCACTTCCAGAATGCAGGTTGCCAAGGTGGCCCACACCTTTGGAGATATCCTTTCGGCATTTGTGACGTAAGTTTCTGTGGCAACCTCGGTGATTGTCTGGCTACTATTCCCTTATCATTCATAGGAAACACGAAATCGATCCCAATGAAGTGCATTTGATCGGTCACAGCTTGGGAGCGCATATTGCCGGATGTGTTGGTCGCTTTTTCAATGGGTCCATAGGTCGAGTGACAGGGCTTGATCCAGCTCTACCGCTGTTTACACCACAATCAAAAGACGGTCTTCGATCGAGTGATGCTCAATTCGTCGATGTCATTCACACAGATTACCCAGTGTTTGGAGACCAGACCCCTCGTGGTCAAGTTGATTTCTATCCAAATAATGGCCGGGCACCACAACCTGGGTGCAAGTTTTCTGATCTGAAAACGTTAAGTAAGTAAAAGTTCTTCTTTAATTGTCCTGGCATTCTATTTACTTTCATTGGTAGCTACATGCAGTCATAATCGAGCAGTTCTGCTGTATGCTGAGTCTATTGGAAAACCGAGGAATTTCCCAGCGATTCCATGCTCATTGTCGGATATTCGATTTCATTATGTAAATCATTGCAAACGAATGGCCACTTTGAATAGCACTGTTGTGATGGGTGAATATGTGGGTAAGAGGTGAGTATAAAATGTTTATAAGTGAAGACAAAATTTCTTAACGAATTTCTTTCATGTCAGCGCCATCGGGCAGTATTTTTTAGAAACTAATGCAGCGCCACCTTTTGGCATTGTGGACAACTTGGCGGTTTATGGAAAAGCTTAGCTTTTATACGAACCCATGGGTGTTGCAAAAGATACTTGCTTCTGCTTGTAGAACTCGATAGTCGGTTGAATTGGGCTTGTCGCTACCAGCTCAATTAGTTTGAATAGGTCTTGGATAATGGTTGTAATAAATAATTGGAGTTAACCAATCGAATTCCTAGGTGTCGCATTACAAAAATTTGTAGTTTTTTTTAAAGCTTAATATTCGGCGTAGTTTATTTAAATATTCATAAAGGGTGATTTTTTAAGAGCTTGAGAACTTTTTTTTAAAAAAAAACGCATAAAATTTGCAAAATCTCATCGATTCTTTATTTGAAACGTTAGATTGGTCCATGACATTTACTTTTTGAAGATAATTTCATTTAAATGTTGACCGCGGCTGCGTCTTAGGTGGTCCATTCGGAAAGTCCAATTTTGGGTAACTTTTTCGAGCATTTCGGCCGGAATAGCCCGAATTTCTTCGGAAATGTTGTCTTCCAAAGCTGGAATAGTTGCTGGCTTATTTGTGTAGACTTTAGACTTGACGTAGCCCCACAAAAAATAGTCTAAAGGCGTCAAATCGCATGATATTGGTGGCCAACTTACCGGTCCATTCCTTGAGATGAATTGTTCTCCGAAGTTTTCCCTCAAAATGGCCATAGAATCGCGAGCTGTGTGGCATGTAGCGCCATCTTGTTGAAACCACATGTCAACCAAGTTCAGTTCTTCCATTTTTGGCAACAAAAAGTTTGTTAGCATTGAACGATAGCGATCGCCATTCACCGTAACGTTGCGTCCAACAGCATCTTTGAAAAAATACTGTCCAATGATTCCACCAGCGTACAAACCACACCAAACAGTGCATTTTTTGGGATGCATGGGCAGTTCTTGAACGGCTTCTGGTTGCTCTTCACTCCAAATGCGGCAATTGTGCTTATTTACGTAGCCATTCAACCAGAAATGAGCCTCATCGCTGAACAAAATTTGTCGATAAAAAAGCGGATTTTCTGCCAACTTTTCTAGGGCCCATTCACTGAAAATTCGACGTTGTGGCAGATCGTTCGGCTTCAGTTCTTGCACGAGCTATATTTTATACGGTTTTACACCAAGATCTTTGCGTAAAATCTTCCATGTGGTCGAATAACACAAACCCAATTGCTGCGAACGGCGACGAATCGACATTTCACGGTCTTCAGCAACACTCTCAGAAACAGACGCAATATTCTCTTCTGTACGCACTGTACGCATTCGTGTGGTTGGTTTAATGTCCAATAAAGTAAACTGAGTGCGAAACTTGGTCACAATCGCATTAATTGTTTGCTCACTTGGTCGATTATGTAGACCATAAATCGGACGTAAAGCGCGAAACACATTTCGAACCGAACACTGATTTTGGTAATAAAATTCTATGATTTGCAAGCGTTGCTCGTTAGTAAGTCTATTCATGATGAAATGTCAAAGCATACTGAGCATCTTTCTCTTTGACACCATGTCTGAAATCCCGCGTGATCTGTCAAATACTAATGCATGAAAATCCTAACCTTAAAAAAATCACCCTTTATGTGCATTATAACAGATGAATGGAGGTACAAGTACAATGCATGGATTAGATTTTCTTACATAAATGTCCCGCTATTGTGTTTTTCGTACATGAAACTAAAAATAATCTACTTTCTTTCTTTAAAACAGAGAATCTGCACGGGTTGGATAACAACAGAGTTAATAAAAGTAGATCAGTAAACACGGAAAATAAAAGATATTTCGTGTTTCGCTTACTTATTTATTTTTATTATTTTTAATTATTATTATTAGGATGATAACGGAAATGAGTATTCCAAAATAATTGCTGGTGATTTTGAGAGTGCTGAATAAGAAAATAAAAACATAGGGACGGGCTACAGTCCGCTTGGGTGAACTGTTGGATACCATATTCGTATTCCTATCCCTCATAAGTGGGCGTGACAAAAGTCTAAGTATGGTTGAATTGTTAAGAACGCTCTACATATTTTGTTACGATAGCATGGGGTTACTTCGCACCGGCAGGGGTTACTTTGCGCCACTGACGAAAAGAGTTGGTTTGTCGATTCACGTTCAGACATATACGAGTAACATTCTATCAACCGAACCTACCGTAATGTCCACATACACACATATACAACTGCCACATGTTGCAACGGACCGTCTACCGGCAGTTGGTAAGCAGCAATTGAAACATGTAGTTCACGTAGTAAATGTGTTAAATTTTTTAAGTGCACAATTTCGTATAAAGGAGGCTGTTGTTTTGTTTTTTGTAAAAAAACAGTTTGGGTTTTCATTTTTTTTTTCTTTTTTTTTACGGATATGATATTTTGAATCAGTGGTATTGAAATACAATACTAACTTTGCTCCAGCTCTTTAGATAAAGGAAATATAGTTCAAAGTTTTTAGATGGAGCAAAGTTACCCCGTGCCTTGGACAATTTTGCCCCATTTTTCCACAACAAAAAAAAGGATTTTAATTATTATTTAAACAGTTTTTATAGCATAAATGCATTATCTCACATCTTATTAATGAAACGGGGTGGAAAAAAAATAGATCAACATTTTTTGTCTACCATTTTTAAGAGGTTTCTAAAAATAGTGCAAAAACGGAGCAAAGTAACCCCATGTTACGGTATATAACATTTAAAGGATTTTATCGATAAAAACGCAGCTTTTGTAAAAAAAACGCTCCCTAGCTCAAACTTTGGATTTTCAAAAAAAGTTGATTTTAAATTGTGGGCGTGTCAGTAGGCGGATTTTTAAAATATTTACAAATGAGCATTAGGGGCCCCTAGAGAGTATTATATTATAAATTTCAGCTCCCTAGCTCAAACTTTGGTTTTTCAATAAAATTGTTTTATTTAATTGTAGGCGTGTTAGTGGGCGGATTTAAAAAAAAAAAAATATTCAACGAGCAGTTTTAGGGGTCATAGATCATAGGTATTGTAGCGACCAACAATTCGAATAGCCCGCCAAATGTTTTCTTACGTAGATCACGGATCTGCCGATAGAGTGCGGCACACATATACCTACCTCTCTAGCGGAATTGTGATGCCGAAATTTGACAGTCTCTATATATCATCGGACGGGGCAGCAGCAAACAGTAAATAAGAAACCAAATCAAATAAAGCGTTTAAGAAAGGAAAACAGAATTTTATTTTACTAGCTTTCACGTAGTGTATTAATTGGTTAACACGCACCAAAGTGGTGATCCCGACGTGATTTTATTATTAGTAAAAAAAAAAAAACATTTTCGTGCATCGAAGTTTATATTTTCTCTACGGACTTAAACGTTAAACAAATTGTGCGTGCGAAGTGCAGCAAAGACAATTATAATATAATGTCTGAATACGAAGAACGCAGTGCCAAAAGCAACGAACCCCATCAATCCCGAAATCAGACCCAAGATGATTCAGAACAACTGGCCCGTCTACATGAACTCCTCCAGCAAATGAATGCGACACGCGGTCCGGAAGTCGAAGCGAATCACATGCAAGTACGACCCCCACCATTCTGGCGTGAAAATGTGAGACTGTGGTTCTTCCAACTGGAAGCGCAGTTCACACTTATAAACTTGCGGTCAGAAGTTCGCAGGTTCAACATTGTCGTAGCACACCTCGATCAAATGACAGCTACAGAGGTTCAGGACATTATTATCAACCCACCACAAGGTAATCCATATATTAGGTTAAAAGAAGAATTGATTTCTCGCTTGGCTCCATCCAGAGATCAGCAAATAAGGCAGATGATAGAACGAGTCTTTGACTCACTCAGCTTGAGTCACCCTGGGGGAAAAGCTACAACCAAGCTCGTGGCTTCCAAATACATCTGGCCATATTTGCGCAAGGACTGCAGAGCGTGGGCGAAAGCATGCATCCCATGCCAAAGGTCGAAAGTGGCACGGCACATAACAACACCAGTCGGAGAATACGTTTCCCCAGGCTCCAGATTCGAACACATCAATGTAGACTTCGTTGGACCACTGCCATATTCTCGGGGCTCAAGATTTTGCCTCACCATCATCGATCGCTTTTCACGTTGGCCAGAAGCATACCCCCTCGAGGACTCAACAGCTGAAACGTTGGCAAGAGCACTCTTCGCAAATTGGATTGCTCGCTTCGGCGTGCCATTACGGGTAACATCTGACCGTGGCAGACAATTCCTCTCGGATCTATTTCAGGCCCTAGCTCGATTATTCGCCATCAATCACCTAACAACTACTGCTTACCACCCCGCAGCTAATGGCATGGTCGAAAGGTTTCATCGACAGCTAAAATCGGCCATCGAATGCCAGGAATCACCATCATGGGCTGATAAACTACCAATAGTGTTAATGGGATTAAGAGCAACCTTCAAAGAAGACATCAAAGCAACTGTTGCCGAAATGGTATACGGCGAAAACATCCGTTTACCTGGCGAATTTTTATCACCGCGACGGAACAATATCGATCCTCACAGCTTCGTAACTGAACTTAGACAGCATTTTGCAACTCTACAACCCGCGCCAGCTTCACGTCACGGGTCTAAAGCAATTTTTATGTTTAAGGAGCTCTCAACCGCTTCCCATGTTATCATTAGACGAGACGCAGTGAGAACCGGGCTTCAACAACCGTACGAGGGTCCTTTCCCAGTTGTCAAACGCGCCGACAAGTATTTCACTATCAAGGTCAGAGGCAAGGAGGTCACCGTTTCCATCGACCGCCTTAAACCAGCCTACCTCCTGACAAGTAATAATCAATATCAAGGCCAGGAATACAACAACCCAGACTCCTCAGTAATTTTACCTATGAAGCCAAACAATACCGAGGTAAATACGCGCTCAGGAAGAACAGTTCGAATTCCAGACAGATTCGGCATATCATCAAACTGACTGGAAATAATGGTATCGTGATTGATACTGCCATTGCAATCCAAGTCACTGCAGGGGGAGTGATGTAGCGACCAATAATTCGAATAGCCCGCCAAATGTTTTCTTACGTAGATCACGGATCTGCCGATAGAGTACGGCACACATATAAGTTAATGATTTACTTGTTGCAAATCATAAAAAAAAACAACTTTTAACTTTTTGACAACCGGTACACTTTATTTGAAATGAAATGGCTTAGCCTATTGACATTATAACTACGACTCAACTCTAAAATTAATTCTCCTTGTCTTTTATACCGTAAGTTGCCTTGCTTGCTTTGGTGGTATTTGCTTGGTCAGCGGCTTGCGGTCGTTGCTTGGAACTCTGTCTGCAGTTGATCCTTTCCTGGAATTCGGTTGCAATGCGGGTAGTATTGCACGTGCCGGATGAATGTGTCTGGAAGATATGTTACCATGCACTGGATGGTTGATTTGGAGCGTGGGAGCGAGTCATCTGAATAAGTGTCGCGTTAACATATACCTACCTCTCTAGCGGAATTGTGATGCCGAAATTTGACAGTCTCTATATATCATCGGACGGGGCAAATCAATCAAATCAAATAAAGCGTTTAAGAAAGGAAAACAGAATTTTATTTTACTAGCTTTCACGTAGTGTATTAATTGGTTAACACGCACCAAGGTATATAAAAAATTTCAGCTTTCTAGCTCAAAATTCGATTTTTTCGAAAATTTTGTTTTTTTTTTTGAGTTTGTGGGCGGATTTCAAAAATTCGTAAACTAGATTATTTCGGGACCCTAGAGAGTATATGGTTAAAATTTCAGCTCTCTGGGTCTATTTTAAAGGCCTAATTTTTGCCAACAGACGGACGGACGGACATGGCTAGATCGACATTACTATTGATGCTGATCATAAATATACTAACTTTTAGGGGTCTACGGGCTATATTAAGGTATGTTACAAACTATGCGTCAAAATAGTATACCCTTAGAATAGAGTATAAAGAAGGAGTGCAGGATATAAGGTATAGGGTTGTAATAGTATAGTATAATAATAATAATAATTGTGGTACCTATGTTAGTATTGCCGATGACACTTTCCTAAATTCCCCAAAATTCAATGTTAAATTACCCGAATTGGGGAAGAGCAAAGATCCAATTCCCCAAAAAAGTAGTTTTAATAGAAAATCAATAAATTTTATTTATTTATTTCTATTCAGTCATTGTTTTTTTTGAAATATCTTTGCTCCTAACATCTTTTTTGATGGATCAACTTTCAAACTACCACCTATTTTTGAATTCCTTCTTGGTCATTAAAGATACTAAGTATCAGTACCTATGTAGGCGATTTCTGTTTTTAGTTTTTATGTTTTTTAGTTCACTGAATTTTCTTTCAACTGGCGCGTTTGCAAAAGGCAATCAAGTAAAAGGCAGATGACAATTTTTAAATTTAGAAACTTTCCATGTTGCGCATTGTTTTTAAGTCTAAAACTTACCCCATTAGTTTTCAGCACAATCTTTTTCGTCAAGTCTATGTCGAACAAAATCCAACATAGCGTGAGATCGCCACTCGTCATCCAATTTTTGAAATGTCACAAACTTTTCAAGCACTGGAAATCGCTTCAGCACAGGCATCATTGATTTTGTGTTGAACTGCTGAGTTCTGATGGATTAACAAAAGAAATAATAGAAAATAATTTATCCTTAAAATCTAATCTCTTTGAAATGTCTGACGGTTTTTCAACAGGGACGCTACAAAAGTAGAGCGACAGGGACAGCAAACGACACCGAATCTCTTGCCGCTCTTTTGATATTTCTCTTCAGTAAGATTTGAGATTTGATTTGATATACGAGCCAACAACGAGTCGAAATTATTAAAATTTGCTACCGAAATTCGGAGTCAGTGGCCTCAACTTTAAGAGCGCTACGTCCAATTTATGGTCGTCATAATCGTCCTAGCAGATCAACAATTGAGTGTCTAGTGGAAAAATTTGAATCCACAAGCACAGTACAAAATGTTACCGTGCCAGTGAGACAAAGAAGTGCCCGTAGTGTCGAGAATATTGCTGCCGTTGAGGCTTCAGTTGAAGAAAGCCCAAATGAGTCTCTCAGACGTCGTTCTCAAGCGGGAATCGCTACCGTTCAATGACAACCGAATATTTTTGGCCCCAATTGGATGATATGGACTTGGAAGACATGTGGTTCCAACAGGACGGCGCCACAAGCCACACAGCGAATGCCACAATCAATTTATTGGAAACCAAGTTTGGAAACCGTGTTATCTCACGAAATGGTCCAGTTTGGGGAATTCCCCACAAATTGGCAACCTTGGGTATGTAGATGGGAATGGGTCAGGAAGGGAATAGAGAGTAGTTGAGTGTAAGGGACGCGGCATGCTTGCGATCAGCGTTGCCGAAAGTACTACTATAGTAGTATTGTACTATTCTCGACACCTTCGTACTACCGTACTCCTCCTTTCATATTTGTGCTACTATTTTTGTAAAACCCGTAAAGCTTTCCTAACAAAATCATGCAGCCATCCTTAAATGATATAACGACTACAATTATTGGCATCCCTTAGGAAATTTCAACTTTGATCTACTATAACATTTTCAGGGCGGCGACGGTGTAGAGGTTAGTGTATTGGCTTGTGACCCGTGCGGTGCAGGTTCAATCCCCATGGGGAACAACAAAATACGCCACCCATTCTCATGCCTCTACACCAAAAGGAGGATTTCTGCCTGGTAGTACAATGGACCGTTACCGAGTCTGAGTGCTCTGGGATTTGGATTTCCTTTTTCAAAAAAAAAAAAAAAATGATCAAATAATAATCAATGGTTTATTATTTAATTTTTGTTTTCAAAACGTTTTATTTCAAATTATAAAATAAAGATAAATATAGTATTTATAAATTAATATACATTTATATTTTTTTAGGGAAATGTAATTTTCTACTGTTTAAGGGAACATAGCTATTTATTTAATGCAAAGAAAATAGATTATCAGGCATTGAGCTATACACAATTCGTGTATAAAAGTTTTGTAAACAAATAGCTACATAGCTAAATATACATATATTTTTTATAGAAAAATAAAAAAAAAACATATATTATTTAATTCAATGCAAAATTAATTAATTAAAATAGTTTAATAAATACTTTTTATATTATTTTTAACGAGAACAAACCAAAATCAGTTTCCTAATTCAATACGAATTTAACAAATTAAATTAATTAAAAAAAAAAGATATGTATTTTTTAAAAGTTAAACTAAATTTCATCAAGCAAGGTTTTTTGAAGATCGTTCTTATCGTATTAAGGATTTTCTTACTGCATTTTGTTCAAACTTAAATTAATAACAGTTGAAAGGTACAACTATTGGCACTCATAAAATTACAACGGTGGCAATATTTTATATAGCTACATAGGATGTATAATTATTGGCACCCCCTGCCAATAATTGAACCCTAATTTTTTCTGCAGCCAATTATTGGCACCCCTTTTATTAATAAAATAATAACTTTTTTTACAAAATATATTAAAAGGCGACTTCTTTCATGTATTATTTTAATAAATAAAAGAAGTTTTCATTAAAAAATATAAAAGGAAGAAGTGATAAAAAAATTACAAAATTATAGGTCCTTATGAAAACAAAAGAAATTTCGAGGATTTTTCATTTTTGTCGCACCTGTTTTCACTTTCACTTACAAAACAAAACTAAAAAGGAATATCTCCAAACTAATGACGCAGAAATTTGAGAAAAATGTTCAAGTTCAAAAAGAAAAATAAATTGACTTTTCAGACCAAGGGTTACTGAGAAAATCCCTGTTGAATGATGGGGTGCCAATAGTTGGGTCAAAAATTTGGGGTGCCAGTAATTGTAATCGGTACGCTATTTCCTTATTTTATTGAATGTGAATTCGGCAGCATTTTACTTTCCAATTTGTCGTTGGCTTCTCGATATTTTCATCTGAAAAATTTAATCAGAACTGTACTTTGTTGGTGGTCTAAGAATGGAGTCTTGATATTTCACTTGAATTCCTAATTGCAATAATTACCCACGTTTCGTAACAATAAAATAAACAAGCTTTGTATTGCCTGGTGCCTGGTAGTTTATAATATACAAATAAAAAAAAAAGAAACAGAAAACTTAATAAAGTTTACTGCTACTGAATTTGATTGTCTTATAAAGTTTCAGATAATGGACAAGGTATGTAAATATGAATGTTTAAATTACTATCATAATAGTTATTCAAACTTAACCTTAGCTTCAGAAATTTTATTGAATTTTTATTCCGTAAAGGAAAAAAAAGAAGAATTCCTTCCATGTGCCTGGTGTTGCTGTTGCTGCAGGTGTCATTCCAAAAATGAGCCCTACTGCTCTTCCTCGCAATTATGTGCAAAAATTAACCTGAACCTTGTACTGCAAAAATGTCGATGATTTTGCGTTTTTTAATTCTAATGGAAACGCCATTGCTAACAGTCACATGTGCACGGGCAAACATCGGCTGCCTGAACGATGTTGGTTTCCTTAAAGATGTTGACAAGAAGGCATTCTGTTCGTACTGTAACATCAACATTACAAACAACAAGCAACATATTATCTTAAGAAACGCTTTTATCACTAAAACAGCAACCCAAATTAGAAATGTTTTAGCTTACTGCGGCAATACTGCTTGCGATGCTCGACTACACTAACCGCAATGGGGTGGTTCTTGCCTCACGTTCAACCTAATATACCATAAAAACATAAATTACCCATTACCCTTCCAACCTGAAAATCCGTTGGCCAGATGATGGATTTCCAAAAAGATTGATGCTGCTTAATGATCAAACCATTCTTACCGAATAGTTTTAAGCACAACGTACCGCAACCCCTCTTCTTAGTAACCTACCACAATCCTTTCACGGTAAGGTTAATCAGAAATAAACCTTTAAATTCGACATACGGTCTCACAAACTTTAATTTGATTAAATAAAAAGAGGAAGCATACCAATTTAACAAACAAGAAAGCTTAAAAAGGGGAAAACTTATAGCATACCTAGGTGGGTGGGTGAACTTGGGTGGTGGTTGACCTGGATCCCGTGGCAGCAGTAGGAACGCTTGCGATCGCACGGAATTAGCTCGACGGTGGGGTGGGATCTTGCCGCATCCCTACGAATACATGATTATCGTGCCTGATTGTAATGAATGTGTTATAATTATATAGAAAAGAGGGGTTGAAAAGAGAAAAGGAGAACTGGTTCAAGGGAGAACTTTTTAAAAACTGAATAAAAAGGGGTAATATGAACAAAACATCTGATGTCATTTCTGGTGTTGAGAAACATCAGGACTTGCCCTCCCCTTTGCAATTGGTCAAAACCGCTTGCACCGTGACTACCCAGTGTCCATATTTGTATCTGGAATAGTCCCTAACGATCCCCTTCCGAGCGTTTACCCGATCACACCTTAACTACGACTCAACTTATTCGCAATTGAAAACCATGATTAATTTATTTATACATTCCAGGTATATTGAGAGATAATTCATTTTATTTTAATACGCTACCAAGGTATTCAAAAGGTATTATTACAAAGAAAGAAAACTGTTAACATATTTGTTTTTTGTAAAAAGCATTATGCAGACGCGAGTGCTTATTAGGTATATGTATGTGTAGGTAGTAAGAGAAATTGTACACACAAAGATAGTTATTTCCTAACCAAATTATAAAAAAATATGTAATTTTAAATTGGGATCTTAATAAGATATTTACTTAGTTCATTTAGTATTTTGCTTTTTTTTTTATTTTCTATTTTTTTTTTGTTAAATTTTGTTGTTTTAGTACGGACGTTAATATAATATGCAGGAAGAGACAAAATCAGCTGACGATGAGGTGCCTCTGTCTTCGTCAAACACTTTATTAACTCAATCTGCTGATATAAACATCGACTATCCAGCTGCTATCACACTTGAGGTACTCTACAATGAAATCATCGCACTGAAAAACGTGAATTCAAATGCATTGTTGCAAATTAGTCACCTTCAAGAAGAAACCAAATTATTATCTGCAAAGGTAAATAATCTTCAACATACGAGTACATTGAATTTCCTGCAGCAAAAATCTTTCGAAAAGTGTATTGATGTTATTGGAGTTCCTAATGTTGACAACAATAATGCTTTGGACTCAGCTGTCAAACTTATGTCAGAAGGATTAGGTCAAAGCATAAATCCAGATGACATTAAGTCTTGTTACGTCAAGACCATGTCAACAAAGTCGCAGCCCAACTCAACATCTACATCAGCCAAATCATTAAGCGTGTTACGCATAAAATTTAGAACGTTGGACTTGAAGCAGAGTGTCTTAAACAAAAAAAAGAAAACAAAATGAACTACGGGTCTTTATGGTCAACATCTTGCAATTAAACCAATTTATATTAATGAAAGTCTTACTAACTATAACAGAGCTGTATATGCAACACAAATTAAAATAGAGAAACAATTTTCTTATTTGTGGATTAGCAAGGGAGTTATTTTAATGAAAAAAGAGAGGGTGATGAATCATTGAAAATTTGTTCTTTTGCTGATTTAGAGAATATATCTTAATATCCTTTTCAATTAGTAATTGGTATGTTTAATTTAATTCATGATCAGCAAAATAATTTTGATCTTGCTACTCCTTTTTGTAAGTTTGATGAAGAATTATTTAAAAGTGTTTTTCATTCTGTCAATTTGAAAAAACAATTCTCTATCATTCACCAAAACATTCGAAGCATTCGCAAAAATTTTGATGTATTCCTAGCCCATTTAGAGTCATTTGTTAACAAGCCAGATTTTATATTTCTCTCTGAAATTTGGATTTTTGATCATGAAATAGCTCTTTATAGTATACTCGGGTTTAATTTTCATGCTAAATGTAATGAATCATATGCGTCAGGTGGAGTAGCTGTTTACGTAAATGAAAAATTAAACTATGAGGTCAGTAAACATAATATGGAAACTGCCGATATGCTTAAGATATCATTCACAGAAATTCATTTTTATGTGTTTTTATCGACTGCATGAAAAGAGTAAGACAGTTTTTGTTGAGGAGTTGAGCTCACTTTTGAGTTGCGAAAAGACGAAGAATCTATTCATCCTAGGTGATATGAATTTAGATATTTTAAGTGATTCCTCTGTTGTGTCTAACTATATCTCCGTATTGTCGGCAAATGGCCTGGAAACTTGTTTCCTTGAACCTACTAGGCTAACTCAGTTTACGCGTACCTGCATTGATCATATTTTTGGAAGACTTGATCGCAGTTCTAAACTATCCCTTATTAGTTCCATATCTGACTATAAGATCTCTGATCATTGCATGATAGGTTTATTTTTCTTTTGTGATAAGACCAAACAAACAAATAATTATACACCTTTTGAAAGAGCTGAATCCATTAATTTTGTATCTCTTAACGCCTCTTTATTGCAAGAAAACTGGACGGACGTTTACATTGAAAATAACCCCTCTACTGCGTTTAATATTTTTTCAAAAATTTTGAAAGATCATGTCTCTGCATGTATTACTGTATCAAACAAATGTAGTAAACTAAAGAGACTTAAACCATGGATGTCAAAAACCTTGCTTTTGAAAATACAAAAAAAGAATAAACTTCGAATAAAATGTAAAAAACATCCTAATAACGTTCACCGTCGTAATTTTTATATTAAAATGTGTAAAGAAGTTGCTGCTGATGTACCGGTCTTTAAGGAAAACTTTTACATCAATAAATTTCAACTAGCCAAAGACAACTTAAAAAAAGAATGGGCAATTGTGAATGAACTTCTTAATAAACGAGTTCCTCTAAGTCTACCATCTAATATAATTTATAAAGATAGAGTTATCCAAAATTCTGGAGAGATGGCAAATGCTTTTAACGAATATTTTACTAATATTGCCGCCAAAACACTTTCAGAAGCGGGGTACGACAATATTTCCAATCCTTGTGTGGAGGATTGTTTCAGCAGTGAAAGGAGTGAAGTATGTAGTTTCTTCTTCGAACCAATCTCTTCTTTTGAATTGTTTAAAACAATAAAGCTGCTGAGCAGTTCTAACTCGGCGACAAGAGATAGTTGGTCTAACAATTTTATTAAAAAAGTTTCATATAATATTGCTGATGTTTTAGCTCATATTTTTAATAAAAGTATTTATTGCGGTATATTTCCCGATTCCTTAAAATTTGCTGAGGTTATACCTGTTTTGAAAAAAGGTGATAGCAAAAATTTGAACAATTACAGGCCTATATCCCTTCTCCCTGTGTTCTCAAAATTTCTTGAGAAAGTAGTTAAAACCAGGGTTGTAGCTTTCTTAGAAAAAAAAACACTTTTTTAGTTCAAACCAGTACGGTTTTAGAGCAGGTAAATCGACTGAGGATGCCCTTTTACAGTTTTGTAACTTCAATTATGATAGTCTAAATAAAAGAAAATATACCGCTGCGCTTTATATTGATATAACTAAAGCGTTTGATACAGTGGACCATGACTTGTTACTAATGAAATTAAATAAAGCTGGCTTCAGAGGTTTCATGCTTCGTTGGTTCTTCTCATATCTCAACAACCGCAAACAAGTGATTAAACTTGTAGATAAATTCAGTGAAAGCTTAGAAATCCATATTGGAGTACCACAAGGTTCAGTACTTGGCCCCATTCTTTTCTTGGTATATATTAAATCTATCTTCAGTCTAAACTTGAAAGGAATTCAGACAGGGTTTGCGGATGACATTTCATTTTTTTTTTTCATTTCATTTCATTTATTTTAGCATAATAACGTTACACAGTAAGATCCAAAATCTTTTTCAATTGCGTAAGTTCCAAAGGTAGTACATTTTACTATTTGTTACGTTACTTCTATTTATTTACAACAATAGCAACAGTTAAAATTTAGAAATATTGTTCATAATTCATCATCAAAAAAAAAAAAAAAAAAAAGATGTAAAAAAAAAATTAAGTAAAAACAAAGAAAAATAAAGAGAAAAAGAGAAAAAAAAAATTCAAAGAAAAAAGAAAATAACAAATCATCATCATCAAAGTGTTTCGAAGTATTGCTTAAGCTTCGTTTTGAACTGGGTTGTACAGCTTACCATTCTGATAGATCGGGGAAGGGAGTTCCACAGCCGAATCGCATGGGTAAAAAATTGGCGTTCCGATACTAAATAAGTGTAGCGCATAGGTAAGAGGTCACAGCTTCTGACAGATCGCGGGAATCTTAACTTATTATAGAGGTAGGAAGGTTGACGCGTTTGCATTATACCATGTAGTAATGTTAATGTTCTTAGCTTGAAGAGGTTTTCAATGGTAAGTCCGTATATTGATTTTGAGAAATTGGATATGTGGTCGAACCTCCTAATCCCATAGATATAGCGCGCTATGCTATTATAAGCAACCTTAAGCTTACGTTTATGCTCGTAATCACAATTTGCAAAAAGCTCACACCCATATAATAAAATCGGAACTAGTAAGGTTTTTGCAAGAATCATTCTCGTTTTAATGGGGGTGATTTTTTGTGTAGCCCAAAGCATACGAAGGCTACCATATAATCTACCAACGGTTAACCTTATGTGGACATTCCAAGTTAGCGTTTTATTAAATACTAAGCCAAGGTTTTTCGCAGAATCTACATACTCAATGGGTGTATTGTTGAGACATATTTTGGGGAAATACGATGTATCTACTGGCTTCCTGGATATTACTAGGCATTTCGTCTTTAATGGGTTAAGACAAAGCCCATTTGATCGAGCCCAGCACACAATCCTATGTAGATCCTCATTCACTTCACAAGCCCCATTTTCGACAAGTCCTAATGGAAAACTTTTTCGCACCTGGACATCATCAGCATACATGTCAATTGAGCAGTTTAGTGAACACGAGGGAAGGTCATTGATGTACATTGAAAAAAACAATGGGCCCAATATCGATCCCTGTGGAACACCTCTGCTCAAGGGAAGAAATTCAGAAACAGAATTGTTTGCGACAACAGCTTGATATCTGCCATTTAGGTATGAGGAGATCAGTCTAGTGGAAAATGAGGAGAACCTGAACTGACTTTTCAACTTACTACATAGGACTTCATGGTTGACCGTGTCAAATGCCTTAGAAAAGTCCAACAAAGTAAGAAAAGTCACACTGTTATTGTCTACAGCTTGCCTTATTTCCTCCACAACATTAATTAAAGCAGTAGTACAACTGTGATTAGGCCGGAAACCTGACTGGTTACAACAAAGTAGGTTATTTCTTTTTAGAAAACTCCGTATTTGTTTGTTCATAATTTTTTCAAGAACTTTCGACAGATATGGTAGAATGGCAATTGGCCTAAACTCGTTACGACTTTTGGGAACAGGTATGATTTTAGCTCGTTTCCAAGCACTGGGAAAGATTCCTGTCATGAAAATTGTGTTAAACAAATGCGTAATGTATTTCAATATATAAGGAAGGATAGCCTTTATAAACACCGGATGAGTTTCATCAAATCCAACCGCATTAGATTTAATAGCCAAGAAGCTCTCTAAGAGATCGGTATCTTCGATAGCTTGAAAACAAAAACTATTTGGGGGATCCATGATGTGATTGAGAGTCGTAAGAGCAAATCGAGGGGGATTGGAATGTTCGCATGTATTAGAGGAGGGAAGGAAAGTAAAGTTTTTATTTAGTTCATTACAGTCAATATTAGCAAGATTGCTGTTTAAGTGTTTACCCACTCCAATCTCTCTCAGATTTTTCCAAAGCTTGTGTCCAGCCAGCGAAGGATCAAGTCATGGAGCATAAAAGTGTTTTTTAGCTTCTCTTATGTCACATGTGACCATAATTCTTAGAGCTCGATATGCATTGAGGAACACATCTAAACGAAAACGCTTCCAACACTTATAAGCTTGGTTACGCTTTCGGATTAAATCTTTAATGGTATTTGTAAACCAAGGATGGTCATTTGCTCTAGGAGGTTTAATTACAAGTGGAACATGATTATTGAAAATATTGACATTGCTTGTTCATATTCTAATTATTCTGTTCTGGACCTAATTGCTAATATCTGCTACGACTTAGAACAGCTCAGACATTGGTTCAGTATGCATAAACTAGTCATAAGTGATAAGACTAAAATTATGTTTTTTTAATCTTTCGAATAACGTGGTTGAATTTCCTAATGTAACCTACCATTTTTTTTTTTTTTTTTTTTTTATAATTTGCTTACGCTAAAGGGATTTTTTCTGTTGTTACAGTACCCTTATAATGCTAAGAACACAGTGTAAGCTACTTGGTATTACAAAGAATAGAGATATAGGAAAGAAGTGTTTGGGTGCAGTTGTAGGGTTTTTCTCCACGGGTGGTGTCTAAGTTACTTAGGGAGATAACGATTTCATGTATTCGGTATAAAGTAATGGACTTGGCCGGGATTCGAACGCACGACCTTCCATTCCGTAAGCGAATACACTACTACTGCACCATTGCCACCCGCAATAATTGCCAACACATGCTACTTAGTGCTGACTCTTGCTGCAAGAGAAGCTGTTCTAATACGTATAACTCTAACGTAAGCAGCTCCCCCAAATGTTTTATTATCGAAAGAACTACGGTTTTTAAGTATTTAGGACTTGTGTTTGATAGCGGACTGAATTAGGGTGAGCATACCGCTTTACTTAGAAAATACTTGATAAAAACTTCTTGCATAATGTATCATCTAAGACTTTTTTGTTCACGTAAACTATTAGAAACAGTTTATTATGGCTTGGTACAATCTAAGTTACAATATGGTTTAGTTTGCTGGGGCGGTACTCACGGTAATAAAATTCAACCTCTGATTGTTGTCCAGAAACATATAATTCGAATTATTTGGAGAAAGGGACGTATGGAGAATAGCTTTTCGCTCTTTTTTAACTCAAAGAAACTTCCGCTCAAGCACCTTTACTTCTATAAAGTTCTGAGAATATTTTTTTTAAGAAGTGGTTACTTGCCTCATCGTAATCCTACCGCCCATGGACTTCGTAGCTACGAACGTTATTTGGCTGTTATTCCACCGCATAATACAACGCATTTTTTGAATGTTTTTACTTCTGTAGCTCCCAGACTTTATAATAAATTACCACTTGCATTAAGAACCATTAGTAATTTTCTTTTTTTCAGTCGAGAGATTAAAAAAATGGCTTCTTAATTTTAATTTAATTGAAATAAATAACTTACTCAACGTTTTACGCTAAGAATTGAATTGAAAAATGTTGATAAATATTATATAGATTTAGTTTCTTCAATAACCATAATCACCCCACTACCACCATTTTATAGTACATGTAATAATACATTTTTTGATAAGATACATTCGACACTAGTTCTTTGAACTAAAGAGTGTATCTATAATATTCTTCAATAAATAATAGTAAAAATACCTAATGAAAAAAACTTAATATTTATATATTCACAAATTATTAATCTTTTTGTATAACTGAAATATTTATAAGCAGTATTTATATACGAACATACCTATTTGTGAAATCCAGTTTATTTCAGTTTTTAAGCTCTGTAAATATTAAGGATTAATGTGTCCTATGTATGTACGAGTATATTTATTGAATTGGAGAATAAATTAAATAAAATGTAAAAATCTTAAATAAAACTTTTGCCAAAGAAATTATTTAATCGTTGTAAATAATGTACTCACAGTTATCTCGTACCGATGAAATTTGTGGCCACAAGTTTCCTGCTGATGACGGATGATGATAATTTGAATCGATGTTTGACTTAGGTATTTCTTATGCACTTTGCTGCGACTAATTGTTTTGTTTTAATTTCATGTACACAATTTCTTAGGCAAATTAGAGATTAAAATATTATCAAAGCCACACCAACAAAAGAGTAGGTATGGTAAATTTAAATGATAAAAAAATAAGATTTGTATAGGTTAGGTATAGGTTATCTCAGTGAGATTTCGCGTAATATTAGAAGGGTTAAAGAGCACTCGCACTTGCAATTTTTCTTTATGATTATAGATTTACGTTAAATTTCCTTTTTTTTTATTAATATGATAGTATTTGAATGGGACGGTAGGAACCGTTTTATGTGTAGCGGGGATTTCAGTGAAATAGCTCCACAATTTGCAGCCGCGTGCTCTCGGCGTCTGAGTCTTGTAGCCTAACACGTGTGTCTTCGTCTATTTTCGTTGTAGGTGCTGACGTCTGAATGCTCAACTTTGGATGACGCCCTTTTCGATCTCAGAAGATTAAATGCTAGCTAGCAGATTTTTTTATTGCTGCGGACGCTCCACCTCGACCTCTCTGTGCAGTCATCGAGAAGTTAGCGCGCATGTGTATAAGTGCGTCCGCAATTTCTTTTAGATTTCTGGTGAAGTTTTGGAGATGAATTTCCCAACTCAAGGATGTAGCAGCTTATCTGCTAATGGCTTGGGAATGTTCGCATACAGGTATGCAGGATGGCGTAAATTCATGTGGTTTTCTTTTTTTTTGCGCTTGGACTCACTAACACTTTCCAATGCCCTTTTAGAGGTGGATTAATCCAATTGAAATATTTCTCGGGTTTTTTTTTTTTTTTTGAGTTGTCTTTGGCAAGAAAACACCTTACTACGGCCGCGGTCGGTATGCAAAAGAGAGACCTAGGCGACCGTGGATCGAAAATAAATAATTTATGACCGCCATAGTTCAGTGGCGGAAATTAGGGATTCACGATAGTCGTCGGGGTACGTTGGTTTTACGTCCGGTTTAAGTAGAGTCATGGGGGAGTCAGGCGTTAAATTTAAAACTTAACGAAACATGTAAAAATATGTATCTGTGGTTTAAGGTGTACGCCACAAACTCGGTTTTCACCTTCCACCAGCTTCCTCTGGATAACTTCAATTACCAACGTTGTCACAAATTCTGCGGTAATCTTGACATACCTACATAGAGCTCTTCATTCGCTAGGCCATACAGGGACGGGGGAAACTAAACTTTTCACTAGATAATTTCACACTAGGTAATGCAAAATAAGCAACAACAAATACTAAGATGCAGAGCAAAAAAAAAAACATTAACAAATAAAGCATATTATGAACGAATTAAACAATAAATAACTTTAAATAAATAAAAAAAATAAACATACACTGGCAATCACAGGATGGGGCCATACGTTTTGCAATGGATTTTCAGTCTTTATTCCTGTTGGAAATTTTATACCCGGAAACTTTTACTCCCGGAAACAGGTACATATTTTCCCAACAGTAAGTCATAAAATTAAAGGGTAAATAAGAAACGACGAAAAGAGTTTCCCAATAGAAGAAAGGAAAAAATTAATAAAATGTTTATGTTGTTATTAAATGGTTTTAAAACATTTATTTATTATGGTTTTACATTAATAATGAGTATGCCCGCCATTTTTCGATATGAAATCTATAAGACGGTTTGGAACAGAATCATTGTTTTTTTTTAAATAATTAAGGAAATTTGGGCCCAAGCATCACGAATAGCTTTGATTAAAGTGTCCTTGTCTTCAAATTGTCAGCCGCCTTAATACACTTTACGAGATAACTATGCCCAAACATTTTCGATTATGTTGAAGTTCCTCGTCTTCTGATTGAATCCAACTTCTAACAACCCTGGAAGTGTGGATTGGGGCAATGTCTTGTTGGAATATTCAAGACAGGGGTCCGAAAATGTTTTTCACTTTTTGAAACAACCGTTCCAGCAAAAGTTAAAAAGACTGAAAATCGTTTGCAAAATGTATGGCCTCATCCTTGTGATCGCCAGTGTATCTCTACACCGCCGCGCCGCCACCTTTAAATTTCGAAGATACTTAAGTATTATCCGTCAATAATCCTTTAACTACTGGAATTGGATAATAATCATTAATCAACTTAATCTAAGTCGTTAGTTACATAAACACTACAAAAATTGATAATTTTATCTAACAAATAATATGTGTACTCCGATGTCGAATTCTTATGTATACGTTCATATAAATATATGTGTGATGATAAGACCCATTATAACATACGCCTCCATAGTATGGTGGACAAAATCCACACAAAAGGTCGCAATAGAGAAGCTCAAAAAGGTACAACGGCTTGCGTGCCTTGGTATCTCCGGAGCCATGCGAACCTGTCCAACAGCTGCCATAGAGGCAATAACAGGAATTACACCACATATACATCCAAAAAGTGGCGATCCGAAGTGCAATACGTCTAATACAGTTAAATGAGATAAGTCTTAAGGATCATCCGGAACTAAAGACCCTTCTCGATGAACTGCCAGAACTTAACATGAACTGCGCGGTCATAGACCGCATTCAAAAAACACTATGCTTCAACAAACGGTTCTCCACGGAGATACCCAAGAGAGAAGCATGGGTTAGTAATAACCCACCAAACAGCCACAACGGCATAAAGTTGTATACGGATGGTTCTAAAATGGAAACGGGGGTAGGAGCGGGAATATACAGACCACACAAACGCTTTACGATACCCATGAGAAAAAGTCCCAGCGTATTTCACTCCACGCCATTCAAGAATGCGCCAGCCACATTATTTTATCTGGCATAAAAGGTGCAACCATCCATATTTTCACGGATAGTCAAGCAGCTGTAAACGCCCTTAGCTCGTATACCATTGACTCCAAATCAGTCATGTACTGCTTCAATACCCTACAAACACTCGGAATAAGAAACAAGACCAATTATGGTGGGTTCCGGGTCATGTCGGGTTAGAAGGTAACGAAAAGGCCGACGAACTGGCCAGAACAGGTTCAGGAACACCTTTCATAGGTCCCGAACCTTTCTGCTGCACTCCTAGATCAGCAGCAACGGCAGCAATTAAAAGCTGGGAACATAGAAAATGTATCTATCTTTGGGAAAGCATCGCTTGTCTAAGACAGGCCAAACGAGTCATTCGGCCCTTCAATAAAAATGCCAGCAAATGTCTAAACCTAAGCAGGCACGATATCAAAAACCTAGTAGCTTACCTTACTGGTCACCATGGTTTAAGATATCATCTGCACAAAATGAGAATATCAGTCTCTCCTGAGTGCCGACTCTGTCTTGAAGAGGACGAGTCAGCTGAACACATTTTATGTGAATGTCCAGCCCTTAATGGAATTAGAAAGAAGATCTTTTTCAGGGAGCAAATGAGCCTCGAGGACATAAAGAATTCTTCTACTGGTAAAATTGTCCGCTTTACACGGAAAGTGGAAATTCTACCAGTTTAAACTTTTCTGGCCCATACGGTACAAAAGATCTTATAGGTCGAAGTACCCCCCCCCCCCCCCCCCCCCCCCCCCTTATAAATCGCCTTGGCGAGCCAGAATTTAAAAAAAAAAAAAAATATAAATATATTTTATTTTTGCCTACGAATATCCTTTTTTATTTCTAGTACTTTTTTTTTAGTTAGGTTAGGTTGAGCCAACACACTTAGACCAATGAGGTCCGTTGTGATGCCACATGGATCGGGAGTTTCGACCCCTACTCGCTAAAACCATTTGGAGCTTCTAATGAAGCCCGATCGACTTCTAACATCTGTGTTAGCTAAGTCACTGAGTTCGTTGAGGAAGGAGGCTCCAAGGTACAGATTTCTTTTATGGGAGAATGCAGGACATGTGCAGAGGAGATGCGACGTAGTGTCCTCCTCCTCCTCATCCCTGCAGCTTCTGCAGAAGTCATTTGAGTAAACGCCAAGCCTTGATGCGCGTCTGCCTATTAGACAGTGTCCTGTGATGACACCTATGACAGAGCCAATGTGCAGTCGGTTGAGTGAGATCAAACTCAAAGAGCGTCGCAGATCCAGCTTTGGCCAGATTTGCTTAGTCGCTAGACATGTATCACTACCTGTCCACCTGAGGTTTGTAGTCTCGACTGCGGATAGCTTGAACATAAGTTTGCAAGTAGCGATAGGCATACCTATAAAACCTTTCTCAGGTAGAAGAGGTAATGCGGTTCCGTTTTTGGCGAGTTCGTCTGCCCTACAATTCCCTGGAATGTCTCTATGCCCGGCACCCAACAGAGGTGAATATTGAACTGCTCTGCCATCTCCTGCAGAGATGAACGGCAGTCTAAGGCTACGATGGAATTGGGAGAGACTGAGTCCAGGGATTTTAGCGCGGCTTGACTATCCGAGAAAATGCAGATATCCTTAGCGGATATCACATTTCTCTTCAGCCACGACAGGACTTCCTTAATCGCCATGATTTCCGCCTGGAACACGCTACAATGATCAGGAAGACGGAAAGAGAGACTGATATTTAGTCTTTCTGAGTAAACACCCCCACCTATCCCCTCGCTAGTTTTTGATCCGTCGGTGTAAAAGTGGATCGATTTAACTTCCGTGCAATCAACATCATCCCAGAATGATCTGGTGGGGATAGTGATTTGGAAATTCTTTTCGAACTGTAGTTGGGGTGTAGTGTAGTCAATGTTTCTTGGTAAGGACCCAAGTGAGTCCAAAATGATAGAGTGGCCAATATTCGTATTGATCCACTGTGAGGTGGCTTTTAAGCAAACAGCGGAGCCATCTGCCTGCTGAAAATATCCAGCGGTGTCAGATACAGTAAGATGTCCAGTGCGGCGGAGGGGGTCGTACGGAGTGCTCCGCTGATACACAGACAAGCTGTACGTTGCACCTTGCTTAGCTTATCACGGTTTACCGCTTTGTCAAGAGCAGTCCACCAGACAATGTCAGAATCGGTCTCACTACCGATACGTATAGCCAGTGAGATATGCGGGGCTGTATGCCCCACTTATTACCGATGGCTTTTTTGCAAGAGAAAAGTGCTACTGTCGCTTTTTTTACTCTTTCTTGTAAGTTGGGTTTCCAGCTTAACTTCCTATCGAGGATAAGACCCAGGAATTTAGCTTCATCGGCAAATGTTAAGCTTGTACCGTTAATGGAAGGAGGGTCGATATGAGGGATTTTATATTTCCTGGAGAAGAGGACAAGTTCGGTTTTATGAGGGTTAACCCCCAGCCCACATCTTCTTGCCCAACTTGTCAGCTTATTGAGAGCATTTTGAAGAAGTTCCTTTAGGATGTTGAGGTATTTCCCTGAGACGGCAATAGCAACGTCATCCGCATAGGCAATCACCATGCAACCCTCCCCCTCCAGGCATGCCAGTGGTTTATTCGCACCAAGTTCCACAGAAAGGGGGAAAGGACACCACCTTGTGGCGTACCCCTACTGACAGACCTCCTAGCGGATGAATCGCCCAGTTTCGAATTGATAATCCTGCTTGAGAGCAAAAGATTGATCAGTTCCCCAAGCGAGCCATTCACATTCAGTTCCGTCAGTGCATTTGCTTTAAGCAACTTGTCAGAATCATCTCCAGTGTTGGAATTGTGATATCCGAAGTCATCTGAAGTTCGGCTGGTATTATGCCGTCAGGTCCTGCAGACTTGAAGGGCTTGAAGCTTTGTAGCGCCCAAAGGAGCTTGTCCCTAGTTATCAGACTCTGAGAATTTGTTACCAGTGAAAACATTGGTGGCCTGTTTAGGTTGCTATGATCGGTTATGTTACGGCTACCTGGGAAGTGTGTATTAAGTAGCAGATTGAGCGATTCCTCGCTAGATGTAGTTCACGAGCCGTCTGCTTTCAGCAGCTGGGCATAATTGGATTTGAAGCAAGGATTTTTCTTAGCCTTGATGCCTCCGAGGATTCTTCTATTTTGCCACAGAAGAGTCTCGACGATTAGTTCAGAGGTAATAAGTCCACGCATAATAAAAATTATTTCATATGAATTCAAATATAACAATAGATCAATAAGTTTTAACAATATATGTATTTAAATACAGAATTCTATAAAATAATTAGTGACATTTTTTATTTTTTTATACTTTAAGTATTAAAAATAGTGTCAAATGCCACTTCGATATTATATACCTTAGAAAATAATAATTACGGGTGGGGTGCCCCATTTAAAAAAAAAACATTATGTAAAATGAAAAATCAATAAAAGAAAAGGAAAAAGAAAAATACAAAGTAAAATTTCATAAACAGAACATAACGTTACACCAAAATGTCAAGAAAGGATGGATTCTATTTCAGCATATTTGAAATTTAATACCCATTGCTTTAAGGAATTTTCAAACCTACCAGAAAATGTTGCAGCTCTTATGCGTTGAGGGAGCTTATTAAATAACCGACAGGATGATACCAAATAAAAATTGCGAAAGGCAGTCGTACGGGCGTGAGGTACAGATACAACATGTTATGTTGGGAACCAGGGTCGAGCCACAGGGGCAACTTCGATACAGGTGAGGAGGACGCGGCATGCTTGTGGTTGCTCGGCTCAGCTCGTCGGACGGGGGTAGTTCTTGTCCCCTCACCATATACCACCTGCTCAACAAACGTTTTGTCCATGCCAAAAAGTTGTAAAAAGAGAGAAAAAAAGGAAGGAAGCTACTCTACGTAGACCACGGACGGACAAAAAAGGATAGAAAAGCAAAAATGAAGGAAAAGAAAATGTCCAAGGACCTGGGCCGATACCCAAGAGAGAGAAGGGAAGGAGCACGCGAACTAACCTAACTAGCCTAAGCTTAAGCTAACTAATCTAACATTAAAAGCTAAAACTAAGCTAACTTAAAACTACACTAAAACTATCTTACCCTAACCGCAACTCACTTTCCCTAAATCTATCTTTGATACCGGGTTCGTCATGAACCCGAAACATGCCAGATGTTATTGGCAAAGGTTGGCCAGCCCACCCTTGTGTCTATCGACACAACCTTAGCTATCACTCTGGCCGATGTTGTGAGTGATAGCCCCTCGACGAACCCTCCAGTCTCAATTTATGTCAGTATGTACGTAGTGGAAAGTTCGTATGTCGTCGCGTCATGTCGTCAAAGTTTGTATTGTCCTGTTATGTCATTGTCGACCTATAGAAGGACGGCCTTCACAGCCGTTCACACACCAAATGCAAAAAAAACTTTAGCCGCGCATCGTTAAATGCATATCAAACGCAAAAAAAATTTAATGCCATGACAGGCTAATCCAAAACTTATTAAATATAAAAAGCTTAAAACTATCGCAGACGAAATCATAAACTTCAAAAAAAACTAAATCTAAAATTCCGCACTTAAAGGAGCTTAAAAACTAAAAAAAAGGAATCCAAAAAAATATATAAAAACTTAAAACTACTCACGGTTTTATACGGTCCCCCGTTGTCCTGGTACCAGCACGACGAAGAACGTAGATGATGATGGCCAATACGGCATATAAAACGCGCACTATCAAATCTTCAAGGGCAGAATTCACAAAAAAAAAATGTTTTCCTAACCTTATCTTAAACTCGAATAAAAAAACTAATATAAAAATTAAACCAAAACTACAACTATGATTCAAAAAAAATCCAAAAAAGCAAATAAAAGAATTCAAAAAAAGGACTAAAAATAAAAATAAATGTAGGCTGCACAGACAAATTAAAATTGGAGCTTAAACTTAAAAAGGTTAAACCAAAGAAAGGCTTTAATTCTTTACGCCACCGCGTTTTAATGGGGGGTGTCAGCACTTCTTGGTGCGTGTGGTTTTGTTGCCACAAACCAGGGGGCGGAGCACTTCGGCGCACTGCACTTTGTGTTTATTGTATATGATTTGTTTGTGTTTAGTCACTGTTTAATATTTTTCACTTTTGTAATCTTGTTATTTTATTCAAATTGCCTTTGTTCACTGTCGTTGTTGATATGTATGTTGGTAGGTTGCGGTTCTGTGGCCGTACAACCCGAACCTGGTGAAGCGGTTTCGCTGGCCTCCACGGGAGATTGTCCTAGCACCGCACTTAGATGTTAAAGCCCAAGGTTAAAAGGGGGCAGAGGTCCGAGCACCAGGCCAAAAGTGGTGGCCTAAATACGACCCAAACCTCTGCAGCGACTTTTTTCCGTAACCCCTGACCTTTTCGCCCTTCAAAATCCACCAGACCAGAGTTCGAATTTGTATCCAAGAATAATTTGCGCAATTATTTCTCGCCGTGTATTGGCGTATTACCGAAAGAAACTTTCAAAAAAAAAACAATTAACTTTGAGGGCATCGACCGCTCATGAAGATTAAAAGTCAACAGCTGTGACGGTGATGACTTTGAAATTTTCTTATTTCATCGTCTAAAATACCCCTCCTTTTGTTTTGAGTCTCCTGTCCGTTCATCTCTTTTCTTTCTTTCTTTGTCCTCTATTTGTATCCTATTCCCTCCTTTTTCTTTCACCCATACTTTTCTAATTTCCCTTCTTATTCAGCTAATCCTGGAAGGGGAAAGAAGTACTTCACCTTCCAGTCGTCAAGTCAATCAAATAATAAAACCAAACCTAGTGATAAAAACCATAATTTAACCTAATCAATAAATAATCAAAAAAAATAAACGTTAAAATAAAACATATACCTACACGATCAGCCAGTTCACAAAACGATATCGGGAATGGGTTGGGATCGGACCACCAATTTCCCATTGGGGTAATTTAAAATTGAAACATAACATATAGATGAAAGGAAAGAAGGAGAATGGAAGAAAGGAGAAAGCGAAGACAAACTGATAGCAATAAAATAAAACTGTCAAAACATCAAAGTGGTCGATCAATTGGAGAGGATTGTAAGTATATAATTTCTGTTAGTTTCTTTGATTTAAGCGTTAGTATTGTAATTATTTCTAGGATAAGGATATGGGAATTGGACATGCAACTTGGATTCACTCTTGACTGGAGTTTGTCCGCCGGAATAAACTATGTTAGGTTATGTGTCTCGGTTGAAATTATTTGTTTATATTTTACCAGTCAATTATTGTCTTTTGTTTTCAGGTGATTGTGGATTGGGAGGCAGGAGTTGGGACTAGGAAGGCATTGAGGATCAATGGACGGCTCCGTAACAAACATTCATAAAGTTTCTACGCACATTATATTCAGAAATTAATCTGCAATTTAGATTACCCGATCTTTTAAAAAACGTTTTTAACACTTTAAAACAGTACAAATGGCGGACTGGAAGTATTTTCAAATCACGAAACAAAGAGTAACTGGGATGACGACGGTGTTTTCGGCATATTTTTCTCAAAACATTCTTCTGTAGGATAAACAGAGGTTGAATTTTGTTCATATATGTACCACCCCAACAAGCAATACCATATTGAAGCTTCGACTGAAAAATACCATAATAAATAATTTTTAGTAGTTTGCTTGAACAAACATTTTTTAGATAAAAGAAATATCTTAGAGTACAGCGAAAGTATTTCCTCAAAGAATCCGTATGGAGTGCAAAGCTCATCCTGGTCTCAAAAGTGAGCCCCAGATACTTAAAATGGTCAACTTTTTCAATCGAAAAACACTGTTTACTGCAATTTTCCGTGGTACAGAAAGTTGGGTGGGACACACCGGAAGCACATGAGCAGCTTGGCATTTTATATTTTGTACACTCAGGTGCATGGAATAACACAACCGCATCTGAGCCGCTAGGGGTTGTTAGATTAAAAAACATGATTTTGGTTTTAGAGCTTATGGACAATCTATGTTCAGCGAACCAGATCCTCAACAAATTAAGATCCCAGTTGATATCAGATGTCAAATCCAATGCACTATCGGAACCATAACAACAACCTACATCATCTGCAAAAGCAGTAAGCATACCCTTAAATTGAAGACCAAACAGTGAATTTATATAAATGAGAAACAGAATGGGTCCCAACACCGAACCTTGGGGAACCCCTATACTAAGAAATTTGATTTCACTTCTAGTTTCACCAATCTTTACCCTTTGAGATCTATTTGAAAGGTAAGACCTAAACCAATCGAACATGAAACCACGGAAACCAGCATTTTCAAGTTTTTTCAATAGGATAAAGTGGTCAACCATATCAAAAGCTTTTGTTATGTCAACGAATAGACCTGCGGTGAACTTTTTTTCATCAAGGTTGGCAAAAATACGAGAACAAAAATGTAAAAGTGCATCCTCAGTTGATTTTCCCTTTTGGAAACCAAATTGCACCGGACTGAAAAAGTGGGTCTTGTTTAAAAAGGAGACTATCCTCTCCTTAACAACTTTTTCAAAAACCTTACTAAGAACCGGAAGAAGCCAGATAGGCTTATAATTGTTCATATCCTCTGCAGCACCTTTTTTGTGGAGTGGAACTATATCAGCGCACTTGAGGTTCTCCGGAAAAACTCCTGAGAAAATACTACGGTTAAAGATGACTGCTAGGACATCAACTACGAAATACGAGATATGTTTCAATACACCGTTAGACATGCCATCAAAACCACAAGCATTAGAATTTTTCAGAGAGCTAATGGCCTTTAAGAGCTCAAGCGCAGAAATGGGTTCGAAAGAAAAACTATTTCTTTGCAACGGTTCACAACTGCTCCTAGAAGCCGAACACTCAGTGCTTTTACCTAGAACTGTTACCTTTGGTACGCTGCTAGCTACTGAAGTAAAAAAACTGTTAAACGCGTTAGCTATAACAACTTTATCTGAAACTACACAACCATTAATACAAATAGCAGTAGGCTTTTTCGAACCAGCAGACTGATTCAGAATGCTGTTCACTACCTCCCACTCACTTTTTAACTTTCCTTTAGCACAAATAAATTGATTGTGGTAATAATTATCGCGGCAAATAGGAATTTCTTTTTTGAGTTCACAACATAGTTTGATATATCTATTTTTTAGCCTGATATTGTTAATATGCTTCGAACACTTAATTCTTAGCTTATTTTTACGTTTGATTTTGATTAGAAGCTGTTTAGTAATCCATGGTTTAAGTATTACGTTACAGAGTACGAACAATCAGCAATATGTTTATTAAGGGTATTAATAAATAGTAAATAAGATGCAGAAGCATCGCTCTCATAATAACACTCATCCCAACATTCATATAAAAGATTGTTTTTGAGCTTCCTGAAATCAACTCGTGTAATATTTTCGGAGGACCTTCGCTACCACTCTTTAATTTGTAATGAGTTGTGCCTATCAACAGCCCTGTCATTGAGTGATCGGTGATGGAAAAATCAAAAATGCACTTTTCGCAAGTGCTTAATGAGGAATTGGTAAACCGTGCAAAAATGTGGTCTAAACAACTACCTGACACCGCTCTGGTAGGTTCATTAATAACGCAAGCAAGCCCATGTGATGCCAAGACACCCAGGTAGTTATGAACCGTATCGCTGCTAGTTAATATATTAATATTAAAGTCCCCCAATAAAATCAGATTTTTTGATTTCAAGTCATCCAAGAGACGAGAAAGTTCCTCTATGAACTCCTCGACATTGAACATATGCCGTCTGTACACACATAAAAACATATACTTCACATGATTAACTGATATAGAAACTTTAAGCATGTCAGCGCTTATGAAATCAACACTGGTCGCTTCATGAACTACGTAATCCTCTTTGATAAAACACCCGACACCACCTGAAGCGTAATTTTCATTGCAGTTAACAAAGAAATTAAATTCAGGCAAATGATAATCGTTTTTCTCGATGTCATAAATCCAAATTGCGGATACAAAAACAATATTTGGGATGCTTGAAAAGGAACCAAGGTGGGTGGCAGGAGGGGTTATCTCACTTCTGTTGTGGGTACTGGTCATTAACGAGATACTCATAAAGCTACAATACAGTGGGGTAACAGTTATTGCTTACGCAGACGACGTAGTAATACTTGCAACAGGAAAGTTCCTACCCACCATTAGTGAGCTACTTGAACGTGCTCTTAAAACTCTTAACGAGTGGGCAAAGCAATGTGGGCTAGGTATTAACCCCCAAAAAACAGAACTGGTTCTATTTACCAACAAACGAGCAATACCAAGATTCAACCTACCGGGTATCGATGGGACTACCCTCAAACTATCCGAGTGCGCTAAATACTTGGGTGTCATACTCGACAGGAAACTCAGTTGGAAATTAAATGTGTGTGAACGCATAAAAAAGGCCACAATAGCTTTCTATACCTGTTTTCGTATATTCGGAAAAAACTGGGGTCCTAACCCCAAGAATATTCTATGGATGTGTAGGCACGACCAGTGCAATGAGAACGACCCCAACGGCGGGGCTGGAAACCATCCTCAACCTGCTTCCTTTGGACCTATACATGCAAGAATCGGCGACGCGAAGCGCCCTTCGGATCAGCCAGCTGAACTGATGGAAAGCGAACTCAATGGGGCACGCACAGATACTGAGTAATTACTTGGGCTCAAATGTAGCTACTGATTTCATGCTGCCGCACCTTGACTTCCATAGACCATTCTCCTGCATTCTTCCCAGTAGAGAGGAATGGGAGAGAAACGAACATGTAGCCGAATCCATATCCATCTACACAGATGGCTCGAAAATGGACGTAGGCGTTGGAGCTGGAGTGTTTTTAGAAACACTAAGGCTAAAAAGCTCATTTCGACTCCCTGACCACGGCAGCGTCTTCCAGGCGGAGATATTGGCAGTGGCAGAGGCAGCCAAATTAGCCTCAATGGCGGTGATATCACGTGATGATATTACAATTTTCATTGATAGCCAAGCTGCAATTAAAGCAATTTCTGCTGTCGAGATAAAATCTAAGCTTGTAAAAAGGTGCCGCGAAGAGCTGAGGGTTCTTGGCGGTCTACATAATGTAAGACTCTGCTGGGTCCCTGGTCATAAGGGCATTCAGGGTAATGAAATTGCTGATGAGTTGGCAAAAAAAGGCTCTACCATGAGTCATGAACAGGCGGACCAGTCTGTCAAACCGCCATTGTTGGACCTCAAAGCACGGGTGGGGCAGAAAATTCTGGAGATCGCCAAAAACAGGTGGAATACCCTTCCTACCTGCGAAACATCCAAAAAAAAGTGGCCTGACTATGATAAAGCCAGAACCCACAAGCTCCTTCGGAAAAACAGGAAATCTGTTTCGATGTTGGTGGGAATACTCACTGGACACAACTTTCTGGGGAGCCACAGACTGAAAATGCGTCTCACTGACGACGACCTTTGTAGAGGCTGTGGCGATGAGGAGGCACACGAGGACACTCTCCACTTTCTGTGCCACTGCCCAAGCCTCAGTCAATTAAGAAAAAGAACTTTAGGAAACTACTTTTTCCACAGCCTAACGGAACTATCCGAAATCCCTCTTTCCAATCTTTTCAGGTTCTCTGCAAAAACCGGATGGCTGGAGAGGATGTGATCGACATCACCTGACGAGACAAGGAAGGCACCACAACCAACACACGTGGACCCCCAATGGGCATCACAATGGGTCAACTCTGACCTGAGTGCGATGATGCAGCATCAACATCGCTGCTTCATCAACCCACATACCTAACCTAAGGTGGGTGGCAAGAGACGCAAAGTTTTCTCTCAAGCTTCTAACATTTTGGTGAACAATAAATAATTTGTTATTACAGTAAGCGCTATTTGTAAATACATTATCACAGTTTGAGGTCGAGAGCAGAAAAGTCATCGTTTATATTATTAACTTCATCAAAATTCATTTTAAATTTGAAATAAAAAATCCAAAGCACTAAATAAGTGCCAGATCATTAAAAGATCTAATAGAAAAAACTTTTCCACCCTCTACCTTCGTCACAAGTATTTGATTATTTTTGAACCATACATATTTATAATTTTATCTCTGTATTTGGGCCAGTCTGTTTTCCGAGGGTTTCGGAATGTGGATTGGCGAGGGGTGTCAGCGTTGTCAAGGTCGAAAATGAGATATCGGTGGTCGGAGACAGAATGGTCAGCCGAAACTTTCCAACTCGATATCATTTTGTGGATGTTTACGGAGACAAGAGTAATGTCTAAGACTTCTTGTCGGTTTTTGGTTATGAAGGTGGGTTCATTACCCGTGTTGCACACAAAGAGGTTAGTACTTAAAATGTATTCATGAAGCGACTCACCTCTGTTGTTAATATCAGTGCTGCCCCATACAGTGTGATGCGCGTTGGCGTCACATCCGATGATGAGTGCATATTTCCGCCTCTCTGCTTCCGCGATAAAGCTCTCCATGCTACCACCAGGGAGAGGTGGTCGTGGAGGTTTTTTTTTAGTTAATGGCGTAAGTGTTTTTCAGGAGTAAATCATTGATTGACTTTCCTGCACTGGATAGTTCTTATATGCATTTGTGTAATTGGTATAATAGCGTTTCTCATTGACGTGAAATCGGCGAGTGTAAAATGAGGGAGACAGGGGGAGTATTCTTCCTTGTACACCTTTCGACCGATTTCCGGACAAAATTTTATATGGGAGTATATATACACAATTGTATGTATGTACAGGGTGTTTTTTTTTAGAGGCATACAACTTTTTTTAAAAATAAAACACAACAAATTTAATGGAATGACCAAATTTTGGATTAATTAGCAATTTCCAATTTTGTACCACTTTTTCGAGCATACCAGGACTTATTTCGTCAATAGTGCGTCGAATGTTGGCTTCTAAGTGATTAATCGTTGCTGGTTTATCAGCATAGACCAACGATTTGACGTACCCCCACAAAAAGCAGTCCAAGGTGTCAAATCACACGAACGTGGCGGCCAAATCAAATGCCCATTTCTTGAGATGATTCGGTCACCAAATGTTTGGCTCAACAAATTCATGGTTGCACGCGCTGTATGGCATGTTGCGCCGTCTTGTTGGAACCATTTCCCCTCCAAATGATTTCCAATGACCTCAGGGATAAAATAGTCACGAATCATTTGCCTATAGCGTTCGCCATTCACGGTAATGTTAGCACCGGTTTTGGATTTAAAGACAAATGGGCCGATGACGCCTTCGGCATGTAAATCACACCAAACAGTGATTTTTTTGGGATGTAATGGAGTCTCGAGAGTCTCATGAGGATTGTGCTCACTCCAAAAACGACAATTCTGTTTGTTTACAAATCCGTCAAGACAGAAATGAGCCTCATCGCTGAAGATGATTTGACGATAAAAATCGGGTTCAACTTCCAGTTGATTTTCAGCCCATTCACAGAATACAGAACGCAATTGATGGTCCGTTGGCTTTACTTCTTGCACTAGTTGAATCTTATATGGATGTAGGCCAAGAGCTTTCCTCAACATTTTCCAAGTAGTGGACGGGCAGAGACCGAGTTGCTGATAGCTGGTGGCAATTTAGTTATATGATTCCATCGTCGTTGATACCAAGACGTAATGTAGTCTAGAGCTAAATTTACTCGACAAAATAAGTGGCAAGCTCAGGTAGCGCTGTTTATTTTTATAAATAATTTCGAAATTGAAAAAAAAAACCTGTCAAAAATTATATTATCGTTTGCGCCATCAATTATATTATTCATTAAATACATTTTAATGTTCGTGAAATTAAAGCTGACAGATGTCAGGATGTTTTTATAAACATAATTATTAAACTGTAAGAAAAAAATTAGTGCGAAATCATTCCATCGTCCTTTCAAGAATTTTTTTTTATGTTCTCAAAAGTATTTGAAAATATAAGAAAAAGGTGACAGTCATCTAAAACTCTGATTTTAGATGTATTAGAAAAAACAAATATGGGACATACTTTTTTTTTGTTTTTATACGTACTTGTCCTCCATCAGTTGATTGCTCATCTACTACTAACTCCTGAATTATGTCGACATGAGCTCTCCTTCAAACCAGTTAAAATTTAAATGATCATTTTCTTGTGTCCAGCCATAATCTATTGGATCACACTTTTCCGTTGGATCTTTTAAGCATGACTGCTTCCCCAATCTGCTGATATATACAGTTCGAAGAAATCGTTGTTTAGATTCACTTTCGCATGTTGAAGTTAGAGGCATCAACGTTATAGGTATATTGTATTTTCAAAACGTTCGTTAATATTATTTACATCGTAAGTTTTTAAGAAAATTTCATATCTGGCTATAATTTCATATAATTTTGGGTTTTTTTTTACGAAAAACACAAGAAACTATTAAAGCTTTCAAACACTGTCACGCACGTGTAGTCGCATAGATGCTCCGAACTGTATTGAAACGCGCTACATTGTTTGGAGCGTCTAACGTGTTTTGGAGCATCTATATTTCTCTCTTTCCCCGTGTGACCTTCATTCCCGGTTCTAAACCACCTATTCTTTCTAACTTTCTTTCCCATGCAAACAAATATAATATACACAAATAATATTTGTGAGTGTGTATTTGTACTCCCTTGCAGCTGTCCTCTCAGGTATACCAATAGCTATTTTACTATAGTAAAATACCTCTGCCTTCGAAAAGGCAGTAGATATCGATTTCTACTGCCTTTTCCATTGTTATGTTTCAACTAACTTATAGAAATATTAGCCTTAAAGGCAGAAACGATGTTATCATTTTTTTTTACATTTTTTTAACAATACAGATTATTAATGCAACATGATAATAGTGGAAGAAGTATTTTTATTTTATCTCTTGTAATATAATTTCAATAATTATTCTAATCTTCCTGCCGATGAAGTAATTTATTTTTTTTTATATCATAATAATTACAAAAAAATTAATTACTCTGAAACACAGCAGGAAAAACTTCTGTCGCAAGCATTAATATTTTTTTAAAATTAAATAACATTTATTAAGACTATGGACAGAAGCAATAATATTTTATTAACATTTTTTGATAGCTCCTATTTGATATTGCAGCCATTAATGAATGGCAGAAATGATTATTTTACTTAGTACTCGAATATTATCAACCTCTGTCGGACGATGAGATCATATAAAAATTACTTCTACCAGCTCCCTAGCTATGCGAACGGCGTCTAGTCGATAAATTCGGGTCCTCTCTCACACTCACGTCTTATCAGCGACGTGGCTTCTTCTGTACGCATGGTACGGGCTCGATTTGGATGAATATTAGGTCCGTTCGCGTACTTTATGTGTAGAAAAATCAAAACTGTCATATCTCCAAAATCGAGAGAGAATTCTCTCATTTCAAAGAAAAGTACGCGAACGCTTTTGTGTAAAAAGATGAAAAACGTTTAAGTTTGGCTTTAAAAGAAACAACCGCTGTTTTTTTTGCTGGCAAACTCATAGGATTTCATCATTTGACAGTTTTCATTTTTTTACCAGCTGAAATTCTGTGTGAAGAAAAATGAACGAAAGTACATTTTTCTTTCGTTCATCTTTTTACCATTTTCTCAGTACGCGAACGCGTTTGTGTTGAGGTTTGTGTAGTTTTGCACGAAAGTTTATATAAATTTACGTTTGCATATTAGTTCGCGAACAGACCTATTATCACAAAGTGTAAATGTAGTCATAAATCCATCCATAAAAATTGCGTATTGGCCGCTCAGATGCGCACCGTAAACTTGACGAAGTGCTCAATAAGTTTGGAGAGCAGAGCGCTAATTTTTGAAATAAATGTCCACGATTAGTAATCGTTGTTCTGGTGTAAGTCTTTCCATGGTGATTTGTCAAAGTATATTGAACAAAAAGTCAAAAGCACTTTATTAGTATGACAGCTAATTTGACAGTTACCCATATCAGAAGTTTTATACATCCTATCAATGCTGTAAAAGGTTTCTTGTTTTACAGCCGCTAAACAATTTTCTTCCTTACAAATCTAGTCCATGGACTATTTGGTTAACCTAAATTTAAAACCATATTTTCGAATGAAGCTCTATTGTTCCTTTTGGTGTGGACCGTAGCATTAAGACAAACATTTTTCCAGATGCCAAGAAACACTTATTGCGAGGGATTTTTTTTACATAAATTTTTTCTTTCTATGAACTCCATAGCTCTTCGCATTCATCAGGAAGATTTTTACGGAGGCATTTCCGGAGGCGCTGGCAAATTGTCGTTTTAAATTTAATTCTATTATCCACAATCGAACATTCTTTTTATTGTATTTTCCTTTTGGCACTTTTAAAATACCCCTCCAAGTCACCATTTGCCGCATAACACCCCCCAGAACACTAATCCTTTCGTCGAACAGGCTAAAACTGCCAAAATTAACACCTCATCGGAATTTATCGGCATCGAAAAATAAACATTCCAAGGTCAGTGCTAGCTATTAAGTATCGAGAAATGTCGGGCTGTCATAAAAACTTCATAAAATTCAGTAGGTAGGTAGAAAAGTAACCCCAAACTCAAAAAGGGAAGAAAAAAATACTCCCGAATTCCATACCGCAAAAGTTTCCAAATAATTCGCGTTAAATTAATATCCCGATACTCAGCTGGAATTCTGTGTTAAGAACCACCAGCGCCATTGGTCTCGTTTATACTCGTCCCGCTGCCTTCCTCTACCTGTGCCATCCTTGAGCTCGCTCCAAGTGATAATCTCCAATCGGGCTCTTATCGCCGTAATTAATAACCGCATAGCCCCAATAAAGAGGAATTTAAGATGTCGATGTTGATTTTTATTTTGTCTCCGTTGTCCCTTGTCCGTTTGGCCATTTGTCCATTTATTATTGGTATTGTGCGCTGCCCGGTGACAGAAAGCGATTAATACACTCTCATATTATGGTCTCGCTCTGTCTGTATGGAGATGAGGATGACATACTGTCTGTCTTTTGTTGCACTTGTGATGTCTTGAGCTGCACACGTGAGGATTTCGCAAAAACAACATGACACTCAGCGCAAAGTGTAAATGCAGACTTCTTAACTTGTTTATGTCGTCGATTTGGGAATAAATTAAGCACGGAACTAGGGGGTAGGGGATGGGAAATTGTTTTTTTTTTTTTGATGACTTATTGCTGACGCCTAACGGGCGACTTGTCCTTTTTTCTCTCTCTCCCCCTCCTCTTTACTTTTTTTTAACTGTTTTGCATTAGCGTGCGGTGAATTATGCGACATTGAGGTAACATGGCAGGATGATGCCGGCCGTCGCGGTACTCGAACAATAGAAAATCGGATTTCGGTTGTCTTACACTGGCATAAATATTACCTTGACAGATTGAGCGGGGGTGGCAGACGACGAAAAAGAGGATGGCTTTGGCTTGCGTCTGGAGCGTGTTTGTCTGGCGTGTGTGTGCTTGGTGTCCGTAAATTAACAAGCGGGATCTGAGAAGGAGGGCGGAATGCCGATTAAATGATTAATAAATTATGCGATAAATGACAATTCGGTCTTGGTTAAGGTGCTGTTTGAGTTGACGTTGGTTTGGCTTTGACGTAGATATGTTGTGGTATGTGGGATTTATTTGATGGCCAGTGGTTGTTTGTTAGTATTGAATAGCCCGCAGGTGATTTGGCCACCGATTCGTAAAATGGACATGGGTATGCAGTCTAAAGCCCATATAAATTAGCTTAGGTTCATTCTGAGGGGTATATGAAGGCTGAGAATGTGTTAAAATTGGCAGTCGACTGTTCATGAAAGGGTTTTAGTTGGAAATTAAACCAAACAAAACGTAAGCGTTCTGGAAAGCGATCTAACTACGATTTTTAGGGAACAATGATACAAAAACATTTAAAAATCGGTTTGGCATTAGAGAACTGCATGAAATTCATTTACAGTTGAGAATCGTTTGCTCAAAAACATGAACCTAACGGTACCGTGCCATAACCCCAAGCGTCGTAAGCCAAAATCTCGAAATTTGGCCTTATGCCGCATTGTGAAAGTGACATAAGGCCAAATTTTAGCATTTGGTATTATGACACATTGAAAAAGCGTCATAAGGCCAATTTGCCCCCCCCCCCCATATGCATTGCACTGTTTATGGGATTAGTTACGAAATCGCAAGTAGATTCCATAAACAGTGTAATGCATATGGGGGGGGGGGGGGGGGGGGGGGGTTTGGGCATGCTGCACTGTTTCAAGAGTTTGGGCAGCTGTTATTGTAATGTTGAAGATCGAATACTGCTTAAATTCACTCGGCGGCATAGGATTTGGTTACGGGGATGCATTTTTGAGTGAAATTTTTAATCAATTGTTTGATTTAAAATGGCATTCGATAAGGTCCTACACTTAGACCATTGTGATGCTATGTGGAAAGGGTGAGTGGATAACACTGCTAGAACCAATTGCTTTTCTTTATAAAGCTATTAACCCATTTTCGACTTTGACCGAGTGGGTTCTACCCAAAACTTTATTTATTTTTCAAAAAAATAGTTGCTTATTTCATTTTTTTTTTTTCATTTCATCAAATTCTTTATTTACATCAAATAGATTATTTAACAAAAATTCATAGAATTTACATAGACATGGCAATTATGCCGTTGCTTATTGTTTAACTGTGAATATGCACTTGGTAATGTCAGTTATACCTTTTGAACCCCCCCCCCCCCCCCCCCCCCCCCCCCGCGACCAATTAGAAAACACCTTTTATTAATACTACGAGTACCTGGGTTTAGATGTTAGAGTCCAAAAATTCATTTACGGCTGTTAGCTTGCTTCCGAATATTAGCAAGGTCTTTGCAAAGGTTGTCAATACAGCCCTAATGAAGTGGGTCAAGGCCAATAACATAATTTCGGACAACCAGTTTGGTTTCAGGGTGGGGCATGACGCTATTCATGCCGCGTCGACATTGATTTCCGACATTCAGTGGAATAAATGCAAGAACTAATGCACGGGTGCTTGTCTGGTTGATTTTGGCACCGTATGGTTAGAGGGACTTTTCTACAAGTTAACCAGGCAGGGATGCACAAACCTTTGCTATACGTATTTATACGTATGCTTATGGGAAAGAAGTTCGTTATCAAATATGGCAATGTGATCTCAAGCAGAGTCTTTGAACTTTAAAACGGTTTACAGCAGCGGTGAATTCTCCGATCCTTTTTAACATTTACACGATTGATCTGTTGGGTTCACTCAGACATGCTACAGCGTATGCCGACGATTTGGTGGCATACAGATCATGTCCCAAAATCGAGGTCATTAACATTCTTTTGCAGCGTGACTTCGATCAAATTAAGGGATATTGCGATGACTGGAGTTGGAAATCAGCTTTCAGAAGACGGAAACAATCTTATTCAGAACAACATTGGGTTGGATTTTAGGGATACCCGGACAAACTGGAAGAAATTGGCCATTATTGGACAAAATTGGCAGCCATTGGCGGTGAGAAGGTAGTTAGATATCTGGGTATCTGGCTTGACCAGTATCTATATTTCGATAGACATATAGTTGCTTGTCTTGCTGGGGCCAAGAAGGCTAATGCTTTGACAAGGAGACTGTTTCATGGCAGTCAACTTGACTCCAGAGTAAAGGTCATTAGCTATGTGGCCCTTATAAGGCCGATCATCGCTTATGGTTGTCCATTGTGGTTTAATATAGCGCCAAGTTATATGGAAAAGATTCGGGTTTTGGAGATACAATGTCTTAGGGCCTGTCTCCGTTTGTTCCGAACCAATGAATCCAACTATATAAAAAATTATCCCAACAAGGTCCTATACGATTTCGCTCAGTTGAATAGGATTGAGAATTTCCTCATTAAGGTGACTCGAAGGCAACGTTGCAAGGGCGATGACCAGCGACAATAGTCTGATCGTTGGGGCTTACTACCCCAATGAAATGCATATAGAGCGTACGCTCCGGTCTGGCTTTATCCCGGCGGAGGCATTTATCCATATTGATGCAAAAGAGCTGATCCAAACGAGAGAAGGTATCCCGGTATTATATCACCGCTACCCAATGCTCAAGAGCTCCTTCGTTTTAGTACCGCAACAGCGGAGAGGGATAAATTCAATACGGATAAGCAATTCGCTGAATTTTTGTGGCTTGTTGAGGGGGAAGGGGTCAACATGCCCTCCTAGGAAGGTGCGTTACTCTAGGTAGCATCCCCTTAGTTCATAAGACTAAGTTAGCTAGGGCGTTTTTGGGAGAGGCTGGGCTCGTCAACTTGTGGTGGTGCTTCCGGGAGGTGACTGACGCTGTAAGGCATCAGGTAGCTCAGGGCAGCGCGTGTGCACGTTGACGACTGCTAGGCGCTCGGAAAGCAATTGGGATTTTGACCACTTGTTGAAGGCAACGAGTGCGATATGATAGTATTTAAATACTTAAATGAATTCTTTTTTAAGACAAAACGTGCTTTTCACCGCGACAATTTTTTCTAAATTGTATGTTCGTACTTTGGTGGGTAGGTAGGTAGGTAGGTGTGGCGGTTTGATAAGACAAACCCAATTAGCACTGAGTGCCGTTTTGTTACCACAAACTCACGTAAACCTGGGTATTATCGATTGGTGGGGGAGGCTAAATCCAACCTGCGGAGTTCAGGAAAGTTATCAGTTCCTTGATACTTTTCTCGGAGACTTCCTCAAGTGTATTGAAGAAGGGGCTTCCCAATGTTCGTAGTCTGGTCCTAGCTAAAGCCGGACAGGTACATAGAAAGTGAATTAGGGTTTCTTTTTCAGTTGTCACTTTGCAACTGCGGCAGTGTGTATTGTATGGGATGCCCAGCTTGGCCGCATGGTCACCTATTGGCCAGTGTCCCGTAAAGATCGCTGTGAGTCTTGCGATGTCTTTTCGGGTTCTACCTAGAAGGTCGGTTGTTTTTGCCTTGTTGTAGTTTGGCCACGTTTTCCTGGATATGACGCATGCAGTCAGCCTGCTCCATCTGAGGTTGGCTTTCTTAAGGTATTCTGCCGTGATATTTGCCTTAACTGCTCCGAGCGGAATGTGGACTAGTTCCGCCAGAGAGCGGTGGAGAGCTGAGCCTTGCCTGGCCAGTTCGTCGGCATGTTCGTTTCCATAAACGTTACTGTGCCCTGGAACCCAGATCAGGGTAACCTTGAACTTATCAAGCAGGGCCAGCTCATTATGGCATTCTAGTACTAACTTAGAGGATATAGTGACCGAAGCGATCGCTTTAATGGAAGCCTGGCTGTCAATAATTATGGCGATCCTTTGCCTCTGTGTTATATTGGAGTGAGGTTTGATCTGGCGACAGGCTTCACGGATAGCCAGTAGCTCCGCCTGGATGGTGGGTAGGTACTTTTGTTTTTAGTCGAACGAATACTAAGTAAAATATTTTTTACTGCAGCACATACTAATAATATGGCGATTTGTTCATCTTCATACGTATAGTTTTAAGTTCAAACAAGAACTGAATAAATTTTGTACAGAAATATATCGTAGTAGGTACAGTGAATGCAAGAAGGGCACGTTCAGCAAGAGATGAAGAATCTGCCACATATTGGATGGGTACCTTCTGAGGATGATTCTCATTTCATTCCATCCTTTGACTCTGCCCAACAAGAGCTCGCTTTACTTGACAAAATTTTGTCTTTTGACTTACAGCAAACAAGCTGTAATCAGAAATCCAACTCTCGATCTTGTTTTCTCTTCTGACTCTGTTAGTACTGTGGTTCTGGAATCCCACTTCAGTATAACTAACATAGATAACAATCATCCACCCTTGAATGTATTTATTGAACTAGGCGCACATTTGTAAGAAAATAGTAATTCGTATGACCGTTCGCTATCGTTTGACTTTTGGAAAGCAAATTTTCAAAGGCTTTCTGATGAAATTAACAGCCTTAATTTTAATCTTACTGCGTTATCTCATATTGAAGATGCAGTAGGTTCTTTTTATTTTTTGATGGATAACTGGATGAAAAGAGTGATTCCTGTGAAATCCTCTAGGAATCTGAAAACGTCCCATCCTTGGTACACTAAAGAGCTCAAATCGATACGAAACAGGCGTAATAGGGCTTGGAAGACCTATTTAAAAATTCTCTGCCAATTAGATCTTGAACTCTATTCCACTTTGTTCAATGAATTCAAATCTTTATCCTGCAACTTATATATTGACTATATAAGTAAAATGGAATGCTCTTTAAAATTGAACCGCAAACTTTTCTGGGGTTTTGTCAATTCTAAGAAAAAAACCGATGGTTATCCATCGAAGCTTATTTACAATAGTTCTACAACTGCTGATTCGCTAGATACAAGCAATATGTTTGCAGATTATTTCAGTAAGTCTTTTAGGGTGGCCCCTCTTCACATTGATGATCAATATTTTAGTTATCTAACTAGCTGTTCCCAAATAAGTTTTAGTAGTATCTCATTCGATTTGGAAACAATTATAAAATGTATTTCTTCTCTGAAGAATGACTATTCATCAGGTCCCGATGGCATTGCACCGATTGTTTTGTATTTTTAAAAAATACAGACCAATTGCATGGTCTATATCTTAAGTATCTGTTTAATTGTCTATTAGTACTGGTAAATTCCCTAATCTATGGAAAAGCGATTTTACCACACCTGTATTTAAAAAAGGCGAACGTGGTGATATCACTAATTATAGGCCCATCTCAAAACTTTCGTGTATCCCTAAGCTTTTGAACAAATTGTTTGTGAAATGTTAATATTTCTTTGTCGCAATATAATTTGTAATGAACAGCATGGATTTGTAAGGAACGGATCCACTGTCACTAATCTATTAAGTTTCTTGCATGATTGTTCTAATGCCTTGGAGAATAAAGACGAAATGGATTGCATATACACTGACTTCTCTACGGCTTTCGACCAGCTTTCCCATGAAATAATCGAATTTAAACTCAGGGCTTTTGTTTTCCCACCATGTTTTATAAAATGGGTTAATTCATACCTTAGATCAAGGGTTAGATAGATAGATAGATACATTTATTGTTTCAAAGTAAAATTACATAGTTTACAATATTTATAAGTCATTGCACAGCACAGAGATTTGATAACAAATTGTATCTTACTACTGAAAATCAATATTAGGATTCTGATAAGCTTGTATTTCAAAATGAATAGGTTTGAAGGAAAATAAGAAAGAAAAACCTTCATTTAAAATTTGTTTATAATTATATCACAGATATGGCTTAAATCTAATGGAATGAACACAAATACTAATATTATTTCATAGATAAATAAATAAATATATAAATAAATAAATAAATAAATACATTAACAAATAAATAAGTAAATAAATAAATAAATAAATAAATAAGGAGATAAATAAAATAAATATACTAATAAATAAAAAGATATGTGTGGGTTATAATATATGTATGTATTGTAAATGCATTAATTATAAATAAGTACAAAAGAAAAGTAAGAATGACAGGAATAATAAATAACAAATGAATAACAAATTTAATAACAAAATTACTGAAGTAACAAAAGAAATAAATAGGGAAGATATAAATCATATAATATATTATATATATATTTTTATTTTTTTTATTTTTAAATAAGGTTTTTTATGAGAGGGTTTTCACTTGATTCACATTTTCTGTAAAAATTTTCATTGAGAACTTCAATTTTTCTATCTACTTTAATGACTTTCGCCTGATCGTGTAACTCCTGGGTTGAAAAATGCCAGGGGACTTTAAGGATCATTTTTAAAATTTTGTTTTGTAATATCTGTAGTTTTTTCCTATGCATTCCGGCACAATTTCCCCAAACAGGTGATCCATACAATAATATCGCTTGAAAAACGACTTTAAAAATTATTAATTTATTGTGCTTACTGAGTAATGACTTCCGGTTTATGAGCGGGTATAACAATTTAATGCCAATATTTATTTTATTTGATGTCATTTGTGTGTGTTCCTTAAAGGTCAGCGTCTTGTCTAAGTAGACACCTAAGTATTAGATCAAGGGTTTATCAAGTGAAATTTAGAGGATCGCTATCTGTATCTTTCACAGCTCAGTCTGGAGTTCCCCAAGGATGTAACCTCGGACCAATTCTATTTATACTTGCCATTAATGATGTTAAGTCATGTATAAATCACAGTAATATCCTGATCTACGCTGATGATATGAAAATATATAAATCTATCACTAGTTAGCAAGACAGAATGTTTCTTCAATCTGACATTAATAGCTTCGCCAATTGGTGTGATAAAAACGGTTTATCCCTGAACCCAACTAAATGTCAACATATGACATTTTCTAGAAAGAATATCCCTTCCACCTTTCAATATTCTCTGTCTCAACATATTCTTTGTAATGTTGATAATTTTAAGGATCTTGGGGTTTATTTCGACCCCAAACTGTTTTTTGCTAAGCATATTAATTCTATTATTAATAAATCTAATTCTATGCTGGGCTTCGTAAAAAGGTGGGCCAAAGAATTTAATGACCCTTACGTTTCTATGTCATTGTACAATTGTTTTGTCCGTCCGATTCTAGAGTATGCCTCTCAAGTTTGGACACCGTTCTACAACATTCATTCAAATCGAATAGAGGCCATTCAACGTAAATTTATTCGATTTGCACTTAGAGAACTTCCATGGGTTGATCCATTTAACCTTTCTCCTTACAGTCAACGTATCCAGCTTGTTCAAATGTTCCCCCTTTCTTAACGAAGGCTTAATAGCGATATCATTTTTTTACAGCCGCTTATATCCGGTCAAATAGATGCACCTGACTTGTTGTCGTCTATTGGCTTTAATTTTCGTGGTGGTGCCCATAATTTACGCAGTGTTGAATTATTGTTTAGCCCACATCATAGAACGAATTATGGGAGGCATGAGCCTATTAGTCGCGTGAGTAGAATCTATAATCTAAATGATCATGTGATTGACTTGCATGTTAGTAAAATTAAGCTAAAAAATATTTTGCGTAATAATGCTTTAATGTCTTAAATTGTTTGCATTATTTTGTGTCTGTGTTAGTATTTTATAGGTACATAATTATTGTATTTTTAATTGTTTTGTCCTTACTACCACCTGCACTAAATGATGAGCCTGTGAGAACAATTTTAGTGCCGGCAATTTCTGCTCGTGATAGTTGCTTGCTTTAAGCACTCCACGACACAGAGCTGATAGTGTATTTAGAATCGTCAACGGAACGTGAGGCTCGCTTCAGCCAGCTTCGGGATGGATATAGAGCAGTTCAATAAAGTCAATCCAATATGTTACTAAATACATTAATAAAGGTAGCGATTTCAGCATATAATCAGCAAATGAAGTGGAAAATATCAGTCTGGACATTACAACTGCAGCTCTACTTTTTTACTTCTCAGTGGAAGTTCTTGTAATGGGGCCGATTTTGTGAATCCCGGGTTTTGACATATCTTCACGTTTCAAGGTCACCAGAATCCAAAACCAACGTTTTTATAGAGATGTCTGTTCGTGTGTATGTACGTATGTGCGTAAGTGCGATCGGATTTATCTTTCGCCACGATTATCTCGAGAATCAAAGATGACATTGACATGTGAATTCGAAGCGTAATTACGTAACACAGAACTAATTAAGTTTCCAGCGAAATCGGTCCAGCCGTTTTTTTTAGTAAATAAATAACTAAAATAATGTTCCTTTATTTGTACTACAGGCAAAGCCCGATTTACGCAATGCTCGATTTACGCACAAAGTAAAATATTTGCACTACCGCTCGATTTTCGCACACAATTGTGCGAAAATAGAGCCCTTAGTGTAAATGCGAGATTTTTTAGAGCATTCATACTATTAAAAAAAATTCAATAAGTCCGTGACTTTTGGCATAAAACACAGATTTTTTGATAAAAAAAAAATTTATTTTTCAACGTAGTCTCCCTTGAGCTCTATACACTTTGTCCAACGCTTCTCCAATTTTTTTATCCCTTCCAAAAAAAATGATTTGTCGAGGTCCTCAAAATAGGCCTTTATTTGCGAGATGACTTCATCATTGGAGTCAAATCTTTTTCCACCAAGTAATTTCCTCAGGTTTGGGAACAAGAAGTAGTCGCTCGGAGCCAAATCTGGAGAATAGGGTGGATGAGGGAGCCATTAATGGTTTTTTCCCATGGCAACTGCACATGTGTGCACCCTTGCATTGTCTTGGTGGAAAAGAACTTTTTTCTTGGCCAAATGAGGTCGTTTTTTTTTCAAATCGTCATTGAATCGGTCCAATAAGTTGGCATAATATTCCCCATTGATTGTTCTTCCCTTTTGAAGGTAGTCAATGTGGATTATCCCGCGTGCATCCCAAAAAACAGTCGCCATAACTTTATTGGCTGACAAACCCACCTTGGCCTTCTTTGGCGCTGATTCACCCTTAGAAACCCACTGTTTTGACTGTTGTTTGGTCTCTGGTGTGTTGTGATGGATCCATGTTTCGTCCACGGTTACAAAACGGGGCAAAAACTCCTCCATATTGCGATTAAACAACGCCAAACCTTCCTGTGAAGTTGTTAGACGATTGCGTTTGTGGTCGACTGTGAGCAAACGCGGCACCCATCTTGCGGAAAGCTTTCTCATGCCCAAGTGATCATTCAAAATTGAAACCACTAAGCCATGCGAGATCCCTACGGCTTCCACAATCTCTCGCACTTTCAATCTTCGGTCGGCCAACACCATATCGTGAATTTTTTCGATTGTTTCGGGTGTAGAGACCTCAACTGGGCGTCCAGGACGGTCGGCATCTTCAGTGCTTGTACGGCCACAACGAAATTCAGTAAACCACTTTTTTACCATTGAAATCGATGGTGCAGAGTCCCCATAGTATTTTTCAAGCTTAGCCTTGGTCTCGGTAATGGTTTTTTTTCGCAAGAAATAATGCTTAATAAGCACACGAAATTCACTTTTTTCCATTTTCTCCTCAAATTAGTGAGTAGTTTGATAAAAATAGCTGTCAAACACAAACTAACTGACGCAGCAAGTTTAAATTTTGACAGGAGTCAACTGACAGATGCCTGTTGACAGGAGCAGTGTTGCTGTTTCAGTAAAGAGGTCAGAAATTCAAAAAGTCACGGACATATTGACCCGCCCTCGTATCATGATGTTTAACGGCACTCTAAGATGGGCTGAAGAAAATAGCAGAAGTTTTCAAGAAATCTCCCTTTTACAAAATTTATGCGAAATAGCCGTAAAAAATGAACATTATGTCAAAATTTAAACAGACAAAATTGGACGATTATTTTAGTATTGGGTGTAATAAGTCCAATTGACTATAAATAAATGCGTTTTAAACTATCATTTAGTGTGTAGACATTATTTTTCTTATGTTTTATGATTCACATTCGAATTGCGCACATTCTCGATTTGCGCAAATGGCCTAAATTTTACCTAGTGCGCAAATCGAGCTTTGCTGTATTTATTGCCATTTGTCATTGAGCAAATCATTATTACATTGTGCTCCGTTATTTCGTATTAATTTTAAGGGTCTCCGTGTTCATAACAATGGTTACATAAATATATATCACACTTCACCGTTATTAACAACATTTAATTTCCATGAACAATATTAAAGAAGATTTTTTGATATTAAACAATTCTTAACCATATCTTATGGTTAATCACATTTCAAAATTTCCCACTAATCGCATAAATCATATTGATCCCACTGGGATGTTAGTCGTGTGGACCTAGCGGGTCGCACCCAGACCACTTTTTTTTCTTTTATAATATGCACGCACAAAAAGGATTTTTTGGGACACTTATAATGTAATAGCTACACAGCGCGGTTAAGGAAATTAGGGCGAGAGGAAAAGGAGAGATGCCGATGCACGTTGGTTTTGAATGTTTGTAGGTTATAATGTAAGGGAAAAACATAGGGACGGGCTACAGTCCGCTTGGGCGAACTGTTGGATACCCTATTCTTATTCCTATCCCTCATAAGTGGGCGTGACAAAAGTCTAAGTATGGTTAAATTGTTAAGAACGCTCTACATATTTTGTTATATAACATTTAAAGGATTTTATCAAAAAAAACGCTCCCTAGCTCAAACTTGGGTGTTTCAATAAAATTGTTTTATTTAATTGTGGGCGTGTCAGTAGGCGGATTTAAAAAAAAATTAACACATGAGCATAAAGGGCCCCTAGAGAGTATATATTATAAATTTCAGCTCCCTAGCTCAAACTTTGGATTTTCAAAAAAATTGTTTTATTTATTTGTGGGCGTGTCAGTGGGCGGATTTTGAAAATATTTATACATGAGCTTAAAGGGCCCCTAGAGAGTATATATTATAAATTTCAGATCCCTAGCTCAAACTTTGGATTTTCAAAAAAATTGTTTTATTTATTTGTGGGCGTGTCAGTGGGCGGATTTTGAAAATATTTATACATGAGCTTAAAGGGCCCCTAGAGAGTATATATTAAAAATTTCAGCTCCCTAGCTCAAATTTTGGTTTTTCAATAAAATTGTTTTATTTTTTTGTGGGCGTGGCAGTGGGCGGATTTTGAAAATTTTATATCCCGAGCAGTTTTAGGAGTCATAGATCATATATAAAAAATTTCAGCTTCCTAGCTCAAAATTCGATTTTTTCCAAAATTTTGTTTTTTTGAGTTTGTGGGCGTGTCTGTGGGCGGATTTCAAAAATTCCTAAACTTGATTATTTCGGGACCCTAGAGAGTATATGGTTAAAATTTCAGCTCTCTAGGTCCAGTTTAAAGGCCTAATTTTTGCCGACGGACGGACGGACGGACGGACGGACATGGCTAGATCGACATTACTATCGATGCTGATCATAAATATAGTAACTTTTAGGGGTCTACGGGCAATATTAAGGTATGTTACAAACTATGCGTCAAAATTAATATACCCCTAGAATAGGGTATAAACAATGCATGGAAGAGTATTCCACATAATTCAGGAGACATTACGCTCTGAATCAGTATGGAGAATGTTATCATTCGAACTGCACGACCGGGCTCCTACTATTGTCTACCCTGCAGTTCGTTTAGAAAATGGACAAAGAGCGTATTGCACTGAGAACAATATACAAGAAGTTGTTAATAACCCACGGGACACAATATTAACAGCATTTTTCAAGTTATGTGCTCAAGATGATTTCGCGAAGACATTGACATATTTTTTATTTTTTTCAACGGCGAAAACAAGGTACTGCGGTCGATGATTTCCACGGAGTAAAAAAAGGCGGTGCTCTTGGCAGAGTCTACGTGATCCCAAAAACAGCGAATGCTGAGAATGTTACTGTATGTTGTAAAAGCCCCGACATCCTTTGCACACCTGAGAACTGGGTGTTATTTACAATACTTATCAAACAGCATGCAAAGCTATGCGGCTCTTGGAGACGATTCTCACTGGGAAAACCCATTATCAGAAGCAGCTATTTGCAGTTCAACTACATCATTAAGATATTTATTTGCCATCGTAGTAGCGTTTCGTCAAGTATCTGATTCTGTTACTCTACGGAATAAATTTCAAGAAAATATGGCCAGTGACATTCTGATTCAGCGACGGCGAGAGTTAGTTTCAGATGATGAACAATATGATCAAAACATATTTGACGAAGCATTATTTGTATTGAACAAAGTTGCGCAATTACTTTCAGGTAAATCGATCAAGGATTTTGGGCTGCCGATGCCAGCTAATACTACTAACTCAGATTTAACGAATAGTGCCGAATAGACAAGAGAAACATAATACGAGTACGATCAATCGAGACTTTTAAAAAATATAGCTCAAGATGAGCCACGATTGAACATCGATCAGAAAAAAGTATTCACTACACTACTAACATCAATTGATAACAATGAAGGAAACATATTTTTCCTTGATGCCCCAGGAGGTACAGGAAAAATATTTGTAATCAATTTGTTTTTAACAAAAGTGAGATCTACCGGAAAATTGCATTAGCTGTCGCTTCATCCGGCATTGCCGCTACGATTTTAGCAGGAGGCCAAACCGCACACTCTCCATTCAAGCTCCCGCCGCCACCGAAATTAGAGCTTAAAACTAACATGAGGGTTTCATTGTCTTCACGTGAGAACAGGCTTTTTTTAGAGATGCTGCTAAAAGCTGGCAATGGAGAGTTAACACAAAGTGATGGCAGGATTAACTTAGAAAACCTTTGTGTTTTGATAGACAACATCCAAGAGTTGGCCAACAATGTCTATCCCGACATTGATAACATAAGATGTAGGTTAGGTTAGGTTAGGTTAGAGTGGCTGTCGGCACAAGGCCGACACACTTAGACCAGGGTTAGGTCCATTGTGATGCCACACGGATCGAGGGGTTTCCCCACAACTAGTTAAACCATTTAGAGCTTCTTATGAAGCGCGATAAACTTCTAACGTCAGCGTTAGCCAAGTCGTTCAGATTATTAAGCAAGAAATCTCCCAGATAAAGATTTCTATTATGGGAGAGAGCTGGACATGTGCAGAGAAGGTGAAGTATAGTCTCCTCCTCCTCCTCGTCCAAGCAACTTCTACAGAAATCGTTTGAATAAACGCCAAGCCTCGATGCGTGCTTGCCTATCAGACAGTGCCCTGTAATTGCACCTATAGTGGAGCTAATATGCAGTCGATTTAGTGAGATCAGACTCTTAGAGCGTCGCAGATCCAGCTTTGGCCAGATGTGCTTAGTCGCTAGACATGTATTACTACTTGTCCACCTAAGGTTTGTTCTCTGGATTGCAGATAGCTTGAATAAAAGTTTGCAGGTAGCGATTGGGATACCCAGAGAACCCTTTTCAGGTAAAAGGGGGAGTTTGGTTCCCTTTTTGGCGAGTTCATCAGCCCTGCAGTTTCCAGGAATATCTCTATGCATACATACGATGTAAGACTATATCTTGGTTCAAAGAAAGAGCGATTCTGTCACCCACTAACGAACAAGTATATAAGGTAAATAACTTGATTCTCTCAAAGATTGATGCCCCGATGCAAATATACTACTCGGTCGATACTGTTCTCGATTTGGAAGAAGCTGTTGTAGTGACTCTGTAGTATATTTAGTATCAGCATTGCATCCGTGCGAAGCCGGGGCGGGTCGCTAGGAATAAAAAATGAATTTCAAAGTCAAAGTCAAAGTACTTAAACCGGTTTGGACGTATGGTATACAAGTTTGGGGTTCGTACCAAAGCCAGTAATACCAATATTTTACAAGCTTTTCAAAATAAAGTGCTAAGAAAAATAGTAAATGCGCTAGGGTATATCAGAAACACTGATATCCACAGAGACTTAAGTATGGCTACCGTCAAAGATGAAATAAAAAGTGTTGCCAGCAAACAACGGGCATGCCTTCACGGTCATTGCAATAACACCATGCTACAAATTCTAGACGATACTAATCTAGTGTACCTATTAGGGTGGTCGTTATTTTCAAAAGTAGAATTTTTTTTTGAGCACCCAATTTTTTTGTTCCACGACATCTAAAAACATTAATATATATTTATTTATTTTTTACGACCACGTTAACACGTGCCGCACTGAGCTTAAAGTCTACGCTCTTACGAAAGCTCATCTACTGTACTAGTACATATTGCATGTAATTTATATAACTTTCTTTCACTCTCCTGTATAAGATTTTTTATTTCTAAGCAGGCGTAGGTGATGGAATTTCAAATGCACTTCATTATTTCTGTCAATCGAAACTTTTAGTAGCGATTAGTTAAGTTATTAAAAAATGCCACCTAAAAATTTATTTTTGGTCGGAGTTATGAAAAATCAAATTCTAGGTTCTAAGTTACCTTCAAAACGAGATGTACTTGGTGTTCTTTTTTTAAATATGCGAAGAGTAAAGTTAAGTTTAGCAAATAGTGTTAGTTTAGTAATTGACGAGTGTTTCATATTTTGGAAAAAAGCAAGAATTCCTACTCGTGATAGATGTCATTGCTTAAAACAATTAAAAAAACTTTACGAAGAGCTACGAAATATTGAGAAAAGTAAAAACAGAAACACTGAGACAACGAAAAAAAAAGAATATGATTTTGCGGAAACTTTAAACGATTTATTTGATATCGCGCATGCATCAGTCTTGGATTTGATGAAAATTGAAGAGGATAAAAAGTTTTTGCTTTTACAAAGACAGAAAGGTCGACCTGGCTGTATGCTTGGAACAGACTACAAGCTTGCAGCTATGAAAAAAAGAAAAGAGGATCGTGAGAAGAGAAGCAAACAACGAGTTGAAGATCAAAGTTCATTCAATTATCACGAAGGTAGGTAGTGGTTTTGTTATGTTTAAATATTTGAATAAACAAATTGTTTTGCTAGCAGAATTAGATACTACTTTTTCATCTGAAGAAGAGGAGCTTGAAGTTGAAAAAATTCCATCTCTGAATGCTAGCTCTGAATCGCCAGTGCCAGGGCCGTCAGGCTTGAAAAGAGCTAGAGTAGATATTTTAACTTCGAGGCTATCGGCAGTGCTCGATAAATGTAAAATAAGTGACAGAGATGCCGTTCACCTCTTGACAGCCTGTATTGAAGCCACTTCCTTGGATCCTTTAAAATTTGTGATTAACCGCACCTCTATAAGGCTTTCTCGTCCATGTTTTCGCGAACAAACAGCTATTGCAAGTAAAACAAAATTTACCAACTTGAGTTTAAACTTTGCCGTAATACACTGGGACTCCAAACTCCTTCCCGATATAACTGGCCAAGCTAAAGTTGACAGACTTCCAATTATTGCAACAGCTCCAAAAATTGAACAACTCCTTGGAATACCAGAACTTTCAGCTGGAACTGGTATTGAAGTATCGTCTGCAGTGTATGAAGTATTGGAAGATTGGTCATTGATGGATAGAGTGCAAGCTTTTGTTTTTGATATAACTGCATCTAACACCGGGCGTTTGAACGGAGCTTGTGTCCTGTTAGAAAATAAAATTGGTCGAGACATACTCTACCTAGCTTGCAGACATCACGTTTTTGAAATTGTTCTTCAAGGAGTATTTAATGCATCTAAGTTGGATCCATCTTCTGGACCTGATATTCTTTTGTTTAAAAGATTTAAAACTCACTGGAAAACAATTGATAAATGTAAAATTTTCATATGGTCCATGGACAAAAAGGCTGTGAAAGTCCTTGCAGATGTAAGGGAAGAAATTTTGGGATTTGCTATGAAAAGGCTTGAAGATAATTTCCCTCGGGATGACTATAAGGAGTTTCTAGAGCTGATAGTTATTTATTTGGGAGGAACTACTCCAAGTGGCAATAAATTTTGGGCACCAGGAGCTTATCATTTGGCTCGGTGGATGGCAAAAGGAATATATTGCCTTAAAATTATATTATTTCAGCAACAAATCGAGCTGAACGCGAAAGATAAAAGAGCTTTGTCATCTATTTGCTACTTTATTATTAAATGCTACACACAATCATGGTTTTCTGCCCCAGATGTCTTACAAGCACCATTAAATGATATTAATTTTTTAAAAAGACTCAATTCCTATAGAGAAGATTATAAAGCTGTAGCTGAAATTGCATTAAATAAGTTCCTTAATCATTTATGGTACCTGAATGAGGAATGTGCAGCGTTTTCGTTTTTCGATGACAGGCTGAATGTTGAAGAAAAGCGAAAAATGGCTTTAAAAGTTTTGGAAGGAGATGACCAAAAGGAAGAAGAAGTAAAGAAGAAATTACATCTGAAACCAGCTGATGTTTCACACTTCATTACCAAAAATCTTCCATCAGATCTAATGTCAGCTAAGTCTATGAAAATGTTCGAAAGATTTGGGTTATCTGCAGACTTTTTGCACATTGATCCAACAGTTTGGAATGACCAACCAGATTATAGGCGAGCAAAGGAAATAGTCGAATCATTAAAGGCAGTCAATGATACAGCTGAACGTGGAGTTAAACTAAGGGAAGAATTCAATAACAAGCTCACTAAAAACGAAGATCAAAAGCAATTCCTACTGCAAGTGAGTACTGTTTTCATTTGCTTAAAAGAACTCACAGATTATCTTAATAATATGCCTTAAATTTAAAATGACTTCTATTCGAATTTAAAATTTTCAGACTGTCAGAAATTATCGCCGAAACTACCCAGGATGTAGTCGAGAAAGCCTCAAAACTCGTTACGATGACTGAGCTTCATTATTTATTTGTGTACAAATTATTTGTACAAATATCATGTATAAATCTATTTATTACAAAATCTTCATCTGCTTATTATTATTTATAAAAAATTTTACTTTAAAAATAAATTTTTAAAATTATTTGGATGTTGGTTTTTTTCACCTAGAAGAGAATGCTTAAGATTTCAGGCTCATTGCGGCACGTGTTAATACAAGCCGATTTTCTTGAAATTTTTTTTGTACACTTTTTGAATATAGCGGAACAAAAAAAGGGTGCTCAATAAAAAAAAATAAAAAAAATTTCTTTCATACAAATAAGGACCACCCTAGTACCTATATTACAAATGATAAAACGATTTGAATGAGCGTAATAAGATGTAACCGCGTGCTATATCAGACGGTGCCTCCACCGTGAAGTTGCTTGCCAAAAGCGTATTAAAAAAAAATTAAATCAAAAATACCAGATAGGAATAACCTAGTTGTAATATGAATGTGTCGAAGGGATGTGTTTTTTAGTGAGTAAGAGTCTCACACTACCACGAGTACGTGTGGTAGGTCCTCATAGTGTCTCATGGAAGATTTTCCACCTACCCATATTATTCGTCCGAGCCTAGCTTTGGTTCGAAGTCTCGTGCTTTCAACCAAGAAGGTAAACCTCAGCTTGCTGAGAGTAACGTTAATATTACTGTGGCTTGGGAGTAATATTAAAAACTCTTCAAAAAAAAAGTTATAATGGGGAGGAAAAACAGAGCGGAATAGGGTATTTATGTTGTACGGCCAAGGGAACACTTGCTGTCCGAATTCAATATATACCTTTATCAAGTTGTGCAAGGATATTGAATTCGGTCTTCACCATGTAGAGCTACGGACCATGAATGCGGCAACGAAGAGAAAGTGGGGAGTCTCGACTTGAAACCAGTAGAGCGAAAATGTTAAAGGAGTTTCTAAAAGCAACACGTCGTTGTGACAAGGTTGTCAGAAATAACCCCTTTCAGTGTGAAATCAGCGCCTGTTAGCTGCAAGTCCCAACAAAACTACCTAAAGATTAAAGAGTGCAATTTAATCCATCAAATAAAATTAGCATTTTAAGAACCATTTTTAGATATTTCAAATCTTTTTATTTCCACCTCGTAAGACATCATTGAAACTTTGCCAATCTGCCCACTTGAATTGCTTGACGCCTTGCGTTTCATTTAGCTGACACTCATTCGATACAAATTGCTGGTGCTCTATATGCAGCTGCAACTCATACTCCCCAGCAACAGACAATCAAAACACCCACCTCTGCCGAGACCGTACCGACAGATCTTTGGACATTTGTTCACTCCTCAAGGAGCAAATATTCACTGCAATTGCGACTGAAACATGTCACCTCTACTTGGACATTGCCATCAATTAGACTGTCGTCTGAAAGGAACAACAACATAGCCATAGTCAGCCCCACCAAAGTTGTTGGCCGCCAAAAAAGATTCTGTGACAATCGGCGGTGCGCATGCTTTCTGTCACCGTTGATGGAGGATCACAACTCCTGAAACTGATGTAATTAAGATTGATCGATGCGTAGAGCAATCCTAGAATTCAATTTCTTAGAATCTCCATCAAGAACTTGCGATTATTTTTTGTTAGCAAAACAAGACGGAAATAGATTGATAGATTGGCGACCATTGTGTCTGTCGAGTTGAATTAGGCCTCCTCCAATGATTTGATATTAAAATATGAGATACCAACTTTGACAACAGTCGCACTTTGTAAATAGCACATGTTTAGGAAGACTCATCTTATTAATGCACGGACCACAGATATGATAGCAAAACATCAAACTTCGCAATTCACAGCCCCATAAATGTGCAAAGCAGAGACCCCCAACAGCCACTGTCATTAAATGTGGAAGCACGTTTGTGGACAACTGCGCTGTCTTCCTGGACAAACGGCTAACCGGACGGTGCGGTATACGTGCACCTCCCAATGGAGCAGAATAAATGCACAAGAAGCTTCCTCCTCTGATGATGGGATTTTAATTTCATAATTCAAGACCGTGTTAATATGTAACTGCCCCGAGCTTGTCATAGTGGTGGTGGTGGCGCTCCATATTCATAGCACGTTCCCTGGGCCGTAATTATTAATAGTTAGGAGGAAATTTGCAACGTTGTACTGGTGGCAAAGATTTGCATAAATCATCGCTTGGATGTATTCGCGGTCGTTGCTTGTTGTCCTGTTGGGGAACAAGTGATACAGTTTGGGCCCATTAGCCGAAGGCGATGATGCATCAGAGCCAGCAGGCTCGCTACGCAAAGAGATTGAGTAATCGTGAATCGATTGATGGGCTAAGTGATGTACTAAGTGGTGGGCAGTTTGCAGTAACAGGTATTTCGCGCTATTGAGGAACTTGTTTTTGTTGTTAAAATGAAATGGTAAATGGTTTGGGTGCATTGTTTATGGGGTTATTGATGGGGTTAAACCGGGTATAAGTTGTTCAGTTGAACAAATCAGACAAGAGTTTTTTTTATCGCGAATTAGCAAGGAATATAATACTATCTTTTCGTAAATTCGGAATTCGAATATGGAAGAAAACTGTGATAAGATTAGATTTCCAGAAAGTTGCGACTTACTACCCTTATCACTGCGTTCACTCTATTGTGATGTCCTTGATTTTTTCTTAAATCTCTCAGGAAGCCGCATTTAAAAATAAATTAAACTAAGTCTTTGGGCGAGATAACAATTATATTATCATTTTTTTCGATATATGGATGACTTAGGAAACGTAGACGAGCTAAGCTGTTACAGTGGCATACAATATGCTCTTCTGTTCCCCCGTCTTCGTTACTCATTCGACATAATTATATTGTCTTCAGCTAATCCCATGACCAGAAAGTGTTTTTTTTTTGAATTTACATTGGCGATCACAAGGATGAGGGCATACATTTTGCAATCAGTCTTTATACCTTTTGGAAATTGTATACTTAAAAGCTGTTACTACCTGTACAGGTACATATTTTCCCAAGAGTAGGTCATAAAATTAAAGGGTTAATAAGAAACGACCGTTGGAATTTTCCAAGATCCAATAATGAACTACTTGAAAAGCGTATTAAAAGATGTGGCGACATTCTATTCTATTCTATTCTATTATTCTTCTTCTTTATTTTTTCACTAATAACAAAAAGTGTACAAGTTATACTTTACTTAAGAATACGGACATGGCTATGCTGCCGTCTGCCGGAAGTGACATTATAAAACAAAAGTAATAAAGTAACAAGAAAAAGGAGATGAAAGTAAGAAAGTAAAAAGTGAATATTAATGTTACAATTTAAAAAAAAAAAATTGATGAGTAAAGCGAGTTTTAACAATTTTAATGATTTGCAACAAAAAGGGGTTACAATTTTGGAGTGATTTGGAACACAAAAAGATAACAATTTTATATGATTTGGAACATAAAAGCAATAATGGGCATAAAGCGTGGTTTTTCAAAAGCTATTACGATATATTAGAGCATGTTTGCAGTAACTATACAGGGTAGTCCAACCTCGAGCACCATTTAATATTCCGTAAAGAGAATTAGCGGACAAAAAACTTTCTTGAAAATACAGTCGTCGAATCTCTTGTAGGACAAACTGCAATAAAATGGTAAATATCGTCTAACTCTCTTCTGTTGCACAGATAACAAATTTGTTGCAGATCGACTCTATGAGGGATGAAATTTAGGTTAAGGATTTCGACTCTCGCTTTGAATACCATGCTTATTTTGTATGCTGAATTCTTTACATTAAAGTAGCTGTCTTAAGTAAGTATTCGATGATTAAGATTTCGGTAGATAGTTCTGGAAGTTGACGATGATGCCCTGGTTAAGTGTTCATTGAAGATCTGGTCATCTATTTGCGAGATAATTGTCGCAAATATATCAGGCCACTCATTAACATTGCTTTCTGTTAACGACAGTGAGAGGTCGTGGAATAAGGCTAGCTGATTCCTTTCTCTGAAGGGTGAAGCATTGGTTCGTAGTAATTTTGCCATTATTACTCTGTGGAGATTTGCGACACATCTACTCATCACTCTAAAACAATATTCAGAATTTGCTTTTAGATTCCATATGTAGATTGGTGGTAGACCAGACTCTACGTGTATTGCATAAGTCGGTGTGGAATTCGTCAATCTAAAAATGCATTTGAAGAAAGTTCTCTGAACCGCCTCAAATTCTTCAAAGGGAATTACTCCAAAGGCCTGTGTACCATATGCCATAGCACATACATGTGTTGACTGTTGCATTGAACACTTTGAATTTGGATGAATGGTCAATATTGTGTTTAGCGAAAAATTTTGGCCACATCAAATTAAGTGCCAACTTAGCCTCTCCACTTTTTGCTTTAGCATGCTTTGAAAGATTTAGATTATACGTGAATAATACTCCCAAATACTTAAATTTTGGCACTGTATCAATTTGCTCGTTGCCAAGTCGCCAAGCTTCTTCAGGGAGTCTTCTACATTTTCGGCTCTCAAACACCATCGCCTTGGTTTTTTGTATATTGATGTGGAGATCCCATGTATCACTGGTATGCCATCAGTTTGTTGATTTGTAGTTGCAGCGAGAAAGGATTGTCCGCCAGCAAAACCAGATCATCAGCGTAAAGCAATACTTTGATGAGAGTTCCCGCAAAGAGTACACCGCCAGGAAGAATAGAAGACACATCATCAATGAAAAGTGCGAACAACAGAGGGCTCAGAATGCATCCCTGTGGGACACCTGCAGAGGTAACGAACCACTCTGATAACTTAGAGCCATCCCATACTGCCGCACTGGAGGACGAGAGGAATTTCAAATATAGCAATAGAAATTTTTGAGATACTTCAATAGTCGTCAAATTTATAGAACAACGCCTGCCTATTTACTGTATCGAACGCTGCTTTAAAATCCACGAAACAGACATACAGTTTTTTGTTTTTTTCGATGTGGTTCCTAGCAATGCTTATCAATGCGAAAATATGATCCAATGTAGAGAATCCAGAGCGAAATCCTGCTTGAAAAGTGTTGAGTCGATTGGTTCTTTCAATCCAGGTGGAGAGCCTTCCATATAAAATCCCAGCAAATATCTTCCTAAGAGAGTTGAGAATAGATATTCCCCTGTAGTTCTCAGGTTGATTAGGATCTCCTTTTTTAAAAATCACAAATATAAGAGCTTTTGGGAAGCTTAAAGGAACACAGGCATTCTCGTAAAGGAGGTTAAAATAGTCCAGCATATAGCTTTTTAGAAGATGTGGCGACATGTAAATCTCCGAAACAAAGAAATTTTTTTTTACATTTTATAGCTTTAAAACATTTATTTATTATGTTTTTCTACATTAATAATGAGTATGCCCGCCATTTTTCGATATGACCTCTATAAGACGGTTTGGAATAGAATCATACAGTTTTTTTTAAATAATTAAGAGAAATTTGTGCCCAGGCATCACGAATAGCTTCGATTAATGTGTCCTTGTCTTCAAATTTTCTGCCGCCTTCATACACTTTACGAGATAACCATGCCCACACATTTTCGATTATGTTTAGGTCCGGTGAATGGGGCGGCCATGGCAAAAGCTTTACGTGTTCTGATTGAATCCAAGTTCTAACAACACTGGGAAGTGTGGATAGGGGCATTGTCTTGTTGGAATATCCAGGACAGGGGTCCGAAAATGTTTTTCACTTTTGGAAATAACCGTTCCAGCAAACATAATACCCTGTTTCCATCGACGTGTTTAAGGCGAAGTGTTTAGTAAACACGAAAACACGTTTCCACCGACCCTTACGTGTTTAAGTTTGACAGTTCCGTCATCTTTGACATTAGGCATCAAATTTTCAGTATCATATGTATAAAAGTGCGTCAAGAAAATTATAAACAACGAAAATGAGTTTAAATGCATTGGATATTGTTTCCATCTACCAACTTAAAGCCAAAAATGATATAAACATTTTGTTATCTGCATTTTCTATCAGGAGAAATGTTCTCCGAAAAAAACGCCAACAAAATATCATCAGATTGCAGCATCTCCTACGTAGGCATTTGACTATATCGCACAAAATGAATAGTTGGAAAAAAAAAACGAGTCTGGACTAAGGTGAGCGTCGTTTAAATTTACACGTACCTAAATAAAGTTATAAATAAGAACGCGTTATTTGCAGATACGTTCAAAATCTTTCTGGGAAAGAGATGTAGCGGAAAATGATGATGTATTTTTTAAAGAAAACTTCCGTATGTCCCGGGCAAATTTTGATAAAATATGCCACGAATTAAGAGGCATGGAAAACCAAGATACAAATTATCGTAAAGCGATACCCTTAAGAAAGAGGGTTGCAATCGCACTCTACACTGTTGGATCTTCAGCTGAGTACCGAAGTATTGCAAACCTTTTTGGAGTCGGGAAAGCAACAGTTTTCAACATTTTGAAAATGTTCTGCCAGGAGGTGTGGAATGTGCTACGTCCAATACACATGACAGGTTACCCACTTACCGAGGCAGCAATAGTGGAGAATGTCAATGCGTTCCAAAAGTTGGGCTTCCCTCAATGCTTCGGGGCTATCGGTAAGTAAACTGGTATATTAAAATTTAGTTAAAAAAAGTTATCTCAATGTATTTTAAGATGGCTGTCATATCGAGGTTAGCCCTAGATCTGAAGACGCTGTTGATTACTACAATTATAAGGGTTGGTTGCAGTTGTTTGCCGGTAAGTATTGCATTATGTGATTAGAATACGATTCTAATTACTAATTATCTAATCTAGATACAGATTTCTATACACCAATGTCGGTAGTCCAGGACGATGAAATGATTCACAAATTTTTGAAAGTTCATCTCTTAAGTTGCAACACCAAAATCCAATACTTCAAAGGTTGTCAAAAAGAATATGTGGTGTAGACGTTAGTCATTTGAAGGCCAGATTTAGAAGAATTGGGAAAGGATTGGAAAACCACATAGACAACACCTCCTTAATTATAAAGTCTTGTTGTGTACTTCACAACTTTTTAAACGTTCACAACGATGACATTAATATCCAATGGATGCAAGATGTGGATGAAACCACGTCCAGACACAGAGAGCAGCCGGAACATACATCGTCTATCAGCGACAACAATCCCACAGCAGTTAATATACGAAATGCGATAACCAGATACTTGGGTAAAAACAAATTAATTTTCAAACCAACTTTTTTTTCTTTTTATTTTTTTTTTTGAAGTGCAATCAAATCAGTTTGAAATTGATCTGACGAGCTTACAAATCTTTCCAGAATTGCATTGCGTTCTCTTTCTATTTCAATGAGTTCCTGATCCGTATTTTGTGTTTCCTTTATTTGATTTTTAATACGGTTTTCCGATGCACGGAAATCAGCTGCATAAGGATTAATTGATTTCCTTTTCTGTATCCTTGCAGCTCTTGAAGTAGATGGAACAGACGTCTCTGGATTGCCAATTGATTCCGAAATGTCGGAGGCTGAAGAAGTTGGAAATATGCGCGGTGATGGTGGTGGTATGTCCGACATCGACATTTCAGTTGAATTGTAATCTAGACATAAAAATAAAAAATAAGTAATATGCACTAATATGTGTGCCTATCAAAGCACTTGTTTTTGTTTACCTATTTCAATGCTGTCTTCAACGACAGACTCCAGGTTATTAATCCTTAGCTGCCCAAGGCTAGCATGCAGTCTGTGGTACAGCTTCCATTCCGACGGCGAACCTCCCGATGGGCCGACTAGCTGTTTTTTCTTTCTAGAAGGTAACGATATAAAAAAATATGAATAACGGTTACGACAAATTTGCTCAAAAAGGGATCTACCTGCATCTACTGGTAAGATTATGTATTTTAACCCTTATCTCGTCAGGAGAAAACAAAGAATTCCTGCGTTGGAAGGAATTCGCCATCTCCTTATAAATATGATTATTTTTTCGGTTTCCCCGCAATTCCTGAAACTTTTCTTCCCAAAGTTCCAGGAGAAACATTTCGTCCACTTCGGACCAGGAAGTTCTTTTTTTTTGTTGTTTCTGTTTTGTTTCCATACCTGCCCAGAATAAAACAATTTTTGATTGTATGTACTTAATAAAAATGTCAAAAACTCACCGAAAAACACGAAGAAAATAATTAGGAAATTGAATTTGAAATAATTTTTTTGACAGTTTTTTTTTTGCTGAATAAAGTGCTGAAGTTAACAACAGGTATGTTTGATTTTATTTGTGTATGTTCGATTTTATTTTGTGTGTATTTGCCATGACAGATACGTAATTAATCCTGCACCCGTCCTTGGGGTACATTGGGGTACACCCCAAGCTACTTTCAAACCAAAATTCAAAACATATCCAAACACAATATGACACTGAATCAATGTTTTTCTGATTTGCCAATTCTTCTCTTATTTGATAGATTTGTTTGCGAGCGAAATTTATAAATATTTGACTTTCAAAAAGCAGATTAATCAAGTGACCACTATGCGTCTTTGGGGTACATTTGTACCCCGGCAATTTTTCCACGGAAAACGTATGAGTTCCGTTATTTTTTCTTTCGTGATCGTTCATGCAATACAGTTCTTTTTCGAATATGACATGCTAAGCTTTGAATTCAGTAGTTTCTGTTCGGTTTTCAAAGTGCGTAGGTATACATGTTATCGGGTGAAATGAGTGAAAGAATAATTTTTTTAGTAAATAAAAGTGCTAATTGTGCATTGAGTGCATCCGAGCAGGACGAACTGGATTACCTGCTAGGCGGTGATGATGATAGATCGAGCAACGGTAACGATGATCATGATCACGACTAGGAACCAAATAATAATGATTCTGACGATGGTATATCTGATCATGAGGGCCCATATGTAAACGATCCGCCGTTGTCAGACATGGCTGCTCTTGATTTAGCCAACGATTTATTAGAGGATGTTTTATTCTATTATTAGTATTTAGGTCAAGGTCGTGGTGACCACACAGTTTGGTGGTCAATGCCATCCATCACTGAAAAAGCACGAACCGATAGTCTGGCTGCTGATCGAAAATCTACTATTCCTTTCTGTACAACGACGTTTGAAAATAAAAAAGACGCATTCAGGACCATTCTGACGACTTCAATAGTAGAAGCAATTTTATTGGCCACGAATCAAAAGGCCCGACGAGCCATAAATATGAATGCACCCTTGCCAAATCCAAAAAAAATACGGCCTTGGCGCGACCTAACAGTCAACGAGTTGTACGCTTTTATGGTATTGTTATTTACGCGGGTGCAGAAAAATCAAATTTGGTTGAGGCTAAGGATTTGTTTGCCAAGGATCACATGCCTATTTATCGAGCGACGATGTCATTGAAAATGTTCGAGCAGATATGTAGGTATCTACGGTTTGATGATAGCCGCACCAGAGGATTTCGATTGCAAAGTAATAAGCTGGCACCATTTCGGCATACAGTTGAAACTCGATTAACCGGGATGGTCGGGACCGAGCCCATCACGGATAATCGAAAATCCCGGATAATAGAACTTTTTTTTTCTCAAATAAAATAAAACAGAAATTGATATTTTAATTTTTTATTTTTTATTTTTATTTAAAAAAAAACGAAAATAAACATAAAATTAATTCATAAAACATTCAGTGCATATTTTTGTTTGTACATACATTACAAAATCACAAGATTGATTATTAGGAACTTCAAGAAAAACTTGTTGTATTGTTGTATTGTTGTTTGCCGTTGTGATTTTACTCGTTGTTTTTCTTTGAGTAAATTAACGTTAATGCGGTGAACTTGCATTATATCCTGTTGTGCTATTCCAGGACAATTCGACTCTTCTAAAAAGCTCAAAAGTGTAGAACTTGCCTTAATCGCATCAACAATTGGAATTTTTGAAATTTCTACATCATCGGATTCATCAGTAAGGACTTCCGGCTCGTTGTCAAGAGGGTTATTTATCATCTCCATAATTTCGTTCTCTGATAAAACAGCAAATGGTGAAGCATTCGCATCTGAGTCCACCCAATTTCTTATTGCATTGACATCAAAATCCTCTGCGACTTCCATAATTGTTGAAACCTCGTCAATGGCATCTTGTTCTGAGGAAGTTTAGAAATGTCGATGATGTAAAAACTATGCAAAACTTTTTGATTTCGATAAAACTTACCTTCTTCCTCATTTTCGGGACAGAGTAAATTGTGCCAAACATTTTTCAAAACCTCGGTGGTAAAGAAATTCCAGGACTTAGAAACACCCCATAAAGCATTCTTGATGTTAAATGACTTAAAAAAGTTGATCCTGTTTTCTGAGCTTACTAGCTTTCGAATAATCTCTTTGCGATAATGGCACTTTAGGCTTCGAATCACGCCTTGGTCCATTGGCTGGATCAGAGAAGTGCAGTTTGGTGGAAAGTACCTCACTACTCACTAGTATATTTGCGGCTTTAAAATCATTAACGTCTGGGTGGGCTGGACAATTATCCAAGAGCAATACAATTTTGGAGTTTCTGTCAAGATGGTTTTTTTTCCCGGTGCTCTTTAACTTCCGGGACAAAGTTTTTATTAAACCAATCAAGGAACAATTTTTGGGTTACCCAAGCCCGCTTGTTGGCTATTTTTTAAAGCTCTTGGACGAGCGCTTTTGCCAATAACCATCAACTTGCATTTATGAGTTCCTGAAGCATTAGAACAAACCAGTACAGAGAGTCGTTCCTTCGATTTCTTATATCCTTCAACTGAACGCTCGTCGTTGCTTGCCAAAGTGTTTTGGGGCAAACATTTCCAAAAAAGGCTGGTTTCATCAGCATTGTAAATTTGCTCATTGCTTAAATTCTGTGTTTGAATGAGATCAGACAATTCTTCTACAAAAAGCGTAGCGGCTTCGTAGTCAGCAGATTCTTTTTCCCCTATCGCTTTCAATCCATGAATTCCATGGCGGTTTTTGAATTTTCCCAGCCATCCTTCAGAGTATACACAGTCAGAGGCTATGTTAAGATTTTCATGAAAAAATTTTGCTTTCTCCATTATCATTTGCCCTGAAATTGGAACTCCTCGAAATCGTTCCTGTCGAAACCATTCATACGTTGCTGCGTCCACTTTGGGATTTTCAGCTTTTTTGAGAGTTTTGCGCTTCTCCATTTTTTTTTTTTTTTTTTTATAATTTGCTTACGCTAAAGGGATTTTTTCTGTTGTTACAGTACCCTTATAGTGCGTAACACAGCGTAAGCATTTGTGTTTAACAGCAAGCAGCATTATCGCATTTCATTGCATGCTTTTCGGTGCTACTTACTATTAGAAAGAATAGAGAGATAGGAAAGAAGTGTTTGGGTGCAGTTGTAGGGTTTTTCTCCACGGGTGGTGTCTAAGATGCTTAGGGAGATTACGATTTCATGTATTCGATTTAAAGTAATGGACTTGGCCGGGATTCGAACGCACGACCTTCCATTCAGTAAGCGAATACACTACTACTGCACCTGTTGCCACCCGCAATCCTATAATAGTGAAGCTGTCTGCGAAAAATTTGAAAATCTTACCTTTATTTTTTAGAATATCATACACTGTTTGGGTGCCGATTTTATATCTTTTAGCCAACATTTTCACAGGCACACTATTTTTACAATGTTCATTAATCAAATCAACTTTTTCCTTAATTGACAAAACTTTACGCGATCTTTTATTTTCACTTAACAAAGAAGAAGCCATTATCACGACGCGTAACTTCAGATTTTCCAACCAAAACTGAACAAAATCCATACAAACATAAGAAACAAAATAAAACCCAACCCGAAGAATGTATTATCCCGTTACTCCTTCTTGCGTGTCTTTTAAATGCAATGCAACAGATACAAAATTCCGTTGGTTTTTAGATGTGAAAAAAACTTGTTCGGTCTTGTTCTCTTGTTACGGATAGTAGAGTTTATTACGGATAATAGAGTTTAAATAAAAAATTGTCTTTATTGTCGATAAAGAAAATGTTTTTGTTTTTTTTTTTAGGGATAATAGAGTTTTTTACGGATATAAGACCTTTTTTATGTTAAATATTTTCATCACGGTTAATAGAGCGTCCCGGTTAATCGAATCCCGGATTATCGAGTTTCAACTGTATTTGGACGCTTTTTATAAATTGATTCGAACTCGAGAACAAAGAAACCGTTTGTAATCTTGGACTCTAACAAGTTCAAGAGTGGAGTCGATACCTTCGACTAAATGATTCGTGGCTATACGTGCAAACGGAAGTGCAATAGGTGGCCAATGTGCCTGTTTTATAACATGCTTGATGTGGGAGCATTCTGTGCTTTACGTTTGTTTGAACTGTGTCATCCATCGTGGCATCCACGACCTTCCGACAAACGCAAAGTGTTCTTGAAGGAGCTTGCCTTAGAGCTGATAACACCACATCTCAAGGATCGATGCCAGCTTCCGTTGAAAAAATCTACTTTTGAAGCGATGAAATTGATCGGCTTCAAGCCGCCGATTCCTCCTTCGGCAATTCCTCATGCCAGTGAACAGGTAATAACAAAAGATTTTTTTTTGCACATCTACTCATGTAATTCTCTTCTCTTTATCCATTTTCATTTATTTTTAGAACAAGCTGCAGCGATGTGTTCCTTGCAAAAGCGCCCGCACTGCAAAAGTTGATGTAAAAATCCGCTCGGTGTGCGAATTGTGTTTAGTGCCCAACTGCCCAAAGCATTACATCAAGGTGTGCGAAGGATGTTACCTCAAGAAATTCATTGGCCCGTCCGATGATGACGACAGCAATGACGATTTTGACAATCGACCAACGACTTCCACAGGCAGACCCGCAGCTTCGATAGTACGCAATCGTTCGCCATTTTCGCTGACAGAAGTCTAATATTTGTTAATCTTTTCTTTCTTATTCTACTTTTTGAGTAATTTTTTTTAATAAAGGAGTGAATTAATTTAGTTTGCATTTAAATTCGAACTTTTACAATGTAAATGTATTGGGGTACAATTGTGCCCAAAAGACGGTCCACGTAAATTTTTACCATGGACGGGTGCAGGGTTAAGATTTAAACACGTATAAATCACGTAAATATTAAATACCAAAATGTATAATAAATCACGTAATTTATGAGATGATTTAGATAAATCAAGTTGATCTAGCTAAATCAAGTTGAGGTTGAGGTGCTGATGTGCTTTATCCCATTAAGTAGCATTGGTTCTAAAATGTTCGGTATGGTTGTCAAAGTCGAAGGCGGAGTGACTGTATTGATCTGTTTCTACCAATAAAACCAAAGATGGCAGAGCAATCTACCTCACGTAAGTATCATCCGGAATCCATAAAGCAGATGTAATAAATGTTCCCAAAAAAAGGCATTTCAGCCATCTATGTCATTTTTATGTTTCACGTATGTATTCACATTATGTCGGGCGCAGTGGCTCAATGGTTAGTGTGTCGGACTACTAATCGAAAGGTCCCCGGTTCAAACCCGGTGGACCAATTAACATCTACAGATTTTTCCACTGCCCCACCTCTTGCGAACGTATTGCAAACATCCAAGAGTATCAACTGTCACGAGAAGCTTCTCAATTTGCCGTTGGGATTCGGCTTAAAATTGTAGGTCCCTTCCACTTCGCACAAAAAAATGGTTGGAGAAGCTAGGTATTTAATGCCTCATATTTATTTTGTTATATGTATTCACCGATAGGGAATTCGAGATCAGTTTCGTTCCTAATAGTCGAACTGCATCAAGTATATGAAGCTTTCTCTTCTAATGTGAATGATATTATCATTGTTTTTGCCGGGTTCATGATGGGCCCCTCCCAATTCTGGGTTAAGCATCTCATTTAAAGTGTCGCTGATGGCTAAGCAGCACTATGTCATGAATGCTGAGATAGAATCAGGCTGACTCGAGAGGCCAATCTTTCAATATGCCTATGAGTATGTGAGTCAGATAAGTCTAAATCACTGTTTATTGCACATAACTAATATGCTTTACCAGCGATCTCCGAACGATATTCTTCAATTAAATCGTGGGTCTATAAAATATCCATTATCAAACAAATACACGTGTCCACCTACCGCAGCGGTACGAGCGGGTGACTCATTAAGGCGTTTATTTGACAATTAAAATTGGATTACAGTCGGCCCTAAAATCTATATATTCATGCATAATTCCGGTCCAATCCAATTGGGTGTTTTTTTTTTTACTACAAACAAAATTGGTTCCTTGGTTGTCGTCTGGCGTTGGGGATTGTGATGGAATCCTAAGCTCTTCGCTGTAATCGTTAAACTTACTTAATAGCGGATGCTAAACGTAGACCTTTTGCCTTTGGTGCAGTGAATAGGTAGTGAATAGTTGAAGGCGAAGATGATGGTGGTGCTGTTCAACGGTATACATTACAACGTGTTTTATGCACTGGAGAGCATCTATTTGCGTTTTTATTACGGTTTGGTGTTGGTTTTATCGCTAAGCCGGTATGGGCGATTACATAAATTACGTCATTTTATCTGCACCTTGCACTTGCGGTTCTAATCGGTCGAAGTTCTTCATTGGTGGATGGGTTTTGAGAGATACCTGAAAATCGATTTAAAGATTTCATTAAACTAAGCCTAGTTTCGAATGAGAACTAGGTACTCTGAGAACGCATTAAAAAGCTCTTTAAGATGGATTTTAATTTTATATTCAGTTATTACTATTTTACTCCAAAGTGTGATTGTCTCTTAAGTGTCCTGCTTAAATTTCTTATCTGGCACGTTAGATCGAATGTCGCTCAAAGTGAGATTAAAAAAATATGCTATGGTAAGATGGTCTAAGACATGTCTTCCCTTGCGGCTTTATCCTTGTGCGTGTGGTTTTTTTACGATGGAGTATAAAATGCAAACAATATCATAAAAGTCTAGTTTTCAACCATCAAAGAAATTACTAAATAGCTGCAAGAAGATCCGCAATGTGATGAAATTGTTTAGGGAACGTAAAATTGTTGTTCGCTTCCAACAGGCAACAGTGTTGCAGTATTCAAATGAACATTGAGCAACAACTTCGTAGTATTATGCCATTCAATTAAAAAAAAAGTATCTGTGAGATTTATTTAATGACGATTACCGATCATAATCGTTTCTTTATTTAACAACAAGGTTCTTGAGTGTTCAAGACACTTGAGTAACCATACAGAATGCAACGAAGTTGTTAAATGCTTTTAATAAATTTTTGCCTGCTTTAATGTTACAAAGTGCCTTATGGTTAGTAGCTGTTTGTGAATTGAAACAGTTTTAAATATATGTGACAATCTATTAGATATTTCTGTCTATACAAGCTAGCTGCGAAGTAGGGAAGCTAATTTTAAGTTGCAACTCGATTGTTACTGCCAGAAGTAAAATGATTTTTATATAATATGTCTCAGAGTCAATTCGGAAGAGGTTGCTAAAAATTCCCACTTTGGAGCTTTTGTGCCGCTAGAAATGAGTGAATATTTATTTATTATTTTTTTTTTAAATACAAGAACAAAAACGGTTACCTTAAAATTTAGTAACTTTAAGTAGTATGAAGCTTTTTGAAAAGATTTTAAGTGCCATCTTGCAGAATTTGTAACTTTCTTCGATTTTTCAATACAGTGCAGCAATCCCTTGTACACAACAAAATATAAAACTAAAAAAAAGGAAACAAAAGTAAATAGTAAATCCATGTTTTTTTTTTTTTAAAAAAAGTAACATAAGCTATTTCAAGCTTACGTCACATCGCTAAAGCACCACAGTTTCCTTGAGAAACATTTAAGTCTCCACTGTAGTTGGTAAACGTGTTTTTTTACTGCTCTGACTTGCTCTTCCGGCATGTTGAGCTTACCCAGAGTCCAATATTACCAGCAAACGTAGAGAGTGTCAACGATCGCTTTTAGTGTGTCTCCACGTATCGAGGCAATTGAAAACAAAATTAACTGGCTGTGCGCTTAAACCAAAGTAATTAGAACAATTACTAAAGGGCGTTTTTTTATTGTTAAATTTTGGATTTTTTTAAAAAGAAACAAGGTAAGCACGTGACTTCTAAATTACAAATTTGACTACTAGTGTCAATTTTTCTTCTATCATAGCCACGTGCAAGACATCAATCCGAAGACATCTAATTCAATAAGCTGAAGTCATATTCAGTGGAGTCTTGGAACTATCAACGGAGCCACAAACATCATTTCCACGACTTTATTAAGTGGAAAATAGTGGACAAAGTCTTGCACCACTTGACCAACACACCTTGTTTGGAGCACAAAGCGTCCGCAGTTGACGAGCTGAGTACCGACAGTACCAGTGCTTCGTCGAAGGAATAGCTGTATCGAAGCGGTACTCTCTTCAACCTGATCCATAGTTCCTGCAAGATATTACTGCACCTGTCTAAAAGTGTTATAAAGAAAAAAAACATAGGGACGGGCTACAATCCGCCTGGGCGAACTGTTGGATACCCTATTCTTATTACTATCCCTCATAAATGGGCGTGACAAAAGTCTAAGTATGGTTCATGGTTGAATTGTTAAGAACGCTCTACATATTTTGTTATATAACATTTAAAGGATTTTATCAAAAAAAAACGAAGCTTTTGTAAAAAAACACTCCCTAGCTCAAAGTTTTTATTTTCAAAATTTTTTTTTTTTTTTTAATTGTGGGCGTGTCAGTATTCGGATTTTGAGAATATATACACATGAGCATAAAGGCCCCCCTAGAGAGTATATACTATAAATTTTGAGCTCCCTACCTCAAACTTTGGATTTTCTAACAATTTTTTTTTTAAATTGTGGTCGTGTCAGTAGGCGGATTTTGAAAATATTTACACTTGAGCTTAAAGGGCCCCTAGAGAGTATATATTTTAAATTTCAGCTCCCTAGCTCAAATTTTAGTTTTTCAATAAAATTGTTTTATATAATTGTGGGCGTGTCAGTGGGCGGATTTTGAAATTGAAATTTTTTCTCCCGAGTAGTTTTAGGAGTCATAGATCATATATAAAAAAATTCAGCGTTGTAGCTCAAAATTCGATTTTTTCGAAAAATTTGTTTTTTTTTTTTGAGTTTGTGGGCGTGTCTGTGGGCGGATTTTAAAATTCGTAAACTTGATTATTTCGGGACCCTAGAGAGTATATTGTTAAAATTTCAGCTCTCTAGGTGCAGTTTAAAGGCCTAATTTTTGCCGACGGACGGACGGACGGACGGACATGGCTAGATCGACATTACTATCGATGCTGATCATAAATATAGTAACTTTTATGGGTCTACGGGCAATATTAAGGTATGTTACAAACAATGCGTCAAAATTAATATACCCTTAGAATAGGGTATAAACAACGATACGCAGTTGTTCTCAAACGGTCCCCCCATCTACGTACTAACCGCGCCCAACGTATAGATACCTATACATCTACATACTTTCTCACAAACAGCTGCTATTTGGTGTTAGGTTTTATTTTCGTTACGAAATTTCTTGATTCGGTCGCCGCGCTCAAAGCCCGTGAAAAAAACTATTCAATAGCTTAAAAAATGTATTTAATTGTGGGCGTGTCAGTAGGCGGATTTAAAACATATTTAAACATAAGTATAAAGGGCACCTAGAAAGCCTATATTATAAATTTCAGTTTCCTAGCTCAAACTTTGACGTTTGATTTAAATTGTTTTATTTAATTGTGGGCGTGCCAGTTGGCGGATTTTAGAAATTGTATCTCCTGAGCAGCCATACAAAATTTCAGCTTTCTAGCTCAAAATTCGATTTTTTCAAAAAATTTGTGTTTTTTTGAGTTTGTGGGCCTGTCTGTGTTCGGATTTCAAAAATTCTTAAACTGGATTATTTCGAGCCCCTAGAGAGTATATGGTTAACATTTCAGCTCTCTAGGTCCAGTTTAAAGGCGTAATTTTTGGCGACGGACGGACGGCACAAAAAAAAAATCTTTTCTGTTCTAAAATACATTCGTTTAATTTTACCTTAGTCTGCCTAACCTAATTTATACCTGCCTTGTGCCTAACCTTTTAAAAAGTGCCAAGCTTTTATTTTCAACAAAACAAAATAACATACAGAAAAACATCTATAAGTCATCAGTGATCCAGGGTAATCAAGTGTGAAGACGCTTTCTCCAAGGAATTCCTAAGCGGCTGCGTTCACAAGATCCGTGACGAATGGACCGGCTTAAAGCTTAAGCTGATCCTGGCCACAGAGATTCCGAGGAGACCGAGAATTCGTATTTGGCTGCCAAATATGACCATCGACAGTGATAAGCTTATCAACTGTCTCAAGCTCCACAACCCTACGGTTCCCATGGATGACTGGAAAGTCATCAAGGCTGAGGAACCACACAAAAATACCCTATCTTTCCTAATAATGGTGACGGAAGAGAGTGCAGGTCATATAGAAAAGATTGGCTGCAAGCTCAGCTTTGGCATAAGGCATGCCAAAGTAAAAATATTCAGGTCCCCGTGTCAGGTCGCCGACTTCGATGGAGTCGACGATGACAACAAGCTGTTGGAAGACATGAGGATCGAGGCGAACTGTACTACCACCCTAACCGAACAAACACCCGAAACCAATCAATGCTGAAAGTCGTACAGATTAATCTGAAGCACTCAGTCTGTGCGTCAGATAACCTGATGGTTTTCCTCAAAGACATCGGCATTGTCCAAGAACCTTTGGTGAACGGGCCCAATATAAGAGGCCCAAACGACACCGGATATATCCTTTACTACAACCGCAACAATAATAACCATGGTAAGCCAAGAACCTGCATTCTAGTTTTTCTATGCCCAAATTTTAGCTCAGCCGATCTAACAGTTGTTAAGATGGGGAACGCAGGAGGCGACCTACTAATCGCATCCGCCTACATGGCACACGACCGGCAAATACCGCCGGAAGAAGTCCAGGCAATGATAACCGCCATAGCAACAACAAAGACCATCCTGCTGCTGGGCTGCGATGCAAACTGCAGGCATGTTCTATGGGGCAGCTCGGAGTCAAACTAACGCGGTGGGCCTCTTTTTGTTTATATTATTGAAAATAACCCACTAATATGTAACAAAGGTAACACCCCGACCTTTATCTTTCCGAGTACGGACAGTTTTAACGGCTGGAAAGACGTTATAGATGTTACTCTCCGTAATAATAACAATATTATGAAGGTTGAAAATTGGAGGGTATCCAGTAAAAAATCTTTCTCAGACCACAACTGGATACTCTTCGACATAGATCTTGCTGAAGAGATCCCGAAACCTTTCCGAAACCCCAAAAGAACCGATAGGGCAAAGTTTAACCAAGTTATTAAGACTAAGTTACACAAGACCCCCAATCAAAAATTTACCTCCACTTCAGAACTCGACACAAAGGTTGAGACTTTTGAAAAAGCTTTCAACGTAGCGTACAAAGTCTCGTGTCCGATCAAATATAGCAAAAAATCATTCCCCCCTTGGGGGAACAAGGAACTCTCTGCTCCCAGAAAATTGACTAGAGAAACCTTTAACATCTGCCATAAATGCAACTACTGGCAACCCTGCCGTGGTTGCCTTAACATCTACAAGAACTCTGTTAGAACGGCTAAGACACAGTCGTGGATAGAGTACTGCCAATCCATCGAAACCCTCAAGGACTCCTCAAGACTCAGCAAAATATTGTCCAAAGAACACTCCAACCCATCTCTTCTGAGAAAGGAGGACGGAGAATGGGCTGAGCCAACTGCAGAATCCCTAGAACTATCAATAAACACCCATTTTCCCGGATGCAATGATTACGGTGCAGAGCCATCCAGCTCACAACGCACACTACGACGCCTGTGAAAATATAACATTCATTATTACCGAGGAAAAAATTTCCTGGGCAATAAACAGCTTCGCTCCTTTTAAATCGCCTGGCCTGGACGGCATTCTGCCCATCATGCTCCAGAAATCTCTGGAACTGGCAATTCCATGGCTCACATCGATTTACAGGAACTGTATACTCTACAATCATGTACCCTATTCATGGAGACGAGTGCGAGTTGTTTTCATTCCAAAAGCGGGTAGACGCGGTCATGAAACTGCGAAAGATTTCAGACCAATTAGTTTGACCTCCTTCGTACTGAAGACGCTCGAACGCCTCCTAGACAACCACCTGAGAGGGGCAATAGAAGCTTCACTCCTCTCCAAATCTCAACACGCCTACCTCAAGGGAAGATCTACAGAAACAGCTCTTCACGAGGTAGTGCGTACGATAGAAAAATCCCTACACTACAAAGAATACACCTTGGCTACCTTCCTAGACATAGAAGGAGCCTTCAACAATGTACACACTGAAGCAATTCTAGAGTCCCTGAGGGAGCTGGGAATAGCAATCCATCTAAGTCAATGGATTGTTTCCATGCTCAGCACTAGAATCATTCAAGCAGCTTTAGGAAATAGCAATATAACCAAATATGCCAGGAGGGGAACACCTCAAGGAGGAGTCATCTCACCCCTACTCTGGCTCCTAGTAATGAACAAAATCCTCATAAGTTCAGACAGAGTAGGAATCAAAGTAGTCGGGTACGCGGACGATATGGTGATATTGGTGTCAGGAATGTTTCCCTCCGTGATTAGTGAAATCATGGAGAATGCTCTAAGCAAAGTTAGCACTTGGGCAAAAAAGTGAGGTCTGGGAGTCAACCCGGGGAAAACTGTGCTGATGCTCTTCACCACCAAAACCAACATACCTGACTTTACGCTTCCTCGCCTAAACGGCACACCCCTACCCCTTTCAAACAGTGCCAGGTATTTAGGAATTATCCTAGATCCTAAACTCAACTGGAAAATAAACATAGAACAACGGGTAAAGAAGGCATGTATAGCCTTTTATGCCTGCAGCAGAACCTTCGGAAAAAAGTGGGGCCTGCAACCAAAATTGACCCTGTGGATGTACACAGCCGTGGTACGACCAATCCTCACGTATGGGTCAATAGAATGGTGTCCGGCTCTAAAGAAGAAATACAATATAACCAAACTTAATAAGGTAGAAAGAACGGCATGTATAGGAACAACGGGAGCTCTACGGTCAACACCGTCAGACGGACTCACAGTCTTACTGCATCTTTTACCTCTTGATCTACATATAACAAACATCACAGCACACAGCGCGATCAGACTCAGAGAGTCTGGATGCTGGACTGCGAAACTCTACGGCCACAGTAGTATTCTAGATTCTCTACCTAGAAAATACTAGTTACGTCTTCAACAGACTACATCATTCCCAGAATGTCATTCACACAACATTTCGTCGTTCAAATCCCTACTAGATCAGAATGGCATAATGGACAAGTGACAAGGGATTTCGATCAAACAACCTACACCGACGGTTCAAAAATGGACTGTAGCGTGGGTGTGGGAGTTTTTTCGGAATCTTTAAACCTCGCAAAATCGTACAGACTTCCAGATACTGCAAGCGTATTCCAGGCGGAGCTACTGGCTATCCGTGAAGCCTGTCGCCAGATCAAACTTCACTCAAACATAACACCGAGGCAAGGGATCGTCATACTTATTGACAGCCAGGCTGCCATTAAAGCGATCGCTTCGGTCACTATATCCTCTAAGTTAGTACTAGAATGCCGTAATGAGCTGGCCCTGCTTGATAAGTTCAAGGTTACCCTGATCTGGGTTCCAGGGCACAGTAACGTTTATGGAAACGAACATGCCGACGAACTGGCCAGGCAAGGCTCATATCTCCACTGCTCTCTGGCGGAACTAGTCCACATTCCGCTCGGAGCAGTTAAGGCAAATATCACAGCAGAATACCTCAACAAAGCCAACCTCAGATGGAGCAGGCTGACTGCATGCGTCATATCCAGAAAAACGTGGCCAAACTACAACAAGGCAAAAACAACCGACCTTCTAGGTAGAACCCGAAAAGACATCGCAAGAATAACAGCGATCATCACGGGACACTGGCCTATAGGTGACCATGCGGCCAAGCTGGGCATCCCATACAATACACGCTGCCGCAGTTGCAAACTGACAACTGAAAAAGAAACCCTAATTCACTTTTTATGTACCTGTCCGGCTTTAGCTAGGACCAGACTACGAACATTGGGAAACCCTCTCTTCAATACACTTGAGGAGGTCTCCGAGAGGAGTATCAGGGAACTGATAACTTTCCTCAACTCCGCAGGTTGGATTTAGCCTCCCCCACGAATCGATAATACCAAGGTTTTACGTGAGTTTGTGGTAACAAAACGGCACTCGGTGCTAATTGCCACACCTACCTACCTACCTACCCATTCTATTCGAAACGGTCTTATAGAGGTCATATCGAAAAATGGCGGGCATACTCATTATTAATGTAGAAAAACATAATAAATAAATGTTTTAAAACCATAAAATGTTAACATTTTTTTCATTTTATCCTTTCTTTCGGAGATTTTGCATTTGGCCTCATCCTAGTGTCTCATCCGAAGCTATTTATTGCTAAACCACGTACCACACTCCTGGAGACGCGCCAGGGTGGTGTTTATACCGAAGGTGGGTAAACGCGGGCACGTGTCCGCAAAGGACTTCAGACCTATCAGTCTAACCTCCTTTATACTCAAAACCCTGGAGCGTGTCCTAGACATCCATATGTGAAATTCTCTGCCAGAAACATCGCTCTACAAATCACAGCACGCCTATCTCAAAGGCAGATCCACGGAAGCAGCTCTCCACGAGGTAGTGCGAACTATCGAAAAATCCACACACTACAAAGAATATACCCTAGCCTCCTTCTTGGATATAGAGGGAGCCTTCAATCACTGGTCGAACTGGGCATAGAGGAATCTATTAGGAAATGGATAGCTTCTATGCTCGGAACAAGAGTCATTCAGGCAACACTAGGCAACAGCCACTTAACCAAATTTGCCAATAGAGGAACGCCACAGGGTGGTGTCATTTCTCCGCTACTATGGCTAATGGTCATGAACAAAATTCTAGTAAAACTAGACAGGGAAATGGTCAAAGCTGTCGCGTATGCGGATGACGTAGTGATACTAGTATCAGGGAAGTTTCCCTCCGTGATAAGTTATATCATGGGGAATGCTCTAGACAAGGTAAGCACCTGGGCTACATGGTGTGGCCTCGGCGTTAACCCGAGCAAAATCGAACTGATGCTGTTCACCGCCAAAACCAAAATACCCGATTTTACCCTACCCCGCCTAAACGGTCAACCACTTACACTATCCTCCAGCGCTAAGTATCTGGGTATCGCGCTCGATCCTAAACTTAGCTGGAAACATAACATTGAACACAGAGTGAGGAAGGCGTGTATTGCCTTCTATGCCTGTAGCAGAACCTTTGGAAAGAAGTGGGGACTTCAACCAAAGATGACCTTCTGGATGTACACAGCAGTAGTGCGTCCAATCCTCACCTATGAATCACTAGTATGGTGGCCCGCGTTGAGTAAAAGTTACAACCTCACAAAACTGAAAAGATTGCAAAGGACAGCCTGTATAGGCACCACGGGTGCACTGAGGTCAGCCCCAACGGACGCCCTCACTGTGCATTTGCACCTTTTGCCTCTTGACCTACACGCAAAAGATACCGCACTATGTAGTGGTAAGACTCAGGGAATCGGGGTGCTGGACTGCAAGGCCATACGGCCACAGCAGCATTCTGGACTCGCTACCAGAAGGCATGGCCACGTTTCCAACCGACTACATCACACCCAAACTAAACTTCACAAAAGGCTTCCAAGTAAGCTTCCCTTCCAGAGCTTGTTGGAAGAGGGATGAAGTAGTGAAAGATTTCGACACGGTCATATACACCGACGGTTCTAAGATGAACTGTGGTGTGGGGGCCGATGTCTACTCGGAATCACTAAAAATATCAATATCCCTTCGCCTGCCGGATTTTGCCAGCGTTTTCCAGGCGGAACTACTGGCTATCCGAGAGGCCTGCACGCAACTAGGGCGTGACACAGCGTACAAACAAAACATTGCTATCCTCATAGATAGCCAAGCCGCAATCAAAGCTATTGACTCGGCTACCTATCCTCTAAACTGGTGCAGGCGTGCCGGAACGAGCTTGCGCTGGGCGAACGTTTCAGTGTTACACTACTCTGGGTTCCAGGTCATAGTAACATAACAGGAAACGAGCGTGCAGATGAGCTGGCCAGGCAGGGCTCAGCTCTGGACGACTCACTCGCTGCAAGGGTTCACATTCCGCTAGGTGCGGTCAAGACACAAATACACTCACAATTCCTGCAGAAAGTCAATTTTCAATGGAGAAGGTTAACTAACTGCATCATATCGAGGAAGATATGGCCTATTTATGACAAAGGGAGAACAGGGGATCTTCGAAACAGAACCCGCCCCGAAGTCTCCAGAATCACGGCGATAATCACCGGGCACTGGCCAATTGGAGACCATGCGGCCAAACTGGGTATCCCATTTTACACCCACTGCCGAAGCTGCGGCAATGTAAACGAAAGAGAAACTCTCTTCCACATCCTCTGCGAATGTCCGGCACTACCAAGAGCTAGACTGCGGGCACTGAATCAACCATTCTTCGACGACCTTAGCGCTATATCGAGCAAAGGGATACAAGATCTTATCCGTTTTCTCAACTCCACAGGTTGGATATAGACACACACCAAATCTCTCACAACCACTACAACATAGGTCACACGAGTCGTGGTAACAAAAAGGCACAATAAGTGCTAATTGGGTTCAAACCGAACCGCCACTTCTACCTACCTACCTCAAGTAGTTCATTGTTTGATTTCGGGAAATTCCAGCGGTCGTTTCTTATTTACCCCTCAATTTTATGACTTACTATTGGGAAAATGTGTACCTGTTCACAGGTAGTAAAAGTATCTGGGTATACAATTTCCAACAGGTCAAAAAGACTGAAAAGCGATTGCAAAATGTATGGCCTCATCCTTGTGATCGCCAGTGTATGTACATCCAAATGCAACCGTCTTATATGGTACTACAAAAGACTAAGCCTTACTTGTACACCAAATTTAAATAAAAAATTTAATTGAATGGAATTGGATTCCAGACATTTATCTTTGCAACTAAACCAGCGAAATCTGATTGAATATAACACTTGAACGTTGAAACAAGCTATCATGAATTTAATGAAAAGTCACCAAGCCCTATTTCACTTATTTTCAAGCATTCTTTTTAGTTTTCAAGTCAGCATCCAAATGCCTTTTTTTTTTTTTAATTTTTTTTTTATAAAAAAGGAAATCCAAATCCCAGAGCACTCAGACTCGGTAACGGTCCATTGTACTACCAGGCAGAAATCCTCCTTTTGGTGTAGAGGCATGAGAATGGGTGGCGTATGTTGTTGTTCCCCATGGGGATTGAACCTGCACCGCACGGGTCACAAGCCAACACACTTTTTTTTACTTTTAAATTCATTTTTATTAATTATTAGCTTATATCAACTTGCATACTAGGCAAAAATTATTAAATCTAACTTAAAATTAACAGGATACTTATTCTAGATTATTGATCCTTATGCGGACGCCCTAAACTTAACTATATCTTATAATTATTGCCTTTCGGCCTAAAAACTATTTTACGAACTAATCTTACATAATTATGTTTTCATCGAGAAAATTGTTAAGAAAACTCGGAATCTTTAACAAATTTTATATTTTTATATAAAAAAACAAATTACAAACTACCTACTCTACTTACTTAAACTACTTAGCATATTCTAACTATAATTAGGCTTCTGAGCACTCGTTGCCTTGCGCAACAAGTGGTCAAAATCCCAATTGCTTTCCGAGCGCCTGGCAGTCGTCAACGTGCACACGCGCCGCCGTGAGCCGACTGAAGCCTTACAGCGTCAGTCAACTCCCGGAAGCACCACCACACGTTGGCGAGCCCGGCCTCTCCCAAAAACGCCCTAGTTGACTTAATCTAACTTATAAACTAAGAGGATGTTACCTAGAGTAACGCACCGTCCTGGGAGGGCATGTTGACCCCTCCCCCCTCAACAAGCCACCAAAATTCGGCGAATTGCTTTTCCGTGTCGAATCTATCCCTCTCCGATATTGCGGTACTAAAACGGAGGAGCTCATGAGCATTGGCGACGTCCCCGTCATGGAGGAGCCGCTTATCTCTCGCGCTGCGGTAGCGATGGTATAAGACCGGGATACCATCCCTCGTCTGTACCAGCCCTTTTGAATCAATATGGATAAATGCCTCTGGCGGGATAAAGCCATACCGGAGCGTACTCTCTATGTACATTTCATTGGGGTAGTAAGCCCCAAATATCAGACTATTGTCGCTGGCCATCGCCCTTGCAACGTGCCTTCGAGTGACCTTAATGAGGAAATTGTCAATCCTATTCAACTGAGCCCCATCGTATAGGACCTTGTTGGGATAGTATTTTATATAGTTGGATTCGGGCGTTCGGAACAACCGGAGACAGGTCCTAAGACATTGTCTCTCCAAAACCCGAATCTTTTCCATATAACTAGGCGCTATATTAAACCACAATGGACAACCATAAGCGATGATCGGCCTTATAAGGGCCACGTAGCAAATGACCTTCACTCTAGAGTCAAGTTGACTGCTATGAAACAGTCTCCTTGTCAGAGCACAAGCCTTCTTGGCCCCAGCAAGACAAGCAACTATATGTCTATCGAAATACAGATACTGGTCAAGCCAGATACCCAGATATCTAACTACGCTTCTCACCGCCAATGGCTGCCCATTTTGTCCAATAATGGCCAATTTCTTCCAGTTTTTTCTGGTATCCCTAGAGGCCCCAGCCAATGGAGTTCTGAACAAGATTGTTTCCGTCTTCTGAAAGTTGATTTTCAACTTCCAGTCGTCGCAATATCGCTTAATTTGATCGAAGTCACGCTGCAAAAGGATATTAATGACCTCGATTTTAGGACCTGATCTGTATGCCACCAAATCGTCGGCATACGCTATAGCATGTCTGAGTGAACCCACCAGATCACTCGTGTAAATGTTAAACAGGATCGGAGAATTGACCGCCCCCTGCTGTAAACCGTTTTTAATTTCAAAGGCTCTGCTCGAAGTCACGTTGCCACATTTGACAACGAACTTCTTTCCCATAAGCATATTATAAATTACATATAGCAAAGGTTTGTGCATCCCCCGCCTGGTCAACTTGTAGAAAAGTCCCTCTAACCATACGGTGTCGAAAGCCTTCTCAAAATCAACCAGACAAGCACCCGTGCATTGGCTCTTGCATTTATTCCACTGAATGTCGGAAACCAGTTTCGACGCGGCATGAATAGTGTCATGCCTCGCCCTGAAACCAAACTGGTTGTCCGGGATTATGTTATTGTCCTCGACCCACTTTAACAGGGCTCTATTGACAACCTTTTCAAAGACCTTGCTAATATTCGGAAGCAAGCTAATTGACCGGAGATTGGCAGGGTTCGTCCTATCTTTACATTTTTTCGGGATAGGGTGTACCACAGCTACCTTCCAATGCGCCGGATAATGTGCATTATTCAGCGCATTGTTAAACAGCGTGGTGAAAATATCTACAGCCTCCAAAGGCAGGTGTCTCAATACGACGTTTGGGACACCATCCATCCCCGCCGACTTTTTATTCTTTAGTGACTCGAAGATGCACAGAAGATCATCCTTCGACACGAACAAGTGCGATGCATCTCGGCCATTGGCGACAACTGCATTAGCATGGTTTTCATCAGTGAACACGGTGAATCCGTTATTCTCAGATCGCCAATTCTCAAGTTCGGTGCGCAGATAGAAGTGGCTCACTAGAGCCCTATTCTCAATGTCGTGGTTACGGCGAACAGGATTGTTCACCGTATACACGGCCTCGAAACAAGCGCCCAGCAAATCCACTTTCTCCTGTGGGTCCTCGACCACGAAAAAATCGTCGTTTGAAGCGACACTTTCTGGACTTATTCCAGCAGTCAGTACTGTCTGTCTGTTCTCTGCTGTCTGGGAGATTCGAACACAAGGAATATCATTGTGATCTTTCCTCCTGAACAACTTATTTATCTGTGGGAACATATTCGGACTACAGGTTTTAATAGCCCGAATTTTATTGCCCCAATACAGACTTGCAGATTTTCTGTAATTTTCTTTTATCATCTGTTTCAGGATTCGGATCTCTGACTTCAGCATCCTTACCTCCGGGTCGTCGCGATCAGTAAATTGCCTGTACAGCCGTTTAAGCCTCGAGAGCAGTCTACTTTTCTGTCGGTATAGTGCGTCGATTGTAGGGTTTCTGTACTTTTCTGTCTGGTCGTCGTCGGAACGTCCTACCCGAGGAATAGTTCGTTCCATAGTTCGTTTGATGTCGTCGTCCATTTGCAATAAATGCCGATCAATGTCATCATTTGTCATGTTACTGTTTGTCGGTGGGTCGATCCCACTCGAACGTATATCTCGCTTTAACAATCTGGAGAAGCGCGACCATTGTGCCCTCCGATAATCGAATGAACACACTGCTTCGTACTCCTCCAGCAGCGTTTGCTCGTTCGGGATCCGTATTGCGGCGGCGAGTCCGTAGTGGTCACTATCGTACTCAAACGCACGCAAACAGTTCCGCGTGTTTTGATCTATGTTTGTCAGTTGAAGTCTTGCGTCCGTTAAGGCCAAGTCCAGGAAAGCACCACTTCTTGGGAAGGAAGGGATATCCGTCGCGTACAACTCGAGTTTGTACTCAATCATATTGAGGCGCCACCAGTCGTGAAACTGGTTGCCCCTGGGATTTGCAGTAACATTTCCCCATGCCGCATGTTTGGCATTAATATCTCCGGAGCCAACACACTTACCTCTACACCGTCGCCACCCTATCCAAATGCCTTACTGACAAAGTTGTTGAAACCATGCGCTGCTCTTCTGTGCCCAAATGACCCATTGATCTCTCTCTCTCTCTCTCTCTCTCTCTATTTATTATTATATATTTTACTGCGTGCTCATCTATTGAAGGTACTAAAAATCTGGCCTGAGAAATCAATTCGCCTTTCTGGTAGCTATTATCATTTCACATTAAAAATATATTAATATTACAACAACCAAAGGTCGTATTTTTAATTCAAATTAATTAACTTTTTATTATTTCTATAACGGATTCGTTTAATAAGCCTTCTAGCCGCACCCATCTGAAAAAAATATGTTATCCTTGGTTAATGATTTACACATTCGTGTGAACAAGACATTAGAACGCGCAATTTTATATGTCCATAAATATTTTTTTTCCGAAGAACATTTCACCGTTAGGTACTCCCCCCCCCCCTATACATAAAGAAGTCCTTCGATGTTCTTTTACTCCCAGAACTCAAAACAAAATACATTTCTTAATATTTGCATAAATGAGCCTGCGAATACGACCAGATTTATGATTAAACACTTTAGTGCCGTAATACCGCAACCCACATGCGGCAAAACCGAATGGATTACCAGTAAGTGCGTCTATATGTGCGCCTCGTCGCAGTGTCTTGCAATTAATTCACAGATTTGTCAAACTCATTCCGCGGGGACGTCCAAGACCACCGCAACATTCATCTACTCCAAGTCGCACGGATTGCGCGCATGGGAAGCAAACAGTGGCAGTCTAAACAGTACCACAGCTGTTTGCGGTGTAATTAATGTGCTACATAGCGCATTTAATTCGAATATTAATTCGCATATAAATATCGGAAGACACACACAGAGAGTGGTCTTCGTGGGCTGCAATTGTGTATTACAGCCGCCCACAGAACAGAATCTCTGCAAGAAATCACTTAACTGATATTTAATGCCTGCAATTGCTTTTAATATTTTCTTTTTCTCGACTGTGAAGTGTAAAAAAAGCTTTGTTGTTCAAACCGAAGTGAGATGAATATGAAGTCGGAGGCGCGAAGCATATCTGCAGTGAGCTCAGAAGCATTAATCAATATTGTGTAAGTTTCGATTAGTCAGCACAGCCTTGCGTCTATGGCAAGAGCGATATTGCCACAGACTAAAGTGGCGGGTGTAAAAAACTGTCTAGTTTAGAAAAATAAATGAAAAAAAATATCAGGCCTCTGCAAGGTTTAAGACCTAGCTTCTCCAACCGTTGGCGTGTGCGAAGTTGAAGGGACCTACACTTTTATGCCGACCCCAAATGGAAAATTTGAGAAGCTTATCATGACAATATTGATACTCTTGGATATTTGTCAAACTTGCGAATAATGAGGTGGGGCTGTGGAAAAAAAAACTGAAGACCTTACTATGCCCCGCCGTGATTTTAACCAAGATCCTTCGATCAGTAGCCCCTAGTTTAGAAACCTATTGACAATATTATTGGTGAGTTGTACTTCAAACCCTACTATTTGTGTAAATTTCTTGTTTTACGCGAACTCAATAGTTGAACGTTGAAACTGCCTTTTTGACATGGTTCGTAGAATCTCTCCTTTGACCATGACAGTACCAACTGAGCCGGTCGCGCCCCATTTTCTTCGGGATGGCCTCTTTGACGTGAACGCTTTCTCGGATCTTGGAACTTCCTATTCGATCAATATTTGTTACTCCTGCTGTCTTGCGAAGCGTCTTCATTTCAGCTGCCGTTAATTTGGCCTCATACTATGAACCGTATGCTAAGAAGATGGCTGAGTTTTCCCGTCACTTCAGCCACCCTACGCTTACGCGATGCATAATGTCGTCATCACAGCTTGCTTCGCTATTCATCATAGATCCTAAAAATTATAACTTTCCGCACTTTGGAATTACCCTTCCATTCATATAAATGTCTGGAAGGTCGGACTGGATCAGAGAACGGGCAGCACAAGTATCCTGTTTTTTTTCGGACTAATACGATACCCATTCCCCTCCAAAACGTCCAGCCGTACATCAAGTGCCGTTGCAGGAGCGTTTGATCCTCGCTAATGATGGCTCCATCGTTAGCCAAGAATAACTGATGCACTTAAATCAAGAACTGTAATAAATATCAAGGGACTTAAGACACTTCCCTGGTTAACACCGACTTTGATGGCGAACTGCTCGGTGACTCCAGCGGGTCATCTTACTTTTTTTTTTCTTTTTTTTTTTATTATTTATTATTACAATCATCATTATTACAATTTTCATGTTTTCCTGCAAAGCCTAGGCTTTTCCGCAGAAGATTGTGTTTCAATTTAATTTTAACTAATAAAAGTGAGTTGTATTTAAAGTTACAAAAAGTTCAAAAGTTCAATTTCAAAATTTGATTTCATTTACAGATTACATATATAAAAGTTATCAATACCATTTTATCTTGTTTCATTTAGGAAGAAGTGTTTTAATTGCTTTTTTCTTGTTTAATAATTTCTAATTTGTTTAAGTTCTTGAGGAAAAGAATTTATTCATGCTGATTTTGACATTCGAATTCGAACGAAAGTTTGTCGAATTAGAAGAATTTGTATTTTGAGATTCGATCGAATAGAAAATTTATTTGAGGAAAACCGGTATAATTCGAACGAAAATAGACATTCGAACGAAAATAGACATTCGAACGACTTGACTATTCGTTCGAATCTCAAAATAAGCATGATTATTGAAGGGACAATGTATTTTAGCTGTCTTCTACCATAAGTGTTGTAATTTCTTGGAATTTGAAGCATACCTTGTGCGCGTTGTCTGGTGTTAAGTTGATGTTGTATCGGTCGAACGAAGCGGTGGTCATCTTGGTATTGTAGTACTGCAGTCATTTTGAAGATTTCCTCGACTTTAAGCACCTTAAAACTGTTTCCATTTTGCTGTCTGTTATTCTGAATGGTTTTTAAGATCGTTTTCTGAAGTTTTTGGATCTTGTTGATGTGAGTTTTGGCAGCGTTTCCCCACGCAAGTATACCATATCTTAGCTTTGATTCTACTAATGCATAATAGACCTGTCGCAGAACGTCTTCAGAAGCATGATACCGCAAATCTGAGATTGCATATAAGCCTTTCTTAAGATCATTGCGTAGCTTGTCTATATGTTTGTCCCAAAGGAAGTGGCTGTCAATAACGACTCCAAGATATTTATAACTTTCAACAGCTTCGATGCATTCACTGGGCGTGCTTGGACATAAAGCATTCCTGCAGTATATTTGCTTATTGGTTTTTTTGAAATGTGGGCTTCGAATATGCATTAGTTTGGTTTTAGAAGCGTTAATTACCAACCCGTTATCGTGACACCATTGTACAGCTTTGTCGAATTCCTTTTGCATCATCACCATCGCCGTATTAAGAGATTTATGTCGTACCACAATTGCAGTGTCATCGGCAAAAGCGAATGGAATGCTTAGCTTAAAAATCCGAAGAAGCTCGTTGGTATAAATTATGAAAAGAAAAGATTTGTTGGATACGTCGGTGGTTTCATCTAAGAGCAGCCCCACGTAGTCTGAGTTTTTGATTTCAGCCCGTATTTCCTCGAGTAAAGTAGTAGCAACCGATGCAATAAGTTCGTTTTGGATATCACTTGATAAACCAGAAAAAACCGTTGAATTTTCCAAATGATGTTTTAAAATTGGATTGTACGAAGCTAGTAAATAAATCGTCTCTATAAAATTTCCCCTGTTTAATGAATTTTGCGATTCATCGTCACCTCTGAAAGGTAACTCCAAACACGCAAGATGGCAAGTAACATCAATTAAACTTTTTAATATTTTTCGGTTTCTTTTCACTTCATCATTATATTTGCGAATAGAAAGCAAACGAGATGAATCAATTAAATTTTCTATTCGAACAGAGCCAAACATTTTTAATGAAACCATTGCACTTAAATGTGAACCGCACTCTTTTCCATGCCTTTTTCCGGCTTTTGACATATTGTTCATATCACTAAACCCAGTACTATTCCAAACAGTTTTTTCATTTGAAAACAGAAGGCATGGCCAACAATACAACTTATTTATCTTAAGACAGCCTGCCAACCACGAAAAACTTTCATAAAACTGCATAGAAAAATGCCTAGTGCATCGTTTTGTAACGGTGTTAATGTTTACCAATGACTTCGGTCTTCCACCATCTATTATCTTTTTTTTTTCGTCAAACCCTCTAGCCGAAAATGGTTAAGAAAACAGGACATTTCACTTTGACTTTGGTATGCGATTTGAGGTAATAAGGCGATATTGAAGAATGCCCAGCTGTTGTGCATTCTAGGCATTAGCAAGCAAGTTTTTATGCGCCTTATTTATAATGGAGTGATGTTGTGCATTCTCAGTTGGATTGGAGTAGAAGGGATTTCTTTTTGAGTTCTAGTTAGCGAAGAGAGATTCTGATGTACGGTTTTTTTTAGCATTTTTTCCCCGGAGCGACTTTCATAAACAATAATAATGTTTCCATAATGATGTATTAATTTATAGAAGGGATCAAAGGAAGATTCTTCAGTTAAACCACGACTTATTGCTTAACGGAAGCACTCATTCCACTCAATATATAGAGGCTTCGTCCCTGAGCGCCACCTATAAGAATGCAACTTAATTATAAATATGTATCTCGAATTTTACAATATTAGCTCCCATTAGTGAACACGATATTTTGTGTGTTTCATACCCACGATGCAACTGATCATTTTGGCGATGTAAAACTATATCTCCTGCTTCCAAATTTTCTTCAACCATTACAATGACAACTTCATCGATTGATGGTGCACTGAAACGTCTCGCATGTTGTCCTACAGGAGTTTGAATTCAACCGTGCATTGGTATTGGAATGCTACTCGCCGCAATTCTACATTCACGACCTTTCTTCTTCTTCGTTGGTTTTCATTTATTTGAACGCTATGCTGATGACGATTATGTTGTTGTCTATCTCGGTCTCCAGTTCGGACGACTGCACGTTGTTCTTGCGATATTCTTTCCCGAAGTTCCGACACCCCCTATTTCATCCTGTCAAAATTTTGTTTTCGAGATAAAAAGTAGCATTCGTCCTTCCTAGGGCCCAAACGAAACCGTCAAGCTTAAAATCGTTAAAAACTAACCATTCTGTCTCGAGTTATGCGCATGAAAACTGAAAACGCTCAACAACTGCTGTTGCCTGTCATCATTGTCCACGTCATCTCAATCACCCCTACATTTCAACTTACTCACACATAGGTACTAATGCATGGATCCTGAAAATACTTGACAAACAAAAATGAAGGATTCAAACACCATCCAGCAAATCAAAGTATCGACTCCGTTTCAAAAAGTTACTTTGTGTAACATAATAAACATAAACAAACTTATTAGGTATATTTAAAAAAAAATCTAAATTGTTGAGAACAACAATTTGCTTGTCAAATAATTAAAATAATTGACAACAACAATTGCTTTTAAATTTTAAAATATTTTTTTTTGTATTTGAATTGTCACTACTCGATTTCTACCCAGTTTATTTTTTTTTCAAAGTGCGAAAAATGCGAATAAATCGATTTTCCGGAATTTTCTTAAACTGCAGCGCCATCTGCCGGGCTGATTTATGAATCTAAACAATCCAGGGCGCTACCCAAACGCATACAAAAAATGGTGTGAGCCACGCTGCACTCACGGTATAGTTGATGTGTAAACATGTAGGCTCGTCAGTGTTGCATGTGAAAATATCACAGAGGTTGTGGTTTTGATAAACAAGAGATTTGGGTATTGTATTGAAATAAAACCATAATATATATTTAATGTCAACGACAAAGGGTATTTAATGTTTGACCGAACAAATAATTGGTTTGTGAAAGTTGAAGTAGGAGACGTACACCGTCGACTCAAGTGTGTCGATGTACCGGGAAAATATAGCATCGATTCTCGTTTAAGTGACATTCTTAAATCGGCCATCGGTTACCGAAGTACAAATCGATATTATTCCTCTTACCTTCAACTGATGTACAACAAACTACAAGCTATACAACCTCAATTATTCAAAACAAATCTTCTTCCACACAACTTTCCGGTGTTTCGTAAGGACATAATTATCTAAAATTGAACATACATAATTAATAAAAAAAAAACAACGACACGCGGTTGTTCTCAAACGGACACCCATCTACATACTAACCGCGCCAAACGTCGTTTAATTGCGGTGATCTGTCGAGCAGCGATTAACTCACGTGGTAATGAAAATTAACTGGAAAATCTGACGATGACGGTGACGCTAGATATTTCCAACTAGCCCTTACCGAGAAAAAATATATTTACACATCAACGAGAGCAAAAATGTTTACACATTAAATCGGTCCAGGCGTTTAGGAGGAGTGTTTAGGAGGAGTTCAATGACATACACACGTACAGTAGAAGTATATATATAATTATAAAAATAGAGGAAATAAATTTGAATTATTTAGAGTGGAAGTTTTGTAGTGAATAAACATCTCAATATGTTTAGTAGTGTTATGATATGATATGCAATAAATATTGGCATACCTGCCGTGGTACCGACGAAATCGGTTGGTCTTGAAGTTATTGAGGAAAAGACCAAGTACATGTTCTCAGCAAACAAACAAGTATCTGTCCACCGCCTCGGACAATGCGCCACTATTGATAGTCTTCTACTAGTACTAACTAACATGAAAACAAACTGGGAATCCTTTTAAAAATACTGTGAAAGTAAAATCGATCTCAAAGTGTCTCTTCGAACACCCCACGAACTTGAAGACGAAGTCGATCAATTTATTAACGTCATACAATGCTCAGCCTGGAAAAATACTCCCCATAAACGGAAAATAACCACAAATTGCGAAATAACATATCCCTTGGAAATCACGCAATTGTTAAAGAAGAAAAGGGGAGCGCGCAAAAGATGGCAACAATCTCGCGCTCCACAGGATAAAACCACTCTTAACTACCTTTGTAGTAAACTTAAGAGAGAAATTCGAGACTTTAAAAATCGTAAAATTTCTACATATCTTGGAAGCCTAACTGCGGATAAAAGTACAAATTACTCGCTCTGGAAAGCCATGAAAGGCATTAAAAAACCAAAAACGCAAGCGCCACCCATCAGGAAAATCAATGGAGAATGGGCGAAGAGTGACAAGGAAAAAGCCGAAATATTTGCAGAACATTTGGAAGAAACATTTAAACCATTTGATGGTCAAGCGTTGCTCGAATTTCCTGTCCTAACCGTGGCACCTGACAATTATAGAATAAAAAGTGTATCGCTAGCCGAACTACGCTTCGAAATAGAGAAACTAAAATTAAACAAAGCTCCTGGATATGACTTAATCACAGGACAGGTCCTTAAAGAGTTACGTAGGAAAGCTTTAATAAAGTTTGCATATCTTATAAATGCATCGTTCAGGTTATTGTACGTTCCACGACAATGGAAGGTAGCTGAAGTTATAATGGTTCCAAAGCCCGGTAAACCACTGAATGACAAAAAATCATATAGGCCAATATCTCTCTTACCGATAATGTCGAAGGTATTCGAAAAACTTTTGTTAAAGCGCCTACATCCGATTATCGAAGAACGTCGATTAATACCTGACCACCAATTCGGATTCAGGATTAAGCACTCTACAATCGACCAGGTTTACAGAATAACCAATGTAATTGAAAAAGCCCTAGAGGAGAAAAAAATATGTTCTAGTGTTTTTCTCGACGTCTCTCAGGCCTTTGATAAAGTATGGCATACAGGGTTGAAACATAAGCTAAGACAAGCTTTTCCGAAACAGTTATCTGATATCCTTAGTTGTTACTTATCAGACAGACTCTTTCGTGTAAAACACGGAAATGATTACTCTGAATTTAAAGAAATCGCGGCAGGAGTTCCCCAAGGAAGCGTTCTTGGACCGATCCTATTTCTAATATACACTAGTGATATTCCTCAAGAAGAAGGCACAACAGTAGCCACATTTGCAGACGATACAGCTATATTAGTGGTCAGTAATACCGTTGAATCAGCAACTAATAAACTCCAACGTTCTATTGACAAAATTTGTGATTGGACAAAGACTTGGCGTATTACTCTCAACGAGGCCAAATCAACGCACGTGAATTTTACTTATAAAAATGTAGACAACTTACCCTTTTTCATTGAAATCGTGTCTTCGCATGGACTTATCTAGCATCATTGCATCTACCATAATATTTCTACTAGACCGAGACAAAACACTAAAACTAAATGCACTTGAGAGTATCTCTAGCTTACACAGTACTTAATATATCCATTGACTTCTAGTGTCTGTGTGACACAGACGTACTTGCTGATAAGAACTGATAAAGAAAACGTCGTTATATGGATATACTCTGGCGGGGACTCCCCACTCCCCGGTGTGGTTAATAGTTAGTATACTTTGCACCCAATCAAAGGATGTCTACCAATATATACCTATTAGGGTGGCGACGGTGTAGAGGTTAGTGTGTTGGCATGTGAGTGACCCGTGCGGTGCAGGTTCAATCCCCATGGGGAACAACAACATACGCCACCCATTCACATGCCTCTACACCAAAAGGAGGATTTCTGCCTGGTAGTACAATGGACCGTTACCGAGTCTGAGTGCTCTGGGATTTGGATTTCCTTTTTTTTTTTTAAAAAGAATAAAAAAAAAAAAAATATATACCTAATACCTACATGTCAACATATCTCCAGCCGTAAGAAGAACTATGTAATTCTAAGAACTATTAATAAGCAATAATCATAAAATGTAATATTCTAAGAAATACTTTTTTTTTTTTTTTTCTTTTTATTATTTTTAATTTCTGGCTCGCCAAGGCGATTTATAAGGGGGGGTACTTCGACCTAAAAGATCTTTTGTACCGTATGGGCCAGAAAAGTTTAAACTAGTAGAATTTCCACTTTCCGTGTAAAGCGGACAATTTTACCAGTAGAAGAATTCTTTATGTCCTCGGGGCTCATTTGCTCCCTGAAAAAGATCTTGTTTCTAATTCCATTAAGGGCTGGACATTCACATAAAATGTGTTCAGCTGACTCGTCCTCTTCCAGACAGAGTCGGCACTCAGGAGAGTCTGATATTCTCATTTTGTGTAGATGATATCTTAAACCATGGTGACCAGTAAGCTAACCTACTAGGTTTTTGATATCGTGCCTGCTTAGTTTTAGACATTTGCTGGCATTTTTATTGAAGGGCCGAATGGCTCGTTTGGCCTGTCTTAGACCTGGGATGCTTTCCCAAAGATAGATACATTTTCTATGTTCCCAGCTTTTAATTGCTGCCGTTGCTGCTGATCTAGGAGTGCAGCAGAAAGTTTCGGGACCTATGAAAGGTGTTTCTGAACCTTTTCTGGCCAGTTCGTCGGCCTTTTCGTTACCTTCTACCCCGACATGACCCGGAACCCACCATAATTTGGTCTTGTTTCTTATTCCGAGTGTTTGTAGGGTATTGAAGCAGTGCATGACTGATTTGCAGTCAATGGTATACGAGCTAAGGGCGTTTATAGCTGCTTGACTATCCGTGAAAATATGGATGGTTGCACCTTTTATGCCAGATAAAATAATATGGCTGGCGCATTCTTGAATGGCGTGGAGCTCTGCTTGAAATACGCTGGGACTTTTTCCCATGGGTATCGTAAAGCGTTTGTGTGGTCCGTATATTCCCGCTCCTACCCCCGTTTCCATTTTAGAACCATCCGTATACCACTTTATGCCGTTGTGGCTGTTTGGTGGGTTATTGCTAACCCATGCTTCTCTCTTGGGGATCTCCGTGGAGAACCGTTTGTTGAAGCATAGTGTTTTTTGAATGCAGTCTGTGACCGCGCAGTTCATGTTAAGTTCTGGTAGTTCATCGAGAAGGGTCTTTAGATCCGGGTGATCATTAAGACTTATCTCGTTTAACTGTATTAGACTTATTGCACTGCGGATCGCCACTTTTTGAATGTATATGTGGAGAGGTGTGATTCCTGTTATTGCCTCTATGGCAGCTGTTGGACAGGTTCGCATGGCTCCGGAGATACCAAGGCACGCAAGCCGTTGTACCTTTTTGAGCTTCTCTATTGCGACCTTTTGTGTGGATTTTGTCCACCATACTATGGAGGCGTATGTTATAATGGGTCTTATCATCACTGTGTAGATCCAGTGGACGATCTTTGGAGATATTCCCCAGGTTCTGCCATATGTGCGACGACAGGCCCATAAAGCTCTATTAGCTTTAGTGATTTTGTTATTTATGTGAGAGTTCCAGTTAAGTCTCTTGTCTAGGATTACTCCAAGATACTTGACTTCGTCGGAGTACTCTACGACCGTGTCGTTTATTGTGATTAGGCCTAGGTCTAATTTCCTCCTTTTAGTGAAAGGAACGATGACGGCTTTACTGGGATTTATGGAAAGATTTTCCTTGATGCACCAGTCTATGGCTGTCTTTAGAGCATTTTTCATTTTTGATGTGACTCCAATTGAGTCTTTGCCCCTGACTATGATGACAATATCATCGGCGTACCCAATTGTAGTGTAGCCCAAATTGCCCATCTTGTGTAGCACGTCATCGATGACCAATGACCACAAAAGGGGTAAAAGGGGGAGTACCCACTTACTTGTGGGCAGCCCCTTACGGCTGTTACTGATACTGAGGTCGTTCCTGACGAGGCAGTTATTTTGCGACTTTCCAGCATCGCTTTGATCCATTTAATAGTTGGTTTGTCTATGTTTCTATGGTACAAAGCATTTTATATGGATTCATATCCAGTATTGTCAAACGCACCCTCTATGTCCAGAAAGGCACAAAGTGCGATCTCTTTGCAACGGTAGGCATTTTTTATCTCTGTAGTTAGTCTTAACAGAGTGCCTTCCGTGGATTTACCCTTTTGGTACGCATATTGGTGAGGGTGCAGAGGCATGCTTTTTGATATGCATTCTCTAATGTGGACGTCAATAATCCTTTCCATTGTTTTCAGGAAAAACGATGTCGAGCTTATCGGACGATATGATTTAGGTAATTCGCTCGGCTTGTTTCCCGGTTTGGGTATAAATACTACGATTACCTCTCTCCAGGTAACTGGTATATACCCCCAGTTGAAGCTGAACCTAAATAAGGCAATCATCAAATACTTTATTAGTATTACCTTAGTTTTGTAAAGAATTATTCACATCATTATTAAAACAGTTGTCAAAGAGAGTGGTTGTTCTTATAATTAGTATTTCCATGTTTTTTTAAGACTATGAGTGGTAATGAGAGTAGTTCGATAGTAAAAAAGCCAAGTGGAGCAAAATACAGAAAAAAGGCAAAAGAAAAGGAAAAGAAAATAGAAAACATTTTGAAACATACTCGTAAACTAGAAACATTTTTTACGAACTCTGCAGAAAGGAATGAAACGGTGACGAATCCTGCATTATCGCCAGCGATTTCTTGCCCTGGTTCCTCTACCGCGGACTGTTACGTTTCTCCGTCCAACACTAGGCCTATAGTATCTACGATGCCGACGACGGCGACGATCTCCAATGAAGACGAAATTCTTAAATAAGAAAAGTCGTCTATTCCGTCAAGTGACCCTGCACTGTGGCAAGTAAATGATGAATTTCGAGATTATATTGTTAAAAATGGACTGCAACAAAACGAAGAATTAGATTTTTCCAGATCAGAAAGGCAGTATAAAAATCAAAAAAGGTTTCTATCTAAAAATATGTTTGAGAAAAAGCTTGTTAATGGCGAAAATGTGAAAAGAAACTGGTTAGCATACTCAGAATCCACAGGTCACGTGTTTTGTGGTCCTTGCAAATTATTTGGAGGAACATCCGTATTTGCCAAAAGTGGATTTAATGACTGGACAAATTGTAACTTAATAACTGATCATGACAACTCTCCGGATCATCGTAAATGTTTGGGACAATATGTATGTAGAGGTAAACTTTTACAACGACTGGATACCCAAATAGTCAAACAATATAATGAAGAAATAACTTATTGGCGAAATGTATTTCTACGGGTAATAGAAACAATTAAGTTTTTAGCTTCTCGTGGGCTTCCATTTCACGGTCAAAATGATTGGATCTGCACTAAACGGAAATTTTCTTGGCTGTATTGAGCTTATATCTAAATTTGATCCTTTCATGGCTGAACATTTGGTGAGATTTGGACAAAAAGGCAGAGGTTCTCCATCGTACTTGTCATACTTTGTAATCGATGAATTTATTTTACTTCTCGCTGACGAAATTCGACTTTCGATTATAGGAGAAATAAAAAAAGCAAAATATTATTCTATTAGCATTGATTCTACTCCAGATATTTCACACATCGATCAGTTGACATTTATAATTCGTTATATTTTGCCTGACGGAGAACCTGTAGAACGTTTTATCACATTTTTACCCAATTGCGGTCATAAAGGTGAAGACATGGAGAAGGCTGTTCTTGCGACAATTGATAAAACTTTGGAACTTGATATTAAAAACTGTCGTGGCCAAAGTTATGATAATGCTAGCAATATGTCTGGTCAATACAAAGGTCTTCAGTCAAGAATTAAAGCTGTAAGTCCATTGGCTACTTTTGTACCTTGTGCAGCCCATTCTCTACAACTCGTGGGATCTGCTGCCGCGGAAAGTAGTGACGAGTCAGCTGCTTTTTTTACACTGGAACAACAATTATACAATTTTTTTTCTGGATCTACAAGCAGATGGCAAATTTTGTTATCCAAATTGGATGAAAAATCGACGGTACTAAAAAATCTATCGAAAACTCAATGGAGTGCGCGAGCAGATGCAAGCAAAGCCTTATACAGTTCATACAAACAAGTTCTGGAAACATTAAACTCTATTTGCGAAGATGAAAATCAAAGTTAAGACACCAAAATAGAAGCAAAAGGGATACTGGAAAAAATTAAAACTCTAGAAATTACAATAATGTTGTGCTTTTGGAACTCTGTGCTCGTAAAGTTTCAAATCGTTAGTGCACAGCTACAAGCAAGTTCTGTTGATTTATCTAACGTTGTTACTCTTTATGAGACATTAAATGTTTATCTTGATACGTTGCGTGACGAAAAAGAGTTTGAACATTTTGATTCAGAGGCAATCAAGAGATGCGAAGTGACCACATACAAAAAAGATGTAAGAAGAAGAAAGAAACCAAAATTTCATTTTGATGAAGTTAAAACGGGGCACATTGAGTTAGAAGGGAGACAAGCTTCCATCGTTGAAAATTAGTATGCAGCTATTGATTGTCTTAAAGCGCACTTAAAAAACCGTCAAATTATTTATAATACAGTAAACACAAAGTTTGGTTTCTTATGGAAACTGCATGAACTAGACGACAGCGAATTTATTAGAAGCAAAGCAACGGAGTTAAAACAACTGTATGCCACTGATTTAGAAGAAACCTTTGCAGAAGAATGCGTCCATTTGGCGCAGTTTTTAAAATCTGACACCGAGGCCGAGCATTCTATTTCTGCCAGAATCCCAAAGGGTTTGTTGCAGTTAACAAAAAGTTTTAATATTTCATGCATGGCGAAAGGTCTTTTTCAGCACTTAAAAGGGTAAAAAATTACTTGCGCTCCACACTCCGCCAGCAAAAACTTGCAGCGCTCTCGCTAATGTATATAGAAAGCGATTTTTTACAAACTATTAAATTTGAAAAAAATTGTGGAAAGATTAGCAAACGCTAAAGCACGAAAAAGGAATTTTTTATAATCTAATAATAATTAATTTATAATTTTCAAATAAATCATTAATCAGTTGCAAAAATGTTTCACTTGTATGATGCTCTCGTCTTTTTTTAACAATAACAGAAGTGTAAATATTTAAAAAAATTACTCAAGTCGAAGCAACTTCACTCACTAGAAGACCACGCTCCTGGTCAATGGCAACTTAGTTGTCTATAGAAACTAAGAAAATACAAGTCATGCGGCCAAACACGACATGGATTTGGTTTTCTACTTGGTAGCCTGCAGTCACTTGTCATGATTTTGGTCTTATAATGCGTGAGGTACTTTGCCTTTATGTACGGTCAGCTTAAAAAATGGTTTGCCACCGTAAGGTTGAATGTCATCAGGATTAAAGGACAACGTTAGTTTCGCTTTCAGATCGATCTGAAAACTTTTATAGGTACTATGAACCATGTCAACATTTTCACACTACTACTCTACTCACTTACTACTTTTTAGGCCGTAACACACCTGTTGGGGGCGCGTCCTCATAATTAGCCTAGGGCGGTCAGAACTCTTGATCAGTCGCTGGGTGCATGGCTCACTGATTAGTGTGTTCGTGTTGGACTACTAATCAGATCCCCGTTAACTCATAACGTTTTTTCTACTGATCCACCTCTTGCGAACGTCAAACGAACATCCAAGAATATCAATTTTCATGAGAAGCTTCTCAAATTTTCCGCTCGGATTTAGCTTAAAATTTGTAAGTCCGTTCAACTGCTCACAAGGAAATGGTTGAAGAAGCTAGATTTTAGAGTCGTAGTGACTAAACATCAACTCCATGAATGACTTCCTGCTAGAGATCCGACACAAATATGCCTAATTAAACCGCTACTACTGCGGTTTGGCAAAAAATGGGTTCAAAACTCTTACTAATTTAAATCCGGTCAGTTCTGATTTATGGCGCCTAGTGATAGACGCCTATCAGGAAGGGAGAGTTGATATAGGGCTCCTTAGAAACTAAAATTCTTCGTCGGATATTTGGTCCTTTATGCGAGAAGGGTGAATGGAGGAGACGATACAACGAACTCTATGAGTTGTGCCACGATGCGGAGGTTAGGTTAGGTTTATGTGGCTGTCGGCAGAAGCCGACACACTTAGACCAATTTAGGTCCATTGTGATACCACGTATATTATCTACCTCAACTCTGTAGATGGGACTGGCCAACGACACGCGGTTGTTCTCAAACGGTCCCCCATCTACGCACTAACCGCGCCCAACGTCGTTTAATTACGGTGATCTGACGAGAACCGATTAACTCGACGTGGTATGGTCGTTGGTGTCCACGATGCGGAAGTAGTCCCAAAATCTAAAGCATGCCGACTACATTGGCAAGGCCACATCGATCGGATGGACGATAGTGCCTCAACTAAGACGATCTTCGATTCCAGACCCGAGCTATGATCCGTTTTAAAGACCAAGTCATCGCCAATGACATAGGACTTGGTTTGGACAACTGGAGGCAGTGTACGCGGAATGGCAGAGGATGGACGGCTGCAGTGTCTCAAGTTGAAATTCTTAGCGGTCCGGTAGCTATTAAGTAGGAGTAAGGTATAGCGGAATTTTAATATCTATCGTTCAAATGAGATCTCAAGTGCTGATAAAAGCTGGTTTGTTCTTGGGTTTAATTTAAGCAAACTGAGGTCAGAAATTAACCCAAATCCATATCCGAACGCGACAGACTCCGAATACAGGCTATTTTAGCATTGCTTCATTCTTTATTATCTCCTCTAACAACTGCAATTCAATGTGCCCAAATGCCGATTTCAACAGCCATCATTTGTTTGCTATCACTGCGAGTCCTTGACATGAGAGACAACGTTAAACCAGTAAGGAAATCCACACTGATTCGTTGCATAATTGGCCAATCGACTATATTTCTGCTCATGACTTTCCAACCCATTCACCACGACCGTGCCCCTTCACCCTGATATTCACATAGACATATTTCGAAACCCTGCATACCGCATGGGCCATTGTATCTTTCGACTTCAATCATCCTAATATGCTCAGAAATTCAATAAAAAGTGAGCAAAACAATCACAATTCCCACTCATTGCGTAGGTGTCAACGAATTCCGCTCTGCGACAGTCGTGAAATGTCGCGCGAATTTGCTGAAACCCAAACTATGACTCCAAGCACCCAGTGTACCGTGAAAATTCGCACTCACAATGCGCGATCGCAGATTGCATTGTTGTCGCCGCAGAACTGTACACAGTGCTACCACTGCGAATCGATTATTAAATTGGGAATCAAAAAAAGCAATGTATCTGCAAGAGCAAGTCATCGAAAGAGAGATACATCATACATCAAAATGTAAAACATCTTAAACGGTATTTAAATTTAGTCGGTCGTGAGACGACCCGGGCGACATACCGTAGCACCGTGGAGAATTGTTTCAAAATTAATGCACTTCCACCATTTGGCTAGGTTACATTTGCTCCTGGTGGGCATCCCAATTCCTCGTAACATTTTGCGAGAGAACAACCCCACCGCAGCGGATAAATACACGCAAAGCGGCAAAAGTGAAGGCATATTCAAAATTATCCGCTCTGTCCGCGTACCGTAAAGTTCACTCTTGCTCGGTTGACCTCCTGTGTCGCGCCAACTAGGTGACAGTTATGTACACGCTGGAGTGGCAGCCTGCAGGCTGCAGGCTGGGAATGGCGGTGGTCTTCTCATATAGCTCCACCACACCACTTCACCAACGTCATCACTTCCATTTTTGGCGGGAATTATATTTCAAATTTTCTTATTGACTTTTGCACCTGATGCAATGAAATAAATCATTTGCCCAATAAACATTGAACGAGGGGCAGGTGAGGTAGTGGGAGGGCCCATTGGAAAAGTAATGCATAACTACAGTTTGGCGCTGGAGGACTTTCGATTTCTTCTCGGATAGTAATTGAGAGTTGAAAGGTGATATTAACTTTATAATTTTGGGTCTGGTGATGTAATTTGATCGGAATATCGCTGCCATTACTGAGAGGCGAACACACTTTTTGCCAGAGAATAAAGACAGTCCCTCAATCATTGGCTCTGACCCCCATTATAAGTACACGACAATATTAGCTTCCATTTTACAAGCCATTACCTAGGAGTATCTTGGACGGGACTGCGCACGCTTAGCTATCGCATTTCACTTTGTATTACTATCGAATGGGCTCGTGATGTTGAAGGAAATCTTATCAAGCAGGCAGCTGCGTGAAATATTCATGGTGAGAGCTTCCGTCCTACATACAAGCACTAATGTATCTACTGAAGTGCAAACAGTATGTGTTGAAAGAATAGATTGGTTTAGCTGTGAGCATTAATGAGACAGATGTGATTTTTTGGAGTAGGAACATCACAATACTTAAATACTTTAGGAGTACGAAATAAGGTACAAAAGCGTATACTGTGTGGCCGTATTCCTCGTTGCAAAAGTCCTCGACCCTTTTAGGTGATATGTTACCAGGTAAATTTTGAACTTCTCAGTTGGGCTGTCAGGTAAACTGATATACAAATGCATAAATTGATGGGCTAAACTGAAACTGAGGTGTCCAGAGCTTTAAACCCTTTAAACCCGCGAAGCGTACCACACAGGCATTGTTATCTGTTGAACTATCTCATACGATAACTTCACATCAAAAAAGTGAAATTATTTCCCACTCTAGGTGAAGTTAGTGTCTATGTGAAGTTATTGCCCATGAATTTATTTCCCTGCAGCAAAATTGACAACGGAAGGGCGGACAATATCGACATTTTTTTTCAAGTGTGTCTACCATATAAAGTAGGAGGGTTATTCGAATTTGGAATGCAGGGATTAAACCTCGTTACTAAATAAAAAAAATAAACATCGTTTATAACGCCTACTCTTAAGGTGGAACAGCAAACGCCGAAGGATGTGCGGGGTGGCAAAGATACCAACAAAAGAGTTGAGACACTTTTAGAGTATCTATAGTAAAAATCTCGTATTACGAAATAAGGGGATAAGTGCACCTCTATACGAGAAGAAGTTCCAGACCTGAGTATCTCATATCCGTTCATTAAATATATCATAGAAGACTGACAAGTATCCGATAAGTCATCTTTATCGGATCATATGCACATCAGACTCAACACCTAACACGCGCCAGCCGTGGCGAAAACTTAGCGCTCAAATCTGACATGTTGCCAGCAGCACTACTAACGACAACTGATGCAGACGCTGCACAATGTCAGCTAAGCGACGTTATTCCCTCCTCTTTCAGAAGCAGTTGCAAGGTAAAGCGCCACGTGGTCAATAGGCGCATACCATTCGGGAGGGATAATCTAGAAACTATAGGAAAAAGAGTGAGAAAGCTTTTTAACAAAGCCAAATGAACCAGCGCATGGGAACAATACAAATCCCTGCGGACCATATACAACCAAGAGTCGCGAAGATCTAAAAAACGGCCTCCTGGCGTGAAAACTACGAGAAGACTTAAAAAAATGGCTGCAGTCGTACGCCTCCAAAAGGCACTATCGGAGGATCAATCAAACTGCATGGGGTTACGAATCAAATCACACGCGACCGGGAAGAAAACTGAAAGTACTGAATCAGGCTCACTTCCCAAGGTCCTTGATTATGGACAAATCAAATGAGCATATAGTGGAGGTTACAACTCCAAGAAACCTCAGCAGAATTAAGACCGGATAAGCTAAAGTAGGCCATAAAACTCATTCAAACCATTCAATACAACAGGTACAGACTAGCGGTATTATAGATACACAGTTGCGCACTACTTCAGCATACTCAATTCGTAAAACAAGCGTGCTTGACGTGATCTAATAAAAAACATATGGACGGGCTACAGTCCGCTTGGGCGAACTGTTGGATACCCTATTCTTATCCCTATCCCTCATAAGTGGGCGTGACAAAACTCTAAGTATGGTTGAATTGTTAAGAAGGCTCTACATATTTTGTTATACAACATTTAAAGAATTTAATCGAAAAAAACGAAGCTGTTGTAAAAAAAAGCTCCATTTTGGTCTTTCAATAAAATTGTTTTATTTAATTGTGGGCGTGTCAGTAAGCGGATTTAAAAAATATTTAAACGAAAGTATAAAGCGCACCTAGAAAGTCTACATTATAAATTTCAGCTCCCTAGCTCAAACTTTGATTTTTCAAAACAAGTTATTTTTTAAATTGTGGGCGTGTCAGTAGGCGGATTTTAAAAATATCTACGCATGAGCATAAATGGCCCCTTACTTACCTTACTTAGGATGGCGCTACAGTCAGGGGTGGACCTGGGCATCAACCAACAAGCGTCTCCAGCCAGCACGATCTTTGGCCAGCTGTCTCCAGTTTCGCACGCTAAGTTGGTTAAGATCCCCTTCCACTTGCGTGCGCCACCTGAGTAGCGGTCTTCCTCTACTGCGCCGTCCCTCGTGTGTGGATTCGAAGATCTTCCGGGCCGGAGCATTCACGTCCATTCGCTCTACATGACCCAGCCACCTCAGTCGTTGGATCTTCACTCTTCTGGCTAAGTCGATGTCGCTGTACAGCCCGTACAGTTCGTCGTTGAATCTTCTCCTCCATTCACCGTCCATGCAGACGGGACCAAAAAAATAAATGGCCCCTAGAGAGTATATATTATAAATTTCAGCTCCCTAGCTCAAACTTTGACTTTTCAATAAAATTGTTTTATTTAATTGTGGGCGTTAAAAATTTCATTTCCGCGCAGTTTTAAAAGCTAAAGATCATTTATTTAAAAAATGTCAGCTTTCTAGTTCAAAATTCGATTTTTTCTATAAATTTGTTTTTTTTTTTGAGTTTGTGGGCGTGTCTGTGGGCGGATTTCAAAAATTCTTAGACTTGATTATTTCGGGACCCTAGAGAGTATATGGTTAAAATTTCAGCTCTCTAGATCCAGTTTTGAAGGGGGAAATTCCCCCATACGATCAGAGAGCTAATGGCATCGGCTCTCAGGAAACTATCCTACTGGTCCATTAAGGTCGGGCTCAATGTTAACCCATCCAAAACCGAACTGGTTTCATTTACAAGGAAAATTAAGGTTCAGGAGATAACGCCACCTACGCTCAACAACGAACCCTTCATTTTCTCCAGCGAAGCTAAATATCTGGAAACGATCCTAGATAGCAAACTCAGTTGGAAACCAAACATCCAAGACCGCATAAGGAAGGCTACGATTGCGATTTACACCTGTAAAAAGGCCTTAGGCTCCAGATTGGGTCTACAGCCTAAGATAACGCACTGGCTGTACACGGCGGTCGTCAGGCCTATCCTCACTTACGTTATCATAGCATGGTGGCCTGCAATATCGAAGCAATGCCACGCGGGTGGCAATGGTGCAGTAGTAGTGTATTCGCTTACGTAATGGAAGGTCGTGCGTTCGAATTCCGGCCAAGTCCATTACTTTATACCGAATACTTGAAATCGTAATCTCCCTAAGTAACTTAGACACCACCCGTGAAGAAAAACCCTACAACTGCACCCAAACACTTCTTTCCTATATCTCTATTCTTTGTAATACCAAGTAGCTTACACTGTGTTCTTAGCATTATAAGGGTACTGTAACAACAGAAAAAAATCCCTTTAGCGTAAGCAAATTAAAAAAAAAAAAAAAAAAAAAATGCCACGCAAGCGCGCTGGAACGAATCCAGAGGGCAGCCTGCATATGCATTACAGGAGCCTTAAGATCCACACCAACGGCAGCCTTAACGACTTTTCTAAACCTCCTCCCCATTGATATCTATGGGCAGATGGCGGCCATTAAGGCGGACCTGAGATTAAGAGAATCCAATTCGTGGCAAAGCTCACAGCAGCATCCTAACTGCCCACAAGATCCCCAACAATACGAATTATCTAATCCCAACACTAGATTTCAGTAATAAATACAAGACGGCCATCCCAGACCGAGCCAGCTGGGAAGAAGGTCGCATTGTAAACAATGACGCCATTGAAATATACACCGACGGGTCAAAGACAGCCTACGGCACAGGGGCGGGCGTGTTTTCAGACAACCCTGCGCTCAATGTCGTACTACGACTGCCTGACCACTGCAGTGTATTTCAGGCAGAAGTCACGGCTATCCGCGAAGCAGCACGCAGACTCTCTATGAGCCCGATAGATGGAAAAACTATCGTTATCTACATAGACAGTCAGGCAGCGATTAAAGCCTTAGAATCACCAACAATAAGATCCAAGTTGGTAAAACAATGCCGCGAATCTCTTAACGAGATTGCTGTCAGATGAAACACTTACCTGTGCTGGGTACCCGGTCGCAGTAATATTCCAGGCAACTGCAAGGCGGACGAGTTAGCCAGACGCGGTTCCGCACCAGAACTCTCCGACAACAGAGAGTCACCTCAAACTGCTAGATAATGCGTTAATAGAAGCAAAAAATACGTGGAATAGCATCAGTACATGTGTGTTCTCAAAGCAAATTTGGACCAAATACGATGCGAAGAGAACATTCAATCTTCTCTCCATCAGCAGGAAAAATATCAGCTCTGTAATCGGAGCAATCACCGACCACTGCCTTTTAGGCAGACATGCCATCAGATTGGGAGCTCCCTCAAACGACTTCTGCAGAAGCTGTAGAGACGTCGAAGAGGAAGAAACCACCACTCATCTCCTGTGCAACTGCCCCGCACTAGCTAATTCAATGAAAGAAATCCTCGGCAACTATTTCCTCGATGATCTAAGTGATCTCAGTGAGACAGATATTGGCTGTATCAGCAAATTCGTCACTAGGTCCAAATGGTTAAACTAAACTAGAGGACGGATTGGACGATGACTTGAGCAGCTCCCGCTCCTCTCCCGCAGATCACCACAAAACGATTTCCCTGCAAAGGAAAAGAGATCTCACTGAAGTTAGATTGTATCAGTCACTTCAGTCAGAACTCCACTCCGAGGGCGAGACAGTAACCCGGCGGATCGACTGAAACGGTCTCCCCCGGCCTTGCTGCCTTCCCACTATGCAGACAAAACGGGAACAGAGTTGAGGTTAGATTGTAACAGTCACCACACTCTGCTTCTCTCCCATGCCTCAAAACTTGCACCACAAACCCCCGAACTCAGTCATCATAATTCCAAATCGACTATCAAGGCCACCCCTCCCTGCTCCCTTTCCGCGGAATGGTGTAATTTGAGGCTCGTACTGCAACAGTCGCCACAAGCCGCACCCCCCCGCGATGCGTGCAGCAGGGTTGGACCACCTTCAGTCACGCCCTCTAGCACAGTTTTGTAACCAACTACTTGACTGTGCAGCCGGTACACCCCGACCCACCCTCCAAGAAATGTAATAGCTTGCTCGGGATTGACTGTATCGGTCTCCCTGGCACGGTATTGCCTGCAAAGAGAGTGAAGAGCAGTTTGAGGTTCGATTGTAACAGTCATCTCAAAAGACTCTTCCCTCCCCCGGTGATCAGGAGGCAATAGCTTCCCTCCGCGGCGCAGAATTTGAGATCGACCTGTGGTTTGATTGCATCAATCACCTCATCTCGATCGCAACCCTTGGTTCGGATGTCGGGCAACCCTTGCGAAACACAGCCAGGCTGCACACCCTGACCCCTTCAGGAGTATCTTCCCCCCTAAGACCACTACCTCACAGGAGGCAATCACAGGGAACCCAGTAGGCCGAGCGACGACCGCCAGAACACCCCCCCCCCCCCCCCCCTCCCTTTTTTGTGGTATCACAACGGGCCGAAACTGCGGCCTAAGTGTGCCTGGGCTCACGCCCTCGCAGCCACCTTACCTAACCTAACCTAGGTCCAGTTTAAAGGCCTAATTTTTGCCAACAGACGGACGGACGGACGGACGGACATGGCTAGATCGACATTACTATCGCTGCTGATCATAAATATAGTAACTTTTAGGGGTCTACGGCCAATATTAAGGTATGTTCAAACATTTTAAGTGTCAATTAGCACTATTTTTGTTCTTGAAATATAAATGCCACTAACTATTCTCTTTCAAGTATTAATTAAGTTTATTATAAAATGTACATAATATGTTAATTGAGAATAAAGAATCAATCAATCAATCAATCAATCAAAATGTGAATATTCCCTTAGAATATGGTATAAAAAGCAAAGCATGGTATTCATTCATAAACAAAAACATAGGGGCGGGCTACAGTCCGCTTGGGCGAACTGTTGGATACCCTATTCTTATTCCTATATCTCATAAGTGGGCGTGACAAAAATTTAAAGGATTTTATCGAAAAAACTAACTAACTAACTAACGCTCCCTAGCTCAAACTTTGGTTTTTCAATAAAATTGTTTTATTTAATTGTGGGCGTGTCAGTAGGCGGATTTAAAAAAAATTTAAGTATGAGCATAAAGGGCACCTAGAGAGTATATACTATAAATTTCAGCTCCCTAGCTCAAAATTTGGACTTTCAAAAATAAAAAATAAATAATTGTGGGCGTGTCAGTAGGCGGATTTTGAAAATATTTACACATGAGCATAAAGGGCCCCTAGAGAGTATGTATTAAAAATTTCAGCTCCCTAGCTCAAATTTTGGTTTTTCAAAAAAAATATTTTATTTAATTGTGGGCGTGTCAGTGGGCGGATTTTGAAAATTTTATGTCCCAAGCATTTTTATGGGCCAAAGATCATATATAAAAAATTTCAGCTTTCTAGCTCAAAATTCAATTTTTCCCAAAATTTGTTTTATTTAATTGTGGGCGTGTCAGTGGGCGGATTTTGAAAATTTTATGTCTCAATCAGTTTTATGGGCCATAGATCATATATAAAAAATTTCAGCTCTCTAGCTCAAAATTCGATTTTTTCCAAAATTTTGTTTTTTTGAGTTTGTGGGCGTGTCTGTGGGCGGATTTCAAAAATTCTTAAACTTGATTATTTCGGGACCCTAGAGAGTATATGGTTAAAATTTCAGCTCTCTAGGTCCAGTTTAAAGGCCTAATTTTTGCCGACGGACGGACGGACGGACGGACGGACATGGCTAGATCGACATTACTATCGATGCTGATCATAAATATAGTAACTTTTAGGGGTCTACGGGCAATATTAAGGTATGTTACAAACTATGCGTCAAAATTAATATACCCCTAGAATAGGGTATAAAAAAGAACGAGTGTTGTGCTACATTCGTATTCTCTTTCGTGGGTGTTTGAAGAAATGAGTGCTACTATTCAAGTGAATAAAACAGCAATATTCATAATGTTCTTGTTTTAATTGCGAGTGCTAGGAAAATTATCGTATTGGTTTTGTTTCACAAGAGTATTGACTGTGATACCAACGATCAGCGACATCCTCCCAAATATTCAGTGCACCCGATTTAAATTATGATTATTCATAAACTAGAACTCATTTTTTGTGAGTGCACTTTCTACTGGATATACAAGGTGGCGCAAAAGTAATCCTCCTATCAGAAAATGCTATAAATTTTGCGATTTTCCCCTAATGTCAGTTCTGTTTTGACATTTCTGTAGTAAACACATGCGAAATACACGTTAATAATCAATGTTACGCTACACTGCTCCAGAACGCGGAATATTAGTGACTATTTATTTGAGCAATAATCGGTCGGTGACTTTGGCACAACGTGAATTTCGTCGCAGATTTCCTACCCGTCCAACGCCTACTGGTGAAACAATGCGACGTTTAGCCGCTCGCCTCGAAGAGACTGGCACAACACGAGATGCTGCCAGGCGTAGCAGACCCCGGAGTAGCCGTTCTGCAGAGAATATTGCTGCTGTAGCCGAAGATGTCATGGAAGCGCCGTCGACATCGACCAGACCAAATGGGTATCAGACGACGTTCTTTACAGCGAATTTTGGTTCAAGATTTGAAGATGTTTCCGTACAAAGTTCAGACGGTGCATCAGCTGTTACCTGCTGACCGCCAATCGCGTCTAACATACGCTCAAGCCATCCTTAATCACCACCAAGAGGAAGATGATTTTTCATCAAAAATAATCATGAGTGATGAGGCCCATTTCCATCTTAGCGGGTACGTAAATAAGCAAAATTTACGCTTCTGGGGCACTGAAAATCCGCGTGTAACCCACGAAGAGCCATTACACCCGCTCAAAGTCACTGTATGGTGTGCTGTTTTCGCTGGAGGAGTCATCGGACCTTTTTTCTTCGAAGACGTCGCGGGCCAAACGGTTACTGTGAATGGTGAGCGCTACAGAGCAATGATCAACGAGTTCTTTTTGCCGCAACTTGATGAATTGGGATTGGAAAACATGTGGTTCCAATAGGACGGTGCAACGGCACACACTGCACATGCCACAACCGATATGCTGAAGGATGCATTTCCCGGGCGCCTAATCTCCCGTTTTGGCGATTTGCACTGGCCAGCAAGATCGCCTGATTTGACCGCTCCAGACTTCTTTTTTTGGGGCTTTTTGAACTCGCGGGTTTATGTCAAAAAGCCTCAGACTCTTGCAGCTCTTAAAGACAATATCCGTCAACAATGTGATGACCTATCGCCGGAAGTTTTGGCCAAAGTGATGGAAAATGCCATAAAAAGGGCTCAAATGACAATCAACTATGGCGGCGGCCATTTACATGACATCATATTCTCGACTTGATGTAAAAAAAATTAAAAGACCAAATAAAAATAATCCACAAGAAGAATCAAAGTTTTTCATTTTTTTTTAAATTACAGCCAAAAAACATGGGAAGGTTATTTTTGCGCCACCTTGTATGATTCAAATGAATATTCAGCACACATGGCCACCAAACATTAGGTACTGAACTCATACACGTTTAAAAGTTATGAGCCTAATGAGTTGAGTACACCAAATAATATTGAATGTCCTAGTGTTAATTCATTAATGCAGACCTCTAGTACATACGGTATATTTCTTGCCATTATCCAAAAAGTTATGGATTACTTAATTCCAACTACAAGGTGGCGCAAAAGTTGTCAGGTGGCGCAAAAGTTGTCACCCGATGTTCTTTCGCTGTAATTTTTTTTTATGAATGAAAAACTTTGGTTCTGCTTTTGGAATATGTTAACCCTCTAAGACCCAATTGAAGAATATTAGCAGAAACAAAGTTTTATAATATTTTTTGGGGTAAATTGTAGCTCCTAAGTTCAAAAATGACCTCAAAAAGTGTGTACTAATTTTAGTTTACCTGTAAAGGGGGAAAAAGTAAATAAGTGCCTCAAGGCACTCTTGGGGTTTTAAGTGAATTTTTACATACGAGTATCTGAGTTTATTTTTATTTTTGATTATGATACTCAAAGAAACAATTTTTATTTGCCGTACAGCATAAGTGCAGATTACATTTTGTGCACATACATTGTGTTTGCGATTTCTTACAGTGCTTGCACCATCTCTTGCCACTATCTCGACTCATCCAAACAGGAAAATGGTTGACTCCATCAAACCGTATATCTGAAATTGGATGCATTGATTTTTCACCAACTGTGAGCGATGGCTTTGAAGATCTCGGCGTGGATGCAGATTGCATTGTCCAACCGGGTTGTGCAGTTCGTTGTGATGATGGTGACGGAATTTTCCGATCATAATCACGGAATGGGCGACCGCGTTTATGCTTGCTTTGAAATGTCACCAAACCAGCAGCAATTGATTCGCGAAACTCCGGAAGGTTCAACAATTTGTCTGTGCTCTTGTTTTCCTATTTGATGCGCCTGTATAAAACATAGGCATTTGTCGTTGCCATATCAACTAAATGGTAAAAAATTCGAGTCATGGCATCCCTTGTTTTTGTTCGAATATGATAACGACCCATAAGTCCATCCATGAGGTCTACACCGCCCATGTGGGCATTATATTCCCGAATAATTTGGGGACAATCAACCTCTATGTGTCTTTTAGATTTCCTGTCGTAACGCGCTATCTTTGCTATTCCTTCATTTGCATTTAATTTCAAAAACGGCTTAACACCCACATAAGTGGACAGCAGGCAAACGGCTTTATTGTCTTTCCATAATACATTTGCTATATCGACGCCATATGACGAACCGACATACTCAGTTGAAAAACCCCTAGGCTTTTTCCTGATCGTAATGTCATTCGGTAGCTTGCAATTTGGAATGCGATTAACACGCACTGTACCAAGGCTATATATCCCTTTAGCACGCAAATAAACCATCAAAGGTAAAGACGTATAAAAGTTGTCGAAATAAATGATGTGGTTTTTGAAACTTTGTACCGTTTTTGTCAGGCGTACAACAATGTTGGCCGCAGCTCCAAGATCTGGATGATCAGGCAAGATCACGTTGTCACCTGCACCACTATAGATTTCAAACCGGTAGGCATAACCAAATGAATCGCACAACACAAACAGCTTAATGCCCCACTTATGAGGCTTATTGGGCATATACTGCCGAAGGTGGTGTCGCATTTTCGTGCTGCACATTTGTTCATCGACACAGAGTCGTGCTTGCTTTGTTACGGAATCAAATCTATGGTTAAGATGATCTAAAAATGTACGCGTGCGATACAGTGAATCGTATCCTGGTTCACCCTTCTTGATTCGCTTACTCTCATCCCGCAATGAGAAGTATTTTTTGATTTCTTCAAACTTGTTTCGCGACATGGAGTGTTTTACAGGTCCAAATGCATTTATACCCCAGTAGCTTTTTATATTCGGGTACCGATAAATTGACATGTAGATCAAAATTCCAATATAGTGATGGATATCGTCAATTCTGAATTTGAACTGACTAGCGATGTTTTCCTTTAGTGATGACCGAATGGTTTCTTCAACAATCATATTCATAATCTCTGAATCGAAGAAGTAACAGAAAATCTCCAACGGTGTTTCAAGTTCCTTTATACAACCTGGTAGTGAAGAATCTCCCCGAAAAGCTACGTCGTTGACATGCAACTGCATCGATTGCTGCCGCCATATTACCTTAGTCGACACCTTGTTTATGGATTCAACACCTATTCATAAAATAATTAGTTATTTGAATACCATTCTATAATTTGGTTTTCTTACCGGCACAATTGAAACCACCAGAAGAATGCTCAGACATACACGCTGAATATTCAATTGTTGGCAGTGGTGAACGAGGTCTCTTTACAGGATTTTGGGAAATTTCCAGCTCCTGGACCTTATCTTTGACATTTTCAGCGGTATTGTCTACAAATGAAATAGTTTCGGCGTCCTCCAATGCTGTGTTCAGTGCTTCTAGCAAATCTAAGCTGCCTTCATCGTCATCACTAGAGTTACTCAAGAGTTCATCGTCCGACTCAACTTCATTGAACAAATCCAGCAACTGTTCATCGGTCAACTCGGACAATTTAAAACGTTTACGCATTCGGTCTGCCATTTCGATTTTATTTCAATATGTCTAAAGAATATAATAAACAGAAACAAACACGAAAATTGCATGCAGTTGTGAAATAGGCGCTGCTAGTAAAAGGTTGCGTGGAGTCCCAAGAGTGCCTCAAGGCACTCATCACAATATCATCGCTGCAACCCACTTTTTTTATAAATTTGCATATAAGCAACTTGATTTGGATTTTTAATATCTTACCTTCAGTAAGAAAAATTTTTATTTGGCTGATTTTGTATTTATTTAACTTTTATTATTAAACCAAAACACTACACGAAACACTATCTAAATTTTTGCGCGCAAAAGCATGATGCTTATGAACATCACGAAAAAATCCCCTTATAAAGCTTCGGAGAGCTTTCAAAGCTTCGACTTCTTCCGATAGGAAGATGACCTTTGCGCCACCTTGTATGACTGCATTGTTTACGTTCAGTTTCAACTGGGGGCAATAACTAAGCACTTGGAGAGAAGTGAATGTAGCGTAGGTGGAGGTGTTTTCTCAGAAAGACTAAAAATTAGTGTCTCTTTCCGTCTTCCAAGCCGCCATACAGTCCCTGTACTCAAGCTCTTCAAATTTCATCATTCACCTCTCTTGAGTGCCGGGGCATAGAGACATTCCTGGGGATTGTAGGGCAGATAACCTCGGCAAGAAAGGAGCACCATATACCTATCGCTACATGTAAACTCATGTTTAAGCTATCTGCAGTCGAGAGTACAAACCATAGGTGGACAGGTAGTAATACATGTCTAGCGACCAAGTATATCTGGCCAAAGCTTGATCTGTGACGCTCTATGGGTTTGATCTCACTTGATCCAGTGCACATTGGCTCTGCTATAGGCAAGCACGCATCAAGGCTTGGCGTCTATTCAAATAATTTCTGTAGAAGCTGCAGGGACGATGAGGAGGAGGAGAGTACACTTCACCTCCTCTGTACATGTCCTGCCCTTTCCCATAAAAGAAATCTCTATCTAGGAGCCTTCTTCTTGATGAACCCAGTGACTTAGCTAGCATAGATGTTAGAAGTCTATCGCGCTTCATTAGAAGCTGCAAATGGTTTAGCGATTAGAAGGCGAAACTTCCCTGATCCACGTTGCATCACAACGGACCTCATTGGTGTAAGTGTGTTGGTTTTTAGTTGACAGCCACCTTAGCCTAACCTAACCTAACTATTCATCCCCAAACCAAGCAACAAGCCCAGTGAGCTATCTAAATCATTCCATCCCAAAACCTTGGCATCGTTTTTTTCTGAAAACAATGAAAAGGAATTATAGATGTTCACACCAGAGAATGCATAATAACAGAGATCCAAATCTCCTGCCGGTGCAAAGAAATCGCACTGTGCGACTTTCTTGACATGACCTGTTCCATATGTTGAGCAATTTAGGCATCAATACAATTGGATGCTCCGATGACAAAGTCATTATCATTAGGGGCAAAAATGCAAACGAACCACAACACGTATTCAAAAAGCTCTTAAGACAGCGTTAGACTGGTGGAACAGGGAAAATCTTTCCATTGATCCCGGCAAAGCTATCAGATCTTCCTTTTACCAAAAGAAGAAATCAAATTTCAACTAAGGACACGATATATATTGGAGTAATCGTAGACAGGAGGTTAAATTGGAACTCTCACACTACCAACAAAATTACAAAAGCTACCAGAGCTGTGTGGGGCTGACGCTGCATGTACGACCGAACCTAGGATATCTCTACAAAGATCACCCAGTGGATCTATGCAATAATGATCAGGCTCATTATAGCATATGTTTCTATAGGATGGTGGAGAAAAGCCACAAAAAAAATAGCAATCGCAAAGCTCAAAAGGGTACAATGGTTTGCATGCCTAGATATCTTCGAAGCCATGCGAACTTGCTCCACAGCTTCAATAGAAACAATCATAGTGCCTCTCCACATACAAGGTGGCGTAAAAATAACCTTCCGATGTTTTTTGGCAATTTAATTTAAAAAAAAATTAAGAACTTTGATTCTTCTTGTGGATTATTTTTATTTGGTCTTTTAATTTTTTTTACATCAAGTCGAGAATATGATGTCATGTAAATGGCCGCCGTCACAGTTGATTGTCATTTGAGCCCTTTTTATGGCATTTTCCATCACTTTGGCCAAAACTTCCGGCGATAGGTCCTCACATTGTTGACGGATATTGTCTTTAAGAGCTGCAAGAGTCTGAGGCTTATTGACATAAACCCGCGACATCAAAAAGCCCCACAAAAAGAAGTCTGGAGCGGTCAAATCAGGCGATCTTGCTGGCCAGTGCAAATCGCCAAAACGGGAGATTAGGCGCCCGGGAAATGCATCCTTCAGCATATCGGTTGTGGCACGTGCAGTGTGTGCCGTTGCATCGTCCTGTTGGAACCACATGTTTTCCAATCCCAATTCATCAAGTTGCGGCAAAAAGAACTCGTTGATCATTGCTCTGTAGCGCTCACCATTCACAGTAACCGTTTGGCCCGCGAAGTCTTCGAAGAAAAATGGTCCGATGACTCCTCCAGCGAAAACAGCACACCATACAGTGACTTTGAGCGGGTGTAATGGCTCTTCGTGGGTTACACGCGGATTTTCAGTGCCCCAGAGTGGTAAATTTTGCTTATTTACGTACCCGCTAAGATGGAAATGGGCCTCATCACTCATGATTATTTTTGATGAAAAATCATCTTCCTCTTGGTGGTGATTAAGGATGGATTGAGCGTATGTTAGACGCGATTGGCGGTCAGCAGCTAACAGCTGATGCACCGTCTGGACTTTGTACGGAAACATCTTCAAATCTTGTACCAAAATTCGCTGTAAAGACCGTCGACTGATACCCATTTGCGTGGCACGTCGTCTGGTCGATGTCGACGGCGCTTCCATTGCATCTTTGGTTACAGCAGCAATATTCTCTGCAGAACGGCTACTCCGGGGTTTGCCACGCCTGGCAGCATCTCGTGTTGTGCCAGTCTCTTCGAGGCAAGCGGCTAAACGTTGCAGTGTTTCACCAGTAGGCGTTGGACGGGTAGGAAATCTGCGACGAAATTCACGTTGTGCCAAAGTCACCGACCGATTATTGCTCAAATAAATAGTCACTAATATTCCGCGTTCTGGAGCAGTGTAGCGTAACATTGTTTGTTAACGTGTATTTCGCATGTGTTTACTACACAAATGTCAAAACAGAACTGACATTAGGGGCCAATCGCAAAATGTATAGCATTTTCTGATAGGAGGATTACTTTTGCGCCACCTTGTATAAATATTTAAAGCGGCGATTCGCATTGCAACAAATTTCATACAGATTAATGAGATAAGGCTTAGTGGCCAAGCGGATTTAATGACCCTATTCGCTGAACTTCCGGAACTTGACATGAACTGCGCGGTCACAGACAACCTTCATAAGACCTTATGCTTTAATAAATGGTTCTTAACAGAGATTCCAAATAGAGAAGCATGGGTTAGCAATAACCAGCCAAATAGCCAAAACGGCATTAAATGGTATACGGATGGTTCTAAGATGGAAACAGCTGCGGGAGCTGGTTTATACGGACCAAATTTCAACATGACAATACCTATGGGAAAATGTCGCAGCCAGCGTATTTCAAGCAGAGCTCTACGCCATTCAAAAATGCGGCAGCCACATTAATACATCTGGTATTAAAGGCGCAAACATCCATCCACAGAGTACCGGCTATGTCTTGAAGAAGACAAAATAGCTGAGCACACATTATGTGAATGTCCAAACCCCAATGGGACTTAAAAGAAGATCTTCTTCAGGGAACGACAGAGTGCCAAAGATATAAAGAAGTCCTCTGCTGGTAAACTTGTCTGCTTTATATGGAAAGGAGAAGTTCTGCTAGCCTTAATGTTTTCTCGCCCTTAAGAGCATAGGTCAAAGTGCTTTTTTCATATCCTTGACGAGCCAGAAGTTTAGAAAAAAACTCTGTTCCTTCCGTGGCCAGGCTGACACATGCGCCTCCACGACTTCACTCGCCTCGTAACCTGGTTCAGCTTCATTTGAGCGCTATCGGCGGTTTCAGCCGCAGCTATCAAGGCGATGTGGTCTGCATACCCTACCAGGAATATATCCTCTGACATCTCCATACCAAGTATGACATTGTAGGAGATGCTCCTGAGATTAGTTCGTAGGATCCATACTTGGGCTGCACCGTCAGTGATTTTTTTGAGGGCCCGCCTACGGTGTCGCATAATAGGGCTGACTACTTACTTTTCCAGTAAAAATATAAATGGGATTATCCGATTAAAGCTATGATATCCTATAGAAACTTAACCCCCGTATTAATAAACAACGGATAGCGGCGACTTACTCGTAGAACTAGCACATCTGTTAACTCATAATTCTAATTAATAAATCACTGCCATGTGATAACAATTCGATAACTTAACTCACCGAAATCGGCGTATAAGGAGCGGATAACTCCACATATTCTTAGATTGTAGTTCATGCATTCACAAATTGAGAGGATGCGCATGCATGTGTAGAAACATTGAGAGGATGAGAGAGAACACTGTCTCCCATTTGGGCATATTACTCTCTCATAATGCGTTGACTCCATAGTAGTACCATAGTATTGGAACACAGAAATGAGTGCCAACCAAGGCCGTAGCCAGACAATTATTTCGGGGGGGTTATTCCATACACCAAAATAAAATAAATAATACACCATAAATAAAATAATACCTACAGCCCATTTTAGCAAAAAATCGACCAAACACGATTTTTAATTGGGATTAAGGTACTATACTATCACTATGTATAAGGCACTTTATGGATTGGTGCAAACAAAATTGAGATAACAATTAAACATGACATTACGATGGTAGTGAAGTAGAAAAAAATGTGTAGGAAAATTCTGTTCGTCCGTCTGCCTGTTTACAGATCTGCAGCCTAGCGGAAGGGCCGATTTGCAAACTTGGTTCATAGTTGATTTAGTAGTCTCGCACTAGGCGTTGTTGAAATTGGAATATTACCTCTAAATTTTAATTTTAATTTTGGTGGGGGCGATAGCCCCCATTTATTAGGCTTAATACAAGCTAAAACTAACATAATGACTTAAAGCTAAAAACATAAATCTATGGTTACTTAAAATTAAGACATGGAAAACCTTAAAAATAAGACTTAGAGGCTAAGGAAGATTAAGGAGATCGGTTTTTAGGGAGGTAGAGCTGCGGTTAAAGTCGAAAATAGTGAGGTTTAAGTTAACCTTTCTCAGCATGCGAGAGATTGGTTCGTTAGAGCCATAGGAGGTGTGGTGGGATGGAAGATAGAAGAGGCGGGGGCAACGTAGACTACGAGGGTTAGTAATAAAGCAGATAGAGTTATAAAGAGACGCGCAATCTACCAAACCTGAGAGTAGTCGGTGAATGAAAAGAATGTCTGCTGCGTCCCTGCGTTCCTCAAGTGTATTGAGGTTAATGAGTTTGAGACGGTCACGATAAGGAGGTAAGATTAGGTGATCATTCCAAGGAAGGCCACGAAGAGCAAATCGAAGAAATCGACGTTGGATGCTCTCGATTCTTGAAACATGAACTTGTTGAAAGGGACACCACGCTTGGCTAGCGTACTCGAGGAGGGGGCGAACGAAGGTGATGTATAACGATCTGGTCACATACGGGTCGCAGAATTCTTTGGACCATCTTTTAACGAAGCCAAGTGATGAGTTTGCTTTGGTAATTATCTCATCTATATGTGAGCGGAAATTAAGCTCCCTGTCGCATAAAATGCCAAGGACGAGGGAAATAGGTTGGCCGAGAAGAAGGTAAATTCGAGCAGCAGACTTATTGCTTTTACGTGAGAAGGTAATAGATTGACATTTGGAGACATTAAGTTCTAAACAGTTTTTAAGGCACCAGGTGGAAAAACAGTTCAAGTCTTCTTGAAGGAGACCGGAGTCAAGGTGTGAGGAAATGGGTTTGAAAAATTTGGTGTCGTCAGCATAGAGAGAGAGAGAGGAGTTTCGAATGACCCTTTCAAGATCGTTAATTGTTAGAATGAAAAGAAGGGGACCTAGGTGACTACCTTGAGGAACACCCGAGCTGGCTAAGATAGGGGCCGAGAGAACGCACCTAAACCGAACACTATAAAAACGGTTTTCCAGGTATGAAGAAATCCATTTTAACAATATGGGTTCGAAGCCGAGGGCAGACAATTTGAAAAGTATTAATTTATGGGAAATCTTATCAAAAGCCTTACTGAAGTCGGTTGTAATAACGTCGACTTCTTTGCCGCTTTCTAGAGCAGAGAGTGCAGAGGATATGAATTCGATAAGATTAGTTGTTGTTGATCTACCTTTCAGAAAACCGTGCTGGTTAGGGGAAATAATGGACTTGCACTTGAAGCTTAAGACTTCATACAACAAACTTTCGAAGAGTTTGGGAATATGAGAAAGTTTTGCTATGGGGCGGTAATTAGTTACTTCTTTCTTGGATCCCTTTTTGTGTATCGGTGTTAAGAAAGAGGACTTCCATATCTGAGGGAATTCCCCTTGAGAGAGTGATAGTTGAAAGAGATATGAAAGGGGGAGGGAAAGACTAGAGGAGCATTTTTTAAGAAATATTGCAGGGAGGCCATCTGGGCCTGGAGAGTTTTCATCGTTAAGATTTTGCAGCTTATTTTCTATTTCTGTATGATCAAAACTTTGAGATAGAGAAGGACCAAAGGAGAAGTTTTGAAGATATTCGAAATAAGAGGGATCCGGAACAAAGGTGTTGTCGGCGAAAGACTGCTTAAAAAAAGAAGCAAACATGTTGGCAATGGTGGAAGGGTCGGAGGATGATATGTTTTCATATGAGAGGGATGGAGGAAAACCGTCCGACTTTTTTTTATAGTTAACAAATTGGAAAAATGACTTTGGGTCGTTTATAAGCTTGGTTTGTGCACTATTAAGATGGTGTTGGTATAGGGAGTCGTATAGCTGAGTGAATTGAAGGTATACACCGATATAGTTGGAATAGTCCGAGTAAGAATTAGTTCGAAGGAAGACTGCCCATAATTTGTTTCTCTTGTTACGTAGAGACCGAAGTCTTCGATTGTACCAAGGGGGACTTGTAGAAGGGGTTTTATTGCGGGAAAACGGCACATAAAGGGAAATTGAATTAAATAGTTCTCTGTAGAAAATGGAGACAGCATCATTAATAGATAGATTTGCGAACTCAAAAGTACACTTGCTAAGATATTCGTTAATTTTGGGGAAACTGGCTTTATGAAAGTGTCCGGCTGCCGGAGAAATGGGCTTGATAGGAGAGTCGAGGAAAAGTGAAAGAAGAAGAGGTGGGTGAAATCTATCTATGGTCGATAGGGCTAAGGGACACTGCGAGACAGAGGAGTTTATAGGGTCAGTAGAGAAGATGAGATCTAATTGCCTACCCATAAAGTTGGAGATCCCACTGATTTGACATAAACCTGAGTCTGTCATCCCATCCAAGAAAAGACATTCCTTACTTGAGTTGGGGTTTGAGGCGCTGAAAAAAGATTCGTCATCTGATAGGGTCCAGTGCAGCCGGGGTAGATTAAAGTCGCCAAATATAATAATATCATCAAGGGAATCCGATATGTTAATTATATGATCGATTGCAACGATAGCGAGTTGGTAGGATTCGATGGGTTGAGCCGGAAGTATGTAAAAACACAGAACGTATAAAGCCTTGCTGGGGAGTTCTATTCGTAATGAAACGAAGTCAAGCTTGGAAGAAGTAGACGTAGCGATTAAGGAGGCGTCAAGGTCGTTTTTGATGGCCAGTAGGACGCCACGGCAAGGAGAGTCGTTCATTGGACGAGTATGGTCATCGTCACGAAAAACATTAAAAGTAGGAGGGAATAGCTCATGGTTCTTTATATCGGGAATTAGATTGGTTTCAGTCAGAGCGTATATATCGAAGGGGAGAGTATGAGATTGGCGTAGGACATCGCGGGTCTTAGATCGAAGTCCTCTAACATTCTGATAATAAAAAGTAAGAGGAAGTGTAGGGGTGGGTAGGTTATGGCTCATCTTAAGGGTATTACCAACTGTGTTGAGAGGTTCACATGTTAAGTTAGGGACGAAAATAATTTTTAAAATCGCTGCGAGTTTTTTGTAAGTGCGAAATGCGTCTGGAGTTAATATGAGATGCATAAGCCGCTAAGTCCTTGGTCACGGTTGTCGGGGAAATATTGAAACTATCATGAAAGCGAAAATAAATTTCTTTCAAAGCTTGTGGATTTGTGGGGAGACCTTCCTTTTGAATCGAAATTTGTACGTTGGTTTTGGTCTTACCGTCGATACATACTGATTCAGGCTTATCATGTAAATATGCAAGGAATAACCGAACGTTTTCAAATAGCCTGTGATCTCTTAGACGTGCCATTACATATCGGCTATCTAGGTCTTTGATCAAGGAAGTGGGATCAACAAATTTAGAGGTTAGTTTAACTTTAGGTGGATGAAGCGGGTCGAATGTCACGGGGGTATCGGTAAGAGCAGGTGAAACATTTTGGGGTGTATCACTAGTAGTGGAAGTCGATGGGAGGTGATTTGTGGGTGTGGATGGAGAGGTTTGGTTGATGATGTGGGATAGAACGAAGTTTGGATAATTTGTCCCGGATGAAGTATTTAAGGGAGAGGGCTTTAGAGGCGAACTTAAATCTGGCAGTAAGTTGAAAGATACACGCTTAGGTAACGAATTACCGGGGCAGCTTTTTAAAATAGGTTGGGAGAAATTGGGAAAGATTCCTGTTTTAAAAGACCAGTTGGGATCGGAGGAGATCAAAGAGGGAGGCTTATTACTAACATTGGGAGAAGAGGAAGATGGCTTTTTATTAGAGGGAGGATTATTTTTAGAATTATTCGTCTTAGGGCTGGTTTTAATCTTACGCTTATATAATTTGTTGCTCCACTTCATCAGCTTCATCTCGTTTAATTTAAAAAAATCCTGGTCGGGGTTCCAAAATAGCCAGGTATATTTAGTGGGAATGCTGAGTTTGAAATAGCTGTCCCATTTAGAATTTGCTGGGACGATTTTATTGCAATTCTCGATGTTTACACCAAATTTCTTTTGGAACAGGTTCTGAATCCAGGAAGCGTCAGCATGATGAGGAGCGCCTTTGATAACAAAAGTTGTACAGTCAACGTTGCGCTCGTTGCTTCTGGTTAATTTTTTGATCCTATATTCCCATTCGGAAACAGTCCAGGTAGTCCCGAGACGATTTATAAGGGCGCTGGAATCAGTAGTCGGTAGGTCGGTTATCGGTATAGTTGGCGAAGGAGGTGATGTTGGTAATAGGATGGCAGCTGTTTGAGTTTCAGGTGGTGGTGCAGCGGAGGTGGGCACATCAACGGTATGAAGATCAGCGCCAGAATCACGAAGCTCAGACAAAATTGAAGCGTTGTAAACTAACGGAATATGGTCTTGGTTAATGTCAGAAAAAGTGTCAATTTTGCTAGCTACTGACTTCAGTTCATCGACTATGCCTCCGATTGTTCGGCGGGTTGCAGACAGGTTGTCACTAATAACATCGATTTTATCAAGCACTATATTGATAATTGGCGAAAAGTCAGGAACGGAGTAATTAAGTGGTGTGACCGATTTAGATGAGCTTAGGCAGAAGAGATCAATGTTAGTTCGTAGAGAGTTTATCGATGTCGTAATTTCCTTGATTGTGCTTGAATTCCGAAGGGCCTCAAGTAGGACGTTTTTGAGCTCTATATTGTTGTTAGGGGACGTATCTTTACAATACATTGAGACCTTCAGCTGCTTTTCGATGCTTAGGAACTTTGATTTGTAGAACGCGTCTGATGAGTCAATCGCATTACTGAGTTCATCAACACTTTTAATGACTAGATCGAACTTCGACACTTGATCTATCATTTTTTTTGTTTGCAAGGCAATGTCATGGAATGTCGAATTCATGGACTCATTCAAGCATTTGATGGCAATCATAATATGCGGGAGCGTTATTTGTTTACACTCATCACACAAATAATGGAAAATACCCGTGTATTCTTTAAGGTAGGTCACGGATCGCTTTTTTAATCCAATGCAAGTTGGGTGAAAAGAATTGGAACAAATTCCGCTGCAGGTGACCCATTCGGTTTCATCAGAAACACAATTTACGTAACACTTAAACATTGTTAGTAGGTCGGGAAAAACGTAAACAAAAACGTTCGCAAGAATTGATTTAGCGGAAAAGGAGGTCAGCAAAAAAGTGCATGTATAAGAAAAATTCGCGAAGGTACACACCGGCGAATAACTGATTAAGCGGAAAAGTTGATAAAAAGAATACGGAGTAAATAAAAGTACGACTTGACTGGTTGGCGGTTGAACTGATAAAACAATGGTATATGTCATATAACGGCCTGTTAAAACTTAATTTTTCTAAAAACGGCCTTAACAATTTAGATAAAACAGTCTATCTTTTGGTAAGAATGGATATTATCTTAAAACGGTACCTCCTATAGAATCGATATTTTAACATCAGAATTTCTCGGTAACCACAAAAGTGATTTCAATTAAATTGAAATTTAGGAAGGCTTTTATGATAAAATCCATACATAACTTTTTTGGTTTTTTGAATATGCTGCAAACGGATATTTTTACAATTTTTTTTTCAAACGAAAACTACGCATTTCATTTACTCAAAAAATTGCAAAATATTTTTCAAAAATTAAAAAAAAACCGGTTTAAAAAAAACTTCTTTAACGATTTTCAATATTTTTTTTCCTAGGTAAACTATTGCTAATAAAATACTATTGCATACTTTGTTTTTCCAAGAAAACTCTCAAACAAATTTGCAAAACTAAAAGATTTTTCCAATATTTTTTTAAATAATTTTAAGATACATATTATGTATTTATTAGGAACATATCATCATTCTTTAAGATTTTATTATTACAAAAAGTATTACATAACATGTAGGTAGGAATTTTTTTTATAAAATTAAATTTAATCTTCTGGCCTTCTGCGCTGTAAATATATCTAAATCTTCCTCAGTGTCAATCTCAATTTGTCGATGAATTGACATTAACACCAATCCTGTTAATCTTTCTTCATGGGTAGAATTTCTAAGATAAGTTTTTAGACGTTTCATTGTCGAAAATGTTCTTTCCGGTGTACATGTTGAAACCGGTAGTGTCGCCAAAATTTTAAGAAGCTTGTGGATGTTAGGAAACAGATCCTTATTGCATTCCCCAAGAGCTATTATTGCACTCCTTGAACGCTCTGTATCTTTTTGTGAATGGCATTTTGTCTTCCATAGAGTAAATGCAGCTTTTAAAGTGTCCCAATCCAAAAAAGATTTATAAAATTTTAAGTTCTCTTCGTTATAATTTTGTTCGTTTTTGCCAAGTGTCGATGGAATCAAAATGCACAAAGAGGAAAGTATGGACTTTTGGTTTTCAAATCTCATTTTAAGCTGACTTAAAAAGTCATCTAAAAGAGGAATCATTATACTTATCCTAAAATAGGTTTCAGGATCTGTTGTTCTCATGTTTTGTTTGTGCTGCTGCCTTGACACAATTCGTGGAATTTTAAGTTTTTCATCCACAAAATTTACTAAGTTTTGTGCAGTCTCAAAAATTGTTTTAAATTCAGGAATTATATTTTCGCGTATTCCTTCGAATGTGTTTGTTATTAACTCCACATGTTCCAATTCAGACACTAAGTCGCATGAAGGGGATTGTAAGATCTTACAAACTGGCAATGTATATGTAAACTAAACACTCAAACAAAACAAACTTACTGCAAAATCACTAGCTGAAATAGATCTTCAAAAGCAACTCGCCTTCGATGACGTATCAGAGTCCTTATCAGTACACAACTCTTCCAAAGCATCAATTATCGCTTTAAAAATTTCCTTAAACCTTACTTTACTTTTAAAATCATTTTTTAATTGTTACTGAATATCAACTTACGTACTAGACAAAAATGATTAAATCTAACTTAAAATTAACAGGATACTTATTCTTATTTATTGGTCCTTATGCGGACGCCCTAAACTTAACTATATCTTATAATTATTGCCTTTCGACCTAAAAACTATTTACGAACTAATCTTACATATGTATTCGTCGAGAAAATCAATTAAAACTCGGTATCATTATAAAGATTTTATATTTTTTATATAAAACAAACTACAAACTACCTATTCTACTTACTTAAACTACCTAACATATTCTAACTATAATTAGGATTCTGAGCACTCGTTGCCTTGCGCAACCTGAGCTAACTGAAGCCTTACATCGTCAATCTTCTCCCGGAAGCACTACCACAAGTTGACGAGGCCGGCCTCTCCCAGAAACGTCCTAGCTAACTTAATATTAACTTATAAACTAAGAGGATGTTACCTAGAGTAACGCACCGTCTTGGGAGGGCATGATGACCCCTCCCCCCTCAAAAAGCCACCAAAATTCGGCAAATTGTCTTCCTGTATCGAATTTATACCTCTCCGCTATTGCGGTAGTAAAACGGAGGAGCTCATGAGCATTGGCGACGTCCTCGCCGCGGATGAGCCGCTTATCTCTCCCGCTGCGGAAGCGGTCGTATAATACCGGGATACCATCCCTCGTCTGTACCAGCCCTTTTGCATCAATATGGATAAATGCCTCCGGCGGGATAAAGCCAGACCGGAGAGCACTCTCTATGTACATTTCATTGGGGTGGTAAGCCCCAAAGATCAGACTATTGTCGCTGGCCATCGCCCTTGCAATGTGCATTCGAGTCACCTTAATGAGGAAATTGTCAATCCTATTCAACTGAGCCCCATCGTATAGGACCTTGTTGGGATAGTATTTTATATAATTGGATTCAGGCGTTCGGAACAACCGGAGACAGGTCCTAAGACATTGTCTCTCCAAAACCCGAATCTTTTCCATATAACTAGGCGCTATATTAAACCACAATGGACAACCATAAGCGATGATCGGCCTTATAAGGGCCACGTAGCAAATGACCTTCACTCTAGAGTCAAGTTGACTGCTATGAAACAGTCTCCTTGTCAAAGCATAAGCCTTCTTGGCCCCAGCAAGACAAGCAACTGTATGTCTATCGAAATATAGATACTGGTCAAGCCAGATACCTAGATATCTAACTACGCTTCTCACCGCCAATGGCTGCCCATTTTGTCCAATAATGGCCAATTTTTTTCAGTTTTTTCTGGTATCCCTAGAGGCCCCAGCCAATGGAGTTCTGAACAAGATTGTTTCCGTCTTCTGAAAGTTGATTTTCAACTTCCAGTCGTCGCAATATCGCTTAATTTGATCGAAGTCACGCTGCAAAAGGATATTAATGACCTCGATTTTAGGACCTGATCTGTATGCCACCAAATCGTCGGCATACGCTATAGCATGTCTGAGTGAACCCACCAGATCACTCGTGTAAATGTTAAACAGGATCGGAGAATTGACCGCCCCCTGCTGTAAACCGTTTTTAATTTCAAAGGCTCTGCTCGAAGTCACGTTGCCACTCTTGACAACGAACTTCTTTCCCATAAGCATATTATAAATTACATATAGCAAAGGTTTGTGCATCCCCCGCCTGGCCAACTTGTAGAAAAGTCCCTCTAACCATACGGTGTCGAAAGCCTTCTCAAAATCAAGACAAGCAGCCGTGCATTGGTTCTTGCATTTATTCCACTGAATGTCGGAAACCAGTTTCGACGCGGCATGAATAGTGTCATGCCTCGCCCTGAAACCAAACTGGTTGTCCGGGATTATGTTATTGTCCTCGACCCACTTTAACAGGGCTCTATTGACAACCTTTTCAAAGACCTTGCTGATATTCGGAAGCAAGCTAATTGACCGGAGATTGGCAGGGTTCGTCCTATCTTTACCTTTTTTCGGGATAGGGTGTACCACAGCTACCTTCCAATGCGCCGGATAATGTGCATTATTCAGCGCATTGTTAAACAGCGTGGTGAAAATATCTACAGCCTCCAAAGGCAGGTGTCTCAATACGACGTTTGGGAAACCATCCATCCCCGCCGACTTTTTATTCTTTAGTGACTCGAAGATGCACAGAAGATCATCCTTCGACACGAACAAGTGCGATGCATCTCGGCCATTGGCGACAACTGCATTAGCATGGTTTTCATCAGTGAATACGGTGAATCCGTTATTCTCAGATCGCCAATTCTCAAGTTCGGTGCGCAGATAGAAGTGGCTCACCAGAGCCCTATTCTCAATGTCGTGGTTACGGCGAACAGGATTGTTCACCGTATACACGGCCTCGAAACAAGCGCCCAGCAAATCCACTTTCTCCTGTGGGTCCTCGACCACGAAAAAATCGTCGTTTGAAGCAACACTTTCTGGACTTATTCCAGCAGTCAGTACTGTCTGTCTGTTCTCTGCTGTCTGGGAGATTCGAACACAAGGAATATAATTGTGATCTTTCCTCCTGAACAACTTATTTATCTGTGGGAACATATTCGGACTACAGGTTTTAATAGCCCGAATTTTATTGCCCCAATACAGACTTACAGATTTCCTGTAATTTACTTTTATCAGCTGTTTCAGGATTCGGATATCTGACTTCAGCATCCTTACCTCCGGGTCGTTGCGATCAGTAAATTGCCTGTACAGCCGTTTAAGCCTCGAGAGCAGTCTACTTTTCTGTCGGTATAGTGCGTCGATTGTAGGGTTTCTGTACTTTTCTGTCTGGTCGTCGTCGGAACGTTCTACTCGAGGAATAGTTCGTTCCATAGTTCGTTTGATGGCGTCGTTCATTTGCAATAAATGCCGATCAATGTCATCATTTGTCATGTTACTGTTTGTCGGTGGGTCGATCCCACTCGAACGTATATCTCGCTTTAAAAATCTGGAGAAGCGCGACCATTGTGCCCTCCGATAATCGAATGAACAAACTGCTTTGTACTCCTCCAGCAGCGTTTGCTCGTTCGGGATCCGTATTGCGGCGGCGAGTCCGTAGTGATCACTATCGTACTCAAACGCACGCAAACAGTTCCGCGTGTTTTGATCTATTTTCGTCAGTTGAAGTCTTGCGTCCGTTAAGGCCAAGTCCAGGAAAGCACCGCTTCTTGGGAAAGAAGGGATATCCGTCGCGTACAACTCGAGGTTGTACTCAATCATATTTCCTTAAACCTCATCAACCCATCATGGTTTTCCACCCAGCGTGTTTCACACATTGCTGTTAAATTTTTTAAATTTATTTTGAGGATAATTTTGTTTTATCATTTCCTGCAACAAATGTGTGCGCTTTGCCGATAATTTAAAAAAAAAATTCCAACGGATTTTATGGTACAAATGTTGCGAATAGGCTGAATTTGACAAGAATGCCCTAAAGCCAGGTTTAGAGAGTGTGGGCTACAATGCACGTATAAGGCTTCTGGATGAGACTCGCGTACTACAGCTTGAACTCCGTTAAAACTGCCTTTCATAGCAGAAGCACCATCGTACCCTTGTCCAATGAAATTTCTGCAATTTATGCCCATGTTTTGCAGACAGAATTGTTCTGGCTAAATATTTTCCAGTCGTGTTTTCTACATGAATAAATGTCAGAAAATCTTCACGCAAGATAAAAATTTCGTCTTTATAATCGACGTATCGAACACAAATTGACATCTGCTCCTTACGTGAGATGTCAGTAGTTTCATCAGCTAGAACTGCGAAACACTCTGCAGAATTGATAGATTGAACTATTTTTTTCTGAACGATTTCCCCACACACAGCAATTAATTCGTTTTGAACAGTTGGGCTTAAATATGTAGCGTTCAGTGACAAACTTTCAAAATATTTTTTTAAATTTGCATCACCGCATTTGCTTCGCATCCGTAGCAAAGCCCGAAAGTTACCATCGTTTACATTGGGTTCTGGCTCATTAAATTTTATTGAACCGGAGTCACATGCCCCTCTTAAGCCCAATTCTCAACAAATCTTAACAGTTTCAACAATAGGAACCAGTTTTTTCCTATTTTCTGCAATTTGAAAAGCACGACCAGTGTCAAGTTGGCTTATGATGCTCTTTTGTGAACCTTTGTGAATATTTATAAAGTTATCAGCTGCTAACATACACATTTTATGGTACTGACATCAACTGTGGTGTTTGAAATCCTCTATTGCATTTTTATATTTGTTATAAGGGTTTGTAACTAGGGATTTTAGATTTTGATGACAGCCTTTACCCCACATTCTTTGGAGAATAGTACACAATATTTACATAAGGCACCTTGCTCCCCTTTTGTCGTATAAACTAGACATGAGAATTTATCAAACCAATGCATTTGAAATTTTATTTTCCTTTTGGTGTTCGTTATAGGGAAAGTACGAGTAAATGTTTTTTCGGGTTTCCAAGGTGAAGTCAACAATTTATAGTTCAAGGCATCGTCAATTTTGTTTTTGGGATACAAAAACTTACCCAAATCGAATGTATCTTCTTGAATATTATCTTGAAAATCAGTGGGTTTTACAGAATCAGCTTTTTCAATATTTTCTTGAGAAATATCTGTAGATTCAGGGACGTCAGTTTTTTTGGGTGCATCAGAAACAGTACTACTCTCCCCATCAGAATTTGGTTTAGGTTTTTTGAACATGTAGTTAAACAATGTATTTTCTTGTGTTCTTTTTGACATTTTTCAAATAGATCTAGAACATAATGCGAACCAAAGAAATTAAATATTTTCTACACTGAAAATAAATATCTACCTACCGACTTCACTTGTCTGAAAGAAAACTTAATTTTTAAGCTTGAAAATTATTTTGTTGAAATATTATCGATGCATATACGACCGACCGCTTCGCATTCATTGCTTTTAATGTTCAAGGTTTCACAAAATATTAGCAAAGTGAAAAAGTCAACGATGGGTTGCTTGGTTAATGATTCAAATAAAATGAATTTTAAATAATTTTTCGTTTGGTCGGCTGCTATGTTCTGTGTTTCTGTTGTAGCCAGATAGTGGTAGTTCGGAGGTAGGTGTTTTTTTTTTTTTTTTTTTTTGTAAGAGGGTAGGTGAAGATCTTCCAAAGACACTATGAGAATAGCAAGCGCGTGCTCATAGTAGTGTCAGATTTTTACTGACTAAAAACACCTCCCTTCGATAGATTGATGGATACTGCAACTAAGATATAACTTATCAAGCAATTTTTCTATCACGAAATAATAACTTTTGACAGGTTACTTTCCAATGAAAGATCCTGCATGTTCCGCAATTTAGGCGCGGTTAATCTTATCTTGCCAAGTCGAACGGTTTCGTTCTTTGTAGTCGGCGCAATAAATTGCTCTCATCCAAGATTTGTCGGACTGTATTGTTGGTATGTCCGAATAGTCGGTTTCTATGCTTTCTCGCGAAGCTTCTAGTTTCAGCTTCGATTGTTGGAATTCCGAGATCCCTGTGGATATCGTCGTTTCTAATATACCATGGTGCTTGTACAATTTCTCTAAGCACTTTATTTTGAAAAGTTTGTAAAATATTGGCATTTGTTTTCTTGGTACAACCCCAAAGTTGTATACCGTAGGTCCACACCGGCTTTAGCACTTGCTTGTATAAAAGCAGTTTGTTCTCGGTACTGAGCTGGGAATGTTTTCCGAGTAACCAGTACATTTCTCTATATTTGATATCGAGTTCTTTACGTTTCATTTTCACGTGCGAACTCCATTTTAGCTTTGCGTCGAGAGTCATTCCCAGGTATTTGGCCTCGTTTGCAAAGGGTATTCGGGACATGTTTAGGAAAATTGGCGAGTCATTAGTTTTCTTATACGTGAAATTCACGTGAACAGATTTAGTTTCGTTGAGGGCGATCCGCCAGTCCCTCGTCCATTCATTTACCTTATTCAGTGCGATTTGTAGTTTTGCAGTCGTTTCTTCAATTGTATTACCTACTGCAAGGATAGCGGTGTCGTCGGCGAACGTAGCAAGGGTAGTTTCATCTTCTCTTGGTATATCGCGTGTATATAAGAGATAGAGAAGCGGCCCGAGGACGCTACCTTGCGGTACGCCGGCCGAAATTTCTTTGAGCTCCGAGTATTCGTTCCCATTTCTAACACGGAAGAGTCTATTCCCGAGATATGATTCTAGAATATCATATAGGCATACGGGAAGAACTTGTCGTAATTTAAATTTTATGCCGTCGTGCCACACCTTATCAAAGGCTTGTGAGACGTCAAGGAATACGCTTGAGCATATCTTTTTTTCTTCAAATGCTTTCTCGATTACGTCAGTAATTCTATGCACTTGGTCAATCGTCGAATGCTTGGTTCTGAACCCAAACTGGTGGTCAGGGATAAGATTATTTTCTTCTATAACCGGTTGTATTCGCCTTAATAGTATTCTCTCGAAAACTTTGGATATCACTGGAAGGAGGGAAATTGGTCTATATGATTTTACTTCATTTGGCGGTTTTCCTGGTTTTAAAACCATTATGACCTCCGCAACTTTCCATTGGCTCGGCAGGTGTTTAGTCTGAGTGCCGCATTTATAATCTGAAGAAGCTTAATTAATGCTTTTCTTGGTAGGACTTTGAGAACTTCTCCAGTGATCAAATCATAACCAGGAGCTTTCTTAGGTTTTAGAGATTCGATTTCAAGTTTTAGTTCCCTTAGCGTTGCACTTGTGAGTGTTAAATTGTCAGGTAGTAATTCCGTCCTATTAATATTGTCGTGGACCGCTTGACCATCGTACGGTTTAAAGGTTTCTTCTAGATGGGCGGCAAAAACGTCCGTAGGTGTAGGTAGGTGTGGAAAAACTGCTATAGATTCTAAAGTACATGTCTGATTGGCAAGTATGAGGGATCACAAGAAAGCTTAAAAGATTGTCTTTTTGATGATTTATAAAAAATGTACACCACCCATATAAAATTTGCCGTGTAGAACCTTGGGAAGAACATTTCATTTTTTTTTGCGCATACTTAAATATCTTGGCCTGGGGCTATGTGTAGTTTAGGGTTGTATTTAAAATTGTCAGAGTTACCTTATTAAATTCATCGAAAATTATGTTGGTACCTACTACTTCGGCTTAAAACTAAAACCAGAAATTTAAGTTAAGTGTTTAAGTAGTCCGAATTTATAAATAAATAAAAAAAAAATAAAATAAAATTTGAACATAATCAATAAGTATTTGAGTACAAATTTCATACTGATGCGAAAAAGTATGATTTACAGATGCCATTTTAAAAAATTTCGGGGGGGTCAAACTCCTGTGACCCGCCCTGGCTACGGCCTTGGTGTCAACTGATGAAATATGACAGATACCTTCGGTTTTTGAGTAGAATTTGGTAAAGTGCTGCTGTATTGTATGTGAAGTGCTGCCGTATTGTAGGTGATAAAGAGCAAACAGCTAACACAGGGAAAATATATTTTTATTAATCAGAAAAGTTATCATATGGATAAGTTCGCTATCCGTGTGCCAGCTAACTCGTGTGTTAGTGGCACACGTTAGTTAGGAGTGGATAGTGTTTTTGAAGTAAAACTTCTTTACGCACGCTTGACTTGGGGAGTAAGCTGGTGAATGCGACACGGAAGTGTAGATCCTGTAGACTTCCGGTGCAACGGAAGTGTAGACCAATGTAGACTTACGGTGCAACGGAAGTGTCGACAAACGTAGACTTCCGGCAATACCGAAGTGTAGGCAAACGTGCACTCTTTTGTTACAACCTTTCGGCGGAAAGGTTCGTGGAATGGGTAAAGGAAAACATTTGCCGACAGATGGAATTTACCGGAATGATTAAAGTCATTGTGTCCATGAATCGCAGTTCATTAGTTGGAAATATAGAGCGTCACCGTCATCGTCAGATTTTCAGGTCGGACGGCAAAAAACCAAAGTTTGAGCTAGGGAGCTGAAATTTATAATATAGACTCTCCAGGGGACCTTGATGCTCATGGGTAAATATTTTTAAAAATTTGCCCACTGACACGCCCACAATTTAAAAAAAAACCAAAGTTTGAGCTAGGGAACTGAAATTTATAATATAGACTCTCCAGGGGCCCTAGATGCTCATGTGTAAATATTTTCAAAATTCGCCCACTGACACGCCCACAATTTAAATTAGATGGAGCGAAAGAAGTTTTACTTCAGTCGTGTGGTCTAAAGCACACTCATTTTTTTTTATTAATATGGCTGTAATTGTTTTATTTCATTGACTAAATTTTAAAAGTAGAAAATTATTGATTGTATAGATGTTCTGTGAGTGTAGGTTCTAGGATTTTTATGAAACTGTGAAGGGAGCACACTAGCGCCCATTTAATTAATTGCATAAAAGCAATTAACCCCATTAAAACATACTTCGATGCCTGATACGCCTAACCCAAGGCCACTTAATTGACAGCATTACTTCTAACATCAGAGTGATATGATTCATAAAAACACTTTACGAGTGAACAAAAAAACAGAAGAATCATATTACTCTGATGGCACGTTCGGTGCATGGAGGCAATGTATATTGACGACATATGCAATGCATATTCACTCGTGTATGAAAATAAATATGCAAAATCAGCATAGTACGCGAGTGAACCCAGAACACTTTGTCGGCAGGCGATTAATATTGCAAATTAGGCGAATTACGGGGTATTGGGGTATTGGGTGATCGGAGCAGGTATACAAAATTTATATGTAATATTTAGTGTAAATACCGATAATTTGCAATAAATAAATGACTTGTACTTCAACACCCAAACTACTCAGTTCTTATCATTTAGCTTGCGAGCTGCGATACTGATTGGTCAGTTTACCAGTTGACAAGTTGCCACTTCACCTCTGCGAGCAGTTCCACTGCCGATAGCTAAGGGCGTAATAGCCGAAACGAGAAGTTGAGCAACGGTAAGGTTAGGACCTGGTAGCCATAGGACCTGGCCAACCTTTACAAAACATTAATGCGGAAATGCTTTTATATGATTTATAAGCCTTTCATGACTTAAACAAGCCTTTCTGTATTCCTGCATTTTCCAAAGGCATATTAATTTATAATAAGTCGTCTCAAATGTTTCTCGAATCCCCATGAGTCTTTATTATTCGTCACGAGCCCTTATAAGTTATGAGCAGCTACGAATTAAAATTACACAGGCAAACAAAGGTCTTACCTTGTCAGCCACACTGTCCATTTGCGCTTTATATTGCGCCGTAATGAAAGGAAAAGTGATTTCCAATCTAGCATCGCCCAATTCGATTTGACATAGTCAAAGTATGTCTAAGCTGAACTATTGCCCCCTCACCACTCTCTCTCTCTCTTTTTCGTTGTAGCACCGACAGCGATCCTCAGGCGGTCCACACCGTCCATAATAAAGCACAAATACATCAATAACAACAACAACAACCATCTTTGTATCGCTCTCCGTGTTGTTTGGAAGAAAATATCGAAATCGTGACCAATTTGGTTTATTTACACGGATTAAACATGGATCTCAGTTCCCTGGGCCTTGTGCGATTGCTGAATGTCGGTATTTAGTGCGCTGGAATTTTTATGAACGTCGTCGCTGTCGTTTTCGTCGTCGACATCAACGAACCAGCATGTGTATTGTGTACTCCTCCTCCAGCCAAAGTCCCCTCACTCAATAATGTAGATATGAGTGTGTAGATTGTCCGCTGAAATTGAGTGGATATTGGGACCACCATCCGCCACACCACCACCATATTATCAGCAGGCACCAACGGATGGAGATGCAGACAGGATAATGCCGGCTTTTTGCGTGTATTAATGGACCGTTGTTGTGTGGAGTTGATTTAGGTACCATAAGCACACATGTAATTCAACGATAATAGATAACCGATGCTTTTATCGGATTCAGGTTCGAGGATTTGCTAAATGCAGTAAGGCACAACCACAGCCAGCGATGGATGGCGAAACGTTTTTGGAGTGTTCTCTTGAAACCAGACGGAGGCAATGTGTGAGCGCGGTGTGATGTCTGGAGGAATTAAACATCGGATTGTGGGCTTAACGATTTTATTACGGTACATATGGTAGCCGGCCATAGCGCCAATTAAGTTGGCCAATTGAGTGAGATATGAATCGTTGAGATACGTTTCTTTTTTCTTTTTTTCCAGGTCGAATTACGAATTACACAACAACGGGAAAGGATTGCTGCTGCACTCGATGTTGCCCTCTTGCGAAGATAAACGTATTGCAGTGTTGGAATCAAATTTCAGATTTACGATTGCAATTAATTTTTTTTTCGTTTTGACTGCCGTTTGCCTAAAAGGATGAAAAAAGAGTATTGAAGATAATTATGAGCTACTAAGCAGTGGCTGAAACAAGGAAGATACATTGGGTTTAACAATTTGATCTATTTACGGATATAAGTCGATTTCTAAGTTAATTTAATTAAAATAATTTTTGGGACGGGCGAAAGCTGGTATTATTTTTGTTCATCCGTAGGCGCCACCGTATTTCGTTAGTTGGGGGATATATGTGCAGGCTGCACCCTGCACGAATGTGTATTTAGTGTTATGTCCGTGTGTAAATTTGGTGTTGTGTGGCTCGTCAGTGAGTTGTACTCCGTGTTTGGTATCTGAATGTTGTAACCGATTCCCTTGCATTCGTTACAAAATTGTATAATTCAGTGACGTATTGCTTGCTAACTGATGCCGCATTTGACCACAGGTTCTGACACTTTTGACGAACGAGTTAAGGGTGTGATTCTTTCTCATAGAAATCGGAAGGTTGTTAAAAAGCCTAGATTCATAAAATGCGATTTATGTGCGATTTGTACGCCACCAATAGCCAAGTTGATGATCCTCAAATTATCAATTGCAGAGTTTTGAGTTGGAATATTAGCTTTTTGTCTTAAATATTCTCTTAAAACTTCAAAGAAGTGAAGATGCCGTAGTGGTAGGATATGTAAATTGCAAAAAAGTGCGAACTGTTTGTTTGTTTTGGGGCCGACCCTGGAAACACGCGGTGATGCTTTGACGAATGAGGAACAAATTTGTTTTGTTAAAATTATGTTTTACTTAAGGAGCACTGATCGTTCTAGCTGGCTTCCATTTAAACCTTCTAACGAGAGCCCACCTAAACAGTAGGATATACATATTATAAGTATATATAAGTATTGTTTTGCCCATACCATTACGTATATGTAAATGTAAGTTTAGATTATAACGGTTAATGCATAGGTCCATTTAAATTAACTTTACGTAGGTACCTGGTATTTTTTTAAGCGAGTTATGTTCCGAGTCCATTCAACTGAGCAACTCCTTTGTTTTGAAACATTTTTTGCTTTTTAAACGGGGCTTCATATTGGACACTTTTTATTTATTTTTTTCTCGTTTTTTGTCTTCACCAAATTGGTTTTTGTATGCAGCAAAAATATAAATTTTTCCTGCTGAATAGAATTTTTCTTTTGTTCTTATACCTCTCTTGTTTTTGCCCGTAGACCCGTAAAAGTTACTTTATTCGTGATCAGATCAGCATCGATAGTAATGTCGATCTAGCCATGTCCGTCCGTCCGTCCGTCGGTATGCAAAAATTTGGCCTTTAAACTGGAGTTAGGAAGCTGAAATTTTACCCAAATATTCTCTAGGGGCCCAAAATAATCAAATTAAGGAATTTTTAAAATCCACGCCCACAATCTCAAAACAACAAATGTATGGAAAAAATCGAATTTTGAGCTAGAAAGCTGAAATTTGGGTCTTCAGGGACCCAAAATGCTTGGGTGCTAACATTTTTAAAATCCGGCCACAATTAAATAAATTTTTCTAATCGAAACCTGAAGTTTGAGAGAGGAAGCTGACATTTGTAATATATACTTTCTAAGGGCATTTTATGCTCATGCGAAAAAAAAATTTAAAATTCGCCTACTGACGCCCACAATCTAAGCAAACCGTTTTTTCGAAAAATCAAAGTTTAAGCTAGGAAGCTGAAGTTTGGAATATTATGCTCTCTAGGAACTCTTAATGTTCAATTCGCACCTCCGGTGGTACAACGACGTAAGTGCAAGAAAGTCGATTCTTTAGAAAACGCGTTTTAACATTTTAAAAACCAGTTTTATTAAAAAAAACATACAATCTTTTTTTTTTCAATGAAACAAATTATTTATTGAAGGGAAATTAAATATAGTTTTCGGCAGTTCAGTAATTTTTGTGTGCTTCAAGCTGAATTATTAATAATTTTTTTTTTTTATAAAGGTAACAGTAATTTTTAATAAACAAACTTAAGAAAATGTTAGTAAAAAAAGGCTCATAGTAACTTGGAATGATATTACTTTTTAGCAGGCTTCATATTTGCTTTCTTCCTTGGTGCCAATGGTATTTTTGATGAGTATGCGGGCTTTAATTGTATACCTTGCAACTCCTTTGCCGCAGAAGAGCGTCGGTTTATCGTCTTAAACTGAACTTGTTCCCAAGTTATGTCTTTATAGTCTGTTTTGTACAAGTACACATTACTGCCTTTTTCAAAGCGTATAAATTTCATTTCTGATATTTTAATGGGGTCGCCTTTTATATTTTTGGAATTATTAAGACAAATTTCCTCAGAAAGCAACTATAAATCGTAAAAGTCCTTATAGTTCCCTTACTATGAAAGCATTTCCTTTCTTTTTGGCCGTTCTTATTATAGAAACATATTGGTCGGGCACGTATATTGGTCCCGATTTTTTAGCTTTCTTAAGGGACCTTTCAATAACACTATGAACGGAATCACCTTCATTCTGTGTGTGACCTCGAATAAGAAATTTATGTGTTATTGACTTTATTGCGAGATTTTCTACAGCATACAAATACATTCCAATTATGAATCTGAAATCAAAGTCTCGTTAAAGCTTTGCTATTCTCAGGAATTTGTGGCGAACACCTTAAGCCACGAATATTAATCTACCTTGAATTTTCGTTAGGTTTTAAACGTAACGTGACTCCCCACACCCATTAATCAAACCGGAAACAAAACCAAACGCACCCCTGCAATTATTGTGAATGCATCCTTTTTTTTGCCACTGAACTATGGTCCACACAGTCAGGTGTGAGGCAGGGGGTAATTTGGGTGTTGTTTTTCCCTGGTAGCAGAGGTGGCACGCTGGTGGTCGCACGGCGACAGCTCGTCGGATGGGGGGGATATTTCTGCCACTTACTTACCTACAAAATAAATTCGTGCCACTTTATATTGAGGGTATCGGATCCACATGACTGTATGATGCTATGTCTAGTTAAGTGGGTGTTATTTTTACTGCGCGCCATAGAATAGATTGTCATCCTTTTAGTGAATGGCAAGATCGTAGGAAATAAGAAAAAGAATAGGAAAGGATAGATAAGCTTAAAGATTGAGAATAGGTGTCAGGTGTTAGTGACACGTTGGATGGTAATCGTTGTTCTCGGGAATGACTACACAACCAGAAGGCTAACCCGCACTAGCATGACTTAAGTCACGACTCTATCAATATGCCTGTATACTATTTATGATAGTCCCTTATAATAGGACACTACACAGTTGCTCACACTTAGGTACTCATCGAACGTTGCTCACGCTTATCACCCCTTTATCGCCGTTAGAATTCAATCAATCCATATTAAACAAATGGTTAATTTTAAAACACATTAGGTATCCAATTTTATTGGGCTATATATATATATATATCGTTGAAAGTTTCTTATCACAAAGAGATTTTAAGAGAATTTAAGAGAAACACTCATTCTAGTGTGTGGTGCACGTATGATCGATAAGAAGAGAATAGTATAATTATAGAATTGGCGTCATAATTCATCAATTAAAAAATTCAGATAAATTCAATGTATAGCTTAGGTATCTTACTCGAAATAAGTTGAAAGGTAAACAGAATGTAGGTATGTAATATGGTATATAAGGGAATATAAATGTTATTATTAAAGTAAGTTATAGTTTTAAGAATCTTCAATTCAATAAATCACTTGTTGATTGTATAGATATTCAAATGGTATAAATCAGATTTATATTGTAAGTAGGATATCATAGCAAAATTGATGGTAGTGATGACAAATTTATTTTCTTATTGCAGAAGGCAATGGTTATTAGGTTCTCAATTGTTTTTCTATTTTAATTAAGTTACTTTACGTTTACTGATAGGTATGTATTTTATCATTCGATTTAACTTAGCTTTATATTAGATTTTAGTTTCAGAAAGGCCAAAAGACTTACGTTTTCAATGTTTCTTGTGTTTAGTTACTTGTAATCTTGATGTTTGATGATTGATGTTGTTATATTTTTCTTTATGTTGATGACTGCAGACTCCGTTGTGCGCACATCGGTCCTGAAGTTCACTGTTTGGCTTGTTTGGACAAAATGAAATTAGTTTTTGAAGCAATAAAGATAATCTTTTGGCGATTCTTACCTCGATTATGTCATTTATAATCTACGAATGTATACCTACTTAATATACAAACTCATATAAACGATATTTCTTGTTTTATACATATATAAAGTTTTAATTAATTGAGACCAATGGTAAGTATTTGATGATGATGTCGGGATGTCTGGGATGTGTTCCTACGCTTCTAAGCTGATGAACAGATGTTGCGGTGCTTCTCGACTGATTGCGATTAGATTTCAGGTAGTGAATTTAAGCAATTTTGAGCGATGCAGGTTGCTATGTCGATTATGCACGTGGGTGCTGCGCACTTGGTGTTTCTGGGAAACTGTGGTGCATTCGTAGATCGTGCTGCACTATGGCTGGTTATCAATGCAAAGGCACACGTGTTGATTTTTTTTTTTTTTGGTTAGGTGGATAGATAGGTCGGCACCAGTGAATTTTATGGAATGTAAATTACACTGCGTTGCCGCGTGGTTTCACCAATTGTAGTGAGTGGCTGCAAAATCGCGTGTCCAAAAGCCAACGTAAGTCCGCCTATTTTGAGTGAGGGTGGAATGTTACACTTGCACACTTTAGAAACGAATAATATCACTCTTACCTTCGTTTGAAATGACAATTTTAAATAACTTTTTATTAGATTATATTCATCTAGACTCTTTTGACGAGCTTTACGTTTAGCTTGGAAATTCTCGACGACTAAATCACAATCGTGATATACTGAAGGCGGAAATTTACTAAATATGCCTGTACTTTCGGCTAATTTAATTTTCTCGGACACTAGGGAATACAAATGAGTTATTTTATGAACTTTACTGATATGTAAATCAAGCGGTTTACCAATAATTTTCTATGATGGATGCACGCACTATCCTTCGTCATTCACTAGCCACAAGTAAAAAAGACCGCCCACTCGGGTTACATTCAATATATACCTGCGCGGCTTGGCGCGAAATATGGTTGATAGAATGTGGTGTAGAGTTTGAGTTGAAACTGCACAGCGGCTTAACGCATTACCATCAGTGCGTGGAATTATCAAAAGCACGTCAAAACCTACGTCAACAGTGACTTTGAAGACATAGAAATGGGAAATTATTTCAAGGCGATCGCTACACAGGAAATAGGTATCTTCTAAGCCACGCTCGCCACGATCTTTCTTTTTGTGTGCAGGCAGTGTGGTAGTAACGTGTTCTCATCAGAAACCGCTTCACCAAATACCAATTACCCTCGAAAGTATATAGATACTTGGAATCGAACCATTTTTCGAAGGTAAGATCGTGGTCAAAAGAATATTTCTTAGCGAATTTGCGTACTATATGTACATGGTTTAATAGGGTTAGTTTTGGGAAGAGTCACTGGAACAAAAGACTTTCCAACTAAAGTCACACGCCCCACGCTGAAACTCTCCAACCGACAGACTGCCCGCTCACCATGAGTACAATAAAGCCATCCATCCCTGAACTGGGATAGTTCATCCCAGAGATTATCAGCAAAACGCTATAAGGTACGTTAGTGTCAAAATCTAAACCTATTTGACAGTAAAAAATTTGTTTTATTTGTGTCCACAGAAATTGCGGACGCCCTCCAAACAAAGCTCTCTAACTTCTCTACGAAAGTATAGAGAATTTGAGCTGGAGCGTCCGCAACAAAAAAACATTTTCTGGTATTCACTTCGTAAATGATCATCGCTGATCATTACGAGCATTTTTGTTAGTGCATCTGAGCTTTTGAATGCTTCAGCTCCAACAAGTAGAGGAAGCACGCAGCCAGCAAGAGCACGCGGTTACACCATGCAAAAAGAAAAAACAAGTCATCGAGATCCCTAAATTCGTCTTGTCCCACATCACAACACCTTTCCAAAAGCATTTCAGTGAACAACAAAAAAATTCAGTTAAATTAATGCATTTAAATTAAATACCACACAAGTGATAGCCTAGTAACATTTTTTTCCGTCTGTGATTGAATGGTTTTATTACTTAACCTAAAATTTTTTTTGGTTCTGCTTAAAGTACCTATATATGAATCATATCTTACATAACTTAACTATTTGAAATTTCCTATCCTAGTGTTAAATAATACGAAAAAAAAACTTTGCCTTAGAAATTATAATAACTTAATATAGTACAAAGGTGATTAACACGAAACGAAAACTGAGTATAATTGTAATCAGTCATCAACTCTACGAAACATCACCCGTCATCACAGAAGGAAACTTGTGGCCACAACTTTTCATCGATACGGGACAAACTGTAAGTACAAATTGTGCCAACTCGTAATTTCTTTGGCAAATTTAAATATAACATACCAAATACTTTTCTATATATATATAACTTTAAAATTTGCATATCCAATTGTCTAATAAAATACATATAACGCTTAATGAAATTTATTTACTTCAATATCTACCTACTTTGTAAAGCAAGCAACATGCAATTACATTTAGAACATATGCTGAAGTCTCCAAGTTATCTATTAAATGTCCTAATCTGATTCCGTATCCATAAGAAATATTAAGAATAATAAACCATTATATAACCATCATATTGTGTGATTAGCTGAAAAAAACATGTATTTCAATTTCGCTTAAGTTCCGCAGCTATTAAGGACGTGATAGGTTAATCGTCTGCAAGGGCATCTTCAGGGACTAACCCCAATATAAAATGACTAGGGGTAGTCAAGGTGCACCCGGTAACCACCGTCTGCATGTGGGAGGGCACGTCATAAATTTTCACAACATCTGAAACGAAATAAGCTTCCTTCGTTCATATAATTATTTTAACTAGATTTCAAATAGTTCTTTCTTGATCACTCTCTATTCTCTTTACTCTTCACATGCCGTCCTTTTAATATTTCCCCATATAAAGGAATCATAGTAACCAGGCACGAAATCTTATGTGCGCATTGGGAGGCAGCAAGATCCCACCCCACCGTCGAGCTAACGCCGTACGATCGCAAGCGTGCCTACTGCTGCCAAGTGATTCTGGTCAATCAACACCCAAATTCACCTTCCCACCTAGCAATGCTACAAATTTTAAATAATTGTTTCGCCTATTCTTTTGCTGACCACCACAGTTGTCGGTGTAAGACACAACGTCTCAAATTTTGTTGAGTATGCCAACTTACAACGATTAGGGCAGGGTGGTCCCATCACTTTTTCTTTAACAAACTTACCCCTTTTTGAAACATAGCTTTGTCCTGCGTTGCGTAATTTTTTCGCGACATTCTGCTTCCAACTGTTGGGGTTCAAAGATCTTTTTTTTCCCTTCTTTAAAGGTAAGTTGGCCACCGAGACTCCTGATTGTAATTCAGTCGTGTCATTAATAGAAATATTCGATGAACCACTGTCACTTTCTGAACCTTGACCTTCTGTAGGAGAGTAAGCACTTTCATCCGCAGAAAAGTCCTCGTTTTCCGAACTGGTAGTTTCATTGAATGTTTTTTGGAAACTTTTCTCAAATTCATTTTTTTTTCACTAGTTCTTGTCACAGTGAAACAGTTTTGCTCCTTTTCGTTTTCTTCATTATATGCGGCTGCTGAAGTACTTGGTTGCGGTTCGGAATTATCTGACATGACTGGAGAAACTTTGGAAAGGTCAGCTATATTTTTTGTCATTGCGATTGCAAGTTTTGCAAGTATTCTTTCACGTTCCGACATCTTGTAATAACGTGCTAAATACAAAAGGTGATTCAAAAATTTGGCGAAATAATGACACAAACTATACTTACGTCGCTGAAATAGATTTTTTTTCCACAAACAATGACGCAACTAACACTTGGGTCGATGTATCACTAAAATATTAATAAAATACTTAAAAATGTCAACAGAAAACTGCCATATCGTGCACTTACGAGTTTGTTCGCCCGAAAATAACAAAACAATTATACAAAAAGTGTTGGAACTCACACATACGTCGTTGTCTGACTAAACAAAGCGTTATTTGTTGGAGATTTGAAACACAAGTGACAGATAAGGTAATGTTTTAGCGATACATTTGTTTAAAAACAATGTAACGGTACAAAGACATATCTGCCCCCTGGATACAAATAGAACATTTTCAATTGGGTCTTTGTTTTGGTGCCGTGACATAACCCCAAGCGTCATAAGCCCAAATCTCGAAATTTGGCCTTATGTCGCTTCTTGAAAGTGACATAAGGCCAAATTCCAGCATTTGGTATTATGTCACTTTCACAAAGCGTCATAAGGCCAAATCCGGAAAGTGACATAAAGCCAAATTTTCGAAACCGTACCTCGCACCTACTCCAAATCAAACAGTGACCCCAAGCAGGGGGGTTGCAGGGGGGCAGCATGCCCCCCATAGGCATTGTACTGTTTATGTAATCTACTTGCGATTTCGCAACTAATCCCATAAACAGTGCAATGCATATGGGGGGGCATGCTGCCCCCCTGCAACCACACTGCTTGGGGTCACTGTTTGATTTGGGGTAGGTGCGAGGGCAAATTGTTGAAAACAGCACCAAGCGAAAGTGTTATAAAGCCAAATTGGCCTTATGACGCTCTTCCAATGTGTCATAATACCAAATGCTAAAATTTGGCCTTATGTCACTTTCAGAATGCGACATAAGGCCAAATTTCAAAATTTGGGCTTACGACGCTTGGGGTTATGTCACGGCACCCTTTGTTTTATTGGAAAGAAATACCTGTTTTGAGAACTGTGGCATACGTAACTCAGAGAATTTAAAATTTGCAATTAAGTCGTTGTTCCACCGGAAGTGCTATGCAAATATTTTTAAAATGCGCCCACTGATATGCCCACTTTTTAAAAGCAACCGTTTTATTGAAGAAATCATTGGCAATCACATAGTTAAAGTTGTATTGAACTTTTCCTTTATATAAAGTTTTCTGCCATGCCCACTTTTAAGGAGCGTATTTTTACCAAGAACTTTATTTTTCCAATAAAATCTTGTACTTAGTTTTTGTCACACCCACTTAATGAGGGATAGGAATAGGAACAGGGTATCCAATACGAGTAGTTTGCCCGAGCTGACTGTAGCCTTTCCCCATGTTTTAATAATAAAATTGGGTAAAGTGATCCAATTCGATTAAAACCACACTCAATAACTCTCAGATGCCATTTTTACTAAATTTCTGCTAATTTTTTAGAATACGATCCATTGAGTTTATTGTGAACAAAGCTAACTGGATGGTTGTTTATACATATTTGCCGCAACTCTTTTGGTTTAAGAGATCCTAATTGCCTAAAATCCCTTTACACTGCTTATGTTAGGTCTTGGAATATTGTTGCGTAGTATAAAATCCTATCTTAAACATTTATTCAATTGGAATTGAAAACATTTAAGGTGGAACATAGAAATGCCTTCTTATAGGTCAAGATATCAACTTATTGGCATTCAGACCTTAGAAAACCGCCGCAATTTTTTGTTTGTAATTTTTATCAGAGACATCTCTTATCATATCAGATTGTCCTTGTCTTCTTTCTCAAATTGATTTTTATGCCTCGTCTAGAGTGCTAAGAATTCGTACTATCTACCTTTCAAGAAAAAAGTCGTTGAGTAAATTACGCCTTCAATAAACCAATGACTCTCTGTGTCAGAGAAATTAATTTGGTTTCGATTTTTTTTTTGTATTTTGTGTTGGGAGTTCGCTGGAAGTAAAAAATCATAGAAAGACATTGCAGAGCTAGTACGCGAGGGATGCTTCTGCAATAGTGGATGGATGCTTCTGCAGAGTACTTCAAGATCTTGACGTTCACAAATCCGCTGGTCCAGATGGTATTTCCCCTATCGTTCTGAAGAGGTGTTCTTCTTCGCTGGCAAAACCATTGCGTAAGCTTTTCCATCTGTCCTATTCTTCAGGACTCTTCCCGGGAAGATGGAAAACAGCATTTGTCCAGCCTGTACCAAAAAAGGCGAATCTTCTTCTCCCTCCTCCTACCGACCAATTGCACTTACGTCCCTTCTTTCTAAGGTCATGGAAACGCTGATAAACCGTCAGCTAATGAAATATCTTGAATCGCGAAAACTTCTTAATGACCGGCAGTATGGTTTTCGCAGCAACAGGTCCACTGGTGATTTGATGACATATCTAACTGAAAAGTGGAACCAATCTCTTCACCAAGGTGGTGAAAGTAAGATCGTTGCGCTTGATATTTCAAAAGCATTTGACAGAGTTTGGCACCAAGCTCTCTTGTCGAAAATGCGTGCATTTGGAATCGATGATACTCTTCTTCAATGGATTAGAAATTACCTTTCGGACCGTTCAATTCAAGTTGTTTTGGACGGCTTCAAGTCTGCAACTCACCAAATAAATGCTGGTGTCCCCCAAGGCTCTGTTCTGTCCCCGACTCTCTTTCTCATTTTTATAAATGATCTACTGTCTGTTACTTCTAATCCAATCCATTCCTTTGCTGATGACAATACCCTCAGCTTCTCATATTCGTTTCTTGGGTCACGCCCCTCATCTTCGGGTGTGGAACTGGAACGGCAACGTATGTTAAGCTCATTAAATTCTGATCTTAACAGCATAACTCAGTGGGGTAAAACCAATAGAGTGGAATTTAATGCTTCCAAAACTCAATGCTGTCTCCTGTCATTAAAGCAAAACCCACACACACTGCCATTATCTATGAATGGCACTTACATCGCTGAAACCGAAAGACTTTCCATTCTCGGTATGTGTGTTAATGACAACCTTCGTTGGAATGACCACATATTCGATGTCGCCAAGAACGCCGCGAAATGTCTAGGCTTCCTTAAGCGTTGTAAGAAATATTTCACCCCTTCTGATTTGGCTACAATTTATAAGGCGTTTATTCGCCCGAAACTCGAGTACAACGCTCATATCTGGTCCGGTGCACCAATAACTTATTTGGAGCTACTTGACAGGATCCAAAAACGCGCGATAAAACTCATTGGCGACCGAGACATCGCGAGATCGATTGACTCTCTTAGTCATCGTCGTAATGTCTCCTGCCTGTCGTTATTTTATCGTTATTTTCACCATAAGTGCTCAAACGAAATAGCCAGTTGCATTCCTCCCCTTGAACATTTCAACCGCAATACCCGCCATGCAGGGAATGCTCATCAGTTCACCCTCAAGCCTGTGTTCGGACGTACAGTGAAGTTCAAAGAATCTTTCCTCAGCCGTACAACACGAATGTGGAATGCTCTTCCCCGCTCCATTTTTCCTACACATTATAACCTACAGACATTCAAAAGCAACGTGCATCGGCATCTCTCCTTTTCCTCTCACCCTAATTTCCTTAACGCCCGCGCTGTGTAGCTAATACATTATAAGGGTCCCAACAAATCCCTTTAGTGCGCGCTAATTATATAAAAAAAAAAAAAAAAAAAAATAGTGATGACTTTAACTCATCTAAAAAAAACTCCCGGCGTACTGACATTCGCCATCCCGAATGAGATTGCACCTAGTCGATGACCTATCGGCAATTTATTCTTGAATTATTTGATGAATTTAAGAGATAAATCCGCAGTTTGTCGGATTTCTAAACTTTTTTTTGTTTGAAAACATTACCGGATTTCTTTGCCCTAGCTAACTCTTATAGATCAATAGGTTTTATCCGTCTCAATCTCCTGATTGCATTGTCATTATTTAAAAGTTCTGTTATTTCTGTGTTTACGTGGTTGAGAAGCCTACTTCTATGCCTTTCAGCAACTTTCTTAACTTCATCTTTAACCATTTCAACATTTAGATCTTTATGCAGATCGGCATTGCGTATGTACCAAGGTGCATTAACTTTGTTCCTTAGTACTTCATTTTGGAAAATCAGAATTTTTTGTAAATTTATTTGGCATGTGCCCACAACTGGAGCCCGTAGGTCCATACTGATTTCAGAACTTGCGTGTATAGTAATAACTTATTGTAGTTGGACAGGGATGAGTATCTCGCAATAAGCCAATACATTTTACTGTATCGCATATTCAACTCATCTTTTTTAGGGTTCCGTAGCCAAATGGCGAAAAAGGGAACCCTTATACATTCGTCATGTCTGTCTGTCTGTCTGTCTGTCTGTCTGTCCGGGAATGTCACAGCCACTTTTCTCCGAAACTATAAGAGCTATACTTTTGAAACTTGGTAAGTAGATGTATTCTGTGAACCGCATTAAGATATTCACATAAAAATAGAAAAAAAAACAATAAATTTTGGGGGTTCCCCATACTTAGAACTGAAACTCAAAATTCAAAATTTCATCAAACCCATAGGTGTGGGGTATCTATGAATGGGTCTTCAAAAATGATATCGAGGTTTCTAATATCATTTTTTTCTAAACTGAATAGTATGCGCGAGAGACACTTCCAAAGTTGTAAAATGTTGCCCCCCCCCCTCTAACTTCTAAAATAAGGGAATGATAAAACTAAAAAAAATATATGATGTACATTACCATGCGAACTTCCAACGAAAATTGGTTTGAACGACATCCAGCAAGTAGTTTTTTTTAATACGTCATAAATCGTAAACCGCAATTTACCTTTTAAATCAACTCAAATAAAAAAAAAAAAAACATTTAATTTCATAAACATAAACCTTATGCGTAAACCGTGAACCATTATTTTCTAATAATAAATCTGTAATAGGTGCATAAGCAGATAATAATTATAATTCGCGCGGAACGGATTCGTGCTTGTGGCAATGGTGCAGTAGTAGTGTATTCGCTTACGGAATGGTAGGTCGTGCGTTCGAATCCCGGCCAAGTCCATTACTTTATACCGAATACATGAAATCGTAATCTCTCTAAGTAACTTAGACACCACCCGTGGAGAAAAACCCTACAACTGCACCCAAACACTTCTTTCCTATCTCTCTATTCTTTCTAATACCAAGTAGCTTACATTGTGTTCTTAGCATTATAAGGGTACTGTAACAACAGAAAAAAATCCCTTTAGCGTAAGCAAATTATAAAAAAAAAAAAAAAAAAAAAAATGAGCGAGTCCGACTCGCACTTGGCCGCTTTTTTTATATTTTTCTTTACGTGCGCTTTCCAACGCAGTTTTGCGTCTAGAGTCATGCCTGGATACATGGCTGTGTTCGAATATTCCACTATGTCAATGTAGACTGGAATGTGTGGTACGTTTTTATACGTAAAATTAAAATTTTGTTGTTATTTCGACAGTTGCTCCCACAGCTGTGTCATTTGCAAAAGTAGCTATGGTGATTTCTGCACTTTCAGGCAGATCGGCAGTAAAAAGTATGTATAGAACTGGACCTAGCACACTGCCTTGCGGTACACCAGCTTTTAATCTCTCTTAGTGTTGAGAACTCTGTATCTTGTATAATTTTAAAGAATCTATCTGATATAAAGGGTGCTCAAATTTGAGGTATCATTTTAAATTTTGAATAAAAGATATAAATTGTATGAAATCTGTATTTATTTTTATTGGAAATTAATGAACATTGGTTCCGGTTAATAATGAAGAAAAATGTCGTCCAAGTGACCTCCTCTGCTAGCTCGGCAGACAGTCAACCTTTTAGCAACATTTTGAATCACTTTTACGCATAATGATGGTTCAATAAGTGATATTTGCTCGATGATGTTGTCATTGAGGTGTTGAACAGTTTGAGGATTATCAGCATAAGCTTTACTCTTCAAGAAACCCCATAAGAAAAGATCCAGTTGTGTTAAATTGCATGATCTTGATGACCAATTCACGTCTGTTCTTCGGGAAATTATGCGATTGTTAAACTTCTCTTTGAAAAGATCGATTGAGTTCGTTGCTGTGAGTGGCATGTTGCACCATCCTGTTTAAACCACATAGCTATTCTGCACATCAATATCTTCCAATTGACTCCACAAAAAGTTTCTAATCATCGCTTAATATCGAGCTCCATCCACAGTAACTGCATTGTCATTTTCATCTTCGAAAAAAATGGACCAATTGCGCCACCACAAAAAAATTCACACCATAAAGTAACTTTTTTTTGGTTTAATTGGCCTGTCAAACAATCCTCTAGGATTTTTTTCAGCCAAAATGCGACAGTTTTGTTTATTGACATAACCCGAATTTCAAAATGAGCCTTATCGGTGAAGATAATTTGCTTTTTTTCAACTTTTGAAGTTTTCTTTCAACTTCTGCAAAACTTTCACTTTATTTAAAATAAGTTTTAATAATAAAAACAAGTTGCTCAATAGTACACCGATCCATTTTAGCTTACGGGAATGTATTTACTTCAAACCTAAAAAAACGTCGGTGTAATCTAATAGCTGTAAAAAAAGTCGCGGCCAATTTAAAATGATACGTCAAATTGGAACACCCTTTATAAGACTCCAGAATGGTAGCATACTGCTTCGGCAGTAGCTTTTGTACTTTGTGTATCAGTCCTTTGTGCCAGACTTTATCGAAGGCTTGTGCCATATCAAGATATACTGTAGAGCAGGAGCAGAGCACACATTTTTCTCATCAAATGCTTTTTCGATTTTATCTGTGATTCTATACACCTGATCAATGCTAGGGTGCTTATTTCTTAATCCAAATTAGTGAATTGGCGCTAGCGAATTTTCATTTATTATTTTTTGTAGACGTTTTACCAGCACTTTTTCAAATAACTTTGACAACATTGGTAGAATAGATATTGGGCGATATGAGGTAACTTCGTTAGGTGGTTTGCCTGGTTTAGGCATCCTTATTACCTCCGCGGCTTTCCACATGCTTGGCACATATCTTAATTAAATGCAGCATTTATAATATTTTTTCGTGGAAATTGTTTTAAAATTTCTCCTGTTATCAAATCAAACCCTGAGGCCTTTTTTATATTTATGCTTTCTTTAATGTCTAAAATGGGTTCAAAACTCCTTACTCGGAGGACGAAATGTATGCTTCACAAAACCCTTATCCTGCCAGTGCTGGACGATAAGCAGGAAGGGAGAGCTGATACTGGGCTCTTTCGAAAGAAAAATTCTTCGGCGGATTTTTGGTCCTGTGTGCGAGGAGGGCGAATTTAGGAGAAGATACAACCGCGAACTCTATGAGATGTACCAAGATGTGGATCAAGTCCAAAAAGCCAAAATACGTCGACAACATTGGCTCGGCCACATCGAGCGAATGGACAATAATGCTCCAGCTAAGAGAATCTTCGAATCCCAGCCCCCAGGTTCGAAAAGACAAGGAAGACAGAACCTCCGTTTCAAAGACCAAGCCATCGCGGATGCCAGAGCACTTGGTCTGGACAACTGAAAGCAGCGTGCCCGGGGTCGTAGAGGATGGAAGGCTGCTGTGTCTCAGGCACAGACTCTTCACGGGTCGGGAGCCCGTTAAGTAAGTATGTAAGTTTCTTTAATTCGTTGGATTCGAATAATATTGATTTTAACTTCCATTTAAAAACATGACAAGCTTATACTTTTTAACTGATTACAACATTCAATACACCCATTACTTTATTATTTATAATATGCATAAATGTTTATTTCGTAAGTCTATTTGGGGTAATATTAGCCGTGTTTCTTTGCATTGCCGCTTAAGAATTCATCAAAAAAAAAAACTTAGCAGCACACATGCACCTATGACGTTTATTAGTGACACAGCTGGAAGTTGAGTTAAGAAATTTGTATTGAAAATCGTGAAATTCAAAAATATTAATTTCCGACAGTTGAAATTAATGCCAAATATATTCTATAATAATTATAAAAAACAGTTCACATTGACAGATTTACTAAATTTTGAAAAAATAATAATAATAAAATCCCGAACAAAAAATTCGTCGGGATGTGCCAGTGGTCGGCGGGATGTCAAATTTTGACATTTCCTGAAAAATTCATCGCAACGATTCATCAGAAACGAAGAAAATGGGTTTTGGAAGCACTGTTTATCCCCGCTAACTGACTTAGCGGCGATAGCTATCCCCGCTAAAGTTAGCTTATATAGGATAAGTCGTTGTTGTATTTTACATGAAAATTTCAAATTATCCCTATATCAGCGTGCAAAGAAACACGGCCTTGTTAGTTCTAATTGGTGAAAGTGTATAAATAAATTTTCGCCGTGTAAGTAAGAATTTACAGGATTTCATACGTGACCTTAACTAGTTGATATTTGATCATCAAAGTTGTAAGATACATTTTGTCTTTAATTAACAGATTAATAATCGGATAATCTGTTCTTGCTTTTCCATCATTTCAACAAACCAAATTAGCGATTAAAAATTACTCCATTAATTTTCTTTTTACGAGCTCCGATATAATTTAACGTTTGCTCTTCGTTCTCTTGACAAAGCTATTCAGGTCAACATGGAGCAACCACCACTCGATTCGCTGCCATAAATTTATCCAATGGGGTCCATTAAAATGGTAGCTCACCACACAATCCCCATACAGTGGTCGAGCGAGAAATGGAAATTAGTTCTAATTACGTTACAGCGAGTGTACCGTGTCAAGCCAGCACCCTCCATGTTCTACGATACGCGGTAGATTAAAGCACGCTCTCAAGGATTCGTATCGTTCGCTTAGTTCGACCGCCTAAATACCAATAAGGGTCAAATTAGAAAATTTCATTAGCTAATTGAATTCGTAGTAGGTACATGTAACACCAAAGGACATTAACTTGAAGGAACAAAAAAAAAAAAAAAAAAAAACACATAGAATACAATAGCACAAGAAGTACAGGGCATGGGACAGGCAATCCATGAGATATGCTTTTCACACTGAGTTGCGATTTGGATCATTGTTGGTGGTGTCGTTAAAGGAACCGCGGAGTAATAAATAAAAAAGAACTTCTCTACCAGTCATGGGGCTGAATGGATGAACGAGTCTCATGTTCATTTAGTTGATACCGAAAAATAACACATAGAGCTTTACGCGCCAACAAAATAGCATACGGTCACGCAATATAGGTGAAGATGCTAGAGGATAGGGATACGTGCTTGCGTTAGTTCTTAGAACAGGATGTGCTTTTGTTTTTTTTTGAGAAAATACTGGACACATTATTTTGAGAAATATAACTTTTCTGATAGCAGCATTGATAGTCAGTCAAACGCCTTTTTTTTACTGAGTTAGAACTCTATTATCATTATTCTTGTTCTAGTAAAGATTACAGGGATAATAACCCTCCCACCTTACTGCATACCTAGTAGACCGCCAGTTCGGCCTCAACAGGCCTCTCGGTTTAAAAATCACTTCATCACTGAGTACAATAAATCGCGGATGTAGTTGCATTTGTGTGATCCAGAATTTGTAAGGCTTAAGTCGTTTTTAAGATTTCGGCACGTCCATACTCCTAATATTGATTATTGTTTAACCTTGCTTCTACGACACCGACGATTTCCAGTCATGTCAACCCACTGCTTTGCATGCACACTTGAAGGACAGTTTCAAGATATTTAATATGTCGCTAGGTTCACATGGATAGGTTAGGTTAGGTTAGAAGGGAAGTGCACAGCAATGCTATGCTGTGCTTGCACGGGGGCCCATTGCTCGATTGTGATCCTTTGTTGTTTTACGTGGTAAAAACTACCCTTACAATAAAAACACTTACCATACTCAGTTAAGGTTATTCTTGGTGGTTGGATTATTGGAACCAACCTGTGTTCTTGACAAACCTGATTGTGTCCGTCAGTGGTACCTGCGCTACGTCCTCTAGGTCTTCGAAGAATCTGTTGCCCAGATAGCGAAGTCGAGATGTCTGGAGGTTTGGACACTCGCGGAGCAGGTGTTTGAGGGTCTCGGTTTCTTCTCTAGATAGATAGATAGATAGATAGATTCTTTATTTTTTCATCATAAAGTTTACAAATTGGTATACTTAAGAATAAGGACATGGCAATACTGCCGTCTGCCTGAGATGACATTTCATAATATGATTTAAAAATAAAAGAAATAATAAAAAGCTAAAATTTTAAAATATAAAGAAAAGGAAAAAACAAAAAAAAAAAAAAATGTTTAACAAAAGATATGAAGAAATATTATTATATAAAGCAATGCTATCAATTTTAACGTGATTTCAAACACAAAATATTATACAATTTGGTTAATTTGATTAACTGTTTATTTCTTTCTCTATCTCTATCTTGACAGCTACTGCAGAAGTCTGGTGAGCTGATGCCTAGCCTGTTTGCCATTACACATATGGCGCAGTGGCCTGTCAGTACGCCGGTTAAGATACGTATTTCTTGCTTGTTCATTTCCAGAATGTATTTTGTTCTTTTTTCGTCATTTCTTGGCCATAGACTGCGAGATATAACGCAGTCGTGTCTTTGGGACCAGGTAGTGTTAATTTGTTCCCTCAGTTTTTGGTCAATGTTTTTTTTTGCTGCACTAATTGGGATGTCTATTGACGTAATGGCTTGGTCAAGTTCTGACCCGATTGTTGCTAGCTCGTCTGCCTTTTCATTCCCAATAATGTCGCTATGACCGGGGACCCAGCAGAGAGTGATCCTGTGTCGTTCGTCTATTTTGTTGAGGGATTTTTGGCAGTTCCTGACTGTTTTTGACTTTATGGTTTCGCTGTCTAGTGCTTTGATCGCCACCTGACTGTCTACGAAAGAAGGATTATTTTTGCTGCCTTGTCGATGGCGACTATCTTAGCTTGAAAGACGCTACCATCATTGGGGAGTCTGTACGAGTCCTTTATGACTAGGGGCTCGCAGAAAACTCCTGCTCCTATACCTACATCCATATTTGACCCGTGCGTATAGATATGGATTTCTTGTTCGCTAGCGTGCGTGTTCCAGTTCTCTCTTTGGGGTATTTATGTAGGTAGAGTAGTTTTTCTCGAAGTTTGGTTTGGGGATTATATAGTCCGTTTTTCTGGATGGATCGATACCCAAGTAATTGTGAATTATGGAGCCGTATCCATAGGAGCTGTGTGTCCAGATGCTTGCCTCCTTGAGGCGGAGGACTCCTTTGGCTGCCATGCTGCGAATATATTCACCAAGGCGGGTAGGTTTAAAATGACTTAAAGCCCGGCCTGTGATGTTGATCTCATTGCTCCTTTTGTGCCGATACATGGTAATCTACGTACCTTTGAGAGGTTATAGAGATAGGTAGTCCTTTCTGTTGCCTTCCATCATACAATTGACCCGTATGTAAGTATGGGTCGTATGATCGCTGTGTACACCCAATGGGTTATGTAAAGGCGCATACCCCAAACGTTTGCCAAAGGTCTTCTTGCATGTGTAAAAGGCGCATAGTGCTTTTTTTGATGTTTCTTCTGTGTTACGTTTCCAAGTAAGCTTAGAATCTATGATGATGCCCAGGTACTTTGCCTCCGGGGAAAGTCTCAGACGAATTCCGTTTAGCTTCAGCATTATCGAATTTCTCGATTTTTCTTTTCCTAGTAAACAGAACACATTCAGTTTTGACTGGATTAACTCCAAGGCCGTTCGGTCTTGCCCACGAGGATAATTCTTTTAGGGCAGATTCCATGAGTTCACTAATAGTGGGGAGATACTTGCCACTTATTAGAATTAGAATATCGTTTGCGTATGGTACTATTTCTGCCCTTTCGTCCTTTAGAGTCGTAAGGATTTTGTTGACCAGTGGGAGCCACAGGATTTTCCTTATGTTACTCTCACCGATCTCTGAGTTAATTACTCTGCTGTTAAGCATTTCGTAAACCCAGTTCGTTATTTTTTTTTCGCTCATAAGTCTTCGAGCATTTGCTGTTTTTATGTCCGCTGTTAACATTGTTGAAAGCTCCCTCAATGTCCAAAAATGCTGCAATGGTGAATTATTTATGGTGTAATCCTGTTTCTATAATTGACACAACTTCGTGCAGGGCTGTTTCAACAGACTTACCTTTGAGATAGGCGTGTTTAGTGCTTCATAGGTTGTTTTCGTTTAGAAGATCCCTTGTATATAAGTCGATTATTGTCTCTAGTGTCATTAGGAGAAAAGATGAGAGACTTATCGGCCTATCGGTGGTTCCAATGGATGACTGGTCAGTCATCAAGGCGGAGGAACCCTACAAAAACAAGATGTCCTTTCTTCTACTAATAAACAACGAGTACCTGGGCGCTCTCGAGAAAACAGACCACAAACTTAGGTTTGGCATACGGCATGCCAAGCTCAAAGTCTTCCTTTCCTCGGGTCCTGAGGACGATGCCGACATCGTCGATGCCGACAAGTTGTTGGAGGACCTGATGATCGCCGACGAAACCCCTTCAACCACATAATGCCGAAAGTCATACAGATTAACCTGAGGTACTCAAGGTGTGCCTCCGATAATCTAATGGTTTTTCTAAGGGAGACGAACATTGACATCGGCATTATCCAGGAGCCATGGGCGAGAGACTCTTCCGTAAAGGGGCTTCAAGACACACAATACGACCTGTTTTACAAACACCAGGCCACAGGTAAGCCTAGAACATGCATACTAGCGAAGAAACATCTAAAAGGTTTTTTATGTCCCAATCTTAGCTCATATGATTTAACAGTGGTTAAACTGGAGTTTGCGAACCAAACAACATACCTGGCTTCAGCATCCATGGCTCATGGGAGACCTGTACCGCCAGAGGAGGTGGAGCTGCTCATAGCCTCAACAACAAAGAAGGACAACCTACTGATGGGCTGCGACGCCAACGCCAGGCATTCAATATGGGGCAGCTCAGAAGATAATGAAAGAGGTGAGCCACTTTTTGATTTTCTGTTAACCACTAACTTATCAGTCTGTAACAAGGGCACGACCCCAACTTTTGTCTTTCCGAGTACGGAAACATACAGGGGATGGGAAGAGGTACTAGATGTTACATTAAAAACAAACAGTAATAACTTTAAGGTCGACAACTGGAGAGTTTCCAGTCTGGAGTCACTCTCAGACCACAGATGGATCCTCTACGACATGAGTCTCGAGGTCGAGACCACAAAACCTTATAGAAACCCCAAAAGAGTTAATTGGACCAAGTTTGGCCAAGTCCTTCCGACAAAAATATACCTGAAACAAACACAGCTGCAGTTCAAGAACTAGAGGTACAGGTAAAGACTTTTGAGAAGGCTATGGATGTAGCATACAAAGTCTCGTGCCCAGTTAAACGCAGTAAAAAAACGCTTCCCCCATGGTGGAACGAAGATCTCTCCAGTCTCAGACAGATGACTAGAGCGATTTTCAACATCTGCCACAAACACAATTTTTGGCGGCCTTATAAGGACTGTCTAAGTCTTTATAAGAAAGCCATAAAGGCATCCAAAAAGGAGGCGGAGGAGACTGACTACTGTCAGTCGATAGAAAGCCTTAAGGACTCCGCTAGGCTAAGCAAAATTTTGTCCAAGGAACACTCCAACCCTTCATTTCTGAAAAGATCAGACGGAGGATGGACAGAATCCCCAGCGGAGACCCTGGAACTCCTCATAAACACTCACTTCCCCGGATGCAGTGATATTAGTACGCAACCCGAGAGGCCTCGGCAAGTACAACCTGCTCCCAACAACAACATCACTTCAATATTTTCCGAGGAAAAGATTTCCTGGGCTATTAACAGCTTCTCCCCGTATAAGTCTCCGGTGCCTGACGGCATTATGCCTGTCATGCTGCAGAAAACGAAAAACCTATCAATACCTTGGTTAGCGTCGATCTCTCGAAGCTGTTTATTGCTAAACCACGTACCACACTCCTGGAGACGCGCCAGGGTGATGTTTATAACGAAGGTGGGTAAATGTGGGTACGTGTCCGCAAAGGAATTCAGACCTATCAGTCTGACCTCCTTTATACTCAAAACCCTGGAGCGTGTCCTAGACATCCATATACGAAGTTCTCTGCCAGAAACATCGCTTTCCAAATCAGAGCACGCCTATCTCAAGGGCAGATCCACGGAAACGGCTCTCCATGAGGTAGTTCGAACTATCGAAAAATCCATACACTACAAAGAATACACCCTAGCCTCCTTCTGGGATATAGAGGGGGCATTCAACAACGTGCACACGGAAGCTATTCTTGAATCTCTGGTCGAACTGTGCATAGAGGAATCTATTAGGAAATGAATAGCTTCTATGCTCGGAACAAGAGTTATTCAAGCAACACTAGGCAACAGCCACTTAACCAAATTTGCCCATAGAGGAACGCCACAGGGTGTTGTCATTTCTCCGCTACTATGGCTAAAGGTTATGAACAAAACTCTAGTAAAACTAGACGGGGAAAGGGTCAAAGCTGTCGAGTATGCGGATGATGTAGTTATACTAGTGTCAGGGAAGTTTCCCTCCGTGATAAGTGATATCATGGAGAATACTCTAGACAAGGTAAGCACCTGGGCTACAAGTTGTGGCCTCGGCGTTAACCCGAGCAAAACCGAACTGATGCTGTTCACCACCAAAACCAAAATACCCGACTTTACCCTACCCCGCCTAAACGGCCAAATACTTACACTATCCTCCAGCGCTAAGTATCTGGCTATCACGCTCGATCCAAGACTTAATTGGAAACATAACATTGAACACAGAGTGAGGAAGGCTTGTATGGTGGCCCGCGTTGAGTAAAGGTTACAACCTCACAAAACTGAAAAGATTGCAAAGAACAGCCAGTGTAGGCACCACGGGTGCACTGAGGTCAGCCCCAACGGACGCCCTCACTCTGCTCTTGCACCTTTTGCCTCTTGGCCTACACACAAAAGATACCGCACTATGCAGTGCGGTAAGACTCAGGGAATCAGGGTGCTGGACTGCAAGGCCATACGGCCACAGCAGCATTCTGGACTCGCTACCAGAAGGCATGGTCACGTTTCCAACCGACTACATCACACCCAAACTAAACTTCAAAAAAGGCTTCCAAGTAAGCTTCCCTTCCAGAGCTTATTGGAAGAGGGGCGAAGTAGTAAAAGATTTCGACACGGTCATATACACCGACAGTTCTAAGATGAACTGTGGTGTGCGGGCCAGTGTCTACTCGGAATCATTAAAAATATCAATATCCCTTCGCCTGCCGGATTTTGCCAGCGTTTTCCAGGCGAAACTACTGGCTATCCGACAGACCTGCACGCAACTAGGGCGTGACACAGCGTACAAACAAAACATTGCTATCCTCATAGATAGCCAAGCCGCAATTAAAGCTATTGCAGAAGTGCCGCAACGAGCTTGCCCGACTGAGCGAACGTTTCAGTGTTACACTTCTCTGGGTTCCAGGGCATAGTAACATAACAGGAAACGAGCGTGCAGATGAGCTGGCCAGGCAGGGCTCAGCTCTGGACGGCTCACTCGCTGCAAGGGTTCACATTCCGCTAGGTGCGGTCAAGACACAAATACACTCATACTTCCCGCAGAAAGCCTATCTTCAATGGAGAAGGTTAACTAACTGCATCATATCGAGGAAAATATGGCCTACTTATGACAAAAGAAGAACAGAGGATCTTCTAAACAGAACCCGTCCCGAAGTCTCCAGAATTACGGCGATAATCACCGGCACTGGCCAATTGGAGACCATGCGGCCAAACTAGGTATCCCATTTAACACCCACTGCCGAAGCTGCGGGAATCTAAATGAAAGAGAAACTCTCATCCATTTCCTCTGCGAATGTCCGGCACTAGCAAGAGCCAGACTGCGGGCACTGAACCAACCATTCTTCGACGACCTTAGCGCTATATCGGGCAAAGGGATACAAGATCTTATCCGTTTTCTCAATTCCACAGGTTGGATATAGCCACACATCAAATGCTCTACAACCACTACAACATAGGTCACACGAGTCGTGGTAACAAAAAGGCGCCACAAGTGATAATTGGGTTCAAGCCGAACCGCCACCTCTACCTACCTACCTATCGGCCTATAATCTTTTGCTGTGCAGTGTATATGTCTCCCTGCTTTGGGAATGAATATCACTTTTACTTCTGTCCAGCTTTGCGGTATGTAGCAGAGTCTTATAAAGCTTTTGAAAATAGCTTTTAGCCATGGCAGTATTACGATAAGAGCCTGTTGTATCATTGCTGATATGACATTATCTGATCCCGCCGATTTGTAGAGCTTGAATGATTAGACTGCCCAAGCAATTTTGTGCTCTGTTTTAATACTTTCCGTTGCTATGTCCGATTGTGTGTCTGGTGGAACCGGAGTGTAGTTGATCTCACAACCAGTGGTTTCACTAGACTCCGAAAAGTGAGTATCCATTAAAAGTTGTCACATGGATAGAAATTTTGTTCTTTTTTTGGTTCGTTGGGTTTAATAATCATCGGGATGCTTCTGCAATAGTGAGGGATTTTAACCCGATTTATACCGCCCCCCCCCCCCCCCCCCCCCCCCGTGGGCTGCCTTTCGTTATCCCGAATGGGATCGCACCTAGTCAATCGACTATTCGGCAATTCATTTTTGAATTATTTGAAAAATCGAGGAGGGAAATTCGCCGTTTGAAGGATTTTTAAATTTTTTTGTTTGAAAATAACACCTCATTTTTTGGCCTTAGCTCTTATAGATTCTTATAGATCAACAGGTTTTCCTCGCCTCAGTCCTGGTTATATTGTCAGTATTTAATAGTTCTGTTTTTCTGCGACTTTTTTTAGTTCTTCGTCAACTATTTTAATTTTTAGGACGCTATGTAGATCAGCGTTGCGTTGTGTTAGCTGCATTAACAATGTTCCACAGTACTTTAATTTGAAAGATTTTGATTTTTTGTAAATTTGTTTGGCATGTACAATGTACATGCCCACAACTGGAGTCCGTACGTATACACCGGTTTCAGAACTTGAGTATAGCAATAACTTATTATATATTACTGACTGACCCGGCAAACGATGTGTTGTCTTCGAATTTTATTTATATGTAAATAGCGGATCCCGGCGTCCTTCGTTACGCATGAATATTAACATTGAATCAAATTCATTGTTTTTTTTTATTTATTTTTTATTTGGAAATAATAAAAAATAAATAAATCAATTCATAACAATAGTATATACAAAATTTTTTGTTTGATTGTGTGGTGAATGAATAAATAAATTTGTTGGTGCTCCCACTCTGCAACATGCGACGTTTAATTGTCCGTGAGAAAAGGACGGTTCCTCCAAATGCACACCACACACTTGAAGCGTTTGTCCTTGAGCAATGACATGTCTGTTGGTATTAATGGGATCCTTGGTATCAGTACAACTTCTCCTTTTGCTTTGCCACTGAGAATTGTTGCTTCGATCAAATTGGGCATTCATTTTTTCACGGAAAGTCTCGTTCTATTGCAGAGTATTGGTGAATTGAGATTTCGAAGAGGTATGATCGATGAACCAATTTTCAAATTCAAAAGATACGGTGGTATACCAGGTGGTTCCAAAGAATTCAAAAATTCAACCGGATAATTTACTTTGTCTTCTTCATTCGTAGCAGTATCAATGGATTTGTTGTATGATACCAGGTCACCTGGTAATTTCTATTGAATTTGAAAATTTATTTCATTAACATTTGCATTTTTTGGTGCTAAAATTGTGCGTTCTCTTAACCAATCATGATTTTTATAGTTTTGAACAATGTTTGGAAAAACGCAATCAATTAGTTCTTCTTTTTATGGCATAATTGTGCTAAAGTTGTTTGGTAACGTGATAAAGCCATTTAAATCACTTGCAATGTTGCCATCAATTTAACTTTCCCTCCAGCACAGCACATGCCAGGCGTTTCGTTCATAAATTTGACTGCTATACAATGCACACATTGTTTATTCATTTGTCCAATATAAGAATGCATACTGTAATCAATTGTGCTATCATAATTATAATTATAAGATTTATTGACCTTGCACTGGCAACCGTGTTTGCACTATCAACCGATTGGTTTATACGTCTACGTCGTTCCCTCTGTGATGCATTTTGTTGATTGCGATCTTGTTCACTTTGTGATCTTCCATTGGCTGAGACAATTGTCGAATGACGTGTACGTCTACCAATATTTGAACGTCTTATACGTGGCATTTTAAATGTGTTCTATGAATAAAAAGTGTAATCATTTAACTTAATTTCAAGAGCTAAAAAAATCAAAATGAGGAAAAAGAAATATACAAAGTGACACTGACACGTATATAAATACCATGAAATCCGATAGCAATTCAACCAGCAAATGTCTGTTCGTATTCAAACGATTAAACAAAAATAAATGAATAGTTTGATGATGTATGGCTGAAAATATGAAAAAACAAAAAAAAATCGAATGCGACTCTTACCGATTACGTCTGTCCACAATGCGAGTTCGATGAAAAATAACCTTAAAATGATCACTCACTGACAGCTGTCAATGTGTATGCGTGTATGCGCTACAACGTGTATTTACCGTGTGTATGAAGTCAGCACACAGTATACATACCGCACACGTTCATAGGCGCCTAAGTATTTGTTGTTTTTAATATGGACAAAATCACATGTTGACATTAAAAGTCATAACTCACGAACGCGTCGACCAATTTCGTGCAAACTTTAGATAAACCATCTACACGACCATAAAAACAATCCCTAAAAATTTAATCGAATTCGGTTTGACCGTTCGTTAGTTATGAAGTCACAACACACTTTCAACAATTTTTTATATATAGAGATTATTGTAGTAAGACAGATATGAGTATCTCCCTCCCCCTTCAGGTAAGGGTTAGAATAACCCACAGGTAGGCATGCCTGTCGTAAGAGGCGACTTAAATAGACCCTCCGTATAAAGAGTGTATACACAAAAATGCAATGGACAAAACAAAAAGATATAATCCCCTGGTGGCATGCCAGGTTCACTGGAAAATCCACCCTATTCGGAGGTCGGCTCTACGGATTCTGGGCAGAGTCATTTATTGCAACTAAGAAACCCCTTCTCACAAGGTACAAGGGTAACTCGATCTCCACCAAAAAGATGTCCGGAAAAAGAACTCCGCCGGAAGCGCAAGAGCGCGAAAAACGGGACTCAGTGCAAATCAAAAGTAGGTATTGTGGAGGAAAACAACGAACTCCACACCAAACTTACCGAATGGAGCTACTCTATCGTGAGATGAAGAATGAGGTAGATTTGCTCAGGCTAGAAAATAATGCCTTAAAAAATACGCACCCACAAAAAGAAAATACAGTTAGCCCACCTCGCTCACCCAGTCGCGAATACCAGATGGATGAAGAAGAGCTAACACACGAAACGAATTGGATCCAAAAGAAACGGCCTAGCAAAAAACGTAAAGCTGACGTAAAGCACAGAAAGACGAAAAGCGTAGGCAGTTGCCAAGAACGCAAGAACAAATAACGTCCTCCGCCACCGATAAACATCGTTGGAATTACGGACTATAATAAGTTGCATTGCCTCCTCAAAGGAACGTTGGTATCGAAGTATACGGTCTCATCGCTCCGGAATAATACGTGGAAAGTTAATATTGATGATTCCGACGGTTACCGAGCAGAATCCCGAAAATTGAATGCCGAGAAGATTCAGTGGATTACCTACGAAAATAAGTTAGAAAAACCATTGCGTGTTGTTGCAAGGGGAAACCACCCATTGTGCACTAAAGAAGATGTAATGATTGACCTTCAAGGCAAAGGGCCTAAAATTCTTGATGCCATCAATATAGAAGCAACAGGCGGAGGGAGATCAGGAAAAATTATTTAAGCGCGGACTTCCATTATTCATGCTAAGTTTTGACAAAGACGAAAACAAAGATGCGATGTATGGTATTAAGACTATTCTAAATATCGTGGTCAAAATCGAGCCTATGAGTAAGAGCTCCAGATCGATCCCGCAGTGCAAGCGCTTTCAAGGCTTCAATCACAGGCGGACTTACTGCCAGAAAGTATCCCGGTAAGCAAACCACCGCCATTTGTATAACCTGTAGAGGAAATCATCCAGCAAACTATCGAGGTTGCAAAGTGGTGAAAGAACTCCAAATATTGACGTGCAGTCTTACGCTCAAGCGGCGATGATAGTTAATGACACTTACATGACCGACAACTCACGGGAGTTCGATCAAAGCAAGAAACTTTAACGAAAGGTATCCTACTCAAGTTGCGACAATGGCAAACGGTGATAGAGGTAGCTCACAGGATCCTGAATCCCACGCCTTTTCCTCAATTCTTGCGAAACTTGAAGAGCAATGCAAGTAACTTTTGCAAAAGTCTGGTTTAAACTACGTCTGGAGGTTTCGGATACACACATTGAAGGGCATTAATTCTGTTGAAATGCATCTAAAAGTGAATCCCTTACTACCAATGGTATTAACCCTTAATTCACGAGGTGAAAAAAAACTCGCATAAATACCTAGGTGAGTCCCAGGGACTCACTCTGTGTAATATTGCATTTTTTCAATATTTAGGATATGTTTCTGAAAAAAATTACTTTTGTTCTTTGAACTTCAACTTCTTCCTGATAAAATAAAATAAAAATATTTATAAAAATGCTCTTTAATTAAGATTTATTCCTGAAAGTTTCGAAGTTTTTTTTTTTTTTTGATAAATCTCATTTTTAAAATTAACAAAAAATATATAAAAAAATAAATACAAAGCTAGCAATTTACTTTTCAAAACAAAAAAATAACGCTTAATTCATATTTGATGCAAAAAGTAACTGTTTTTTATACCCTATTCTAAGGGTATATTAATTTTGACGCATAGTTTGTAACATACCTTAATATTGCCCGTAGACCCCTAAAAGTTACTATATTTATGATCAGCATCGATAGTAATGTCGATCTAGCCATGTCCGTCCGTCCGCCTGTAGCCAAAAATTAGGCCTTTAAACTGGACCTAGAGATCTGAAATTTTAACCATATACTCTCTAGGGTCCCGAAATAATCAAGTTTACGAATTTTTGAAATCCGCCCACAGACACGCCCACAAACTCAAAAAAACAAAATTTTGGAAAAAATCGAATTTTGAGCTAGAAAGCTGAAATTTTGAAAATATGATCTATGACTCCTAAAACTGCTCGGGATAAAAAATTTTCAAAATCCGCCCACTGACACGCCCACAAATAAATAAAACAATTTTTTTATACCCTATTCTAAGGGTATATTAATTTTTGAAAATCCAAAGTTTGAGCTAGGGAGCTGAAATTTATAATATATACTCTCTATGGGCCCTTTATGCTCATGTGTAAATATTTTTAAAATCCGCCCACTGACACGCCCACAATTTTTTTTTTTTAAAATTCAAAGTTTGAGCTAGGGAACTGAAATTTAGAATATATACTCTCTAGGGGACCTTTATTCTCATGTGTTATTTTTTTTTTAAATCCGCCTACTGACACGCCCACAATTAAATAAAACAATTTTATTGAAACACCTAAGTTTGAGCTAGGGAGCGTTTTTTTTTTTGATAAAATCCTTTAAAAGTTATATAACAACATATGTAGAGCGTTCTTAACAATTCAACCATACTTACACTATTGTCACGCCCACTTATGAGGGATAGGAATAAGAATAGGGTATCCAACAGTTCGCCTAAGCGGACTGTAGCCCGTCCCTATGTTTTTTTTCTTAATTTTAAAAAATGTATTACTAAAAACTTTGTTATATTTAATGCTCTAATAAAAAAATTTTGTTAATTTAATTATTCAAAAAAAAAGCTTAAATTGATTAAATATCGTTGTTTTATTGTCACAGAGCATAAATTAAAAAAAAAACATGAACTATTAGTAACACGTTTCGAAAAATCTTCAGTTGAAAACCCCGATGCGTGAGACCGGCGCGTCACCATTGATCAAAGTCAAATTTGCGTCACCATTGGCGGGATATTATATATTTTACGCTTTCTTTCTTTCACTTTAAATAACTACTATCTTTAATTAAATATTAATATATACGAGGGCGGGTCAATAAGTCCGTGACTTTTGGAATAAAACACAGATTTTTTGATAAAAAAAAAAATTTATTTTTCAATGTAGTCTCCCTTGAGCTCTATAAACTTTGTCCAACGCTTCTCCAATTTTTTTATCCCTTCCAAAAAAAATGATTTGTCGAGGTCCTCAAAATAGGCCTTTATTTGCGAGATGACTTCATCATTGGAGTCAAATCTTTTTCCACCAAGCCATTTCTTCAGGTTTGGGAACAAGAAGTAGTCGCTCGGAGCCAAATCTGGAGAATAGGGTGGATCAGGGTGCAATTCATAGCCCAATTCATGGTTTTTTGCCATGGCAACTGCACATGTGTGCACCCTTGCATTGTCTTGGTGGAAAAGAACTTTTTTCTTGGCCAAATGAGGTCGGTTTTTTTTCAAATCGTCATTGAATCGGTCCAATAAGTTGGCATAATATTCCCCATTGATTGTTCTTCCCTTTTGAAGGTAGTCAATGTGGATTATCCCGCGTGCATCCCAAAAAAACAGTCGCCATAACTTTATTGGCTGACAAACCCACCTTGGCCTTCTTTGGCGCTGATTCACCCTTATAAACCCACTGTTTTGACTGTTGTTTGGTCTCTGGTGTGTTGATGGATCCATGTTTCGTCCACGGTTACAAAACGGGGCAAAAACTCCTCCATATTGCGATCAAACAACGCCAAACCTTCCTGTGAAGTTGTTACACGATTGCGTTTGTGGTCGACTGTGAGCAAACGCGGCACCCATCTTGCGGAAAGCTTTCTCATGCCCAAGCGATCATTCAAAATTGAAACCACTGAGCCATGCGAGATCCCTACGGCTTCCACAATCTCTCGCACTTTCAATCTTCGGTCGGCCAACACCATATCGTGAATTTTTTCGATTGTTTCGGGTGTAGAGACCTCAACTGGGCGTCCAGGACGTTCGGCATCTTCAGTGCTTGTACGGCCACAACGAAATTCAGTAAACCACTTTTTTACCATTGAAATCGATGGTGCAGAGTCCCCATAGTATTTTTCAAGCTTAGCCTTGGTCTCGGTAATGGTTTTTTTTCGCAAGAAATAATGCTTAATAAGCACACGAAATTCACTTTTTTCCATTTTCTCCTCAAATTAGTGAGTAGTCTGATAAAAATAGCTGTCAAACACAAACTAACTGACGCAGCAAGTTTAAATTTTGACAGGAGTCAACTGACAGATGCTTGTTGACAGGAGAAGTGTTGCCGTTTCAGTAAAGAGGTCAGAAATTCAAAAAGTCACGGACTTATTGACCCGCCCTCGTACCTTAATATTACTTAATATTACCTTAAGTTACTATATTTATGATCAGCATCGATAGTAATGTCGATCTAGCCATGTCCGTACGTCCGTCCGTCGGCAAAAATTAGGCCTTTAAACTGGACCTAGAGAGCTGAAATTTTAACCATATACTCTCTATAGTCCCGAAATAATCAAGTTTCCGAATTTTTGAAATCCGCCCACAGACACGCCCAAAAACTCAAAAAAAAACAAATTTTGGAAAAAATCGAATTTTGAGATAGAAAGCTGAAATTTTTTATATATGATCTATGACTCCTAAAACTGCTCGAGATATAAAATTTTCAAAATCCGCCCACTGACACGCCCACAAATAAATAAAACAATTTTATTGAAAAACCAAAATTTGAGCTAGGGAGCTGAAATTTATAATATATACTCTCTGAGGGATAGGAATAAGAATAGGGTATCCAACAGTTCGCCCAAGCGGGCTGTAGCCCGTCCCTATGTTTTTTTTTAGTTTTAGTTTTACTTTATTTCATTAATAACTTAAAGTTACCCAAATGTTTAAAACAAATCAAAAGATAGATTTACAAGTTTGTAGAGCATTTAAGTTATAAACTGAAATAGTTATGTACCTACATTCTGTTGTCAGATTTAAACAAGAGGCGAATGTACTGTAACATACTTAATAAAATAAAATTTATTTATCGATGGGGATGCGATAAAAAAAGTATAAATTCAACTATCAAAGAAAAAAAACAAAAATACAACAAAAAGAAATCATACCAAAGGATTCAGTAAATCACCAATTACAGCGTAGTTTAACGAGAAAAGCCAACATTTTAAATTTTTAAGGTATACGGATTTAACTCGCTCACATCTCAGACTTGAAGGTAATTTATTGAACAAACGCGGAGCAGTAACATTATAGAAGGTGGAAAAATGCGATTTATTGATTATAGGTACATTGACGAGATTACTAGTGTTGACGCGCAAATTACGGTTTTCATAAACCCTAGGAGAAATGTACCCGGACTTTTCAAAAAATATTTTTAAAACTTTATAGAAGTAAAAATGTCTCAATGGAAGAAATCCAAGACTTTTGAACAGTCCAAAACTAGAAGTACGACGGTTAACCTTACACATAATACGAACAGCGTGTTTTTGTTTTATTAGCAAAGGCTCTAATTTATTATAATATGTACCATCCCAACAAGCTATACCATACTGAAGTTTAGATTTGAGAAGACCATTATAGACTAACTTTAAAATTGTCAAATCACAGTATTGGCTGAGATTATAAAACTGTCTAACAACATTGTTTAGATATTTTTTTAAGTACATAGTATGCTCCAACCAACTGAGCTTATAATCCAGAGTAATACCTAAGTACCTAAAGCTGTCGACGCGTTCGATTACAAAGCAGTCAGCGGTGCAATAGGCATGTGAATCAAAAGTGGATGAATTATGATTGTGTGAACAAGGGTTAATGAAAAGGAATCTATTGCAATTTGGCGAATGGTATTGTAAAAGCATATCATTACAGATATTACCCTTAATGTTAAAAACCATGTACTTCTATTTGTTTCTTATGACAAATTTATGAAGTTTAAACCATCTTCGCAGTATATCTAGATCATGGTTCACATCCATATATAAATTAAAATAACATTTACCATAGTACGACAAGGCAGTATCATCAGAAAAAGCTATGAGTTTACCCCTCAGAGGTTGATTAAAAAGCGAATTTACAAAAATTAAAAACAAAATAGGACCCAAGACAGATCCTTGGGGAACACCAATGTTAATGAGATTTTTCTCACTTAAACTATTTTGAATCTTAACTCTCTGACTACGGTTATTAAGATAAGAAGTGAACCAGTCCTGGATAAAACCTCTGAAACCCACGTTATAAAGTTTTTTAAGCAATATATTATGGTCTATCATGTCGAATGCTTTAGTGATGTCAATAAATAAGGTAGCAGGGATATCAGAAACATTTAGACTATTATAAATTTCACCACACAACTTCAACAAGGCATCTTCAGTAGATTTGCCACTTCGAAAGCCAAATTGTGAAATACTAAAGAAATTAGTTTTGTCTAAGAAAGACAGCATTCTAGATTTGACCCCTTTTTCAAAGACTTTAGAAAAAACATATAACAGGCATATAGGGCTGTAATTGTCCAAAGAAATGGTATCACCTTTTTTATAAAGAGGAATTACAACAGCTGTTTTAAGTATTACCGGAGAAATACCCTTTTGAATACTTAAATTGAAAATGTGACATAAAACATCAGAAACAAGGAGCGAAATTCTTTTTAAGATATTACTTGAGATTTGATCGCATGACAGTGAATTAGACGCTTTTAGGGATTGTATAAATTTATGAACTTCAATTGGTGAAAAAAATTTAAAGAAAAAGCTTTGTCTTTGGAAAGTGTCGTACACAGTAAAATTTGATTTATCACATTGACAGTTAGAAGTATTATTTACTGCGGATTCCAGAATAGCCTTTGTAATATTGGAAAAATAGTCATTGAACACAGTGGCAACTTCTAAGGGCTCAGATAGAGTCGTATTATTTATAGTGACTGCAATATCAGAATTAGGTTTGTTTTTGTTCAAAATTTCGTTGACAACCTGCCATTCTCTGTCTCCATACGAAGAAAAGAAACGTACAGGTACTCAAATGCAGACTTAATTTTAGAAGTTTTTGCTCTTTTTGCATATTTTGCGGGAGCATTCCAGGCAAACTGGCTTCTTGCATGCGCAACAAAGGTATGCAGTCTTAGTCCTCTTTTAGGAGCTGCATGCATGGCAGTATTTTCGCTCAGCTCTGGGAAGTTTTTCTTCTGCAGCCTCGGGCGCATCAGGTATTTCTCTTTTGGTAATCGATGAAATTGATAGACGTAGTTCAAATGGCAAAAAAGTGTTGTATACACCCGAAATCAGATTACTTCTGGTAAGCTCTACACCTGTTTGGCCTGGTTTACTTAAATCCATACAAATCCAACAAAAAACATATGCAAATTGTAACATAAATACCTACCTGAGCACCTGGGACTCACTGATCAACAAAAAGTCACCCTTCCACTTATTGTAAAAACACATCCGACCAGTATCGCGTTTGTAACCACTTTGAATGAAGGTACTATAGACCTTAAATGTGTGTGTATAGAAACGCACGATCTGTCCCAGGGACTCACATAAAATTCCATAGTCTTAGCTGAACCTAGTGAAAAGTGCCAAGAGTTAAGAACTAATATAACAACAAAAAATAAAACTCTATTTACTTCAAAAATAAAAAAAAAGAAAAAAAAAATAATAAGTTTAGCAGAATATCTCATCAGCGATCCAGAGTGCACTCCTGATTTGCGGTTGATTAAGGTAAGCCATTAGTGGGTGGCGACGGTGTAGAGGTTAGTGTGTTGGCTTGTTACCCGTGCGGTGCAGGTTCAATCCCCATGGGGAACAACAACATACGCCACCCATTCACATGCCTCTACACCAAAAGGAGGAATTCTGCCTGGTAGTACAATGGGTCGTTACCGAGTCTGAGTGCTCTAGGATTTGGAATTCCTTTTTTTTTAAAAAAAAAAAAAAAAAAAAGGTAAGCCATTAAACATTCTACATACCTTGGCATAGTTCTTTGGTTAATACAAATTTAGCGGGCATAAATAACTTCACTTTTCCGTTTGGAAACGGGTATGTGTATCGATATATACCAAAAACGAAATTAGGCCTATGTATTTTAAATTATTAATCAAACTAAATATACTTATTCATCTACTTAATATTAGTTACATACTTAAATATAATTATAACTTATCTAAACTTTGAAAACATCTAATATTACTTTTTAATTTCGTATCTCTGAGCTATTTTTTTTTTTATATGCGAATGATGTTTTCTTTATTCTACCGTGCAGTTGAAGATCTCATTGCACGTTATTGAATTTTTTTTCGGATGCCAATCGCTTCAAAAGCAATGATTGTTTAATTAAATTTTAGTATGGTGTGATATGGTAATAAGGTGTAGTATTTGGGTTGAGGCGTGGGAAATAAAGGGGGTTGCTTATAGTGTTCACAGGCAATGTTACTATGGTGTACTTTCACCGGTACATTAAAGGGCGGGAAAGACCTGTTTCAAAGTCTCGATCTTCGTCTGTCAAAACACCCAACATTGCAGAGTTGTTTGCGATTGTGTGTGTGGCTCTCCCTTCAGGCACGATATTTATTTTAGTAGCAGGTTAGCGACAACAAGATCCCCCCCAACCGACGAGCTACTGCCGTGCATAGCCAGCGTGCCACCAGTTGTCACAAGGGTAGCATCCACCATAACCCTGCCTGCCACAAGGGGTCACCTCAATTATTGTTTTAATGGACTGCTTCAATTCAGTCGAATTCCTTGGATTCGGTTTGTACACCTCTTGCTTGACATAACCCCATACAAAAAGTTTGGTGCAGTCTGGTCAGGTGACCTTGGGGGCCAGCGCAAAGTGGAGTTTCTGGATATGTATTAATTTTTTTGCGAATTTTTTTGGAGCTCCTTCTTAACCGGTTTGGCTATGTGTGCAGTTGCTCCATCGTGTTCCAATGCTGTTGAAACGGATACATCTTCGGCGCAGTTCTGTGTAAAAAAACTCCTTCAACATCTATAAATAACGGTCCCCATTGACCGTTACTGTTACACCGTTTTCTTCAAAGAAAAATGGCCCCTCGATGCACCTTGAAACTGCGCACCACTCAGTGCCTCGTTCTGGGTGCAGTACCGTCTCATGGAGTATTTCTGGATTAGATTCCCTCCATATACGGCAATTTCGCTTATTTACATTGACGGTTAGATCAAAATGGGCATCATCAGACATAAACAAGAGATTTATCAAACTGTTGTCTTCTTCGGTTATTTCAGTCATTTGTTGGCAACATTTCAGGCGAACAGGCAAACCCAGAGGGTTAAACTTGTTTGCAATTTGGACTTTATACGGAAACGAGTCATCAGAATTATCCGTTGTAATGACCGTCTGCTAACTCCAATTTGCGCCGATACGTTTCGAGTCGAAACGCTTAAATTTGCCTGAATTGACGATGCTACAGCTGCGATTGTGTCTTCAACCCGAACATAGGTATGTCGTTGGTACGACCTTCGTGCGATGCTTCCAGATTTGGCAAACTTACCAGCATCAAAATGGCCCATCTACTCGGAGGAGTGCCGCCAAACTCCCGCTTAAATTCCTTGAAGACGGAAATGAAGGACTGCAAAGCATGGTACCGTTGCACTATCCAAATCCTCTTTTCGGCATCCCAAGCATTCATTTTAATAAATCAAAATAGTAACCTTCCAATTAAAAAAAAGTACATAAGCCGGTTACTCACATAGAAAAAAGGTATTACACCAGTTCCACAACCGAAGATGAGGGGCGTGAACCAAGAATCGAATATGAGAAGCTGAGGGTACTGTCATCGGTGAAGGAGTGGATTGGATTAGAGGTAATAGACAGGAGATCATTTATAAAAATTAGAAAAAGAGTCAGAGACATAATAGAGCCTTTGGGAACATTTATTTATTTGGTGAGTTGCAGACTTAAGACCGTCCAAACCAACTTGAATTGAACTGTGCGAAAGGTTATTTCTCACTGAAGAAAAGTATCATCGATTCCAAATGCACGCATTTTAGACAAGAGAGTCGACAACTCTGTCAAATGCCTTTGAAATATCAAGTTCACCACCTTGGTGAATAGATTGGTACCACTTTCGGTTGGATAGGTCATCAAGTCACCAGTGGACCTGTTGCTGCGACCCGTACTGCCCGTCATTACGAACTTTTGGGGACTCAAGATATTTCCTGAGCTGATGGTTTATCAGCGTTTCCATGACCTTGGAAAAAAGGGACGTTATTGCAATTGGTCGGTAGTAGGTGGGAGAAGAATATTCACCTTTTTTGGTGATGGGCTGAACAAATGTCGTTTTGCATCTTCTCGGGAGGAGCCCTAAAGAAAAAGATAGAAAAGCTTGCGCAATGATTTTGCCAGCGAGTAAGAACACCTCTTCAGAACGATAGGGCAAATACCATCGGGACCAGCGGATTTGTGAACGTGAATATCTTGAAATACTCAAGCCACTGTAAGAGTGCGGATTGGTCCCATGGAGTATTCTTACGTTGAGCTGACTGCAAACTGAGCAGCAAGCAGATTGGCCTCATCTATAGAGCTGACAGCTGGAATATCATTGTGAATGAGTGTCGGGATCGATGATGAGGCCGAATTCTTGACGTTTTTGACAAACGACCAAAAGTTTTCATAACCCGTGGTACTTTGTAGTATTTTTTGCCTCGACATTTGGTCATAGGGCTCGTTTCTAATGGCTTTCCCAAGATGGGTTGGCTTTGAATGACCGAAAGCTAACCTCTTTTAACCTGATAGTTTGGAACCGGGGTGGGATCAGGCGTCTTTTCCGCACCACTGGGCATATCAAAATGGCCTCCTCGACCACAGTAGCGTCTTCCAAGCAGAGGTTCTGGCATTGACAACAGCAGCCCGTGAGTCTGTGGTAAGGGCAATACCACCTGATGGTATTACCTTCTTTATCGACAGCTAGGCAGCAATAAAAAAACAACCATATATCTTACAATCGTTACCACGTGAAGTGGACGGCTGGAGTTACAGCGCTGTTTCACGGCTTGCCACAACCGATCATCAGACTCATTTTCCCTATGGTACTGGTATGTGTTTTTTCCTTTTATCCCGAAAATCCATTTACTTCCACTGATATTCGAACCTAGACCAGCGTCTTCTCAGACAAGCACTCATGCACTGTGCCATTGAAGCCACGAATTTTCAGTTCATCCAGTTTTATTTTGATTTTCTTGGACAGACCAGCGCCTGTAAGTAGGTATACAGTCAAAATCGGTTATAACGACTTTCAAGGGAATGACGAATTTGGTCGTTATAAGCGATTGGTCGCTATAATCGATATCAAGCTATGTATATACATATTATGTTATTAAGGTATCGCTCTGCTGGGTTCCGGGACATGAAGTCATTCTAGGCAACGAGAAAGCGGATGAATTAGCAAGACAGGGTTCGGCAGCTGTGTCAGAACAAGCTGATCTCTCTGTACTCATCCCGCCTTGCACACTCAGGCTTGATGCAGGGAGAAAGGCAATAAGAGAGGCGAACCTTAGATGGACGGCACTAGATACTTGCCACGCCACAAGAATGCTATGGCCAACCTTCAATGGAGCCAGAACCGAGAGTCTCATGAAAAAGGATTGGACATTTTTATCCACCCTCGTAGGTATATTAACGGGGCACAATACAATACCGCTTGACGGAAGAAAAACTCTGTAGACTCTGTGGCGACGAGGAAGCTCTCGAGAATGCAACCCACTTCCTATGTCACTGCCCGGGTCTCCAACATATCAGGTACATATTCCTGGGGAGAGATTTGACCTTGACGAGCTATCCAGCACACCGAGAGACATTATAATGAACTTCACCAAATCCACAGGATGGTTTGTATGGAACAACACAGAGAGTCTTAATCTTGAGTTTTATCTTAATCTCAGTTTTTGAAGACAGGGTTAACAAAAAAAAATTAGTAAGGGACAACCCTCCTCCCCCAATGATCATCACAATGGGTCAGTATTGACCTGAGTGTGTCACTAAGCCAGCCCGCCTACCTAACCTAACCTAACCTAACCTGATAACCTCTTTGCAGCTCGAGTCATACTACGCGTTTACCTTGGGTTTGATACCTTTATCCTGTGAAGGATGAAAGACTTCATGCCCAGGTGAATTATATTTGTGACCATATCAGCAGCAGCATCCACGTCGCTGTCGAGGAAACACAGCGCCCAGTTAAAGTGTATAGATTCTTACTGAATTTCTAGTCTCTCCCCCCTATATTCGCTTCGCTATACAAACAAAAACCATAGTCATTTTGGTAGCTAAACCGTAATTGTGGGTTTCCGCAACTATGACTAGGATAAACTTCGTTACGTTTCAGGGTCTCGTGTACAGCTGACAGACAATGATTAAGATTCATTGTTACTTCATGGCGCAAATTCGCTTCTCACTTCACATCATTGACCTAAGTCACCCTTCGGCAATATTTTGCACCGTGCCACTGACATCGAACCTTTGGCTGCCCCTCGTTAGTATCTTTGTATCTAACGAACGATGTGGAAATTAAAATTATATTTCTCTTTAACCAATTCAAACGCCTGCCTGTGAGATTTCCACCACTACCTTACTTTGAACATCACGAAATTTCCCAAGGTCGTTCGAATAGGAGTTTTATTTTGTTTTACTGGTAAAATAGAGAATTCTCGGGGCAGACATAGAAATTAGCCCATTCAAAAAGTCCAACACACCATACAACCGCAGCATGAAGCAACAAGAATCGTTATTTCCTAGCATATTGGATCCAACTCACCATAGCTCCACATGCAGGCATTTTTAATTTCCGACTACAATACGGTGGTCTCTTACCTATTACTGTTAATTTATACTCAAACCCAAAAGCAAAGAAAAAAATTTAAGGAAAACAGCAGCATCAACCATCGCTAGAATTTAAAAAATCGCTAAATTACGGTCGTGCATTTTGTTTTAATTGGACCGATTAGAATTAATGGCACATCATCTGTGTTTCAAGGAGCCACTCATGAGGTTATGTTGTATAGGTTAGAACCCAGGTCCATGTCGGTCGGTTAGTGGGTCTGTGTTTTTTTTCTGTGCAATTTCCCACTTCAACAACGACACGGTGGCAACAACATCAATTGCAGCGGTGAAGGTAGTTCTGATTGTAGTTGCCAATGGGCTAATACGACTGCCAATTTGGGGAGTCGAGTTCATTTATTGGCAATAGTTTGGTTTGAATTGTTATCGCATGAACCTTGTGCTTCTTCTTTGTAACGTTGTTTTGCTGGGATTAATTCACTCTTAACCTACTCGCGTAGTTAGCGAGCGAATAAAAAGGCCTTCTGCTGCCGCTGATTGGGTAGTAAATTAGTATGTGACATCCGTGTGCGGTATTTGGAAAATGAAAGGAAGATACATATACATTATGTAGAATCACACGGTCTTACTAATTTTCAGCATGCGCATGAATAGGTGCCGGTGTAACCTTTGGAGGTATCTGCAATAGGTTTCTTGAATGTCAGTCAGTAGGTTATTTGTCAAACATCCTAAGAGTAATATTTGTGCAACGTTGGATCGCAATGTGATGCTGCATGCATGTGAATGTGCAATGATAAAGTACCATGAGTTGTGAATGTCCAGACGAATTTAATAGCTAACCCATCCATGCCACTGGTTGAATATATTATTAAGTATGACTGCCTGCAACAAGGTACAAACCAGTTGCTACCGACTAAGAAGAGCATCTTCACCGCTGTCCTAGCACTGGCATACGTTCCAACACCTGGCGAACAGTTAGAGTGGAATTTATACCAGAAATTGGCATAAGTGACTACTCGCTCGCCAAGAGCTTCAGACCAATCAGTCTGACTTCCTTCTTGCTGAAAAGCATGGAAAAGGCTGGTCGAGCTTCACGTGCGCAAAACTGCTTTGCGATTGCACCCACTATTCCAGATGCAACATGCCTATCAACGCGGAAAATCCTGCGAGACTGCGCTTTAAAAGCTAATTGGTAGAATTGAGGGCGCGCTTGACAGGAAAGAATACGCGCAACGACGATGGCAGGGGAACTGCTTTCGTTATTGAACACAAATTTAAGTTTAAGTCGTTGTCTTTTCATAGCGATATTTTTTCAATTAATTTGTAAAAATAATTCAGGGGTTACTAAACGAATTCTATTGGGATTGTATATATATGCTATACAATCGAATGCAGGACAGGACCTATCTATTGAATTAGAAAGATTAAATAATATAATTAATACTTTTGATGCTGCAATAATTGGTGGTGACTTTAACGGTCGTCATACAACCTGGGGAGACTCAGTATGTAATTCAAATGGCAACATTATTTATAATTGGTTTCACAACGAGGCATTCCTCAATCTGGATTTTGTATCACCTTTCAGTCCAACTTATCCGCAATCCTCTTCAATTTTGGACTATTTTTTAATATCATGCTCGCTATTGCAGACTATTCATAGCATTAACAATCGCCTCTGCAGAACATTTGCAACATTCTCTGATCATTATGGTATTGAAATAAATCTAGACATCTTTCATGTTTCCCTAATTTTGTTACCACCCCCGACATATATTAGTTTTGAGAGAACTGATTGGGATGTGTTTAGATATCAACTTCACAATAAGCTCTCAAGGATAACAATTCCCACAGATCGAAATATTTCGAATGCAGACATCGACGAATTCGTTGAAAAAGTAAGCCAAATTATCGTATCATGTACTGGAGACAACTCTATTAGCCGAACGGTGAAAGACTTGAAATATAAATACATAAGTGATTTTACAAAAAATCTCTTAAAAATTCGTAATTCATGGCTACGGAAATTGAAGAGAATCTTTCATAGGGACCTTAATAAATGCAACTTCGAATATAAAGAACTTCAGTCTCAAATGCAGTGTCTTGGCAAAATAATAAAACAAAAAGTAAAACAAGATCTTAACCAAGAGTTTAAAGCACGTCTTAATAAAATAAAACCATCACCTTATGCTTTCAAGGAAATTGATAGAATAACAGGAAGAAAACTATTTGGAGCAGATATTGTCAAGGATATTCTCAATATTGATGGACAAGATCTGATTGATATTGAGGAAAAGCTCAGCGCATTTCGAAATTTATATTCAAATCGTTTTACAGATCGAACATCGTCTTATGATTTAAATGTGAACAACGATGTTACTTCAACAGTTGAAGAATATGTTAACGTGCATCTTAATATTACCCTTACCTCGTTTACTCAAGTTAACACCACATCTAATCAAGTTTCTTTACCATTTACGACATACCAAAAAGTTAATATGTTCAGAAGTAGTTTAAATAACAAAAAATCTTTCGGTTTTGATCGCATTTCAAACTTTATTTTAAGAAAATGTCCGAATTCTCTTGACACTATTCTTGCTTGTCTTTTCAATCAGTGCATTAATAATGGTTATTTTCCAGATGTATGGAAAACTGCCAAAATAATGCCCATAGCTAAGAAGTATCATGCTTTAAATGTTAAAGATTTTCGACCAATTTCTTTACTTTCCAACTTGGGTAAACTTTTTGAAAAGGTCATAGCAGATTCTTTAGATAGTTTTATTGATGAATCAAACATTATTCCAAACGCACAATTTGGGTTCAAAAAACAACACTCAACTGAACAATGTCTTTTGGTTTTAAATGATAAAATCATACACAATCTAAGACAAAAAAAATGCACGGTTGTCCTAGATATAGATCTAGAGGCAGCATTTGATTCTATTTGGCATAAGGGACTTATTTTTAAGCTCATTAGGTTGGATTGTCCTAATCCTCTAATCAGGTTGATTATAAACTTTCTCCAATCTAGATATGCATCAGTTGTTATTGGTACTCAGTCTTCAGAAGTTTTTCCAATAAAATTAGGAGTTGCCCAAGGAACACTACTAGGACCGAAGTTATTTAATATATACCTACATGACATGCCATTTTGCACCTCAGAATCTGAGCCTGAAGCTCTTCTCTATGCAGATGACACGAAACTATTAGCCTCAGATAACAGGCCGGCATACGCGTTAGAGAAAATTCAGAACGCATTACCCACTTTAGTATCCTATTTTAAATCCTGGGGTTTAACCATAAATGCCAACAGATGTGGAATTATTTGTTTCAGGAACGCTTCCGGCAAGGATCACCGAAAAGCCGTAAAAGAGAGCAAGAACCTTTCTATATCTATCGAAGATAAAACCGTCCCGTTAAAAAAAGAAACCAAATACTTAGGCATTCTGTTTCAAAATAAGCTTAGATTTAACAAACACGCAAGAAATGTTTTAGTTAAAGCAAAAACTGCCACTGTTTTTTTAAAAAAACTAATGTCTTCAAAACATCTTTCACAAGAAACAAAGATCCTTATGTATAAAACTCTTATCAGGCCAATTATTTCCTATAGCTTTAGCTCCTGGTTTACGATATCACCTACAGCAGCAAAAGAGCTAGAAAAGTTCGAACGAACAATCTTGCGTTTTTGCTGTGGAAAATTTCGTCGACCGAATAAAAAATGGTTCTCTAATTATACTTTGTACAACTTAACTAAAGTGAAACCTTTAATGATCTACATGACATCCTTATTAAAGACGAAACTAGAGTCTATTCAAAACCATCCAAATCCCATTATCAAAAATCTATGGGATACGAATGTAACTGAAAGCACAGATTTCCAGTATTACATATCGCCGTTCAATGACTTACAAAATGGATCCCAAATCTTAGTACCTCAAATAAATGATAATCTTAAACTTTCTTTCTATGAGAAAGCGTCATTGAAAGTTCTCCGGGTATAATTTTAAGAAAATACATAGAACATCATTGCTAAACCATAAACCTTGATAAATTAAAAATTATGTATGTATTTTAAGTAATCTTACATCCCTTAATTTTCCTATTGTTAGATTTTGTATAGATCATAAGTTTCTTGTTCCAATATATTAAATTATATCTTGAATTAAGCAACTTTCAAAAATCTATATTAAACTCTTCAAATGTTATTTTACTTTTTTACTTTGTTAATTAGTTTTAAGTTTGGCCTTAAAGAGCCACTTTGTATGTTAACATGTGCCGGGAGCAAGCATATACTTTGAGAAGAAAGATACATTTAAAAAAAAAAAAAAAAATTATAATGTTATTTAAAGAAATTTTGTAATCATTCCTTATACTTAACATTACACAATTTTCAACCAGACATATTTTGAAGTCGGTTGCTTTAACCATGTATTCAAAATTAATCTTGTGAATTAGAGTCTCAATAAAGAAAACTGAACTGAACTGAACTGGAAAGAATACGCGATGGGTATTTTCATCGATATCAAGGGTGCTTTTGACAATGCGACTTTTGATAGTATGTGCATGTACAGCTCTGCCAGACAACACGGCGTAGACGAATCATTGGTGCTTTGGATTAAACCAATGCTAATGAATAGAACGTTGGCTGCGGATGCGGATTGTGGCCGTTATGTTATGGCGAGGTTAACCCTCACACGAGCGACAATTTTTGCACCTTTATCGGTACCTTATTAATCCAGGCTAATATTTTTATTTCCTTTCACTTTTGTATGGATAAAATTCGTACTTCGTGTGTTATTTTTAAGTGTTCTATGTTGTTTTAGAATAGTCACCTGAATTGCCGCTCTGATTGTAGGTCCCTGCCAATGTTTAAGCTTGATACCAGGTATTATATTTTAAGTTTTCCATAGAAACTTAACATCGAATATAGGTTTGCACCTATGCTGATGGTTGACACCAGGTATCGCAATCTGACTTTTATAAATGTCAATTCAATTCGAACATACTTTTTGTATACACTGTGAGGGGAATCCCCCATTTGTATGATTTATATTGGAAAATTAAATTTTATGCGAACAGAGCTAGTTTCCTCGTCAGTTTTCTTTAGCAACCGTATTCAATCAGTGCAGTTAACTTTATTTGTGTAAAAATGGATCAAGAAGAATTCAAATTTCTTTCAAGTGCGGCATTATCCATGTAAATATTTGCATACCTACAATTGGATGGGTGAAATACGTGCAATAATTGATAATGATAATTTTGTTGAAGATTGCCATACGAAAGGCAACAACAATACCTAAAATCTGTCTTGGATACGCTTCAGTCCGATGATGATGAGGGAAGTAATATGGGGACTCTGGCAAGCCAGGAAGTACACTCAGAGAAAAGTATCCCATTAAATCGTCAATGGTACGACCATAGGATTAATAAGACGTGTTTGAATAACATTTTCCTTTTAAAACAATAGTTTTCTAATGAAATCAAACAGATGCGGGCTATTAACACAATGGTATTGATCCTTTTATTATTAATAGGGTATTCGTTATTAATTTAATGGGAAATACTATTGATTTAATAGTATTTCATCATTAATAATTTATAACGTATACTATTGTCCCATTATTAAATACTATTAATGTTTTAATAGTTGTGATACCATTAAAAAAATATAGTATTAATACTGTGTCTAATAAGTTCAATGGGGTGGACCTTTAATTTAATAGTTTTTGATATAAATTTAATAACATTGATACTATTGTGCAAAATTAGGCACCCGCCAATTATTAAACCAGTTTAAACTATTGATGTAATAGGATTTGACTTTTCATTATTAATCGCACGTAGGTACTATTGTTTTAATTGTTTTATGCATTTAAACATTTTTGATTGCAAAAAAATAATAATACTGTATACCATTATAAATATCAGTGTATGTATCATACGAGTACTATAAGTCAGCCAACCGCATGTAAATGCAGCATAAAATAAAGCACTTTTCCTGCGATTTCCAAATTAGCTCATTTTGTCTCTTCACGTTTTAATTAACGATCTAGTACTTATAATTTTAAGATATTCTTAAACTCCCCTTCTTTTCTGAGTATTTAAATTTGAATTGAGATTTGTCAGATTATTGTGGTTTTTTCTCAATTTGAGTTTAAGATTTGAAATTTTTTTTTATTTAAGTCATCTTGATTTCAATAAGAATTTCGTAAGCAAACATTAAATTCGAAACAAAATTGAATATACCTAGGCGAATCCGTACGAAAGTGTTAGCGTTGTCCTTAAAAAGTGAAATAAAAACATAAAGAAAAGCTACAGGCCGCTTGGGCGTTGGATACCCTATTCCTATTACTATCCCCGAAAAAGTGGGCGTGGCGAAAATCTATGTATGGGAACCTGTTAAGAAGGATATTGTCCACATATTTTGTTATACATAAAGCGCCCCAAAAAGTAGGGTGGTATTTTTTTTGTAGAATGGAATGGAATAGAATTACTTTATCTATTTTGCAAAGCATAGGACTTAAATTTGCTTTGACTTCTTCAATAAATTGTTTATTTTTTATTTTTTTTTAAATATTTATAGTTGATCATTTAAGCTCCCTGGAGTGTTAATATTACAAATTTTAGCTTTCAAGCTCGCATGTTGATTTTTTCGATAAAATTTGTTTTAAATTGCGGATTTTAAAAGTTGAAATCTTTGAAATATACATATTTTTCAAATTTCAGCTTTCTAGCTTTATTGCCTATACAATTTGACAATGGACGAACGAACATGGCTAGATCGACATATGAAACTTTCGATGGTGATAATGATAACAAATACAGTCACTTTCAGGGTTCAACGAGCAATATTAAAGTATGTTACTATATGAGTTATTATGAGTCATAGGGTATACAAATGTCCAACAAAGTTCCATTTGCATCACAAAGATTTTTCGATCTGGATCTTAATCATGAAATCTTGATTAGAATTAAAATATACAAGCTCGCATAAACTATTTCCAGCTCGGCGGACAGTTTCTGTTTTAGAATCTCTTGTTCTTTGTCTTTTCATTTTTCCTTCAATTGGTACAAGATATTCTTTACCAACATAGGTGAAACAACCGCAGAACATCTTCTTTTGTGGGTGTTTGACCCCTCGAATCGATAAAAAAAATAGTATTGTTTACATTAATTCGCAAAAAACTGTAAATATCTCTTCATCAGTTTCAGTGTTGTGATAAAAACCGGAGTGAAAGTGAAATCGATAAAGTACATTTATTAGAAAGGAATATATACACACATTTTCAACATAAATAGGTAAGTTATCAAAAAATATTAACATTTCGCGGATATTACCATTTGTTTTTTAATAAGTGCCATATAAGTAAAAACTAAATTTGTATTCATTTGGTTTAACGGTAAACGTTTACTTTAATAGTAAACATCCCATTAATTCAATGTGACTCCTGTTGCACTTTATCGTAAATCCTAGTGAAACGCATATCTTTTAACTAGAATCCCATTGTTTTAATAGTATGTATAAATGGTTTAACGGTAAACGTTTCCTTAATGGTGCACATCATATTAATTCAATGTGATTCCTATTGCACTTTATCGTACATCCCAGTGAAACGCATATCTTTTAACTAGAATCCCATTGTTTTAATAGTATGTACCATTAATATACATATGGTTTAACGGTAAACGTTTACTTTAATGGTAAACATCCTATTAATTCAATGTGATTCCTATTGTATTTTAACGTACATCCCATTGAAACGCTAATCTTTTTATTAGAATCCCATTGCTTTAATAGTATGTACCATTGATATACTTCTTAATAATGTCCACGCTTCAAATATTTTATTATAAGTTTCAGTGTCGTGATTGAAAGCGGTTGGAATCGGTGAAAGCTAACAAAGTATTTATTAAAAAGAACCTACAACAAAATAGTTGTAATACAAATATAAAGCAAGGTAAGTTATCAGGAAATAATTATTCATTAATATATTATCATTTCGCGGATTTAGTAACCTATTTGTTTTTAATTAGTACCATATAGGATATAAGTAAAAACTAAAAACTTTTGCGTGCTGCGTTCAATAGTGGTTTATTTTATCATTCGTTGGTTTTTAATATGGTTGGACTGCTGTATCATGCGATGAACATTGATCTTATTGAAAAGTTATTTTACCAGGAAGTCCTTGGAAAACCAAAAAAAAGTCCTTGAAGCCCGAAAAAATATTTTGCCAAAATATCCTTACAAACCGCGTTGTATTCTTATGTTAACATTTATTTTACCAAGAGGTCCTTGAAAACCGGAAAAGTGGTTTTTTTCCAAAATGTCCTATCAATCGGTGCACTATTTCTGTGTTCAAGTTTTTTTACCAAGAGATTTTTGGAACACCAAAAACGGATATTTTTCCAAAATGTCATTTTCATATTAAAATGTCATCAATATTTTTTTATCAAATTTGCAATAATGAACGTGATGATACCTTTCCAGAGCTCTTGCTGCATCACTACCGCAGTGATGTTCTGAATTCCCAATATATCCTTCTTTCACATTGTATTTGGTTTTTCCCAAATTATCGAAAGATTTAAAAAAAGTCGTAAAATTAGAAAAAAAAATAAAAACTATACCTGTTCTTAATCAAGTGAGCGGTCTTTGAACTTTTACTCTGTTTAAAAATAAAAGTTTTGGAAGAACATTGCCGTAGCTGTCAGTTGCGTTTAAAATCTCCAAGTCACAATACTTCATTTTGTAAGTCAACGACATAATTGCGTATTCCGCCGTTTTTATAACAAAATATTTGCAACATAAATAGCAAGAGATGTACGTTATCAAGAAAGAATTATTAATTTATTTATTATTATTTTTAATTAATTCTCGTAATATGTTTGTTAAAAACTCCTATCTCTGATGGTATCGGAACATGTGCCGAATCCCATGAACCGTTGAATCCAGATGTTGAGCAGACGATCATATGGCTGATGCATAACAATGAGCCATGGACTGATATTCAAGAGAAATGGAGCAAAGTCGTAAGGCAAAGTCAAAAAGACATTACGAATGGAAATGTAAACGAACTTACGAAATGGCCTCTTTTCAAGCATGCTCTGGGACATACGTTGGTTAGTTTAATCATTATTTTAATTTAAACATAAATACTTTAATAACTAAGAATTAACAATGTCGTTACAATAATTTAAACTAAAACGCGAAAACATGCCCTTAGAATAAAATACAAAACATAATCTTCTAATATTTCAGGTTGAAATAGACTACGACATCCTAAATCGCATATTTTTGAGCTCTGGCCATCGTTTGTAGAAAAAATAGTCCCGTACTATAAGAGAAAAATACGTGATAAAACGTCTATAAGCCTTTTGAATGAACTGGAAAAAGAAATTGATACAAGTAAGATAATTTTTTTTATAAAAGAACATCCTACCTTTTTCCACATTTTTAAATCCCACAACTACCACATAAAATAACAAATTATTTCTTTTTGATGTTTTTTTAGGTTCCCGAGACTTCATCATATTTTATTTGTATGAATATGAATTTATTATAAAAGTTACTTTAATGTAATACATACAAATTATTCAATAAAAATGTAATTTTCTTTTCAATTTGTGGTTCATTTGTTTAAACGCAGATGTTTTTGTTTTTTTCTAGCGGATTTTCAGATTGAGCTGCAACAACAATAATGGATTTTTTTAGGTATAAGTACATATATATGTATATGTTTACTGTACTCATATACATTACTTAGTACATATACATACTTAGCGACATCATTTGATTTGAATCGCTAATGCCCTCTTAATAAAAATAAATCAAGTTTAAAATTGACTATAGAGCGAAATTTGGTTTGAAAAACGAACTTTTAGGTTTTTACACATAACAAAACAAAATACTAACTAACATAAAATTTAAAAAATTGTATATATTTTCCATATTTTCCAGTAAGTATACATTCTATGGAATAGTTTTTGAAATTTGGTCCTGTTATTTATATAGCAAATACTCGTACTATAAATTTCATGACCCGACACACTGCTGTCATATAACAATCTAAACAATGGTTTAAAGGTTTTTGAAACAATTGTATGATAGAACAGATTTAATAGTAAATACTATTAATTTCAATAGGACCAGCCCCATTGAATCAATAGCTATCCCATACAAATTAAATCAATAGTATGATAGAACAGATTCAATAACAAATACTATTGATTTCAATAGGATCAGCCATATGGGATCAATAGTTATCCTATAAAAACAATGGGTCATAAGTTATTAAAACAATAGTATGATAGGACAGATTTAATAGTAAATACTATTGATTTCAATAGGATCAGCCACATTGAATCAATAGTTATCCTATAAAAACAATGGGTTATAGGTCATTAAAACAATAGTATGATAGAACAGATTCAATAGTAAGTACTATTAATCTCAATAGCACCTGTCACATTGAATTAATAGTTATCCCAAAAAAGCAATGGTTTGAAGGTTATTAGGACAATAGTATAATCTTATTGTTTTAAAAAGCTCGGTCCTATTATTTTAACAGTAAATACTATAATTTCAATAGGATGTACAGTTTTAAATCAATAGGAATCTTATTGGAGCAATAGTGTGTAAGTCGTATTAAATCAATAGTATGACTGAAAAGCAATGGTACAAACTATTAACCTTTTAATACGGCACACTATTTAACCAATAGTCGTTCGCGATTGAATTTATAGTACGAACGTCCCATTAAAATAATAGTTTACAAATTATTATTTTAATAGTGCCGATCCTATTGACTAAAAACAATGGTAAAAAACTATTGGTTTAATCGCAAATCCTATTGTTTTCATGGTATTTTTCTCTGAGTGTAGACGCTGATGAGGAAGATAATTTACGCACCTTACCTGGCCAGGAAGGAGATGCTGAGGGTATCAATGTAGATCAGGTATTTGCAACTATAGATTCAGGTGTCGAAACAGGAGATGTGAGTATTGAGTACAACGTTGATTATAATTCTGATGACGACGAAGAAGGAATGGACTCATCTGGCCAGTGCAATGAAGATCGTTTGTTTTTTGTTGGAAAAGATGGAACTGTATGGCAGAAGGCCCCTCCTAAATTCAGTCGTGCTTGCGCGCATAATATTTTGAAGGACGGCAGCTTTTTCGGTCCAAATCCGGAGACAAAATATTTAAGCGACGTTGGTACTTTTTGTACTATAATAAGTCCACCTATACCAAGCATAATATGCAGACATACTAACAGGAAAGCTCAAGAAGTTTACAAAGCTCTCAATATCAAAAATTCTAACAAACAGGCTTTGTTTTGGCAGCCGTTAGATGAAGAAGAGCTCTTGGCATTTTTTGGAATTCTTTTGGTCGTTGGATGTCGTAAGTCTAATTACGCACCGGTTACAGAATTATGGAAAAAAATGCCTATCCACTTTTTCGCGCAACCATGTCTGTAAAACGATTTAAGGCCATATCCAGATTTCTTCGTTTCGACTACAATGTTACACTCTCGAATGAAAAACGACAAAGCAGCTCCCATTAGCGAAATATTTGAAATGATGGTTGCAAATTTGGGAAAATATTTCAGACCGTATGGATGTATCACTGTTGATGAACAACTTTTTCCGTACAGGGGGTGTACAAAGTTTAGTCAGTACATCCCATCGAAGCCAGCAAAATACGGCATAAAATTGTGGTGGGAATGTGATGCCGAAACTGGTTATCCTCTCAAAGGCCAAATATATACTGGGAAAGTTAATGAGACCAGAGACGTTAACCAAGGAGAGCGCGTTGTCAAAGATCTAGTTGAATCATATAAGAACACTGGCCGGAACATCACTATGGACAATTTTTTTACTAGCTTTTCACTTGCACAACATTTAATGGACTGGAACTTATCTATGGTAGGAACAATGAAAAAAACCAAGCGCTGCATTCCTGAAGAGTTCAAAGCTTCGACTAGTCGAGAGGTACTAAGCAGCGAATTCGGCTTCAATGACAAGATGGTCCTTTGCTCATATGTGCCTAAAAAGAAGAAATCGGTTGTGCTGTTATCAACTCTTCATAACGACACCAAATGCTCGGGAGAAAAAAATAAACCGGAAATCATTCAGTACTATAACAGAACAAAGGGAGGTGTAGATGTGATGGATCAAATGCTTGGTCAGTACACAACTAAGAGAAAGACACACCGGCGGCCTATGGCTATATTTGATAATCTCCTTGACATAGCTGGCTTAGCGGCACACATCATCTGGCGGTCCAATAATTCAGATATGGTCAAGACCATAAAGTCGAGCCAACACAGGGAATTTCTCGAGGAGTTGGGGGAGCATCTATGTTTGCCTGCAATAACTAAAAGAGCTCAAATTCCTCGTAAAGTGACAAATTTCCACGTCAAAAGTGCAGTTGAGTGCATTTTAGGTGCACCAATCGGGTGCACTAATACCAACCAGCCATTTACGCCTGATGACGGATCTTAAGAAGACTCTACAGGCCACCAAAAAATAAAGGGAACCTGCTTTATCTGCTATCATCAAGAAAAATGAAAAAGAGCAACACGAAACTGTTGTATACAGTGTAAGAAGCCAATTTGTCAAGTTCATAGTCTGACAATGACGAAGTGCGAAAATTCCCACATATCATCGTAATTGTATTTTTGCTATATAAATGTAGTTCAGATGAATGTATGTAATAGACAGTAAAAATTAATTAGTGTTTCTCATTTTTACATCACTTGAAGAAGTTTGCAGCTATCAATTCACTATGCGTTTGCAACAAACTTTTTATGAAACCATATCTTTGATACTCCTCTATTTGACATACATATCTACATATAGGCTAATACTCGTATTATGTGTATATGAACTCGAGCATGTATTCATGTTTTTATGTTTTTCCTCCTAAAATGAATAAGTAACAACACAAATTCATAAGTATTTAAAGAAAACTTAAAATATTTGCCAGGGTTAATAAGGTACGTTTGCTACAATTTGACGAAAAATCTGCCGAAAAACTGTCGAAAATGTTTATTTTTAAAATTTTTCGGAATAAATCAAATATTTAGTCACTGAGTCTGCGCGAAAGCGCATTTAGTTTAAATTCTTTCAAGATATGATCAAGTGAAAGTGACCATATTAACCCAGGTTAATAAGGATCGTGTGATGGTTAAACAGAGGCTGCCCTTAAGGCGGCCTTCTGTGTCCACTGCTGTGGTGTATGCTGGTCGACTCTCTGTTGAACGCACTCAACAGTTCTAATGTATACGCTCAGGCATACGAGTTACATATTTGTATGGTGACCTCCATCAATAAACGTAGAGCAACAACCTTAAGTTGTTGCTATAAACCGACTCAACATAAATCATATTATACATGCAGAGCAACAACCTTAAGTCGTTGCTCCATTTAAATTATCATATTTGCGAATTAATTTGTATTTCACAACAGATATCTATTGCATTTCCGTTAAACACTCCAAATTGTAATAAATGCACCTTCAGGTATATAATTAATCAGCAATTAAGCTTGAAGAAAAACAAAAAAATAATAAAAGTCAGTCAGAACTAGACACTCCAAACAAGCACTTGGTATTTCATGTAACTTACGCGGATGATGTTGCCGTGCTTTCTCTTGGGTCATGTCTAGCGACTATCTGCGCCAGTGCGCAAGTAGCCCCAGACGTGATTAACGAATGGTGCACTAGGAATGGGCTCTCGGTCCATCCTCTCAAAACTGAGGTTGTTCTCTTTACGAAAAGGAAGAAACTGATCGGGTTGACTCAGCCAGTGCTAAAAATAGTCATAATCCAACTCTTCAATGAAGCAAAATATCTGGGAGTCATCCTGGACAGCAAACTTCTTTGGGCCAAACATATTGAGCTGAAGACTGCCAAGGCGCTGTCTGTTTTCTGACAGAGCAAGTGCATTTTCAGCAAGACATGGGGCTTTTCACCAAAAAGAGTAATATGGATTTATACGGCGTTGATAAGACCACTTCTAGCATACGGATCGGTTGTTTGGTGGAATAAGCTTTCATGTGAATACGTTACTGCTGCTTTTGCCAAACTCCAAAGGAAGGTATGGCTCGGCTGCAGGGGGGCCTTCCCCAGCACGCTTGGCTCCGGCCTAGATGCACCTCCCGCCCCTTGATGTTTACAGCATTTGTTGCACAATCAAAGCTATCTCACGTTTAAGAAGAGGTGGCTTTTGTTATCACTCGCACTGGAGTTTTGATGATCTTGCGCAACGGTTGTCTTTCGACTCTTGTCTTATGGGGCCATTACGCTTTACAATTTGGTATGTATTTGTAAACGATTTTGTGAAATTAATTCGGCATAAATCCAGCTTGCACAGAAGATGACGACGGCTTGTGCCATGCGTTCTTGAATTGGGCTCTCGATCAGCTTGAATCCAATAATTGTTTTCCACTACTCAACTACACACAAAAAAGTGCACTGTCTGGTGTGGTCTCCCTTTGCTTTTAAATTCATTTTTTTATTTTATTATTATTTTATTTATTTATATTAGCTTATTTAAATCTAACTTAAAATTAACAGGATATTTATTCTAAACTAATTATCCTTATGCAGACGTTCTAATTTTAAACATAACCTTATAATTTTTGCCTTTCGGCCTACAAACTATTTTATGAACTAATCGTATTCATCAATTGCCTTACGCAAGAAGTGGTGAAAATCCCAATTGCTTTCTGAGCGCCTAGTAGTCGTCAACGTGCAAACGCGTCGGCTTGAGCCGACTGAAGGCTTACAGCGTCAATCACCTCCGGAAGCACCACCACAAGTTGGCGAGCCCGGCCTATCTTCGAAACGCCCTAGCTTACTCAATCTAACTTATAAACTAAGAGGATATTACCTAGAGTAACGCACCGTCTTGGGAGGGCATCTGATTGTTGACCCCTCCCCTCTCAATAAGCCACCAAAATTCAGAGAATTGCTTTTCTGTATTGAATTTATTCCTCTCCGCTATTGCGGAACAAAAACCGAGGAACTTATGGGCATTGGCGACATCCCCGCCGCAGATGAGTCGCTTATCTCTCGCGCTGCGGTAGCGGTGGTATAGTACCGGGATACCATCTCTCGTCGGTACCAGCCCTTTTGCATCAGCAAGATAAGCAACTGTGTATCTAATACAGATACTGGTCTAGCCAGATACCCAGATATCTAACTACGCTTCTCACAGCCAATTGCTGCCCACTTTTTACTTTTACTTTTAAATTCATTTTTATTAATTATTAGCTTATATCAACTTATATACTAGACAAAAATGAGTAAATCTAACTTAAAATTAACAGGATACTTATTCTAGATTATTGATCCTTATGCGGACGCCCTAAACTTAACTCTATCTTATAATTATTGCCTTTCGGCCTAAAAACTATTTTACGAACTAATCTTACATATTATGTTTTCATCGAGAAAATTTTTAAGAAAACTCGGCATCTTTATCAAATTTTATATTTTTATATAAAAAAAACAAATTACAAACTACCTACTCTACTTACTTAAACTACTTAACATATTCTAACTATAATTAGGATTCTGAGCACTCGTTGCATTACGAAACAAGTGGTCAAAATCCCAATTGCTTTCCGAGCGCCTGGCATGCGTCAACGTGCACATGCGCCGCCGTGAGCTGACTGATGCCTTACAGAATCAATCACCTCCCGGAAGCACCACCACAAGTTGGCGAGCCCGGCCCCTCCCAGAAACGCCCTAGCTAACTTAATCTATCTTACAAACTAAGAGGATGTTACCTAGAGTAACGCACCGTCTTGGGAGGGCATGAGCATTGGCGACGTCCTCGCCGCGGATGAGCCGCTTATCTCTCGCACTGCGGTAGCGGTGGTATAATACCGGGATACCATCCCTCGTCTGTACCAGCCCTTTTGCATCAATATGGATAAATGCCTCTGGCGGGATAAAGCCAGACCGGAGCGTACTCTCTATGTACATTTCATTGGGGTAGTAGGCCCCAAAGATCAGACTATTGTCGCTGGCCATCGCCCTTGCAACGTGCCTTCGAGTCACCTTAATGAGGAAATTGTCAATCCTATTCAACTGAGCCCCATCGTATAGAGCCTTGTTGGGATAGTATTTTATATAATTGGATTCAGGCGTTCGGAACAATCGGAGACAGGTCCTAAGACATTGTCTCTCCAAAACCCGAATCTTTTCCATATAACTAGGCGCTATATTAAACCACAATGGACAACCATAAGCGATGATCGGCCTTATAAGGGCCACGTAGCAAATGACCTTCACTCTAGAGTCAAGTTGACTGCTATGAAACAGTCTCCTTGTCAGAGCATAAGCCTTCTTGGCCCCAGCAAGACAAGCAACTATATGCCTATCGAAATACAGATACTGGTCAAGCCAGATACCTAGATATCTAACTACGCTTCTCACCGCCAATGGCTGCCCATTTTGTCCAATAATGGCCAATTTCCAGTTTTTTCTGGTATCCCTAGAGGCCCCAGCCAATGGAGTTCTGAACAAGATTGTTTCCGTCTTCTGAAAGTTGATTTTCAACTTCCAGTCGTCGCAATATCGCTTAATTTGATCGAAGTCACGCTGCAAAAGGATATTAATGACCTCGATTTTAGGACCTGATCTGTATGCCACCAAATCGTCGGCATACGCTATAGCATGTCTGAGTGAACCCACCAGATCACTCGTGTAAATGTTAAACAGGATCGGAGAATTGACCGCCCCCTGCTGTAAACCGTTTTTAATTTCAAAGACTCTGCTCGAAGTTACGTTGCCACATTTGACAACGAACTTCTTTCCCATAAGCATATTATAGATTACATATAACAAAGGTTTGTGCATCCCCCGCCTGGTCAACTTGTAGAAAAGTCCCTCTAACCATACGGTGTCGAAAGCCTTCTCAAAATCAACTAGACAAGCACCCGTGCATTGGTTCTTGCATTTATTCCACTGAATGTCGGAAACCAGTTTCGACGCGGCATGAATAGTGTCATGCCTCGCCCTGAAACCAAACTGGTTGTCCGGAATTATGTTATTGTCCTCGACCCACTTTAACAGGGCTCTATTGACAACCTTTTCGAAGACCTTGCTAATATTCGGAAGCAAGCTAATTGACCGGAGATTGGCAGGGTTCGTCCTATCTTTACATTTTTTCGGGATAGGGTGTACCACAGCTACCTTCCAATGCGCCGGATAATGTGCATTATTCAGCGCATTGTTAAACAGCGTGGTGAAAATATCTACAGCCTCCAGATGCAGGTGTCTCAATACGACGTTTGGGACACCATCCATCCCCGCCGACTTTTTATTCTTTAGTGACTCGAAGATGCACAGAAGATCATCCTTCGACACGAACAAGTGCGATGCATCTCGGCCATTGGCGACAACTGCATTAGCATGGTTTTCATCAGTGAATACGGTGAATCCGTTATTCTCAGATCGCCAATTCTCAAGTTCGGTGCGCAGATAGAAGTGGCTCACCAGAGCCCTATTCTCAATGTCGTGGTTACGGCGAACAGGATTGTTCACCGTATACACGGCCTCGAAACAAGCGCCCAGCAAATCCACTTTCTCCTGTGGGTCCTCGACCACGAAAAAATCGTCGTTTGAAGCGACACTTTCTGGACTTATTCTAGCAGTCAGTACTGTCTGTCTGTTCTCTGCTGTCTGGGAGATTCGAACACAAGGAATATCATTGTGATCTTTCCTCCTGAACAACTTATTTATCTGTGGGAACATATTCGGACTACAGGTTTTAATAGCCCGAATTTTATTGCCCCAATACAGACTTACAGATTTTCTGTAATTTACTTTTATCAGCTGTTTCAGGATTCGGATCTCTGACTTCAGCATCCTTACCTCCGGGTCGTCGCGATCAGTAAATTGCCTGTACAGCCGCTTAAGCCTCGAGAGCAGTCTACTTTTCTGTCGGTATAGTGCGTCGATTGTAGGGTTTCTGTACTTTTCTGTCTGGTCGTCGTCGGAACGTCCTACCCGAGGAATAGTTCGTTCCATAGTTCGTTTGATGTCGTCGTCCATTTGCAATAAATGCCGATCAATGTCATCATTTGTCATGTTACTGTCAGTTGAAGTCTTGCATCCGTTAAGGCCAAGTCCAGGAAAGCACCGCTTCTTGGGAAAGAAGGGATATCCGTCGCGTACAACTCGAGGTTGTACTCAATCATATTGAGGCGCCACCAGTCGTGAAACTGATTGCCCCTGGGATTTGCATTAACATTTCCCCACGCCGCATGTTTCGCATTAATATCTCCGGCCAAGAAGTAATAATTTTCTTCCGAGTTCAGCTGCAGACTACCAAAAAGTGTCTCGAGCTCTGTCATAAATTGGTTGGGTGGAGGTGCTGCAGGTGCGTAAAGCGACACCACATACATTCTCCTCCGGCTATGGAGAGGAATGCATATGATGCATGCTTCCAACAACTGGAACCTACGCACGTCCCCGCTATATATAACCCTATGGCGCAGGCCTTTTCGAATTAAGATTCCAACCCCACCTCCTTGAGTGGAGTGAGGCCGGTCTCTTCTTATTACATGATAGTCTCTGTACCCCAATTTGTGCTTCTGATTTAGCTTAGTTTCGCTAACCAAAAGCACATCCGGATTTTCGGTTTTCAACAAATTGGCAAGTGACGTTCTTTTCTCGATCCTGACTAGTGAATTAACATTCACAGCAAGGATCTTTAAGTTTCCCTCATCCAGCGCAGCCATTAGATTTATGGCACACCAGACCCCACGAACAGCTCCGAATAGATAAAGTCAATTCGGGCCGCTTGTTCATTTAACTGTTTCTGGAACTTATCGATCTTTCCGTGCAGAGACAGAAGGATCGATTTTAAGTCCAGATCCACATCTGGTGCCTTTTGGGCTACCTTTGGTTGGTTTAATGTCATTTGGGCTTGACCCGGTCCAGCTGCCATTTGGGTAAAGGACACATTAGGTGCCACAAAATTCGAGAACGAGCGACTCTTTTGACGCCTATCGTCTTCCGACTGCTGTTTGCGGACCTGGACTCGCTTTTTCAGCTCCTGGTACTTTGGGCAACCCCTGAAGTTGGCGGGATGCCCAGAGTTCCTGCAGAGCACACAGGAGAGTACACTCCGGTCTTCGACTCTCTCCTTACCTAGAGAGCATTCACCATGTTTGTGGTCCTTGTCGCACTTGACGCATCTAAACTGCATGTTGCAGTTAGCTGCGGCGTGCCCGAACCTTTGGCAGCGCATACATTGAAGTATGCGATCTGACCGTTTTATTTTTTCCCATCTCACAGCATGGTAGTACAGGAAGGGGATATTTCGCAGCCTGTCAACTTTGCTGTCGGGAGTAAGCTGTACCAGGAAGAATGGTAAGTGACGGTTACCACCACCTGCCACAGCTGAGGAAAACGGCTTGACCCCCACGAACTTCAGGTCGTCGCTTTCAAAGGTCTTAAGCTCTCTTTCTAGCTCCTCCGTTTTAATTGAGGGATCAATTCCCTTCAACACCACGGTTTTTAACTTTTGCTCCCTTGGGGTGTATGTGAAGTACTCGGCCTCTACATCTCCCAAGGCGGTACGCACTCTCTGGTACTCCTCTATATTTTCACACATAACTATATGCTTATTGGCCGAAAGCCGCTTTACATGAAAGTTCTTTGTAATTAATCTACATAACCTAATACTATCGCTTATATCGAAATTACTTACAGTTATGGGGGGAATTCTTTCTTTCCTTGTATGTTTTTCCTGCGTCTGCCGCTGCTGTTGTTGTTGTTGTTGCTGATGTTGTTTTTGTTGTTTTTGTTGTTGTTGTTGTTGTCGCTGTTGCTGCTTCTCTTGCAGTTGCTGCTGCACCTGCTGCTTGAGCACTTTTTGTTGTTCTTGTTGCTGCAGTTTTTTCTGCCGCAGCTTCTCGCGCTTCTCCAAAAGCTCTTTAATTAGCTTATCGAGCTGCGCCTCCTCATCCTCTTCCTCTTCCTCATCCATTTGGACGGCGTCCTCAGTATCGACCGGTAGATCGCGAAAGGAGTTTCCTTCGCCAACGTACCGGCCCGCTTCAACGTCAGGTTCATATGAGCTGAAGCTTTCTGCGTCGTAGTCATAACAAACTGGTGTCGCCAAACTTAAACCCTCTAACTTTGCCGGCCTCTTGGCCGACAGATTCGGCTCCGGGTTTATTTTTTTTCTCCTTTTCTCCACTCTTTGGAACTCTGCCGCAAATGTTATGGGACTTTCTGTGGCTGCTACTGTTGTAGCTGCTTTTTCGACTATATCCGCCGAATTGGCCGCTTCTTCGGACGTCAATGCTTTTTTATTCGCTGCTGTTGTTGCTTTTAATGATGTTGTTTTTGTTGTTGCTGCATGTTGCTGCATTGCTCTTAATGGCAAGACACCCGTTGCCATCTTTACCGGCACCGCTGTCTTTGCCATAGTTGCTACTGCTGCTACGGCAGTTGTTGTTGTTGTTGTTGTTGTTTTTGTTGCTGTTTTAGCTGCTATTTTTGCCGAAACACGTGCTTTCACCACGCGAAGAACCGGCACACCCACACCCGTACGCGGGACCACGGATTTTCCGGGGTCCATCGCCTGACCACTTGCGGCACTTTTTTTTTTTTTGTTTACTATTTGTTCCCTGTCTTTATCAGTACAATTTACTTTTATGAATTAAAAAAAATTAAAACTTGATTGTTCTGGCTGGAAACTATTTGGTTTTCACTTTGCTTATATTGCGTGCGTCACTAACTAGCCGACCTGTCTCTTACAGAGTTGCGGAACGACTGACGAGAACCGATTAACTCGACGTGGTATGGTCGTTGGTTAAAACAAGAATTTAATGACATCGATTTTAGGACCTGATCTGTATGCCACTAAATCGTCGGCATACGCCATAACATGTCTGAGTGAACCCACCGGATCAATCGTGTAAATGTTAAACAGAAACGGAGAATTCACCGCCCCCTTGTGGCGGGAAAGGGCATTCCACGATATATGCATAAGCATAGATTAGGTGGTATGAAGGACAAGATGCGGTGTGTCCTTGCTATGAAGCAGCGGTTGGCGCGCTACTTGACACAAATGCATATCCTGGAGTTTCGGAATAATGCGCACTGGTTAATAGATTAATTAGATAACCGATAACGGATTAGGTGGAAATTTGGTTGATGATGGTTGAAGGTAGACTGGATTTGGTGGGTCTGCAAATAATTGTCCGCGGCATGCTTAAGCTTATCGCTGTGGACGAAATGTTGCAGCCGGTGTACAATATTCCTCTTGGCGGATAATTTGCACCTCTGCTCACTGGGTCGTTGGAATATAATGTACGGATGCTTTTGTGAGCTGGTAGGGCGAGTTTTTGTTCGTTTACAGTGTACTTAGACGTCGGGGAAAATGACTGGAAGTCACTGGAACACTCTTAACAACAAAAGCTATCCGCACTGCTACAAAAGGAAATCTTTCTATTAGGGTGCTCGAAAACATTTTGTTCTTGAACTCTTATCTCACTACAGGATCTCTACGAGATTAAAGTACCTACGTGTTCACACATTCGACTTAAGCCTTAGGTTAGGTTAGGTTAGGTTTATGTGGCTGTCGGCAGAAGCCGACATGTGGTTGACTTAAGCCTTTGTCGGAAATTATTTGTACCGTGGCTTTCCAATTCTTTTGTTCGCCGCTTCTTTTATTGTTTTATTCTTTTTTTTCGAAACGCTTGCGATTGCTCTTTTAAGATAAAATAATCAAAAAAAAAATCTCTCACTCACAGTGAAAACTTACAGGCAATTTGCGAACGGTCCAGCTTGGTGAAAGAGCAGTTCATAAAAAAGTCGCGTTACAAACTAGCCACTCACATAAATAAAAAATGTTTGTCTTTGTATATGTATTAAAACCGATCGCGTGGGAGCGAATGCCCGGAAGGCGGTGTTCGTCGCAAGGATCCGGCTTGTGTGTAGGGACACACTGTCGGTAGTTGTTTTTTTGAAATGGGTTGTAATTTATATATTTTCTTTTTTTTTATTAATTCTTGGTGGAGTACGCCACACCCTGCTATAAGCCGTTTTAAATTTCAAAGACTCCACTTTGCCACATTTGAACTTCTTTCCAATAAGCATATTATAAATTACGTATAGCAAAGGTTTGTGCATCCCTTACCTGGTCAACTTACAGAAAAGTCCCTCCAACCATACGGTGTCGAAGCCTTCTCAAAATCAACCAGACAAGCACCCGTGCATTGGTTGATGCATTTATTAAACTGAATGTCGGAAATGAATAGTGTCAGGCTCCGCCCTGAAACCAAACTGGTTGTCCGGAGTTATGTTATTGTTCTTGACCCAATTTAACAGGGCTCTATTGACAACCTTTCAAAGACATTGCTAATATTCGGAAGCAGATAATCGATCCAATCTCCAGTTCATCTTAACTTTACCCTTTTTCGGAATTGGGTGTACCACAGCGACTTTCCAATGCGCCGGATAATGTGCATTATTCAGCGTATTGTTAAACAGCGTGGTGAAAATATCTACAGCCTCCAAAGGCAGATGTTTCAATTCGACGTTTGGGGACACCATGCACCCCCGCCGACTTTTTATTCTTTAGTGACTGTCTGGTGTGGTTTCACACTGGTGGCATGATCGGTCCTTATTTTTCAAAAATGTGAATGCTGATAAGTAGCAAATTATTCAGGCATCGAAAGTCATTAGTCAGCTCTTTATTGGCAAGATAGAGCCTTAAAGCTCGTGGCCACTATGTCCGAAATCGTGTTCATAAAGTTATTGAGGATCTGAAAAAGATGTTTTGCTATTGCCATTTGGATGCAATTTTCATTCGGTATTACATCGAATTTCTTGACTTTAAAAGCGGTCGATTTTGAACTGTTACTGGGACAACTTTTCCAAGAAAATCAGTCGCTGAAGACCGGCAACAATATCTGCAGGCATCTTAATGTGCGTATACTTTTATTCCATCTAATTCAAGCACCATTATTTGCAAAGACGAATCTGGTTGGATTGCAAAAGACTAGAACAAAACTAAGCGATCGATCACTGAAACAGACACTCTTGCTGTTAAGCCCATTATATTTATAAACCAAGAGATATACTTGTAAATTTCACATCCTCAAAAGTAGAAGATACAAGGAGTCTTCAAATTTTCAATTAGCTGATACCGAAGATTACAATAAATTTCCATCAATTACTGTTTGACAAGCCAATAAAGCCCACAAGTTATCTCTCGGCTAAACTACCGAAGAATACCGACGCACAATCTGACCCATAAAATTCTGAAAATTGATTGCCTCCACCATGGATTATCCGCCATTACGATGCAAGGGTATATTCACTCGTTAATAATTCCAAATTCAATGCCTAATGCTTTTGCTCTTTCTCTCTCTCTCTCTCTCTCTGTGTGTATCTATTATTAAAGAATTATTATATTCTTTGCGAAAATTACCGTCATCGTCGTCGCCAGAAACGTCAAAGTCAAAGCCAATGGAACAGCCAAATACGAAGCTGTCGGCAGCGAGTACGACGACGATGCCATCACCAGTCGATTGAAGTCGTCAATCAAAATGACGAAACGAATCTTGATGGCGTTCTGACATTTGGGATCTCTTTTTTGACTGCCGCGTGACTTTTGGCGCTACAGCAATTTTAAAACTTCAATTTTTGTGAGTATGTTGGTGCGGATTGTGAAAATCCCTTTGTCGGTTCAGAATATTGTTGTGATCTTTGTTCTCATTTCGAATAAATTCAATGTTTGGGAAGCGAAGAGAGGAGAGAAGATAGCGCGAACCCAAGTGTCGATAAATCAAAAATCGATGTCATTTCATTGGTGTATCGTGTATCCATGTGGACAGAGGGGTCTTAAGATAGATATTCAGTCTCTGGGTTACTGCTTATGGCTCAGGCCAATAGATATTTCTTTTTTTATGATTAATAGGCTCGTGGATGGTATTTTTATTATTTTACAGTAATCTATTGAAATCCTAAATTAATTTCAGTAAGATTTTGTCCATCTTTTGCTCTGATAATTACTGCTAGGTGGCCTACAATATTGTAGGAGCATTTATTAGACTACAAAATGTTTTTTTTTTTTTTGTTAAGTTCGCATGAAAGAGGCACCTGAAATGGTTTGGAACACTCATGAAAAGTCAAGAATTCAATTAAAAATAATGTCACCATCACCACGGGTTGACGGTATTCTTGGGATAATCTCTGTTGTAGGGTAGGTAGGTAGGTAGAGGTGGCGGTTCGGCCTGAACCCAATTAGCAATATGTTGTGCCGTTTTGTTACCACAACTCGTGTGACCTATGTTGTAGTGGTTGTAGAGGATTCGATGTGTGGCTATATCCAACCTGTGGAGTTGAGAAAACGGATAAGATCTATTACCCCTTTGCCCGATATAGCGCTGAGGTCGTCGAAGAATGGTTGATTCCGTGCTCGCAGTGTGGCTCTTGCTAGTGGCAGACATTCGCAGAGGAAATCGAAGACAGTTTCTACATTCCCGCAACTTCGGCAGTGGAGGTTAAATGGGATACCTAGTTTGGCCGCATGGTCTCCAAATGGCCAATGCCCGGTGATTATCGTTGTAATTCTGGCGACATCGGGGCGGGTTCTGTTTAGAAGATCCTTTGTTCTTCTTTTGTCATAAGTAAGCTATAATATCTTCCTTGATATGATGCAATTAGTTAACCTTCTCTATTGAAGATTGACTTTCTGCAGGAAGTATGAGTATATTTGTGTCGTAACCGCACCTAGCGGAATGTGAACCCTTACCGCGAGTAAGTCGTCCAGAGCTGAGCCCTGCCTGGCCAGCTCATCTGCACGCTCGTTTCCTGTTATGTTACTATGCCCTGGAACCCAGAGTAGTGTAACACTGAAACGTTCGCCCAGTCGGGCAAGCTCGTTCCGGCACTCCTGCACCAGTTTGGAGGATATGGTAGCCGAGTCAATAGCTTTGATGGCGGCTTGGATATCTATTTTATTTATTTATTTATTTATTTATTTCATTATCCTCATATTACAATTTATAAAATTCAAAATATTTAATATCGCAGCTAAGTTTTGAGAATAGTTAGTGACATTTTGTATTAATTAACAATAATAGAGGCAAATATCACTTTATATAAAAGTATTAATTGTGGGGTGAACAAATTAATATAAGAACAACAATTTTAATATACAAGAACAAAGATTAATTCATTACTTATAATGAAATTAATAACAAAAACAAAAAGTATTGCAACAAAAGATAAAATATTACACGATGTAGTGCAGCAAAATCTCATTGATTAAAGCCAAGAAGCCATTGTTTTACTTTTTTCATAAACGTAAGTAAATTTGCTATGATCCGTATATCTTCAGGAAGATTATTGGACAATTGTAAGAAAGAATTGAATATGAGTTTCTATAGCAAGTGGTACGAAATGGTGGAATGGATACAAGAGGTTGATGACGGCTCCTCAAACTATAAGCGCCATAGATCGGACTTTGCAAGTAACCACATCTAATGAAAAATATCTTTAGGACCTTAAAATAAAATAGATGCCTAACAGGGAGGATATCCATGCGTTTAAATAATACCATTGAGTGGGCTTAACGTGAAGAATTGCAGATTTTTCGTATAACACACTTCTGAAGTACAATCAGAGGCTGAATTTTACTCAGATAGGCACTTCCCCAACAGCTTATACCGTACTGTAATTTTGAATGAAATATCCCATAATATATTCTTTTTAGAACATTAAAATGACAGAACTTCTGCAGACAGTAAAAACAACGAATAGTGGAGAGCAGATATTGCTTTAAACTTTGGATTTAATTAGACCAACTCAAATTCCGGTCAATTATGACACCTAGATACTTAAAATCGTTTACGTTTTCAATTTTAAAGCAATTAACATGACAGGGAACACAAACGTCGAAAGATACTTTGGAACATGGAACAGAAAGCGAACTATGAAACGGGTTGTATCTTGCACATCTAGAAGCATGGAATATGAACTCTATATCCGGATACTCCTGGTTAACAATACTGAAAAACATAAGTTTTGTTTTGTCGCTTACTAATAGCTTATGTTCAGCAAACCAGATTCTTAGTAATTCAAGATCATTCTTTATATCAGCCACTAGATTTAAAGGATTGACGGAATTGTATGCAATACCAAGATCATCAGCAAATGCTCTGACCCTTCCTACGAATGGTTGGCTAAATAGAGAGTTGATATAAATCAGAAATAAGATAGGTCCAAGAACTAAACCTTGAGGAACACCAAGATTTATTACCGTAGAGTTACTTAGTTCAGCTTCGATCTTTACGATTTGAATTCTGTCTTTCAGATAGGATGTAAACCAACTATGTATTGAGCCACGAAAACCCCACATTAAACAGCTTGTTTAAAAGAATTTTGTGATCGACCATATCGAACGCCTTTGTTATGTCAACAAAGAGCCCGGCACACGATCTTTTTTCATCCAATCCTTTCTGTATGATGCAACAGAAATTTAATAGTGCGTCTTCAGTTGATAGCACAGCTCTAAACCCATACTGCATTGGACTAAAAAAATTATTTTGTTGAGATAATCCAAAACTCTTTTTTGAATGCACTTCTCATAGACTTTGGAAATCGTAATTTTCAAAATCCGCCCACTGACACGCCCACAAATAAATAAAACAATTTTTTATTATATTAATATATTATTATTAATTTTTGAAAATCCAAAGTTTGAGCTAGGGAGCTGAAATTTATAATATATACTCTCTATGGGCCCTTTATGCTCATGTGTAAATATTTTTAAAAGCCGCCTACTGACACGCCCACAATTAAATAAAATAATTTTATTGAAACACCCAAGTTTGAGCTAGGGAGCGTTTTTTTTTGATAAAATCCTTTAAATGTTATATAACAAAATATGTAGAGCGTTCTTAACAATTCAACCATACTTAGACTTTTGCCACGCCCACTTATAAGTGATAGGAATAAGAATAGGGTATCCAACAGTTCGCCCAAGCGGACTGTAACCCGTCCCTATGTTTTAAATAGAGGAATAACAATGCCGTATTTTAAATCATCCGGAAAACTACCAGACAGGACACTCAGGTTGAAGAGATATTCCAAAATATCCACAATATTGTAAGAAATATTTTTTAGCATAGCATTTGAAATACAATCGTTACCACAGGAGTACGAGGAATTTAAAGAATGAATGGTCTTTAAAATCTAAGACCCAGAATTTTTTTCAAAAAAGAAGCTATTTCTTTCTGGGTTCAGGGCAATAACAATTACATACTTTTAGACTATCTCTTTGTATATCCTGTTGCCCAACTGATGCAAAGTATTTATTAAATTCATTAGCTACCTCAGTAGGTTCTGATTTTTAACATAATAGTAGTTTGATTTTTTATATTTCGATTAATTATGTCATTAACCACCTTCCATTCATGTTTATCATTTCCCTGTGCAGCCCTTATCCGATTATGGTAGTAGTTATCACGACATTTCCGTACTTCACTGTTTATATTTTGACTCATCCGGTTATAGAGACTCTTTAAGCCAGTATTCCATGGATGTTTTCGGCATTTTTTACGCAATTTGTGCTTTTGTCTAATTTTCCTAAGAAGAACACTGGTTATCCAAGGCTTAAGCCTCAATGCCGATTTTCTGGGAACAGTGAAGTAGCTTGCAGAGCTAATGTAATTTTGTAATTTTTTTAAAAATAGGTTGTAAGCCTTAGAAACGTTTACATGAGCATACACCTCTTCCCAATTTTCGAAACGTAGAAAATTATTTAGTAGTGGATAGTTCATTTTACGCAACTCAGATGCCGCATTACGGTTATCGTCATTTCTACTTTCTAGTCCATTCAAAATTAAACCAGTCATACAGTGATCAGATATTTCAAGTTCGAAGTTGATACTAGTGCAAGTATTGGCAGAGATTCTTAGGAACCGTGCAAATACATGGTCAATACAAGAACCACCAACCGGTCTTGTAGTCTCATTTATTAAAGAAGTTAACCCATGCTCTGCCATAACTGCAAGGTATACATCTACCACAGGAAAACTACTTAGCAAGTCCAAATTAAAATCGCCCAAAATAACAAGATTATTTGATTTTACATCACATAAAAAAGTTTGAAATTCATTTAAAAACATAGGGACGGGCTACAGTCCGCTTGGGCGAACTGTTGGATACCCTATTCTTATTCCTATCCCTCATAAGTGGGCGTGACAAAAGTCTAAGTATGGTTGAATTGTTAAGAACGCTCTACATATTTTGTTATATAACATTTAAAGGATTTTATCAAAAAAAACGCTCCCTAGCTCAAACTTGGGTGTTTCAATAAAATTGTTTTATTTAATTGTGGGCGTGTCAGAAGGCGGATTTAAAAAAAATTAACACATGAGCATAAAGTGCCCCTAGAGAGTATATATTATAAATTTCAGCTCCCTAGCTCAAACTTTGGATTTTCAAAAAAATGTTTTATTTATTTGTGGGCGTGTCAGTGGGCGGATTTTGAAAATATTTATACATGAGCATAAAGGGCCCCTAGAGAGTATATATTAAAAATTTCAGCTCCCTAGCTCAAATTTTGGTTTTTCAATAAAATTGTTTTATTTATTTGTGGGCGTGTCAGTGGGCGGATTTTGAAAAAAAAATTATCCCGAGCAGTTTTAGGAGTCATAGATCATATATAAAAAATTTCAGCTTCCTAGCTCAAAATTCGATTTTTTCCAAAATTTTGTTTTTTTGAGTTTGTGGGCGGGTCTGTGGGCGGATTTCAAAAATTCGTAAACTTGATTATTTCGGGACCCTAGAGAGTATATGGTTAAAATTTCAGCTCTCTAGGCCCAGTTTAAAGGCCTAATTTTTGCCGACAGACGAACGGACGGACGGACGGACATGGCTAGATCGACATTACTATCGATGCTGATCATAAATATAGTAACTTTTAGGGGTCTACGGGCAATATTAAGGTATGTTACAAACTATGCGTCAAAATTAATATACCCCTAGAATAGGGTATAAACACATGAACAGATTGTGAATTAAATCTGTACGCACAGGCAAAAGTGTATGATTTTAGATTAAGATTATTAAGAGAAAAAAAACAATCTGTAGTTTCAATGGTGATGTTATTGTTTAGAGGATCAAAACCTTCATTCATATTAAAAGACAATAGATAGAAGTGAGACTAGATAGCGTCTAAAACATCAAAGAATCATTATTAAAAAAACATCACCATTTTCAACTTTTCTAATCAGAATATTACAATTGCTAAGCCACAAATATTTAAATTTTTTAACTGCTTTAAGTTTTTTTAGCTGCCATAAAAAGTGCACGAGTGTGCTTAGTAAAACAATCATTTATAAATATGTTTCTCTTACTATCACCGGCAAATAATGAAGAGTTCAGCTTCTTCTTCGCGTTTTGTTTGCTCTTCAAAATCTTCTGTTTAATATTAAGCGACGAGAGATGGACACATTATGATGTTATTTTCCTGCTTCGATCCACTTGATGAATTCCTTTTAGTAAATCGCTTTACATAGCATTTCTGGATTTCGTCCGGAGTGACGGAGATGTTTAATGCGTCACCGAAATTTTTTTCCACGCAATCCTCAGCATTATTGTTATTAGCATCAGGTACACCAACAATTTCAATTACGTTTTCCACAAGTTTCTGCTCTCTCCAGTTTAATTTGCTCTCGAGGGTATTAAACTTTAGTCTTAGAGTTTTGTTCTCCTCTTTTAGTTGCTGTATGGTGCAAAGAAAATCAGAGTTTATTTTTTTTAAACTGACAATTTCCTCATAGACAAGCTGCATTGTTATCGGACCGTTGTTTGGATGCTGTTGTTGTTGACCCATAGTCTTAGGCTCGTTTTATTCACTATTGTTCAACTTGCTGATAACGTTGGCCAACTTCGCAGTTGATTCAAACTCGAGAGTTGAACGCCAAGTTGAAAATTGTTTTTATTCACTACTTTAATTCTCAACTCCGGAGTTGAAAAACAGAAGTTTGCCTGCTTGCTGTTTCAGAAATATCCCTGGGATATTTGCGACAGATGACACAAAAAATGACAGTCTCAACTTTCGATTTATATTTCGGCCGTTATTTGTTTTGTGTAAATCGTAAATTGAAAGAAAAATGGCAGAACAAAGGAATATTTAAAAAAAAAAATGCCGAAAATAGTATATAGGTACCCCCGAGGAGGGAGATTGGCTAGTCAATAATGTTATGGAATACCGTAGCATTATTCAAAATAGAAAAACAGATGGTACCACAAATCGCGACAAGGAACGGGCATGTTTTTCAATTATATACTATTATCCGTTGTTTTTGCAGGAAAGAACTGTTAAGTCGTTGCGAGAGAAGTACCAGAAGGTTAAACAGACGCTTAAAGAACGTGCGTACTATTTCTCGGAAGACGCAAAACAGACCGGTAGAGGTCCGCAAAAAAAGAGACTTCCCGCATTAGGCGAACCAATTCAACAGTTAGCTGAGTTAGTAATGCTATCCACAGTAGGTCTTGCTGCAACTATCGGCGACAGCGATAATCAGCACTGCAAAGCGCCAGTCGTAAATTGTCATCTACCGGTCTACAAACAGACTTTGTGGAAGAAATCTTCGTCGATGATGGTTCATACCATTTAGATGGGTGGATGTGGATATCAATCGCGTATTTTTCGGCGAGGTAGAAAACAATGCGCTGGCGGATCCGACAAATAAGCAGTGCTCAAGGGCTGATGCAGTAACAGCTGTGGAAACACCAACACGGAAGAAATGTTGTCGGATGAAAGTGCAGCTGTTGAATGTACTTGGGAGAGGGTAAATCCGACAAAATTACGGAAACCAACCAATTTGCTGTTGCGAAATCACCGTTACAAAATAGAGTCGGACAAAAAATAAAATGCTCACAATCTCGGAGCAGAAGCAGCTGCATTTAGCGAAGAAGCAAACAATTGAAATTGATGCCTTGGAAATGGAGAGAGAGCGGTACAAGTTTGAACGTGAACGGGTTGAGTTGGATCGAGATCGAGCTGCGCTTGATCGAGAACGTTCGGCTGTTGAATTGCAGCGGTCAAAGGCGCAACTCGTTCACGACAAGGAACTCCAACTTCTTCGTTTGGCCGCTTGCAGCAAAGAAAATGGAACTGTGTCGGTCCGTCACGTATGAGTTCCTCATCCTCTGGAAACTTCATTCACAACAGCAGCAGCAAAAAAAGAATATTTTGAAGTAAAACTTCTTTACGCACGCTTGACTTAGGGGTAAGCTGGTGAATGCGGAACACGGAAGTGTAGACCAATGTAGACTTCTGGCGCAGTGTAGACTTTACGGTGTAACGGAAGTGTAGACAAACGTAGACTTCAGTGATGGGACTTTGTATTACTAATCAGTGATGGGACTTTGTGAAAAAATGTAAGAAGTAGATTTGTTATTACGTTATACATTTTCCAGTTTTAACTATGTTCAATTTTAGAGATTATTATGTCCTTACGAAACACCAGGAAGTTGTGTGGAAGTAGATTTTTTTTGAATAATTGAAAGGTCCTTGCAACAACACAAAAGGTCATTAAAAGTAGAAAAAATGATATTTTTCCAAAATGCCCTTAGAATCCACACGGTATATCTGTGTTCAATGTTATTTGACTAAGAGGTCCTTGCAACAACAAAAAAGGTCCTTAAAAGTCGAAGAAAGTATATATTTTTTCAAAATGCCGTTAGAATCCACACGGTATATCTGTGTTCAATGTTATTTGACTAAGAGGTCCTTGCACCAACAAAAAAGGTCCTCAAAAGTCGACGAAAGGATATTTTTCCAAAATGCCGTTAGAATCCGCACGGTATATCTGTGTTCAATGTTATTTGACTAAGAGGCCCTTGCAACAACAAAAAAGGTCCTTAAAAGTCAAAGAAAGTATATATTTTTCCAAAATGCCGTTAGAATCCACACGGTATATCTGTGTTCAATGTTATTTGACTAAGAGGTCCTTGCAACAACAAAAAAGGTCCTTAAAAGTCGAAGAAAGTATATATTTTTCCAAAATGCCGTTAGAATCCACACGGTATATGTGTGTTCAATGTTATTTGACTAAGAGGTCCTTGTAACAACAAAAAGGTCCTTAAAAGTCGAAAAAAGGATATTTTGCCAAAATGTTTGTTGTTCCTAGCACCCCTCATTCAAATAACATTGAACTCATATATACCGTGCAATTTCTAATGACATTTTTGGAAAATATCCTTTTTCGGGTTTAATTATTGTGGCTCCAAGGACCTCTTTGTAAAATAACCTGATGTAAAATAAAAAGGACATTCAATCAATTTTTATTTTAATCGCAATATGCATAATAAATCCCAATAAATTATCACCATTATAGCAAAATAAATTTTGATTTAGTTATTAGTTATTACCTAGGCAGCTAAAAAGGTACAGCAAAAAAAAAACTAACTTTTAGTTGTCATCCGCAACTAACTTTGGCAACCTAACGAGCTTAGTTATGTACACAACCTGCAAGATAACAAATTAGGTAGCTAACGCGCAACTGTGCTTACATGTTTAAACATCAACTATAACGTGAGTGCAGCGTGGTTCACACCTTTTTTTTTAATTTCTAATAATTCTTTGTTTTGATTTTTACAGCAAAAGTAAACAAATTCATTGTATAATACGAGTATTATACATTTTCATTTTAACATTATTACAAAAATTCAATTTGGGAAAAACGAGAAATTATTGAAGTAAAACTTCTTTACGCACGCTTGAGTTGGGGAGTAAGCTGGTGAATGCGACACGGAAGTGTAGACCAACGTAGACTTCCGGCAATACCGAAGTATAGACAAACGTACACTCTTTTGTTACAACCTTTCGGCGGAAAGGTTCGTGGAATGGGTAAATAAGCTTGAATCTCCTCAATAGAGGGCAATACTAATCTCATCATCTATCCAAACCTTTTCAAAGGAGATCAGTTGCCGACGGATGGAATTTACCGGAAGTGAGTAAAGTCATTGTGCCCATGAATCGCAGTTCATTAGTTGGAAATTAGAGCGTCACCGTCATCGTCAGATTTTCAGGTCGGACGGCAAAAAACCAAAGTTTGAGCTAGGGAGCTGAAATTTATATTTATAAATTTATAGGGTACTGCCGTACTGCTCACTTTTGTTTTGAACTGCAATTTTTCATTTGTATTGCCTTTTCTATTGCTTTTTGTAGCTCGTTGCTTTCATAAATGTATCGAAGAAAATAGTAAACATGGCATCACTTTTTATGTTCTCATTCACAATCCACTTCACATTCAATTGCCGTTCCATCTTTTTTCTTATTAGAAGTAAATGTAGTGTGCACTATTGCTGCATTTGTCATGCAAATACAATTTGAAATGGATGTATAGTGTCATATGTCATGTCTCACTCGTCTCGCTTGCCCTGCGTAAGAATTTTAAAATTAACAAACAAGATTAAAACTGAATATCAGTCGGAAGAACCCCGTATTCACTTCTTGCTTTCAACGGTGAAAATGTATTTTGAAACGATTTTGTCGAGCTTTATTAAAAATGAATTTATTGATACAATCGATTTTTGCAATGAAAATAGATTTTTAGATTTAAAAGAAACTTTCCTAGGGGCACAAGCTAACCTTTTAACTTGCAATGATAGCTTATCAGATGAAGTTATAAAAAATGTAAAAAATAAGTGCAAAGATTACTACATTGAACTACATATGTACGCAAATAAGGAAAAGGGTAAAGTCCCAAGACAAAGTTTTAGAAGCCGTACAAATCATAAATCCGCTAAAAAAAATCACCAAGTCTTACTCCACTCATTCAATTGTTACCAAATTTAATTGATAAAAGACTAATAGATGATCTGGATGACGAATGGCGAACTCTTTTGCATCAAAACTTTTTCACAAACGAGCTTAAATTTGAAGATTTTTGGAGCTCCTCTTTCAATTTAAAAACGCCTTTAAACACTCCCATGTTTCCCATAAAAATATTTGTAGGCTCTATTTTATGTTTTCCGCATAGCAGTGCAAGTGCAGAGCTTATATTTTCTCAGGTAGCACTGATTAAAGATAAAAAAAAAGAAACTCTTTGCTGACATCCACTGTCGGTTCAATTTTAATGGCAAAAGAATTAATACGGCATAATAGCGCTATTGATTGGAATCCTTCTAAAGAAATGTTCTACAAATAAAAACAAAAAACAAATTGTAATTGATTGATATATTTTTAATTAAAAAAAATCCTAATTTATTAAACTGAAGTACAATCTAAACCTCAACAAAACTAAAAAAAAAGTTTTTTATGTTATAAAGTTATTTATTAAGAAGGAGTTAATGAATTAAAAAAAATATGTGTATTGCTTTTATCTCAAAATTATGCAAAAAAAATGTTTTGTATTGCTTTCGTCGTTTCTAAAGGGTGATTTTTTAAGAGCTTGAGAACTTTTTTTAAAAAAAAACGCATAAAATTTGCAAAATCTCATCGATTCTTTATTTGAAACGTTAGATTGGTTCATGACATTTACTTTTTGAAGATAATTTCATTTAAATGTTGACCGCGGCTGCGTCTTAGGTGGTCCATTCGGAAAGTCCAATTTTGGGTAACTTTTTCGAGCATTTCGGCCGGAATAGCCCGAATTTCTTCGGAAATGTTGTCTTCCAAAGCTGGAATAGTTGCTGGCTTATTGTGTAGACTTGCTTCAAATCCAACTATGCCCAGCTGCCTAAAGAAAGCAGATGGCTCGTGGACTACATCTAGCGAGGAATCGCTCAATCTGCTACTTGATACACATTTCCCAGGTAGCTCTAATATTACCGATCATAGCAACCTAAACAGGTCACCTATGTTTTCACAGGTAACAAATTCTCAGTGTCAGAGTCTGATAACTAGGGACAAGCTTCTTTGGGCGCTACAAAGCTTCAAGCCCTTCAAGTCTGCAGGACCTGACGGCATAATACCAGCCGAACTTCAGATGACTTCGGATATCATCCTTCCAACTCTGGAGATGATTCTGACAAGTTGCTTAAAGCTGATCCACATTCCTCAGGCTTGGAGAGAAGTAAAAGTGGTTTTCATACCCAAAGTAGGCAAATACTCCCATGTTAATCCCAAAGACCTCAGACCTATCAGTCTATCATCTTTCCTCCTCAAAACACTGGAGCGTCTGATTGATATCCATCTTCGTATGAACATAAACCCGCAACTGCTGTCTGCGGCCCAACACGCGTACAATAAGGGTAAATCGGTGGAAACCGCCCTTCACTCCTTGGTACGCACTATTGAATACTCCCTCTACCACAAGGAATACACTATGGTTGCTTTCCTAGACATAGAAGGCGCTTTCAACAACGTAAACACATCTGCAATCGCAAATGCACTGACAGAACTGAATGTGAATGGCTCGCTTGGGGAACTGATCAATCTTTTGCTCTCAAGCAGGATTATCAATTCGAAACTGGGCGATTCATCCGCTAGGAGGTCTGTCAGTAGGGGTACGCCACAAGGTGGTGTCCTTTCCCCCCTTCTGTGGAACTTGGTGGTGAATAAACTACTGACATGCCTGGAGGGGGAGGGTTGCAGGGCGATTGCCTATGCGGATGACGTTGCTATTGCCGTCTCAGGGAAATACCTCAACACCCTAAAAGAGCTACTTCAAAATGCTCTCAATAAGCTGACAAGTTGGGCAAGAAGATGTGGGTTGGGGGTTAACCCTCATAAAACCGAACTTGTCCTCTTCTCCAGGAAAAATAAAATCCCTCACATCGATCCTCCTTCCATTAACGGTACGAGCTTAACATTTTCCGATGAAGCCAAATTCCTGGGTCTTATCCTCGATAGGAAGTTAAGCTGGAAACCCAACTTACAAGAAAGAGTAAAAAAAGCGACAGTAGCACTTTTCTCTTGCAAAAAAGCCATCGGTAATAAGTGGGGCCTTCAGCCCCGCATATCTCACTGGCTATACGTTTCGGTAGTGAGACCGATTCTGACATACGGGGCGGTTGTCTGGTGGACTGCTCTTGATAAAGCGGTAAACCGAGATAAGCTAAGCAAGGTGCAACGTACAGCTTGTCTGTGTATCAGCGGAGCACTCCGTACGACCCCCTCCGCCGCACTAGACATCTTACTGCATCTGACACCCCTGGATATTTTTAGCAGGCAGATGGCTGCCTGCTCCGCTGTCCGCCTAAAAGCCACCTCACAGTGGATCAATTCGAACATTGGCCACTCTATCATTTTGGACTCACTTGGGTCCGTACCTAGAAACATCGACTACACCACACCCCAACTACAGTTCGAAAAGAAGTTCCAAATCACTATCCCCACCAGATCATTCTGGGAGGATGCTGGTTGCACGGAAGTTAAATCGATCCACTTTTACACCGACGGATCAAAAACTAGCGAGGGGGTAGGTGGGGGTGTTTACTCAGAAAGACTAAATATCAGTCTCTCCTTCCGTCTTCCTGATCATTGTAGCGTGTTCCAGGCGGAAATCATGGCGATTAAGGAAGTCCTGTCGTGGCTGAAGAGAAATGTGATATCCGCTAAGGATATCTGCATTTTCTCGGATAGTCAAGCCGCGCTAAAATCCCTGGACTCAGTCTCTCACAATTCCATCGTAGCCTTAGACTGCCGTTCATCTCTGCAAGAGATGGCAGAGCAGTTCAATATTCACCTTTGTTGGGTGCCGGGGCATAGAGACATCCCAGGGAATTGTAGGGCAGACGAACTCGCCAAAAACGGAACCACATTACCTCTTCTACCTGAGAAAGGTTTTTTAGGTATGCCTATTGCTACTTGCAAACTTATGATCAAGCTATCCGCAGTCGAGAGTACAAACCTCAGGTGGACAGGTAGTGATACATGTCTAGCGACTAAGGAGATCTGGCCAAAGCTGGATCTGCGACGCTCTTTGAGTTTGATCTCACTCAACAGACTGCACATTGGCTCTGTCATAGGTGTCATCACAGGACACTGTCTAATAGGCAGGCACGCATCAAGGCTTGGCGTTTACTCAAACGACTTCTGCAGAAGCTGCAGGGATGAGGAGGAGGAGGAGACTACGTCTCATCTCCTCTGCACATGTCCTGCACTCTCCCATAAAAGAAATCTCTACCTAGGAGCCTTCTTCGTCAACGAACTCAGTGACTTAGCTAATACAGATGTTAGAAGTCTATCGCGCTTCATTAGAAGCTCCAAATGGTTTTAGCGAGTAGGGGTCGAAAAACCCGATCCATGTGGCATCACAACGGACCTCATTGGTCTAAGTGGGTTGGCTTTTTGCTAACAGCCACTTCAACCTAACCTAACCTTGTGTAGACTTTAGACTTGACGTAGCCCCACAAAAAATAGTCTAAAGGCGTCAAATCGCATGATCTTGGTGGCCAACTTACCGGTCCATTCCTTGAGATGAATTGTTCTCCGAAGTTTTCCCTCAAAATGGCCATAGAATCGCGAGCTGTGTGGCATGTAGCGCCATCTTGTTGAAACCACATGTCAACCAAGTTCAGTTCTTCCATTTTTGGCAACAAAAAGTTTGTTAGCATTGAACGATAGCGATCGCCATTCACCGTAACGTTGCGTCCAACAGCATCTTTGAAAAAATACGGTCCAATGATTCCACCAGCGTACAAACCACACCAAACAGTGCATTTTTTGGGATGCATGGGCAGTTCTTGAACGGCTTCTGGTTGCTCTTCACTCCAAATGCGGCAATTGTGCTTATTTACGTAGCCATCCAACCAGAAATGAGCCTCATCGCTGAACAAAATTTGTCGATAAAAAAGCGGATTTTCGGCCAACTTTTCTAGGGCCCATTCACTGAAAATTCAAGCGTTGCTCGTTAGTAAGTCTATTCATGATGAAATGTCAAAGCATACTGAGCATCTTTCTCTTTGACACCATGTCTGAAATCTCGCGTGATCTGTCAAATACTAATGCATGAATATCCTAACCTTAAAAAAATCACCCTATAAAACGACAGCACTGCTCCTGACACGCCCCCAATTTAAATGAGATGGAGCGAAAGAAGTTTTACTTCAGTCGTTTGGTCTAAAGCACACTCATTTTTTTTGTGATTAGGTTCCCATCAGAACAATTTAAATATGTACATATATAAAAAATAACTTTAAAATGCAAAGTGGTGACGTTTGTTTATTTATTTTTCTTATTCATTCTGGTCTTGACTGTTAGCCAGATCTAAAATCGGCTGAAAATAAGTCCGAACCAATCTAGAGTGGACGCGGTAGCATCTTGTATTGCCGTCTCTCAATGACCAAATTCTCCTTCTCTCTATCATTGTCGCTGCTTGAGTCGGACGATTGCCAATCTTCCCAAAAATAATTGCCACGAAACATTATTTAAATTCCACAATATTATTTCAATAGTATTCGTCTTTTAACCCACTTCCTCCAACCGATACATTATGTAACAGTAAAATAAATCAAATCGCAAACGTCCATAGCAGGCTTTGTTTTTTTTTTTCAAATTGCTGTCACATGACTCTATTTGTCCATCTTTCAGAATTAAATCTCTTTCGTGTAATCGTGCGATCGTATCTGTATATTTTCCCATCGAAATTTTAAATTTTTAAAAAAGTTGAGAATGTGCAGTAAAAGGTAAGTAATATATTATTTACTTATTGATGTGGAGATAATTTCTTGCATTATTTATATTTACAATAAATGCAGCTTTAAATTAGAAAAGTAATTTTTAAAATGCAGTTAATATTTCTTATATTATTGCGCTTGAAAAATTACTGTGACACAATGTATCAGTAGGAGTACTACTATTCTTTTGTGTTTTTATATTTTAAGATTTTTAACCGTTAACGAAATTCAGGATGTTCTAGAAGAGGGCAATGAACTAGAAAATGAAAATTTTTACATTTTGCCACCCAATAATGCAAATGATTACATGACAGATGAAGACTCCGGTGATGACGATAATGTGATTGTTAATAACTTTCCAAGACAACACCTCGAAGCCCCGGCGCTATTTGTACAGATGAGAGATGACGACAGTGAGAGTGAATGGGAATCAGAAGATGAAATACCCCTCGCTATTCTCAAGACGTCCATGCCAAGAATCCAGTAGCCCTATCAAAAGCAAACTTACAAATGGAATTCACAAGTTGACTTGAAGAGTGTAGATATGGCTTTGGCAAAAAATCAGCTACTTCCAATCGACGAATTTTCGCAATTTTTTGACGCAGAAGTGTTGCATCTGATAACCCATCATACCAATGTATACGCTGCGAAGAAGAATTTAATTGGAAATGTAACTCTTGCGGAAATGAAGACCTTTGTAGGGATTCTTTTGCTTAGCGGTTACAATGGATTTTCCAGGCGATCAATGTATTGGGAGAAAGCTTTGGATACTTACTCAAAAGGAGCTGCAGAATGTTTGTCCCGCGATCGATTTAATTTTATCATGTCAGCATTATATGTTTGTGATAACAATAAGCTCGAAAGCAGTGATAAGTTCGCCAAAGTAAGACCTTTATTTGAAGTACTGAACAATAACTTCCCTAAGTTTGCACCATCAAAAACTGCATATAGTATCGACGAAGCCATGGTGCCGTACTTTGGTCGCCATAGCACAAAACAGTTTATGCAGAAGAAACCTATAAGATGGGGATACAAAATTTGGGTAGGCGCAACTGTGAATGGCTATATATGTAGTATGGTTTGATCCCTATCAAGGAAAACAGTCTACTGTGGATGATTTGTACAATGGTTACCCCCTTGGCTCGAAGGTAGTTTTGAAATTTTGTGACCGTCTGTTGAAGGATAGACCATTCAATCTTGATTGTCGAATTTCTTTCGACAACTTTTTTACGTCTATCGAACTTTTGGATGAATTAAGATCGAGAAATATTGGGGCCATTGGAACCATAAGAAAGAATAGGATTAGAAATTATCCCTTCCAAAAAATTACTACAAAAACTAAAAGGGGCTTCTATGATTATGCTACAATCGAAAATGGATCAGTTGTACTCATTCAATGGAATGATAACAGTGAAGTCCATATTGCCTCTAACATAGTGCCGGCTCTACCTACACAAAGGGCCAAACGATTCAGCAAATCGGACAAAAGGTACATTAGCATAGAACAGCCGAAAGCTAGAAGTACTTACAATAAGGAAATGGGAGGTGTAGATCGGTCAGACCAAAACATAAGCCTTTACAGGTGTGAGATTCGAGGAAAAAAGTGGTATTTCCCTTTAATATCCCATTGCATAGAAATGGCAACTACTAATGCATGGCAGCTACATAAGTTTAATGGGGGAAAACTTGACCAGCTAGGTTTTCGCCGTCGCATTGTTCTATGTCTTATAGAAGAAAATAGAAACCCTTTCAAGAAGATGTCATCCCGCCCATCTACTGTAGAAAATCTTGCTGGGAGATATGATCGAATGAATCACATCATAATAAGGCAAGATAAGCGGACAAGATGGCGGGTGTGCCATCAAAATGCGGTGCAGGGAAATAAGTCCACGGGAACTAAGTCCACTGAGGGACTTAGTTCCCACTTAGTGGGAAATAAAACCACTTTCGCGAAGTGGACTTAGTTCCCATGTAAGATGGGAAATAAATTCCCAAAACTCTGAGTGGTTTTAGTTCCCTTTTAATGTGAAGTAAATTCTCACTGTCGACTAAGAACAAAATAAAATTAAAGAGTCAAGGTACTTTGCAATTTGTATTAACAAAATAGAAATTAACTTCTAACTGAGACAGAGTAATATAGGTACTGTGACCTCGCACCTACTCCAAATCAAACAGTGACCCCAAGCAGGGAGGTTGCAGGGGGGCAGCATGCCCCCCCCCCCCATATGCATTGCACTGTTTATGAGATTAGTTACGAAATCGCAAGTAGATTCCATAAATAGTGTAATGCATATGGGGGGGCATGCTGCCCCCCTGCAACCCCCGTGCATGGGGTCACTGTTTGATTTGGAGTAGGTGCGAGGTCCGGTTTTGATACTTTGGCTTTATGTCACCATGATAAGCTTAAGACTTTGCTTAAAGAGTGTGATAACTAACTGCACTTTACAGTTTTTTGTTTAATTGTAAATGTTGCATGTTAGTTCCCTCTTCTTATATTTGAATGTGGACTAAGTTCCCATAAAAAAATGGACTTAGTTCCCACTTAACATGGGAACTAAGTCCACTTCGCGAAAGTGGTTTTATTTCCAGTGGACTTATTTCCCTGCACCTCAAAATGCACCATCAAAATGTAATAAATGCGATGTTGCATTGCACTATTATTGCTTTTATACATATTACACAAATGAATAATTTATTTTCAAATATAAAATATATTTAAATAATTTTGACTTCTTTCATTGGTCTTGAAATTTTTTTTTTTAGACATGTTTTAGCACATAGTATTCCTAGTGTGACATAATGTCACATCTTAAAATTTCACTTGTCAGGATAGTTTTTGGTAAACTTCTTTTTTAAAAAAAAAAAAAAAAGGAAATCCAAATCCCAGAGCACTCAGAATCGGTAACGGTTCATTGTATTACCAGGCAGAAATCTTCCTTTTGGTGTAGAGGCACGTGATTGGGTGGCGTATGTTGTTGTTCCCCATGGGGATTGAACCTGCACCGCACGGGTCACAAGCCAACACACTAACCTCTACACCGTCGCCACCCTTTTTGGTAAACTTAATATAAAATAAAATATCCGCTGACTAGATCAACTCAATGGAGCAAATATTAAGAAAATGAAAAAAAAACATAGGGACGGGCTACAGTCCGCTTGGGCGAACTGTTGGATACCCTATTCTTATTCCTATCCCTCATAAGTGGGCGTGACAAAAGTCAAGTATGGTTGAATTGTTAAGAACGCTCTACATATTTTGTTATATAAAATTTAAAGGATTTTATTAAAAAAAACGCTCCCTAGCTCAAACTTGGGTGTTTCAATAAAATTGTTTTATTTAATTGTGGGCGTGTCAGTAGGCGGATTTAAAAAATATTAACACATGAGAATAAAGGGCCGCTAGAGAGTATATATTATAAATTTCAGCTCCCTAGCTCAAACTTTGAATTTAAAAAAAAAAAAAATTAATTGTGGGCGTGTCAGTGGGCGGATTTTGAAAATATTTACACATGAGCATAAAGGGTCCATTGAGAGTATATATTATAAATTTCAGCTCCCTAGCTCAAACTTTGGATTTTCAAAAATTTATATACACTTAGAATAGGGTATAAAAAAATTATTTTATTTATTTGTGGGCGTGTCAGTGGGCGGATTTTGAAAATGTTTTATCCAGAGCAGTTTTAGGAGTCATAGATCATGTATAAAAATTTCAGCTTTCTAGCTCAAAATTCGATTTTTTCCAAAATTTTGTTTTTTTCAGTTTGTGGGCGTGTCTGTGGGCGGATTTCAAAAATTCGTAAACTTGATTATTTCGGGACCATAGAGAGTATATGGTTAAAATTTCAGCTCTCTAGGTCCAGTTTAAAGGCCTAATTTTTGCCGACAGACGGACGGACGGACGGACATGGCTAGATCGACATTACTATCGATGCTGATCATAAATATAGTAACTTTTAGGGGTCTACGGGCAATATTAAGGTATGTTACAAACTATGCGTCAAAATTAATATACCCTTAGAATAGGGTATAAAAATATTACCCGGAGTATGTGGGTTAAAGCGAACACTCAAAATCGAAATGAAAAAAATAATATAAAAGTTGGCAGGAAACCAGCAGTTTGCGGCTAGCTTCTACTATTTCGAGGAGTTGATCGAACTCAAAGCTGACCAACTTTCTCTTTTCTCAACTTCGGTATATCTAAAGTTGAGCGAGTCAACTTTGAGTGAATAAAAGCAATTTCTCAAGTTGACATTAAAAATCCCCAAGTTGAGTTCAACTTCGACTGAATAAAACGAGCCTTAGTCGCTGTTGCAGATTCAGCCATCTTATTGGCTTGTGGTACTGCTTGCTGGCTTGTTGCTTTCGGGTGTCGATTAGTTCCCGCTGCTGTAAGCTTTTTGCCGGAATTCTGTTGCTGGATCTGTTGTGGTTCTTGTTGTTGTTCAGACGTAGCCGCGGCACTCTTGAACTTTTCTGTGTTTTGTTGTTGTTTTACGGCGGTAATCGCTGTATACAACGTATCGTTTGGTTGTTGTTGTAGCGACTTTCGACACAAAACAGTGCATTTATCACACCTATACTTGATATTGTTTGAGTTCATGTATTCAATGTCTGTATCGTGTACATTTACACATGAAGAGTGAAAAAAACCGATGCAGTCAGAGCAACTAATTTTGCCTACACTACTACGTTCTATTTATTCTTCACATATTAGACACTTCATTATTGTATCGAGAGTTATTCTTATTTAGATCGGAAATGCGCGCACCCCACGACACTTCGCAAAAACACGTCCGCTCTTGTTCACGAACAATTGACGAGTTTCTATTAGGATAGCAATATTTTGTTTGTACGTTGCGTCACGCCCTAGTTGCGTGCAGGCCTCTCGTATAGCCAGTAGTTCCGTCTGGAAAACGCTGGCTGAATCCGGCAGGCGAAGGGATATTGATATTTTTAGTGATTCCGAGTAGACACCGGCCCCCACATCACAGTTCATCTTAGAACCGTCGGTGTATATGACCGTGTCGAACTCTTTCACTACTTCGTCCCTCTTCCAACAAGCTCTGGAAGGGAAGTTTACTTGGACGCCTTTTTTTAAGTTTAGTTTGGGTGTGATGTAGTAAGTTGGAAACGTGACCATGCATTCTGGTAGCGAGTCCAGAATGCTGCTGTGGCCTTATGGCCTTGCAGTCCAGCACCCCGATTCCCTGAGTCTTACCGCACTGCATGGTGCGGTATATTTTGTGTGTAGGTCAAGAGGCAAAAGGTGCAAGGGCACAGTGAGGGCGTCCGTTGGGGCCGGCCTCAGTGCACCCGAGGTGCCTACACTGGCTGTTCTTTGCAATCTTTTCAGTTTTGTGAGCTTTTAACCTTTACTCAAAGCGGGCCACAATACTAGTGATCCATAGGTGAGGATTGGACGTACTACAGGACTACAGCTGTATACATCCACAAAGTTATCTTTGGTTGAAGTCCCCACTTCTTTCCAAAGGTTCTGCTACAGACAAAGAAGGAAATGCACGGCTTCCTCACTCTGTGTTCAATGTTATGTTTTCAGTAAAGTTTTGGATCGAGCGTGATACCCAGATACTTAGCGCTGGAGGGTAGTGTAGGGGGTTGACCGTTTAGGCGGGGTAGGGTAAAATAGGGTATTTTGGTTTTGGTAGTGAACAGCATCAGTTCGGTTTTGCTCGGGTTAACGCCGAGGCCACAACTTGCAGCCCAGGTGCTTGCCTTGTCTAGAGCAGTCCCCACGGAGGGAAACTTCCCTGACACTAGTATCACTACGTCGTCCGCATAAGCGACAACTTTGACTCTTTCCCTGTCTAGTTTTACGAGAATGTTGTTCATAACCATTAGCCAGAGTAGCGGAGAAATTCCTCTATGGGCGAATTTGGTTAAGTGACTGTTGCCTAATGTTGGCTGAATAACTCTTGTTCCGAGCATAAAGGCTATCCATTGCCTAATAGATTCCTCTATGCCCCGTTCGACCAGAGATTCAAGAATAGCTTCCGTGTGTACGTTGTTGAAGGCCCCCTCTATATCCAAGAAGGAGGCTAGGGTGTATTCTTTGTAGTGTATGGATTTTTCAATTGTTCGCACAATCTCATGGGGAGCCGTTTCGGTGGATCTGCCCTTGAGATACGGTTGCTGTGATTTGGAAAGCGATGTTTCTGGCAGAGAACTTGGCATGTGGATGTCCTCCCATGTAGAATGTGCGGGTCAAAGATTGAAACTCTGCCATTTAATGATTGGAAGTTGATGTGGAGCGATCTATTACTTTTGCCTTATGCAAATTGCTCTGGAACAGGTCATTTGCCAAAAACACAAATCCAACCTATACAAAATATTCGCTCAAGCCCACGCGCAAGCAAAACTTTGAGATGCTTACCAAAAAAACACAATTTGATTCGAACTGAATTCGAAAACGAGTGGGCTGTCTCAGTCGTCATACATTTGACCTTTTTTTCTGCAAATGTCTCGCGATTTCCTCTTACAGAAACCAAGAAACCAAACAACGTTCATTCTTCCAACATTCTACGCTCAAAAGTCAAAACTATTAGCGGACTTATTAGTGTTCCTGTCGCGGCAGTGACATGATGGTCGCGCCACGCGATGCGTAGGCAGCAGTAGTCAGCTAACTTAGCGTGGCTCTCCAAAGCACCGGGAACCAGCAGCCATTGGGAAACAAAAAACATTTAATTTTTCCAAATCGATGTTATATGTTGCGCCAATCCGCCCTCTGCTGTCGCAGCTTACAGACTCAGTGCCATTGTAACTCAAAGCCCAATAGACACGAAAGCACTCTCGTTGGCACGATACGACAAGGCTAATGACTAACAAATGCTGGGATTTCCTTCAGCAGTAGCTGCAGCTTGTGGCTCATAGTGTGGTAGTGCAGCCGCGCATCTCTATGCCTATTCGGAATAAAGGGGCAATAAGTGTGTGGGATTCTCGGACATTTCGCAAGTGTTGCAAATGGGCATTTATTTGCGAGTGCGGGCTTTTCGAATCGATTTTTCAACCGCCTCGCACTGTGACGTATTGCAAACGCGTAATTGATATTGCGGGACCAAACAAACGTAGCCCTCATCTCCAGTGGGGGTCCAGAATCCGGGGTTAGCTTATTAACACCTTAGGTACGGTATAGTCAACTGGTGGCCTCATCATAAAGGCAAGTGCATGTGCGGCAGAGCGCGAAGTTGGCGCGTGAGATGCACGGAAAATTGTTTACCAATAAAGAAGTGATAAACGAATCGTTAAAGTTAGACCCAGGAAAGTGCACATGAGACGAGGTGAACCAAGGAAAGTGATTTATTTCGTTTAGTTCTGTTTGAAAACCGTGTTATATGTGAGTGGCTGTGGGAATATCGATAACTTGGAATTGCCATAACTAAATGGTGTACAGCGAATTGGGACGGAAGTCTGGTGCTATTTTGTTCCAGTGAAGATTTGATATTTGAAGAAACTATGCAATAGAACCTGTTGATAAAAATACCAGTTATTTAATTCGATGGTATTGGTCTAAGTGTACGATTTATCTTCGAAGTCTGAGAAAACCTATCGAGGCAAATCCCTGTTTTTTATCGGGGTGCAAGACTTTCTACACTGGAGCAGTCAGACTTAATACTGGTCCATTGTACTGCCAGCAAAACACATTGCTTTTACTGAAATTTTAGGCGATTCAATAATAAGGAGCTTAGGTTAACAGGTTAGGTTATCACTGCTTAAGCCTAGCACCTTACTTCGGAAAAGATAAGATGATATCCACCTTAACATATTCGAACGAATATATATGCATAACTCAAAATAATTCAAACTTTTTTAGTAAAGAACAATTTATATGATTCACTCAATCAAAAGCCTTACTAAAGTAAAAAGTTTAGGATTGCAAATAAATATCTTTTTTTTTTTAATTATGAGGAGTTCACATTTTATCGGTACCTGACCAATTTATTTCATTATATATTGGACAGATTAAATTAATTTAAGACACAAATATAATGTATTAATGTTGTATGTATTTGAGACAAAGGTAATACACAGTGGCGACGCCTCATATTGTTCAAGTCGTTCATGAACGACTAACATTCGCAAGAAGTTATCTCAATTTTTGCGTTCTCTACACTATATACAACATATTTATACTCTTCTTCCCATTGCTGTAATTTTTCATATTCCAACTCGTGCATTTCCTATTTGAACATTTCACACAGAAGTGCACTACCTGCCAACCAACCGTTGCTTTTTTCCAAATCTTCTTTCCAACTTGTTCAAACGTTTCGGCAACGAAATGATACCATATATCCCGTTTACATGAGAGATTCAATCCGGATTCAATCCGAATTGAATTCCATGTAAACGCAGATTGAAAGATTGAGGGATTCACTCAATCCGATCACAAAATTTTCTGTTAGTACGTTTACATGACCGAATCGAAAGATCGAATTGAAACTGAATTGGTTTTCGAGGCGGGTTTTCGCTCTCACCGAATTGAGAGATTGAATTGAAGTAGGATTCAGTTACACACCTCCTACTTAATACGTATTTTGGATAGCCTTGTGTTAGTAGCAACAAAAATCCCAGTCAAGTGAACATCACAAAGGAAAACAAAGAGGGCACGCACACACACTCTCATTCGATCTCTCGATCTTTCAATTTGCGATTACATGCTGATTTTCAATGCAATCACATATCCCGTTTACATGAGAGATTCAATCCGGATTCAATCCGAATTGAATTCCATGTAAACGCAGATTGAAAGATTGAGGGATTCACTCAATCCGATCACAAAATTTTCTGTGATTGCATTGAAAATCAGCATGTAATCGCAAATTGAAAGATCGAGAGATCGAGTGAGAGTGTGTGTGCGTGCCCTCTTTGTTTTCCTTTGTGATGTTCACTTGACTGGGATTTTTGTTGCTACTAACACAAGGCTATCCAAAATACGTATTAAGTAGGAGGTGTGTAACTGAATCCTACTTCAATTCAATCTCTCAATTCGGTGAGAGCGAAAACCCGCCTCGAAAACCAATTCAGTTTCAATTCGATCTTTCGATTCGGTCATGTAAACGTACTAATAGAAAGTATAGGCACAAAGAAAACAAGAATTTCACGTGTTGTATGGACGATTTCGTTCAAGCCGCTTTTGAACGAGGCGAGCTAAGTATGATGTGTGAAACGAATACAGAAACAAGACAAAACACAGATCGAGCGCTGTATTGTTTTGTTCAAACCATCTGATCTTGTGTATACATAAATCAATCCAACTCGTGCAAACGATTCTGCAAAGAAATGATACAATTGAAAGTCAGAAACGCACAAGCAAAAAAAATTTTGTTTTGTATCGACCATTTCGTTCAAATCCCTTTTGAGCGAGAAGGGTTTTTTTGCGCTGGATGTTTGTCGCGTGCAGAGTATATCAATTATATGTAATGAGTAGGGACACTCTCGGCGTTTTCTTTATCAGTTCTTATCAGCAAGTACGTCTGTGTGGATATATTAAGTACTGTGTAAGATAGAGATAAAAGAGGAAGACTGTTTCTTTCGCAAAAGGGTACGGGGTGCTCCTTTAAATAAAGACAAACATTAATTTGTCATACATTTTTATTAAAAATTAATAAGGAACTACATGTGTGTTACGCTAAGATATTTTTGCTTGTTGTTCGCGTAAGGCTGAAAACACACCGGATAAAGCAAAACGTATTTTTTTGTTTCGTGAAACAAGAGAACATTGTTTCTTATGAGAGCGCACACAGCAAAGAAAACGAAACAAAAAACTGGTTTTTTTTCGAAGTGTTTCGGTGGTGTTTGTCGAAAATACATGCCATTGTATACAAGCAACACACACCGAATGCAACAAAACTGTTTCGACCCAGCGTCGTTGACGATAATTGCCTACTTTCTTATGGGGCAATACGCACTCTTGCGATCGCACGGCGTTAGCTCGACGGTGGGGTGGGATCATGCTGCCTCTCTATGCACACATGAATTTCGTGCCTGGTCTTAAAGGACTTTTGGACGAATGAAAAGAAGTCCAAAAATAACTAAAAATATACTATGATGATAGAAAGAAAATAAGTATGCTTAGGAGAGAACTAAATGAAATTTGAAGAAAAGGTGAGAGATGAACAAATGAAGCTGATGCTGTTTCAGATGGTGTGAAACACACGGACTTGCCCTCCCCTTTGCACTCGGTGTTAACCGGTGCAGCGTGACTATGCCTTGCCCATTTTGTAGCTGGGGTAGTCCCTTAAACTACCGTTGCGAGCGTCTACCCGATCACGACCTTAATAACGAAGAATTTTAACCGTGACAGAAACTCATATTTATTTCATATATAATTATTATACCTCAGTTGTTGGATATGTAAGAACAGATTATTTATTTCACCAAATATGTCGCGTTTTAATAAAGAACAAAAACTATCTAATAACTTTAAAGGAATAGTGCTATATTAAGGAACTTAGTATGTAGTAAATTTAATTGAATATCTTTTGTTAATAGAATTTAAGTGATTAGTTTTATGCAAATGTTTTATTTGTAGGTATCTATATCAAGAGTCATTAAGTTAGGCTAGTTACATTTGTACATAATGTATAAAAAAAGGAAGCTAGTTTGCCAAAGAAATCTTAAAATGGTACAAAGCGTACTTACAGTTTTCCAGGAGTGTCGATGAAATTTGTGGCCACAATTTTCCTTCGCTGATCACGTACGATTATGATTGAGATTTTTGTCTGATTTTGTGTGAATGTACTTTGTTGCATTTGTTTATGTTTAATTTTTGATAAATAATTTCTTAGGCAAGTCATTAGCACTCTTTTAGAAAATAAGGTTAGGTTAGAAAAATTGAATTTAAACTAATCAAATTTATAGGGGTGAATAATTAAATTTACACAGTCACAAAAGAAATTAAGCACTTGTTATTTTTTTTTTGATTAGTTTCGAAGTTTAATTAAAATATTGTGGTGTTTCTTTGTCTGACGTATTTTTGGTACGGCATCTGAGATGTTGGTGTAGGGATGTCTGCGAGTGTGGCTACGCTTCAGCTGACTGCATGCACTTCTTCATATGCTGAACACATGCGTTCTCGTTATTTGCGCAGGCGCGCAGCTGTCAGAAAACTCAGCTTTTTGGGTGATCAAAGACGATCATTGAAGAAAAAAAAAGATTGCATAGCATTTTTTGCTGCGGGCGCTCCACTCGACTTCTCTATACTTTTGACAAGAAGCTAGCGAGCTTTGTATTGAATGCGCCCGCAGAATCTGTGGACAAATATAAAAGGGAATTAGCGACAAAAGTTAATCAAAAACTTCACTGATTACAAACCTATTTAATTATGGATGGTGCGTTTAGGGAAGTTTCCCTATTCGAGAGTTTCTCATTTGAAGTACTAGTGTACTTCGGCATGCGTTCGGTGTTTTCGGACACGTGGCTTGGTGTGGTATGGATTTTAATGCTCGACAACTCATTCGTAAAAGAAAATCTATCGAAGCGAAATAATTTGCCAAATTAGTAAAGTTAAATGGACTTTATTATAAAGGAATGTCTTACCTTTAAAATGATCTGATTTAAAATTCCTTCTTAACCACTTTCACTGCCTGCACGCTAAAGAAAGAGCGTTGCGCTCTCGGCTTCGAAAAATATAAATTGATGGCCGTGTAGGCCACAGATCAGTGGCAAAAGCCAAATTCACGATGGGCTTAGGGGTGTGTTGGTTTTATATCCTGTTTCCCTCGCGGATATGGGGTTACATTTAAAACTGGACGAAAATATTTTATAAAAATTATTATTTTTTTTTTTGTTAAAGGCGTTCGCCACAAATAACCCTTCAGTCAAAAATATGAGAGTGCCCCTACTCATTATATGGATATACTCTGGTTTACTCTGTGCAAAATTGAAAAAAATATTTTTTTTAATTGAGACAAGAAGCCCTATCTATAATTATAAAGATAAGGAACATGCTAATAAAGTTACTATAAAAAGCTGTGGATAGAAATAATCTGAGTCCGACCACATGCTGAACAACACTAAAAGCAAGTAGCGAATTCAATTTTGTTTTATTTCAACACACACCGAATGAAGCAAGAAAACAAAACGTTTTGTTTTGTTACATTCTGTTTCGCTTGGTGTGTGTTGAAATCAAATATGTTTTTTTGACTATCGTATCAAAAACTTTTTGCTTTGCCCGGTGTGTTTTCAGCCTAAAACCACGAAGGTAAAGGGTTTTTCAACAGGGACGCTACAAAAGTAGAGCGACAAGGACAGCAAACGACGCCGAATTTCTTTCCGCTCTTTTGGCATTTCTCTTCAGTAAGGTTTGCCATTTCATGATGGAAAGATATACGAGAAAATAACGAGTCGAAATTATTAAAATGCGAATGCCACAATCAACATATTGGAAACCAAGTTTGGAAACCGTGTTATCTCACGAAATGGTCCAGTCGCTTGGCTGCCTCGGTCGTGCGATTTGACGCCGTTAGACTATTTCCTCTGGGGCTACGTCAAGTCTATGAACTATGCCAACAAGACAGCGACTATTGATGAACTTCGTACGAATATCGAACGTGAAATTGCAGCAGTATCGGCCGATTTATGCTTGAAAACCGTCGAAAATGCAAAAGAAATCGAGTTCCATACATAATGGCATCGAACGTACTTTCACAGGAATAAAGAATTTCATTGATATCCAAAACCGTTTTTGTTTTATTTAAAAAAAAACTTTTGTAGCGCTCTTATTGAAAAACCCTTTATTTACCAGACAATCTTGATTGAGGTTTCTTACCTTAACCTTTCCTTTGACAACTTCATCCGTTGAAAGATCATTTTCCGCCCTTAAAAGAATCAAAACTTATCTTAGAACAACAATGGGGCAAAATAGGTTGACAAAACTTTCTTTTTATATATTTTATTATATTATAATATAATAAAATAAGCAATATTTTTTTCTTTCTGTTTAAGTGTTTTTTTGTTGAATAAAAAAATTGACTTAAGACACGTTTATTTATAGAAAATGTAAGAAGAATATTTTTAAAAAAAAAGTCGAGAAGAATTAGTCTTGAATTTAAGTAAAATAATGAAGGTACATATCTATTGCTTGTTTATTAAAAAGTAATTTATATTTTTTTAAGTGATGAAGAATTGGTTTTTGTTTTATAAATAAATGTAAAAAACATTTTGTTCTTTTAGCCTGAAAAATTCGTATTGTTAAATAAACTTTCTTAAAACGATGTAAACGTTATTTTTTTATTTAATTTCAAAATTTCTTTTTATTGGTAAAAATGATCTTACCAGCTACGAGTATATAGCAATTAAAACTTTACTGAACGACTACACATTTTTGGCACGCATCGCTACTGGTAATATAACTTTTCCGTTTTTCATAGAATTCAAAGTTACCTCATAGAGTGACACAACTAACGATTACATAAACAGAGTAATGATTTACAGTGTTAGTTCTAACTGATATGCAGAGCTGTTGAATGTCTGAGATGGGCAGGATAGTTTCTTTGCAGTACAAGATTAAAGTTAAGTGGACGGCAGCTCTCATATCACCACCACTTTCCAGAGCTGAATTGCGGTGATCTAGGCGATATATATCCATTGTCAGGAAAGAACCAGGTTTCTGAGACAGAGATTGCACCTATATCTGATTTTTCAAACATATTTAAATTCCACTTTAAAACCTACCAACAGTTCGCACAAGCGGGTCGTAGCATTTCCTTATGTTTTTGTTACGTTTTATTAACGTTACCGTCGAAAAATATGTTTTAGGCTTAAGGCTCAAAATGAAAGCAGGCAATTTTCCAAATAGCGCCCAGCTTCTGATAATGTTTAGCAAGACTTATGCACGACATATTATCGTTTCCTCTTAAAAATGTAAGAAAATCCATATTGAATTTCAAGATAATAAACTCGCTCACTGCTCTTGCGGAATAAAAATAACGTTCCAAGTTCAACTAAGTGGCACTCGAATCACTCGGTTTCGTTTTAACAAGGTTTCAAAACTATAACATAGGTACTTTTGCTCCTAAACAGTTCTCAAATTAAAAAAAAAAGGGTTGTGCGATCCGTTTCTACTGAGTTATTTGATTGTTAGTTCCAAAGTGATACTCGAATATGTTCATTTCACTCTACCCCCGCTATAGGTATAGTGTGTTTTTTTATAGAGGTATACAACTTCTGATAGGGATAACTGTCAAACTAGCTGTCATACTAATATAGTGTGTTTGACTCTTTTTTTCAGTATACGTTGGCAAAACACCATGGAAAGATTTACACCAAAACAACATTTACTAATCATGGAAATTTATTTCCAAAATTCGCTCTCTGTTCGCTGAACTTATAGAACACTTCGTTAAGTTTACGGTGCGCATATTCGTCCATCTGAGCAGCTAATGCGCAATACTATGGATCGATTCATGACCAAATTTAATCTTTGTGATAATATTCATCCAAATCTAGCCCGTAATGTGCGTGCAGAAGATGCCATCGTCGCTGTAGACGTGAGTGTGAGAGGGGACCCGAATTTATCGATCCGACGCTGTTCTCAGCAACTCGGGCTCTGCGCGTCTAGTACTTGGTGTAAATCATCCAAGCTTGATTTCAAAGTATTTTATTATTTAATTTGGTTAAAGATAAATATACAAAAATGAGCTATGCTCGTTGAATGTAGGAAGTTATCGGCTTAACACACGTTGGTTGATGGTTGACGTTTTGACGTCGTCGTCGTCTTTCAATGATGACGTTTTAAGGTGGTATCTTGGGGTCTGCTCCCATTACATCCCCCTTCTTTTGAGGGCGGTCAACAACAGCGATAAGTGGCTGTAGGTCAAACACTGAGGAGGCTTGACTGATCTTCCGGACTTGGTTGTGTAGGCTGACGACGACGTCAACCCCGTCGAGTCTGGATTCTGCATCTCAGGATCACTGGTTGTTGGTTGACTATCGGTTTGTGATGGAGGCGATGTTGACTGCGAGTTTCCTAGTGGCGATTTTGATGATTGGAATGAACTTTGTCGCGTCTCGAAGTCTGCGATATTGGTTGGAGGATTATGTACTTCGGCCTCAGTGGGTTTTATATTGCAGGAACTGCGACGGAAAAACTTTCCTCCTCGTCACGCATTATATAAGAACTTGGATGAACTTCATCGATGATTACTGCCGGTTTCCATTCCTTTTTGCGATTGATCCTGGTTACCACATTTTGCCCTTGAAGCAGTTCTTTGTCTACCTTGGCTCCCTTATTTGAGTATTTAGTTTGTTTTTGGCGTTCTTCTTTTAATAGTTGTGGTATGTCAGTTGTTTTTGATTTGGGTATAAGGGAGGAAATGATTGCTGGTAAAAGCGATCGTATGTCTCGGCCGTAGAGTCATTGGGCAGGGCTTCCTAATTTATCTCTTGGAATGTTCATGAAGTTTAATAAACCTAGATGATAGTCGGTATTGTCATATTTGCATTTTTTTAAGATATTTTTTGCTGTTTGCACTGCCCTTTCAGCTAGTCAGTTACCCCTTGGGTGATAGGGAGAACTCGTCTGATGATTAAACTTCCAATCCGTTGGGAATGCCTTGAAATCTTGGCATGCAAATTGTGGCCCATTATCCGTTTCTAATATACGAGGTATACCATTGCTGGAAAAAACGCTTTTTAGAAATTGAATTACATTTTTGGCTGTGGCCTCTGGTAAAATTTGGAATTTAATGTAACCTGAGTAGCTGTCCGTTATTACAATGTAGTCTTCACCATTAAAATAAAACAAATCTGCGGCCGCTATCTCAAATGGGTGTTTTGGTATCTCTTTGGCTCCAATCTCGATTTTGTTGTTTTCGCGTTGATGAACTTGACAGGCGGCACACTTCTTTATATAACTGGCTATGACGGTACTCATGTTTGGCCAGAAAATTGCGTCTCTAGCTTTCCGAACACACTTTTCATAACTGAAGTGTCCACTATGGATGTATTTGAGGACTTCGTCTCTCATTTCGATTGGTATTAATGCTTTTTGTGCTTTAAATATGACTCCGTCATATATTGACAGCTCTTCTCTAAAATTCCAATATGGCCTTACACTCTTTGGAAGATGATCTATGTTGCTTGGCCAACCGTTCATGATATACTGATTAAGTTGTTTAAAAGTCTCATCATGTTTGGTGAGATTAATCAGTTGATCAAGCTCTTTGTCAGAAATCGAGAGTACAAGCTGAATCTGTAAGTCATTTTCTTCTTGCTCTTTTTCTTCTTTGTTTTGGCAATCTCTACTTAACGGGTCAGCTAGGTGCATATGTTCGCCTTGTTTGTAAAGAACGATTGGATTGTAGGTAAGCAGGCTAAGTCGAATTCGTTGTAAGCGTGCTGGTGAAGAATGAATTGGCTTTCTGAAGATTACCTCTAGTGGCTTCTGGTCGGATTCAACGATAACTTTTTTTCCCCACACATATTCATGAAATTTTTCACAGCCAAATTTAATTGCGAGAGCTTCTTTTTCTAGTTGTGAATAGCGGGTCTGGCAATCAGTTAGTGCTTTTGATGCGAATGCGACGGGCTGGTCTTTTTGTAACAGGACAGCACCTAGTGATGTTGAACTAGCATCGACTTGTAGTTTTACGTCATCGTTTACATCATACAATCGGAGTACAGGGGGTTTACTTATGATTGATTTAAGTGTTTGGAAAGCAGTGGCTTGATTTTGTTCCCAAATCCAAGATGTTGATTTTTCCAATAGTGAACGGAGTGGTTTTGTTATAGATGAAAAGTTTGTATTTGCTGAGATAAGTAAATTTCCCCACAATTCTCATTAATTCTTTACGATTTGTTGGCTCTTTAAGTCGTTTAATCGCATCTGTTTTTTCGGGGTCTGGTGTCATTCCTTGTGTGCTGATGATATGGCCTATGAATTTGATGGTTTTCTGCTCCAATATGCATTTGGATTTGTTTAATTTCAACCCATTTTCTTTTAGGATGTTGATGACTTTCTCTGTAGAACCTACGTCTTAAGCCATCGATTGATTTCGCGTGGATAAGGATGTCTCATCTGGTAGTTGACCAAACAGAGTATGCATGATGTGTTGATACACCTCTGGCGCTGAGCAAATTCCAAATGGGAGCCTTTTACAGCTGAACCTTCCACACGGAGTAGCAAAAGTTTAAATTTTTTTTGTGCGGTCTGAAACCCGCACTTGCCAGAAACCTCGCATGCAGTCCAAAAGAGTATTTGGGCTGCGATTTCCTCGATAGTTTGCATTGGGTGATGTCGGCGCATTATATTGCGATTAACGATGGTTGGGTCAATACAAATTACATTACATGGACAAGATTCGGGTTTTGGAGAGATAATGTATTAAGGCCTGTCTCCGGTTGTTCCGAACGCCTGAATCCAACTATATAAAATACTATCCCAAAAAGATCCTATACGATGGTGCTCAGTTGAATAGGATTGAGAAGCTCCTTATTAAGGTGACTGGAAGGCACATTCCAAGGGCGATGGCCAGCGACAATAGCCTGATCTTTGGGACTTTCTACCCAAATAAAATGTACATAGAGAGTACGCTCCGATCTGTCTTTATGCCCAAGGAGGCATTTGTCCATATTGATGCAAAAGGGCTGGTCCAGACGAGAGATATGCGGCTCATCCGCGGAGGGGACGTCGCCAATGCTCATGAGCTCCTTCGGTTTGGTACCGCAATAGCGGAGAGGGATAAATTCGTCACGGAAAAGCAATTTGCCGAGTTTTGGTGGCTTTTTGAGGGGGAGGTGTCAACATGCCCTCCCAGGACGGTGCGTTACTCTAGGTAACATCCTCTTAGTTTATAAGTTAGACTAGATTAGCTAGGGCTTTTTTGGGAGAGCCGGGGCTTGTCATCTTTTGTTAGGGATTCCAGGAGAGGATTGGCGCTGTAACTGTAAAGCTTCAGTCAGCTCACGGCAGCGCGTATGCACGTTGACAAATGCCAGGCGCTCGGAAAGCAATTGGGATTTTGACCACATTGGACGCACTATTGACGAAATAAGACCTAAAATGCTAGAAAAAGTTGTGCAAAATTTGACCGACAGGATTACGTTCATAAGGCGCAGTCGCGGAGGCCATATGCCAGAAATTATTTTTAAACAATAAATGCCATGAAATTTGTGAGCTAGTAAAGTAAGGTGAGCATACGTCCCGCTTTTAAGCGTCTGTCCCGCTGTCCCCAGCGGGTTCCAAAAATATCCCGCTTTAGCAAATAAACCGAATTATGTTATTAGAGACGAACCTCGACTTACCTACATATTCTATCAAAGTCGGAATACGATAACTTCATTAAAAATGGAATCAAACGTAACAACGTACATAAGCCATTATCACGAAAAAAAAGCTATTCCTAAAAGGTTAATCAGCATTACAACAAAATCATACAAACTTCTGTTCAAGTCCTGACTCCTTTATGAAATCATTATGGAAAAAAACTTTGTATCTTACGATTGAAGTTGTATGTGGATGGGGTGGAAAACCTACTGTGCATGTGTATAGCCAATTTCGAAACAACGGTCACCTGCTCAGGGAGAGGATTAAATGAGTAAATGTGATCTCTATTTTACTGCAATGGAAACCAAAAACAAAATTTTTACTTAATTCCACAATCGTCCCGCTTTGACATAAAAAAAAATATGGTCACATTATAGTAAAGCCAAAATTTGGTCATCCATTGAATTTGTTGTGTTTTATTTTTTAAAAAAAGTTGTATGCCTCTATAAAAAAAAAAAACAAAAATTAGCACATCAAAAGCAAGCCTAACTGGAATTCGCAACTTACAAAACTATAAATAAACAAACAAAAAAAAGTCACATTAAAAACTTCACTTTAAAGGCGCTTTGCATGCATTGCCTTAGAAAAAAAATAGTTCATATCATAAAATTATAAATGTAGGATCTTTGTACCAATAGCAGAATTAATCTCACATAGAAATTCCAGCAAGTCTTTTAGATTAATACAGTTTTCTTTTAAAAGTTCAAAAATTAAGTTTCTAAGTACCTTTTAGAAAAAATTAAAGATTCGAGTGAATCGTCCTCAAGAGTTATGAATGAAGAAGCTATGATGTCTACGACAGAATACATATCACAACAAGAAGTAGAGGATATAATTAAAAGTCTGCAAGTGAAGAAAGCGGAAGGGATAGATGGTATAAAAAATGTCTACTTGAAGAATTTACCGAGATCGGGAAAGAATTTTTAAACATATATATTTAATTCCTGTATAAAAATGCAATACTTCCCAGATCGCTGGAAGATTGCCAAAGTGATACCAATTCCCAAGCCGGGCAAACCATCTGAAGACCCTAGTAGCTACAGACCGATAAGTCTTCTTAGCAGTCTCAGCAAAAGCTTTGAACAGATTCCGAAGAAAAAATTACTAGTGTTCATTGAGGACAAGAAACTGTTCCCCAATGAACAATTTGGATTCAGAAGCCATCACAGTGCCATTCATCAAGTCTATAGAATTAACAAATATGTAAAAAGTAAAAGGTCAGAACATAAATCAACTGGTTTGGTGCTTCTAGACATTGAAAAGGCGTTTGACTCTGTGTGGCATGATGGACTTGTCCATAAACTTTTGTCTTTTGGCTTTCCGTTGTACATAGTTAAAATCGTTCGAAGTTTTTTGTCATATAGACGTTTTTGCGTGTACATTAACAAGTATTGCTCTGAAATGAAATACGCTACTGCTGGTGTTCCCCAAGGCTCAGTTTTGGGCCCAATTTTATACAACATATTCACGTCCGATTTTCCAAAGCTTCCCTCCTGTGAGTCAGCAATTTTTGCTGATGACACAGGTTTCTTCTCGTCGCATGAATTTGGTCTCACAATTGAGACAAATCTGCAAAACGCAATCGAGATATTACTCGAGGCTGTGATAAAACGATCTTAAAGTGCAATAATTGTGTGATAGCGAATACAAATTTAGGTTTAAGTCTTGATGTTAGTCATGACTGTCGAAGCTATAAATGTGAAGTGTTCGTCAAAAAACTAGAAGTCCAAAAAAATCGTGTAGGATATTAGCAACCAACAATAATTCGTGTTATTTATTTAAATGTCGAGGCTTAATAAACAACCTTGATGAGGTGCAAGAACTTATAATTGGAGAAAAATGTGATATAGTGGTGATGTCAGAAACGCATGTTACAAAAGATATTTTGGACAAGGAAATATCGGTCCCGAATTATAATATGGAGAGGTGTAACAGCATATCAAGTCGAACAGGTGGTGTTATAATTTATACAAAATATGGACTACAGACGGAGAATTTAAAAAACTATTCAAAAAATATTGACATATGGTGGCTGGTAAACTCGGTTAGCGTCGGTTCTTTTACGTTAAATGTGGTGGGTGTTTATAGATCCCCAAGTTCATCGAAAAAAACATTTTGTGAAGAATTTTCTGTCCTAATGGAGGAATTGGCAGATTTAAAGACCGATTTTGTGGTTCTGGGGGACTTTAACATCGACTGGCTTAAAGTAAGAGACACTTATAGGAGAAATATGTGTAAAATTATTAGGGATAACGAGTGTAAACAAATAATTGATTCACCAACCAGAATAACAGCGGAATCTCGAACTTTAATTGACTATGTTATCACAAACGCTAGAAACTTGGAAGCAAAAATAGACAGCGAGTTAACGATAAGTGACCATCAAACAATAAGTGTCAGTATAAATACTAAAGCTAAAAGGAAGAGCGAAGTGATGGGAAAATGGGTGAAGGTTGTCAACACCAAAAACAGTTCATTCCAAAGTTCTCTAATAAATAGCAGATTAAGATGCATTAACGATTATATGGACGCTAGTGCAATGGGTGAAGCATTTCGTGAAGGCATAAATGAAGTGGTTGAAAAGTTTACATGTATGAAATTTAAGAAGTTTTCTGTTAATAAATGGTTCGGTAGATCACTCGAAGAACTAAAAAGAAGAAAAATCGTGTTTTATAAAAGGGCATTGTTTACTAATGCAGTGAATGACTGGTTAGAGTATAGATTCACTAGAAATGAATACAAAACTGAAATAAAGAAGTGCAAAAGTAAATTTATTCAATTAAAAATCGAAAACTCAAGAAATCAAAAAGATATGTGGCGTAACTTAAAACAATATGTGTTAAAAAATGAAAAATATTGCGAAATAACAGACATAGTCTTTAATGGCGTTGTTTACAAGGAGACTAAAAATATAGCAGACGGATTTAATAATTTTTTTGTTGACAGTGTCGTTCAAATTAACAATTCTATCCAATATGTCCCTTTTGTTCATTGTGTTAGTGAAACCAGATCCATTTTTAAATTTAAAAATATAACGATCCAAGATATACACATAACTTTAAAAGAAATGAAAAATAAAATTGACTTTGAACATATGTGTCCCAAAATATTCTGTGATAACTTCAATTGCATTGGACCAGCTTTGTTAGCCGTGCTGAATAAGTCAATAGACACAGGTATTTTTCCAGAATCATGGAAGCAAGCTATGGTAACACCAATTGAAAAAGTGAAAAATACTAAAAAATGTGAAGAGTTTCGTCCTGTCAATTCGTTACCATTATGTGAGAAAAGTGTTTGAAAAAATTGTATTTCGTCAATTAAATGAGTATTTCGAAAAAAAACAACTTAATAATAGACAATCAGTCCGGTTTTAGAAGGACTCACTCCTGTGAAAGTGCAATAAACTTAGTTATTACTGAATGGAAAGAGCAAATTGCCCAAAAAAAACGTGTGTATTGTGTATTTCTAGACCTAAAAAGAGCATTTGAGACGATAGACAGAGAGTTGATGCTTAAGAAATTAGAAAAATATGGTGTAAAAAACAGGGAACTATCGTGGTTTAGATCATACCTAACAAATCGAACACAGATCGTTAAAATCAATGGTGAGCTATCCGCAACAAAAGAGGTGCCATGCGGTGTCCCTCAAGGATCCGTTTTAGGAACATTGTTGTTCATAGTATATATAAATGATATGAAAAGTGCGGTAAAAAATAGTAAACTTGCGTTATTTGCGGATGATGCGGTCATCTACGCCACGGGAAATGACTTTGCTGAGTGCCACTCTAAAATAGAAGAGGATTTACGAACTGTCGATAAGTGGTTAAAACAAAATAGGCTTAAACTCAATGCGAAGAAAACCCAAAGAATGATAATGAATGAGAGAGCAGGTGAGGACATACGACTGGAGATTGATGATGAAACTATCGAAAAAGTTGAAGAAATCAAGTATTTAGGTATAATTATTGAAAACACATTAGGCTTTACAAAACATGTTGATTACATATGTAAGAAAGTATCTAAGAAAGTAGGTTTCTTAAAACGAATACGAAGCAATATTTCAACGTTAAGTGCAATAAATATATATAATGTAATTATAAAACCATATTTTGAGTATTGTTCAACCGTTTTGTTTCTATGTAGTGATAACGTAATTAAGAGGCTCCAGCTATTACAAAATAAGGCTATGCGTTGTATCTTAAAATGCAATAGATATGTTTCTATAAATTTTATGTTAAACTCGTTAAAGTGGTTGTCTGTAAAGCAAAGAGTTGTGATGAATGTATTAATATTTTTGTATAAAGTTAAGAATAATTTAATGCCAAAATATCTAGGGAAATATGTGCACTATATAAGATATGTCCAGCCTTATGCATTAAGAAATAGTAATGATTTTCGACTACCTAATATGTTAAGTGTGTGTTCACAAAATTCATTAATTTATAAAGGCTTCAAATTATTTAACGAGCTTCCGAATGCCACAAAGAACGAAACAAATTTGTTATATTTTAAAAGAAAATGTATTGAGTTCGCTAAACTTAAGTACTAAAAAAAGGATTGTAAAATGTAATCTTTGAATTTCAATAGCTCTAAGGAGCTAGTAATAACATACTACTACTACTACTACTACTACTACTACTCAATTATTACAACAAGTGGAAAATGAAAGTAATACTAGTAAAATGCAAGCAATTTTTTTCACCAGAAAAAGAAAAGCTTGCTAGTTACCTAGTAATCCACTCAACGTCAGGGGAGACTCCATAATTTGGCAGTCATATGTCAAATATCTGGGAATTTATCTGGACCATCGGCTTACTTAAGAGCACTTTGCGAAAACAAATCAAAAAATTCAAATTCCAATCAAAATATGTACTCTATCCGTATATCAATAGAAGGTCCGAGCTGAGCCTTGGGAATAAATTAATATTATATAAAGTGATATTTCAAGCAATACTATTGTGTTGCTTATATAAATATGCCTACCTTTACTATAATTCAAATATGACTCTATTGTATCCTAATTACCTATCCTATCTTACGTTCAAATACTTCTTCTCACATTGCACATTTCTTTGCATACTCAATTCAAATTACCATTGCATACGCAAATATGACTCTATTGTATCCTAATTGCAAATCCTATCTTACGTTCATATACTTCTTCTCACATCGCATATTGCTTTGCATACGCAAATCTTCCCACGATGCAATAATTTTATATCGTGTCTTATTCGCATATCTCGCTCTATCATAATCCAAATTACCCGCATACGTAGGTCTGTCTACCTTTTATCCATCCTAATTCAAATTACCTGAGTGAACTGGTCACTGCCAGCGTTGTCAAAGGTATCACCTATCACCTTCAGCGTACGGTCACAAAATTATGTTCGTAGGCAGGGCAGACAATTATAACCAGAGAGTCGATCGTCACCCGTTAGCAAATAACCATCTAAAATTTAACAAAACAACAAATATCCAAACAATAAAACTAAATTGGAAGCAAACCAAATTAACTGTGCAAAGTGTTCGAGGAATTGTAAAAAAAGTGAATTGAGTGTTTAAAGGTTTTCTGTTTCTTTTTCTTCGTAAAGAAATTTTCACCGAAAGTAGACATTTCTCGGTGTTCTAACATTTGGCAAGACGCTGTAGTAAAACAATTAGGAACAATTGTATTTACAACTGCATTGAAAATTCGCCATCAAAGACAATAAACTCGCACCGATCCAGGTTACATAGGAAGTGTAACAAATTGAAGTGTAACAATTGTATGGTTGCCAAGTATGGGATGATTGTGCAATGTGTCACAAGAAAAAGCTGCAAGTAACGCAAAACAAATTGCTTAAGATGATGCTTAATCTTCCTCGATACCACTCCACAATAAACTTGCACCTTCAGGCGGATGTTGAATTGATTTCTGATAGGCTGTACAAACTAAAAGAACGTTTTTTGAATAACTGTGATATACCAGATAATCCACTAATTAACCAACTAAAGGTGTAACTATAATCAATGTACGTATCTATGTATCTATATTTTATTTATTATACCCTATTCTAAGGGTATATTAATTTTGACGCATAGTTTGTAACATACCTTAATATTGCCCGTAGACCCCTAAAAGTTACTATATTTATGATCAGCATCGATAGTAATGTCGATCTAGCCATGTCCGTCCGTCCGTCCGTCTGTCGGCAAAAATTAGACCTTTAAACTGGACCTAGAGAGCTGAAATTTTAACCATATACTCTCTAGAGTCCCGAAATAATCAAGTTTACGAATTTTTGAAATCCGCCCACAGACACGCCCACAAACTCAAAAAAACAAAATTTTGGAAAAAATCGAATTTTGAGCTAGAAAGCTGAAAGTTTTTATATATGATCTATGACTCCTAAAACTACTCGGGATAAAAAATTTTCAAAATCCGCCCACTGACACGCCCACAAATAAATAAAACAATTTTTTTAAAAATCCAAAGTTTGAGCTATGGAGCTGAAATTTATAATATATACTCTCTATGGGCCCTTTATGCTCATGTGTAAATATTTTCAAAATCGGCCCACTGACACGCCCACAATTAATTTTTTTTTGTTTGAAAATTCAAAGTTTGAGCTAGGGAGCTGAAATTTATAATATATACTCTCTAGGGGCCCTTTATTCTCATGTGTTAATTTTTTTTTAAAATCCGCCTACTGACACGCCCACAATTAAATAAAACAATTTTATTGAAACGCCCAAGTTTGAGCTAGGGAGCGTTTTTTTTGATAAAATCCTTTAAATGTTATATAACAAAATATGTAGAGCGTTCTTAACAATTCAACCATACTTAGACTTTTGTCACGCCCACTTATGAGGGATAGGAATAAGAATAGGCTATCCAACAGTTCGCCCAAGCGGACTGTAGCCCGTCCCTATGTTTTTTTACTATATATTATATTCTACATGTTATTTATTATTAGATATATGTTATTATTTATTACTATTACTTAGTATTTATTATTGTTTGTTATTATTTATTATTATTTGTTAATATTTATTATTATTTATTATTATTAATTGTTATTATTTATTTTTACTTATAATTATTAGTTTTTTACTTATTGTTATTTATTTTATTTATAATTATTTATTACCTTTTTTGTTTTTATTTTCGTAAACGTTTTTCTCGTTGGTTTCCTTTAAAACAAAGTTTCAAGAAAAATTGTAAAAACGTAAAATGTATAAAAGACAATGCTTCAGTAGAAAGATAAAATAAGTACTATATCAAATCTCTGTGCTTTTATTTGTAAATTGGGCGATTACCTATGCAAATTTTATAACGAATAAATGATCTATCTATCTATCTAAAGATTCAACACCCATATTTCGTTTGTTTTTGAAACCAAACATTTTGCAGCCATTATTTTATCTACTGTCTCTATTTTAAATGAGTTCGTCTTTTTGTTCTTTGTCAAGCTCAAATCTGAAAAAATTCCAGACCGATTCCAGATTCCAGTCAAATTCAAACACTAACACATCCGAAGAAATGGGTACTTGTTGGGTATGGTAGAAAAGAATATAAGTTGGTGTGGGAAAGTGACTAAAGATTGAATACGAGTATACTTTCGTTTATTTATTTTTTTTCAAGAAAAATTCCAAGATTTATGTTGACGTGCTTTAAAAAAAAGTAGCAAAATAGACGTTTTTAGGGAGAGTGCGTAGCAGCGTAGCAAATTGGAAATCGCGTAGCAGTTGTGCTACGATCGTAGCAAAGTGGCAGCGCTGTTCGTAAGTTTGCTGAGACTACCACGGCCAACCTTTTTCAACGTTTCGTCGTTAAATGTATAATAGCAATACATTGTGATAATGATTATCACCACGTCTCGATGTCTTTACATTTGGATCTCAGAAGCCCTAATCACATCACTCGCCAACGTCATCTGTGACACTTTGACGTTTCTCCAACACCACCCGATAGCCCATTCCTATGAAAAATGTCTGCACTTGCAGTCGCGGGCATGCGCAGCGTAATAATTTATTGCACTGACCACATGCATCAACTGTAAGCTATCAAAGTCAACTAATTACCCCTTAAATGCTGCCGTCGCAGTATGTTGCGACATGCGATTTTCTATTTATCCCTTCCCCTTCGCCGGTTTGCCGAGATATCATTTTGCATTCACCTGTCCGCTTCACTGTGCAAAGACTGTTATCAGTGATATTGGCGTAGCACGGCTTCTGCACTGCTAAGATGTTGACTGCGTACCGTGTTTTGGTACTCCTACTGCTTTGCTGCCTGCCATGCGGCTCTGGGGTGATTAACGTGTGCAACATTCGTGGTACAGCAGTTTACGATGCTAATGTGTCCCGCTTGGTCAATGGGGTCTGCCAATTCGGAGAAGTAGTTGTTCTGTGTCCAGCACTTGACTTCGGCCAAGATAAGAGAAAAGTACAGAGACAAAACGACTATAAAGACAGTGGACCGCTGTCGCAGTTCCGGACAGACAGTAGCAGTGAAGCAACAGTTGATACCGTTTGTCTGGAATTTATTTGCCTTAAGAGAATTTTAAATGAAATTCCGTGGAGTTGGTAATTTACAGTGCTGCCCCTGACAATTCACAGACATATGGGTAGTAATTTTTGACCAAATACTGAGCTTTATCGTGGAATTTCAATCAGGTGGACCTTTGAAATTATTTAATTTGGTAAACGGCTTATAATCAGAGTTGGGATGTGACTATACTCTGTCCTGAATTAATAGTCAGTACAGTGAAGATAGAACGTTTGCTTCTCCCTCTGGATATAATGCTTACATAAACTTGTCGCTCCTGTCACAAATCAAATAGACCACCAAATGGTGGCATACTTACAGAACGTAGACACCCTATTTCTCTCTTCCCATAAGCGCTGTACTGACTATTATTTCCGAATGGAGTAAAGTTAGAGGTTTAAAGAGATAAAGAATACAATAAATAAAATTCTTTTGAGGGTTTTGATTTAACTTGCACTTTAATAATGTGTAACGTGTAGCTGGAATTTTCTCTGGCGAAATAAGAAATGCCTTACCACCCTAAACTTTAAAGTTTATGAACACACTTCCAATCATTCGTCAAATATTACGAGTATAAGTAATTACTTAGCCTAGATGGAGAGGGCGTCTTTCATCACACTCACACACTATCTCCATATAATTCATTGCAGCGTTAACTTCCGCCTTTTTCTTGCTAAGCTTCGGTCAAGTGTGGTTTGTCGATAAACGAGGCCCAACAGAGATCGCGGTTTCAAAGAAACATCAATTGTCTGGATGAAGAGAAGCTCCTCAAGGGTTAATAGTTTATGACACAGGTCACATGCAAATTTGCCAAGTGCAGTCAAATTTCAGCGACACGGCTCGTGATCAGAAAAAAAAAGTTTCCGATCTCACAATCTGACCTGATCGGTAGCAGATCCCCTGCACATATGTGTCTATTTCCGTCTAAGCACTGGTGGTAAGCAATTGCTGCACATTTTTGCATGTACCCAGAAGCAGATACGCCCGCACAACCGAGAGGCTGCCCCAAAATTGTTGGTGGCATATTAGTGACGACAATTGGTACCAGCAATTATTGTCGACCACAGTCCCCCTGCCCATCGTGACAAAAAGATCACTTCGCAACGTGAAAACACCAAGCCCAAGTGCAGCGCAACCCGAGATTTCTCATTGAATCCATAGGCTAAACCACCAACAAGCAATAAACAAAAATTTGCCTTATTGTTAGTTCACCTACTGGGTATACAGCAATTCTACCTACTCAGTGATCGGCCACACAAGTATGTAGTCATCAAAATAACGTTTGTTATTACGTATATTAATATCCACTCAATGACAATCAGTCGAAATGTGAAGCAGTGAAAATCAAGTGTCAAGTAAAACCATTATAAACTAACTTATTTACCTAAATGAATTACTAAATTACTACTTATAACCTAATCTAATTTCTTTAACTAAATGAGGTATGACATTTTAGATACATATAGATAAAATTAAAACCTTAAATATATTTTTTTATGATCTAAATTAATCGAGTACAAAAGCATCCAGTAATAGACCAATTTAAAGTACATATAACATTGAGCTAGTATTTCCCTACATAATTCTGAGAATATTTTATTTCTGGATTGTAATCCAATGAGGCTATGTGCACATAAGCGTCGAGGAAGTTTAGAGTACCTACATACGTGAATTGTGTTAGTGTATAAGCTACAAAGGGATATGTAGGTTAAGCGAATGTTATGATATCAAATGCGTTCAATTAAAATTTCTGAGATATTTAAGAGTTTAATGAGTTTGAATTTACTTCAGTTTGTTGACAACATTATTATGTTTTAGGTAAAGAGATATTAAAGGTGAGATCGGTATGATCTAAGAAAGAGCGAAGACGGAAAAGATAAAGGGGTCATTGACAAATTTCTAATCGGGAATTCAATGACATGGTGTGGCATTACGAAAGGTGTCATACGAGGAGGGTATCCCGAATTGATGGACGAAACATTTGAGCCATCGCGACGATAAGGGTGTAGCCGCTGGAACTTATATAAATACATATATATAAATCTTTCGGTTAACAGTAAGAGCGATTCAATCTAGCGCGAGTCTAGTTCCGCGGCAATAGAGCATACAGTATACGCTATAGTAGTTTTCTCGGTTTTAATTTTTCTTTTATAATAGTTAATTCTCTTGCATTTTCTTGATATGCCACGTTAATAAACACTGTTTTGTGTGGGAGAGGTGTAGGCAGCAAGATCCACGACCAGTACGGCGAGCTAAGCCGAGCGTAGCCAGCGTGCCACTCTGCTACCCTACCTCGAGGACGTACCAACCCTATGCATACGCATAGGCTGTCCAGGCTCTCATTACAAATGGCTATCTTATTGATTCCCTACAAAACGTTTTGCAAAAGATATCCTAGCTTATGAGCACCAAGTAGTACTGAGGGTGTATCTATCAGTATCTTACTCATGACTTTCAACAAGGATCAGGTTGTGCCCCTTCTATGCACATTTTGACAAAGTAATAGCTTCTAGATCTTAGTAGGACTGTGTACCAACTGGTCTATCGGGTACTGACAGCCCGATGGTGCACAACAGGATTTCTTCCGACAGAAAAGACGTTCATCAGCGCTAGCTTGCTCAATTGGACGTATATCTTAATTCCTCATTGAATTAACCGAACAATTTAGATATTTCTTACAGCTCACGTGAAATATTTCATGAATTGGGTGCAGGTTCGTAGTCAGAAATCAGGGTAGGGCTGACTTCTAGTCGATAAGTTGCCGCATGGCGGTGATCCATTTTGGGGGCCTAACGATTATTTTAAAAATTTCAGCTTCGTAGCTCAAAACTCGTTTTTACGATAAATTTGATTTTTTTTTTAAGTAAAACTTCTTTACGCACGCTTGACTTGGGGAGTATGCTGGTGAATGCGTGACGAAAGCGTTACGAAAAGTGTGATCGTATATTACTGTAGGGGCAAGAGAGAGAGGTGCGAGCACATATTTTCTTTCTCTCTTTCTCTCATAGCCAGTTACGTTTGGTATATCTAAGACACAGCGCAGGCCTATTGTCTGTATCACACTGTAGGAGCAAGAGAGAGCAGTGCTCGCGCACATTTTCTTTCTTTCTTCCTCTCATAGCCAGTGCATGTAATATGTATACATATAACTCAGTCACCAATTTATTCGTGGTATATGTATTGCTCACAGTGGTTTGGGCGATGGAACAAACATCATATTGGTAAGAGAAATAATAAAAGATAAATTTGCTTCTTTATTATTGTGTATTTATTTTGATTTACCACAACTTATATTTATTTTAATTTCTACGCTACGCGTTTCGAAACGAAAGTTTCATCTTCAGGCGCTTTTTCTATTGTTTTGTTATTTTTTATATATTATGTTATGTTGTTTGACAGTTTGTCTTATGTATGCTGGTGTCTACTGTTTTTATACCCTATTCTAAGGGTTTATTAATTTTGACGCATAGTTTGTAACATACCCTAATATTGCCCGTAGACCCCTAAAAGTTACTATATTTATGATCAGCATCGATAGTAATGTCGGTCTAGCCATGCCAGTCCGTTCGTCCGTCCGTCCGTCCGTCTGTCGGCAAAAATTAGCCCTTTAGACTGGGCCTAGAGAGCTGAAATTTTAACCATATACTCTCTATGGTCCCGAAATAATCAAGTTTACAAATTTTTGAAATCCGCCCACAGGTCTGCCCACAAACTCAAAAAAAACTAAATTTTCGAAAAAATCGAATTTTGAGCTAGAAAGCTGAATTTTTTTATATATGATCTATGACCCCTAAAACTGCTCGGGAGATAAAATTTTCAAAATCCGCCCACTGACACGCCCACAATTAAATAAAACAATTTTTTTGAAAAACCAAAATTTGAGCTAGGGAGCTGAAATTCATAATAAATATACTCTCTAGGGTCCCTTTATGTTCATGTGTTATTTTTTTTTTAAATCCGCTGACTGACACGCCCACAATTAAATAAAACAATTTTATTGAAAAACCAAATTTGAGCTAGGAGCGTTTTTTTTTTTTAATAAAATTCTTTAAATGTTATATAACAAAATATGTAGAGGCGTTCTTAACAATTCAACCATACTTAGACTTTTGTCACGCCCACTTATATGAGGGATAGGAATAAGAATAGGGTATCCAACAGTTCGCCTTAGCGGACTGTAGCCCGTCCCTATGTTTTGTTTCTTTTTTGTTTATCCTGCTCTGTCTTATGTGTGGTTTTATTCTTGTTGCGTTAGTTGGTGATGCACTTGAGTGCGGTGCCATATAGTGCATTTGTTTTAAATAATAATTTGTCGTATAGTAATCTGTCCTCTTTTGTTTTGTTGGCATTGTATATTTCATGTTCTTCAAGGACGTCAAGTAGTCTGCTCTTCTGTGAATCTGATGAATCTTTCGTGGAAGCTTCTTCCTGTCTGTTGTATGTAATATTTGTTACAGCCGTCGCATTTGACAGACAAACAACTGGAGACAAAAAACAACAATGAATCATAATGGTAGTTGTTTACATTTCACCCAATAACATCGTTAATAATATTATAGGGTTTTTATATAAAAGAGACTTATGATTTACGGTCAAGTAGGCTCTAAAGAATAAGGAGAAAACTATCATACGTTGAAACTAATTTAAGCAGGAGATTTCAATGTTAATTTCGCGTCCGAAGAAGGACAACTCTTGATAAACTTTACCTTGTAGATAAACTAGATAAGTTTAGATTAGATTAGATAAATTAGAACTACAAATGAATAATAACCGAAATGAGCCTACTACAAGAAATGGAACAACAATCGATGCAGTTTTCTCTAGATATCGTCCTTATTTTCATTCGAAAACATATGTATTTTATTTCTCATACCATAAGCCTATCGTCTCGGTCTTACAATCATCCACATATATTACATAATTATACATATATACAAATATACATATATAAACATATATTATATATATTACATATAGATGGAGCTACTGCTATAATAGCAAACTTTGTTGCATCTAGCACGATATTTAAAATTTTGGCGTTTGTTTGTAGTTTCAAATTCGCAAGTAACATTACTAATGTATTTTTTGTAGCCAAAGTAACATACGCCACTTTCTCTTCCTCTCGTATTTATTTTAACAGCAGGAATCCATATGAGTTCGAAGTTTTTAAAACGATTTAAGTATATTTATATTCCTCTTCGACTACAAATGTTTCATTTATTTATAAATTCAAAAAAATGTATTTATAAAGACTTATTACTTAAGCTAGTATTACACGATATGTTGAATCAGCAAACGTTTGCTGAAAAATGTGTCCCAATCACAACATATCGTGTGAAAGCGAAATTTTTGTCATCATACGTATGCTAAAAGTTGTTTGTTGACAAATTTGTTGGCTAGTCAGCATATGTATGTTGGCGACCTGAACATATCGTGTGATAACTCTTTTGGGACCGTTTGCTAACATTCGGACAAATTTTCAGCGTATGCTGACTCGTATGATGTATGCTGACGAGCTAAAGTAGGCTCGTGAGCATACGCCACATTTTTCAGCATACGGTTTTGATGTTTTTTAAGTTTCCATACATGTTGAACGCTCCGCACGTGTTTTTTGTGTTTCTACCATAAAAACAAATACAATTTAATCAATGAAATGATAATTAAAATAAATACGATGAATCAAACACGTAGATAGAGATACTGTAGAATGTAAATAACATTAATATTTATTATTAAAACTACAGTATAAATTCATTTTAAACGTACATATATGGGTTTAATATAAAAAAAAAAACTTTATTACTTCAAGAGTCAAGACACTTAACTCTAATGGAATAGGCAACTGAACCTTATCTAAGCAACTGAACACTGATGATACCTGTACTGTAGACTTATATATATACTACTCTGTCGACCACGTTGGGTTCACTCCAGACATAATGTCAGCATACTTGGAATTCGGAAGTTCATACGATGTCAGGTGTTGCATGTCAATTCTGCTCATTCCATGGGAATCCGTACTGCGCGTGTTTATTGTCGTTATTTGTCTGAGCAATGTTGTCAGATTTTTTTTTTCATAAAACTGTAAACTCCCAAAAAAAAAACTGTATTTTCAACCAAAAAACTGTAACCTTCAAAAACGAAAAGATTTTGGTTTTTTTTTTAAATTTTATTAAACAAAAATAACACAAAACAAATCATTTTAAATAAAATAACAAGCTTAAATACGATAGTACATACTACGATTTAAATAACATTTTCATTTTGTATTAAAGAAATTAAAAAAAAAATTAAACTTTTATTGAAATTTAAAAAAAAAAACTGTAATGTGTACTACGAGGTAATTTTAAAAACTGTAAGCTTGTCTAAAAAACTGTAATTTACATTTAAAACTGTGAATATGGCAACATTGGTATCAGCTTAGGTTTCGTTTGTTAACTTATACGAGGGCGGGTCAATAAGTCCGTGACTTTTTGAATTTCTGACCTCTTTACTGAAACAGCAACACTGCTCCTGTCAACAGGCATCTGTCAGTTGACTCCTGTCAAAATTTAAACTTGCTGCGTCAGTTAGTTTGTGTTTGACAGCTATTTTTATCAGACTACTCACTAATTTGAGGAGAAAATGGAAAAAAGTGAATTTCGTGTGCTTATTAAGCATTATTTCTTGCGTAAAAAAACCATTACCGAGACCAAGGCTAAGCTTGAAAAATACTATGGGGACTTTGCACCATCGATTTCAATGGTAAAAAAGTGGTTTACTGAATTTCGTTGTGGCCGTACAAGCACTGAAGATGCCGAACGTCCTGGACGCCCAGTTGAGGTCTCTACACCCGAAACAATCGAAAAAATTCACGATATGGTGTTGGCCGACCGAAGATTGAAAGTGCGAGAGATTGCGGAAGCCTTAGGGATCTCGCATGGCTCAGTGGTTTCAATTTTGAATGATCACTTGGGCATGAGAAAGCTTTCCGCAAGATGGGTGCCGCGTTTGCTCACAGTCGACCACAAACGCAATCGTGTAACAACTTCACAGGAAGGTTTGGCGTTGTTTAATCGCAATATGGAGGAGTTTTTGCACCGTTTTGTAACCATGGACGAAACATGGATCCATCACAACACACCAGAGACCAAACAACAGTCAAAACAGTGGGTTTTTAAGGGTGAATCGGCGCCAAAGAAGGCCAAGGTGGGTTTGTCAGCCAATAAAGTTATGGCGACTGTTTTTTGGGATGCACGCGGGATAATCCACATTGACTACCTTCAAAAGGGAAGAACAATCAATGGAGAATATTATGCCAACTTATTGGACCGATTCAATGACGATTTGAAAAAAAACCGACCTCATTTGGCCAAGAAAAAAGTTCTTTTCCACCAAGACAATGCAAGGGTGCACACATGTGCAGTCGCCATGGCAAAAATCCATGAATTGGGCTATGAATTGCTCCCTCATCCACCCTATTCTCCAGATTTGGCTCCGAGCGACTACTTCTTGTTCCCAAACCTGAAGAAATGGCTTGGTGGAAAAAGATTTGACGCCAATGATGAAGTCATCTCGCAAACAAAGGCCTATTTTGAGGACCTTGACAAATCATTTTTTTTGGAAGGGATAAAAAAATTGGAGAAGCGTTGGACAAAGTGTATAGAGCTCAAGGAAGACTACGTTAAAAATAATTTTTTTTTTTTATAAAAAAATCTGTGTTTTATTCCAAAAGTCACGGACTTATTGACCCGCCCTCGTACTATACACTACAGTTTTATAGACTGCACGTACATTTCACCAGAATCGCAGAAAATCGATAAATACAACACGCACAAATCGCGATCTGTAAATTTGTTCAGCATATAATCATACGGGTCTTCAAATTTTTCAGCAAACCGAATTCAACATATCGTGTGATAGGTCTTCTGTGTGCTGAAAAATATGATAGCAAACTGTTTGTTAGCATATTTTGTCAACAAACAATTTGCTACTTTGGGACAGATTCAACATATCGTGTGATAGGCCATCATACGCCAGACGAACATATGCATATTTGCTGAGAATTGTTAGCATATCATTGTGAACATACGTATGTTCATTCAACATATCGTGTAATACTAACTTTAGACCTGCTACGTTGTAGCTTAAAATTATATTTTGTTTGTATTTCAATAGCAATTTTGTTATTTTGGCACACAGCTGCTTTATCCTATGCAGTATCAGAGAGTGTGGTTGATGTCCATGCTAAATGGATTTCGGTGCTTTGACATCTAGATGTTGCTAGTGGACCAGCTCTATTACTGTTGACATCTGTCATCTCCGCTTCCAGACTAAAACATACCTCTTTGCTTAAATCTGTTTTGCAAATAGTATTAAGCATTGAAATCCCTTAACCCTTCTGTCAATCACAACGTGTATACCTTTCCATCAACCACAAGTTCTGGCCAGACCTTCGTACATTTTGTATGAACGGACATCACAGAATGAAAAAAAAACCGCTGCACGTGAAAGCACAACAAATGGGAAACCACAAAAAAATATAGTTTCCATACAAATTGTATGTAGGTCTGTCCAAACCTTGTCATTGACGGAAGGTAGTAAAATTGAAAAAGGCTTATTTCTTTCAAACGGGTACATAATGTAAACCCAGAAATATTAAATTCCCAATAACTGACGAGTATAAATCAACACGAGCGTAGTTTAGTAGTAACAGAAAACATAAAGTGGTAGCTCGGGCATATGAGTGTTGTGTTAGAGATTGTTTAGTTCAATATCGGCATGCAACAACGAAAGACATATGCCTGAGTTCACCCTAAAAGAAATTGGTTCTCTTATGAATTACTCATCCAAGTTTATAATAATATAAATAAAATTTGTATTAAATAGAAGGAAAAATAATGGCTGACCCTATCATGGAGTTTCAAGAAGCTGGGCGATAACTTCTTAGAAAAAACTGCCATCAAAATGTCGAAATATCTGGCCAGACCTTATAGTTAACAGAAGGGTTAACTGTTATTGTGCAAAAAACCCAATGTAGACCTTCAATGGAACATTTTTTCTTGAACATACATTCTATCATCTCTAAAACCTGTGGATTAAGCTTAATAAGACTACTTTTTACCGTTCGAAGTTTATTTCATTTCTGCCGTACGGTCGCGGGAAGAGCTTTTAAGACGATGACTTCTGCGTTTCGCAATTCTTTCGACGATCTTAGTGCTGGGATAACCTGGTGTTTTGAGTCAAATACTAGTGCACTATTCTTTGTGTTCTTCATGCTGGCGGCATAATAGTTCTCTTCTTATTGAGAGGGGGGGCTCGTATTTCAGAAAATGGTCAATGGTCCAGCAGGAGGGGGATATGTTGCCCTGATGCCATTGACTTGACTTACTGATTGCATTGACTTACTGAGGACTCAATTCAACGAGAACATTTCATTAAAAAATTGACTTGACAAGAAAGATCATGCGATTTGACTCCGCTTGATTACTTTTTATGAAGCTATGTAGATTGGATGTATGCTAATAGAACGCTAACTATATCTGGGCCCTTGAAGCCAATATCAGCGTTTTCGACTCAAACACAGTTCAAGTTATTGTTATTTAAAAAAAAAATATGTTCCTAAAAATATCCTATAGATGGCAAATATTTGTCAATAAACATAATGTTGTAATCGAAATGAAGTCTTCGACCAAAGTCTTGGTCAATTTACATGAACCCTATTTTCCACGTTATGATAGTCTCCTCTCTGGCTAGCATTTCACGCCACACACATCTAGTTCTTGTCCATTCATCTCCGCCATGAATGGATTATCATAACAAATAGTGGTATAACCACTTTAAACCGAATTAAATTCCCAATTCGAGTAGTTTACCTCCGTGTGGTTCCAAGGGAAATTATCAGCATCACCAATAACACTAACAATTTAAAAGGAAATCTTCTTTGGGACACACTTTGGTCGCGTTGTTGCGCACAATCCAATTCAAAGTAAAGCAGTCCAGCAACAATCATCTCCCGTGGTACCCATTACCTACTGACATTGCCCGGCAGTTTCCCATTTGTATATTTTATTTATTGCTGCGAGATGTTTTGGATCGTAAATTCCACTCTCCTCCTCATCCGATTGCTACAGAGTCAGTGATCTGCCATAGCCACCACCAACAACCACCTGTACCAAACAACAACAACAACAACATCCAGCAAAAGGAGCAGATACATTTCTGTTGTTATTTTGGCTTCTTCACAATACCATACGTTGTTTTGGTTGTTACCTATAATCTGCCCTAAACCACGTACTTTATGTTTGTTTTGGACACTGTGAGTGTGTGCGATAAATTGTTGTCATTCAGCACTCTTTCTAGTTTTGTTATTGAGTTTAAAATGCGATTATTTATCGTTAAGTGTCAGCATTATGAGTCGAAAAGAAAAGTTATGATTTTTGGTTATTTTCTATTGTCCTAAGGTGGATAAATTTAAGACGCAGGGAAGACCCCATATAATGGACGTATTTATGGGAAGTATTTTGGTTCGCAGTCGATTTGGAAAGTGGTAACTATAAATGATGACAACTGGTTAACGCATGATGTGGGCATTGCTTTTTGGGTGTCCAAACATTAATACATTGAATGTTTTGATCCCATCATATTAGGCTGTACAATTAATTTGAATAGGAAGATCCATTTATAGATGCACTGAGCTGTATTATCATGGCTTTGGGAACACTTATCAATTTCAATGTAATCCGATCTGTGGGCCCACTGGCTGAGTGGTTGGAGCGTTTGACTACTGACCAAGGATTCTTCAATTTAAACCAAAGTAAAAATTGTTATAAAAAACTTCTCAAATAAGACATTCGGAGTCGGCGTTAACTTGTAGATTCCTTCCTTTCGTGCCAATCATATAACTTCACACGCACAAATGCGGGTGGCAATGGTGCAGTAGTAGTGTATTCGCTTACGGAATGGAAGGTCGTGCGTTCGAATCCCGGCCAAGTCCATTACTTTATACCGAATACATGAAATCGTAATCTCCCTAAGTAACTTAGACACCACCCGTGGAGAAAAACCCTACAACTGCACCCAAACACTTCTTTCCTATCTCTCTATTTTTTCTAATACCAAGTAGCTTACACTGTGTTCTTAGCATTATAAGGGTACTGTAATAACAGAAAAAAATCCCTTTAGCGTAAGCAAATTATAAAAAAAAAAAAAAAAAAACAAATAGTTGGACAAGCTAGATCTTAGCTGCCCAATGCAAATTCCTTTCGTTTTGCCCTCTCTGGCTTCCCTGGTCGGACAAGTATACATATCGAGAAATATCGATTGCACATTACTTCTCCAAAAAATCCCTCTCAAGACCAACCCCAACAATCTTCTATTGATTCCATTCTTTGACATCAACTATTATCGCACAAGTTATGGAAGGAACGAACCTCTGACCCGTATGCTACGTTAAACTAATAGTATGCACAACTGTTTCGACTTCCACATAAGCAAAGGTAGTCTCAAAACTTCTCTTCACGGACCCTACCACACCTCCTTATTTTACTCTACTTTTGGTGGCGCTTACAGTCCGGGATGGACCACGGCCTCAACCAACAAGGGACTTTTGAAAAATTGTACCTCTGGTGTGACTTATGTCGGCTTCGTATCTTTTCTCCACTGCCTTGTCCACTAGTTGCTCGGCTGCAGGTGGCCTATTTAAGGTCCGGACATTCTACGTGCAGATCCGGAGATCGTTGTCCTTATTTCGTTTGCTGGGGTCGTCAACATTTGGATCATCCATATCCGAGTTTGTTTTCCGTGGTAGGGAAGTTACCCCGATGCACAACCTCCAACCTGGAGGGCCAGGTCCTTTGGTGAACCCCTTGGACGAAAGGGGCCGGATATCCCGGAGTCAGTAACCCGCTTCACTGATATGAGCGCTGCCGTTCACCCATTAAGGGCTCTCCCGCCAACATCTCTATTTCAACACCCTGACTCATATTGAGAAAAACATTAATGACCTCAGCTCCAAATACGTCGAAGTAGCTGATTAAGATATCTGCCATATTGACTTTTGACGTCACCGTTGAATCAGTCAAGTGAATTTATCCGCCATACGTCCTTCTTCTTAGGCGCTCATGTCAGACTTCCGAGGCTCGAGCAGGCAGTCAAATCCGACAGAGCATTATAGTGTTGCTAGCCATGTTTTGGTGATAAGTGTTGAAGAATACTGGATATAATTCCAATTCGCTTTATTAGTTATTTCGATAATTCAATATTAATAATAATATAATCTAATATAATATAATTAATATAAATTATTTAATTATACAAGTGTGATACGACTGCAGGTGGCGACAAAAAGACCCAACAAAAACCAAGTGCCAGCGGCGAGGTTCAGTTCGTCGGCTTGTCAAATCATCGAGCTTTTAGCTGCTTGGCTAGATGAATGTGTTCAGACGCAACGTGTATAGCTAGCTCAGCATAATTTTACAATAAAACAACTAGATCGTATTCTATATTCACTTTTCATTTTTAAGGATGTGTTCGCAGTGTTTGTAAATTTTTCAATAAGAGCGCTACAAAAGTTTTTTTTTAAATAAAACAAAAAACGGTTTTGGATATCAATGAAATTCTTTATTCCTGTGAAAGTACGTTCGATGCCATTATGTATGGAACTCGATTTCTTTTGCATGGCCACCACGGGCACGCTTGCAGAAGTCCAGACGCTGAACCCAATTTTCGACGGTTTTCAAGCAAAAATCGGCCGATACTGCTGCAATTTCACGTTCGATATTCGTACGAAGTTCATCAATCGTCGCTGGCTTGTTGGCATAGACCATAGACTTGACGTAGCCCCACAGGAAATAGTCTAACGGCGCCAAATCGCACGATCGAGGCGGCCAAGCGACTGGACCATTTCGTGAGATAACACGGTTTCCAAACTTGGTTTCCAATAAATTGATTGTGGCATTCGCTGTGTGGCTTGTGGCGCCGTCCTGTTGGAACCACATATCCTCCAAGTCCATATCATCCAATTGCGGCCAAAAATATTCGGTTATCATTGAACGGTAGCGATTCCCATTCACAGTAACGTGCCGGTCTTGATCATCACGGAGGAAGTACGGCCCATAAACCACACCAAACCGTAATTTTGTCGGGATGCAATGATGACTCATGGAGTACGTGTGGATTGCTGCCTGACCAATACCGTATATTGTGTTTATTGACGAAGCCATTCAGCCAGAAATGAGCCTCATCGCTGAAGAAGATTTTTCGTAGACGTAGCGCTCTTAACGTTGAGGCCACTGACTCCGAATTTCGGTAGTAAATTTTAATAATTTCGACTCGTTGTTGGCTCGCATATCTTTCTATCATCAAATGGCAAACCTTACTGAAGAGAAATGTCAAAAGACCGGCAAGAAATTCGGCGTTATTTTCTGTCCCTGTCGCTCAACTTTTGTAGCGCTCTTATTGAAAAACACTTTACTTTAAAAGAGTGCGATTTGGATTATTATTAAAGCAAGGATGCAAATCCGAACGTATTTTTTTAAAGATTTTTGAACATCATAAAATGACAGCAAGGAAAAGAACGGATGCTTATTTTTGCCATTTTTTTTTTAATTTTCTTCGCATAATTTTCTTTGATATGAGGATTTTTTTGTTTAATCGACGAACACATCCACTATCTCTGCATAAAAATCGGCATATTTTTGCTCTCACTGCTCTCACTTATTTTACCGCCATCTAGTCGCTTCATGGTATCAACACTTTATGTTCACTCCGTCTAAGTCCTCCACTGCTGACCTCTTTATCGTCAGCACTCCTTTTTGTTATTGTTTGCGTGTTAAATGTAGCTGAGCTGGGTATACACTTATCACCAAAACACGGCTGCTATTTGCTTCTTGTTCAACACTCGCGGTTATAAGTTTAGCAAGTCGAGCCCGGAAGGACAAGACCAGTACCCGGAGGCTACCACTTGGTAGAATAAGCACAATTGATGGGTATGAGATAGTTGCAACACTGGACATCGCCAAGTTGATGCCAATCAGTGTCTACCCAATTCTTACAACACCAACCACACTTCCTAGACCTCCTAAAATATCTGCCTTATTTCCAGTTAGACTTAAGTATTCCATATTAGCCTTAAGATAATTAATGTTAGTTTTAGATGTTTGCTTGTAGATATTAATAAAGTAAACCAACTCTTTGCCCTTCCCCCCTTTCTCTTGTGATATTTGTTGCTCAATTTCCTTAATTTTCATTAGGCCTTTTATAGACCGATAATGCCTATTGTCTTATTTCTAATCCCATCTGTGAAGAATGCCTGCCTGAGGCAATATTGATTTCTATCATCTACCAAGCCCTGAACTTTTCTGCCTGCAATTCAAGCCTCTATGGCAGGGCTTTGTTTTTTAAACAAAGATTATCATATTCCCTTTTCCTTTAGGACTTTAAACCTTGTTCAGCTGAATAAATAGGATTATTTCTGGAGTTATGAGAATATCTTGATCTGGTATTATTAGCAAGGATCTTATCAAGCGAAGGCTCTCGTACGCTGCATCATTAGTTGCCTAGATACTGCGACCAGCGACAGGGTTAGGTGTGTGAATGTAAGGATTATGAATAGCTTTTTCCTTAGTTGCACATGCTTATGGGCACAACAATTACTTCTGCGGAATACTTAACTACGTGCAGTGGTGGTTTTATGTCAACTTCCGAATTATGTATGTACGTATAGCTTCAAACGTATTTATTTATGAAACATTGCCTTATTTTTATTTCAATCAATATAAGAAGGTTTGCCAGTAGCAATGAAAAACAATTGGCGCAGTAGCGCAGAGGTTAGTGTTTTGTACTAGTTATATCAATGTGTCAGGTTCAAGTCCCGCCAGGGTCAAGTCACACCTAAGAGTTTTTTTCACTGCCCCACCTGTTGCGGACGTTTGGCAAACATCCAAGAGTATCAATTGTCATGAGAAGCTTCTCAAACTTGCCATTTAGATTCGGCTTGAAATTGAAAGTTCTAGGTCTTAGACCATTTTAACGCCTTATATTTATTTCAATAATGAAAAACAATACCAGGCAATTGACCACTATGACCTCTGTTGCACATCCACATAGATTATGGGAAAAATGTTGACTTTGAGTGCTTTCACCTGTTTTTCTTTTGGATTGGCCCCTTTTTCGCTGAAACTTTTGACCCATTTCATGATGAAGTCTCACCCGGGCCAGACGGCCTTCGGCCTATATATCTAAAAAAGGGTGCCTCCAATCTCTCCCTCTTGTCACTTTTACAAGGAGAGTTCCCTTAGAATTTCACTTTAGGTCTGTCTTATCGGCGCTTTTCTTGGCCCCCTCTGATTTTCCACAAGGCAGTCATCTAAGTCTTCTTCTCCTCATCCTTACTATTGACGATTAAGGTCATTTTACACTCCGCCGTTACAATTCAGGTCATTAAAAACTCACGATATCCTCGTCTCTTCTCGAACTACTCGTATTTCAAACCTATAACGGATTCCGGCAAGGAGATGCGCAGTCATGTGATTTCTATAAATTTGTTCTGAAAGGGGTAGTGCTCATGTCAGGCATCAACACGGGATGCACTATCTTCAATTGATCCACACAGCTAAAGACATGATACAACCGCGATCTCTATCAGCTGACCCAGAATGTGGATGCCACCTCGGCGGATTAATAATTATGCTCCAGCGAAGAGGATCTTAGACTCCCACACCGGACTAAGCCATCGCGGATATCATATCGTTGGTCTGGATAACTGGAAACAGCGAAGACTGTTGTGTCTCAGCCAAATACTCCCTACGGGGCAGGAGCCCACTGGGTAAATATTTGACATCAACGAAATTATTTTTTGACAACGTAATTTAAATCAGCTTTGGATCGTGCTCGCTGTAAGGACCATTTTTTGCTTTGATTTTTATTAGCTGCAGCCTTTAAGCGGATCCATCACAAATGGAACTTCAATCTCCCGAAACTTGAAGGAATGGAATTGTTGGTGTAATTTTGGACAGAACATTGCATTGGAATCCTAACGTATTTTTGTGAATTTTTATTTCATTTCAATTTCTAATTCTATTTTACTACTTACAATTTACTACTTACAATTTTATATCTTACAATATTATAATTTTATACAGCAATTCTTATACAAAGGTTTTAATTAATGAGAAAAACTGTAAAGAGAAATTTGGTTAAATTAACCATGAATTATTAATTGAAATGGTGTATCCTATACACTTTGTGGTAATATTACCAGTTTCAAGTGTATTATTCATAAGAAAAAACAACTTTTTCAACGATATGAAGAGCCGCAATAAGAATGATATGAAAGAGCAATGAAAGAAAGTTGAGGAATAAATAAAAAAAAGAAGAAAAAGAAGAAAAAAAAAATATTATATTATATTGGGAGGCAATTTAAAATTAAATATGTGTTTGTATGAGACAATCCAAAATTGATAATGCAAGCAAAAATATCTGTCTAAGCTACTTTTAGAATCAAATCCTCTACACCTGATCTGGATAATAGCCAAATTCTAAGATTTTTAAGGAATTTATTAAGGCCGACATTACTGCATAAATCGGCAGGAAGTTTGTTATATATAAATGTGGCGCTATAACAGTAATGGAACGTCTAAAGTATTCTGTTCTAGCTCTTGGGACTACAACATTATTTGTTGATCTTAATGAATAAGTTACATTATTTCCAATTAAATTGTTATAGCCACCTCGCAGGTAGAACAGTCGCAATACTTTATATACGTATAAATGCCTAAGCGGCAATACTTTGATTGACTCAAACAGGGTAAATGATGGCTCCCACCTTGGCTTGAACAACATTACTCTGATTACCTTTTTCTGGGCTGTAATGACAGGCTTCAGACTACTAATGTAAGCACTACCCCAGCAAGAAATACCATATTCCAAACGAGAATTAACTAACGCGTAGTAAACTAAAGTAAGTAGATTTGGTGGCAACAGTTTACGCAAGTGAAATATTTTACTTAGAGCAAAATACATATATTTTTTTAAGTTTTTAATATGTGCTTTCCAATTATGTTTTGAATCAAGAGTAACTCCTAGATATTTAAATTCGGAAACAGATTCTAGCTGCACGCAGGAATCATTGCAGTTATGATGGTCGCAATTTGCGTTATGCAGGCCAACTCCTTGGATTGATAACTCATTTGAAAGAGAAAAACACATAACTTTAGACTTGTTGCTAAGGACCATTTGGTGATGCCTAAACCACCTTGTCAAAATAGCTAGGTCAGTATTCATTTGGATTTTTACCGTTTCTAGAGAGGAAGCAGCATACGACAGAACCAGATCGTCAGCAAAAGCGATAATGGATCCATTTAGTGACAGTTTAAAAATAGAATTTATATAAAAAAACAAATAGTAATGGTCCAAGGACTGATCCTTGAGGAACCCCTGTATCAGGACAAGAAATTGTATCACTCAAAGTTGCATTTGCGCGAACAAGCTGTAATATTCATATGGGCTGTCGGGTTTTCAAATACGGAGCTAAATGGCGATATTTATAATTTTATAATTTTTCATCCATTCGACAACCTCCGATTGTTAATATGATAACCGATGTTTTTTCAGTGCACCCTTTATATCATATTTCGGAAGGCCAAAATGGCAAAAGGATGCAAAAAAAAGACACTGAAAAAGGAATGGATTCTGGCATCTTTTCTGTACATCCAGGTCTGAAAGCGTCTATACATGCGGCTCACGGATAAAGTCAGCGTCTTTCAATCAAAAGTTCTGGCCGCTCTTAGGGTGGCAGTCAGAGCCGATTGAGATTTTTTTTGGGTACCAGTACACTCCTGTATAGAATGCAACGAGCAAGCTTATGAGCTTGATAAGAAAGGAAGGGATCTAGAAAGCAGTTAGAAGGTAGTTACGAAACCACCCCTCTACGAGGACAACTTTTAGAGCTGGACGACATAAAATGGTCAAATATTGGTGGGTTAAGGGTAACTGAAGCGATTTGACCACACTTTCTTAAATTAAGCAGGGAGCAACTTGGAAGATTAGGTGGAATTTAGTCAGGGCACGGTTTTTTGAGTCAAGAGACGGGTTGGCACGGACTCATGCTGATTCTGCGGTGAACTACAAGCCAAGACGACCACAGCCATTTATTGTGTGAGTGTCCAAAAATAGTTTGAAGGGTTGGGTTGCAAAAACTACAGGAAGTAAGTCAAATTCTACAGGGAAATTGAATCTTTTTTAATGAATAGTGTTTAAGTTTATTCCTTTTGATGTCTAGGGTCAATTGGTTGCCAGAGATCGCGATCCATTCTGGCGCCTAAGGTTAAATGAGGATCTTCACCACTCGTACCAAAGTTCTAAGTTCTTAGTTTTCACATTCATACTCCTGAAAGTTGGTTCCAAGTCACTTAATATTTCACAGTCTCAAAGTTAGCAAAGCTATACACAAAGTTATAAGGCAAAGGCGAATAACAAATACCCATGAATTTACGATTCCCTAGGTTAGGTTTGGTTAGAGTGGCAGTCGGCAGAGGCCGATACCCTTAGACCAATAAAAAGGTCCTCGTTGAACCAGTCAGAGCTTTTGATGAAGCTTGACAGACTTTTGATGTCGATGTTAATGAGATCGTTGAGATCAGTGTAAAAGAAAGATCCTAAATGGGGTTTTCGTCTTTGAGAAAGAGCAGGGCATGTGCACTTGAAGAGACGGTGGAGAAAAGTCTCCTCCTCCTCCTCCTCCTCCATGCAGCTTTAGCAGAAGTCAATTGTAAAGACGCCAAGCTTTATTGCATGCTTGCCTTTGAGACAGTGTCCGATGATTATACCAATCGTAGCACCAATGTGCAGTCTGTTCAGAGATATCAAACACTTAGAGCGTTTCAGATCCAGTTTCGGCCAAATCTCTTTCGTCGAGAGACAAGTATTGCAGGTTGTCTACCAAGGGTTAATTCTCTCAATGGCCTCCCTCATAAAAATGAGTTTGGATGTACTGATTGGGATGCCTAAGGGACCTTTATCAGGTAGAAGAGGCAGTATGGTTTTCTTTTCGATAGGACTTCTTTAGTCGCCATGATTTTCGCCTGAAATACGCTGCAGTGGTCAGGGAAGCGAAAGGAGAGGCTGAGGTTCAGCCTGTCAGAGAACACACCTCCACCTAACCCCTCGTCAGTTTTGGATCTATCGGCATAAAAGTGGATCGATTTATTTTCGACGGGGGGCCTGCCTCCCAGAATGTTCTGAGAGGGATGAAGTTGTTGTCAAAACGGGTCTAAGGGGTGGTGTAGTCTATGTTGCTAGGGAGGATTCTAATTTTTTTTAGAATAGAGGCGTAGCCGATTTTATTCTCGGACCACTAGAATATTGTTTTGAGGTGGACAGCCGCACTAGCAGCCGCTTGCTTACTAAAGATGTCGAGGGGTGTTAGGTGAAACAGAATGTCCATTGCAGCAGAAGGAGCTGTGCGCAGGGCACCACTCATGCAGAGACACGCTGATCGTTGAATTTTTCTTAGCTTATCGCGATTTATTGCTTCGTCCAAGGCAGTCCACCAAACAACCACCCCGTACAGAAGTATCGGTCTTATTACCACCGAGATGTATAGCCAGTTGGTGATGCGGGGTTGAAGGCTCCATTTATTACCGATGACTTTCTTGCAAGAGAAGAGTGCTACCGTAGCTTTACGAACTCTTTCTTGTATGTTAGGTTTCCAGCAGAGCTTTTTGTCCAGAATGAGACCAAAGTATTTAGCTTCATCAGAGAAGACTAAGCTTGTGCCCCTGATTGAGGGGGGATCGATGTTTGTAATTTTACATTTCTTAGTGAGTAGAACAAGTTGGGTTTTGTGGGCGTTGACACCTAACCCACAACGATCTGCCCATGTCGTTAGCTTGTTAAGAGCCTTTCGGAGAAGTTCTTTCAGGGTGTTTAGGTCGTCTGCATAGGCAATCACCCTGCAGCCCTAACTTTCGAAGCACATCAGCAGCTCGTTTACCACTAAGTTCCAGAGGAGGGGGGGATAATACGATCACGATTCCCTAAAACAATTTAAAAAAATATTCTAAGAGATATTATTTTCTTTAATGCAAACCAAATCCCAACACGCACATCTTTAACCGAATACCAACATTAATACCATCGACCACCTCAGAGTATATCTCTATCCTACAATTGAACAGCAAGACAGTATCCAACTATTTGCTTTATTTGCGACCAAATAAGTTTCGTTAATGGAGCATCGACCAGCCGTTCAGTTCTCTGCCCGTCTCTCTATATTATGATCATGATGGACGCTGCTGCTGCAGAAAGAGCCTCACAACACGTGTGTAGTATTGTAGTAATCACAGTTGGAGTTGGATTCTCAACATAAACAAAAAACCCACGACTCCCCAAATATGGATGTCGAGAATAAATCTTCTATTGATTGATACCAATTAGATATTTTGTTATATCCACCAGATAAAGATTGGTGGTGGTCTATTGTTGTTACAGACACATTTTTTTCCCAATTTATCAAAATTGCTTTAATTGATTTCATACCAAAGCACAGAGAATCGCTCTCGAATCTGTCTAATCATCACATACAACGAAACTTAATTCAAGAAAACTTTACCACTTGAAGCGTTTTACTCTAGCATTATCCGTCTCAAAAAGGTGTTTTTTTTCTACTTCTGCGCCATATTTGATAGGTGCACTCTTTCAAACGGCACTCGTCGCTAAGCCCTCTCCACATAATACTAGGATCATATGGTACCCTGGTTGGGTTTGTATTGATTAGGCTTTCCAATTGCACTTGGCTCTGTTCCATCTTGTCGAAGGCATCTTGTAATACGAATCTGTCTGATGGATAATCTTCATCATCATCACCATCATCATTGCATGTGTGTATTGTTTTGATTTCTAGACATCATCGGTCTGTAGGTGTTGATTTAATAAACATTTGCTGATGAATTGTTGACTCGTTGCGGCTTATGGTGAGTTTTGCTTTTAATTCGGTTTTATTGGGTTTCTCATTAGAAGGGGCGTCCAGCTGTTAATCGATTTATGTGCCCATGTGCCCGAATCACAATGGGGACGCTACGAATATCATATTGTTGGTAGTTAATATTGAGCGGGCTTGAGAGCATCCTACGCAGGCTCTTTGTTCCTGTTCGAGGCGTAAATTAATTATTCAGCTATTTGTTTTCCTCGAAAAAAATGAAGAAAAAATCAACTCTGGCGAATAGTTTCGAAATTAATTTATAATGTTGTAAAAAAATGATTATTAATTGAATTTTTGTACTCTTGACAGGTACATGTGATTGAAAGAATGGCCTAGCATTTGAGTTTGATTAATCGTAGGCATTGGGGAACATCATCAAGTCATCAAATGCCCACGCGACCAATAATTAATTGAGTTTTATTGATTAGCTTTTTTCCAGCCCATTATAGAGGTTTTTATGAAAGTTTTATGACGGATGGATAAATGGAATGATGATGTTTGGCACACTTTTTCTTTAATTGGTAAAGCATTCCATTGTGTGGGCAATGGGAATATATCGGCCATATGTTGCAGTTGGGTTTGCTCTCAACGACATCAATCCTTGCACCAAATTTTCAAACACTTAGCTGCAAAAAATGACCAAATGTCGCTGTCATTTTCTAACGCATGCACTTACTTAGAGTTTTATAGGCTAGCCAAAAATTAATCGAATTTGTTTGCAATAAAATAGCACAAGCGGCCATTTAACATTTTAACAGACACCACCAGTGCCACCACCGCACGTATAAAATACGTTTGTGTTTTTTTACTAACTTATCCGATAAATGGACAGATTTGACATTTTAAATGGAGCGAAACTGTAACACAACAATAATGAATGCAAGTTGGAAACAAAAGAGTTGAGTAGCGAACTTGTGGACTGAAAATGCGTGCGGATTGCATTGTAAATTGCATATTGACGCATAGCTGTATTGGTTGCACTTTAATTGCACACAAATGGGATACGTTATTTATTGTCATTTGGATGGTGTCACACGAGTTGATAGACATTAGTACCTACATGCAATCTGCCAGATTAGGTGAAAAAACTGCGCTGAAATGGTGTTAAGTACTTTACCATGTAAGTGGGGAAGAAAAATGCGCTTGGACTTGTGGCTGAGGTTTGCAATCGAATAAGTAAGTATTTCGGATTCCTTTCTTTCCTCGATAATATGGATGAATGTATTTCTTAGTCGTAGCTACAACGTCAAAGTGTAAAAAAAAAACAATCAAATATACTTACATTCCGAAAGAAATGGATTGGATTGGGTCTTATGAAGCATTAACCCTCGAGACGCTACTTGGGATCCATTGAATAGATGCATTTCCATCTAATGGGCTATGAATATGAAAGCACTTCAAAAGAATGTATGTTGAAGTCAGCTTCATATAGGCTAGGGCAGAACTAGGTGCCCTTCATTTTGCCGTATAACACGGGCTTAACCCTTCTGTGAATGAGTATGGTGTTTCGCTTACTACCTTTATATTTATGTTTATGAAATTGAGCATTTTGCATTTGATTGTAGACCGTTAGTTACCATCACTTAGAAGATAATTAGCAAACATATAGTATATAGATGTATTTTTAGAATCTAAATTGATCCCGTATTCTGAATGAGATTTGATCAAAGGACTGTCTAAAGCAGCTTATATTCGGGACATCTGTACAATGCTGAATCATCATTTGGAAACTGCGTATACACCGACAAAACTTATGACCGTTGACGAACAACTTGATATGTCCCGTGCCTGTTGATATTTAAACACGTCTGATTTGTACCGATTTGATTTGGTGCCGTGAAATAACCCCAAACGAAATCAGGCCAAATTTTTTGTGAAAGCGAAATAAGGCCAAACGAATTCTCTTACCCAAAGTGCAAAAAGGCCAAATGTTAAAATAAAACCTCGATACTACTCCAAATAAAACAGTGACACCAAGCAGGGGGTTGCAGTCCCATAAGTATTGCACCATTTGTGGGATCTAATTGTGATTTCGCAACTCATCCCATGCAACCGACATGCTTGGGTTTTTATTATTTGGGTCATTGTTTGATTTCGAATAGGGACAAGTGCAAATTGTTGAAAATAGCACCAATAAAAAGTGAAAAAAGGCCAAATTGGCCTTATTTCGCCTTGCAAAAGTGAAATAAGTGGATAGAGTCAAATCACTGCTAGGGACTTCAAAAGGACACCATAAACACGGCAAGGAAACATGGTGGTAGACAGATAAACCTAAAGCAGTGATACGTGACAAGAAATCGACATTCCAAGCTTGGTCAAAGTGCTCCACAAATAATGGAGATGGAAAAGATCGCCTCGAATTGGAATTCAGATTTTGCAAGAGGCTTGCGAAGAGAAAGTGCGCTCAAATTCAAGCAAAGAGTGTGGTGGGATTGTATCGGGAGTTACTTTGCTGCTGATAGAAACAAGGCTGTCGAGGAACTCCGCTATACCAGCGTGAAAAGGGGAACAACCATTTCCAAAATTGACGATCAGAAAAGGAGGAAAGCGCAGGAATTCCGTCGTAAAAGTTCATCAACAATGCTCAAAGGCTGCTTCTTGTGGATGACGAAAAAAATACTATACAGGTGGGAGCAGTATTGTGAAGGACTTCTAAATGAACAATTTCCTCGAATACATTTTCCGAAAGCCGGTCCGTACAATGAAGAAGATGCTATTACTATCAAAGAAGTTAGGAAGGCGGTGAAAAACTCGAAGAAGCGAAAAGCAGTTCGGCCGGACGAGAAACCTTCTGCGTTCTGGAAAAAGATGGGAGATTTCGGGTTCAAATGGCTCATGATTTTCATTTCCAAACTGATGAGAGGCGATCCAATGCTGATGATGTAATGATACGCGGGACTGTGACAGTTTGAGGAAGGAAGGACAAGAGTAAGATGCCCCGTTGTGGTTACCGAGGAGTTTGCAATCAAAGTCGGTGTACACCAGGGAAGCGTCTTTAGTCCCTTGATATTAGTTACAGTCTTTGATAATCTGCTTGAAGGAAAAGTGACGGACTCCAAAGTGCATCAATTATTCTAGCTGACGGTGGAGCCATCATTAACGGGGTCGAACGTCCCTGCAACGAGTACTTGATGTGGGTGGAATTTTCGGAGGGAAAGGTATATCGTTTTATACCGAAAAAAACTGAATACTTGTGCTGTCCGTTTTCTGATCCACTTCGGCCTATTTCAGACATTTATATGAATGGAAGAGTGATTGCCAAGATCAGTAGCGAAGCAAGCTGTAATGACCACATTAAGCATCGCGTCAGCCATCTTCTGTGATCGAAAAATACCCTAAGCTAAAAGGAAGGATCTAGACCCCAGCTGTGTGCCCAGCGCTCGCATACGTTTCACAATGTTCTACAGCGGTTAAAAAGTAATGGGGCAAATTAACGGCAGCCGAGATGAAGATTCTTTGCATGACAGCAGGAGTAACAAAAATTGATAGAATAAGAAGTTCCAAGATTCGAGAAAGCCTTCACGTCAAAGAACCCATCTCGGAAAAAGTAGAGAGACCGGCTCAGTTGATTAACTATATTAAACTATTATTGGTTTTGATATAAAGTATATGAATACTTACTTTACTGGCCCCCGACCCGTGAAGAGTTTCTGTCTGAGACACTGAATCCTCCATTTTCCGCGACCCCTTTCGTCCAGATAAAGAGATCTGGGATCCGTGATGGCCTGATCTTTAGAACGGATGTTTAATCCTTCCTGCTTTCTCGATACTTTGTACTTCGAGTCAAAGCTCCTTTTACCTGGAGCATTATTGTCTATTCGCTCAATGCAGTCGACGCTATTTAGCTTTTTGAAATACATCCACATCTTGGTACAGCTCGTAGACTTTGCGGTTGTATCATCTCTTCCATTCGCCCTGCTAACCAAATATCCGGCGGAGGATTTTTCTTTCAAATCAATCCAATAGAAGTTCCCCTTCTCTACTTTTCATCCAGCACTCGGAACCATAAAGCAGGACTGGCAGGATTAAGGTTCGGTAGAGTATGCATTCTTTCCTTCGAGTGAGTAGTTTTGAATCCATTTGCTTTGCCAATCCGAAGTCGCAGCGGTTTTGTAAGGTAATTCTCCGTCGAATATTTATTGAGATTTCTTTCATGGATTTGATGTTTAATCCAAGTTAGATGACCTCCTTTACTACCATTTTGATCGAGGCGGTGGAGAGATGTTTCTGACGATGTCTGAAACTCCTGAGGATGAATGAATCATATGTGGCTTAAATATCGAGGAAAAGATGGTTAATCTCGAATTGAAATTCTATGGTCCTTTCCATGACTTGGTCCGGTGTGAAAATTTGATCTGTTGTAGATCTTTCGGGCCGTAATCTACACTAGTATATACACTCTGTACCACTAGTTAAAGTACATTTACTAATCTGGAAAATCCTTTTGCGGAACGTAAGATAATGTTAGGTTCTTTCGAAGAAAATACTCCATCGGTTGGATTCAACCGCGATCTCTTTGAGCTTTCGAAAGATGTGTTTGTTGAGGTAATCCAAGAATCTAAGGCATGGTGACTACATTGACTCGGTCACATCGAACTAATGGGCAATAATGCTCCAGTCAAGAGGATCGTCGACTTACAACCTCCCCAAGTTCGAGACGGCAAAAAAGACCGAACGTCTGTTTTAATAACCAAGTCATCGCGGATGCCAAACTTAGTCTGGAATAATGAGCTAGAATGCCCGGGATCGCAGAGGATGGAAAGCTGAAGTGTCGTATTCAGAGACTCTTTAAAGGTCGAGAGCCCGTTAAGTAAGTGGTATGTGGGGCCAGTTCCTCAAAAGGAACACGGTGTCATTGAAAGCAGCTGTTGGGTACTTCCCTGAACTTAAAGTACTGCAGCTTATAAATCTATAGAGCAAGAGAACAACATCAATTTTCTTGAAAAAAAGCTAATATTCTGAAAGAAATTAAACTGATGCCTATTCTTTTTCTTTTAATACATCCTTAAGACAATTACTTTAGACACTAAAACCGTTCAGCATGAGTTATCTTTCTGTGTTAACCCTACAACAAAGCTTTCTATAAATCTCTTTGTGGCAAATCTATTCAAAATTCGTTAGAAATCGAAAACTATGTTAATTTTTTTTTTTTATATTTTCTCACAGTCCCGTAGTATATTTATGAGATGGTGGCAACAATCTATCTTCTCGCTCGCAAAATGCGAAACCATAACCGAACCGCCAGACACAGACTATAACTCAAAGGATTTGTAAAAACCAAATCCAGTGTCACTTAATATGCACTATGAGTTTATTTCCTCATTTCATGTGCTCTAATCGACTAATATCATCGAAGACTATTGCACACGACTACACACGCCGTTCTAAGGTGAACAAATACAGACATGGCAAATTTTATTCTAAACAATAAATTTACATCACAAACCACATAAGCAATAAAAAATAATTTAATTTCATAAATAACGCGGACGTGCACAGCGCGCTTGAGGAGCGCATTCTCCGCTCAACGCGTCTCTTTTAGTGACGATGACGACCACGACATGGACGTGACCTGTTTACACATGGAAATAACAAAACGCAACAACACCACTCGTATTGGGACAAAATCTACACGAAAAAAACTAAAATAAAATAAAATAATAAACAGCCATTTGGCGCGAATGACCAGAAGAGTTTGGTGGAGAGAATTGGCTACCCTGACAGTGGCAGTGACTGCCGAGAGTAGGTACCTCATTTTGTGTTCGTCTTTCCAATGGTATACTGACTGGTATGCATGCAGTCAGTCAGTCAGTAGAGTTAGTTGGCGATTATTTTGATAACGCATTTCGCGATACGGACAAGTGTAGAATAATATCTGTGTTAGGCCGAGGGTAGGGGGGTGAGTTTCACTGACAATAGAACAAGGAAGAATCGTTGAGGTACATGCAGGATTGCGTGAGAGTCATTGACATGATTTGTGATTTTATTTTATCGTAACACATCGAATGACAGGAAGTAGTGACGGTTTTTGAAGTTGTGTTTGAAACCAAGTTCTTTGGTGAACTCTTTTGTTTGAAATGGCAAGCAATGGAACTTGGAAGTCTAGCTCAGATTGTTATAGCCCTGGACAGGCTTCTTGAAATATGGGCTAAGACGGTTTTTCCCATTTTGAATTGTTACAATTCATTTAGCAATATCTCCCGTCTAATCAGTTCCATTAAATTTCCGACGGATCAATTCCATCTACTTTAGCGAAACCTGCATCCTTGGCATTGTATGACCTCTATAGGCATCTATCGTTCCAATTTAAACCAAATAATACTTCTTCCTCCATCCTTATCTACATAAAAATGTCTAATCAGTATATTGAAAGAGATTCATGGTTACAGTCTTAAACTGAGTTGCACAACGTCGAAGTCTTGCCAAAAACATTGGTGTCCTCATAACCAGAATAGATCAAAAGATCTTCAATCAGAGAGTTCATGCCAATGACTTGTGGCACCAGTGGTATTGTGCATAACTAAGCATACCACCGACAAATGTTGCATACGCTAGATAACCGATCTGTATGGGGCATCACCGGTATGCATCTGAATATGAACTCCCCACATCTAGGAGAGTGACAAAATTTATGCATTTTTAGGCATTCAAGTCGGAATGCTAGCAGCGAGACCCCTTTTCTTCGACAAAAATGAGTACGTACAAGCGCGCAGCCAGCAGCATCTAATTGATACCGAACTACTGTGGTTCTGTTCGGTGTTGCACGCAACGCGGTTATAGTGCAACATCGTGGTCTGACGGAGAGGCAAATCGTGAGCAAGTCTATTATCGGAAATTAAGTAATGCTCACTGATCATGTCGATGTTGAGAGATTAATTTGGAGATTTATTTCTAGGTATTTTGCTTGGATCATTTGAGGGCGCTGTCATATGTGGATTGTGCCGATTTATTGATGGGCGAAATTTATATTTCTTAATACGTAGATTGAATATTTTTCACTTGATGTGAGCGAAATTAATACATTTGATGATATAAAAGTGATCGATTATTGGGTTACTTTGCTGCGCACAAACTTGGTGATGCTGACATCGATTTTCTAGTTCGATTAAATGATGGATTGGGTAGCGATAATGTTTTTAGAGTTGCCGGAGAAATTTATCACTTGACGTTTGAGTGGGCGAAAAAGGGGCACGGGTAAGGAAAAAATGTTAATAAAATTAAATACATTAGTGATTTGTGTGTAAGGCAAATAATTAATTGTGAAATGTTTCAAGCCCTTGGTTTTAAATTTACAGCCAAACTAACAAACAACATAGGTCATAGGAAAGTGTAGGGCAACCAAGGTACCATTAGCCTTTGGGCCACATCCCCCGAACCGCAAAGGTACCACCCCCACAGATACACAACCCCGTGAGGGGATGTGATACCCCAAAGGTAGATATGGAGACGGGTAGAATAGGCGGGCCGCCGACCGTCAGATCGAGAGCCGGAATAAAGTGCCCAACCTTGTGCAACTACTAACTTGGCAGAATGGGCCCAACGTTGTCCGCACAAAGCTAATCGGGCGAGGCAAATACATGGTAAGGCGGGCGGCCTTTACCCTGAGTGCCCTCCAACGATATGGAGGATCAGCAGATAAGTGCGGGCGGACGGCCTACACGGTTATATCTGCAAAAGAACCACCACTGACATGGTTCGTTCGATGAGGGAAGGGACGACGCTTCCTTTTGATCCGTCGAGGGTGCACCGAAGGAGCAGCAGAGGCGCGTGGGCGGACGGCCATATTATAATACACTCTCCAACACTAAATAATCGTGGCCGGCTAACCACGAATACACTCGCACACTATAAACCGATGTGTAATGACAGATGTCACATCAAGCTGACACCACCCAAGCGAATCCTGGAACCAGAATGGCAGAGAGCCCACCCTAAATGTTGACATATTGTAAAGTATGGCACGCTATCGACAGATCCCCATGTCCCCAAATCTGCGCAGAATCCCACCAGACTTAGGTGAGCCATTTACAGTCGGCCCGATGTTCGTCTTTCTTCTTTACGGCGTTTCCTGTGTTGCTTTTGTCTTTCGCACTTTTAATTGTGAAGTAATGGGTTTTAGCTACGGTTGAAGGCCGTTCAGCAAATTTGCCTATCGATTTTTAGTATGCATGCGGAAACACCACATCAGACTATAATGGAAAGATTGTCCCGGGTCGGTCAAAGAAGTTATCGCGAGCTGAATTTCCAGTCGTGCTGAATTCGGAGCTCAGAGTAAGTCAGGAGAGAGAATGGAAAGTAAGAGCGAAAGGTTAACGGCAGGCATGCTCTGCGCACACCATTGCAAGATAGCTTTGGAGGTGCTGGAATGTGCCGCTCGTTGGTTCGACTCCCAGTATGTATATTGACAGTGGGATGGGGGATAGCCACCAACACAGGTGGATGTCGATTGCACGCCATCAGTGGGATGGTACTGTGCCCAACTTTGACCTACTTTGGACAAGAGAAAAATCTGGAAAATTACTTCTTGGTTGACCAGTGGTTATACCAACGGTCCATACCGACCCGTTGTACACACCATTAAATTTTCAGGGGATTTCAAACCCCGTAATAAAGACCGTGCTCCAACGCAGCTTTTAAACGTTGTTTAAAACCTTTGTCTTTTCCTCTTTTTCAGGTTGTACATTTTTCAGTGGTTCTGTAGCATGGCTTCACAATTTTCCGCAAAATTTTGTGGCGCCAATTTTTCTTCTTTTTCTTACTTCATTCTCCGTGTTCGATTTTGGCAGCAAACGTTTTCTGTCGTTCACGAAGGAAGATATTTTCAGCCAAGCGATCGTTTTCGCTAAACCCATTCAGCTACCGACAAGTAGCAGCTACCTACTACCTGCTCATCTATGGTCTGTTGCTTTTTGACAGCTAATATTCGACTTTTTTCCTTCGCGCGGGGGCGGCCGCAAATTTTCTTATAGTTTATTCCGCCGATTAAACGATTAATAAGAAGTTTGTTTTCGCGTTTCGTGACCTAAATAATTACACAACAACAGTCCGCTTGGGCAAACTGTTGCATACCCTATCCATATTCCTTACATTTAAAGTAAGCTTGGCATTGTGTAGAGAGTCGAACCTTTGAATGAGAAACTTTTTTACGATTGCATGGTCTACATATTTTGTGAGAACGGTTTTTAACGGGTTTTAAGATTTTTTTTTGAAAAATCATGCAGATAGCATTCGCTCAAACTCGAATCTCGGTTTTCTAGGATTTAGCTCGTATACGTATGCAAAAAGAAAGTGCGATTAATCTCAGAGACGGAGCTATTTCTAAATAGATGAGACCGATCTCAATTTTTGATATGATAGCATTAGCCGCGTTTCTTTGAGAAATGTGTCGACGGTTGCTCATAAAAAGGATTTTAAGAATTATTTTAAGTATTTGCAGCATGTATCCAAAGCAGCCTTGCTATGAATGTTAGCGACAGCTATCCACATTGTTGCTGTCGATACAATGTTGATGTTGTTTAATGTGTAAATTTTGATACTCCTGTGCATATATTTCTCAAAGAAACGCACCTATTGTTTCAGATCAATGGGATGAGTTCCTAAAAAGTTAAGGTTACAAAGCAGTTGCCTACGCTTATTAAATGGCTGTATTTAAAAATTGTCTTTAGCACTGCGCAAAATCGCAATTTCAAAAGTTTTTATCGGTTTGATCTGACCCAAACCCAAGTAGAGCGGATAACTGATCCCTTTTTTTCAAAATAGCGATGATTTTCGTGGTGGTATAATAAATAACGTTACCAGGATGATAGTTTTCTTAAGCTTTGTTGGAGATCCTGGATTTCAGAGCGGGATCATGGAAGATTTTAAAATAGTTCAACCCAGGGTTTCCAGAATTGTTGCTGAGATTTCCGAAAAAATGGACAAATGTGAAGATTTGATAAAAACATGTTGTTGCGAAATATTTTCGCGCAACAAGCTTCACCTACAATCCTTCTTCCTTCCCGCCATATACCTTTCTTTTATTGAGTGTGTATCGCACGGATACTAGCAAAAAAAATGTTCGAACTGACTGTTCCAGTGCCGATAAAACGTACGAATCTAACACCCAGGAAAAAACAATCACCAACAACTAATGGTGCAACTGAGTCAATATAAAAAAAAAGAAAAGACATTCGGTTTCGGTTGAAAACTTTGAACGTTTATTATTCTTATATCAGTCGATACTGCCACGATCATCGGTTTACTGGGAATGCCAACAACTTTCCTCTTTCGCCATAAAGAAACCTTAATGGTCCAGTTGCATTCTGAAGGCCAGTCTAAATCCGGTCAATAACCCCAGTCCAGATCCTCTATACTCTAGCTGTGACATGCAAAAAACGTTCACCGCTTCGCAGCTATGACCTACACATCAGCTGGTCCGAACTGATCAATGCATACATACACGTTCATAGCTAAGTCATGTTCTGAGCGCCGCTTAGGCGAAGGAGCTTAATTGACCAAAACAAACTTTTTTTTTGCATGCAGTTTTGCTATAGGTATTGACCACTGCAAGTTTGTTGTGTTGACTGCTGCTCTTCTGCGCGCCCACAATTACTCTAAAATTTCTGCTAGCCCAATTTTAGCTATTTTCATGTTTTGATGAAATGCCGACGGGAAAACTGCTGCTGGTGATTGGCATGTTTGTTGCAGTTGCAACACAGTGGCATCTGCGAGGTCATAGGAAAGTGGAGGGCAACCAAGTTCCCACAAGCCTTTGGGCCACTTCCCCCGAACCTCGAAGGTACCCCACCCACGTGACTGGAGGTGATTCCCCAAAGGTAGTTGTGGAGACAGGTGGAGTAGGCGGACCGCCGACCGGCAGATCGATAGCCGAAGTAAAGTGCCCAACATTTTGCAGCACACCAACTTTTCAAAATGGGGCCAACACTGTCTGCACATAGTTAACCGTGCGAGGCCAATGAAAATGCGGTAAGGTGGACGGCCTTAACCCTGAAAGTGCCTTCCAACGATATAGAGGAGGAGCAGATTAGTGTGGGCTGACGGCCTGTACGTTTATATCGGCACCACCACCACTGACACGGTGGGGTGTTAGGTTCGATGGGGGAAGAAGACGCTCTTCCTTTCCACTTCGTCGTAGGAGCGCCGGAGGAGCAGCAGAGGAGTGTTGGCGGACGGTCACGATGATGGACACTCCCGTGAAAGGACGTTACAACACCGAGAATTGAAGAGTTAACTCTTCAATTCCCGGTGTCACCTGTAGGTGACACTTATTTATAATTTTTTTTCCATCAACTGGTCTTTGCTTTTTTTAAATTTTTTTCTCCTCACATAAAGACAATAGGTCGTTGTATGTCATGTTATTTTTTATCAGCAGTAACTATAACTATACGTCGTATGTCAAATTCATTCTGTTGTTTTGCGATTAATAAGAGTTTCCTTTATTTGTGAGATTTTGTGAAATATAAACTAAATAAAAATGTAGTTATTTTTTACTTATTGCATGTGATAATTGAATATACAAGGTGGCGCAAAAGTCATCACTTAGTGGCGTTCACCAATCCGACTGAAAACTACATAGGATAGATGTCAAACGTCGTGGATCATTTAGAACATTGGCACACTGAATTGCCTAAGGCACCCAAGGGCTGAAAACCCTATCGGAAGATGCTATAATTTTTGCAAATGGCGGCAAATGTCAATTTTACTTTGACATTTGTGAAGTAAACAGATGACAACTTTTGCGCCACCTTATACAAAGTTAGATGTAAATGCATTTGGCTTTAAAAAAAAATGAAACATGATAATTATAACGGTCAAAATAAACTGTGTCATTGTGCTGGGCATTGTGCTGTTCAAATAACTGAGACTGAAGAATTGGGATTTAACAGCTTATTTATGTGTTACAGGTTGACCTTAGATGAAATTGTCGAGGAGTTGCAAACCGGGGAAGACAAAGGCGATATTATTTTGTTTTCTCCGGATGATGGAGTGGTGACCGACGAAGACAGTGGTGATGAAAACGGGGCTAACTCGCTACATCTTGCTAGTCGCATGCTCCGGTCTCACGTAGAGCTACAAAGGAGAAGATCAGTCCCTGAGGAAAACCACCAGGAGGAAGAACAAGTGCCGACACCAAAAAGAAAAACGAAAAAGGTAAATACGATAAATAAATGGTACAACAACGCGTCGTTTACTACTTGCGGCAAAGGGTGACGTTGACGAAGAAGCGTTTATAAACTTACAGCAAGATATGACTGCAGTTCAGTGTTGCAAATTGCTATATAGTGACGAAATTGTAAAGTTTATTACAGATATGAGCAATTTATATGCTTTACAAAGAAATCACACACTAAATATTACAATTGAGGAAATAAGAATGTACGTTGCAATATTGCTACTCACAGGATACTTGACCCCAAAGTACATGCGAATGTTCTGGGAAGTTAAACATGACCCACAACGATCTTTCGAGATTCAACAATATGTTCACCTCTGTGACAGTACGTCCTTACTATCCACTAACTAAACTGACCACAAACTTCACAGTGCATTTTGAAAAGGCTGGTTCTTCTCATATTTCAATCGATGAGACTATAGTCCCTTACTTTGGCGGACACGGTACAAAAACAGCATATTCACAGAAAGCCAATAAGGTTTGGTTACAAGCAAGATGCAGTCAGATATGGGCTTAGGAGCTGCAGTTATTTTGGAACTTCATTCCAGATTACAACTAGAATTGGGACCTTACAACTTGTACTTTGATATTTTTTTTTACTGGATTGCCACTACTGAAGTATTTGCGGGATCGCAATGTTGGGGGAACTGGTACTGTTCGTGAAAACCGACTAGAAAATTGCAAGATGCCGAGTTCAAAAGACATGAAAAAAAAAACAAAGAGGTGAGTTGTGTCATCAAATGACTGGAGAAATTATAGCAGCTAAGTGGCACGACAATAGTGTCTTCACCATAAAAAAAAGGTGATGCAAGTCGGTCAGAAAAATAAAGGGGATTTTCCATTCTTAATTCAATCACAAAGATTTTTGCTTCGATGGAAGACTCTCCAACTGGATAGAATTCAACAGTCATCTCAGCACATTCAAAGTTGGCTTTCGTTCTGTATTATCTTCCACAGATCACATATTTGCTTTTATTACCAAAAAATATATTGAAAAAATGAAAAAGCTGTATCTATATGTCTTTTTTAGATATTGTTTGAATTCCCGACACGATATGTGTGCATTCAATTGACATCTACACCAACAAACAAAAGTTCATTGTTTGAGATGTCTTATTGAGGCCAGAATGCATCATTATCTCTTTGCTCGCATCCCACGTAGGTAGCATAGCATTATGCACTGACAATACTCCACACCTCACCATGCATCATCAGTTTTAGAGACATAAAACTGTCGCTGAATCTTCTACCCTGTTCCCTCCAATATTAAAACATCTAGAAAGCCTTTATCCTAGTGCCTAAGAAAAGCACCCAATTTCACGTTTTTTGGCATTTTTGTTTTCTGAAGACACGAGATGTCCATTCAAACCATCATCTTTTCATCTTTTCAAGCTTGTATAGCTGCGACCACTCATGTCACTTCCAATATTTCAACTCGCGATCCTAAGGTTTCGCCTAAATTCCATCATTATTGAGTCCCAGAATAAGTACCATGGCTAGTAGCACCTAGTGGGGAAAGCCTCTTTTATTAGCTATCATTTGCATAATGCTTGAGTTATATATTGTCGACACGTGCATGCTTCTATTAATTGGTGTTTGACCTTCCTTTTACGACAGTGGTGATCTCCAATCATGTCAACACGTGAATTTGTGTACACACTTACGGTAAGGCATTAAGATGTTAAATGTGTTGCTAGTCTCGTCTGGAAATCAAAATTGGATAGACGGGATTTTTTTCCCCCATAGTCGCTTTTAACGACAATCGCTGTTAATCGCAAATATAAAAAAAAAACGTAGGTAAAAGTAGTTAAAGCTCCTACTAGTGAGTATGATGGCAAATACGGCTCAAGACCCTTGGACTCATGCGAAGCCATATATGGCTTCTTTTATTAAAATTAAGTTGCTTTAGAACAACAAAAGAAATGATTTTAAGCGTTTTTTTGTTTTTGCAAGTTCACAAATTCATTAGGCGCTGATGGTTGCCTTAACACTTTTAGTTTCTTGATGTATCAATTCAAGTGAATTTCTAACGCTAATCACAATCTTGTATACAGTTTTGACTTTCCTATGTCAAATCAAACTGCTCTGAAATCTTATTAAAATGTTTTTCCTCTCCCAAGTGTTGCCTACTTATTCCATCAATAAATCAGTTTCGGCTAACTAACACCTCTCAATCAATCACCTGGAGCATAAGTGTTGCCCACCATATCATTCTCGACATGATGATCAAAGAATGTTAATTTGCCACAAGAACCGGTGCCTATGGCTGCAATCATTTGCGTCAAAATCCAGTAGCACCGATACTGATTGCATGAAGCCTTAAGCCATGGAAAAAGAAAAATGATACCCCTATACCGTGTGACGGTGTGTCCGTGCGTATACCTGCTGTTGCCTTCTGTAAAATTGTTCACACATGCAACCGAGCAAACCAGATCGAAGGAGGAGAACAATATCTTGATAGCACAGAACATCAATCATCAGTTGGACGACCCTTCTGCGGAAGATGTGTGATTGGATTTTTAGTTGGAATAACATGGTGATGCTTCTTTTTTATATAAAAAGTGCAAGCGAACTAAAGATAAAGAAAAACATACTAATTTCGAATGAATCGATTCATATTTAAAGTAACTCTAAGTTCGCGAAAGAGTTGTTATCGAAAAGGTTGAAAAAATTCAGACTCAAAGTGTTTCCCTTTATATAGATCAGCGCTCAGATGCTCAGAACAAACGCTATGTAAATCCTCATCAGCACCGCTCACATCATATCTAATCTGCACCTGATGATGATTAATTGATCCACAGGAGGAGAGTTTTTTATTTCCATTGTCTGACGTCGGATTTAATAATGTCTGTGTGCCACTGACGCAGTTGAAACGACACAGTTACTCGTAAGTAGCCAGACAGTGGTTTGATTTGGAGATCGTTTTCACCGGCTTAGCTTCTGGTGGGTCGCCTAAGTGCCCGGAGAGAATTAAACGTGTCGTTGAATCCAACTGTGATTGATTTCTCCGATTTGTTCTCGCTGTGTGTTTGAAGAGGAGGTTTTGTATTGGAGAGGACATATGGACGGATTCCAATTAAATGGTTTTTTTTAGCTATCCCCAAGGATGGATGGTATGAGAATGATTTTTCTGCAATTTCATTTGATTTCTGAGAAGTATGCTGCCCGTACAAGTCTATTGTTGTGGCTTATCATAATGACAAAAAGGGAATCAAGATGACATAACTGCCACACGCAGACTTTTTAGAGAATTGGGGGATAGATACTTCTGTTTAGGAAACAGTGTTTTATCACTGCGATTCGATGATGAAAAACATTATTTAGGTTGGACTGGATTTCCTAAAATATCTTGATAAGTGAAGGGAAACTGATTTATTTTGTTTTTAATTTAAGGTGTTTTGTTCGATTAATTTGGACAGACGAAAGAGTTGTCACACGAACTGAAGTTATAATTGAATTAAATAATACGCAAAAAACGTGCGGCTTCCTGATTCACTTTTTTTGGACTTACTTTACTTTAAATTACTTTAGATGCCGTTGGGAATCCGACACTCAACTGAACTTCTATCAACTTTCCTAATTTGAAAACTTTTTCAAATTCGGTCGTCAGGTTATCCCCATAGTTAAAAAAATTAGTTACCCTTATTATATTCATTTCCGTTGTGGGCGAAGCTGTAAAAGCTTATAATATTATTGAAAATAACTTACCCAACCTTAACCCAGTTTAGGCCCCAATATTCGATTTAAATCTCGCCGATTCACAGACCTTATTGATCATCTCGCACATTTTGATACTACTGGTTAAAACACTTTGAATGCCCTCACAATGAATGGTTGACACGACTGGAGATCACTGGTGTTGTGCAAGATCGATCATATGAAAATCAATTATTTTAGCTTGCACGTATCGAAATCACTCCTGGATCACATAAATGCAAGAACAACAGCATATGATTGGCCTCAGTGATGAAGTGAACCGATATCGGGAGGCTGCCAATGTTCGTTGAGATTGGAACGGCGAACCACACAGTACAGTAAAATGGGAGGGTTATGATCCCAATAGTCCAAATCATAACCGCGTCATTTAAGAAAAAGAAGAGGAACCGATTTGCGTTACTTCTGCCTTATTTAGGTTGACTCATCGAAGGATCCCCCGATTTCAAGGCTTATAAAATTAGAAAGTAGAGTATGGCCTTATTTCACTTGCATAGAGAAATAAAACTTTCACGGCTCTCCACCTCCCTTATAATGGCCAAGATACGAGTATCCTTAGTAGAAGAGTTTCTCAGCTCTGTTGGCGAACATATTTGACTCTGGAAAATAAGTCTTCCCAATAAATATGGGGCCGAGAATGTGTTCATATGATTCATTCTCCTCCATGCAGCCTACATGCCCTTCTCGATGTGGTCAACGTGGCCCAGTGGCTATGGTGTTGGACTATTGATACGAAGAAGCGATTGGCTGATTTTTGGTGACTTGTTGTAATAGGGGGTATTGCCTCCCAAGATGATGCGTTTCTCTAGGTAACATCGCCTTAGTTTTTAAGTAAGCTTAAGTTTGATAGACGACGTTGACACGTCAAATCAATCGTTTCTCGTTCGATCACCGCAATTAAACGACGTAGGGCGTGGTTAGTACTTAGATGGTGGACCACTTGAGAATACCGCGTGTTGTTGGCACCTCTTGCGAACGTCTGGCAAACATCCAAGAGTATCAAATTGTCATGAGAAAGCTTCTCAAATTTGCCGTTCGGATTCGGCGTTAAACTGTAGGTCCCCTCCACTTCCCATGAAAGTGGTTGGAGAAGCTAGGTTCAGGCCCTGCATGGGCCGTTAAGGCCTAATATGTATATGTATGTGTTAAGTTTGATAGGGCAGGAATAACGTTTCTGGTAGAGGCAGGGCTCGAATTTTTGTGGTGGTGCCTTCGTAAGGTGACTGACGCTCTACTGCTTCAGTCGGCTCCCGGCGGGTCGTACGTTTCTTGACGATTGCCAGGTGCACGGAAAGTAATTGCTATTTTGACCAATTCTTCTATTCCGGTACCCAGAATCCAAATTATGTTAGTATAAATTAAGTAGCTTTAGAAAGTAAGGAGGTGTAGGTAGTTGGTTACATTTTTTTTATGAATTTTTTGCAATTGTAAATTTTTACTCTTTTTACCTGAGCCTTTATACGCCTGATTAAAAAACAGGCCTTATATTGCAGACGCAGTCTTCGATTAGTCCGAGAATTCAACTTTTGTACATATGTACGTCATCGGCATACATTTGAATAGAGGATGCAGACATCGTTTGGGGAAGTTCATTAATTAACAGGGAAAACAATAGAGACCAATAATTGAACCTTATGGGACAGCTTTTAAAGTAGCAAGGAAATCCGAAAGATTGGCTTTCATCTTCACTGCCTGCGATCGCCCGATTAAATAAAAATCTATCAGTTTAACTATATGAAGAGATGAATGGCTTCTTACAAAGATTTGTATAGTCAACCATGTAAAAACCTTTCGAAAAGTCGAGTAGTATTAAAATTGTTACCTTCCCATGATATATCCCGTAATATTTATAAGTATTTTGCTAATAACAGGATTACATAAGCTTCGATATCTTCGTTGATATTTATACAGTCTATACTGTTTCCAAATTTAAATGCTTGCTTTCTTTGCGTCATAAAATTAAAAAAAAAATTCCGTACACAATGAGTTATGTCTTCATGTTTTTGTAAGTAGAGGGACGTGAGTGTTATAAAGCTAATGGAAATGAAAGTCCTATTCTTCGCCAAGTATGTAGGTAAAGTCGTTTTGAACGATTCTTTTATAAAGGGTGTTCAAATTCGAGTTGTCATTTTAAATTTTGAATGAAAGACATAAATTCTGTGAAAGACATAAATTGTGTGAAATCATACATTGGTTCCGGTTAGTAATGAAAAAGAATGTCGTCCAAGTAACCTCCTTTGCTAGCTGGGCAGACTGTCAACCTTTTACCAACATTTTATATCACTTTTTCGCATAATGATGGTTCAATAGGTAATATTTTTCCCACTACACGATATATTCCCACTACACAAAAAAGGCGATTATGATAACCCGGAAAATTATAGGGGTATTTCGTTACTGAACACATCCACCAAGCTGTTCGCCGTAGTAATCTTTAATCGAATAACTCAGTGGGTGGAAAACAAGAATATCCTATCGGAATTTCAAGCTGGCTTTAGAAGAAATTATTCGACTGTTGACCAAATATTCTCACTTGTTAACATAGCAGAGTTGTATAAGAAAAAACATAAAATACTATATGCCTTCTTTATAGATTTTCAAGCGGCTTTTGACTGTGTAGCGCGCGAGGCTCTTTTCTACAAGCTCTACAGTTATGGAATGTCATACAAAGTCATTAGAGTGTTGAGATCTATGTACAAAAACAACGTGGCATGTGTCTGGGATGGTAACAAGAGTGGTCTGAAGAGTTTAGCACATCGATGGGCGTGAAGCAAGGGTGCGTCCTAAGCACATTGCTATTCATCTTATACATAAATGATATAACAGATCATGTTAAGGGTGGAATAGAGTTGAGCCAAACCAAAATTCCAGCTCTAATGTTTGCAGACGATATTGTCTTCCTAGCTGATTCCGTGGATGCTATGCAGCTCATGGTAAACAGACTTGAGAGCTACTGCAAAACTTGGAACCTGACTGTAAACCTATCGAAGTCAAAGATGATGATATTCAGGGATGGCGGGGGCAGGTACGCTCGAAAAGAAAAGTGGAAGTTCCAAGGTGAACAGATTGAAATTGTACGAGAGTAGAAGTATCTTGGAGTTTTGTTAACATCTAACTTAAATATGAAAAAGCATCTGCAAATCAAATTAGGTGAAGCTAAGCGGGCGATATGTGCAGTTTGGGGTAGATGTATCACTAATAAGAATGTATTGCATAACGCGAAACAGAAAATATTCCGTGCCACAGCAACATCTATCCTTTTTTACGCAGCGCAAGTATGGGGCTACTGCTCCTTTGAAATTGTGGAAAAGTTTTTGCGCTACTTCATAAAGCGAGTCTTTAAACTTCCGAGCAGTTCACCCAACTACATGCTGCATTTGGAGACAGGAGTGGCTCCTCTGTTCCTGGATACCCTTAAGCTCCATCTCGATTATGTGATGAGAGTCATGACAATGAACCAAAAGAGGAGCTGATTGTTACGCCAGATGAACAGACCGCTTCCCTAAAACAAAAGTTCAGAACCTTGTTGGTTAAAACTGGTCAAAGTATGTACCAACAATTTATAAACGAAGCACAGTCATCACAACATCGACAATATTACAGCAAAATTAACCATAACTTGAAAGACAAGACATATTTTCTGGATAGAAACCCAACGGATATGTTAAGCACTATTTTTTAAATAAGAGGAGAGCTAACCAAATTGAACTACATACCGCATCGCCCGGAGCTCCCAATTTTGTGTAGCCTTTGTAACCTCAAGGAGCGAGAGGATATGTTCCACTTCGTCGAGATATGTCCCATTCTAAAGGAATTCCGCCTAAAGTTCTTTGGATCGCAGGTACTCGAGCTAGAGGAGACGATAAGCGCACTAAACGGTGACCGAGGCTGGGATACATTGTATAACTACACTGTAAATGCAATGCACTATAGAAATCGCATTATCGAAGAAAACTTCTAGAAACGAAATGTTATTTTAATTAACTTAAAAGAATCACTTTTTTATTATGTCAATCTGGTAGACGGCCTTCAGCCAAACCATATAGACTAAGAAACTAAGAAAATTGTAAACAATACATTTTTTATGAAATAAATAGTCACTTACTACTACTACTACTAAAAAAAGGTGATATTTCCTCGATGATGTTGTGTTTGAGGTGTTGAACAGTTTGAAGATTATCGGCATTAACTTCACTCTTAAAGACAACCCATATAAAAAAAATCCAGTGGTGTTAAATCGCATGATCTTGGTGGTCAATTCACATCTTAAACTTCTCTTTCAAAAGATCGATTGAGTTCGTTGCTGTATGGCATGTTGCACCATCCTGTTGAAACCACATATTCTGCACATCGATGTCTTCCAATTGACTCAAGTGTCTAATCATCACAGTAACTGCATTGGAATTTTCATCTGCGAAGAAAAATGGACCAATTACGCCACCACACCAAAATCCACACCATACAGTAACTTTTTGTTGGTTTCATTGACATATTTGACATAACCGCCAATTTCAAAATGAGCCTCATCGGTGAAGATAATTTGCTTGAAAAAATAGTCATTTTGTTGTTGTTTCTCTTTGGCCCAATTAACGAATTGCCGATGCACTGCGTGGTCAGTTGGCTATAATTCTTGTGTTAACTGTATTTTGTAAGCCTTTTCATGCAGACCTTTGTGCAAAATGTTAAACAAAGTTATTGGTTTGACGTTTAATAGCTGTGAACAACGACGATCCTGCTGTTTGTTGCAGAAGCATGGATCCTGTCAAAAGCGGATGAAAACCTTCTGGGATGCTTTGACAGAAAGATTATTCGAGTGATATTCGGTGCAGTTTCTGACGACGGAGTGTGGAGAAGAAGATTCAACGACGAACTATACCGGCTTTACAGCGACGCTTACGCGGTCAAAAAGTTAAAAATACAACGGCTGAGATGGCTGGGACACGTGGAGCGTATGGACAACAACGCACCAGCCCGACTTCGAATCCACCCCGGAGGGTCAACGCAGCAGAGGAAGACCTCACCTTAGGTGGCACGAACAATTGGAGAACGACTTCAACCAACTTGGTGTGCGTAACTTGAGGCAGCTAGAGAGGGCCCGAGCTGGTTGGAGGGGCTTATTGGTTGAGGCCGTGGTCAACATCGGACTGTAAGCGCAACCAAAAGCTAGTAAAGTAGGTAAGAACGACGACGAATTGACGTCCTTACCCCTTCAGCAACACCTCTGCTGACAGCTGCAATATTTAAACTCGAACGACCACTACGATGATTGGCTTTACTTCTCTGATCTTGAACCGAACCAGTTTCTATAAATTTATGAACGATAAGTTTAATAGCACGGTTTGACGGAGCTTTTTTCTACCGTATTTTGAACAAACTTTCAACTTCTGCAAAACTTTCACAATATTTAAAATAAGTTTTAAGAATAAAAACACGTTGCTCAATAGTGTACCTATCGGTGCAGGGAAATAAGTCCACGGGAACTAAGTCCACTGAGGGACTTAGTTCCCACTTAGTGGGAAATAAAACCACTTTCGCGAAGTAGACTTAGTTCCCATGTTAAGTGGGAACTAAGTCCATTTTTTTATGGGAACTTAGTCCACATTCAAATATAAGAAGAATGGTGCGAGGTCACGGAACCTATATTACTCTGTCTCAGTTAGAAGTTAATTTCTATTTTGTTATTAAAAATTGCAAAGTACCTACTTGACTCTTTAATTTTATTTTGTTCTTAGTCGACAGTGAGAACTTACTTCACATTAAAAGGGAACTAAAACCACTCAGAGTTTTGGGAATTTATTTTCCACCTTACATGGGAACTAAGTCCACTTCGCGAAAGTGGTTTTATTTCCCACTTAATGGGAACTAAGTCCCTCAGTGGACTTAGCTCCCGTGGACTTATTTCCCTGCACCTTACCTATCCATTTCAGCTAACGGGAATGTATTTCCTTCATACCTGAAAAAAACTTCGGTGTAATCTTATAGCTGTAAAAAAGTGGCGGCCAATTTAAAATCATACGTGCAATTTGAACACCCTTTATAAAGTTTTCTAGGTTTTTTTGCAAAAAACTTTGCTTTTTCGGTAAAATAATTTACATATTGTATAACAAAATAGATAGATCATGCATATCGATTAACCGATACTTAGATCTATACCACACCCGTTTTATGGGGGATAGGAATAGAAATAAGGTATCCAACAGTTCTCCCAAGCGGACTGCAACATTTCCCCTTGTTTCATTTTAATTCAAAATTACGCAGACGCGGTTTACATTAAGCAGTCAACGGTTGTGTAAATACAGTTGCTTGAAGTGTTCTTAAGTTGTTATTTGTCTGGCAGGCGTCTACGTCAGCTAAATTGTGCATTCCCCATTGGATAAACCTAAAAAAAAACAATTTTGAAGTGAGATAAATAAAAAAATAAGAAGGAACCCTATCGTTCTGAAGAGATGTTCTTCTACGCTGGAAAAACTACTGCGTAAGCGTTCCTCTCTGTGCTATTCTTCAGGACTCTTTCCGAAGATGAAAAAGAGCATTTGTCCAGCCAGTCCCCAAAAAAGGCGAATCTTCTTCTCCCTCTTCCTACCGACCAATAGCACTTACGTCCCTTCTTTCCAAGGTCATGGAAATGCTGATAAACCGTCAGCTCATGAAATATCTTGAATCCCGAAAACTTCTTAATGAACGGCAGCACGGGTTTCGCAGCAACAGGTCTAGGGTTGATTTGATGAATTATCTAACCTAAAAGTTGGGCCAATATCTTCACCAAGGTGGTGAAAGTAAGATAGTTGCGCTTGATATTTCAAAGGCATTCGACAGAGTTTGGCACAAAGCTTTCTTATCGAAAATGCGTGTATTTAAAATCGATGGTACTCTACTCCAATGGGATAGAAAATACCTTTCTAACCGTTCAATTCAAGTTGTTTTGTACGGTTTCAAGTCTGCAACTCACCAAATATATGCTGGTGTTCCCCAAGGCTCTGTTCTGTCCCCGACTCTCTTTCTCATTTCTCCTTCCTGTTACTTCTAATCCAATCCATTTCTTTGCCGATGAACACTCAGCTTCTCATATTCGCTTCATGGGTATGGAACTGGAACATCAACGTATGTTAAGCTCATTAATTTCCGATATTAATAGTATAAATCAGTGGGGAACAACTAATAGAGTGGTATTTAATACTTCTAAAGCGCAAGGCTGTCTTTTGTCATTAAAGCAAAACTCACACCCACTGCCAATATCCATGAATGGCACTTACATCGCTGAAAGCGAAAGACTTTCCATTCTCGGTATGTGTATTTATTACAACCATCGCTGGAATTAACACATATTCGATGTCACCAAGAAAGCTGCGAAATGTCTAAGCTTCCTCAAGCGATTTAAGAAATATTTCACCCCTTCGATCTGGCTACAATTTATAAGCCTACATATAAGGGTACAATATATCCGCCCAAAACTCTCTCTGGTGCAAAAATAACTTATTTGGAGCTACTTGACAGGACTCAAAAGCGCGCGATAAAACTCATAGGCGACCAAGACATGGCGATATCAATTGACTCTTTTAGTCATAGGGGCAATGTCGCCCGTCTCTCGTTATATTATCGTTATTTCCACCATAAGTGCTCAAATAAAATAGCCAGCTGCATTCCACCCCTAGAACATTTCAACCGCAATACCCGCTATGCAAGGAATGCTCAGCAATTCACCCTCAAGCCTGTATTCGGACTTGCAGTGAAGTTTCAAGAATCTTTCCACAGCCGTACAACAGGAAATATATATGTGGAATACTATTCCACGCACTTGTTTTCCTTCACATTATAACGTACAAATATTCAAAACCAAGGTGCATCGACATCTCTCCTTTTCTTATATCCTCATTTCCTTAGCGCCCATACTTTATAGCTATTACATGATAAGGGCACCAAACAATTTATTTAGTGCACGTTCATTATACAAACAAACAGAGGGATGGGCTACAGTCCGCTTAAGCGAACTGTTGGATACCCTATTCTCATTTCTATGCCTCATAACGTCGGTGAAACCAGAAAACTGTTTAACTCCATTTTAGCAAATTTTACAGGAGAGCATTTTTCCACACACAGTGTACCCACCAAATGCACTGATGTTATTCAAATCTCATTTTTATACCCTATTCTAAGGGTATATTAATTTTGACGCATAGTTTGTAACATACTTTAATATTGCCCGTAGACCCCTAAAAGTTACTATATTTATGATCAGCATCGATAGTAATGTCGATCTAGCCATGTCCGTCCGTCCGTCCGTCCGTCCGTCCGTCTGTAGCCAAAAATTAGGCCTTTAAACTGGACCTAGACAGCTGAAATTTTAACCATATACTCTCTAGGGTCCCGAAATAATCAAGTTTACGAATTTTTGAAATCCGCCCACAGACACGCCCACAAACTTGTATATATGATCTATGACTCCTAAAACTGCTCAGGATAAAAAAATTTCAAAATCCGCCCACTGACACGCCCACAAATAAATAAAACAATTTTTTTATAACCTATTCTAAGGGTATATTAATTTTTGAAAATCCAAAGTTTGAGCTAGGGAGCTGAAATTTATAATATATACTCTCTATGGGCCCTTTATGCTCATGTGTAAATATTTTTAAAATCCGCCCACAGACACGCCCACAATTTTTTTTTTTTTTTTTTTGAAAATTCAAAGTTTGAGCTAGGGAGCTGAAATTTATAATATATACTCTCTAGGGGCCCTTTATTCTCATGTGTTTTTTTTTTTAAATCCGCCTACTGACACGCCCACAATTAAATAAAACAATTTTATTGAATCACCTAAGTTTGAGCTAGGGAGCGTTTTTTTTGATAAAATCCTTTAAATGTTATATAACAAAATATGTAGAGCGTTCTTAACAATTCAACCATACTTAGACTTTTGTCACGCCCACTTATGAGGGATAGGAATAAGAATAGGCTATCCAACAGTTCGCCCAAGCGGACTGTAGCCCGTCCCTATGTTTTTCGTTTAAAAAATGAGTTACACGATTTTCTTGTTTCACCGACGATAAGCGGGCGTGACAAATATCTAAGTATGGTTGAATTGTTAAGATTGCTCTACATATTTTGTTATATAACATTTACAGGATTTAATGGAATAAAACGAAGCTCCTAGCTCAAAATTAGGTTTTTCAATAAAATTGTTTTCATTAATTGTGGGCGTCTCAGATGGCAGATTTGAAAAATATTTGATCATGAGTATAAAGAGCCCCTAGAGAGTCTATATTATAAATTTCAATTTCTAGCTCAAACTGTGTAAGAGTCAGGTTGAACACGACGAGGTGGAGGATTCTGTTTTCCATTTTGTTGGATTCTGTTTGGTCAGCAGCAGATTGGCACGCTGGCAAGGCTCGGCTTAGCTCGCCGGATGGTCGGGGATCTTGCTGCTAAATACTCTCACTAAAACGAAAATAATAAATTCGTGCCGGGAAATTAGGGGTGTCCTTCTTGGTAATATGGCCGCGTTTATTTAAAGCTAAACGGTCGTTGTTACGGTGTCTACGAGTTATGCACGAAGTCTGGTGTCTATTTGGATAGCTGAAGGTATTGGCGCTATCCTGTGGGATAATCCCTCCCTAACTGAGAATGGCTGTCCACCATTTTCACCTGTTCATCCGCGTTCCCTAAATATGATGCGAACGAATCCCAAAATTCGTATCCATGTCCTACTTCACCCTCTCATTTCTTTTCTCAATCTCACCCTTTCAGATGAATTCAAAACAACATAATTTCACTAGTAATGTTATTCAAAGATTCCAAATATATTTTAATTACGATTCGATTCATGTAACTTTAACCACAAGAACAAAAAAGAAAAAACATTCTAATCACTTAGGATTAATATTAATACTATTAGTTTTAAATGGCAGGGGTGATGTGTGTATTCCTATGGAGTTTATGTGGTTTTGGTTCAAATTAGGTATATACGTAGGTTTCAGTTCTAAAATTAGGCTTTACGCAGATTTCATTTAATATTTATTTAGGTGTGTGTAGAAAGCAAAAATGCAAAAATTCTATATGTACTAGCTTAGTTTAAATAATTATTGGTATGTGCAAACAAAAATAGTATTGAGTGAAAAAAAAGAGAAATATATAAACAAATTAAATTAACGGTTCACTTACTCAATATACAAATCCCCGCTCCTCTCCATGATGTGCGCACATGATGAACTCAGGATCCCCTGCCCTGCAAACACTTTATCGCTTATGTACATACATACATAACGTATCACATTTCTTCTTTTTTCGTTTTAGGCTCAACACTATATATATATTTTCTGTGATTCGTTTGTTGCCGACTTTTTTCTAGACACTTTTGTTTTCTGCACACTTAAGTAAATATTTTAACATAAATTAAGATAGGTACTAAACAAATTTTAACCAAAGATTAATAGTAGTTATTTAAGAAAATAACTAATTGAAAAGGGAAAAAGTTAGCTCTAAGCGCGAGGGGAACATGATGCGACACTTTCACACGTTAAACTGCCTGCCTATGATGTGTTTGGTAGATAGCGGGTGTTTGGTTTTGGAGATTTGTCCGCGGTCCGTTCTTTCCGACCACAATATGGAGAACGCTGTTAGACTTTCAGCTCTCTGAGAGTGCTGATATTAATATCACTGTCTTCTAGTGGAATTCGCACTGATGCCTGGAGAAGACAAAATCATCCGTGACGTCACCTTCCCGCGATATGTCCCCCAATCGTTCTTGCGAGACACTTGTTGGGGTCATACGGGTACTCCTAGGAAAATGCATGAACTTTAGGTATATGCCGGTAAATATGTTTAAAATGTTCTTACCAGGTAAGGGTTATTGTTTTTCTTGGTTAAAGGCCAATGTGTGTGGCCAGAGTCTGGTGATTTCGATGAAAAAAATGTATGTTGCGCCTGAGCAGCTTTTCTGCAAGCAGGTTATGAGCAATTGCAAATTTTGGGTTTGATATTTGTGTGGCGACGAGCCACGGGTATTGCTGTAAAGACTTGTATCAAAAGCTGCTAATTAAGCGCAATCAAATTCGATCTATATAATTAAGCTTAAATCGTTGAATATGAAAATTCGAAATATACGAGTACTAGTCAGTCAGAGATTCTGGACCATTAAAAGTCACCAGGCAATGCAAAAAGAACCCCGGAAAGGGACGGTGCTCTCTTAAATAGTCCGCAAGTCCCAGTATTTTACCCAGTATTTCTAATTCCACGCCATCTTTGGCTTAACGAAAGCTTAGGCCATGTTTACATAGTGAAAGACGATTTTGGGACAGATCATTTCGCTCAAGGTGGATATTACAACTGTGACTTTTCAATAAAATTGTTTTATTTAATTGTGTGCGTGTCAGTAAGCGGATTTTAAAAACTTTATCTCCCGAGCAGTTTTAGGAGTCAAAGATCATTATCACCCCTATCGTGGAAGCCGTCTGGGAGAACGATCCGCTAATAGTGAACAATTTGCATCGTGTAATCCGCAGACGTGAACCATCCATATGTCGGTAATGTGAATGAAAATGAATTTAATTTTTACAAAACAAATGTTTGAAATGAGCTGCCACAATTGAATTTCCTAATCACCAATAGTGGTCGGTAAGGGAGAGTATCCGACGGATCCCACGATAGCAATTTTCTGTTCACGTGAATCGAATAAGTGAAGTGAATCACAGATTCGACGGATTCCACGATGGGGTGTATATACAAAATTTCAGCTTTCTAGCTAGAGTACATTGTTAAAATTTCAGCTCTCTAGGTCCAGTTTAAATTCCTAATTTTTGCCGACAGACTGACGGACTTACGGACATGGCTAGATCGACATTACTATCGATGCTGATCATAAATATACACCCCTATCGTGGAATCCGTCGGATCTGAGATTCACTTCACTTATTCGATTCACGTGAACAGAAAATTGCTATCGTGGGATCCGTCGGATACTCTCCCTTACCGACCACTATTAGTGATTAGGAAATTCAATTGTGATAGCTCATTTCAAACACATTTGTTTTGCAAAAATTTAATTCAGTGAAAATAAAATAAAAACTGCGGATGTCAAATGCATGGATAGATTCGATCCGTTCGTTTTCCACGATACAGTGAATTTCATTCACGTTACCGACATGTGAATGGTTCACGTCTGTGGATTACACGATGCAAATTGTTCACTATTAGCGGACATGGGGAACAGGACAGTTAGGGTTGATGTCTTATACTCCTGCTTTCGATGCTTTCCACCTTTCTTATAAGAACAGATAATTAAGCACTGGTGGCCTCAACAAATCCACTTTTATAAGTATTATTCGGTTTTATTTTACTTTAAAATCTTATGTATAAACACTGCGATTTACCGTTGTTTTGGACGGGTCTTCAGCTAGCATATAAACAATCTAGCTGATCCGCCCGGTTACCCTTGCAAAATAAAAATACAGTTGTGTGTTTGATTCTATGATTTATTTCTTAATGTTTTTTTTTTACTGCCCCACCTCTTGCGAACGTCTAATAGGAGTATCAAGGTCCCTTCCACTTCGCAAACAAAGTGGTTGGAGAAGCTAGGTTTTAGGTCCTGTATTGGCCGTTAATGCCTAATATTTATTTATTTTTATTTATTCCTTAATGTTCTTATACTTAATTTAGAATGAACAACGTTTGTCATTCTTGTAATACAAGTGGTATTGTACATTTTGTTTAGCAATAAAACTGATTTGGCCAAATCTGGATCTGAAACGCTCTTGGTCTTCGGTTTTTCGTGCCGGGGCTAAATATTCATTTAGGATGAACATTTTTATTTTTTTTATTGTGAATGGTTATAAAGTAGAAATATATCATAAACCAAAGCATTTTCTCTCACTAAGTTTAAGCAAAAAAGTGAAATAAGACCAAGTTGTATATTTGGTCTTATCAAAAACTTATTTGGTCTTGTTTCACTTCCCAGCAATATAATAGCCAGTATATTCTTAGTAACTGAGTTCCCAAACTCTGCAGGCACACGTTTTTGTCTGTGAAAAATACATTTTACGAATTAACATTGTTCCGCAGGGTCCTGACTGAATGCTGGAGAGCTTCCCAATAGTTTCACAATGGGCTAGACGAAGTTGGTGTTGCCAATCGTTTATTAGTCCTAGGGAAGTAGTCTAGTCGATCTTGTTATTATCCCTTGGTAGTTCATCCGTCTATTCGTTGCCTTAAATACCTTGGTATCCGCGCACCCAATATTTAAGTTTTTTGAACCGAACTACAACATTGTTGACAATAGACACCTTGAAGAAGTCAATATAAGCCGTAGCCACCCAACGGTCGCTGTCATCATCCCAAAATAATTATTATTGTCACCTGAAAACTAATATATCCTTTCTAAGATTAAACTTAAAAAATTTGACCTTCCTCTGTTAATTAGGATAAGCTCCATCATTACATTCCACCAAATTACGTAGCCACAAGCACGACGCAAATAATACGAAAATTGGATTATTTTTTTATTTCTCTTTGCATCTCAAGCTATGTTTAATCTCTTCCATCTGATGTTGTGCGTTCGGTGCTTAAATCTAAAAAAATAAAATTGAAAAAAAACCCCATGTCATAAAGTACAAAATTATTTGGACTTGAAATGTGAATTTTATTGAAGCGCTGGAATGCGACTGAACAATCATTTCAATGAGTCATCTATGCTTTTGAATCTAGCTGGCGTCGCCATGTGTGCTCCATCGCTATGCTAAAAAAATAAAAAAAATATGTTTGTTGTTTATTCTCATGTGGACTTGTCGTGTGCCATAGAATAAGCGCAAAAAAAAATCAGATATAAAAGTAAATCTCAGGAAAAAGCAAATAAAAAAAATCTCTGATTCTTGTTGACTGTTTCATTGGTCTTGACCTCTTTTAATTTTTTATTTTTATTTTGCATACCTCCTTCCGCAAGTATCCCGTTTTGTCGATTCAGTACCCACAGATTAGCTTGATTTTTCTTATTTGTATCTACGAAGAAAATACAAAAATTATATAGCTTAACCTTCGCAGCCATTCAACTGGTTTCGGCAGCGATGACGACGACAGCACACTTTGCATGAGTCTCACAAATTACCACGCCAACCACAGCGACGAGAACAGCGAAATTAGTGTTGGGCTCCTTTCGGTGTTGTCAAGTTAAGGAGTAAATTAATGATTGGCTTTCAATAGTTGGTTGTTGTGTGTTTTTAAGATAGTCGCTCCACTCAAGTACAGTAAGACGGGATGAAAATATAGATTTGTAGCTTTGTAAACAGTAAACGTTTCAACATCTTGCAGGTAATAGCTTATATGCTTTTTCGTGTCTATGCTTTGACATATAATCAAGTTTGTGTGACGTTGAAATGGCCTTTGCAACATAATTGTCCTATGCTATAAGTCTAATGATTACAGGGAAAGCGCAGAAGAGTCTGGTCGCAGTCGTCATATTTTCAGGGGTCAATAATCGATTACATTTTGATGAAGATCGGGTGGCAACGGTGCAGTAGTAGTGTATTCGCTTAGTGATTGGAAGGTCGTACGTTCAAATCCCGGCCAAATCCATTACTTTATTTCGAATATACGTAAAACTTGATCTCCCTAAGCAACTTATACAACACTCGTGGAGAAAACCCATACAACTGCACCAAAACACTTCTTTCCTATCTTTCTATTCTTTCTAAGGTAAGTAGCACCGAAAAACATGCAATGAAATATAACAAAGCTGCTTGCTGTGCACAAATGCTTGCGCTGTGTTCACAGCACAATAAGGGTACTGTTACATTTACGGAAACCCCCCTTTAACGTAAGAAAATTATAAAAAAAAAAAAAAGGAAACTGTAGAACGCATTCGGGAAACCGCGTAAGTTAATATAAACATAGATTTTCGATAAAGAAAAAAAGAAATACAGAAATGTAGTTTTTAAAGCCCGGTTATTGGAGTGGATTGAAGAACTTTCTCCTAACAGCAATTAAAGTGGGTCTATTTAATCCTTTAAAGAAATGTTCCTTTCCGATCTATCTTCTTCGACCTTGACGGCGAGGCTACGAGCAGCAAATTTGAGAAGCTTTTCATGACAAATGATAGGTACTCTTGGATATTTGTCAGACTCGAAAGAAGTGGGGCAGTGGAAAAAACGTGAGCTGTTACTGGGCACCGGCCTGATTTGTACCTAAGACCTATCGATCATTACTAGTCCAATGCACTTACCACTGAGAAACTGCGCCCACACTCCTAGTCCTTTATAAATCAAGAAACAAGATTCATCGAACGTCATGACAGAATACTATCCTTCGTCGAACTATTCAAACATCATTCATATGGTACTAGAATGTCTGTGAAAATTAAAAAAAGTCGAATCTTAAGAGCCTAATGTACTTCTTAACCACCACCCTCTCGACCTTAACATTAGCTTTATTGCAGTAAGGCTCAGATAATTTAAGTTCTGGTCATCAAAACCCTGCATGCACAGTAAAATGCGTGACTTGTTAACCGGGAGTCTGGCTGCAACTGCGAGTGACTACATAACGGCCAAACACAACCTTAGCAAAGCCGCAAAAGTCTAATTCCCATCCAGGACGGAATGGAAAACCAGGTAGCGATTTTGAAGGTAGGTTCGAAAATGGATTGGGAAGACAGCGCGGGTATCTTCTCAGCAGAACTGATCATATCCAAATTATTCCGGAGCCGGATTCCTCTGTTTAGATAGCCATGCGCTATAAAAGCTTTCGACTCACACTCCATTTCATCCTAACTAGTCGCACAGCGTAAAGACATTATCACTTGTTTAATCAAAACCTCCAACATCACACTCCTCTGGATTTACGCCCATAGTAACATAGGCATGAAAAAGTCGACGCGTTAGCAAGAGATGGCTCTAGTCTTGATACATAGCTACCTTGTAGAGTCTATCTCCCACAGGGTTTTTCAGAGAACAAATATTCCAGTTCTACCTTTCAAGGTCGAAATCCAGATGGAGCACACTAAGCAGCTTCGCCATATCCAAAACGATATTGTCCTTCTTCAACGCAAAAGAAAAACAGAAAACAACAGAACCAGACAGGAGATTGCCAGAAATGTAGCAATCAGCACTGGGCATTCTAATATCGGCACCCACGCTGCAAAGTAGGGCATTCCTTTCAAACCACACTGCCGCAGTTGCAAAGACCGATTGGAAAGAAAACTCTTCATTATTTCACCTGCGAATGTCCAGCTCTAGCTAGAACCAGACAACGCTTGCTCGGCAAAGCCTTATTCAACGACCTATCAGAATTAAGTGGTGCCGTGACATAACCCCAAGCGTCATAAGCCCAAATTTTAGCATTTGGTATTATGACACTTTGGAAAAGCGTCATAAGGCCAATTTGGCTTTATGACACTTTCGCTTGGTGCTGTTTTCAACAATTTGCCCTCGCACCTACCCCAAATCAAACAGTGACCCCAAGCAGGGGGGTGCATATGAATTGCACTGTTTATGGAATTAGTTGCGAAATCGCAAGTAGATTGCATAAACAGCATCCTGCCCCCCTGCATTCTGCCCATCTGCTTGGGGTCACTGTTTGATTTGGAGTACATGCGAGGTACGGTTTCGAAAATTTGGCTTTATGTCACTTTCCGGATTTGGCCTTATGACGCTTTGTGAAAGTGACATAATACCAAATGCTGGAATTTGGCCTTATGTCACTTTCAAAAAGCGACATAAGGCCAAATTTCGAGATTTGGGCTTATGACACTTGGGGTTATGTCACGGCACCGAATTAAGTACATGGGGGCGCACGAACCGTGCTACAAAAACAAAACATATTAACTTTTTTTCTTTGTGAGTAATCGGCTAATTTTTTTTTTGTTTGGCAAATTACTATTTATTAAAATGGATGTTTAGGATAACGAAAAGGGGATTTGGATAGTGCAGCGGTACCATGCTTTGCAGTCCTTTATTTCCGTCCAAGGGAATTTAGGCGGCAGTTTGGCGGCACTCCCTCGAGTAGATGGACCATTATGAGGCTGGTGAACATATTTGCCATCGAGAACCCTATGTTCGGGTTCAAGACACAATCGCGGCTGTAGCATCGTCATTTCAGACAAATTTAAGCGATTCAACTCGAAACTTATCGGTGCAAATTGCAGTTAGCAGACGGTCATTGCAACGGATGATTCATGATGACTTAAACTTGTTTCCGTACAAAGTCCAAATTGCAAGCAAATTAAACCCTCTGGATTTCCCTATTCGCCTGGAGTTTTGCCAAAAAATGTTTGGAATGACCGAAGAAGACAACAGCTTGATAAATTGCTTGTTTATGTCTGATGAGGCCCATTTTGATCTAAACGGCAATGTAAGTCAGCCAAATTGCCGTATATGGAGTGAGTCTAATCCAGAAATACTCCACGAGATGGTACTGCACCCAGAACGAGTCACTGTGTGGTGCGCAGTTTCATCAAGGTGCATTGGGGGGCCATACTTCTTTGAAGAAAACGGTGAAACAGTAACTGTCAATGGGGACCGTTATTTTAAGATGTTGAAGGAGTTTTTTTTACCCCAGTTGGTTCCAGCAAGATGGAGCAACTGCACACATAGCCAGACCGGTGATGGCGGAGCTCCAACGAAAATTCTCAAACAAATTAATATCCAGAAACTCCACAGGAAACCGTGCTACAAAGCGCTTCTATGTGTGCCTGCGATTCAATGTCTCTTTGATGACAGGTCGTGCGATTCTCATAGCCCCGGAGATTATGGTTAGGTTTCAATTACTCATTCGTTTTCTAATAGACGGCGGCGGCAGGCCAGTACTCGTACATCCGCGAAGTTATTGTCAGAAGGCTGAAAATGCCTGTCACTGGAAAGGTAAATTTGTCGCTGATACCATTTTTGTGTGCTCCAATATCAGTACGGCAACCAACGTGTGGACAGAGAGGCAGTGGTGGTGCCAAATATTTGTGTCGACGTTCTTCCACCACCTGACTTGTCAAGCATTTGGATCCGAAGTTTATTTATGGCTGATATTCAGCATGCGAAAATTGAAACCGAGGACGGACTGAGCCTACTGATCGGATCTTTCAAGTATTGATCAGCAGTCACCGGGAAGCAGCGTTGCATTTTACCTTCGCTGCGAGCACTGGAGACTATATTTGGATAGACATGGACATTACAAGGAAAGAAATCGTTCGGTAAAAATGTTATTTCGAACAAAAACACAAGTTCTTACGTTCATTGCAGTGCCGGTCTGTGCCTATCAGCGTTCTCATATCCGGGAAGGGAAGAGTGGCAAAGGGATGCAGTGACAGTAGCAAATGAGGTTGCTATCTACACTGATGGCTCAAAGACTGGGGCATTTTTTCTGTTGATCCAGATCTGAGAGTTTCTAAGGATGGGCGGCAGAGATAATGCAGATGAGAGCAATGTGGGGAAGGGATATCGCCATCTACATTGACAGTCAGGCGACACTTAAGGCACTAGAATCTGTTAACATCAATTCTGCGACAGTTAGAAACAGTCGCACAATGCTAAAAGCAGTATGCAGACGGAATCGAGTAAGACTGTGCAGGGTACCGGGATACAGCGTATAGAGGGAACTGAGCAAGCCGATGAGCTAGCAAGAAAGGGAGGGGAACCGGAAAATAGTGGAGGTGTGAACATTAAACCACCTGTTGGGTCGTTATCTAAATCGTCATCGTCATCGTAATCGTCATCGCGATCGTAATCGTCATCATAGTTCTAAGTTTTATAATATGAAATTGTATATTTGAATTTACCGCTTAATTTATACCATTCACCATATTTATGAATTCGCCGTACAATAAATAACTTTTGAATTAAAGTATTCTCTCTCGCAAAGCGAAAAAGCCCTGTTATTTGAAAATTGTATAAAAACCCTCAGGAAGTAAAGCTTTTAAGTTTTTGTATTGTTGAAACCCTTAGGGGAAACGTCTATCCTTAGTTGAAGGACAAATAGAGGTCCCGCGGTTGGCGATCGAAAAAATATCCGAACGTACATTTTCGGCGCCCATTCGTGTAAAGAAAAGAATCCCTAGTCGGTTACTTATTACAAGAAACAATTATTTTATAGTAACACATACAAAATACAGTTAAAAATGACTAAAGAGATAACAAAAAAAAAAAAAAAATCGCAATATATGTAATTTACAACATACAGACATTAATAAGTGAATTGCATAGTGAACTCGGTTTTCGGTTTCGGTATCGGTATCGGTATAGTGCCAGAGAAAATCGCAACAGTACTCAGGAATAGCCCATAACCAGAAGAGAAGTCAACGGCCACCAGCCATACTTCAAAGATCGAAGATAAGTATCATCTTCGACACAGCTACGTCACGAATCGCCTTTCAATCGAAGCTGCGCACAAATCACAAAACTATAAAGTAAAGTATAAAATACGCCACACAATTAGTCGAAAAGTAGCTATTTCATATACACGAACATTATTCATCAAATAAAAGCGCATCTTCGACGGAACTGTGTTATGCATGCCAACAATTATTAATTCTAAGATATAAAGGGTTTTCCAATGAGAGGTGTTATTGTGAATGACCCTCTATTTCGGTAGCTGTCACTTTTGAAGCTTTTATTCTTTGACATTTGACAAGTAGAAACGACGCCATTACTAAAAATGCAACGATACACGCTTCAACAACGCCTTGAAATTATTAAAATTCACTACAAAAAAGGGGAAAATCTTGCAGTCACAGTTCGCAAAACTAAAGCATTTTTTGGTCGTCGTGAAGCACCTTGTTGGACCGCAATACAAAAATTGGTGGAAAAATTCGAGCTGTTGGGACAAGTTGGTGATGTGAAGAATGAAACCCGTGTACGTCGCTCAAGAACAACTGAGAATATTGCTGCAGTAGCCCAAAGTGTTGAAGAAAACCCAGGTTTGTCCATTCCTCCTCGTTCTTTGGAATTGGGCATTCCACAAACGTCATTACACCGGGTTTTGCGTAAAGACTTGGGTCTTAAGGCTTATAAAGTTCAGTTAACACAAGAACTCAAGCCGGCCGATCATCAACAACGTCGTGTCTTTGCTGATTGGGTTCTTGAAATGCTGAAAATGATCCGGAATTCGATCGAAAAATCATCTTGACTGATGAGGCCCATTTCCACCTCGGTGGCTACGTCAACAAGCAAAATTGTCGCATCTGGGGCTCGGAAAACCCAAGAGCTATTGTTGAGAAGCCTATCCATCCTCAACGTGTGACTGTTTGGTGCGGTTTATGGTCCGGCAGGGTCACCTTACTTTTTCGAAAATGAGGTTAGATCAACAGTTACGGTGAATGGATTGCGCTATCGAGAGATGATTAATGATTTTTTATGGTCAGAGTTGGATGGTATTGATCTGGACAACGTTTACTTTCAACAAGACGGAGCTACGTGCCACACAAGCAACGAAACCATTGATCTTTTACGGGAAAAGTTTCCGGACCGTGTTATCTCTCGAAGAGGTGATCACAATTGGCCACCGAGATCTTGTGATTTAACACCTTGCGACTTCTTCCTTTGGGACCACGTGAAAGATAATGCCTACGCCAACAGCTCAGCGTCGATTCAAGACATCAAAGATAAAATTCGTGAGGCTATCGAGGACATAGTGCAGCCACTTTGCAATTTGGTTATGGAAAATTTCATGAAAAGGATATGGTCCTGTATGCGTGCTCGTGGTAGCCATTTGGCTGATGTTGTTTTTCATTATTAACGGCATACCTTCCTCTTTATTACGAAATAAACATCCGATCATTTATCTCAAAAAATTGATTTTTTCTTTGAATACCAAAATAACACCTCTTATTGGAAAACCCTTTATAACATATTGCAATATGCATTTTATTAAACCACATCTGCAATAATTCATAAATTATAAATTGCTGCATTCCATTAATTCTTTGGGTATTGACAAAAAGTCATCGATTCTTGGTAGAAGCGATCATTGGAAATTCAAAGTTAGAAGACACAAAAGCTTTATCAAGTGCATGTTACAATCCACAAAAAACGCATTATTTCTCTGGCACTTTATATTCATTCGTCCGCTCGCTTTCAATTTGTTCGCTGTAAAAATCAAAAAAAAAAAAAAAATCAAAATATTTCGTTGTTGCTGCCCTGCCACTGCTACGTCATCTTTATCATTGCATAGACCCATATTACGCTTCTACATATTTTGGAGCTTTTTCGTCGTTGTCATCGCCGGAGTGGGTGCTGCATTGATCATATGCAATGAAAAGCAGCTTCGGCTTGGGAAGTAATTTCTTTGTTGGCAGTTAGCACTTTCGGTACAATTTTTGAATATATAGCACAAAATTGCATCATATTTCTGGCTTATTTCGGGATTAGAAACTAATTAAAAAAAAATAGTTGCAGAATGCTCAAGGACACTTCAAGGAGGTGTTACCAAACGGCAACAATTTTGAGTTTGAGTAGTAAAAAAAACCCATGAAAACCGTAGGGTATTTTTTTTTTTTAATTTTTAACAATAACATTTTATAAAAAAAAACAAAATAAATAAATAAATAATAGCAAGCGATAAATAATTCAAGTAATTAAAAAGTTAAATTAATATAAAATTATAATTTTTAATTCATTTTGTACTGAGCAGTAAAGCAGGTGTAAAAATTAAATACAATTTTACATTCAATTCAAAACTTAGCATTAGCAAAGAAATTCCTGCTATAAAAACTAATTAATAATAATTAAAAATAAGGTTTCAAAATTACGTATCACATATATAATATCAGGAATATAAGGTATTGCCTTCAAAATAACCTATCAATGCTTCGAATGAAACTGTTCAAAACAGTTTTTAGTTTCACTTGGAGTACAGAGATGAACATCACATTTTTTACATCTCAGTCTTGACATACCAGTGCAATTCAGTTCTTTGCCCCTTCCTCTTATCGCAGTATAAACTGGCCAGTGCTCAAATCCATCGTATCGTACCGATATGCCTGGTCGAATTTCAAACGACTTCCTTTTTGAACTCGGAATCATTTCTTCATCGCTTGCTATGTTGCGTGGGCGTCCTCGTTTGCGTAAGGGTATAGTTTCTGCTGAGTATAGCAGGCCCTCAACAACTTCTCCTCTGAAGTCCAATAGATCCATATATATTCGCTCCCCTTTCGCTAACATATCTCTGCGGTATTCGAGCCATGAATTGCATATCGCCAAATCGATCGTGTGGGCAAAAAGTTTCAGAGTCCACTTTTTAGATCTTATTTGAATTCTATAGAGTGATATCAGGAAATCCATTTTATCGATACCACCCATATGCTTATTGTATTGATAAACAATCTCCGGCCGCTGAATGTCTAAAAAAATTTTTTGCTCAGCACTGAAACGCTTCACCTGTGAAAGCGGAAAGGAGCCATATATAGTTGAAGCCAGAAGAACTGCACCACTATCCATCCAACGCAAAACAAAAACATAGGGACGGGCTACAGTCCGCTTGGGCGAACTGTTGGATACCCTATTCTTATTCCTATCCCTCATAAGTGGGCGTGACAAAAGTCTAAGTATGGTTAAATTGTTAAGAACGCTCTACATATTTTGTTATATAACATTTAAAGGATTTTATCAAAAAAAACGCTCCCTAGCTCAAACTTGGGTGTTTCAATAAAATTGTTTTATTTAATTGTGGGCGTGTCAGTAGGCGGATTTAAAAAAAAATTAACACATGAGCATAAAGGGCCCCTAGAGAGTATATATTATATATTTCAGCTCCCTAGCTCAAATTTTGGTTTTTCAATAAAATTGTTTTATTTTATTGTGGGCGTGGCAGTGGGCGGATTTTGAAAATTGTATATCCCGAGCAGTTTTAGGAGTCATAGATCATATATAAAAAATTTCAGCTTATTAGCTCAAAATTCGATTTTTTCCAAAATTTTGTTTTTTTGAGTTTGTGGGCGTGTCTGTGGGCGGATTTCAAAAATTCGTAAACTTGATTATTTCGGGACCCTAGAGAGTATATGGTTAAAATTTCAGCTCTCTAGGTCCAGTTTAAAGGCCTAATTTTTGCCGACGGACGGACGGACGGACGGACGGACGGACGGACGGACGGACGGACGGACATGGCTAGATCGACATTACTATCGATGCTGATCATAAATATAGTAACTTTTAGGGGTCTACGGGCAATATTAAGGTATGATACAAACTATGCGTCAAAATTAATATACCCCTAGAATAGGGTATAAATATTAGAGTTGGCCTCAGTCCTATGGTCGTAGATTCCTCTCCCACGTTTCATCAATTCTTTCTCACCTTGCATAGTTTTGGATGCACCACATGTTCTATTCGCACGTAACGTTCCTGTAGCATATATTCCCTGAGACTTTAACTGCTCCAACAAAGGAATATTTGTGAAGAAGTTATCAAACATAATCTTATGTCCGTTATCCTTGGGAATGGATTCGCTAAGTCGTAACACTATGTTTGATGAGAGACCCATGCTGTAGGTTCCCACAATTGTACCCTTTCCCTGGTACACTTCAAAATCATGAACGGTGCCATCCGTACTGCAGAGCACGAAGATTTTCATTCCCCACTTGTTTGGCTTCTTGGGCATATATTGCTTCAGGGAAGTTTTTCCTTTGAATGGAACCATCATTTCGTCAATGCATACGAATTCCTGTTTAGGAATGACTGAACATTTTTGACGAATAGTGTTCAATAGAGGACGAACTTTCCACAACTTGTCTGTGGGGCTACTGACATTTGAAAAGTGCAGATTATTCCTTATCAAATGAAATCGATGCCTTGACATTGTTTCGGAAATTACGGGGACCATAGTTGACTTTTTCCAATACATTTTAATGCGTGGAAAACCCAAGGTTCCAATTGTGATTGCCATTGCGATCATTTGATATAGTTCATTAGTGGTTACCTTAATGATTTTGCCGGTGCTGGACAGTGCGTACTGGTTTGTACATTCTGCCAATTCTTTACAAAATTCGTTTGGAAAATAGCTTAAGAAGTACTGTGTTGGGGTCTTACTATATTCATTCTCGTTATTATAATTCCTTTGGTTCGATTCAGCAAATTGAACGCGTGGAACATGAAACTCTACTTTTCGCCAAGTATACTCACGCTTAGAGGATTTAGGTGGATTGGCATCTTCTATTTCTGGCTCTGGAATGGGCAAGTTTTGAACTTCACTTTCTTGCCTTACTTCAGTTTGAGTAAACCGATCTAATCGGCTTTCTCGTTCTTCATTCAAAGGTAGCTGAGAGACTCCGTCAAGGTGATCATCAATATCATCCCCATCTTCACAGTCGCTGATGTCTGAATTGTCGAAATTGTCGAACACTTCCAGAATTTCGTCTTGGGTTCTAAGAACCTTGCGTCTTATTGGTGCTGAAAAATTATGTTTGCCCACATTAGGAAGTCTCAAAATCATATGATTACCGAATGTTGCTATACGGCAACAATTATTTTCCTAAAGAAACATAGCCCTTTTCACGAATTGTTGCACGAATTTTTTTTATCGTGTTCAAAGTAAGTAAAGATACTTTATTTGATTATTTTGTATAATTATAACACGTTAGAAAATATAATTAGCCTTTTTATTTCAAATTGATAACATAAGAACCAAGTAGATCTTAATTTAAAATGTGCACTTACCTGCCATTTGTTGCTTTCCGGCGACCTGGTCAACTGTCTAAATAATAATATAAAATTGGCGGGATGTTTGACAGATAGGTTTAAATTCTCTGAGAGTAAAGGGTTGCTACTGCGTTTTTCTTACTTTTTGTAAGGAAATCAGTTTGTAGTTCCTTAAAAAAGAGTATTTTGTTGATGTTGTCATATGGCAACAAATACACCGAAAGGGTTAGATTCGCATGGTAGTTTGAGTTCTTTTCCACTTCTAACGAATTTCACACGGAATATCGGAATGTACAGTTGAAAATCAAATTAATTTGGAGCAATTCATTGATAAATTAATAATTTCTGACATTGGTTTGGTTTTGTAACCAATTGAATAAAACTTTCGTCGCTGGATTTATTTCATCGTTTGAATCATTTCGTCGTTCCATCACTGGATTAAATTCGCCGTGGAACTACTTGTTCGTCGCAGTTTTGCTTTCGATCAATACTTTCTGGCACAGTGTTGCCAATTTTAATTATTTGCATAACTTCGAGTTCAGTTTTTGGTTTGACTTTTAAATCATAATCAGAAAATATGACAACTGAGGCAACTATTGAGGAACTGAAGCAGTTGCGATCTTTGACTAAGGGCAACATTACTCGCATAAAAAATCTCGGTGATGCTCGATCGGATAGCCTTTCAGCTACGGAATTGGAATGTCGTCTTGGAATATTAGAGTCATATTTCAAGCAAATTTTAGTTTGTCAAACTCAAATTGAGCGGTTAGTGCCATCTGACATATGTAGAGGGGAACTGGAAGACCTTTATATATCTACGAAAACAAAAATTCAATCGCTTTTAGGGCCTTGCAGACGCAATAGCTCCATAGAAACTACATTTGCAATTCCTCACCATTCAAATAATCACTTGCCGAATTTCAAATTACCACGCTTTAATGGAAAATATTCGGAATATAAAAAATTTATAAATTCGTTTACAACCCTTGTCGACAATGAGCAGAACTTGACAAAAATCGAAAAGTTCAATCACCTTTTGACCTGCTTGAGTGACCAGGCTCTAAGTACGGTCAAAGCATTCCAAGTTACGGAGGATAACTACCCAAAGGCACTAGCTCGCCTTAAGGATCGCTACGATAATGATTGCCTTATATTTTTGCAATATATTTCTGAAGGGATTTGGGAACCTTGGGATGGGTTCCCAAATCCTCTGCAGCTGAACTGAGAGGCATCGTTGACAATACATCAGCTGTTTTTAATTCCCTTCAGTCTATAGGTTCGTTCGAAAATATTTGCAACGCCATCATAATACACATCGCGATGTCTAAAGTAGATTCGGAAACCCAATCGAAATGGGACGAACATTTAGATTATAAAAAGCTGCCTAATTGGAGCGAATGTTCAATGGTTCTTAGTAGGAGATGCCAGTACCTTGAAGCAAGGGAAAGCAAGCAACTGAAATCACGTAACGATCAACGGATGTCTAGCAAACCAGGACCATCGCATTGTAGTTATCGCCCTCAGTCATCGCTCGCTGTTTCACAAAGGAGATGTCTGTTTTGCCGAGATAATAGTCACTCTATTACAGGTTGCTCAGCTTTTAAGAGGTTGTCTGTGATGGAATGGTTTACAAATATTAAAAAGCTGGAACTCTGCTTAAATTGCTTGGGCAAATGACATAGCGTGTCAAAATTTCCTTCCTTGTACAGGTGCAAGCTTTGCAAGCAACCGCACCACAGCCTTTTGCATCGACCTCATCAAACAGAAAACATCAAAAGAGATGCGGAACAGGTTACACAATCGCCACCAGTAGCAACAAGTCACACTGCCTTGGAAAGGGAGCAGCTGTCGGTTGCTCAGGTTATCTTAGCTACAGCATTGGTCCTAGTTAAGGATTCAAGTGGGAGTTTTCAAATTGGTCGAATGTTGCTCGATTCAGGTTCTCAAGTCAATTTTATCCATGAAAAGTTTGCTAATTCTCTGCACCTTAAAAGGCAAAGAAAGAATGTGGATATAGTCGGGATAGGAATAACAGAAACAAAAACTAACTTTCAGACGCAAACGACAATTCGATCGCGTTACAATAACTTTGAAACGACGTTGGATTTTTTAGTTGCACCAGCCATCACTGGCTATCAACCGGAGGCAGCACTCAACATATCAAATTGGAATCTGCCTCAGAACTTAGAACTCGCTGATGAGTATTTTAATAAGCCATCACAAATTGATCTATTGTTAGGTGCCGAGTCGTTCTTTGCCCTTCTTTAAATAGGCCAAATAAAGCTAGGTGAAGGATTGCCCTCTCTACAAAAAACATCATTGGGATGGATCGTATCGGGAAGGTACAAAAAACTCGCCAACTCAAAGAAAACGGTCTGCTTCGTGAACTCCAATGGCGATTCGCTTGAGCAATATGTGGAGAAGTTCTGGGAATGGGAGAACAAATCCAAGACCAAGGATCAAAGTGGTCAGAAGAACAAAAGGCATGCGAGGCGCAGTTTAAGGAAACCGTTGAGGTTTTACCGAGTGGCCGTCTTATAGTGTGCCTACCATTCAAACGTGATCCCAGCTGCTTAGGAGCTTCGTATAATATAGCCTTCAGGCGCTTTTTAGCATTGGAACGAAGGCTCGCAAATAATGCATCTTTGAAGGCTCAATATACAGCTTTTTTTAGAAGAGTATGAGGTGTTAGGACATATGTCGATAATCAAGGATCCAAAGATGGATGAACCCCATTACTACCTACCTCATCACTGTGTTATTAGGCCAGAAAGCACGTCCACAAAACTTAGGGTTGTAGATTAGATTAGATTAGATTAGATTCTTTATTTCATGAAATATATGTACAATAGTTTGTGTTTGAGAACACGAGCATGGCAGAAATAGCCGTCTGCCGAAGGGTTGTATTCAATGCTTCCTGCTGTACGTCGTCTCATCTTTCGTTAAACGATACGTTTATGGTTGGTCCAACAATTCAAAATGAATTGTTTATAATTCTTCTTTGCTTTCGACTGCATAGGTTTGTTCTCACAGCAGACGTCGTCAAGATGTTTCGTCAGTTCTTGGTTCACCCGTCTCATCGTAAGTTCCAATACATCCTTTGGAGAAAGGACGAAACTACTCCGGTACAGACGTACCAATTAAATACCATTACGTATGGTACATCGTCGGCCCCTTTCGTTGCTGTTCGTTGCCTTAAGTACTTGACAGAAACTATCAAGAAGAAATTTGAATTTGGTCCTCGAGAAATAGAGGAAGATTTTTATGTTGATGAACTTATTACCGGACACGATGACCTGGATTCGTTGATGAGGATACAAAGAGAAGTTGTCGCTATATTAAATCCGGCAGGTATAGAGCTATCCAAATGGATGAGCAATCACACCAATATAATGGAAGCCGCAAGTTTATTTCAGAAGGAGATCAAACTTAACGAACCTGGTCTTACTAGCACGCTGGGTATAACCTGGAGTCCACTCGAGGATGAATTCAGCTTTGGATATAAACCAAGTCGAGATTACTCGAAATACACAAAAAGGTCGATTCTTTCTCTGTCATCTTCGCTCTTCGATCCGATGGGGTTGCTAAGCCCAATAATTATTAGAGCCAAGGTCATTCTGCAGAATCTTTGGATTGAGAAAATAGACTGGGATGCATCTATTCCACAAAGAGCTGAGACCGATTGGCGTCAGTTCATGACTGACCTGCATTCCTTGCAGAATCTGTCAGTCCATAGATTTGCTCTGATAGCGAATAGGCAGAGCTATCAGATACATGGCTTCGCGGATGCATCTATGCACGCATATGGTTGCTGCATTTATCTACGAGCTATTGATGTGTCAGGATCGGTACACTAGCGAAATTGTGGGAAAAAATTAACCCAATTTTCAAAGGAAACTTCTCAGAAGTCTATTTTTGGACAGACGCGGCAATTGTTTTGCACTGGATAGCGACACACTCGTCGAAATTAACAACTTTCGTAGGAAATCGTGTAGCAGAGAACCAAGAGAAGGCAAAAGGCGTTGTGTGGAGACACGTACCCACGGACAAAAATCCAGCGGACATCGTTTCCAGAGGCTATACGGTTGAAGAATTATCGATATCAATATGGTTCAAAGGCCCTCAATTTTTGCTACGCCCAATGGAAAACTGGCCGATGAATTTTGAAGTCTCGCTTTCGCAAGAAGAACTTTTAATTGAAAAGCGAAAAACAGTGCTGATCTGTACAGAATCAGAACCAAATTGTTTACTGAGGATAGTCGAGCGTATCAGTTCCTATCCAAAAATTCTTCGGATAGTTGCTTACGTCATTAGATTGTGTCGAAGACAAGCCAATCCACAAACCCCATGGATGGTTTCGGAGTTGGAGGAAGCCCTTTTGAGAATCGTCAACCTCATTCAAATCGATTCTTTTTCGGCGGAAATTGGCGCAATCAGAACCCAACGACCACTAAAGGGATCAATAAAATGGTTGAATCCTTTTCTGCAGGAGACAAATGGCATCGAACTACTTGGCGTTGGAGGACGGCTGAAACATGCTATCTGCCCGAGGAGAGTAAACACCCTCTATTGTTTCTTAAAAATTCTCGCTTTACCAAAACCTTTGTTAAACATCTACATTTGGCTAACTACCACGCTGGCCCAAAGGTTTTAGTTTCACTTATTAGGAACAAGTTCTGGATTGTTAACGCTAGGGAAATCGCTCGGCAGTCAGTTAGGCAATGTGTCCACTGTAATAGATATCGACCAAAGCTACTAGAGCAGGTGATGGGAGATTTACCTCAAGAAAGACTCACTTCCTCGCGTCCATTTTTGTGCTGCAGGGTGGACTTTTGCGGACCGATACTAACCTACTACAAAATTAGAGGAAACATATATTGCTGTCTTCGTGTGCTTTTCGTCCAAAGCGGTTCATTTAGAGCCCGTATCCGACCTTTCTGCCGACGCATTTCTTGCTGCCCTAAACAGAATAATAGGGCGAAGAGGTCTCCCTAGGGAGCTAGGTCCAGAATAATTGAATTGCACAATTTGTTATTTAAAAAATCATCGCAGGACATTATTCAAAATGTTTGTACTAATGCGTGTATCAATTTTAAATTTATACCCCCCATGGCACCCCACTTTGGAGGACTTTGGGAAGCGTCCGTCAAGGTCGCAAAGGGTCATTTGCACCGTAGCCTTGGAGGTGCCAAACTTAACTTTGAAGAGCTGTCAACGGCGCTATTGGAAATAGAGGCGGTGATGAACTCCAGGCCAATCACCCCGACCTCGTCGGAACCAAATGACATGGAAGCACTTACACCAGCACATTTCCTCATAGGTTGTTCCCTCAAGGCAATACCCGAACCCGCAGACGAGGTAGCTGAAATTAGCTTCATCCAGAGGTGGCGACGAATCAACGCTGTCAAAACGCAGTTTTGGCAAAGGTGGTAAACGGAATATATTCAGGAACTGCAAAATAGAGGCAAATGGGCATCCCCTGGCCCAATCATCAACATCGGCGACTTAGTCATCATCCACGAAGACCACGTTCCACCCCAAAAATGGATATTGGGGAGAATAATAACCGTCATGCCAGGTTCTGACGGACGAGTCAGAGTAGCTGAAGTAAGAACGTCCAAAGGAACAATAAGACGTCCGATTCGCAAGTTGGCAAAAATACCCTCTTGAAAGGCAACGCTTTCAAAGGCGGTGGAATGTTGGGTCGTCATCTAAATCGTCATCGTCATCGTAATCGTCATCGCCATCGTAATCGTCATCATAGTTCTAAGTTTTATAATATGAAATTGTATATTTGAATTTACCGCCTAATTTATATCATTCACCATATTTATGAATTCGCCATACAATAAATAACTTTTGAATTAACGTATTCTCTCTCGCAAAGCGAAAAAGCCCTGTTATTTGAAAATTGTATAAAAACCCTCAGGAAGTAAAGCTTTTAAGTTTTTGTATTGTTGAAACCCTTAGGGGAAACGCTGCTCTTTTTATTTCTTGTCGTTCGCTTGACTCTTTTTCGAAATTTCGCTAATCTGTCGTGGAAAGTCTTTAAAGAAAAAAGACAATCTATTAAGTCATCGTCGTTAACTGCACAATTCACCTCCTTCGTTGCAATCGCATCCGTTTGTCAATCGGGCAAACGAAACAACAACCCAGGATCTATCTATCCTTAGTTGAAGGACAAATAGAGGTCCCGCGGTTGGCGATCGGAAAAATATCCGAACGTACACCACCATAGGGGCAAAGGATGTCTAGAGCACTTTAGCCTCATTTGGACAAATAAAGATTTAAGGAATTTCTCAAATTGAGCAGGAAACGGCTTAGAACAGTAGTTGGGATTATGTCCGGGCACTGTCTTGTAAGGAAGCATGCTAGGCGGCTTAGATTGGTAGATGTGGATATATGCAGGTTCTGTGGTGATCTAGAAGCCGAGGAAGACATAACGCCCATACTGTGTGAGTGCGAGGGTATAGCACGGAATCGTAGGAGGTTTCTAGGGGAATACATCTTCGAGGAATTAGGGGAGCTGAGCGGCATAGACCACAGGAAGCTGGTTAAATTCTGCAGGAAGATTGGGCTTTGTCTATGAAAAGTTTTAGGTTTTTTTTAAGTTTTCTTGGTTTCAAGTGGTGGCGATGGGCCCTTCTGGTGCCTAGAGCTGTATGCAATTGCATACCCCTCTTTTAACCTAACCAAGACTTGGCCGGGATTCCAACGCACGACCTTCCATTCAGTAAGCGAATACACTACTACTGCACCGTTGCCACCCGCAATGTAAATGGCATGCGAGTTTTATGGAGTCATCGCCAAAAGTACACTAACAAATTGTGGAAACGCTGGAGAATGGAGTATCTTCAACTTTTGCGGTCATTCGATCACAATGAGGTGTGTGAAACTTCCACAATTAAAAAAGGTGATGTCGTTCTGGTTGCAGATAATAGGAAGCCGAGACTGAACTGTAAGATAGCTACCATTGAGGACGTTTTTCCTGGTCAAGAAGGGCCTGCGAAATACGTTTTTCCAATTGCTTCATGACTCGAAGACCTATTCAATTGTTGTATAACCTTGAGATTCCTTCACCTTCGCCGGCCCGAGAATGTTAAGAAATATTGGAAAGGTCTGGATGCTTTCATCATTATCGTGGATTTTCTTTCACACATACTTTCATTGTTAACGTAAATTAGCACTCACACACAATGTTAATTTACAATGAATAAAGGCACTTGACTTTTAGAACTCAAAAGACAAACAAGTTTCGGCTTTGTTCACTTTCTTTCGTATTCCAGCCTGGGTGTTTATTTCTTTTAATCGAAGAGTAGGAAAAAGTAGATGTCTTCGATCATCTTGTCTTCGATCATCTTGCTCCATACTTTAATGATCGAGTCTCACAATCCGCTGTGAGTAGGGATGCAAACGATACATCGATGTTTCCAAAACATCGATGTTTCGTTCATAAACATCGATGTTAACATCGATTTTTTGATAACCGATACATCGCCGATACATCGACGGCAAAACTGTCAAACATCGACATCGTTCATTCATTTCCTTAAACATTGCCAAGATGTGTTAAATATAAAATGTGCTTGTATTTGTGTGATAGTGTATACGACAGAGCAGGGGAGAACCCCGAACGCACTTATACCATAGCAGTAGGAAATTCCGGCGCAGCAATCCCACAATCAAAGGAAATACCACACAAGCCATAAAACGGAAAATAAACACCATCATTAGACGCAACCCAAATTCCCTTGCCAGCCAGGTAACGAAAAACCCAACGGTCCAGGTACAGAAGAAAGTGCGCATTAAGATTTGGGAGGATGTAAAATCTCTTTTTCCAAAGCTTTCAAAGATTGCAATGTTATATCTCCCCATCGTTGCCACGTCTGTTCCAAGCGAGCTTTTGTTCTCGGAGGCAACCATCACTCAGGACAGAAATAGACTTCTGGGGACTAAATTATCCAAGCCTCTTTTCCTCAACTCCATTTCGCAGTTGTTACATTCGAACAAATAAATGTCTATTATGTCTATTCCTTAATTTCATTTCAAAACTACGTTTAAATAAATAAATCCATCGAGAAAATATGTTTTATTTCGCAGATGAATTTAATTCTTTTGTGGTCTACTAGACTGGAAATTAATTAAAGTTTTTGCGTTGAAATTGGTAAGACTAGTATATTTCGTTGTTTAGGTACAGCACGTCGTAAATATAGCCAACAATTTGTGTGATGGAGAAGATAAATAAAACATCGGAAAAACATCGATGTATCGTTGTTAATACCGATGTTTTTTAACATCGATGTTTGTCGTGGAACCATCGATGGTTTCAAACATCGATGTTTTTAAGAACGATATTGCATCCCTAGCTGTGAGAGCTGAGTATAAACTGTGTTGTGAACAAATATCAGGACTCGAGAAAGATCCGAATGAGGTTCTCTAGATTATGACCGCAAGAAAATCTCCAAGATTGAAATTTTGCATTCTTCTTCACTTCGATCAACTGTAATTATTCCTATTTTAATAACAGAAATATCCATGTTAAAACTCTCTTACGGGTAGGAGCCGGGCATGTGCAAAAAAGGTGATAGTCTAAGAGCCCGAAGTAATTTCGATCTGAGAGCTAACCGAAAGATATTTGCATTACTGTGTAGCTGAGTGGCAGCCGAAGCTTGTGACAGCGTGTTGAATATGCGTCATTTTCCACAATAGTAATAATAAGTGTTACCACATGATTATAGACCTTAGCAACAGAATAGATCAGCTTAACCCTCCGCGACTGACGTGGTAGTATGACAGACACCAGAAAATTTAAAAACTTGTGTTGTGTCGTTATTTTTCCGTTGTTGGCTCTCGCGCTCTCAGTACCTTTCTGTTGTATGCTCAAGCGTGCGTTAGCGTAATGCGAGCGGTCGTGGTGTGCGCATGCATTGTTGTACGAAGGAGAGTGTCCACAAGTCAACCACGTCAGTGTTAAGGTATGCGTCTGATAGACAACCACCTCAGTGTAATAGTTATATTTTCATAGTGTCTCCTAAGCAGCATGTCAGTAAAATTGTTTTGTTTAGTGGGATTTGTTGTTTGTTTCTTAGATGGCTCACTCAAATACTAACCAAGGGTCTTATAGATCTAAAAGAACGTCGACAAGAGCCTTTGTAAGTCACGACCAGCTAATAGAAGACTGGTTGGACGAAGAAAACGAGCACGAATTCAGCGATTTCGACGATGAAGATGATGACCCAAATTTTTAGCCAGGAATTGAAGAAATTCCACATGTAACAGCCACTGAAAATGTGCATGAAGATGGGTAAAGATTTTCCTCCTCTACCTCCAAGAACTCAATCGATTCCACTAAGTGGAAGAAAACTATGCTCTATATGTCCAACAAAACTTAAAAGATTAACTAGGTATTGCTGCCGTGATTGTTTAAAGTCAATTTATCTTCAATGCTCTAAGCCAGTTTATAAAGACTACCAAAAATATTTGGATTTTGAGGTTACAAATCCTTTAATTGAACCAATGAATGGATATTTTTTTTTGTAAGTCTGATTACCGTAAGTGTAAACTTTCATAAATGTGTAAGTAAATAAAGAAAATATTTATGTTTGATTTTTTTTTAAACTTTTCAATATGTGTAAGTTTTGGAAAAAAAATGCATGTCATATCAATAAATGCTGTTCAACTTTATATGAATTTTTAATTTTATATATTAGTGATTTAAAATAATAGTGGACACTCTTAACTTTAAGTTATAATAATAAAAAGTGAGAATATAAAAAGAATTTTGAAAATACAAGCTGTTCAAATGGTGTCTGGTGTACTACCACGTCAGTTGAATTGTGAAAACTAGCGCACGTCAGTCGCAGAGGGTTAAACATGAATATATTGGTCCAAGACGTTTTGAACGCAGCGAAGCCCTTGCCAGACGCGACCAAAGTCCAGGATCGAACTTTTTTTTAATATTTGTCGTTTTTTTTTCAAAACTCTGGCTCGCCAAGGAGATTTAATAGGGGGGGGGGGCACGTCGACCTAAAAGATCTTTTGTACCGTATGGGCAAGAAAAATTTTAAATTCTACTTTCCGTGTTAAGCGGACAATTTTAATAGTAGAAGAATTCTTTACGTCCTCTGGGCGCATATCGTCGCCTGAGAATTGTTTTGTTCCATACGCCACTTTTGTCGTTTTTGAGTTAGGAACGGATTCTATGGTAATTTCGTGAGCTCTTTTTAAATCTGTGATTCGATTTGCTCTTAGTCATTCCAATCCCGAGATATCGAACATCGACTTTGTCCCATATCCACCAAAATCAACAGTTTGTAGAATTGTTTTGTGCCATAAACCATTTTTTGGCGTTTGGGACAAATTTTCCATATAATTTATCGCAACTTTTATGTGAGAATTGTTTTGTTCCACGTGCATAGCACTGCGACAAGAGATACAGAAAATATTAACAAAGTTGGGAATTGGTTTGTCCTACGTGCACTCGTGTTAAAGAAAAGCTATGTATTTGGAACACTGATCGCAAACAAAATTTTAGTATTGGTTTGTTCCACCTCCATTACAGTTGTGTAGATAATATTCGATATTATGAAGATATGAATTCGGTGTGGTGATGAATAGTGCTGCAAACGCAAAACCTAGTTGCAGACGTACGAGCAGTCCATCAATGAATACATATGGTTTCAATAGACGTGTTTAATGAACCTTAGCTGCACAGATAAGTACAGAAAAAATCATAAAAGTAAAAGATTTGGTGTTCCATGAGTAAAAATCTTGCCGCAAAGTTTTCTACATTCTATCAATTTGTGTTCCATGATGCTGTGTGGATCAGTTTACGATTTTCTGTGCCTAGTTTAGAGATAGGGCAAGTGAGTAAAATGTGTCAAATTTGAAAATTCAAATTGTACTGATGCCAATTGATTTATTTGTTTGGCATGAGATATCGTATTTCTTAGTTACAAATATTCGCATACCTATATGTATATGAAAAAAAAATCAAAAGAAAAACATGAAACGAGTTCAAATTGTGATCGAATTGACATCAGGCCAAACATTGACGGTACAATGCTCACTCAAAACCCGAAATTCACTAGAAAACAAAGAGGATTATCTTTTTGAAATTTCGCAGCTGAGAGGAGAACATTATGAATCGAAGCTGTACTTTTCTGATCTGATTTGATCTTACATTTTTCACTCACTGGTTTAATGCTAAACACTTTGAATAATTTTCTTATTATACCCTTTTCTAAGGGTATATTAATTTTGACGCATAGTTTGTAACATACCTTAATATTGCCCGCAGACCCCTAAAAGTTACTATATTTAGCCATGTCCGTCCGTCTGTCCATCTGTCGGCAAAAATTTGCCCTTTAAACTGGACCTAGAGAGCTGAAATTTTAACCATATACTCTCTAGGGTCCCGAATTAAATAAGTTTAAGAATTTTTGAAACATGATATATGATCTATGAATCATAAAACTGATTGGGAGATAACATTTTTAAAATCCGCCTACTGACACGCCCACAATTAAATAAAACAATTTTATTGAAAAACCAAAGTTTGAGCTAGGTAGCGTTTTTTTTACAAAAGTTTCGTTTTTTTCGATAAAATCCTTTAAATGTTACGGGCGGGTCAATAAGTCCGTGACTTTTGGAATAAAACACAGATTTTTTGATAAAAAAATAATTTTATTTTCAACGTAGTCTCCTTTGAGCTCTATACACTTTGTCCAACGTTTCTCCAATTTTTTTATCCCTTCCAAAAAAAATGATTTGTCGAGGTCCTCAAAATAGGCCTTTGTTTGCGAGATGACTTCATCATTGGAGTCAAATCTTTTTCCACCAAGCCATTTCTTCAGGTTTGGGAACAAGAAGTAGTCGCTCGGAGCCAAATCTGGAGAATAGGGTGGATGAGGGAGCAATTCATAGCCCAATTCATGGTTTTTTTGCCATGGCAACTGCACATGTGTGCACCCTTGCATTGTCTTGGTGGAAAAGAACGTTTTTCTTGGCCAAATGAGGTCGGTTTTTTTTCAAATCGTCATTGAATCGGTCCAATAAGTTGGCATAATATTCCCCATTAATTGTTCTTCCCTTTTGAAGGTAGTCAATGTGGATTATCCCGCGTGCATCCCAAAAAACAGTCGCCATAACTTTATTGGCTGACAAACCCACCTTGGCCTTCTTTGGCGCCGATTCACCCTTAGAAACCCACTGTTTTGACTGTTGTTTGGTCTCTGGTGTGTTGTGATGGATCCATGTTTTATCCACGGTTACAAAACGGCGCAAAACCTCCTCCATATTGCGATTAAACAACGCCAAACCTTCCTGTGAAGTTGTTACACGATTGCGTTTGTGGTCGACTGTGAGCAAACGCGGCACCCATCTTGCGGAAAGCTTTCTCATGGCCAAGTGATCATTCAAAATTGAAACCACTGAGCCATGCGAGATCCCTACGGCTTCCACAATCTCTCGCACTTTCAATCTTCGGTCGGCCAACACCATATCGTGAATTTTTTCGATTGTTTCGGGTGTAGAGACCTCAACTGGGCGTCCAGGACGTTCGGCATCTTCAGTGCTTGTACGGCCACAACGAAATTCAGTAAACCACTTTTTTACCATTGAAATCGATGGTGCAGAGTCCCCATAGTATTTTTCAAGCTTAGCCTTGGTCTCGGTAATGGTTTTTTTTCGCAAGAAATAATGCTTAATAAGCACACGAAATTCACTTTTTTCCATTTTCTCCTCAAATTAGTGAGTAGTCTGATAAAAATAGCTGTCAAACACAAACTAACTGACGCAGCAAGTTTAAATTTTGACAGGAGTCAACTGACAGATGCCTGTTGACAGGAGCAGTGTTGCCGTTTCAGTAAAGAGGTCAGAAATTCAAAAAGTCACGGACTTATTGACCCGCCCTCGTATATAACAAAATATGTAGAGCGTTCTTAACAATTCAACCATACTTAGACTTTTGTGACGCCCACTTATGAGGGATAGGAATAGGAATAGGATATCCAAAAGTTCGGCCAAGCGGGCTGTAGCCCGTCCCTATGTTTTTATTGTATTTTTTGAATAAAAACTTTGTTAACAAAAAAGATGAAATCGATTTTTCTTTGCAAATTTTAGCATCCAACTCCATGCTTTCTTGCTTTTCAGACATTTTGGATAAGAATTGCTTTGTGCCATATCCATTTTTTTGTGTTCCACGTGTATGAAAAAAAAAATCAGTTTCAAAATGTAGGAGGTGGGACACAAGTCAAAAAATGAGACTTTTACGTTAATCAACGTGGGTTGTTAACGGTTTGGCAAAACACTTTGCAAATTGGTAGGTGAACTCTTTATAAGACTAACTTCAAATAAAAAAAAAATAAAAAAAAACGTATCACACAGTTTCGGAGTACCAAGTACGCAAACCTTTAAATGCATTTTTCTCGAAAAAGTGCCAATGGCGTATGGAACAAAACAATTCTCAGGCGACGATATGTTCCCTGAAGAAGATCTTCTTTCTAATTCCATTAAGGGCTGGGCATTCACATAAAACGTGTTCAGCTGATTCGTCCTCTTCAAGACAAAGTCGGCACTCAGGAGAGTCTGCTATTCTCATTTTGTTTAGATGATATCTTATACCATGGTGATCAGTAAGGTACCCTACTAAGTTTTTTATATCATGCCTGCTTAGGTTTAGGTATTTTCTGGCATTTTCATTGAAGGGCCGAATGGCTCGTTTGGCCTGTCTTGGACCTGGGATGCTTTCTCAAAGATAGATACATTTTCTATGTTCCCAGCTTTTTATTGCTGCCGTTGCTGCTGATCTAGGAGGGCAGCAGAAAGGTTCAGGACCTATGAAAGGTGTTTCTGGACCTTTTCTGGCCAGTTCGTCGGCCTTTTCGTTACCTTCTACCCCGACATGACCCGGAACCCACCATAATTTGGTCTTGTTTCTTATTCCGAGTGTTTGTAGGGTATTGAAGCAGTGCATGACTGATTTGGAGTCAATGGTATACGAGCTAAGGGCGTTTATAGCTGCTTGACTATCCGTGAATATATGGATGGTTGCACCTTTTATGCCAGATGAATTAATGTGGCTGGAGCATTCTTGAATGGCGTGGAGCTCTGCTTGAAATACGCTGGGAATTTTTCCCATGGGTATCGTGAAGCGTTTGCGGGGTCCGTATATTCCCGCTCCTACCCCCGTTTCCATTTTAGAACCATCCGTATACCACTCTATGCCGTTGTGGCTGTTTGGTGGGTCATTACTAACCCATGCTTCTCTCTTTTGGATCTCCGTGGAGAACCGTTTGTTGAAGCATAGTGTTTTTTGAATGCGATCTTCCGGAAGTTCATCAAGAAGGATCGTAAGTTCCGGATGGTCGTTAAGTCTTATCTCGTTTAACTGTATTTGACTTATTGCACTGCGGATCGCCACTTTTTGGATGTATATGTGGAGAGGTGTAATTCCTGTTATTGCCTCTATGGTCGCTGTTGGACAGGTTCGCATGGCTCCGGAGATGCCAAGGCACGCAAGCCGTTGTACCTTTTTGAGCTTCTCTATTGCGATCTTTTGTGTGGATTTTATGCTGTTAGCTGCCCCTTTAAGACGCTGTGTTGTTTTGTGTAAGTATCGTGCTTGTGTAACTTTCTGTGTGAGCCTTTTTTTTTTTCTTCTTGGCTGTGCCAATGGATGTGGTAATCTTCAAAAGATCGTATGCACGATTCGCAAACCCGAATAATCGATGCCAGGAGTGCGCCTACGTACTAATCCACACCCAGCAGACATCAACCACTCTCCCTGCGGGACTGCCATTAGGTATTACTTCGCGGGGTTGGATAGCAATTCATGCTATGCGTCTTGTCTTGTGTCAGTTGCTTCTGACGCTTCTGCTGCTTCTGATGCTCTCCTTAGCCTTTCTACACTCCGCAGTTCATTTTGGATGGTTGTTACCAGATTACAAACTGTCGTCCAATTGTCCTCCGACTGCAACATATGGTCTATTACGAAAGATGGATTGAGCAGATTCATTCTCCATGATACGAATAGCCTACAATGAAAAACTGCGTGCTCCGTGTCTTCCTCCTGGTCTGTACAATCTGGGCAAAATGGCCGGCGTTTTTCTGCTGTAGATCCTCAACATCTCGCCCGCTAGAATGTCTATGGGTATCATTCCAGCTATGACGAAGGCCGCTTCGTCCGAGATGGTTCGAAAACCACAGATTGTCCTTAACGCGCTAAGCCTGTATGCGGATGATAGTTTCCTTCTTGTTTCTTTCGTCGCCAGTGCCCCTGCCTAAAACGGAGCGGCGTAAAGAAGGACTGAACTGACTACTTTTGATAAAACGTTCCTGCTAGCGTATCCAGGTCCACCGATGTTAGGTAGTATGCGTGAGAGAGCTTCCTGTATTTGCGATGCTTTCGTTGTAATATACTCCACGTGCGTCTTGAACTGCAGTCTGTTGTCTAGCATGACTCCAAGATATTTGACTGCTTCTTTGGATCTGATGATCTGGTTCCCCACCTGAAAATTGGCGAATTTAATGGTTTTTCGACTTGTTATAAGGACAGCTTCCGTTTTATGGTCGGCTAGTTCTAGTCCGGCGGATACTAGCCAGTGTTTTATCCTGGAAATTGGTTCATTTGTAGCTGATTCCACTGCAAGGATCTGTTTAGCTACTGTCACGATGGCAATGTCGTCGGCAAATCCAATTATCGATACTCCGCGAGGTAGCATTAATCGTAGGACTCCGTCATACATGATGTTCCACAGAAGCGGCCCCAGTACGGATCCCTGTGGGACCTTGTAGTGTTTGACTCATTCGTCGATATAATACCTTAACTTCCTGTTGTTAAAGTAGTCTGTCACTATCCTCAGCAAGTGATATGGTGTATCCATTCTGGCGAGAGATCTTCTTAGGAATGACCAGTTCGCGGAATTGAAGGCGTTTTTGACGTCCAGCGTAACTACTGCACAATACTCCCTTGCGCCGTAGAGCCATCTTACTCCTTCTATGGAACTTTCAGCTATGTGGACCAACGCTCTTATAGCATCAACTGTAGAACGTGCTCTTCTGAAGCCAAACTGTCGGTCTGAGAGGGCTCCTTTCTCTTCAGCCACTGCGAGAAGTCTATTATAGATTATCTTCTCGAAGATTTTTCCCATGGTGTCCAATAGGCATATAGGGCGGTAGGACGATGGTTCTCCTGGAGGCTTCTTTCCTTTCCTGTGTGAGCTGTACATTGGTATATGCTAGCCTATGTTCTGTTTGCCTTAGAAAGTTCTCTCTGGCTTGTATTGCGTCATCAAGTCCTTATTTTCGAAGAAATTAGTCATGAACAGGAGAGGATTTTTTTTTTGTATGTTATAATGGGTCTTATCATCACTGTGTAGATCCAGTGGACGATCTTTGGAGAGATTCCCCAGGTTCTGCCATATGTGCGACGACAGGCCCATAAAGCTCTATTAGCTTTAGTGATTTTGTTGTTTATGTGAGAGTTCCAGTTAAGTCTCTTGTCCAGGATTACTCCAAGATACTTGACTTCGTCGGAATACTCTACGACCGTGTCGTTTATTGTGATTAGGTCTAGGCCTAATTTCCTCCTTTTTGTGAAAGGAACGATGACGGCTTTACTGGGATTTATGGAAAGATTTTCCTTGATGCACCAGTCTATGGCTGTCTTTAGAGCATTTTCCATTTTTGATGTGACTCCAATTGAGTCTTTGCCCCTGACTATGATGACAATATCATCGGCGTATCCAATTTTAGTGTAGCCCAAATTGCTCATCTTGTGTAGCAGGTCATCGATGACCAACGACCACAAAAGGGGTGAAAGTACTCCGCCTTGTGGGCAGCCACTTACGGCTGTTACTGATACTGAGGTCATTCCTGACGAGGCAGTTATTTTGCGACTTTCCAGCTTCGCTTTGATCAATTTAATAGTTGGTTTGTCTATGTTTCTATGGTACAAAGCATTTGATATGGATTCATATCCAGTGTTGTTAAAAGCACCATCTATGTCCAGAAAGGCACATAGTGCAATCTCTTTGTATCGGTAGGCGTTTTTTATCTCTCTTGTTAGGTTTAACAGAGCGCCTTCCGTTGATTTACCCTTTTGGTACGCATATTGGAAAGGGTCAAGAGGCATTCTTTTTGATATGCATTCCCTAATATGAACATCAATAATCCTTCAATTGTTTTGAGAAAAAATGACGTCAATCTTATCGGACGATATGATTTAGGTAATTCGCTCGGCTTGTTTCCCGGTTTAGGTATAAATACTACGTTTACCTCCCTCCAGGTAACTGGTATATACCACCAGTTGAAGCTGAACCTAAATAAGGCAATCATGAATGGTAACAAAACTTCCATCCCATTTTGAATGAGTGCTGGAAAAATACCGTCTGTCCCTAATGCCTTGAATGGTTTAAATGAGTTAATTGCCCATTTAACCTTATCCGGAGTAAAAAGTGTTCAATTGTTATTAATTCTGCTGAGGTTTCTTGGAATTGAAACTTCCGCTATGTGGTCATTTGGAATGTCCATCGTGTGAGACCCTGGGAAGTGAGCCTGAAGCAAAATTTTCAGCGTTTTTGGATCTAAGCAACTCTAAGTTGCACATGGCCAGCAAGGATTTACATTGTACCTATTCGCCGGTGCGTTTGGATTTGTTAAAAAGCATTCTCACACTCTAGTCTCAAGGTTGTCGTTTCACCATGGCACGCACGTTTTAACCACGGTTCGCTTTACCTTGCAACTACTTTTGAAGGATTCGAGAATAATATTATTTATTTGACATTGCGCGGTATCTGCATCATTTGTTGTTGATGGTGCCGCTGGCAACATGTCAGATCTGACCGCTTGAGTTTCGCGGTAAGTTCTCCAGTTAGTCAGTCTGTTATCTGTTGACTGGCGCGTGTTCGGCATTATACCTTATATCGAATCGTATGTGCATATGATCCAATAGAGATGCCTCGCCAGACACATGCCAGGAGAGGAGATTGTAAGGTCTAAGGACTTCTTTTCTTATGGAATTTCTAAAAATCGGCTGAACACAGATATGTAAGTCCAAGACGTTTAACACGCAGCGAAGTCCTTGCCAGATGCTGTTAAATTTGTTGAAATCTGATAAATTGGTCTATGAAGTGTAGTCTCCTTCTACTCTTCGCCCGTGCAGTTTCCGCAGAAGTCTTTTGAACATACGCCACTGCTTGATGTGTGCTTGCCTATGAGACGGATAAAAGAGCTAATGTGCAGCAAATTAAGAGCGTTGCGGGTCCACTTGTCTACCATTATCTAACTAGCACACAATGTAATCCTTGTATAAGGAATTGCACCCGTTTGCCTCTCTCTGTTGATAAACACGCATGATTCTGTCACTCACACAGACATCGACCTGAATCAGTTATTGTGACATTTATTGATGTGATGTGACAAAATCTTCGATAAGTTCATGAAGAATCATTTAGATGCTATTGCACTTCCTCTTCTCCAGGGAGACATCAGGGTAGCTATCATTTTTCGGAATCTGATTTGGACAATTACGCCCTCTCTCTGGTTGGTTTATTTTAATTTCCATTTGGTGCTATGCTTTGTCCATATTCAGAGAAAACCACACAATTTGATGGATGCTTTGAAATCGTGTGGATTAAGCCAAATTGAAAGATGCTCGAATATGTGAGTTATTTTTATTTATTGGTACGTCATGTTTCTTATTTTTTCTGTTTTAGAGTTTTGAGATAAAAATGATGAGTGGTGGTGTGCTGTGCACTGATTTTCTTGGAACGTGTGTGCGATATGTGAATGGGTTTGATCTAAAGAAGTAATGGACATGACTTCTTCCAAGGTTGTTCCGGAAATGCTATGAATTTGATGTATGTATTTGGAATAAATTTCGGATCGATAAAATACAAAATGACATCCAGCATTCAAAGAAAAAGCATTCGAATAAAAAGGAGGAGTACAAGTTGAAAAACGCAATTTATTGTTGTAGCTGCACAGGGTATAGAGACATGACACACGCATGGGATGGATTTTTTTTCGCATGTACTGCCTTGTTCTTTTGGGTCGCAGTGGCTCAGTGGTAAGTGTGTTGGACTACTAATCGAAAGGTCCCCGGTTCAAATCCCGATTAGGTCAAATATATTTATTTATTTATTTATTTCATCAATTGATTCAATATCTCCAAATGCATCCAAAGCATATTCCAACATCTCCCTGTATTTTTCACCATTCATTCTAGGTTGAACGAACATCAAGGGGATTTTACCATGAAAACCAAAGGCACCCCAAACCATCAAACTTCCGCCTCCAGAGTGCCGACTCATTTTTATTGCTTTTTCGTCCCTCAAATCACGCCAATAAAAGCTAAAACCGTCCGGACCATCCAAATTAAATTTCTTTTCATCACTAAAAATAACGGATTCCCACTCCCTGGTCCAAGCCATGTGACTTCTTGCAAATCTTAACCTTGCTTCTTTATGATGCTGTTGCAGGTTGGGTTTTTTCGTCATTTTCGTGTAACGAAGGTTATGATTTGCCTTCAACACTTGCTCCACTCTTCTTACCGTCACTGGGAGATCCAACTTGCGCTTTATCTGGCCAGCATTCAGCTTATTACGCCTTGCTTCGTGGTAAATCGTTTTTTTGTTGCGTGAGGTCAAGAGGCTTGGTCGACCAGATCTTCTTGCAGTGCTATAATTTTGGCCCAAATTTAAAAAATTACATACGACGGAAAGAGATCGTCCAATTTTCCTGGCAATGGATCGGTTGGATAAGCCGTGCTCCTTATGAGTCGTAATAATTGCCCTTTCTACTGTCGTCAAATGAGTTCCGCGAGGCATGGCTTAATAGTTTAATGATAACAATTTATTGATAACAATTTTTGTGCCAACAAGCGAAACAATTTACCTTTTATTGTTTTTCACTCTTTTTATTTAAAAAAAATTGCTATAAAATTGGAATACTTTTGGATAACCGAAGTGTCTTTATACTTATTTCGCAACTTTTTCACAATTTTTTTATTAGAAAAGACAAATCAGTCTCTTTCTAACACGATATGACCGATAACGGTACAATTTTTTTTTGGAGTTAAGAGAAAATTAATTCTCCAAACATTTATTGAACAATTTTGTTGCATATATTTAGGCGCTAAGCCTACAAGCCAAATTGAAGAGTTTGAGAATTACTGTCTTTATACTTATTTCGGCCACTGTATATACAAATTTCTAATAGTTTTTTTTTTTGAAAACATAAGAAACGCGTAATTGGTTCATTTAAACCGTAGTTTGTCATATGATGAGGAACATAAAAATAAACGTTACTATTACGAAACAATCTTGGCACATGAAAAGGAATTAAAGAAACAAGGTCGATAGATGTGATTCTATAGTCCAAAATATCTTTTATGAACATAACGCATTGAATTTGCCAACGACTTTTAAGCGTTTTCATATCGATGAGAGAACATCTCGAATTATAGTCAGGCATAGAACCAACCCAATTTAATTTTCTATCCTCATTGTTCCAATTTCATAATATGGTGACCATACAACACAACCATATTCCAAGACTGGAACAACAAGAGACAAGAATAATGTTTTTAGCGTATATGCATCATGGAAATCTTGTGAATTTCTTTTTAAAAAACCTAATAATGAGTTAGAGTTACCCTTAGGGACGATATAGTGGATGTGTGACCTGAAATCCATTTTCGAATCGATATAGACTCCAAGATCTTTGATACAGTCAACTGTAAGAAGTTTAAAATCATTAAAACAATAATCAAATTTAACGATAGACGCACACCTAATCACACTTAAAATTTTGCATTGCGAATAATTCAATTCAAGATGTTTAAAATTACACCAATCCAAGAAATTGTTTATGTCTTCCTGCATGAAAAAACAGTCCTGAGACAAAGAAACCGGGAAAAACACTTTGACATCGTCGGCATACATTAAACAACTGCAGTATTTCATAACGGAAGGCAAATCATTTGTGAAGATGATGAATAGAAGTGGACCTAAATGACTTCCTTGTGGAAGACCCGACTTAACTTCTATTAGATTGAATGTACAATTTTCAATATTTACTATTTGTTTCCTTCCAGTTAAATAAGATCTCAGCCATTTAATAAAAGATGAATTGAAACCTAATCTATCTAATTTCTGTAAAATAAGACCTTGATGTACACGATCGAAAGCTTTAACAAAATCTGTGTAAAGAACATCAACTTGTTTGCCCGATTCCATTTGGTTGCAGCAAAAATTTGTAAAAAGACTTAAATTAGTGCAAGTTGATCTACACTACAAAAATCCGTGTTGGTACTGCGATAAAATTTCCTTTAACGAAAAATATAGCTTTTGGGTTATAATTTTTTCAAGCAATTTAGGAATGGCGGAAAGCTTAGTGATGGGCCTGTAATTTTTGACTAAATGTTTAAGTCCATTTTTAAATATTGAATAAACAAAAGAAATCTTCCATTCATCCAGAAAAACACCATCTTCTAGGGATTTATTGAAAATGCAAGTGATCACATAGTTCAAGGAAGTTGCGCATTTCGATAATAACAACGGAGAAATGTTATCATACCCAGCTTTTTTGGTAACATCAATATCGTTCAAAGTTACCAGAATCTCTTCTTCAGAAAAATAATTTAGGCAAAAATCGGTGATGGGATTTATGCAACGATAGTGTTCATTAATGTTAGAAATTGTATCACTGTTGTAGGATGTTTGGAAGAACTCCGCAAAGGAGTTACAAGATGACTCTAAATCATTAGATATTTTGTCATTGTATTCCATAATTTGTGGGAATGACGAAACTTTCCTTTTAGAATTAAGGAATATCCAAAAAGATTTAGAATTTCTTTTAATGTTAAATTCTGTCTTAATAACGTATTGCCTGTATAAAAACTTGTTTAAAAAGTCGAACTCTTTTCGTAACTGACGAAATATTACGTAGTCATCGGGATTATTGTTAGATTTGTAACGCTTAAAGGCCTTATTTTTGGCATTTTCCAAATCTTTTATCCTTTTATTAATCCACGGAAATTTAAAATTAATTTTTCTTTTTGTGGTAGGAATAAACCGCTCCATACCATCGAATAAAATACCTTTAAAACAAGAATACATATGTTCCAATGACATATCCTTCAATAAGTCCTCCCAGCCAAATGAGCTATAAAAATTATTCAATGAGATGAAATCTGCTTTTGCATAATTATACATTAAAAAGTCAGTTTTACTCGGTGACGCAATGGAAAAATTATAAAATTCAAAAGATAAACAAATAGCTTTATGATGAATAGAATTTTTTAAAAAAGTGGAAAATCAGATATTTTTAAAAAGTATTTTATGTCATTATTTATAAATATTAAATCGAGAATTCTATATAAATCATTTTTGATATTATTAATTGTATCTTTATTAACATCAAAAGGAAATAAAATTTGATCATCTTCAATATAACACCAGTCAATATCACCGATGTCAAAATCTCCAAAGACACAAGGAAACTGGTTAGTTTTTAATTCATTCACAATTGTTTGGGCATTATTAATATGTTTGTTATACAAATCAATACTACTAGTAGGGCGAATGTAACTTACAACAGAAAATAGTTCTTGAAATTCAGCAGAATCTTTGGGACAAACACTAACAAAAAGTTGTTCAATTTCATCTGCATCATTAAATAAACTTCTCTGAGTGCTGTTTAAAGATGTTCGTACAGCGATAAGTACACCACCGCCTCGATCCCATCCAGTTGTAGACGCACGATCTTTACGATATATAATATAAGAAGAATCGAAAAGCTCTGATGACAAAAATGTGAATTAAGCCATGTTTCAACAATAACAATAACATCGAATTCATGCAGTGATGAAGATAAGAATAGCTGATTTGTTTTTGTTCGCAAACCTCCTGCATTTTGGAAATATACTCGAGTTTCAGACATATCTCTCCTGGAATTAATCATTTTATCGAATTTTTTTATTTGAACATGTTCAGGCCATATTGAAGCATCTAAAGCGGCATCGAAATGGCTTACAGGAACCCCTAGTTTAAAGTTGACAAAGCGGAGCGAAGAAGAATCTGTATCTTTTTATACCCTATTCTAGGGGTATATTAATTTTGACGCATAGTTTGTAACATACCTTAATATTGCCCGTAGACCCCTAAAAGTTACTATATTTATGATCAGCATCGATAGTAATGTCGATCTAGCCATGTCCGTCCGTCCGTCCGTCCGTCCGTCCGTCCGTCCGTCCGTCCGTCCGTCCGTCGGCAAATATTAGGCCTTTAAACTGGACCTAGAGAGCTGAAATTTTAACCATATACTCTCTAGGGTCCCGAAATAATCAAGTTTATGAATTTTTGAAATCCGCCCACAGACACGCCCACAAACTCAAAAAAACAAAATTTTGGGAAAAATCGAATTTTGAGCTAGGAAGCTGAAATTTTTTATATATGATCTATGACTCCTAAAACTGCTCGGGATATAAAATTTTCAAAATCCGCCCACTGCCACGCCCACAAAAAAATAAAACAATTTTATTGAAAAACCAATATTTGAGCTAGGGAGCTGAAATTTTTAATATATACTCTCTAGGGGCCCTTTAAGCTAATGTATAAATATTTTCAAAATCCGCCCACTGACACGCCCACAAATAAATAAAACAATTTTTTTGAAAATCCAAAGATTGAGCTAGGGAGCTGAAATTTATAATATATACTCTCTAGGGGCCCTTTATGCTCATGTGTTCATTTTTTTTTAAATCCGCCTACTGACACGCCCACAATTAAATAAAACAATTTTATTGAAACACCCAAGTTTGAGCTAGGGAGCGTTTTTTTTGATAAAATCCTTTAAATGTTATATAACAAAATATGTAGAGCGTTCTTAACAATTTAACCATACTTAGACTTTTGTCACGCCCACTTATGAGGGATAGGAATAAGAATAGGGTATCCAACAGTTCGCCCAAGCGGACTGTAGCCCGTCCCTATGTTTTAATAAGCTTAGAACAGCGCAAAGTAATATGTAGAACGGGAAATATGTAGAAATCGTAGGCGTGGTACGGATTGCAATGTGAATTCACCATCTACAATAGCAGCAGTCCCGAACAATATCTTGTTTGATCGATGAGTTCTTGTGTTTTTATTTTGAGGAAAACCACCGTTCTCAGTGCTTTTCATTATCGTAGTAGCAGCATCCATATTGGCAACACGTATGTTATCACCCACAGTGTCATTGGGAACAACAACTACCTCCTGTATAGGAGCATGATTAGTCACAGCGTCAACAGCACCATCAGCGACAACAACAACTTTAACAGGAGCAGTATTGGCGACAACAGCATTGTTAGCCACAACATCGACAGCATCATCATCGGCAACAACAACAACCTCTTCAGTAGAAGTAGCAACAACATTTATTACTTTGTTATTATTATTGTTTTTATTATTAAGAGTTAAGTTTTCATGGTCAACAATTCTGTCAGAACCGGCGGACAGTGAAGATGAAAATATTGGCAGCACACCAGAATCACCTTTTTGGAAGTCGAAGCTTTCACAATAGAAGCGGCTTTAGCAAGTTCATCACTCTGCGTGGAAGAGTAGGACTTACTTGTTGTTTTTGCCCTTTGCTTAGACGTGGAAACCGGTTTTTTGTTCTTCATGAGAAGTTTTGTATCACTACTTTTAAGGGCAGGAGACGAGGAGGGTGTGTTTTTAAGTAATGTCGAGTATTGTGAGCGAGGGGAAAATGCACTGGTTTTGTCTTTCAGGAGATTTAACGTGTTACACGTGGTGCTTTCAAAAGTTTATCGAAAACAGATTTATTGTCAACAAAGAAGCGATAAAGCTCTTCGATTTTCGGTATACAATTAAGAAGCGAAATGTTTATGCATGAATTGCACTTCCAAAAAATATTTCCATTTGATTCAAGCGCAGATTGTAGAGTTTCACATATTTTAGTGCAATGAAAATGAAAACCGGATAGACAAACCACGCATAGAATCAAATCACTTTCAGAAGTTAACAAATTACATTCCCAACATTGAAAATCCATGTTGAAAAGGAAAATATGAACTTAAATTTACAAAAGAAAGCAATTTACTTATAAGAACTTTATTGAATAGAGGCGTATAGACGACTTGACTCGACTTGAGATCAGTGAGAACTGAAACATATAGAGTAACATAAAGAGTTATTTGTACTGCCCCACATCTTGAAAACGTTGGACAAACATCCCAGGCTATCAATTATCATGAAGAAGCTTTTCAAACTTGCCGTTCGGATTCGGCATAATCCGAACCTCTTTCCCCGAACCTCGAAGGTACCACCCCCACAGGAACCAAACCCCGTGAGTGGAGGTGATTCCCCAAAGTTAGATGTGGAGACGGGTAGAATAGGTATACTGCCGACCGGCAGATCGCGAGCCCAACCCATTTGCAACAACCCAACTTGGCAAAATTGCATTGTCTGCACACGAGTAACCGTGCGATGCAAATGGCAATATGGTAAGGCGGACGGCTTTAACTCTGAGTGCTCTCCAACGATACGGAGGGGCAGCAAATTATTTTGGGATTAGTTAGTTAATTCTGCAGAAGAACCACCACTGACACGGTGGGTGGTATTAGGTTCGATGAGGGGGAAGAAGACGCTCTTCCTTTCTACTCCGTTGTAGGAGCACCGGAGGAGCAACAGAGGAGTGTAGGCGGACGGCCACAGTAAGAGACACTTCCATGGAACACTCCCATACAACACTGAAAACTATGTAAAACACTGAATCGGAGCACGAGACACACAGGAAGACTGGTCGACATTACACAAACTAAAAGGACGAATGGTTGCGGGCGGCCACAACGCACCAGTCCATAAAAGGAGAAAGCATGCCCAACGATATAGAATGTAAGGAATGACCCACTATTGGCAAGACCCTTACACCCTATCTGAACAGGATTCCACCAGACCAGATTAAAATTCGAGTGTCTTATAATAATGAATACTCACTTGACTTTGTTTTGGGGTCTAATGGGATTTATGCAATTTACTCCATGCGCTGGGTGGGCGGCAACGTCGTCCTGAAATTTCTTCTCCTCCTAATGAGGGTCTCCTTTGTCGAGACCCATTTACTTCTTTTACACCGTGGGGTAACGTGTAGAAGCACGCACACCGTTGCTCTGATGCCGCTGAATGTGGTCTGATATTGGCTCTCTTGAACGAATGAAGGTATAGTGGAATATGACGGACAACCAACACATAGCTGGACGTCCATTGCACGTCATGAGTGGGATTCCACTACTAATGTGTGAGCGAGTATGTGAGAAATGAGAGTTGGCCGAACAAAGAAATCTCTGGAAGACTACTACTTGGTTGACCAGCTAACGTGTTATTCAGGTTTTTGACAGGAGTTTTCAAAAAGTGCGAATTAAACGCGAAGATTTAAAGTACAGAAGAAAAAACAGAAAGAACAGATTTAAAGTTGAGACAGGAATTGAAGTGGTAGAAGGATCCAGAGATAAGAGCAAAGCACATCAGGAGGACGATAAATAGGAGGACAGTTTGATAGAAACAAAAGGGCTAAGGAGTGGGATTCCAAAAACAAAGCTAGAGTGATAAAATAAGTCGTGAATATTGTCGTAGTTTGATTGTGCTAGGAGTTTTTAGTACCATAGCCTGGTAGGATTCTGCCGGGAGTTTTTTAAGCGAACGCTCCGGGACCACTTACGAATATCGCGTGTTGTTGGCACCTCTTCCGAACGCCTGACAAACATCCAAGAGTATCAAATTGTCATGAGAAAGCTTCTAAATTTCGACGTTCGGATTCGGCGTAAAACTATAGGCCCGCTCCACTTCTTGGAGAAGCTAGGTTCAGGCCCTGTATGGGCCGTTACGGCCTAATATTTATCGATTTGTTTAATTGATTTTTTATGTGATACGCACAATTTTTCCTGGTTTAATTTTTTGTTTTCCGTCAATTCCTTTATGTTGTTTTGAATGAATAACCTTACATTCCTTACCACGTGAAGTGGACGGCTGGAGTTACAGCGCTGTTTCACGGTTAGTTACAGGAGCAAGTCTGTCCAATAAAATCAAAAATAAAAACTGGATGAACTGAAACTCGTGGATTCAATGGCACAGTGCATGAGTGCTTGCCTGAGAAGACGCTGGTCTAGGTTTGAATCCCAGTTTAAGAAATGGATTTTCGGGATAAAATGATGGAAAAAGACAGACCAGCACCACAGAAGGAGTCTGATGATCGGTTGTGGCTAAGTTAGGCTTGAGGGTGGGCCTTTTGTACAGATTGCGTTACCTTTGGTCGAGCGTCGGCCACTTTATTCTAACTTTGGTTCTAAATCTTGGTCATATTTCCTCACTCAACATTGTCCAGCCACCTAGAAATCTGTAAAGATCAGGCAGGGAGACGACAGAAGGTTTTTAAATGGCTCTGAAGAAGTATTTTCTAAGTGCTCTCTTCCTCAAGTGACAGAGACTCGACAGTGGCAGAGAAAGTGAGGGGTATCCTGTATGTCTGGCTAGGGGCCGTGAAATAAAGTAGATGGAAATAATGTCGATCGACTTTATTTCCATAAGAAATCGGAAGTAAGTCGAAATTCACCATTTTCTATTCTCGACTTTATTTCCAATTATGTAGTAATAATATCGAAAAAGATTTCGGAGATCGACTTTATTCTACCTGAGACTTCGCACCTCATCCCATAAACAGTGCAATGCCTTCAACTGTGGAGAGGCGACATTTATTGAGACCACCGACGACTTAGATGATTCTGCCACGACGACGCAAACAACAACTACTGCTGTAACAAAGGCTCGTCATCCTTTGTAGTACCGAAGAACATTGTTCAAAATAAATGTAAATATTTATATATGCAAGTTTCCTTAATATTTTTCTCCCACTTACTTATTTTTTGTAAATTATTATTTTTGAATTACTTTTATAAATTAAAAATTATATATTTGTTTCTTAAACATCTTATCATCATCATCTTTTTGTCTCGGTTTGTTTGCTTTCTGGATCAGGTTGTGTGGCTTTATCTTCCTTTGATGAGGGTGCGATACATTGGGTACCATTTTTTCATTGATAAAAGTGGGTGACTCTAATGTGGATAGCTATACGGAGTCCGTAGTCGATGTCAGCAGGGATACCACGCGGATAATGATAGATGTAATATGCAGCTAGCGCACTGGTTTACAAGTGTGTCATCTGAATGCGCAGAGTCTGAGGTCAAAAGCAAAGTTGGACGAATTCAGATATTTGTTCGATGGCTCGAAGGTTGATGTGGTATGCGTGTCGGAGTCATGGTTCTTAAGTGATGTTAGGGATGTGGTTTATAACCGCAGCGGATATAAGCTTTTTAGATCTGATAGGGTTGATCGTGTCGGCAGAGGTGTGGCTGTATATATTCGTGATAGTCTAGACTATAAACTTATTCGGAAGGCTCCATCAGTAAGTGAAGAACACTTTACCGTTGATTGGTGTTTTGGATGTGTTATCCTTTATAACACCCTTTGTTATTGTATGTGGAGATTTCAACAGCAATATTCTCGAAGAATCGTCTCTAGTCAACAGTATGAGTGCACTTAATTTAACACAGGTAAATAATTCAATTCATTTTCCACTCATTTCACATAGGATAATAGTACACTCGTTGACGTATTTTTTCTTAGTCACCCTTACAAAGCCCTTCACTTCAATCAACTGTCGGCTTCTTGTTTTTCGTGACATGATATGATTCATTTAACTTTTCAGTGTGAACCCGTTATAACCGAAAATATACGTAGGTATAGGTACCTCTCGTGATTACAGGAACATAAATGTAGATCGATTAAAGGAGGACCTCCTTGCAGTGGAATGGTATAGGATTAATGGAATGCTCTCAGTTGATACTCAAGTAAATTTCATTAAAGAAAACATCAGTAATCTTTTTATACCCTATGCTAAGGGTACCTAAATTAATTTTGACGCATAGTTTGTAACATACCTTAATATTGCCCTTACCCGTAGACCCCTAAAAGTTAATATATTTATAATCAGCATCGATAGTAATGTCGATCTAGCCATGTCCGTCCGTCCGTCCGTCCGTCCGTCGGCAAAAATTAGGCCTTTAAACTGGGCCTAGAGAGCTGAAATTTTAACCTTATACTCTCTAGGGTCCCGAAATAATCAAGTATACGAATTTTTTAAATCCGCCCACCGTGTTAGCCCACAAACTCAAAAAACAAAATTTTGGAAAAAATCGAATTTTGAGCTAGAAAGCTGAAATTTTGTATATATGATCTATGACCCCTAAAACTGCTCGGGAGATAAAATTTTCAAAATCCGCCCACTGAAACGCCCACAATTAAATAAAACAATTTTTTGGAAAAACCAAAATTTGAGCTAGGGAGCTGAAATTTATAATATATACTCTCTAGGGGGCCCTTTATGCTCATGTCTAAATATTTTCAAAATCCGCCTACTGACACGCCCAAAATTATTAAATAAAACAATTTTATTGAAAAACCAAAGTTTGAGCTAGGGAGCGTTTTTTTTTACAAAAGCTTCGTTTTTTTCGACAAAATCCTTTAAATGTTATATAACAAAATATGTAGAGCGTTCTTAACAATTCAACCATACTTAGACTTTTATCACGCCTACTTATGAGTGATAGGAATAAGAATAGGGTATCCAACAGTTCGCCCAAGCGGACCCGTCCTATGTTTAATACTCATGCTCCTCTCATTTCTAAGTCCATTAGAACGAATGACCGTCCATGCCCTTGGTTTACTTATGGTATTCTGATTAATCAGCGTGATCAAGCTTACAAGCGCTGGAAAAGATTTCGGCTTGATGTACTTTTTAATGCGTATCGTATTCTAAGAAACAAGATAACATGTGAAAGGCAAAAGAGGCAAAAGACGTTATTATGCTCCGCGTCCGCGACTTGATCCCTCCCAAGCTAAGCAAAAACTCTGGAAAAATTCAAGGGATATTGGAGTAGGAAAACAAAGAAATACTTTTGCTAATAATGTTGACTGTAATGAATTGAATAGGAGTTTTGTTTCAACCTCTTTCTCGAATGCCGACGATACTACGGATGTATCTACATTACCGAACATCTATGACTCTACGAACATCTTCACAGGCGAGAACAATGACGGTCGCATGGCTTCTATCTCTAGTTTTAGCTTTGCAGCTGTCGACGATGCTGATGTTTTAGAAAGCTTTTTATCCATCAAATCAAACTCGACTGGGTTTAATGGCATTTGTCCGCTTTTTGTTAAGCCATTCTGCCGTACATTTTGAAATATATAACGTACTTATTTAATCACTCTGTATTACGAAGTACGAAGGCTTATTGAATATTTTAGAGGAAAATAAAATAAAAGCTAATACAGCTCTCCTAAATAGCAATGATGTTAAAATTAATGTGGATAACGAAGAATCCTACAGAAACTTAACAAAATTGCTAAACCAGAAAAAAGTTCAAACAATGAAAATAAACAAACAACACCAATAAAGGTTGTTGCAAAGAAACTACACTACTCATGCACACCTGAACGCATTGCAAATGACCTAATAAAGAAAAACTTCAAAATACTAGAAGTTGTCAACATGCTTAAGTACAAGAGTAAAGCACCCCTCCCGAAGTTCATGCTTACTTTTGAGCAAAATTTTTGAAATTAAAGACATCTTAGGAATGAAAGTTCAAATTCATCCTTTGCGGAAATCAAAGCTAGTTCCTCAATGTAAGAACTGCCAAAAGCATGGTCACACTCACAAATACTACAACTCAAACCCGAAATGCGTTAAATGTGCAGGAGACCACCATACAAAAGACTGCATAAGGGAAAAAATGCTGCCCCTAAATGCGCCAATTGTAGCGAAAGACACCCACCTAACTACAGAGGGTATGTAGTTCCAAAAGAGATACAGCAGATAAAACACAACAAGCAAAAGAAAATGCAAAAGCCTGTTCAATAAGACGCAACCAAAAACGGAGAAAAAAGAAACAAAAAAGACTTGAGACCGAAATCTAAAGAGCTAAAGGAAATCTACCCTTAAGCGAAAATGAAAACTTAAGCCTCATAACCGGTCCACAGAAAACATATGCTTCGAAAAACTTTGTATAACCAGTCGGAAACCCCAAGCCTCCCATTAATGCTATGGAGGATATCATGCAAAGAATCCTTAACAGAATGGGAGACATAGAAAAGAATAATAAGAAAATACTGGAAAGAATATCTCTCCTTGAAAAACAAAACAGTAATAAAAGAACTGTACCTAAAAGAACATAATGGATAAAAACATACAAATCTTATTATGGAATGCCAATGGCCTCGACAATCGTAAAGATGAATTGCAAGCGACTCTGGACATAAACAAAATTGAAATATGTCTAGTCTCCGAGACACATTTTAAAAGTGGAACAAAATACCAACTTCGCGGATACAAGACATACCAAACCCCACATCCTCAAAATATAGCAAGAGGAGCGGCCGCAGTTATAATTAAGGAAGGTGTTAGCCACGAAGAAGATGAAGAATAACAGTCGTGTGAAATACTAGCGAAATCCGTAAACATAAAAACAAGTAGCGGCCAGATAACGGTAGCAGCGGCATATTGTTCTCCTAGCTACAGGCTGAAACAAAACAATTTTGAAAGCCTCTTCCGTAAATTCGGAAATAAATTCATAATAGGCGGAGATTTCAACGCTAAGAACATATCTTGGGGATCAAGATTAACAAATACAAGAGGAAGAGAACTCCTTGAATATATTAAAAAAACAATGTTAACTACCATTCAACGGGAAATCCTACTTACTGGCCCACAGATAGGAACAAAATCCCGGATGTTGTCGACTTCTTCTTAACTAAGAATATTTCCTCAAATACTACCCAAGTTAATGAAGGGCCAGATCTTCACTCAGATTACTCATCTGTGCTGCTAACACTTGGCAATAAAATTATAATGAAGGAACACAACCCACTTCTAGTAAACAAACTAACTGACTGGACATATTTCAGATATTTAATAGATGAACGCATCGAACTATCCACAACAATTAATACAATAAAGCAATTAGAAAGTGAAGTACAGTCCTTCACCCTAGCTATACAAAAGGCTGCATGGGCTGCAACGCCTGAATTAAATAGCAAAGTAAACATAGGGACGGGCTACAGTCCGCTTGGGCGAACTGTTGGATACCCTATTCTTATTCCTATCCCTCATAAGTGGGCGTGGCAAAAGTCTAAGCATGGTTGAATTGTTAAGAACGCTCTACATATTTTGTTATATAACAGTTAAAGGATTTTATTAAAAAAAAACGCTCCCTAGCTCAAACTTGGGTGTTGCAATAAAATTGTTTTATTTAATTGTGGGCGTGTCAGTAGGCGGATCTAAAAAAAATAAACACATGAGAATAAAGGGCCCCTAGAGAGTATATATTATAAATTTCAGCTCAATAGCTCAAACTTAGAATTTTCAAAAAAAAAAATTAATTGCGGGCGTATCAGTTGGCGGATTTTGACAATATTTACACATGAGCATAAAGGGCCCATAGAGAGTATATATTATAAATTTCAGCTCCCTAGCTCAAACTTTGGATTTTCAAAAATTAATATACCCTTAGAATAGGGTATAAAAAAATTATTTTATTTATTTGTGGGCGTGTCAGTGGGCGGATTTTGAAATTTTTTTATCCCGAGCAGTTTTAGGAGTCATAGATCATATATAAAAAATTTCAGCTTTCTAGCTCAAAATTCGATTTTTTCCAAAATTTTGTTTTTTTGAGTTTGTGTCTGTGGGCGGATTTCAAAAATTCGTAAACTTGATTATTTCGGGACCCTAGAGAGTATATGGTTAAAATTTCAGCTCTCTAGGTCCAGTTTAAAGGCCTAATTTTTGCCGACAGCCGGACGGACGGACATTGCTAGATCGACATTACTATCGATGCTGATCATAATTATAGTAACTTTTAGGGGTCTACGGGCAATATTAAGGTATGTTACAAGCTATGCATCAAAATTAATATACCCTTAGAATAGGGTATAAAAAGAAACGTGTATCCCAACGAAATTTGCGACATTATATCAGAAAAGAGACGAGCTCGCAAGCGATGGCAACTGTCAAGAGCTCCAAGTGATAAAAGTAGACTTAATAGCTTAAACAATAAGCTCAGAAAAAGGATAGCAGAATTTAAAAACGCATCGGTGGAAAGACACCTTACAAATCTGACAAACGATGCTAGTACAGAATACTCACTGTGGAAGGCTACAAAAAAAAATTAACATTCCGCCAGTGAAAAACAGCAGTGATAACTGGGCTAAAACAAACAAACAAAAGGCGGATCTATTTGCGGAACATCTTGAAAACGTTTTCAAGCCATACGACCATAATGATATTTCCCAACAAACGGATGAAATGTGCGAAGACGAGAGATCGATTGCAGCAGTAACCTCTAGGGAAATAGCCAAAGAAATAAAAGAAAAGATCAACCCGAAGAAAGCCCCGGGATTTGATCTAATAACGGGTGAAATTCTGAAAAAACTGCCTAAGAAAGGTATGAAAAAAATAGCACAGATAATGAATGCTGCGTTCAGACTGAGGTATTATTATAGGTAACATCCGCGTGGAAGGTTGCGGAAGTTATCATGGTACCTAAGCCGGGAAAATTGCCCAGTGAAGTAACGTCATATCGGCCGATATCATTGCTGCCAATCCTGTCTAAGCTATTCGAAAAAATGCTCCTAAAACGACTCCATCCGATTCTAGAAGAAAAGACACTGATCCCAAACCATCAGTTTGGATTCAGAAATAAATACTCAACAATAGATCAGGTCCACAGAATAACTGCTATAATAGAAAAAGCTTTAGAACAAAAACAAATATGCTCTGCCATCTTCCTTGATGTAATACAGGCTGTTGATAAAGTCTGGCACAAAGGATTAATCCGTAAGCTACAAAAATATCTTCCAAAAGAGTACCATGAAATACTAGAGTCGTATATAATGCAACGATTATTTAGAATTAAGCAAGAGAATGAGTACTCCGAATTGAAACACATCAAAGCTGGAGTACCGCAAGGTAGTGTGTTGGGACCAGTACTGTTCCTCCTATACACGAACGACCTACCACAAAATGACGAAACTACTGTTGCCACTTTTGCAGACGATACTGCTGTACTTGCAGTAGGAAAAACCGCACAGGATGTTACAGAAAAACTGCAAAGGACAGTAAATGATATATCCAAATGGACCAAAAAATGCCAAATAAAATTAAATGAACTGAAGTCGGTTCATATTAACTTTACGAATAAAAACGTACAACACATACCTGTGTACATAAATAATAAAGTAGTTCTGCATTCGAACTCAGCTAAGTATTTAGGCTTGACTTTGGACGCAAAGTTGCGTTGGAAAACACATGTCAAAACAAAACGAGATGAACTAAATATACGATACAATAAAATATATTGGCTCATAGGGAGGAATTCATGCCTCTCAATCTACAACAAACTGCTTCTCTACAAGCAAATATTAAAACCAATTTGGGCATACAGCCTCCAGTTATGGGGGTGCACAAGAAAGACAAATCTTCAAAGTATACAATGCTTTCAAAACAAAGTATTACACAATATTGTTAATGCGCCGTGGTACATACGTAATGCTGATCTACATAGGGATCTAAAAATTGAAATGGTAGAGGGCGAGGTTCGGAAGGTCGCAAGAAGACATGAAGTTAGGCTTCGCAACCATGCTAATTCAGAAGTAGTTCAACTACTTAATAACAACAATTTAGTTAGAAGATTATATAGAGTTAAACCATTTGAACTAGTTAACTAGGTTAGGAAAGAAAAATATGTTTTACAACATAATCACACGAACAAAGTGATAATGAATTAAGAAAAAAAGGTAACAAACCAAAGTTAGTTCCTAAAAACAGTACATAAGTACATAAGCAAATGTTTAAACAAAATTGCTGATTAGTCTTCAGACTAGGTGCGATTACTGGAAGGATGGTAACATCATGCCTTCCCTGGGTGTTTTTAGTGGGTGATTCAAGTCCCACACTATCGCGAAGCTCGCAAGCGATGTCTTTCAACGATTCTCACCTAGCTACACGCAAAAAAAAAAAAAAATATATAATCACATATTTATGACGGCAGTTTTTCCCTCTACTTGGAAACGAGCTAAAATAATACCAGTTCCTAAGAACCAAAGCGAATTTAGGCCGATTGCGATTTTACCGTTTCTTTCTAAAGTGTTTGAAAGGATTGTGAATGTTCAGATACGGAGATTTCTCCAAGATAATAATTTACTATGTGCTAATCAGTCTGGTTTTCGCCCTTAATATAGCTGTACTACTGCGTTGATAAACGTAACTGAGGAAATCAGACAAGCCGTAGATAACGACGAAGTAACTTTTCTTATCTTGCTCGATTTCTGTAAAGCATTTGATATGGTAAATCACAATGTTCTTTCTGGTAAGCTACGAAATCATTTTAATTTTTCGGTTTCGGCTACTAATTTAGTAGCGTCTTATTTATGTCTGAGATTCCAGGCAGTTGTGGTTAATAACTCCACATCTGATTTTCTTCCACTTAGGTTTGGTTTTCCTCAAGGATCAATTTTGGGTCCGCTATTCTTCTCTATGTACGTCAACGACCTTCCTTCATGTATTTTAAATTCTTCTATTGATAAGTTTGCTGATGATGTGCAGGTACGAAAGAGTTTTCCTTTGGGTCTTGTGGAAAATGTAGCATGTGAATTAAATGAAGACCTGGAAAGGATTCTGTGCTAGTCTCAAGCAAATTGCCTCCGTTTAAACCCGTCTGAGTCTAAATGTTTGGCTATTTCTACGAAGCAGGTTGATACTCTATGTTATCGTAAAATATATCTCAATGGTACCTCTATTGAATTTGTCGAATCTGGAAAAAAATTTGACGTAATTTTTAATGGAACGCTTACTTGGAATAACCACATCAGACTGGCTCTATGCAGGGTTTGTAGAGGTCTTCGCATGCTATGGGCTACACAAAAAGTCTCACCTCTAAAAACAAGAATAATTCTTGCCAAAACTATTCTTATTCCAATTCTGAGCACAGGCGATATATTTATGGACTAAGAAGATACGATCACATTTCCTCTTTTTCAAAATCGACACATGACATTTCTCTTGACAACATTTTTAAGCTGAGAATATTGATCTTGCTTCATAATATTCTTAAGACGCGCCAACCATCTTACCTTTATAGCAGGATCCGTTTTATGGGTTCAACTAGGACTTTTGATCTCATACCAATGCGCTTCAATTTCTTGGTTTCTGAGCGACAATTCTTTATCCATGCGATTCGGCTATGGAATTCCCTCCCCCAACATATAAGGTTGATAAGTCGCAAAGCGCTGTTCAAAGAGGAACTTAGGCAATACCTGCTAGCACTTCCATGATGATGCTAAGTTGTTTAAGTCTTTTTGCTTTCATTTTTTATTTTTATTTTGCTTTTATTTCTTTTTTTATTTTTATTATTTTTTTTTCTCATTTCCTTTTCCATTTTTGTCTTTTGGAATTTGTATTTGTAAATACTCGTATGTATCCATCTAAACTTTTTATTTTTTTAAAAATTGAACAAGTACCTAATTTTCTACTCGTATATAATACATACATTATAGATTTAACATTGTTATAGAATATTTTTTCACTGAAATTACTTAATAAGATATTGTATCTTACTATGTAAGGTTATTAAATGAAGACTTGAATTTGAAAATTTGAATTTGACAATTTGACTGTTTGATTTGGAGTAGCTAGGTGCGAGGTTTTCAGGGGTGCAAATCTGAAAACAGCTAGGAATCTTTATCTGATTGTCCGAATAAATTAAAAGTGAAACAAAGCCGACTCCGCTTTATTTCACTTTGGCAAAGTGAAATACGATCAAACATGGAAATCCGGCGTTGTTTCGCTTTCATAAAGTGAAAAAGGTCTTATTATATTTTGGGTGAAATTTCCGTGATTTGTCACAAGCGTTTACTGATTCTGCTATTGGCTTTCATCCGGATCCCATTTTTCACTCGTTCTCTAAGATTACAGAGTGTTGATTTGATAGACGAAAACATCCGATATTGATCTATTTCAGACTCTTTTCTTGCCATCTCATTTCTGGTTGTTTCACTATGGACCTTTTATTGGTCCGACCGAGATAATTCGAATAGTCTGTAAGAGATGTAGATCGGAAATAGGTGTACCATAGTTTGTTACGTTTGTTTCGATCGCAATTTCATATTATACAAGTGGGAGAGCTTTGCGGGTTTTTATGGCGCGAGAAAGGAACGTATAAGAAAATGCCTTGGATGATTTCACTATAAGCGTCATCAAAGGATATGCTCTGCTACTGGCATGCCGCAATGTTTAGCAGTATTTTCTCCATGTGCCTCAATTCTGAGTTATATGCTCTGAGGAGGATCATATATTCGTCCACCCTTTTATGTATTCTGCTCGATTAAATCGTTTCCCAACCTTGAATGTTTTCTAGAGTTGGACAACACGCTGCTTCATCCATGTCCCACATGAACTCAAATGATGCAACAAGCATATCCTTTCAAGCGCAGACACCATATTTATTTGGAGGATTTGTCCGTTTGTATGGTGGTTCGACAACGATACTTCATCTGAAACATGCTAAGTTTCTGCGAAATTAAGAAATAAACGGGCTATCGATTATGAGTTGAAGTATCTATTTGCAAATTGCTTTTGTGAAGACGCTTAGAGTTGCTATATAGAACATCTACATTAGCCTCTGCTAAGAAGATAATCTAAAAGCAATTCACGCCTTCCCAGTACCTAATTACGCGTGTTTGCATCGCAACCTATAATTTTTTGATAATATCTACTGTCTGTGGAAATGAGAAAGTAGATTGTCGGCTTCCCAAAACTGCTCCAGATTAAATAATATTAAAATTAATAAAAATCTTCATGCCACATAAAGAAAGAAAAACCACAACGATATTTGGAAATCCCATTATACAAATCGCACGACTTCGACCCGATCTAACACCAGCCAACTAACCAGCAACAATATGAAAACTAATTCGATTACTCAATCGCCAAACCACACAAAAGGAGGAAGTCACAACAAATAATCCCATCATCAACATCATCAGCAACAGCGGCACATCGATCGACGCTATTAAGTCAAATGAATCAAGCGAACATTGTTTCAAGCCTTCACCACTCTCTGCTTCAAAACGAAGCCATCAACGAGACCTTTCAACCGCGGTCATCTGCCAACAAAATCCATAACACACAAATCAAGAGGAAATTCCAGTCATCTTTTGGCACCCTTTCGCAGCTCCATTATCCGCTTAGCCAACTGCGGTTCCAATATTTTCCGATTCCAAAAGTGAAAGCTAAGCAAATTCGATTTTCTTCCTCAAATGCACCTTCCCTGGACCTGTTCCATTATAAACACAGCCACACCTCCTCCTCCACCTGTGCCTAGACAACAGGTCTGCCGCCAATTTGTTGTCTAGCGTTCGCGAGATTACATAATAAAAACCAAAAAGACATTCAAAACTAAATCAAAACGAAATCATAGGAATTTACTGCATTATTACCACTATAGATGGCGGGGTTATGTGCAGGATCCTGAGGGCTAATGGCAAGCGTTGCATCCAGTACAAGTGTCTCACTCGCGATGGCGGCAGTGGTGGAGGCACGAAACACTCGAGTTCAGAGTGCACCCCACATCAGGCTGCGATTATTTGCTATAAGTATTTGGAGATGAAACGAGGGAGAACCACGAGCGAGGTACCAATACTAAAAGTGAAAAACGAAACTCGATACCTGCAAAACGACGAATAGAAATCCCACCCGAAGGCGATCGACGCGACGACGACGAATACACTATACCGTACACTATACGTCAGCGGACGGACGGACGTACTGCAAGATAGATATTTCGTGACAAATATGACCTAATGATCCTAAATCCATCGCATACCGTGATGGTTTTGTCTGGAGCAGCAGCATCGAGCTTACCCAGCACAAATGCCGGTGCTAGTGAAGCAGCACACAGTATCACGGCAGTTGGGCAAATATTCACGTGGCGTGAGGAAATTTTAAACCATTATTGCACGGTGAAACAGTGTCAGATGGAAGCTGCTTGTGGATATGGTCATTTACTATTTTGATTGAGTTTGATAAAATGATAGCAATTGAATAAATGATGAAAGAGTCAATATTTAGAAAGAGAGGGGAGATCATTCATCAAAATCTGAATGCCGTTTTTTCTCTTTTGATGTGTTCCACTGCCACAAGCAAACAATGGAAAATGCCTACCACTTTTAAAAAATGAGGAATGGCTGGAAATGCCAACGCTTAACTTGAAACTGTGTCGAAGCCAATCAAGGATCCTCAGGACTGAAGTATTATTGCCCATTCCTTTTAATGTGGTCTACACCTACAACTAGAAGGAACCCAGTATTAGATCTCCTTTCCTGCTAAACATTTTTTTCCAAACCTAAGCAGACAGGTTTTCGGAGTATATTCTCAACCGGATCTTAACGAACCAGGGTGTCATTCGAAGGGTTGCGCCAACTCGGCAGAAGGTAATCTCAACAACTATCAGTGTAAAAATGCTTTGTCCAGGAGAAGGAAATATAAAAACACGTCTTTTCCTGTTAGACGCTCTTTTACGAATCACTCTCGATTTGACATCCAAGTTGGTTGCGGTCAGGAATCGAGATTCGCGAGTGAAATCGTTCAGCGCTATTTATTTTGAACATAATTCATTGGGTGTATTCAATATTTAATATAACATAGCTTATTTAACTTTTTTTATATTTTATGGAAAAAAAGGTTCTATAAAGGAACGACCCGCTTATCCCACATAAATAATCGCATGTAGTGTCGTTTATACTCCATTCCTTGTCGAAATGAAAGATGCCCTCAAGGCCTTGAAATCCAAAATGTTTAATCCACAGAAAATGTACGCGATATTTACAGAATTATTATATTGTGCTCAATCATAAAGCCAAGGGTGCCTTTAAATTCAATGCACTTTAACCCCCCCCCCCCCCCCCTCTCATATCTCTTTCGGCTATCGCTTTCTCAAGGAAAATTTCCTCAGATATGGAAGTCCTCTTTCATAATACCAATACATAAAATGGGCCTTAGAAAGTGCTAAAGAAGTCGATGTTGTTACAAAAGATTTCAGTAAGGCTTTTGACAAGATCTCACTGCCTTATTTTTGTTCGCGGACAAAACATTTATCGTGCCTGTTAAAAATAGAATAAAAGGGAAATACTCGCATGGCATACCGGAAGTAAAAAAAGAAGAAAACAACACTGCAAGAAGGGAAAGAAAATCTGGGTGAAAGGAACCGAGTCAAGTTTATTTATGGTGACGCAGTGGTACTCGTATTATGACGTCTTGGCGAACCCGCCCCTTGTATGTGGCTATTGCCATACACACCATGGCCATCCAGTTGCTGGAATTTGTCAGTATAGCCCCTAAATCGATCTCTCTTTATGTAGCACCGGTCACATTTCAACGATTAATCAGAGTTGATTAAAGATCCATTATAAATAAACTGCCATACACATATACTTTAATTAAATTCATTAATTCTTTATTAAAATATGCCTTAGGAAACTTAAAACCGAAAATGGAATGCAGCACTCTATATCTGCGTGATTTAATAATAGGAATGTAACAATTTGGGAATCACTTAAAGTGCACATTTAAGATCTATTGTAATTTTAACTATTTAGCGAACTGGATGAAGTGTGAATGAATTGGAATGAAATGTACGTACACTTCGCTTCAACTGAATAAGTACAAACATTTTCTAAGCTACGTTGTCCATTTTTTCAAAACCTTGTGCCGTAATATATCTTTTAATGATGCAAACTGTTTGCGTATGATGTTGACAAAATAAATCGGAAAGAATATTTCAAAAAGTACCGCTATTTTTTTCCTGGTTCCCTTGCAAAGCATTCAATATGGAAAAATGCAGTTTTATTTTGCGTCAACTGAATAGACACAAATATTGAAATTGGAAATAAAAGTTATTGGGATTTAATGAAACAAGTTTTTCTTAAAATAGGTTTTCATTGGTTAATTTTAGTAGTGGGTACTGCCGAATTTATTCATAATAGTTTCGTAAATTCCATCAGGCATGGAACCGTACAGCCTCTTTATGTAGTCCAGCGAAATTTCCCCCCAGGCCAATTTAATGGCTGCAATAAGGGATTCTCTGTCTTCAAACAGACGGCCAGACTCATAAACTTTTTGTACTAACGATCCCCAAACGTTTTCTATAAGGTTCAGGTCCGGTGAGTATGGCCGTTGTGAAGCAATTCCACATTCTGCTCCTCTATCCAATTTTTTACTATGCGCGCCGTGTGGATGGGCGCGTTGTCCTGCTGAAAAGTTCAGTTTATGAGTCCAAAAATGCCTGCAAATTTAGGGAAATATCTTTTCAAATTTCCTTTATAACGTAATGCAGTCATTTTTTGAGGTTTGGAACTAAAGCTCAACAGTGCCATAGTAGCTAACTGCTCCCCATACCATAACACCACCTTCTCGACTATGATGCAGCGCTAAAAATCGTTCTTCTTTCCTCACATCGTGGAAGTAATAATTAAACCCATCAGGGCCATCAATTTAAACTTCTTCTCATCTGAATAAGCTACGTGACGCCATTAATTTTTTTCAACTCATATGGAGTCTAAAGAATTCTTAGCGCATACACTTCCGCTTCTCGTTAAATGGTGGTTTCTTTTGAATTTTCATTCGTTTTAGATGTTTGGCAATATTGATAACAGCTTCGATCAACAGCTGTTGTTGCCGTTTTTGACCTCCTTTCATGTTTTTTCCGTGCGAATCTTTGCTTCTTAAATAAGAATAGAGCACGCTAGAACTTCGTCCAATTTTGTCAGCGATAGAACGCCCGGTTAGTCCTTGGTCTTTTAGTAAATCGATTTGAGCTCTTTCAACACTATTTAGAGATTTTGATCTAACTGTGTTTCTTTGAAATACAATTAATCAAATAAAATTCACTTACAGCACTTCAACTGTTGATCTAATTTGTCAATCTCCACAGAATACTCATAAGCAGTGAAAATAATGACCTTGTGTCTATTCAGTTGACGCAAAATAAAACTGCATTTTTCCATATTGAATGCTTTGCAAGGGAACCAGGAAAAAAATAGCGGTACTTTTTGAAATATTCTTTCTGATTTATTTTGTCAACATCATACGCAAACAGTTTGCATCATTAAATGATATATTACTGCACAAGGTTTTGAAAAAATGGACAACGTAGCTTAGAAAATGTTTGTGCTTATTCAGTTGAAGCGGAGTGTATGTGTGTTCAAATGCCTTTTGCTTAATCTAATTTAGGTTATTCAAAATTTAATTTTAGATTTAATTTAGGAATAATTTAGAAATATAATTTTTCTCAAAAAAAAAAAGTATTAAACAAGATAAAGCCAAAGAAAATGTATGTTTATTTTTTAATGTGTAAACATTTTTGCTCTCGTTGATGTGTAAATATATTTTTTCTCGGTAGGGGCTAGTTGGAAATATCTAGCGTCACCATCATCGTCAGATTTTCCCGTCACCGTCATCGTCAGATTTCGTCATCGTCAGATTTTCATTACCACGTGAGTTAATCGCTGCTCGACAGATCACCGCAATTAAACGACGTTTGGCGCGGTTAGTACGTAGATGACCGTTTGAGAACAACCGCGTGTCGTTGTTTTTTTTGGTATACTCACGTTTTTTTAATGCGTTGCTCCAAATTTTGTGCACAAACTTCGTCTCGATGCATGTAATTTTTTTAGGTAAGGTTTGTTTTTTTTTTTGTTTTTGATTAATATCTAAATTTCTGTGGCTTTTAACAAATTTTATGGGTAGGTATTTAAATTAATAATTTAGGTCAGGTAAGTATACGCATTAGGGTATTTTAATTCACACTAATTATATTTTTTTTTGGTTTTTCTCTTTTTTATTCAGATTTTTGTTTCACTAGGTTATGAAAATTATTAATGTTTTGGTAGGATTTTGTAGGTAAATTCACATAGAATGCTTTTGTGTAGTTTAAGTTTAGGTGTGCACCAATTTGTTGTTGTTTAATTTAAGTAGGGACATTTAATGTGTTTTTACAGGTAGATATTTAAATGCATGGAAATTTCGCGTCTGGTGTGTGTTGCGAGTAATTTTTGTTCTTGAATCTTTTATTTTGTTGTTTTATTTAGGAGGGTATTCCAAGTTGGAGGTTAAGACTTAATGGTCCATTTATGAGGCTTTGATGGACACTGGAGTTTGGGGTAATAATGTGCAAGACACGCGGCACCCTCGAAGCCGAAATGCGCTAATGTTTTAAAAGAGTCATTCGGGTTTTGCTAGAAGTTGAAATAGGGTTTATAGATATACAATTTTATACCAAAAAAAAAAACTGAGCTTTTACCTCGATTAGATGGTTGATTTGCGCCGCGCGTGTTTTTTGGTTTATACAATCCCTTTTTAATCCGGTAAATTTTTCCCATCTAGTATATTCTTGGGTTGCTGCCTATTTGCAATCACAAATTCTGCCTTCCTCAATTCCTATTGCGGTGACTGAACGGAAATTCAGTCAATAAAATCGCCCAAACCTCAAAAGCAAAGAAATAACTTACGCCAAAGCACACGACACGACCTGTCTTAGCTGAGGTACAAGAAGTGAAAGAGGGAGAAGCTCTCTGACGGCCAAATATAACTGCTCAAAGAGCGGCGCGACTTAAGAATTAGAAAATTGACAGTTACTGGAAAGTGGAATTTCGTAATTGCCAGCTCAAGGTGATATTGGGTAACAGGCATGTGCGCTGATAATTTCCGGTTTGTGACATCTCCAAAGGATAGCGGCAGTTATTTTTGAAAATTGTTCTATCATAAAAAAATGTATGCGATACGCCACAATTTAAACAATTGTCTGCTTTTGCTTTTAAACCCATTTTGCTAAAATGAATAAATTCATACCTGCAAAACCGTTTTTGCAGTGTTCGCTTCAGGTCCGTTCTTTCGGCACCTTTCTTAGCCAGCTCTGGTATTCCACGAGGCAGTGAGCTAGGTCCTCTTTTATTTATTTCAATTGTTGGATCGATCTTGAAAGGATCATTCAATACTCAGCACTCTCTCTCTATGCTGACGACACCAAATTTTTCAAAACCATTTCTTTACAATACTCCAGCCTCCTCAATACCTCAATAGATCTAAATAGTTTTTCCAACTGGTACCTTAACTTTATGTATCCAAATGTTAGTCTATAACCTTCTCAACAAGTCTCCTCCCCGAAATTACCTACTCCAACTCCACGATCAACCTATATCTCTCGTTCAATCAACTCGCGACCTTGAAATATTATGCGACAGGGCACTTAGCTTCCAATCGCATATTAATGAGATAAATACTAAAGCAAACTCATCACTTGGGTTCTTTAAGAGATGGTCAGAAGAATTCTGCGACCCATAAGTGACCAGATCCCTATACATCACTTTTGTTTGGCCCCTCCTACAGTACGCTAGCCAAGCGTTGTGTTCCTTTCAACGAGTACATGTATCCAGAATCGAAAGCATTCAACGTCGTTTTCTTCGATTTGCTCTTCGTGGTATTTCTAGGAACGATCCTCTAATATTACCCACTTATCGCGACCGTCTTAAACTTATTAACCTAAATACCCTTGAGAAACGCAGGGACGCAGCAGACATTCTCTTCTATCACCGATTCCTTCGTCGATTGCGCATCTCTTTACAACTCAAACCTTACTGTTTTTGACTTCAACCTCAGCACTCCCTCCCTCAAAATCGATATCCTTAAGCATCCTTAGACTCCTTAGTTATAATCTCTAGTTTTTAACCATCGATTTAAGTTTTTGGCTTTAGGACATTATTATAGCTTGAATTGGGCCCAATAAATAGGGGTTTTGCCCTCAGCAGAATTAAAATTAAATGACTTACACTGTAAGATACAATATCTCATTTAGGCGGGCAAGCTTCAGTAAAAGCGTGTTTTTTAAGATTTAGTTAAATATTACTAGCAGACTAGTTCTAGCTCGAGCTTAATTCAAAAATTTTTTTATATTCAATTTAACATAATACTTACATTACGAATAATAATAATAATAATAATAATATTTGGTTAGGGTATATTACACTGCGACCTATTGGTCTATTGTGTCCCCTTGCTTGTGCCTCGGAGAGGTGCTTGCCCTCGTTCAGAGCCCTCTCTAGATACTTCTTTGTGAAGCGTGTCGAGGTATTGCTCTGATTTATCCTTGGCAGGTCACACTCCTTAGAGCACAGCGTCCAGTCCAGTTTCTTTGATGAATCTGAGAATGAGCTGTGGGTCCATGGTTTGTATGTCCTTGTCTGTTATTTGGTGCCTGCCCAAATGTTTCATCCTTTTGTGGGTCAGTGCCCCACAGGATTCCAGTATATGGTCTGGAGTTTCGGCGGTTTCACTGCAGAATCTGCAGAGCCCGTCCTCCGATATGCCCATTTTCCTCAGGTGCTCCTTGAGTCTGCAGTGCCCCGTGAGGAGGCCTGTTAGGATTCTTAGGTTGTTTTTGTTAAGGCCGATACAAGCTTTGAATCTCTTTTGGTTGTAATTTCCTAAGAGTTTCTTTGCTTGCCTCAGACCTTAGAGGTTGAGAAAGGTTTTAGCCTTTGTTTCTTCCTCCAGCCTCCTGAACTCTTCGCGTATAGTGTGTTCTCCTATCCCGCAGAATGGTTCAGGTCCTATGAAGGGTTCCTCTGCCCCTCTTCTTGCCAGAGAGTCCACTGCCTCATTGCCCGTAATGCCAACATGGCCAGGCACCCAGCAGATGGAGATTCTGTTATTCTTGCCTAGTCTATTCAGTCTTTGTAGGCATTCCCACACGAGTTTTGACTTGATAACGTAGGCGTCAAGAGCCTTTATAGCTGCTTGGCTGTCAGACATTATTGCTATGTTGCAATTTCTATAGTTTTTCTCGAGGTTGATTCGAACGCACCTGTCTATGGCACATATTTCTGCCTGGAAGATGCTGGTACATTTGCCCATGGATTCGTAGTGCTTAGTTCCCGGCCCAAACACTCCAGCACCAGTTCCCTCCTCGGTCCTCGAGCCGTCCGTATACCACTTTGTTGTGTGGTTGCTCAGTCCATAAGTTATGGATTCGTTGATCCAGTTCTCCTTATTGCTGAGCTTTATCTGGAAATTCTTCTCGAAGTTGAACTTCCTGATGCTGTCGTCCCTAGGTATGCCAAGAAGTGGGAGTTTTTTGAGTAAGTCACCGTGTTCTTTCGAACCGATGCATTTCCCTCTCCCAATTCCCTCCTTTGCCATCCTAAGGATTGTTTTGTCTGCCTCGTTCATCACCATGATGTGTAGAGGGGTCAGTTCCAATAGCACCTCCATGGCTGCGGTTGGGCAGCTACGCATTGCTCCGGTAATGCACAGGCACGCCAGTCTTTGCACTTTGCCGAGTGTCTCTCGCGTTGTGAATAGACTGGTTCGTTTCGCCCATGCTACCGCTCCGTATGTGATCATTGGTCTCACGATTGAGTGTACATCCATCGCAGTATGTTTGGGCTGCATGCCCATGCCTTCCCCGCTAGGCTCCTACATATCATGAGAGCGCGGGTGGCCTTCTTGAATATCTCCTCTGTATGTTTTCACCAGAGGAGTTTACTATCTAGATGGAGTCCTAGATATTTTACTTCTTTGACTGGTATCAGTGTCGTGCCTGATAGGCTGATGTCCTTAAGTCTTTGAAGTTGTCTTTTCCTTGTGAATTTTACTATCGTTGATTTCGCCGGATTGATGTAAAGTCCGACAGTATGGCACCATTCCTTGGTTACTTTAAGCCCCTTTTGTATGATGTCCCCAAGGGTTTCTTCGAACTTGCCCCTGGCAATCAATACAATGTCATCGGCGTACGCCTGACAGTTGATGCCATGGTTGGTTAATTTTTCCAGCAGTTCGTCTACAACTAGGCTCCACATTAAGGGTGATAATACCCCTCCTTGTGGACATCCTCTCGTTGTGTTTACTCTGATGGTTCCAGATGGTGTTTGAGTCTCTGCTGATCTAGTGCTCAGCAGCTCACACACATTACGTATGCGACTACTTGAAGTTTCCCCCTTTTTATACTCCATCCTAAGGCTAAAGATAACTTAACTCTGGTAGACGGCTTCTTCTCAATTAGATGAAGCGTGAACTCCCGCTTATGTATACTAACAAATTGGTTACAGCTAGCTATTGCTTCTGGTGTGTTAATGCCTTGGCTTTCAGATGACATTGGGCCTTACTAATAATCACAATAAGTTAAGGCTAAAAAGAAATGTGTCCCAATAAAGAATTTAATGACAAGTAAAGTCCCAAATGAGAGTATTAAATTTAGTGCACGGAAAGTTATGTATGACTTCTCTGGCTGATAAAAGTATCAGCATACATACAGATATTTCTGATCTAGCTACGTGGCCAAAAGGGTGCCGGGAAATAACTTCACGGGCAATAACTTCACATGGGCAATAACTTCACCTCGAGTTCGAAATAACTTTTGTGAAGTTGTTGCCCACTGAAGGTGAGCAATAGTTGTTGCTCCCCCCCTCCCCTCATAGGCATTGCACTGTTTATGGAATCTACTTGCGATTTTGCAACTAATCCCATAAACAGTGCAATGCGTTTGGGGTTCCATGCTGCCACCCTGCAACCCTCCCTGCTGGGGTCACTGTTTGATTTGGAATAGGTGCAAGGGCAAATTGTTGAAAACAGCACCAATGGAAAGTGAAATAACACCAAATTGGCCTTATTGCGTAAGCCCTTATTTCACGGCACCGATATAAATTGCTAAATATAAATTGTTATATTTCGGTTTAAATGAAATTATACAAAAACCTCATAAATAACTCCATTTCACATTTGCTCATCAGTTATAATTGGCAAATTCTCAAATTATAGATGGGAAATAACTTCACAAAAAAAAGTGAAGTTATTGCCCATGTGATGCTATTGCCCGTGAAGTTATTTCCCTGCACCGCCAAAAGTACTTAGTACGAGCAATATAGATCACATTATTTTGAGTGGGCCCAAGAGATGAAAATGGGCGTCATTTCTTTTCAACTCATTACTGCAGAAAGCTTTTAAGCGAAGAAACAATCAGACATCGCTGGTTATTTTATTGAACATCAAACTATAGCGTCTTTTGCATTTGTTGTTGAAAATATTTAGGTGAGTCTTTGAAAATGCACGAAAATAGTCCTGCACATAAAAAAACATTTACCCTGTTTGCTGAAGCTGAATCAGGTTCAAATCTGGTTCAACTATTGACAAAAAAGAACAGAAGTTAGTTTCTCAACAAAAATTACAATATAACAATGTGCTTCAAAGGTTGATTGAGGTTAACCTTAGGTTAGGTTAGGTTAGGTTTAGGTGGCTGCCGGCAGAAGCCGACACACTTAGACCAATTTAGGTCCATTGTGATACCACGTATAATTATCTACCCCAACTCTGTAGATGGGACTGGCCAACGACACGCGGTTGTTCTCAAACGGTCCCCCATCTACGTACTAACCCCGCCCAACGTCGTTTAATTTCGGTGATCTGACGAGAACCGATTAACTCGACGTGATATGGTCGTTGGTTGCACATAACCTTGTATTTGGCTAAAAACAACATGGCATTCAGAGGGTCATCTGATAAATTATTTACTCCCCTTGCCTCGTCCAATTGTTGGCAAAGTTTGACCACAACCCCATCATGGAAAAGCATGTCAGATTGGCAGTAAACGGTGATTTGGCTGTTCATTATTGCGGTAAAAATATACAAAACGAATTAATAGAACTCATGGGATCGAACGTTATATCTACAATTGTATCCCGCAGTAAGGATTCAAAGAAATATGCAATCATAGCTGATTATACTCCTGATATAAGTCATAAAGAGCAACTTTCAATCACATTAAGACGCTGCGACATAACAGAGGATGCCGTAAGCATAAAATAATATTTTATTTCCTTCTTACAAATTGAGGATACAAAGGGTGCAGGTCTCACAGAAAGCATTTCAAAAACATAGGGACGGGCTACAGTCCGCTTGGGCGAACTGTTTGATACCCTATTCTTATTCCTATCAGACACCTAGAGAGTCTATATTATAAATTTCAGCTCCCTAGCTCAAACTCTGGTTTTTCAAAAAAATAAATTAAATTGTGGGTGTGTCAGTGGGCGGATTTTGAAAATATTTACACATGAGCATAAAGGGCGTTTAGAGAGTATATATTATAAATTTCAGCTCCCTAGTTCAAACTTTGGTTTTTCAATAAAATTGTTTTATTTAATTGTGGGCGTGTCAGTTTGCGGATTTTAGAAATTTTATCCACCGAGCAGTTTTAGGAATCAAACAACATATACAAGGTGGCGCAAAAGTTGTCATCTGTTTACTTCACAAATGTCAAAGTAAAATTGACATTTGCCGCTATTTGCAAAAATTATAGCATCTTCCGATGGGTTTTCAGCCCTTGGGTGTCCCTTAGGCAATTCTGTGTGCCAATGTTCTAAATGATCCACGACGTTTGACATCTATCCTATGTAGTTTTCAGTCGGATTGGTGAACGCCACTGGGTGATGACTTTTGCGCCACGTTGTATAACAAATTTCAGCTTTCTAGCTCAAAATTCGATTTTTTCGATAAATTTGTTTTTTTGATTTTGTGGGCTGTCGGGTGGATTTCAAAAATTCCTAAACTTGATTATTTCGGGCCCCTAGAGAGTATATGGTTAAAATTTCAGCTCTCTAGGTCCAGTTTAAAGGCCTAATTTTTGCCGACGGCCGGACGGACATGGCTAGATCGACATTTACTATCGATGCTGATCATAAATATAGTAACTTTTAGGGGTCTACGGGCAATATTAAGGTGTGTTACAAACTATGCGTCAAAACAAATATACCCTTAGAATAGGGTATAAAATAGGCGCCAAATTAAATACTTGCCCGGGCCGCCTAGATTGTTAAAACCGGCCCCAGCTCTGCTTAAGGGTGGTGTTTGGCATACTTCGAAAAAACATCCATAACAGTACCTAAGTACTGTCTGTATAAATTTTCTCTTTTGAACCGGAACGGAAGAAAAGCATCTGGGAGAATTCTGGTCCCTGGTGCGCTGGGTTGCTGAGTACAACAAATGTGTAACAAACGTGGTTGGTGAAGGGAAACAAATGCTTATTACAACAAGCATGTGATGTGCTCGATATGGGATAATATGCGATATAGTTACATACACCGACATTCTGCTTTGCAAAATAGCATTGCCTTATTATTATTTTGTTTGCCCCTACAGGAAAACTGAACGATTTTAAAAAAAAGGTATTGTTTAATTGTCAATATGGTAACGTTTTTTGTAAAACAAAAGCCCGGATAGATGATCATGATCAAAGCTGATGTGATGACGAGAGAGATTAATAAGGGTGATTTGTTTGCAGTTTGGTTTTTCCATGTTCTATTTTTGACAGCTCAGGCGTGATTCATGACGTGTGTCAAAATCAAATGTGGTCAATTAGCAACGCCATTTCATCATAGAAAGAACAACTCTAACAAATTATTGAATTTTATTACAATTTTCCTGTGTTTCTTTTGACAATTAAAAACCAAACGCTTAAAAAATCACCCAGGGTTGTAAGAATTTCACTGTGTTTGGAACAGTGCGGTATGTTCGTACCTCTATGGCAAATATTTTCGTTAATCGTACGGTTATATAAAGTTTGTCACGAGTACGATAACTAGGGCGCCAAGAATTGATAACGGATCAATCAAAATCTCATAAAAACATAGTTTTAGTAATTTTTAATTTTCTCAAAAACTAGAAGACATAAAACCATTCGGTTTTTTGTGTTCGATTCAGAATTGATAGTAACATTGACCAGAAAAAGTCAATTTAGCACTTCATTTTTCACAAATTGAAAAAAAAATTGGTCTATGCTTTTTTTTCATTTTTTTTATCACAATTTTGAGTTTGCATGCGAATTTTTCAAAAACTATTGCCATAAATAATTTAATTTAAATTAAGGATTAAGAACAGATTTCTGGCTTTCGAAACCGGTATGGAACTTTATTGTAAGTGTTGCCGTTGTTTTTTTTTAAATGCAATTCAAGTCCTTTTTTCTAAAATCGCCCCTAGGATAGACCCCCCCCCTCACATAGTAAAAAATTATTAATTTTGAACCTTCTATAGAAAACCGTTATCAATTTTTGCCGCCCTAGTTATCGTACTCTTCCCTAAAGTTTGTGTAAGTCCGCCCTCCAATACGTCAAATTTGTTTTTCCAAAATTATTATTGTATTAAGTCAGTAATTAAACTGTCACTTTTCGTAGTAAAATAGTTTGTTGGATAAATCTTTGTTAAAAAAGATATTGTATTGATATATCAAAATAAGATAAAACCATTCGCCCAAATATGCCCACTTTTTGTATTTTTTTAAGAACTTATGAATAAATACAAAATGCTTTATAATAAATATCTTATTGTCCTTAAATCCCGAAAAATTATATTTTTCCAAAATGTTCACCACGCAGTATTTCTGTGTTCATTGATTTTACCAAGAGGTCCTTGGAACACGAAAAAAGGTCCTTGAAGCCCGGAAAACGAATATTTTCCCAAATTTCCTTAGAAACACCATTTTTGTGTTAAAGGTTATTTTACCATGAGGTCTTCGCAACACAAAAAAAAGGTTCTTGAAGCCCAAAAAAAAGGATATTTTCCCAAAATGTCTTTGAAGTCATTGGAACACTAATAAAGGTCTGTGAAACCCAAAGAGAGTATATTTTTCCAAAATGTCCTTTTCATATTGAAATCTATTTATATTATTTTTCAGTTCCTTGCCTATACATATAAGTCGTCACATACCTATACAACTGAGTCATAAAATTCCCAGCCATCAGGCTCATCCAATTCATAAATCGAAAAGCGCTTAAGAGTTAAATAATCTTTAAATCATAAGCCAAAAAGAGCGTACGAATTAAATAATCCTTAATTTGCAAGTTAAAAAGGCCTAGCGTAAAGAATCAAATAATGTTTAACACAAATCACAAACAGCTTATGAGTTAAATACTAGGGGTCGATCCATGTGTCGAAAGTCGACCAATTTATTCTATAAGTTGAAAAAAAACAAAGTCGACTCGTACATATTAATCGGAAAATTTAATTTTTCGACATTGCATTCTCTGATTTCACATGATATAAAATTTTTCCGGCATTTTAAAGTACAGTTTTCAAGCATTTTCAAATAATTTCAAACATTTTCAAGTAACTTAAAGTAACTTCAAGCATTTTCAGGTAACTTCAAGTAACTTCAAGTATTTTCAAGCATTTTCAAGTAACTTCAAGTAACTTCAAGCTTGAAGTTTTCAAGTACATTCAAGCATTTTCAAGTAACTTCAAGCATGTCCACGTAACTTAGATACTCGTATTTAGATATTTATTTATTTATTTAATTAAACAACCATATACAAAAGATTACAATTAAGTATCTATAAGGTGTAGATGTTATCAAAATGAAATTATTTTAAATAAATTGATTATAAAAAAAAACAAATTTAATGATTATAAGGTGTTTACATTTTAATGTGCAATTGAATATTATAAATTTATGTAAATAAACCTATCCTAAACCTTACGATCCATTTATCCTATTATTGCCAGCCAAATATGTGAAGAGAGAATCAGCAAAACCACCCACAAAACAAAGTCGTCTAATATCGAGAGGAAGTAAATTCCATAAGCGAATAGCATGAATAAAAAATCAGTAGTTACACAGGTAGTGCGCGGAGGAATTAAGCTCAGAGATCGAGATGAATTAGAAAGACGAAGTTTTTCATACAGATGAGCAGGTTGTTTAGTTGCAATGTACATGAAGTACATCCAAGAATTTTCTTTTTGAATGTCGATATGTGATCATAGCGCCTCAGTTCATAAACGTAGCGAGTAACGTTGTTAAATGCGATATCAAGTTTTCTATTGGTTTCCGCCGAACAATTACAATAAATTTCGCAAACAAAACTAATAATTGGAACAATTAGAGCTTTAGCAAGGATCAATCTTGTGCTTAGAGGCGTAAAGTGTTGTGTCATAGACAAATTTCTTAAACACCCATATATCTTTCCTATAACGGTACCAACATGGTCATCCCATCTTAATCGAGAGTTAAACCAAATCCCCAGATTCTTGGCTTTTTTAGTAAATTCAATTATATCATTGCCTAAACTAACAATTGGTTAACAAACTGTATCGACGGCATTTTTGGATATAACCAAGCATTTCGATTTCTTAGGGTTTAGCTGTAAGCAATTTCTTTCAGACCAAAGGTTAATACTATCAAGGTCTTCGTTTAGTTTGGCAACTGCATCCTCAATAAGTCCGTACTTACAGCTTAAATACAATTGAACATTGTCCGCATACATATGAGTTGATGAGTAAGTTAAACAACCAGGCAGATCATTAATGAAAAGCTGTAAACAGTAGAGGTCCAAAGATAGATCCCTGTGGTACCCCCATAAAAGTTGGTATGAAATCTGACATTCTATCATTTACTACAACAGCTTGACTCCTGCCTGACAAGTAAGAGGAAATTAACTTTGCAGCGCTCATTGAGAAATTGAAAAAAGTTCTAAGATTAAAGACAAGTTGAGAGTGATTCACAGTATCAAAAGCTTTAGAGAAATACAACAAAGTCAGAAAAGTGATATGATCTTTATCTAGAGATGACCTTATGTCATCTGACACTTTTAACAGCGCAGAAATACAACTGTGTTGCAACCTAAAGCCAGATTGGTATGTACATAGTAGGGCATTACGCTGTAAATAAGATGACATCTGATGATGGATAAGTCTCTCCATAACTTTTGATTAAAAAAGTTCAATTATGTTCAGCATTATCAAATGCATAACATGCACAGCAATGTTGTTGTTGGTAACTTCAAGTAACTTCAAGTATTTTCAAGCATTTTCAAGTAACTTCAAGCATTTTCAAGTAACTTTAAGCATTTTCAAGTAACTTCAAGTATGTCCAAGTAACTTCAAGTATGTTCAAGCATTATCAAGTAACTTCAAGTTTTCAAGCATTTTCAAGTAACTTCAAGCATTTTCAAGTAACTTAAAGTAACTTCAAGCATTTTCAGGTAACTTCAAGCATTTTCAAGTAACTTCAATTATTTTCAATCATTTTCAAGTAACTTCAAGTAACTTCAAGTATTTTCAAGTTCCTTAAAGCATTTTCAAGTAACTTCAAGCATGTCCAAGTAACTTCAAGTATGTTCAAGCATTATCAAACGCATAACATTCACAGCAATATTGTTGTTGGTGACTTCAAGTAACTTCAAGTATTTGCAAGCATTTTCTAGTAACTTCAAGCATTTTCAAGTATCAAGTAACTTCAAGCATTTTCAAGTAACTTCATGATATAAAATTTTTCCGTGTGTGTTATATATGTGGATAATTTTTGTATTGTGCACTTCTATGTATTGCCCCCTACCCAAATATAGTGTTGGCATATCTATGTGACGTTTAATAGCAAAAATGGGTGGAAACACGTTTTAGGCAACTACGTATTAATATATAGAAGATTCTTTTTATTAGAAGTAAAAAAGGGCTTATGGCGTAAGGTTTTTTTGTAAATTCATAAGCTCGTAACGACGCATTTGGGACAAAATACGAATGTTCGAAATTTGCAATCATTATGGCATTGCTGCCTGCCAGTTTTGCATTCTGGAAGATGATCCACTGAATCTTTACGGACCGCAATCAGAGGTGTACGACGTGCCAACTATTTCTTTGCTTTTTCCAGCTGAATAGAGGTTGGGGACGATTGATGGGAGACCGTAGTCCTTTTTGTACTTGTTGGAGTAGGTGGTACCTTTTGGAAGCTGGACGAACTTTATTATTTTGTACGTTTTACCAACCTTGCACAAATGCTCGGCTACCGCCATCTTGAAGTCGAAAAGAGCCATGTAATCGGGAAACAGGACCGTGCTGATGCCATTATAAAGAAGCGACGTAATTTGTAACTTCCGAAAAAAACAGTTCTATTCAACGAATTTTCCGATTACGAAGTGACTAAGTGCGCTGATCAAATACAATTAAATATTTATTGTTGCTAAGGGACAAGAAAACAAAAAAAAACGAGCACACCACAACTGCAAATAACAGCGAATGCAACGGAAATACAGTTAGTTTTTGAAAATGTTTATTTCCGTCTCAAATCTTAACGTTAAAATAAAAAGCCATATATGGCTTTGTATGCGGTAGAGGGATATACATACATACAGAAATTCATGCTGGCGCATGTTTGGGACCTGCCACATGTAAATGGCACAAGCAGACGTCTTAAATGTACGATATAATATTCGTAGATTAAGAAGAACTAAATCTCTAGACCTTATAATGTAAAAATATGAGAATCCGTATTTAAATTATAATAATTATATAGCTCTCAATAGCTACCGAACTTTGAAACTAAAATCATTTGTCGATCTTTCTTTGATTGGTCATGATTATGGAGGTTTTTTTTAGTGCGGTTAGAGTCCCACAGTACTCTGGGTTACTAACCCCATTGTGTCTTTCGAGATTTTCACCTTTAATAGCAAAAAAAAAAGAAGATGTGTTCACAGTCGACATGCGGCTTGCGAGTACACGACATGCGAAATTGACACATATTTCCATGCGACATTCAAGCCGCATGAAGTGCGCATGTACATATTCACTACATGCGGCAGTAACAAACGTGCCGAGTGCATGGGATATGAAATTTAAGACGCATTTCTGACGTCATTGCTGCATATACATGTGGCTTTTGCATTTCGTGTATTCGTAACATTAGGCCTGTATGGGCCGTTTATTCCTATTAATTAAGTATTTTTAAGTTATCGTACTCTACCCAACGAAACACATTTATGAGCCTTGACTGAATTGAAGTGTTAGGTAACGCGTTCAAATTCCAAGTCATACTCGTAAGTTAACTTGTTAACTTAACTTGCAGACGTTGTTCATGCATGAATCTGAGTTAAAGGTTTCTGAATTATTTGTATTATTTAATATTATTTTAGTATTATGTTCATTTACTATTTTGAATTATTTGCAATAGCTAAGAGCTAATTTAAGTAGAAAAGGAAATATATATTTCCAAAATAAAAAGGAGAATGAACGGCGAAGAAGCCGGCCGAACGAGGAGACATAGTTGAATCGTTGAATAGTGCAGACGCACAAAATTATCTTACATTACAAGAAGTTTAAAATAAAATTAATTTATAACGTTTGTCGAAAGCGATTGGTTTTATTTATTGAACGGACTCAAATCGAAGAAACAACCAGATTCTCTACAATACAAGCAGCAAGCGAGACATTATCGAAAGGTAATAATATCCAGCAGAAAGAGAATCAAAAGTGTGAAAAAATCTCACACTTAACAGACCTCATGTGTTGCCGTGAAACAAATTGCCATTTATCGTGGTCACGGTTGAAATTCGTTATAATTCAAATTACATATTTTTAAATAATTTTTATATAATAAATATCTTCAATCAAATAAACATATTGGATTACATTATAATAATTTCTCCGAAGTTGCGTCCAACTTAGTGATTCATTTTGGCCATGATAATCGTGAGCCGATCTCTTTTGACACTTTTTTTTTATTTTGTGTCAGATACATTGTCCGCGAATTTTAGGCCTTCGAAAATAATAATAATTGGCGCATCGCACTTTTTTTCAACCAGACAATAAGATTGCAGTTAAATTTTAGTACTGATCATTAAAAATCCCCACGAAACCGGCGTGAATGATGTACTTTTGGTGAACGTCTTCCAAGACTTGACGGGCCAAAAATGTATTTTACTGTCTCCGCATGGACTGGATGGATGACTCTTTTTGGAGTGAAGTGCGGGTATTGTTATGGGTTAAGCACGTTGGAATTCGGCAACCATATTCGTGGAGCTTCTATTTTATTGCGGTTGTTTTTTTTTCTGACAGACTGTTGTTGTTGTGTTGTGTTTGAGAAATTTGAATTTATGCGAAACGAAGAGTTGAATTTTTATGATTAACTGCATTTAAATTCGACCGAGATTAGTGTGCTGACGGAGATTTATGAGCCATGGTTATAAGCAAATTCAAAATATGCTAAATGCGAGCGTGTTAATAGGTTTTGTAGTTTGCTACAATGTATGATCAAAGAAGAGATGTCCTTGAAGAGCTGAGCACATGTCTAGGTAAGAAAGAAAGACAAATACCAGAGATCAACCGCATACAAAGTCAAACATGATGTCCAAATATTGCAAAGTTACTTATGTACATTCGTACCGTTTCTTGCTACATTTGCATCTATATATTTAAATAAATCATTTACTTTGTTTGGGAAAAATCTCTTTTATTTATCACCAAACTTATACAGATTTTTTTAATTTCGCGCAACACTTAAACTGATCTAAGGCAGGAAAACATAATTTTTAAACGATTCCCATTTAAGCAACATTGCGTAAGACTTGAGTAACCTAACCGCGAATACTTATTGTTATAGAGACAGTGTTATAAATTATTAGTTTGTGCAATAGCCGATTAAAGAGTTTCTCTTATTGTCACAATGCTTTCACCAACGAATGCGGTTCATTTCAATTTTGTAATGCGTGAACTATCAACGGGCGACCCTATGTCTTGTAAGAACTACCGAGGCATATCCCGGCAAAACTGATCCAGTTGTGTCGCGTGATATTTGAAAATACTCGGTGTAATGTGCAGTTTGGAAGCAGCTCTTCCGAATTATTCTAAACTTGTACCGGATTTCGGCAAAGAGATGCGCTATACATCGTATCTCCTGGATCGCGGTGCCTTGTACTGCGTGAGGACAGACTCAAGTTTTTTAGTAGCACCTAGGGTGTAGAGCGTTCGTACATTCCAGGTACATACTCTCATGTCGTAGTCCATTGAAGTTCCGGGTTTGGTTGCTATTTGAGGATTTTCATTATACGAGGCTGGTTGTGTCTCCATCATAACTACCTCTTTTTCCACGGTCGGGAAGTTACCCCGACGGCACAACCCCTAACCTGGAGGGCCAGGCCCTTGTTTTGACCCTAGGACAGCGGGCCGGATATTCCGATGTCAGTAACCCATTCTGGGATATAAGCGCTGCCTTTAACCCATTAAGGACTCATCCGCCACCAACTCTTTTTCAACACCCTGGCTCAGTATTATCAGTATATCCCTATAGACCTGGTATCCAAATATGTCGAAGCAGCTCTTATAGGGGGGCCATTGTTATGAGTCGAGGCTGGCCACAGGGGCATCTTAGGAGTAGTGAAGGAGGACGGTGGCACGCTCGCGGTTGCACGGCTATCGCTCGTCGGACGGGGTAGTTCTTGTCACCGCTCGCACTAAACCACCTGCTCATAAACAAAAATTATCGTGCCTGAGAAAAAGGAAGGAGATAGACAGAGAACTAAATCGGACGGACAGAAAAACAAAGGACAGAGAAACGAAGAGAAAGGTAGGACAGAAGAAAAGGAAGATCTCACTAACCTTTGCGCTACCAAGGAGAGAGTACAGGAAGTCAGATGCATCTTAACTACCTTAACTATGCTAAACTAATCCTATTCTAATCTAAAATGTAAGCTAAACCTTATTACCTATCCCTAATCTTACTTATATCTAACCTAATTCTAGACTCCTTTGCATCTACTACTTCCCGATGTCGCTCCCTGGTAAGGTTCGTCTCGTTGCTGAGACTTGCCAGATGATGTTGGCTCTGGCTCGGCCTACCCACCCTATGTGTCGGTCGACACTCCATTAGCTATCTCTCTGGCCGAACACAACGAGAGACAGCCCGTTTACGCCAGAATCCAGTCACTCGTACGTCAAATGTACTGGTAGAGAAGAGTTCGTACGTCGTCACGTTCCGTCCTCATGTCCGTCGGTCGTCTACATATCGTTCACGTCATGGCGCAAGCGGAAGGATGGCCTTCCCAAATCTCCACACACCAAATCACAGCAAGCACTCTACTCCATTAAAACACACTGTCGATTTCACTTTTTAAATCCACTATAATTCATGCGTGAAACTACTTAAAAATATAAAAAAAAGGAAATCCAATGGATACCGGAGTTCTGGCCTGTGAATATCCTAAACTTACAACTAATAAAATCGATTTGGCTTAATTCCTGCCACAAAACGAAAATATGTAAAAAAAACTTACGACGTATTAATTGTCGTCCCTCGTCGTCCTGCCGGCAGCACTTTGAGCGATGATCTCTGCAAATTTATCTGAATTTTTGGCTTCACCGCCTCTTTTTCGCGTATTCGCTATCAGAACACTATATCCTTACACTATTACACTTAGTAGTTCGACCTGACTGGAACTGTAGACGCCACCGTTGATTCCATCTAGAAAATTCATCCGATGAAACAAGAGGAAGTGCCTCTGCCTAAGTGAGAAGACACTATCCCCCCTTCTCTTGTCAGCCGCCACCAACGACCATCCACAGGGGTTGGTATGGTTACCCCATCTCCAGTCGAGGTACTAGGCGCCCGGCAGTCACTAATGCGAAGGTGAGAGTAGGAGTTGAAAGTGAGAGGCTAGAGTGAGAACGCTCGTGTTTGTACATCATACTGTATATAGGAAAAACACACCGTGATAGGCAGTGTTGCCGAAAGTACTCCAATAGGAGTATTGTACTACTTTCAACACCTCCGTACTCCCGTACTGCTCCTTTCACATTAGTACTCCTATTTTTTTTAAAGACCTAAAATATCTTACACTTGCAGCAAAGTAAATAGACCTAAATAAATTTAATTCTTAACATTTAAAAGTTAATGCAAATTTGGCAGCACTTTTATCTTCCAAACTGTCGTAAAAAAGGAAATTTCCCTCTTTCTTATTTGTTTTTGTGTTTCGTTGGTTTCATCTTTTATCCAATTATTTATGTGTCAGTTCGGTATTCATTTTATTGTTACCTGAGATTGTATTTTGTTGGTCGTTTTTTTGTTTGAACTCCGTGAATTTTTATGTATAGGTTAATAAAACGAACACGATTGTTAATAATTCAAAGTAAACTTGTATTATAAATATTTGGTAAATTGGATTCCTTTGAATGAAATGAGTCTGCTGCTGTTCTAAAAAAATTTTGCACCAAAATCACCTGCTACTGGAGCCAACGATATTGAGTTTTCAAATGCTGAAAAAGTATTTGCTGTTGAAATTGATACACCGACCAAATCAAAATCGGTAAAGGCAAAAAAGTTCCACCAGCCAATGTGAATGTGTCTTCTGTTGCTGGTAAAAAATAAATGAGTCTGCTGCTGTTTCTGCAAATTCGGTTCCTGAATCCCCTGCCGAAAGAACAAACGATGTTGAGATTTCTGATCCTGATGACTGATGAGTGATAAACTTGATACACCTACGACATCTTCTTTAGAAATAGTAGAGTTTTGGTCAGAGATATTTATTTGTTTAAAAAAATTACCTTAATGAAACACTTTTCCCTCTGATAAGGGATTTTGTAAGTGCTTCGTTCAGTATTACGCACAGCAACGCAGAGGCAGAACGAGTTTTTTCCCAACTGTTACTCATTAAAGATAATAAACGGAACAGATTGGAGGTAAATACATTGAATGCAAATCAATAAAGCATTTTTAAAAAAAAGTTGCCAAAAAAAGTTGGGGGAGAGTGCGATAACTCAGGCGACAAAGTTCCACGACAGATTTGTGTAGAACAGTTCTTTACAAGCATTTTTTACTATGGGCGGGAGGGGCGATTTTCTAAAAAAAAAAAAAACACTTCAAATGGGGAAAAAAAATATTTGAAAATAACGGTAATACTTACAATTAAGAATTGCACATTTTTTTAAAGATAAAAGTCATTTCTATCATCTTGTTTTTAAATCAATTGATTTCCATGAATAGTTTTAAAAAAAAAACTAATTTCAAACTCAAAGTTTCTTTAAATCCAGATTCCTTAAATGCAAAAGAAACTGTGCCTACACCCAACTGTTTATACGCCGTACCTAAATGCTTGCATTCTAGGTAACGCCAAATAAATTACTGTTCTCTACTTATTAGAAGGATATCATTATTTACCTATTCATTGACGTCAAGGAAAAAAAAGTTCATAAATAAAAATTTAATAAAAATTAGGTTTGGTAATTTTTAATTTCTCGAAAACTAGTACCTAGACTTAAAACCTTCTAGCTTTCAGTATTCGATTAAAAACTAATAACAGAAAAAAAATAGTAAAACAAATTTAGTATATAGTCTCACAATTTGGAATAAAGATAATATAAACTTGTTTATACCCTATTCTAAGGGTATATTAATTTTGACGCATAGTTTGTAACATACCTTAATATTGTCCGTAGACCCCTAAAAGTTACTATATTTATGATCAGCATCGATAGTAATGTCGATCTAGCCATGTCCGTCCGTCCGTCTGTAGCCAAAAATTAGGCCTTTAAACTGGTCCTAGAGAGCTGAAATTTTAACCATATACTCTCTAGGGTCCCGAAATAATCAAGTTTACGAATTTTTGAAATCCGCCCACAGACACGCCCACAAACTCAAAAAAAACAAATTTTGGAAAAAATCGAATTTTGAGTTAGAAAGCTGAAATTTTTTATATATGATCTATGACTCCTAAAACTGCTCGGGATAAAAAAAATTCAAAATCCGCCCACTGACACGCCCACAAATAAATAAAATAATTTTTTTTTACCCTATTCTAAGGGTATATTAATTTTTGAAAATCCAAAGTTTCAGCTAGGGAGCTGAAATTTATAGTATATACTCTCTATGGGCCCTTTATGCTCATGTGTAAATATTTTCAAAATCCGCCCACTGACACGCCCACAATTAATTTTTTTTTTTTTTTTGAAAATTTAAAGTTTGAGCTAGGGAGCTGAAATTTATAATATATACTCTCTAGTAGCCCTTTATTCTCATGTCTATGCCCACAATTAAATAAAACAATTTTATTGAAACACCCAAGTTTGAGCTAGGGAGCGTTTTTTTTTTTTGATAAAATCCTTTAAATGTTATATAACAAAATATGTAGAGCGTTCTTAACAATTCAACCATACTTAGACTTTTGTCACGCCCACTTATGAGGGATAGGAATAAGAATAGGGTATCCAACAATTCGCCCAAGCGGACTGTAGCCCGTCCCTATGTTTTATTAATTTTTTTCCGAAATTTTTTGTTTGAATTAGTTTTTTCAAAAACTACGAGGGGCGTTCAATATATTCGCGGCATCGATATGAAGGAAAATGCGAATTCAATTTAAATTGTCTTTATTTTTCAATATAATTTCCCCTAACATCAATGCATTTGTTACATTTTGAGATAAGCTTTTTTAAACCCTCAAAAAAATAAATTTCCTCTTTCTCTGCAAAATAACCATTTATTGCCGACTCGAGTTCTTCATCATCCGAAAATCTTTTTCCACGAAGACATTTTTTCAAATCCGGAAACAGGAAATAATCACTAGGGGCAAGGTCTGGACTATAGGGTGGGCGTTGGATTTCTTCGAAACCACAATCTTGCGCAGCAGCCTTGGAAACTCGCGCCGTGTGAACAGTAGCGTTGCCATGAAGAAGCAACACACCCGCTGCGAGTTTACCCCGTCTTTTCTTTTTAATTTCCTCCCGCAAATTATGCAAAGCGTAGGATGTGGCGTTGATGGTTTAACCTTTTTTTTGTACTCAATGAGCAAGATTCCCTTTGAGTCCCAAAAAACTGTGGCCATGAGCTTCCCGGCAGACGGAGTGACTTTGAACTTCTTCGGGTGGTCTGTTCCTTTTTTATGTCACTGTATGGACTCTTGTTTGCTTTCATGGTCATAGTGGTGGACCCATGTTTCGTCCCCACTAACAATTCGATCCATAACATCGTCCGCGTTCTCACTACACATCTCCAAAAGCTCTCTACAGCATGCGATTCTCACTTTTTTCTGAGGCGCTGTGAGCATTCGTGGCACCCACCTTGCACTGAACTTTGAAAGGTTAAGATGGTCATGAAGAATGGTGTGAATGGTACCAATTGAAAGCATGGTGATCTCTGCCATCATTTTCACCTTTATTGGGGCATCCTCAAGAACAAGTTTTTCGACTTCTTTGATGTCTGTTTAACTAGAGATAAAACGCGAATTAATAATCACATTTATATGAAATTTTGCATGAATGCACTAAAATAATAGTATTACTTGATAAATAAGTCAATTTATATATACAAACACAGCTTCACCCCGATACCGAGAATATATTGAACGCCCCTCGTATTAATGAAAATCACATGATTTAAAAACAGAATGATACTCGTAGAACCGACTTTTAGCTTTAAAAAAATGTGCAATACTTAATTGTAAGTAATACCGTTATTTTTAAATATTTTATTTCCATTTGAAGTGTTTTTTTTTAGAAAACTGTCCCTCCCGCCCAAATGGGGCGAGATAGACCCCACCCTCCCATAGTAAAAAATTCTTGTATCTAACAAAACCGTTATTTTTTCTTGTTGCCTTAGTTATCGTACTCTTGCCAAAAATTGTGTACACACTTATTTCTGAAGACTAAAAATTGATTGTAGGTACTACTATTTTTTCAAAATACTCCCCATTTTTGGCTGCAGTACTACCTTATAATATTTCTCTCCGGCAACACTGGTGATAGGGCATTCCCCATTCGTGTTGTACGGCTACGGTACAAATCTTTGTATTTCATTGTACGTCAGAAAGAGCGAACTGATGCGCGTTCCTGGCAAAGTATTGCGTATTGGGGTATTGCGGATGTAATGTTGTACGGGTGGAATGCAGCTGGCTATTTTAGTAGAGCAGATCGATAAATCACCGATAGGCAGAAGACATTCCGACAATCTTTCTCTCAAGTAACTCCAAATATGTGATTGGAGCACTGCCCAGAAAAGAGCATAACACTCAAGTTTGGGGCGAATAAACGCTTTTTATATTGTAGCCAGGTAAGAAGGGTTGAAATATTTCTTGCATCGCTTAAAAAAATCTAGAAATGTCGCAGCGTTTTGTGCGACATCGGTTATGTGGTCATTCCAACGAAGGTTGTCATTAACACTCATTCCAAGAATGCAAAGTCTGTCAGCGATGCAAGTCCCATTCATGGATAATGCCAGACTGTTGAGGTTTCGCTTTAATGACAGAGAGCATTTGGCGCGTTCAATTTGCAAGGCAACTGCAAGGTCACTACTAATTAAATGTCTATCACTTGCCAAACGATGAGTTATTTGATCAATGAGAAAAGGTAAAATAGTAGTCACTAGTAGTTGACTTCTAAATTGAACGCGCCCATTGTGTTTTGGAAGCATTTAATTCCATACAATTCCACAATGAACTATGCTCTCAAGATCGGAACACACACACGGCGCCGGTCCAGTTCCACACCCGAAGTTGAGGGGCGTAAACCAGGAAAGGAATATAAGATGCTGAGGGTACTTTCATCTGAGAAGGAATGAATCGGACTAGAAGTGACAGATAAGAGATCATTTATAAAAAGTGAGAAACAGGGTCGGAGATAAAAGAGAGTCTTGGGGAACACCAGCATTTATTGTATGAAATGCAGACTTGTAACCGTCTAAAACAACTTAAATGTAACGGTCCGAAATGTAGTTTCTAATCAACTGAAGAAGAGTCTCATCGAATCCAATTGCACGCATTTTCGACAAGAGCGCTTGATACTAAACTCTGTCAAATGCCTTTTAAATACCATGCGCAACGGTCTTACTTTCAAGTGAAGGGATTGGTTTCATTTTTGAGTTTGATAAGTCATCAAATCACCAGTGAACCTGTTGCTGTGAAAACTGTAAACAGTTTTCGGGATTCAAGATATTTCATGAGTTGACCTTTTATCAGCACTCATGATCTTGGAAAGAAGGGATGTAAGTGCGATTGGTCGGTAGGAAGAGGGAGAAGAAGATTCGAAATTTTTAGGGAGGTCCTGGACTAATACTCTTTTCCATCTTCTCGAAAAGAACTCTGAAGATTACGACAGATAGAAAATCTATCGCAGTGGTTTTGCCTGCGTAGAAGATCACCTCTTCAGAACGATAGCGGAAATACTATCTGGACCAGCGAATTTGTGTGTCAAGATGTCTAACTAGTTTGGGAGTGCAAAAGTGGATTGGTCCCATGGTGTATTCTACGCGCTCTGGTACATGGGGATATAAAGCACACTCTGGGAAAATGAGCTAGCTGCAAAGTGAGCATCAAGCAGATTGGTTTTATCTAAAGAGCCGACAGCTGCAGTATTATTGTTTATGAGTGTCGGAATAAATGAGCCGGACGGGTTCTTGACTTTTGGTCGACTGGAATTTGATATGATATTTGTAGGCATTGCAATCGTTTCTTTCTCGTTTAAACTTTTTTCGATTTTCCTCAGATGGGTTGGCCTTGTATGACCGAAAGCTTACCTCTTTCAACCTGATAGGCTCTTTGCAGCTCGAGTCACACGACGCGTTTAACTTGGGTTTGATACTTTTTATCTGGTTAGGGATAAAGCATTTCACACCAAGTAAAATTATGTTTCTTATCATATCAGCAGCAGCATCTGCGTCATTATCGAGGAAGCACAGCGACCAGTTTCAACTCTTAAAGAAACCGTTTAGTTTTTCCTAATTGCTACACTTATTTCTCGTATTGTTATACGGTTCTTTTCGTGGTTTGTTCTTTAACTGTGTGCTTGGAGTACAAGAATTTTGCTGGTATGACACAATGGTCTGACGAGCCTAGAGGCGATAATACGTTTAAAGCGTATTTATCACGGTGAAAGGTAAGAAACAATTCCATTGTATTGGCGCTTTGACTGCTAATGTCCGGTATTCGTGTCGGCTCATTTACAAGTTATGTCAAATTATTCACCTCAACAAAGATTTGAACATACCTTCCTTCGGGTGTTGCCTGACCAGAATGCCAAATTTTAATTCAGTTGGAATAAATAAGTTAAAACTATAAACCGATTGGACTGCTTGATGTAATCTATTCGTATATCCTATTAAAAGGATACTATAATTTTGGCTCATAGTTTGAAACATGTCTTAATATTGTCGATTTAGTCATGTCCAGTCCATCCATTGTCAATTTGTAGGGCTTAAGATTAGAGCTAGAAAGCTAAAATTTGAAAGATATACTATCTAATTGTTCATGTGTTAACATTTTTAATCCACTGACATGCCCACAATCTAAAAAAAATTGAAGAAATCGTTGGAAACCAAAGTAATATTCTTCGTAAAATATGTAGATAACACCATTTTTACCAATTTCGACTTTTAAAGCTTTTTGCCATTCTCACTTTTCAGGGGCGGTCTTTAAGCGAAACATTGTTTATACCCTATTCTAAGGGTATATTAATTTTGACGCATAGTTTGTAACATACCCTAATATTGCCCGTAGACCCCTAAAAGTTACTATATTTATGATCAGCATCGATAGTAATGTCGATCTAGCCATGTCCGTCCCTCCGTCCGTCCGTCCGTCCGTCCGTCCGTCCGTCCGTCCGTCCGTCCGTCTGTAGCCAAAAATTAGGCCTTTAAACTGGACCTAGAGAGCTGAAATTTTAACCTAGGGTCCCGAAATAATCAAGTTTACGAATTTTTGAAATCCGCCCACAGACACGCCCACAAAATCAAAAAAACCAAATTTTGGAAAAAATCGAATTTTGAGCTAGAAAGCTGAAATTTTTTATATATGATCTATGACTCCTAAAACTGCACGGCATAAAAAAATTTCAAAATCCGCCCACTGACACGCCCACAAATAAATAAAATAATTTTTTTATACCCTATTCTAAGGGTATATTAATTTTTGAAAATCCAAAGTTTCAGCTAGGGAGCTGAAATTTATAGTATATACTCTCTATGGGCCCTTTATGCTCATGTGTAAATATTTTCAAAATCCGCCCACTGACACGCCCACAATTAGTTTTTTTTTTTTTTTTAAGTTCAAAGTTTGAGCTAGGGAACTGAAATTTATAATATATACTCTCTAGGGGCCCTTTATTCTCATGTGTTAATTTTTTTTAAATCCGCCTACTGACACGCCCACAATTAAATAAAACAATTTTATTGAAACACCCAAGTTTGAGCTAGGGAGCGTTTTTTTTTTTGATAAAATCCTTTAAATGTTATATAACAAAATATGTAGAGCGTTCTTAACAATTCAACCATACTTAGACTTTTATCACGCCCACTTATAAGGGATAGGAATAAGAATAGGGTATCCAACAGTTCGCCCAAGCGGACTGTAGCCCGTCCCTATGTTTTTTAGCTAAAATCCTTACATTCAATTGTCACAACTTTTTTATTATTTTTATTTATTAACGCGACGCGTTTCGAAGCAATAGCTTCATCTTCGGGCGTAGACTGAATCAATTCGTTGTCAATAAAGTTTTTTTGTTGTTATTATTTGTGAGTCTATTGTTGTGTGGGTGTGAGGCTGTTGGAGCTGACTACCTCTGTCTCATTTCGTCTTCTGTGATAAGTTATTGCCGTGGCAAACAGTGGATTGTTTTTCATAGTTAATTTATCGTTAAGTAATTTGTCTCTGTAATTATCTCCTTCGCGTGGGTCAGTCACCTTGACGTGCGTACCATCATTGCATTCGATGGTACCGGTGCGAAGGCTTGAGACGTAGGTTCAACGGGCTATGCTGTCTAAGGGCCACCAATGACAGACAGGCTGTTGACGAGCGTTTACCAAGTACTGACCAGGACTCTACGTCCCCTATCTCCCCCTCTCTTTCTTAAGGCGTAAGTGCGGTACATGTACTACTTTGCGGCCTCTACAGGACAGCTCGTTCTTCTCCCCCTCCCCCTCCTTATCCCCTGGGCTGGACGTAAGGTGTCATACGACCCGTGCCGAGAGTCAACCTGGCTGAGGGCCCAGTCTATCAAATAGCTCAGTCGTGCACGGAGTATCCGGATACCTGGCGACCTCCGGATTAACCAGCCTTATCTGCACAATGCGGATCTCTGTGCAGATGGACCTTTTTCTCCGCGACTCGTGGGATCTCATTGTGAATCAAAAAAAAAAACAAAAACAAACAATGAAAACGTCGAAAGAGTATCGTTTTGATGTTTTGTGGTAATCGACTGATGATGGAAAAGGTAACTTCTGTGTACTCACAAAAACCAGTTATGTATAACAAAATATATAACAAAATTTTGTTATACAAAATATGATCAAATTGAAAAACGCGTTGTAAAATCCATACAGCTGTCAGTTCCGTTGGACATAACAACAGCGGAGATTATAACGGAAGAAAGGATAAAATGGGCCATTAATTCCTTCTCTCCATATAAATCTCCGGGTATTGACGGCATTTTCCCTATGATGCTACAAAGATGTGAAGAACATATAACCCCACATCTGAGGAACCTCTTCCTAAGTAGCCTAAAATGGGGATATGTACCCAAAGTTTGGCGAGAAGTTAAAGTGGTTTTCATACCCAAAGCTGGGAAACCTAGTCACACTACCGCCAAAGACTTTAGGCCAATCAGTTTAACCTCTTTTGTTTTAAAAACTTTTGAGAGACTGATGGACATTTATATTCGTAGCAAACTGAGTCCAGAGGTCTTATCCCCAGCTCAGCATGCATATACGAAAGGCAAAGGTGTAGAGACAGCACTCCACAGTGTCGTCAGCACCATAGAAAATACACTAAGGGACAAGGAATATACTCTAGCCGCCTTCTTGGACATTGAAGGTGCCTTCAACAACGTCCAAGGGGAAGCGGTAGAAAGAGCCCTAGTCAACCTAAATGTGGAGAATACCATAATCAAATGGATAATGTGCATGCTTAAAAGAAGATGCATCTACTCAGAGTTAGGTGGTGAAATAATTAAGGTGTCAGCATCTAGAGGAACCCCTCAAGGCGGAGTCCTATCACCCCTTCTTTGGGTACTCGTTTTAAACGAGATTCTGATTGAACTTAGACTTAGTGGAGTCAAGGCAGTAGCATATGCTGACGACTTAGCACTGCTAGCGACAGGAAAATTCCCATCCACTCTAAGTGAACAAATACAGAACGCCTTATCTATGGTTGGTAACTGGACCAGTAGCTGCGGACTTGCGGTTAACCCACAAAAGACAGAACTGGTCCTCTTCGACAATAAAAGGATTATACCGCAATTTAATCCGCCAACTATTGAGGGTACTCCACTACAAACATCAGAATACGCAAAGTATCTTGGCGTGATTCTGGATAGAAAATTAAACTGGAGCCTCAACATAAAAGAACGAGCAAAGAAGGCAACGGTAGCCTTATACGCCTGCAATAGAATCTTCGGCAAAACCTGGGGACCTAGTCCCAAAATTATCATGTGGTTGTATACGGCGGTAGTTAGACCGATACTCACATACGGTAATTTAGTCTGGTGGCAGGGGTTGTGTAAGGCCACCAACCTTAATACTATGACTAGAGTCCAAAGAATTGCCTGTATTGGCACTACTAGGGCTATGAGAACCACCCCTACAGCGGGGTTGGAGGTAATTCTCAATCTTAAACCCCTAGATCTTTTCGTACAAGAATCTGCAGCAAACAGTGCCTTGCGGCTAAGCCAAACAAAAAACTGGAAGCCCAGTACAGCAGGGCATGCACAGATTCTAGAGAAATTTACGGGTAGAAATGTATGCACAGACTACATTACTCCCAAACTAGATTTTATAAGACCATTTACTGTCTCTTTTCCCTGTAGGGAAGAATGGCAGGATAATCAAGTACCAATCCATGCAACAACGATCCCCATCTATACAGATGGCTCCAAGATGGATACCGGCGTTGGTGCAGGTTTCTACTCAGAAACGCTCGGAATATCTGGCTCGATCAGACTCCCCGACTACAGCAGCGTATTCCAAGCTGAGGTTCTGGCGGTGACAACAGCCGCTAAGCAGGCTGCAATGACGGCAATACCACATGCTGATATTACCTTCTTCATTGACAGCCAAGCGGCAATAAAATCGATTTCCGCCACAGAAATAAAATCGAGGCTTGTAAGAAGCTGTCGCGAAGAGCTGCGGGCTCTTGGCGCGCAGCACACTGTAAGACTCTGCTGGGTCCCCGGACACAGTGGTGTCCCAGGAAATGAAAGAGCCGATGAGCTGGCAAGAAAAGGATCTTCCCTTGAATCAAGGGATGCTGACACCACAGTAAAAACCCCACCCTGTTACCTTAAACAGGTGATTGGAAATAAAACACTGATGGCAGCAAACGAAAGATGGAGTGCCCTTGATTCCTGTGTTATTACAAGGAAAATGTGGCCACTATATGACAAACAAAAGACCAAGAGAATCCTTCAAATGAACAAAAATTCTTTGTCCTCTCTCACAGGTGTTATCACCGGACACAACATGCTGGGCTACCATGCAAAGAAATTAAAACTCAGCACAGATGAACTCTGCAGAGGATGTGGGGACGAGGAGGTGAATGAGGATACCCCGCATTTCCTCTGTCACTGCCCTGCACTCTGTCATATCAGAAACAATATCCTGGGCAGATATTTCTTCCAGGATTTAGAAGAACTCTCCGGCAAGTCTGTGAATGACTTGCGCAAGTTCATCAACGCATCGGGATGGTTTGTGAACCCGCTAAGTTTTTCATAGGTTTTTCATTGATTCCAGATAAGGGAAGCGTAACCTCCAGGGTATCACAAAGGGTCTACATTGACCTAAGTGTGACGGGCGCAGGATTCTCTTGCCCCGTCAGCCCAGTAACCTAACCTAACCTAACCTAACCTCCGTTGGACAACAGGAATAGGACCGGGGCGTCCAATAAATGGTATGATAAAGATTATCGGAAACTTCGTAAAATATCATTTGCGTTTCTAAATGTATTCCGGCAAACCGATTTAGTGAATCGCAGAAAAGTTGTATTTCATTAGCGACTTGACAACTTCAAACTTTCAGTGTGAACGCACTCTTAAACCGATTGCCGACAAGTCAAATTTCAAAATATATATGATATATAATCAACATTTTCATCATGGTGAACTACAGGAAGGATCACCGTTTACAAATAATAAAAATTTACTACCTACCGAAATCCCGAGTCGGTGTTCACAACTTTAAGAGCATTAACGCCAATTTTCGGCCGTAATTCTCGTTCCAATAGACAAGCAATTCGTAGTCTAGTGAACAAATTTGAGTCAGAATAATCGCTGCTTGATGTTGCTGTGCCAGTGGGATTACATTTTGCCCGAGGTGTGAAGAGTTTACCTGCCGTAGAGGCGTCCGTCGCAAGAAAGACAAATCAGTCAATTTCACGGCGTTCTCAAGAATTGGGCCTCTCCCAAACCACATTATGGCTAATTTTGAGTACCTAAGGATCTTGGCCTGCACCTTTACAAAATCAAACTGACTCAAGAACTAAAGCCACTTGTTCATATGAAGCGACTTACGTTCCCGAATTGGGCTCTGGACATGATGGAAGAAAATGAAGATCGCAAAATCATCTTCATCGATGAAGCGCATTTTTAGTTAAACGGCTTCGTCAATTAGAAAAATATGCGTTACTGGACAGGTGAGAACCCTCATATGCTTCATGAAACATCACTTCATCCGCAAAAAGTCACTGTTTGATGCTGTTTTCATGCCGGTGCCGTCATTGGGCCGTTTTTTTTCGTCGATGAAAATGGCTGTCATGTTACGGTAAATGGTATTCGCTACAGAGACATGCTGGAACGTTATTTCTTTTAGCAATTGAATGAATTGGACATGAGTGATATGCGTTTCCAACAAGACGGTGCCACAAGCCACACTGCGGTTGCAACAATCGAGTTATTGAAGTCTCAATACGGTAAACGTGTTATCTCGAGAAACTGACCCGTCTATTGGCCGTCGAGAACGAGTGATTTAACGCCTCAAGACTTTTTTTATTGGAATAAATTAAATAATTGGTCTATGCCAACAATTTGGCGACGTTAGAGAAGCTCAGAGCCAATATTGAACGAGAAATATCGGCCGAGTTATCGAAAATTGAGTTCAATGTATCGACCGCTGCATACGTTCCCGTGGTGGACATATGAACGAAGTCGAAATCCATTCATAAATGTTTTGATAGTACCTAATTCAAGCCAATACAATTTTGAGATATCTGAAGTAGTTTGCATTTTATTGAAAAAAAAAGTTGGCTAATACTAATGAAATGCGGGAATTTGAAAACGTATTGGATAATTGTTTGCTGTAAACAGTAGACGCTAAAGCCTTCGATTATCGCTCGCTATTAAGTGCTGATGCTGCCTTGAAGTTATTCCAATACGCCACTGATTGCCCTATATCTTTGTTCGATGTAGAAACTGCGTACATGGCTGCTAAGATCGAGGCAGAGATGATGAACTTACTGGTTGTGAGCATGTGATTGTTAAAGTTGTCCATGGGGATATAAGTATCCCATACGGAAGAATTTATTACAGCAGATGATTTAGGACATTTTGGTTTAATGTCACAAATTCAAGAATAGACATTATCAGAATACTTGAGGTAAGAGTGATTTGATTAATTATGTCCGCTTTAGTGTGTTTATCAAATCTTGACAAATGGAGCCGTTTGTAGTCTGGCAAAGCACAGAGAGATGACGTTGTGTCACTACCGATGATCTGTTTTTATTAAGATTTTTGTTTATTTATTAATGGATTTCACTGCTTTAGATGGATATTGAAGGCGGGTCTTATCTTTGCAAACGATAGAACGCAACAGCCATGCAGGGAGAGATCACGATATTGTCTTTTTTGTGTTGTTGCAATTTTACGGCATTATTATTTAATAATAATTTAAGAGCAGAAGGTTATTTTCTCATCTCATTTAAATAATTTGAAAGCACATAAAAACTGTTTCTGAAAGAATAGAAATTAAGATCAGAACTAGAGTTGCATTTCCAGTACAAGTTACTTCTTCATAAAGCCCAGTCATTTTCAGTTAAATAACACCACTTGTGCGAAAATATCGACCACAAGAATATGATAATAAATAGAAAAATAAGAATAATATAATGAATAGGTTTCAGAAAGGAAATATGCATGCATTATTTTAGCGGATCCGCTAGTTACATTAGAAATAATAATAGTAGAGAGGACGCTCAAGCTGAATAAAATCAATATTATTTGTTTTTCACCCCATTCAATATCAATATTGATTATTGATTGTTTTGTTTACATTTTTTGTCACTATTATAAAAAAAAACTGCTAGATGTTAGTTAAATTGTCGCGAAACGCGTATACTAAAAAATAAACGCGGGCCGAAGCCCGCGCGAACACCAACCGTTCGCTAATTAAAAACACGACAACTTTCCAGTAAATAACCGATTTATTCTACAAGCTCCGCACTGTTCAATCTCCAAAATAAGACTAACTTAATAACTACAATATTCCCTCTGGATAGCTCTGTTCCCAACATCAGAACTGCTGACTCCTCTATTCCGGTAATCGCACGCGCATCCGTTGAGTCGCGCATGCAGGTAATCCGATTCCATGCACTGTGATCGTGAGAACAAGTCTGTGCATGAAAGTGTCAACTCAGCGAATACCTTATGATTCGCTGGCATGCACCTGACTCGTGCATTGTGTTAACTCCTCCCCCTTTAAAGATCTACGTCCCGTAGATCATATGTGACGTCAGAGGTCGATGGCCAAGCTTGTCCCGTCGGGGGCTCTTGGGGCCTATGAATCCTTTCGTCGGGTACAGGATCGGTTCTCCTACCGAAAGTGTGTATGGATGGGAGCTTCAGGTCCAGGTTGATCTTTCGCCATATGGTCCATGCCACAATTATAATCAATAGGACGATTGATACGTCCATGATGGAAGTTACCATGACATGACTGGTAAGGTTCTTCAGTCGTTCTATGTTCTTAATACTTAGGCCGTGTACGTGTTCGAGGTCAATCTTTTGAACTCGATTCGTTATGTTTGCAAGGACGGGCGGGAGTACCTGGACATGGGAGTAAGTGAAACTCGAAAATGTTTTGTTTTCCAATAGGATCGTTTCGTTGTCCAGTTGAATAACGTATGTTCCGTCTAGGGTTCGCGAGCCATTCGTAGCATTTAGTTGGCCCTTATAGTTTGTCACGAAAATCATATCTTCCTTGACTAGTTCGATTACTACCCTTGAATTCGAACGGAAGGTACATGCAGTATGTCCCCCTTTCAAGAGTCTGACCAAACAGCTGTCATCTTCCAATTTTTTCAGCGATTTCTCGTCGCATATTACCAGGCTATTGATGAAGAGGCATTTCCCAATGATGCCAAATGTCTCCCGGTGGTTAACCAACATCCTGTCAAATTCCAAGTCTATTTGTAATCCGTTGGTGATTGCTGCCCTCGTTAGAAGCAAGTTGAACTCCTCGTCCTTTACTTTCGGCATTGAAAGGACATAGAGTAATAATGACCCGTTCGTGTAGATAGACGGGGACCCGTACTCTATGGCTTCGATTTCATTAACGTATGGTAGCGTTTCGATTTCGCTAATGATCCTGCCGACTTCTTCCCGATCTAAAAGGTTTGTGTTTATCAGGTCGCTTTTCGCCATTTGACAGGCTCGCACCATTTCATCGACCTTGTCCTTTATAATCATGATCTCATTCAAGATGTCTTGTTCGTATCTTCCAACTGTGGATGCCTCGACTACGTTTTTAAATTGGTCTATCATCCAGTTGACCTTCTTTGAAGTTTCGTTCATTGTACCGAAAAGTTTACTGTTGATTTTGTATTGTTGGTTATTGTTGTTGATAATGTCCTGTTCACTTGAGAGGACTTTATTCCAATCCGCTGCGTCGGGGTTTCCGGCAATCCATTTCCAGGCCGATCCTATCCAATCGATTGACCTAGGGCTCCGGTCCTTTTTGCCCTTGAGCCGGATTAGCTTTTGGCTGATTTCCTTAATGTAAAATGCGATAGTTGTTTTCTTCTCCGGGCTTCTAAAGCCCTCCAGATTTATTGACACGTTGACTGCCTCCATCAGGCGATCGAATTGTGTCAGGTCGATTACGTGCACCAGTTTGAAGTGCCCGTCGATGATCCAGCCTTTGCCTTCTTTGATCGTGACCATTGGCGATTGGTAGTTAAAAATCTGATAACCGTAGGAGGTAGCTAGGAAAATTAGTCTGAAAAATTCAATGTTTCAAGTAAAACTAAAAGTGCTGTGATGTGTTGGTGGGAACTTGAATCTTAAAGATTTTATTTTACATATAATCTATTTTAAATTTCTTGAATTAAGTCAAGTAATAAAACTTCTTAAAACTAATTTTAAATTTTAATCTTACTGATTTTACAATTTAAAACAACGCTATCAATTTGATAGTAATCTAATTCTAAGTTTAGGATAGCACAATTTAGGTAACGCATAAGCGCTTAGCATGTGCGCGCTTTCTAGTGCGGTATGTGTCAAATTTATATTTTAATTAACGCTTCAACCAAGTACGGTTTTAGGGAGCGCTTGTGTGCTAGCGCTTGCTTTAGTTTACTTTATTTATATAACCTTTTATTCTTGCGTGGAATGCGTGGTTAACTCAACGCTTCATTGGCTTAATACGGTTTTGACAAACATATGCAAGCTGTACGTATATGTGCATCTTTAAGAGCGTGCGCTATGTGTGTGATATCGTTTGTGCTTAGAATTTGTGCTTTGGAATTTAATATAACGTGTGTGGATTTAAAATACATTATGTGCGTGTTATATTTGTGCGTACAATATTGTGCTCCATTTGGCACGTAACTTAATTTTACATATGCATGTGGATTGTTAAAATATTTAGGGTAGTGTGTGTTACACCATTGCCCCTTTTTTTTTTTTTTTTTTTTTCTTTTTTTGAATTAATAGTTTTTGTTTTAACTAGTTAATGACAATCATAGCAAATTAATGTTACGTCCTTGGTGTGTGCTTAACATGGTTTTTGTGGACTCTACGTCCAGTGCTTGTCACTATTGTGACTTCATTATTCTTGGCCACCGTTTCCTTTCGGAATAAGGGTTTATTCTTTGCTCGAATCCCCTTATAAGCCGTATATACTATGTCACCTCTTTTATAGATTACCGGTTTTACCTTTTTTTTATTTAACCTAACGTTAGTCATATCTTGCTTTCTTTGTATCTCACCCCTCAATTCCTTGTTCACCCTTGTGCGAAATTCTAGCAATTTCTGATAATTTATCCGCTGGGTTCTATTGAAAAATATGTCAGAGGGTTTCCTCCTGGTCACAGAATGAATAGTGTTATTATATCTATCCACTGCGATATTTAGTAGTTCTTTAAGACGCAGGCCCTTAAGTTCCGCTTTCAAGCATCGGTAGATTTCTATTATGGTCGAATGAAACCTCTCGACCTGACCGTTAACTTCGCTACGGTAGACTGGCGTCAAATAATGCTTGATTCCTAACATTTTGATAAAATTCTGAATTATTGGACTCAGGAAACTGCGCTCATTATCAGTCACCAACATTTTTGGGACTGTAAAATAATGGAGTATCCTGGTGATCTTGTTCCTGAGGTAAAGGGATGATCTATTTTTGACGTGGAATATTTTTCCGAACTTAGAGAATTTGTCGATGCAGGTTATAAATTTCTCACCCTGTATCTCCATTATATCCATGTGCAGGATTTCACATGCATATGTTGGCACTGGAGTAGGTTGGAATTCGGGCTTGTTTGGGTGCCTATCATATTTATTTAGCTTACAGATTTCACAGGATTCGGTGTATTTCTTAACTAAACTCATCATGCTAGGGAAATAGTATTTTTCGAGAAGTTGTTCTCTATTTTCCCTGGGGTTCCTATGTGCTCTCTTATGTTCTTCCATAATGAGGTGGCACTTCCTATCCTCGTCTCTCACGTCTTCAACAAATCTCTGCGTGACACGCAGCTTGTAATTACTAAAGTTTTCAAGAAACACCTGCTGGAGTAAGGCCAAGTGAGACTCCGGTATTTTGATGCCATTAATAACGTTGGGTCTCAATTTCGCTTTCAGGAGGTCAATGAGACCCTGTTTGTCTTGATTTTTTATTGCGAAATAATGGCGGGTGAAGCCAGGATGGGGTTCCTCCAGGATCTCGACACCCTTACCTATTTTGACGAAAATTTGGTTGCGGAAGACATTAATTGGGGCTTCAACGTGAGGGATAAGGTCGGAGTTATCTTCATCCGCACTGTGAACAGTACCAATTGAGGATTGTTCCTCACTTGCAGTCTCAGTGGACTGCGTTTTCTCTGCGCCACTGTCGGGGAAGGCACCAGGCGGCTCCGCGCGAGAATCGCTGTTCTCGCTAGCTGTTTCGGTTTGAGAATCGTGGTTTTCGCTTGCTGTGTCTGTAGGAGAGTCGTTGTTGGCGTCGTTCACACTTCGTGCTGGTTCGGCCTGTTCCGAATCAGACAAGTGGTTGACTTCAGTTCTGAGACGCGATAAAGCATCCGCTACCAGATTGGATTTGCCGGGTTTGTACACTAGCTCGTAATTATATTCCTCAATACGAGATTTCCAGCGTTTTAATTTTGCATTAAAATTCCTGTTGCTTAAGGCAAACGTTAAGGGCTGGTGGTCGGTGTGTATTCTGACCTTTTTCGCTCCGTATAGGTATGACCTCAGATTGTCAAGAGCCCATACGATGGCCAACATCTCTTTTTCGTTTGTCGCATAATTCTCTTCGGTTTTATTGAGAGACCGCGAGATATATGCTATTGGCCTGTCGGCATTGGGTTCACCTTGCGACAGGACTGCTCCTATCGCATAATTTGACGCATCGGTAGTCAGATTGAAAGGTTTTTCAAAGTCAGGGAACGACAAAATTTCGGATGACGTCAGCAGAGTCTTCAAGTCGTTGAAGGCCTGCAACGCTTCCTCGTTTAATGTGATTGGGACTCTCCTAGACTCATTTGCTTTGATCTGGGCGTTACTTCCACGAGTGAGGTTAGTAAGTGGCTTAGCAACCTTCGCATAGTCGCGAATAAATTTTCTATAGTATGATGTGAGGCCTAGGAAACTTTTCAGCTCTTTAAGATTTTCTGGAGGAAGGATCTTTTCGATGGCTATTACCTTTTTGGGATCGGCTTTTATGCCATCACGGGTAATGACATACCCGAGGAATTCCACTTCTGTCTTCATGAAATGGGTTTTCTCAAGGTTAACCTTCAGGTTGGCCTCCTGCAACTTTGAGAAGATCGTGTCGACATTCTTGAGGTGGTCGTCCTCGTTCTTCCCAAAAACTATGACATCATCGATGTATACATAGCAAATTTTCCCTATGTATTCTTTGAGTACGTCATCGATCATCCTCTGGAAAATCGCAGGGGCGTTCTTCAATCCGAAGGGCAACCTCAAGAATTCGTATTTTCCATTCATCGTCGAGAAGGCAGTTTTCGGTATGTCGCAGGTTTTCATCGCGATTTGATGAAAGCCCGAAGTCAGATCAAGGGTTGTGAAGTATGCTGCCTTGCCCAGACTGGCAAGAGTGGTGTTTATGTCTGGGATCGGGTATGTATCCGATATAGTGACCGCGTTAAGCCTCTTGTAGTCGATCACCATCCGATACTGTTTTTCCCCTGACGGTTTTGGTTTCTTTGGAACCACCCATATCGGTGAATTGTAGGGGCTTTTTGAAGGTCGTATAATGCCTCCGGCCAAGAGATCTTTTATTTCTCTCTCTACCACTTCCCTCATACAGGCCGGGTACGGATAACTTTTACTATAGATTGGTTCATCCGTACTCGTTCGGATTTCCGCTCTTACCGTCGTTTTAACAGCTTCGACTAGGTTAATAGGACCAAATAGGGAGTCGTATCTGTTAATTAGGGAATGTAGCTTGACTTTGGTATTTTCGTTCAAGTCTTCGCTTAACGTTACGTTGACCTCCCTGGACACCTTGGCCTTCAATGGGATCGTTATATTTGGCTTGAGTTTTAACGTATTTTCCTTGCGGTCAATGACCGCTTCAAGTTCCTTAAGGGTGTCGTCCCCTATGATCCCATCGAAAGAGGCAAGACCAGGCAAGACATAAAATGTGAATAATGTGTTATTTCCCAATTTTTGGAAAAACCTACCGCAGAGCTTTTGCTCTATTTTTATGTTTCCACCTGCTGAATTAATATAAAAAGGGCGAACAAGTTGAGTCAAGGGGGATGCAGTTTTGGTAACAACGGACGGGCTAAGGAAGTTTTTGTTGGCACCCGTGTCAACGAGAAAGTTGAGGGTGAGCCCGTCCCTCGTCAGATATTCTAAATATGGAACGCTGGATGGCCGTCCTCCATAAAATTTACTTCGTCTTGAACCTCCTCTTCTGCTACCTGATTATAGTCAGATTCCTCGTGCAAATAGTTTACCCTCTGTTGTTTTTGGGCATACCTGTCCGAATTCGCTTTCCTCTTAAAAGGATTAGAACCGCGGGGGCGGTTCATATAATTCACGTTTTTGGTTTGAATCGACTGGTCTACCTCCATTTGTTCATGGGGTTTGGAAGCAGTCGGCCTGAAGGGTGGATCACTTCCAGCCCGCGGGGCAGAGTGATGCGCTTTTTGCCTCCATTGGTTAGACGTGCGAGGAGAGGATCTCCTCGGTAGAAGAGGCGGTCTAGACTCGTCTCCAAAAGTTTGGTTTATCGGAGCCGTTATAGTGTTATTCGCAGAATGATTGTGAATAGCATGACTCCGAAAATTGAGATTCTGCATCTCTAGGCATGCCGAATAGGCTTCCGGCAGAGTCCTTGGTCTTTGCACAATCAGTATTCTAGAGAGGTCGCCGTTAAGGCCGCGGATGAAAACATCCAGGGCGCGATTCCTGTATGTTTCCACGAGTGCGGAGACCGTTTCCTGACTGAACGTCTCAGTCTTGATCTTATTGATCATCAGCGAAAGCTGATGGTTCACCGCCGCGTAGAACTCATCCAATTTTGTATTTTTTTGAGACAGTTGGTTGAGCTGATGCTCAAGGGTCCGCATATCTCTCTTGTCTGCATAGTGCAGAGAGAGACATTGTTTGATGGCCTGCCAGTCATCGTCAAATATATTGTACGATACTAGGGCAGCATCCGCAGGACCTCTTATTTTCTGCCTAATGTGTTGCAGAATAGCCCTATATAAAGGCTTCGCTCTAATGATTTCGAAATCCTTGAGGATACCCTCCACTACGTGCACCCATGTCACGTACTGCGTTGGGGTTCCGTCAAAGATTTGCAGTTCTTTAACGCAATCGGGTAGTTTAGAAATTTCTCTTAAATCCGCCTCGGTTCTCGGGGCACAAAGCTCAACCGGCTCTTCAGTGGTTGGACGTCGCGGTATTTGCCCATCCTCCAGAGTCTTTACACGACCCTCAAAGCTTTTAAGCTGCGCGAGGATGGCGTTCACCGCTCCGGTCAATTCCGTCAAAGATTTAGTAACGGCGTCCATTACAAAAGAGGAAATTCGAGAAAAAAGAAAAGTACCTTACCTTGGAACTAGTGGCAGTTGACAATGTATATCTTTAGTATAATAAATTTTTATTTTTTTTTTATTTTATCACACCAAGCACGCACTCACAAATAATGCTTAAATTTATTTTCTGATAATGCGATTTTATCTTTTAAAATGGAGGAGATTCTTCCTCCTCTCGATAAGCTATAGCTTTTACACTTGGGAGTGTCTTTCTCCCCTTTTATGCACTTAAATAACACTTTGATTACCACACACGTATATTCTTTTTTCCTTTAGGAAAAATGGTTTTCGGTTTTTAGCACAATCTTTTTCCTAACAACTTTTCTTAATATCTTTTTTCCTTTTTTTTTTTTATATGTTTTTCTTTAATCCTTACGTTAGGATTACGACGTTCATTTTATTTTCCGTATTCGTCCGGTGGGAATTACGTTCGCGTTCTCTACGGAAAGAAAAGCAAATTATTAGTTCGCATTCTTTTGTTGGGTACAGCTCTTTCGGAAGGATCGTGTTCTCCGTTTTAGATGCGAACGTTTATAATTGTAGGCATCCTACTAAGGCACGATTTGCTTCACACGAATCCTTTTGATTCTTCTGTGATCTCCAAACGTGTTCTCATGGGTACGATGGAAGCTTTTCCGAGTATCGTTCTATAAACACTGTGTTCTCATGGGTACAGTGATTTGCGTTCAATGGAACGTATAGATCTCGGATCCTGTTTAGAGGATAAAGCTATCACCAGAAAAAAAAGGATGTCGTCTACAGAGCCGTCCCTGCTCGGGCGCCAGTTAAATTGTCGCGAAACGCGTATACTAAAAAATAAACGCGGGCCGAAGCCCGCGCGAACACCAACCGTTCGCTAATTAAAAACACGACAACTTTCCAGTAAATAACCGATTTATTCTACAAGCTCCGCACTGTTCAATCTCCAAAATAAGACCAACTTAATAACTACAATATTCCCTCTGGATAGCTCTGTTCCCAACATCAGAACTGCTGACTCCTCTATTCCGGTAATCGCACGCGCATCCGTTGAGTCGCGCATGCAGGTAATCCGATTCCATGCACTGTGATCGTGAGAACAAGTCTGTGCATGAAAGTGTCAACTCAGCGAATACCTTATGATTCGCTGGCATGCACCTGACTCGTGCATTGTGTTAACTTGTTCTTTGATAAAAAAAAATCAACAAAAATATCTGATATTGTGAAGTGACAATCCACCAGAACAAATTAGATTGAATAAATCTTTCTTAAGAAATTCTAAAATCCACATTTGTTTGGTCTTTTTTTTAAAAAAACAAAAACCGAATTCAGTATAAGATGGTTAGTTGATATTTAGGTATTTCATAAAACAGTTTAATATGTACTTGAATATTCGACTCGCACGTGGAGTACTCGAGTAACAAGGGGTTACTACTGCAAACATTATTCTCGAATACTGCTGAATATCGGTGGACATGGATATGCTAAGAGAATCCTTCTATCTAGAGTTGTCACCTCACTGCTCCAGGGAACCGGGAATTAAATAAAATAAATATCGATAGTAAATGTTTGCTTTAATAAAATTATTCAATAGCTGGTACAAGCCCGGGTTGTACAGAGTGGAGCACGAATCGTGCTACAAAAGCAAAACGTAATACTCGTAACATTTTTTCTGTGTGAGTAATCGGCTTATTTTTTTTATTTGGCAGCTTTCTATTTAGATTTATTAAAAAAAAACTTGGGATACCGAAAAGAGGATTTGGATAATCCAGCGTACGAAGCGGCACTGCATAGAAGGACGAGAGCAGCTCGTCAGCTCTACAAGCAAAAGATGAGGGAAGTGCATCGGCTTCTCCGGAGAAAAGAGCCTGAGAAGCGCGCGATCGAGGAAATAGAGAGGTGCTACTCCAGGAATAATGTTCGGAAGTTTTACCAAAAGGTAAAAAGGACGTGTCACGGAAACTGTCCGAAAAGAGACCTCTAGAGACGAGCAAGGAAATCTTGTAGTAGAGTCACAGTCGGTGCTGAGGTCATGGAAAAACTATTTCTGCAGACTGTTAAACGGCGAAGACGACACAAATTAGGCTGTCAGGCAGAACGAACCATTCAGCCTGGACGATGAAAGCCAAGACTTCCGGCCACCTGACCAAAACGAAGTGAGGATAGCGATATCCAAGTTTAAGTCCAATAAAGCAGCTGGACCAGACGGTTTAAATGCCGTTTTTTTAAAAGGCAGCGGGAGATGACCTGGTGGAGACCATTCACCAACTCGTTTCCAAGATTCGGTCAGAAGAATGTATGCCTGATGAATGTAACCTCAGCATCGTTTACCCGATCCACAAGAAAGGAGACCCTCAAAACTGCGCTAATTAAAGAGGAATCAGTCTCTTGAATACTGCCTATAATATCATGTCTGCTGTACTGTGTGAACGCCTGAAACCATTCTTCAACGATTTTATTGGTCCCTACCAGTGCGGTTTTAGGCCCGGTAAGTCCATGGCCGATCAGATGTTCACACTACGGCAGATCCTGGAGAAAACCCAAGAAATCCAGATCGATACTCACCATATTTTCATCGATTTTAAGGCCGCTATATAGAGCCATATCTAGTTTTGGCATTCGTGCCAAACTTGTGAGATTGTGCAGAATAACGATGGAGAACTCTCGCTGCTCCATAAAGTTCGGTAACAATCTCACCGAGACCTTTGGTGTCAAGAAACGATTTAGACAAGGTGATGCGCTTTCATCTGACCTCTTCAACATCATACTTGAGAAAATTGTGCGAAACTCGCAAGCCAACACCAGGGGCACAATTTTGTAAAAGTCTGTGCAACTACTTGCATACGCTGACGCCATTGACATCATTACGACAACACAGCAAGCTGCCACTGGTGCGTTTGCAAGTATTAGCACAGAAGCGCCAAAAATGGGTTGAGTGGTGAATGAGGGCAAAACCAAGTATATGCTGTCAACAAGAAGAGACACACAACATCGACGAATCAGAGAAAACGTTACGATAGACAGATAAAATGAATTGTCTGATAAAAAGGATTATCTTGATAGGACAAATAATGTAATTAAATTACTTTCATTATATTTAATAGAATTAAACTATTTCTAAAAGTATCAAAAACTTTTGCGCATCATACACTAAAATATATTTATTTATACTTTTAAAAAAATAAGTTAATCAAGCTAATGGGTTCATACCCCATTTATAAAGGTTTTAATCCTTTTTTTAATTTCTAATAATTCATCAAAAATATTATTTATTATATAGTGAACTCCGGATATAACGACGGTGAAGGGACCGGGCTAAATGGTCGCTATAGCCGAATGTCTCTATAACCGAAGGTCAGACAAATTATAAAAAACTTATGATTTACAAGTAGATAGGTACCTACATACAAATGTTGTATGTATTTATAGTTTTATTATTCATACAGAATTAAAAAAAACTTTTAATAGCACATTTAATAAAAAATGCGCAACTGCTTTGCATCTAAGTAATTTCTTTGAAAAAATCAGTAATATTTCGCTGCTTAAGCTTTCTTTTTCAGCAAAAACTTTTTCTAGTCGCTTTTCAGTTCTTTCCACCTTCACCAAATAGAGCAAATCGTTTTAAGACCGAAATAGCACCTAAAGCATCTGTGACTATTGGAATTCGCTCTTCCAATTCCGGATCGTCAGAATTCTCATCGTCATCAGATAGGACTTCATGCATGTTTATTGCTAAAGCTGAAGTTGAAGTTACGCTTTTAACAATCTCTTGATCTGTAGTGTCAACGGCAGTCAAAACATTGCTATCTACATCAATGTAAGTTTCCCAGTTACAGTAGTTTTCCTCGTTTTCCCAAATTCTAGTGAGTTCTGCCAAAGGCAAACTATTCAGTTCATCATCGGTATCATCAACGTGTGCAGGTGAAGGTGAAGAGTTACAGAAACATTTTCTTATAGTCTCTGGGGTTACTCTTTCCCATGCCGTTGTTATCGTTTCTACTGCGTCTAAAAGACTAACGCGAAATTCTGAAGTGCTATTCTCTAGGTGATATATCATTTGTAATAACAATATTTTTCGGTAATTCAATTTAAGACACTTTATAATTCCCTGGTCGATGGGTTGAAGAACGGACGTTTTGTTTGGTGGTAAAAATGTCAATTTAATGTTAGTCAAATTGTCAATATGGGGATGGGTAGGACAGTTATCGACAAACAATAGAATTTTTTTATTTCCGCGCTTTAACTCAGAGTTCCTTTTTCTCAAAGTCTTTTCAAAAACTTCAGAAGTCATCCACGCCTTTTTGTTGGCTTTATAATCAACCGGTAAGCATTTAATATTCTTAAAGCATCGAGGTTTCTTTGACTTACCGATGGTAAGTAGCTTCCGCTTTACTCCATCCATGCTTGCAGCAACTAACACTGTGATCCGGTCCTTTGACAACTTACCACCCACACATTTTTCGCCCTTTCGCTTTAATGATCCTTCTGGCGTTAGTTTATAAAACAACCCTGTTTCATCCGCGTTATAAATTTCAGAATTTGTATATCCATCTCTTAATTTCGGAAAAACGTGTCTTAACCATTCACTGCAGTCGCTTTGAGAAATACTTGCTGCTTCACCACAAATTTTTCCGACCACGATGTTACGGCGTTGTCGAAATCGAAAGATCCAACTTTCAGAGCATTTGAAATCTGTCTTCCCTAGTAGGATGCCAAATTAATTAGCCTTTTCTTGTAGAATGCGACTGCTCTAGGGAATATTTTTACTTCGTTGCGATTTAAACCATATGAGTAGCGAGATTAAAAATAACTGCAAGATTAAAAATAACATTCAAATCAACTACACAGCTTACATTTACAAATGCTTTTCGATTCCGAGTTTGCAGAACTGAAGAAAAAAAAAGAAGAATGACAAGCAAACGAAACGAAGACAATTTTTTTGCACAGGCAACTAGATGATTTTTTTTTTTTAAAATTAAAATTCTTGCAAAAAATGGACGCTATTGCTATACCTACAAGCAACCGAAACCAACGGCCATTTTTTTGCACAGGCAACTAGATTATCTTTTTTTGTTTCGTCGCTATATCCGGAGGAAAAAATTCAAATTCTTGCAGGAAACAGACGCTATATCCGGAAACGTCGTTATATCTGAAGTCGCTATATCAGGATGAATTTGTATAGAAAATACGGTGTGAAATCAAGGGACTCAGAACTTGCGTCGTTATATCCGCATGGTCGTTATAACCGAGGTCGCTATAGGCGAATTTCACTGTAATTTTAATAATAAGTTCAATATGTAACGGAAGTTGACCCTACCTTACGAAAGCGATGAACTGCAGTCCCATCGACCTCTAGGAGTACAGGATTTCCTACAGAAATCGATGGGTCGTAAGGTAGGTTGTCCTGACAGCAAAGTGTGAGCAGGCATGCTTGCACACGCGCGACACTAGCTCGACGGAGGCGTGGGTTCTTACACTCACTGCCGGATGACCGCACATTTTTCATGCCTTTTGTTAATTTGACTGTCAATTGGAACCACGAAACTATGAACCGTTTCTTAAGATGTTAATAAAGGTCCGAAATCAAAATAAAGAATTGAAATCGAGGAAACCGGAAGGTGTGGTTGGTTTCCTAAGCGTTGCCCTCCCACAGACTACTATCCTGGAAATAGAATAGAGCCCATCCTTGGCTAACACACCGCTGTACTATTTGTGATAGCCCCTAATGTTCACTTATGAACGATAAACTAAACTTCGTTCACATATTCTCCGACATTCTTACCCATAGACACTCGCTTTCCCTTCTAGCACAACACGAACTCAGTCCCTAAACATGCTTAAAAGCGTTCAGCTCAAAATCCAATTAAATAAAAAGAATTGAGGTAATTCATAACGTGATTACAAAATGGCACTCTTTTATTGCAAATTATGAAGATAATATAAAAACTTAAGAACTAAACTGAATGAACTGTACTTAAATAACCATTGTTGGTGTATTAGGAATTTAAATCTGAATTCAAAAATTATTATAGGCATTGAAACCCATATCTGTTAATATATTATAAATAAATCTCAAATAGGCACAGTATGTGTAAATTTTAATATTTCCTTTTTCTCGGCAAACAAAATTCAATTAAAAACTTTTGCCTACAAATAGGCACTCCGCTAATTGCTCTTATCAGTACGACTCAAACTTTCTCCGCCACACACTCAGTAAACCAAAAAGATAAGTGTCTCTGGTCTCAAATCAGAGACTTAAAAAAAATATGTAATCACAAAAAAATGTTTACAGTGACTCGACTAGATTTAGAAGTTGTTCAATTGATCAATTAAATTGTAAATAATAACTTTGACTCACCGCTTTAGGGATTAAGATGATGATTTTGTTGATGTCCCAAGATGATGTGCACAGCATTTGGTCGATCGGGTTCTAGCTATATAAATATTATGCTAACAAAGAAAATACAAGAAATTTAACGCAATTGAACTCCCTTTACACTATGAAATGTTATACTTAGCTTTTAAATTTGAGGTGCTCAGCGCCAAAACGGCCTAACCCTCATTTTCAAAAAAATCAAACTGACTATGCAGATCGAACCGGAATCTTTTGAAATTTATATAAAAACAAACTCCCTGTGATATCGTATAAAACTAGGTGAATTTTTATGGGGAAAACTGTTTTTCGTCTCTATGAAATTTAAAAATTGTTAGATGCCAAAACGGCCTAAGCTGCTTAGGCCACATTGAATTCTTGAATTTAAACATTTGTGTGGGTTAGGCCAGAAACGCATTCTACATTTTAAGAGTAGGTATAGCTATTTGAAAATAAATCAAGTTAGCCAGTAGGTATATTTGAAAATAAATCAAGTTAGCCAGTAGGTTTTTAAAAGTATCTATATAAATATTGCCTCTCCACTTTTAGTTCATGCAATTCTTGTTTTGATGTAGACACGCTTGATACTTTATTTTTTACTAGTTTTTCTCGTTAAGAAAGTTATTCATTTTTAAATAGATCCACTTGTTTGTCAAAGGTAAATTCGTAAAGTTTACTGAAGGACCTTTATTCAAATTGAAAATGTATTAATTAGACAAAGAAATTGCACGTGAATAAGCATGTCCGAGGTGGACTCCATAAGTTTACAGGACTTTGAAGATTCTCAACAATCAACAGAAAATGAAAGGTCAACTGAATCAGCAGTTGAAGTTGAAAGCAGAAATGAATTGAAAACACCTACGAGGAAAAGAATTGCCAACAAATCGAACTGGAAAGAACACGTAAGTAAAGTTCAGCGAAATTCAGGAAAATGCTATAAGATTGTAAAAGGAATTGTGAAGCCAGCTCGAACGCTAAATGCACTTGCATGTCCATGTCCGTTAAAATGTCATCAGCATTTCAGTGAGACTATTTTGCAAAGTATTTTCGATAATTTTTATAAAATTGCTGATCATGATTTGCAAAATGCGTATTTATGTGGACAAATTGGAGTTATTGCAACAAAGAGATCTTATAAGAAGTCTTTGGGCGAAAGCCGCAGATTTAGTACAAGAATTTACAAACTTCCTGGAGTCAACAATGTCGGAATGAATGTCTGCAAAAGGTTTTTTAAACAGATTCTTCAGGTAACTGATGGTCGTATTACGCGTGCACTTAAGCATAGAACACCTGGAAGTGCATCAACAACACCAAAGTTGGACCAAAGAGGAAAGCATCCACCTCATAATAAGACGACCGTTGAAGCTACAGAACTCGTGAAAGACTTTATTAACAAATTTCCAAGGTATAGCTCTCATTATTCCAGGAAAAAGAATATCCAAAGAGAATTTCTTGCACCGACCTTAAACATTTCTTTAATGTACGAGCTGTATCGTGGATCTGCAGAAAGGGACAAGGTTGTTTCAAAATTCGTGTTTACGAAAATCTTTTCAGAAAATTTTAATTTGCATTTTCGAGCTCCAGTTTCTGACAGTTGCAAGAAATGCGATTCTTTTAATGTTAAAATCGAGGCTGCAGATGATCCTTCTGAAAAGCAGAGAATAACGAGCGAAAGAGATTTACACCACCGAAAAGCTGAATCAGCCAGAAGTGGGATGCAGTTGGATTCGAAACTTAACAAGGATGAATATGCAGTCATAGCTTTTGATTTAATGAAAACCCTGCCGACGCCAGTTATTTCCACAGGGATAGCTTACTACAAGAGGCAGCTATGGACCTATTGCCTTGGTATTCATGACCTTATTACAAACAAGTCTTTTATGCACACCTGGAATGAGGGAATAGCTTCACGTGGTCCACAGGAAATAGGGTCTTGCATTATGCATTACGTGAAAGCGAATGTCAAGTGTAGGAACTTAATTATGTATAGTGATCAATGTGGTGGTCAAAACCGGAACATAAGAATGAGCACTATTTGCACATACATGGTTAACAACTCTACCTTTGAAGTTGATCAGATAGACCATAAGTTCTTAGTATCTGGACACTCATTCTTACCATGTGACCAAGATTTCGGTCTCATTGAAAAGGAAAAGAGATATTACAAGGACATTTTTACACCTGATGATTGGGATCGTGTAATCATCACAGCAAAAAAATAGCAGCCATTCCACTTAGTCAAAATGACAGCAGATGACTTTAAAAGCATTTCTTTGATCGAGAAACTAGTGACAAACAGAAAAGTTTCCACGGACAAGAGTTCGAAAGTTGAATGGCTTAAAATTCAGTGGCTTCGATTCCAAAATGAGAAGTCATTTACAATTCAATATAAATACTCAAATAATGAAGATGTTTTATTTCAAGAAGTTGACATTTCAAAGCGAAACTCCAGTAAATTCGTAGATGTGGAATTGGAGTCACTATATCCTGGAGGAAGATTCATTGAAGCTGCAAAGTTTAAGGACCTTCAAGAACTCAAGGAATTCATACCTCCTGTATTGCACTCGTTTTATAATAATTTGAAAACAAATACAAGAGCCGAAGATGAAGACATTCAGGAAGAAGAAGAAGAATAAAGATTTTCAATTACTTTGCATAATTTTTCAAAACGCCTATTATAAAAATTGGTATTATATAAATGGCCTAACCCTCAATTGGTATCAATAAAAAAAATTTAAATGAATTCCAAAATGGCCTAAGCCACTTTTTTTTTCTTATTTATTGTTTAAAATGCTCTTTCTGTTTGTAAATAAACCCCTTACTGTTAACCACAAACAAAAAAAACAAATATTATTTATCAAAGATTAATAAAAAAAAAATTAAAATATTTCAAAAACATGTTTTTTTTTAAACCTGTTTTTCTCGGTACGATTTTTTTGGGCTTAGGCCGTTTTGGCGCTGAGCGCCTCATTTGTTTTTGTAATGTTTAGAGTTGTGTGGATATGTTTAAGTTGTTTTAACAAAAAATTGATTGACAGATTTATGCCGGTGCAGATGCGTGCTGAGCGCGACGAATTAATCGAATCTGATCCATTAATCGGTCGAGTGAATTGTCACTAGTTTTGATGATTCGTCCTTTTTTTTCTTGGGTTATTTTTTTTTTTTTTTGCTTAAGCGGGTATTACAGCTAAACTGGGTTTTGTTGTTACTGGTGCTTTGCTTTTTTAATCGGCCTGGGTTGGTTTGCACGATCTGGGTGGCTTTGATCGCGTGGATGGATTGATCGTAGATCTCGTGGGTGCTTTGATGACGGGGATCTGCAACCAGCGCCCTGCTCGATCGATTGGCGGTTGAAGAATCGGAACAGCGACACAAAATTAAGACTCAAATAGGCGAGTTAAGGCTGGGATCCGTGTAATAACCAAGCCGATAAAAGCCAATAAAAAGCTTATATTAAATCCAATAATGACGGCTTGGGGATGGATAGCAACATTTAATATATGTTTCTGAAATATACAATTCTTTGTACCTACCGATGGCGGTCTTTGCCGACACTTGGGGTGGATGGTGGGGTATTCGTTCTTCGCTTCTTTTTTTTTTGTGCACTTAGAAGTGGCAAACGCGCGTATAAAAAAATGGCTTTCTGGGAATGAGCAACACTCGAGTTCTCCAGTTAATATTTAACACCTTTTTCAATAATATTTTAAAGGATGCACCGATCCGAACTATTGAAGAATCACTATTGTGATTAAGTTTTATTTTTGCTCTTTTTTCTTGTACGCGTCACGTTGCTTTTGTGGTAGACAATACCACCATCGCCGATAGTCAAAAATAAAAGAACAATGGATTCTTGCAGAGGAGTTTAGGAAGGCCGTCGGGCACTAATTTCCGCCTGTGAAGTTGGCAGTAGTTGCTTTATTTTTGCCCATTTTCTAAACAATGACAGTAGTTTTTGTTGTGGGTAGCATTCAACACACAAAAATATGATTTAAATTAATTTTTTTCCTGTTTAAATTTGTATTCGAGATTATTTAGGTAGTCCCCTACAAATAATTTCAATTTCATCAAATTCTTGATTAGGAGCTTGAATAGGATTAGAAATTAATTTATTATCTTTTATCCCCCTAATAAGAGACAATAATTTAATAATTTAACGTCGAATATCCTTAAAATATGTTTTAACTCAAGTTTTGAGGTAGTTAGGGACTTTGTCTACCTTGGCTCCGCTATAAATTCTGAAAAAGCCATCACATCAGAAATCAAACGAAGAATTACACTGCCAAACGCTGTTCCTTTGGCCTGAGAATACAATTGACTATTAAAGTCTTGGCAAGAAACACTAAGGAGACTTTGTATATGACACTCATTATCCCAGTCCTGCTATATGGCGCAGAAGCGTGGACTTTAACAAAGGCGGAAGAAGAAGAAGATCTTCTTGGTCGTTTCGGACGCAAAATTCATCGAGTGATTTTCAGTCCAGTTTGCATTGACGTGCTTTGGAGGAGGAGATTTTACAACGAACTCTACGTGTTGTACAGCGACATTGACCTTGTCAGAAAAGTACGAATCACTGGACTAAGATGACTGGGACATGTCGAGCAAATGGACACCAACGCTCCGGGCCGAAGAGCCTTCGATTCCAACCCGGGGGGATAACGCAGTAGATAAAGACCTCGGCTTAGGTGGCGCGTATAACTGGAGGGGTTCTTCAACCAACTTGGAGTGCGCAACTGGAGGCGGTTAGCCAAAGATCGGGCCAACTGGAGAGGCGTGTTGGTTGAGGCCCAGGTCCACACCGGACTGTAGCGCCACTTAAGTAAGTTAGTAAGCCATCCAGTACCTACTGCCTTTGAAATAATGCTGACCCAAAGATTCAGAAAAATATTTATCCTTTTGTTTGATAATAGAGCCCGAGAGCGGTAAATTTCTTTTCCTGTTTATCTGAACCCATTTTATATTGCCTTATCCACATCAAAGTATTTTGTTTTTCTTAGTTTTTTAGGCTTCTGTTTGAACTTGCTTCGGCAAGCTTTATAATTTGTAGCTCATTCTTCCTGGAGCTATTTGGGGTACACTCGTACCCCAGTCTTTTTTTAAATTCCCGCCAATCAGTAGCAGGTGAAGCTGCAAGCTTCAACTTCTAAGTAGTTTCAAAACGCATTGCATTTAATCGAATATGATACTCACGGCCGGCGGAGGGTTTGTCATTGTGCTGATATTTACTATTGGGATACAGGTGTAGGTACCCCAGTGTAGCAGAATATGAATATTGTTCAAAGCTTTATTTCGTTAGTTTGTTTAACTTTTTTTTATATTTTGTTTGCTTTAAGCTTATAAAAGAAATGGCTTCTCAACTAAAAAGATGTTTGACTTCTCAAAACCTGATGATATCTCGGAGATAGTTCAAATTCTCTTTGATTCTGACTCAGATGATTTGCACGATTGACATGATTTTGAAATAATCGAGGAATGTGATTTTGAAGACATACGTAAGACATGTGGTTCTTAGATACACACCAAACAAAGAAAAATTAGAAAACAGAAGAACGTACCTAAATAAACTTGCGCTAGATTTAGTACGATCACATATGGAAAGTCGTTTAGAAACTCCAACTTTGAGACGTAAACTCCGCCTGACAATATGCAATATACTTAAAATAACCCCCCCAACGGGAGAATCAATAAGGCCAGCTCCTAGCATGCGAAGATGTGCATTTTGTCCAAGAAGACGGTATAGAAAATCGAAGATCAACGCTCTATGCAAAAAATTAATTTGTTTACTGCACCAGAATACAAATTTTCCAACTTGTGCAAATTAATTTTACTTTATATTATTTTTGAGAAAAAAAATCTATTATTGAATTATAATTGAAGTTTCTTTTGAGATTTTGCCAAATTAATTTGTTGTTTCTATAAAAATGTGTTTTTGTTTCTTTGTACTCGTAGCATAGTATGTAGGTTTTGCAAAGAGGTGTAGCATTCCTGGGCTAAAATTGTCGACAATGTACTAAATGAAACACTACATTTTTCTTCGGCTGCAGGAAATAACCCCCGAATACGTCTATGTCTATAATACACAAGTGCAATGTACAAACATCCCGTCATCAAAATACGAGATTATGTCACTCTATATATTTTGGGGAAACAGATTATGCAGAGGTAGAAGGTTTGGTACACCGTCTAAACATACAGAAAGCACCCGGGGTAGACGGTATTAGAGTATCTGATATTAAACTTAATACCGATATCTTTGTCCCCATTTTAACCAAACTAATTAACCTAAGCTTTAATACGCGAAAAATTCGTAAAAAACTTAAAGAGGCAGTGGTACGACCAATATATAAAGGAGGGATTAAAAAGCAACTCGCAACGGCCATCGAAAAAGTCATAGAGCAAATCGTTTCGGATCGTATATGGGACTTTGTAAAAAAGAATAATTTTATCTGCAAAAGCCAATACGGATTCCAAAAGGGAAAAAGCATAAACAAACTGCTTGGTGACTTCGCGAAATATTGACTTCGTCAATACGGCCCTCAGCATGAGACAACATGTCCTCGTGCTGTTTTTGGATTTCAGCAAGGCATTTGATACGCTCGACCACACTAAACTCATCAACGCTTTATACAGAGTAGGAATTAGAGGAAGGCTGACGGATTGGTTAACTAACTATCTTGCAGACAGAACCTTCAGAGTCAAAATCATGAATTGCTGTAGTGTTGCACATAAAGCTAAATATGGAGTACCGCAAGGCTCGAAGCTTGGCCCTCTACTATTCATTTTGTAAACAAACGAAATGCTTAAATGCTTAAAAAAAGTGTACCTTTCGCATAAGCTGATGATACGGCTATCGTTGAGTGTCGCATGTCATTGGAAGACGCTACAACGGTGATGCAGGAGGAGTTCGACGAAGTTTCGAAATGGTGTCACGATAACGGGCTTGTACTAAATGAAAAAAAAAACTAAACTTATGCACATTCGAAGCCCGATGTATCCAGCGTCACAAATCGTCCTTGAAATTTTTAAATGTGATAGTGTGTCTGACTCTGTGCAAATTGAAGTCGTAGATACATACAAATACCTTGGTATTATCATTGACTGCCACTTTCGCTGGGAGCCACACATAAATCATCTACGAAAGAAGCTGAGAGGGTCCCTGTTTGCGCTTGCTTGTCTACAATACAAAGCCTCGATTAGTGTACAAAAACAAGTGTATAACGCACTTATAGAATCGACGCTACGTTACGGTGTACTAGCATGGGGAGGTGCATCGCAAACACACATCGAAAAACTGCAAAACATCCAACACAGTGCGATTAAATTGATGTCAAGAGGAAATGGATCTCGCATTAAGGTACTAAAAATTAGGCAGATATTTAATATGAGCGTGGCACTGGGGTACTATGCCGATGCAGGATTCCGCACTCCAATAAGTAATCAGTTTGGTACAAGAAGGCAAGGTGAAGGAATGTATCAACTCCCATCGATAATAAATGAGTATGGCAGAAGAAGGGAGATATATACCGTGCCGAATGTACTAAATAACCTTCCTTAACACTTGAGAAACATCAACCAAATTAATGTCAGGAAACAAAGATTAAAACATTTTTTTCTAGAACAAATATAATTTAAATTTAATAATATGTATTAATATAATTGAAAATTTAATTTAAATATGAATTATTATCTAAAATGTAAAAAAAAAAAAAAACATAGTTGAAATAAGACACTTATAAATTATTACATAGATAGTAAGTAACTTTTTGTTAGAATTAAATCTTGTAAATAATCTCCTGCAGGGAAAATATAACATCCATTATTACCGAGGAAAAAATTTGCTGGGCAATAAACAGCTTCGCTCCCTTTAAATCGCCTGGCCTGGACGGCATTCTGCCCATCATGCTCCAGAAATCTCTGGAACTGGCAATTCCATGGCTCACATCGATTTACAGGAACTGTATACTCTACAATCATGTACCCTATTCATGGAGACGAGTGCGAGTTGTTTTCATTCCAAAAGCGGGTAGACGCGGTCATGAAACTGCGAAAGATTTCAGACCAATTAGTTTGACCTCCTTCGTACTGAAGACGCTCGAACGTCTCCTAGAAAACCACCTGAGAGGGGCAATAGAAGCTTCACTCCTCTCTAAATCTCAACACGCCTACCTCAAGGGAAGATCTACGGAAACAGCTCTTCACGAGGTAGTGCGTACGATAGAAAAATCCCTACACTACAAAGAATACACCTTGGCTACCTTCCTAGACATAGAAGGAGCCTTCAACAATGTACACACTGAAGCAATTCTAGAGTTTCTGAGGGAGCTGGGAATAGCAATCCATCTAAGTCAATTGATTGTATCCATGCTCAGCACTAGAATCATTCAAGCAGCTTTAGGAAATAGCAATATAACCAAATATGCCAGGAGGGGAACACCTCAAGGAGGAGTCATCTCACCCCTACTCTGGCTCCTAGTAATGAACAAAATCCTCATAAGTTCAGACAGAGTAGGAATCAAAGTAGTCGGGTACGCGGACGATATGGTGATATTGGTGTCAGGAATGTTTCCCTCCGTGATTAGTGAAATCATGGAGAATGCTCTAAGCAAAGTTAGCACTTGGGCAAAAAAGTGAGGTCTGGGAGTCAACCCGGGGAAAACTGTGCTGATGCTCTTCACCACCAAAACCAACATACCTGACTTTACGCTTCCTCGCCTAAACGGCACACCCCTACCCCTTTCAAACAGTGCCAGGTATTTAGGAATTATCCTAGATCCTAAACTCAACTGGAAAATAAACATAGAACAACGGGTAAAGAAGGCATGTATAGCCTTTTATGCCTGCAGCCGAACCTTCGGAAAAAAGTGGGGCCTGCAACCAAAATTGACCCTGTGGATGTACACAGCCGTGGTACGACCAATCCTCACGTATGGGTCAATAGTATGGTGGCCGGCTCTAAAGAAAAAGTACAATATTACCAAACTTAATAAGGTACAAAGAACGGCATGCATAGGAACAACGGGAGCTCTACGGTCAACACCGTCAGACGGACTCACAGTCTTACTGCATCTTTTACCTCTTGATCTACATATAACAAACATCACAGCACACAGCGCGATCAGACTCAGAGAGTCTGGCTGCTGGACTGCAAAACCCTACGGCCACAGTAGTATTCTAGACTCTCTACCTAGAAAACTAGTTCCGCCTTCAACAGACTACATCATTCCCAGAATGTCTTTTAAAAAACATTTCGTCGTTCAAATCCCTACTAGATCGGAATGGCAAAATGAAGAAGTGACAAGGGATTTCGATCAAACAATCTACACCGACGGTTCAAAAATGGACTGCGGCGTGGGTGCGGGAGTTTTTTCGGAATCCTTAAACATCGCAAAATCATACAGACTTCCGGATACTGCAAGCGTCTTCCAGGCGGAGCTACTGGCTATCCGTGAAGCCTGTCGCCAGATCAAACTTCACTCAAATATAACACCGAGGCAAAGGATCGCCATACTTATTGACAGCCAGGCTGCCATTAAAGCGATCGCTTCGGTCACTATATCCTCTAAGTTAGTACTAGAATGCCGTAATGAGCTGGCCCTGCTTGATAAGTTCAAGGTTACCCTGATCTGGGTTCCAGGGCACAGTAACGTTTATGGAAACGAACATGCCGACGAACTGGCCAGGCAAGGCTCAGCTCTCCACTGCTCTCTGGCAGCACTAGTCCACATTCCGCTCGGAGCAGTTAAGGCAAACATCACCGCAGAATACCTTAAGAAAGCCAACCTCAGATGGAGCAGGCTGACTGCATGCGTCATATCCAGAAAAACGTGGCCAAACTACAACAAGGCAAAAACAACCGACCTTCTAGGTAGAACCCGAAAAGACATCGCAAGACTTACAGCGATCTTCACGGGACACTGGCCTATAGGTGACCATGCGGCCAAGCTGGGCATCCCATACAATACACACTGCCGCAGTTGCAAAGTGACAACTGAAAAAGAAACCCTAATTCACTTTTTATGTACCTGTCCGGCTTTAGCTAGGACCAGACTACGTACATTGGGAAGCCCTTTCTTCAATACACTTGAGGAAGTCTCCGAGAAAAGTATCAAGGAACTGATAACTTTCCTGAACTCCGCAGGTTGGATTTAGCCTCCCCCACCAATCGGTAATACCCAGGTTTACGTGAGTTTGTGGCAACAAAACGGCACTCAGTGCTAATTGGGTTTGTCTTATCAAACCGCCACACCTACCTACCTACCTACCTAATCTCCTGCAGACAAGCCAATTGGCTTCGCAGGTCAATAATAACATATGTTTTTGAATCTTGAAAATAAAATAAATAAAATTATAAAATAAAAAATGAAATAACCCCCCAAATGAAAGATGAAATAAACTCCCAAAAATTTGTATGGAGGTGGGGATTTATTTCATGGGTTTTTGGGGACTTATTTCATACTTCAAATTGGGGGGTTATTTCATAGTGAAATAAGTACCCAAATTCAACTATGAAATAAGTCCCCAAATTTGGGAACTCAAAGTGCAATAAGGCCAAGTGCTGGTGGTTGCAGAGGGTTGCAGGGGGGGCAGCAGCTTTTTATGGGATCTTAGGGTGCGAGGTTTTATTTTAGCACTTGGCCTTATTGCACTTTGAGTCCGTGAAATAAGGCCATACGAATTCATTTACCCAAAGTGCAATAAAGCCAAGTGCTAAAATAAAACCTCGCACCTACTCCAAATCAAACAGTGACCCCAATCAGGGGGGTTGCAGCGGGGCAGCATGTGAAATGTTTCCCCAATTTTGGGGAGTTATTTAATTTTTCATTTGGGGGGTTATTTCATTGGGGGTTATTTCCCGGAGCCTTTTCTTCAACATCTTTTTTCTTTTCTCGCCTTTAAACTTTTTTAATAATTGATAATTTCTGTCTACCACAATGTACACTTGTTTATAAATCCATACGTACATATAGGTATGTACGAGTACATTCGCTTTAAGAAAATTGTTGCCAAAACGGGAAGGTCCCTTTTAAAATTAAGAACAAAAAATCAAAGTAAGCTTTAAGTTGACATTTCGTTATGAAGAAACATTTTTGCTTTTGGGCCCAAATCAAATTAGTTGCTTATAAAGAGAATTTCGCTTTTAAGAATTTCGTTATAAAGTTATAAAGAACCTAATTCATATTGGATATTTTTGAAGGGGAAGGGGAACAAAATGGAATTCGATATAGAGAGAATTAAGTTACCTATAAGGAAGTTCGTTATAAAGAAGTTTGACTGTATTGCTGGTATCTACCTACCTAGGTAAAAGCACAGAGGGTTATCAATATTCATGACCCTCTTAATATCTTCTTCGCACATTTATCTAGAAGTACCTAGGTTTTCCTTGAGTGATTTTGATCTGTACGGACGTGTCTTCGAAGTGCTTAAACATAATTGATTTATACTGTTTTCGCGGTGCCCAGATTGGTTCATAAAATCATATTCTTTTGCTAATCTAGTTGATAGAATAACATTGTGGAAAAAAAATACAATAATAATTACATAATTCAATAAAAATAAAAGAAAAACATAGGGGCGGGCTACAGTCCGCTTGGGCGAACTGTTGGATACCCTATTCTTATTCCTATATCTCATAAGTGGGCGTGACAAAAATTTAAAGGATTTTATCGAAAAAACTAAGCTTTTGTAAATAAAAACGCTCCCTAGCTCAAACTTTGGTTTTTCAATAAAATTGTTTTATTTAATTGTGGGCGTGTCAGTAGGCGGATTTAAAAAAAATTTAAGTATGAGCATAAAGGGCACCTAGAGAGTATATACTATAAATTTCAGCTCCCTAGCTCAAACTTTGGACTTTCAAAAATAAAAAAAAAAAATTGTGGGCGTGTCAGTAGGCGGATTTTGAAAATATTTACACATGAGCATAAAGGGCCCCTAGAGAGTATATATTAAAAATTTCAGCTCCCTAGCTCAAATTTTGGTTTTTCAAAAAAAAATATTTTATTTAATTGTGGGCGTGTCAGTGGGCGGATTTTGAAAATTTTCTGTCCCAAGCAGTTTTATGGGCCAAAGATCATATATAAAAAATTTCAGCTTTCTAGCTCAAAATTCAATTTTTCCCAAGATTTGTTTTATTTAATTGTGGGCGTGTCAGTGGGCGGATTTTGAAAATTTTATGTCCCAATCAGTTTTATGGGCCATAGATCATATATAAAAAATTTCAGCTCTCTAGCTCAAAATTCGATTTTTTCCAAAATTTTGTTTTTTTGAGTTTGTGGGCGTGTCTGTGGGCGGATTTCAAAAATTCTTAAACTTGATTATTTCGGGACCCTAGAGAGTATATGGTTAAAATTTCAGCTCTCTAGGTCCAGTTTAAAGGCCTAATTTTTGCCGACGGGCGGACGGACGGACGGACGGACGGACGGACGGACATGGCTAGATCGACATTACTATCGATGCTGATCATAAATATAGTAACTTTTAGGGGTCTCCGGGCAATATTAAGGTATGTTACAAACTATGCGTCAAAATTAATATACCCCTAGAATAGGGTATAATTATATCGATCAATAGCGGATTTAAAAGCCGTCATTGAGTTGAGTTGCGATTTTTTTTTTTGTCCCTTCTTATTGCGTTCTTTTTTATGTGTACCTACAAAACATATACACAGTGCAATGAGTGGAAGTTGCAAGGAGTGCAAGGGGGAACTTATTTACCATGCAACGGAATTTGTGGAACTTTTTTCAATTTTAAGTGTGCTAAATTATCAGAATATGATGCGAAAATGATAAGTGAGAAACCAGCAGTTTTATTTATGTGCAGTGTTTGTAGGGATTATGTTAGCATCATGTTTAATAAAGTGGGAGAATTGGCTAATGCTATTCAAGAAAATATGCAACAACTTGCCAAACAAAATGATAACATTGAAAAAATACTAGATAATGTAACCAAATTAAGTGATGAAAAGGAAATAGTGTTGAGTGAAGTAAAGAAGGTGTGTAAAGAAGGTGTGTAGTAGTGGGACAAAGCTAACATATGCTGAGGCAGTAAGAAGAGAGCAACCTGTTATGATCAAACCTAAAAAAGCTCAAGAGAACAAAAAAACAAAAGATGAACTTAAAAAAAAATTTGATCCATCATCTTTGGCAGTGGGAGTGAATAAAGTTATTGATAAGAGAGATGGGGCAATTCTAATTAACTGCAATGATGATCGTTCAAGAAAAATTATAGAAAAAGAAGTTAAAGAGAAATTAGGAAGTGAGTACGAAGTATCTTTACCTAATCTGCAAAACCCATGTGTAAAAATATGTGGAATTAATGAAAAGTGGAATGAAGAAGGACTTTTGTCAGCAATAAAAAAACAGAATAATATAAACTGTGAGCTAAAGTGTTTGAAAATATACAGTGTTAAAAAAAAATAAGAGGAAAAGTTATAGTGCTATAATTTCAATTGAAACAGAAGGATATAGAAAGATGATGGACAGAAAGCGAATCAACTTAGGTTGGGATATATGTTTTGTTAACGACGCAGTCCCAGTTAAACGGTGCTATAAATGTTGGGGATATAACCACAATGCAAAGGATTGTAGAAACGAAGTAGTGTGCGCAAAATGTGGTGAAAATCATGATGCAAAGGGCTGTAATAGTGTGTCACTTAAATGTAATAACTGTGTTGCTGTTAACTCAAGGCTAGGATTCAATTTTGAAACAAATCATGATTGTAGAAGTTATGAATGCGAAGTGTTTAAAAAGAAAATTGAAATTCAAAAAAATATAGAACCTCTTTTTAGCCATCAAAGTCAGTGAGGGTTTGTTACTTTAATATATGTGGATTTTTAAATAATCTTGCGGAACTAGAAGTACTAGTCGAATCACAGGATTTTGACGCATTGGTACTATCTGAAACGCATGTGACAAACGAAGTGGAAAAGAGTGAATTATGTGTGGATAACTTTACCTTAGTAGACAGGTGTGACACCGATTCCAAACATACAGGTGGTGTTTTAGTGTATGTAAGAAGTGATCTTAGAGCCTCAAATGCAAATAAGTTTGTCAAAAACATGGAACTAGCTATGGTGGTCAGTTAACACCTTATATTTTAAGAACTATTCCTGCGTTATTGTGGGTATGTACAGATCACCAAGTTCAAGTTGTAGAAATTTTTGTGATGAATTTGATAGATTGATGGATGAGCTCTGTGACTTAAATAGTGATATCATAATAGTCGGAGATTTTAACATCGATTGGCTTTCCCCTAATAGTATTTACAAAAGAGATGTCGAAAAAGTAATAAAAGATAATGCTTGCCTTCAAATTGTAGATGAACCGACTAGAACAACAAAAAATTCAAGTACACTAATTGATTACGTTGTTACAAACAGCAGCCAGTCAATTAGAGCGAAAAAGGTAAAAGAACTAAAGCTGAGTGATCACGAAACTATTGTTATAGAAATAAAATGTAATGCAAAGAAAAGACAGAAGAAGGTGTTTCCTCACTTTGGATACAGGAAAAATTTGTTCGGACAAGTTTTAGAGGCTAATTTAAATAATATACAAAGGACATATGACACACAATTTATATCCGATAACTTTTTAAAAATAATTAATGAAAGTGTTTCAGTATTCATACGAAATAAAGTAGTAAAATTTAGTGGAAATGAGTGGTTCAACAGTTCTTTGAATAATCTCAAAAATCAGAAAATTTTAAAGTATTCGAAAGCTGTATTAAGTGGCTCGGAAATAGACTGGAACAACTACACGGCCATTCGAAATAAATACAAAAAGGAAATTTTTAAACGTAAGCGCGAATATGTAATGCCCAAAATACCAAGTTCATTGGATCAAAAAACAATGTGGAGAAACATAAAACATATTATACTTAAAAATGACAAAAGTGAAATTAAAAGTGTTATATATGGTACGGAGACTTGTAATGAAAATATAGTAATTGCAAACAACTTCAACAAATTTTTTGTTAAGAGTGTAGAAGACATTGTAAATACCCTTCCATCGACTCCTTTCGTTAACCACGTTGAAGAAGTAGAAAGTGTGTTTAGATTTAAAAATGTTACGTAAACCGATCTGAAACAAACTATACAAAATATAAAAAACAAACGCGATTTTCAGTTCATGAGTCCTAGTGTCTACTTGGATCATTTCGAAATCATAGGCCCAATCCTCTTTGAAATTATCAACGGTTCCCTATCTACCGGTAAATTCCCTGAAACCTGGAAAGAATCTTTGATAACACCAATTGAAAAAATTGCTAATACAGTGAAATGTGAAGAGTTTAGACATGTGAACGCCATGTCATTGTGTGAGAAGATTTTTGAAAAAGTGGTATTTAAACAATTGTATAATTATTTTGAATGTAACAGTTTAATAATGGATTTACAGTCTGGTTTTCGAAAGGGTTACTCATGTGAGACTGAAATCAATTTAGTTGTTACATCGTGGAAGGAAGAGCTAACCAAAAAAAGAAGTGTTTATTGTGTGTTCTTAGACTTGAAACGAGCATTTGAGACTGTTAGTAGAAATATTTTAATAATGAAAATGAAAAAATACGGTGTTAAGGACAGGGAATTGACGTGGTTTGAATCGTATCTGAGAAATCGAAAACAAAGAGTAAAAGTCAATGGAAAAGTGTCGGAAGCAATTGAAGTTGAATTTGGAGTGCCTCAAGGGTCTGTCTTGGGGACTTTATTGTTTACAATCTATATAAATGATCTTAAGTGTGTTTTAAAATACAGCAAATTGGCTTTGTTTGCGGACGATGCAGTAGTTCACATCTCAGGTAATGATAATATTGACAGTAAAGTAAAATTGCAGAAAGACTTAGATTCTATATACCAGTGACTTAATGAAATAAACTTAAACTGAATGTTGGAAAAACAAAGTTAATGGTGCTGAACGAGCAAATTGATGACATCGATATTATGGTAGACGGCGAATCAATAGAACGAATAAATGAAATTAAGTATCTAGGTGTAGTTTTGGATCAAAAGTTATTGTTTGATTATATTTGTAAAAAAATCTCCAAAAAAATTGGATTTATGAAGCGAATCAGAAATCAAATTTCGACTATCAGTGCAATAAATATATATAATGTTATTGTAAAACCACACTTTGAGTACTGTTCCACTTGTAATGAGAGTAAGATTTTAAGACTGCAACGATTACAAAATAAAGCAATGAGATGTATACTAAAGTGCAATAGATACATGTCAATCCGTTATATGCTAGATTCGTTAATGTGGCTATCTGTAAAACAGAGAATAATACTGAATGTTTTAGTGTTTGTATATAAGATAATAAACAATGTAATGCCAAAATACTTATTCGATTGTGTTAATTTTACTAGAGATATGCAACCATATACACTAAGAAATAGAAACGACTTAAGACTTCCCAATTTTTTAAATGCGAACACACATAATTCTCTTATATATAAAGGCTTTAAGTTATATAATAGCTTGGACAGCCAGATTAAAAACCAAACGAACCTCAATGAATTTAAAAGAAATGTAATAGTGTTTGTTAAGTCTAATTATTAAATAATTATAATAAAAAATCAATTATGTATAAGATCTTAGTATAAATGTAAATAGTTTAAACAAACTAAATAAAATAAATACAATACAATACAAACAAAAAGCATTCTCAATACCTTTAATGTAAATATGTATCTAGGTACCTATACCTACTTCACTTTATAAAATCAAATCCGTTAATCAACGAAGCCTAATGGAAAAGGGTTTCCATTATGAACACTAAGGAATTTTTTTTTTTGGCTTAAAATGGCCTAAAAAAGAAAAATATAATATTTTTTTCTTGAGGAAATGAATTTTTTTTTTTTTTTTTTTTTTTTATTAAATTTTAACCATTTTTTTTTTAATAAAACGATGTTTATGTAATTCATACACCTAGATTACAAACATTTTTTGCGGAATCTGCATAAACATGCACAACTGCTTGAAGCAACTCTTCAAAGGGATCTAATTTTTTTTTTGCTACTTCTCTCCCCCGCTGGTATTCAACAATCCAATCAGCGAAATTATTGGAATAGTTGTCATTATAAAACTCTCTTTTAACGACACGCCACTGAGACTCGATTCTCTGAGTGTGTATGCCATCAGGACCAACAAAAGGATTGTCAGGATCTGTGGTTCTTTTTTTTTGTGAATGAACCCGTGAGCGCCTAAACAATCATACGCCTTCCAGCAATCGGTATGGATGATCGTTCCTGGATTCACGTGCTTTTTAATTAGCGGCACTAGCACTTCAGCACTGCGCTCGTTTTCTGGACAAACTTCCAGTCTCAAGTCTTCGGACCCATCCTCAATTAAACCGAGAACCCACTGGCCGTCCACACGCCTTCCTTTATTAAATTTCCTTCTCCCAAATTTGCTCTCGTCGATCTCGACGATCTTGCCTGGTCCGCCTATTTTTCCTTTTGCTTGAAAGGTTTCCAAAAAATGGATTACTATTGCCTCCCGGCAATTATTATACCAGTTGGCAATAGTCCGTTGGGACAGACATTGATTCGAAGTGAAATTTTCCACCTTTACCGTTTCGTAGGAATATTTCCTAGCGAAGCAGTACATCAGATAGAAACATCTTGGCAAAGGCATGCGAGCTTGCTCAAACCAACTGCCAACAGTACGACTTGTTCTAACTGCACATTTTGATTTTGTGCACAAAAATCTTCATTGGAGTTCTATTCAGCCGGCACAATTTCGAATTAAGCAATAACCCGCGTGTCACAGCAAATTCAACCGCTTGCTCATCTTCACCTACAATCATTTTTATTTCATAATGTAAGACATGAACAACATTGAAAGAATGTAAATAAATTACCAAGTTCTCTTATCAACCGAGCAATATTCCACTGTATTTTCACCTCTTCAAAGTACAACCGACGCTTTACATACGGGCTCTGACCCGAAGTACTTTTTTCTTTTTTTTCGGGGTGTGTGAGACTTTCTGCACTGGAGCACTCAGACTCAATACTGGTCCATTGTACTACCAGGCTGACACACCACATTTTACTGTGGGAATTTACTCGTTTTTCTAAGAAAAACGAGAAAGCGCTTCAATGATAAGGAGCTTAGGTTTACAGCACTCACCATATCCGCACCAAATACCTGCCACCTGTTACGAGCAAAAGCAGGACAATCACAGAGGAAATGTTCCGCAGTGTCGTCGCTTTCTCCAAAGGCTTCGTAGTTGGTCGTGTCGCTTAGGCCTAGCACCTTAAGGTGTTTGGCAAAAGGGTAGTGTCCCGTAAGAACGCCAGTAGTCTGTCTGCAGTCTTTTCTGTTGAGAGACGTCAGGGAGCATTTGCTTAGTCTGTCTGCACCCTGGAGAGTCATGCCAATTGCGATTGTGTTCATAGGAAACCCAACCGTCAATGGAAGCCCTGACCGAGGACGCAGGTAGACAGATCGCTGGTTCAGGTCCTGAGAAGTCCCCCTCTGAGCCTTGTCTAGCAAGTTCATCGGAGATCTCATTTCCCGTGATACCGTTATGACCCGGGATCCAGACAAGTTTAAGTGAATTCAGCCTTCCGACCGAATTCAGAGATATCTTGCATTCACGTACTATTTTGGAGGCAGTTAAGGGTTTGAGTAAGGCCTTAAGCGCAGCCTGACTGTCGCTACAGACGCAGATACTTCGCCCCCTCCACCTGTTCCTCGTAACATAGTCCATGGCCATTAGGATAGCATAAGTCTCTGTTTGGAAGACTGACGCATATTTGCCTAACGGAAAGAAAAGTCTAACGTTATCGCTCTCCACGAAGACACCAGCACCAGATCCTTGATCGGTTTTGGAGCCATCCGTGAAGATTCGACTGCATTCCCTTCCAGGTTCAGAGTCCGGCCAGAGCCAGTCCTGGACGTGGGGAAAGTCGACCTCGTAGTTGCGCTTTAGCCGAAGTTCCGGTGTCATCGCATCAGACGGCATATCCATAAGACAGGAGTCGAAGGACAACCGTTGCGCAAGTTCATCAAAACTCCAGTGCGAGTTATACCAAAAGCCACCTCTTGTAAGACGTGAGATAGCCTTGATTGTACAGCCCATGATGTAAACATCAAGGGGCGGAAGGTTCAATAGTGCATCTAGGCCGGAGCCAGGCGTGCTGGGGAAGGCCCCCGTGCAGCCGAGACATACCTGCCTTTGGAGTTTGGCAAAAGCAGCAGTGACGTATTTACGTGAAAGCTTATTCCACCAAACAACCGATGCGTATGCTATAAATGGTCTTATCATATCCGTATAGATCCATAGGACTCTTTTCGGTGATAAGCCCCATGTCTTGCCGAAAATGCCTTTGCACTGCCAGAAAACAGACAACGCCTTGATAGTCTTCAGCTCAGCATGTTTGGACCAAAGAAGTTTGCTATCCAGGATGACTCCCAGATACTTTGCTTCATTGGAGAGTTGGATTGTGACGCCTTTTAGCACTGGCGTCAACCCGACCAGCTTCCTCCTTCTCGTAAAGAGAACAACCTCAGTTTTAAGAGGAGCCCATTCCTAGTGCACCATTCGTCGATCACGTCAAGGGCCGCCTGCGTCTTGGCGCGTACAGTCGCTAGGCATGATCCAACAGAAAGCACGGCAACATCATCCGCGTACGCCTGAGCGTAAATATTAGAACTGTTGAGTGCGTTCAACAGAGAGTCGACCAGCATACACCACAGCAGTGAAGACAGGACGCCGCCTTGCGGGCAGCCTCTGTTTACCCCCGCCATAACATAGCGGCCACAATCCGCATCCGCAACCAACGTTCTATTCGGTAATCGGGGCTGGTTGTGAACCAATTGTAATCTGGTTACCCGGAAAGTGAGACTCCAGCAGATAACTAAGAGTTTCCGCTTTCGTCTCAGCGAAGGTGCCATCAAGTTTTCTAAGTGAGTCCAGTTTGGCTGGTTTGCCCTTTTTCAGAACTTTAACCAACCTACTAGTTTCACCCAGCGATTCAATCTTTTCGCAGAAATTCCTATAAGAAGCACTTTTCGATACCCGAATTAGCCTCTTATATTCCTTCTGCTTCGATCGGTAGAGATTCCAGTCTTTCTCCAAATCAGTCTTGAGTGACCTATTTAGAAGCTTTCTAGCTTCTCTTCGGATTCTTTGCAGTTCCGAGCTCCACCAGGGAACCGGCGTTCTGCCAGGGGGTTTACTTACTGGGCACGTCAGTTCGAAACAGCTAGTAATGGCACTATTCAGGTTTTGAACAGCATCCTCTACCTTTTGTCTCGTCCTGAGTTTGGTTGGAGTTTTGAGAGTTTTTCCCATTTCCTCCCTGAAGCGTATCCAGTTGGTTTTTCTTGGATTCCTCCTCTCCTGCAAAGTTATGGCTTCGCATTCGATTTGGAATTCGATATATCTATGATCTGAGAGGGATACCACCGAAGAGACCCTACAGTTGGTAACCGCCTTAAAATATCTATTTGATAAAGTCAGGTCGATCACCTCCTGTCTTCTTGACGCCACAAAAGTTGGTTGCGAGCCAACATTGTTGACAGTAAGATCAGATGATAGAATGAAATCCAGGAGATGGTTTCCTCGCATGTTGCATTTGCTACTGCCCCAAACAGTGTTTTCAGCGTTGGCATCGCCGAAGTACTTGGTTTGAAGTCTAACGCACTCGTATTTTCGAAATTTTGATCGGACATCGCACTGATTTGAAACTACTTAATGAAGTTGATCGCAAAAACGCAGTAAAAATGCACTCTGTCGATTTTGTTTGTAAGGTAGGTAGGTAGAAGTGGCGGTTCGGCTTGAACCCAATTAGCATTTATTGTGCCTTTTTGTTACCACGACTCGTGTGACCTATGTTGTAGTGGTTGTAGAGCATTTGATGTCTGGCTATATCCAACCTGTGGAATTGAGAAAACAAATAAGATCTTGTATCCCTTTGCCCGATATAGCGCTAAGGTCGTCAAAGAATGGTTGGTTCAGTGCCCGAACTCTGGCTCTTGCTAGTGCCGGACATTCGCAGAGGAAATGGAAGAGAGTTTCTCTTTCATTTACATTCCCGCAGCTTCGGCAGTGGGTGTTAAATGGGATACCCAGTTTGGCCGCATGGTCTCCAATTGGCCAGTTCCCGGTGATTATCGCCGTAATTCTGGAGACTTCGGGGCGGGTTCTGTTTAGAAGATCCCCTGTTCTTCCTTTGTCATAAATAGGCCATATCTTCCTCGATATGATGCAGTTAGTTAACCTTCTCCATTGAAGATTGGCTTTCTGCAGGAATTGTGAGTGTATTTGTGTCTTGACCGCACCTAGCGGAATGTGAACCCTTGCAGCGAGTGAGCCGTCCAGAGCTGAGCCCTGCCTGGCCAGCTCATCTGCACGCTCGTTTCCTGTTATGTTACTATGCCCTGGAACCCAGAGTAGTGTAACACTGAAACGTTCGCCCAGTCGCGCAAGCTCGTTCCGGCACTCCTGCACCAGTTTGGAGGATATGGTAGCCGAGTCAATAGCTTTGATTGCGGCTTGGCTATCTATGAAGATAGCAATGTTTTGTTTGTACGCTGTGTCACGCCCTAGTTGCGTGCAGGCCTCTCGGATAGCCAGTAGTTCCGCCTGGAAAACGCTGGCAAAATCCGGCAGGCGAAGGGATATTGATATTTTTAGTGATTCCGAGTAGACACCGGCCCCCACACCACAGTTCATCTTAGAACCGTCGGTGTATATTACCGTGTCGAAATCTGTCACTACTTCGTCCCTCTTTCAACAAGCTCTGGAAGGGAAGCTTACTTGGAAGCCTTTTGTGAAGTTTAGTTTGGGTGTGATGTAGTCGGTTGGAAACGTGACCGTGCCTTCTGGTAGCGAGTCCAGAATGCTGCTGTGGCCGTATGGCCTTGCAGTCCAGCACCCCAATTCCCTGAGTCTTACCGCACTACATAGAGCGGTGTCTTTTGTGTGTAGGTCAAGAGGCAAAAGGTGCAAGAGCACAGTGAAGGCGTCCGTTGGGGCCGACCTCAGTGCACCCGTGGTGCCTATACAGGCTGTCCTTTGCAATCTTTTCAGTTTTGTGAGGTTGTAACCTTTACTCAAAGCGGGCCACCATACTAGTGATCCATCATCATCTTTGGTTGAAGTCCCCACTTCTTTCCAAATGTTCTGCTACAGGCATAGAAGGCAATACACGCCTTCCTCACTCTGTGTTCAATGTTATGTTTCCAGCTAAGTTTAGGATCGAGCGCGATACCCAGATACTTAGCGCTGGAGGATAGTGTAAGTGGTTGACCGTTTAGGCGGGTTAGGGTAAAATCGGGTATTTTGGTTTTGGTGGTGAACAGCATCAGTTCGGTTTTGCTCGGGTTAACGCCGAGGCCACACCTTGTAGCCCAGGTGCTTACCTTGTCTAGAGCATTCCCCATGATATCACTTATCACGGAGGGAAACTTCCCTGACACTAGTATCACCACGTCATCCGCATACGCGACAGCTTCGACCCTTTCCCTGTCTAGTTTTACTAGAATTTTGTTCATGACCATTAGCCATAGTAGCGGAGAAATGACACCACCCTGTGGCGTTCCTCTATTGGCAAATTTGGTTAAGTGGCTGTTGCCTAGTATTGCCTGAATGACTCTTGTTCCGAGCATAGAAGCTATCCATTTCCTAATAGATTCCTCTATGCCCAGTTCGACCAGAGATTCAAGAATAGCTTCCGTGTGTACGTTGTTGAAGGCTCCCTCTATATCCAAGAAGGAGGCTAGGGTGTATTCTTTGTAGTGTATGGATTTTTCGATAGTTCGCACTACCTCATGGAGAGCCGTTTCCGTGGATCGGCCTTTGAGATAGGCGTGCTGTGATTTGGAAAGCGATGTTTCTGGCAGAGAACTTCGCATATGGATGTCTAGGACACGCTCCAGGGTTTTGAGTATAAAGGAGGTTAGACTGATAGGTCTGAAGTCCTTTGCGGATACGTGCCCGCGTTTACCCACCTTCGGTATAAACACCACCCTGGCGCGTCTCCAGGAGTGTGGTACGTGGTTTAGCGATAAACAGCTTCGGAATATCGACAACTGTTACAACAGTTTACAAAAGTACACCGTTACATTTTTCGCATGTTTTTCATTTGTTTATAGTTGAGAACAGTGTTGCCAGTTTAATTGAAAATCACCTAGCGCTTTAAACGAAGTTAAATGGTTGAATAAGTGTATACCAAAAACTGTCACGCAGGTGCCTGTAAGAAAGTATGGTGTATTTAAAGTATGGAGTGGGTGGATTTTAACCCTTTCTTTCGCAGGGTTTAGCCGCTCACGCGACTTCGTCGCTCCGCTAAGGGTATGTCAACAACTGTCAGGCAGGCGCCTGGAGCTAAAGTTTATAGGTATATACTTACTTTGGGGTATTTACCAGTATATTTTCAGCCAAAAAAAAGAAGAAAAAAAGACAAATTAACTTAAATTGTTTCAACTTCTTGACATATGGCAATACCTATAATATTTTCCAACATTCACTGCATCCACCACCCCACCCACCCCCCTCCACACCAACAGAAAACACTTAGCACAAGCGTTATGCAAAGTGAACGCGTCCATTTGTGCAGTTTGTAGGTGCACTTTTCAGTGAAAATTGAAAACTTTAAAAATAAAAAAAAAAAATAGAAAAAAAATTTCCTCAGAAAAATTCTTTTACAGTACATCTCAGAATAAGTCAATTTAAATAAAAAAAATAAAAAAAATGATTTTGCTTAGTGTTCATAATGGAAACCTGAGCCCTGAAAATTCCGAGCCGAGCATATTGTTTCCCTTTCATTATTCCAAAAGACTCACCCACACTGCCCACCACAACCACACCACCACTTGTCACTCACTCACTCTTTTTTCTCTTATACTTCATTGATCATTATGGATTTTTTTGTAGCTACAATTTTGTATGTATCAAAGCACATCACAAACGTGCCAGACAATATAAAATGATAAATATTCATAGACCAGAAAAAAAAAAATGTGTTCCACAGTCGCATTAAGGTAGGTATCTATGGCATAATTCACCATTAACTAAGTATTTATGATTGTATATACATAGATATGTATCTAGGTATAGGTGTTTTTAATAAAGTATAAAGTAACCCGCAAATTTCGTTCAACCGTAACACAACGGAAAGTGAATTTTTGTATCTATCTTCTTCCCCTAAAAAGAGCTAATAGTTTCGTTTCATGGTAATATTAATAGGTTTTCCAACTACTGAATGAGATAGAACGATACCTATCCACCTTTGATGAATAAAACAACAAGAAAATCCACTCAATAAACCACCTGACTAGAAGAGGCGTGGCATAAACTATCTATTCTGTCCAATGGAAACGTGAAAACAGGTATATACCCATCGAATCAGAAGGAGAGACAATCGAAAGAAGAGAAAAAAAAATGGTGATCAAAAGATACAAAAGTACCTATCTAAGGAGGTTTGTTTTATGTTTTCTTATAACTCGACGTTGTGTACATACACATGAATGGAGCTACTGGTATTGATGGTCATTTTTTGTTTGCCTTGTATCTAAATCTAATGTTAGATAATTAAAATGTTACCTATCTATAAATGTGGCTGTAAGAGTTTAAATGGATACCAGGGTAGGTAAGTTGCTTTGAAAGAGGTGGGTATGGAAAATCATTGCTTGTTTTACCGTTGAACAGAGGTTGATACTTAATAGTTTGCGGTTTGATGCGTAGCATCGGCAGTGTGATTGGTTTCATCAAATTATGTAGGTAGGTACTTGCTTGTTTGTTGGACGACATTTTGCATTGTGTTAGGGAAAGTAGTAGTTGCTCTATCGATGGAAGAGTGGTTAAATTGGTTTTCCACCTTCAGGAATTCAAATTGGATACCTATCTAAACTGCAAGAAAAATCGAATAATGCACCCTTATTTACTCCATGGTATAAGACCAACCAACCACGCAAGCGCAGTACACTTTCCAAGAGTACCTATCTACAGCAGAACACCGCAAAAAAAAATTCAACACACATTACCCATCGGAGACCATCAACCAACCGCGCCGCACAAAATCACAGAAGTAGAACCATCTACTTATTAGGTATACTCCTCTCACATGTTAACCTGTTTGAGTTACATTTGTCACCACCATTTTCCACTCACTCATGTGGCCAAGTCAAACTGGTAACTAAAATACCACTCGTATAAGAGTTCTCCGAATGTTCGTTGGTTTGACTCGTATCATGGTACTCGCAGAGTCGCGTTTGCTTAGCTTCGCGCTGTGTTACTGGTTCACCTGCTTAGGTGAAATGAGCCTCACGAAACCTGAAATGTATGTTATCCAATCAGTCTCGACCAGGTAACCGGAGAGGAAGCAGTTTTTTGAACGTTCCCGCTCGTTTGTTCCGTGTTCGTGTATACCGCATGTACGGCGCGTTCTTCTATTCATCCGATCGATCGATGGTTGATCGTTTCGTTGTCGTCATCGTAGCCGTTTGTCACCCGCGTATTTTGAACGTGAACGTGTTTAGATGCCCGCGTGAGATACTTTTTTTCTCGAATGACTTGTCCGCTGTGCTCTATCGCTTCGTGGGTGCATTGGGATAATTGTGTTTTGTTTTTTGTTAGCCGACATTTCGGTTTGATAAGTGAAATTCAATAGGTTTTTCGTTTCTTTTATAAAAAGATACCTACATAAATCTATAGCAAGCGTAGATACTTTGTGCAATTTTTATTAAAAATAAAATAAAATGTATTTCACCTCTGTTTGTGCAATGAATTCAAGTGCAAAGTAAATGTGACATAAAAGGAGGTCCTTGTTTGCGAAAAAATGGCGAATCCTATTTGAAATTCATATCCAGATACATCCTGTATCTCCGTGCCTATGTGTGTGATATTTTCCAAAAAAAAAAAATCAAATTTTGTGTAACTACCTACTCGAGTTGTGATCTCATTTATGATAAAAAAAAAAACTGAAAAATATATACCCAGTTTGTTGTGTTTACATAAATCATTCACTACCAGTTTTATAAACCTTTGGAATCGGAATCGCATCGATTGAGAGAGCTAGAGGCTCTTCATCATATACGGACCCTTCATCATCTAAGCTGCTACTAAATGCATACGGATATTATAATCGGTGATCAAATTGTGCCATCCGCTAATTTCTGGGTAATGCAGGTAGGTAACAGTTACACATATCCGTCGTTGGCAAAAATGAAATTGTTTGCACTCATCCTTTTGTATATAGACAATGTTTGCAAGTTTAGTAGGTATAGGTACCTAATCAATATTGTTAAGCGATCACGATGATTTATTTACATAGCATTAACGGACTGCAATGGTTATGTGTACCTAAGTTTACATAAATTAGTGTAAACTTTCTTATCTTCGCGTGCAAAAGAAGGGCTCATCAGCCGACAACAGACTTTTGTGTTGTATTACGTTACGTGGGTATCTTTTGTCAAATGGGTCTAAAAGCGAAGGTGTTACATTTATTATTGTCGCTTATAATGTCTAAAGTGTGTTGTTTTTGTTGGACAAATAACACGGCAGGACACACTTGAAAAGTGAAACAAAACTCACAAATGACTCAAGGTGTGTTTTTTTGGTGTAAATATTTGAAATTGCATGAAATATTCGAAAATTGAAAAGTATCTTGGAATAGAGGACAGTTTAAGGTTGTCTAACTTTTCGCGAATCGGTCGAGTCAATAATATTAGGAGTATTTTTGATTTAGAGGAAACAGGTATAGATTTATGACCGGCAGGGCCGTAGCCAAGTTCTGCGAATTCTAGATCTTTCCTATAGATGTGAATCATTGGTCTTCGTGAAACAAGATTCATTGAATGGCATGACAACACACTACCATGCTTCGGCGAGATATTCCACAGCACCCACATGGGAATAGAAAAAATATCTGGGAAATCTTGCAACAATCGAATCCGCTTAATGTACCTACTTCTAAGCCTCCATCCATTTAACCTTCACATCGGATTTATTACATCTTTCAGCGCAGCAATGCTCAGAGAATTTGAATTCTGGGTATCAAAACCATACGTGCGCACTGCGCAGTAAGATGCTTGACCTGAAAACCAGGGATCTGGCTAGGACTGAAACCGACAACATAACAGCAAAACACAACCTTAACAGACCCGCCCAAGTCTAATTCAAATTCGACGGAATAGAAAAATGGAGCGTTCTCAATAAGCCACCACTTTTACGGACGGTTCGACGGAGTCGGCGCGGGTATTTTCTCAGCGGAACTGAACATATCCAAATCATTTCTCTCGGATTCCTCTGGTGTATTTCAGGCGGTAGTACAAGCGATCAGGATGCTCACCATTCACCATAACCAAGCGAGATGTTGCTACGAGGGCGGGTCAATAAGTCCGTGACTTTTGGAATAAAACACAGATTTTTTGATAAATTTTTTTTTTTATTTTTCAACGTAGTCTCCCTTGAGCTCTATAAACTTTGTCCAACGCTTCTCCAAAATTTTTTTATCCCTTCCAAAAAAAATGATTTGTCGAGGTCCTCAAAATAGGCCTTTGTTTGCGAGATGACTTCATCATTGGAGTCAAATCTTTTTCCACCAAGCCATTTCTTCAGGTTTGGGAACAAGAAGTAATCGCTCGGAGCCAAATCTGGAGAATAGGGTGGATGAGGGAGCAATTCATAGCCCAATTCATGGATTTTTGCCATGGCGACTGCACATGTGTGCACCCTTGCATTGTCTTGGTGGAAAAGAACTTTTTTCTTGGCCAAATGAGGTCGGTTTTTTTTCAAATCGTCATTGAATCGGTCCAATAAGTTGTCATAATATTCCCCATTGATTGTTCTTCCCTTTTGAAGGTAGTCAATGTGGATTATCCCGCGTGCATCCCAAAAAACAGTCGCCATAACTTTATTGGCTGACAAACCCACCTTGGCCTTCTTTGGCGCCGATTCACCCTTAAAAACCCACTGTTTTGAGTGTTGTTTGTTCTCTGGTGTGTTGTGATGGATCCATGTTTCGTCCATGGTTACAAAACGGTACAAAAACTCCTCCATATTGCGATTAAACAACGCCAAACCTTCCTGTGAAGTTGTTACACGATTGCGTTTGTGGTCGACTGTGAGCAAACGCGGCACCCATCTTGCGGAAAGCTTTCTCATGCCCAAGTGATCATTCAAAATTGAAACCACTGAGCCATGCGAGATTCCTACGGCTTCCACAATCTCTCGCACTTTCAATCTTCGGTCGGCCAACACCATATCGTGAATTTTTTCGATTGTTTCGGGTGTAGAGACCTCAACTGGGCGTCCAGGACGTTCGGCATCTTCAGTGCTTGTACGGCCACAACGAAATTCAGTAAACCACTTTTTTACCATTGAAATCGATGGTGCAAAGTCCCCATAGTATTTTTCAAGCTTAGCCTTGGTCTCGGTAATGGTTTTTTTTCGCAAGAAATAATGCTTAATAAGCACACGAAATTCACTTTTTTCCATTTTCTCCTCAAATTAGTGAGTAGTCTGATAAAAATAGCTGTCAAACACAAACTAACTGACGCAGCAAGTTTAAATTTTGACAGGAGTCAACTGACAGATGCCTGTTGACAGGAGCAGTGTTGCCGTTTCAGTAAAGAGGTCAGAAATTCAAAAAGTCACGGACTTATTGACCCGCCCGCGTATCTTTATTTTATAGTCAATCAGCTATAAAGGCTCTCGACTCACGCTCCATATCATCCAAACTAGTCGCACAGTGTGAAGACGTAACCACTTGTTTAAGCGACCACTTCAACATCACTCACATCAAATAAAGCCGAAGAGGTTGCAGGGCACGGCTCTACCATTGACAGGTCTCTTGTAGATATACTGTCTTTTCTCCCACAGGTCTTGTCAAAGAAAAAATATTAAAATTCGACCTTGCTAGGCTGAACTTCAGATAGAGCACCCTCATCAGCTTCGCCATATCTAAGAAGGTATGGTCCTGTTTCAACGCACAAAGAACTCACTATATAAAAAACAGAATCCGGCAGGAGATTGCCAGAAATGTAGTAATCAGCACATGGCATTGGACTGTCGGCACCAATGGAGCCAAGTAGGGCATTCCATTAAAACCACACTGCCGCAGTTACAAAGACCGATTGGAAAAGGAAACCCTTCATCATTTGTCCGGTACCGTGACATAACCCCAAGCGTCATAAGCCCAAATCTCGAAATTTGGCCTTATGTCGCTTTTTGAAAGTGACATAAGGCGAAATTCCAGCATTTGGCCCCCCTGCAACCCCACTGCTTGGGGTCACTGTTTGATTTGGGCTAGGTGCGAGGGCAAAAGCCAAATTGGCCTTATGACGCTTTTCCAATGTGTTATAATACCAAATGCTAAAATTTGGCCTTATGTCACTTTCACAATGCGACATAAGGCCAAATTTCAAAATTTGTGCTTATAACGCTTGGGGTTATGTCACGGCACCATTTGTTCTGCTAATGTCCAGCTCTAGCTAGAACCAGACAACGCACACTCGGCAAAGCCTTCTTTGACGACCTATCAGAATTTAGCAACATAAAATTCTTCAACAGCTTTGACTTTCTCAACTCCACAGGATGGATTTGAAACTCAAATTTACACCCTTGGCCGCTAGAGTGGTGGTATCAAAACGGCGCCAATTGTGTTGTGGTGTGCTACCAGCCAACCACTCCTATACCTACCTACCTAGCTCTCTACCTACCTACCTACCGGAAACATTTCAAAAACAGCGGTCTACTTACTAGCACCGTTTCAGAAAGCGAATTCATCGTCAGTCTCTAGGTTTGTGACGCTTCCTTTTTACGGGCGACTGCAACAAAAATCACGTGATTTGACATTAGGAGTAAAGCACGTTCACGAGATTGTGGATTCGCTTCAAGAGGAATGAAAAATGCAGAAATATCATTCGGCGAAATTTTAATAGCAGCTGAAAAGCTAGCGAAAGACGCATCCGATATTAAACTCAGAGTTTTGAGACCCACGTTGAAGCAAATAGCTCGTTCTAATTATGAATCAGGCTGTGGTAAACCTTACTTTCGTCTTGCCGTTCTTATCTCTTGGGTCTCAGAACTGTGGTGCGAACAATAATTAGGACTCGAGAAAGATGCCGCGGTTTTGGAAGTTTTGAATTTTTGTGACACGAACAGTTTTGGCGACTCTTTCGGTCACAAAAGCAAGTGTGGAGAGGTTATTTTTGACACTGAAAACAATCAAAACTTACATATGGAGCTCAACGGGCAACGAAAGACTTACTGAACTCGAAGATCGATAATAAAAGCCTTATTGCGAAGATCAATAATTGACTATTTTCAATGTGTATGCTATTGTGAACGAACGATTCATTTGGTATTTTTGTCAATCGAATTTTTTTAATTGACTGCGGTTGACCAAATCCTTTAGAATCGTTCGTTCACAATAGCACACATTGAAAATAGGCAATTATCAACTGTCGATTGATCTTCGCAATAAGGCTCTATAACAAATTTTTAGCCCTTTTCGTTAGGGTAATTTTAACATCCTCTCTTGCGAACTTCTGACAAGCATCCAAGAGTATCAATTGTCATGAGAAGCTTCTCAAATTTGCCGTTCGGATTCGGCTTTAAATTGTAGGTCCTTTCCACTTCGCACAAGCAAGTGGTTGGAGGAGCTAGGTTTTAGGTCCTGTATAAGCCGTTAATGCCTAATATTTATTTTGTATTTTTTTTTTTTATTTTAATTTTAACATCCAGATGAGCTTGACAGTAGCGACGCAGTTAACATCTTGTAACTCTCCCGCAAGTTTGCATGCAAATCGGTGGGTTGACAACAAACACCAAACTTTAAGCAAACACACATCTGTCCACTACCAAGGATACAACTTCACTATGGATAGCAAAAGCTGAACTTTCGAGTTAATTAGGTTAGGTTAGGTTAGGTTAGGTTAGGTTTAGGTGGCTGTCGGCAGAAGCCGACACACTTAGACAAATTTAGGTCCATTGTGATACCACGTTGTATTATTTACCTCAACTCTGTAGATATGACTGGCCAACGACATTTTTTTTTTTTTTTTTTTTTAATACACTATCAGCTCAGTGTCGTGGAGTGCTTAAAGCAAGCAACTATCACGAGCAGAAATTGCCGGCACTAAAAGTGCTCTCACTGGCTCATCATTTAGTGCAGGTGTTAGTAAGGACAAAACAATTAAAAATACAATAATTATGTACCTATAAAATACGAGTACTAACACAGACACAAAATAATGCAAACAATTAAGACATTAAAGCATTATTACGCAAAATATTTTTTAGCTTAATTTTACTAACATGCAAGTCAATCACATGATCATTTAGATTATAGATTCTACTCATGCGACAAATAGGCTCATGATTCCCATAATTCGTTCTATGATGGGGGCTAAACAATAATTCAGCACTGCGCAAATTATGGGCACCACCACGAAAATTAAAGCCAATAGACGACAGCAAGTCAGGTGCATCTATTTGACCGGATATAAGCTGCTGTAAAAAACTGATATCGCTATTAAGCCTTCGTTGAGAAAGGGGTAACATTTGAAGAAGCTTGATACGTTGACTGTAGGGAGGAAGGTTAAATGGATCATCCCATGGAAGTCCTCTAAGTGCAAATCGAATAAATTTACGTTGAATGGCCTCTATTCGATTTGAATGAATGTTGTAGAACGGTGTCCAAACTTGAGAGGCATACTCTAGAATCGGACGGACAAAACAATTGTACAATGACATAGAAACATAAGGGTCATTAAATTCTTTGGCCCACCGTTTTACGAAGCCCAACATAGAATTAGATTTATTAATAATAGAATTAATATGCTTAGCAAAATCCAGTTTGGGGTCGAAATAAACCCCAAGATCCTTAAAATTATCAACACTACAAAGAATTTGTTGAGACAGAGAGTATTGAAAGGTGGAAGGGATATTCTTTCTAGAGAATGTCATATGTTGACATTTAGTAGGGTTCAGGGATAAACCGTTTTTATCACACCAATTGGCGAAGCTATTAATGTCAGATTGAAGAAAAATTCTATCTTGCTGACTAGTGATAGATTTAAATATTTTCATATCATCAGCGTAGATCAGGATATTACTGTGATTTATACATGCCTTAACATCATTAATGGCTAGTATAAATAGAATTGGTCTGAGGTGACTAAATTGGGGAACTCCAGACTCAGCTGTAAAAAATACAGATAGCGATCCTCTTAATTTGACTTGATAAACCCTTGATCTAAGGTATGAATTAACCCATTTTATGAAACTTGGTGGGAAACCAAAACCACTGAGCTTAAACTCGATTATTTCATGGGACAGCTGGTCGAAAGCTTTAGAGAAGTCAGTGTATATGCAATTCATTTCTAAGGCATTAGAACAATCATGCAAGAAACTTAACAGATTGGTGACAGTGGATCAGTTTCTTACAAATCCATGCTGTTCATTACAAATTAAATTGCGAAAAAGAAATATTAACTTTTCGCAAACAATTTGTTCAAAAAGCTTAGGGATACACGAAAGCTTTGAAATAGGCCTATAATTAGTGATATCACCACGTTCGCCTTTTTTAAATACAGGTGTGATAAAAGCACTTTTCCATAGATTAGGGAATTTACCAGTACTGATGGACAATTCAAACAGATACTTAAGATATGGAGCAATTGCATGACTACATTTTTTAAGAACGATCGGTGCAATGCCATCAGGACCTGATGAATAATCATTCTTGAGAGAAGAAATACATTTTAAAATTGTTTCCAAATCGAATGAGGTACTACTAAAACTTATTTGGGAACAGCTAGTTAGATAACTAAAATATTGATCATCAATGTGAAGAGGGGTCCCCCTAAATGATTTACTGAAATGATCTGCAAACATATTGCTTGCATCTACTGAATCAGCAGTTGTAGAACTATTGTAAGTAAGCTTCGATGGATAACCATCAGTTTTTTTCTTAGAATTGACAAAACCCCAAAAAAGTTTGGGGTTCGATTTTAAAGAGCATTCCATTTTACTTATATAGTCAATATATAAGTTTCAGGATAAAGATTTGAATTCATTGAATAATGTGAAATAGAGTTCAAGATCTGAATGGCAGAGACTTTTTAAATAGTTCTTCCAAGCCCTATTACGTCTGTTTCGTATCGTTTTTAGCTCTTTAGTGTACCAGGGATGGGACGTTTTCAGATTCCTAGAGGATTTCACAGGAATCACTTTTTTCATGCAGTTATCCATGCGGTTGTTCTCAAACGGTCAGCCATCTACGTACTAACCGCGCCCAATGTCGTTTAATTGCGGTGATCTGACGAGAACCGATTAACTCGGTGCGTAATGGTCGTTCTCGAGGTAGGTAAGGAATTGAACTTTTTTTATTCCAAGGAAGTTCAGGTAGTTAAGGAATTGAACTTACTTGGAATAAAAAAATAAAAAATACCCAAAACACCATTGAGAAGTGCATAAATGATCTGGAGAGTCTTAACCCTTCAGATAGAAACATTGATTCTGTTTTTTATGAAATTTCAAAAATTAGATCACATTAAGTCTTGTCGGTTTGTGACGTTGGTGCTATAATTAATGTTTGTACAATAAAAGTAAGCTAATAAGATTGTATAAAAAAATACAATAATAAACATATTTTTATGACGTAATAGGGCAGCAGTGTCCATTAGACACAATCGATAAAGTGAGCTTAATTTCGATGAAACAGCGTTATCATAGCACTGTTTTTAGGTTATATTTCTAATGAGGTTGGATCACAGAACAGCAACAAATTATTATGTACACTTCACAAGATAAAGAACATTGGTCAAGTTATCCTTTTATTCTGGTCGCTTTCGTAAAATTATAAGTGGTGTCAAGTGGTGTTACTTGAAAAATAAATTTGTGAGGCGGTGGATGCTTTATATGTTTAGATGCTGACGTCGTCAATGACATTTTCATTGACGACGTCAGCATCTAAACGAAAATCAATAAAGAAACCAAGAAGCTCTTCGAGTCTTGATTGAAGACACGTGGAACAACACTGCAAGTGTTAAGAGGTACACATTCATTGGTTAACTGCTGACTGCTTGGTGTTTCAATCAAAGTGCAACTAATTATGATGTTTTATGGAATCTTGTGCCAGGTCCCTTCTAGGCTTCCTTAAGCGCTGCAAGAAATATGTCAGCCCCTCTGATCTGGCTACTATTTATCATATCTGGTCTGGTGCACCAATAATTTGTTTGGAGCTACTTGACAGGATCCAAAAACGCGCTATAAAACTCATTGGTGAACATCGCCAGGTCGATTGACTCTCTTACTCATCGTCACAATGTTTCTTGTGTTTGGTTATTTTACCGTTATTTCCACCATAAGTGCTCAAATGAAATAGCCACTTGTATTCCACCCCTAACACATTTCAACCGCAATAGCCGCTGTGCAAGGATTGTATTAAGACGTACAGTGAAATACAATGAATCTTTCCTTAGCCGTACAACACGAATTTAGAATGCTCTACCCCGCTCCATTTTGCCTACACATTATAATCTACAAACATTCAAAACCAACTTCCATCGGTATCTCTGCCTATCTTCCTAATTTAAGGCTTCGTACGTTCAACCAATACTTCGGATAGGATCTTATATGCGATATAAAGCAGGCATATGCCTCGACAGCTCTTGCTAGACATATTATCGCCTTTGTTGAAGATGGGCTATATGGAGCTGATAGTCCAGTCATTGGGCATACCTAGTTTCTTCCACCCATACTTGGTTGATGACTTGGTACATGCGCCCTACCAAAACATCACCTCCATATTTGAAGAGCTTTGAAGAGGTAGTAGAGCCGACGGCCTTATTGTTCTTTAGCTTTCCTATAGCTAAGCCAACTTCTTCTATACTGGGTGGTGAAATCTGTTCTTCATTGACAGGACATGGGTTCTCTTCTTGCGCTATCACTCTCTCTATATGATGCCCATTTAGAACCTGTGTGAAATGCAGCTTAAATACATCAACTATTCCCAGCGCTTCGGTGACTAGGTTTCCGTCGCTGTTTCGAAGAGCCTGCGATCCGGTCTTAAAGTAAGCAGCCAGTTGTTTTGCTTTCTTGTAAAATCTCCGTATATTGTATCGATTGCGAGACTCTTCGATTTCCTTGAGCTGGAAGACTGCGTACGTCATCTTCTTTCTACGCAGGATCTTCTTCTCTTCCCTTATCTTGGCTCGAAACTCTTAAATCGCTGCCCTTGTTTTGCGCTGCAGCATTTTTAAATGTACATCGTCTGCTACCTTCTTCCGATAAGCACATACAAAGAAAAAGATTGCTTTTTATCGGAATTTGATATTTTGAAATTTCTGAATATTTGTGTTGGTTTTTTTTAACCCAGTGTGGAATTAATTGTCAGATTGCAAACTGTCACTGTTATTTTTTATTCAATAGCCTTTGCAATTTTAATGTGATGAGATGACATTCCCGCTTCAAAAACATCACCAAATTTTAAAAGTTCGGTTCTAAAATGTTGGTTCTGCGCGCCAAACTTCACTTGCACCATAATACACTTCGCTTGAAGCATAATACACCCTCTGAGACCGTTATTCGACGCATTATTGACCACATTCGCACAACTTTTTCTTTGCAAGATGTAGTGGCAACGATACGCATAGAAGAGTGCGTACTGAAGAAAACATTGCATCTTTTCGAGAGAGTGTTCAATTTTAATTCGGTGCTTAACACAATTTACTATGAACTTGTAAACTTACGACTTGAATATGGGATAAGATCCTGGGATAGTGCGTACATGAGTAATTTAAAGCCTCTTTTCATCAAAAAAAAAAAGTTGTTAGGGTCATGCGATTTAAATCTAGATGGGATCCTTCGCATGCCTTATTCGCCTCAGCTAATATTTTGCCCCTTCGACATCTTTATATATATAAGGTTTTAAAATTATTCTACCGACGGACGTAGTGGGTATATGAATGACTCTCTTAGATCGAGAATTGATATTGCCGTTCCTAGAGCTAAAAAAGAACACTACAGGCGCTTTGTAACAGCAATTGCTCCATTGATCTACAAAAATGAAGTGTGCAGTTTGGTTGGCAGCAGTCATAGATTTTTGTGAGCATTGAAAAATTGGTTGCTTTCTAGAGCGGAAGTGGAAACTCTCCTGCAAGTGGTAACGTAAGCCAGTTATGTTTTTATGTTTTTATTGCGATCTTCATTACTCTCTTTCGTAAAATAAAGTTTGTTTCATTCTCAGCATGATAAACAATTTAATGAAAAAAGAACCAAAACTTTTGTCCACCTTTTCCTAATTTAACAGCGTACTTTTTTCTTTTCCTCTTTCGGCATCTCGACGTTTTAAGTCTTTGAATATCGAATGCGCTAAAACTTTCTAAACACTTGCCACTGGAACGATTTTCCACAAACTGTAAGTTCTAAAGTGCTAATTTATGGTCAAATATGTCAGTATAAATAAGTATACGTAAAAAATTGTATGATAAAAATGATTACGATAATATTAATATTTTGTAAATTACTTTAGACCGAAGAAAAAAAAAAAAAAAAATAAATAAATAAATAAATTTTATCGATTCGACGTCCTTCACAACAGCTTGGTGTTTGGTGTCCTTCTTCTTTATCGAAAATTGTTCACGAAGATCTTGGTTTGAGGACTAATAAGAACCAACCATAAGCCCAATGTCAATTGTTTGCGCCGAAATTTCGGTGAATGGGCCCAAAATCAACTGTCATTGTATCCGCTGATGAGGCTCCTTTTTGGCTCAATGGCTATGACCGGTATAAGAATTAGTTTATATTTGTGGAGCCTTTTATTCCTATGCAAAAGGAGACTTAAATGAAGGGCCACAAATTTAAGCTCCATATAAAATTCGTTATTGGCAAGGCCCTTTGCCAATAAGCAAAATTGTCGCATTAAGAGCGTAGAGAATCGACATGAGGTTATCGAAACGCAGTTAAATTCAGAGAAATGCTAAGTTTGGTGCGGTCTGTGGGCTGTCATCGGACCATATTTTTCCAAAAAAAGAAGCTGATCAGCGTGTTACGGTCAACGGTATTCGCTATAGAGCCATTATTTATGACTTATTCGTTACCCGACTGAATGGTATGAATGTGGAAGATATGTGGTTCGAGCAGGATGGAGCTACGTGCCGTAGAGCAAACGAAACAATGAACGTATTCAATAAAACATTCGTTGGACGCATAATTTCGCGTAATGGACTTGTAAATTGGCCTCCAAGATCTTGTGATTTGAAGTCTCCTGATTATTGTTTGGGGAATACGTTAAGTCGCTAGTCTACGCAGGCAAACCAATAACAATCGGCGCACTGGGAGCCACACAATCTTCGGGTTATTGAGGACAAACAGCCACAAATCCTTAAAAAAGTGGTGGAATACTTTCTCTCTAGGGTGACAGTCATCAGATCCCGGCGCCCGTGGTGGGCATATGCCTGAAGTTGTATTTAAAAACTAATTCCAAAATGTGCTCTCGATTCGTTGTTTTAAAGTGCACGTCAATAGTGTTGTCTCCAACCTGATGTTTTTTTATTCAGGTATTCCCCAAGGCTCAGTTCTTGGGCCTTTTCTATATAACCTGTATACATCGTACTTTCCGCGTCTTCCACATTGTGAGGCAGCTATTTTCGCTGATGATACCGCAATATTCTCATCTCATGAATTCGCTCTTGACATTGAGAGGAATCTAAACAACAAGATGAAAATACTACAAGGATATTACAATAAATGGAAAGTAAAATTAACTCTAGAAAGATGATCATATTTTTTATGACGTAAAAGATAATCATACGTCTCAGAGACGTATGACACCTTGATAGTGTATTTAATGAAACCCATGAAATTTTTAAAAAAATATTAACATTTTATTTATTTATGTAGTTTATATTAAGTGAAATAAATCAATGATTTAGCATAAATAAATAGTAATTTAAACAATAAAAACAAAAAACTTAAACCCCATTATAAATCAACAAAAAACAACCTATATTTTAAAGGAACCTTACAACTATTATAACTAAATGCCAAATTTTCATTTATCGGTTTAAAATAAGTCTACTTATAAGCCTTAGTGATTTTAAATTATATACGATTAAATTAAATGTAATATGTCACACATACCCCCACAAAGACGGCATAGCTATAAGTTTTTACCACAGGTACTTACCGTCGCGCCACGACCGTTACGGGCAAGCTCCGACCACCGACTGAGTTAGTTTAAGCAACCAACCCAATGCGGTTTATAGTTAAAAGGATATAACATTTTTTCCGCGCGTCATACGTCTCGCAGACGTAGATTATCTTTCTAGGGTTAAATGAGGAGAAAATAAAAGCTATCCTTTTCACTAGAAAGAGAAAAACTTGCTTTCGCCCCGGTGGCCGCTTACAAGTAAATTCGAAAGACATTAGTTGGGAGCCTTCTGTAAAATATTTTGTAGTATATTTAGATACCAAGTTGACATTTAGTACTCATATTACAAATACCCTCAAAATATTTGCGATTGGGATGAAAATGTTGTACCCTCTTATCAATAGAAAGTCAATGCTCTCAAATGGAAATAAAATAATTATCCATGAGGTAATTTTTCAGGCAATTCTGTTATATGGATGCCAAGCATGTGGAAATTGTGCAATGTGCCATATTAAAAAACAACAGACATCTCAAAATAAGGTGTTGAAAATGATGCTTAATTTACCGTGGTATCACTCAACGTTGGACATTCACAATAAAGGGAATGCTAAAATAATCTTAGATAGAATTCAAAGACTTAACTTACGTTTCCTAGACCGCTGTGAATTTGCTGACAGTCCGCTTGTAAAGAATTTAAATACCTAATAGTGGAGATGTATTAATTTGTTTAACTATTTATTTATTTATTTACCAAATTATTTATTTATTATTTTTTCTTATTATTTATTTATTAATTAACTTACTTAATTATTTATTTATTTATTTATTTATTTTATTTTATTTATTCACATTAATTTATACATTTACAAAAGTCTTACCCGCAAAGCAAAGTGCTTATCTGCAGGTGGTTGGTTACAAACAGTATTAGAATAGAAATTTTTGAAGTAGAAAGTTTCAGTTCCTGATTTAAGCTTAACATTAGCCGTGTTTCGGTGCTAGTGGTATACCCAGCTTAGCATAATTTTACAAATAAAACCCCTAGATCGTATTCTATATTCACTTTTCATTTTTAAGGATGTGTTCGCAGTGTTTATACTTTAAAAGAATGCGATTTGGATTATTATTAAAGCAAGGATGCAAATCCAAACTTTTTTTTTTTGAAAGATTTTTGAACATCATAAAATCCTTTGTGTTTGCCAGCAAGGAAAAGAACGGATGCTTATTTTTGCCAATTTTTTTTTTTAATTTTCTTCGCATAATTTTCTTTGAAATGAGGATTTTTTTGTTTAATCGACGAACACATCCACTATCCCTGCATAGCAATCGGAATATTTTTGCTCCCAACTTATTTTACCGCAATCTAGTCGCTTGATGGCATCAACACTCGTATGTTCACTTCGTCTCAGTCCTCGACTGCTGACCTCTTTATCTTCAGCACTCCTTTTTGTTATTGTTTACGTGTAAAATTATACAGAGCTGGGTATACACTTAGCACCGAAACACGGCTATTGTTACATTTATGAATAGATTTTAATTAAAATTCAAAGTGAAAAGTTTAACCATCGAATTCAATAATTTTGCTACTGAACATAGTAAAAATCAAGCAAATACTTTTTTCTTTCTTTTTTTTATTTTCTTATGATATAATAAGTTTTTTATGTTTTGTGGAATTGAATTGATTGTTTTAGGAATCACACAACCCAATTCGCGTTTTCCGTAAATATTGAAATTTGCAGGTACTTCAAGCATCCCCTATGCTCGTCTTCTTGTGTTTTGGTTGTGTCTTATTGGCTGAAGAAATCTTGGATCATCCATGTAATGTTGTAGTAATGTCATCTGGTAAATCGCATTAACATCTAGAACTTTAAAACATGAGTTAGGTTGTCTAAAAAGCTTAATGAGACGATGGTGGATATGTGATATATTATCAAGTTGAGGTTTTTTAGCATGACCCCAGGTCCAGGATCTCGTATCTTATTCTTGATTCAGCAAGCGAGTAGTAGGTACCTACACCTACTTCTGCACGTCGAGGTTAGAATATTTTTTGAGATATACCATGGCGAAGAGAGAACTCTTAAATTGGAATCGTAGAACATTGATGTGCTGCCGCCAGAGAAAATGGTCGTTGATAGTGACTACCGAATATTTAATTGTTCTAACAATTTCGATAGTTGAGTTGTTGGCTGGCGTAGGGCAACGATCGTTTCTTTAAAAAAAGATTGAAAGTTTCGTCGCATTTGGATGAATGGCGTATATGCATCACTTTTGTTTTTTCAACATTAATAATTAATCCTTGGTTATGACACCATTTTGATAATTCGTCTTGAATTATTTCCAGGGCTGAGTTCAAGCTTTTATATTAAACAACAATACCTATGTCTTGCCTAATTCTTGGACAATTTCAATAAGAGTCTCGTGTTGTGTCGGGGGAATGTTTTTTATTTCGATATTGTTTTTTAACAGTTGTTGCTAGAGAGTATTTATTTTTGTTCCTATTGTGTAAATTTGTTGCTCCTTTTTCGTGTTGCTTTCCTTTACATCTTTGATTTCATTTGTTGTAAGATTAATACTTGATCACTCAACTGAAAGATACTACGAGAAATGGAAAAAAACACTACCGATCACTTTAAAAGTCACTAATATTGATTTACTTATCTATTTATTTTTTTAATTTGTTTGTATATGTGATAATTTTCTTCTTTATTTATTAACTTAATCGATTATTTATTTACTTATTTATTAACATATATATTTTTTCATTTATTAGTATATTGATTTACTTATTTATTTATTTATTATGTAAATTTTAATTTAATTACACTAAAGCTAATTTTGAAGGCATAGCGAGTTATATGTCCAGTATTCCTTGGCTCTTAAGCCTTAGTTCTTTAAATTTGTTGCAAGCATACAATTTTTTTATTGATAATCTGAGAGAGGCAATTAATATTTTTGTTCCTAAATGCATTATTAATCATAATTCAAAGCCTTTGTGGTTTAATAAAAGACTCAGTAACTTGGGTAATAACAAAAATAAAGTTTAAGAATAATTACATCCGGCTGGAACGTGAATTCGATTTTCTAAATAAATTTCTGTATAAAAATTACATGTTGTCTGTTCAATTAAATCTAAAAAAGAACAATACGTCTTTTTGGTCGTTTATCAAAAATAAAAGGAAATCAAATGGTAACCCAAGTAGTATGCAATATCTGGGATCTACTTACTCTGATCTTCAGACTATTTGTAATCTATTTGCGGACTTTTTTAAATCTAACTATACGACTGCTAATGAAAATCTTCCATTTTGTGCTGATTATTTTACTTGGCAGTATATGGTTGACATTAGTCAACTAGAGCTTAATTTATCGGAGGTCGAAGATGGCCTGTTGAATTTGAACTGTGATGACAGCGCTGGTCCTGACGGGATTCCGCCAACAGTTCTTAAAAAATGTGCATCTGCTCTTGCTGAGCCTCTTTTTTACATTTTCAATAGCTCTCTCACAAGTGGCAAGTTTCTCGCAGAATGGGAAAAGTCTTTTATAGTTCCAATTCATAAAACCGGTCCTAAGCAGGAAATATCTAACTATTGTCCTATAAGCAAACTGTCATCTATGTATACCTAAACTATTTGAAAAAATTGTGTACGTTAAGTTGGCTTTTCTACTTAAGGAATATATTTCACCATTCCAACATGGCTTTGTTGCAGGTAAATCTACAACTACCAATCTTGCAATTTTTTCAAATTTTATTCTAAATAAACTATAGGAAGGATACCAAATCGATGTCATTTACACCGACTTTGCAAAGGCCTTCGACAGAGTCTGTCATTTCATGTTGATTAAAAAGTTGGAAAGATTGGGAGTACATGCGAGTATGTTGAAATGGTTGATATCTTACCTTAAAGGTCGGGTACAATATGTATCCATTGACCTAATTCTTTCTAATCCTGTAATAGTTTCATCTGGTGTACCCCAAGGAAGTCATCTTGGTCCGCTGCTTTTTCTCATTTATATTAATGACATGACTGAAATTTTTCTAAATTCTGTTCGCCTTCTATTTGCTGAACCTAAAATTCCTCAAATGTATACAAACTACTGATGATTGTCAGCTTTTACAAGAAGATCTTCAAAGGCTAACGGAATGGTGTAAAAATAACCAATTACTTTTAAACATCTCGAAATGCCAACGCTTTTCTTTTTGTCGCAATTTTTTAACAATTATCCTTGATTACAACATTAAAAATTATGTCCTTGATAGAGTTTCGGAGAAAAAAGATCTTGACGTAGTTTTTGACTATAAATTAGAATTTGTCAAACATGTTGAGTATATCGTACCCAAGCAAAACTCTTTGTTGGGTTTCATTATACGTAATTCGAAAAACTTAAATGATCCATATACTCCTGTGACACTAGCTATATAGCCCTTATGTTAGGTCGATTTAAGAATATTCAAATAGAATTGAAAATTTACAGAATAAATTTACCAGATTTGTAATATGGAAGTTGGGTTGGAATATCGATACTCCCAGATGTACTCTACCAGATGTCAACTTCTCGGCATTCAGTCGCTTAAATATAGAAGGAAAGTTTTTTCGGTTATGTTTATAAGTGACATTTTATCAAGTGACATCTCAAAAGTAAGCTTTTACACTCCGATTTTTTTTAAATATTTACACCAATTTGATGTTATAATTCTTATAGAAACTTTTATTGAAGAAAAGAATCAAAATGAATTTCTAAAATATTTCAAAGACTTAAAAGTAATGTTTACACCCGCGATAAGATCTAATTTGCATGGAAGAGCCAGTGGGGGTATTTTATATGGGATTAAAAAATCTTTATTGGGTAATCTTATTAATTTTAAAATTATTGAATCTAAAATTATTTTTCAAATGGTTAGCAACAACCTAAACTATTATATTATTCCTATTTATTTAAATTGCAATGATTGGCTAAGCGACTTCGATGAACTAGTGGAATTTATGAATAACACTTCTCTTGACCATGTGTTAATCGTCGGTGATTTAAATGCTAGGATTGGTGAATATCAAAATTCGTCCGCCAATATTTTACGAGCACGAGTTGCACTGGCCGAGTGTAGATGTTCTAGGGATAAAATTTATAACCGCAACGGGGGGAGTTTAACAGAATTTTTTGAAGTTTTCGGTCTATTTGTTTTGAATGGGTCTTCTATTAGTGATGCATGTGGCGAATTCACTTTTGTTAGCGGGCAGGGACAATCCGTGATTGACTTTGCTGCGATTTCAGGGGACTGGCTGAACATTATCGATGACTTTGAAGTTGCACTAGTCAGCTACTCGGCTCATTTTCCAATTGTAATTAAAATTCAGCTAAAGAAGTTAAACCAGCAAGCTACACCTTCCAGTTTTAATAAGCTGAAGTGGTCGGAGAACAATGCAACCCTCTATAGAAGCCTCCTTTCTCGGCACTTACTATCTCTGCCCCAACAATCCGCAGTCTCGTCTGAAGTGGTATGTGAAGGTATAGAGCGGTTTATAAAGACCGCAGCCCCTTTTGCGTTGAAGAGTACACACACTTTTGTAGCTAAAAATGTATGGTTTGATAAGGATTGCAGAAATCTCCGTAAACTTTCGTTCGTTTACTTAAAACTGTTTAGAACGACCAATTCTCAATTTCTCAAAAACATCTATCTTCGCGTTAATAATGATTTTAAGAAAATGTGCTCAGTTAAGAAAATCACTTATTTAAAAAACGTGGCTAAGAAATTGGAAAACTGCACAAACTCAAAGATATTTTGGGAGACAGTGTGCAATCTTGGTGGGCGCAATCAGGGTATGAAGTTCTCTTTAGAAGCTGAGACGTTAGCTGCTCATTTTAAAACTCTACTCTCAGCTGATGAAGACCTTCATACCTTTGATTACGCGCTTTCTGATACTAGAGTCAACGAGCTGGATTTAGAATTCTCATTGCCCGAATTGGAAGTAACGCTCCTAAAATTGAAAAACAGCAAGGCATTCCAGTCGAGTTTTATAAAAACAGCACTATTGATTTTAAAAACTACCTCGTGTCTTTCTATAACAAATTGTACAATGATGGATGTGTCCCTAACAGTTTCAACGAATCTGTAATTTTTGCCATTTTTAAAAAAGGTGATGCCAACGCTGCGGAAAATTATAGAGGTATTTCAATTTTAAATTCAATAAGAAAAACTTTCACTGCAATCCTATATGAAAGGCTCTCAAAATGGATTGAGGATAACAGTCTTTTGAGCATCTTTCAAGCCGGTTTCCGCCCAGGTTTTTCAACCATGGATCATATCTTGGCCATTTCAAGCATTGCTTAACAATTTATAGATAGAAAAAAGAAACTATACACTTGCTTTGTTGATTTTAAAGCTGCATTCGATAAAGTCAATAGACAAGCTTTAATATACAAACTTTCTTGCATTGGTTTGTCAAGAAAGTTTCTCGAAGTGTATGCAAGTCTTATTTCGTCAACAAATGCAAGGGTATGGGACGGTTTCACATTTTCAATTCGATTTGATACAATTACAGGTGTTCCTCAGGGTTGTATCCTCAGCCCATTATTATTTGCCCTGTTCATAGATGATGTCTGCGAGCTTCTTCCGGGTGGAGTTAATTTTGTTAACATTATAATCAAAGTCCTGTTGTACGCGGACGATCTAGTTATGCTTGCTGATAATCCTTTCACGCTTCAATTGCAAATAAACCGTCTAAGTTCATTTTGCGAGTCTTGGGGCTTGCAAATTAATACCGAAAAAACCAAGATTGTTATATTTGAAAAGAGACATTTGAGACACACATTGAGGTTGTACAGGAGTTTAAATATTTGGGTGTCCTCTTGACCTACAATTTAAGCTATCTAAAGCACACCAAAGAAAAAAGCAACGAAGCTAAATTGGCTCTTAATATAATGTGGCCAAAGTTTTTTCGAACCAAAATGTTGATTTAACGTCCAAGTACAAAGTTTTCAACGCGACAGTAAATGCATGCATGGCATATGGCGTTCAAGTCTTCGGATACACACACTTCGAAGCTTTTGCAACTGTACAAAGGAACTTTTTTAAGGGGATATTTCGTTTGCCTAACTCTACACCCAACTACGCCATATATGTAGAGTCAGGAATAGTCCCTATATATATACAAAATTTGAAGGCAAGTGCGAACTTCATTACTAGAGTGATGAAAAGAAGTGAAACCTGTCTTCACAAAATCATCTTAAGAAAATTACTTCGAGTGAATGCTTCCCCGTTTAAAAACTGGAACGAACTAGCTTTAGCTTACGAAACAAGTTTAAACTTAACAGAAATTAATGTGACCGATTGGCAGGCTCAGTTTTCTGATGTGATTGCTAAGGTGGATCACAAAATGTTTCTGGATAACCTTTCCAGAGCATCTTCGTCTACTTCAAGAGCTATTTATAGTCATTTAAACCATGAACTGCCCTCGGAAGTCTCTTACTTTAGTAATGAATTTTCAGCCTCGGTTATAAGTATTGTTTTTAGAGCAAGAGTTGAAATTTTAAATTTGAACTTTATACCTCATCGATCAGACTTGCCCCAGCTATGTGATCTATGTAACGGAAGAGCGAATGAAGATATATACCATTTCGTTGCTGCTTGTCCTATTCTACAAGAAATTCGCCGGTTGCATTTTCGGGAAAGTTTTATATCTTTGGACAAACTTTTTGAAATTTTAAATGGAGCAATGGGCTGGCTCAGCCTCTTTAAATATTGCCAACATGCTCTTTCTTACCGTAACAGTTTCACATATTAAACTTAGTCGATTACCCACTTATTGCAGTTTTGACCAAATTTTATACCTAACTATTTATTGTTTTGTTGCTGATCATACTAAATTTGATAATATCTCTTTTGTGTTTCAAATCACGTTAAAATTGATAATATTGTATAAACAGCTATTTCTAACCAAATTGTGTATTATTTTGTGTTACAAATCATGTTAAAATTGATAAAATTTTGTATAAACAGCTAATCAAATTAATCAAATTGTATAATATTTTGTGTTTCAAATCACGTTAAAATTGATACCATTGTTTTATATAATAATATTTCTTCATAACTTTTGTTAAACATTTTTGCTTTTTATTATTTCCTTTATTTTTATTTTTAAATCATATTATGAAATGTCATCTCAGGCAGACGGCAGTATTGCCATGTCCTCATTCTTAAATATACCAATTTGTAAACTTTATGATAAAAAAAATAAAGAATCTATCTAATCTAATCTAAAGTGACATTTTATCAAATCATATTAAATGTCCTTTCTGTCATCTTTGATCGATCTGTATGCTCCAACTCGTCAGCTAAGAGAACGTTTTCTGCTCCGCGAAAATGAACATAGAGTGAACTATGCACTCAAAGAACCTATAATTCGCTGTTTTAGAGAAACTAATTTTATTTCTAATAATATTGATTTTAATTTTCCATTAAAAAATAACTTATTGTATTTTTTAACCAGTTAATTTAAATTATTCATTTTCTTTTTTGTTTTTCTTCTTTTTTTTGTTTTTGTTAACTTTCGGTAGTCTAATGTAGAATGTAGAATTAAATGCTCTGATTGATGTAAATAAATAAATAAATAATTAAATAAATATATCTATTTTTATTTATTTATATCTGTGATCATTTTGTTCAACATGTAATTTTTGTTAAATCTTCACTTTGTTAACTCGTTAATAAGTTTTTAATTAGTACCTGATTTGGCGTCTTTCCTATAGTCAAAAATACATTGCTTCATAAATTTTTTTAAATATCAATATCATTTTGTTTCTCTTTTTTTCTTTTTTAATTGGAGGTTTTTTCGCATTTTCCTTCAGTATTGTATGATTTTTGGTTTTTCCAACTTAAATCACTAATGTTTTGTAGATAATATTTCAGAAGAAAGATACAAATTATCATATCTCTGTACTGTAAAATGTGTGGTAATCATACCACCTTTGTAAATTTATATGCGAAATAAATCTATCTATATAAAGGGTTTTTCAATAAGAGCGCTACAAAAGTTTTTTTTTAAATAAAACAAAAACGGTTTTGGATATCAATGAAATTCTTTATTAATGTGAAAGTACGTTCGATGCCATTATGTATGGAACTCGATTTCTTTTGCATGGCCACCACGGGCACGCTTGCAGAAGTCCAGACGCTGAACCCAATTTTCGACGGTTTTCAAGCATAAATCGGCCGATACTGCTGCAATTTCACGTTCGATAATCGTACGAAGTTCATCAATCGTCGCTGGCTTGTTGGCATAGACCATAGACTTGACGTAGCCCCACAGGAAATAGTTTAACGGCGTCAAATCGCACGACCGAGGCGGCCAAGCGACTGGACCATTTCGTGAGATAACACGGTTTCCAAACTTGGTTTCAAATAAATTGATTGTGGCATTCGCTGTGTGGCTTGTGGCGCCGTCCTGTTGGAACCACATGTCCTCCAAGTCCATATCATCCAATTGGGGCCAAAAATATTCGGTTATCATTGAACGGTAGCGATTCCCATTTACAGTAACGTGCCGGTCTTGATCATCACGGAAGAAGTACGGCCCAATGACGCCGCCGGCCCATAAACCACACCAAACCGTAATTTTGTCGGGATGCAATGATGACTCATGGAGTACGTGTGGATTGCTGCCTGACCAATACCGCATATTGTGTTTACTGACGAAGCCATTCAGCCAGAAATGAGCCTCATCGCTGAAGATGATTTTTCGATGTAAATTCGAATCCATGACTCCGAATTTCGGTAGTAAATGTTAATAATTTCGACTCGTTGTTGGCTCGTATTTCTTTCCGTCATGAAATGGCAAACCTTACTGAAGAGAAATGTCAAAGAGTGGGAAGAAATTCGGCGTCGTTTGCTGTCCCTATCGCTCTACTTTTGTAGCGTCCCTGTTCAAAAACCCTTTATCTCTCGATTAAACATAAACACATTGCTATTAAATAAAATTGAATGTGTTTTATTCAAAATCAAATCAGTACTGGCTTAAAAAATACAACATACTTGCTTTTAACAAACAAACAATCATCTGTCCACCGTCTAGGACAATACATCACTGTTCCTAGCAGCAACTTCGAGGTAATAAGGGATTTCGCCTTCCTCGGAGTATAAGTTAGCTCTGCGAATGAGACCTTAGTTGAGATCCGACGAAGAATTGCCACTACGCTATGTAATTATTAGCCTCTTATAAATCCCCACTGTTCATACTTATCTAAAACTTAAACTAAAAATATTGTTAAGATATAGCTATTGTGAATTCATTTAAACTCCTTTTCAATGTGAAACTTTTAATGTAAGCTAAATTTCACTTTGAAATTCCCCTTCCTGTATAACAGAAGAATTATTGTAAATGATAATTGAAGAATAGTGCAATAGTAATAGTTTCTTTTTTTTTTGGATTTTGACCAGCGCCTAATAAAGAACCATAAAACCAGACTCGTTGAACTTTGCATTTCTTTTCGTTGAAGTGCCAAAAACTATTGTGGACACCCACCATTCTCCCATACACATAGCTACGAGGGCTGGTCAATAAGTCCGTGACTTTTTGAATTTCTGACCTCTATACTGAAACAGCAACACTGCTCCTGTCAACAGGCATCTGTCAGTTGACTCCTGTCAAAATTTAAACTTGCTGCGTCAGTTAGTTTGTGTTTGACAGCTATTTTTATCAGACTACTCACTAATTTGAGGAGAAAATGGAAAAAAGTGAATTTCGTGTGCTTATTAAGCATTATTTCTTGCGAAAAAAAACCATTACCGAGACCAAGGCTAAGCTTGATAAATACTATGGGGACTCTGCACCATCGATTTCAATGGTAAAAAAGTGGTTTACTGAATTTCGTTGTGGCCGTACAAGCACTGAAGATGCCGAACGTCCTGGACGCCCAGTTGAGGTCTCTACACCCGAAACAATCGAAAAAATTCACAAAATTGACTTCCTTCAAAAGGGAAGAACAATCAATGGGGAATATTATGCCAACTTATTGGACCGATTCAATGACAATTTGAAAAAAAACCGACCTCATTTGGCCAAGAAAAAAGTTCTTTTCCACCAGACAATGCAAGGGTGCACACATGTGCAGTTGCCATGGCAAAAATCCATGAATTGGGCTATGAATTGCTCCCTCATCCACCCTATTCTCCAGATTTGGCTCCGAGCGACTACTTCTTGTTCCCAAACCTGAAGAAATGGCTTGGTGGAAAAAGATTTGACTCCAATGATGAAGTCATCTCGCAAACAAAGGCCTATTTTGAGGACCTCGACAAATCATTTTTTTTTGGAAGGGATAAAAAAATTGGAGAAGCGTTGGACAAAGTGTATAGAGCTCAAGGGAGACTACGTTGAAAAATAAAATTATTTTTTTATCAAAAAATCTGTGTTTTATTCCAAAAGTCACGGACTTATTGACCCCCCCTCGTATTATGCTTCACAAATAATTATTAAAAATTAAGAATTTTTGGCACGAAGGAATTTTGTTTTAAAAATCCAACTTATCACTGTGTAAAGTGAATTGTTTATTTATTGCCATCTCGAACAAATTGCCACTGTAAAAAGAAATGGTTCTTGTGCTTTTTTTAAATAGTGTCAATTGGCGACAAAAAAAAACAACACAATACCCAATAAACATCAATCATGCCGCCACAATAGATTTCATTTAATTTCTCTACTTTTACTATTCAAACATTGTTTATCTCATCTAGTTTTGAGTTTTATATTTTTGTGTTATCAGCCCCCCGAACTTTAGGTTGGCCAACAAACTAAAAAACAATGAAACACATTGTTTGTCTTTAAATCAATTTTTTGGCGATTTGTTGTCTACGTTGTGCGAATATTTGCACCATCACTCACGAATAGATAAAATTTCCTTATCTGACATACCAACTCGAATGATCACAACAATCTTACATGCGAAATCGATAAAAATAAAATAAATAGTTTAGTATCTGGAATTGTCAGTTTTAAAGGCTACTGGTTTGGAGGGAGGTACTCTTTGGACTTGATTTTCAATCCATTCTCAATAACATATGTAAATGAAGCAATAGCATAACATAGATACCAGTGGAAGAGAAAAAAGATCGTAAAAAAAGCATACACGCTAACAAAACAATCGTTGGTCATAAATAACACGATTTACACGGATTAACCCTGTGTAAGGAATTAAATTCGAATTTTAATCCAGTCTTGGAAATGTTTAAACAAAAAAAGAAAGACAAATTTAAATGTTTTACCGGCCGGCCGGCCGGCGGCGGCGGTAGCGAATTGAAAAAAAATATATAGGTACCGCTCAAAGTATTTCAGAGATCGATTTTTCTTCCTCATAATTTCCTAATTAAATTGCTGATTTATCTGCAATTCACTATTGTGAAGTGGTTTTCTCTGGAATACTAGTAGTGTTAAGAAGTTAATTTTATTTCTTGAGAATGAATTCGTTCTTTATTATTGGTGTTCTGGTGGGTGAACCTTTATGCATAACAATGCTCGAGCGGCTAACATTTCAATTCAATTAATTACCATGGACCATCAGAAGGTGACTGCAAGGTGTCGAAACTTTAAATTCATTAATGAAAACTAATTTCATGAACAAAAATGTTTTGGTTTTGTCTGCATCTGAGAAACATAAGCCCTTTGAAATTATGTAAAGACATTTTGAGGATTCTACCAATTGAAGGTTTAATTAAACTTTTTGGAGAATTTAAATTGAGGGAAAGTTTTCTTCTTCGTTTGTACAAAGGAAAAGGCGATACGCGAGACTGTGACAATCACCGATCAATCAAGCCGATGTCACACACCATGAAGATCGATGAGCGGGTATTAGATACCAATAGGTGGAATATTATACGACTATCTGAAGACCAGTGCGGGTTTGTCGCAGGTAAATCAACCACAGATGCAATCCAAAGTATAAGGATCATGATGGAAACATATCGTGATTCCTCAAAGGATTTGCATATAATGTTGGTTGATTCTGAAAAGGCCTTTGATAGACAACAAAGTAATCTGTTATGGGTGGTACTAAGACTGGATCTCTATAAACCTACGTACAGAACAGATGAACATGGGCATGTAGGGAATGAAGTCAAAAGTAATGCGCCCGTTGGCGTCACCGATGAGTTCGCAATCAACGTCGGTGTACACCAGGGAAGCGTCTTAAGTCCCTTGATATTCATAACATACCTTGATTATCTGCTTGAAGGAAAAGCGACAGACCCCAAAGTGCATCAGTTATTCTTTGATGCCGATGGAGCCATCATTATCAAGGATCAATCGTCCCTGCAACGAGCACTTGATATATGGGTATAAGTTTTTATTTGAAAATATGGCCTTATTTCACTTTACAGTATTTCACTACTTCAAGGCCGATTTGGGATTATTTCACTTTCCATTGGTGCTATTTTCACCAACTTCCCTTGTACTTACTTCAAATCAAACAGGTACCCTAAGTAGGGGGTTGCAGGGGGGCAGCATACACGTTGAACTGTTTATGGGATGAGTTGCGAAATCACAAGTAGATCCCATTAACGCTTAATGGGCAATGATTGATTTGGAGTAGGTGCGTGGTTTTATTTTATCATTTATTGCACTTTGCATAAGTGAATTCGTCTGACCTTATTTCACTTCCGCAAAGTGATATAAGGCCAATCATTAAAATGTGATCTTATTTCAATTTCACAAAGCGAAACAAGACCATATTTTCAAATATCATTTTTCCAGGGCATGGGTTTCGTATAATATCGAAAACACAGAGTAACCCTTAGCTGAAAAGAAAACAAAGCTCAGGGGTACCAGAGGAATTCAGGACAAACAAAGCTTTATCGAATAAGAAGTTCAAAGATCCGTGAAAGCCCTTAACCCAAGGAACTAATTTTAATTAGATTGGAGCGCGACTGACATTACGTTGATGCTATTTTCATTTAAAGCGGGGAGTTACTACCAACCATAAATATATGACTGGCCAATTTTTTTTTTTTAATTATATGGGACCGTTCTCAATGGGCCAACGGTGCTCCACTACTGGACGCAAGAAGCCTTGTATGGTACACCGACGCATCGAAAATAGAAGCCGTAATTGGAGCTGGCGTCTTCGGTCATAACGCTGAAGTCTCGATACCTATGGGATTGTGTCGCACAGTGTTCCAGGCAGAAGTCAGTGCCATTGAGATATGCGCTGTGTTAAACTACAATAAGGGAATTAAGGCGCTAATATACACATCTTTTCAGATAGTCAAGCAGGACTACAGGCATTGTTGTCCAACACAATGGATTTTTTTAGACTTTGACTGTTAAGAATTGATACAATGCCTTGCAAAAACTAGCCAAATACAACAAGGTCAAACTTAGATGGATGCCTGGCCACCAAGGTATAGCGGGCAATGAATCTTCAGACGAACTTGCAAGAGGTGTTTCCCAATCTGTGTTCTTTGGGCCAGAACCTAATTGGGCTGCTGCTTTAGGGCTTATTAAAGAATGGGAACAGGAGCTACTTCTAAAATATTTGAAAATGTCCCTGGCTTAAGACAATCCAAACGATTAATTAGGCATCCTTACGCTAAATACGGGAAATATTAGAAAGCTGGTGGGCTTTCTCACTGGCCACTGCGACTTGAGATAATATCTAAACAAAGTGATCCTAAGTTAAGAGTCAGAATGCAGGTTCTGCATAGAGGACGAGGAAACCTCTGGGCACATTCTCTCTGAATGTCCAGCTCTCTATTGGTTGAGACGGCAACTTTCATAGGGAGATGCGTTCACAGGTTGAACTTCGTAACTCTGCTACAAAAGATGTATTGGCTTTAACTAGGAATTATACAGCCCCGAATCAATGTAAATCACCGAGTTAAGTGAAATAGGTATGTAATCTTATATAACCCAGAATCAGAGTTACTCAGTCATTTTTTTTTTGTTGCGGCACTCTTTTAACGATTTCAAAAACTTTGGCGGCACAGAAAGAAAAAGATAAGTTTAAAAATGACTTACTTACCTATAACACACTGCGTAAAATAGTTTATGATAATAATTTCAAATGTGCGAAATAAAATAAAATGTACTACAAAAATAACAGTACAAGGGATTAATTACAAGAGTAGAAATAATTATAAGAGTAATAGTAAGAATACTTTTAATGCGAAATTTGAGCTTGATGTTTTTTGATAACTTCATTTTTATTTCGTCGTAAAAATGACAATGCAAATCTCATATCGGCTTCTACATTTAACAATCTTGATCTTTTTTTAGTTTTAATGTTGGTTAATGCTGAAAATCCGAATGCACACAAATTAATAAGATGTGGAAAATTGTAATAATAATGTTTAAAGCTTTTTTGGCTATCATTGGATAATCGCACCTAATGTCAATCCAAAATGAATTAATTGATTCTTCTGAATGTTTTAAAATTACATCTCGATTATTGTATAGCGAAATGAGTTCTTCCTCTTCATTCAGAAGTATCCGTTATGAGAAATGGATTACGAACCCAATCAAATTTCTTTATGTCTAATTTTGGGAAATAATAAATAATTCTCTCCTCTAATGTTGTAAAATGGTCAATAACAATTATTTTAATCTTTTTATAACAGTCTTTTGGGACTGACTCAAACTTTTCTAAATTACCTTTCTGAGCTTTGTTCTTCCATAAAAGCTTAAGGTATTTTCATTATATTTGAATTTATGTTATTAAAAATAACAAAACTGTCTGATAAGTAAGCCAGCTTAGTACACCATATTTTATCTTCCAACAAATAAACGAAATCATAATTTTTATCTTGTTCAAGAAACATTTTCATTTCGTCTTTAAATTCCAGCACACGATATAAAACTTATCCTCTGGACAACCAACTTACTTCCGTATGCAGTAACAAGGATTCGTACTTGGCTTCCATAGCTTGGCATAATTTACTAAATAAGCGACTTTTTAATGGTCTTGATTTTATATAATTAATCATTTTAACACATTGTTTAAGAACTATTGTACAATGGTTAACTAATATATTCCCATTTAGTTCTTTACCATGTGCTACAAATCCTTTTAGCTGTCCAGTCATAGCTGGAGCACCATCTGTACAAATGCCAATACATGACTTGCAAGAAACCTTAATATCTTCTAAATATGAGCTAACTACGTCAAAAATTTATTTGCTAGTTGTAAAATCAGGTAACTCCCGACAACATAAAAATTGATTAATTATATCATTTTCGTGAATAAATCTAACGAATGCAATTAATTGAGCTTTTCCTGTAATATCTGTTGTTTCGTTGATTGTAGAGCAACATTTGAATTTGCAAGAGTTTTTGAAGTATTTTGCTCAATATTTTGCGACATATCTTTGTGTCATTCGAAAGTGGTATCTTACAAATATCAATATCTGCTGATCCAGCAAATATTATTTTTACAATTTTGCTACAAGCTGGTAACATAATTTATTCAGCCAGATTGTGAGGTTTTAATTTAACAGAAATCAATTCAGCTATTTCGTAAGAAGCTACTTGAGCCTTTTCAGACACACCGATTTTTTTTTCAAAAACTTTTACTTGCTTGGATTTTGAAGATAAAGGCTTTTGAAATAAGCTTTTATCTTTTGTTGAAAGCGAAGGATGATTACTCACCAAGCGACCTTGGAGTTTGCTCGGAACCATAGCACTATTTGATAATTTACAACCACGTAACACACACGCGGGAACAACTTTTAATTTTCCATTGTAGAAGTAAACCCAAATTTCAAAAAATCTTCATTGTATTTCCGATGAACAACGTATTTTTCGAAGCAAGAAGTATCTTCACTTGTACCGGGCGTGGGCTCATTAACTTGGTCGCTAACGTTATCATTATCACTATTATCATCGTTAAGCTTTCTTCTTTTTAACCATTTATCCATTTTCAGAATTCTACTAAAATAAAAATAATATTCTCGGAACATTATTAAAAAAAGGCGAATCAAATATTACCTTTAAATACGATTTATTCAAGTTTGAGAATACAATATGTACTGCAAAGTCAATATGTTTATATAATTTTATAAATTGAAACTACAAGCAAATAAAAAAATAGTAAACTAAATCGCATACATTTGCCAATTTTAACGAAAGAAAATGGGCAGTAACTACTATGCAACGCGTTGGGAATCCCCACTGTTATTAAAAAAACCTGTTGTTGTACATACTAGTGAAAGCCGACTTGAGGCATAAAAATCAGTTTATGATTCTAAGAAAGAACGCGTTGCAAAACAAATAATGAATAATTCTTTTTTATGGATTTAAATATCTTTTCCTATTGAAACGATTTTCATTTCTAAATCATATCATTTAATAATATTAACGTAATTATATATCTTAAATTTGGCGGCACACAAAAGTGCCGCGGCACAGTGGTGAGAATCACTGATCCAGATCATAACCTTTTTGGCAATGAAAATGAGGAACCGAATATTCAGAACGGGACACGGGTCAATAGACACGCACTCAACCAAAACTTTGTATTTAAATTCGCAACCACTGCTTATGTTGCGAAGCCGCACTAATAAAATCGAAATTCTATTTCCTTTTCTTCGGGTGTCTTACACTAGCCATAGGCACACCCTTCTTTGATGACCTATCCCACGCGTACGAATCAAAGCCATCGTGGCATTTTGCAACTAAACTGTTTTTGAGAACTAGTACACTCAATTTTTTTCAAAAACATGCATCAATTTATGAGCCAATCGAATAGTGGCTTCAACACCGCGCTAACCCTGTAAGCTCCTCGTGATTGAAGGGTCTACTCGTTTTTCTCAGAAATACGAAGAAATTTGAGTAAGAGGGGTGTGTCTTCCTGGCAGTACAATGCCTCAGTATTGAGTCTGAGTGCTCCAGCGTAGAAAATTTCGTATCCCGACAAAAAACCTGTAGGATGACATTTCGAAAACTTAACCTTGTTAGTCAGATCCAGAAGCTAGATAGTAAAATAAATTATTTAAATATTTATATTATTAAAAGGCCTCTCATAAATCACACCGCTATAAAAATTATGGAATAAAACCGCAAATTAAATTATTAATGTTTCACGCTATCTCCGCATGAAGGGAGGGAGCCACTTAGATTCACCTGTTCGCCTGTCATATCTCCTTCATTTCACAAATTATACACAAAACATGAAATTTAATCAAATAAAACAAACGCCCATAAAAGAATTACCATCACCCGGCACACAAGGTCCATTTAAAATAAACAAATAAAATATGGGGACCGCCAGAGTAGGCACCCATACATTATTATGTTCGCAGATAAATTCCTAAATTCAAACAAGAACTATAAAATAAAAAATATACGAATAACCTCACTGGTGTTCAATTAAAATTGTGACCTAACATCCGTCGGAATTGTAAATAAGCACAGCACAGACGTAAGACATTTCCACCCACCACGCCTCTGGTAGCTCCAGCTCTATGATTTGATCGCATATCAATGTTAATAGTTAACTTTTATGCTTCACTTCTTTGATAGCGGTAAATAACTTAATTATTTCAAAATACACACACCCATTTCGATTACAAAATTCCAGTTTCAATTGGTGATATAGTCATTGGACATTGGACAAGCCTTGAAGGACTTGCACGACAACCGATCGACGCCGCCGTGACTATAGACTGGATAATTTAATCAGTGCAAATGTAGTTGGTAATTTGTCGAAATTAAAATAAAAGCTAATTTTTCTATTTGAAAAATTGCCATGCGATACTATATTCTTACACTGAAACTGGCCACATGAATATGGCTTTGTTCACTTCCACTGTGTGAAAGGACGTCGGTCAACGCATTCACTTTGATGAAGCCGTGCTTTAAATCAATAAATCATATAAACCGCTTCTTGAGTCCCTTTAAGTGGCTCCCTTCTTAGCGCATGAATTTAATTTGCTGCCTTCGTGCTGTCGTGCTAAGTAAGAGATGAGATTCAAACGATTTATTGTCACGTTTTACATAATTTATTCCATCGTTCATCTTAAACAAAAAGTCCAAATATTGCAACTTATTTAAAATCGATCAGGTGTTAGTCGCATCTCTTTGTTCTGTCATTGAAAACGCTTGAAAGCGGGAAGCAAAATTCACGACAGGTGAGACCAAAGTTTAACAAGTTTACCAACTGATTTATTTATTATTCAAATGAGGTCTCTTCAAATGTTGTGTTCGCCGTTTTGGTGTCACATTAGTCGATAAAAATGACTTATACAATTGTTTGTTAAGATATTTGCATTTTGTTGAATGTATTTCTTTTTTTTTTCTTTATATAATTGAATAAGCTTTGAATGTCTAATATTTAAAAATTATGTGGAAGATTAAAAGAAATATTAGCTCTGAAAAAACGGCCCCGTCCCGATCACTAAAACAGTGGCGTAGCGTGGGTTGAGGCCCCCCAAAATGTTGCCGCCCGTAGTAATTTTTTCACTCACTAAAAAAAAGAAAAAAACTTTATCTACGGTTTCAACCAGCTATAACTACACATATGTACGTCAATAAACTTTGTATAATTTCTCTTAATCATTTTGTCAACTGTTGTTTGTACATTTAAAATGTTCCCATATTGTTTACTTTCCGATTTCCCTATCTCTAACCGGATAAAAATTACTTATCTCAGGATATTAAATAAAAAACCCATTAAACTTAAATTATCTTAATTAAAATTCTTCAAAAAACAGGATTCGATTATTTTTTTTAATTTATTTTAAATGTATGTATTTATTTATTTTTTTAGCTTTTTAAAATTTTTAATTTTAAAACAGTACATTATATTGAATTAAATTACGAACGAGCTGTTGAAATCTTTGCTGTATTTCAGCACTGACGCTGTCTAAGGAAGAAAATAATGTTCGTCTCAGTTCATTTTCATAGGATAAAGCAGCATTTATATTTCCAAGCACTATCAAAAGATACTTCTAACTGCATGGGATTGCTTATCAAACCTGATGGAACAATCACAAGTGACCGGGAAGAAACTCTCACCACCACCTCATTATGGATCATACAAGTGATCATATTACTGAGGTTTCATTTCCAACAAACCTCAGTAGAAGCAATAGCTTATTTGGATAACTGTTTAGTCCAGATAAAGTAAAATGGGCCATAAACTTATTTAAACCATTCAAGGTACCAGGAAAGGACGGCATTTTTCCAGCCCTCATTCAAAAGGGTATAGAATTTCCCTACCTAACATGATCGCCTTATTTAGGTTCAGTTTCAACTGGGGCTACATACCACGCACTTAGCGAGAGGTCAATGTAGTATTTATCCCCAAACCAGGCAACAAACCTAGTGAACTACCTAAATCCTATCGTCCTATAATCTTGACATCGTATTTCCTAAAAACAATGGAAAGAATAAGCACTTTTTGTAACAGAAAATCCCTATTGAGGTTGTATTTCGATTTCGCTCTAATTTGAAGAAGTACGGCCCGAAATTGCTGCCAGCCGAATTAAACTGTGCAATTTTTCAGTAGTTGATGGATTACATTCGGATTCGGACTCGACAATTGTGCTTATTAACAAAGACACTGAGACAGTCACTGAAATTTTACTCTATATGTATTTTTCTGCAACTCAGTAATAATTCACGCTTTGAGATCAGAAAAAACAGTGCAGACTCATCACTCCAGACCTACCTACTCTATTTTCATTGCAAACAGAAAAAAAACAAAAACACCAGCCCGAGTTGTCGATTTGGGACTTTGCGACTTTTTTACGACTGCCGTCCCCTTTCTTGTAACTTATGTAGCTGTAATTAAAGTTTAATACAGAATGTACATAATAAATTTAGTTACGGTGTAAGTTGAAGTTGAAGTAGTCACATAAAGTGGTTTGATATACTAAAACTTTGATTCGATTTTAAGCCAAGAACATTTGGTCGTATTTGACAGGAACCAGCCGATTATGTTCATGTACGCTGATCAGCATATCTCGTATGATCAGTTTATGTATATGACCACAAATGACCAGATAGACTTTGACAGATAACCATGGCATTTGGTCAAACAGTGTTGACAGGTATAACGTACGTAAGCCACAAATAGACCAAAATATCCCATTTACTACATTTATGAGTTGGGATATTTTTAAGCTTATGCTGTCAAAATGCGAAGAACACAACCCTCTAATTTGGTATAGGGTTCTAATTGATTTAAAGAACAAGGCTACGCTTTATTTTACACGTGCTTGCCAGAGAAACAGATCAGTTTTATACACTTTATTAAATAGCGCATCGCTTGCCTGCCAGAAGCTGAGATTCAGAAGCCCTTATTTTGGTAAGTGGTTCTGGTTTCGATTTTGAAAACTGTTTTTTTGATCATAACTTCCACGATTTGTCTGCAGTTTGTTTTCAGCGTAGGTCTGTAACCGCGGCCAAAACCTATACAACTGGCTCGACTTTTTAGAATATTTTGGAGAAATTTACTTTTTTTTGGGGTTCCAAGGTGTTTGAACACACACATAAATGCTGCGCGGTTTCCAAGGACATTTGAAAAAAAAAAAAAAAACCTCTTTTTTTTTTTTTTTTTTTTTTTTTTTTAATGGACACGCACTGAAAGGATTTTTTGATATCCTTATAATGTATTACCTACACAGCGCGGGCGTTAAGGAAATTAGGGTTACGCTGTGTCAGCATTTTTGCGTGCGATGCGATGCCCGCACGCGCCACATTTCTGTGCGGGGAATGCGGAGGTGTCCAACTACAAGACGATAGTGCGTTCATGCGGGTTGCGTTAAAAATAACTTTTTTAAATATAGGTACATATTCAATTCGAAATGACTTTATTTTCCCCCGTAAGCTTTTACTGTTGGAGAACAGCTTACTAAAAATAAAAATATTAAGAAAGAAGAGTTATAAATCAAAAACGAATGTTATATACAAAAACAGAATACGTTATGGCGTTTCCATCATTTGTACCGACAATTGCGAGCGGATGAAACTGCATTTCGCCAGTACACAAGAATGACGACGAAAACATTTGACCATATTTAAAAAAAAATATATGATATTTGTTATCACGGAACAACAAACTTTCAGAGACCTATATCTGTTGAAGAAAGGCTTTTCCTAACATTAAGGTAATAAAACAAAAAAGGCAATTCATTTTAAACAATGTGTATTTTATCACACTAATTTTCTAATATATATTGCGAAGAAGAATCTTCTAGACTCGCAGTAGATGAATGTGACATTGTATGGTGATAAACGCTGTAGATAGGGGAAGTTGGTGCAGATATGTCGGAATAAGCAGCATTTGAAGTGTGAGTTTCAAGTAGCCGCACTTTTTCCATTCCTTGCAGTAAGACGTCTTGAAATTTTGACCGCACTCGGAGTTATCGAATTGGATCCAATTGCTTCATAAATGGAAGCAGCGACCTCAAAAAAAGAGAGTTGTCGTCCACTGACTCTTCAAGTAGAGCAAGCTTTTTTGCCTCAATTTCAAGAAGCTTTAATTCGATCTGGTTTCCTTCTTGTACTCTTTTTATTTTCCGATGAGGTGGTGAATTCGAAGGTCATGTTACAATAAAACTGTTTTCAGAGTCGTCTACTTCAATATTTGACGACTCCTCATTGACCACTTCGGCTGCAGTTAACGAATCATCTAATTCGTATGCCAAATTTCCCTCAGTATCTCTCGGGATCATTGTATCCTTAAGAAAAAGTAAACTTTTATAATACTGCCACTTTCCAGAATATATTGCTGCATGGTCTTGCGAATCGCCGGATTAACTTTTCGGAATTTTTTTTAATTCTTTATTGAATTGATCGCGCAAATTCCGCCACTTCTTTTTAGCGTCATCTTCTGAAAAGAAATAAATGAATCTGTCGTTTCAGGTACTTCTCAACGGGAATATCTTTTAGGCAAATTGCTTTCTCATTCAGGATATCAAAATCGTCTGTTGCTTTTATAGTCAAAGAAGTTTGCAAGGCCATATGGGAGTCACTCCAGAAGATGCATATGCATCAAAATATCGTTTCACAATGATCGATGTGGGCGCATACGGGAAAGATAGTGATGCTGGAGTTTTTACTAATTCAGCAATTTATAAAAAAACATAAACAATGGTAATTTAGTTTTACCTAGAGATAAGCCACTACCCAACTCTAGGCAGAAGGCTCCATTTGTTTTTGTAGGCGATGAAGCCTTTCCCTTGAGAACATATCTTATGAGGCCTTATCCTGCAAGACGTCTTCAAAACAATACCGCTGCTTCAAATTTTAATTACCTTTTGTCAAGAGCCAGAATGACAGTAGAATGTGCATTTGGCATTAGTTTGGCCAAATTCAGAATTTTATTAAAAGCAATAGAAACTAATGTTGAAAATGTAGTCAATATTGAAAAGCAATTTGCATTCTACACAACGTTATTATTGATATAGAGAAAGAAGAAACTTTTCCCAACATTATTCAACAAAGTTTAGGTTCAAGAAATCTCATGAGAAACAACAATTTACAATTTTCCAGAGCAAATAATCACACGCCGCGAGAAGCAGAAATTACACGAAATATTTTTTGTGAATACTTTTCAGCAAATAAAATATAAAAATTAAAACATTGTTTACTTACTTGAAATCCCCACATTTGTAGCTACTGCGTCCCATTCGCTTTCTGTAGTTCTCCTGTCTTTATAGCGACAATGACTCATGTTCCACAAAACATTTCTCTTCTGCACTTCCGAAATCAGAACCTCCATTATCAGTTTCCGTACGACTAATGCGAGAAAAATCAAATCAGTTTGATTTTCAAACAATGCGTGCGATGCGGAAATTTCGAAAAACACGCGTTGCCGCAATATCGTGGTTACGCTGGACGTCCACATATGTTGCATCTGTTTGATTTTGATAGCTGCCAGCATTAATCGCATCGCAACGCATGCCCGTGCTTACGCTGGACACAGCGTTAGACGATAGGGAGAGATGCCGATGCACGTTGGTTTCAAATGTTTGTAAATCATAATGTGTAGGAAAAATGGAGCGGGGAAGAGCATTCCACATTCGTGTTGTACGGCTAAGGAAAGATTCCTTGTATTTCACTGTACGTCTGAATACAGGCTTAAGGGTAAACTGATGCGCATTCCTGGTATTGAGGGTATTGCAGTTGAAATAACGATAAAATCACGAGAGACAAGCGACATTGCGACGATGACTAAGACAGTCAAGCGATCTCGCAATGTTACAGTCACCAATGAGTTTTATCGCGCGTTTTTGGATCCTGTAAGTGAGCCGTGATAACCGTCACAAGGGCCATTTGCCAACTTACCTATTATGATAGCTGCAATTAATAATTAATTGCTCTTGGAAATGAAGTCTGAAGTCTGCTTTGGGAGATTGAGTGTTCCGTTTCCCTAATTGAGAACTTTTGAACACCCCGACAAGTGTTGAAAATCCTTAATGACCTCAGTGCCCTCGTGCGTTTGTTAGGCACTCACAATGGCGCTTTCCGTTGCACCTTCGATATATGTACATATATTGCCTTTAGCAATTCCCATAGCTAGAAGGTGTGGTCTTCAGTGTCCCGTCAAGAATCCGGCGACTGCATGTATTTGCCCTTTGGGTAGTTGTAGGAGTTGCTTTGTTCTTTGATGGAAGCGGTTGGTAAGAATTGATTGCACTTTCAATTAATTGCTTTTTTCCACTCATCTATTATTGAAGATTTTCGCTGAGCTAATAGGTCACTACAGAACGTTCTTACCATCATGAATGATGTTGCAGATCCTTTCCTTGCTAGCTCGTCTAGTTTTTCTGCTGGCTCTGGCCAGGTACCCATTTCATATGAACTCAATTGGTGCTGTCTAATGTGGTGAGAAGCATAAGGCAGTCTCGAACTTATTTTAATTTGTTTTCAAAGGCGTTGAAAGCAAGCAGTGTCGCTCTGCTGTCAGAGAGGATGTAAATGAATATTTGGGCGCTGTTTTTGCTTAGATTGGACCTGATGCAGAGTTCTATTGCACGTCCTTCGGCTTGAAATACGGAGTTGCTTTTCTCCATTCTTGCGGAAAGAGAGGTCTGAGTGACCACTACTCCGTAGCCTGCTGGCCTAACTCGTTTATCTTTTTAGGATCAATCAGTGCAACACAGGGAAGTTAAAATAACCACAATTGATGCAAAGCCAGTGCATGGTGTTACAGATTTTTTTTAACAGGGGCGGTATCATCGGAAGAAACTTTAAAACGTATTCTATCAGATTCGATTAAATTAGAGGAGATGCCCAGGGCTAGGTTCTTGGCAAATGTCAACTAACAGGTCTCCAGATGAATGTCAGCTTCGAAACCCCAGCGAATAGCTTCGCTCTTTTAAATTCAGAAATCATTTGACAATAACAATCAATTTCTCAAAACGGCGCACGCTTAAAAGCCATTTGCATGTTCTTGGCGGGAGTGGCCGGAAATCAGCCACTTTACCTACGATAATAAATTCAAGCTATAAGATCTTAATTAGGTAGCACACATTTGATTTCCTTTTCGGCAACTTCTCTGAACCTCCCGATACACTAAGGTACTCCACTTTCCCCAAGCTCCAATCCCCCGCCGACTCTCTTCCCTGTCTACAACCAGCTTTAATATCCTACTGATTAGTTAAATAACCTGTTTTATTTGCCAATATCTGGTGCGTATACTAATACCATCATTATCCGATATACAAATGTACAGAAAAAAAATGCAGAATATTCAATAGTCGCTACATGCGTGTGTAAACAACAGCCCATGCCCAATTTAAATACAAATAATAGGTTTATTCATGAATTTTAAAATTCCATTCCACTCTTTAGCTAAATGCATAAAGTCCATAATTTAAGTAATCTCCATCGTAGCTTTATGATCGAATCATAATAGCCCTAAGCACTACCGCTCCACTCGTCCATCGTCGTTCTACAATATTAAAACCTCTGAAAGCACCACCAAACCGATTTACTCAGTGGAATCGATATCTCAAAAAATATCGACGATTCAAAAGATGGAAAAAACCTGAATCGATTGATATTCAATAATTTTTTAGTGTGGGCGTTGTATCTGTTTTTAAAGCGTCACCACTAACGACACAGTCGACACTCTCTGATTTTGACGGCGGCAGCGAACAACGGCTGACGTTTGTCACTGGCTCTGAATGTTTGTTTTTTTTTTTGTCCCCTTCGTCATGATTTAGTGGTAATTTGATAGATTTTTATGGCTACGACATACGACATTTGATTTATATTTAATCGCAGATACACAGATGCTAGTGCTGCCGGTGAGATGATTGCTTACACAACTACTGCTACCATTAGTTGGACGGTTTCTAATGAGGATAAATTTAGTTGAATATTGGTAATGTGACTTTAGAGTGCTTTCAATGAGCAACTGAGTTGCAGTGGCAGCTTGAATGGGCTTCTAGATATATAAGTGCAGTTTTGGTATTTTTTGTTTTCACAAATGGGACCCAGTCCGACGAGTACTTTTTGGGAACCTTGGAACCAGCCTCGCAGGGAAAACGAACATATAAAATTGGTCTTCAATGCCACAAGATGTCGCTTTAAATTCAACAAAGTGAAGTTTTACGGTAAATGTTTTTTAAGCAAATTGCAAAAGTGAGCTAATGAGAGAGACACTTTTATTTGAATCCTAAAAACACTCTCTTTCTTTCAATTGATACCAGTCTCTTCTCTAAGCTTGTCTGATTCAACGAATTCTACAGCACCGACTTCATAGAATAAGATGAAGTGATTCGAAACCAAGGAACCTGCTGATATTTATTGAGTTTGAACCAGCGAACCCCGCAGGCGGAACAGTAGGGATGCAGTTAAAAGGAAGGCTTATGATCCCTTTAATCCTGATTGGAACCTTGCCGTAAAGGTAGAAGAAGAAGAAGCAGCGACTTCATATTATAGCTTTTTATAATTGACTCTCTGGTATTGCACCTTGTCATACCATATGGGAATCCAAAACTAATTGCTGATTTTCAGTTGAGATGAGAGCAGCTTATTATTGAATTTTTGCGATAGGTACCAGTGGTGGGGTGTAATAACGCCAAACAACTCTTCGTCGGCATGAATATCAGACGATGATCCAATAAAAAGTGTTATATGTATCGAGGGGCAGGCTGTTCCCCTGCAACTCCTCTGCTTATGGTCAATGTTGGTGTTGGATTTGGAGTAGGTGCGAGGTACGGCAAGTGCTAAATGTTTTATTTGCATCCAAATTATTGCAAATGGAATGTAAAATAATACCAAATTGGCCTTTTTTCACTTTCACAAAGTAAAATAAGGCCAAACGCACGAACTCGGCCTTATTTCGTTTGGCGTGATTTCACTCCACCGTACCAGTTAAGTCTGTTAAATGCTAATTTTGTGTCAAGGCTTATCAAAACCGATAATTAATTTATGAAACTTCTTCTTCTCCTCCCTTAATGACGCTGAAACTATGATCAGGATTAATGGAATCATAACCCTCCCAATTAACTGCATCCCTACTGGTCCGCCTGCGGGGTTCGCCGGTTCGACCTCAGAAAATTACGGCAGACCTCTCAATTCTGAATCACTTCGTCGCTGAGGTCAATCAAATACTGGTGTTGCTATATTTGTGCGATCCATGAGTTTTTAGACCTGCCTCTCATTACCTTCATTGATATTGGCGGTTGCTCTCTATTTTCTTCGAGATAGGTTTTTTAACGTGAAGGCCTCCTCGGATCTTGGAACTTCTTATTCGATCAATCCTTGTCACTCCTGCTGCCATGCGAGGCATCATCAACTCAGCTGTCGTTAATTGGTCCTCATACTTTTTGTCCGATAATCGAGATTTTGAACCTTAGGTGAGCGCCGTAGAGCTTTCCTTTCAGCTTAGGCGGCATTTTTCGATCACAGAAGATGGCTGAGTTTTCGCACCCTTTCATCCACCCTACGCTTACGCGATGCTTAATTTCGTCATGACAGTTTGCTTTGCTGTTGTTCATAGATCCCAGATACCTGAACTTTCCGCACTTGAAAATTGCTCTTCCATTCATATAAATGTCTGGAATAGGTCGGACTGGATCAAGAACGGGCAGCACAAGTAATCTGTTTTTTTCTGACTAATATGATACCCATTCCCCTCCAAAACGCCCACAGATAGATCAAACGTTCTTTGCAGGGACGTTTGATCCTTGCTTATGTTGGCTCCATCGTCAACAAAGAATAACTGATGTACTTTGTACACCGTACACCGACTTTAATTGCGAACTCATCGGTGATGCCAACGGGCATTTTACTCATGTCTTTATTCCCTACATGTCCATATTCATCTGCACGTAGGTTTCTGGAGCTCATCGCAGTCTTAGCACCACCCATAACGGAACCCTTTGTTGTCTATCAAAGGCCTTTTTAGAATCAACCAACATTACATGCAAATCCCTTAAGGAATCACGATGTTTTTCTATCCTGATTCTTATACTTTGAATTGCATCTATGGTTGATTTACCTGCGACAAACCAGCACTGGTCTTCAGATAGCAGTAGTGTTTTTCGCATTCAATTGAACGGTAATTGTCACAGTCTCGCGTATCGGCTTTTACTTTGTATAAAGGAAAAAAAAACTCCTTCCACTGGTAAGGCATTCGATCGCCTCTCATCAGCTTGGAGATGAGAATCACGAGCCATTCGAATTCGATGTCTCCCATCTTTTTCCAGAACTCAGAGGGTATTTCGTCCGGTCCAACTGCTTTTCGTTTTTCGGAGTCGGAGCAAATAATCACAATATGCGTTACCGGACAGGTGAGAACCCTCATGTGCTTCATGAAACAGCACGTCATCCGCAAAAATTCACTAATTGTTGCGGCTTTCATGCCGGTGGCGTCACTGGGCCATTTTTTGCGTCGATGAAAATGACCGCCACGTTACGCTAAATGGTATTCGCTACAGAGACATGTTGGAACGTTATTTCTTTGAGTAACTGCCTGAATTGTATATCAGTGATTTGTGGTTCCAACAAGACGGTGCCACAAGCCAAACAGCGGGTGCAACAATTGAAGTCTATTGGCCGTGGAGATCGTGTGATTTAAAGTCTCTAGACTTTTTTTATGAGGCTACATTGAATCATTGGTCTACGCCAACAAGCCGGCGACGTTAGAGGAGCTCATACCGGCCGTATCGGTCGAAATGTGCGGCAGAGTCATAGAAAATTAGGCTCAACGTATCGACCGCTGCATACGTTCCCGTGGTGAAGTCGAATTCCATTCATAAATGTTTTGATAGTAATTCAAGCCAATAATTTTTTTTGAGATATCTCAAGTAGCTTACATTTTATTTAAAAAAAGAAGTTGTCAAGTCCTAAATGAAAGACCCTTTACAACATTTAAAGGATTTATCGAAAAAAACTAAGTTTTTGTAAAAAAAAACGCCCCTTAAAAGTGGGCATGACAAAAAACTTTATATAAAGAAATTGTTCAAAACGATTTTATCTACATACTTTGAAAAGAACGGGACTTTCATTTACATTGAATTCTTCAATACAACTGTTTTTGTTTTGACACGCCAGTGGGCGGATTTTTAAAATATTTACACATGAGCATTAGGGGCCACTAGAGGGGATATAATCAAAAATTTCAGCTTCCTAGTTAAAACGTTGGTTTTTTTAAAAACTTTAAATTGTAGGCGGAGTAGGCGGTTTCAACAATTTTAATTCCAGATCATTCTAAAGACAATAATATTGAAATTTTCAGCTTTCTACCTCAAAAATCGATTTTTTTGATAAATTTGATTATTTTGAGATTGTGGGCGTGGCAGTTTGCGGATAAAAATTCTAAGCCAGATTATTTTGGGTACCTAGAGAGCATAAATGGTTAAAATTTCATCTCGAGTTAAAGGGCATAATTTTTGCTGACGGACGGACGGACACGGCTAGATCGACATCACTATCGACGCTGATCACGAATTTAGTAACTTTAGGGGTCAACGAGCAATATTAAGATATGTTTCAAACTATGAGTCAAAATTGATATAGGTACCCGTAGATCTTAGAATAGGGTATAAAAAGAATGCATTCCAAGTATTCCAGAATGAATAAACAAACAATGAAATGGTTTATTCGGAATATTCCACTGGTTATCTTCACTCTTATGCTGACCTATTCATCTTCACTTTGGGTTTGATTTTGCTCAGCTGGCCTACCAACAAAGCTGGCTTATATAAAACAACTAGAAATTCAATGCATATTTAATCGTGTGATTTTTCACAAAACAGCACTTATCCACAACGCAAGCTTTCTATCATCACTCTAAACTAATAAGTGTGTGCACAAAATTTAAAAACAACTACGTTACATTGGGACAAATTGCTTCTCAACTCTACACAATGAACGAAACGGATTTTTGGGAACTTTTTTGAGGCGAAAAACCCCCAAGTTGCAGCAAGCATTCCAGAAGGTTCCAGTAGGTTCTTTACCTCTAAATCATTCGGAAACATGCGAAGAATTTGCCGGAAATCTAACTTCCTTAAGAAAATTCCTGTAAAACTTTAAAGAGTTTCCATCCAAACTTCCTAACATCAGTAGATATTTGTTATTTCAGCAGAGCCACACTGTACCTACCACATCCAAACTTCCTGACATCCGTAGATATTATGTTATTTTAGCAGAGCCACAGTGTACCGAGAGTTAAATAAAAACAAAACTGTAAGTCACAATTTATTCCCCCGAGATAATTGCTGACAAAAGCCTATTCTAATGCCTTAAAGATACACGCACCACCTGATCATTACGGTCAACAACATGTTTCTCTTTATTTCTTTTTTCTTTTCTATCCCAAAGTGCCAATGAGAAATACCAACATTTGGAGAAAGAAGAAATTTCATCTCACTAGGTCACATCTGAAAAAAATAAATAAAATAAATACATTACGCCATATAGTGCTCGTTCAGCCGTGGGCTAATTTTGGTATCTCCTCGACTTTTGTTACCTTTACGCCATCGATCATCCTCCCCACTAAGCAAAGGCTTGCGATAGATACTTTTTTTTATTGCCGGCTCCTCGTCGTTAACTTGTTTCTAGGTATATGTTTGCAAGCGTCAAGTGAGTTCAAACTGAACGAGAATACACATAATGAATTTAATGGCACAGCCCTACTTACCTACATTCCGACGATTCAATTTAAATACGGTCTTATCCGATTTGCAGTTTTTTTTTACTTCGTGAAATTAATTTAAATACCTTTCAATCGAGAAAAAATTTATTTCAGTTAGAGTCTATGGTCAGATGTTCAGAGGCCGGACGTAGATAAATTTCTTTGACCAATAACTGAAAATGTCAATAAAATAAGCGAGGGGGGTGAGCATCGCTATTTACCGTCGTTGCCGATGAAAGTGTGAAATTGTAGGGAGAGCTGCTTAAAATAAATTGTTTGCTGAACTTTGGGGTTATAAAATGTTGAATTGTAGATATTTTCATTTGGAAATTTAATAGCAGAGTTGTAATCAAAATCCGCATAAAAAAAGTATTGGAAAATAGTATGAGTCAACAAATTGGTCAATGAAAAAATATATATATATATTCGGCATTATCGGTGCATACAGGGCCTGAAAATTAGCTTCTCCACGCACTAGAGACTGTAGGTCCCAGTTTAAAGGCGCTCCGAATGGCAAATTTAAAACCCTTCGTTATAAGAATTGATACTATTGAATTTTGTCAGATTTTCGCCAGAGGTTGGGCAGTGAAAAAAAACATTGTGTTACTGTGCCTCGGCATGATTTGAACCTGTGACCCCTCGATCAATAATCCAACGCACCAACCACTGAGTCAGTGCGTCTGAATAATTGGGAAATGATATAGGCAAATTAATGTTTCCAACTTTGATTTAAAAAATAAATAAATGAAGAAACTTTCAGGCTTACTTACTTACTTACTTAGGTGGCGATACAGCCGGGGTGGACCTGGGCCTCAACCAATACGCCTATCCAGTTAGCACGATCTTTAGCTAACCGCCTCCAGTTGTGCACTCCAAGTTGGTTGAGATCCCCTTCCACTTTCGCGCGCCACCTTAGGCGAGATCTTCCTTTACTGCGTTGTCCTCCGGTCGGGAATCGAAGACTCTTCGGGCCGGAGCGTTGGTGTCCATCCGCTCTACATGTCTTAGCCATCTTAGTCGACTGATTCGCACTTTTTTGACCAGGTCGATGTCGCTGTACAGCTCGTAGAGTTCGCTGTTGAATCTCCTCCTCCAAAGCTCGTCAACGTAAACGGGACCGAAAATCACTCGAAGAATTTTGCATTCTAATTTTGCGTTCGAAATGACCAAGAAGATCTTCATCCGCTTTTGCTAATGTCCACGCTTCTGCGCCGTAGAGCAGGACTGGGATGATGAGGGTCTTATATAGAGTCTCCTTTGTTTTTCTTGACAAGGCCTTAATCAATTGACATCTTAGGCCAAAGAAACAGCGGTTGACAAGTGTAATTCTTCATTTGATTTCCGCTGTGGTGTCATTATCGGAATTAATAGCGGAGCCGAGGTAGACTACCTCAAAATTATAGCTGTCTATCGTGACGTTCTGTCCGATTCGTCGATGTTGTGTGTCCCTTCTTGTTGACAGCATATATTTTGCTTATAATTTTCAGGCTTAAGTAAATAAATAAGCTTGTTGTAAATTGCCAAAAGCGCCTCTAGTAAAATGTTCACTCTAAATGAAACTTATCTGGTTTTGTAATTACAATATGTACCAACAAATTATTTTCTTTCGATTTAAATGTTTTGGGAACAATGGTCTGGATGAAGTGGCGTAAATTAAACTATGGATCGAACTTGGATCACGTTAAAATCACACTAGTAACACGTACAAGTTTTTGCACTGCCCAACCTCTTGCAAAAGTCTGACAAATAGAATAATTTGTCATAAGAAACTTTCGGGTAAAATGTCATATCCCTTCCATTCCTGTCCAAAATAAAACTTAACACACACACAAGTGGTGGTGCCTAATATTTTAACTTTCTCGTAACTTAAGTAGTCTAAAGAGATACATAGATATTGTTATCGTGCTAACGTTTTGAACTTAACCTAAGTATAAGGAATGATAATGATAGAAATGTTTAACAACGTGTGTGCTGCATTTTCGTCCGTCCGGATTTTCTTTGAACTTCGTTCAGGTATGGGGTTCTTAGACATATCTCGCAGCCATTTTTTTCCATTTAATCATTTAAAATAACGGTACCTACCATACAACAAGTTTGTGAAAGACTGATTTGTGTACTTAGTTGTTCCCAAAATAGTCGAATACTAAAATGTTGATATTTCAAAACCAGGTCAAGTTGTTTGTAAAAAAAATAGGAATACCTCAGCTAATGCCAAACTAATGACGGCGTTGGTGGTGGGTCTCCCTTTCAGTCTGCCCAACCTGCCAAGTCTGTAGCGCGTTGCAGGCGGTTATGATGGCGATTAAAGGAGTTTTATCTCATCTTGACAACAGCCTGTGCAGGGACGGACTAAGAATATCAATGCAGCGCCAAAGACGAAAAAAACAGCGTTTGTCGAAAAACGCGACTTAGGGGAAAATCACATTAAGGACATTTTATATGTGAGCCTAGCGACACGTTTAACCGAAACGACAGGATTTCAGCGGTGTCGGTGTCTAAAAGGTCGATCAAATAATAATCAGCTTACCTCTGTTTATATCGCTTTTTTAATATCCTCGTTTATAAAATCCTAATTCCCCTAAACATTTTCCCCGGATCCCATAATAGTACCTTGGTGGCATGCTTCGCGGGTAAAAGGATTTACAACTCTGGACGCCTCTTCGACTGACAAAAATTAAAATTCTGGACACCTCTTCGAGTCGTAGATCCCATAATTGTACCAGGATGTCCCAGGGGGACACCTCTTCCAGTCACTAAAATTAAAACCCTGGACACCGCTTCGACTGACAAAAAAAAGAAGATATTTTGACCGATGATATTTTGACCTTTTTTCGGTTGTGATGTCTTCAACTAAGTAGACGTGTTTTAAATTGCTCCTATATATGCAATCAAATTCTTTTCTACCGGCTACCTAATCAAACAAGTTGTAATTCAAAGTCTTACACATTCATTTTTGTTTCATATCTCTAAACGTCGGGTGGCTTTTGTGTTTTTATACCCTATTCTAGGGGTATATTAATTTTGACGCATAGTTTGTAACATACCTTAATATTGCCCGTAGACCCCTAAAAGTTACTATATTTATGATCAGCATCGATAGTAATGTCGATCTAGCCATGTCCGTCCGTCCGTCCGTCCGTCCGTCCGTCCGTCGGCAAAAATTAGGCCTTTAAACTGGACCTAGAGAGCTGAAATTTTAACCATATACTCTCTAGGGTCCCGAAATAATCAAGCTTACGAATTTTTGAAATCCACCCCACAAACTCAAAAAAACAAAATTTTGGAAAAAATCGAATTTTGAGCTAGGAAGCTGAAATTTTTTATATATGATCTATGACTCCTAAAACTGCTCGGGATATAAAATTTTCAAAATCCGCCCACTGCCACGCCCACAAAAAAATAAAACAATTTTATTGAAAAACCAAAATTTGAGCTAGGGAGCTGAAATTTTTAATATATACTCTCTAGGGGCCCTTTAAGCTCATGTAGAAATATTTTCAAAATCCGCCCACTGACACGCCCACAAATAAATAAAACAATTTTTTTGAAAATTCAAAGTTTGAGCTAGGGAGCTGAAATTTATAATATATACTCTCTAGGGGCCCTTTAAGCTCATGTATAAATATTTTCAAAATCCGCCCACTGGCACGCCCACAATTAATTTTTCTTTTTTGAAAATTCAAAGTTTGAGCTGGGGAGCTGAAATTTATAATATATACTCTCTAGGGGCCCTTTATGCTCATGTGTTATTTTTTTTAAATCCGCCTATTGTCACGCCCACAATTAAATAAAACAATTTTATTGAAACACCCAAGTTTAAGCTAGGGAACGTTTTTTTTGATGAAATCCTTTAAATGTTATATAACAAAATATGTAGACCGTTCTTAACAATTCAACCATACTTAGACTTTTGTCACGCCCACTTATGAGGAATAGGAATAAGAATATTGTATCCAACAGTTCGCCCAAGCGGACAGTAGCCCGTCACTATGTTTTTTTTTTAAGTTTGTTTACTTGAGTGATGGTTAATAATATCAATAGTCTTCCGGTGTCTGGTTATGCTGGTGAAATTGCGGTGCGATCTGTAGTCAACATTTTATCCAACTCACTCGAGGGATTAAAAATATGTTACCTTAATGCGCGTAGTTTAAATTTAACCAAATTGGATTACTTAGGGTATGTTTTCAAAGGATCTGGGGTTGATATTATTTGCATTACTGAGACTTGGTTCCGGTCTGATCCAGAAGATTCCAAAAATGAAGATGCAGTCAATCAGCTTTATGAAATTCCTGGGTATAAGCTTATTCCTAATAACAGGGTTACTACAACAACAGGTGAGGGAGTTGCAGTGTATTGTAGCACTTCGTTCAAGTACGAAATACTGAGCAAATCCAAAGGAAGCGTGGTGGAGTATCTTCTCTTAGAAATTTCGGATGGTATAGTGAAATGCCTTGTTGGTGTTGCTTACAACCCAAATCGCTGTCATTCTCCAGATATTTTATTTTCTGCGTTGCATGAGTTTACTGCAGTTTATGAGCACATCATAATTTGTGGAGACTTTAATGCTGCCCTATTAAAATGTGATAATAAAGCTTATCAACTACTGGATTTTGCTGCTGCTGCCGGGCTATCGGTAGTAAATTCGTATGCCACCCATTTTTCTCCTGATGCCCCTCCCAGTCTTCTTGATTTTGTTATGGTGTCAAATCGTGCTGATGTCTTGCTTCAAGATCAGCTGTCCCTGGCGGGAAATTCTGACTACGACATGATATTCTGTACTTATGGTGTTGATATGTCCCGTTCCCCCTCTCCATCATCGTTCGAATTCAGAGATTATGCTTCAATAGACTACAATGCGTTACATTTCGATGCAAGCTTGATTCCGTGGCGTCATTGCTATCAAATATCAAGCGTAACGGACAAAGTGAATCATGTTCAATCACTTGTATTGGACCTCTTTAACCGACATGTTCCTGTTAAGGCAGTTGCAATACGAAATAAGAAATGCCCATGGTTCACCACTGAGGTTACAAATGCGATGAAGGTTCGTAACAAGCTGTATTCAAAGTGGAAGCAAAGAGCAACAACTAATAATTGGGAATGTTTTTGTCGTGCTCGTAATTACTCTACCTTTATCACACGAAGAGCAAAAAAGAGATATTTCCTTTCCAAATTGAACACTGACCTACCATCTAAAAAGCTTTGGACCAACTTACGTTCCATTGGCGTTGGGAAAAGGGCTTCTGCTGATAGCATCCCTGATGTTACTGCACTTAATGATGCTTTTTTAAAAAGTACAATTAATAACTCTTATTTTACTCCCAAAGATGAACTGCTTTTTCTGTCTGATTTTGATTTCGAAGTTGTTTCGGAAGTTGACGTCATTAATGTTATTCGTTCGTTAAAATCAAACGCAGTTGGTGAAGATGGTATATCCCTTCGCTTCGTTAAGACAGTCCTGCCCCATTTAGTAAGTTGTCTTACACATATTGTCAACTTTTGTATAACATCATCTTTTTTTCCTGATAATTGGAAGTTAGCTAAAGTTATTCCTGTGCCAAAGAAACCTCATCCATCTCTTGCTAGTGATTTTCGCCCTATAAGCATTTTAGCAACTCTATCAAAAGTCTTGGAGAGGGTTCTTGTTAACCAAATATCAGTGTATCTGGATCAGCATAGTTTGATGTCTTCTGTCCAGTCTGGTTTTCGAGCACGTCACAGTTGTGATAAAATTCTCGATGACATACGAATTAAGTTTGACATGGATCACTTGACCGTTCTTTGTTTGCTCGACTTCTCCAAGGCTTTTGATAGGGTGAACCATCAGGTACTGTGTCAGAAGCTTAGAATGTATTTTGGATTTAGTGAAAGATCAGGGCGCCTTATAAGTAATTACTTGCATAATCGTTATCAAAGAGTAGTTCATAATGGGAAATCGTCCGAATTTAGAGCTTTACTAACAGGTGTACCTCAGGGATCAATTTTGGGACCAATATTATTCTGTTTATATATAAATGATATGCCCAGTGTCTGTTCGAATGTCTCTTTTCACCTTTATGCTGATGATGTCCAGATTTATTTGTCACGTCCAATTGGACTGGTGGAGGATCTCATTGCTAGAATTAATGAGGATCTTCCAAAAATTTATAGCTGGTCCCTTTCCAATGGGCTATGCATCAATCCAGAAAAATCTCAACTGATTTTGATATCAAAAAAATGTCATGATACTATTGAACTACCACCCGTGTTACTAAACAATATGGAAATTAAGTTTGTCGAAACTGTCACGAATCTCAGTTTCTAGATAAATCGCTCGCTCTCCGCTGTAGACCAAACAAATTACGTAGTTGGTCGAATATATGCCGGATTGCGAAAACTTTGGAAGTCGTCTAGTTTCACCCCAGTGGATACAAAACTAAGGCTTGTAAAGGCTTTATTCGTTCCAATATTTGACTATTCAACAACTGTATACTGCAAACTTGGCTCTCACTGTCAACACAAGTTGCTTGTCGCGTTCAACGATGCCATTAGATATGTATATGGTCTGCGTCGACAGGATCATATATCGCACTACCACAAACTAGTACTGGGTTGCACGTTTGTACAATTTTTGAATACCAGGTGTTGCCAGTTTATGCACAGCCTGATTAAAACTAGATCTCCTGCATATCTCTTCGAGAAACTTCAATTTGTTGAATCCTCCAGGACACAAAATCTTATAATACCCTCGTTTAATTATTTGAACTCTACGCGCCTCGTCTTCATCCATGCGACCAGACTTTGGAACTCCCTCCCGACCACAACTAAGCAAATAATTGGAGCTAATAAGTTTAAAAATGCCGCAATAGAGCATCTACAGCAACAACAATAACTACTTTTCCTTAATATTCTTTTCTTTCTCCTCTCTTATAACTTTTCTTTTTCTACTTCTGTTTCTTTTTCTACATATCCTATATTTCATTATGTTTATATTAGTTTTATTAAATTTCATTGTTTTATTGTTTCAATAACATGTACTATAAAAGACTATGTCTTACTTGTATTATCCTTTATGAATAAATTGAATTGAATTGAATTGAATTGAATTGATATAATAGGATATTTATAGCATACACTCAATAATCAATTTGTAAGAAAGAGCGAGGACTAAAAACTCCCGGATCAAACAAATGGAACATCAGTAGAATTTGATTGGCCTTAGTGATGAAGATGTCCGAAATTGTGAGGCCTGCCAATTTTCGCTGAGATCGAAACGACAAACTGAACAAGCGGACCAGTAGGGAAGCAATAAAGTGAGAAAGTTTCGATCCCTTTGGAGTTTGAACTTTAAATTCATTTTTTATTGGTTATGATATTTGATTTACTTACATACTAGACAAAAATGATTAAATCTATCTTAAATTAAACAGGATACTTATTCTGGATTATTATCTCTTATACGGATGCCCTAAATTTAACTATATCTTATAATTATTGCCTTTTAGCCTAAAAACTATTTTACGAACTTATCTTACATAAATGTATTCATCGAGAAAATTAAATAAAACTCGGCAACATTATTAAGATTTAAATTTTTTGATATAAAACAAATTACAAACTACCTATTCTACGAGGGCGGGTCAATAAGTCCATGACTTTTGGAATAAAACACAGATTTTTTGAAAAAAAAAATTTTTATTTTTCAACGTAGTCTCCCTTGAGCTCTATAAACTTTGTCCAACGCTTCTCCAATTTTTTTATCCCTTCCAAAAAAAATTATTTGTCGAGGTCCTCAAAATAGGCCTTTATTTGCGAGATGACTTCATCATTGGAGTCAAATCTTTTTTCACCAAGCCATTTCTTCAGGTTTGGGAACAAGAAGTAGTCGCTTGGAGCCAAATCTGGAGAATAGGGTAGATGAGGGAGCAATTCATAGCCCAATTCTTGGTTTATTGCCATGGCAACTGCACATGTGTGCACCCTTGCATTGTCTTGGTGGAAAAGAACTTTTTTCTTGGCCAAATGAGGTCGGTTTTTTTTCAAATCGTCATTGAATCGGTCCAATAAGTTGGCATAATATTCCCCATTGATTGTTCTTCCCTTTTGAAGGTAGTCAATGTGGATTATCCCGCGTGCATCCCAAAAAAAACAGTCGCCATAACTTTATTGGCTGACAAACCCACCTTGGCCTTCATTGGCGCCGATTCACCCTTAGAAACCCACTGTTTTGACTGTTGTTTGGTCTCTGGTGTGTTGTGATGGATCCATGTTTCGTCCACGATTACAAAACGGCGCAAAAACTCCTCCATGTTGCGATTAAACAACGCCAAACCTTCCTGTGAAGTTGTTACACGATTGCGTTTGTGGTCGACTGTGAGCAAACGCGGCACCCATCTTGCGGAAAGCTTTCTCATGCCCAAGTGATCATTCAAAATTGAAACCACTGAGCCATGCGAGATCCATACGGCTTCCACAATCTCTCGCACTTTCAATCTTCGGTAGGCCAACACCATATCGTGAATTTTTTCGATTGTTTCGGGTGTAGAGACCTCAACTGGGCGTCCAGGACGTTCGGCATCTTCAGTGCTTGTACGGCCACAACGAAATTCAGTAAACCACTTTTTTACCATTGAAATCGATGGTGCAGAGTCCCCATAGTATTTTTCAAGCTTAGCCTTGGTCTCGGTAATGGTTTTTTTTCGCAAGAAATAATGTTTAATAAGCACACGAAATTCACTTTTTTCCATTTTCTCCTCAAATTAGTGAGTAGTCTGATAAAAATAGCTGTCAAACACAAACTAACTGACGCAGCAAGTTTAAATTTTGACAGGAGTCAACTGACAGATGCCTGTTGACAGGAGCAGTGTTGCCGTTTCAGTAAAGAGGTCAGAAATTCAAAAAGTCACGGACTTATTGACCCGCCCTCGTATTTAGGTTGCCTTGCGCAACAATTGCTTACCAAGCGCCTGGCAGTCGTCAATGTGCACACGCGCCGCCGTGGCCGACTGAAGCTTTACAGCGTCAATCACCTCTCGAAAGCACCACCACAAGTTGGCGAGCTCGGCCTCTCTCAGAAACGCCCTAGCTTACTTAATTTAACTAATAAGAGGATGTTACCTAGAGTAACACACCGTCTTGGGAGGCCATGTTGACCCCTTCCCACTCAATAAGCCACCTTAATTCGGCGAATGGTTTTTCAGTAGTGAAGTTATCCCTCTCCGTTATTGCGGTACTAAAATGAAGCACCTCATGAGTATTGGCGATGAACCGCTTATCTCTCGAGGTTCGGTAGCGATGGTATAATACCGGGATACCATTCCTCGTCTGGACCAGGCCTTTTGCATCAATATGGATAAATGCAGGGAGGATAAAGCCAGACCGGAGCGTATTCTTTATGTACATTTCGTTTGGGTAGTAAGCCCCAATCCGGCTATTGTCGATGGTCATCGCCCTTGCAAAGTGCCTTCGATTACCTTAATCAGGAAATTGTCAATCCTATTCAACTGATCCCCATCGTATAGGATCTTGTTGGGACAGTTACAGTTATATATAATATAGTTGGATTCAGGCGTTCGAAACAACAGCAGGCTCCAATGTACGACCTTACGCGATGATCGGCCTTATAAGAGTCACGTAGTGTACGATCTTCACTCTGGAATCAAGTTAACTGCTATGAAACAGTCTCCTTGTCAGACCAAGCCTTCTATATGTCTATCGAAATACAGATACTGGTTGAGACAGATACCCAGATATCTAACTACGCTTCTCGCCGCCAATGGCTGCCCATTTCGTATAATAATAATAGCCGATTTCTTCCAGCTTTTTCTGGTATCCCTAGAGGCCCCATCCAATGTTGTTCTGAACAAGATTGCTTCCGTCTTCTGAAAGTTGATTTTCAACTTCCAGTCGTTGCAATATCCCTTAATTTGATCGAAGTCATGCTTCGAAATAATGATTATGACCTCGATTTTAGGACCTGATTTGTATGCCACCAAATCATCGGCATACGCTATAGGATGTCTGAGTGAACACACCAGATCAATCGTGTAAATGTTAAACAGTATCGAAGCATTCACCGACCCTTACTGTAATCCGTTCTTAATTTCAAGGACTCTGCTCGAAGTCACGCTGCCACATTTGACAAAGAAACTTTCCAATAATCATATTGTGCATCCCCCGCCTGGTCAACTTGTCCCTCTAACCATACGGTGGCGAAAGCCTGCTCAAAATCGACCAGACAAGCACGCATTGGTTCTTGCATTTATTCCACTGAATGTCGGAAACCAATTTCGACGCGGCATTAATAGTGTCATTCCCCGTCTTGAAACCAAACTGGTTCTCCGGAATTACTTTATTGTCCTCGACCCGATACAACAGGGCTCTATTGACAACTTTTTCAAAGAACTTGCTAATATTCGGAAGCGAACTAATCGACCGGACATTGCCCGGGTTCGTTCTATCTTTACCCTTTTTTTGACTTTGAAATTCATTTTTTTATTCATTGATAAATATCTACTTACATACTAGACAAAAATGATTAAACCTAACTTAAAATTAACAGGATACTTATTCTTATTTATTGGTCCTTATGCGAACGCTCTAAACTTAACTATATCTTAGAATTATTGCCTTTCGGCCTACGAACTATTTTACGAACTAATCTTACATATATATTCCTCGGGAAAATTTACTAAAACTCGGTATCATTATTGAGATTTTATATAAAACAAATTACAAACTACCTATTCTACTTACTTAAACTACTTAACGTATTCTAACTATAATTAGGATTCTGAGCACTCGTTGCCTAGCGCAATAAGTGGTCAAAATCCCAATTGCTTTCCGAGCGCCTGGCAGTCGTCAACGTGCACACGCGCCGCCGTGAGCCGACTGAAGCCTTACAGCGTCAGTCAACTCCCAGAAGCACCACCACACGTTGGCGAGCCCGGCCTCTCCCAAAAACGCCCTAGCTGACTTAATGTAACTTATAAGCTAAGAGGAAGTTACCTAGAGTAACGCACCGTCCTGGGAGGGCATGTTGACCCCTCCCCCCTCAACAAGCCACCAAAATTCGGCGAATTGCTTTTCCGTGTCGAATCTATCCCTCTCCGATATTGCGGTACTAAAACGGAGGAGCTCATGAGCATTGGCGACGTCCCCGTAATGGAGGAGCCGCTTATCTCTCGCGCTGCGGTAGCGATGGTATAAGACCGGAATACCATCCCTCGTCTGTACCAGCCCTTTTGCATCAATATGTATAAATGCCTCTGGCGGGATAAAGCCAGACCGGAGTGTACTCTCAATGTACATTTCATTGGGGTAGTAAGCCCCAAATATCAGACTATTGTCGCTGGCCATCGCCCTTGCAACGTGCCTTCGAGTGACCTTAATGAGGAAATTGTCAATCCTATTCAACTGAGCCCCATCGTATAGGACCTTGTTGGGATAGTATTTTATATAGTTGGATTCAGGCGTTCGGAACAACCGGAGACAGGTCCTAAGACATTGTCTCTCCAAAACCCGAATCTTTTCCATATAGCTAGGCGCTATATTAAACCATAATGGACAACCATAAGCGATGATCGGCCTTATAAGGGCCACGTAGCAAATGACCTTCACTCTGGAGTCAAGTTGACTGCTATGAAACAGTCTCCTTGTCAGAGCATAAGCCTTCTTGGCCCCAGCAAGACAAGCAACTATATGTCTATCGAAATATAGATACTGGTCAAGCCAGATACCTAGATATCTAACTGCGCTTCTCACCGCCAATGGCTGCCCATTTTGTCCAATAATGGCCAATTTTTTCCAGTTTTTTCTGGTATCCCTAGAGGCCCCAGCCAATGGAGTTCTGAACAAGATTGTTTCCGTCTTCTGAAAGTTGATTTTCAACTTCCAGTCGTCGCAATATCGCTTAATTTGATCGAAGTCACGCTGCAAAAGGATATTAATGACCTCGATTTTAGGACCTGATCTGTATGCCACCAAATCGTCGGCATACGCTATAGCATGGCTGAGTGAACCCACCAGATCACTCGTGTAAATGTTAAACAGGATCGGAGAATTGACCGCCCCCTGCTGTAAACCGTTTTTAATTTCAAAGACTCTGCTCGAAGTCACGTTGCCACATTTGACAACGAACTTCTTTCCCATAAGCATATTATAAATTAAATATAGCAAAGGTTTGTGCATCCCCCGCCTGGTCAACTTGTAGAAAAGTCCCTCTAACCATACGGTGTCGAAAGCCTTCTCAAAATCAACCAGACAAGCACCCGTGCATTGGTTCTTGCATTTATTCCACTGAATGTCGGAAACCAGTTTCGACGCGGCATGAATAGTGTCATGCCTCGCCCTGAAACCAAACTGGTTGTCCGGAATTATGTTATTGTCCTCGACCCACTTTAACAGGGCTCTATTGACAACCTTTTCAAAGACCTTGCTAATATTCGGAAGCAAGCTAATTGACCGGAGATTGGCAGGGTTCGTCCTATCTTTACATTTTTTCGGGATAGGGTGTACCACAGCTACCTTCCAATGCGCCGGATAATATGCATTATTCAGCGCATTGTTAAACAGCGTGGTGAAAATATCTACATATCTTTACCCTTTATCGGGATAGGGTGTACCACAGCTACCTTCCAATGCGCCGGATAATGTGCATTATTCAGCGCAATGTTAAAAAGCGTGGTGAGAATATCTACAGCCTCCAGAGGCAGGTATCTCAATACGACGTTTGGGACACCATCCATCAGCGCCGATTTTTTATTCTTTAATGACTCAAAGATGCACAGAAGATCATCCTTCGACACGAACAAGTGCAATACATCTCGGCGATTGGCGACAACTGCATTAGCTTTGTTTTCATCATGGAATTCGGTGAATCCGTTATACCCAGATCGCCAATTCTCAAGTTCGGTGCGCAGATAGAAGTGGCTGGCAAAATTCATATGCGCAATTTCGTGGTAACGCGAACAGGTTTGTTCACCGTGTACACGGCCTCGAAACAAGCGAACAGAAAATCTACTTTCTCCTGTGGGTCCTCGACCATGAAAAAACCGTCGTTTGAAGCGACACTTTCCGGTTTTATTCCAGAAGTCAGTAGATATTGTCTATCTGTTGTCTGTTGTCTGGGAGGTTCGAACACAAGGAATATCGTTGTGATCCTGCACAGCTTATTTTCATCTGTGGGGGTTTCAATCTCCTTATCCTTCACATGGACGGACATTTAGATGTACCTTCATGGACAGGTTACAGTTTATCTTTCAGAATTTTCCTTTTACACTCATTCTCTTTATTTTGTTGCGCTTCCTTTTGCCTATTTTCAAGCTTACGACTTTTCTTTTAAGGTAGGTTTTTTTAAAATTAATTCCACGAATTAAAAATTCAAATATCTCCGCGGGTAGATACTGTCCACGTGCAAATTAATCCTGATAATAGCCTCGCCGCCACTGAGGAAGTAGCAGATCTTATCTTGAAAACGTTATATCCACACAGCCAAGCTGTCATCAAGTCCTTGGAATTAGTCGCATTAAGCTCCATAGTGGTCCTAGACTGCCAATTAGCTCTTAAGGAGATGGCGCAGCAGATCAACATTCCCCTCTATTGGGTGCCGGGCCATAGGGACAACTGTAGGGTGGATGAACTCGCGAAATATGGATCATTGCTTAATGAAAAAGGTTCCCGAGGAAAATCGCTACCTGCAATCCTATGTTTAAGCTTGGTGCAGTGGAATGAAAAAAGCTTAGACATTTTTTTTTTTATAATAAAGGAATTTTTTTTAAGTACCCTGACAATGTAATAGATACACAGCGCGGGCGTTAAGGAAATTAGGATTGAAAGTCTTTAGATTATAATGTGAAGGAAAGATGGAGTGAGGAAGAGTATTTCAACATTCGTGTTGTACGGCTAAGGAAAGATTCTTTGTATTCCCCGTACGACCGAATGCAGGCTTAATGGTGAACTGATGCGCATTCCTGGCATAGCGAGTATTGTGGTTGAAACGTTCTAAGGGTGGAATTGGACATTTTGTTTGAGCACTTATGGTGGAAATATCGACAAAACTGCGATAGACATTAGACATTGCAACGATGACTAAGAGAGTCAAACTTTTCCGCGATAACCCGATCGTCAATAAGTTTTACCGCGCGTTTCTATATTTGTATAACACATATCCAGCGACAAAGAAGTTCTGACCTAGTGGCTTGTTTTTTTATCCCTTTGATCAATTTAGTCCAGATCATAACTTCGTCGTTATAAAAAAAGGCATTACGTTTCGGTATCGTTCAAAGTATTGGTATCGGGACCCGGAAAGATAGTTTGGTATTATGTAGATTGCAATCATTAATACTTTTCAAGGGTCGAAGCACAAGGAAAGAATCAGTCATTATTGACACAGCTCTCATGAAGACACGCTATACGGATCATACACATGTCAAAGACTGAACTCAGTTGTACAGCTCGTCTAAAAGTTAACCCTTTTGTTCTTCCTAATCAAGAAAAACACCCTTTATAAGCCAATCCTTAGTTTTGTTTATTATTAAGCCTAATAGTAATAATTATCTATTTGCTGTATGTAGACCAGCCTATTTCCACAACACCCACAAGCCCATTCATAAAACGTCCAAAAATCTTCAATGAATTGAATCCGAAAATTTCCAACGAAACTTATCATAGACCTAATTAAGAAACTGATAATTCCCCGAAACCGGAACAAGCAATTACAATTATTTGAACGCTGTAACACTACCATTAAACAGTTATTCATTCATTCATAAACAATTCACATTTGTCGTTAGCACAGTTAGCATCTCGCGATAACATACTCTACCGGGCATTTATAAACGTGTATGCACCTACGCTCAGCATCTATCGTTGTCGGGCAAACAAAAGACCAAACGAAGGCGCCCCCACCCGCTGCAGGGGGCCAAACAGCTGCAGTCGGCAAAAGCCGGACAAAAAAACAACTAAAAATAAACCTCACAAGTTTCGATGAAACTTCGAAAAGTGAATTTTCCCACGGCATGAAAAGTGAAATTCTTGGAACCTCTTTGAAGTGTGCAGGTAGATTAGAGCCGAATGACAAAAACCGACACGATGACGACGTTTTTGTCATCGCAGACAGTTGGGCAACATTTTCATTTTGGTTTTTTTTTTCATATAATTTTGGTTGCAAAGAATAAACAAATTAACAGAGTTCCTTTTTTCTTGATAAAGAGCTTTCAGACCATAAAGTCATAAACGGTGATAACATTTCGTTGTGTATTGTTAAGAGCTGTGACTTATCGGTTTTCATGGAAAATTTACGCACATTTCTGATTACTGTAATCAGAATCTTATAACTTTTTCGCATTTCTTAAACTTAAAAAATAAAACAAAAATGGGTGTAGAAATATTTCAGAAAATATTGCAATTTTGGATGAATACATACTTCTTGCTGTGGAATGCAAATAATAATTTGTCAATCGGATACAAGGTTGAACGATAAAAGTATTAATTTATTGTTAAATCAGTTGGTGACCCTGTGCCATCGAATTGGAGCTTTATATTCTTTAAAAGTCGATGATTTGACGCCATATCAGCATGGGAGAGGCAAATATTTGTCGTTGCTGATGAATGTTTTAATATCTGCATGAACATCTGACGTTTTACATACATACACTGAAACGATAAATTACCGTTCAAATATTTTGCCTTGCAGGGACGGGCTAGGAACACACATGCTTTCAAGAATAAGAACGCAGATACACTCTGTTCCACGTGTTTAAAAACAGGTATTTTCTTGATTAAATTTTACGAATTTTTTTCAATCCTTGGACAATATGGAAAAAACCAAATGCAACATGAAAGAAGGCTATGGGGGTTATGTTGTAGAAACAAAATCGGGATTAGGTAGATAAATTCAATTTGATGATACTTTTCCCAATAAGATCATAAAATTAGTCATTTTTCGTTCCACTAAACAGGTGGAACGAACAGTAACTTAATCTACCTGATAGATGCTTAAAAGGCAATAAAACAACACAATTTTTTTCTGTGTGAATTAGTTTGGGTTTTATTAAGATTATGAAAATAGTTATTAATAATGAGTAGTACCTTCCGATCGCTGTATCACTTCAAGAAGCCTGTTATGCAGAGATTTATACAGTTCATCCAAGTACTTACTTACTTAAGTGGCGCTACAGTCCGGAATGAACCTGGGCCTCAACCAACATGCCTCTCCAATTAGCCCGGTCCTTAGCTAACTGCCTCCAGTTGCGCACTCCAAGTTGGTTGAGGTCGGTTTCCACTTGTGCGCGCCACTTAAGGCGAGGTCTTTCTCTACTGCGTCCGACGTCTGCCTGGGAATCGAAGACTCTGCGAGCCGGAGTATTGGTGTCCATTCGTTCTACATGTCCTAGCCATCTTAATCGTCCAATGCGGAGTTTTTTGACCAGGGGCATGTCGCTGTACAGCTCGTATAGTTCTTGGTTGAATCTTCGTCTCCATACCCCGTCAACGCAAACGGGACCGAAGATTTTTCGAAGAATTTTCCTCTCGAATCTACCAAGGATTTCTTCATCCGCTTTTGATACGGTCCATACTTCAGCGCCGTAGAGCAGGACTGGGATGATCAGGGTCTTATATAGGATCTCCTTAGTAGTTCGAGTGAGGGCTTTACTACTAAATTGCCTTCTTCGCCCGAAGAAACAGCGGTTGGCAAGAGTAATTCTTCGTTTAATTTCTGACGAGATGTTGTTGTCAGAGTTAATAGCGGAGCCGAGGTAGACAAAGTCCCGTACTACCTCAAAGTTATATCTGTCAATGGTGACGTTCTGTCCAATTCGTCGATGTTGTGAGTCCATTCGTGATGACAGCATATACTTAGTCTTACCCTCATTTACTGCTAGACCCATTTTCGCCGCTTCCTTCTCTATACCAGCAAACGTGGCTATGACATCACGTTGAGTCCTACCAATAATGTCAATATCGTCAGCGTATGCTAGTAGTTGCACCGACTTTTGGAAAACTGTGCCTCTGGTGTTGGCTTTGGAGTTTTGCACAATCCTCTCAAGAATCAGATTAAAGAAGTCACATGACAGCGCATCGCCTTGCCTAAATCCTTTTTTGGTATCGAATGTGTCGGTGAGGTCGTTTCCGACCCTGATAGAGCAGCGAGAATTCTCTATCGTCATCCTACACAAACGGACGAGTTTGGGCGGTATACCAAAACTAGACATGGCTCTGTACAGTTCGTCTCTATAAATGCTGTCATATGCGGCTTTGAAATCGATGAATAGGTGGTGGGTATCGATTTGGACATCTTTAGTTTTTTCCAGGATCTGCCGAAGTGTGAAAATTTGATCGGTTGTGGACTTTCCTGGCCTAAAACCACACTGATAAGGGCCAATCAGGTTGTTGGTAAACGGTTTCAGGCGTTCACATATTACGGCAGATAGGATCTTGTAGGCGATGTTGAGGAGACTTATGCCTCTGTAGTTGGCGCAGTTCAGAGGGTCTCCTTTTTTGTGGATCGGGCAAACGATGCTGAGGTTCCATTCTTCAGGCATATTTTCATCCGACCAGATTTGGCTTATGAGTTGGTGGATGTTACTTACCAAGTCATCTCCGCCGGCCTTATAGTGCTCAGCGGGAAGGCCGTCATTTCCGGCAGCCTTATTAAGCTTGAGTTTAGATAATGCTATCCTCACTTCACTCAGGTCGGGTGTTTGGCAGTTTTCGCTGTCGTTGCCAATATTGAATGGTTCGTTCTGCCTGACAGCGGAATGTTGTTCGTCATCGCCGTTTAACAGTCTGCAGAAGTGGTTCTTCCATATCCTCAGCATCGACTGTGTCTCAACAACAATATTTCCTTGTTCATCTCGACAGGATTCTGTTCGAGCCTTGTATCCTTGGCTTTGACGTTTTACACTTTGGTAAAACTTGCGAACATCGTTGCTGGAGTGGCACCTCTCTTCTTCCAAGTAATCTAGTGAAATTTAGGATCAGGCTTGTTTTATGGCTTCAATTATTTCTTCGGGGTTGGAGTATGGCTTTCCTTCTTCGTAGGCCTTTTTTTTTAAGGCCATCCCCACACGTTTTCCATGACCTTCAGGGCCGGGGAATATGGCGGCCATGCCAGTAGGTCCACATTTTAACCCTGAATGAATTTGTCCTATTGGGAAATCCATAGTTGTTTACCAAACAATTCGGAAAAATGAGGGAATGCTCTTTCGAGTATAGATCTGTAGCCACTCTTGGGCTTTGAAAATCAAGGTTTGCAGTTCCGTAAAAGCTTACTGCTCCCCATACCATTACTCCACCTCCCTTGCTGTGTCTTCTATCCAAAGTTATTTCATCCTTCCTCAAATCATGAAAATAATAATTATATCCATCAGGCCCTTCCAAATTAAACTTTTTTTCATCTGAAAAGACGACGGTATGCCACTCTCGACTCCACCTGGTGTCACTTATTGCAAAATCAATGCGCTGATTTTTGCGTTCTGCGTTCAATGATTATTTCTTTTTAATTTGTTGGTGTCTAATATGGTTGTCCTCTATACCAGGTGATGAATAGTTCATCTACTAGCTTCAACTTTTTTGCATTGATTTTGCTTGTAGGAAGTCTTGAATTTGAAGCCGGTCTCAGCATCACCCATCGATCCTGACTTGTTGTTGCTTTGCTTACAGTCCCTTTCCAGTTTTTTCCATAGTTTTCGGGATTCTCAAGAAAACTATGAACAACGGTTGGTCCTCTTCCAATCTTACCTGCTATAAAACGGGTAGAATTTGGTAGCTCGAATTTGGTATATTTCGTCCTTAGTTAATGGATTTTTTTACCCATAGCTAGTGTTTCTATTAAATTATATTTTGAACTAAGGTCCCTGGTGCTCTTAATGCCTTCGTATTTGATTTAAAATATAATAACAGGTTTAGTTCCTGTTCGTAAGCAGGTGGAACGAAAAAAGGACTAATTTTATGACCTTATTTGGAAATGCATCATACAAATTGTATTTATCTGCCTAATCCCAATTTTTGTATTACATCATAAACATAATATAGCCTTCTTTAATATTGCATTGGGTTATTCCCATATTATCGAAGGATTTCAAAAATTTCGTAAAATCAAAACAAGCGGGTGGCAATGTTGCAGTAGTAGTGTATTCGCTTACGGAATGGAAGGTCGTGCGTTCGAATCCCGGCCAAGTCCATTACTTTATACCGAATACATGAAATCGTAATCTCCCTAAGTAACTTAGACACCACCCGTGGAGAAAAACCCTACAACTGCACCCAAACACTTCTTTCCTATCTCTCTATTCTTTCTAATACCGAGTAGCTTACACTGTGTTCTTAGCATTATAAGGGTACTGTAACAACAGAAAAAAAAATCCCTTTAGCGTAAGCAAATTATATAAAAAAAAAAAAAAAAAAAAAAAAAACTACCTGTTCGTAAATATGTGGAACAGAGTGTAAGTACGCAGTCAGCTCGTTCGAATTTTTAGATTGGGTAAGACAGTCCTATGAAGGGCTGTTCATTTTCTGCAGTTTTAATTGTGTATCTGCTTTCAATTGAATTTTTGAAATTACGGTATCACTGCAGCGCCACAGGAAAACAGCGCTTGTCGGCAATGGTGGCAAATGGGAGAAATCACATCCAGGCAACATCCAAGCGAGCCTAGCGAGAGCGACACATTTAATATCTTGAAACTGTCCTGTAAGTGCGCATTGGAATCCGTGGCTGCCCAGACTGGAGAACACCGGTGTTAAAAAAAGGTCGATCAAACAATAGTAATTACAAACCGGAGCATGCACGTTGGTTTGAAATCGCTCTCGATAAGGTCACTTAGGCCAAGGTAGGTTCATTGGGAAGGGGCAGATGGTTTACGCAGCCGGCTCATAGAACCAATTACTTTTTCCTATGAAATTATTAATGTCAGCCGTGCAGGAATTATTGCGATCATTTGGATCACTGAAGAGGTATTGACCTAAAGTATCGGGACACGTGCCCAGGAAGTGCACGACTGTCTCCTTTTCTTCCTCGTCTCTACAGCTTCTGCAGAAATCGTTGTAGGGGATGCTCAATCTCTAAGCATACCTACCTACCAACGGATTATGATTGTTATGGTGGAGGGGGTTCGTTTCTAAGAATTCCGTTGGATCTTCTATGGTCCAGCCTTAGCCCTTATTATCTAGCGTTGCTGTAATGGCTTAACCGTCTATATCTAAGATAAGCTTTTATGAGGTACCTAGCAGATGACATGGGTGCATCAATGTTGTCTACAGCTGTGCTTTTCGTCTCGAAAGGGACCTCGGGTAGCTAATTCGTCAGCTTTACAATTCTCTTGGACATCGCTATGGCCTGGTACCCAGCAAAGAGAGATGTTAAACTGTGTGGCTATCTCGTTAGGAGATACGCGCGAGTCCTTTCTTGCCTTTGATTTTATTATGGAGGATGTAAGCGCTTTGATAACTGCCCGACTGTCGCTATAACGATATCACTTTGTGTTATGGTATTTACTAAAGGTCTGCATGAATGGTTTAAAACCAGCTGTGAGACATTCAATAATATTTGTTGTACTCAACCCATTAGAATCATATCTTCCAAATGTGAATGAGTTGATTACCTGATATGAGGTGGCCATATGAGTTGAATATTTATTTCAATCGAACACCCGGTAAACAGTGCACTGACAAAGAATGAGGAGTATGTCGCTGATCTTTGCAATGGTAAGCAGTGTATATGGCAATTAGGATTTTTTTGTGAAGGAATGGTTCGAAGCGACTTTATCTACATACTTTGCGAAGAATAAGACTTTCATTTACAGTGATTTTTTCAATAAAATGTCAGTAGGCGGATTTGATAAGTATTTAAACAGGATCATTAAGTGCCCTTAGAGAGTATTTATTCAAAATTTCAGCTTCCTAGCTCAAACTTTGACTTTTCGCTAAAACTGTTTTACTTATTTATGTCTGTGTCAGTGGGAGGATTTTAAAAATGTTAATTCCCAAACATTTCGGGGCTCTAAAGACAATATATTAAAATGTTCAGCTTTCTAGCTCAAAATTCGTTTTTTTCGATAAATTTGTTTTTTTTTTAGATTGTGGGCGGATTTTAAAAATTCTTAAACTTGATTATTTTGGGTCCCTAGAGAGTACATGGTTTTAATTTCAGCTTCCTAAGTTAAAAGGCCTAATTTTCGCCGACGGACCGACAGGACGGACTAGAACGACATTACTATCGACGCTGATCACGAATTTAGCATCAACGATATGTTTAAAACTATGATTCAAATTTAATATACATTTAAAAATGGTTATTATAAGAAATATCCCATTGCAAATGCTCGATGGGCAATTTTTTGCGTCGTCTAGTTTGGGGAAGTTTTTTTGTTTTTCTTTTTATTATGAAGTCGATACGCCAGTAGTAGTGATGTGCCTTACCAAAAATGTCCCAACCCTAGTTGAACCGAATTGTAATTTAAACAAACCAGTTTGCAAACCGATTTAAGTAACTCCGTTGGAAGTAAAATCATTTCTCAACGGAACGGTTTGGTATGATTCGGTTTGCATCGGGTCGGGTTGTATCGGTGTTACTATTGAAATTCATAACGCCGTGAAGTATGATTCTTTACAGATGAATTCACAAAAGTTGTGATAAAAAAAAGATTTCAAAATCGATACCAAAGCCCATTTTTCTACTTTTAAATTCATTTTTTAAAAGTGTAAAGGGCTGATCTGTGTCCCTGACAAGCACCTTTAAATTTAAGTCAATCACGTACCGTTATATTTAAAATATAAGAATTTATTGAAAGAGACAAAATAAATATTTGTTCGGTTTGTTCTCAAGACGGTTTGAAACGGTGTGCAAACCGAGTTGATATATCAGTACCTTCAAGCACTTCAAGTATGCAATAGAAAAGAGTGCTCGGATTACTGGCTATAATACTTTGAAGAAAAAAACAGCACTCATATTTAAGGCGGCCGAACTAGGTATGCTTTTTATCCAAAAATAAAAAAAAAAATAATTTTATACATTCGTCTATTATTATTTTAAAATAATGAAAATAAATAGTAGCTTCTTAAATTCAATACTAAAATTGCAATTAAGGTATTTTCGCAAAACTTCTTTTTCAATAAAAACTGCAAATTCTCTATATCCAGCAGGGTTCCAGTTCTTTCTCCAGCTTTCAATACCAAAGAAACACATTTTTTTGGGAGCGTATCGCAATCCTGCTTTTTGAAGTCCCGCTTTTCAAAAATCCCGAAAAAAGTTTTAAAATCCCGTCTACTAAAAAAATGTTTTTTTAAAATCCCGCTTGTTCAAAATCCCGATCTATTATAATCCCGCTTTTTAAAATCCCGCCAAATCCCGCTAATCCCGTTTTTTTTACAAAAGATTGTTATCAAAAAAATGGATGTTGGTTATATGCGCTTTTTTATTATATTATTATATATTTAAAAATATTAAAAATACTCGACCAAAAAGAAAATGCATCCGAATGTTTATAGTTTTTACTGTAGCACACATTTGTTTTTGCTTACAAATTCTACATAATAACATTACTTTATATTTTTTTTAATTTATTGAAGATTGTCATATTTATTACTTAAAAATTCATTTTGATATTATTTATTTCTTATTTTGTTACTTCCTCTAAAAATGATAAATGTTAAAATAAACTGCATTTCAAAAAAACACTCATTGCTTAATTTATTTTAATTTTCTAATTATCCCGCTTTTACAAAATCGCGCGATTTTTAAAATAAAGCAAATACTTTTGATTTGTAAAAGCGTGATAGTAAGAAACGGGATTATAAAAAACGGGATTATAAGAGGCGGGAGTTTAAAAGACGGGATTTTAAAAAAGCGGGATTATAAAAAGCGGAATTTTAATAGCGGGATTTTAAGAATCGGGATTATATAAAGCGGGATATCGAACCCAACCCCATTTTTTTATATTGCAGTTTGTTGTGCACTTACATTTTTTGAAATTTAAGCGTCGATTCTAAGAAACAAAATTTGTTTTTAATGGTAATTTAAAACTTATTTTTTATATTTCAAAGTAAATATTATATAGCTATTTGAGACCGCTATGTAAACAATGGAAAAGCAAAAATATTTATTTTGAAAAATTCCTGTAGTTAAAAAATGAGAAAAATTGTTCGTCCGCTTACGGCTGGCCTGCTTTTGGGGTTGCATATGCGACTTAAATCGTTGTTTAGCTCCATTTTATCGTCGCTCTCAGGGTTGACTGAACCCCGATTTTGCTCTTCAAAACTAAATTCTTCGCTCTTGAAAGGCAAACCAATAAGGCTGAAATAGGACATCGGCACTGCGGACAAGTGTTGCTTCTCTCGGGATCGTACTCGTATTCCGAAGCTTGCATGATCGCAACAAAATTTGTTTTGGTGCCGACAAGTCCTGTCAGTTGCTAGGTGCACCATCAGATGGTCGTATTATCTTCCTGCCAAATAGTACAAAGCAATTTAGCATATATTGGGATTTTTCTGTTTAATTCCTGAGAACTTCTTCTACATGATAGTATCTATAGTTAGGTAAACTTTGCGGGTTGGTGAAGTAAAGTACCATACTGAACTTCCTTCCTAACTCAACGTTGTCCAGCCATCCTGAAGTCCTTTAATATGCAAATGAGCCTCTTTAAAGTCACTCTTTGCTCTGAAAAGGTAACTCAATTTCAGGAAAAAAAAAGTGGTTAAACCAACTATACCCAAATTCACTCTAACACCAAGAATATGCATGGTATCATTAGGACTCAAAGAATAGTCCTGGACTTCTATAGGGAATGAATAGGGAATTCTAAAAAAATATGATCATCCACAACTTAAGAGGCTTTAAGGCAATTCAGAGCCTAAGCGAAGAGTTGATTACATAATCCATGAAAATGCAAATTTACACTGTAAATGTGAGAAGAAATCCACATTTCTAGGTTCGCCATATTGTTCAATTGCATCCGCCCATGCAGTGGCGGACTAAGCCCCTCAGAGGCCCGGGGCGGCAAAGCTGAATAAGGCCCCCCAGCTTTAAAAAAAATATAGTTTTACAAGCTTTTTATTCAGTTCACATTTGTATGTATAAATAAGTGTTAATGTTTATTTCGTTAAAATCTGGCAAGTGAAATTTAAATTCCAATTAAATTATTTAGGCTAAATAAACATACATAGGTACCTACAATATTTTTATATTTATTTCATTTATTTCATCAAACAGATTATACAATAACATATTATCTAAAAGACTACTGAATAAGATTAGCACCTAATTATTTGAAATTAATATTAATACTTATGTACATTCGTTTGCTTATACAAGGTGGCGCAAAAATAAACTTCCGATGTTTTTTGGCTGTAATTTAAAAAAAAAAATCAAATAAATAGTCACCAATATTCCGCGTTCTGGAGCAGTGTAGCGTAACATTGTTTATTAACGTGTGTTTCGCATGTGTTTACTACACAAATGTCAAAACAGAACTGACATTAGGGGCCAATCGCAAAATTTATAGCATTTTTCTGATAGGAGGATTACTTTTGCGCCACCTTGTACTACATTAAGACATACTTTGAACGAGTATAAACATCAACTGGCTTTTAAAAGTATTTCGACTGATATTATGGTGAAAATCAATATGGTTGCAAACTGAATTTGATTCTCGCAAGCAACGAAATGAATTGCGAGACCTTAGATCTGTACCAGGAATGTAAATATATATTAATGATAAGAGAAGGGGGCAATTTATATGTGAGTTTAACAAATCACGAACGAAAATAATAGAAAAATATTTAGGGCGTAAATTGAGACTCTGAAGGCCTAGTAATTGGCATTTAGAACTATATGAAGGCATTTGTGTATTCCAATGCAGCCTATATATGCCAGCTCTCGTAATTTTTTTTTGACTTCTTATGGAACCAATATTGTGGAAGGGATTCCAAACAACGCAGTAATAATCGAGCACTGATCTGACATAGGAACAAAACAACGACTTGAGGGTGTATGGGTCTGTGAACTCATTTGAGTTACGCAAAACCAAAACCAAGCATGGAGTAAGCTTTAGCCACTATGGAGTCAATATGCAGGGAAAGCTAAGTTTAGCATCAAAGATTACACCTAGGTCTTTTTTAGAGTTTACCTTTGTTAAAGGAAGGTTGTCGATGTTGTAATCATAAAAGACAGGAACATGACTTCGATAATATGACATAACTTGGCATTTAGCAATATTTAAATATAAATTGTTAGTATTACACCATACGGATAGATGATGAAGATCATTCTGGAGAAGAATACAATCATTTACTGACTTTATAGTCCGGAACAGCTCAAGGTCGTCCACAAACATCAGGCATTGGGAGTTCCGAATTAATTTTGGAATTTCATTAATGAAAATTAGGAATAAAAGTGGACCAATCTGGCTACCCTGTGGAACACCTGACGTAGCATGAATGGGATCTGACATAATATTACCAATCCGAACGAACTGAGTTCTTTCAATTAAATACGACCTACATCATTGAAGCATATTAGAATGAAATCCATAAGACTCCATTTTTCTTAGAAGAATTTCATGACCGACTCTGTCGAATGCTTTGGTAAAGTCCGTGTAAATTACATCACACTGGTGTACCTCTTCAATTGTTTTCGTAGCATGGTTACAGCAAATCGTTAGATTCGACGTAGCAGACTTTCCAACCATGAAACCATGTTGAGTAGGTGAAATTATATTTTTAAGGTGAAATACCAATTTAATATAAATTATTCTTTCAAATAATTTGGTAATAGCAGACATTTTTGATATAGGCCGGTAGTTTGAAACATCTTGTTTCGGTCCAAATTTATGGATTGGGCTGATAAAAGAAAATTTCCAATCGTTTAAAAAAGTACCCTTCTCAAGTGAAACATTGAATAAAACTGTGAATGGTTCCGAAAGAGCAGCAATACAGTTTTTTTATAACGATGGAAGGAAAGCCATCCGGTACAGCTTGGAAATCATCTTTCAAAGAGTGTAGGGCAAGCTCAACATCTATGAAGTTTATATGTAAGCTAGCGATATTGACCGAATTTTCTGGATGTTTTAAGGAATTGTGGCTAGTAGTGGGAGATGAGAATGTAGTATACACACCGACTGAAAAAATTTGACAAACAAATTGCAAACAGATGGAATGCCAGAGGATGGTACACCGGAATATTGCATGCAGTTTGGAATACCGTTCGTATTTTTTTTCCAGTTTATATAGTAAATATTTATTTAACAATTCATAATTATTAAGTGATTTACGAAAAAGTTTGTACGCTTTATTTTTACGGTTGTTCCAGATGCAAAACCTTTTATTAAACCACGGTGACTTCGAGCTGCGAGGTATAACCACCTTCGGAACAATCTGATCAATTGCTTCCTTCAGCGTTGTCATGAATAAATTATAAGCATATGAAAGCTCATTCGAAGCAAAAACAGAACTCCAAGAAAAAGAATTCAATTTTTCTATAATGGCAGTAAAATTTGCTTTCTTATAGTCATAGCTAAGTGAACTTTTAGATTGAGCCTTAAAATAACCAAAAAAATTAAACTGCATGCATAAAGCTAAGTGATGCATTGAGTTAGGAACAAAAGGATTAACACATTTATTGACATCTGTAGAAAACTCCTCATCAACAAATAATAGATCAAGCCATCGATTTAGGGCATTATTTAAGTGATTAATCTATATAATTCAATAGAACTACCTGGAGGTATATAACTTAGAACGATGTATAAATCATAAAATTGGCTAAAAGAAATACGAACGGCAAGTTGGTCCACGTCATACCCTGTAGACATAGTATTAAGAGATGAAGAGAGTGGGATTTCAACGCAGGGAAAAAATGTCCGCACAGCGATCACTACTCCCCCGCCTCTCGATTAGTTGGTTTTGGTAGAACATCTATCCTTCCGAAATACATTAAACTCGGAAGTATTCAAGAGTTCAGAATTATGATGTTTATTTGTTAGCCACGATTCAGTCAGAGCTATTAAATCGTAGTACGAAGAGAAAGAGAAGTGAAGCATTTGATTTAACTTAGTACGAAGTCCCCCGATGTTTTGATAATATAGCAAAAAATTATTGTTTAAAGAGAAACCACGAAGTGAAACCGGTTTTACGTTGCCATCACAATGGAATGGATATGGGTGAGGTAAAACAAAAAAACAATGACAAACAAAATTTGATAAAATAAATCAAATATAGTTTTTTTTATTTTTTGTAGCGGGTTTTATGTGTTTTCGTGCCTTCAATTTACTGAATTCCTCAATAACTTCTGTGAAATTGATTTCTTTGGGAATTTTTCTTTCTATTAAAAGCACAGTCGCTCTTGATCCATTGTAGATCGAAGATAATTTTTAATTAGTTTAAGTTTCGAAAAACTCCTCTCGCATGATGCAACCGAGATGCAAATGGTCAAAAGTATTGAAATATGAGCGATATACAGGGTAACGATTCACTGAAGTCCCATTTTATTTTAAATTGAAGAATTTTGGGGCCCCCCAACACCGGAGGCCCGGGGCGGGCCGCCCCTTCCGCCCGCTGGTTAGTCCGCCACTGCGCCCATGTATGAGGGGTATAAATAAATATATCTGCCGGGCCAAATGTAAGAATTTTTTATTAGCCCATGACTTTTCAAAGACTAGACGAACTCATTGCCCTTTCAATTACTTTTAACAACATGGTCAGTAAAGTTATTTTCCGGCAATTTCGAAGCAGCCTTTTTGCCTCTTGAGAAAAGGAAACATCGTCTGAGGCCACGATGTGCATTTAAGAGGTGCACACTAGTACTACGGACCCATTGTTACGTTTCCGCAATCCATTTTAGGGAAAATGCGTTGGATTGCTCGAGGTCAAAAATGAAAATAGTGTTCAGCTTGAATAACATACCAGTTGAGGTTGTTTAAAGAATGGATTTCAACATACCAATCCGAGTTCGAGGCGAAACGACAAAAAAGGCATGATTATGAAGTTACCAAAAAAGTGCAATGTTGTGTTATCTAGTTTCAGGTTCAACCTTAGAGGGTTGTTTTGTTATGTTAATTTCTATTTAATTCAACATCACAATAATGCCCACCCCTCTCAAAATGGACACTAACAGTCCAAATAATAAAAGGGCAGATTATCGGAGTTTGAACATGGACTTGGACATTCGTGGGAATTCGATAATTTTGCTGTTAATTTAAAGATTACCAAACTGATGCTACTCATGACAATTATATGTTTTGATGTTACATGCAACCCACGCAAAAAAGACAAGTCTGTGTTCACTTATTTTAAAGGCTTTGCCCAACATGTGATACATTCTTTTAAGTTTGCACGATGCTTTATCGCTAGGGAGGCCAATCCTTGGTTAAATGTTTGGTATGAATATGTTTTTAAATAAATGCAATATAATTAATTGTGTCTCATTGATTTATACACTTGTAACGGTTATCAAAGATCAATTATTGATAGACGAGAACATATATCTATCGATTGATATTTTGGTATGATGAGTGCCATTTGATTAATTATATTTCTATTGTGAAGCAAATTTCAATTGTGAATAGGGTAAATATTCTTAGTACCGTCAGATTTTTTGTTAACTAAAGTTAAAAAATATAAATTGTTCATTTTGACAACAGTTTATTATTTTTAACCTTTTTAAGGGTATATTAATTTTGACTCATACGAGTAGTTTGTAACATGCCTTAATTTTGCCTGCATACAGCCACAAGTTACTACATAATCGTGATCAGCATCGATAGTAATGTCTATATAGCCATGTCCGTCCGTCGGCAAAAATTAATCCCTAAAACTGGAGCCGGAAGTTAACGTTTTTAAATCCGCCCACTGAAGCGCCCACTTTAAAAAAAAACCTTCTGTTGAAGAAATCTTAAAGTTGTTTTGAACAATTCCTTCATATTTAATTTTCTGCCATGCCCACTTTTAAGGGGCGTTTTTTTAAAAAAAAAATTCATCTTCATTAGTAAAATCCTTTAAATATTGTAAAACAAAATATGAAGATCCTTTTGAAGAATTCTCCACTACTAAGATTTGTTACTTAATGAGGAATCAGAATAGAAATAGGGTATCTAATAGTTCGCCCAAGCTGACTGTACCTTTTCCCATGTTTTCTTTTTAATAACAGCGTTGTTAGAATCCCACCCATGATACGCGCTCACATTCGGAAACGACGTCATCGGCAAGACTTGACGCAATAAATGCGACTGTCACTGCTGACGGCGCTCAAAATACCAGTGACAAACACGAGAATAATAAAATGCTCCAACTTAGCGTTAAAATCGACGGTCTGGTTGATTTCTATCGGGACAAGCTTAACGTCCATGGAGAAATTAAGAAAATGGGTTAAAGTCCGTTTTCAGGGAGGCGGATCCGAGGACGCCGATTTTCGAAATGAGATATCTGAACTCCGTAAACAGATAAAGGTCCTTAGCCGTAATGTAGAAAAAACCCATGCGACAGCATCCTCGTAAACGGATATAGCTGCGGCTGAAGAAAATACGGGCCGAGAAGAGATGTTCCAAGATATCCCCACGATCGACAAGAACAGACCGTCTATCCGATCTGTGAAAAGAAATAAGGATGCGGATATGAATGGTAACCGGTCCGAGGAGCAACCACCTAAAGCTCCTGCTCCAAAAAAAGACGCGGATAAATTCGCCGAAAAAAAACAAGCGGTAACATTTTTAAAGCAAGAATGGATGAAGGTTGCGAAAAAGAAAAAGAAGCGTGCAGCAGATGTGAAAAAAACCACAGCGTCCAGATGCTATAGTAATCAAGAAGACCAGCGACCTATCGTGCGCTGACCTACTCCGGAAATTGAAGGCGGATCCGGCGCTAAAGGAAGTAGGGACTAATGTTAGCCGAATCCGTAAAACTGCAAGCGGTGACCTTTTACTGTCGCTAAAAAATACTGCAAATCCTTCAACCGCAGTCTTTAAAAACAAAATTAAGGAAGCGCTGGGAGAAAGTGGTAGCGTTTGGTCCCTTACACTAGAGGTCTTGCTTGAATGCAAAGATATAGACGAAGTGACGTCGAAAGAGGAGATCTGTGCTGCTTTAACAGATCAAATAAATTTCGAACTTAAAGTCGCGATGATCAAAAACGTTAGAAAAGCCTATGGTGGAACACAAACAGCCACCATAAGCCTACCAACGGAGACGGCGAACAGGCTGCTAAAAATGGAAAAGGTGCGAATCGGTTGGGTCTATTGCCGAATATGGGAAAAGACTGTACCCAAGCGTTGCTTTAGATGCCTCGAGTTCGGACACTTTGCAAGGGCATGCAAAAGCCCAAACGACCGAACGGATCTGTGTGTCAGATGCTTAGAAAAAGGTCAAAAATTAAAAGACTGCAAAGCCAGACCAAAATGCCTGCTTTGCGAAGCTAAAAATGTTGAATTTGGACATATAACCGGTAGTAGATGTCCTGAACACAAGAAAGCGGTGGAAATTATTGTGAAAAAAATAAGAACTTACTACAGCTTAATTTAAATCACTGTGAAGCGGCTCAAGACCTCCTACAACAAACTGTTCGTGAACAGAAAGTTGATGTAGCGATTCTCTGTGAACAATATAGGAATCCATCGGGCAATAACTGGGTTACCGACACGATGAAAACATCTGCAATCTGGGTTTGCGGAGACGTCTCCATTCAGGAACGCTCGGAGGTGCCGAAGAAATTTTTCATATGGGCTAATATAAACGCTATTTATATATACAGCTGTTATATTCCACCTAGCGTTACTATCGACATTTTTGAGATGGTTTTGGACAGACTAGTCGCCGACGTAACCGGTAAGAGTCCCGTCATAATCGCAGGGGATTTTAACGCATGGGCCTCGGAATGGGGCAGTTCATATACGAATCCTAGAGGGACTGTTCTACTAGAAGCATTCTCTTGTTTAGATATTATTTAAGCTAACAGCGGAAGCACGAACACTTTTAGTACAGCTAGATCGGGATCTATCATCGATATCACTTTTGCAAGCAGCAGGCTGCTAATTTATGGTAGCTGGCGCGTGAGCGACAATTACACGCATAGTGACCACAACGAAATTTTATTCAGCGCGAGCACTGAATCGACAAACATTACTAACCGGACGACGCTGAAGCGATCGAAGTGGAATGTCAACACGCTAGATGAAGATCTTTTAAGCTTCGTTGTCAGTGAGGTGAATTGAACCCAGAAGTGCAACGGAATTCGTAGAACAGGTATCACAGCTAGTTGTGAACGCCTGTAATACGTCAATGTCTAAGTTAGGAACGGGAAAGCATCGACCTCCAGTGTATTGGTGGACTCCCGAAATCGCGGATCTTAGATCGGCGTGCCACCGGACACGAAGAATTTACCAGCGTTCCCTGACTCATAACGCCAATGACCAACAACTGCAACTCTTACGCAGTGCACATCGAGAAGTGAGAATCCGCCTAAAAAAAGCAACTAAATCTAGCAAGCGTCTTTGCTTTAGAAATCTATGCGAAGAACTCAATAACGACGTATGGGGTAAAGCTTACAAAATCGTTTCGATGAAGCTTAGAGGTCCCCGCATGCAATCGCCAACATGCCCAGTATTGTTACGACAAATAGTTGAGACACTATTTCCTCGCCAAGAAGGACAGGAGATAGGTAGTCAAAGTAGTCTAAGGGTTCACGAGAACGAGCCTATTCCCATCATACAACTAGAAGAATTATTCGAAGCATGTAAAAAGGTACGCGATCGAAAGGCTCCGGGAGTGGATGGTATTCCGAATAAAGCCCTTACGATAGCAATCAAAACGCGACCCGACTTATTTGCCGAAATGTTTAACGCGTGTCTTCAGGAAAGCATTTTTCCTGAGCCTTGGAAGCGCCAAAGACTTGTCTTACTGCCAAAAGGTAAAGGAAATCCAAACGAACCATCATCTTATCGTCCTTTTTGTTTATTAGACACGATTGGTAAAATCCTTGAGCGGATAATTTACAATAGGCTCTAGCCAGCAACTGAAACTGCAGGAGGCCTCTCGGAACACCAATACAGTTTTCGTAAGTCAAAATCTACCGTAGACGCAATTAACGTGGTAATAACGAGAGCACAGACCGCTATAGAGGGAAGGCGTTGGAAAGGAGGCACCAAAAAGTATTGCGCCGTTATACCTTGGACGTAAAAAACGCGTTTAATTCGGCGAATTGGCAACGCATTATGAGCTGTCTTTACCGGATTGAAATACCAGATTATCTCCGTAAAATTATAAAGAACTACTTTGCGAATAGAGTCCTCCTCTATGACTCTGATGATGGAGTAAAAGAGTACGAACTAACTGGCAGTGTACCACAAGGCTCGGTTCTAGGTCCCTTGCTGTGGAACGTCATGTATGACGAAATTCTTCGCCTGGAGATTCCAAGAGAATCGTCAATTATCGGCTTCGCAGACGACATCGCCGTGGTTGTTGTGGCGAAAACTATAGAAGATGTCGAACTGCACTGCAACGAAACAGTTGCTACTGTACGAAGATGGCTAGCTATCGCGGGCTTGCAACTCGCAGAACATAAGATAGAAGCAGTGCTTATTACGAGTAGGAAAGTAAGGGAAACGATAACGTTTAGAGGAGGAGAGCATCTAGTTGTTTCCCAACCGTTCATTAAATACCTCGGAGTGAATATTAATGCTCGTCTAAGCTTCAAAAATCACCTAGAGTACGTATGCAACAAGTCTTAAAAAACTGTTAGTGCACTTTCAAGGTTGATGAGTAACATCGGAGGACCGAAGCAGAATAAAAGAATGCTTCTTGCAGGAGCTGCCGGCTCAATACTCATGTACGCAGTAGAAATATGGTCGAATGCCGCGAAAGTTAAGTCTTATGTGCGGGAATTAAATCTGTCCACCGCCTTAGCGCATTAAGAGTCGCCTGTGCATTTCGAACTGTTTCGAACGATGCTGTACTAGTCGTATCTTCAATGCTACCTATCGACATACTTGCTGAAGAAACAAAAACTTTAAAAACCGAGCGAGTCCGAAATGGCCCGTTAGATGGCGAAATAAGGAAACTCGAAAGAAATCGCAGTATCGCAATCTGGCAAGAACGTTGGAACGAATCCTTAAAGGGAAGATGGACATATCGTCTCATACCAGTGATCGACGCTTGGATTAAACGAAGTCATGGCGAAACAAACTACTACCTGACTCAGTTCTTGACGCGTCATGGCTGTTACAGAGAATATCTCTTTAAACGCGGATATGAATCCATCCCAAACTGTCCACATTGTAAAACAGTTTCGCAAAACGCGGAACATGTGTTCTTTCATTACCCACGATACGAAGCCGAGAGGATCACCCTACGGGATCAATTTGGGAGTGGCCCACTCCCGATAATGTCGTAAATCACATGCTTCAGAATGCTGAAAACTGGACCACTGTAAGTAACGTGGCGGTGCGCATACTTAGCGATCTAAGGCGTTTAGAGCGCCAACGTAAAGCGGATAATACAAATCATAGAGTTAGACGAAGCTAAGGCTCTATACCGACCCCCGTGAAGTAATGCCTAACGGCGGTTCCGCGGGCGATATATAATATATAAAATCGGTCTGTTCAGGAAGGGAGGTGGTTTTAGCCGGTAAGAATACGGCACTACCAGTGGACGTCGGACCATTGGTGCCTATGCAAGGTTTCCACCTTCCACCGCACAAAAACAAAAACAAAAACCAATGAACACCTCTTAACATTTGTTCCAATCCACGCCTGCAATAGTCTGACAACAAGCGTCCAAGAATATAAACTGTCATGAGAAGCTTCTCAAAACAAACCGTTCGCAATCGGCGTTAAATTGTAAGTCCCTTCCAATCGAGTTAAAAATATAGCTTCGTACACGCATATGTTCGAAGAAGTTAGTTTTTAAGCCCTTTGTAGGTTGTTAATGTGAAATATTTATTTTTATTTTTTAAAATGTAGTTGCAAACAAAGGTTGTTAATAATACTATTGGTAACCGATTTCTGATCCCTGATTCACTGTGTATTTTACACTGATTCACAGCATACCACATTATTATTTTCAAATGAATTTGTTTCCTTTTTAAAACTGAATTGCATGAACAAAAACTTTTATTGAGCGGATGGTTTATGGTGAGGGGCAAGAACTACGTCCAGCCGAAGAGCTGAGCTATAGGCATGGCACGTCCTCGTAATCTGTACTGTAGTTGTCTCAGTGGATCGACCCTGATTCCCAACAATATTTAGCCAAGGATTTAAGAGCAGCTGGCTACTACTGCGACCTCCCTAGCGACAAAGCATCGTGCAAACTTAGAAGATTGTAGACTGGGTATGTATGGGATACAGGTGCAATCCCAACTAATAAACTCTAAAAACTTGGAAAACACGCTCATTAGAATCTCATAACACTCTTCAATAATCTCACAGTGTAAACTAGATCTCGTCGTACTCTTATTATAAGAGTAAAACGCTACAAGTGTTCGCAAGACCTTACCTTACCAAATAAAAATATTTTTAGACTCTTGCGGCGAACATTCTATTCTCAAAGACTTGTAATAACATCAGAAGCCTTTAACAAGAGTACAAGTCGGTGCAGGGAAATAAGTCCACGGGAACTAAGTCCACTGATGAACTTAGTTCCCACTTAGTGGGAAATAAAACCACTTTCGCGAAGTGGACTTAGTTCCCATGTTAAGTGGGAACTAAGTCCATTTTTTTATGAGAACTTAGTCCACATTCAAATATAAGAAGAGGGAACTAACATCCAACATTTAGAATTAAACAAAAAACTGCAAAGTGCAGTTAGTTATCACACTCTTTAAGCAAAGTCTTAAGCTTATCATGGTGACATAAAGCCAAAGTTTCAAAACCGTACCTCGCACCTACTCCAAATCAAACAGTGACCCCAAGCGGGGGGTTGCAGGGGGCAGCCTGCCCCCCCCCCCCCCCCATATGCATTACACTATTTATGGAATCTACTTGCGATTTCGTAACTAATCACATAAACAGTGCAATGCATATGGGGGGCATGCTGCCCCCCTGCAACCCCCCTGCTTGGGGTCATTGTTTGATTTGGAGTAGGTGCGAGGTCACGGTACCTATATTACTCTGTCTCAGTAAGAAGTTAATTTCCCACATAGTGGGAAATAAAACCACTTTCGCGAAGTGGACTTAGTTCCCATGTAAAGTGGGAACTAAGTCCACTTTCTTATGGGAATTTAGTACACATTCAAAAATAAGAAGAGGGAACTAACATCCAACATTTAGAATTAGACAAAAAACTGTAAAGTGCAGTTAGTTATCACACTCTTTAAGCAAAATCTTAAGCTTATCATGGTGACATAAAGCCAAATTTTCTATGGAATCTACTTGCTATTTCGTAACTAATCCCATAAACAGTGCAATGCATATTGCATATGGGGGGCCATCCTGCCCCCCTGCAACCCTCCTGCTTGGGGTCAATGTTTGATTTGGTGTAGGTGCAAGGGCAAATTGTTGAAAACAGCACCAAGCGAAAGTGTCATAAAGCTAAATAGGCCTTATGACGCTTTTTCAAGGTGTCATAATACCAAATGCTAGAATTAGGCCTTTTGTCACTTTCACAATGCGACATAAGGCCAAATTTCGAGATTTGGCCTTATGACGCTTGAGCTTATGTCAAGGTACCTATATTACTCTGTCTCAGTTAAAAGTTAATTTCTCTATTGTTAATAAAAATTGAAAAGTACCTACTTGACTCTTTAATTTTATTTTGTTCTTAGTCGACTTTACTTCACATTAAAAGGGAACTAAAACCACTCAGAGTTTTCGGAATTTATTTCCCACTGTGTACTAAGTCCCTCAGTGGAGCTAGAAAGCTGAAATTTGTAATATATTGTCCTTAGGGCCACAAAATATTAGTGTGTTACTATTTTTTAAATCCACCCAATGGCACGCCTACACAACTTAAGAACAGTCTTATCGAAAAGTCAAAGTTTAAGCTATGAAGCCCACTATTATTAAAAAAAAACGTTTTTTTGAAGAAATCGTTGAAAATGAAAGTCCTATCCTCCTCAAAGTATATAGATAAAGTCATTTTGACCAATTATTTGTATAAAGTTCATACAAAAACTTTGCTTTTTTAGGACTTAACAATTTTTTTTTTCTAAATACGATAGTCGTATCAAATTCTACCACATAGCCGAAAGAGTGAGGTAAGTGCATTCAATTATTTATGTATAACTTGTATTCTGGTAAATATTTGGTTAATTTGGTATTTTTCAATAAGAAGCGGACCTTAGGTTAAGTTAGGTTAGAGTGGCTGTCGGCACAAGGCCGACACACTTAGACCAGGGTTTACCTCCCTTGCAGTTCGTTGCTGAAAGTGAGGCCAGAAAATCACTATACCGCATGTGTGTAGTACTTGGACGGCAGGTCAATCTCGGCGATGGGGCCAGAGGTGCTAGGTACAGAGCTCTCTATGACAGCCTACCTGGCCATCGGGGAGGAGCACTTGACACTGTGTGCATGAAGCAAGTCTTTGAGCGCCGTTTTCAGGTCATCCTTCCTGAACGGCAGGAATGGAACAGTGAGGGGTGGAATGGCTTTAAGCCGGGTGATGTCATCGTCTATACCGATGGCTCACTCATTGACGGTATCTCCGGAGCCGGGGTCTACTCTAGAGACTGTCTGATAAATCTATCTGCAGCCTTGGGTAGACAAACAACTATTTTTCAGGCAGAAATCTTTGCGATTGCTACTGCCGCAAATATCCTGTTAAGGAGAAGGATTAAGGGTAAAACCTTATACATCTGCTCAGATAGCCAAGCCGCTATCAAAGCCTGTTCGGCTGGTTCTCTCAACTCAAAAATAGTTGAGGAAACCATGGTTAAGCTTAACCGTCTGGGTAGATGTAACTCGGTATCACTTGCCTGGGTTCCTGGGCATACAGGTATCGAGGGAAATGAAAGAGCGGATGCTCTGGGCAGGAAGGGCTCTTCAACAGCCTTCATTGGCCCACAACCATCTATAGGATGCTGCTCATCCGTCCACAAACGTGAAATGGATTCGGCTCTACGCCAACAACATTCCGAATACTGGCATGACCTGGTCTCATGCAGGTATTCGAAGAAGCTAGTGGACGGTCCAAAAATCAGCAGAGCTAAGTTTTTGCTTGGACTAAACAGGAAAGACTTGAGACCCTTGATTGGTCTCGTCACCGGTTTCAGTCCTCTTAACGAGCACCTCAAAACCATCCACATTAGGAGCTCGGGCCTATGTGAGTGCTGCCTGGAGGCGGATGAAACGGTATCTCACTTCATCTGTGAATGTCCGGCTTTCGCCAGAACCAGGCTCACCACTATAGGCAAACAATTCGTTAACGAAGATGAGATGGGGGAAATTGAACTTGCAAATATCCTTCGCTTTGCCAAGGCTACTGGCAGGTTCTCCCTCACTGAATCTTACTAATCGCCAATAACCAGCGAGCGGGCAGCTATGCATATGAAGTACAATGGACCAATAGGTCTAAGTGCTTGTCATCTACTGATGACCCCACTGCACATACAATACAATACAATACAATAGACCAGGGTTAGTTCCATTGTGATGCCACACGGATCAAGGGGTCTCCCCACTACTAGTTAAACCATTCAGAGCTTCTTATGAAGCGCGATAGATTTCTAATGTCAGCGTTAGCCAAGTCGTTAAGATTATTAAGCAAGAAATCTCCCAGATAAAGATTTCTATTATGGGAGAGAGCTGGACATGTGCAGAGAAGGTGAAGTATAGTCTCCTCATCCTCCTCGTCCAAGCAACTTCTACAGAAATCGTTCAAATAAACGCCAAGCCTCGATGCGTGCTTGCCTATCAGACAGTGCCCTGTAATTGCACCTATAGTGGAGCTAATATGCAGTCGGTTTAGTGAGATAAGACTCTTAGAGCGTCGCAAATCCAGCTTTGGCCAGATGTGCTTAGTCGCTAGGCATGTATTACTACTTGTCCACCTAAGGTTTGTTCTCTCGATTGCAGATAGCTTGAATAAAAGTTTGCAGGTAACGATTGGGATACCCAGAGAACCCTTTTCATGTAAAAGGGGGAGTTTGGTTCCCTTTTTGGCGAGTTCATCAGCCCTGCAGTTTCCAGGAATATCTCTATGACCCGGCACTCAACAGATGTGAATGTTAAACTGCTCCGCCATCTCCATAAGAGATGAACGGCAGTCGAGGGCTGCAATGGAATTTAAAGATACTGAATCCACGGACTTGATCGCGGCCTGACTGTCCGAGAAGATACGGATATCCTTTGTGGATATCACATTTCTCTTCAGATACGTCAGGGCTTTTTTTTCGCCATAATCTCCGCCTAGATTACGCTACAGTGATTAGGAAGACGGAAAGAGAGACTCAGATTTAGCCTTTCGGAGAAAACGCCGCCACCAACCCCGTCACTAGTTTTTGATCCATCGGTGTAGAAGTGGATCGCTTTATCTTCCTCAAATTCAGCGTCCTCCCAAAATGATCTGGAAGGAATAGCGACGTGAAAGTTCTTCCGGAACTGTAATTGGGGTATGGTGTAAGAAGCGGCCCTATGCAGATATGATTTATAAGTTGCGAGATGATGTGGTTTCTCTGAAAAGTTTCCCATACATACCTAGTCTCGTGTCCACTATATATTTAATTACACAAGTTTCACATATAGACACAAAGATCAGCAATTTGAAAACATCAAAATAGTTGAACGCATTGAAAACGCAATACCTATATGCTAGGGAAATGGAACTTATTTAAAGGCTGTATGTAATGGAATAAAAGAAAGAGTAAGATGAAAAGTCAAAACAACTGTCAAACTTCTGTAGAAGATTGACAGTCAGGCTAAAACCCAGCTTCTCCCTCCAACCAAGTGGAAGGGACCTACAATTTTAAGCGGAATCCGAATGGCAAATTTGAGAAGCTTCTCATGACAATAGATACTTTTGGATGTTTGTCAGACGTTCGGAAGAGGTGGGGCATTCGAAAAAAAAACTTTTAGATGTTACTTGGCCCCGTTGCGATTTGAACCTGACACCTTTAAATTAGTAGTCCAACACATTAACCTCTGCGCCACTGGGCCCACGCAACCAATATTATTATATCTAAATAAATAATTTCAGAAAATGAGTTTTGGTTGATAAGTTGGGTGTAGATCGATAAATAGCAAATTAAAAGCGGTTTAGTTTGGTACCTACTACTCGCCCTCTTCTTATTATCTCCCATATTGTACTCGAACGAATCGATCACATTGCTTAGTGTAATTTTTTTTTCTGTCCCAGAAGCACTATTATCTCTTTTTAAAAAGTATCTTTTCGGCCTCCGAAATGTCCCTGTGCTTTGTTAAATGCTTTATTTGTTGGTACATAATATCCCCAATATTAAATCCAACGATATGGACAAAACTCAAGCTGACCTCCGCTCTAAAAAATTAGCAAAAAAAAGCAACCAAATGTAATAGCACTATCTATCTTTCGCTACACCAGATCCGTATAAAATCGGTAAGTTAACCACAAACAGCAAGTCGTCAATAATTGCAAATACTTCATCATCTATGTATTCACTCAACACCTCGTCACATTGAAATTGTCGAAAGCCTAAGAAAAACTTCGATCCCAGGTTATCGAAGATCTGTCGATCAAATCAAAATAAAATTCATCGCTTAACTGCCAGATGGCGCCTATTAAATAAAAATCCACAAATCACAATGTGCAAACCGCCACCCGGCTCCACTTTGCTATGCAATGCGACGCGCGTATCTTTATTCTATAAACGCCGCCGCCATGCCACTGGCCGTCATCATCGCCATCATCGATCGCATTGATTTAAAATTTATTTCATATTGTTTTTTTTTCGCTGCGTTTTCTTTATGCAATGCGACCAAATATATAAAACGGTAATAAATTTTCGGCACTCTTGAGCTTGCCGCCGCGCCGGCCGTGCACTTGCACAACACTGCACGCGATCGTAGAGATTCTTTACCTGACATTTTAGACGGAGTTCGTGATCTCCATAAAATGGGGAAAACGAAAAATCGAAACAATCCATCGATTGGTTGGACGAAAACTTCACTTGGTCTGTCGCCTTGCGATTGACAGCAACACCAGCGCCATGTGTCAGCCTATCTGTCGGCAAAAGAGTTTTATTGTGTCTCTCCACTTAATCCATCTATCTAATCAAGTTTTTGAAGAGATAATTTGATTCCTCCGAAGATGGGCCAGATTTGTTGAGGGTACCTACCGTAGTGTCGAAAGAGTGATTATCTCACTTCTATTCAGCTGGGCGCTTTAATGACGGAGCGGAGCTCAAAGTCACTGAAGTCACATTCTGAAGGCTGAGCGGGAATCAAATTATTTCCAAATCAAATAATCGATCTTAATTCCATCTAATCGCACATAGAGGTGGAAAAGAAGATGACCTCTGCTATCGTATCGTATTCATTCTGGTGGATGCACATGCTCAGATACAGTCCTACTCCTAGTCACCCAATAGATATGTAGATACATTCTGGTTTCTTTTGATCTTCTATTATTTTCGAGTGAAATTTGTAGTGGTAGGGTGCCAAAACTTGGACACGATGGAGTTTGATTTTGTTTGTTGTGTTCCTTTTTGTTTTATGTATCCACTCTCCGTCATTTGAGATCGTGATCACGTGCCTCTGCGCGCTGTAGAAAAAGATACGAGCCAGGCGATTGCTTTGTGAGCGATCGGATGCCGAATAGTATCTGGCAGAATCTGAATATCTGTATCTGTTGTCTTTTATATGATTTCATTTTTATTGTTTGTATGAATTGTATTGTTTTTGGGTATCCAGATACAAACAGAAATTTAGTACAAGATACTTTGTTATGCGGTAAAATGAAAGCGTGTTTTTCTGTGTGTTTCTGGTGGTGTTACAGTTTTGAACTTTACAGTTCGAATTATATCCAGCAGAGCCGGAATTTTGTCGCCACCGGCGCGGCGTTTAGTTGCGATCGACGAGAGTTTTTGAAGATAAATTGTATCATTTTTTGAGGAGCAAGAGGAAGGTTGCGCTTTAGATAGCTTCTAGGGATTGAGACCCCTTGTCACGTGACGCTGTTAACTGCAGACATTTGTTAGCTTAGACAAAGGAAGCGTGTACTTATGTTGATAGGTAGATGCGCACATCAAAAGTTACTTTGCCAAAAGATTCAAAGGCAGATGCAAAATATCCATTGCGTGGTATGAAAACCGGGGCCATCATATAAACTGTCAGGATCTTTGCCGACTTCGAAACCCCTATTTAGTACCTAAACGATGGTCAAAACTCTGCTTATATGCCGAAAGATGACACTTACTTTAGGAAGCTTCATGGCCATGATTCTGTATAGGTCATCGATTAGTGACTTTCATATATCCGACGTGTATTCATTCTAAGACTTTGACTTGAATTCATGTAGAAGACTGCTGAGATTGAGTTGAATGAATTGCCACGCTCGCTCAGATTTTGCGACAATCCGGCATAGCAAGAACTTGCTTTAAGAAAGCAAAGCACCGGCAAAAAGAACTCAATCAATTCAATTTTCGATCCTGCTTAATACAGCGCATTGATTCTTGGTGGTAAAGTCAAAAGCTTTATGTTGTAGAGAGTACACAAACTGTATCGGTCCTGAAAAAAAAAATATAATGTTTTTATTGTTTTCTCTACCTTTACTCTAATCATTAGTCTTAAGTCGGCCTACAAGAGCCACTAGATTATTCCTTTCTAGCTAGCCTGATATAATTTTAAGTCGGCTACTTTTAAAACTTAAGTCTTAAAAAAAAAAATGTACTTTGTCTTTGGCCTCAATAAAAATGAATTGAAATTGTATCGGTCCTGAGTTAACAGCATATTTGTGTGGTAAGTGCGTTAAACCAAAATCGGGACCACATCGGGAAAGGCATTCTCCTCAATCTCTCAACGCGTGTTTTGTTAGGAATTGGGGCTTAAGACCAATTCTAAAATACAAATAAGTTCAGGTGGAACGCGTGAACTATCAAATACTACCTCAAAGTTCTAAGCATGGGACAGAGAATTTTTGTCTGGGTAAAATTCTTTCCGCAACTAGGTTTGCAACCGCTACTCAGCCTGCAACCAATCGAGCTCTTAACAGTTAAGTTAGTTACTAAGAATATGGCAGCCAAAGATACATTTAAACTTAGAGTGAAGAAAATTTGAAAATCTTCCTCATTCCGACACTGGAGCATATACTCGATATCTTTAATCAGAGAGGAGATTGTTCTGCCATGAATTAGAGAACAATAACGTTAACAATAATTCAAAGAACCTTACAGACAGGATTCGATTTTTCACAACACTGTAATGAAAGGTATACCCATCTTCACAGATATCTCAAAGAAGGGTTGAGGAATAGAAACACATTCTGCTCAGAAGCGTTATACAGTATACTCCAAGCTAAAGTCTTCGCAATATGTGCACTGGCTGAGTGGTTAGTGTGTGAGTCTCAGGTTCAAATTAAGCCGGGCCCAAGTAACACCTAAAGATTTTTATTTATTAAGTTCTACGCAGTGAAGAAAGCAGCTCAGAACGAGCTAGCCCTGGAACAAGCAGCAATGGAAATAACTGGGCAGTTAGGCAGCATTTAGAACTTTATACTCCAATCTTGTCAATGCGAAACGTGAAAGACAGAACCTATTGGGTCACAAGTACTTTAACTAAGGAACAATGGTACAACACTGCTAGTTGTCCATTAACCTATAGTCTGTGGCCTGATATACAAGCAAAAAGTTCAAAAACTCTTTTCTCTGATAGAAACCAATTTGTTGTGCTTTTGGAGGTAATAAAAAGCACTGGATTATTGGAAAAATAACTAGAAGGCTAGGTGTTTTTACGAATGACCTCTGCAGAAGCCGCGGAGATGAAGAGGAAATTAAATTTTTCGAATATTTCCTATGCACAGAACGCGAGTTTTTCTGCGCGTCAGCACAATTTTTGAAAACTTAGATGACTCAACATCGCAGGAATACCGCTCTCAGATCTAAGAAGCTTCAAATAGTTTTGATAGCTACATTTGGTTGCTTCGGATGTTGCTGACATGCAAGCAACCTTTTATCAACTCGGCGGTGTTCGTGGGAATTGACCCTTAATCCGTCCCACAAAAAAATACAACTCCGGTCTTTGGCGACGATATTTTGATAACGTTTCGCGAGACCTCTTTCTTTTTTCTTATCCTCCCAACCTTGGCTGTTATACTCGAGTAAGCAGCCCCTTAATTCGTCATCTTTCATTTCTTACTTCTCTCTGCCTATGCCTAAGCGATAGGGTATTAAAGGTCCGCCTCTTTGGCCTCTGTGTGAAATTTCACACTTGTGCTTACAGCCTAACCTGAGGTACGTATTCTAAGCTACTAAGGCGAAAGTTTCGAATCCCATCAATTAACACATTTTTAATTCAACCATCTGACGAAAGAGTATAATGGCAACGACGAATCTTAAGATCCCTTAAAAAATTTGTTCACAAAACTGTTTGCTAGTCTAGGCCGTAGGATATAATGAAGTAAGTCGTAAGTTTTTAAATAATAACAAATCAAGCATGGCTCTCTTTCTTCAAAGGCAACGTCAACACATCTCACTTGGTGAAAATATCAATCTACTGCTTCCCAGGTGAATTATTAACTCAAATCTGAGTGGGACTTCCGTCAGAGGGTTTGTCAGTAGGGTACACAGCAAGGCGGCGTCCTCTGCCCAGATCTTTAGAACTTTGTGGTTAACGAACTACTGACATGAGTGGAAATTGAAGGAAGGTTACTTTTAACAAGATATTCAGATGCGCGCTTCATTGTGGATTAGGCGTAAGCCCCTCAAAACTGAACTTGTCTTCTTCTCTAGGAAATACAAAATTGTGGATCTTATACAATGCTTACAAACACGGTATCAGCCATACTTTTTCCGACGAAGCTAAAATATTTAGGTCTTATTTTAATTACGAAATTAAGCTTTAAACCGCACATTCTAGAAAGACTGAGGAAGCTACGGTAGCACACTTCTCTTGGTAAAATGCCTCTGGGAATAAGTGGGGTCTTAACCCCGTATTACTCACTGGCTATGAGTATCGGCCTTAAGACCGATACTTACATACGGGGTGGTTGTTTGGTGGACTGCACAAGATAAGGCGACCAATCGCGATAAGCTAAGCAGAGTCCAATGATCAGCCTGTATATGCATCAGTAGGGTACTCTGTACTACTCCCTCTGCTGCACTGGATATTATGTCCCCCCCCCCCCCACATTTTCAGCTGACAAACGGCTGCTTATGCGGCTGTTCGTTTTAAAGCCTTATCACGTGGATCCATAAAGAAATTGGCCACAAAACCATTCTCAATATACTCACTACCATTCCAAGAAATACAGACTACACAATACCTCATATACAATTTGGTAATAATTTACAAGTAGCCATCTGCTCCAGGTCACTCTTGGAACTGGGAAGATGATGGATTCTCGGATGATCAATCGATCCACGTCTACACCGACGGTTCAAAACCAATAATGGGGTATTTTCTCCGACAGAAATCTTAGTCTTTCCTTTCGTATTCCCAACCACTGTAGCATGTTCCAGGAGGAAATAATGTCGATCAAAGAAGTCTTATCATGGCTTGAATAAAACGTGATATCAGCAAAAGATTTCCGCATTTTCTCCGATAGCCTAGCTGCCATTAAGTCCCGAAAATCAATAACTAAAATTTCTATCTTAGCCGTAAATTGCCGACCATACACTCAGAGAAAAATACCATGAAAACTAAAGGGTTTTTCAATAAGTGCGCTACAAAAGTTTTTTTAAATAAAACAAAAATGGTTCTGGATATCAATGAAATTATTTATTCCTGTGAAAATAAGTTCGATGCCATTATATATGGAACTCGATTTCTTTTGCACGGCCACCACGGGCACGCTTGCAGAAGTCCAGTCGCTGAACCCAATTTTCGACAGTTTTCAAGCATAAATCGGCCGATACTGCTGCAATTTCACGTTCGATATTCGTACGAAGTTCATCAATCGTCGCTCGCTTGTTGGCATAGACCATAGACTTGACGTAGCAGCACAGGAAATAGTCTAACAGCGTCAAATCGCACGATTGAGGCGGCCAAGCGACTGGACCATTTCGTGAGATAACACGGTTTCCAAACTTGGTTTCCAATAAATTGATTGTGGCATTCGCTGTTTGGCTTGTGGCGCCGTCCTGTTGGAACCACATGTCCTCCAAGTCCATATCATCCAATTTGGGGCCAAAAATATTCGGTTATAATTGAACGGTATCGATTCCCATTCACAGTAAAAAAATTCGCCACAACGACGTCACAGAGATGCCCAATGCTTGAGAACGACGTGTGAGAGACACATTTGGGCTTTCTTCAACTGAAGCCTCAGCGGCAGCAATATTCTCGACACTACGGGCACTTCTTTGTCTCACTGGCACGGGAACATTTTGTACTGTTCTTGTGGATTCAAATTTTTTCACTAGACGCTAAATTGTTGATCTGCTAGGACGATTATGACGACCATAAATTGGACGTAGCGCTCTTAACGTTGAGGCCACTGACTCCGAATTTCGGTAGTCAATTTTAATAATTTTGACTTGTTGTTGGCACGCATATCTTTCCATCATGAAATGGCAAACCTTAGTGAAGAGAAATGTCAAAAGAGCGGCAAGAAATTCGGCGCCGTTTGGTGTCCCTGTCGCTCTACTTTTGTAGCGTGCTGTTGAAAAACCCTTTATAAGATTTTCGATTAAATCAATAGTTATTTACCATTGTTTTTAGTCAATAGGATTGGTACTATTGAATCAATAATTTGTAAACTATTATTTTAATGGTACGTTCTTACTATAAATTCAATGGTGTACGACTATTGGTTTAATAGTGTGTCTTATTAAAAGGTTAATAGTTTTTACCATTGTTTTTTAGTCACACTATTGAATTATTTAGATTCGCACACTATTGCTTCAATAAGATTCCTATTGATTTAAAACTGTACATCCTATTAAAAATGGTGGTATTTACTATTAAAATAATAGGACCAAACTTTTTAAAACAATTAGATTATACTATTGTTCTAATAACCTTTAAACCATTGGTTTTATGGGATTACAATTGATTCAATGTGGCTGGTCCTTTTAAATCAATAGTATTTACTATTGAATCTGTTGTATCATATTATTGTTTTAATAACCTAAAAACTATTGTTTCCATGAGATAACTATGGAAACAATGTGGCTGGTCCTTTTGAAATGTATGGTATTTATGAATGGCTAAAACCATAAATAGCGGCAGCGGCAATGTATAGGTTCTCTTTTCTAAAATAATCAATCAATGTTGTTGCAGCTCAATCTGAAAATCCGTCAGTAGAAAACGAAAACATCTGCGTCTATAAAAATTAATTAATTTTAAAACAAAATTACATTTTAATTGAAATATTTTTATATTTTACATCAAAGCAACTATATTGACACATTGAATATGTAATTTATTGAATGGCTTTCGGATGTTGTAGTCTATTTCAATCTGGAATATTAGAAGATTATGTTTTGTATTTTATAAGAAGGGCATATTTTCGTATTTTAATTTAAACTATTGTTAAATATACTAATTTAAATAGAATTAAATTACTAAAGTATTAATATTTCAATTAAAATAACGATTAAACTAACCACTGCATGTCCAAGGGCATGTTTGAAAAGGTGCCATTTCGTAGGGACGTTCACATTTCCGATCTTTATGTCTTTTTGCCTTTGCCTTTCTTTTAAACATCACTCCATGGCTCATTGTTATACATCAGCCATATGATGGTCTGCTCAACATCTTTATCGAACAGTTCATGGTTCATTCTTCCATCGAATAATATTTACATCTGCACTATAGCCGCCTTCTATCAATATACAATTCTGTATATTTTGCCTTTCCATCTATAATTGGCAAAAAAAATTACAGTCAATGTCCAAAGAATAAAATAAAACAAACTTTTGACTGAAGCAGAAATCATATTTCTTAAAAGCGTGGACATTATTAAGAACTATGTTTATTAATGGAACATACTATTAAAACAATGGGATTCCGATTAAAATAAATGCATTTTTCCAATAAATGTTCTTAGTTGGTTTCACTTTCACTCCACTTATTATCACAACACTGAAACTTATGAAGAGATACATACATAGTTACAATATTTGCGAACATTAATAATGAGCCTTTTTTGCCTAATTTTGAACAATAGTATCAATGTTACTAAATTAAAATCAAAAACTATTAAATTTATGAACTTATGAGACACAGTATTAATACGACATTTTTTTAATGGTATCAAAACTATTAAAACATCAATAGTATTTAATAATTGGACAATAGTATGCGTCTTAAAATATTAATGGTGAAATACTACTAAATCAATAGTATTTCCCATTAAATTAATAACAAATACCCTATTAATAATAAAAGTGTCAATACCATTGTGTTAATAGCCTGCATCTCTTTGATTTCATTAGAAAACTATTGTTTTAAAAGGAAAATCTTATTAAAACGCGTCTTATTAATCCAATGGTCGTACCATTGACGATTTAATGGGATTCTTTTCTCTGAGTGTACCTCAAGGAGATAGCATAGCAGTTGATGAATGTTGATTCATCTTTGTCGGATGCCGGGACGTAGGCGAACTGTAAAGCTGATGAAATCTCCAATGGATGCGGGGGCTAGGGGAACTTTGATGCTTATTAAATCGCCAAACATAGAACTAATTATCTTTTGCTACCTGAAAAGGATTCCCTTATTATACCAATCGCTACTTGGTGCAATCTAGATGAGGGGACAGATGACAACACTGTCTTGCGACAGAGCAGATCTAGCCAAAGCTGGACCTGTGATGCGCTAAGAGTCCTATCTCTTTTAACAGATTGCACATTAACACCAGCATAGGTGTCATTACTGGAACCTGTCTTATAGGCAATCATTCAACAAAACCTGGCATCGACGAGGAGGAGGAGGAGGAGATCAGTCTCTACGTTCTATGTATATTGCCAGCTCTCTCTCAGAAAAGAAAACTCCACTTGGGTGATTTCTTCTAAAGGGTCTTTCATTGACGACTTGTGCTTCAAACTATCAGAATGAACGCACGCTTAAACCGATTACCGAACTGTCAAAATGTCAAAATATTCAGTATAATTAATATTTTCATCAAGATCAAGTACACGAAGGAACAATGTTTATAAATAATTTAAATTTCCTACCGAAATTCCGAGTCGGTAGTCGCAACTTTAAGAGCGTTAACCCCAATTTTCGGTTGTAATTCTGGTCCCAGTAGATAAGCAATTCATAGTCTAGTGAACAAATTTGAGTAAGAATACTGGCTGCTTGATGTTACCGTGCCAATGAGACTACGTTTTGCCCGACGTGTTGAGAATATTGCTGCCGTAGAGGCGTTCATCGCAAATCAGCCAAATCAGTAAATTTCACGGCGTACTCCAGAAATTGGTCTGTTCCAGACCACATTATGGCGAATTTTTGCGTAACGCTCTTGGCCTACACCTTTACAAGATAAAGCTGACTCAAGAACTTAAGCCACTTGATCATTTGAAGCGACGTACGTTCTCGAATTGGTCGAATGGGAATTTCGGAATGGAAAATGAAGAATTTCCTCGCAAAATCATCTTCAATAAGCAAAATTGCGTTACTGGACAGTTGAAAACCCTCATGTGCTTCATGAAACACCACTTCATCCGCAAAAAGTCACTGCCGGGGGCGCCAATGGCCCGTTTTTTTCGTCAATGAAAACGAGCGTCACGTAATGGCATTCGCTACAGAAACATGTTGGAACGTTTTTTTTTAGTGAGCAATTGCATGAATTGGACATCAGTGACATGTGGTTCCAACAAGACGGTGCGACAAGCTGCACAGCGGGTGCAACAATCGAGTTATTGAAGTCTCAGTTCGGTGAAAGTGTTATCTCGAGAAACGGACCCGTCTATTGGCCGCCAAAATCGTGTGATTTAACTCCTCTAAACCTTTTTTATGGGGCTTCAGTAATTCATTGGTCTATGCCAACAACCCGGCGACGTTGTCAAGTCCTTAATGCACTCTTCCTACCAAGTTAAATAAATAATTTTGCTTATTTTGTGAATTTTTTTTTTTTTTGTTTTTTAACTAAATTTGTATGGGAAACATGTTAAGATTTGTTGGTTGTGTGGCGGCAAAATGTAAGCAACCCAGGGTGGCACTTAGCCTTAATACGCCATTGCTTGCCAACATTTACAATTCTTGTTCACTTTACTTAAACACAAGACACCTCTACCATCGCATTGTATAAGTAGTAACTTTCGTCAGTAAGTCAAATATTTGCATATTAAATTAAGTCTTAATTGATGGGAAAAAAACATGTTTACATATTTAAATAAATACAAACGCAATATAAAACATAGGGGCGGGCTACAGTCCGCTTGGGCGAACTGTTGGATACCCTATTCTTATTCCTATATCTCATAAGTGGGCGTGACAAAAATTTAAAGGATTTTATCGAAAAAACTAAGCTTTTGTAAATAAAAACGCTCCCTAGCTCAAACTTTGGTTTTTCAATAAAATTGTTTTATTTAATTGTGGGCGTGTCAGTAGGCGGATTTAAAAAAAATTTAAGTATGAGCATAAAGGGCACCTAGAGAGTATATACTATAAATTTCAGCTCCCTAGCTCAAACTTTGGACTTTCAAAAATAATAAAAAAAAAATTGTGGGCGTGTCAGTAGGCGGATTTTGAAAATATTTCCACATGAGCATAAAGGGCCCCTAGAGAGTATATATTAAAAATTTCAGCTCCCTAGCTCAAATTTTGGTTTTTCAAAAAAAATATTTTATTTAATTGTAGGCGTGTCAGTGGGCGGATTTTGAAAATTTTATGTCCCAAGCAGTTTTATGAGCCAAAGATCATATATAAAAAATTTCAGCTTTCTAGCTCAAAATTCAATTTTTCCCAAAATTTGTTTTATTTAATTGTGGGCGTGTCAGAGTTCGGATTTTGAAAATTTTATGTCCCAATCAGTTTTATGGGCCATAGATCATATATAAAAAATTTCAGCTCTCTAGCTCAAAATTCGATTTTTTCCAAAATTTTGTTTTTTTGAGTTTGTGGGCGTGTCTGTGGGCGGATTTCAAAAATTCTTAAACTTGATTATTTCGGGACCCTAGAGAGTATATGGTTAAAATTTCAGCTCTCTAGGTCCAGTTTAAAGGCCTAATTTTTGCCGACGGACGGACGGACGGACGGACGGACGGACGGACGGACATGGCTAGATCGACATTACTATCGATGCTGATCATAAATATAGTAACTTTTAGGGGTCTACGGGCAATATTAAGGTATGTTACAAACTATGCGTCAAAATTAATAAACCCCTAGAATAGGGTATAATAAGAATTATGGGAATATTTAAAAGCAACAAGTGCACATAATTCTGTCAAATTCAAGCACGATAAGTGCCATTACGGATAGACCTTTTCAATCTCAAGATATGATCAAATGAAATGAAAAGATTTTTACAACAAAATAAGCATTCATAAACATTCTAGTTAACAAGTGAGAAAAATATTAATAAACAAAAAGACACCCTCAAGCTGTAATGAAATCCACTTCGCGATTTTTATCTTGTATTTCGAACAATCGTGCAAATGCAGTTGCAATTTATACGAACAAAAATGCGCCGCATACGAATAAATAGATGAAATCACAAGACAATGGTGTTGGAGTTGTTAATAATCCCATGTGTCAGAGTGGTCAGTCGATCTGTAATCTACTAAGAAAAATATACAAACTCTTGCAGCAGAGATGTTTTGTTGTCTTAGATCGAAACAAGCCTCCCTCGCAGAAGCGATACATCAATTATTCCAGATGAACGGCTTCCACTGATCTGACCATAATGAAGCGATCACTTTTGACTGACAATGCCGATTCCAGGGCCAAGACTGATCGGCGATAATTGCATAACCTTAACATTCACATTTTGATTCAGCCAGATAATATCCAATTGATTAACCTACCACTAAATCGATCAAACTATCGAAGATAATTACTCAAGATCATTCGTTCTGCAGAGAATATGCGACTCGATCATCGTCGCGTTATTTTTAATTATTATTTCAAAGATACATACTTGGATCAACAAAGACGAATTGGTATTGGAATTGGTAATTTGGGAAATCTTACTCGTGTCCTGACAAATTACACGGATGACGAAATTCTTAGAGAATAAATTAACCTGTAGATACTTTTATCGGGTAAGGAGTAATTGCTTGTAATCGCACAGCCATACAAGGGACGATGAAATGAAAATATACACCGAGGATGCAATTATTTATGTGAGCGAAATGAAAGTCAAGCAACGTTACCCTGAAGCCTGTAGTTTCAGCACCTACACTTACGAGTACAATTTTCATGCTCAATGACTTTTCATTTCTTCACATATGTAATAGTCGATTGAGGTCAATGATGAGAATGAACAATTTCTCGGATAAAGAAAAATATATGTATTTCGAAATTGGAAAAAGAAATTTCATAACCGTCATGCTACATCGAGTTTGTGTACTTAATTTGAAATAAGGGGTGCCAGCCGAAAAGATGACGGTGCCAACAAGTAAGGGACGCACAAAGTTTGTTTCGTACAAAATGAGTTCAGATAGTTGAATTATAATTCCACAAGTTCAAAGTTGATCATGTGACATAATTCTCCTTTTGACAAATGGAACGCTAAAAGCAAAAACCCTTAGGCCCATTTTGTTCACATCCTCCATATCATATTCAAATTAGTTTAAATGAATTAAACAAATTAAGATATGTCTTGATGATGGATTAACCATAGATATTTATCAGTCCTCCCCTGATCGAAGAAATCCTTCGGTCCCAGATTTATTTAATTAGCCGACTCTTCGTGGTTTCAAGATCCATTTAGCTGAAGAAATGAGTTAAAATTGTACCGACAACGGAAGGAATGAGGGTGTTAATCAATTCTCAGATGTCATGCAGGCGGCGAATATAAATGAACCAAGCGGATTAATATGGTGGACATAGGACAAGAGGGCGGGAAGAAATAATAACCCGTTTCCGTATGCAATAAGTTACCGTCTGACTAAACCCGTTACCAGTTTTGAATCTTAGCGTAACATATTTTCTAAACTATCATTTTGAATAGACTTTTGGTACCGTGAAATTAGAAAGAAAGTAAAATCGCATTTTTTCCAAAAACTGTGGAAAAGATGAGTGACCTTATTTTTAATATATGTACGTCTGTGCGTATGTACAGAATTAAATTACAATCTGTTCAAGTGTTTATACCCTATTCTAACGACCATACCACGTCGAGTTAATCGGTTCTCGTTAGATCACCGAAATTAAACGACGTTGGGCGCGGTTAGTACGTAGATGGGGGACCGTTTGAGAACAACCGCGTGTCGTTGGCCAGTCCCATCTACAGAGTTGAGGTAGATAATATACGTGGTATCACAATGGACCTAAATTGGTCTAAGTGTGTCGGCTTCTGCCGACAGCCACATAAACCTAACCTAACCTATTCTAAGGGTATATTAATTTTGACGCATAGTTTGTAACATACCTTAATATTGCCCGTAGACCCCTAAAAGTTACTATCACCCCTATCGTGGAATCCGTCGGATCTGAGATTCACTTCACTTATTCGATGCACGTGAACTGTAAATTGCTATCGTGGGATCCGTCGGATACTCTCCCTTACCGACCATTATTGGTGATTAGCAAATTCAATTGTGGCAGCTCATTTCAAACACATTTGTTTTGTAAAAATTAAATTAATTTTCATTCACATTACCGACATGTGGATGGTTCACGTCTGCGGATTACACGATGCAAATTGTTCACTATTAGCGGATCGTTCCCCCCGACGGATTCCGCGATAGGGGTGTATATTTATGATCAGCATCGATAGTAATGTCGATCTAGCCATGTCCGTCCGTCTGTCCGTCGGCAAAAATTAGGCCTTTAAACTGGGCCTAGAGAGCTGAAATTTTAACCATGTACTCTCTAGGTTCCCAAAATAATCAAGTTTACGAATTTTTGAAATCCGCCGACAAACTAAAAAAAACAAAATTTTGGAAAAAATCGAATTTTATGTGAATTTTTTTATATATGATCTATGACTCCTAAAACTGCTCGGAATATACAATTTTCAAAATCCGCCCACTGACACGCCCACAATTAAATAAAACAATTTTATTGAAAAACCAAAATTTGAGCTATTGAGCTGAAATTTATAATATATATACTCTCTAGGGGCCCTTTAAGCTCATGTGTAAATAATTTCAAAAACCAAAGTTTGAGCTAGAGAGCGTTTTTTTACAAAAGCTTCGTTTTTTTTTGATAAAATCCTTTAAATTATACTCTAATTATAATTATAATTATAATTATATGTAGAGCGTTCTTAACTATTCAACCATACTAAGACTTTTGTCACACCCACTTATGAGGGATAGGAATAAGAATAGGCTATCCAACAGTTCGCCCAAGCGGACTGTAGCCCGTCCCTATGTTTTTAAATGAATTTTACACTTTTTCATGTGATGTAAAATCAAATAATCTTATAATTTTGGGCAATTTAAATTTGGGCTTGCTAAGTAGTTTTCCTGTGGTAGATGTATACCTTGCACTTATTGCAGAGCATGGGTTAATAAATGGGACTACTAGACCGGTTACTGGTTCTTGTATTGACCATGTTTTTGCACGGTTCCTAAGAATGTATGCTAATACTTGTTCTGGTATCAACTTTGAACTTGAAATATCCGATCACTGGTATGACTGGCTTAATTTTCAATGGTCTAGAAAGTAAAAATGACAATAACCTTGCGCGTTGCGTAAAACGAACTATCCACTGCTAAATAATTTTCTACGTTTCGAAAATTGGGAAGAGGTGTATGCTCATGTTACCGTTTCAAAGGCCTATAACATATTTTCAAAGAAATTACAAAAATACATAAGCTCTGCAAGCTACTTCACTGCTCCCAGAAAATCGGCGTTGAGGCTTAAGCCTTGGATAACCAGTGTTCTTCTTAGGAAAATTAGACAAAAGCATCAATGGCGTAAATAATGCCGAAAACATCCACGGAATGCTGGCTTAAGGAGTCGCTATAAACAGATGAGTCAAAATATAAACAGTGAAGTACGGAAATGTTATGTTAATGACTACCATAATCGGATAAGGGCTGCGCAGGAAAATATTAAACATGAATGGAAGGTGGTTAATGACATAATTAATCGAAATATAACCAAGGAGAATGTTTACTAGTATTATGTTAAAAAACGGTAACATTATTATTTCAGAACCTACTGAGGTAGCTAATGAATTTAATAAATATGTAGGTACTTTGCATTAGTTGGACAACAGGATATACAAAGAGATAGTCTAAAAGTATGTAATTGTTATTGTCCTGAACCTAGACTCCCAGACAACCGTTTCGTATGAAATAGCTTCTTTTTTGAAAAAATTCTGGGTCTTAGATTTTAAAGATCATTCATTCTTTAAATTTCTCTTACCGCACTATGTAGTATGCAGCATTCTGGACTCGCTACCAGAAGGCATGGTCACGTTTCCAACCGACTACATCACACCCAAACTAAACTTCACAAAAGGCTTCCAAGTAAGCTTCCCTTCCAGAGCTTGTTGGAAGAGGGACGAAGTAGTGAAAGATTTCGACACGGTCATATACATTGACGGTTCTAAGATGAACTGTGGTGTGGGGGCCGGTGTCTACTCGGAATCACTAAAAATATCAATATCCCTTCGCCTGCCGGATTTTGCCAGCGTTTTCCAGGCGGAACTACTGGCTATCCGAGAGGCGCTAAATAATTTTAAGAAAGACAACACAAAAGAGAAACATCGACTGCAAAAAAATCCATTTGTATGTATGTGTATGTCTGCTGGGGCCTATTTCAGTTAAACGCTAGACATCCTACAACGATATAAGTACGTAATATTTTCAGTTACATTTTTGATTTTTCTGTTGTCAAATACAACAGTTCCAGTTCCAGTTGTAGTAGCGTACCTACCTAACAGAAAAATGTAGTAGGCCCCCTGGTTGAAAATGACAATATTGTTTGTACATATTTGATTGAACAGAAGTAGAATTTGGTGAAGTGTTGCCGTGTTTTAATTGATAATAAGACAGGGAAAATTGAACTATATATTTATGACAATCCATTGAATGGTTAAGATTCAGGAGCTTCATTGTGTTTGCCCCCTCTGTCGTGATGCCCTAGGCCTGGGCCTAGTTGGCCTAAGGGTAAATCCAAGGCTGGTTCCAGGTCATAGTAACATAACAGGAAACGAGCGTGCAGATGAGCTGGCCAGGCAGGGCTCAGCTCTGGACGGCTCACTCGCTGCAAGGGTTCACATTCCGCTAGGTGCGGTCAAGACACAAATACACTCACAATTCCTGCAGAAAGCCAATCTTCAATGGAGAAGGTTAACTAACTGCATCATATCGAGGAAGATATGGCCTATTTATGACAAAGGAAGAACAGGGGATCTTCTAAACAGAACCCGCCCCGAAGTCTCCAGAATTACGGCGATAATCACCGGGAACTGGCCAATTGGAAACCATGCGGCCAAACTGGGTATCCCATTTAACACCCACTGCCCAAGCTGCGGGAATGTAAATGAAAGAGAAACTCTCTTCCATTTCCTCTGCGAATGTCCAGCACTAGCAAGAGCCAGACTTCGTACACTGAACCAACCATTCTTCGACGACCTTAGCGCTATATCGGGCAAAGGGATACAAGATCTTATCCGTTTTCTCTATTCCACAGGTTGGATATAGCCAGACATCAAATGCTCTACAACCACTACAACATAGGTCACACGAGTCGTGGTAACAAAAAGGCGCAACAAGTGCTAATTGGCTTCAAGCCGAACCGCCACCTCTACCTACCTACCTACCTTAAATTCCTCTTACTCCTGTAGTAACGATTGTATTTGAAATGCTATGCTAAGAAATATTTCTTAAAATATTGCGGATATTTTGGAATATCTTTGCAACCTGAGTGTCGTGTCTGGTAGTTTTCCGGATGATTTATAATACGGCGTTATTATTCCTGTGTTTGAAAAAGGAAACAGAAATGACATAAAGAACTTTAGACCGATAACATTATTGTCATCGATTTCCAAAATCTTTGAGAAATGTATTAAGATAAGAGTTTTGGATTATCTCAACAAAATAATTTTTCTTAGTCAAATGCAGTACGATTTTAGAGCTGGGCTATCAACTGAAGACGCACTATTAGATTTCTGTTGCATCATACAGAAAGGATTAGATGAAAAAATATCGTGTGCTGGGGTCTTTACTGATGTAACAAAGGCGGTTGATATGGTCGATCAAATAAAAATTCGTTTAACCTTCCGTCTTCACACATATTTTTTCTAACGCGCTCCTCGCACTGGGGTATCACATACCCCACTCCAAAAGTATTAAAAAAAGATGTCATTTTATATATAATATATTATGTATATATTTTTTTTAATTCATATTTTTATTTCATCAAAACAAAATTCAATACGATGAATAATATAAAATATAAAAATACTTTCGAAAACATAATTTCCAAATTAGGTTACAAAAAAAAGTTAATACATTATCTATATAGTTGTCAACAAAAATCAGTAAAATTCATAAAAAAGTTTAAAATAATAGTTTTAAAAACTGTCGCAATGCGCTTTCTAATACGAGTACTCTTTCTTCAATGTTTACTCCAATGTATTGTTTTAACAGTGGGATAAATATTTGCTTTTAACACAAAAATTCAAATTCTTTTCACTGCATTCTATGCATTGCAGTGAGTGATCAGTGATGATCCTCGCACATGGGAAGTCGGCATGACGCGTTTTCAGTTTTTCTTCCGATTACAGAAGTTACACAGTTTTTAATATTAATTTTCAAGATTCGAAGCTGGTTCATTTTTGGCTTCATCCCTCCTTGTTAACGGGACCTGCACATTTTTGAAATCTATAGCCGCGTTTTATTATCCCAATGATCTTGATACGGATCCGATCTGATAATAAAACGATCTGGATCATCAGTGGCAAGTTGTGGCAACAGTTGTTTTTAACACACAACAGACGATACCAGGTATTTCAAGTTTCGATTGGCACTCAGCCATATTACAAATATAGGGTACAATGTGACGTCACAATATGATCGCTTGTTGTGTCGGGGGTGTTGCCATTTGAATACAAATCAACATACGAGTACATTTTGCACTCAATATTTTTTTTCAGAAACTATGTTCAAATGTTATGTTCAAATATGCAACATATTAACAGTATTGTACTGCTAATATTTCCATTAATTTTTGTGTATTATATTACGAAGCAAAACGTCTCAAAAGTCGCAGTGGTAAATTATTCGAATATGAAAATATGCTAATTGATTTTTTGTGTTATTAATAGTGTTTCATATTTTGGTCTGGCAATATTATTGTGTTCCTATAATTTCCTATAATTTAAATAAGCAACGCCACGAAAAAACAGGTAGTGAGTTTTGTAATTACATTTTGGATCACGATTAATGATCCCGATAAATAGCAAGATCCGGTGTTGTTTTTGTTTTACGTATTAAATTGATCCAGATCCAGATCCGCATGGATAATAAAACACAGCTTATGTGTCTCATACCCCAATGTGTGTTTATACCCTATATTCTAGGGGTATATTAATTTTGACGCATAGTTTGTAACATACCTTAATATTGCCCGTAGACCCCTAAAAGTTACTATATTTAGGATCAGCATCGATAGTAATGTCGATCTAGCCATGTCCGTCCGTCCGTCCGTGCGTCCGTCCGTCGGAAAAAATTAGGCCTTTAAACTGGACTTAGAGAGCTGAAATTTTTACCATATACTCTCTAGGGTCCCGAAATAATCAAGTTTACGAATTTTTCAAATCCGCCCACAGACGCCCACAAACTCAAAAAAACAAAATTTTGGAAAAAATCGAATTTTGAGCTAGAAAGCTGAAATATTTTATATATGATCTATGACTCCTAAAACTGCTCGGGATAAAAAATTTTCAAAATCGGCCCACTGACACGCCCACAAATAAATAAAACAATTTTTTTGAAAATCCAAAGTTTGAGCTAGGGAGCTGAAATTTATAATATATACTCTCTATGGGCCCTTTATGCTCATGTGTAAATATTTTCAAAATCCGCCCACTGTGGGCGTGCTCACAATTATTTTTTTTTGTTTTTTTTTTTGAAAATTCAAAGTGAGCTAGGGAGCTAGGGAGCTCTCTAGGGGCCCTTTATGCTCATGTGTTAATTTTTTTTAAATCCGCCTACTGACACGCCCACAATTAAATAAAACAATTTTATTGAAACACCCAAGTTTGAGGTAGGGAGCGTTTTTTTGATAAAATCCTTAGAGCGCACACAATATGTAGAGCGTTCTCAATAATTCAACCATACTTAGACTTTTGTCACGCCCACTTATGAGGGATAGGAATAGGAATAGGGTATCCAACAGTTCGCCCAAGCGAACTGTAGCCCGTCCCTCTGTTTTTTTTTTTTTTTTATTCTTCAATAAAAGCACGTTATAATATTTGTGTTACCTGCGAAGCTTTTTGCTTGTCTGCAGGTGGTTAGTACATAATTTGTTTTTCATTGAATTTGGAAGTTATAATTCATTTAAAATTCAACTTTGATTAATAAATATAGGAAAAGATAAACATTATCGTTTAGTAGTATTAAATTTATGTTGCTAGGGTCACACTGGAAAGGTGCGCGAATATGCATAAGTTTGGTTTCTTCTGCGTTAACTACAAGTCCCTTATCATGGCACCATCTCGAAAGTTTCTCGATCTCCTGTTGCATGATAGTCGTTGCAGTTTTAAGGCACTCGTGCTTGACAACGATTGCTATGTCGTCTGCATATTCACAAACTGTACTCCTTTTAAATACGTGAACGAGTTCATTTGTATAGAGTATAAACAACATAGGCCCTAATTTTGAGCCCTGTGGAACACCATAGAGATTATCTTCTTCTTCGCTGAAGGCATTAAGTATTTTCACCTTTGTCGTTCTTCCAGATAGGTAGCTTTTCATCCACTTCGCTAAGTTTCCTCTCACTCCAACTTTTGTAAGAGCCTCTAAAAGTTTTTTGTGACATAGTGTGTCGAATGCCTTACTAAAATCGACGAACGTTATCAGGACATGATGATTTTTGTTTAGGCTCATGTTCACCGTATTTGCAAGTTCCTCAAGTAGTCTTCCCATACTTTTCCCTTTTTGAAACCATACTGGTTATCCTGTATAATTGAATATTTTCCCAAAAAACTGTTAAGGCGGCGTACAACTATTTCTTCAATGCACTTATCAATTACTGACAAAATTGCAATCGGTCTGTAGTTTTCGTAATTCTTTTTATTTCCGCTTTTATAAATTGGTCGTATTATCGCTGTTTTAAGCAATTTAGGTACGTGACATTGATTTATGCTTTGGTTGATTATGGTTTGTATAACTGGAGCTAGTGATGTTGCGTTAAACTTTATATCTACTGCTATTATATTATCAGCTCCTGGACTTTTATTAGTCTGTAGATTGAATAGCATGTTCAAAACTTCAATTTCACTGGCTTCTGTTACAAAAATCGTTGGTGCGATGTACTTTTTTTCATTATTTAATGTTATGTGGTTGCAACTATGCACAATTTTTGCAGCTTGGTTTACATACTGTTTAGCAAATTCGTCCGCAATCGTTTTAGTGTTCATATTTGAAGGAAAATTGTTAATAATAACGTCATCTATTGACCTTTTCTTTCTTCGCAATATTTCATTTAAAAGATTCCATGTCTTCCTACAATCATTTTTAGCACTTAAAAATTGCGTTTTGTAAAAGTTGAATTTTGTTGTTTGGATATTTTTGTTCACCATGTTTCGAAAATGATTGTATTCTTGTTTGTATGTGATATTTCTGGCGTTGTTCTTCCATTTCCTATACAGCTCATCTCTCCTTTTACACATTCTAATGATTTCCGGTGTTACCCATGGTTTCTGTTGACGACTGTGGCTATGTGTATCTATTGTTCGTGACTGAGCGTATAAATCATTCATTTTTTTACGAATGAGTTGTAAATGTTCTCAACATTTCTCTTCGCAAATTTCTTGCCAATTTGTTCCCTGAATCAGTTGATTAACTTTTTTTTGATTGATTTTTGTGGGCATTTCGTCTTTGACTATAATATCTGTATGGCCCGTTATAACATACAACGTAGCAAAATGATCTGATATATCAGTTTCTATTACAGCAGATTTAATATCTTGCTTAGATATTGTTACTAAAATATGGGTTGGAAGGTTAAACAAGCTGTTTAATCTGGGTTTTGGTGGCTTAATATATAGTTGGTTTACGTCCTATCTGAAAGATAGAATCCAAATGGTAAAGATCGAAACTAAACTAAGTAACTCTACCGTTATTTATCTTGGTGTTCCTCAAGGTTCAGTTCTTGGACCTATCTTATTTCTGATTTATATCAACTCTCTATTTAGTCAACCATTCGTAGGAAGGGTCAGAGCATTTGCTGATGATCTTGGTATTGCATACAATTCCGTCAATCCTTTAAATCTAGTGGCTGATATAAATAATGATCTTGAATTACTAAGAATCTGGTTTGCTGAATATAAGCTATTAGTAAGCGACAAAACAAAACTTATGTTTTTCAGTCTTCTTAACCAGGAGTATCCGGATATAGAGTTCATATTCCATGCTTCTAGATGTGCAAGATACAACCCGTTTCATAGTTCGCTTTCTGTTCCATGTTCCAAAGTATCTTTCGACGTTTGTGTTCCCTGTCATGTTAATTGCTTTAAAATTGAAAACGTAAACGATTTTAAGGATCTAGGTGTCATAATTGACCGGAATTTGAGTTGGTCTAATGAAATCCAAAGTTTGAATCAATATCTGCTCTCCACTTTTCGCTGCTTTTACCGTCTGCAGAAGTTCTGTCATTTTAATGTTCTAGAAAAAATATTTTATGGGATATTACATTACAGTACGGTATAAGCTGTTGGAGACGTGGCTATCTGCGTAAAATGCAGCCTCTGATTGTACTTCAGAAGTGTGTTATACGAAAGATCTGCAATTCTTCTCGCTTAGCCCACTCAATTGTATCATTTAAACGGATGGATATCCTCCCAGTTAGGAATGTGTTTTATTTAAAAGTCCTGAAGATATTTTTCATTAGAAGTGGTTACTTGCAAAGTCAGTCCTATTGCGCTTATAGCTAAGGAGCCGTCACCAGCCTCTTGTATCCATTCCACCCTTTCGTACCACTTGCTATAGAAACTCATATTCCATTCTTTTTTACATATTGTTTAATAAACTTCCTGAAGATATACGATTCATAGCAAATTTACTTACGTTTATTGAAAAAGTGAAACAATGGCTTCTTGGTTTTAATCACAATGAAATTGAAATTTTGCTGCACTACATCGTGTCAGATTTTATCTTTAGTTGTTTAGTTTTATATAACTTGCGCGTGCAAAAGTGGTTTTAAGCACCCTTATAACGTACATAATTACACAGCACGGGCATTAAGGAAAAGAGGAAGAAGGGTGGACGCGATGGTTTTGAATGTTTGTAAATCATAATGTGTGGGAAAAAACAGAGCGTGATAGAGCATTCCACATTCGAGTTGTACGCCTAAGGAACCATCCTTTGTATTTCACTGTACGTCCGAAAGTATCTAGGCTGAAGAGTGAACTGATGCGCATTCCTGGCATGGCGGGTATTGCTGTCGAAATATTCTTGGGGTGGAATGCAGCTGGCTATTTCAATAGAGCACTTTTGGTGGAAATATCGATAAAACAATAATAGGCAGGAGGCATTATTACGAAGGCTCAAAGAGTCAGGCGGTTTCGTAATATTTCGATCGCCAATGAGTTTTATCGCGCGTTTTTATATTCTGTCGAACAGCTCCAAATATGTGATTGGATCATCAGCCCAGATATGAGCGTTGTACTCAAGCGTTGGGCGAACATACGCCTTGTGAATTGTAGCCAGATTAGATGGGGTGAAATATTTCTTGAATCGCTTTATGAAGCCTAGACATTTCGCAGCGTTCTTGGCGACATCGAATATGCGGTCATTCCAACGAAGGTTGTCATTAACACACATACCGAGAGTAGAAAGTCGATCGGTTTCAGCGATGCAAGTGTCATTCATTCACAATGGCAGTGTGTGTGGGATTTGCTTTAATGATAGAAGACAGCGTTGCATTTTAGAAGCATTAAATTCCACTCTATTTTTTGTTGCGCACTGAGTTATGCTGCTCAGTTCGGATAAGATAAGATACAATTTAAGTGTGGAAAAAATATTCGGCCACACACGTTATTTTGTAACATTGTGGATATATCAGCCTATGATGTTATAATGATATACACCTGTCCAAATTGAATTAAAGCAAAACATTTCAGACGAATGATTTTTGTTAGAAGAATTAAGGTAAGCTTTGGTTCAAGTAGAAATCTTCCATCGTATTCTCTTCCACAAATTGACCCACGAAGATCATTAGTTTAAAGTCAGCAACAAACTCTCAAGAGCAACCTAGAGTATCGATCTCGGTGCTACATGTGCCCTAATCGAAATAATGCCTTGCTCTACTTTTCCAGGGTAGAACTTATTTCATCGGTTACGAGTAAGGAGTAAAAGCAGGCCTTCCGATACGAAGTGGTAATGCCACCGACGCACGTACGTTTTTTTCGCAACAAAAAATATCTTATCTTGTCCATGGTAAGAGTACACAAAAAGCATCATTTGAGTACAATGGCCAAAAGCATATCAATAATTTTTCTTACTAAATTTTTTAGCAATATGTATTTTTCAATAATAAGCAGCATTAGTTTTTTGTATGGAAGAAGCTATTTAAATTTATATGTGGGTATTGATGATACCCCAGATGATGTGAACGAAGTGGATGTAGATGTTATTCCACCGGTTGTTGATACCCAAACAGATGACGAAGATATATGCTAAGATAACCTGATAGATTCTCAAATCCAGTTGAAATTTCAGGAGTAGTTGAAATTAAAATAAAGAAAGGGTTTGAAAGTGAAGACGACATTCAATTGCACAGCTAAGGGAAGAAAGCTTAAAAGCTTAGAGTCTCCTTTCAGTTTAGGGGGTATATTTCGGTCGAAAAGATGGCTGAGTTTTCCCGCCACTATATCCTCCTTCGGGTAAGCGTTGGTCATCACAGGTTGCTTCTCTATTGTTCCCAGATATTTGAACCTTTCACACTTGGGAATCACTCTTTCATTCACATTAATGTCTGGAATATGTCGGAGTGGATCAGAAAATTGGCAGCACAAGTATTCTGTTTTTTCGAACTTATACGTCATTTTCCCTTCAAGCAGATAATCAAGGAATGCTATAAATCTCAAGGAATGCACAGTCGCGTAAGTATCACCCAGATGGCGAACAAAAAAAGGCCCATTGTCAGCACCCTTTTTTTATTGCATGGTAGGACACGTAGCTAAAAAATCCATTTAGATGTGTTAATGAATCTTTTGATATCCGTTAGAGGTATCCCTGTTAGGTCTCACAAGCAATCGAAGAACCGTGCATCCATGCAGGAGAGCGGCCATTCTTGGAGTGCCGGGCAGTGGTACGGCAGATATTCCACAAATTATATTTCTTTCTCATCTCTGCAGCTTCTGCAGAAGTCATAAGTGTGGATCCCTATCGTTCTGGGTGTATTCCCGATTATACAGTGGCCGGTTAACACACCGACGAGCACACGAGTTTGATTTCTATCAAAGGACAATAGGGATTTGGTTTTCGTTTTGTCAATGACGGGCCGCAGACTACTGGTTATGGCACTTGTAGTGGTGTCCCATGCTTCCTTAGCTAGTCTTGACGTGATATCGTCAGTGAGGCTCTTAGGTGTTGCTAGGGCAGGTAGTACCTACACATCAGCCTCGAATGGGTTCACATCCGAGCCACATCTGACCAGCATATCAGCTGCCGCGTTCCCTGCCACACCAACGTGCCCAAGGACCTAACAGAGTAGTACTGCGCGTTAGCTGATTGCTCTAAGTGCCAGGAGGCACTCTTTGACGCATTTCGTGTTTGTGAGGTTAGAGTCGATCGCTGACAGTCCACGCAGATGGTTAATTCCATTGCTGGAAGTGACATATTTAGAACATAATTAGAACTGAAAAACACTATAGTAGTCTTCCAGTCGGTAGGACTGGCTGATATTTAGTGCCGCTGAGAAGACTCCTGCTGCTGTTCCCTTATCTGCCTTCGAGCCATCTGTGAAGATGGAAATGATTTTAGTGGCCGTGTTGGGTGAATTCCAGTCCCATCGAGCGGGTATATAGACTTTGAAGTTCTTGTCAAAGTCATATCTGGGTTCAAATAATCTTTTAGTGGAACAAGCCCCATTGATTAAAGGTGTCCAGTACACGGGAGTGTCCTGAGAACACATTTAGCATTCGCATTCTTCGTGAAGTTATACAGTGATTTTAGATTCAGTAGATAATGTTTCCAGGCCCAGTGGGGGAGTGCTTTTGATAGAACTAGTTATCCCAAGACAGCAATCCTTTGTACCTTATTCAAGTTTTTGAGGTAGGATTTGGTCTTGACCGCCTCTCACCAGATGAATGAGCGATAGGCTAAGAATGGGTCTCACAATCGAGGTATACAATCATTGTACAATGTGCAGCTTCACTTCTTCCCAAAAGCTTTCCTACAGGCGTAAAAGGCATTCAGTCCCTTTATCACTCTCTCTTTGGTGTTTCGTTTGCAATTTAGTTTGGAATTGTTCCGGCAGACGGCAGCATAGCCATGTCCGTATTCTTAAGTAAAGTATAGCTTGTACACTTTTTGTTATTAGTCAAAAAATAAAGAAGAAATAATAATAATAATAATAATAATAATAATAATAGTTTGGAATTGAAGATCACGCCCAGGTACTTAACCTCTTTTGATAGCTTTAGGTGAATACCTTTCATTTTCGGTACCATATTTGCATTTGGTATTTCTTAGTAAACAGACTGCAAGACTGTTGTCATCCGTCCATCTTGATAGTTCTGATAGTGCAGATTCCGTGATCTCACTAATAGTGGAAAGGAACTTTCCTCTGATGAGTATGACAATGTCGTCCGCATATGCGTCTATCCATATGCCTTTGCTGGTCAGGGATTTGCGAATCTTGTCGATCGATATATTACACAGAAAGGGCCCCCCCCCCACACTTGTGGCGTCGTTCCACAGTTAACGTGTTTCTTTATCACGCAGTCTCAAAGACTATTCCCTGGTGTACAGATACTTTTTTTGCAAACTGCTCGATGACGCCACCGGGCCATATTAGTTTTATCTTTACTCCATCATAAACGTCAATAATCATCTGAACCTGAAGTTTCTGGAACTCATCATGTTCCTAGCGCCCAAAACAGATCTCTTGGTTCTCTATCAAATGTCATTTCAAAACCAACCGACGGTGTATCATAATGTTTTTCTTTCAATATCCTTATATTTTGGACTGTATCTGTAGTTGATTGACCTACGACAAACCCCCACTGGTCATCAGGTAGCCGTACCTTCATCCGCAATCGGCTTTCTAATACCCGCTCAACTACCTTCATGGTGTGTGACAGCGGCATGATAGAACGGTAGAAAATCATCACAGTCCCACGTATCGCATTATCTTTTGTACAAATGAAGAAGAAAACTTTCCCTCCACTGATTACGCAGTTTCAGTAAATAATAATATTTAAGTGAAAGGCAAACTTTAAATGATAATTGTCCTGATAAAAATGTTTTAAATCTGAAATACTTGAGTTTTGAGTCCAAAATAATTGGGCATTTTACGATTTACCATTCGGGTCGCATTAATCAATATTGAGAAGCGAAGAAATACAATATTTTATCGGAGGATTAAATTAACATTAATAAAAAGGTTTTTCTTCAGCACGATTATACTTTAAATTTGAATAAATAATAAAAATAATTATGGATATTTTCACTGAAATCCAACCGAAAAGATCGATTGATAAAATTAATGTTAAAAGATGATTTCACCCATGGGTACGGCCATTCTGGAAGTCAAATTTTCAATCACTATTTTAACATTTATGAACGAATGTATCGAACGCCCGACTGTGGGCTTCCAAGTAGCTCATTGTTGTTGGCTTATCAACATAATACTTACATAGCGCCACAATAAATAACACAGAAATTTTAAGTGTCACAATATTGAATGCCAATTGACATAAGACAGGACCATTGGCTTTAATCATTTTACGCTAAAGTGTGTGTCTAAATGAGTCGAGCAGTGCGATCGCTGTATGGCATGTAGTACCTTCTGTTACAACTTATATCTCCCACATCTGTGACTGAAAACAATCAATAAAGTCGGACAGTCTATTATATTTTAATCTAGAAAGACGATATTTCCTACAGCTAGCATAGCTCTGAAAATGCACGCTTCGAATAGGAATACCAAAGTCTGTATTCCAATAAGAGCCTCGCCAAAAAAAAAATTAAGCAAACTGTGTGGAGGGCCTTTATCGGGAGTTAGAAGAAATGTATTCTTCGGTTGCTGATAGAAACCAGGCTGTCCACGAACTCCGACAAACCAGCTTGAACAGGGGCACAACCACACTCCACGGAGGATGCTCTTCTGGACTTCTGCTCTATTTTGTATAAGGGTTTAGATGACAAACTTTTTTGCGCTGGTCTTTTTGTCGACATTACTAAGGCGTTTGATATGGTTGACCACGCAATCCTAAATAAATTGTATAAGGCCGGCTTCAGAGGTTTCATTTACAAATGGTTTGAGTCATATCTTAAAGATAGAACTCAACGTGTACAAATTGGAAACAATATAAGCAGCTCTAAAACAAATAACTTGGGAGTGCCCCAAGGTTCTGTACTTGGTCCAATTTTATTCCCTATATATATAAATTCCTTATTTTCACTTCCTTTCTTGGGTAATACTAAAGCCTTTGAGGACGACCTTGGTATTGCTTACTGTTCAGTCAGTCCCTTGGATTTAATAGCTAACATAAACCATGACGTTTTTTTACTAAGATGCTGGTTTGCACAAAACAGGCTTATTGTTAGTAACAAAACCAAACTGATGTATTTCAGTCTTACTGGTCATGAGTACCCCGACTCAGATATAGTATTTCATTCCCATGATTGTGCTAGTCATGAGCTATTGAACAACATATGCAGTTTCCAAAATAAACCATCGTTTAATAGAAACGCTGATTGCAGTATTAACTGCTTCAAAATTGAAGGTGTTGATAGTTTTAAATATCTTGGTGTTACTATTGACCAAAATTTGAACTGGTCCAAGCACATTTCTCTTTTGAAAAAATATCTTCTTTCTTCTACTCGTTGTTTTTTTCGTCTTAGAAAGTATTGCTCTTCGAATACATCGAAAATAGTTTACTATGGCTTATTCCATGCAAGATTGCAATATGGACTCTGCAGTTGGGGTGGGGCTTATTTAAGTAAGTTGCAGAAATTAACTGTCATTCAAAAATCTGCTATACGAAAAGTTTGTAGCTCCCACTGTTCAGCTCACACTATGGACCTGTTCAGGTCCTCGAAAATACTTCCTTTGCGTCATCTATTTTACTTCAAAGTTTTGAAGGTCTTTTTTATGAGATGTGGGTATTGGGAAAGTCCGATTTCGGGAACTCGGAGCTTACGGCGCCATTCAAACTTTGTTGTAAATATTCCTGCTTTTCGCACTACAAGTTACAGAAACTCTTACTCCATTATATCATGCACACTTTATAACACTCTGCCCTTTGAAATTCGTTCCATAAGAAACTTACGCATATTTACAAAAGTAACGAGATCTTGGCTTCTTGCTTTTGACCATACTGAAATCGAGACCCTGTTGCGCTATACTGTATAATAATAATAATAATAATAATAATATAATAATAATAATAATTTGTATCTGCCTTTGTACACCCCACACAAAGTACCAATTTCCAAATGTGGCATCACCTCTATTTTTAAAAAAAAATATAGATGCCACTAACTATTCTGTGTGTACGAGCATTACATCCATATAAAATTGTTTGAATAATTTGTAAACCAATTTCTATACTATGAACATATTTGAATAAAGAAAAAAATTGAATTGAATTGAATTGAATTGAATTGAACCATTTCTAAAATTTCCGGTCAGAGTACGAGGAATGCCCAGGAAATCCGTTCGCCAAAGTTCATCAACAATGCTCAATGGCTGCTTCTTGTGGATGACGAAAAAATACTACACAGTATTGTAAGGGACTTCCAATTAAAAAAAAATCCTCGGAGCCGCTCCTGGCAATGACGAAGTACACGACATTACTGTCGAAGAAATTAGAAAGGCGGGCGAAGACTCCAAAAAGCGAAAAGCAGTTGAGTCGGACGAGATACCCTCTGCGAAGATGGGAGCCATCGGGTCCAAATGGCTAATGATTCTCATATTCAAACTGATGAGAGGCGATTCAATGCCTTACCAGTGGAAGGAAAGTTTTCTTCTTCCTTTGTATAAAGGAAAAGGCAATAAGCGAGACTGTGACAACTACCGTTCAATCATGCTGATGTCATATACCATGAAGATCGTTGAGCGGGTATTAGATAGCCCCATGCGGAAAATAATACGGCTATCTGAATACCAGTGCAGGTTTGTCCCAGGTTAATCAACCACAGATGCAATCCAAAGTATGAGAATAATTATGAAAAAATATCATAGACAACCAAGAGGAGTTACAGAAACCTACAAAAGTAAGACTAGAGTAAGATGACCCGTTGTCGTCACCGAGGAGTTCGCAATCAGATCCGGTGTACACCAGGGAAGCGTCTTTAGTCCCTTGTTATTTATAACAGTCCTTGATTATCAGCTTGAAGGAAAAGTGACCCTGGTGCATCAGTTATTCTTTGCTGACGATAAAGCCAACATAAGCGAGGATCAAACGTTCCTGCAACGAGCAGTTGATGTATGGGTGGAAGTTTTGGAGGGGAATGGATAACGTATTAGTCCGAAGAAAACAGAATACTTGTACTGCCCGTCCTCTGATCCACTCCGACCTCTTCCAGACATTTATATGATTGGAAGAGTGATTCCCAAGTGCGAAAGTTAAAATTTCTGGGATCTATGATCAATAGCGAAGCAAGCCGCGATGACGACATTAAGCGTGGTTTTTTTTGCATTAAGCACTCAAGAAGCCCAGAAATAAAAATAAAAATTAGTTGTTAGTAGAATTTTATCTAAGAAAGTCGATCTTGCATTATACGTCCCATTGGTGTTTTTCTCATTCTTGGAGGTCTGAGCCTAATTTTAAGAGCCTCATTCTGTCTTCCCAAGCACTGCCAAGGCGATTAAAAAGTCTTTTCTTGGCTTAAAGAAACCGTGATATTAGCTAATGTCCTAGATATTAGCTAATGGCCCTAGACTGTCGAACATCTCTCAATGAGATGGCAGGTCAGTTCAATATTCACCTCAGTTGGGTACCGGAGCATAGAGATTTTCTGGAAAACTATGGAATCGCTACATATAAACTGAGATTCAAGCCAGATGTTAGTGAGAGAACAACCCTTAGGTGAACGAGTGGTAATACATGTATAGCGAGAAATCAGATCTGGAATATATTATCTTTCTAAAGAGATTGCATATTAGCACCACTTTCGGTTTCATTAGTGACCACTGTCTCATAGGCGAGCTTGAAACTTCCAACGATTTTACAGGAGCTTGTATATTCCAACGATTTTACAGGAGCTGCATGGACTAGGAGGAGGAGGAGGCTATTCTCTCCATCTCTTTCCCGGAAATGGAAATTCCACTTGGGTGTTTGTAGAAGTACAACGATCTAAACAATCTAACTAACACTGACATTATAAGTCTCCTACGCTTCATTAGAAGCTCTAACTGGTTTAACCATTCCCAGATTCACGTGGTTGCACAACAGATTTAACATTGGTCTAAGTGAATCGGCATGAATGATGGGTATTTTTAAAAAAGTAGTAATTACTAAATCGAAAAAAAAGAAAATATTTATATACATTTTTTTTGTTTTATTTTTTTTTTTTTTTTGTTTTGGGCTACTTTTTCCCTCTGTGGAACTCGCCAAAAAAGGAATCGCATCCTCTTTTACCTGAAAAGAGTTCTCTGGGTAATCGCTACATGCAAACCTTTTGTTCAAGCTATTTCCAATCGAGAGAAGAAACCTAAGTTATACAAGTAGTAATACATGTGTATCGACTAAGCATATCTGGCCAAAGCTGGACTTGCGACGCTCTTAGTGTCTAATCTCACTAAACCGACTGCATATTATCTCCACTATAGATGCCATTATAGGGCACTGTCTAATAGGCAGGAAGGCATCGAGACTTGGCGTTTATTCAAAGGACTTCTCCAGAAGCTGCATGGTCGAAGAGGAGGAGGAGACTACACCTCACATTCTGTCCCATAAAATATATCTCTATGTAGGAGACTTCTTGGTTAATGATCTAAAGGACTTGGCTAACACTGATGATAGAAGTCTATCGCGCTTCTTAGGAAACTCCAAATGGTTTAACGAGCATTGAAAGAAACCCCAAGATCCGTGTGATAACAAATTAGACCTAACATTGATCTAAATGTGTTGGCCTTAGCTGACAGCCACCTCCACCTAACCAACCTAACCTACCCCTCTGTGCGGTGGCGAATTTAATTTCACAATTTAATATGCCAACTGCGCCAGAAAGGTGCAAGCAATCACACTCTGCAGATTTCTTCTATTCAAACTCTGCAAGCGTTTTGACGATCTCAACTAATAAATACCATTCTTGCTTCAACAGCCCATGCATGGACTAAAAGCCTTGCTTCTTCACACATTCGTGTGTTAGAAGTTAAACTTTTAGCACGTATAAAATGGACCTACAGTTTAGGCTGATTCTGAATAATAAATTGGAAAAACTGCTGAAGACAGTTTATACTTTTGGATGTTTGTCAGACTCTCGCTGGGTTTGGGTTGGTAAAAAAAAACCTTTAAGGTTTTCTTGGGTGATAGACGAACCACGAATCTCTACTCAGTAGTACAGTGCAAAGTCTCCTCTCCTCATAATGGAACCTCCTGGAATATTCTTATACCAATTAAAAATTTCGTATAGTTCCCCCATTGATAAAAAAGGCGTTAGACAAAACAAATTATTGAAAATTAGAGGTCCATTACAAAACTTTCATGCGTTCCTAAACTAAAGTGAAAGGAAAAGTATATTCTGATATAAAGCATCCTATATCAAAAATCCAGCATGGTTTCGTAAATGGATAAACCACCGCAAGCTTAACCATACCCGCAAAACTTTGCGTTGATACCATCAAAAAGGTTTCTCAAGGATATGCACTGATTTCGCAAAAGCTTTCGACAGAATCAATCACGATATTTTGAAGAAAATCTTGCCTCACAATCGGAGTTATTTCAGTGGTAAGCTTTTTTGTTGAGAAAGTGCACAACTTCTACTCTAATGGTGTTTCAGCGACTTCTGGAGTACCTACCTTAGGCTGGTCATCTTGGACCTTGGCTTACACTATTTATTAATGATTTTGCCTCACACTTTTAACCTGCAAATGTATTTATGCGCGGATGATATTAAAATATTCGTGAGTGTCTCTGCTAATATTGAGTGCGTTGTGCCATAGTAGTCTTCCCAAATGTAATGATTTTTCAGTGCTAAGATCAATCAATGCCTTACAATATCCTTACGCTGTAATTTTTATTACTTTTACCCACGTAATAGAAATTAAACATCTAATGATAATGTTCGATTAACAATTGAATTTTAATCAATACATTGATCACATTGTGTCTAAGTCACAGTCAATGCTTGCCTTCATTAAAAGATATACCAAAGACCAAAAGTTTCAAGACCCATATACGCTTACAGGACTTTATTGTTCGGTAGTTCGCTCCTTATTGGAATACTGTTAAAAGGTACACTATTCAAAAATTGATAGAATTCAAAAACCAATTACTATATAAATACTTTTCATCCTCTTTCTTTATATCGATGCGGTTATGATCCGTACTAAAGGGTTAATAACCCTCCTATTTCACTGCATCCCTACTTTTCCGCCTGTGGGGTTCGCCGGTCTCCCGATTCCGAACCAAATCCTCACTAAGGCCAATCAAATGGAGGATTTGCTGCATTGGTGTGATCCAGGAGCCTTTAGGCCTGCCTCTATTTCGCGATTGTATGGGTACTCTTATTGATACTGCCTTTTTGATAGGGTTCGAACGATCTCTGCTTTCAACATGACAGAACCAACTGAGCCGGTCACGTTCCATTTCCTTCGAGATAGGTTCTTTGGCGTGATCCTTTTCTCCTAACGTCCACTAAACGCGCCGGCTTCCACTGTTTTGCCATTTTGTTTTTTGAACGTCAATTCCCCTTCTAACCATCATCTAATCAAGCTAGTAGCTGCGACCACTCTTAGTTCCAACGTTCCAACTCGCGATCCTTAGAGTTCCCCTTAGCTTAAGCATTACTTTTCTATTCCCCGGAAGCCGAGAAGCTCTGACCCGATCGTTTCATGTTTGTAAGTTATAATGTGAAGGAAAAATAGAGCGTAGAAGAGTATTCCACATTCGTGTTGTACGGCTGAGGAAAGATTCTTCGAACTTCACTGTACGTCCGAATACAAAATTGAGGTTGAACTGATGAGCATTCATGCATCAATGCATGTGGCTATTTCGTTATGGTGGAAATACCGATAAAATAACGGAGGACAGGAGACATTACGACGATGACTAAGAGAGTTAATCGATCTCGCGATGTTTCGGTCGCCAATGAGTTTTATCGCGCGTTTTTGGATCCTGTCAAGTAGCTCCAAATAAGTTATTGGTGCACCAGACCAGATATGGGCGTTGTACTCCTTATAAATTTTAGCCAGGTCAGAATGGATGAAATATTTGTTAGATCGCTTAAGGAAGCCTAGACATTTCGCAACGTTTTATTACCATAATAAGTATAGTATCTGGCGGTATCATGAGTTTTCTATTAGCTTACATTTCCACACTGCTTGAGTTTAAACGAATGAGCATGTACTCCTATTACTTCTTGTTTGATCTTCCTCTTACGACAACGTTGATCTCAAGTCATGCACACTTGCGGAACAGCTTAAAGTAGTTAAGTTGCCTAGATGTGATTTTTTCCGTTATTTTACGAGAAGCGCTGCTTATCGGGGTAAGCTGTTGTGATATTCTTAAACCCCCCTATACGGGGTGCTCCAAACTCTTCTCGATCGACGGAAGGACAATGATTTAATTAGTATTCCTGAGTGGTTTGGCCACTATTTAAACTTCACACACATAGAACAAATTATGGATCAGATGAAACCATTAAAACCATTAAATCAAACTCTTCAAAGGTTGTCCTCGTTCCATAATAATTGAGAGCAGATGTTGCTAAGAAACAATAAATACATTACTCGTTGTGTTAGTTTGTACAATTCGGTGGTAACAAATGCCGTAGATTTAATAAGATGGTTTTAAGCGAATTGCAAGAGAAATCCTAAAATCAATGAATTATATTTGTTTAAAAATATATATAAAAAAAGTACTCTGTGATATTATTGGAGTTCGGTTCGATCTACTGTGGCGAACAGACGTGTGCTCTCGAACCCGAATAGAAAACTCTTTAGGAGAAGATCTACGATTCGTAAACCGGCCTAGGCCGTAATACCCTTATCCATCAATCCTTTACTTTGTGAGATAGTGACTCTTAAAAGTGGCATACTGTGAAATATCCAAAAGTGATCCTCCAGCTCATATGCTGGAAGATAAAAATAGTGAAAATTCTAGCAAAGCACACGCTTATGCAAAAACAAATACCTCGGATGACACGAGTCATCACTGCAGTAATGCAAAAAACACTCTCTCAATAGAGAAACTGCATCACGAAAGAGCAGTCGATGGACCCACTGCTGTTAAAATAATAAATACACACCGTGAGAGCGAGCCAAATTGCAATAACAACACTACCAGTATGGACGTAAGCACCGATCACTCCACATCGAATAAGTGGACAACTGTTATCGGAAATCTTAAACACGCCGCAAGCAGCTACCAATCTATTGTATGGAAACAAAGGAGAAATGTGCGTGACGATGAATCATCGCCTAAGCGAATTGCTTCGCAAAATCGATTTTCGGCACTCGCAGATATGGAACGTCAAGAACCTGAGCCAAACACAAGTGAACCAATCAACCTCACCCCTGCAGATCATCATTCCAACGTTGAAATGAATAATAAACCCACTGCCAATGCAACTAAAAACATTAGTAACGTATCTTTCTGTCCACCAATATTTATATTTGGTGCCAATTGCGAACTTATCAGTGAAGTTATTAGACTCGCTGCAGTTGAGTGTAAAATTACAGATATAAAGCATAAATTTGTAAATCTGAGCTACCGGAAAACTAAAGTATTTGTAAATAACGCTAAAATTCACTCAATTATTATTGATAAATTACGCGGGACGGGTATAGGTGCTTTCTCTTTTTCACCTAAGGAAACGAAACGGGTTTCGGTAATGCTAAAGGGCATCGATGGTGACACGCCTGTTAGGGTTATTGAACAAGCTCTAAAAGCTATATCTCCTGGCACCAAAATTGGTAAAATTACATCTTTTTCCACAGCTAAATCAAAAGAAATGGGTGTAAAACTTAATATGTTCATTGTCCAATTAGAACTTGGTGAGTCCATTAAAGATTTAATTAGTATAAGTTATTTGCTTAACCAACGGGTATACTGGGAAAAAAAAATCAATAAAACAGTAATTCGGTGTTACAGGTGTCAAAGGTTTGGGCATTCTGGCGAATGTTGCGCCTATAATAATAGTAGATGCGTTCTGTGTGGCGAGTCTCATGATTCAGAAGCATGTATCGCATCCTTTAAAACGCTTAAAGAGACAAAACAGGATACCCCTGCTTTAAAATGTGTCAACTGCAACGAAACTGGGCATGCTGCTAGTTACCAAGGCTGTCCAGCTTATCTTAAATATAGGGAAAAACGGGATCAACTGACCCAAAGAGCAAGATAGGTTGCGAACCAAAATAGATCGGTAGTGCAGAGCGCTATAAGTATGTTTACTGATCAAAACGTATCTTTTGCCGACAGAGTCAAGGGTAGTCACGCTGCTATGGTGAATAATACAAAAAATTCGTTTAGCAAAATAGCTATCCAGAAAAACACACAGCCCATTACGACAAACAATCAGTCTGGTGATCTCAACAGTTTCTTGAATGAGGCAAAAAATCTTTTCAACATACCTTTTAAAGAGCTGATAACAAAAATTAGACAATTTTGGCCCACGTATCAACAGTTACAGTCTACAGAAGATAAAATTTTCGCATACCTTGAGTTTGTGGCCTCTATAGTGGTATAATGCAGACAACAAGATTACAAATTATGTCGATAAATTGTAACTCTATAATTTCCCATGAAAGAAGACTAGATTTGTTCAACACACTAAAAACCCAAAAGCCCCAAATATGTCTCCTTTCGGAAACAAGGCTATCCCCGAAACATAAGCCCTCATTCGATGGCTTTAACTTTATCCCAGGCTACTCAGGTAGAGGAACAGCAGTTGTCTTAGACCAAAGGTATAAGTACACTGAAGTTCCTTTCCAGAGCGACATCTTTTCAGTTTGCCTTGTAAACATTACAACACGTAGTAGTTCTGGGTCACACAAAAATATTTTAATAGGAAGCATTTACATTCCCTCCAATGCCGGTCGAAGATTATCCAACTAGCTTGACAGACTTTATACTGTTATCAATTCGTTTGATGCAGTTATACTTGGAGGAGACTTCAATGCACGCCACTCAGAATGGGGTGACACGCTTCACAATCAAAATGGTAACCAAATCTATAATTGGTTTTACAATGGGCCGTATTTGGGTATAGATCTAATCGCGCCCAACAGTCCCACTTTTCCCAGATCGTCCTCCGTTCTTGATTTCTTCCTGATATCCACATCCCTTACCAGCAATAACCTAAGTCCTCTAGTTTGCTCAACTTTTCCAACGAATTCGGATCATTTTGGTATTAAAATACATCTAAACATAGTCGATTTTCTTCCAATTTTAGTGCCACCGGCTACGTATAGATGTTTTAAGAAACTTAATGATCAAATCAACGCCAGCGTTGAATTGTACTCTTCCGTCCGCGAAGTGAAAAATCTGAGATATCACAATATATCAGATATAACAAATAAATTAATAAAGCTGCGAGGTGCCTGGCTTACTCAACTGAAAAGACTGTACCACCGACACCTAAACAGTATTAATGATGAATATCGTCAACTTCATGCTAGGATACAGTGCTTGAGTAAAATCATTAAAGATAGGGTGCGGATTGAAAACAACAATGCTTTTAAAGAAAGATTAAATAAAATCAGGCCCTCGCCGCAAGCGTTTAAGGAAATTGATAGGATAACAGGAAGAAAATTCTTCGGAACCAATATTGGGAAAGATATTTTGACCCACAACGGAGAGAATTTAAAAGATGTTGAAAGTAAGCTGAGAGCGTTCAAAGATTTTTACTCCAACGTGTACTCGGGTCTAGAAACACCTCCAGATCAAACAGAAGAGCATAACATCCACTCGACAGTAGATTCATTTTGTAATACTGAGGATAATTCAACCCTTACTAATTTTTCGCCTTCAAACACCGCAATAAGCCCAAACAACGTTTGAGGTTTTTGCATCTCCAAATACGGTCAGCATGCTGAGAGCAGCTCTGAACAACAAAAAGTCTGCTGGTATAGATAATGTATCAAATTACATTCTTCGAAAATGTTCCACCTCTCTCGACATGACGCTATCTGCTATCTTCAACCACTGTCTAAACAATGGCTATTTTCCAACAATTTGGAAGAAGGGAAAAATACTTCCAATAGCTAAATCAAAGAGGGCAAGGGATATAAAAGACTTTCGTCCAATATCCATGCTATCCAATATAGGAAAGCTATTTGAGAGGTGTATAGCAGAGAAGTTAAATAACTTTTGCGAGGAGTCTCAAATAATTCCAAATAACCAATTTGGCTTTAAAAAGGGCCATTCGACGGAGCATGCATCATTGGTGCTGCATAACAGAATTGTTCAGAACCTAAGAAACAGGAAATGTACTGTAGGTTTTGATATACTCGTAGATCTGGAAAAAGCCTTTGACTCAGTTTGGCACAAGGGCTTGCTCTTTAAGCTAATTAGGCTTAATTCGCCAAGATACTTAATTTTTATAATTCTAAGCTTCCTCAGAGATAGATTTAGCTCTGTTATCGTAGGCTCTGAGTACTCGAACTGTTTCCCAATCCTGTCAGGTGTGGCCCAAGGATCAATTCTAGGACCACTCCTTTTTAATATCTATATTCATGACTTTCCTTTTCAAAATACAATGCAAGATAATCCTAGTGTTATCCTGTACGCAGATGACTCTATGATATTAGCAAGCGACACAAGACCACAGGTTGCACTAAATAAGATTCAGGAAAATATACCAACTCTTTTAACTTACCTTAAAACGTGGAAATTAAAAATGAATACAAATAAATGTGGCATAACATGCTTCAGAAATGCAAGCGGGAAAGGACATCATCTTGCAGTCAAAGATAGTAAGTCTCTAAGACTACAAATAAATGGAAGTGAAATTCCCCTTCGAGACGATGTAAAATACCTCGGTATTACCTTCCATAAAAGACTTAGCTTCAATATGCATGCCCGAGAAACGTTGAAAAAAGCTAAAATGGTCACAGCAATGCTTAAGCCAATGCTTAATTCCACACAAGTTTCGCCAAACACTAAGATTTTAATGTATAAGACTTTGGTGAGACCAATATTGACTTATGGATTTTGTACCTGGTTTACAATTTCGCCCACTGTAGCCGAAGAGCTTCAGACTTTTGAAAGGAAAATCTTAAGATTCTGTTGCGGTAAATTCAGGAGACCAAACAAAAAATGGTTTTCGAACAAAACGCTTTATTTTGAAAACAAAATCAAACCTTTAATGACATACCAAACCGAACTAATTGTTAAAAAATTAGAGAGTGTACGTGAACATCCTAACCCGCTTGTTAAATGTTTAATGGACTCAAATATTACCGATAGTGCAGAGGAACATTATTACCTTTCACCATTTAAGCTGTTAAATCCAAGATCTTTACACACGCTTAGACCAAACGAAAATCGAAACTTTTCCGTTCCCTTTTACGAAAAAGCATCCCCGTCCAATTTGCGGCGATAACTTTTTCCTCTTTTTTCCGGTAGCTTACAGAATTTTTTTTCTAACCACTTCAGCTTCTGCTCTGCTTTTGGACATATTATGGCTTTAATATGGTATTCGTTAAGCGGATCACAAGCTAAAGTGAATTACTATAGATACACTCATACATTTACAATTGTTAATAACTTGCACAATTTGTTAAGAACTATTGACCTAATATGTCTTATAAAGACCTAAAAAGTACTTAAAAAATATATAATACCTTATATTATTTTTTTATTTTTTGTAATCTAGTCATAATTATACTTTAGTTTTAAGTGCTCCTTGAAGCAATGTTGAAGTTACGCCGGGAGCAAGCGTACGTAGAACGTAATTTCTTACTCATACTTTGCTTAAAATAGATTAAATTGTTGAAAAATCAATTTTTATATTTTCTTAGCCAGACATTATATTAGTCATAGCTACAAAAAAAAACATTTACTTTACACAAACAATGTATTGATCAAAGAAATAAGTCTCAATAAAAACTAATTGTAATTGTAATTGTCTGTGTGATATTATTAATTTATATAGGAAATGATTTTCAATTTATAAATAATCTGTGAAGGTTTTACTTACTTACTTACTTAGGGTGGCGCTACAGTCCGGGGTGGGTCTGGGCATCAACCAACAAACATCTCCAGCCAGTGCGATCTTGTTGTTGATATTCGCGCGACAGTTTCTGACACAGTACCATCAACGTTCAATTTTTTATTTTTTTATTTTTTTTTTATAGAGTTTCTAATATTACTCCCAAGCCATAGTAATATTAACGTTACTCTCAGCAAGCTGAGAATTACCTATCCTGGTTGAAAGCACGAGACTTGGAACCAGAACTAGGCACGGACGAATAATAGGGGTAGGTGGAAAATCGTACATGCGACTCTTTCTCACTTAAGATAAGAAAACAAAAACCACCTCCCTTCGAAACCTTCATACTACAACTAGGTTATTCCTATCCAGTAGTTTTATTTAAACTGTTAAATACGCGTTTGGCAGGCAGCTTCCCAGTGGAGGCACCTGCTAATACCGCCATAAGCACGCGGTTACATCTTATTGTGCTAATTTAAATGGTTTTATCCTTTGTAATCGGCGCTCTAGGTTAGTATCGTCTCGAATTTGTAGCATGGTGTTATTGCAATGACCGTGAAGGCGTGTCTGTTGTTTGCGGGCAAAATGTTTTATTTCATCTTCGACGATAGCCATACTTAGGTCTCTGTGGATATCAGTGTTTCTGATAAACCATGGTGCATTTACAATTTTTCTTAGCACTTTGTTTTGAAAAGTTTGTAAAATTTTGATATTACTGGATTTGGTACAACCCCAAAGTTGTATACCGTATGCCCAAACCGGTTTTAGTACTTGCTTGTATAAAAGCAGCTTGTTCTGCATGCTGAGTTGGGAAAATCTACCAAGCAGCCAGTGCATTTGTTTACATCGAATGGCGAGCTCTTCGCGTTTCTTCTTGACGTGCGGTTTCCATTTTAATTTCGCATCGAGTGTCATTCGCAAATAGTTTGCCTCGTTTGCGTACGGAATTCGTACCGAGTCTACATTTTTATAAGTAAAATTCACGTGCGTTGATTTGGACTCGCTGATAGCAATACGCCAAGTCTTTGTCCAATCACAAATTTTGTCAATAGAACGTTGGAGTTTATTAGTTGCTGATTCAACGGTATTACTGACCGCTAATACAGCTGCATCGTCTGCAAACGTGGCTACTGTTGTGCCTTCTTCTTGCGGAATATCACTAGTATATAATTAGAAATAGGATCGGTCCAAGAACGCTTCCTTGCGGAACTCCTGCCGCGATTTCTTTAAATTCAGAGTAATCAGTTCCGTGTTTTACACGAAAGAGTCTGTCTGATAATTAACAACTAAGGATATCAGATAACTGTTTTGGAAAAGCTTGTCTTAGCTTATGTTTCAAGCCCGTATGCCATACTTTATCAAAGGTCGAGAAAAACACTAGAACATATTTTTTTTCTCCTCTAGGGCTTTTTCAATTACATTGGTTATTCTGTAAACCTGGTCGATTGTAGAATGCTTAGTCCTGAATCCGAATTGGTGATCAGGTATTAATCGACGTTCTTCTATAATCGGATGTAGGCGCTTTAAGAAAAGTTTTTCGAATACCTTCGACATTATCGGTAAGAGCGATATTGGCCTATATGATTTTTTGTCATTTAGTGGTTTACCGGGCTTTGGAACCATTATAACATTAGCTACCTTCCATTGTCGTGGAACGTACAATAACCTGAACGATGCATTGATAAGAGAGGCAAACTTGATTAAAGCTTTCCTAGGTAACTCTTTAAGAACCTGTCCGGTGATTAGGTCATATCCAGGAGCTTTGCTTAATTTTAGTTTCTCTATTTCGAAGCGCAGTTCGGGTAGCGATACACTTTTTATTCTATAATTATCAGGTGCCACGGTTAGGACAGGAAATTCGAGCAACGCTTGACCATCAAATGGTTTAAATGTTTCTTCCAGATGTTCGGCAAATATTTCGGCTTTTTCCTTGTCACTCTTCGCCCATTCTCCATTGATTTTCCTGATGGGTGACGCTTGCGTTTTTGGTTTTTTAATGCCTTTCATGGCTTTCCAGAGCGAGAAATTTGTACTTTTATCCGCAGTTAGGCCTCCAAGATGTAGAAATTTCACGATTTTTAAAGTCTCGAATTTCTCTCTTAAGTTTACTACAAAGGTAGTTAAGAGTGGTTTTATCCTGTGGAGCTCGAGATTGTTGCCATCTTTTGCGCGCTCTGCTTTTCTTCTTTAACAATTGAGTGATTTCCAACAGATATTTTATTTCGCAATTTGTGGTTATTTTCCGTTTATGGGGAGTATTTTTCCAGGCTGAGCATTGTATGACGTTAATAAATTGATCGACTTCGTCTTCAAGTTCGTGGGGTGTTCGAAGAGACACTTTGAGATCGATTTTACTTTCACAGTATTTTTTAAAGGATTCCCAGTTTGTTTTCATGTTAGTTAGTTAGGGCGGACCTTCTTTTTTTCGTAGACAGCCGTTAATTGTCAAAATGGCCGGTGCATGATCAGAGGAAAGATCGAAGCATTCCTCAACTACAATAGAGTTTCCCAACAACCCTTTCTAGATGAAGAAATCGATGAGGTCTGGTGTTTTTGCCGTATCCGATCAACGTTCAATGTACCACAAATATAAAATAGGTGGCGGGCGGGTATGACTACAAAGACAAATGTAAACGTTCTTCTCATGCTCTTTGGGGAGCGGAAAATCAAAAAGAAAATCAATAAAAAATTATGTTCTCTTATATTTTTGAAGTCCTGTCAGCAGTTCGGTTAACGACAATAATGTCTTTAATTTATTTTGTTTGTGTGCACCTACTTCAAAGAAATTACAATAAAATTGAAAGATGCATTGCAACGCATGCTGGGCATTAGTTAGTAAATAAATAAAAAAGTAGCCTAATTTCTACCCAAATAAAACTACAGATCCCAATATCATAAAAACTTTTCATTCCAGGGTTCTTCTTTTTTATCAAGATCAATTACCTAAACTTAAGTAATAAGTCAGGCTAGCTCGCAACAAATTGTATCTAGTGCATCGACGGCGAATACGTTACATTTTTCTTTTTTTGTCTTTTCTCATACCTCCAACATGGGGAGCTATGTTGTAGCCCCGTCCACATATGTCATAGAGTATACAAAAAATATTAATAATAACCAGACAATAAATATACAAACATCTATGCTACTTCCATGTCGAATAGAGGAGAAAAACACACTATAAAACAATGGCCGTCGCGTCGGTCTGCTTTGCATACGGCCGGTCTGCTTAGTAGAGTTACGTGGCATATCTATTTCAAATTGCTTCTCTTGCCGCTTGGATACATTTTTGACAAAGCACAGCACAGCAGCACATAGCTCAATAGAAATAGACCGAATGTAAAGAAACACAAAAAGCTCCAGCATTTCACAATAACTTGCTTGGGCATGTCGCCTGTCATGCGCATCGCATAGAATTCGTATCTAGATACACAATTATTTCATTATAAATGTTTTGTCTTTCCTCCACGTTTTTTTATTTAAGTATTATTCTTTCCTTTTGTTATGTACGAAATGTGATTTGTTAGATACATACCTCTATAAAGATATAAGTTCAAATGTATATTGCAATCGCGGCATAGGTATTCGCGAATGTGTGCGTGTTATATAAATGGAAATAGAAAAAAGCATGAGCCAACTGAAACAAACATAGTTTGTAAATAGAGAACTGTATCACCAGCAATGGCAACAAGCAAACCACTCTTGTCAGCCATTTTGGTATGGTGGCTTAATGTTTGTTTCTTATTTTTTATTTTTCAGTTCGTTTAATTAGCTAAGAGCGGAACGAAATATAGAATGGCTATTAATTGTCTTTAGCTTTGTTGTTGCTTGAACATTTCGCATAATAATTATTGTAATTTTTTGTTCTTCCGATTGGTTGGGTGCCTAAGGGAGGTCTTTTTTATCAGTAACACTTAAGTGGTTTTTGGGTGTTGATGATGTTCGAGTTTGACATAAACGTATATGCTTGGTATATTGTTTCTGTGTTGGGATTGTTTCGTAGCGAATAATAGATGATGTTTAAAAAAATCACAACCACATCATTTGCTGAATGCTATCTTCGAGTGTACATATGCGTATCTATTTGTCCACAGTGTCAAAGGAGGATGTTGACTTTTGACTTTACAATTAAATACATGCATTTTTCTTCTTCTTTTTTCCTTAACAGCAAAGTTATAATCAGGAGTAAAAGGACCATGTAATTTTCGATAAATAATTAAGATGTAATTTTAAAGACATCTGAACGCCAAAATTAGTGCAGTTTGGAATTGAAGATAAAAAATAAAATAAAATAAATAAATACCTACTAGGCACTTTGGGAAAATTTCTTGGGGTGCCAAGGCCAACACAAAATATTTCGTTGTTTACATTTTTGCACAAGTAAAACAGTAAATGGACACATATTATCTCTTCGCAATTCATCATGGGTTATAGTTATCAAATATGATAGCCATGGCATCTCAATGAATTTGAATGCAAATTTGTTTGTTTACTGGGTGCCATGCCTATCATATTTGATAGCCAGATTTTATGATTTGATTTGTCTTTATGTTTTTTTTTGTCGCTTACATCTGACATATGTAGATAGGTAGGTAAATGAATGCCCTTGTGACTGGTGTCACGGCTCACTTAGACCATCAGTTTGGGTCCATTGTGTCCATTGTTGGGATTTCCAAAATGTTGAGAACCTGCAAAGAAACAAGAAGTATGCCGCTGTTACACAGCTCAGTGATCCGGTTTATTCGAACCACCCGGATCTATATGTAAATATTAGGAGTTTCCTTAGCTAAATATCGGTCAGATCCTCCAGCTCCTCAAGTAGCTGCCGAGAATCTTGAATCTGTTTGTTCTAAGGGCAGGGTATTCACATAGTAGGTGACGAATAGATTCTGTCTCTTCGACGTCTCTACAGATCCTGCAGTAATCGTTGTGCATTATGCAGAGGCGCTCCGCGTGTAGGCCCACTGCGCAGTGTCTTGTGAGGACCTCCGTCAGTGTGCGTATGTCTTTGCGGTTCAGGCCGATTAAGGCCTTAGATTTCCTTTTGTTTACCGCTGGCCAAAGCTCTCTCTAGTGTCTGCATGTTTCGAGGCTGGTTCAACGTAGGTTTGTTCTTCTCATGGAATCAACGTCGATTTTCCGTGTCAGTGCACTGAGCGGAGTTTGTATAGATTTCAGAGCCAGAGATACACTCATCTCCGATCAGCATATTGCCAGCTTGTCTGCTTCTTCGTTGCCCGAGATGTCCTTGTGCCATATGGCACCCAGCATAGGGTAACTGAGTTGGCTTGAGATATCTCGTCTAGGTGTTTTCTGCACTGTATCACCGCCTTTGATTTGACAACTACTGACTCCATGGCCATTATGGCCGATTGGCTGTCAGAGTATATGGTGATGGATATGCCTGCATCTTTACCCGCATCCATTTTGGATCCGTCGGTATAGATAGCCTCTTTCCGTGACTGTTTAGTTGATCCATTCGCTTCTTTCTGGGATTCTGGTAGCGAATCTCCTTTTGAAGGCGAAGGTGCGTGGTAGGTAGTTAGTGGATTTTATTTCTTTTGAAGTCCCCATCTTGCCTCGACGGATGCATGTCCGTAGGGCCTGAAAGACCACAGTCCCGACTCCCTGAGTCTAACGGCCGTTTTAATCGCTATGCTACTGCAGTATATGTCCAGGGGTATGAGGTTAAGTATTGCCTCCATGGCTGCAGGCAGGGGTATGGTTCTTAGTGACCCTGTTATCCCAATGCAAGCCGTCCTTTGAGTTGAGTTTTGGTAAGGCTTGAGAGATGGCACTTCTTCTCGGTAGCCTTCCTCTATACAGCTGCGCCATGTTAAAATAGGTCTTACCACCGCTGTGTACAGCCAGTGTACCGCATGTGGTTTGAATCCCCGTGTATTGCCGAATGTCCTTGTACAGGTATATAGTGCCACGTATGCCTTTTTCACCCGATCTTCTATGTTTTCCTTCCAGTTGAGTTTTTAATCTAGTATCACCCCAAGTATCTTCCTGTCTTCGATACTTGCAGGTACACTCCATTCATCCTTGGTAATTCATAGGCCGGTATTGCCCTTTTCCTTGTGAACAGCAGGATTTCTGTCTTGGTTGGGTTTACTCCGAGACCTTTTTCCGCAACCCATTTGCTGACCAGTTGGATTGCGTAGCTGAGTCGCTCACTGAGGACTGGGATGAATTTACCCGGGAGCAGGATTGCTACATCGTCGACGTAGGCGCTCACGATGAAGCTTTCCCGCTCTAGTGTCTTTAAAAGTTCGTCCATAACTAGGATCCATATGAGTGGAGAGAGGACGCCTCCTTGTGGGGTGCCTCTGCTGAATTTCCGTTCTATACACTGTCATCTGACATACATCCAAGAGAATAAATTGTCATGAGAAGCTTCTCAAATTTGCCGTTCGTATTCGGCCTTAAATTGTATGCCCCTTCCATATGGTTGGAGAAGCTGGTTTTAGGCCCTCTATGGGCCGCTTATATATAATTTTTATTTATTTATTTAAAAGAAATACCAAGGATGGAGGACCAAAATCCAGAACAACGAGGCAAACACTCGCACGAAGAGTATCACTATGTGTCCGCAAGGACTTAAGTGCAGTAGAACAGAGTTGATCTGTTTAATCAATTTGCGAACCTTACCTGTACCCATCATGAGTCCTAAGGATATATTACTCCTAGACGAACTGTTTACTTAGGGTAGCGGACGCACCCTTAGCATGATGAAGGTTTGCTCGTGATACTTGAAAGTGTTCATTGTTCCTCCTATTAGGATTTGGATTGCCTGAGTAGTTGAGTTCACTTGTGGCCCTTTCCTCTGCGGGAAATAGCCTGTCCAGGGCGACCCAACTTCAGCCCGTTTTTAAGCGTGCGCAGAGGGCTTGCTGATAGAGTTACCGACCAAATAACAAATTTAAGGGCGGGCGGATCAGTGGTGCAGCCACTGTTGCCTTTGCGAATTTCTCCTTATAAACTCAAAATTTATGTAACAAAGCTTGAGGCTATTTTTCATCACAAAGTCAGCTCTCATGGGAAACTCTTTCAGCGATACGTGCCTTCAACTACCAATTAAATCTCCATCTGCTTAAAGCAAAGCTTCATTTAAAAAAGCATAGAACACTTAAAGGACACACACAACCCTCATCACCATCGAATTTCATATTTAAACCCAATTCTACTCTCAATGCAGAGGCGGATTTTCCAATTGATGGCAATTCATTTCGCACCGGCAAATGAGCCGCTGTACAACACCCCATTGATTCAAACTAATGGCAGACATAATTTTCCTCCTAGTCCTCTTGGCTAAATATTAACAGTCCCCGCGGTTCTCTGCATCTTAATATGCATTTGGCTGTGTGATTCCAAAATCGCAGTTTGTTTCTTTGCGCAATTATTAGGGAGCGGAACGAGATAAACGGCAAACGATAGCCAAACATGGTTAATAGAATTGTTAGAGCGTGGGCTACCACTTCATACCACTCATCTCCTTCGTCAGAGACAACTACAATGACGGTGATGGTGATGATGATGATGATGATGATGAGTGGAGAAGATGAAAGATATTTTCCATTTAATAGACAAACAACTGGGTACAAGCACCAAACCCTGCGCTCATCTGCCAACTGTAAGCTATCAACCTCTGTGGGGAAGTCAGTAGGACGATGTTACACCTAAAATAATCGCTTACCATTCGGTGCGAAATAGTGTTGGTGGCGCGTTCGCAATCGCACATAATTAAGTGGTTCCCTGCGTACGGATACAGTATGTCTTTCATTTGCAGATGGAATTAGTCATAAATTGATTTCTATGAACCGAGAGGGATGTGCCCCCATAATGGATGCATCATGCGAGTATCTTAATGCATATGATCGTTCTCACAGAGCGATCGATATGCAATCGCAGTGCTATTTTTCACATAGACCGTACAGTGTCGGCTTGGTGTAGGCGGTATATCTTGAGAGTGAAGAGTATCTATGCAGTCAAATCGATGCAATAATTTTTCTCGGATCGATTGGAATCTATGTGTATAATATGTGAATTCTCATAGCGGCGGTGATGGCGAACGACGCATGGGTTAACCAAGTTTTTAGATTGCTTGAGGCATCCTGTTGTACTTGCTCTAAGAATGTCCACAGTTTCATGTGAAAGATATTCGTGTCAAGACACTCGCTAATTAGATGTATGAAAATATGGGATTGGATGGGAGTTGTGCAGGTGATGAGGGGCTGAGTTTAAATTTTAAATTATTCATGGGTCATTCTTGGAAGGCGGGAGGCGGCTAAGATTTTATCGTCTGAAAGGTAACAAAAACTCTTTAGATATAATTTTCTCAATGTAGAAATGTCACTTCAACTATATAAATACATGCAAGTTCTCGAATTTGTTTTAAGACACATTATATATGTATTTTAGATGGAATTCAATTTGCAACAAGTACATTTGAGGGCTCGGCTAGTAAATAATAAACTTTTCCGTGGGAAGTAACAAAGAAATCTATGGAATATGGCAGTCGTCATTGTAATAAGTTTCATAGAAAATTGTAAGGTCGTCGTTTACAAGGTCGATTTTCATAACGCATCCATTCTTTTCTTTTTAACTTTAAAAAAGAAAAACACCCAAAAGTATGCAATGAACAAAAAAACGAAGAAACAACGGAAAAATCAATCAATTTGTTAGGTTTAATGAACGTGTGCATTGCGCCAATAAAATATATCTTTTATTCATTGAACTCTTCGTAAGATTTAATGAAAAAGTTTCTTGATATTACGAACCGTTTGTTCATTGTTCAAGCTTTGTTGGTTTTAATGAACAAGTTTGTTGTTTTGATGCATTTTTTTTATGAACAACGTCGAATTTAATTTCTGAATGAATTACATATCTTAAGGATTCTGATAGTTGCGGGAGGTAAATCCTCTGTCATATCTGCTTTTAACTCTAAAAAATAAGTTTGTTCCTGACTTCATAAAATAAATAAAATAAATTAATATTATGCGTTAACGGACCGTTACAGGGCCTAAAACCTAACTTCTCCAACCATTTGCTTGTGCGAAGTCGAAGGGAACTAAAATTGGAAGCCGAATCCGAATTTGAGAAGCTTCTCATGACAATTGATACTCTTGGATGTTCTTCAGACGTTCGCAAAGTGGGCAGTGGAAACATTTTTAGATGTTACTTGGCTCCGGCGGGATTTTAACCTGAGATATTTAGATTAGTAGTCCAACACACTAACCATTACTACCACCGCTATGTTTGAACTTAAAAAATGCCTGTGCCAATGGAAACCCATTAAGCATCCAATGTGTGTCCGAGATTCCCATTTGATTTCTATGATATTCAAATAAGGCGTAAAAGGTTTTAAGCTTTTTTAGTTTTGGGTCTACATAGTTGAGAGACTCTCTCGAAGTCGACTATCTCTTGTAGCTGTTCCGTGTGCATGAGTTGACACGACTTGAGATCAACGATGTCGTAAGAAAGATCGAACGAAACTAGCAGGAGCATACACTTGCCGAAATAGTGAAAATGAGGCATTCCACAAAACTCTTGAATCACACAAATTCAACAACACCGGCATTTGATTGGCCTCAGTGATAAAGCGGTCATAAACTGGGAGGCTTGCCGATATTTATTGAGATCAAACCCGTAACACCACAGGCGGACCAGTAAGGATGCAATAAATTGGGAGTTTTACGATTGCTTCAATTCTGATCATAGCCTTGCCTTGCAAAGTTCCGAACTTCCACCGATGATAGTTTTTCAATATAGCGAACCAATTCGCTTGACCAATCTACTGCACAGGTCTCTTCAAATTTTCCTATGCATCTCCTTAATTTTCAAATATATGGAATCATTATCGGAGCTATGACTGTGGGTGGGGTTTTTTTTTAAATCACAGAGAGATCATGAAAACAGTCCATCCCTGGAATGTGATGGACTGTTTTCATGAGGTATGGTCACGGTATATTACCCAGTTTTCAAAAAAAAATGCAACCCTGGTGGGTGAAATTACTAAGATCTTTAGATGTCAACTTTACTTTGAAAGCAACAATATTCTGGGTTAAAGGTTTTTATATAAGGGTTGAAAAAACTCGGAGCAGACCGAGGAACAATCTGGAATCTCGGACCGTTCGATAAGAAGGTGATGATTCTTCAACCGATTATGAAACCGATAGTAGTTCTTGAAATTCTGTACAATATAAATGTACAATTATTACATGCCATAGCAAAATATATTTATATAAATTTTAATTTTTTGTTTCAATAGGTAGTATATAAAAAAACATATATAAAAAAAAATCGTTTGAAATCGTTGGATGTATCACAGGGATGCAAAAATCGATACAATTGTATCGAATTCAATGCAAATGAATTTGTTCAAATACAAGAGTACAATTTGCCTTTTTTCGATACAATTTATCAATCTGCATCTTTCCAATTCTTTTGCAATCCGCATTTTTCAAAAAAAACGAAAAGAAATAGAAAATCGAATCAATAAACGGTAGACCTAGACACATCTATTTGTTTAAAGTTTTACACATAATGTTGACTGTATACAATTTTGTACGACCCACCGCTCTGAACGCATTATTCCAGTCTGCATTCCCAAATGGATATTTTGTTATATTTGGAACACAAATGTGCAAAATGAGGGCATTAAGCTCGAAGAACAGAAATGACAGGGTAAGCTACCTCACGTAATCGAGCTAACTACGTATAGTTAATATGTAAACTACTTTCCACTATAAACAAGCTTTTACTACGGGTACTAGTTGTCTAAATAAAATGATAGTCCTGTTAATGTCAGTGACGTTAAGATGTTAAATTGACAACTGAAAAGCTACATATGACATAATGTTAACTACGTCTGCTATGGTTATCGACGTTTTCTACGATAAATACACGAATATGTAGCAGACGTTACAAATGTTGTTTTTCCAAAAAAAAATTGCATTTCAGCCATCTCTGTTCGAAGAGCTCATAGACTAAACTATAAACTGAAAATGCATAAAAACTTAATTATTTCTGTTTGTAAGGTTTTCTTAAGAAGTTATTAATGTTTATTTTTGTTAGTGTAGGTATTGTTTATTTATTTTTGCTTGTTTATGTTTTTGAAAATAAACTACTTTAATTTACTTCTTCATGCGAAAAAGAGTTATCAATACAATTGGCTTCATTACAGTACAATCTTAGAAGAGTACAATATTTCAGAAATGTCGTTTTCATCCATCATCAAATAATTTCTCTCTGATTCAAAAATTTGATTTTTTTAAACTACCAGTGAAAACATTTCTTAAACCTGTAAACTACCATTAATGTCTCTCCGAAAACACGTCGGCCCAGGTGCTAAACAACAAATTATAAAACCATAAAAACAGAATCAAACAATAGCCCTCAACTCTTTATTAATCATGTCCTAGGGCACATGTAACTTTATATAATTATTTAACCTCATTGCATTGTGCAAGATTAATTTTTTTATTATAAGTTCGACGAAATTTGTCAAACCCATAAGAAAAAAATAATACTAATACATGCAATAGCATTTTAATTTAAAAGAAAAACAAAGTTGAGTTGAGAGCATTGTAATATTTATGAGATAACCTTTACTCATTTGTAACAAAAGATAACCTGGCAGCACCTTCTGACAAGGACAAAAAGAGAGAGAAGAAGATTAGGCGCGCGGATGTTAAGAAAGAAGCGCAAAGGGGATTATTAATGTAGAAGTAACGAAGAGAAGACGTAATAATAAAATTTTACCTTGTTAGTTTAAATTGTTGGCTTTTACTTGTTATTTTAAAACGAAAGGATCAAAGGTTCATACATTAAATCTCTTCCGCACCATTTGTGTTCCCTTAAATATTCTCTTCGACCATTGGCCAAGTTATTTGGCTATAAAAATGAAGTACAGTCTCTTTCTTCTTTGGTGGTGCGATACCCAGTGTACATACAGGTCAGAGTATATCCATATGATGAGTAGGGACACTCTGGACGTTTCCCTTATCAGTTCTCATCAGCAAGTACGTCTGTGCCACACAGACACTAGAAGTAGATGGATATATTAAGTACTGTGTGGGATAGAGATAAAAGAGGAAGACTGTTATTTCGGAAAAGGGCACAGGGTGCTCCGTTAAAAAATGACAAACATTAATTTGTCATACATTTTTATTAAAAATTAAATAAGAACTACATGTGTGTTACGCTGAGATATTTTTGCTTATTTTTGGATTTTTTGATAATCAAATTAATTTTTTTGATAATGTGATACACTCGAACACGTACATACAATTTTATAAGTAATTCTTTGTTTTGATTTTTACAGTAAAATTAATCAAATTCATTTTTAATATAATTATACATATTCATTTCAAAATTATTGCAAAAGTACAAATTGGGAAAACGAGAAATAAATTGTTGGTCCAGGCTCTCAATCGCATCTAAAAAAATCTTGAGAAGGGCGTGTTAAATGCGCACCCTCATATTCTTTGAAATCTGTGAATATGGAGGAAACACTTGGTTTCTGAATTAACTTCCACTCACACTTGTGTTTTTGAGGTTTTTTTTTTTAATGTAGCCTGCAAAATAATAAAACGCATTGATGTTTTGTTGATGCGCTCTCCGTTTCTTTCGCCGGGACTTCAAATATGTGTTCAACTTGAATATTCTCACAAATGGGCTCAATTGAATCTTCCACAGGATTGTCAAAAATTTCAGCCGGTATAATTTTATTTAAATGATTTTCTGATTCCGCTTCTATGATCGGATCGTCCACTTCTTCTACCCGTACGTCAGAAACCTCCAGCGCTTGGGATGGTTCATTAATGGGTATACTCTCTATTTCGTTTGGTGTGACTCCTGAGTTTTCTTCTTTAATTTCATAATCATAATAATAAAATGAAAATTTAATAACTTTATTCTATTACGTAATTTTTCCTTCGATCTTCATTCATACCATCTTTTATATTGGAAACATTCTTTAAAATATCTAAAATTGGCGTAGCCTAAAATTTTAGGCGAACCTTCGACATGGAGTACCTACATGTCTTCTGTGAAATGTTTTCTTTCCAATCCGCCGACATTTTTTTTCTATTAAATCTGATTTGTTGATGGAACTTAACCACTAACTGTTCTGAACATTTTTTTTAATGTATTGAATTATTTCTTATAAAAAGTAGATACATATGGATGAAAGCAATAAGAGAAACCAATTAAATTCGATAAGAAAAAATAATAATTTTAAAAACAATAAGACATACATATTTTTAGATATGCTGTAGCAATACAAAATTGAAATTCACTGGACGTTTTACTCATATTTCGTTTAAGCTAATTTTTCTCATATCCGTAAAATACATTCCAATTATTTAATTTTGCTTACCTTTCACTATTTTTCGGCATAGGCATATATTTTACATCAACATTTGGTTTTTCCTCTCGACCGCAGACCAATCACTTTAAAGAATGTTTCCCATTTCTTCTCACAATATTTTTAAATTTTAAAAACAGTTGGACTTTATCTTTTAAAAAACACTCTTATTTGTTTCCTCTAAGTATGTACTAACACGCGTCACACCGTATATGTTTTCTTCACTTCTTTGGCACGACTGACAAGAATTCAAGGCAATGCGCCTTTGAAAATACATTATGAAAACATAGGGACGGGCTACAGTCCGCTTGGGCGAACTGTTGGATACCCTATTCTTATTCCTATCCCTCATAAGTGTTCGTGACAAAAGTCTAAGTATGGTTGAATTGTTAAGAACGCTCTACATATTTTGTTATATAACATTGAAAGGATTTTATGGAAAAAACGAAGCTTTTGTAAAAAAAACGCTCCCTAGCTCAAACTTTGGTTTTCCAATAAAATTGTATTATTTAATTGTGGGCGTGTCAGTAGGCGGTTTTAAAACAAAATTACGCATGAGCATAAAGGGCCCCTAGAGAGTATATATTATAAATTTTAGCTCCCTAGCTCAAACTTTGGATTTATCTCCCGATCAGTTTTAGGAGCCACACATCGGTGCCGTGACATAACCCCAAGCGTCATAAGCCCAAATCTCGAAATTTGGCCTTATGTCGCTTTTTCGCTTTTTGAAAGTGACATAAGGCCAAATTCCAGCATTTGGTATTATGTCACTATCACAAAGCGTCATAAGGCCAAATCCGGAAAGTGACATAATGCCAAATTTTCGAAACCGTACCTCGCACCTACTGCAAATCAAACAGTGACCCCTAGCAGGGAGGTTCCAGGGGGGCAGCATGCCCCCCCATAGGCATTGTACTGTTTATGCAATCTACTTGCGATTTCGCAACTAATCCCATAAACAGTGCAATGCGTATGGGGGGGGGGGGGCATGCTGCCCCCCTGCAACCCCCCTGCTTGGGGTCCCTGTTTGATTTGGGGTAGGTGCGAGGGCAAATTGTTGACAACAGCATCAAGCGAAAGTGTCATAAAGCCAAATTGCCCTTATGACGCTTTTCCAATGTGTCATAATACCAAATGTTAAAATTTGGCTTTATGTCACTTTCACAATGCGCTTGGGGTTATGTCACTGCACCCACAGATCATATATAAAAAATTTCAGCTCTCTAGCCCAAAATTCGATTTTTCCCAAAAATTTGTTTTTTTGAGTTTGTGGGCGTGTCTGTGGGCGGATTTCAAAAATTCTTAAACTCGATTATTTCGGGACCCTAGAGAGTATATGGTTAAAATTTCAGTTCTCTAGGTCCAGTTTAAAGACATAATTTTTGCCGACAGAAGGACGGACGGACGGACGGACATGGCTAGATCGACAGTACTATTGATGCTGATCATAAATGTAGCAATTTTTAGGGGTCTACGGGCAATATTAAGGTATGTTACAAACTATGCGTCAAAATTAATACATATACCCTTAGAATAGGGTATAAAAAAGTAAAGCAGGGGTGGAATCGGCTAAGGTGATAGTTGATAGTTGACAATCAAAATCATACCTTTACGTCCACGTAAGGTGATTATCAAATTGACAATTACCTTTTTGCCATCAATTTCATGTGACAGCTATTTAGGTGTCGCTTTCATACATTTTTGTTATTTTCATAGGTATGCACCTCGGCTTCAACTCCAAATAAATTAAATACTTTAGTGAAAAAAGAATATATATTAAATAAATTCAAATAAAAAAGTGAAATTGGCAAATTCGTGAAGTGCAATGTTTACTTCAATAGAACATTTCTACACAAATGGAGAAAATAATTACACAAATGTCCAACTATTAAGAAGAAACCTCAGAAATAAAGCAAATATCTTGGAACTTCCAAGCCCGAAGTAAGAATTCATAGAATTATAAATATTCATTGTTCATTGCTATCATTGATTGTTGTGTATTTTAGATTTTTGAAAAACTTTCGCTTATCAAAAGAAGCGTTTGTGTTTGTTTTGGGACTGCTTGATGTAGCAACTGGAATAAGGTCAACGCATGTTCCACCCATCCTTCAATTGTCTGCAACTTAAAATCTTCTTGGGGGTGGTGGCTATCAAAGACAAGTTGGAGTTGACTGGGCTGCACCATTGGGTCAAAGTACGGTGACTGAAATTACTGCTGCAGTCATTAAAAAAATGCGGTCAATACTTTGCCCATTTATGATAAAGTTTTTGCCAAAGGACGCAACAAAATCATATTTGAAATATAAATCATGAAAAATAAACACACATCAGCTGCTCGGAATAACAGCGTCGGCAAGGAAGTGACGTTTAAAACTCTAAGTGCTGCCAATAATCAATCATTTTTTAGTGATCGCTTTACGCAGAGCAAAGAGGAGTTGATATTCAAAAACGACAATCAAAAAGCGACAATCAACTATCACCTTAGCCGATTCCACCCCAGGTAGAACTGTATGAAGTGAAAAGTTACACACAACGAGGATCAAGTCGATGCGCCTTTAAAAAAGCATTATGAAAAAACCTATAATCATTAGGACGCCCGGCCCATGCTCTGGTACAGGCAAAATATATTGTGTATCTTTTTTTTTCCACAGCGGTGGTTCCATAAGGGGTAAAACACATCCTTTTGACCTGCTCCTACATATTGTAGGATTTTTCCTGCATTTTGCTTTGTAGTACATAGTAGGAAATGCATGTGTAGAGAGAGTGTCCCTACTCATTATGGATATAATCCGATACAGAGGTAAGGGACCAACACGATGGTATCTTACATCGATCAGGCGGTGTGCGTGTAAACATATGTGTGAACATCCTTTGGAGTAGGTATATAACTCTTATCTTGATATTCTAGTAATGCAATGCGCATTGATTGTTCATTACTAACATCAATATTATGACTCCTTGACTTCTTATAAACTTGGTTGTAGCGATTATTCGTAAAGAATTTGAATTAAATGTCCTTATTGTTTAATACTCTGAGATTAGGGAACATAAACGAACATCCAAATAGGCACCGAATTTTTAGTTTCCACCTTTATTTCTGAGCAGTCTTGTTCCACAACGCGTCGTTTTTAACTGTCGACACTGTGATGTCGAAACAAGCGTCATTAATGTAGTCTTTGTCGTCAATGGTAAAAAAACGTGGAAATCAGATATCAATGAAACGTATCTACCAACCTCCTATTTATAGTAAGTATAATTAGTGGATATAATATCAAACTATTAATTTTAGGGCCAGCTTCAAATGTTTCGTATAAAGATTCGGATAGTTAGCCGACACATAACCCTATCCACCAGATAAAAGTTGCTGATAATTTTTTTCTCTTTCATCGTCAAAGTCTCTGATGAACTAGGTTAGGTTGGGTTTATGTGGCTGTCGGCAGAAGCCGAAACACTTAGACCAATTTAGGTCCATTGTGATACCACGTATATTATCTACCTCAACTCTGTAGATGGGACTGGCCATCGACACGCGGTTGTTCTCAAACGGTCCCCCATCTACGTACTAACCGCGCCCAACGTCGTTTAATTACGGTGATCTGACGAGAACCGATTAACTCGACGTGGTATTCTCTGATAAACTAACTTGTGGAAACATTTATCTGCCAGTTAGTTTGTTTTGAAACAAATGTCATTTGTTTTGCTTTGTTTGTTTCATGTTTTCTAGAAGCTTAAACCGATTAAACTCATAAAATTGTATTGTTGCGTTTTAAATGGATACAGCTAGCGAAAATTCAAACTGAATTCTCTTCGGGTTTCAGTTTTAACAATGCAGTTTGAAAGACTTGATATTAGCGTTACTAAGATCGTTAGGATCATTGTGGAAGGGCACTCCCAGATGAAGTTTTGCGTCTTTATGAGAGAACAGGACATGTGCGGAGAAGGTGGCGAATAGTCTTGTCCTTTTCTTCGTTAAAACAGCTTCTGCTGAAATCATTTGTGTACGCCAAGCCCTGTTGCATGCTGGCATATAAGACAGTGTTAATATTCCACCTGTATAAAGATATTGAGCGTTTTGGCCACACTGGGCTTATCGCTTAGCAAGGTACCATTTACCTACCTAATGTTCATCAGCCTTGAAATTCCAAGGAATATATATTTGCCCCCGGCACACAACACAGGGTAATGTGGAAATGTTTCAACATCTAAGCGAGAGGTGATCGGTAGTATAGGGCTCGCGATAAGCTTAGCTAAGTCCAAAGAACAGCGTGACTTTGCAGGTGTGACACACTCCGTACTACTCCTTCTGCTATAATGGACATTCTGTGTTACCTGACATCCTCATTAGCAACATAAACTACACCACCCCTCAGCTTCGTTTTGACATAAACTTCTATGTCGCCATCCCTCCTAGATCATTCTTGGAGGAAGGTCCCCTTCAAATTTATGCAAAGAAAAATTTTAGAAAAGGAGTTGGAATACAAGGACACTATGTATAATTAGAAAAACAACATCTTCTTAAAATTAATTTGTTGAAAAAAGGTTTAGGAGAAAAGTGAATAAAATGTTTCTTTCAAAAGGCACAAACAAATTTAATTATAGCAGAGACGAAAAATAGTTAATAACAGAATTTCTTACAATATTTTGACTACTATCTCTTAGTAAACTATTACTAACATCATAAGTTTCATCAGTATCATCTGGCATACTATTTTCAAAAGTTTCTTCATCCATGTCTGTGGCTATATTGTGGAGCACTGCACATGCAACAATAATTGCTTGTACTTTCGAATGGTGCAAAGTAATTTTCTTTGACAAAACTGGAAATCTACTCTTCCATACGCCATATGATCTTTCTACTACATTTCTCGTTCTGATTTGTGACTCTTTGTACAAGTGCTCACCGTCACCAGGTCTCCGTGGATTGTGAAGGGGAGTTAGCAAAAAATTTGTGTTCTCATATCCCTTATCTCCGAGAATCAAGTTATTTCCAAATTCTCTATCAATAATTCTTTGCTTAATACGCGAGTTATTAAAAATAGTTTGATCATGGTATGATCCAGGCCATCTAACAACTATGTCCATGATTCTTAATTGTGAGTCCACTACTGTCTGAACATTCATTGAGAAATTGCCTTTCCGGTCTCTGTACAATTCTGCAGTTTCTCCTCCTGATAACAAGTGAAAATAATTATCATTTCTGGTATCTGTTATTCTTGAAGGTACTTACCTGGTGATTTAATGTTAATGTGAGTACAATCAATGACTCCAACAACCCTAGAAATCTTGCATCTTCATAAAGACTTTGTGTTATGTTTTCTGTATCTAATGGGAATTTAACATACAAAGGTCTTAATTTAGCTATTGCTTCTGAGATCTTGTGTATGATCCTGCAAGCGGAGGCCTTGCTTACTCCAGCGAAGTCGCCACATACAATTAAAAATGTCCCAGTTGCAAAATATCGGAGAGTTATAAGAAATCGTTGCATTGGTGGACCTGCACAACTACTAAAAATCCAATCGGCAATGTTAAATAAGTTAATGCGTCATATTTGGTATTCTACTTACTAGTCAATTGAATTTTTTATATCACTTTCTATTAATGTAAGAATATTTCTTACAGATGTTTTGGTGAGCCGAAATCGAATTCTGAAATCTTCATCGTCGAGTGTTTCAAAATAGTTTGGCCTTGGGCGAAACACTCTGTTCCTACGGGGCCGTGTAATATGATTGTAATATTCTTCAAATTCATCTTCTAAAAATTCAAACAAATCCATGTTAGGGCACTTGTGACTGCTGTCTACGGTCGTCAACGAAGGAATGCTCTGAAACTATATTTTTTCCAGTCACTTCAAATAAATATTTTGTTTTACTTCCGGATAAATAATTTAACAGCCACTTGAACCGTCCGATAGGCTATCCGAGACTATATCTGTCGGATATCACTATCCGAAACCTTTGAAACCAAAAGTTCATGTTAAGCTGACAGATAAGTTTCGGATAGGCTATCCGAGACTTTATCAGCTAGTCTTGAAACTGGCCCTATTAATAAACAAAAAAAGGCTGGATGTCAAAAAAAAAAAAACAAAGCATATGATAAACTTTGCTTTGAATTGGTCAAGTTAAGAGGCTCTTTTCAAACTGATCCCATGTTTATCACCCTACAAGAAACCGTGTTGCATTTAAAAGATCAAATAAACTTATTGACATATAATATTCATTCAGAATCAAAGGCGACCCTTCCGAAGAAGAAGAAGAAAAGGATTTTGAATAATTTTAAATTTTAATCGTCTTGATTTTCTTAAAACTATAATGTATTGCTATAATTACTGATTGAACTATTGTCGACATGTCATGTTGTCAATTTAAAATTAACGACATGCAATGGACGATGTGTCGACAATTTGGTAGTCTGCATGGTGTAGTCCACGCTGCACAACACGGTTTCCAAAGTTACAGCAAACGTACGGGAAAGTGTTCATTATCCAATTCTTAATATATTAATAATGTTAATCAGTTTGCCTATTTGTATCTTCTTCTTCTTCGGTGTCTTCTTTATCAGCAATATTATAATATGGGTTGGAGGGATAATAAACGAATAACCATTCCATTATTCTGTATCCCTACTTGCCCCCCTGTGGTTTTCGCTACTAGTTTCACTACTTGTTTGCTTATAAGTTATGCTGATGGTGGAGAGTGTATACAAACTAAAAATGAAGCTTCCAGGTTACAACATTTGCATCTTAAACAGAAGGCGTATCCACATTTAAAAGTTGGGTTGATTGAATCCAAAAAAAGTTATTGGTATTGTTGATATTGTATTTGGGGCTCCCAAACATTTCGAATGCGTCTAAGCCATGTTTGCTGAAACGAAATATAAAAAACTTTAACATAAAAATCTTTAAGATGGCCACAACAAAGAAGGTAGAAAAAAACATAACAAGAGAAATATATAAGGCATTAAGACCGGAACTTCGGCTAGTCGCCGAAGCATAGGGAATCGTAGATGTGCTTAAGCAGCCTTTTCAGCAGCTGTTAAATTGACATCATGAAGATAGAGCTATGGGGCAAAAAGAGAACCCACGTCCAGTTAACGAAGAATGGCCCTTGATAACATAATTGATATTTTTTGCAATTCCCATTATAAGACCAGCTCTTCCGAGCTATTCTAAACATACACATCGGTCGATCGCTGTGTTAAAGGCTTTCACGGCGGTTGAAAAACAGGCGAAATTGGTTGGCCTTAAGGTAAACGAGAACAAAACCAACTACTTGCTTTCAACAAACAAACAAACACCGGTCGCCCTACTAGCACAAAACGTTGCTGTTGATAGCAGCAACTTTGTGGTAGTAAGGACTAAACAAGTTTTAATAGGAGACCGTCGCTACTTTGGTTTAGCAAATCAATTGTGTTCACAGCTTCTTACCCAGATATCAAGTGTAAGCCCTACAAAGGACTGATATTGGCAGTTCTGCTCTTTGGCGCCGACTGCTTGACGAAAACAGCTTTCATATTTGGTTCTTTTAAAAGAAATATACTCCGTCGGATCAAATTGGTCCTGTGCGAGGAGTGCGCAAATGGACAATGAATTAATATAATAATGACATGATTTTAAATTATAAATAAATAAATAAATAATAATAATTATAATAAATAAATAAATAAATAATAAACTTAATAAATAAATAAAAATAAATATAAGTAATAAATAATAAATTATAAGAAATAAATAAAATAAATAGTGATTATTCAATGTAAAGGGTCTTTCATTAGCGACTTGACAACTTCAAACTTGCAGTGCGAACGCACCCTTTAATCAACTACCAAACTGTTAGTGTCAAAATATTCAATAAAATCAACATTTTTATCATGGTGAAGTACACGAAGGAACAACATTTACAAATAATTACAATTTACTACCGAAATTCCGAGTCGGTTTTCGCAAATTTAAGAGCGTTAACGAACAATTTTCGGCCTTAATTCTCGCCCCAGTAGACAAGCAATAGTCTAGTGAAAGAATTTGAGTCAAAATATTCGCTGCTTTGTGTTGACGTGCCAGTGAGAATAAGTTTTGCCCGAAGTGTGGGGAATATTGTTGCCGTAGAAAAGTCCGTCCTAAACCAGCCCAATCAGTCAATTTCTCGGCGTTCTCAAGAATTGGGCCTCTCCCAGACCACATTATGGCCAATTATGCCTAAGGATCTTAGACTACATCCTAACAAGATCAAGCTGAGTCAAGAACTAAAGCCACTACATCATATGAAGCGACGTACGTTCTCGAATTGGGCTCTGGATATGATGGAAGAAAATTATGAATTTCATCGCAAAATCATCTTCAGCGATTAAGTGCATTTTTGGTTAAATGGCTTCGTCAATAAGCAAAATATACGTTACAGGACAGGTCAGAACCAGCATGTGCTTCATGAAACATCACTTCATCCGCAAAAAGTCACTGTTTGGTGCGGTTGTCATGCCGGTGGCGTCATTGGGCCGTTTTTTTTTTTGTCGATGAAAATGACCGTCACGTTAAGTTAAATAGTATTCGCTATAGAGACATGTTGGAACGTTATTTCTTTGAGCAATTGCATGAATTGGTCATTAGTGATATGTGGTTCCAACAAGACGATGCCAAAAGCCACAAAGCGGGTGCAACAATCGAGTTATTGGGTGAAAGTGTTATCTCGAGAAACGGACCCGTCTATCGGCCGCCGCGATCGTGTGATTTAACGCCTCTAGACTTTTTTTTTATTGGGCTACATGAAATCATTGGTCTATGCCAACAAGCCGGCGACGTTCGAGTAGCTCAGAGCCAATATTGAACGAGAAATATCGGCCCTATCGGTCGAAATGTGCGGCCGAGTCATCGTGGTGGACATATGAACAAAGTCGAATTCCATTCATTAATCTTTTGATAGTAATTCAAGCCAATACATTTTTTTTGAGATATCTCAAGTAGTTTGCATTTTATTTAAAAAAAAAAGTTGTCAGGTCCTTTGAAATACCCCTTAGAAGACCTAAAGGAGCTGTAAGACCAGCTGTAGCGATAAAATAATTTAATCAGTCTTAATGAAATTTGTTCAATGTTTGAGATCACATCCATTTTTTCGGTCGAAATATGCCAAGGTTAGTCTAAAATCGTTTTCAGTAGCTTGTTTTGAGTTTTCTGTAATCTATGCATGTGGCTTTTGCACATTTTCCCAAAACTGGTGATTCATCAAACAAGATTGCTTGAAAAATTACATTAAAAATTATGACTTTGTTTTTTCGAGTCATTTTTGATCTTCTGTTTGTAAATCAATACAGCATTTTAATTGTGATGTGAACTTTTCTGATGGTTTCTATGACATGAAGTCTAAATGTTAATGACTTGTCAAGGTGAACAACAAGATACTTAGCATTTGATTTCCAATCCGTTTGTATAATATTTATTACTAGTCCGTTGCTTGGTATTAAGCAGACTTTTCTTTTTCTAGTAAAAGAGACAGCCTGAGTCTTTGAATCATTTAATTTAATTTTCCAATTGCTAAAGTATGTTTCGATGACATTTCAGTCAGATTGCAATTTCGTTTCAATGTTTTAACCAAGTGAATCAGATGAATAAATTCACAGTTGGTTAATTTCGAAAAATCACGCGTGTAAATATTATACGGCCAAAGAACCGAACCCTGGGGTAAACCTGCTTCAATTAAGAAACATGTTGAACCCAGTTATTAACAGATACATTGAAAGATCGCCTTGATACAAATTACTTGACCTGTTTCACTAAGTAAATTGGTAAACGCTTAAAAGTTTGTGCAGGAAACCCTCGTGTCATACTCTGTCAAACGCTTTTTCGACGTCAAGGATAACCATACCATACTTTTTCCCTATCAAAATTATTTTTGATATGCTTCGTTATGTGATGAATTTGTGTGCACTGTGGAATGATGTGTTCTGAAACCGATTTGTGCGGCAGGTAAAATGTTATGCTAGTAAAGGTAAGTTGTTAATTTTATTTATTTCCAAAGCACTTACTTAACGAGTTTAACAAGCTTATCGGCCTGTAACTACTACGTAGGCAAGCATCTTGCCCTGGCTTCAGAATCGTCATCATTTTTGCTGTTTTCCTTTCTTTGGGAAAATATCTCCGTTTAAAGCAGCAGTGTAAGAGCCGTTGCAAAAACTGTAAGCCGCTTCTTGGACGACTTTATATATTATGTTTTTCTTATTCCGTCGAAACCTGTGGACTAAAAATTTTCCAGTTTCAAAACAATGGCCTCTACATTTTTTAATTGAAATAAGGCCCAACCAATTGCGCGCTGATTATGCCAATTGGGTTCCGATCTGCATTCTCTTCGCTGGTTATTATGTTTCTGCACCAAATCGTATGTAAATTAATTATTTTCATAGAACCGAACCGTAATACATCCTAACATTGAGTGAACTCTTAACATTGACCAAAAATCAATAAAACATTAAATCTGTCCTAAGGACTTCTCGCCCCACGGCAGGACAACTATTTTAATTCTTCTGGGACACCTGTTTATTGACAAGTGGTGGAAAAAATACAAAACATATAACTGTCGCATTTGAATTTATCATAAAGGTTGTTTTAAAGTATAACTCAGAGCGGCGACTGAATTGTGTTGATACACTAAGTTGCTGTTGCCGTGTTACTAAAATAATTTAACTACTTATAGTTTGACACATTTTCCATCGAACAATATAAGAATTACCAATATCACAAACAAATAAAAAAAAAACAAGTATTCGGCATTAACGGACACCACAGGGCCTAAAACCTAGCTTCTCCAACCACAAGGGACCTATAATTTTAAGCCGAATCCGAACGGCAAATTTGAGAAGCTTCCTATGACAATTGGATGTTTGTCAGACATTCGCAAGAGGTGGGGCAGGGGAAAACAACTCTAGATGTTCCTTGGCCACCGCGGGAATTGAACCGGGGACCTTTCTATTATTAGTCCGACACACTTACTTTTACTTTCACAACTAACACTTAATAATTAAATGTAAGGTCTTAAAACTCCCAATAAAAATAATTTCTGTTAATAAGTTTGACCATGGGGTTCCGAGTATTGACCCCCCTGGTCAATTTACGGCTCTATTGAACGTTACTGACGATATACGACAGGCATTAGATAACGACTAAGTTACGTTTTTAGTGCTCCTTGATTTTTCTAAGGCATTTGACATGGTTGATCACACAATTTTATGTAAGAAGCTGATCCGACAACACAATTTTTCAACAGGTGCCATAAAGCTGATTTTTTCTTATCTATCAAATAGAATGCAAGCAGTCCAGCTAAATGATAAGCTGTCCGATTTCCTTCCAATTGTAGGTGGTGTTCCTCAAGGCTCTATACTTGGTCCAATATTGTTCTCATTATTATGTGAATGAGCTTTTATCTGCAATAGGAAACTGTTCGTCGCATATGTATGTCGACGATGTCCAAATGTATATGAGTTGCCCACTCGGCCTTATTGAGAAATGAGTTAATTGCGTGAATGAAGATATGGGGAAAATTGGACGTTGGTCTGAATTAAATGGATTACGTTTAAGCGTAAAAAAGTCGAAGTGCCTGTTCATATCCATGAAAGCATTAGATCTTTCCTACTTTCCTCCCATTCTACTAGAAAACTCTCCAATAGAATATGTTATGGCTGCAAGAAATCTTGGAGTCATTTTAATCGTCGCCTCTCTTGGGGAAAATTATATCAGCAAAGTATATATCAGGAAAAGTATATGGGGTACTCCGGAATCTGTGGGTAACACAGGCCTTCATCACAATAAAAACTCATTTCACATTAGCAAAATCTTTGGTCGTTCCTATCATAACATACGGTTGCGAAATCTTTTGCAGCTGTGACGCAATCAGTAAGCGGAAACTCAATGTCGCTTTTAATAGTACAATACGGTATATCTTTGGACTACGTAAATATGAAAGGTTAAGCAGTTTTTCTCCTCTTCTGCTTAACATGCCTCTTGAGAGTTATTTCAATTTGTGCACTTTGTGTCTGCCGGGTTAGTAGAATAACCCGGCAGCCGCACTACTTGTACGAAAGGATTCGTTTAGCCACTTCGCACAGGTCTTGGAAATTGATTCACTCTCCCTACGCATCCCTTATATCTGAGCGTCAATTTTTCGATTGTGGAATTAATTACCGCGGAACTTAAGAATAACCTGTATCAAAGTTGCCCCTGTGGCTCGACCCTGGTTCCCAACATAACAAGATACAGCACAAAAAAGTGTAAAAGGGACTTAAGAAATTATTTTTCCGGAAATCGGTAACTAAAACTTTAAGTTTTCTTAGAACTATTATTGATCATTGATTTGATATATTATTCGGCTTTCTACTTTTCTCAACTGTCTGTCTAAGTTAGCTTACCACTATTTTTGTAGATATTATACCTTAAAGTGTATAAGCATTTCAAATAAATAAATAAATAAAATGTTGGCGTTTCCTTAGTTGACCTACCGATCAATGTCGGTAATAGACGTTAACACTGCATATTTTTTTGATTGACACAATCCTATCAAACAAAACTAGCTTTACCGATGAAATAAAGCATTTTCAAACGCCGGTCAATGTTGGGGCAGCTGTTGCTTACCTCTTACTTATTTACCAATAACTTTTTTATAAAACACAATAAACAAAAACAATTATTATAGAATCAAACCTTCCCAGTCCCCTTAGAATAAGTGTTGTGATGTCCAATCATATACGACTTAAGAACAATCTGTAGTAACCTGGCAAAATTCAAAAGTGGTCAAAGATTTTACGGTACCTATAGGAATATACCTCGGCTCATGTCAGAGATGCCAAAACAACAGAAACTCGTGCAGCATAAAATTAAAATATTAACGGGATTTCAAAAATAATGCGAAGAGTCACGGGTACACCAGTCTTCAAATAATCATGACATGCCAAAACATTTCACAAATACCCAGCATTAAAATTAGAACTTGATCTCCTCTTATATAGCTTTGATCAAGACCCAATTTAATTCTTAGTTTTTTGAATAGTAAGATTTTGTTTTTCAAATCGCCTGACAGTTAAGTGGTCTTCAGCTATCTTGTTACTTCAATGTGTAATAAAGGTCTAAAAAAATCGATCTCTGTCATTCATATCTATTGTTCTTTCAAATTCAATGATATTACAATTCTCATTTTCATATTGGACAAGAGCTCAATATACACACTGGAAAAAGACACAATCAACCTTCAGCTGAATCGTTGTTTTTCCCACTAAAGAGTGGTATATTCGCATTGACATGTACAAAAAGTGCCTCTAGCTAGAAACAACACAAACTTCTCATAGACCATGATATTCTTGATATCTTCGTCCAACAGTCTTTTTTTTTTGTTCCATTAATATCTTGCTCTTTCAAGGCGCAGATACATACCGACCCTCTCCTCGTCTCATGTTAAAATTCATTCACAAAAATTTACGAATTTCTACTACAGAATGCGAGAGATGCAAACACACATTCGCGTGTACCGCCGCTGACCAGCCTTCAGCGAGAAAACGATCAAAAAACCGCGTGACCAATTAATAACCATAAATCATTGGTCTATGCCAACAAGCCGGCGACGTTCGAGTAGCTCAGAGCCAATATTGAACGAGAAATATCGGCCCTATCGGTCGAAATGTGCGGCCGAGTCATCGTGGTGGACATATGAACAAAGTCGAATTCCATTCATTAATCTTTTGATAGTAATTCAAGCCAATACATTTTTTTTGAGATATCTCAAGTAGTTTGCATTTTATTTAAAAAAAAAAGTTGTCAGGTCCTTTGAAATACCCCTTAGAAGACCTAAAGGAGCTGTAAGACCAGCTGTAGCGATAAAATAATTTAATCAGTCTTAATGAAATTTGTTCAATGTTTGAGATCACATCCATTTTTTCGGTCGAAATATGCCAAGGTTAGTCTAAAATCGTTTTCAGTAGCTTGTTTTGAGTTTTCTGTAATCTATGCATGTGGCTTTTGCACATTTTCCCAAAACTGGTGATTCATCAAACAAGATTGCTTGAAAAATTACATTAAAAATTATGACTTTGTTTTTTCGAGTCATTTTTGATCTTCTGTTTGTAAATCAATACAGCATTTTAATTGTGATGTGAACTTTTCTGATGGTTTCTATGACATGAAGTCTAAATGTTAATGACTTGTCAAGGTGAACAACAAGATACTTAGCATTTGATTTCCAATCCGTTTGTATAATATTTATTACTAGTCCGTTGCTTGGTATTAAGCAGACTTTTCTTTTTCTAGTAAAAGAGACAGCCTGAGTCTTTGAATCATTTAATTTAATTTTCCAATTGCTAAAGTATGTTTCGATGACATTTCAGTCAGATTGCAATTTCGTTTCAATGTTTTAACCAAGTGAATCAGATGAATAAATTCACAGTTGGTTAATTTCGAAAAATCACGCGTGTAAATATTATACGGCCAAAGAACCGAACCCTGGGGTAAACCTGCTTCAATTAAGAAACATGTTGAACCCAGTTATTAACAGATACATTGAAAGATCGCCTTGATACAAATTACTTGACCTGTTTCACTAAGTAAATTGGTAAACGCTTAAAAGTTTGTGCAGGAAACCCTCGTGTCATACTCTGTCAAACGCTTTTTCGACGTCAAGGATAACCATACCATACTTTTTCCCTATCAAAATTATTTTTGATATGCTTCGTTATGTGATGAATTTGTGTGCACTGTGGAATGATGTGTTCTGAAACCGATTTGTGCGGCAGGTAAAATGTTATGCTAGTAAAGGTAAGTTGTTAATTTTATTTATTTCCAAAGCACTTACTTAACGAGTTTAACAAGCTTATCGGCCTGTAACTACTACGTAGGCAAGCATCTTGCCCTGGCTTCAGAATCGTCATCATTTTTGCTGTTTTCCTTTCTTTGGGAAAATATCTCCGTTTAAAGCAGCAGTGTAAGAGCCGTTGCAAAAACTGTAAGCCGCTTCTTGGACGACTTTATATATTATGTTTTTCTTATTCCGTCGAAACCTGTGGACTAAAAATTTTCCAGTTTCAAAACAATGGCCTCTACATTTTTTAATTGAAATAAGGCCCAACCAATTGCGCGCTGATTATGCCAATTGGGTTCCGATCTGCATTCTCTTCGCTGGTTATTATGTTTCTGCACCAAATCGTATGTAAATTAATTATTTTCATAGAACCGAACCGTAATACATCCTAACATTGAGTGAACTCTTAACATTGACCAAAAATCAATAAAACATTAAATCTGTCCTAAGGACTTCTCGCCCCACGGCAGGACAACTATTTTAATTCTTCTGGGACACCTGTTTATTGACAAGTGGTGGAAAAAATACAAAACATATAACTGTCGCATTTGAATTTATCATAAAGGTTGTTTTAAAGTATAACTCAGAGCGGCGACTGAATTGTGTTGATACACTAAGTTGCTGTTGCCGTGTTACTAAAATAATTTAACTACTTATAGTTTGACACATTTTCCATCGAACAATATAAGAATTACCAATATCACAAACAAATAAAAAAAAAACAAGTATTCGGCATTAACGGACACCACAGGGCCTAAAACCTAGCTTCTCCAACCACAAGGGACCTATAATTTTAAGCCGAATCCGAACGGCAAATTTGAGAAGCTTCCTATGACAATTGGATGTTTGTCAGACATTCGCAAGAGGTGGGGCAGGGGAAAACAACTCTAGATGTTCCTTGGCCACCGCGGGAATTGAACCGGGGACCTTTCTATTATTAGTCCGACACACTTACTTTTACTTTCACAACTAACACTTAATAATTAAATGTAAGGTCTTAAAACTCCCAATAAAAATAATTTCTGTTAATAAGTTTGACCATGGGGTTCCGAGTATTGACCCCCCTGGTCAATTTACGGCTCTATTGAACGTTACTGACGATATACGACAGGCATTAGATAACGACTAAGTTACGTTTTTAGTGCTCCTTGATTTTTCTAAGGCATTTGACATGGTTGATCACACAATTTTATGTAAGAAGCTGATCCGACAACACAATTTTTCAACAGGTGCCATAAAGCTGATTTTTTCTTATCTATCAAATAGAATGCAAGCAGTCCAGCTAAATGATAAGCTGTCCGATTTCCTTCCAATTGTAGGTGGTGTTCCTCAAGGCTCTATACTTGGTCCAATATTGTTCTCATTATTATGTGAATGAGCTTTTATCTGCAATAGGAAACTGTTCGTCGCATATGTATGTCGACGATGTCCAAATGTATATGAGTTGCCCACTCGGCCTTATTGAGAAATGAGTTAATTGCGTGAATGAAGATATGGGGAAAATTGGACGTTGGTCTGAATTAAATGGATTACGTTTAAGCGTAAAAAAGTCGAAGTGCCTGTTCATATCCATGAAAGCATTAGATCTTTCCTACTTTCCTCCCATTCTACTAGAAAACTCTCCAATAGAATATGTTATGGCTGCAAGAAATCTTGGAGTCATTTTAATCGTCGCCTCTCTTGGGGAAAATTATATCAGCAAAGTATATATCAGGAAAAGTATATGGGGTACTCCGGAATCTGTGGGTAACACAGGCCTTCATCACAATAAAAACTCATTTCACATTAGCAAAATCTTTGGTCGTTCCTATCATAACATACGGTTGCGAAATCTTTTGCAGCTGTGACGCAATCAGTAAGCGGAAACTCAATGTCGCTTTTAATAGTACAATACGGTATATCTTTGGACTACGTAAATATGAAAGGTTAAGCAGTTTTTCTCCTCTTCTGCTTAACATGCCTCTTGAGAGTTATTTCAATTTGTGCACTTTGTGTCTGCCGGGTTAGTAGAATAACCCGGCAGCCGCACTACTTGTACGAAAGGATTCGTTTAGCCACTTCGCACAGGTCTTGGAAATTGATTCACTCTCCCTACGCATCCCTTATATCTGAGCGTCAATTTTTCGATTGTGGAATTAATTACCGCGGAACTTAAGAATAACCTGTATCAAAGTTGCCCCTGTGGCTCGACCCTGGTTCCCAACATAACAAGATACAGCACAAAAAAGTGTAAAAGGGACTTAAGAAATTATTTTTCCGGAAATCGGTAACTAAAACTTTAAGTTTTCTTAGAACTATTATTGATCATTGATTTGATATATTATTCGGCTTTCTACTTTTCTCAACTGTCTGTCTAAGTTAGCTTACCACTATTTTTGTAGATATTATACCTTAAAGTGTATAAGCATTTCAAATAAATAAATAAATAAAATGTTGGCGTTTCCTTAGTTGACCTACCGATCAATGTCGGTAATAGACGTTAACACTGCATATTTTTTTGATTGACACAATCCTATCAAACAAAACTAGCTTTACCGATGAAATAAAGCATTTTCAAACGCCGGTCAATGTTGGGGCAGCTGTTGCTTACCTCTTACTTATTTACCAATAACTTTTTTATAAAACACAATAAACAAAAACAATTATTATAGAATCAAACCTTCCCAGTCCCCTTAGAATAAGTGTTGTGATGTCCAATCATATACGACTTAAGAACAATCTGTAGTAACCTGGCAAAATTCAAAAGTGGTCAAAGATTTTACGGTACCTATAGGAATATACCTCGGCTCATGTCAGAGATGCCAAAACAACAGAAACTCGTGCAGCATAAAATTAAAATATTAACGGGATTTCAAAAATAATGCGAAGAGTCACGGGTACACCAGTCTTCAAATAATCATGACATGCCAAAACATTTCACAAATACCCAGCATTAAAATTAGAACTTGATCTCCTCTTATATAGCTTTGATCAAGACCCAATTTAATTCTTAGTTTTTTGAATAGTAAGATTTTGTTTTTCAAATCGCCTGACAGTTAAGTGGTCTTCAGCTATCTTGTTACTTCAATGTGTAATAAAGGTCTAAAAAAATCGATCTCTGTCATTCATATCTATTGTTCTTTCAAATTCAATGATATTACAATTCTCATTTTCATATTTGACAAGAGCTCAATATACACACTGGAAAAAGACACAATCAACCTTCAGCTGAATCGTTGTTTTTCCCACTAAAGAGTGGTATATTCGCATTGACATGTACAAAAAGTGCCTCTAGCTAGAAACAACACAAACTTCTCATAGACCATGATATTCTTGATATCTTCGTCCAACAGTCTTTTTTTTTTGTTCCATTAATATCTTGCTCTTTCAAGGCGCAGATACATACCGACCCTCTCCTCGTCTCATGTTAAAATTCATTCACAAAAATTTACGAATTTCTACTACAGAATGCGAGAGATGCAAACACACATTCGCGTGTACCGCCGCTGACCAGCCTTCAGCGAGAAAACGATCAAAAAACCGCGTGACCAATTAATCGGAAAGAACTACGTAAGCACGAAAAATGAAAGAACAAGACTTATCTCCGGGGAGCCCTTAAGTCATCGATACTCCACGGTCCCGTACACATCGGTGCGGCGTAGATGCCTACGAGGTTCGTTCAGCACATGAACAAACATCACAGACCCACATCCACACGAGTGGAAATATATTTAGCGATGAGATAATATCTTGAATAATTATCAGAATGTATCTGTTTTTTTCTGTTTATTTAATGATTTTTTTCGGACACGTAAGCATATGGGCCATGCTCAATGGACATTGGACAAGCTGTCGAATGATGACAATGTACCTATATTTGAGGTAATACCCCCTCTGGTAAAGAAAGCGCTTTATTGCAACCCACTTTTTAAACTGAAAACCAATAAATCAGCGGCTTATTACACGCAATCAAAACTGAAATCCCAGTTGCAGCGACCTTTGACAGCCGATACCGCACAAAGTGCACCGCCATCGCATACGGGATTAATATTTGCATCCAATCAAACTGCCTATACCTCTCGGCGGCTCCTCCGTCAACCGAAACTTCTCCGTGACCCGCTTCAGCTGATATAGGTCCAATACATTCCGTCGCAATGCAGACCGACCGATATTATTAATCATCACTAACCGGGCGCTGTGCTGTGCTGCCGTCCGCAAAACGCAAAATAATTGGGCAACCGCGGCGAAAATGCATTCGCTTCGAAAGTTAAGTATACGCTTCGTATCTATATGTATTGAGAGTTACCAAGGTGTTATGCATCCGCAAGTCAAACATATTGCCTTGCATTAGATTGGACAGACAGACAAACGAGCTACCCGCTCTAACAAATGTCCCCATCGATGGTTGCAGCCCATGGAATGCAAAGCGAGGTGCGATTTCCATTAGAATCAAAAATTGGTAATCGACAAACGTATGAGATGGCAAAAGCAGTGCAATCGCAATCCTCCTCCACTTTGCGGCAACTAGTATCTATGATATGCGTTTGCGGCTGCGCAGCTACCCGAGATTCAATTTTAACATGCGAGTGGCTGCGGCGGCATCGCCGTGGAATTGATATCTCATTTTCATTTCACACTTAAATCATTTGCGCCTTTGGCTTCTTTTGGTCCAGAGGACGGACCAAGCGGCAGGCTCCAGTGCGACCGGCATAAATTGGAATACTATTCCGTCTGACATATGGGGGAAAAGTTGCCGGCGGCGTCGAATGAGTCCATTTCCAAAGTGATGCGGTGTGTATGATGGAGAACCATAAATCGCTCGAACGATGAGATTCCCATAATCGATCGAGGATAAGTGATATGCAAAAGAAGTCCACTTTTGGTGTGGTGCGGCCGGCGGAAAGAGGAAGCGATTGGTATGCGTTGGATGCGAGCCCACGTAAGACGAGGCGGATAATTGGATAAATAGATAATTGAAAAGTTTCCAAGGGATTTATTTGTGTTTGGTTTGATTTGCGGCAGGGTGGGTGAAAATCGCTCTAAATTAAGTTTATGTATACATTTCATGTCTTTGTGAGGGAAGCGCAAGCGATTCAAACGAAGGATGTGCTTCGAATCTATATAAGAAAGCAGTCTTGTCTTTGTATAATATTAATGCTGTATCGGAAATGGACTTATGAAATTGGTAGAGGAAGTTCAATTATTGTGGGTTGTCCTTGAAATATAGTGAGTTCAAAGTTGATGTAAGCCTTCAAACTAAGATCCTTGCGTAACGTTTTCCATAAAGTGGACGAACAAACACCAAGCTGTTGTGAACGACGCACGGCCAGACTGTTCGATGGTATGAAAAGTTGGAAACAAATTATTTCTGCGTTTTTATGTTTTTGTTTAGCACTCAATTGAAAGTAAATTTCGAGAAAATGTTACGATTTAAAGATGTAGTGATAAAGCATGAACAAAATACTTGAATTGCTTAGCAAAAGAAGCAAAAGAAGATTTAATTTTTTCGATTTTGCAGGATGCAGTAAATCTTACAAAATATTTAACAAAAAATCAGAATTCAAAAATAGTCATTAAATAAGAAAAAAAAACTACAATAAAACCTTATTTGACGAGTCGTCACTTTCCGAATCTGCGTCTGCCGATGGTGCACGTGAAATGTTAATATTAGGAGCAGATAGATAGCTAGATAGATAGACTTATTTCGTATAACAATGATTTAAATTCGGTACGCTACCACACATTTTAGATAGGTATGATATTTTTGTATCTTACTGAAACATTATATTTAACAAATCTGAAGAGAATTATTATTTAGCAATTAGCAATCTTTTTAAGGAAAGTGCGAGGAGAAAATCCTCCAATTTAACAAAAAAAAAATATATATATAAAATAAACAAACAAATGAATAAATAAATAAACAAACAAGTAAATAAAAAATAATAATAAATAATTAATTAATAAAAAAATAAATAAACGGGCAAATAAATAAAATAACGAATAAATAGATATATATTATCTGCCCTATTCATAAGATTTCCTTAATCAACTGATTAACAGAGTCTCTACTAAGTCACGTCAAATGAGTTAATTTGACTTTAACTTAGATCTCAAAAAAGTTTATTCATAAAATTTATTTTGCCATGTAGTAGCTAATCAATCAATTAAGCGAAACTAAGCTGAAAATCTGGCAGCACTCTCGGTCTTCTGTGTTACTTTTAAATTTTGACAGCTCATATAAATTTGAAAAAGAAAACAAAGAACGAATTATTGTCACAAATTTAAACTTTTTCTTCAAACGAAGGGAAATATAATAGAAGAACATGCGGAAAAAATTTAATCGATTTTGATGACCAGGGAACTGCGGTTAAAATGTATTCAAGAAGAACATGACTCGGCGATGAAGAAATTTTCTCATAAATGAACAATTGTTATTTGTATTACTTTAATATGCTTTATTAAAAACAATCATTAAAAATGTAAATGAACAAATAATTTAAGATTGATTTCTCGTCGGCTTGGGTTTGACAATATTGGCCAATCTGCTTCAGCTTCCTCTCGATTATAAGGTTCTATAAAGGTAGTAAAAAAGGTAGGTATTAAGTGGTAAAATGAACTGTGAATGGTATTATTGCCTTGTGGTTCGTTTAAATAGAGTGCTAAGTTATGAAGAACTGCTAGCGCTATTACAGTAGTTTTAACGGAATCTATAGGCCCTCTCATACCATTGAGCAGTATGCGAAACCTTTGCTTCCAGACTCCAAAACAGCGTTCAATAACGTTTCTCGTGCCGATATGAGAAGCGTTGTATCTACGTTCTTGTTCTGTTCGAGGGTTCAGTATGGGAATAAACAGATGTGATGAACAAGCATATCCGCCATCACCAAGTAGACGTCCTTTAAAGTCTCCGCGTTCAAAACGCTTTTTAATGCGGCTTTCCCGAAATATACGAGAATCGTGTGTACTTCCGCGCCAATGACAAACAATATCTCTAATTTTTAGACACGAATCGCAGACAACCTAAAGAATAATTTTACTTTAAGATGATTAGATTCACGTATTAACAGCAACGAACTTGTGTATTTATAGAGTAATATCCTTTCCTATTTATGTAGTATTGACTTGCCTCTCCTTTTACTTTTTGAATTTTGATGTGAGTACAGTCAATCGCACCTATTACATCAGGAAATCCTTTGATACTTCTGAATTTTGAGATCACATCAATTTGTTCTGAAGCCAGTGGTGGCATATTTATATAAATTGGTCTTTTCGAGGCAAATGCTCTCGAAACCTTTGAACATATTCGGCTGAGAGTAGGTTGGCTAAATCCATGAATATCTGCGCTGTCGTCTTGAATCTACGAAATGAATAGAGGATTACATTTTAAGCGGCTTGGCTTACTTCATTCCGACCCCAATATCGAATAGCTAGCATTACCTGAAGTTCAACATCGATATGCCCACCTCTCCGGTCACCCTCCAGATCACCTCGAACGATTTCAATTAGTTTTTTCATGTTTTCTCTACAAAATCTATATTTATTTCTGAATTCACTTTCATTGAGATCCAAAGGATTAAAACGTGGTTTATAGTTTTTTAAACGCCTTCTGTTACCAATATTATTGATCAATATATTAAAATTATCTAAAAAACTCGAAAACGTATCTGCCATATTTATCTGGTTTTATATTCTTTCTGAGCACAACGGGAAAATGAAAGTTAATTCACTGCTAAATGCGAAATTCGGCATTTAATTTTTTGACATTTGATTAAGTGTGAATTATCTTTAAGAAAAGTTTTTGAATAAAGTTTTCTTAAATTAAACTAAGATTAGGTCTGATTCAGCTTTAATTAAGTGTTATGAATATGGCTGTATATGTATAAACAAATATAGAAACACATAAGTAAGTATATAAACAGGAACAATATAAAATGGAATTTAGAGACTCATTTGATGGATAAGATTTGATGATTCTGAAAATCTTTTTTTACTTATAAAGTTATCGGTAAGTTTTTGGGTTCTAGCACAAATCATTTCAACATTCGCTCTTCTGTGCAAATCTAATATTTTAATTTAATATTAATATTAATTTAATATTTTATTTTGAGCTATTTGCAGTTTCTTAATGTGACATTTTGCACAATTTCCCCATACTTGGCACCCATAAAGAAGAATGTCTTGAAAAATAACCTTGTGCATTATTAATTTGTTTTCAGTAGATACAATATTATATTTATGTAAGTATATTATATACATATATACACTTCTGATTTACTTAGTGTACCAAACTGCGAAATAGGTATTTACGCGGATGACACTGCAATTTTTGCATCACATATATTCGCTCTCAACGTTGAGAGGAATCTACAAAATGCGATGGAAATATTAGCCGTGTTTCTTTGCTCGCGGATATAGTCATGGCATTAAAAATCAACCATCGCCGCTTAAGAATTCATCAAAAAAAAACTTGGCAGCACACATGCACCTATGACATGTACCGTGACACAGCTGAAAGTTGTAGTTAAGAAATTTGTATTGAAAATCCTGAAATTGAAATATATTTACTTCCGCCAATTGAAATTGATGCCAAGCATATTCTAAAATTATGAAAAACAATTTCACATTAACAGATTTGCTAAATTCAATTACCCTTATAATGAAGTTTGAAAAATAATAATAACAAAATCACAAATAAAATATTCGGCGGGATGTGTGAGTGGTCGGTGGGTTTGGGTTGTCAAACTTTGACATTTGCTGAAAAATTCATCGGAAGAATTCATCAGAAACGAAGAAAATGGATTTTGGAAGCACTTTTATCCCCGCTAAAGGCGATAGCTATCCCCGCTAAAGTTAGCGTATATAGGGTAAGTTGTTGTTGTATTTTACATGCAAATTTCAAATTATTCCTATATCCGCGTGCAAAGAAACGCGGCTATTAGCAAGTTATTATAAAAAATGGAAAATCAAATTGATCGCTGAGAAAATGTATGCCATCTTCTACACTAGAAAAAGAAAATCGTGCAATCTTCCAAATAGTCATATAAATATTAACGGGTCCAGTGAAGTACCTGAGTGTGCATCTTCATCCAAGGTTAACTTTTCAAGATGACACCAGCAAAACTATAAACTACATATAATATTAGGAGCATCAAACAACTGTAGCGATCAAGTAATTTATTTAACATCATATTATTATATAATGTTAAATATAACATCTGGGTCTAAATTGTGTTTTTTTTTTGTCTGGTTGATGCATACTTCTGATCAGAGGATCAGAAGAAACAAGAGGTCGGTGAAATATTTCTTCATCGTTTTTTCACGAGAATATTTTCCAGAAAAACATTCTCTATATCTCTTGAACATTTTGTTGTTAGCCTTCTGCGCCTCCTCACTTAATTGCCCTATTGGAGGTTACTACTACTTTATAATGACGCCCCGATGAATTAATATCTCTGGCATGGTAGGAGACATTTTATACCAAGAATACTTTCAACAAACTGATGAGCTGTTTCTAAGGCATGCGCTTCAAAAACTTCCACATTGATTGTACATCCACTAGCGATGGCTTTTGATAAAACTCGAAATCTCTTAATAAGGTCAACGTCTATACCAATAATATTGCTTGACACTTCTGCATTCTCAAAGAAACGCCTGGCAGTATTTCCATCTAGCCATAGTCAGTTTTCTGCTTGCCAACAACCAAATCAAGTTGGTATTTAAATATACCTATCCTTGATGGCTTTAGTTGTAGACTCGACAATCTGATCGTCCTCCTCACCTCGGGCTTGCCAATTTTGTAACTGCGATTTGTACACCAAATTTAATGGCGCAGGGACATAAGTCCCGAAAAATGAATTCGGGACTTATGTCCCACTATACCGGTGCCGTGAAATAAGGCTATACGAAATAAGGCCAATTTGGCGTTATTTCTCTTTCCATTGGTTCTGTTTTCAACAATTTGCCCTTGCACCTACTCCAAATTAAACAGTGACCCCAAGCAGGGGGCAGAATGGCACCCCATAGGCATTACACTGTTTATAGAATCTATTTGCGATTTCGCAACTAATCCCATAAACAGTGCAATGCATATCGGAGGGCATGCTGCCCACCTGCAACCCCCCTGCTTGGGGCGACTGTTTGATTTGGAGTAGGTGCGAGGTACGGTTCTTAAATTTTTTTCTCGTAAATTATGTTTTACCTATCAATTTATGAACATTAATAAAATATAAAATATTTTCAACTGTTTGTTTCATTCGGGACATAGGTACCGAAAAATGAATTCGGGACTTATGTCCTTGCGCCAATTTAATAGGCATTCAAAAAATCGTATCCAGACACCCTGACTCGGATATAATGTTTGTGTTTTTGCATTTATTGATATTATTGAATTGCTTTGATGTTAGGCCACAAATCAAGCATTTCATAGTGGAAGATGCTTCCTTCAATGCATTTCATGTTTTGTATCGACCAGTGTAAACAACATTTTGTAATGTATTTCAATCCTTTACCCTTCAGTTTCATACAAAGTTGGTACTAATGTACCGTTCCGCTTTCTTTACAACCGATTTCGAACAGAGCCTACGAAATGGTATACAATAAACCTATCCTGCTGCTGAGATTAGAGACCTCTCCGAAAATTTGCGACTTACGTCCCATCTTCGACAAAATATTTTGGAACTTATGTCCCGATGGTGTGAGACGGATGGTGTGGGACGTAAGTCCCCAAAAAAAATTTGTTACTTATATCCCTGCGCCGTATGATCAAGCAGTGCCTGGAGCTGAATTTTTGCAGTTGTGTCAGCGATGCAATCAATGTCCTCTTAGGATAGCAATCCTGTTTGGCTCTTTGAATACATTCGTACGAAGGGAATTGGGTCTTGGCTTTACTTCTTATTATAAAGGGTCTTTCATTAAGGACTGGACAACTTTTTTTTAAATAAAATGCAAACTACTCGAGATATATCAAAAAAAATATTGGCTTGAATTAGTATCAAAACATTTATGAATGGAATTCGACTTCGGTCATATGTCTACCACGGGGACGTCTAGAGAATTCTTCTGTTCCTCAAATTTCTGATCAAACTTAGCAAGAAATTATTCCATAATTGCAGCCATATCACCGCCTATACCTATTTGTTCTTCTGCTACTACAAAGTTCTTACCAGCAACAAGTGATCAAATTATGATTCTGTTCCTTCCGTGAAAAAAACATTTATATTACCGTTTCGGGGGGTCTATTCAACCGTTTCACGTCACGCGCTATTAAAACTCAAAGCTTCCTACCAAATACCAGAACTACGCACATAGCAACAATTGGTCTTCATAAATTCCCTTTCTTTGCGGGTATAGCGAACCAAAAATCCATTCAACTGATGGCTGGCCACTCAAATTCCAACTATAACTAATTCTCCCCTTCATTGACTTGCATCCAACAAAAGCAAAGTCCAACAATTAATTACCCGCAAATCCTGTAGTCCATCAAAATAATGATAAAATTAGAATATATGCGTTTTCAAGCCTCACTGGGCATCGCGTTGTCGTCGCGTTTGTTCACCCAAAACACTCTGCTCTATCCACCTCCTCCTCCACCATTAGCAGCGTTTATTCCCGTCACTGAGCTGAATGCATGAGAACACCAGATCAGGCAGCATTTGCATAAAGGTTACCCAGACCAATGAGCCCTTAAATGCCATTCTGGTTCCGGACTGCACTGTTCGAATCGTAATTTAATTTCACGGTAATTTGAGATTGACAAACAATAGGGGTGAGAGAATATGTTCTCACGCACGCAAATCGAAAATCGAGATCTAGCCGGTCGTCGTTGGCGCGCAGTTTATCTATGTCACCTGAGCGTAGTTCAGATAGGTTCACTTACCTCGTGTTATTTTGTATTTGCGTTGACATTAGGAGAGGACTAAGAGGACATTAAACGTCAGAGTGTTTCATGTTTCATCCCCCGCGTGTTTTTTTGTTTTTAGAAAGAGTTTGCAGAGCAACTGATATACTTTTTTTATGATCGTCTTTACGCGTTCACACGATGATGAGATGTGTTGAAGCCCACCACCCAAACTCGAGCCTGATGCGAGTGGTGGAGTGCAAGTTGGTCGGATGCAAATATTTACTCTGCCGGTATTCTAATTTACAAGGCGGTCGGTATTTTTTTTTTAGAAAGGCGTTCGTTCCATTTATTGTTTTTTCTTTGTACGTCTTCGTCGCTTGCGTAGACCGATGGAAGGCGCATACGTTGTTTGACATTATTTTGTTGTAAATATTGAACTTTGTTTTAGGGTTTTTTTTTTTTGTGAAGACGAAGACGATAATGACGGGTGAACGGAAATCGATGGTAATGGTGACAAAAGTCAAAGGAAAGGGGGTAAGTGATGTTTAAGTTGGTTCTGTGAAATTAAATGATTCCCAGAAAGATAGTACTCATCGTGAAGGTTCTTATGACTGGAAAACCAGTAATAAGCTGGATTGTCTTTGGGAATAGTTCGGAAACGTACATGTAGGTACTCGAGCGGATTTTGAAGAAGAATTTGGTTACGTTTTTAATGGCTGAGCGTGGTTTGTCATAGATACCCACAGGCGATTTGCTTTTTTATGGTTCACAAAGTAGAAAAAACATCCGCTTTATAATGGGAAGCACCAACATTGCCTGGTACTAAAAGTACTTGGATACGGCGCTTTCGATTACCAAAGACGGGATACTTTTAACATGGTCCTGCCACATTTGCAGTTAAAATTCGTCATTTTCTGGAAATATATTAATAGCCGCAACACAATAATAAACGCGGAAGCCGAAGAGACATAGGCTATTAGTCACTTTATCTGATTATCTTATACTGGCCCGTTGACGGGCTAAGAATATCGCAGCGGCGCTCCAAAAAACAGCGTTTGTCGATTTTATTATCATGTGAGCCTAGCGAAACAGTTAATATCTTGAAACTGTTCCGCAAGTGTACATTCAAAACTTGGGGTTGACTGGAAATCACAGGTGTCATAAAAGGACGATCAAATCGAAACCGTGCGTCCAATCAAAAAAGTGTTAAGAGCAGATTTGCATAGCCCTTTCAAACGCCTTTAAAACTGGGTATTAGAACCATTTACCGCAGTAGTGGCTTGCGGTTTTTCTTCTTGTGGTTTGCAAACTAAGCAAGGCTGTTCAGTTTGCTTAAATTTGAACTCACTTTAACTCGGGTTGGTACATCATTAGCCTCAAGAATTCCACGACCAGATCAGACAAACGACACTTCTCTATCGCTATAAATTGTAATAACTGGAGTTACGCTTTTCATGAGCTTTATAACTTTTTAAATTGTTTTCTCTACGTTTGGTAAATCTTACTAAGATACTTAGTAATATTTAGTACCAAGTAGTGTGGGATTTTTACCCACTAAATCCTCCGGTAAATCAGGTAAATCTATGGAAGATTGAGAAATGATTTGTCTTTCTTAATTTAAAATCGCATTGAGGGAATTTTAAAGTATTAATACTTTTCCATCGCTCTTAGACCATCAGCTCATGAGGCTTGGTTCTCCTTAGTCTCCGAACATTGTCTTGTACACTTACGACAGTCTCCATTTCGCAGTATGACTTTGCATTCGCTGATTGTGTGATACAGTGTGTTTCCTTACCACATCTGTAACCATTTCTATTTGTAGGTCACGATGTAAATCGCTATTTCTTATATACCAAGGGACATTTATTATTCCACGAAGGACTTTGTTTTGGAATGTTTGGATGGTTTCAGAATTTTTTTCTTTGTACAACCCTATAGTAGGATGTCATATGTCCGAACAGGTTTCAGTGCTTGCTTGTATATCATTATTTTGTTCTGTATAGAAAGGTCTGAGTTTTTTCCCACTAGCCAGTACATTTTTCTATATTTCAAGTTTAGTTCTTCTCTTCTCTTCTTGATGTGCTTTTTCCATTTTAGCTCGTCATTCCCGGGTGTTTGGCAGTATTCGCGTAAGTTACAGCTTTACTGTTAATAAAAAATGAAACATTATTAGTCTTTTTATTTGTAAAGTTTATATGAGTTGATTTTGTCTCATTTAGTTTGACACGCCATAGTTGCGTCAAGACTCTTACTTTGTCGACTGCATTTTGCCGTTTTTCTGTTGCCTTCGCAATGTATTTATCAGACACTAATATCGCAGTATCATCTGTAAATGTGGCCGTGAAATCATTGTTGTCCACTTGGTCTATCGTCGAATGTTTACTTATTAAATTAGTTAAATTTTCAAAACATTATGATTAATCTCAACGCCCGCTTTGGTTATTCTCAAATCCCACATTCACTGATTGAGAATTTAGCGAATGGTTTGCGAGGGATAAGGGGTTCTTGGGATACGACTTTAAACAGTTTTGGTAGAGGTTTCTTCGATAAATTTGATTTTATCTAAGGTGAGAGTTAACATTTATTTCTACTTGGGTTGCGAAGGGTGATGGTTTGATGGCTTACAGATTCTGCAGATTATTCAAGCAAACAATGAGCTAAACACATTTCAAGCTGGTTTTCGTGCAGGACCTTCCACTTTAGATTAAATATTCGCCCTCACTAGTATTGTTTAACGGTATGTAGATAGCAATAAAAAGCTTTTCGAGATCTTTGTGGATTAAAAAGCTGCTTTTGACACTACAAACAGAATCTCGGTACTTTACAAATTAATTGAATTTTTTTTCTCGTTAAAAAAATATCACCATTCAGTGCTAGTAATTGTAGCCTCATTTAGACACTAGTCAGGGAAAAAGTTCCTATGCGCACTCAATGCTCAACCATAGCACATAAGGTATGAAATACGGCTACGCGGCGTGTGTCAGAGCTCCATGCTATACTCTATCCAACAAAAATTGTCAGTACAGGCCTTATGGAGGAGCTTTTTTTCTACCAGTGGTGCATGTAGATACTCTCACGGCACTTAAACGCAAGAATTGCCACTGAAATAAAAACCAAACCACTGTCATACCAAGGAATTGTTGTTGTAATTTTCCTAAAATTCGCATACAACCCACCACAACCAGTCTCCCACACAGCTGAATGGGAATGAGCATGATCGTCTTGTGTTCGCTTGCTATTATCATTCACCAAAATAAGCAGTGTGTGTGACTGAAGCACATCAGAAGAGTATTACCATCTCTACAATGAAGCATATCATTAAGGGTTTTTCTATGGATTTTGTCAAAGAACTTTCGGTTTTGGTGCTTTTGAGAACGAATTATTACCTGGGGTGTTGCCATTCGGTTTTAATTTGATTGCATTTGTATTGTACAGCTGCACAAGTTCATTTTTTTTTACCATCTGTTTCGGTACATATATATGCCTGATTGTGTTTATAAGGCGGAAACAATGGTTGTTATCTAAATCGCTGATAGTGCATCTAAGCAATTGGTTTACTTTATTGTTTATATGAATAAAGAGAAACATGGCTACAAAGCCTTCAAAGGATCTAAGTGTAGAAAAGAAACAACAAATTGTTGATGCAACTGAAAAATTCTATGGAAGTAAATCGGAAGCCGTGGGAAATGCAGATAATATTTTTTCTGTTACGGAACGAACTGTGTACAGGCTTTTAAGGGAAAAAGCAATCAAAGGCCACAATTCACCACCAAAGAAGAAAAATAAATCCGGTATCAAGAGCAAGATCGATGATTTTGGCAAATGTGCCATTATGCGGATAGTCCATCAGTTTTTTTTATGGATAATGACCTTCCAACGTTAGACAAGATTTTATTGGAAGTACAAAAAAAATGCAAACAAATTTGGATAGACCCAACTATTACAACACCTCGATAGGCATTTAATGAAGGATTGTCAACAGGACTGCGATCACCATCTGTAAAAGGAAAGAGATTAATTATAACCCATATTGGAAGTTCTACAGGTTTCGTCGATGGAGGACTTTTATGCTTCATTTCGGGAAAAACCGGAGACTACCACGAGGACATGAAAGCTGATGTGTACGAGAAATCGTTTAAAGACATTTTAATACGCCTGGAATCCAACTCCGTCATAGTTTTGGACAATGCTTCCTATCATTTCAGAAAATAAAATAAAGCATATCCACTTCCATGAGAAAAGATGAAATAAACATAGGGACGGGCTACAGTCCGCTTGGGCGAACTGTTGGATACCCTATTCTTATTCCTATCCCTCATAAGTGGGCGTGACAAAAGTCTAAGTATGGTTGAATTGTTAAGAACGCTCTACATATTTTGTTATATAACATTTAAAGGATTTTATCAAAAAAAAACGCTCCCTAGCTCAAACTTGGGTGTTTCAATAAAATTGTTTTATTTAATTGTGGGCGCGTCAGTAGGCGAATTTAAAAAAAATTAACACATGAGCATAAAGGGCCCCTAGAGAGTATATATTATAAATTTCAGCTCCCTAGCTCACTTTGAATTTTCAAAAAAAAAAAAAAAATAATTGTGGGCGTGCCAGTGGGCGGATTTTGAAAATATTTACACATGAGCATAAAGGACCCATGGAGAATATATATTATAAATTTCAGCTCGCTAGCTCAAACTTTCGATTTTCAAAAAAATAGTTTTATTTATTTGTGGGCGTGTCAGTGGGCGGATTTTGAAAATATTTATACATGAGCTTAAAGAGCCCCCAGAGAGTATATATTAAAAATTTCAGCCCCCTAGCTCAAATTTTGGTTTTTCAATAAAATTGTTTTATTTTTTTGTGGGCGTGGCAGTGGGCGGATTTTGAAAATTTTATATCCCGAGCAGTTTTAGGAGTCATAGATCATATATAAAAAATTTCAGCTTCCTAGCTCAAAATTCGATTTTTTCCAAAATTTTGTTTTTTTTGAGTTTGTGGGCGTGTCTGTGGGCGGATTTCAAAAACTCGTAAACTTGATTATTTCGGGACACTAGAGAGTATATGGTTAAAATTTCAGCTCTCTAGGTCCAGTTTAAAGGCCTAATTTTTGCCGACGGACGGACGGACGGACGGACGGACATGGGTAGATCGACATTACTATCGATGCTGATAATAAATATAGTAACTTTTAGGGGTCTACGGGCAATATTAAGGTATGTTACAAACTATGCGTCAAAATTAATATACCCCTAGAATAGGGTATAAAAAAGTGGTCGCATTAGACCTCCGATAAGTTTCGAGGATGACATGGTTAAAGCAAAGTTGCTTGAAATCGTTAAACGTTACAAAGCCATACGTCGTGGATGAAATGGCTCAAAATGCGGGACATAAAGTGCTTCGCTTGCCGCCTTATCACTGTGACCTTAATCCAATAGAATTGGTTTGGGCTCAAGTGAAAGGGTTTGTAGCAAGCCAAAACAAGTCATTTAAAATGGCTGAAATGAGAGACTTACTAACGACAGCACTTACAAGGGTTGACAAGGAAAAATGGCATCGATGTGTCCAACACGTTGAACAGGTTGTTGAGCCTAATATGTGGGAAATGGACGTTTTTGCCAATGTTAATAATAGATCTAAATAACGGGAGAAGTACCAGTAATTACTCATCGGATTAGTTGAGTAGTGATATTAGAAATTAATATTTTATGTTTTACAATATTTATAATGAATAAATTGGATTACAGTGATATATTTTTCGTTTTGATTTTTTTTTGTGTTACGAAATTTATATATTTTGTTGATCTACTGGAGATAGTTACCCTTAAAAAAACGCGCCAGAAAAGGAAAAAGATAAACGGAATTTATTTCGTTCCGCAATATTTGTATTTTAAATTGGAAAATGGTAACCCTAATAGAATTGCTCTCTGAGTTATGGCGAATTATCATACACACTACGGCAACCCTGTGAGACCTTTAAAGAGGGACCGATTTATGTAAGTCATTGCAACCAGACTGAGAGACAAACATCCTATCATCCCTGTACTGATAATTTTTGTTGGATAGTGTATAGTTATAGTTTCGATTCAATTTCAGTTCGGTCTTCCGATATGACCAACCAAAATCTTACACGGATTAAATAAAATAATAATACTTTTATTTTAAATTTAAATAATCAATAATTAACGTTTTCCGACTTATTTTGTAATAAAGTACACCCTGTATCAATATTTTCACCTTCAAGCACTAAACGCATCCACATGTTTGATATCCCATTTCTTTCACTATATGCACCCACTCATTCAGCCATGCGGACATTTGTCATAATATTATTTAAGTGAATTTGTGTCAAAAGTATTTTTGAACTATAAAAAACCATTTCCACATCTTTAGTTTTCCCAGATTTGAGTTCCCATAAAGACAATCTCCGTCCTTCAACTGAGAAGGTTCAACAAAATATATAAAGCTTAGCATCGATTTCAATGAACTGTGCATCTTAGCGAATCAAATGGCTCCTTTGAATTTTCCAGAGTTGAGCAAATAGGTGGTGTCAGAGCTGTCCTTAAAATTGGATCTAATGCTGTTGATGTTGACGGAATCCATCCTTACTTCATAAAAATGATTCTGCCATATATTCCTCCAATAGTGACCCATATACTCAACACTAATTTAACAATATCAACTTTTCCATGGTCGTGGAAAGTTGTTAAGATTATTGCAATCCTTAAAAAGAAACCGACAATTAGAGCCCCGGCAGAATATCGACCCATCGCAATACTACCATACTCGTATGTGTCCTAGAAAAATGTGTTCAATATCAGTTGTCCGCCTATCTTCGACAAAGAAATTTACTCTACGTATATCAATCGGGCTTTCGGCCACAACACAGTTATACTTCAGAACTGCTTAAAGTAAAAGATGATATGCGGGTACATATCTATGGATAAAAACTACTTTACTTCTTTGACACTACTTGACTTTTCCAAGGCATTTGACAGAGTTCACCACGGGCTTCTTGTTAGAAAACTTATGACTATTCGGGCTCTAGTCTTCTGCAGCGAATTTTATTCGGTCATATCTTACAGGTCGTACGCAAGCAGTCTTTATCAATGATGACCCATCCGAGTTTTTAGCAACTTCAGCTGGTGTTCCTCAAGGATTCATCTTAGGCCCACTGCTCTTCACAATTTTTATTAATGCCCTCCCAACTGTTGCCAAAACCTCGTCAGTACATATGTATGCAGACGATGTACAACGCAGTGAGCGCGGTCTCACCACCAATTCTGCCCATAAGCACAAATAGGACCTAAAGAATATTCTAAATCCTGATAAATCCAAATGCCAAGCAGTTAGCAGAAATTGTCCGATATATCTTGTGTTTCAAGCACCTGTCTTGGAAATTTTCCAATTCAGCACAACATTGTGTTGGGACAACCATATTCTGATGGTTATTGCGCAAATCTACGGCTGTGTCAGAAACCTGTCGCTTTCGCAGAATTTCACACCGACAAATACAAGGTTGATGCTTATACCCTGCTTGTGGCACTTATTACCTACTGCTGTGAAATCTTGTTGTAACAACGCCTTCAGATCGCGCAAATTTCAAGTTGCTTTTAACAATTTAACTCGATATGTTTTTGAATTAAAAAGATATAATCATATTTCCGCTTATGGCAAAAAGATTCTTGGTTGTCCACTAAACATGTTTCTTTAAAACGCACTATCAAGCATCTATACAATGTCATAACCACCAATCAGCCGCCGTATTTATATGATAAACTGCAATTCGCACAATCGCAACGCTCTTTCAATTTCATTCCACGCCGGATAGCATATCAGCTCACGAAACGCCAATTTTTTGTTCACGCCATTCGCCTCTGGAATGCACTTCCCCGCAGTTTAAGACGGCTCCAGGATGCAAACAATTTTAGTGATACTCTCTTTCAGAAAGTACTACCTAAGTTAAGAGAAATCGTTTTCTTTTTACTTCTTATACCCTATTCTAAGGGTATATTAATTTTGACGCATAGTTTGTAACATACCTTAATATTGCCCGTAGACCCCTAAAAGTTACTATATTTATGATCAGCATCGATAGTAATGTCGATCTAGCTATGTCCGTCCTTCCGTCCGTCGGCAAAAATTAGGTCTTTAAACTGGGCCTAGAGAGCCGAAATAATCAAGTTTACGAATTTTTGAAATCCGCCCACAGACACGCCCACAAACTCAAAAAAAACAGAATTTTGGAAAAAATCGAATTTTGAGCTAAAAAGCTGAAATTTTTTATATATGATCTATGACTCCTAAAACTGCTCGGGATATAAAATTTTCAAAATCCGCCCACTGAAACGCACACAAATAAATAAAACAATTTTATTGAAAAACCAAAATTTGAGCTAGGGAGCTGAAATTTATAATATATACTCTCTATGGGCCCTTTAAGCTCATGTGTAAATATTTTCAAAATCCGCCCACTGACACGCCCACAATTAAAAAAAAAAACTTTTTTTGAAAATCAAAAGTTTGAGCTAGGGAGCTGAAATTTATAATATATACTCTCTAGGGGGCCCTTTAAGCTCATGTGTAAATATTTTCAAAATCCGCCCACTGACACGCTCACAATTTAAAAAAAAACTTTTTTTGAAAATCAAAGTTGAGCTAGAGAGCTGAAATTAATAATATATACTCTCTGAGCGATAGGAATAAGAATAGGGTATCCTACAGTTCGCCCAAGCGGACTGTAGCCCGTCCCTATGTTTTTAAATTGTTTTTTTCTTTCTTTGAATTTTAATTGATTGTTTATATTAAGTTCACCTTAGTCATACTTTTTTCAGTTAACATGAAGTATTTGCAGTTAACAGGAAGTATCGTAATTGAGAGATATTTTTTTACAAATTTCACATTTATAACTTGAAAGATGTTGAAAGTCTGTTATGTTGTTACTGATGAAAAAATATGAAGTATGAAATATATAAAACTTCGCACCTACTTCAAATCCTGCAGTGACCCAAGCAGGGGGGTTGTAGGTGGGAGCATGCCATTGCACATTGCATTGTTTACGGGATCTACTTGTGATTTCACAAGACTACGTTTTGTACAACAACAACTTTTGAGCGATTATTCAAATAGAATTGAATAATCCCGTGCAGGGACGAACTTAGAATATCACTGCACCGCCCCTTAAACAGCGCTTGTCGCAAAAGGTGACTAGGTTAGGTTAGTTTAGGCTATAGTGGCAGTCGGCAAAGGCCGACACACTTAGACAAATGAAACTTAGACGTTGTGATACCACACGGATATTTCATCCTCCTACTCGTTGAACCAGTTGGAGGTTTTGATGAATCCTGACAGACTTTTGATGTCGGTGTTAATGAGATCGCTAAGATCATTGTTATAGAAAGATGCTAAATTTAGTTTTCGTCTTTGAGAGAGAGCAGGGCATGTGCAGAGAAGGTAAAGAATTGTCTCCTCCTCCTCCTCGTCCATGCAGCTTCTGCAGAAGTCATTTGTATATACGCAAAGCCTTGTTGCATGCTTGCCTATGAGACAGTGTCCGGTGATTACACCAATTATAGCACCAATGTGCAGTCTATTCAGAGATATCAAACACTTTGAGCGTCTTAGATCCAGCGTTGCCCAAATCTGTTTTGTCGCTAGACAAGTGTTGCCACTTGTCCACCTAAGGTTAGTCTTCTCAATGGTCTCCCTCATAAACATGACTTTGCATGTAGCACTTAGGATGCCTAAGGGACCTTTATCAGGTAGAAGGGGCAGAATAGTTCGTTTCTTTGCGAGTTCATCCGCCCAACAGTTCCCTTGAATGTCTGTATGTCCTGGCACCCAGCATAAGTGAATGTTAAATTGCTCCGCCATCTCCACTAGAGATGATCGGCAGTCGCGGACTATGATGGAGTTTGTGGAGACAGATTCCAGAGATTTTAGCGCAGCTTGACTATCTGAGAAGATCCGGATGTCCGTAGCGGATATCACGTTCCTCTTCAGCTACGATAGGGCTTCTTTAATCGCCATGATTTCCGAATGGAACACGCTGCAATGATCATGGTGGCGAAATGAGAGGCTGAGGTTCAGCCTGTCAGAGAACACACCTCCACCTACCCCCTCGTCGGTTTTGGATCCATCGGTATAAAAGTGGTTCGATTCATTTTCGACAGGTGGTAAGAAAAAGGCGACTAAGGGAAGACATCACATCTAGGCAATTTTATCATCCAGGTGAGCCTAGCTTCACATTTTACATCTTAAAGCTATCCCGGAAGTTTGCATACAAATCCGTGGGATGACACGACAGGAGACCACCGGTGTCGTAAAAGGCCGATCAAACAATAATCGATCAAGGTAGATGGCATTTGGCGAAAAAAATCGTAGAAAGAGGCAGGCCTAAAAAATCCTGGAACACACTAATGCAACATCACCAGCATTTGATTAGCGTCATTGATGAAGTGATCCGAAAACAGGAGGCCTGCCTTTGTTTATTGAGGTTGAATCGTCGTACCCCACAGGCGGACAAGTAGTGATGCGGTAAAGTGGGAGGGTTATGATTCCTTTAATCCTGGATCATAACCTCGTCGTAAAGGAAGAACAAGAAGATTCAGACAGTCTTGAACTGTTCGTTACTTCATTTTTGCGAAGTTTAAAAAGTAATAGTGAACATTTTTAAGTGTTTTGGCTTTATTTCCTCTTTGAAAGCGAAATAAAGCCTAAACACGATTCGCGAAAACGTCGAATTATTTACAAAAGTTTTTTGGCAATATTTCGTTTTGCTAAAGTTTTGAAAACGAAATAAGACCAAAAGTTGGAATTCGGACTTACTTCGTTCGGGGTTATTTCAATTCACCATCATATTGCAAGAAGCATGGAGCGGCTTTATGTTTATATAATAACTTAAATGACAGCTGGCGGGATAAATTCTACAAATGTATTGCAAATTGATGAATCTTTTTATCAAGAATGTATTCATAGTGCCAGTCGTTAGCTAGCCTATATATTTACAGAGAATTAAACCACTTCTTACAGGGTTGACCAAAAGTGACTTCCAAAAGCGAGTGACTTACTTTCAAAATAAAATGCAATTAGTTTAGTCCTCTCTAGAGCGTTGTAGTTCATTTTAGTAAATCTCTCAAGTTTGTTTTATAAGTACCTACCTTAAAAAAGAAAAGAAAAAAATTAAAAATAAAAGAGTTATGATTTTTTCAAATTAGGAAGTCGCTTTTGTCCCACCCAACAGATGCTATCAACTGTTTCAGCAATTTATTCTACCCTCACCAAATCAGTACGATATATAAAGCAAGAGTTGAAATTGTACAACTGAACCATATACCACATAGAGAAAGCATATAACCAATATATAATCTTTGTTTTACAAATGTAAACGAAGACATCACTTCTTAGCTGCGTTAGCCGATTCTGCAAAAACTACGAGCTGTACACATTGCAAGATTTGTCTTTGTCTTTTAGAAACTGACGATATTTTCAATGCAAAGTACGGTTGGAATGTTCTCTTTAGTTTTTGCAATCATGGCCTCAGATATCGAAATAGTTTTGAGCTGTAAGCAAGTCTTTTGTCACTACATTTTTAATTAGATAATTTTTTTTTTTATTTTTAAATTTTAAAACTAACCATGTTAATTAAACAAATTTTATTTTAATAAATATATTTTTTAAACAGACATTTTGTTCGTATTTGAATTTTATTAAATTTACTTATCACTTTACGAATTTTTAACTTCAATTATATTCTCACTTTTTTTAAAGAAATATTTTTTTTTATTATCGGAATAAGGTAAAGTTAATTTCAACAAACGGCCTTTCATGCCATGTTTTCTACTTTACAACATACATCCGTTGCAATTTTTTCTTATAATATTTAAATATAGAATCTTTTATAAAAATGAAATACAACAACTGCGACTAATTCATTCGACCTTCCGGATACCTACCGCGGTTTGTATCCGCAATATTTAAATAATCCTTTTCTTTATTAATGTCATCTGTTTATAAAAATTCAAAAAAAAAAATAAGCGAAGAAAAACCTATTTATTGCGCCACTAGCATCCGCGGTATCTAGCAACAATAATATATTCATTTCTATAATTCAAGGGTACCCTCGTCTTGCCGCAGCAGCAGCCGTCGCCAGTGTGAGCTAAATACCAATTCGAATCGCTCCGCTGTCACTTGACAAATTAATCACAGATCATAATAATAATTACTGGCTGTCTAATTAAATTATTTGCATTTCAATTCACCGATCGTACACATGCATTCGCACAGCTAACCGAGCAATCATCAACAACATCTGTGCCCACGAATACAGCATGCAGCGTGCAACAGGAAAACTATGGCAGCCACGACGGTATACCGCGTACAAGCCACGCTAACCCAGTCATTATCTAGCTATATTTTTTTTTGAGCAATACGCCCCGACTAACTGCATCGGTCACAATAGTTATTAATAATCCCGTGCGCGTCAAAAAGGAAAAACTAACGAAACGTATCTTCGATTCTCTCAGGTGAGCTTAACATCACGGCGACGGCACACACTGCAAAATCCTAATTGCGTTAAAAATTGCTTGACAGGCATTAACGGACAAAATATTACCAATCGTTTGTTATTCCAAGGCAGAGAGCGCCTATCTATGAGGTTGATTTCTGTCCGTGGATAGTAGATTTTGCACTAAATACGCCATTTAGGTCGTGTCCATTGTTATTTGGTGCACAGATACTTTTAGGGGGGCCTCCAATGGAGGTAATTTAAAGGGAAATCTATATGGGCGATATCCAATTTGTATCTGTCGCAGTCAAGATACGTGTTTCTGTTTCTGGGATCGCAGCAGATATGTCTTTAGCACCCAATTGTGTCGGTGATTTTCTATCATTTGGCCGTCATAACGTCCTACGCTGGAGCTTGAAACTTTTTTTTCCCGAATGTATCTCCAAAGTACCTACATATCTAAGCCTTAAGGGGATTAAAAGATAAATATCTGAATTTTCTATTATTATTCCGGCCGATTTGTTTGTAAATTATAATCGTTGTGATTTATGCCAAATCAAGGAGCAGGGTTGGCGGATCATACACCCAGCGCAGTGTTTCGTTGTCGTCGCATTGAATCGATTCAAGTCGCATTTTGCCAATTTGATTTGTTGATTGTTACCTCATAGAGAAACGTTTACCGACTTTTTATTTAATTGATGTGAAGTTGTCGCGCTGCGGCGTTAAGGGCACAGCTAACAATATGCCTAACGGATGTATTTATGATTAAAATTGTTACTCCAGCTGAGTTAGAGCCAGTCCGGCGCATTGGGAAATACAAACATTTACATATGCGCGTGTGGAAACATTTACCAGTCATTCTGGCTATTAGTGTGGAAAGGATACACATTTATCATTCTCACTGATATTGAAGTGACTTTAATGGTCTTGGAGTCATCCCTTAATCACAAAAGAATAACAAAAGGGAAGCAGCAAATTACTAAAAAATAAACAGGGAACAAAAAACCGACTCATACCGTACTCCTGATGATGACAATGATGACGACGATGATCTGGTTGGCCCAAAGGTTGCCGTAATTTGATAACAAGCGACGCGTGCCATAGTACAATAAATAAACATGAATTGCGTGTTCTAAATGTGGCTCTGTGGGGACTGTGTTCTGTGGACATTTATTTATTTCCGTTTCCAGCGCGAAGAAAGTCTTTGGCCTCTTTGACCGACATGTGACCTCGTTTAACACTGATCACACTCTCGGAGGGCAACGAGAATTGAATTTTAATATGTTGAGATACATATTTTCTCCCGAAATACTCATTCATCAAATCATATTTGTTTATTTTTTTAGCGAGCTGTGAGGTGCCGTATGAATGGGTAAAGAGTATCTATTCCCCGGGTGGTATTAAAGCTAAAATTATTTTGCGTGTAAATATAGCTATGTGCGGGGGTGGAAATGATATACAATTTTGTAATTTTTCGATAATTAATTGAGACCTCTATTGTGAGATGTGGCATTTAGTTTTTGAATGATGACGGGTGGTGGGAGCAGGAGTCGTCAAAACAGTGTTTCTTTTCGGTTGGAAATTGTATTGATGTTTTTTATTGGTTTAAGTCTGTTTTATTCCTGACTTTAATGACTCACAGCAATTGTTGGTGAATGGTAAGTCGTTTTGCCGATACATTGTATCACCACGTTAAGCAGTTGCTTTAAATCACTCTCGATTGACAGATAAGGTTTACATCAGATGGGAATAGTTCTTAGGGATTAAACGGACCATGAAGAGTCAAGACCAATGTTCGATCATTGATTGTTTTGTTGAGATATTAATCGGACTTTCCATTGTCTTAGGATTTTCTGATTGATGGCATTAAGGGGCTTATATATGGCCTAAAACCTAGCTTCTCCAATAACTTTTTTGTGCGAAGTGGAAGGGATCTAAAATTTTAAGCCGAATCCGAACGGCAAATTTGAGAAGCTTCTCATGACAATTAATACTCTTGGATGTTTGTCAGACGTTCGCAAGAGGTGAGGCACTGGACAAAACTTTAGATGTAAATGGCATGATTTGAAACGCGAACCTTTCGATTAGTAGTCCGACACAATGACGACTGCACCCGACTTGATTGAATCTGTAGGTACACATATTTAAAAATCAATTTACCGTGCGTTATTGTCGCAAAAACTCGAGAGCGGCTTGACCAATTATCAAGTTGATAAGGATTATCATTTCCATGCAAAGTTCATGTTAAAGTTGGTTAAGTTAGGTTAAAAAGGGATACAAAAACTCATACAACACTAGACACCAAAATGGGCCCATCGCGATCGCTGGAGAATCAATTGATACAAAAAATCAAACGCAGTACATCAACTAACCGCTTTTCCCCGGAAAACACATTTGAGAATCTGAGCAGTCCCTTATAGTTTTTGCGACTTATTTTCTCAAGTTGCTCAAAAAAGAACTTTCCTAGGAACCTTCTTCGGTTTTGCGCTACTCCATCATATTCACACAATATGTGTTTATTACCAAGGTACTTCCGCTTGTAGTTGTAGGTCGTCACAGTATCTGCACGTTTCTGTACTTGTCAGTCCGAGTCGCTTGCCATATTTTCTCCATTGACAGTGCCAACCCAGGATACCTATCTCTCTCCTAAGATGCCACCTGCTTAATTTTAAGATTTCGCCGAATTCCTTGTGGTCAAAATGTAGCCATTATACCTTCGATAGTCTATGACCAAGTAGACTTACACACTTCAGGTCGGCAGCCTTTGTGATGTTTTCTTTAGAAATGGTTTTTACTACGCAATTAGGCGGGTTGTTAATCACTGCCTCAATGCTCTCTGAATTTCCTCCTATTCTTGCCTTCCCATCGGCAATGTCATCGGCATTGATACAACCGCAGTGTCTTGGTATCTAAACAGTCTCATTCGGTTTTACCTGTACAATGCTTTAAGCTTATGTCGAAATCGTAAAAAAGAGTGCCAGGCCTAAAACCTCTGTAAAATTAACAATTGCTTAATTTAGCCTATGCGAGCACACTTAGTTTAGCTACATCTATATGTATTAACTGTATCATAAAAACGTAGGGAGGGGCTACAGTCCGCTTGGGCGAACTGTTAGATACCCTATTCTTATTCCTATCCCTCATAAGTGGGTGTGACAAATGTCTTAGTATGGTTGAATTGCTAAGAACGCTCTACATATTTTGTTATATAACATTTAAAGGATTTTATCAAAAAAAAAAACGAAGCTTTTGTAAAAAAACGCTCTCTAGCTCAAACTTTGTTTTTTTAATAAAATGTTTTATTTAATTGTGGGCGTGTCAGTAGGCAAATTTAAAAAAAAATTAACACATGAGCATAAAGGGCCCCTAGAGAGTATATATTATAAAATTCAGCTCAATAGCACAAAGTTTGAATTAAAAAAAAAAAAAAAAAAATATTAAATTGTGGGCGTGTCAGTAGGAGGATTTTGAAAATATTTACACATGAGCTTAAACGGCCCCTAGCGAGTATATATTAAAACTTTCAGCTCCCTAGCTCAAATTTTGGTTTTCAATAAAATTGTTTTATTTATTTGTGGGCGCGTGTCAGTGGGCGGATTTTGAAAATTTTATATCCCGAGCAGTTTTAGGAGTCATAGATCATTTAAAAAAAATTTCAGCTTTCGAAAACTTGATTATTTTGGGAGTATATGGTTAAAATGTCAGCTCTCTAGGCCCAGTTTAAAGGCCTAATTTTTGCCGACGGACGGACGGACGGACATGGCTAGATCGACATTACTATCGATGCTGATCATAAATATAGTAAAGGTACTATGTTACAAACTATGCGTCAAAATTAATATAGGTACCCTTAGAATAGGGTATAATTGCGCATGAGCTTCAAAGGCTTCAGCTCCCTAGCTCAAACTTTGAGTTTTTAATAAAATGATTTTACGGTGGACGTCCAGTATAACGAATGCCGATATAGCGAATTTTCGATATAACGAACGCTTTCTAATTTTAAATTGACTTCTCTATATAGCGGACGTCAGCACAAATTTGCTATCCGATATAACGAACGTTTTTACAACTGCTCATTATTTTCACGTCTATTCTTGTTCCATGCAAGTCCGTATTGTTGTTCTTGGTCCCAAAGAATGCGGATATGGATCCATACATAATTATGAACATGTTTCGTTCTATTTTGATCGTATTCTAGCAGTTAATTGTTTTTTTTTTTCATTTAAGAAACCGTGCCAGTCTCGTGCGGTTGATTTTAATTTCTTTGATGTTTCTAGTTTGTTTTACTTCTAATATGAATTCCAAAACTCAACATAAGCGACTTACATTAAAAGAAAAGGTCTTAATCATGAAATTTCTCTCCAGACTAGGAATAATGCTGAATCAAATCTACAAGAAGTAGCTGGCGATGACGCTGTTGAAATAAGCTCAACAACTGAAGATGAGCTTGGTGATGAAACCAACATTATCTAAGCTCCAGTTAAGCATGCTGATTGCTGAAGCAGTCACTCTTTTTATACCCTATTCTAAGGGTATATTAAATTTAGCTCATAGTTTGTAACATACCGTATTGCCCGTAGCCCCTAAAAGTTACTATATTTATGGTCAGCATCGATAGTATTGTCGATCTAGTCATGTCCTTAGGCCTTTAAACTGGACCTAGAGATCTGCAATTTTAACCATATACTCTCTAGGGTCCCGAAATAATCAAGTTTACGAATTTTTGAAATCCGCCCACGGACAAACTCAAAAAAAAACAAAATTTTGGAAAAAATCGAATTTTGAGCTAAAAAGCTGAAATTTTTTATATATGATCTATGACTCCTAAAACTGCTCGGGATACAAAATTTTCAAAATCCGCCTCCTGACACGCCCACAAATAAATAAAATAATTTTTTTATACCCTATTCTAAGTGTATATTAATTTTTGAAAATCCAAAGTTTGAGCTAGGGAGCTGAAATTTATAATATATACTCTCTAGAGGCCCTTTATTCTCATGTGTTAATTTTTTTTAAATCCGCCTACTGACACGCCCACAATTAAATAAAACAATTTTATTGAAACACCCAAGTTTGAGCTAGGGAGCGTTTTTTTTTCATAAAATCCTTTAAATGTTATATAACAAAATATGTAGAGCGTTCTTAACAATTCCACCATACTTAGACTTTTGTCACGCCCACTTATGAGGGATAGGAATAAGAATAGGGTATCCAACAGTTCGCCCAAGCGGACTGTAGCCCGTCCCTATGTTTTTTTTATAATAAACACGCACTAAAGCGATTGGGACCCTTATAATGTATTAGCTACACAGCGCGGGCGTTAAGGAAATTAAATGGCCTCTTTAGCAAATGTGTTTACTTTGGCCAAACAGGCGGATCTTGATTTTTCTGACAACCACATATGTATCAAAAAGCAAAAAAAACGTTCGATATAACGAACACATTCGTTTTAGCGAACGACCTCAAACATTATATCATTCGTTATACTGGACGTCTACTGTATTTGGCAGTTTTAGGAGTCATTGATCATATATAAAAAATTTCAGCTTTCTAGCTCAAAATTCTATTTTTTCGATAAATTCGTTTTTTTGAGTTTGTGGGCCTCTCTGTGGGCGGATTTCAAAAATTCTTAAACTTGATTATTTCGGGACCCTAGAGAGTATATGGTTAAAATTTCAGCACTCTAGGTCCAGTTTAAAGGCCTAATTTTTGCCGACAGACGGACGGACGGACATGGCTAGATCGACATTACTATCGATGCTGATCATAAATATAGTAACTTTTAGGGGTCTACGGGCAATATTAAGGTATGTTACAAACTATGAGCTAAAATTAATATACCCTTAGAATAGGGTATAAAGATGTCCTTCGAATAAACTTATATGCTGGCACAGAAAAGGTTGGCTCCAATGTCCATTTTTTTGTATATATAAAAGGTTAAAATACCTAGCATCTTGGCCTATCTAAGCTTATACAATAACTTTAATTAAGATAGGAAAAACTCATTGCCTCACACACCCAGTTGTTGTCATCCTAATTACATTGATTTGCGGCGGGCCAGTCGCCACCATGGTGCACACGCATCGTCGGGCCCTGGCCGAGGTCGTGAGGCATAACTCACCCCTCCGGATGTACCAATTCATGTTGGTTAGCCCAGCGTCTCCCAAGACGCGGCTAAACCTTGCATTCTTAAAAGACACTAAGAGAATGCGACCGTAAAGAAGGCACCAAATGTATTCAAATGCAATATCCGATTCAGTACCCGCTTAAACGGAAGGGCTCAGATGCATTGGCATTGGTATCACCGTGTTTCAACCGATTACTCCTCAAGGACTACAAAACCGGAATGCCATCCCTTTTCTGTTCCAGCCTTTTTGTATAAATTCGAAACCGCAATGGACAACGTAAACGATAGCTACCATTATTATGGCCACGTGGCATATGACCTTTACCTAGTTGTCAGAGCAAATGCCGCCTTAACTCGAGCAAGACAATCTGATCTTCGCTTTCCGTCATCGCAATATACTTAAATTTGATCAAAGTCATGGTGTGAAAGTATGTTGACGACCTCGACCTTATGCCATGTACTAATAGGTACGCCACCGAATCATCGGCATATAGCAGCGGTTTATGAATACCCTGCCGGTCAACGTTTAGAAAAGTTCCTCTACTCATACTGTGAGCAACCCCTTTTCTTAGTTCTTGCACTAATTTCCCTGAATGTCGGAAACGCGTTTCGACGCTTCATGAGCAGTGGCATGCCCCGCACATTTGCAACGTCTGCGATCGATCATGAAATGACTCCAACGGAACAGAAGTGTTGAATTTTATGACATTAGCCGTGTTTCTTTGCACGCGGATATAGGGATAATTTTCAATTTGCATGTAAAATACAACAACAACTTATCCTATATACGCTAACTTTAGCGGGGATAGCTATCGCCGCTAAGTCATTTAGCGGGGATAAACAGTGCTTCCAAAACCCATTTTCTTCGTTTTTGATGAATCGAAGCGATGAATTTTTCAGGAAATGTCAGAGTTTGACATCCCGCCGACCACTAACACATCCCGCCGAATATTTTGTTCTGGATTTTATTATTATTTTTTTTCAAAATTTAGTAAATCTATGAATGCAAAACTGTTTTTTATAATTTTAGAACATGTTTGACATTAATTTCAACTGTGGGAAATTAATATTTTTGAATTTCACGATTTTCAATACAAATTTCTTAATTCAACTTACAGCTGTTTCACCAATAAACGTCATAGGTGCATGTGTGCTGCCAAATTTTTTTTTGATGAATTCTTAAGCGGCGATGGTCGTTTTCTGATGCCATCCCTATATCCGCGTGCAAAGAAACACGGCTATTGTTGGCGACCGAGACATCTCGAGATTGATGTCTCCTGTCTTTCGTTATTTTATCGTTATTTCCACCATAGGTGCTCAAACGTAATAGCGAGTTGCATTCCACCCCTTGAATATTTCAAACACAATACCCGCCATGTAAGGAATGCTCATCAGTTCACCCTCAAGCCTGCATTCGGATGCACATTGATGTTCAAGGAATCTTTCCTCAGCCATACAACAGGAATGTGGAATACTCTTGTATGTTTTTCCTTCATATTACGAGTATAACCTACAAACATTCAAAACAAACGTGCATCGGCATCTCTCCTTTTCTTCTCTCCCTAGTCTTGTGACGCCAAGTGTCTATTGTGGTTACTATTGTACATTTCAGCCAGAGGGGATAGCCGTTCATCATTTCTAGTCCTGCGTCTCTTAGGACTAACTTCAGGAAAAAGCAGTTTTTGGGAAAATAAAGGATATTCGTCCCGTATAAAGCGAGTCATTTTTTTGTATTGGTTGGGGGCATGGAAAATCAGGAACAGGACTACCTAAAAGTAGGCTTTATATATGGGATATTCACACCCAAATTGAAGGTATGAAATGCAAGAAGGGCTTTCGCTGCATTTCACATAAACGAATGAATATCTTCGTCGCCATGATTTCTTACATCCAACAGCCGACAAGCAAATTACGCCCAAACCAATCCGCAAATGCATTCGTAAATTATATGCACTTTGCTTTTATTGCAAAAGTATCTACTATAATTGCCGACCACTCATTATGAAACATACCTACACCTTCCATGACCACGAGCTAATAAAGAACTGTCAAATGGGAGCATAAGTATCGAACCACAACCTCCATGTCTACTCTACGACCTGCAGCAATTAAGGCTGCTTGCGCTCGTCTAGTTAAACACCGAGGTGATAGATCCACTAATTGTGTTCCTCCACTGTCGCTGACTACTTCCTCCACTTCCTCCATGCGATGCGTTAATGTTCACAGATCCTCTATTGAATTTTTCAGCATGTCACTTCTGTCCAGAGAAATACGACTACCACTGCAACCACGACCCACCGTGGGAATAACAGTGAGAAATAAAAACGATTGATTGGATTTTCCGATTCAGTGTGGGTGGTGTGATTGGCCAGAATGGCGTACTGGTACTGGTTGCTCACCATCATCAACACCTGCGCGGCGCGTCGCATTAGGTCGACCGCAACAAGAAAGTGCAGGAAGAGGATGTGTGGCGATGGCGATAGATGGTGTTGTAACTTCCACCAAATGGCGCGCAAAATTCAATTATGTAGGCCCTGAGCGCACAATCAGTTTGGTTAGTGGTGGCGGCTGTAAAGTTGCAGCTCTGGACCTGTGTTCGTCTGGTCGTACTACTAGCCGGCAAACAGGCACATTGATGCCAGCGTCTGGAGGGCAATTGTAAAATATCGAATCTGTTGGAGAATTACATGGCTTTTTGGGTAATTTTTCTCGTGCTCAGATTGGCGACATATTGAATGGGGAATGGGGCTGATTAATTAAATGCAATTAAAATGCATGTTTAAATGGCGTCTCTTAGAGACGTTTATGTGTTTAATTAATGAGCTATCGGTATGTGTCCAATATGTCTGACTTATACCACGCGGAAGATGCACCCAGGATGAATGGTTGAATAAAGCGGAGATTTGTAGACACGAATTTGAATTTAATTGAGCGAGGGTGTACTAGTAATGAGAAACTATCTACAATTGTTGATTGGAGATTTGTATTTCCATATTGATGGGCAGATTTGTCGAAATAGCGACATAGTATCTTGTCGTCGAGACGTAATAAATAACCAGTCTTGGTTGATTGGCTTCGTTTTTTGAGTAGGAAAACTGTTTTTTTTTTTAGTGGCAAAATTGCGTATGCGAATTTCTGTATAAAATATTTTTAAAGAAGCGATGAATGACGATGATGGCGATGGTTGCTTGGGATTTTCCATGTATGGCTTTGTCTTCATCTTTGATATACTCGTAAGTAGTGGAAGCAAGAACCTGGTTTGCGTTCGGATCTGAAGCCAACCAGGACATCACAATCTCAAAACACATTTTTCCATGGACCAACAAAACTTTGGCGTTCGCTCACTATAGAAATCTTTTCTCTTTTCTGGTTCGTAGGAAGAATATCTACAATCGCAACACCTATTAGCAAGTATCTCAGGACGCTGTTGCAGAGTTAAAGGTTCGCCTGTCCTGTGAAGAGAACAGAATTATATAGGTATTGCTGCAATCTATATTAATTATCCTGCAGCCTCTTCAGTCTTAAGCATCTCTTACATATATTTTCACTCGAAGCCTTTGTAGATTTCATTTAATTTAGTGCGTCCGCAGCGTCAAGTGCAAGGACGGGTAAAGAATACAACTGCAGTGGGTTCCAATAAGCAGCGCATGTTGTAAAAGGCAACTAAGAAGTGGAATCACATCTAGGCAGTTCTAATATTCAGGTGAGCCTTGCAGCGAATTTGTAATCTTAAAGCTGTTCCCCAAGTGTCCATGCCAATTTAGTGGATAACACGAGTGGACATCACCGGTGTTTTTAAATGAGATTAAACAAATATCAAAAACAGGCAAAGCACATCTTCAATTCCTCAAAAAGAGGCAGGCGTTAGAACTCCTAGATCACACAAACGGATCAACAGCATTGGGTTGGCCGCATTGACTAAGTGATTCCAAGCGAAGGGGTCAGCTGATAACTTTGATGTCGAACTGGCAAGGCCCACATGTGGGCCAGTGTGAGGTCTTTTATCTCCCATACACAGACCAAAAACTTTCCGTTAAAGTATACGAAGATTTACTTGGAATTCATTTGTTTTTCACTGCTACTTAACAGGATTCAAAAACGCGCGGTAAAACGCCGAGAGACCGCAAGATCAATTGACTCTCTTAGTCATCGTCGAAATGTCTCCTGTCTCTCGTTATTTCCAAAATTAGTGCTCAAACGAAATAGCCAGCTCTATCCCACCCCTAGAACATTTCAACAGCAACACCAGCCATGCAAGTAATGCTCATCAGTTCACCTTCAAGCCTATACTCGGACGTACAATGCAGTTCAAGGAATCTTTCCTCAGACGTACAACACGATTGTGGAATACTCTTTCATGCACTGTTTTTCCTTCACATTATAACCTACAAACATTTAAAACCAACGTGCATCGGCATCTCTCCTTTTCTTCTCATCCTTATTTCCTTAACGCCCGCGCTGTGTAGCTATTACACGATAAGGGTACTAATAAATCCGCACTGAAGGGATTATATATAATAAACAAATTGCACGACTTCCGGTTATTTTGTTTTGTAGGTTCAAGTCTTTGGAAAGGAGAGAAGGCATGCATTTATTTTATGTGTGCATTCCGGATGGCGTTCGGACAAGTTGACGAAATTTTGCAATTTTTGGTCTCGTTTATACTTCGCCAAACATTTTAATAAAGCGATTTTAGTAAAAGACAGGTCCCATTGTGTTTCAGGCTGAAGTCCATGCACTGAGGTCTGCGCCAGGTTAAACCTACGGTATAAAGGGCGACATTATACGCCATTTGGATGGACTCAATGGCAGCGATGTTGCAATACGTTGAAATCTCTAGCCAGATGTTACAAGGTTAAACTTATATGGGCATCTAATCACCGAGGATTTTAGCTGGAACTTTATCAAAGACCACTGTAGCCTGAAGCATCATCTTGTATTGTAATCTGCGGTCCAAAATAGAAAGAAGATTTTATCTGAATAAATAAATAACTAAAAAAAATTATATAGCTAAATTGGTCTCCGAAGTTGATAAACTCTGTTACTAGAAATATTTTAAACTACGAAACGTGTAAAAGAATTTAAAAAAAATAAAATAGAAAAACTTTGAATCCGCGAACTAAGAATTCGCCTGATTGTGTCGATTGTGGAGTCAACATTTTGTAACCTTTTTTTTCAGTTAAGACATAAATACACTTCCACAGGGAGTTGTTAAAATATGATGTGCGATAAGCTCCGGATCAGTTTGCTTGTAATTGAGGTTCTTGGCCGGTTTCCGAACCGTGCGTTAACGGTTCAAATCAAGCTTTCCGTTTTTTGCATCTATTAATGTACTTGTAAGTTGTAAGCATATCATCTCAAGCGATTACTGCAATTTTCAGCGACCGTTTTCAGCCAGTGAATATTTCATAGTTCCGAGCATTTGGAGTGGATTCATCCTAGTCAAGTTATGCGCGAAATGTCATCAAGATGTATTGTCTAATTTTGCAGTTTTAGCTGGAGACCTTGATTCCATTAACTCAGAACCATTGCGTTTTAAGTCGACAGTCGTTGCATCCAAATGATGCTTCGAACGAATGTTCAATAGCAATTTTTTGTTTGCATCAGTTTCCATGTGAGTGCTATCTCTGCATAGACAGCTGGAGCTCCCATTATAAACTATGCGGTTCTTGCAAGCTACGGGTTTGTTAGTCAGACGATTCTTTACGACTTCTCGATATCTACATAATGTGACTTTAAGCGTGCTGCGAAAATATTTTTTCAACAAGACCATGGGCATTAAATGTCCCATTCTTAGGATTAATTTTTTCAATATCCAAGGAGGAAATATTATTTTTTTATTATACTACTACCGTTGCTACATGCCTCACACTGCGACCTCAAAGATCTATTGTATTTAAAGGGTTTATTGCTTCAAGAGACTAATCGCTTCCCTTATGAATATCCTTGGTGGCCGAATTTCTGAACTCTGCTGACGAACGAATGTCTCTTTGAAGATACGTCTTCTTATTTAATGTAGTGCCGGGCACTCACATAGAATGTGTTCGGAGGATTCATCCTCGTCCAGACAAAACTTACATTCTGTCTGTGAGCACAGATTCAATTTGGTAGGATGGTACCTCACGCTGCAATGGCCTGACAGAAAGCCCACCAGCTTCCTAATACTTACCTTATCTTATATATGAAATCACTTATAGGTGTATGGCTGGATTAACCTTTTCGATTGTCTGAGCCCGGGAACAATTTCTAGACAATGGGCTAGACGAAGTTGGTGTTCCCAATTGTTAACCCTCTACTGCATACGAAGCCAAATATGGCTTTTCACTTTTTTTTCCTTTTTTACTCCTTATTCTCACAAAAAAAAAGATCTTTCTACAACACAATTCTCTTCTATGCATTTCTGAGAGCACATATAGTACTTTTCGCGCGAGTGCGACAAAAAACAACGAAGGTATTCCTACTTGTAGGTCAGTGGTTTGCTTGTTGTCGTTAAAAACGAAAGCGTGAATAATTTTCTGATTTGAAAAAAAATATAACTTTGGTGTTCGGTGAGTTAAGTGGTCATAAAAATATATTTGTGATTGGATACTTATTTCTCTTTGCCACAAATAAAATTTTATTAAAAAAAAAAATATTATCTTGCTCGTTTGAGAGGTAAAACTGCAGAAGCCATATTTGGCATCGTATGCAGCAAGGGGTTGTAAATCTACACATTTTGTTCACTTGACTCTTGTTGTGTTGCACATGTTTTTTTCGTTTTTTTATCGTTTCGTATGTTACTTTTTTGCTTAGAAAAATGGAATACCGTCGTTTTTATGGAGGATCATCATTCCTTAATTCCATTCCTGGAGACGGATCGCGAAGCGATGATGAATTGGCTGGAGATTCAGATGTGGAGTTGGCGACAGAATTGCATACCTATCAATGATCGAAGTGTCAACGTTACGGTTGAGGAAACGGAATCAGATTCAGATGATTAGCATCTTGCAGCGTTGAAATCAAAATCCGTGAAAAGCAAGACAAACAAAGGACAACGATGAAGAGTTTTTCAAATTTGCAGGATCGGCCGAGCTTCCATAATATAAAAAATTTCTGATGATTTGTTGGCCGTCATTATAGAGGAATCTAATAAAAAAGTTAATATCACAAAGAACGAAATGGAACAATTCATCGGGATGGTGATATTCATGTCTTGTTGTCAACTTCCATCGTCCAGACATTACTGGATTAAGACGGTAGGACAACAAATGACATATGAAACAATAGCGTGCAATAGGTGGGAAACTATCAAAAGGTCAATGCATTTCAACTTCAAACCATTGGGAACAGAAGGACATGACAAACTCTTCAAAGTAAAACCCCTTTTGGAGAAAATAAGAGAACGTTTGCTCTTGATTCCAAAAGAAGAGTTCCTCGCCGTAGACGAACAAATTATTCCGACGAAATGCCGCCATGAACTGCAATATAACCCAGCTTAGCCACATAGGGGTTATAAAAATCAAGTCCTTAGTGGAATTTGGGGATTAAGTTACGATTTTGATTTATTTAACGGACACCAAAGCAATAAGTATCCTTATGGAGCACCAGATCTGGGGGTCAGTGGTAACGTTGTCACAAGGCTTACGTCAACAGTTCATGAAAATGCTAATCCCAAGATTTTCTTCGACAACTGGTATAATAGTCCAAATTTGCAGGTTTATTCGTTGCAAAGTGGACTTTTGAAACTAGGGACTATAACACTCAACCGAGTGGCAAACTCCAAAATTTCGAAGGAACAACTTATGAAGCAAGGACGTGGAAGTATGATGGAAAAAGTGGCAACTATCAGTGGAGTAAAATTGAGTTTGGTGTCCTGGTTTGACAACAAAATAGTAACTTAAATGCCGCCTTATGTTGGAATGAATCCAGTTATAAATAAGAGCCGTTACTCCAGAAAGAATAAGGAGTATAAAATTATTCCTGCTCCACAACCTGTTGAGGTCTAGGTACAACAAATATATGGGTGGTGTCGACTTGCTAGATTTGATGCTGGGCTTATATCGCATACAATTACGATCCAAGATCGTCAACATGATTTATTTGGATTTGATTTTAAACTAGAAATGGTCGAATATTTATGTAAAGCTGAAAAGCAACCTTTGAAAAGACATGGACGACCCTGTATTGGATCTAGACTTGGATCTCCTGCGACTTCAACACCAAAGAGAAAGCGCCCTGAAAGACATGAAGATTTTCCATTGTTATCAGTTCGATTCGACAACGTCGGTCATTTCCCACAAATAAAAAGGAACCGCCAAATTTGTCAAAACCACTGTACTTTTCGTTCACTTACTTTTTGCCAAAAATGTAAAGCTTATTTGTGTTACAATGAAAAGAAAAATTGCTTTTTTAAATTTCATGGCGTATAAACACTCAACTTTCAACCATTATTTTACTTTTTTATGATACAATGAATTGTTATGGTTTGTTTCATTTATTTATTTATTAAATGAATTGTTCTGTTTTGTTTATAAATATTTTTTTCTTTATATTTTGCTGCTTTTTTATATATTTTATTTACTTAAACTGAAATCAAAAATGTTCTAGTTTTACAACCGTTAATGCACACGAAGCCATATTTGGCCTGTATTCTTATTATTTAAAAAAATGATTTTTTTTTGGTTTTTTAATAAAAGATGTCTTAAAACAGCCCAAAGAAGCTATTTAAAAAGTATTTTATTTTTTTTCTCTTTAAATAATAGTTCATGCAGTAGATGGTTAAATAGTCCTAGAGCCGTAGTCCAGTTGGAACTGCAATAAGGTTCTGGTCCTAAGACCACAGTATCTGAGCCAATCCTAGGTTATTCGTCCGCATATTCGTTGCCTGCAATTATCATTGTTTGAAAATGTTAGGGGCTATAGGAAAATTGGTATGGCGCTGTGAAATTTCAATATTAACCCCAACCAAAAATAATAAACAAAAGCCCAAAAAGCTTTATAGAAAACAACAAGAACTAAAATGATCGCAATTTGCGATGTTTAATTGCCTTATTTTGCAAGAAAGGGCGCAGGCATATTTTTTATTGTCTACCTTAAGGTGCAAGTATCGTATGGAAATGGAAAGATTGAACGGTTTTTTAGCCTCTTTCGTATTCGCATATAATTCACAGAAATTAAAACACGAAATGGAAGAAAGGAAGCTTCTACTAGAATTAGGCTTAGCTTGCAAACGCAGTGGCTTTTCTGACTCAGAGCTCGTAGGTTCGAGTCACTAAATAACGCCTTTAGTTCTTTCACTGATGGTGATGCCGGTGTTCTGCCTGTCGGATCGTGTCTAAGAGAGCGTTGGCGTGAAAGCTTTCATTAAAACAATGATAATTATAAATCTGGAATTAACGGCCTATGCAGGGTCTAAAAACTAGCTTCTCCAACTCTTTGTACCTGCAAAGTTATAAATACTTTTGGCACGAATTGAAGGGAGCAACAATTTTACGCTGACTCTGAACGACAAATTTGAGAAGCTTCCCAATCCTGTCACTGTTCAGGCGCTGATGATTTCGTGCAATTTGAAAGCGTCAGATTTTACCCCTCGTTAGGCTATTATTCGATGCTTTGAATTGTCTAGGTTCCAGGACAGGCTGGTTTGACGGGAAATGAAAAGTGCGACAAACCTGCTCGTGTGGTTTATCGGAATCCATTTTAAGGGCTTCCATTTATGACTTGATCTCCGAGAGACACAAGACTCGGAATGCAGACGAACAAAAATTTTACTTCCGAATGACTATAGGAAGTCAGCGTCTTTTTTGCTTTCATTAATTTTCTTAAGCGAGAAATGAATGTAGGTGTCTTATCGACATGCTCACGGGCCAACACACTTCAGCATAGCACCCTAATGCGCCTGCCTTAAGTAAAAATTACATATGCTACGCTTGTGTTGTGGATGTCACCGCGGAGCGCGTCCTTTGCGAATGTCCGGCCATTCCTCGCATCAGGCTCACTCTGAGTGCTGATGTGGTGAATGCTGAACATCTGAGCTCCGCATCATTGAGTCATTTTCACTGCTTTCGCAAAAAGCTAGATAGATTACTATAATAAAAGCAAGTATCTTTCTGAAAGTTCTATGGACAAGTTTTGGAGTAAAAGTGCTTTCGGAGATGTACAACACTTTCATCAAAAAAAATGTTGCCGCTCGAAGTCTACTACTTCTCATACCCAAACAGCCATAGCAGGGCCTGTGTGCACTGTTAATGCCCAATATTGTTTGCTTTAACCTCAGATTAAGGAACTTGGTTTTTGTCTGTGACAGCGAAAAATTAATAAACGTACTGGGAGTTGAACTGAATTTATGGTGCAGCCAACAAACTGACGTCATCTATTGTGAAATTCGTTACTGTCCCAAGTTTTGTCTTCAAGGTGAAATAATAAGCAATGACTGCATCATACACACCAGGATATTTTAAGAACGCGTTTTCATTCCTATCATATCATTACTCCTGGCCTTTGAGAGTTGACTCAATTTTTTACGTCCAAACACGGAAAACAAACAAACAAAAGTTTTTTGAAACCCACTGCGTCATCATTCTCCATATTATCGGTGTGCGAATTCAATGAGAGCGACCTGCAAGACAGATTTTACAACAGAAATATATAGAAATAAAAAATGGCAGCAAAACAATAAACCTTCTTTTAAGAGCGGTTAAACTCCTTAGCCCTCTTCCCATTGATTTATTTGCGCTCAATATAGGCCACCCTCACTATCGCTAGTCACCACCATATCCCCCATTCACGTTTTCTCACCCCCAACAGAAACTACACAAACTTCAAACAAAAAAGTCAAAGTTCGATGACTACCACCATCGAGAAGCTAAGTAAAATTTCATTAGCTAATTGCTGAAGGGTATTCATGACTATCCACTAACCCTATATCATTCACCCTCACTAACACACGCTCGCATCAATGGATGTCGATGGAAACGCTTCGCTACAATGTTAAAAGTGCTTTCAACCATCTAGCAAGGGGTGGAAGTTTGTAAAAGAACCGATTACCGGTTGGTCATCAACTTGGCGTGAGCTTAGGGGGTGATAGCGAGCAGCCGCACATACAGCCGACTAAACACGCCGGCCACCGTTTATAGGGGTTATCCAACATTTCATGTCTATTACGGCGTCATGTCTAATGCATTTTGCTGGCTCCCGTCGCGACGTGATGTTTTGTTTGCCATTTTGTATTTGCCTCTAAGTGGAGGTACACTATTCTACTCCATTTTGTTAGTTATAACTGTCACGCTGGGGGAACATTTTGTATCCGAGTTTATTTTTTTGCTTTCTTTTAATAATTCTACTCCCTGGTAATTTATTTGGTCAAGACAAATATCCTACCGTTGTGTCTTGGGGGTTGAATAATTGCTTTTTCGTGAAGCTATTCATTTTTGTTCGCAGCATGAAAATAGATAGCAGCTATGTAATTATTGTGATTTACGTCGGCTACTTACATTTTGGGTTGCTTTCTAACCTCGTTGTTGATCGTTGAAAATCATTAAAAATCCAGACGGTTTTTTTCGTCAGATGGGTCATTAAACAAGGAGCGAAAAAGAAATTTTGTTTCGTGCAAAATCGAATGGTGGTGACCAATATATGGCCTTCCGAGGAGCTTGAACATAGCTTAAGATACCAGTTTTGATACCCGCACTGTCAGAAGTCATTGCTTGGAAATAATGCCGATTGTCAACGGATGAAAATATGACAAATAAAACTCTTCAGCATTAAACCTTTCCTTATGATCTGTCAATGTCTAAACGTCAGTAAAATTTAACGTTAGCATGGTCGAGTTCAAGAACGGACAACGTTTGGAAATTATTAAAAATCTCTCTAAGAACGAATTCCATCAAAAAATCATCTTGAGTAATGAAGTTCATTTTTGGCTTAATGACTTTGTCAATTAGCAAAATGTGCGTAGACGGCAAAAAACCCTCATGTGCTTCAAGAGACTCCAATGAATTCAAAAAAAGTGACAAGGTGATGCGGCTTTCATGTCGAAGGTGTGATTGGACCGTGTTTTTTCGTCGATGAAAATGATCGCCCTGTTACGATCAATGCCGTTCGCTATAGTGCCATATTGGGCGACTATTTTTGCCAGATTTTGATGGACTTGTGGTTACATAAAGATGGTGCTAAATGCTTGTTGCGTTACAAAACGCTACAAAAGTGGTGTTTCTTCCCAACCAATCCACTTCCATACCCGATTCACTTTTTCGCCCCGGTCTGTCCATTTTTCCGTCGTTCCTACTGGGAGATTGGTTAACTGGCCGCCTCTGATTGATTCCGATCAAGGTCGCTCGTTTCCATGAGTTCTGGGGGCCGACAAAAGCAGGTACCGAGCCCAACGGACGGTTGGGGCCTCGACAACGATGGGTGGGGGAGGACGATCCCTGGGCACAGCCCAACGCGTGCAGAAAGGGTATTCAGAAAGATCCTATTCGATACCCCAACGAGTCAGTAAAGAGTGTGGGTAGATATCCCTTAAAGAAGCACCCCAACGAACATAGCTAAACCCAATTAGGGCAGGTTACCCACAGGTTAAAAGGCGGTGGCGGACGGCCTTAATAGAGACCCCTTTTTTTTATTAAATAGCTTTTTATTTCGTTGGGACATTTTCGCGTTCTAATTACTTTCTCGATTCTCATATTAAGTGTCTTGTCTAATTGTTTAAGTGTTTGTGAACTCGTCCCATTAGAATCTTTTGGGGAGTTGCGTGAATGCGTCCATCGAATCGTTCAGCCTGAGAAATCTCCTCAGAGTTTGGGCGAATTCAGAAACGGATGAGTGAGTGAGACGGAGACGGTGGCACACTACAGTCGAGTGTTTGTGTTCGGAAACCCGGTAGGCTTTCGTTTCGGAAATTTCCTAAAAATTACGGGATTACGTTAATAGTAGTTCTTCTTGCTCTAATTTGCTTAACTCAGGTGTTCCTCAAGGTTCTGTCCTCGGTCCAATATTGCGCAATCTATATATCTCAGATTTCCCGCAACTACCTTTATGTGAAGCCGCTATCTATGTTGATGACACAGCAATATTTTCATCGCATGAATTTGGTCTTAACATTGAGACAAATCTTAACAATGCGATAAGAATATTAGAAACATATTACAATAAGTGGAAATCAAGTTGAATGCTTATAAAAATCATGCAAACTTTTTTACTAGAAGAAAGAAAACTTGTTTTCTTATTAGCAAACAGTGCATAGTCAACGGTACTCAGGTTGAATGGTAAAATATTTAGGTGTATATCTCGACTCAAAATTGACCTTTAATGTACACAATACACAAACTATAAGGAAGATAAATATTGCTCTTAATCTTCTGAATCCCTTCATTAACAGAAAATCGCTATTATCGGTAAAAAATAAGATAATCATCCCCAAAGTTATTTTCCAAGCTGTAATAATGTATGGATGTCCAGTTTGGGGTAATTGTGCTAATTGCTATATCAAAAAACTACAAACCTCGCAAAATAAACTTATAAAAATGATGCTAAATCTCCCATGGCATTATTCAACCGCTGACCTCTATATTAGAAGCAATGTTGAATTGGTCTCCAATAGAATACATAAACTTACCAATGCATTTAGTACGAGATGCGTTTATGCAGATAATCCTCTCATTAACGAGATGGCTTAGTAAGAATGCCTAATTGTTTGTTCTTTTTGTGATATAACTGGTATTTCAGTCTTTTGATTGTTAAATTGTTAACCATAATAAGTGTTACTTTGTTATTTGTTGTTTATATATTTTTTGCTTAATAATTTGTTACTTAATTATTTATCTATTTAATTAATTACTTATTGATTTATTTAATTGTATTTACTTGTTTTATTTGTTTATTTATTTATTTATCTATTTATTTATTTATTAATTTATTAATTTATTTATTTATTTTTTTATTTTATTTATTTATTTACTTATTTATCGATTGTTTATTTATTTATTAATTAATTTATTTATTAATTTATTAATTATTTTTTTTATTAATTTATTTATTTATTGATTTGTGTATTTATTCATTTATCTATTTATCTATTTATTTATTTATTTATTTATTTATTAATTTATTTATTTATTTATTTATTTATTTATTTATTATTATAACTTTTAAATTATTAACAAAACAACCTAATTGACTTGAGTCATGTGCTATATTTTACATATATGCTTGAATTTATTATTATTTTTTTTTGTTTTTTTTTTTTAATTAGAGGTTTTTTTTTTTGTATTTTTCCTCTAAACGCAACATTCTTTCGCTATCTTTTTGTACTCAGAATAGTCGATTTTATATCCAATAATGTTTCAGTAGAAAGATATCATTAAAATATCATATCTCTGTATTAAATATATGTGCGATAACAAAAGAAATGTGCACTTTCATACCAATAAAATATATATTACGGGACGCGCTTTGTTCCATTCGGGAAATAGCGATATCGGGCCATTTCTAACGGCGATCTTTTCTTGTTCCGCAATTGTAACGTCAATTTCAATAAATGGAACGTTGCTCCACGGAGCTATATAACGATTTGAAATTCTTCTTATTTTATTTCACCCCAATCCCATCTTACTTTCAGTATTTCACCGTCGCGAAATTCAAATAGCAAAGGTTTCACAATTCCTTTTTCAAAAAGATTCTGTGGCGCCCATTTTACCCCTTTTCCACTATTCAATTTGTCTGCGAACCTACCCCAGCTGAGTAACCGAGGCGGTGGCATACAACCAGCTCCCGTTGCACTTTTCCCATATTGCACCGGCGAATTTAATTTGACATTTCTCATCGATCGACTTTCAACCATCGGCGCAGCGGCGGCTGTAATTTGTTCGCGTTTAATTTATCTTATTAACGCATTTAAATTCATTTATCCCACCCCAAATAAAGGTGCAACATGCTACATACCAGGTCAAACAATTATTCTTTCGAAGGCGAAGTTCGGTAACTGCGTAATCTCGAGAAATCGTCATGCGATTAGCATTGGACCTCTTTTTATTGGGTGTCGTTTAGCTCAAGAACAGTATCAAATGCGGCATTTCCAACGATCCGGCCGGATATGTTAGAAAAAATGATGCAAATTGGGTCCAAAAAATCGGTCGCCGCTTTAGTCGGCTCCCGGCGGCGGCTCGCTCGCACGTCGATGACTGCCAGGCGCTCGGAAAGCAATTAGGATTTTGACCCCTTGTTACATGAAAATGTGTATTATTCAGCGCATTGCTAAGCAGCGTGATAAAAATATATCCAACCTCCAAGGGCAGATGACTTAATACGACGTTTGGGATACCACCTACCACCGCCGACATTTTATTTCATGAAAAAAACATCTCGATTTTATTTTTAATTACTATTTTTTTACAAAGATTTAATACTCGGTTAATACGTTTCCTTGAGCCATTTCAGGTTTTTTAAAATTAAATAGTCGAAATTAATGCATGCATCAAACTGAATGCATGTTCTATTCAAGTGTCGCAAAAATGTTGTTTTAACTCCAACGAATGTTAACATAAAGTGGAAAAAACATCTTTTCCAGAACGTGCAATTTTGTCACAGAGAAAAGAGAAGAGTTGGACAGGGTTAACGGGAATAATATCAATATTTTATCATTCTGCTTTTGAGTTATGAGGAATTGCAAACAGAGTGTGCAGGGTGTCCTATTCAAGTGGCGACGAGTGTACGTTGCCGTTCCAGTTCCGCACCCAAAGAAAAGGGGCGTGCCCTAAAAACGAATATGAGAAGCTGAGAGTACTATCATCAGCGAAGGAATGAATTGAATTAGAAGTAACAAACAGGATATCATATAAAAAAATGAGAAAGAGAGTTGGGGACAGAACAGAGCCTTGGGGAACACCAGCATTTATTTGGTGAGTTGCAGACTTGAAACCGTCCAAAACAACATGAATTGAAAGGTAATTTCTAATCTATTGAAGCAGAGTATCATTGATTCCAAATGCACGCATTTTCGACAAGAGAGCTTGGTGCCAAACTCTGTCAAATCACTTTGAAATATCAAGCGCAACAATCTTACTTTTACCACCTTGGTGAAGAGATTCTACTTTTCGGTTAGAAAATTCATCAAATCACCAGTGGACATGTGGCTGCGAAAACCGTACTTTCGGGCATTAAAAAGTTTCCGGGATTCAACATATTTCTTAAGCTGACGTTTAATCAGCGTTTCCATGACCTTAGAAAGAAGGGACGTAAGTGCAATTGGTCGGTAGGATGAGGGAAAAGAAGATTCGCCTTTTTTTTGGTACAGGCAGGTCAAACGCTGTTTTCCATCTTCGCAGAAAGAACCCCGAATAATGGGACAGCTAGAAAAGCTTACGCAGTGGTTTTGCCAGCGTAGAAGAAAACCTCTTCAGAACGATAGGGGAAATACCATCTGGACAAAGCGGATTTATGTGTGTCAAGAAAAAAAATTATAGCTGTTATTACCACCTCTGTTTATTTTGAAAAACCCGACATCCCTAGCTGTGATGCTCTATGAGTTGGGAACCACTGATCGAAATGATCTTACTAACACTGACATCAGAAGTCTCGTACGCTTCATCAGAATCTTTAACTGGTTTAACTGCTGGACTGAAAATCACTCCCGGTGGTACCACAACAGACAAGTATGTCGGCTCTTGCTGATAGCTATATCTAACTTAACCAAATAATTATTTGGAAACAGCTACATATTTAGATAACTAAACGTTTGATTAACAATTTGAAGAGGAGAATCACTGAATGACTTACTGAAGTGATTAGCAAGCATATTACTTGCAGCTGGTGAACCTGATGTTTTTCAGTTTTCAGTTAAATTAGATTGATATCCATGGAATTAACTTCGAGTAAAAGACATTTGCATTTCAGCTGTTTGTCAACATCTTTGAGAACTGTTGCATAGAATTGATTATCTCGTACCTATGTCTAAAAGTAAGGCCACCGCCATAATTTGACGAACGCCCATCACGCTTATCTCAATTGAATGCAAACAATTTCCATTTGCCTTCACTAAGTTTATACAAAAATTCTGGAATTTAAGAATTTATAATTTCCATTAAAATTCTTTTTAACTAATATCCAATTTTTTTCTTCTCTTTTTCTCGTTGCAGGTAAGCCAAAACCGAAACCATTCATTCATATTAATTCACCAACAAATTGCCGAGGAATTAAAAAATTCCATTCTGCATTCAGCGATTTGTTTCGTACCAGTTTTTTTTTTCTGATTGCTTGACTTAGTGTATGATTAAAGTTAAACGCTTAGACTGCGCGCGTACTTGCAGCCAGCAACCTACGATGATCATATGCGCTGATAAAATACGCGCGCCGCCGGTCCTGCATCTAAAGTGTCACTCTTAATTCGCGAGGTCTTCTTGTCAGTTACAAATTAAAATGCATCAAAATATAAGAAAAATCAATCAATCGGTTCTCGCAGTCTCGTTGAATATGTATGAAGCGATCGCACTGCAGACGCAATACAAATTACATAGCGTTCGAATATCTACGACAACATCTCCATAGGTAAGTTTCGGTTTGGTGTCTGGAGATTTATTGATTCCTTCAGAATAGATATCAATAAAATTCAAATCGATCGACGAGCATTACATTGCAAGCGATAGTGGGGGGACACTTAAATGAAATTCATTTCGCAAGAATGCCAAATGGCTTATAATTTCCAAGTGCTCTTCGATATCCTATGGCCAAAGCCGTCGCGTACTTGAGCATTGAGAATTTCCATAAAACAAGAGCATAATACTGTCATAGATACAGTATCTGTGATGACTTTTGGACCTCCTCCATCTGTGTGCTTCTGCTGCCGTAGTTGCATAGTTTCTCCATGAGCTGACTTGTGGACAATGGCAATTGGATATTTTTTTTCTCCTTGAATTGAAGACCCATTTAGAGTGATTCATCTCCAACAACAGTTCTTTTTATGGTCTTTGCGAGCAGCAACAATGAGCAGGAGTAGGTTCCGAAATAGATTAGGCAGCTCGCGCGCGCACACATCAGCTTATATCAGAAGTGGAGGCGCACGTTGTGCGCATTTATTCGTAAGAGATACTCGGTATCAATCTTCGCTCCATTGTGGGTAGCACTTTGCTTCCACACAAACAACAGCGAGAAAAAGCTACAGATGCAAATGTTTTGCAGCAATAGAACTTATGCAACAGTAATAACAATAGTGCTCTCCACCGCCGCCGGGTGACTCCACCACCGCCGGCGCGCCAACTTCGGCTAATATGGAAGGGCACCGAGAGGAGGAGGCAAACAAGTATCTATTGAATCCAAAAATTACAATAATTGCAGTAATAACCGCTGGGGGTTTTATTTTTATGCATAAATATTTATGAACTCATGGAATGGATATTTGTTCTGATTTGTTCCTATTTTTTTTTCGTGAGGAACGCGCAATCAAATAATTGTCCACAATCGAACTTTACGCAAGGAGCAGAGCGAATATGCGGACCAACAACGAAAACAACGATGACGACGGTAACGAAAACGCTGCGTGGATGTTGCAATAATTATGCGGCAACATCTGCGCGTTGGCTCGTAGGGTGTTCTATTCGAAATTAGATCGAATGTAGGCTCCAACTACAACCGAGAGAGATCGGAATGGGTCGCTAAAGAGCATCTAAATGGCGAATGATGGTAAATTGATTTGGTTCATTTTAGCTGTTGGCAATGCTACTGCGCTGAGTCACCGGCAGTGAATTTGAAATTGATTGCTTCGCTACGATTTGGTTCGATCGAATGGTGATGATGATGTCGATAATTGCATCGGATTTCGCAATTGTTGAAATGAATTCAACACGTTAGGTTAGATTTTGGGTACACGCATGGTGCAGAGGAAGTGTTTTTGTGTGTTGTGGGCTGCATCTCTGTTTTTGCTGCGATAATTGGACTAATTTTCATGCTAAGTGGTGCTGTGATGTGGGATTTGAGTGGAAAATTGATGTATTTAATAGAACGGATGAGGAGGTGCTTATGGCTTACTTAGAATGGAAGCAAATCTTTAAATTAGACTGCTAACAAACTGTTTGTGGTGGAAAAGCTCAATTCTTTTGACCTAGGTCAATGTTAAGTCATCGTTGTATCGAAGTTTGGTTCAACAGAAGAGAGCAATTTAATTCCAATGTCCTCTTGAAACAGATCGCGTTTTTTGTAGTTGATATACTAGCAGTCATTTATAACCGCAGTAATTTTTCAGGAGTTTTTCCAGGAGCTCTCAAATGTGTGGATGTTGTCCCTCTTTTTAAAAATGGCTCAGCATAGGATGTTAGCAATTATAGGCCGATTTCTTTTCTTCCTGCTTTTAGCTTAATCTTTGGAAAAATTGTTAAAGAAAGGATGCTCCCTTTTTTAAATAAGACCAAGTTCTTCAGCCCGTTACAATTTGGCTTTCAAAGGGGGAAATCTACTGAAGATGCCCTGTTCAAATACCTTTTCTAATCTTGATCGCAAAAAGTTCACTGCAGGCTTATTTGTAGATATTACTAAAGCCTTTGATATGGTTAACCACTCTACACTGCTAAGGAAACTTGAAAATGCTGGATTTCGAGGCTTTATACAAACAGACCTCAAAGGGTAAAACTTGATGAAACAAGAAACGACATCCTCCTTTTAAATATGGGAGTGCCTCAAGGTGCTGTGTTGGGACCTATCCTGTTCCTCGTGTATATAAATTCACTCTTAGAACTTGAGTTTAAAGGAATGCATACTGCTTTTGCAGATGATGTAGGTTTTTCCTACGGAGCTGAGACTGCTTTAAACTTGGCATCTGATATAAACTGGGATCCCAATTTATTGAGGATCTGGTTCGCCGAACATAAAATGCGCAAAAGTTCAAAAACAGAAGAAATGTTCTTTATTCTATCTTCCGCTAACACTTCAAATTTAGATTTGTACTATCACGCTCCGGAGTGCATAAAGTACAGCTTCCCAGGTTGCACATGTGCCTCCGGTTCTTTACCAACTTTTTGTAGCATGCTGAGTTGTATTGAAAATTGCTTTCTGATAGAGAAAGTTGGTCCATTGAAGTATCTGGGGCTCATTTTTGATTCTTAGATGAGTTTTGCATACGGAGTTCTCTAAAAAAATATTTTCGCTGTAGGTCAAAACAACTTCTAAAATCTATATATTACGGTATCTTTCATTCAAAACTTCACTTGACCTATATACTATTCTATGCATATTGTTAAAGACCATAAGATATTTAATCAAACATTTAAAATAATCTGTATTTCATTTTAGAGTTGTTAAAAACAACACATCGACCTAGAACATAAAAAGCTTATACACCGTTTCTTGGGATGTCCTTATTACGCAATTGCTTTCTTATGCCTAAGAAACAGCGGTTGACAAGTGTAACTTTACCTTTGATTTCTGATGTGATGCCATTCTTCTTCTTCTCTTTTTAGGGTTCCGTAGCCAAATGGAAAAAAAAGGGAACCCTTATAGATTCGTCATGTCTGCCAGTCTGTCCGTGTATGTCTTTGGGAATTATAGGAATTTTATTTACAATGATTTCTTCAGTAAAACGGTTTTTTTTTATAGTGGGCGTGTCAGTGGACGGAATTGAAAAATATTTAGATATGACCATTACGGGCTCCTTGAGATATTTTAAATTTGAGCTTTCTAGTTCAAATTTAGATTTTTCGATAAAACAACATTTTTTTAATTGTATGCGTGTCAGTGGACGGATGATACAAATTTTTAAACATGAACATAAAAGGCCCCCAAAGAGTATATATTATAAAGTTCAGCTTCCTAGTTCAAACTTTGGCTTCAATAAAATGTGGGCCTGTCAGATTTAAAAAAAATGTCAACTCCCGAGCATTATGGGGGCCTAAACATAATATATTGAAATCAAAATCAAAATTCAAAATTTTTCGGTTAATGTGTCTTTTGAGACTGTGGGCGGGTCAGTGGGCGGATTTTAAAAAATCTGAAACTTGTTTTTTCGGGGCCCTAAAGAGTATATGGTTAAAATTTCAAGCTGCAGTTTGAAGGCGTCATTTTTGCCGAGGGACCGGACGGACGGAGTGATCACGAATGTAGTTACTTTAGGGGTCTACGGACAATATTAAGGCGGTATATGAAGAGGAGTAGAGTATCAAATAGTTTGCCCATGCGGAGCCTTTTCTTAGGTTTTTTATTCTATTTTTATTAATCGTGCATGTTGGATATTTGATTTATATTTTTATATTATTTTTTTGAATTTATGTGGACTTGTTTCAGTCTGAAGAATGTTGTTTTTTCAATCGACTTTTAATAAAAAAAAAAAAACTAATATTATTTAAATAAAACCGTTAATTAGGAAGAACTTCTTTATATTAACGACCGAACAATTACCATCTCTGTATTATATTAAGCTAAAAAACAAATGGCTTATAAGGTTTAGTCAGAAACATTAGCTTTTGAGACATTATGATCCGCTCACATCTTTGCAAATAAGCTTGTATTAATAGGCTTGTCATTCAAGAAGGAAGATAAATAATGGTGCTTTTATAAGCAAAACTATAAAAAAAAAATTTATGAGACTAATTTTTAAAACGGGCTTATAATGTTTTTTTGATATAAATGGAGTGTTGTAAAAAGAAATCTGCCTCTCATAGAAAACTACAGTATTAGTTGGAATCAAAATGTTCATAAAACAAAGATATTGTAATTTGTTTGAGAATCAAAACAGAGCTATTAATTTGTTTTCTTTGTTTGAAAACGAAACTATTTTGAATACAGAAATGTTTTTATTTTCAACAAACGGCTATGTAACGAGAGTTTTTGCGAAAGTAAGAAAAGGTTCACGTTGGCTTTTTCTCTTTGAAATCCACACGACAGCTAGCTTCTTTATTCTACAAAAACAACTATTAAATGAAAATCCGCAAATTTCAAAACATTATAAACTTTTATTTTTCTATAGGTACAGGACCAAGGTGAAGTCCTTTGGTCAACGAGCAAAATTCAACTCCTATTTTTAGGGTTCCGCAAAAAACGGAAACACTGTAGATTCGTCATGTCTGTCTGTCTGTCCGGGAATGTCACAGCCACTTTTTTCCGAACCTATAAGAACTATACTGTTGAAACTTGGTAAGTAGATGTCTTCTGTGAACCGCATTAAGATTTTCACTCAAACAATACATTTTGGGGGTTCCCCATACTTAGAACTGAAACTCAAAATGTTTTTTTATCAAACCCATACGTGTGGGGTATCTATGGATAGGTTTTCAAAAATGATATTGAGGTTGCTAATATCATTTTTTTCTAAACTGAATAGTTTGCGCGACAGACACTTCCAAAGTGGTAAAATGTGTGCCCCCCCCCCCCCCCCCCCATCACCCTACAACTTCTTCTAAAATAAGGTAATGATAAAACTAAAAAAAAAACATAGGCACGGGCTAAAGTCCGCTGGGGCGAACTGTTGGATACCCTATTCTTATTCCTATCCCTCATAAGTGGGCGTGACAAAAGTCAAGTATGGTTGAATTGTTAAGAACGGTCTACAAAAAAAAGCTCCCTAGCTCAAACTTTGGTGTTTCAATAAAATTGTTTTATTTATTTGTGGGTGTGTCAGTGGGCGGATTTTGAAAATTTTATATCCCGAGCAGTTTTAGGAGTCATAGATCATATAAAAAAATTCGATTTTTTCCAAAATTTTGTTTTTTTGAGTTTGTGGGCGTGTCTGTGGGCGGATTTCAAAAATTTGTAAACTTGATTATTTCAGGACCCTAGGGAGTATATGTTTAAAATTTCAGCTCTCTAGGCCCAGTTTAAAAGCCTAATTTATGCCGACGGACGGACGGACGGTCGCACGGACATGGCTAGATCGACATTACTATCGATGCTGATCATAAATATAGTAACTTTTAGGGGTCTACGGGCAATATTAAGGTATGTTACAAACTATGCGTCAAAATTAATATACCCTTAGAATAGGGTATAAATATATGATGTACATTACCATGCAAACTTCCACCGAAATATGGTTTGAACAAGATCTAGTAAGTAGTTTTTTTTTAATACGTCATAAATCGTAAACCGCAATTTACCTTTCAGATTCAATCAAATCAACTTTGCGGGTGGCAATGGTGCAGTAGTAGTGTATTCACTTACGGAATTGAAGGTCGTGCGTTCGAATCCCGGCCAAGTCCATTACTTTATAACGAATACATGAAATCGTAATCTCCCTAAGTAACTTAGACACCACCCGTGGAGAAAAACCCTACAACTGCACCCAAACACTTCTTTCCTATCTCTCTATTCTTTCTAATACCAAGTAGCTTATACTGTGCTCTTAGCATTATAAGGGTACTATAACAACAGAAAAAAAAAATCCCTTTAGCGTAAGCAAATTATATAAAAAAAAAAAAAAAAAAAAAATATAAAAAAAAAAACATATAATTCCAAAAACATAAACCTTTTGCGTAAACCGTGGACCATTATTTACTAATAATAAATCTGTAATAGGTGCCTAAGTAAATAATAATAACAATTCGCGCGGACCCCTTCATGGGCGAGTCCGACTCGCACTTGGCCGCTTTTTTTCTTTTTCTTCTTCTTTTTCATCTTCAACGGCAAAGTCATAACCCTCCCAATAAGCGATTTCAGTATTGTGTGGAAAAAGTCGAAGAACAGTTGGAAAAATTCCATCAATTCAATCATTTTTTGGCAAAATTCCAGGCGAATAGGCAAATCCAGAGGGTTTAACTTGCTTTCAATTTGGACTTTATCCGTTGTAATGACCGTCTGCTAACTCCAATTCGCGCCGATAAGTTTCAAGTCGAAACGCTTGGATTTGCCTGAATTGACAATGCTACAGCGCTATTGTGTATTGAGCCCGAGCATGGGGATCTCGATGGTACGGTCTTCGTGCAATGCTACGGCTAACATGTTTACCAGCCTCCTAATGGTCCATCTACTCGGGGGAGTGCCGCCAAACTCCCGCCTTATTTCCCTTTGGACCGAAAAGAAAAACTGCCAAGCATGGTAACGCCCATAATAGAAATCTTTATCTGGGAGATTTCCTGCTTAATAATCTTAACGACTTGGCTAACGCTGACGTTAGAAGTTTATCGCGCTTCATAAGAAGCTCTAAATGGTTTAACTAGTAGTGGGGAAACCCCTCGATCCGTGTGGCATCACAATGGACCTAACCCTGGTCTAAGTGTGTCGGCCTTGTGCCGACAGCCACTCTAACCTAACCTAACCTAACCATGGTAACGCTGCACTATTCAAATCATCTTTTCGGTATCCCAAGCATTCATTTTAATAAATCTTAATAGTAATGTGCCAATTAAAAAAAAAACTACATTACTCACAGAGAAAAAAAGTTATTACGTTTTGCTTTGGATCACGATTCGTGTGCAACCCTGTACACATGGGTTCTCAACCCATTGCCACTCCCACTATCTCACTTTGTTGGAAAGAGTATCCAACAGTTCGCTCAAGCAGACTATAGCCTTTGCTTATTATTGGGTTTTCGGGATTGAAGTAAATCGCAATAAAATAATTATATAGATGCGCCATAAATTGTGACTTAAATTGTGTAATATGTATAATGTTGTTAGGTTCTTCTTCTTTAAAGACGAAGTTATGATATTATGAGGGTTCATATAGCTACTTTCCGATATACCTCATCCCTACTGGTTCACACATGTGGATTTCGACGGATTGACATCAGTGCCGACAGGTTTCCTGGTCTCAGATCAATGCGTCGCTTAGGACAATCAAATGTTGATGTTGTTGTATTTGTGTGACCAAGGAGTTTTTAGTTCTATGTTCATCCTTTTCGCGATTGTATTAGAACGTTGGTTGATACTGCCTTTTCAACGGGGTTTCTTGGATCTCTTTTTTGATCATGGTAGTACCTTTCCTTGAGAAAGGTTCTTTGATAGGAAGGTGTCGATTTTTTTTTTTTTTTTAGGAAATATTTTAATTTTGTTTTGATTCCAGGTACACTCCCGCTCAACTGAATAGGTTCAACTTTTCTAAAAAGTAATATGGCAATGCATCTTCAACGAACTTACCGATTTTAATGAAATAATTTTTGTTTCCATAAATTAATTAATTATTAATTAAACACCGAAGTATGCGGTGTCTAACACACTTTATACTCATTATCTATTTTTTCAAAAACATAACAAAATAAGCCGATTTTGGCTCAACTGAATAGGTTCAGAAATTTAAAATTAAAAAAAATGCACAGCTTTGTTTCTTGTTAATATAAGTAAGTAGTATGTATTCAATGCTAATTTAATATTTTGTACTCCCTCTTTTGTTCAAAATAACTTCATACATTCGGTTTGGCAAAGACTTATAATGTAAAAGACTTTTGTAGTACACTTTTGTATGCATTTGCTTTAATTTCCGATGATACAAACTGCAGCTCACAAGCCCCCCCCACACCATTATGCCACATGCACAGGTGTGGTGATGACTTAACACGCGTTCCTCTTTTCGCAGGTCGTGAAAGCAGTAGTTGTAGCCGTCCGGTCCATCCAGGTTAACATTTTTTTCGTCCGGAAACACGACAGTACGCCACTTCTTTTCCCACTTCATATGGTCTCAAGCAAACCGAAGGAGTACAGCTTTACACACATCATTAAGAGGTGTTTTTATACCCTATTCTAAGGGTATATTAATTTTGACTCATAATTTGTAACATACCTTTAAATTGCCCGTAGATCCCTAAAAGTTACTATATTTATGATCAGCATCGATAGTAATGTCGATCTAGCCATGTCCGTCCGTTCGTCCGTCTGTCGGCAAAATTTTAACCATATACTCTCCAGGGGCCCGAAATAATCAAGTTTAAGAATTTTTGAAATCCGCCCACAGACACGCCAACAAACTAAAAAAAACGCAATTTTTCGACAAAATCGAATTGAAATTTATAATATAGACTCTCTAGGTGTCTGATAGCAATAAGAATAGGGTATCCAACATTTCGCCCAAGCGGACTGTAGCCCGTTCCTATGTTTTTTGTTTTACTTTTAGCCTCTTCAAATGCTTGGCACTACGAATAATCCGTTTTACACTTGCCAGACTTGCATTAACTCCGCATTTTGGCAGCAGAACATTGAGAATTTAAAGCAGTTCTGATGATAAGTCTTCTATCTGCTGTTGTTGTCGCGTATTGAACACCTCCTTTCATATTATTTCCATAACGGGATTGATTACGAATAAAATTACTACTAACATTTTGGCTCCGGCCATTTTTTTTTTAGCAATTTCGCGCTGTTTTAGCCCAAATTCCCAATACCAAATTATTTGGTCTTTTTCAAAATCGTTCAATTGCTTCCCGCGACCCATTTTACAAAAAAAAACCGAAATTACTTTCAATTAAAATAAGAAAACAAATTTCGTTATGGCTAAAGATCACAAACTGAAGTCAATGTCATGGAACCTAATCTGATGAGCCGAAAAAATTCAGTGCTTTTATTTTTTTTAAATACACTATCAGTTCTGTGTCGTGGAGTGCTTAAAGCAAGCAACTATCACGAGCAGAAATTTGCCGGCACTAAAAGTGCTCCCACAGGCTCATCATTTAGTGCAGGTGTTCGTAAGGACAATACAATTAAAAATACAATAATTATGTACCTATAAAATACTAACACAAACACAAATCATGCAAATAAATTAAGACATTAAGGTATTATTACGCAAAATATTTTTCAGTTTAATTTTACTAACATGCAAGTCAATCACATGATCATTTATATTATAGATTCTACTCATGCGGACGAATAGGCTCATGCCTCCCATAATTCGTTCTATGATGGGGGCTAAACAATAAATCAACACTACGTAAATTATAGGCACCACACCGAAAATTAAAGCCAATAGATGACAGCAAGTCAGATGCATCTATTTGACCGGATATCAGCTGCTGTAAAAATGTGATATCGCTATTAAGCCTTCGTTGAGAAAGGAGTAACATTTGAAGAAGCTTAATACGCTGACTGTAAGGAGGAAGGTTAAAAGGATCATCTCATGGAAGTCCTCTAAGTGCAAATCGAATAAATTTACGTTGAATGGCCTCTATCCGATTTGAATGAATGTTGTAGAACGGCCGGCGTCCAAACTTGTGAAGCATACTTTAGAATCGGACGGACAAAACAATTGTACAATGACATAGTAACGTATGGGTCATTAAATTCTTTCGCCCACCTTTTTACGAAGCCCAGCATAGAATTAGATTTATTAACAATATAATTGATATGCTTGGCAAAAACCAGTTTGGGATCGAAATAAACCCCAAGATCCTTAAAACTATCAACATTACAAAGAATATGTTGAGACAAGAGAATGTCATATGTTGACATTTAGTAGGGTTCAGGGATAAACCGTTTTTATCACACCAATTGGCGAAGCTATTAATGTCAGATTGAAGAAAAATTCTATCTTGCTGACTAGTGATAGATTTAAATATTTTCATATCATCAGCGTAGATCAGGATATTACTGTGATTTATGCATGCTTTAACATCATTAATGGCTAGTATAAATAGAATTGGTCCGAGGTGACTACCTTGGGGAACTCCAGACTCAGCTGTAAAAGATACAGATAGCGATCCTCTAAATTTGACTTGATAAACCCTTGATCTAAGGTATGAATTAACCCTATTTATGAAACTTGGTGGGAAACCAAAAGCCCTGAGTTTAAACTCGATTATTTTATGGGACAGCTGGTCGAAAGCTTAAGAGAAGTCAGTGTATATGCAATCCATTTCGTCCTTATTCTCTAAGGCATTAGAACAATCATGCAAGAAACTTAACAGATTAGTGCAGTGGATCTGTTTCTTACAAATCCATGCTGTTCATTACAAATTATATTGCGACAAAGAAATATTAGCTTTTCACAAACAATTTGTTCAGAAAGCTTAGGGATACACGAAAGCTTTGAAATGGGCCTATAATTAGTGATATCACCACGTTCGCCTTTTTTAAATACAGGTGTGATAAAAGCACTTTTCCATAGATTAGGGAATTTACCTGTACTAATGGACAATTCAAACAGATACTTAAGATATGGAGCAATTGCATGACTGCATTTTTTAAGAACTATCGGGGCAATGCCAACAGGACCTGATGAATAATCATTCTTGAGAGAAGAAATACATTTTAAAATTGTTTCCAAGTCAAATGAGAAGCTATTAAAACTTATTTGGGAACAGCTAGTTAGATAACTAAAATATTGCTCATCTATGTGAAGAGGGGTCATCCTAAACGGCTTACTGAAATAATCTGGAAACATATTGCTTGCATCTAGCGAATCAGCAGTTGTAGAGCTATTGTAAGTAAGTTTCGATGGATAACCATCGGTTTTTTTCTTAGAATTAACAAATCCCCAAAAAAATTTGGGGTCCAATTTTAGAGAGCATTCCATTTTACTTATATAGTCAATATATAAGTTGCAGGATAAAAATTTGAACTCATTGAATAATGTGAGATAGAGTTCAAGATCTGAATGGCAGAGACTTTAAATAGTTCTTCCAAGCCCTATTACGTCTGTTTCGTATCGATTTGAGCTCTTTAGTATACCAGGGATGGGACGTTTTCATATTCCTAGAGGATTTGACAGGAATCACTTTTTTCATGCAGTTATCCATCAAAGAATAAAAAGCACCGACTGCATCTTCAATATTAGATAACGCAGTAAGATTAAAATTAAGGCTATTAATTTCATCAGAAAGCTTTTGAAAATGTGCTTTCCGAAAGTCAAAACATTGCGAACGGTCATACGAATTACTATTTACATACAAATGTGCACCTAGTTCAATAAATACATCCAAGGGTGGATGATTATTATCTATGTTAGTTATACTGAAGTGGGATTCCAGAACCACAGTACTAACAGAGTCAGAAGAGAAAATAAGATCGAGAGTTCGATTTTTGAAATTGTTTATACAGCTTGTTTGCTGTAAGTCAAGAGACAAAATGTTGTCTAATAAAGCGAGCTCTTGTTGGGCAGAGTCAAAGGATGGAATGAAATGAGAATCATCATCAGAAGGTACCCATCCAACATGTGAAGTCGCCTTTAAGTAAGACAGTGCTGTCACAACAAGATATGTCAAAAATATGGTCAAGTGCCATAGAAAGTTCAGAATACAAAGAACATAGACGAGACGATGAAATGTACGCATTAACAACATATAAATATTTGTTCTTAAGTGTAATTTTTACACAGATAATTTCGACATTTAGTGGAAATGGAAAGTCAATCTTTCGTGACTCAAAGTTGGAACGAACAGCAATCAGGACACCTCCTCCAAGCGCTTTCAGGTCATTTTTATGACGGTCGTGTCTGAATACGGAGAACTCATGATTGAAGAGTTCCGTGTCATAAATTCCGGCATTAAGCCATGTTTCCGTCAAGGAGAAGATATCATGAGAGAGGACTTGGGAGTTTAAATATATTTCAGCGGTTTTTGTGCGGAGTCCCCTTACAGTTTGATAGTAGAGGGACAGCCTATTGGGTTTTTTTTAACACGGACGGACAGTCTTTCCTACGAATTTTAGTCGAACTAAATTCTAGAAAATTCTTTAACTAACGTATTTTGAGGCCATGCAGTGTTATTGCACAGTATTTCGAAATATTCTGAAGGGGCAACAAATTTGAATGACGCAACAAACCCTTGCCTTGCTGATTTTGGTGCATTTAATTGAGTCATTTTTTGGAATCAAGTTTCTCGAGACCAAGTGGTTCAAGACATCGTCTGAAGAAGTGTTTGGTTTTAGCCAAGAAATGATAATAGATTTTGGCCTGGGAAACGATTCAATAGTTCCAGATTCAGTACCTAAGGAATGATTGATGCCTGTGGAACTAAAATTATGGGTGGGGGCATCGTTTAAGTTTTTTCCTTGACTCCTGAGATTAAACCGTTTAGCGTTTGGATTTGGCGCAGAGGAAGGCATATCACGTTTCTTTTTGCCTGCGTGTAGAGTAGATGAAGACGGTTAGGTTAGGTTAGGGGTCGATTCAACAGTTGGGGAACCTGTTTCGTCAACCAGAGTCAATGTATCCATGGCCCGTTGGGTACACTGCCTTACTACGTTATGATGATAAAAACGAAATTCTATTTTACCGTTTCACAAATCGCGTTATTTTTCTCTTCTGTGTTATGTGCAAACAAATGAAGGTTCAAAGCATGCACAAAAGTAAATATATAAATGCAATAGAGTGAGATAGAAGAAACATTATACAACAGAATTTTTTGAATCATTCAGTTGAGCGGGAGTGTATGTGTGTCATAAGATTGAAGCGCTTTCGAATGTATCAGGTTTTCATTCTCCGATTTATACAATAGCAAGAATGCCAAATTCTTTCTGAAGAATATCGTTATTGGAAGATCATTTTTCAATCTAGTTGAGATAAAGCTAAACACAAAAAAAAAACGTTTGTCTCCACATCATTGCGTCTTCAAACAATTTGTTTTATTCCATCAACTCTTTTTTATTTCATTTCATCTTGAGCTGGACAATGGCATAATAGGATTTCGATAGTCTCCCGCAAAGTCGCAAAAATGCTGTTCAAATTACCAACAGTGAGCACACAATAATCAAGATAATATTATCCCTTCCCCATAAACCCCACTTGCATACATTAGGTTCAGTTTTAAGCACAGGCGAGCACGCACTCACCTAATTGAATTATGTACCACAATTACTCCCTCGCGACTATAACCCATCAAACTAAAAAATAACACTCCATGTAAATTTCGTTTAGTGTCCTTCCATTGACCTCCTTCATCCATTAATTCGAAACATTATCACCCACAACCATCGCCATCATGTTACTTTGTGATCCTTTCTCTTTAACCAGCAACGGCGCAGTATCGATCCCAGCACAAAAAGTAAAAATAAAAAAAAAATAACACACATCAAAATTCCTTGTTCAAAACTGATGGTCATCACGAAGGTCCTGAAGGAACTCCATAAAACAAAACAAAATTTTATGGATGTCATCATGTCCGTTTTACACTCAAGAGTCCTCGCGACAGGGTTGCGTGTCTAAATTCGATTTTCGATGGCAAACACCATTAGCGGGTAGTCAACTGATAGTCGTGCGATGACCACGTCCAGGCAGCAGATGATGATGTTGATGAGTCAAGAGTCGAAATGTCAGAAGGTCCAAAGGATAGTGATTGAAGCAATATGATTTCCAGCGGCCCACCAACTGGATTCTCATTAAAAAAATAACTCAGGACTCTCAAGCCAGATGCTAGAGCATATAGTAATGGCCGTAAAAAAAAATAAATTTGCTGCAAGAGAGGCACCACCGACCGCCACAGGAAAGGTGTAAAAAAGGTGAACATTAAATGATGTCCGTGCCGGGCGATTTATGACATGATTATGTGCTTCGATGGGTTTTTTGTGTTTCTTCTTTTTGGTGGCTCGTGGCAGTGGCATATGGCAAGATGAGATAATCTACTCTAATGGATGCGGCGCGTACACCCTTGAGGCGCGTGTTAAACGTGGTAGGAGTTACTCATTATGTTGATGATTAGGATAGAATGAATGATGAATCTGTTTCAGTGTAGCTTGTAATTTTGTTGGCTTGTTGAGAAACCCTTTTATTATTCCACGAAATGATAAGTCAGAGCAGATGGGAATTTTGTTTGTTGGTGCTCCTACACAAATTCCTCGCAACTCTTCAACAACAGTTCACTTGATCTTTTCTCCTTCTGCGCACGAAATCCTCGACTCTCGACAATGAAAAATTTACACAAAATATGTAAGTCAAAATATTTGCACAATCGCGTTCATAATTAATACCTACCCACTTCAGTGGCACTTTTGTTGCCACAAAAACCAGAAGCAACTACTTACATTGCTCTGCATCAGCACCCAGTGCCAGTATCCAGGAATAACAACAACACGATCGATGACGGTCCGTTGAATAAGATTTCAACCTACTTACGAGCACAAGCGGCCTTAACGTTCTGTCAACACACGCAGCTTATGCAATTCTTGGCCAAAAGAAACGTATAAATCTTATTTGCATGTTTTTCCTTTTTTTCGCGATCTGTTTGTCTCCTTGGTAAATCCTCTTTCCGAGTGTTTTTTTTTTGTCTTCTATATTATTTAGTTTAATGCAGGGCCTTCTGAGTTATTCGCATTCGGATGAATTGCTCATTTAAGAGAAACTGTGTACAAGTGAGCTTCCTCATTTACGATCACTTCTTCTTCTTCATCATCCTCTTGGTCTGCTTTTGGGAGGCTTTTTGAATCCAAGAACGAGGACAACGATCCTCTTAGCAATCAGTTTTGAAAGACTCTCTGACGCTTAAAATGTTACTCGCGATTAAGTTAATCAATGAGGGGTGATTTGTTTATTTTGGACTTAATGACATATTGTTGACCGCGATGTGAATTTTGGTTTGGTTTTAATAACAATTTAACGCTTGTCCTCCTCCAGTCCAAGGCAATATATATTATTTGTTTTGTATGATTTACATTTTGAAATAACCGAATTGTGAAAAATTGAACGAAAATGTTAATTAAGGCAGTTGGGTAAAATACAAGGTGCAGACTTGGCTTGGCAGGCTTGGCACTAAAGTTCTCATAGCATACTTAAACTATGAACCTTTCAGCTTTTATCACTAGATCCTTATGAAAAGTTTTAAGTGCTTGATGGGTTATACTAGGTCACCAAGAACGCTGCGTAATGTCTAGGCTCCCTTAAGCGATGCAGGGAATTCTTCACTCCTTCTATCCTCTCCAAAATTTATAAGGTATTTTGATACCCTCAAGTAAAACGGTCACATTCGCTTAGTGCACCAGTCACTTATTATACCGACCAGGATTTAAAGTCCTGTCATCACACTCATTGCCGGTCGATGAACGGATATACGGTCATAGGGACCCACGGGCGGAACGGGACACAATTTTTGGACTTATTTATGCTGTAATCGTGTGGGTGCAGTTTCTGAATGGTTATGAGTGGACTTAGGTTCAAATCACACCGGGGCCCAGTAGCACCTTTATTTGTTTCCACTATCCCACCTCTTGCAAAAGTCTACCAAACAAACAATAGTATCAATTCTTATGAGTAGCTCCTCAAATTGCAGTCCAGAGCCGACTGAAAATTATAGGTCCATTCCATTCATGCCAAAACTATAACTTTGCACACACACTTGTTTGGAAAAGCTGGGTCATATGCCCTATGTGGGCCGTTAATTTTAATATATATTTTATTTTTAGACCTAACCATATTATTATAGCCCAGTTTGAGTTGGAAATTGCTGCTTGATTGTAATACAGTGAAAGCCACTTTACGCAGACTGTGACGGAAAAAAATTTTTGTCTGCGTAAGGGAGTTGTCCGTCCAAGGGAAATAATCTTCTTCTTTTTTTAAAATAAATTGTATTTTATTCATCTTCCTAACTTGTTTGAAAGGTTTTCGACACGTGAAGAGTTGACTTGACTTTGAAATTCATTTTTTATTCATTATTAGATTATCTACTTACATACCAGATAAAAATGATTAAATCTAACTTAAAATGAACTGGATATTTGTTCTTAATTATTGGTCCTTATGTGGACGCTCTAAACTTAACTATAACCTTATAATTATTGCCTTTCAGCCTAAAAACTATTTACGAACTAGATAATCTTACATAAATCATCGAGAACATTTTTAAAACTCGGCATCAATATATAAATTTTATATATTATATCGATACCTTCCCGTAAGAATGTACTAAGCGACAAAAAAATATAGTGTTTAGGTAATTATTTGTATATTTCGTAGTGATAAGCATAATCTTGATTAAGATTTGCGCCGCATTTTTTTTTAATTATTGCATAAACGAACTTTCAATCAGATAAAAAGTTTTTGTCGCTTATAACATTTTTATGGTCTAAAGATTGTCGCTTGACACAGGGGTAAATGGCGCTTAAATTGGTTCAATCGGTTTTCCGGTAAGTCGTCTTCTTCATCAGACTTTTGGTAAGCTTTCTACGAAACTGCAAAGAGCTATTTTAAATTCTTCTGAAATAGCATTTGCCGAAGTAGTTTGCCTCTTTTATGCATTTCAAGCATAAGTCTGCCTCTTGAAGCGGGCAAAATAAATTTTAGCAAACTAGATGTTCTTGGATTATTTTCACTCATGTTATTAATAATAACACACTTCTATGTGTAATATAAATAATTTTATGCTTTTAATATTATAGAATATGCATTCCTAGGCTAAGATACATTCACCTCGATTACCGTTGTCGTTCTCGACTCCAAAATACACGACTCTTCCAAATCTGTATTATGCTTGTCGTTTCACACGACAAAGGTCGGCTGAAAATGTCAAATGTCTTTTTGTACTAGATTTGAAGTCGTCTGACGACTTTACTTTAATTACCTAAGAAAACTCAACACCACTAATAACCTTAAAAACGGTCTTTTTTGTCGTTTGCAATTTTGCCCCCGACAGGTAGTCGTGTGATTCAATTAGACTGTATTTCAGCGTTTGTATGGATTTTTTTTAAGTAGAATTCATTTCTTCTGAATGGAAATACCCACTCCGCATTCGTTTTTAAGTTGAAAATATTCGGTTTATTTGCGTTTGTCCGTTGATCAACTTCAACAGTTAGAAATACCTACAAATGGAAAAGGAATTAAAAATTACAAACAAAAGACACTCACAAGTTGTTACTTTATTAATGAAGAAGAATTTACATCTGGCAAAAGGATTCAGCAGAGGGTTAAATAAAATCGATTTCGAAAAACCTTGGACCTGTATTGCTACAAAAATTAACAGCTATGGCCCTCCAACAAGAGATGGAAAAGGTTGGCAAAAATTATGTACCGACTTACAAATATTTGAGTAATAAATGTTGTAAACTGATTTTTTTTTGTTAAGGTTTGGACGGATTTAAAATACAAAGGAAAAAAAAAAGTTAGTGCACAACAAAAAGGAATCACGTGCAACTGGAGAAGGCAACTACAAACAGGCGATACTTTCGCCTCAAGAGGAAGCTATTTCGAATCTTTTAAGTCCAAAAGGTGTGGCTATTGGGGCTCCAACTATTTCAATCACAATCGCCTGATTGTAATATCAACTATCCGTCGACATCGCAGGCAGTTTCCACATCAATCCCTTCTACGTGGATCGATTTTTCGGAATCACCATATATAGCTCTCTTGCCAAACTCGCCAACAACAGACATTCAATCCGCTCACTGGTCACATGAGGCTGAAATGAATCCAACTCCAACTAAATCAAGGATTCGAAGTGATTCAAGGTATCGCACTAAAAGTCTTTAGGAAAATAGAGAAAATTTGTTAATTAAACAAACCACAGTGCAGGAAAATATGTACTCAGATGTCAAAAAATGTTTAAAAAACATTGAAAAAGTGTAAAAGGAGAGCAAAAGATACAATAGGAACCGGTTCAAAATAGAAGAGGAGCGCCTTACAATTTACAAGGAGGAAGTACAAAAGAAGGATCAATATAGAATGGAGGACACCAAATGGAAAATGATGGACCTGCGAAGCGAACTTTTTAAAATAAAGACACAATTTTTGACAGTTCCAGAAGAGCGATACCCAGTGATACCAATCTTTCTCAAAGATTTCACTACATTCTAGTCGTGTACAAATCTGCTACGAATTTGACGGGTCGTGTGCGTTAGGTAATAAGGATTGAAAACCGACACGACTCGGGAAACGACATAAGACGTTTTCGACAAATGACAACGGTAATCGAGGTGATTATTATAACATTGTAGAGAAATAAATACTTACTTACTTTACTTACGGATTTGACTGCAGTAAGTCCAATTTACAGCTGTCTGCTCAATGATCTTAACTCAAAAGAACACGCAAACAACTGGCAAGGGCAATCGAAACCTAACGGCAAGACTAAAAATATTTCAAAACAACGGTTATGTCTAGACAGAAATGTATCAAGCGACAACAAATGGAACAACTTTTCGGTGGTATTATGTTCTAAGCGACATGTGCAAAAAAATTTTCTCGTAGGATGTGTTGCATAGTACAATTTTCTTTAATTTTCTTTTAATCATGGCGCTTAGCAAAATAGTTTTGGCGGTTACAACAATTTAAATGTAATAACAAACAGCTACCTACCTGCCAAATTTGTCGGATACTTCAGTTTTTATTTCTATATAGTTTCTTTTGTATCATTGGTAGAAACCTCAAACCCAGCCCAAAACGTGGCGCTTGGACCAAATTATAAGGATATGTAAAAAAGTGATTTTCTGAAAAATTGTCGCTTAGTACATTCTTACGATATAAAATAAATTAAAAATAAATTAAAAATAATAAAAACTACATATTCTACTTACATAAAATATTTAACGTATTCTAACTATAACAGTAGTCAACGTGCACACGCGCTGCAGTAAGCTGACTGAAGCCTTACAGCGTCAATCCTCTCCCGGAAGCCCCACCACAAGTTGACGTTCCCGGCCACTCCCAGAAATGTCCTACCTAACTTAATCTAACTTATAAACTAGAAGGATGTTACCTAGAGTAACGCACCGTCTTGGGTGGGCATGTTGACCTCTTCCCCCTCAAAAAGCAACCAAATTAGGCAAATTGCTTTTCCGTATCGAATGTATCCCTCTCCGCTATTGCGGTACTAAAACGGAGGAGCTGATGAGCATTGGCGACGTCCCCGCCGCTTATACCATCCCTCGTCTGTACCAGCCCTTTTGCATCAATATGGATAAATGCCTCTGGCGGGACAAAGCCAGACCGGAGCGTACTCTCTCACCCCTATTGCGAGTGTCAATCGACAATTGATAATTGACTATTTTCAATGTGTGCTATTGTGAACGAACGATTCTAAAGGATTTTGTCAATCGCAGTCAATTGAAAAAATGCGATTGATAAAAATATCAATGAAAATGATTCGTTCACAATAGCACACATTGAAAACAGTCAATTATCAATTGTCGATTGACACTCGCAATAGGGGTGTCTATGTACATTTCATTGGCGTAGTAAGCCCCAAAGATCAGGCTATTGTCGCTGGCCACCTTGCAACGTGCCTTTGAGTCACCTTAATAAGGAAATTGTCAATCCCATTCAACTGAGCCCCATCGTATAGGACCTTGTTGGGATAGTATTTTATATAGTTGCTCTAAGACATTGTCTCTCCAAAACCCGAATCTTTTAATTATAAAACTACGCGCTATATTAAACCACAATGGACAACCATAAGCGATGATCGACTTTATAGGAGCCACTTAGAATATGACCTTAAATCTGGAATCAAGTTGAATGCTATGAAACAGTCTCCTTGTCAGGCCCCAGCAAGACAAGCAACTATATCTCTATCGAAATACAGATACTGGTCGAGGCAGATACCTAGATATTTAGCTATGCTTCTCACCGCCAATAGGTGCCAATATTCTCCAATATTGGCCAATTTCTTCCAGTTTTTTCTGGTATCCCTAGAGGCCCCAGCCAATGGAGTTCTGAACAAGATTGTTTCCGTCTTCTGAAAGTTGATTTTCAACTTCCAGTCGTCGCAATATCCCTTAATTTGATCTAAGTCACCCTGCAAACGAATGTTAACGACCTCGATTTTAGGACCTGATCTGTATGCCACCAAATCGTCGGCATAGGTAGGTTAGGAAGGTAGATGGATGGCCTTGTGGCGGGTGTCACGGCTCACTTAGACCAACAGTTTGGTCCATTGTGTCCATTTTTAGATTCTTTAAAATTTTCTGGGAACCTGAAAAGAGACATACTCTCGCCGTTTAACAGCTTAGTAATTCGCTTTAGCTGAACCACCCGGAGTCGAAAGCCTTCTCAAAATCAACCAGACAAGCACCCGTGCATTTGTTCTTGTATTTATTCCAGTGAATGTCGGAAAACAATTTCGACGCGACATGAATAGTGTCATGCCCCGCCCTGAAACCAAACTGGTTGTCCGGAATTATGTTATTGTTCTCGACTTACTTCAACTTTCCAAAATTATGGAAAGACTCCTTCATCATTCCTATTCATAAGAAAGGCAGTAAGAGCGGCGTATCCAACTATAGACCCATAGCTAAACTTTCCTGCATACCTAAACTTTTTGAGAGCATAGTTTACGACACACTCTACTTTCACTGTAAGTCAGTTTTTTCTCCTAGGCAACATGGTTTTCTGAAAGGCAAATCAACGACAACTAATCTTATTGAATTCGTGTCCAATACCATATGTGCCCTGGAGGCTGGCAAAGAAGTAGACACAGTCGCAACCGATTTCAGTAAAGCTTTCGACAAAATATCCCATAATGTTGCCCTTTACAAACTAAAAATGCTTGGTTTCCCGCCCCTGTTTATATCATGGCTAAGTTCCTATTTAAATGATCGTCTTTATACAGTCCTTTTCCGATCGTGTGCTTCAAATCCTATTCGTGCAACTTCAGGAGTTCCGCAATGTGGCCACTTAGGACCACTGATTTTCCTGCTAACCATTAATGATGTCGAGCTTATTCTTTCAAGATCTGACCTGGAAATCTACGCCGATGATATGCGGATCTCTAAGCATATTTCACGTAATGCCGATGCTCACGCGCTGCAGTCGGACTTGAACAATTTCTTTACATGGTGTCAACAAAATCTCCTTGAACTAAATGTAAATAAATGTCAAACTATAACCTACTCTCGCAAACGCCATCCTTTATCTCAACGGCATTATTTTTTCAACAACGAGCCTGTCCCATAGGTAACCTCGATTAGAGACTTAGGTGCAATCTGCGACAACAAGCTTAACTTCCGAGCTCACATCGACAGCATCATATGTAAGGCTAACTCTACCCTTGGATTCGTAAAACGTTGGTCCAAGGAATTCTGTAACCCCTATGTCACTAAGTTTCTCTATGTAACCTTTGTTAGACTTCTTCTTGAATATGCCTCCCAGGTCTGGTCACAGTACCATCACGTCCATGTTAAACGCATTGAAGCCGGTCAGCGTAGATTTATCCGTTTTGCGCTACGCGGACTGGGTTGGACACACCCATACAACTTACCGCCCTATGAAGACCGTCTTAAATTATTAAAAATACAAACATTAAACTCAAGCCGCGATAACGCTGGCATTCTATTCGTACATCAGTTATTAACTGGCTGTATCCACTGCCCAGTCCTCCTCGAAAAAGTTTTTCTTAATACTAACCCTCGTCGTCTATAAGATCTGTACCATTTTTCTTCCTTCCCTACCATCGCACCGAATATGGCCAACATGAACCTATGACTAGAATGCTTTGCAAAGTAAATAACTCCAATTCCTTTGACCTGAATCACTCTAAACACTCCTTAAAACATGCCCTCCTAACATCACCCTCCTCCTGACCTAACCATACTTATATCCAATGTAAGTTTTAAGTACATATTTATTTATTTATTTATTTATCTTGTTAATCTTAAGTAATTTGCTTGTATTATAAATAATAAATAATATAACAGGGCTCTATTGACAATCTTTTCAAAAATCTTGCTAATATTCGGAAGCAAACTAATCGACCGAAGTTTGGCAGGGTTCGTCCTATCTTTACCCTTTTTCTTGATAGGGTGTACCACAGCTACCTTCCAATTCGCTGGATAATGTGCATCATTCAGCGCATTGTTAAACAGCGTGGTGAAAATATCCACAGCCTCTAGAGGCAGGTGTCGCAATACGGCGTTTACGACACCATCCATCCCCGCCGACTTTTTATTATTTAGTGATTCAAAGATGCACAGAAGATCATCCTTCGACACGAATATGGGCAATGCATCTCGGCCATTGGCGACAACTGCATATGCATGGTTTTCATCATTGAATACGGTGAATCCGTTATTCTCAGATCACTAATTCTCAAGTTTGGTGCGCAGATAGAAGTTTCTCACCCGAGCTCTATTCTTAATGTCGTTGTTACGGCGAACATATTGTTCACCGTATACGCGGCCTCCCTATTTCAGTCACAAATAGTGTACAGCATTCGATCACCTAAAATTGAAATGAATACTCAATTTTATTTCTCTCCTACTCGTTGGTGCTTCACTCAAATGAAGTAAGTACGAAGATTAACTCAGTATAATAAAGCGAGTACACCGAATATAGCGAGTGGGTTTGTCTCTAGCTTTGATCGATTGTAGGTAAAACAAATATTTTGAACAGTCTTTTATTAGTTACAGTTTAACTTTTTTGATTATATGGAAATAAATGATGTAAGTTTATTTGGACAGTTTTAGAAATATTTTTACATAATTTACTTACATTAACATGATGACCTTTAAGATAGCTTACAACATTTTTGATACTATTTAGACGTAGACATCTATTTGGATTTTTATTGAAGAGCTGAAGAGCAGGCTTGGCCTATCCCCAGGATGTTCTCGTAACACGATATTCATTTCCGACGTTTTGGAAATTAAATTTGCTTTCAATCTTCTTAAGTGATGTACAGCCCACACAGTCTCAATTACACCAATGGCCATACCGACTTTGGCAACAAATTTGCACAGTCAATCTTACAGTAATCCCTTTAATTTCATAACTCGTTTCAACTTCCTACATGCCACCTACAAGTGGAAGGAGGTATTTTTCATTTTAAACTTAAATGCTCAGCAGATGCTAATTGTACACGACACGTACTAAAAAGCACCCGTGGGTACTTTAACCGGCTCTTCGCTGATAAATTCATCTCCTCATGCATACATATTTAGCAATCAAAAATGTCCATAAAGATACGAGTACCATGCAAACCGGCCAGAGTAATTAAAACACCCTAAGGGGTCCATTAGCTTGGGTTCCATTTGCTATTGAGAGAAATCTCAACCGACAGCACACATTCTCGATAATTTGTCAGCAGCTCCTTTTTCCTAAACAAAATGATGGATGAAATGGCAAATAAAACATCACTCTCCCATTAGCATACGACTTCACGATATTTCTTGAACACCTACCAAGCAAATTTAACAACTGAAATCTGATAACCACGAAGCACTCAATGTCTATATAAAAAAATATGTCACACAACAACCGTGTGTGTCTAACTGATGTCATTAATAAATTATCTCATTGCCATGCGTTTTCGATACTAAAGATACATGATCTTCTTCAGTGTCCACCAACATCATGTTCGCTGTAATGTGTTCGCCACGCGAGTCGGCATCTATTTGAAGTGTGAAATAAACACAAAACTCCATATGTGTAGATACTTAACCAAGTTAATATAATCGAACTTAATAATTTATGCCAGTGATTGTGATATATAATTTTTTTTTTATATTAACTTTAACCATTACCAATACTAATTTGAAATTCGAGAGTGTCGAACGTGTTTGTTTCTAAAAGAAATCATCATCATTATTAGATGTTTTTGTTTTCATTAGAATTCATCGGATGTTGACAATAGCCGGCTATTTAGTTACAAAAGCGCGTCACAGCGATTTCGTTCGCCTTAAAGACCCATCAAGCAGTTGATGGATAGCCAACATTGATGAGCTACTAATTGGGAAACAGGCTGTTAACCGATAGATACACCTTTGAATGCATAAAGAAATTTAGGTTAACAACTTGTTGTCTGTCTGCGATAACCAATAAAGAACAGAAAAATTACAAGTCATTTAGATAGGTATGCATTATGGACCAACAATTAAGCGATAAATCTTACTCCCATTTAGGGTTTATCTATCAAAAGGTTCTCAGAATGACAGAACGATGCTGAGGATCCAATTTTTTACCAAACATATTCGAGGTTTTATTGATTGTTGTTCTCCTCCCAATGTCTTCAAATGAGAGGGATCAATCAGTTTATGTTAATTTCGATTCTAATTTGAATTAAGTTATTTCATAACGAAGACATTTTGTATCTGGACAATTATTTAGCATAAAAAGTTCGTCGCGCTACATTGTTTAAGAGAAATTCAATTTATTTTGACAAATAAAAAAAAAAAACTCTTTCGGAATATTAATTTTCGAAGAGAATGATAATAAAAAAAAAACATACCCAACGAGGGGGATAAGTTTGTGGCCTTTCAAAAAAATACATACGGCTGCCTTTGTGAAATGTGTACGCGCTGGATTAAACGGTCATTGTAGAGAGCCATCCGTTAAAATTTCGGCATTGCCGTAAAAAGTTTTACGATTTTGTTATTACAAATATATGTTAAAAGTTGATAAGTCGTAAACATTTTTCGAGAATTCGTTTTTTTCAGTTGTTTTGGCGCCGCGTCAAAAAAAAGAAGACACGATAGCTTGAATGGAATATCGTTTTATGAACAAGTTAAGATTGTCCATCGTAATATGTACTTTAAAATGGGAAAAAATTGTTTTGAGTGCTGAGAGAATTTTAAAAAGCGCTATAATGCCCGAGTTCTTTTGAATTTTCAGTTTAAAGGATTTCGAATTAAATATGCGAGTCCATAATCGAAAGAGGCTCCACGAAAGAGGCCGTGCGGTTTCTTATCTTTGGCATTATTTCTTAGGACATTGCCATTTTAAAATTGGTGAACAAATCGGGCTGCAGTAGTGCCTTTTGTCTCGAGTACGGTACAATTTATGACTAAAAAGCTTTTTGAAATATTTTGTTGGGCAATTAACCCAATTATACCAGAACTAATTTTTTCCTGTGATTTTGATGATTTTATATTATTCTACTGATATTGCTCTAAAATCTTCTGCCATTAATAAAAGTGGAGTGTTGCGAAAACGCAACTCTTGGTCCAAGTACATAGGTAAAAATTTTTTTTCAATTTAATTCACTTATAAAGGAAACATATAAAAAGAAATAAGAAATTAAAATACATTATATTACAGTCAAAATCGGTTATAACGACTTTCAATCGACTGACGAATATGGTCGTTATAGGCGAAACCGATATCAAGCTATGTATATACTTACTTTTTTTTTCTTAATTTTTCTTTAATTTTGAGCCATAAAATAATAGGAATACACATTTACAAATACATATACGTTTACTGTTTATTATGACTCATTTTTCGATAAGAAGGTACGCCTCACAAAATTAAATTAAACTTCTACAACCACTTGTCACACTGAAAAGTTTGCACTGAGTAAAACTTCCCTAACGTAGAACAAACTCAATAAACGCAAAATTAAAAAATAACGTCTACAAACGGTAACTGTTACATATCCCAGATTCTACGAACTTAGATACATCGCATCTACAGAGAATCACTTTACCGTTCTAGAAAAAAAATCTGTTGCGCCAACAGCTGCGTCGTTTAGTCCTTATAACCGATATGAAATTTAAAAAAAAGGGTAAAATCGGTCGTTGTAAGCGATATGTCGTTATAAGCGATGTCGTTATAAGCGATTGTCGTTCAATGGAATTACAATGGCGCTGATTCGGGACCTAAGAATTTGGTCGTTGTCCTAGGCCGGAAGCCACCGGGAACGTGCCGATCAGTGTCTTGCAGAACGGATTCAGACGTTCACACAGTATGCACGTTGGTTAGGACCTTATATGCGACATTTAGCAGGATATGCTTTGTCAACCTCTTCAATACTGGGTGGTGGAACCGGTTCTTCATTATGATAGCATTTGATAGCATTCATCGTTTGGAGCTGTACGTGGCGATGGCCGAGTTCGGGATCCCGAAAAAACTGATGCAGTGTGTCGCTATGCCGAACTATTCCAAATCTGTAACGGATTCCAAGGAGATGCGCTGTATTGTGACTTCTCAATCATGTTCTGGAGCAGATAGTGCGAAGGGTAGGTGTTAGCACTGAAGGCACTATCTTCAACAGATCCGCTCAGCTACTGGCATACGCGTAACATCGACTACACCATACCACAATTACAGTTCGAGAAGAATTTCCAAATCACTATCCCCACCAGATCATTCTGGGACGATGATGCATTCACGGAGGATAAATCGATCCACTTCCACACCGACGGATCAAAAACTAGTGATGGGGTAGGTGAGGGTGTTTTCTCAGAAACACTAAATATTAGTCTCTCTTTCAGTGTTCCCGATCATTGTAGCGTGTTTCAGGGGGAAATCATGGCGATTAAGAAAGTCTTGTTATGGCTGAAGAGAAATGTGATATCGACTAAGGACATCCGTATATTCTCGGATAGTTAAGCCGCATTAAAGTCCCTGGGCTTAGTCTCTTCAAACTCCATCGTACCCATAGACTGCTATTCATCTCTTCAGGAGATGCCAGAGCAGTTCAATATTCACCTCTGTTGGGTACCGGGGCATAGAGACAACCCAGGGAATTGTAGGGCAGATGAATTCACCAAAAAAGGAACCGCATTACCTCTTCTACCTGATAAAGGTTTTCTAGGTATGCCTATAGCGACTTGTAAACTTATGTTTAAGCTATCCGCAGTCGAGAGTATTTATATGTCGTCAGCGTAAATGTATGTTGATGAATGGAAAAAAGCAGGGAACCTAAAATTGACCCACCTTAGGTGGACAGCTAGTAATACGTGTCTAGCGACCAAGCATATCTGGCCAAAGCTGGATCTGCGACACTCTTTGTGTTTAATCTGGCTTAACCGACTGCACATTGGCCCTGCCAAATTATCAAGGCTTGGCGTCTATTCAAATGACTTCTGTAGAAGCTGCAGGGACTAGGAGGAGGAGGAGACTACACTTCATCTCCTCTGTACATATCCTGCACTCTCCAATAAAAGAAAACTCTATCTAGGAGCCTTCTTCCTTAATGATCTCAGTGACTTAGCTAACTCAGATGTTAGAAGTCTATCGCGCTTCATTAGAATCTCCAAATGGTTTGGCGAGTGGAGGTCGGAACTCTCCCGATCCACGTGGTATCACAACGGACCTCATTTTTCTAAGTGTGTTGGCTATTAACTGACAGTCACCTTAACCTAACCTAACCTAACTGGCATACGCGGACGATATTAACATTACCGCGCGATCTCAGCATGCCTTGTTGGATGCTTTAAGGCGATTAAAGAACCGGAAAAAATGGTTGGCCTTGAGGATAAAACGAAGGACTTGATTTCAACAAACAAACAAACATCTGTCCACCGAGTAGCATAAAACGTCGCCGTTGATAGCAGCAACTTTGAAGTAGTAAGGGAGTTTATCTATCTTGAAGTAAATATCAACTCCATCAATGAAAGCTTAACAGAAATCCGACGAAGAATTATACAAGGTGGCGCAAAATAACCTTCCGATGTTTTTTGGTCACCGACCGATTATTGCTCAAATAAATAGTCACCAATATTCCGCGTTCTGGAGCAGTGTAGCGTAACATTGTTTATTAACGTGTATTTCGCAGGTGTTTATTACACAAATGTCAAAACAGAACTGACATTAGGGGCCAATCGCAAAATTTATAGCATTTTCTGATAGGAGGATTACTTTTGCGCCACCTTGTATAAGATATCATTATTATATCTAAGAAACGACTGCTACTTCGGTTTGGCAAAATAAATGGGATCAAACTTATTAACCCGGAAGACCAAACACTGATACTGCCAGTTCTGCTTTGTGGTGCCGAATGCTGGACGATAAACAGGAAAGGAGAGCTAATTTTGGGCTCTTCCATCGGATATTTTGTGCATGTGTACGATGAGGGCGCATAGGAGTAGATACAATCGCGAATTCTATAAGCTGTACCGAAAAGCTAAAAAAAACTTCGAATACATTGGCACATCGGACTAGTGGGCAATAATGCTCCAGCAAAGAGCATTCTCGACTCCCGGCCCGCAGGTTCGACCCAACAAGGAAGACCGAACGTCCGTTTTAAGGAAAAAGCCTTTGCGGATTCCAGAGCGGTTTTGGTCTGGACAACTGGAAGCAGTATGCCCGGGATCGAGGAGGATAAAAGGCTGCAGTGTCTCAGGCAGGGACTGACTCCCCAAGGGTCAGGAGCTCGCTGAGTAAGTAACTATAAATGTTGTTTTTCCACTGGAGGTTAGGTTAGGTTAGGTTATATTGGCAGACGGCAGAGGCCGACACACTTAGACCAGTGAAAGGTCCATTGCGATGCCACACGGATATATCTTCTTCCTACTCGTTGAACCAGTTGGAGCTTTTGGTGAAGCTTGACAGATTTTTGATGTCGGTATTAATGAGATCGCTTAGATCATTGAAGAAAGAAAGATCCTGAATGGAGTTTTCTCTCTCTGTCTCTGTGAGAGAGCAGGGCATGTGCAGAGAAGGTGGAGAATTGTCTCTTCAAGTCATTTCTATAGACGCCAAGCCTTGTTGCATGCTTGCCTGTAAGACAGTGTCCGGTGATTACACCAATTATAGCACCAACGTGCAGTCTGTTCAGAGATATCAAACACTTGGAGCGTTTCAGATCCAGCTTTGGACAAATCTGTTTTGTCGCTAGACAAGTGTTGCCACTTGTCCACCTAAGGTTAGTTTTCTCAATGATCTCTCTCATAAAAATGAGTTTGCATGTAGCAATTGTGATGCCTGAAGGACCTTTATCAGGTAGAAGGGGCAGTATGGTTCCTTTTTTGGTGAGTTCATCCGCCCTACAGTTCCCTGGAATGTCTGTATGTCCTGGCACTCAGCATAGGTGAATGTTAAATTGCGCCGCCATCTACACTAACGAAGATCGACAGTCGCAGACTACGATGGAGTTTGTGGAGACAGAATCCAGAGACTTTAGCGCAGCTTGGATATCTCAAAAGATCCGGATGTCCATAGCGGATACCATGTTTCTCTTCAGCCACGATAGTACTTCTTTAATCGCCATGATTTCCGCCTGGAACATGCTGCAGTGATCAGTGCGGCGAAAAGAGAGGCTGAGGTTCATCCTGTCATAGAACACACCTCCACCTACCCCCTCGTCGGTTTTGGATCCATCGGTATAAAAGTGGATCGATTTATTTTCGACAGGGGAACCCACTTTCCAGAATGTTATGGGATGGATGTTCACCTTGAAATTTTTGTCGCTGAGGGGTGGTGTAATCTATGTTGCTAGGGAGGATTCTAATTTTTTTAAGAATAGATGCGTGGCCGATTTTATTCTCGTACCATTGGTACGTTGTTTTGAGGCGGACAGCCGCACTAGCAGCCACTATGTCAAGGGATGTCAGGTGAAATAGGATGTCCATTGCAGCAGAGGGAGAAATACGCAGAACACCACTTATGCAGAGACACGCTGTTCATTGGACTTTGCTTTGCTTATCGCGATTTATCGCTTTGTCTAAGGCATTCTTTTCCACTGAAGGAAAATTCTAACCGCAATTTCAGTGGCCATATATTAAATATTGAATAAGTACAATATTTAATCACAACCGAATCACTTCGTAAATGAAAAAAAAATACCTTCACACTGTTAAAATTAATTGCTGTCGGCCATCAATTTACAAATTATTTTTTTTCTCACCGGAAAAATAGTAAATAATTTTTTTTTCGGAATTTCGAAATATCACAGCAAACAACAACAATTTACATGTGAACTCTCTTTAGTGATGGCATCGCCATCTGGTGTCAATACAGTTTCTAACGTCTCTTCTGAGCCACTCAGATCATGGAGATTAAGTAAGGACTAGTGGATTGCAGTTGCAGCCAGAAATATCTAGTGAACAGAACACACTGAAGCCCAATACACCTCGCTTTATATTGAGCCAAAAATATATTTGAAATATCATCAAAAGTGTTTTCAACTGATTACAAATCGTTTTTTTTTTTAAATACAACAAAATAAAGATTTGAGCGCCATTTCTAATTGGCCTCTGTTTAAGGGCCGATACGCGAACACACTTTCGGAATTTTAGTTGTTGAATGAGCAACCGTATATTGTGATTGCTTTCACGTGAAGGAGTGGCTGGAGTTACAGCGCTGTTTCACGGTTCGCCACAAGCGATCTTCATACTAATTTTTCTGGGGTGATGTTCTATTTTTAATTCATTGTTCTCGAAAAACGTCTTCTAAATATCAATAATAATTACAACTGAATTGTTTTTTTATGGCAACGCTGTTACAAATGTCGGCAAACAAAATGTAAAGCCATCGTCGTTTGCAAAAGTTCTCAGGCAAAGCCACAGCAAACTGTGCTCTTCAACTCTAACCACACTGATCGTAAAATTAAGCAATCAAATTAAATAAAAATTTATTTTAAATGTTAACACTAAGGCAGCATTCACCAAAACCCCGCACTCCAGACGGAGACTTATTACCTGCCCAACAATTGGGTCAAGTATAACAGGAAAGTCACTTCTGATCCCCCATTGTCTTGAGATAAACATCGGGTTGGTATGTTTACTTCACAAACTAAAGTGCTTAGTCACTGCGGTCTGGTCAGATCCGTAAAATAACAAACCACGATCTGAAGTCACCAGTTGGCTCAGTCGGCATGGCAAAAGTTCTTATCTTTACGGCTCTTATCAGCCCCCAGCTATCAGTTTCATAAATCGTGGTTTGCACAAAAAAATAGTAAAACCTCCAATTTCAATAAAAATCAAACACAGCCGAGTTAATTTTTACTTTTTTAACAGTAAACCATAAAACTTAAAAAAATATATATATAAGCAGGCAATAAATTTCGCATGTTTGTCATAAAACATAAAACATAGTGTAAATCGGATTTTTTATCCGTTTTTTGACACACAAAGTGGATAAACTGCACTCGCACCTTATTACGCCGCTGCGCAGTGCCGCTATGCGAAGGTATGTATCGCACACAAAATTTATGCTGGACGAATGTACGTATCTGAACAACATTGCTCTAGCTGGTCGGCGCGGCAGAGGCAACGGCGGCGGCACAATGACCCTCGCGACGAATGACTCATAAATAAAAACATAACAATTTGCATTAAGATCGCTCGCAATCATTTTATTGGCCTGTCCGATCGTAAATCTCCTTCTAAGCGGAGCTCTGCGAAGGGGGTATATTATTAGAGTGTGGTCGCTTTTGTATCTGTTTGTTGCAAAGAAAACTGCGGTTAAGACTTCGACGCCGCCGCCGACGACGAGGAGAGCAGTTGCGTTTAACTGTGCGTCTGAGTGGATGCAAATGCGCAAGCAGTTATTTCCTAGATAAGGCCTGGATTTAATGCGGGCTTCAGAAGCGTCGGTCAGTGTCTGTGAAACGAATGCAAACGTATCAAGTACGGTTGAATGCGAATTTAAATGTCACCAGGGGTACTAACCTATTGTGCCTGCACAAAATTGGCATTTGTAGCACATTTTGATTGGATCTTAGTACATGCTATGCCGCAAAACCTTATGAAGTTGCTGTGAGAATTCGAGTGTTCTTGTCTTTAAAAATTGGCGCATTGGATTTTTTTTAACATGAAAAGGTAGACTTGTAGGTAGGTGGTTTAAGTGGCTGATTCCTAAAACCTTTAAATACAACCGAAAAAGTGAAAGTAAAACTCAAAACCATCCTGTTGTGTTGATTAACCTTCCGGCCTCACACATATTTTTTCTAACGCGCTCCTCACACTGAGGTATCACAATACCCCACCCCAAAAGTATTAAAAAAAATGTAATTTTATATATATAGGTACATATATGTGTTTTTTTTTTATTCATATTTTTATTTCATATAAACAAAATTCAATACGATGAATAACATCTATATATATAAAAATCAATCCATATTTGTGTTTGTTGCCGGTGTTTGGCCAAACGCGTTAACCGATTCCAATGAATGACAATAACAAGGAAGTCTACTCGAACATACTGGCCAATAGAATTCTCGGGCAAGGGCAAAGCCGGGCGGGTGCAGCTAGTAAAATATAAAAATACTTAAAAAAAATAATTTACAAATTAGGTTACAAAAAAAAGTTAATATATAGTAGTCAACTAAAATCAGTCAAATTCATAAAAAAGTTTAAAATAATAGTTTTAAAAACTGTCACATTACGCTTTCTAATACTCTTTCTTCAATGTTTACTCCAATGTATTGTTTTAACAGTGGGATAAATGTTTGCTTTTTTAAACACAACAATTCAAATTTTTTACACTGCTTCTATGCATTGCAGTGAGTGATCAGTGATGATCCTCGCACATGGGAAGTCGGTATGTCACGTTTTCAGTTTTTTTTTCGATTACAGAAGCCACATAGTTTTAAATGTTGATTTCAAGAAGCTGGTTCATTTTTGGCTCCATCCCTTCAGCATCAAGGAAAAGTCTTTCAATGGATTCGGCTCGAAAAAAAAAACCATTTTGCTGTAAAACTATAATTTATATTGTCATCTACAGTAACTTCCTTTATGGCTGAACAAACCCCACACTTGTTTTATTAATTTGTAGTCCAAAATAACTAAAATATAAAACATTTCACTAAAATAATGTATTCACAAACTTTAAAAAATACTAACACGCACTGCACACTGGGGTACATATATGCAGCGTTGCCATTTTTGTTTTTGCCAAGGCGGGATTTTGGAACTTTTTGAATGAATTCTTTCGTCGAAAGCGGGACATAGTAAAAAAAACGTACATAATCAGAAGTTTTCAAATATTTATGTTTTTATTTGGATTAAAATTACGTTTACGTGACAATAGATAGCAAAAATAGCCATAGAAAATGTATTTTAATAAAAATATAATATTTTAAATCAAATTCACCTTATCTTTAAATAGACGAGTCGTCTTATTCGTTTTCAGAATAAAAAAAAACAGACGTCAAAATCAAAAAAGTTTTATTCAATAGAAAATATGGCGTTTTAAAAAATACTTGCAACTTACAATAAGAGAATAATTATTTATAAGAATTACTTATTCATGATATTTCTGTGAAGATCTAACTTCTTTTAAAGTTTCCTTTTTCTCTTTAATAAAGATGAAGAACTCTTCACAGGGAGCTGTAGATTAAACTGGATGAGTAATTTTGCTTTCATTAAATTTACGGAGCATTTATTTCTGGCATCCGACCATTTTAAATTCATCTGGGAAAAAACGCGTTCGTTACTTAATATGAAAGACACTAGTTTAAATATATTCCTGGTATCTTTTTTTGGAAACTGTTGAAAGACCTGGTGCCATTTCTGTGCGGTGGTGGCAGTGGTGTCTTTGCAATTTCCTACTAATACGTCCAAGGATGATTTTAACAAGTTAAATTCTTCATATAAGTTATCTACCGAAATATCGCCTGTCAATTTTATTAAAGGTACAGCACTTTCAATAATGTAAAAAATAACTTCACTTTCCAGGTGTATGAATTTAAGTCTAGAAAAAATATTTTCATCTGAAAAATTATAACGTTTGTCTATATATTGTTGGCAATTTGTGTAAAAATTTTTGAAGTCTTCGATGGCTTTGGTCCGTTTAGATTCATCCAATTTATTTAAAATCTGTTTTGTCTGGTAGCCGAAAAACCCATTCTTTAGCCTTTGAGTCAACCTTGAGCGGAAGAGGCACTATGACTCATGCATTTCTGTTATGGCAATATCATTTCCCTGAGACTCTTTTATTAATGTACCAAAAGCACTCATCACATTTTGAACAAAATGCAAGTAGGCTAGAGTTTTTGTTTCCTCTGCTTCAGAGTAAAAGATCTTTTCAATGGCTTTAGCACATGATTCTTGCTTATCAAAGTAGCTTTTTGAAGCAGGCCAAACCTTGATTACTCTCTCAACTTCTGGCATCCCTACTCTCTTATCCGCGCTCTTATCTTCATTACGCGCCGGGCGGGCGGCCAGTACACACTTGTCTGTGCCACATACCCAAGCTTCCTCAGCACGCTGCGCGCATGGTCGAGTTATCCCCGAAATGCGGGACTGAGACTGTCCCGCGCGGGACATTTAATTTTGATTTAAAAATTAGGACGTCCCGCCAAAATCGGGGCGTCTGGCAACGCTGGGTATATGATACCCAAGCTAAAAATCGAAGCACGACTAAACACTTAAAAAAAATCTAAGAACTCAACACCCTCGCCTGCTACTGCAGAGTTTAAAATTAAATATACATAGGTATGGCATCCTTAGGATTTTTTTTTAACGGGACCTGCACACTTTTGAAATCTATGTGGGGTATCTCATACCCCAGTGTGTGGTTGGAAGGTTAAGTCAATGGTGTTTTTTAAACCCATGCCTGAGATGCTCGGGAGGTCATCAAAGAGTATGGTATGCAATATCTAGTTTTGGCTAAAAGTGGACACGTGCAGAAAAAATGGAAGAGGACCTCCCGCTCATAAGTGTCCCGACAGCTCGGGTAGTGGTATTGTACATGCCGACAAGCCGTTATAATGGCAACGAGTCTAGCGGCATCTGCACTAGTTCTGTGCTCTTTATTAATTGTATGTGGGCCACATCTTCCTCTAAACGAAAACTGAAAAAGGGACACACAAATTCACTTACCCACCTCGCACCTACTTCAAATAGTGGTTGTCAAAAATGGAGAAGTGTCATTTTTCTTTTTAAAAGCAATATACCTAGAACAAAGTTCACAAGTCACGTCTGTATTTTAAAACCCGTGCCGTTTATCTCTATGTTATAGAGTTCATCTTCTTCGTTTCAAATTAGTTTTGTCAAATTTTTGACAGGTCCAACTTCCTAAAAAGTCAAAGCAAGTAATTATCTTTTAGAACAACTAAGTGCTTTCCAGCAGTGTGGTTCAATAAAACATCAACCAAATGAACCCAGTGAATGTATAGTGGGACAGCTTCAGAGCGAACTGCCTGAGCGTGTTCCATTTGTCATAGAAAAAGAAAACATCAACAACTATTCCTCTGAGGCAAAAAAAAGGACGAACAATTAAGCAAATTAATTTACTTGCTTGGGCTATGATAAGCCTCAATAAAGGTACATTCGAGATTTAGAGCAGAAGGAAGCCACAAGGTCGTAATTATGCTTTCTATATTAATATCTTGAATTCTCGAATAAGGGTGTGCAAGGCCCTATTTTTTTCGGGGTGTGAGGCTTTCTACACTTTAGCACTCCGAATCAATACTGGTCCATTGTACTACCAGGAAGACACACCACTTTTACTGTGAGAATTTACTCGTTTTAATAAGAAAGGCGAGAAGCTTCAATGATAAGAAGCTTACAGCACTCAACACATCAGCACCAAATACCTTAAACCTGATACGAGCAAAGCCAGGACAATCACAGAGGAAATGTTCCGCAGTCTCATCGCTTTCTTCATAGGCATCTCAGTTGGTGGTATCGCTTAAGCCTAGTACCTTAAGATGATTGGCAAAAGTGTAATGGGCCGTAAGAAAGGTGTTCTGCAGTATTTTCTGTTCATAGACAACAAGAATGCCGCAGAATTTTTTACAGACTTCGGGGAGAATTAGCTAGTCTGTCATGCCATTGGCGATTGTGTTCATATGAAACCCAACCGTCAATAGAAGACCTAACCGAAGACGTAGGCAGACATAACGCGCCGGTTCAGGTCCTGAGAAGTCTTCCTTTGAGCCCTGCCTAACAAGTTCATCGGAGATCTCATATCCTGTGATCCTGTTAAGACCCGGGCCCAGATAAGTCTAAGTTAATTCAGCCTTCCGACCGAATTCAGAGAGATCTAATATTCAGGAACTATTTTGATTTTGGTTAAAGGGCTGGGCAAGGTCTTAAGCGTAGGCTGACTGTAACTATAAACGCAGATACTTCGCCCCTCGACCTGTTGTTCACGCATAGGCCATAGCCAATAGGATAGCATAAGCCTCCGTTTGGAAGACTGACGCATGCTTGTCTATAACGAGAAGAAAAGTCTAATATTGTCGCTCTCCATGAAAACACCATTACCAGATCAGAAGTCAGGTTTTGGAGTCATCCGTAAAGATTTGACTGCATTCCTTTCCAGGCTCAGAGTCCTGAACACGAGGAAAGGCGACTTTGTTATTGCGCATCAGCTGAAGTTCCGGTGTCATCACATCAGACGGTATATCCATAAGACAGGAGTCGAAGGACAACAGTCGCGCAAGTTCGTCAAAACTCCAGTGCGAGGTATATCAAAAGCCACCTGTTCTTAACCGTGAGATAGATGATGAAGATGATGCATTCGAGCTGGAATTCGATATATTTCTATGGTCTGAGGGGGGCCCCTCCGAAAAGACCCCCCAGTTGGTAAATGCCCTAAAGTACCTATTAGATAAAGTTTATTCGATCACCTCCTGTCTTCTTGACGTCACAAAAGTAATGTCAGCTCTTGAAAAAAATTGAAAACCTTAGGGAGGTGCTTCCAACTAAGGACCTAAATATTTCATATATTTATGGTTGACGTCGAAAAAAGAGGCAAAACACACCTGGTAATAATTTTAATTTAAAGGAGCACATCGACTTAATTTCAGAATGCAAAGGAACTACGTTTATCAGTGCCAAGAGAGAGAGGTATTTCTTTTCCAACCGCATATTCAAGATAGGGATGAGCGATGTTGGCAAAACATCGATGTCGACATCGATGGTTGAACATCGATTATCTATAACAATCGAATTCAAAACATCGATGTTCTTTAACATCGATGTTATACAAGGTGGCGCAAAAATAACCTTCCGATGTTTTTTGGCTGTAATTTAAAAAAAAAATTAAAAACTTTGATTCTTCTTGTGGATTATTTTTATTTGGTCTTTTAATTTTTTTTACATCAAGTCGAGAATATGATGTCATGTAAACGGCCGCCGCCACAGTTGATTGTCATTTGAGCCATTTTTATGTCATTTTCCATCACTTTGGCCAAAACTTCCGGCGATAGGTCCTCACATTGTTGACGGATATTGTCTTTAAGAGCTGCAAGAGTCTGAGGCTTGTTGAGATAAACCCGCGATTTCAAAAAGCCCCACAAAAAGAAGTCTGTAGCGGTCAAATCAGGCGATCTTGCTGGCCAGTGCAAATCGCCAAAACGGGAGATTAGGCGCCCTGGAAATGCATCCTTCAGCATATCGGTTGTGGCACGTGCAGTGTGTGCCGTTGCACCGTCCTGTTGGAACCACATGTTTTCCAATCCCAATTCATCAAGTTGCGGCAAAAATAACTCGTTGATCATTGGTCTGTAGCGCTCATCATTCACAGTAACCGTTTGGCCCGCGACGTCTTCGAACAAAAAAGGTCCGATGACTCCTCCAGCGAAAACAGCACACCATACATTGACTTTGAGCCGGTGTAATGGCTCTTCGTGGGTTACACGCGGATTTTCAGTGCCCCAGAAGCGTAAATTTTGCTTATTTACGTACCCGCTAAGATGGAAATAGGCCTCATCACTCATGATTATTTTTGATGAAAAATCATCTTCCTCTTGGTGGTGATTAAGGATGGCTTGAGCGTATGTTAGACGCGATTGGCGGTCAGCAGCTAACAGCTGATGCACCGTCTGGACTTTGTACGGAAACATCTTCAAATCTTGTACCAAAATTCGCTGTAAAGACCGTCGACTGATACCGTGGCACGTCGTCTGGTTGATGTCGACGGCGTTTCCATGACATCTTCGGCTACAGCAGCAATATTCTCTGCAGAACGGCTACTCCGGGGTCTGCCACGCCTGGCAGCATCTCGTGTTGTACCAGTCTCTTCGAGGCGAGCGGCTAAACGTCGCAGTGTTTCACCAGTAGGCGTTGGACGGGTAGGAAATCTGCGACGAAATTCACGTTGTGCCAAAGTCACCGACCGATTATTGCTCAAATAAATAGTCACCAATATTCCGCGTTCTGGAGCAGTGTAGCATAACATTGTTTATTAACGTGTATTTCGCATGTGTTTACTACACAAATGTCAAAACAGAACTGCTATTAGGGGCCAATCGCAAAATTTATAGCATTTTCTGATAGGAGGATTACTTTTGCGCCACCTTGTACTCGTAGAATGCATTTATAGAATGCCGACTATTAGGGTAAACATCGATGAACATCGAACATCCCTAATTCAAGAAGGATTAGGTTAGGTTCGGTTGGTGGGTTGATGAAGAATCCTCATCACACGCAGGTCAATGTTTACTAATTAGGCGTTTTTCTTTTTAAGCTCTGAGCAGAGTACTGAGCGAGCTTAAGCACGTCGACCTCAGAGCGCTCTGAGCAAAAAAAGAAACGCTGACTTTTTTTTTGACAGCTCAGTGCACTGCTCTGAGGTTAAAAAAAAGTATATGCTAGAGTCCGCTTGGGCGAATTGTTGGGTGTTGGCTCCCCTATTCCAATCCCAATCCCTCATTAAGTGGGCGTGACGCTAATCTTAATATAGAAACACTGTTAAGGAGGATCTAAATGTTTTGTTATACAACATTTAAAAGATTTTATCAAAAAACTAAGTTTTTGTCGACGGACGGACGGACGGGCATGGTTAGATCGCCATTACTATCGATGCTGTTCACGAATATAGTAACTTTTAGGGGTCTACTGGCAATATTAAGGTATGTAACAACCATGAGTCAAAATTAATATACCTTTAGAATAGGTTATCTTCCTTCGTCTCGTTGGTGATGTCCATTTAGACCCTCTCCAGTCATCCGGTTTTTGCTGAATTCCTGAAAAGATTAGAGGGAGGGATTTCGAGAAGCACCAACATCGAAACAGATTTCCTGTTTCTTTGAAGGAGTTTGTGGATTCTGGCTTTGTCATACTTTGACCATATTTTCTTGGATGTTTCACAGGTGGGAAATGTTTTCCACCTCTTACTGGCTATTTTCATTATTTTCTGCTCCGCCCGAGTTTTGAGATCGCAAATTGAATTGTAATTAAAAGTGGTTTATTTTACAACTTTTAATCAAAATCAACACTTTTGTTTACGTTTGCCCTGTTAATGAGATATTTATTTAATTTATTATTTAAAAAAGTCAAGGAGATGCACATTTTTCTTAAACTTAATAATCTATATATTAATACGGAGTTGCCTATAACCTGTTTCCACCCATTTTTGCTATTTTACGTTACATATGTAGATATGCCAACACTATACATATTTGGGTAGGGGACAATACATATAAGTGTATAATACAAAAATTATCCAAGTTACTTGGACATGCTTGAAGTTACTTGAAAATGCTTGAAGTTACTTGAAAATGCTTGAAGTTACTTGAAAATGTTTGAAAATACTTGAAGTTACTTGAAGTTACCAACAACAACATTGCTGTGCATTTTATGCATTTGATAATACTTAAACATACTTGAAGTTACTTGGACATGCTTGAAGTTACTTGAAAATGCTTGAAGGTACTTGAAAATGCTTGAAGTTGCTTGACAATGCCTGAAAGTACTTGAAGTTACTTGGAAATGCTTAAAGTTACTTGAAGTTACCTGAAAGTGCTTGAAGTTACTTTAAGTTACTTGAAAATGCTTGAAGTTGCTTGAAAATGCTTAAAAACTTGAAGTTACTTGAAAATGCTGGAAAAATTTTATATCATGTGAAATCAGAGAATGCAATGTCGAAAAATTTCATTTTCCGATTAATAGGCATAACAGTCGACTTTAATTTTTTTTCAACTTATAGCATAAATTGGTCGAATTTCGACCATGGGGCGACCCCTAGGAATTATAAACTTATGAAAATTCATATTTATTTTAGGTAGGTAGGTACCTATATTTGAATTTTAATTCAAAAAGTTTATTTTTGTTGCAAATCGACACTTTTGTCATGTACATATTGTGAACAAAATACTTTAAATATTTAATCTATTTTTTCGTTAAGTCTAAAGGATGTTCTCAAATATTGAATTTCTTACAAAACTTTGTTTACCATCTGAAAGGAAATACAAATTAATTATTTTTAATATGAATATCTTTTTTTAAAGTGATAGACGACTTCAAACGGCTCTCCTGAAAATCATTTCATTTCGACTTATGTCACTTCGCACTTCGCCGGAAAAGCGACGATATGTGTGAGTCCTTTTTTGGGGATACAAGGAGACGAGCCCTTCTTCAAATTCAGGGTTAAAGGGATTAAAGGGATCATAACCCTCCAATTCAACTGCTTTCCTACTGGTCTGCCTGTAGGTTTCGCCGGATAATAACATATAAAAATATACAGTAAACGACTAAAAATCCAATTTGAACAAAATGCACGCTTTTTTTAAGTTGTCGGTACTGAATGAATTAAGAGAAATGTTAAGTGGCAATCTTATGCGAAGATTTAACATCCTGTGCAAGAATAAAATCAGATTTTTTTCTGTTTCTGACTGTGGTCTTTGAGTGTTAATACATGTTACCGGCAATACATGAAATGCCGGCATTCTTTCTTTTACTCTTAAAAGTGCAATAAAGCCTATGAGCTTAATTGAATTTATCTATTCCAGTATTGAGTCTGAGTGCTCCAGTGTAGAAAGTCTCGCACCCAAAAAAAAATGTATAACTTTTTCAACTCAAACAGTGTTTGGGTGGACCGCTTTGTGGTTAAAGAATTTTTTCCATTTTCTCCGCATGGTTTAGCCCACTCACGGAATTTTGTTGCACCGCTAAGGAAAAGTGCTATTTTCTTTTAGCGGAGCAACGAAGTTGAAGTTCGTAATTCATCGGTTAAAATACATTTTTTCTATAGCTCTACATTCCCTGAAACTTCCCTGAAAGCCATTTGTTAAAGTGAAGGAACCTAACGTTTGTGCGCAGTAATTTTCCTTAAGGGCCGATTGCGCGTTTTAACACTATTTCCCAAGCCATTTTTGTTAATATCTTTGTGTTGTAGAGCCGAATGAACCTATTTCAATTAACTACCCGCAGATCAGCAGAAATAGATACAAGTTTACTTTACACTAAAAATAATAATATGTTTTTTTTTACGCTATATTTTTTTTTGTAATAGTTTTTTCAAATCGCTTCCCTGAAAAACTATACTTTTGTGACTAAGGCTAGTTTTGTATTCTAAGGACGATTACAGTGAAAATTGTGTGTTATCGATTTCAAGATTGAAGTTGTGGAAAGAAATTGGACATTTTGGAAAACGGTGTATTGGTTCTGCCCACACTTTTGGTAATTAATTAATTTACTTTTACGTTTCTCTTTTATATTAATTATGTTTCAATTGAAGGGTGGTGACGGTGTAGAGGTAAATGTGTTGGCTTTTGACGCGTGCGGTAGAAGTTCAATTCCCTTGGGGAACAACAACATACTCCACCCATTTACGGAGAAAACGTATGACCCCTTGTTTTCTCTAACCTCTACACCATGAGAATTTCTGTCTGGTAGGTCAATGGGCCGTTACCGAGTCTCAGTACTCTGGGATTTCGATTTCCTTTCTAGTTACAAAAAAAAGGTTAAGAATAGAATGATGATGGGTGAAATAAGAAAATAAAATATGTAGTGCCTTTTGTCAGTGTAATTTTTTTCTTTTCGCGACGTTCCGATCGTGCTCAGGCCCTGCGCATTTCCCCACATTGCTCATATGGCTTGCACGGCCCTGAGCATGCCGCAATGTCTTACCTAATTTTGTATGCAGCCGCCTGGTAAGTTTCTCATTTGCCACCTAAATCCTTCTACAATTTGTAATGAAATCAAGTTTCAAGTGTCATTGATAACCCTTGTGGCAACATTTCCCTGGATCCGCACTTGAGTATTTGAAAGTATAGACTAGTTTGGTACAATTATTTGCAGAAACAGATTATTCGTATGAGTTTTTCTAAGGGTCAGTTCTTCAGCGGTTTCGCATACATTTATTGATTCTGATCTTGACCAAGAAATAATTTGTTCGTAGTTATGTGTTTCTTAGGTTGCCACCCCCAAACGGTTGGATACATAGGAAAATTACCCAGCACAATAAACAGGCTAAATATCATGTTGGAGTCCAAAGTCATTAACGTGCATAAATAATTAAAACTCAATTTCAAAAAGACTGAAATTTATTACGATTTTTCACCCAAATAAGTGTAAAGAAAAATAAGTCCAAATTGAAATAGATACAATACAAATGTCTGTATCTGAACGAACTTTTTATTACAAAGAAAACTAACATTATATCAATCAATGGAAAGAGAATCACAATTCGATTGCCCTTGCCCTGAGTAAAAAATGGTTAAATCGTGGTCCAAATCACCTACAATTTCTGGTTATTCATCTAAATGGATAAAAATACCTTCTCGTACTTTCACTGAAATGAATTTCAAACAAAAGATTATCAGACAGTTAATGTCTGGCAAAGAGTAAAAAAAACAAATGACCTAGTGTTTATAAACACCGACCCAAAGCTTAACTTGCTTAGCTCGTGCCAACAAAAAAAAAACAAGTAATTGTCTGCTTTTATAACCAAAAAAAAGAGCCTTTGCCAACGGCAATTAGATGTATTGAACATTTCTAGATTGACAATGATAGAGAAGCACTCTACGAAGAAAGATATAAATGCCTGATAGCCTTAGCCAATTTAAAATTGGTAAGCTACTCGTATTTGAAGATGGTTGCCTCTGAATAATGCTTTTTAGGAATGCCGGATTAGCCTCAAGTTGTACATTTTCTATGAAAAGTTGGTTAGACATTTTGGCAATTGTCTGTCTTCTAAGGAAGAAATAAAACATGAACTAACATTATAAACAGACCTCTAAGTGGTATGGAAAAATCCATCTCTTTGTTTACTTTTCGCATAGAAATGAAAGAAGACCACGGTTAAACCCTTCATGTCTCCACTCGGCCGATTCCAATGCAATCTAACACTATCAGTTTCTTCAAATCCAAAAACTAACAACTAATACGCCAATAAAAATGAAATAAAAAAGTCAACAAGTTGTACAGGGAAAATAAACTTAAATTTACAATCAAAATAGAAATAGCCAATCTAACACCTCTCAGCATTATATCAATAGAAACAAATTCGCAAACATTCAAGCAAGCCCCACCGGCTTAGCCAAATAATACACAACAAAACCTATCCAACTAGCTAACTCAATAAGCACCCAGCAATCTATTTAATCAGCAACAGATAGCAACATAGCGACGTATTGGTCTGCGACAGCCGCCGTTTGCCTTGCTTATATTCAACCCCAAAAAGTCAAGTGAAACCTTGAATATAAATATTGGACCCACCGCAGCACAAGTATCCAAAGTGTGACAATTCACAAAGCAATATGGTCGGGAGCAATAGAGAAATATTATATTAACCTTAGCTATCTCTGCTTGGATATCCGTTTAGATCTCGTTCCACAGCCATAAACCGAGCTCGTATGAATCATTTCCAGCAAAATACAATATCATTTGACAAATAAATAAATGTCATAGAAGTTAATATAAAACATACAAAAAAAAGAAAATCAACGAAATGCAAACAAATATACATAGATAGGAGTTTCTCCGTTATTCGCACCGGGTGTCGCGAAGCTTGCTAACAAGAAGCAAAGATTCCGAAGAATCATTTTAAGTAGGGACATATTTTCGTAACGATTTGATTGTTATTAGCCTCTCATGGACATGGCAATGACCAACGGGTGGCATGAAGTCACGCAGTTTCAAAAGAAAAAAAAAAACAGCAAAAGGATTTGTTGGAGCGGGAGAATCTGCAATCGAAAAATAAGTTATTTTCTTTTAGGAGTCGAAACAAAAAGCTGAAAATATTTATGCAAACCGTTCTGTGGTGCCACATTTTGTTACGTGTTGGTGGACGACTTGAACTTTAAGAGCTTCCGTTTGATGCTTAGCATCCAATTTTCCTCCTTTTATTTGTTGCTATCTGATGTAAGTTCATTCGTCTGGAGCTCGGACGTAAGGGTCAATATATACGAGCCCAAACGAAAAATAGTTTGTCTTCAAAGATTTAGTTACTTTCAATTTTGTCGGCACGGAACGCAAATTTTCAGTATAAGTAAAAAGTTTTACTAATTTTCAAAATAAGAAAAAGAAAAATTATAGTAACGGGGTCTTGAGAAGGAGGGATTTTGAAAAAAGCAAATCATGTTTCAAACACTTTAATCGAAGAAAAATAGTCGGTTTAGAAGCCTTTATTCGTATCTTTACCTCCTGTTTGCGTCACATTTGGCCTTGACCGCTGTTTCTCATCCTCGCGGCATATTGTCAACGAATTTCTGGCACTCTTCTAGCGTAAAAGATTCTCATATACAAGTAATTCTGGCTCTTAAGTCTTAAAACATTTCTGGCAGGCTGTTGTAGTAGTTCCTGCTTCATTTTATGCCAAACAGTTTCGATTGGCGAAAAGTCAGGGCTGCTTGGATGCTATTCCAAAAAAGAGATAGTATCAGCGGACAACCACCCCACCGTGGATTTAGCCGTGCGACAAGAAGCAACATCTTGTTGAAAACCAAAATAACCCTCACTTGATTAGGGTCGTGGTATTGATGCAAGAAGTTCTTCCTCCAGACATGCAGCGCCATACCATTAGAGATGCTCCAAACTTAAACTTCAGACAGTATATGTGGAAAGATTCATTAGAACGGTTATAGTAGAATGGTTGGCAACGACCTCTAATAAACCTGCACGAACAAGTCAAGCATTACTAAAACCAATGCATGCTAATTTTTTGAAGCATTTAATTAGAAAACTATTTCAACAATATTAGACCAAGTGTTTTGCACCGAAAAGAGAGTGAACCAACTGTTACTTAACAGAGTAAATCATACATTTTTACCTTATTCCTTTAAAACTTTTTTTTTTTTAATTTAACCAAGAAAAACTACTTTTTTACGTTAATATAATTTTAAACAAAAATTGTTGTTAACAACCAGTCGATTTGAGCGTCAAAAAACATTTTTCGTGTTAAATGACGATTAGGCCAACTATTCTGCGTTTAGGTCGTATATGTAGGGGATTGGGGGGCAAGAAGAACCACTTAAGATTTGGACGCTCATACTTTTTAAATGCTCCAAGGAATTTAACAGAATTCCTTGCAAATCAAAGTTTAATCCTTGAACTTCATCATAGTTAAGAATAGAAATAGTTAAAAACGGATATACTGAGATACAACCAAAAACACTGCATGACTTCAAATTTCCCATTCAAAAGAGAATAAAGAAACAATTTATGCAACGATGTTTTATATAAATATAATTTATTGGAAGTATAAAAGTTAAATAAAATCCTTTAATTGTGTCCTCTTTGAGTTTTCAAATTATGGTTGGTTTTAGACACTTAAATATCCTGCTTGCATTTGATTGCTTTCGTAGATCATCGCTGCCCCATTTGGTGGCTCTTTAGGTTTTTCGAACGTTAGTTAAAGATGGTCCTTTAAAGAAAACAAATATTAAATGAACATTTTATTAAAAAGGCGAACCCAAAATACCATTTTGAACAATGCCATTCAGCTTAATTTTGCCCCCCATTTTGACCAATGCCATTCCGCTTAGTTTTGCCCCGCAAGATGTTATTCAATAAAAATATTTTTTTTCCTGAAAGAGATACTTTTTCTTTATTTTTTGTTTAATAAATACAAATTATCACAAATACTTTTGTGGAAAAAAATTGTTACCGGATATAAACCGTCTTTCTGGATGTTTATTTTACAACCTAAACGGTTTTATTTTAGCAAACTGAGTGTTTTCAAAATTTCACGATTTGTACTAAAACCAACCTTACTCTGTCCACGAATTCAAGGAATGTGCTGGCAAACGAAATTTTTAATAAGTTTTGGATAATGATAATAAGACGGAGTTTAAAACTGAGCATCCCGTTGTCCTTTCCCCCCTCTCCCCTACATATATATCACCATCCCTACAATGATGTTGCTAACAAGATTTGGAAACTAGAAATGAATTAGTTAGTTTACTAGGATGAGCGCAGAGAAGGAAAGAGATTCATCTCGTTTCACTTTCCACCTCGTTTACCTACGGTTAAGTTCGGTTGTTCGGTTCAAAAAGGGTATGCAAGCTTATACAACACTACGCACCAACATGGGCCCATCGAGATCCCTGAGAAACCAATTGATGAAAAAAGTAAAATGGAAGAAGGTTTAACACTTTCTGTCGTGAAACACCAAATTTCCCTGCAGAATGCGGGTAGTCGCTTATAGTTTTGCGTATATTTTTTCCTATTTTCCTCTGAATTTCCTTCGAGCAATACTTACTCGTACTCACACAATACATATATAATATATTTTAAATTCCCTCAGCTTACAGTTGCAGGTTGTCATGTAGCTATATGTATCCGCACCTGGCATCCGTCACCCACTCATCAGCTTCTTTGCTACATTCTACACCGCCATATTACCCAATACAGTCTCATTCGTTTCAGCTTACATGATGCCTTTGATGTCGCAGGGACATAAGTCCCGAAGACATAAGTCCCGAATTCATTTGATTTCTGGACTTATAACCCACTTAAATGGGATATAAGTCCCGAAAAATGAATTCGGCACTTATGTCCCTGCGCTCTTATTTCTAAGTGAAAAGGAATCGTTTCGAGAAAAGTCGAAATTCTTCACCCTCACTGCTGGAATCTATTCATTCTCGCAACGAGAAAATGAATGATCCGGACCATTCTCGCAAAGATTTGCCTTCATTGGTCATTGTTTTCAAAGCAGGAGAAACGAAAGCTTTACTATCTGATCGCTGGCATGCTTTGCAATACATAACGTTGATTTTAATTTTCTTTTAATATTTTATTGATAGTAAATAATGATTTATTTATATAAAATGACATCGATATCAAGCCCATGGCTAAACATTTTTTTTAGATTTATCATCTGATGTATATAAAATAAAATAAATATATGGCTTTAACGGCCCTGGCTACGCGAACCATTCGCTTGTGTCAAGTGGAAGGGGCCTATGATTTTAAGCCGATTATGAACGGCGAAATTGTGAAGCTTCTCATGATATTGGTTTTCATGGATTTTGGTCAGGTGTTACTTGGCCTCAACCTAAGATCCCTTAATTGGTAGTCCAACACACTTACCACTGAGCCACTGCTCGCTGATGCATATACTATACATGCAAATCTCGGTGCGAGGACATAACTCCAAGGGATTTAAGTTGATTATGGACTTGTAAATAAGTCCAAAATTTGATTATGGATTTATGTCGCACCGTAGTGGTTCTATACACGACGAAATCTACGTCGCCGTGATTTATACAAGCAGATTCCATAAACAGTGCAATGTATATGGGAGGGCATGCTGCCCCGTTCAACCCCCCTGTTTGGGGTCACTGTTGGATTTGGAGTAGGTGCGAGGTTGGGATTGGTCATTTGTTGGGTATAGAATTACACTGATTTTAAGATAGGTACATGAGTACTAATTGGGAGAACTACACGAAAGTGAAACATTGTAAAGGGGGAGAGAACATATGCACAAACGTTGGATATAATCTGCAATAATTTTGTGGGGTATCCCGACAGTGTGTGAGGCGACCACCCAATACAGAATATAATCATAAATTCACTACGGAAACCCTTACACATGGTGAATCTAGTAATAAATTCTATTTCCTTAGAAAGGTACTGTTATTTTTTAATCGCAGCTGAATATATATAAAAGTTAACAGCCGCCTTCAGAAGTTCTTTCGGTGTACATCTGATGTGCTGTCATTGTTGTTATGTCATGTCTTGCCTTTCTAAAATTTTGTTGCAATTCAGTTGAAATCGTAGGAATATACTCACTAACTTTCTCACATAGAGATACTACAAGGTGGCGCAAAAGTAATGCTCCTATCAGAAAATGCTATAAATTTTGCGATTGGCCCCTAATGTCAGTTCTGTTTTGACATTTGTGTAGTAAACACATGCGAAATACACGTTAATAAACAATGTTACGCTACACTGCTCCAGAACGCGGAATATTGGTTTGAGCAATAATCGGTCGGTGACTTTGGCACAACTTGAATTTCGTCGCAGATTTCCTACCCGTCCAACGCCTACTGGTGAAACACTGCGACGTTTAGCCGCTCGCCTCGAAGAGACTGGCATAACAAGAGATGCTGCCAGGCGTGGCAGACCCCGGAGTAGCCGTTCTGCAGAGAATATTGCTGCTGTAGCCGAAGATGTCATGGAAGCGCCGTCGACATCGACCAGACGACGTGCCACGCAAATGGGTATCAGTCGACGGTCTTTACAGCGAATTTTGGTACAAGATTTGAAGATGTTTCCGTACGAAGTCCAGACGGTGCATCAGCTGTTAGCTGCTCACCGCCAATCGCGTCTAACATACGCTCAAGCCATCCTTGATCACCACCAAGAGGAAGATGATTTTTCATCAAAAATAATCATGACTGATGAGGCCCATTTCCATCTTAGCGGGTACGTAAATAAGCAAAATTTACGCTTCTGGGGCACTGAAAATCCGCGTGTAACCCACGAAGAGCCATTACACCCGCTCAAAGTCACTGTATGGTGTGCTGTTTTCGCTGGAGGAGTCATCGAACCTTTTTTCTTCGAAAACGTCGCGGGCTAAACGGTTACTGTGAATGGTGAGCGCTACAGAGCAATGATCAACGAGTTCTTTTTGCCGCAACTTGATGAATTGGGATTGGAAAATATGTGGTTCCAACAGGACGGTGCAACGGCACACACTGCACGCGCTACAACCGATATGCTGAAGGATGCATTTCCCGGGCGCCTAATCTCCCGTTTTGGCGATTTGCACTGGCCAGCAAGATCGCCTGATTTGACCGCTCCAGACTCCTTTTAGTGGGGCTTTTTGAAGTCGCGGGTTTATGTCAACAAGCCTCAGACTCTTGCAGCTCTTAAAGACAATATCCGTCAACAATGTGAGGACCTATCGCCGGAAGTTTTGGCCAAAGTGATGGAAAATGCCATAAAAAGGGCTCAAATGGCAATCAACTGTGGCGGCGGCCATTTACATGACATCATATTCTCGACTTGATGTAAAAAAAATTAAAAGACCAAATAAAAATAATCCACAAGAAGAATCAAAGTTTTTAATTTTTTTTTAAATTACAGCCAAAAAACATCGGAAGGTTATTTTTGCGCCACCTTGTATTTGTTTTCTCGAAGCGACTGTTCTACGAAAATTGGCTTTTAGAGTACTGTGCGACAGCTACTGGCTATTTCAGAATTGATGTTACTTGATTCTAGTGCCTTGATTGCAGCCTGACTATCAACGTGAATAGCAATATCGCCAACAGATACTTATAGAGCAGACAGAATTTTTGACTTGAGGATATTTCTTGGTCCGGAAGCCTTTTAAACACTTTCAGGTCTGGATTTCACACATTTATTACCAAACCCAATGATGAACTGGCGCTCACTCCGGGGCATTTTATAATCGGTGCTCCAATTATTCGCTAGTTGAAGCCTGGCATGATGGTTCCAGTGTTACCTTATCTTCTTTTAATATGAACATTTTTCAAAACTTATTTTGTGAAGATATCTCTTATAGTTTGGTAATGAGAGGTTTTTAGCATATAATCTCTGTTGTAAATTTCTGGCAATTTGGGCCATTTTGAAAATTTGTGCTACATATTTCGGCTGCAGAAGCTCATTTATTTGGATGAAAGGAGGTTGGAGAAATCATCGGTTATTGTGGAAGTCCTTCCTCTATATGGAAAATGAGTCCGAAGATACTAGATCGACCACTGCTTGAAAAACAAACTCTTCATTCAACACGCTTGTTCATGAGAGCTTAACGCCAAACCTGATCAAAAGCTATTGAGATGTATAAGACTCCAGCTCTTGATTCTTCATGTTTTTCTGTATCATTTTGGGATATTATGTTTAGTTTTGTTACCATTATAGTTTGGGAATGAACTTCCGACTTACCTATCTGGCGTTACAAATTTTTGTTTTTTCTGAAAATGTTTACACTATACAATACATATTAACACCAACTTACCCGCATAAAATGACCGCCCTGTACATGGTCCGAAGCGTGCTCAGATTGCTGAAAAAACTTCAATGTATAAATTATTTTCCACACACCGTACTTGTTCCTAAAATTCCATAAAAAATCACACGGTGTCACAAGTAAACAAAAAAAGTACTAACATATGTATTTCTTACCCACTCATTCAAACAAGCTTAAAACAACTATGCTAAGCAAATAAATCGTTTTATTTACCAACTGAATTATTGAGAATTTATTAAAAAATATATATATGTCTACACCGCTTAAATTTTTATCTATTTTCATAGCAACTTTGTGCGAGCTCCGCACAGATAGACAGAACAATTCTAATGTCCACCAAAACAGACAGCACAATTGTCGCCCGAAATTGTAACAAATTATCGTTCACCATGTATCTGCTGAAAACGTTCTAATTCTCGTTTGGCTGTTGATTGTATTTTTTTCAACCCAGCCACCGTTCGCGTTGCAGTTTATTGGAATGCGCCTGACTCATGTTAGCCATGCGCGCATGAAGGATAGTCTTAGAATAAGCACCATGTCCGGAATACAGGGCACTCCTCCACTCCACCGCACACTCTTGTATTTCAATTTGGGGTTTCTTTTAGCCCCGAATGGTTACCACAAGATCGTAAATTTAATGCCCACCTGAATAGATTTTCAAATCAACTAATTTAAGGTGGCAAAAAAAAGGAAAGAACAAGAATTAAGGAAAACGCGCAACCGCAATCGTCGTAGTATCTATTCATGGAAATGGGAAACATAGATTTGAGTTATGGCTCCAAGTATGATGAGGTGTTGGTCAAAATGGTGAAACGGAAGCCAAACGGTCAAACTGTGGTTCCTTTTTGTTTTTGTTTGGGGTTAAACTTTAATTTATGGCTGAATGCGAGCCGATAGAAGCAGTTTTTTCTTTGTAAACTGAAACTGATTTTAGGCTTCTTGGAATTTTATTTTTCGAATCATACCTAATGACGATGGTTTTACTGTGGAAAAAAATATTTCAATGTTGAGGATTAATTAGGCAAAGGCATTTCATAAGGAAACAAGTTGATAATCAAGCACATTATCATTTCAACCATTAATAGATGAATTCCTGTATTGATTTATGCGAGATGAATGAATGGCTTTAAGGGAGAGTAAACTAATTATTCGAATGAGCATATTCATGCCACATTGATTTACAACTGAAGATCTAAAAGATCGAAGTCCAAGTCTGCTACTCAACCAGTATCTAAAGGCTCATTGGGACCGCAATATGATCATCGTTCGTAATAGGAAAACAAAAAAATTCATTTCTATACTTTATCCAACAAAAATTGTCAGTATAGGCCTTATGGAGGAGCTTTTCTTCTAACAGTAGTGCCTGTAGATACTCTCACGGCACTCAAACGCAAGAATTGCCACTGAAATAAAAACCGAACCACTGTCATGCCAAGGAATTGTTCTTGTAATTTTCCTAAAATTCGCATACAACCCACCACAACCAGTCTCCCACACAGCCGAAATGGGAATGAGCATGGTCATCTTGTGTTTGCTTGCTATTATCATCCACCAAAATAAGCAGTGTGTCTGTGTGTGACTGAAGCACATCAGAAGAGTATTACCATCTCTACAATGAAGTATATCATTAAGGGTTTTTCTATGGATTTTGTCAAAGAACTTTCCGTTTTGGTGCTTTCGAGAACGAATTATTACGTGGGGTGTTGCCATTCGGTTTTAATTTTATTGTATTTATATTGAACAGCTGCACAAGTGCATTATTTTTTATCATCTGTTTAGGTATATGACATTGCGTCGTGGTTATATAATTTTGTATTCGAATTGCTTGATTGTGTTTATAAGGCGGAAACAATGGTTGTTATCTAAATCGCTGATAGTGCATCTAAGCAATTGGTTTACTTTATTGTTTATATGAATAAAGAGAAACATGGCTACAAAGCCTTCAATGGATCTAAGTGTAGAAAAGAAACAACAAATTGTTAATACAACTGAAAAATTCTATGGAAGTAAATCGGAAGCCGTAGGAAATGCAGCTAATATTTGTTCTGTTACGGAACGAACTGTGTACAGGATTTTAAGGGAAAAAGCAATCAAATGCCACAATTCACCACCAAAGAAGAAAAATAAATCCGGTATCAAGAGCAAGATCGATTATTTTGGCAAATGTGCCATTAGGCGGATAGTCCATCAGATTTTTTTATGAATAATGACCTTCCAACGCTAGACAAGATTTTATTGGAAGTACAAAAAAATGCAAATATAACAAAAATAAGCAGATCAACTTTGCATACAATATTACAAAAGATCTCGGATTTAAATTGGTAAAACGTCAGCGAAAGAATCTGTTGTTGGAAAGAAGTAACATTATTTCTTGGAGACGAAGATATTTACGCGAAGTAAAAAAAATTAGAGAAGAGAAAAAAAAATTTATTTTACTGATAAGACCTGGCTCAACGAGGGCCACACTCGAGGAAAAATTTGGATAGACCCAACTATTACAACACCACGACAGGCGTTTAGTGAAGGATTGTCAACAGGACTGCGGTCACCATCTGGAAAAGGAAAGAGATTAATTATAACCCATATTGAAAGTTCTATAGGTTTCGTCGATGGAGGACTTTTACGCTTCATTTCGGGAAAAACCGGAGACTACCACGAGGACATGAACGCTAATGTGTACGAGAAATGGTTTAAAGATATTTTAATACGCCTGGAACCCATCCCCGTCATAGTTTTGGAAAATGCTTCCTATCATTCCAGAAAACAAAATAAAGCACCATCCACTTCCACGAGAAAAGATGAAATAAAAAAGTGGTTGAGGTTTAATGTGATAAGTTTCGAGGATGATATGGTTAAAGCAGAGTTGCTTGAAATCGTTAAACGTTACAAAGGCAACTATGAAACATACGTCGTGGATGAAATGGCTCAAAATGCGGGACATAAAGTGCTTCGCTTGCCGCCTTATCACTGTGACCTTAATCCAATAGAATTGGTTTGGGCTCAATTGAAAGGGTTTGTAGCAAGGCACAGCAAGTCATTTAAAATGGCTGAAATGAGAGACTTACTAACGACAGCACTTACAAGGGTTGACAAGGAAAAATGGCATCGATGTGTCCAACACGTTGAACAGGTTGTTGAGCCTAATATGTGGGAAATGGACGTTTTTGCCAAGGTTAATAATAGACCTAAATAACGGGAGCAGTACCAGTAATTACTCATCGGATTAGTTGAGTAGTGATACTCGTATTAGAAATTATTATTTTATGTTTTACAATATTTATAATGAATAAATTGGATTACAGTGATATATTTTTCGTTTTGATTTTTTTTTGTGTTACGAAATTTATATATTTTGTTGGTCTACTGGAGATACCCTTAAAAAAACGTGCCTATTATTATCTTACCAGAAAAGGAAAAAGATAAACGGAATTTATTTCGTTCCGCAATATTTTTATTTTAAATTGGAAGATGGTAACCCTAATAGAATTGCTCTCTGAGTTATATCGAATTTTCATACACACTACGTCTACCCTGTGAGAGCTTTAAAGAGGGACCGATTTTGTAAATCTTGCCTGTACTGACAATTTTTGTTGGATAAAGTATAATTACTTCAAAGGAAGCCTGCCTCTTCGATTCCACCATTAAACCAAATTGCATACAATGATCGTATCTCATTTATTCGTTTTTAAAAGTAACAGACGCATTCACTTGTCCTAGTTAACAGAAAACCATTCTACCAATATCACCTACATCCAGTAGCCTTTTCGACACCTGTCACCTTCACTTTACCTACTGCAAAGACTCATTTTGAGTCTGAGAGAGAAAGAAACACTACACCGGCGACCGCACGACCTGAATAACTCAGTGAAAATCCATTTCATATCCCATGCCGTCCCAGTACCGGCGCATTTCCATATCCATATCAATGTCCGAGAGCAGTATGTTTCTCTTTTTTTCTATCACCTGACCATGCTATTAACCAACCCACTTCAAATTTACCTGTAACTAAGAATGCTAAAGTAATACGCAGATACTTTTGCATTTTGCATCGCATATCTTATCTAAACGATTATCTATTGTGTCTACGTTGACTGAAAGATCCTGGATAATGCTTGGCTGTTCGGATAGACCCACTCTACTTTATTTTATGGCGTATTTTCTCTGCGCATAAATAGCCCAAACAATAAGCTGCTGGGCCACACCGTTGTCGATCCATACCGACACGTCTGCGGTCATATTGTGTCAGTTTTACGTATAATCGTCGTCGTTATCGGCCGCTGTAAACAAGAAAGAAAAAAAATACTGCAAAAGCTGCAATTAAGGCCTTCCTGACTTGTGTTTTGAGAAAAAAAATATTGAAAATGAAATTGAGACACCGCGAAACGTACAGCAAAACACACAAAAGATACACACGCGCAGAAGATGGAGAGAAATAGCCCAACGTGGTATCTGATGAAATTTGTTACTCCCAATGGGTTTCAGATAAAAGTAAATTTGACCGTGCGGTGCTGTATTTCAACATCAGGAAGTCACCGCGCCATGTAATGACAGTAAATATCCCGCTCGATTGCTGGTACCCGTAGCCGATCGGCGGTATGTAATTAATACAGGATTTGCACTGGCACTGAAAGTCGATATCAATTTGAGTGGTGGTGTATGCGAGAAGATGCGACAGCAATGGCGATATAAATTCAGCGATAAGGACGATTGATTATGATGTACGCTAAGGTCCACTAAATGTGGACGATTAAATTTTATGCACTGATATTGTGGCGAATTCAATGAATGAAAGGTGATACTTTGATGTTCACGTTGGTGTGGTGACATCCCGAATGATGTTAACACACTTCCTTTCACCATCAGGTATTCCTGTTAATTAGATAAGACGTATATTGACACGCGAATAAGACAATTACAAATATAATAAGGTACCTTTGTAATAATAGCTTGAATGTGAGAATTAGTTGATGGGTGTTACTCGCACAAGGTTGCTACCTTGTCACATCTTTGCGTTGTTGACTGTCGTCTTCGCTGCGTTGAAAACGTCAGAAACCCAATAACAATTTAACATACTATTTATACGTATTTTATACATTTATGTACTATCTTAATCTTCTTATTGTACATCTAATATAGTTCCAAATTGTAGCTTCTCCCCCATTGGCCCACCTCGCATACAGGACTAAATATCCAACGAAGCAATGAAATCGTGAACAAACCAGAAAAGGATATGCTTCATTATTGATGACGCCAAGACCATTCTGTGGTGTACCTATTACTTACATGCCTAGCGGGATAGCGACCCGTAAAGAGACTCTGCATGAGACACTACAGCCTTCCATTCTCCGTGATTCCAAGCACGCTGCTTCCAGTTGTCCAGACCAAGCGCTCTAGCATCCGCGATGGCTTGGTCTCCTTGCCTTCTCGAACGTGTAGGCCTTGAGTCGAAGATACTCTTGGCTAGAGCATTATTGTACATTCACTCAATGTGGCCGAGCCAATGTAGTCGACGTGATTTACCTTTTTGGACTACATTCACATCTTGGTACACCTCGTAGAGTTCGCGGTTCTATCTTCTCCTCCTTTCGCCCTCCTCGACCACAGGACCAAATATCCGAGAGTATTTCTCTTTCAAAAGAGCCCAATATAAGCTCCTCTTTGCTACTTATCGTCCAGTCTTCGGCAGTACAGAGCTGGCATTTTGCCCTTCGAGTGAGGAGTTTTAAAACCCATTACTTTTGCCAAACCGAATATGCAGCGGTTTTCTAATGTAATTCTCAGTCGGACCTCCACTAAGGTGTCATTTGTGGAGTTGATTTTTACTCCAAGGTATGTGAAATTGGGCAAAAGTCGGGCGCAGTGTCTCGGTGGTTAGTGAGTCGGACTACTAATCTAAAAGTCCCCGGTTCAATTCCCGACAGGGCTAAGTAACATCTAAAGTTTTTTTTCCACTGCCCCAGTTCTTGCGAACGGCTGAAAAACATCCAAGAGTATCAATTGTCATGAGAAACTCAAATTTACCGTTCGGATTTAGCTTAAAGTTTTAGGTCCCTTTCACTTCGCACAAGAAAGTGGTTGGAGAAGATAGGTTTTACGCCCCATGGGCCGTAAATGCATAATTTTTTTTAGGTGAAATCCTTAACTACCTCGCAGTGATTGCTATCAACACTGACGTTATGTCCTAGGCGGTGGACAGATGTTTGTTTGCTTGTTGATAGCATGTATTTAGTCTTGTCCTCATTTACTTCAAGACCAAAAAATCTTGCCTGTTTTTCAATCGCCGAAAAGGCCTCTAAACCGGCACGCTGGGAACGGCCGATGATGTCGATATTGTCCGCATACCCCAGTATTTGGAAGGGTCTATTGGAAATACTGCCTTCCGCGTTGACACCTGCCCTGCGCACTATTCTCTCCAGAACAAGATTGAAGAAGTCACATGATAGCGCATGTCCTTGCTGAAATCCGGTACAAGTTTGGAATAATTCGGAAAAGCTGCTTCCAAACTGCTCATTACACCGCGAGTTTAGCCGCGAGCCCATATTCGGCCATGGACATGTAGAGCACCTAACAATGAATGCTATCATATGTGGCTTTAAGGTCAATGGGTGTGCTTTTTAGCTATGCGAAAAGCTGCATCAGTAAATGGTTAGAAACAAAAGTACTTCATTACTAGAGAGAAATCGAAGGTAACATACGTGCCAAAAATTTTCTATCAACCCTTTCTGTTAAAAGAACCAAGCAACTCTTACAACTGGTCAGAGGGCAGATGCAAGCAGTCACCGAATTCTTGGCTGGACACTGTAGACAACATTAATTTGTCGATGGTGCAACGAAGAGTAAGAAGCAGCAGAGCATTTGGTTTGGCACTGCTATTGGTGAACCAGATCACGTCTATGTTTCCTAGACAAACCTGACCTTGAAGCAGATGATATTTCTGTTAGTTCGCCCTTATACTTAGCTTAATTTATTAAAAAAATCGGCTTCATGATCGAACTGTGAAATCGAGGACATCGTAATAGACCACTTTTGAAATCTTTAATCTAATCTAGTATCAGCTTTTATTTCCTGCTTATCCCCCAGCACTCGAAGCTACAAAACAGAACTGGCAGGTTCAGTGCTTAGTATTGCTTGCACTTTGTCTTCTACGTTAGTAGCTTTCAGCTCATTTGATTGCCAATCTGAAGTAGGAACAGTTGGCCGGAATATTCGCCTTTAGATCTTCACTTAGATGTTATTCGTGGAGTTGCTGTTTGGTACGACGAAGGTGAACTCACTTACTACCTCAAAGTTCCTGCTCTCCACAGTGTCGTTTTGTCCTAGTCGCAGAATATATGATTGTTTGTTTATGGTTTTGTCCTCATTGACTTCAAGAGCAACCAGTCACGCCTGTTTTTTGATCGCCGTAAAACTTTCTACCACGCCATGCTGGGAGAACCAGATCGTCCCAGCAGTCGGGCATACCTTTTGAGAATAGTGCTGTTCGTGTTGACACCTGCCGTCCGCACTATCTGCTTCAGAACAACATGGAAGAATTCAAAGTGATTGGCAGGTAGTGCGTTCGAATCCCGACCAGGGCCATGATTTTTAAAAATTGAATACACACAACAAAAACAAATCTTCCTAAAGCAATTTAGGCGCCACCTGTGGAGAAAAAATCCCATCGCATCAAACTTCTTTCCTATCCTTCTATTCTTTCATACAGTAAGTAGCACCCAAAAATAGGCAATGAATCATTTGCTGTGGTTTCCACTATAAGGGTACTGTGTCACTACAGAAAAAAAGAAATCCCCTTTAGCGCACCCAAATTATAATAAAAAAAATCGCTTCGCCAAACGCAATAGTCCAGAATAGGTTCTTCTAAATTTCACATTTCACTACGTGTTTTCCAGCGACACTGCTACATTAGTTTTGCTATAGCCACGAGGTGCTGACGATGAACGCTTTCAAATGCGTCCCCAAGAACAGGCGATGAGTCTCGACTTTAAATTCGTTGGTCTCTTCCAGGATTTGCCTGAGTATTAAAAGTTGGTCTATTTTTGACCTACCAGACCAGAAACCACACTGGAATGTGAAGACTAGTATGTCGCAATAGTTTCAGATATTCACACAATATAAAGGAACATTATGCAGCGATATGTCGCGATGGTTTTTTCGGGACATAGGATCGCCTTTCTTGTAGATGGGGCTTATGGAGATGGAATTTTGAAGATTCGAGGAAGCCTTCTCTTCAAAGAACCTTTCTTAAAAAAATGGAGTGCAACCGGCTCATTTGGTACTGTCATGTTGAAAGTAGCACCGATCCCGTCAAAAAGCAATATCAAACAAACCGGCAAACCTCACGGGCGGACCAGTGCAGATGCAGTGAAGTGGAAGGGTTATGATCCCTTAAGTAAGGATCATAATCTCGTCTTTAATGACTAAGAAGAAGAAAACAGAATGGCTTATGGAGATGACAGTATAGTGATAGGGCGCGTCCTCTTTTATGACGGTCGGTGGAATTGATTCTTCTTTGTTTGGAATGTGTTCTTTTCTTGCCCCACCACTCTCTCCACATGAAGCTTAATTAGTAGCACGTCTTCTATTCTCTGCTCTTCATGACAAGTTTCTTTTGCTGCATCGAAGAGCCTGCGATTCGGTGCCGGTTATCTTATAAAACTTCTGGATGTTGTCACGATCGCGAATCTTCTCGATTACGACGAGCTGGAAGACTGCGTAGGCTCTCTTCTTCTTAGGAATCATCATTTCCCCGCCCTTTTTCTGGCCATAATCTTCCTTGTCTAACCTTGTTAACAGATGCAAAACGTTTGTCAAAATTTTCCAATGAACGCACTTCTTTCAATAACATGGCCTCTTTATGTCCGATAGACGTTTGCTAACCGTAGTCTCAGCTATGTTTTTGTATTATGTTGCGATACCAATTCAATGCAGTGGGTAGTACGTTGGACTGAGAGGTTTCAAGGTCAAATCACGCGGGGCCCATGTAACACCTAAAGTTGTTTCCAATGCCACACCTTTCGCCACGAACGTCTGACAAGCCGGCGAGATATTATTGGTCCCTTTCATTTATTCCCAATCGATTCTTTAATCCTTCTCTAGAGCATTTCTCCGAATCGCCATCACCTTGCTGTTGGTATGTAACGTAATCCGTATGCATTACCTTCATCTTTACTTTTGAGTATTTTATTAATGTTAATTTTGCAAATACAGACCTTTATATTGCTCGTAAAGATTTAAAATCAAGGGGTTTCACCTTTAAATCAATAGGAACAGATTTAAAGCTGGTTGTGCAATAATACTTCGATGAAACGATATCAGTTTCTTTGGAACATCCCTGGTAATGGATTAGAAACTTTTCAGTGCTTAATCAGCCCTTGAGTAACTCTTTAGGCATGACTGAAGATGACGCAGGCCACGAGCATTTATATCCGAAGTATTTCTACAGCGTTGGCTAGGTTAGGTTGGTTGGTTGATAAAGAAATTAGTACGTCCTCATGCCACCCAGTCAATTCACGCATTGTGATGCCCAATGAGAGGGGTGTTTTGTTATGTATTAATTTGTCTTTGTTGATGTCCATTTAGACCATATCCAGCTATCCGGATTTTACTGAAACCCTGAAAAGTTTAGAGAAGGGATTCGGAAGTTCGGTCAAGTCGTTGAAACATTTTTTTTCTAAATAGTTTTTTTTTTATTGACTGAAGCTTAGAAAGTGGATCGTGAACTCGTAAGTTTCATGATGGCCGTAGCCTCTGCATAGGTCGTCATCAGTAAGATCATTTTCACTTTGTGATTCTAATTCTATAGTAAATCCTGTTTAGTAAGTATTCCCACCAACATTGAAAGAGATTTCCTATTTCTTTGAAGGAGTTTGTGGGTTCTGACACTGTCATACTCTAGCCACATTTCCTTTCTACAGTTTAGGTTAATACGCGCGCAACTTTCAAATTATAGGGTCTAGTTTAATTTATTTGTACAGCTCTATTTTTCCTGAGGTTATAGCTTATCTCTCCTTACTTGTCTTTTATTGCAAATCATTCATTAAATTAAACCGTGCCAATAACTCTCTTCCGGAGAATGCATTAGCCGAATGGAATATCCATTTATACAAAATCCTTTACCCTCGATCCCTCTCCTCTTTTCAATCGTTTCCTTATCTGTTCAACAAAAGTGTTACAATACGAAATGAAATTCCACATCATTATCGACGCGGACCGTCCACGATGCAAGAACCACTTATAAATGCACATAAACGTGCACACTCTGCGCTAGGCTTAGCAATTGAAATGAGAAAGTGCACCTACGCCCCGAATATGTAGTGATTCCCATATCCACTTGTCCACTTGTTCACCGCAGCAAATCGATTCACAAAGCCACTAACCCAAACAAACTGTACATACACCAATGTATACATAGTTAGGCAATAAATTCAGTGCACCAGCCAAAACTATTTGCTTATTATCTATGGCCAAGATGCAGCACGACCAACAAATCGTTCTTGGCTAAGAGAAAATAAAGGAAACAACAACAAAAACGCAACCCAGACCGTAAAAGACTGCTGCTAGTGCAATGGTAATGGCCAAAGCGAATGTGACGTTTCTTCCCGCCGCAATGTCAGAAGCTCTGCTATCTCCTAGGCCAGTGTACATGCAGTCAGTCAGTCATTCAGTCAATTCTGCAGATTTCGAGGAGTAACGCCGGCAAAGAAGTGGAATTTATGAAGCAGCCTCCGCTTCTAATCAGATGAACAGTCCTCCAAAGTCGTCTCGTACGTCCGACGGACAGATGAATGCAGTTAGAGTCGGCTGGGGTCGGACGAATACTTACCTCAGTTTCATGGCTAGTGGAGGATAGCCGCGCGAAGATAATCAGCAAACTGGCAGGGCGGCGGCAGGTTGTTGCGCATTCACTGCGGCTTGCACAATATTCTCTCTTTCTCCCCAATAGGAATGAAATCGACGAGGAGTGATTTATTTGTCCAAGAGGCCTGTCAATTTTAGTCTGCTTTATCTTTTGGAGAGATTATGTCTTATTAGCTTTAACAGTGAGTTTGATTAGTTAATTTAATAAAATGAACGGTGCGTTCCATTTGAATTTTGATTTTTGTTAGGTCGCTCCTCAGGCGTATTTTTTGTTTCACTGTTCCTATTGGGTTGAGGTTGGCGGGGCGATTGGAAGGGGATGGAATTTAAAAAGATTCCTGGGAGAATTAATTATCTGCTTAAATAAGTAAACCGATATATGTAGGTCAACCTCAACAGAAATGGAAAGAAATTTATTTCTTAAGAAAGGAAACAACATTTGACGGAAACAAAAGAGTTGAGCTACGAACTGGGAAAAAAACTTGAAATGACATCTGATTATATTTAAGATTTAATATTATTAACTTACTTTAAAGGTTGTAAGAATACCGTGGATTCATCGGAAGAGTTCATTGCCTAAACTCAAAATGGGTGGATGATTAAAAGTGGAGCAGTTATCCGAAACGACTTTGACTGGCTAACTTATGCAATAAAAACTTAATCTATTTTGAGTGCACTCTTTGGATTCAGAGCAGTTGAGCAGTTGAATTAAGGCAATATGTCCATTCAGTAGAGTATAGGTTCGCTAAACCTAATTGTTGGAAAATTCAGTAACATATTTTATAAAAAATACACATATGGCTTGAAAGAAAAATACTCCGTCTGGTATTTGGTTCTGTGTGCTAGAAGGGTAAACAAAAAGGTACAACCGCGAACTCTATGAGCTGTACCAAGAAGTGGTTGAAGTCCAAAAAGCTAAATCACGTTGACGATATTGGCTCGGACAGTTTGAGCGAATTGAAAATAGTGCTCCAGCCAAGAGGATCCTCGAGTCGAATGATGTTTGGGCGAGTCGCTGTGTTTGAAGCGCAAAATATGTCAGTGAAAATTGCCATGACCCATAGAAAATTGCGTCAATTGGTATCCAACTCAAATGTCCATGACTTCAGCTTATACATGTCTTTATCGTAGAAATAATTGAATACGTCCATTTACCATTTTCTACCACAGATTTTTCCACTTTTTTTTTATTGAAACAGCCCTTTCATGCATTTTGCTTTCCTTTGCTGTGATGTTCTGGGCAGTGTCATCTGAATTCATCTCGGTTCATCAAATAGAATTTCTATATGTACATGCTTGTGATACGTACTCTCCTTCGTTTAAAATTGTCCAGTCTTCTTTTTCTTTTCCTTTACGGGATTTTATGATCAGAATTAAAAGGATAGTAACCTTCCCACTTTATGGTATCCTTACTGATCCGCCTTTGGGGTTCACCGGCTCGACCCAAATGAACATCGGCATCCTTAGAGGTTTCCGTTCATTTCTTAAATTAGCCGAATCAATGCTGTTCTCATGTAATTGGTATTTTAATGACCCCGGCCTCTCTATCTTTACATTTTGAACGCGTGAATGCGGCTGTTATTGATGATTTTTATCGTCCTTTTACGACACCGGTGACCTATGTCGTGACAAGCGCTGTTTTTCTGGGGCGCTGCAGTATTGTTCTTAGCCCGTCCTTGCACCAGAAAATTGAAATTACCCAATAAACACATAATAGTCAATTCGTGCGTATGTAACGCATAACTCCATGATCCATTTGTTCACTGATTAAGATGACAGTTCACAACTGTTCTGCTTTGAACCCAGTTCAATTTTGGCGATACAGCCGTTGTGCTAGCGTTGTTTGGGTCTTGAGAAGGCTCTTTAGGCCTATATCTAAAACAAGACTTCTTGGCAAGGATACCATACCTGAAATAAGTTTATCGTCTTCGTGCATCTTTAAAACGTTGGTTTCCATCCCAAAGAAGATTCGAACCTTTAATAGTTGAGGAGCTTAACTCACTCTGGTCTCAAGGGGTAATAAACCAAACTTCTACTGTCCTCTGGCTTATCAGCTTTGTTAATCTTCGTCGTTTCTGAAGTCGCTAAAACTATAGACCGGCAAGCATTCACTACATCGTTGAAGAGTCTATGTAACGCTCGGCAGTCTTCACGTTCTTTAGGGATTCTGATAAGTCATTCTGATTCTTGCTCTCCTGTTGGAATAATATGACTTTTTGTTGCTTCTCGATATGGGTCGGAGGCTTGCAGACATAGTATATTTTGTGAACAGCTTGTAAGGGTTGGCCTCTTGTTAGCAAACTGCTCATCCATCTTCTCTAGAAAGGTTTAACCACCTGCAGGGAAATAAAGTCACGGGCAATAACTTCACATGAAGAATAACTTCACCATGAGTAGGCAATAATTTCACTTTGTAATCTTCTAACACCTGCATGTGAGACATGTTCAAATTTTGTTGAATAAGACTCATGGGTCTTAATTCCGCTGGAGTCATAACACTGCACCCAAGAAGTCTTAGCAGCTTAAATTGCAATATTTCGCCGGCCATATGTTGGTCTTTTAAACGAGAGAAGACACAACGTGTAAACTTGACTTCACACGGGTTGACCATTTTCGTCTTTTTCATCAACGGACAAAGCGTGCCAACATGCAACGGAAGCGATCGCCATAGTCAACCACTGAGGTAACAATCAGTTAAGATTATAATATTTTTTAGTCAAAGGGAAATAGTTTGATGTTTTGAGTGACCTTTGGTGAAGACGCAATAATTTTTTTATTAAGCGGCTATATTGGAACGTGATTTATTTACGCGGGTTATTGCGACAAAGGGTAAGTTTCATTAGAAAAGCCTGTTGAAGGTGTTTGGTTTCATGGATCGATATTTTCGGTCAATCTCCTGGAGCAACAATGCGGAAGCATTCTCTTGTCATTCAATTAAAACGTTTGGCCAATTTTGGAGTTCTATTCCAAAAGCGAACCTACATATTTGCAAGGGCGTTGTCTTAAGATACAAATATAGTACTTCTGCACATAAAGCTAATTCTAAATTTTGGATGCCTACAGGAAAATGTCATTTGATGTTGATCATGACCGCGATTATTTTGCGGCTCTCAAGGCTCAATTCCTTTTCAGCTTGTTAACCTGCTTGACGAACCTCATTGTCTTTGACCTTACAAATACAGGGCCTTATATTATGGCTCCATTAAGACCGTAAATCGACACCAAGAATGCCGAAGCCACCTTGTAGTTTCATTTAATTCAATTTCTTTATTTTGCAATTCAAATTGATTCATTTTTCTGTCATTAACAACATACGTTTGTCATCAAAAAATAGGGCAGTGTTCCCATTTGCATAAATGTAGTCAATGAAACACACATCACTTGAGAAATTTGGCAATGCATTGTATCGGCTCAGTGGCAAAAAAAGGCCAATCCTTTATTGGAATAAGAACGTTCCTTGGCCGTGATGCGGCTTCTCGACAATGATTTCTTATTGTTTCCCCCAATTGAGGTGGTAGCCCACATCTTCAACATGCCAAAAATAAATCACGTTCCAGTCATATCATCTCATCGTATTGACCCCAATGAGCCGCAATGAATGCCTCCTCCCGTTGCACTCAAAATACATATTCATGTGAAGTGCACTTTTTGTCCACGAATTGGCGCCCATTGTTGTCCTTGTCCGCACACCACTCGAGAGCAATCAAAACCAACGACTAATATAAGCAAATAAATAAAATAAAATACAATAATAATTAAAATGATAATGAAACGACGATGGCGACTGCAAGAAGTATCTGCGGCTTATGCATTCGGATCTACTGTAGAGTTGTTGCATTTTAAAGCGTACTTAAGGGTGTACTCGATTCCTTGCCACTTCACAGTTCGTAGTCATAAGTATGCCGAACACGTGAAATCTTTTTTGCTTCTTCTTCTTTGCGTTTGTGTTTTTCTTTTGTACATTTTTTTTTGAATATCAATTTGTTAATCGGTAAAAAACGGTATTTAAATAAATTTTTATATGTTATTTGTTGGCAGGGGTAGCCTCAGTCTCCGCTCGCATCATCAAGCCACCTTCTAACGCTGACTGATGGCTGCCACTTAGTAGCCACAATGATACGAATTCTTATGAATTACTGAACTCTGAATGGATCCGTATATGGCACGTAGGACGTAGCTGGCCATAGAAATACCAAATTGAGCTGAATGTGAGTGAATGTCCATTGGTTCTAAGGTGAGTGTTGTTCCAGCTCCAGGTGCCCTGGCGAATTTTGTCCAGTATAAGTTTACTACTAGCGTATTCACCTGTCAGCTTGACATCAGTATTCAGAAGTCAGGTAGTTATGTAAATGGTGTCTTTGGCAAATTAAAGAAACCAAAAGAATACACAGATACCCATTCAGGAACGCACACATTTTGGTTGTTATGGCAATAAAATATTTATTTTTTTATATGCTTAGGTACGCATTTTTTATGATGTTTTTTTTTCTTGTCTCTCAATTTCTGGACTTAGTTTCTCTTCCTTGGTTTGTGTATTTTTGTTGTTTTTTAATATCTTATAGGTTGTTTTGGTTATTAAAATGCAAAGCGATATGGTCAAGCTGGAAATCAGATGGAAATTTGATTATTTTTTTGTGTTTTGTTGATTATTTTGTCATCGATGGGCGATAATGGGGTTCTTGACCATAATTGGAAAGAAGTGGACACAAGCTGGGCTTGTTTTCAGAGCTGGTAGTAACTTATTCATATTATTATCACTACTTTTGTTTTACTTGACAATTTTAATTAGATTTAATAAGAGTTATTGTTCAGATAAGCTACTGATTGTTTGAGCTTGAGGTTAATTTTAATTAGTGGCTTTGGAGAGATTTAATTAGGTAGTGGTGCTTTCAAAATGATTACATTAAGAATTCATTTGGAAATTGAGGTAGAGTTCGATGGAGTTAAAATGATGAGAAGAGATGTTTGATCTAATAATGCAAATGGTTTCTTTTTGTGCGGCGATGACTTTCTATGATAAGCTTAAGTATTATTTTGTTTTGGAAGACATATTTTTTTAATTTGTTCTTTGAAAAATCTTAAGCAAGGTACTGTAAACAGAACACGTCGGCGGCGACACATAGAACAAGAGTGTAGTTTGCGAATCACAGGTCCACTAGACATGTTTCTGAATCTCCTGAGTGTAGATATACAATTAAAATACCAGACAGGAAATACTGCAGACTACGCTTCAATTACAGTAGTCTGTTCTAAAGCATATAAATAAATAAGTCTTATCTTAACGTATTTAATGTAAGCCATCACACAAGATCTGATTAAGCCCCCACAATACTAGGTATACAGAGGTGTACCCTGATGGAAAGGTGTGGAAAAATAATGCAGTCATAAATTCAAGTCACATTGGAGTACCTACGAATGGTTCTGTGATACTGGATGGTTATAAGATATTCTATGGAACCAAATTTTAATGAATGTGAGCTCCACATTAAATACTTTATTGGTTAGGCACAATGATTTCCAATTGGAGTTTCTGGCTATATTAAAGGCCGCGGAATCGACGCTAATAAAGTTGATATCTGATAGCGCAATCTCTATAAACATTATAAACATTAACACTCATGCCCTCCTAACAGCCCTAGCGTTCTGTGTCATCAGAATTGAGTTAGTCTGGCAGTGTCGCAAGATGATTAAGGCATTATACGCGTAGCACCGTGTTACACTGAACAATGGAATCTCCCATTGTCGACAGCCCTCGGTTGTAGTATATACCTTCTAGAGTCACGAAATGCTCATGTTTAAAGATTGTTAAAATCAGCCCTCTGACACCCACTATTTAAAAAAAAAAACGTTTTATCGTTTTGAACAATTCCTTCATGCCAAGTTTTTTGTCATGTCCACTTTTTAGATCCGTTCGCCTAGGCAATTAATCGACTACTGTTTTATTTACAAAAGCCCAAAGCCTATCTGATTCCATCACAAGAATTTTGACCCTTCATCCTCTCACTGAAATCGTCATTGCGGGCCATTTCAATATACACAATTCAAGTTGGCTTCGACATTCTGGTCAGACAATACCCGAAAGAAGGTACGTCGAGGTCTTTGCTGAGGTAATGAACCTGACTCAGCTTGTAAATGAGCCGACACGAATACCGGATATTAGCAGTCTAACTGCCAACACACTGAAGTTGTTTTTTCCCTCTCACCCCGATAAATACTATTTAAACGTATTATCGCCTCTAGGCTCGTCAGACCATTGTATCATATCAGCACATTTTTTGTACTCTAGCCACATACTCGTAGGTAAAGAACAAACTCTTAAAAGAACAATATGACAATACGGGAAAGCCAAATGGGAAAAACTAAACCTTTTCTTTAAGAGTTTTAACTGGTTGCTGTGCTTCCTCGACAGCGACGTAGATGCTGCTGCTGATATGGCCACAAACATAATTCACTTGGGCATGAAGTCTTTCATCCGTAACAGGATAAAAAGTATCAAACTCAAGGTAAAGGTTTAGTGTGACTTCTGATGCAAAGAGGCTGTCAGGTTAAAAGAGGTAAGCTTTCGGTCATCCAAAGCCAACCCATCTCAGGAAAGCCGTAAGAAGTTTAAAGGAGCCAGAAATGACAGCAATACCAACATTAATCGTGTCAAATTCTCCTTTGACCAAAAGTTGAGGTAAAACAATATAACAAAGTCCAACGGGTAGTAAAAACTTTTGGTCATTTGTTGAAAACATTAAGAATTCGGCCTCATCATCTATCCCGACACTCATTTACAATGACATTGCAGTTGTCAGCTCTATAGATAAGGTCAATCTGCTTGCTGCCCACTTTGCAGTCAGCTCAACGCTCCCCGTGCTTTGTTTTTCCCTGTAGTCTAGCGCGTAGAATACTCCATCGCACCAACCCCTTTCGGCACTCATACAGTGGCTAGAGTACTTCAAGATCTTGACATTCACAAATCCGCTGGTCCAGATGTTATTTCCCCTTTCGTTCTGAAGAGGTGTTCTTCCTCGCTGGCAAAACTATCTATCTATCTTTTTCTTCCGAAAAAAGAAAAATCTTCATTTCCCTCCTCCAATTGCAATCAATTCCTTTCTTTCCAAGGTCATGGAAACGCTGATTAACCGTCAGCTCATGAAATATATTGAAGTGCCCGCCATTCCAATTTTCGGGGATCGAACAGTACGTGAGTGGCCCTCTTCGCGGTATTAGGAAATTCCAACTTTCTTTCCACAGGGGCAGGTACCGTGCACGCAACGTCGTTGCACCGCTCGGCGTAGATGCTTTTCGTCAAGCGGACACCTATGCCAACAGCACTTAACTGGACCGCTGCGCGGGATGAAATGATTTCAACTCTTTCCGCAGGCGGCAGGTACCGACCAGCGATTTCGTTGCTGTGTCTGAGTTAGGTGCTTTTTGTCAGCCAGCCAACAGTACTTGGGTGAACCGTTATGCGGGATTAATTACCGCTCACGCAACTTCGATGGTCCGCCCTGCGAATGTGATATTCGTTAGTCAGTCACCTATGTCGTAGGTTTTTATAATGATATTTACAAGATAAAAACGTCTTTGCAACAAACAGCTGTTGAAAATTTTTTGTTTGAAGGTGTTGTGCTTTTGAATTTTGTGTTCATACATTTTTCAAAAGTTGGGGATTTATTAGTTTGGGGAATCGGGTTTTGGAGATTTTGTGGGTCTTCCTCTATTGAATTCTGCAGTTATGTAGTCTTTGTATCCTTTCGTCAATATATGCAGGATTGTACTAACACAATTTTAGAACCATGGCTGTCTCTCAAATTGCAAAGGCGTTCCTAGATCATTTTCCTGTGTTCTTCGAATGGATTTATAGGTTTTCGTTTTTAAGAGAACTGACCGCTTATATGTTAAATAAAATTATGCTCATTCTATAAAGTTTATTCTCGGTTACGACTGCTGAATAATTGAAGAATGCCAAAGACCTTTATCAAGATACAGATAATTTTTATATGAACGGATCTCGTAGTGTTGAAGTGAATGAGTACAAGACCAAATATATGCCATCTGTCCGCACGTCAATGTTTTTTTTTTTTTGTATAAAAAGGAAATCCAAATCCCAGAGCACTCAAACTCGGTAACGGTCCATTTTACCACGGACGTGAATGTTGATAGCAATAACTTCGAAGTAGTAAACATCAAAAAAATATCAACTCCACGAATGACACCTAAGTGAAGATCCGATGGAGAATTACCTTAGGAAACCGCTGCTACTCCGGCGGATATTTGGTCCTGTGTGTGAGGAGGGCGAATGGAGGAGAAAATACAACCGTGAACTCTATGACCTGAACACCGAGATGTGGATGTAGTCCAAACAGCTTAATCACGTGGACTGCGTTAGCTCGGCCACATTGAGCGATTGGAAAATAATGCTTCAGCCCAGAGGATCATGGACTCCCAGCACCCAGCTTCCAGAAAGCAAGGAAGACCGTACCTTTGTTTTAAAGACCAAGCCATCGCGGATGCCAGAGCGTTTGGTCTGGACAACTGGAAGCAGCGTGCCCATGACCGCGGAAGATTTAAGGCTGCAGTGTCTCAGGCAGACGCTCGTCACGGGTCGCGAGCCTGGTAAGTTAAAAAGTAAGATTTCGTTCTTTGTAATGGACCTCTATTTTGTGGTTAAGAAGAAGACTCGAGTCATTTCCCTTCTCAATGTTTTAATATTCCTGATTTTTTTCTTACAGAATGATGCATTTTTGTCGATGCATGTTTTTGTCTGTTTACGTGCCACCCTTTCTGCTTTTCTGTGAACTTTTGGGATGCGTATCACTGAGCGGTGAATACCTCTGTTTGGTTTGTTGCCCTCCTCAGTATTTGATCCTCTCCAATTAGACTATATAGATACTGCTTGTTTTTTCTCATTTGGCATGTTTTGGAGCTCTCTTTTTATTCAGGCCATCTTTTTTCTTTGTAATAAACAAGGTTCAGATTTTATTGTTCGTGGTCGTTGAAATCTTTTAAATTATTTCAATGACAATAACCCCAAGATTGAGGTACCTATAAGTGAATATTTCCGGAATTCGTGTTCTAGATGGCTATCGAAATAGATTTATATAATTTGTTTTGCCTTACCTGACGTCTTTCTAATCTTCTTGAGTCAGATGCTGCCTGTTGTACCCACATAAGGTTAGAATTATGGCTCCCCGCTTTGAATTATAATCTTCAAGCTCCGATAACGATCAAAGCATGTCAATTGGCAAATTGCTGCATAATTTGTCAATTAATTGTCGAATTTATTACAATACCCCAGTACAGTAATCCACATTATCACGTGTTATCTCCGGAAAAGATAGCTGCAACTATCCGGAAATAATCCTCTACAATCGATTTGTCCAAACTTTTTACGCCATTGCCACCAACTTGTCGTGCAGTCTGTTTGATGTTCAACGAAACACCGCCGCTAAGAGGAGAAATTATTCCTGCCACAGCACCACCATCGTATTACACTCCACATAGCCACCAAAGGAACACTCCGCCACACAACAGTGGCAGTGGTGGACAATATTTATCTCGACAATATTATTCCGACAGCTTATGTCGATTGACTTCGATGATTTTGTCAATTACAATAGCCACAGTTAGCTACTTTCCTGCAAATGGTATACAAATCGAATGCAGAAATAAAAACAAAACCGATTGAAGAGGAAAGCGAATGATGTCAATTGGATGCAGGCAGTCTGTGTTGTTTTGGTTTTCTTCCATTTTTGACATTTACATTCCAAAATTGGTAGAGGTATTGCAATTGTATCTAGATACAATCAAATTGTCGACACTTTTTCTAAAAATGGTCGGCATGTCAAATTTCCTCATATATGTACGTCTACGAGGGATAATATTAGCCTGACACCCACACATGTTTGAAACGATTTGGTAGTTTCTTATGTGACATTTGACATATGTTTGATAAAATGTTGCGCAATACATATAGTTTATTGGGATTATGTTTCCCATTTTGTTGCTGTCTAGTTTTGTGCCTACAAAACATTGTCAGACCAATTTGCATAAATGAGCACTATTGCTTGTGATCTTGCTGGGCTACTGTTGGCCGTGCATGGGCCACTTACTATGCATGTATACTTGGCCGATTGGAAGATCTATGTCAAAGGAAATGACAGACATAAAAACGAAAATCCATTTTGCTGCACCAACATCGAATTTTGTATTTAAATCGATTTTTGTTGAAATCAAAATGGCCAGGCAATATTTCAGTCTGTAGATCTATGAGGACAGTTTGTCGTGTGTCCAAGTTAACTTCTCTGTTTATTTGTGTGTGTGGATTTTGTGGGGGGCAGTAGGAAGTATGTGGCGTGTGCTGAAATCGAGGCGGCATTAATCATGACGAGACGTATGCCTATGCATGGAATATGTTTTGGAGGATTTATGGAGGAATTTTAGTTTTTTTTTATGAACGACTGAAGATCTGAATGATCAACTTTTGGAATTTTGTTTAAGCCAAATAATGTGTTTTGAAAAACACAGTTCGTAGATGGGCTCTTTTATATTGTTAGGGTAATCCATCTCTGATGGTGTTTTACATTTGTATGTTCTTGCTTACAGTATAAGTTCAAATTCCTGAAAAATGCCTATTGTCAATCGTTTAATCAATACTCAGAATTTCAATGTTGACACCTGGCAAATGAACCAGCCAAAGAGTTTTCTAAGTTCGCTTCACTTTTGCGGTCGTATTTCTGCTGCTTCATCAATTTTATTTATTTAAAGATAACAAACCCAATATACATCTTACCTACCATTCTTCAAATATTCTACCCATTGCGTAACGGCTACCAATAACCATTCGCATCGAATCTGAATCAGCACACTGTTTCCATCTCTGACTTAAGCAAGATTCCACAGCGGCTGTCACAGGGAAGAGCGTCGTCCTAAGTCAAGACTACTAAATCGTGACAAATATGACCCAATGATCCTTCATTGTTGCACTGTACCCGATCCCGTGCTGTGTGTACAAGTATGTTACCACCAAACACTGTTGTTTTCTTTAAAAGATGACGATATCTCGTTCTAACTTTTATTATTATTGTTTTGTAACTCTCATTTGAATGCGCTCGCAAACCAGTTGCCAATTCATTCAAGACCCACTAGCGTACACACAATGGTCGAAGCGAGCAAACAAACGCTCTTCAGTTCTGCGGCAAGGAAGAACTAAAGGAAACAAACAAACAAAATTAGGCCAACCCATCGACAAAGAACTTTACTCCGAACAAGTTATCGAAGTTGGGCCACCGGCCGCCGATTGCTTAAATCACTTCTGGCTTTGATTCGTTACGGATTTCACTTTTTTTTTCTTGCTGTTGTCATGTTGCTTGCCGTGTTCCTCTGTTCCTAGGTCTCTCCTGTGAATGGGTTCATGTTTCATCTGGTGTGCGCAATGGATTTGATTCTTTTTTATGTTCATTGTCTCTGGTGGAAGCGTCCATTACGCTGAATGGGGCAATCTCTGACACGAGTTTTATGTACACTATACTTGTTCTGTTCGATTGAAAGTGAACATGAGAATTCTACGAGGACTTTAACCACAGCGGATGAACTATAGATGCAGGAGGTCAACATGTGGGGATGCGTGCATTTGTTTTGAAGTGAATATGGGGCAGGGAATGGGGAAATTGTGGTTAAGCTGACAGTTGCTTTGATTTTGTTATGTGAGAAGTTAAATTGAGAAATAATTTTAATTAGTGTGACATATATTATTCGGAGAAGTGTAGAAACTTAGATTGTAAGGTATATCGAATGGGATCATGGACATATTGGAGTGGCAATGGGTATCTGCTTAGTCTTGTTAGATTATGAAAGGAAAAGGTAAATTTAGAAAGTACTGATAATCCGATATTTTTAAGTTCAAAATATTGGCAATTATTGGCAGTATGTTCTCGAATCCGGGATATTAGCAGATGGGTTGTTCCGTTTAAAAATGGTAATTTTATGGTTATCAAATTATACGACACTTAGTTACAAATGAAGCAGTATAAATGAAGTTTAACAGATACAAATTTGTTTCAGTAAAGATCAAAAGTATAATTGTGTTTCTTAATGTTTGTATAATTGCGATTTGGCAGAGAAACATTCGTGTATGTGCGTTTCTCTCGATGGTATTAAAGTTCAAGGAAATCCTTTTGAATTCTGAAGACAGTTGAATGAATAAGGGCTGTGTTTGAGCTTCAAAAAGTTTTCGAAAGATTCTTCTCATATTTGAGCCAAATCGTCTCCGTAAGAACACTGGATGCACCTACTACAAAAACTGTCACACACATCAGGTCATTAAAGCATTTTTCTGCGTAACCACATTCGCTTCAGAACTAAAGTTAAAAAAAGAGATGCCGGAATGCATTCAATTCAATCTCACACTTGCCTTAAGCCACTAATGCAAGTCCTTATGGACAAGAAGCAGTCCATTATGATGCATTTCCAGCAAGGCAGCACCCGTTCACTTACACAATTTTTTGTTCACTTTGAAGCTATTGTTTCGCTACTGTTATGGATGCTAAAATATAGCCTTGATAGGACTATACTTGGTTTAGTTGGTTTGGATGCTGCATAGTGTCAAATGCTTCCAAGACGGACGAGCATTCAATTTCCCGGCTGCCACTATGATCCGTTATCTCAATCAATTCCGTTGCTCGAAAGTAACATAGTTAATTTAACGCGAAACCAAAACTTTACAGAGAACATAGGTCGAAGGATTGGTTAGTCGAACTTGGTTACGAAGGTAAAGACAACTATCATTGTGTCCAGTTCTTAAAAAAAGAGCTGAATTGTTATTGCCGGGAGCTTGATGATAGTACAGGGATTGCAGATTCTGACAGATTGGACTCGTATATTTTGTATGCAGAAGTTTATAAAAGCTAACAACAAAGAAGGGGCAGTATCCGTAATAGTATTCATCAACTTGAAAAAGTCCCAGCGTATTTCAAGCAGAGCTCCACGCCATTCAAGAATGCGCCAGCCACATTTGCTCATCTAGCATAAAAGGTGCAATCATCCATATTTTCATGGATAGTCAAGCAGCTATAAACGCCCTTAGCTCGCATACCATTGACTCCAAATCAGTCATGTACTGCTTCAAAATCATTCAAACACTTGGATCAAGAAACAAGACCAAATTATGGTGGGTTTCGGGTCATGTAGGGGTAGAAGGTAACGAAAAGGCTGACGAACTGGTCAGATAAGGTTCAGAAACACCTTTCGTAGGTCACGATCCCTTCTGCAGCACTCCGAGATCAGCAGCAACGGCAGCAATAAAAAGCTGGGAACATAGAAAATGTATCTATCTTTGGGAAAGCATCCCAGGTCTAAGACAGGCCAAACGAGCCATTCGACCCTTCAATAATAATGCCAGCAAATGCCTAAATCTAAGCAGGCATGATATCAAAAACTTAGTAGGTTATCTTAGTGGTCACCATGGTTTAAGATATCCCCTAACCAAAATTAAGATAGCAGACTCTCCCGAGTGCCGACTTTGTCTTGAAGAGGACGAGTCAGCTGAATACATTTTATGTGAATGAACAGCCCTTAATGGAATTTGAAAGAAGATCTTTTTCAGGGAACATAATAAGCCCCGAAGACATAAAGAAATCTTCTACTGGTAAAATTATCCGCTTTCACAGAAAGTGGAGGTTCTACTAGTTTTAACTTTTTCTGGCTTAAATGGTACAAAAGATCTTTTAGGTCGAAGTGCTCCCTTTAAAATCGCCTTGGCAACCCAGAAATTTTAAAAGAAATCACACTTCAAATACCCTTAGAGCGTGAAATATTGAGAGGACAATTCTTTGGATAAACCCTCATTAGATACATTATGAGAACAAAAATGTTTGTTGCGGTGTTACGACCGCTTTCACCTTCAGATCACCCGCCGTAGACTTTTCCAACAACAATGGATGCACCGCCTCTGAACTTTCAACATCAGACGAACGGTGTTAAGCGGCCGGCGATCTTCCAATGCCGCAACAGTCAGTTTTTTTCGAAGAACTCCAAAAATCATAAGTGGAAGTGGAAGTCGGATATTTTGGTTGGGCGCATATACCAAATCATCAACTAAGTATAAGTGTCGGAATGCATGTCCTATGTCTGATTTCTAAGCTCTCCAGCTCCCTATCTACAATTTCAAACTATCGAGGCATATCCAGCCTTATTTCGAATATTCGATCCTTTCCAACCTACTATGTCATCGGCACGTAACAGAACGGTTGCCAGCCCGACAGATTGACAATGCACAATATTTTTACACTAAGGCAGAGCTTTAAAAAGGCCAATGGATCGAAGTCGATACTCACCACTATTTCATAGACTTCAAGGCCACATATGATACCATTATTCGTCAGGAGCTCAACATAATCTAGATGTTGCATGACACTGAAAACATTTTAGAATCATATATTCCAAACTATTCCAAACTTTCACCGGCCTTTGCCAAGTTTATACGCTGTCATGTGACTTCACTAATATTATTCTGGATTAAAAAGTACGTAAGACTCAATTCGGGAGGCACTATCCTTAACAGATCCCTCTTGTTACAGGGGTACGATATCGACATAACAGATCTAGCAAAATTTGTTGATCTTGAAGTTAATAAGGACATGCTATCAGCAAAGAAACATCGACTAGAAAAAACGTAACTATTTATATATATATATATATATTAATTTCGAAGTAGTTACGGTGGTCATCTACCTCGGATTAAATATCAACTTCACAAATGACACCGTAATGGAGATCTAATGAAACATTTTGCCAGGAAACCCCTTCTTCTTCAAAACAATGGGTTCAAAACTCCTGGTATGAATGATAAAAAGCATGAGTGCTGGACGATAAGCTGGAAGGAAGACTTGATAGTTGGGTTGTCTTGAAAGAGAAATCCAAAAATCAAGAAGTTGATGTATTCCAGAGAGCTACGACTGCACGTCGACTACATTCGCTCGGTCACATAAGGCGAATGGACAATAATGTTACAGCCAAGAGAATATTTGACTCTCAGCTTTATGTTCGGCAAGAAAGACCCAACCACCATTTAAAGACTATTTTAATATTTTTAAACACAACTCGAATAAGATAAGAAACACCATCACCCGAACAACACGGCTGGCTTAATCATTAATAACACTCCTACTATGTGCCTTGCCAAGTCAAATCGCCCGACCTCAATACAAATCGTGAACTTCTTTGTACCAGTTCTCTTCTTTGTACCAGTTCTCTTCTTCTTGTTTTTAAGAAAGCACTTAGAACTCCATGCAACAGATCGATTTTTTCATCCGCATAAACAACTGGCTATCCTAAGAAACAGAATCCCAACATCATCGATTGATGATGTGTTGCAAGCGGTACCCAGCTCAACACTCATCGGCCACTAAATCATAATTACAAATTATTTCAGTGATTTTCCAAACCAAAGCCACAACCGCCAAGCAACTGGCCACCGCCACCGATGGCACAGCATTAACAAAAAGCATGACTTAATTTATTTTTTCTAATTCAACATGGCGATGCTGGTATGTACTAGTAGACACTCCACCACCATTACCATCACTACCAAATGCAGCGCTGGTTACAAATCGGTTAAGTACAGCCATGGTACGGGATTTCTAAGCGACCAGAGGTTTCCTTTTGTTTCCAAATGTTAACATAAATTAAATTCACCTGTGAACAAAGCGATAACAATTTTAATAGTAACTAATGACATTTAATTAAATTGCTTTTCGATATTTTTATTCTGTGTTTTTTTTTTGCTTACCGCGGGGTATGGCTCATGAGTTGTAAGGTTTGAAGTGATTTTCTGTCGTTTGGATGGCGCTGAGGAATTTTTGATATATCTTTTTTCCTTGAATGCGCACGATCTTGGATTTGGGTAAATTGGGAGAAAAATAGATATTATTTTTTTTTATGTTTTATTGGCATCGGTTGCATTGTGGATGGTATTTATTGGATTTGTTGTGGCAGTTTTAATCGAATCAAAATGTTGCCTATGTGTGGGAAATTGGACAATTTGCGGGTAGTAGGTAGGTAAGTAGGTAAATTGCGTTTGCAGGTGTTAACGGGCGCGATTTGGTAATATAAGTTGCATTTGCAATAGCTCACACGGTTCTCATGGTTGATTTGGCACAGTATTGGGTGGGTGATTTTTTTTGATTGGACATCGCAGTGAAAAAACACGCGAATCGTGTTCAAGTATGCTTTGAGTCTGGAAAGTTGACTTGTAAATTCGAATTAAAAAAAAAAAAAAACGGATTGTTGCTCAAAACTAGGTATCATTATCTTTGAAATCAGCCTTAATAAATACTGTGGTTCCTTATTTTTTAGACCATGATGACTTTCAATTTATTTAAAAAATGTATCTGTTTTTAAATGCGGTGCTTTTTCTAGAGATAGAAGATGTTCTTTTAAGCTTTTACCAAAGGCTGGCCGATGTATATGAGATCAAACTAAAATTGGACGTTATCCCAATCATCAAGAGAGTGAACAATATTTTATTACCCTCATATTGGGTGTCCAGCGAAAAATATTGAAGTTAAAAATGTCACAATCAACCCATTTCCGGTGCCCACCAGTTCCCGTTGAGCTAGAAACTTCAATTTTCAGAGTCTGACTATTTTTGTTCTAATTAGAGGAAATCATTTTTGGAAAGTCATAAAGTTTACCGGTTTGCGTTTTCGCAACGCTCGCTGAAGATGGAGTCAAAATTCTGCAGTTGAGATTTTCGCCAATTTTTAGATTTTAGTCAATTTTATTTCAATGTTTTTTTTCACAAATTAAATTTACAATTGTTGGATTCATTGAAAAAATTCATTACAAAGATTAGTAATAAAGTATTTATATAATGTATGTATTAAAAATTCTCACTTTGTATGTATAGTATATTTTATATTTTGTAATAAAAAACATCTTAAAAAATTGACAAGTAAACTCTTACCCCAATGCCGGGCCCACTTCGAAGGATGGAAATATGGATACTATATTCAAGAGTTCGCCTAAGCCTTTCCTTATGTGTTTTTGTTGATTACGATTCTGAATTACTCTTCGGTATTCCTTACGACTTAAATTCATGTGTTTGGCAGTCGATGGTGTATTTTCGCTTTTTTTTAACCATATCATTCAAAAGAATTTAAATCGCAAAAAGTAAATATTAATTTTAGGCATATCGTCAAAATGGTTTATAAAAGAACCAAAAATGTAGTTTCTTCTTTTCTTCATTTTATTTATACCTAAGTTGAATTTCAAGACCGCACCTTGAATGGGGCGCTGAGAGAATACCCCTACGGATTTTTACGCCAAACTAATAAACACTCTTTTTCATTTAGATTTGCTTTTTTATCAAATAAACTATAAGAAACATAGCATTAGAACGAAATGAAAAAAACTTTAATAATTCAATCATTAAAAATAAATACAAAAAGGTTAATAAACAATTTAATCGGTTATGGTTAGCAAAAGTAGTCAAATGTGTGAACAAAATTATTTGTTTGTGTGAAATGTTAGCGATCAGTTTTGATGCAAACCAACTCCACATTTACCGCATCTAAGATTTGTATTGTTTATTGCATTGACATCGACGTTGACTTGCGTTTCCGATAATGTAATGTCCCTTTCCATTCAGTCTTATAGAATCAGTCAATTTGTTCTTATTTGTCATAAACGAGTTGATTGAAATTCGCTTTGGAAGAGAATGAGAAGATTTGTTTGGTTTGTGATATTAGTGTGCTGGCGTGTGATCCTTGTGCTGTTGGTTCAATCTCCATGGGGGACAACAATACATACAATACCCATTAACGGAGAGAAGCGAATAACACCTTGTTTTCTCCAGCCTCTACCAAAAAGAGGATTTCCGCCTGGTAGTACAATGGACCGATACCGAATCTGAGTGCTCTGGGATTTCAATTTCCTTTTTTATAAAAAAAACTTTGTTTTGTCCTGCTGGTTTAAGTCGGTACAACAACTGAAGGGCGTTATTTGCACACACATTCATGGGAGACATTGCCAGCTGCCAATACCACCCTTTCAGCCTTACAGCGATTCTGTATTTTCCAACATTTTAGTCAAGTCTATCCACTCTACCCATGAACTTGTAATATAAATGGTAGCAACGTGATTGATCGATGTCCAATAGTTTGTTTTTGCACCATCGCTTTACTTTTCCAAATGGCTGAACCTAACTTTCCGTTGAGGCTTTAGTTACGCTATTATTATCATTTTACCGCACTGAGGTAATAGTGGAAGCTATATCCGTAACTTGATGGTAGGACTCCTTGCAATCGTTTCCATTGCCGTTATACCTTTGTATAAGTGCAGTGCACTTTCAACTTTGTTGGCTCGAAGGGTTCCGGTGGCATCATGACCCGTCTGATGCACTTCATCAAGTAAGCGTAAGGATTGAAAGAAGTTATCTATATAAATGATGTAGCTAATGATCACCATTTAGCAGATTGGAAATTAAATTCATGACGACAGAACCGCAAACGCCGAGATTGGGGATAGTATGAGCAGTTTTAATTTGACAGCCACTTTTTTTACAACTATTAGATTACCGTAAAACACCCTAACATTGAACACTTTTCACCTTTGAAACGTTGCTACTAATTATTCTTATGTCGTATTTATGATTTTTAATAATTGCACTACGGGGACTGCTATTCAGTATTATTATGTTTAATTCTACGGCGTGTTTTATTTTCGTTAACAAAGTTATTGTTAAATACGTAAGCGGTCAACGTAAAGCATCTGTTGCCCTAACATTGACCGTGGTTCTGCAAATCAAAAATTAATTGTTTTATGTTTTTATTATTTAATAAAAAATACAAACACAAATACTTTTCATTTCAGATTTTTAAATTAAACTCAAAATCACATATTACTGACACTTTTCAATAACAAAAAAAAATAGAAACAATAAAATAAACACTTATTAATTCAGTCTTTAAAACACAAAATCACATATTACTCAGTTCTGTATAAAATAAATAATAAAAATAAATAAACGAAATGAAAATAAATACTTTCAGGTTTTATAAACTTTTTAAAAAATATTAGTTTAAAAAAAACTAATTTTAAACTTAGGAGGTACTTCTGGAAATAACTTCAATTTAAAAAAATGTTAAATAGCTGGTTTTTAAAGAACATACATTTATGTGACTTATTATTATATATTTCTTCAAAGTCGTCTGCAGAGGTGTCTGATAAATGATCTATGTATTTCAGCTACCATTTCGGTTTCCGTTGTTATTTGAGGTGCTGTTGCTGATGTTGATGGCGATCCACCAAAATCAACCTTGTTTATAGCTTTTCAAGGCTGCACATTAACTTTAGCTCTTTTTTTTCTTGTTTGTGGGCTTTCTTTTCCATAACGCATATCGGATAATGAAGAAATAACTGTTGAGGAATTATTAGTTCCGACATCTGATGATGAATTCTCAGCTTCTACAGGCATTCTCGACAAAACCATGTGGATTGAATGGGACCACACCACATTTCTTAAACCCAGCAATCAAATTATTTGACCTACCCTCTAACACTAACACTTTCAGCGACCAGCTTGTTCAATAAAGATGGAAACGCTTCTTTGGACAAGCTTTGTGTTTGTTTTTTTTTGCCTCTAGACTGTTTCCACACATCTTGAACTTTTCGCCACTTTTTTTTTAAAGGACCATAAAATGCGACGTCTAGAGGCTGACAAAGGTGGGTTGAATTTGGTAGAAAGCATGCAAACCGAATATTGTTTTCCACTGCTGATTCAATTATTTGTGGAGAAAAATGACTTGCATGGTTGTCACATGAAATTACTTTTTTACCTTTATGTCGTCTTGTATATGGAATACAGGTACACTTTTATATCGTCTTCGAGGCTCGTTTTTTTCTTATATCTCTATATGCATCTATAAATCAAAAGAATGTGTTTGTAGAGCGTTTAACTACGAAGTAGTTAAAGGCATTAAAGAAAATCGCTCCATATCATTCTTAACGCAACAAAAACAGAGGTTGGTCAATGTAAGAAACCCGCGATTTTTAAGCGGTTCCCAACATTGACCGGGCGGTCAAAGTTGGGAACTCCATGGTCAAAGTTAGGAAAACTCATGATTTGTAGAAAGCATTTTTTTCATTTTTACTTTAAATTACTTACAAATAAAGAAATGTGCCAATTTCAATGCTAATTGTTTGAAAATAAAGTTAACTACTCACTTGTTTGGTTATATTCACAAAAAAAACACCGTATCTAGGTGTACAGAGATAATTTTGCCAATACTCTAAATTACACGTTCAAATACTTCAGTACGTTATTGGCGGTTAAATTTAAATCTGATGGCTGAATGTTTTCATTTTTTTGTACCCCTTGTCAGTAAACAGTTGTTATAATGTGAGGTACGAAATTCAAATACCTAGGACAGGGATGTCGTGAAGACAGTAAATAATACACTAAGTTGATTTTTGGTCAATGTTAAGAACCCGGTCAATGTTACGGTATTTTACGGTACACCGAAGTTTTTTCAGGTATGAAGTAAACATTCCCGCTAGCTGAAATGGATCGGTGCACTATTGAGCAACATGTTTTTATTATTAAAACTTATTTCAAACATAGTGAAAGTTTTGCAGAAGTTGAAAGAAAATTTCATTCAAAATACGGTAGAGAAAATGCTCCGTCAAACCGTGCTTTTAAACTTATCGTTCATAAATTTGAAGACACTGGTTCGGTTCAAGATCAGAGAAGTAAATCCTATCATCGTAGTGGTTGTTCGAGTGGAAATATTGCAGCTGTTAGCAGAAGTGTTGCTGAAGAGCCAAGGACGTCAATTCGTCGTCGTTCATAGCAATTAAACCTTAAACCAACCTGACTTCTGAGGTATTCAATTTGTTTTCTACATCCTTATCATCAATGCAAAGTGAAAAAGTGAAAAACTACTGAAGAAATAAAGTTCCTTGATGCACAGACTTTAGTAATACCAGATCATGAGCTTTTTTCGAAATTTATTGAACTGGTCCATAGAATGAAATTAAATACTTATCAAATTTTACAATTAAAATCAATTTTAATTTAAAAAAATTAATAAATTTGTGAAAATGCTATTTAAAGTAACCAACATTCAAATCAACCCGAGCTATGCTGGGTATTCAGCGAAATTCGGTATTCATTTGTGGTTGCAAATAACTGAAAGCATATTTTTGATAATGCCTTTCACACCTAAGAAGTCGTAAATGTTCAACAACATTCCAAAAAGTCATCCACAATTCCACCATTTAAAATAAAATAAAACGTTAGTCAGGACTTAAAACTTCTTTTAAATAATAAATTTTACATCGCATATCATTGAATTAAATGTCTCAAATAAATAAACACTCCACGCAAACACTTGTGTCCAACAAAACAAAAGAGTGGCCCAACGAACTTGATTTTAAATTGCACTCCAAAGTGTCATCTTCAACTTGGACACAACTATGAATTTATTAAGCATAAAAATGTCTTTTGAAAGATAGTTGAAATACTCTGAATAGATTCTAAATGCTAAAAGTAACATTGAGAGTTATAGCTATCGCTGGCGCCTTTTAACATCGCCCCCAGTCCTCGATCCATACATCGATAATATTTAAATTCATGTTGAACAACTGAACTCCTATCTGAAGTCCATTCTTAAAGACCCAATTCGAATATAATATTCTCTAAGATAAAGTGAATGCGTTTAACAGCAAATACACCTTAAAAACTCGTCCACGATCTAGTTAACAATCCCCTTAGCAATCGAATTAATTTTCGATCCGAAAGCGAGGTCCTTCTGGGTCGCATATAAATGTGCCTGCCTCTGATCTTCTCTGATTGCCTGTTATAAATATACATTCGAAAACAACGTGTTTGAATTAATTTTACGAGTTTATATTTAGAAAAAAAAAAACCAGCAAGATTTAACCAGATGGCGATGCGGTGTGAGTGTTTGGAATGCTTTGGAAATTATTGTCACATTATCTCTCGCACTATGTGACTCCTCTCATACAGGTAAGTGTGTGGTTTTCGCTTGGGATCTGCATGTTTTGGATCGTGTTTTTCTCGCACGCCATTCTAATTGGTTCCGACAAATACTCATAAATTCGATTGAACAACAAAAATGGGATATTTAATTCGAATTCCTTCGTCTTGTAGTTTTTATCGTTTTTAAATTTGCTTGTTTTGTACCCTTTCTGTTCGTTTTTGAATTGTTGTCCCCAAACGTAAGCCATGTTGTTATGTTGTTCGTTTTTTTTTCATTGTTTTTGTTCTCATACACAAAAGGCGGAAAGAAAACAAAATCTGTAGGCAAATGAAGCGAATTATACAAATCTCTCTGCCTTGAAGAACTTAGCGTTTTACTAACAAAAATCCATGTTAACAATGAATATACAGACCACCATGTTCACAATATCTCTAGCAATTGAATAGGAGAGTGGGGAAACAATAATCAAAAACGAAACACAAAGGGGTTGATTTAACGTATTCATAAATAAAGTGTGAAAGCCGTCTGTGGTCAGTTCAATGGTGTCTTGTGACGCCCACAACTAACTAATGGTTGATTACATTTTCGAAAATAAAGTGCTACTGTCCGAGATAATTGAATTTTAATCTAAAGACTTGCGAAAGTCTCCTAGAGTTGAGTCTGAGACTTCATAATTCATTATTAAATTTATATTCTTGTTTGCGCGAGTAAAATTTAAGTGGATACAATTTAAGCAATTTATTTGGATTTAGTAAATAGCCGATAATAGAAAATGGTTTTTATCGAACATATCTTTTCTTTTCTTGACGTTCTTCAGCTATAAAATATTCATTTGTTATATATTATTAAGTTGTCAAACAAAGTTCCGCCCATTGACATGGTTACAGTTTATAAAATTGTTAATTCTTTGCCCGGATTAAATTGCTTTTTATTGAGGTCATCAGTCGCTAAGTCTGATTGATGGACATTAAACTATTCCAACAGAGAAGCTTAAAATATTCGCACAAAATGCGGTAGCCATAACGTTTCAACAGTAAAATGTCATTCAATACGCATATTCTAATGGTTTTCTTTTTCTTTTGCTCTGTGTTTCATTACAGTCACCAGAATTGGATTATCGGATGGGGCGTCTGCATAAAATCGAGCCCGATGTCGAATATGAAGTATTACCTCATCACCATCACGAGCATAGCAATCATCATCTACATCATCAGCACCAGCACCATCACGACCAACATCATCACCAGCACACGAATCAGCAACACCATCAGCATCATCAGCACCAGCAGCAGCAGCAACAACAACAGCCAAATCACAGCATCGACAATCCGTCCACCTCACCGAGTAATTCAAGTTCCGGCTATGGTTGCGCTTACGCCAGCACTCAATGTTACGACAGTGGCTACTCCACCGGGAAGGAGTACCTATTTGGTGAGTGTACATTTAAGTGGCTTGATCATGTAGAATATCTTAATCCTTCCGTCCTAAATTCGTCAAAAAGACTAATCTGAATGTGAAACTTTTTTTTTGTTGCTGTATCAAATTGCAAATTTTAAATTAAATAGTTAAATACTCGTTTATAACAAAAAGCTGTCATTTATGTATTGTTGAGGTACGCAATATGTTAATTCATGGGCTATGTTTTCAAATATTAACTTAAGACATCGCTTGTAATACTAAGAGGTTATTGATGTCAAATCAGTCAAACTAGCTCAAACATGTCAATTTTCCAGACATTTAAAGCACCTTTTTGGTGTGGAACAAGTTTATTTGATGTTATCTTACAAAATGACTTGACAAATGGTCAAATGGGTTTTGACTTGTTGATGGTACTCGTATTTTATTACAAATATTTGTCATATTAACCCATCAAATAAATATTGATAAAAATGTCATAATCGTGTGAGCACACGAGGTGCCTTACGAATAAACAGACGTGCTGGAGGTTTATTTCGCTTTAACAGTAAAGTGACAATAGCATCGACTAAGGTTATAAATATTTTTTTCTCTACGGCATGGGACAAATGTGTCATATCAGGGCCGTAGCCAGGAATTCGTTGGGGGGTCTTTACATGGATATTTTTGTTATTAAAATAGAAAAAATTGCAGTGGTTTTTTTTTATTGTCATTCATATAATTCGTTTATTTTCTAGTCTGAATTTTGCACATATATGTTTATTGTCAATCAAATGACGTTGATCGAAGTTAAGAAATTCAAAAATTCAATCTTTCTTTACTGCCACAATGTCGAGAACTTCATTCAGATGAAACCCTAAGTCCCTATGGATTGACAGTACGGCGAGTTGAGTTCTTTATATAAATTGTTATTCTTTTTAGTGTCGAAAATTACCTCTGTCGTTCTGACTGGAAGAGTCGCCGAAACTGTTTAAAGATATTTGATTGTTGGAAATCTGCTCGTGTCCCAAAAGTCCAAAACCTAAAAAACCCCGGCATATTTCTCGAGTCCTGATAATTTTTCTTACCACAATTACCTTGAAAGGAAATCTGCATTTTTGTTTAGAACTTTGTCAGACAAATTCTGAATCAGCATATCGACGCAAGAAATAAGAGAAGCAAGACAAAAGTACGATTCACCAGAGCCTGTTAAATAATTAGATCAAGCTGTTTGCTTCAACGTGACTCTTAGAACTCTGATTTCCACATCGAATGCGTCTTTCGCTAGCTGTTCTGCTGCTCTAAAAATTTCGCCAAATGAATTGTTTGGTTCTTCTTGAAGCGCATGCACAATCACGCAAACGTGCTTTACTGCTAACGCCAAATAACGTGATTTTTCTCGCAGTCGAACTGACAAAGGAATCGTGAAACTTAAAGTGTCACAAACCATGATGATGAACTCGCTTTCCGGAATGCTGCTAGTAAGTAGACCGCTGATTTTGAAATGCTCCAAGATTTCCCAAATATTTTTTCTTAGCCATTGTTGTTGAATAGTTCCTCGAAGGATAGTATGCTGTCATGTCGCGGCTACTTCTCGGAGAATTCCGCGGCTTATGAGCACTGCGAATCGGCTTGTGTTGAGATTGGTGGACACTGCGAGTGTGGTTGCGCATAATGCCGACGGTAAACCTGATGACACCGTACCTACAGCTGATCTGGCCGGTCCCTTTCTTTCAGAGACGGCCACTGACACAGTGAAGACTTTGAAGGGGACTGACGTAAGTGGGGCTAAAGGGTTACCTAAGGTTGCTGGTAAAGTGGTTAAAGGCTCAAAGAAGGTCTGCAACAGTAATGATGCAGGATCCCCTGCCAAAAGCTTTGATGGACGCTGTAGTGAGGAAGGCAATTCGCGCATCCAGTAGAGTTGAAACTTTGTACATTTGTTGTTGCCACTTATGAGAACGTTTTTGTCATCAACATTTGCTTAACCATGCGGAGAAAAGCTTAAAATCCCTTTAAACCGCAAGTGGACCCTCAAACTCTGTTTGATTCGAAAAAGTAACATAGGCGCCTGCCATAAAAGTAGCACCTTCTCTTTCGAGCATCGTTCATCCGATTAAGTTGAAACTTTGTACAGTTGTTATTTATACTTGCCCAAAAGCTTCTGATATACTTACAATAGGTGTCGCAAAATCATGAAGAGGACTTCAAACTCAAAAATGCAAACGTTCTACTCTTGCTCTGGAGATTTATAGCGATTCGGTTAATAACAAGATGTCTTTTATTTATTTATATGTAAATGTGTACCCACTTATCACAAATTAAAAGTAAAAAAAATGTACCAGGCCTTAGCTAATATTTTCAGACAAAATTAAAATTCCAAACATGACAAATCAAATATCATGAAATTCCTCAATGAAGGACCATATACATTTTTTCAGTTTTTAGTTTACAGGATTTAAATTAAAAAAGACAAGAGTTAGAGTGCAAGAAAGTTATTTTCAGAAACATGGTACCGTTGGGTACTCTATCCTAAGGCTATATTAATTTAGACGCATAGCGTGTAACATACCTCAAAATTGGTCGTAGACGACTAAAAGCTGCTTAATTTTTGATTAGCATTGAAAGTTATGTCGATTTACCATTATCCGTCCGTTCGTCTGTCACCAAGATTTAGGCCCTAAAATTCAAACTAACAATTTCGAAGCATACAGGTACTCTCCAGCCCGAAATAATCAAATGTAAATATTTTTAAAATGGTCCCACCGACACGCCCACTATTTAAAAAAAACATTTTATCGAAGAAGTCGTTGGAAATGAACGTCGTTTTATTCGAAAAGTGTGTAGACAAAGAGGTCTATTATTGTCAGCCAGTCGACCACAAAAAATAGCGAATGTGACTTATTTAAAATATGGTTAGCGAATGGCGCTCACGTGGACGCCGCCCACTTAAGCGATGTAATTTTCCAAGCATTATCGAAAAAAAATTGAATGATATTCCAAAGGTATGTATATCCTAGGAAAAAAGCATCATAAGAGGTGGCCAATTAAGACCGCCCATTCTAAGAATGAAAAAAAACGCTGTGTTAATTTTTAAAGTTCTGATGTTTTGATTTTAATAAAGAGTGTAGACATGGAGGTTATGTATGGGACACAATATCCCATGATGGCCCATTGTTTCATGCGCATTTTGATCTGGCGTACTGATTGGACCTTGTCAACGGAGTTCATTACCGTTAGGTAATAAAAATTTTCAACTGGTCGCAAATTGTTGAAGTTATTCTTGAAGGCATATGGTTTCAACAAGACGGCGCAACCTGCCACGCAGCGAAAAACACAATGGTATCGCTTAGGACGAAACTTCGTCAAAAGGACTCACAGTCACGAGGCTGCAATTTATCGGTTATTATCTTCCATACCAAACCTTCGTGTCAACAATCTTTACTCTCGAATTAGGCGGTCTTAATGGGACACCCTTTACATTATTAAACACCTTTTAAGGTCATAATTTCATTGTACATATAATTAACATTATTACAAATACTTTGTTGTCCTGATTTTACGAGTATATACAGGGTGGGTCAAAAGTGACTACCTAATTTAAAGTGATAATAACTTTTATAGATTTGATTTTTTATTAATAATGGTGGGCTTATTTACGTACACCTTACCCTTCAAATAACCCCACAGAAAAAAAGTCTGGTGCAGTCAAATCCGGAGAACGTGGAGGCCAATTTAATCCTGAATTTTTGGAAATTATTCGGTCGCCGAAAATGTGGCGGGAGCAGTGTGCGCAGTAGCTCCATCCTTCTGAAACCACATCTCAGTACTATCAGCTATCGCTGGCCTCAAAAACTTTTCGATCATAGCCCGATACCTTTCACCATTTATGGCTTCAGTATTGGCGGCATCGTCTTTAAAGGAGAATGGCCCAATACTTTTTTCTGAAGTTACACCACACCAGACAGTGCACTTAAGTGAATGCAATTCCTACGAATGGTTCAACCTTGGGTTCTCATTACCCCAAATACGGCAATTTTGTTTATTAATGAATCCGTTTAAGTGGAAATGATCTTCATCGCTCATTATGAGATGATGAATGAAATCATTTTGCTGCCTTGTTAACGAACTGCGTAAACAACACGTTTTTGAGGATTTCCTGGCTTTTATTCTTGCCCAAATTGGATTTTGTATGGAAACAGCTGCAATTCGCTTCTTAGAACTCTTCGCAATGAACTGCGGTACATACCGAGTTGACCAGAGCGCCTTCGTGTCGATTTGTCTGTACTCCCCACAACACTTGCAAGAATGCGTTCCACATTCGCTTCGATTCGGGAATTGCGAGGTCTTGCAGCTCAAGGAAAATCAACTATAGTTCCTTGTTGACGAAATCGTGCCACCACTGCCGTAATCATGTGCGCAGAGGGTGAATTCCGCGCATTAAAATGACACCGATAAGCACTTTGGGTTAAAATAATCAAGTGCTTATTTGCAGAACAAAATTCAATTAGTTTGGTCCTCTCTTAAGGGCTGTAGTTCCTTTTAGTAAGTCTCCCAAGTTTGTTTTAAAAGTACCTTAAAAAGAAAAGAAAAAAAAAGAAAAACAAAAGAGTTATGATTTTTCCAAATTAGGAAGTGACTTTAGGCCCACCACTTTTGGTAGAAAATGCGATTAGAAACCAATTCTTATAAAAGCGAGAAAGTTTCGTCCATTCGCTCACAATTTTTTTTTAATAAATCAAGCAAAATCCCGCCCCATATCGAAATAACCAGGCCAATGTTTTCCATTACATTAAAATTTGGTAAATAGGGAAGCCATTTTTAGAGTTCCACGCTTCCGTGAATTCAGCATCTAGCTACCCTGGAAGTGTGAATCGGAGCGTGACAGCAATGCCTTTGTAAATCTAGGTCCAAAATATTCTTCAGCTTTGTAAATGTCTGTTTCATCAGCCATTAGTACCCAACCATACGGCTGTGATTTTTTCCATTTTCTTAAATCGTAAAAATGAATGTTGCAACCATCGGTTCCGTTAACTTTCGTTCATCTGAAAAGACAACAAATTTCCCATTCGTTGCTACAAGCGACATGCTCTCTATCAAAATTTCATTTACAGCTCCTTATGCTCCTGCCTGAGACACTGTAGGCTTCCATTCGCGATGGCGTGGCCTTTAAAATTGAGGTTCGGTTTTCCTTGCCTTCTTGAATCAGTGGGCTGGGAGTCGAAGATCCTCTTGGCTGGAGCATTATTGTCCGCTCAATGTGGCCGAGCCAATGTAGACGACATGATTTAGCTTTAAGGACAATATCCACATCTTGGTACAGCTCATAGAGATCGCGGTAGCATCTTCCCCTACATTCGCCCTCCTCGCACAGGGGACCAAATATCCGACATAGTATTTTTCTTTCAAATGAACCCATCCATCCCTTTTCTTTTTATCGTCCATCACTCGATTCCATAAAGCAGGACTGGCAGTATTAAGGTTCGATAGAGCATGCATTTTATCCTTCGAGTGAGGAGTTTTGAACCCATTTTTCGCTAAACCGAAGTAGCAGCGGTTTCTTTAGGTAATCTGGATCTCCACTAAGGTATCATTCGTGGAGTTGATGTTTATTCCCAGGTAGATAACTTCCTTAGCTACTTCGAATTCATTGCTATCGATTGTGACGTTTTGTCCTATAAGCGGTGGACACATGGTTGTTTTTTTGGTGATAGCATGTACTTGGTCTTGTCCTCATTTACATTAGGACCAACCAATTTTGCCTGTTCTTTAATCACCGACAAAGCCTCTAACACGGCACGCTGGGAAAGGCCGATGATGTTGAACCAGTTTCTTTTTAATTTCCTAATGCCATTCTTAGTTTCTGGATTCTACATTTTGTAGAAGAACCTTGACATCCAAAGAACTCCCCTTAATAAACTTTCGGCAACGCTTTAAGCAGTTTTTAATGGATATTTTATTTTACAAGAATCATAGAGGACCACATAACTTAATACTTCTATTGGCCCTTTTCTCCGTAAATGTTGCTTTCGATCTTACCATTTCAACACAAGCAACAAGTGTCTACACTCAAACCCTTTTAGAGCTTGGATACAACCTTATTTTATAGAAATCCATTGTTTAATTTCAGAAACCAAAAATAAAGAGGCTCTCTGCACACCTTCATCTGAAATGGATGATCCATTCCTGCGACCGCCACTCTGGGAAGATATTGCCAGCTCAATACAAAACATCGATCCAGAGAATGCGGTTATGCTTGGCGCCACCACAATGGCGCAGGTGAAAATGGAAAATGTCGATGATCCACTGCTCGATACGTTCCCAACGCCGTTGCTCAGTCCGTTAGAGATAAAAACTGAAAAACACCCAGCCCACCATTCGCAGCACCATTTGCACCAACATCATCCGAGCTTAGGAACAGGTGGCGTGGGTGGGGTTAATTCCGCTGGTGGTGCTGATACAGAATGTGATAATTTAACCCAACTGTCCATTCTTCATAGTAACATGCATCATTCGCAACATCATCAGCAGCTTCAGCATCCACATCAGCATCAACATCACCACCACCATCCGCAGCAACAACAACACCAACAACAACAACAGCAGCAACAACAGCAGCCACAACAGCAGCCGCAGCAGCAATATCCAAACAGCAATAGCAATAGTCCCAGCCACAATCGAAGCAGCAGTTCTAGTAGTAGTAGCAATAACAACAATGATAGCCTAGCCAATAACAATAATAGTGGTAGCAGTAACACAAGCAGTAGCTCGAGCAACAGCAATAGCGATAATGGTTCGTATCTATTAACTGGATCGAATTATCCACAACCACCGCCGCCGCCGCATTTGAATAGCTATCTAGGCGGTGGCACTGTGAATGCTAATGTAGGCCAACATCATCAAATGCCACCGCAAAATTGCTCCGGCAGCGGCGGCAGTAGTGTTGTAGTCTGCAGCGGCAACAACACCAGTACGAGCAATAACAATAACAATAGTAACACCAATAACAACAACATTAGCAATAGCAGCAATGCCAGCAATAACAATAACACCAACCATGGCGGTGGTTACGCCTATAATTGGCAGAGTCATACACAGGTGAGCAATACACGAGCGCGTATGTTTGCATATTGAGCTCAACACCCAGCTTCAATTAACATTTTAATGTGGTTGATGTATCTCTATCTCCCTTATTCTATATTTCCTTTTAGCCTTCCTACCACAATAAGTATCCCGTGCAAAATGCGGCTGTCGCGCCAGGTGCTAACCTCTGCCCGCCACCACCAATGTCAAGACTTATGTATGTGCCGCCACTGACGCCGCCCAGTTCTGATCCCGGCAGTCCGGGTAGTTCATTGGTGTCAAATAGACGTACAACACCGCCACCTCCCTACCAACATCAACAGCAGCAGCAACAGCAGCAAGGACATATCCTTGCGGGAGTTGCAGGTCCTACTATCATTGCTGTGCACTCAGCCGGGGGCGGAGGATCAGTTCATACGCATCATCTTAGCCCACCAATTGGCCAGCCGAACAGTAGAACGCTTACCAACCTAACGTCGAATAATTCTACGAATATCCAACAGAATAGCCCCGCTCATTTGGCGAACATAATGTCACCGACGATCCGGACGGTTCGCTATAATCGACGGAATAATCCCGAGTTGGAGAAGCGCCGGATACACCATTGCGATTTTTTGGGTAAGTTCAATTCTTATATTGGTTCAAATGGTTAAATGCTTTTTGATTGATTGAATTAGTTTGGATTTCTATGCTTCTATGCAAGTAAAGAATATACGAGTAGATATGGTAGGACTATTTTCAATTTCATAACCACACACTGAAAGATATATTTGAGTAGCAAGAAATTATTGATGGTTTCTCACTCCAATTACTAACACATCTCAACAGTTAGGATTAAGTTAATGTTGAATGCAATAATTTGTTATTAAAAATGATCATCAATGATGCAAAATCATGTCTATGCTACGTTAAGGGTTAATAGGAAAATAAAAAAAAATAAAGGGTACTAACTTCAGGCACATTATATCTGTTAAACCAATTGTCAAACTGTCAGTGTCATTTTTAATCAAATTTTATCGTGAAGACAAACACTCTTCAACAACGTTACGAAGCTTAAGAAATTCGGTTAAAAAATTATGGTTCTCTGTGAAAAATGTAAAGGGTCCTTGCAACATTATAACATCCGACATAATCGGCCATATGAGACGGCTATTCGCCGTAATGTTGATCGCATTCGCACAACATTTTCTTTACAAGATGCAGTGTCACCGAGACGGAGTGCGTACTGAAGAGAATATTGCATCGGTTGAGGAGAGCGTTAAAGAGGATCCAAATTTAACAATTCGACGTCGTTCACAACAGCTTGTTCTTTGCGCGTCCACTTTAGTACGATATTCCAAACGATCATATTTAACTCAACAACTTGCTTTGGAAAGACTTGGAGAAAATTGGGGTAACTAATGACAACAATTCGTGCGAGTGCCCTTTTAGCGCACAGGAAATTAGTTTATTGTTTGCCTCACCTTGCCTCCGGTCGGGTGACATGGCGATTGCACCCAGTAAGCTCGCTGTCAAGCGAGTTTTTCATTCGATTGTGTGAATGCATTGAAGCAGCAGACATAGCTGCCAGCTCTCCAAAAGAATTAGCCACCTTCCTTAAAAACTGCGGCATTACGGACGAGCTCTAAATGGAGGATATCACAATAGGGATCCGGACTTTTTTTACAGGTGCCAAATCGATGCCAAATCGAATGTAAACAAAAATTTGGAGGGTAAACAAACAAAATAATTATCAGCGGTAGGCGGGAAAACAATAGGAATCAGCAAACAAAAGTAAGTTTTTTTATTAATAATCAATAGTTTCTCGATATATTTTCAGGAAAATGGATTCATTTAAATATGCAAAGAAGTTGGAAGCAGTAAAGAGAAAGAACTGATCTGCAAAGTTGTCTTTATTTGCCAACTTTCGGGTGATGGGGAAGACGGAGCTGTGGTTTCGTGACAATAAAGTGTTAAAGGCAATCTTCTTGAAGATAAATTTAATCCAAATACCAAAAGAGAGAGAAAATTCTCATCATATTTCTCACGGCTGGTCAATGAACTTGACAAAGACCTATATGGACCCGATAATCATCTCGTAGATTGACATCGAACGTATTTTACTCAAGAAACTGATGCCGTCCAAGTGAAACAACCTAGTGATATAAACGTTCATTGTACAATTCGCTTTCTATATGCCATTGCATTTCAATTTGGACCCAAGTTTGGCGCGTTTGCTGGGAGTGCATACTCAGACTCGTCCAGTAATCACATCAGGCCTTTGGCAATTTATTAAGACATATAAACTAAAAGATGCACACGAGCGTTAATTAATCAACTTATTGATCCCAACTATATCTGGGGATGAAACAGTGGGTTTAAACGCTTCGGTGATCAGCAAACTTCATTCGTGGATAACCAAATATTTGCTCCAGATATTTGTCACAGTTTATTTATTGACGCTCGTGTGCATCTTGTAATTTATGTGTCTTAATAAATTGCCGAAGGCCTGATGTGATTACTGGACGAGTCTGAGTATGCACTCCCAGCAAACGCGCCAAACTTTGGTCCAAATTGAAATGCAATGGCATATAGAAAGCGAATTGTACAATGAACGTTTATATCACCAGGTTGTTTCACTTGGACGGCATCAGTTTCTTGAGTAAAATACGTTCGATGTCAATCTACGAGATGATTATCGGGTCCATATAGGTCTTTGTCAAGTTCATTGACCAGCCGTGTGAAAAATGATGAGAATTTTCTCTCTCTTTTGGTATTTGGATTAAATGTATCTTTAAGAAGACTGCCTTTAACACTTTATTGTCAAGAAACCACAGCTCCGTCTTCGCCATAACCCGAAAGTTGGCAAATAAAGACAACTTTGCAGATCAGTTCTTTCTCTTTACTGTTTCCAACTTCTTTGCATATTTAAATGAATCAATTTTTCTGAAAATATATCGAGAAACTATTGATTATTAATAAAAAAACTTACTTCTGTTTGCTGATTCCTAGTATTTTCCCGCCTATTACTGCTAAATGATTTTGTTTGTTTACCCTCCATTTTTTTCTGATATTTGTCAGGGGAAAAAAAAAAATTTGACAGCCAAATCTGAATGTCTATAGGGCCACAAGCGGCCGCAGTGATCTGGATACAATATACCACCTCCCCCCAATAATCTATTTTTTTTTTTTCGTTTATTTGGCATTAATTTGCCATTTAAAAAATTCATTACAAACTTAACATAACACATTATATATTAAATAAAACTATTTTTTACATTATCCACTAACTGTCTCTTGAATCTTGACAAATGTTGTTCATTCTTTAAATAAATTGGTAGGCTATTATATATATTCAATCCTCTGTGTAGAACCATATTTTTTGTCTTTAGATTTCTAAACCGTGGCAACCTAAAGTCACCAGCATTACGTAACGCAAAAGGTTGTACATCACTAACATAAGACAGATATTCATTTAAATAGTTATTTAAATTTGGTTTTAAATACAAATATGATCACGTTGTACATAATTCTTTGGTTTACACTCATCCAAGACAATTTAGACAACATTTCTCTGATTGAAGTTAATCTATTACACATTAGAACAATTCTCATTGCCCTGTTTTGGAGCTTTTGTAACCTACTCATCATTAGATTGTTACACATAAACAAAATACTTGAGCAATACTCAAAATTAGGTTTAATTATTGTATTGTATACATTAACTGTTGTTTTTAGCGACATTTTTTTCCTAATTCTACCCAAGAAGTAAATTTTTTTCGCTATCTTTTTACATACATAATTTATATGCACATCAAGAACTAATCTGTCGTCTATTAAGACACCTAAATACTGCCTCAATATTCTGATTGTTTATACTGATGTTTTTGACAGTACTACCATTTAAAATCATAGCTTTGGTTTTGTTTATATTCAATTTTAACATGTTTCTGTCAAACCAATCTTGCAACCTATCTAGATCTGAATTAATTTTATCTATACAATCATTGACATTACAACCAGAAATAAACAATAACGCATCATCAGCAAACAGCACCATTTTTGAAAAACGAACAGCACTTTCCATATCAATAACGTACACCAAAAACAGCAACACACCAAGCAAAGATCCTTGAGGGACACCATGAAGTACAGGAGCAGGGTTTGAAAGAATATCGTTAACTTTTGTTTTTTGGGTTCTGTTTTCAACATATGACTTAAACCAATTAAGTGCCGTATTTCTCACACTATACATTTTAAGTTTATCTATTAATATTAATTTGTCCACGGTTTCAAACGCTCTTTTTAAGTCTAGAATCTAATCTAATGCTGATGATCTGAGAACAGCAATTAGCTCGATTAAGTCTGAGGCGGCTGGTTCAGATAATATTCCTCCCAAATTCTTGAAGCTAATCTTACCACTTGCGTTTCCGCATATACTTCATATTCTCAATATACTCGTATGTATCTTTAGTTGTCATTTTCCAGAAACTTGGAAAATTTGCAAAATAGTCCCTTTACCGAAAAAGGCGCGTCCCTCTGCCACCTCGGACTTCAGGCCAATAAGCTTGTTACCCTTTCTGGCTAAAGTCCTAGAGAGGCTAATGGCCAATCAAATCCAAAATCATCTAAACGTCAATAATCTAATGTCAGAGTGGCAATCCGGTGTCCGCATGAATCACAGCTGCGAAACGGCAGCCTTTAAAGTTACAACAGATCTTGGATTTGCTTTGGACTCCAGTAAAATTGGTCTTGTAGTCCTTCTTGACTTTTCTAAGGCTTCTGATAGCATTGATCACTCAATACTACTCGTATTATCGAAGTTAAAAAATCTGTTCGGTTTCTCCGGTCCATCTCTACTAGTCATCGATGAGTATCTTAGAAATCGGGTTCAAGTAATTGTAACACCTACAGGGCCATCTTGTCAAATTACTACAAATAATGTTGTGCCCCAGGGCTCTGTGCTAGGGCCAATTTTATTCTCGCCTTTTATCAATGATCTTCTTGATGTTGTCATAATCAGCAACACTCGTATGTATGCCGATGATGTACTGATATATTTCTCACGTGAGTTTGGTCTAAAAGAAGACCTTGTGTTTAGAATCAACGAGGACTTGGACTTATTACAGCACTGAGCGCACTCTAATCGACTGCGACTCAATCCATCAAAAACTGTAGCTATGTTCTGCAGTAGGAGTGCAGTCAATTCAGTGGATTTTTCGCCTGTCGTATTAAATGGAGACACTATCACAGGTAAGGTCACGTACTTAGAGTTTACAATCAACAGTAACTTGAGCTATTGTGATGCCGTTACTGATACAATAAGGAAAATCTATGCTGGCCTTCGTAGCTTGAGGTGCGCTGCTGATTTAATGCATTCAGGTATGAAAATGCGACTTGTGAAGAGCCTTATTTTACCATTTTTCACTTTTAACTGCACTGTATATCCCTGCCTTGACTATGAGTATAGAAGAAAAATGAACGTTGCTTATAACGATTGTCTGCATTTCATTTTCAATAAGCCGAGGTTTATAAGCGTCTCTGATCTTAGGGCATCGCTACTGGGACTATGTTCCGATGACTATTATTCATTTAGAAATATTATAATAATGCATAAAATTGGGTTCGGCAATTGTCCACAGTATTTAAAGCAGGAACTTCAGTTTTCGCAATCTCGCCGAGGACTCAATCTTATTCTCCCACAATTTGCACACACAGTTGCGGAATGCTCTTTCTTTGTATCTGTAGTTCGTCTATGGAATTGCCTGCTGATCTGCAGACAATCAGAGCATCATCGGTCTTTCGGAAAAAGCTTTTTCTTCACTTATCGTCATTATTAATTGTATATCCAATTATTTTTCTATTATTATTTTATTATTATTATATTATTATTATCTATTATGATTATAACTATTATTTATTTATTAATTTTTATTAAATTTATATTACAATCATCATTATTATCATTAAATTGTCAACTTTTTAACCTGTCAACTCATTTCTTCTTTATACTTAGCAAAAGATATTATATTTTGTAGTATTATGTAAATTAGATTCAATTCAATAAATAATTTCAAAAAAAAAACTATGGAAAATTCAACGCAAAGATGTTAGTTTGAAGGCTTACAAGATGTAGCTCGTGCAAGAAATGAAGCCGAATGACAATCGTTTGCTTCGAAATTTTGGTGAATGGGACGAAATCCGACTGGTATTGGATCCGCTGTTTTATCGAGAAATAGTATTCAGCAATGGGGCTCATTTTTGTCTCAGTTTTGGCTCAATATGTATACCAATAAGCGAAATTGTTGCATTTGGAGCGAAGTTAATCCACATGAACTTATCGAAACGCCATTACATTCTGAAAAATTCACGTTTGGTATGGTCTGTTGGCTAGTGGAGTCATCGGACCATATATTTTCTTTCAAAAAAGAGGCTAATCAGCGTGTTACTGTCAATGTTATTCGCTCTAGAGCCATTTTTAATGAGTTTTTCATTCTCCGATTGAATGACGTGAATGTGGGAGAGATTCCAGCAAGATGGCGCGACGACCCATACAACTAGTGAAACAACCAATTTATTGAAGAAAACATTCGATAAACGCATATTTTCGCGAAATTAACCTATAAATTGGCCTTCAAGATCTTGTGATTTGATGTCTCTTAATTATTTTTCTTTGGAGATACGAAAGTCATTATTCTACGCTGACAAACTAACAACAATCGATAGGTACCGTGACATAAGGCCAAGCGTGATAAGGCCAAATTCTAGGATTTGGTATTATGACACTTTGAAAAAGCGTCATAAGGCCAAATCCGGAAAGTGACATAAAGCCAAATTTCCAAAACCATACCTCGCACCTACTCCAAATCAAACAGTAACCCCAAGCAGGGGGGTTGGAGTACTGTTTATGGAATCTACTTGCGATTTCGTAACTAATCCCATAAAAAGTTCAATGCATATAAAGTGGCATGCTGCCCCCCACCGCTTGGGGTCACTGTTTGATTTGCAGTAGGTGGCCTTATGACGCTTTTTCAAGGTGTCATAATACCAAATGCTAGAATTTGGCCTTATGACGCTTGGTATCACGGTACCAATCGACACATTGGAAGCCCACATTATTCGTGTTATTAAGGACATACGACAGATAAATAAGTTGTTCAGGAGGAAGGATCACAATGATACTCTGTGATTCGAATCTCCCAGATAGCAGAGAACAGACAGACAGTACTGACTGCTGGAATAACTCAGGAAAGTGTCGCTTCAAACGATAGAGTAGTAATCTAGGGTTAAGGGTTGTATGTTATAATTGTGTGCCAGTCGAGCATGTACAGGGAACAATCCCTAAAGAACATCGTCCGTTATATGGTTACGTAATGGCTTCTTCTTCTTCTTTGTAAGCGAGCTGGATTAGACGGATATTAACCACACTGATCTACATTCGTGTCTATCCGCGGAATCGCACACACACTTGCTGCACAATTTTAAGATATTACGAATGTGTTCTTGGGTTCAGCTGGATGTTTAAAACCTCTTTCTCAGTCACGATCGCCGCTGCAGTCATATTGATAGCCCCGCGGAAATGTTAAACTATTGTGTCGTTATACCTTCACTATTTCTCCATTTCAGCTTGTTAGCTTCACTTGTATAACCTAAATGTTAAAATGTTCTTCATAAAATGCAGTGTGCCACTTTAAAACCTACAAATGTCTTCTAATAGCTCAAAGGCAGGCACTACCACTACCCATATTTTAAAATAAAAACCATTTCACCTCATAAACCAATGCTGAACGTCGTTCGGTGTTATACCTACTCATAGTCGAATTAGCTTCGCATACTTACCAACCACCCATGCTTTGTGCCAGTAGACATTGACCGTTATAGAACATATTCTCTTTAAAAAAAAAACTACGGGCTTTTCTAGAATTACCATAGCTAGCGCAGACATTCATCTATCCATATTCAAACAGATATATGTATGTAGGTACCTCATCGAACAATCAATAGATAAACACTCTGCGCGGATAAATACGTACTTCAGTTGGGAACGTGAGTAAAATAACACGTACGTGTCTCGCATCGTCAAACGTATTTTAATGGGAATTAGAGGGAATAAAAAGATAAAATTAAAAAATACCGTAAAACGCTTTAGCACGCAATCGATTGAAAGATGAATTGATTTGTTCTCGAGTTGATGTTACAAGCGAGGAAATTTTCTATAATTAGTTCGGAATGTCTGTTAAAGCTCGAGCAGTCGCCCTTAAGTTGGAAACACAGTGTCTCATTTTTGACCACTTAGTACGTAATCTGTTGACCGAATTCAAATCAGTCACGTACACGCAACGATGGCAAACAACACAATGCTGTCCACCTTTCATTCAAAAGCAAATTTTTGTCTTTTTTTTCAAAGCGGAAGACAAAAGAGTTGAAGTGAAAACTGAATTTTGAATGTCAAAATCGACCATGGAATCTGTGTGTACTTTGTGTTCCCCTCATGGACTATGATAACAGGTGCAAAGGTACGAAAGTATCAGCAGTGACCTTTTGTGACGCCTTTGTGCTCTGAAGGAGCCGCTTACATTGTGCAACTCAGACGACAGGCAGAAAACAAAGAAAAAACGTCAGCATGACACGTTTTACGTGACATTGTTTGCGGTGTTGTGCAATTCCGTCAACTTGAATAGACTAGCGCTGCAAAATGAATGGGGCATAGTACACAGTGCATAAAGTTGTTCTCTGGGTGACCAACAGAATTCAAGGAATTGCGTTTGAGGAGAAGAAGACAGCCGCGTGCAATGTTACAAATTTCAATCGGGGCCACGACAGCGTAGGATTAGAGTTTGTTGGTACCTAAGCTTTAAACTGAAGAGAACAAACTATCCCCTGGCGTTGGATACTTATTTATTTTGCTACGCTAATGCAAGTCTTCCACGAGCGTTTTCTTTTTTGTTGGTTTGCACATTTTTCAGTGCGAAAAGATTTCCGCGTATGTCCCAATCCAAACGCAAGGCATTTGGGCAGACAGTTTCTCTTTATTGGTCACTTTGTGGTCTCTATGGGTTCACCCTCGGTATTATGTGTGAGCGGGTTGGGAACATGCTTTGTGTTGTCACCTGCTTGAGAGGTGAATGATATTCTGCGCTGATTGTGCTTGCCCACAAAGTGATAGCGAAACGCGGTGGAATTTATGGCTGGATAAAGTGCCAAGTGTTCATGTGAACCTGTGGTCTGGGAATAGGTGTTGGCTTGTGAACACTTGAAGACAGACGGCATTTGTGGTACAAATGAATGGTTAGTCGACATAATGTTTCCCATACTATGGGAAAGACCTTTCGAAAGTTTAACTTAATATGTGTTGCAGAATGGTTCAATCCACCAAAGAGGATATATCGAGATACATTTTAACATCATCTGCAACGATATGGAGGTATGACTGCCAGGTTATTTCCCTGTGGTTGCCAGGATAATTCTTTTAATTGGTTTGAGAAGTACCCATCAATGTGAAACTATTCGCCTCTATGAGAGTGATTAGAACTCAGCCAATTATTAAAACTGGAGTTGAAAACATACACCTTTAATTTTTGAAAAGTGGTCAAAGGCATTCAAAAGCTATATCGGCAAAATATTCTTGTCGACATTGTTCCATTATTTCAATCAATACAAAGAAAGTAAGAATACTAAGTATAGTACAAGACCTTTAATAAAATCATGTTATTTGCTTTAATTAAATGTTTGAAGCCACTTTTATAAATTGCATCAATAAAATATGACTTCCATTCACTAACTAAAAGCAGACACAATTTTTAAAAAAAACAAGAAAATCCGGATATCCATGGACAACTTCCGCAGATTCGAAACCAGGTTGGTTTGGTTTAAACGAAATTATTTGCTTTGGTTTGTGAAGAAGAGTTTCAACTCATTCTCGAATCGATGTGTGTCGCCTAGTTCTCTAATGTTACGCGAAAGTGCGTTCCAAATGCGAATAGCAGAAATAAAAAATTGCCTCTCAGATGTTAGGCAAGTAAATTGTGGTGGAATCAAACAGGCAGATCTACTATATACCGAAAACCGAATTTTATTGTATAGATATATCGGTTGTCTTGTTTTTATGATTGAAAACAATAAAAGTAGGGTTCGAAACTTTATATAATTTGGAAAGGATATATCCAATAAGTTTTTTGTCAGATGTGATACATGGTCGAATCTTCTGAGACTATATACATAGCGAATGGTACTATTAAATGCTACTTGAAGCTTCCTTTTAGAATCCGCATCACAGTTATTAAATATTTCAGAACTATACACAAGTATTGGAATAACCAAAATTTTAGCAAGAATTAATCTTGTTTTAGGGGGTGTAAACTTTTGAGCAGTCCATAAAGTTCGAAGAACTCCATATGCCTTACCCACAATCAGATTAATGTGGCTATTCCATGTGAGTGTTCTATTGAAAACCATTCCCAGATTTTTTGAGCTATCTACGTATGTATTCTATTGGCGAACAATCAAGCTTAATTGTAGGAAAATAAGAAAGCTCTAGCTTCTTCTTTGAAATTACCAAACATTTACATTTTTTTGGGTTAAGTGACAGATTATTCTTAAACGACCACTTCGATATCCTTTCAAGGTCTTCGTTCAAAACATCGGCACAGTTTTCGATAAGTCGTTGATGTAAAGCGAAAATAAGAGGGGTCCCAGGATAGAGCCTTGCGGAACACCCTGCACCAAAGGAAGAAATTCTGATAGAACGTTCCCCAAAGACACAGCCTGATATCTTTCAGTAAGATACGAGTATGATGAGATTAACTTTACAGTAGAAGAAGACATGTTGAAGAACTGACGTAATTTATCAATAAGGATAAAGTGATCAACCGTATCGAATGCCTTTGAGAAGTCAAGAAGTATAAGAAAGGTAGCATGGCCTTTATCCAATTCCTCTCATATGTCTTCTACCACTTTCAAAACCGCGGTGGTACAACTATGTTTGGCACGAAAGCCAGATTGAACGGAAACTAGGAGATTGTGAAGTACAAGATACTCATTTAACTGCTTATACATAATGCGTTCGCAAATTTTTGATAGATATGGTAGAATCGAGAAGGGTCTAAATTCTTCACCTGTCGAGTTCTTAGGGATTGGTATTATTTTGCCACTTTCCACTGGCAAGGAAAAACACCGGTCAAGAATATGTCCGAATAGTCGGTCAGTCCCATTACAGCTGACTTACGGTATATGTACAACAGACCTTGCCTAAGCGTCGGAGGGGACCGCTCGTATCAATTTCTCTTTAACCACTCGGAACGGGTACCTTAATATCATGGCTTAAAAAATGATATTAGACTAGCGTTAATACTCTGGGTAAAACAACACAGTGGATTCAATGGCTTCCTCACACCTATCAACTCATTTGATCATTTGATCATTCATTTGGGGCTAGCATTTTACATTTGTTCCCGCAAGTGTGCATTCAAATCCGTAAGTTGAAACCTGGAGATCACCGGTATTGTTAAAGAAATATCAAAATAAAATTATGATCCCTTTGGTACAGATCATAGCCTCGACGTTAAGGAAGAAGTAGATTAATAATGCTGGAATGCATTTTGACCGCCTTTCAAAGATTTAAGAAGTTATCCATTAATAAAGCAATTCAAAGTTATCTTATTGGCGTAAAATTTAAATCGGTCATCTGAATGAATTCCTAATTATATTGAAATAAGATGAATTTAATTTAGCCGAACCTCCACAATACCCTTGCTTCCATCAAATAATGAGTGTGCATATTATGAAATATGAGAATGGCTTCGATACTGAGTATCCTGATGACATAGAGGCCAAAGTTCATAAGAAAATAAGCCCATGGCGATGTAAAATTGTTGTCGAAAAGATTTTTGGTGGCTTGGAAACCAGGTGCAACATTGTCCGGATATGCATTGGGGTATAAACATAATGGACAGATCGCAGGGGGTTGAAATATTTCTTGCAGCGCTTAAGAAAACTTAGGCATTTCACAGCGTTCTTGGCGACATCGAATATGTCCGCTAAAGCCCACAGTCTCGAAAAAACTAATTTATCATAAAAATCGAATTTTGTGCTAGTGAGCTTAAATTTGTAATATTATGTCTTTAGGCGCCCAAAATGCTCGGGATTTAAAATTTTTAAAATCCGGCCCTATTTAAAAAAAAACCTTTATATAACAAATCATTGGAAATAAAAGTGGAATTTTACGCAAAGTATTTGTGTATAAAGTCGTTTTAAACAATTTCTCTATATAAAGTTTTCTGCCATTTCCACTTTAAGGACGTTTTTTTCACAAAATCTTTGTTTTTTCGCTAGATCCTTTAAATGTTGCATAACAAAATACGTCGAGCGTTCTTAATCCCCCATACTTAAATTTTTGACACGCCCACTTTATGAGGGTATAGGAAAAGGGTATCCAACAATTTGCAAAAGCGGACTGTAGCCATTCACTATGTAAGTTTTTTAAATGGTTGAAAAAACCCAGAAAAAAATGTTTCTCGTTTAAGCAAGACAACTAAAAATTTCGAGAGCACACGTTAAGTTGACAAAGATTATGTTTCTTGATTTAAGGACACGTGCAAAATCTCCCTGGTAGACATTCTGAATTACATAAAAGCGCGTGTTGGAGTATAAAAGACATTAGTTCAAGACATCTCTTTATTGTTTAAGCAACTATGGGAAAAGAAGTTTTTTCTTCTGATTGAGCACATCTAATTTGCAAGGCAACTGCGAGTTCCCAACTATATAACCCTCTATCACTTGCCAAATGATGGTCACGTGAGTTATTCGATCACTAAGAAAGGGTAAACTGGTAATGACTAGAAGTTGCATTATTCTAATACTTAAAACTATAAAAGTCTACAAATAAAACTAAAAACTATTTTTTTTTAATAAATCTTTACTGATTTTGCATGTGTCCTTAATCAACTGTTACAAAAAAAGAGGATCATTTTATGGGTTTATTGGAATAAAATTCATTCAATTAAACATTTTCAAGAGAACCGTGAATTTCTTTTTACAACATGATTACAGATGAGTGAATGCTTTTAAAAATATCGTAGGTTGGGTTGGGTTAGCATGGTTGTATGTACAGTTCTGCAGGTATCACTGGGAGGCCAAACAAAAAGGCCTATTGTGAGTACCCTTTTTTAGTACATGGACACGTAGCTAACAAAACCATTTGGATCTGTTAATGAATCTATTAATATCCGTTATAGGTTTCACTGATAGGCCTACCAAGCAATCAAAGAACCGTGCACCCATGCAGAAGTGTCGTCGTTCTTGGAGTGCCGGGCAGTGGCACAGGAGATGCTCGACAGATTCTATTTTCTCCTCATCTCTGCAGCTTCTGCAGAAGTTATTAGTGAGGATCCCTAGCCTTCTGGCTATGTTTCCGATCATGCAGTGTCCGGTTATTACCCCAACGAGCACACAAGTTTGATTACTTTCAGAGGGCAATATACTCGTATAACATGTACCATTTTCAAAAAAGATATATCAATTCTTTAACGTAGGCCATATTTTGGTGCCCAAGACTATGCTCGTGGTGCAGACTCAAGGGTTCCTTCTCTACCATGTCTCCTTAAAACTCCAATTAGTAATAAAATCTCCTTATAGACCAAGGTTAAGAGATGGACGTTTTTCACCTCAATTGGACACTTCTCTGAATTCTGTTTCTTATAATGATAGTGAGGAAGAATTCAGATAGTCCTGATTTCTAAAATAGCATGCATCAGCTGTTTAACAAAATAGGAGTATTACGCTGTATTCTAAATGCTTCGAGGTTGTCTTCCGGTTTAAAGTGAGTGCTGCAGAAACTACTCAGTATCTAAACATACAATCGATTGAAGCCCTGGTCAGTTAGAGTTTGTTTCAACCTACTCCTCCTTATTATCCTCTAATCGATTTCCCATGTAAATGTTAAATTAATTAGCCTCAACAGATGAAACTATAGAAACAATTACGGAACTGAATCTTTACAAAAAATTAATATTTCATAACTCGATTGATATTCAGTTGCAACACGTTCGCATGGCATTTTCCACTTTCAAAATTTATCGTCAATTACATTTCCAGAAACTCGCTCGCCATCGAGCGTTTATTTATTTCTGCTGTTTTTTTGTAAACGGATTCGTATGAGAATTTGATAAAATAGAGTACACTGCCAGACAAGCGGTCAGACTACACTTCTGGTGGCTTGCCCGTGCTCGCCAGCTACAAACCGACACAGTCATGAGAGAAAAATCATCTCGTCCAGTTAATGAGGCGAACTCACAGCCTCGCATGTAACCTGAGGAAGAAAACGCCGTCCAAGTGTCTAATTAGCGCGGCGAAAAGTTGAAATTCCAGTTGCAAAGCGTCTCCGCTTGGAATTTCGGATTCGCCTTTTAATGAGTCGCTAACCATGAGGAGGGGGTGGGAGTAAAATATGAAAACCAATTCAATGAATGCGCATAAAATGCAAGTGCAAATGCATTCGATTGAATTGAATAATTGTGCTGATCAAAAATTCGCAACGCATTAGACATAAATCTGTATTAGAGTTGACACTCAGGGCATGTTGGGAATATCATTGTTGGCTATTTGCTTCATGCATTGCAACCTGTCGTCTGTTGCTGCTGGTTGCTACTAGCTATTTGCTGCGCGCTGACTTGGTGTGCGCAGATACTACTGATTGCTTATGTGGAGTAAAGTGGCATTTAATCAATGCGCCATGAGGGCATTCCACAAACGCCAGAGGGGGTAACGGGTAGATGTGGTAGATGTGGCACCTAGCCAAACTTTGCTGGGTATCTGATATTTTGTATTTGTATTTCAGTGGCTGCCTATTTATCGCTTTCAGATTGTCGTCGCAGTGCAATCATAACAGCCGGTGTCGATCTACGATAACTTCCAAGAATTTGCGGCACTGTCACTGCCAGTGAAGCGATGTTTCCGTAAACACTGTGTGATTGGGATTTCACAGCGACGACGACGGGAACTTTGGGAATATTTAATGCGTAAAATGATTTTGAACTTCTTGACAGGAGATATGCTTAAAGATGCATTTATACCAGAACAAAGGATTTATTTCTAAATGCAAAATGATCTTGTCAATTGTTGTTCCAGAACATGGATGAATACTTTAATGAGAGTTGGGACCCTTTAAACAGTTGAATATCTAAGAAAAATGGTCTAATATTGAAATGGGGCTTGTGTTGATGATAGGGATGCTCAGGGGGAAAAGGGGTAGAGGAACGAAGATGGAGGAATGGGAAACAAGGACAGGAAGATGTTCAGCTGCATTGACGCGGTGTGCTTGCCTTGTTGTCTCGGATACGCTCGTCAGAACGGAAGGGTTCTTGCATACAAACACCCGTACGATAACTACTACATAAAAAAAATTGCATGCGAAACAAAATATAAGAAAACAAACCAAAGAAAACCAATGGCACCACCATTACCCTCGATTAACAGACGAACATCCTCGCAGCGGATCTTTACCCACCCTGTCGCGTGCTAGTTTCCGCTGAAAAGAATGTGAACTTGCACCCAGGAAAAGCGCCCCTTACCAAATACCACAGCTCAGCCATTGAAATGAGACAACAAATTAAAAAGCTTAGGCTAACATTTTATTTCATTAATCCAAAAAGAATCCAAAAGCTAACCAGAATAGAAAGTAAGACAAATGCTTACTTTTGGAAACGATATTAAATTATTATCATTCATTTTATTAATTTTAGGTTGGTAGATGGTAAAGTATTATAAAAGTTTGTTTTGTTTTAATTTTTGCGCGGTTTTGTAATGGTTTTGTATGTACTGTAAATTTTGAAAAAAAAGATGAAGATAAATAATTAATTTAAATGACATTAAAAAAAGATAGATAGATAGATTTATTTCGCATAATAATAATTTACATTCGGTACGCTACCACACATTTTACATAAATACAGAGATATGATATTTTTGTATCTTGCTACTGAAACAATATATTTAACAAATCTGACGAGAATTATGAATTAGGAAATAACAATCTTTTTGAAGGAAAGTGCGAAAAAAACGTCCAATTTAACAAAAAAAAAAAAAAAAAATAAATAAATAAATAAATAAATAATAAATAAATAAAAAATAGATAAAAAAAATAAAAAAATAAATAAATAAATAATAAATAAAGAAATAAATAGATAGATAAATAAACAAACAAATAAATAACTAAATAAATAAATAAATAGATAAATAAATAAATAAATAAATAAACGAATAAACAAATAAATAAATAAACAAATAAATAAAAAAATAAATAAATAAATAAACATTAAAAAAAAGGTTTTAAATTTAAGTTCTATGTTTGCCGCCTGTGCATGCCAATCCTGACTGGCATGTGTGAACACGAGAGAGTTATGTATCAAATGAATATAGTTAGAAGCGTTCTTCTCATACATCCCCACTTACCTGGTCTTGGTCATCCACTGCGTCGGGCCCGTCGAAGAGGATTCCGTGGTGAAGCTGCTGTTAAAGAAACAAAAAAATAATTTCCCGTTTGCACTCTCCCATACGCACACAAATGACATTGAATTAAATGGTAAAATAAAGAGAAGGAAAAAAAATCGATAAGCGCAAAAAAAAAGAACACTACAATATAGATATATTCTAATAATATACGAGTATATTCTAATTTTCTAAAACTACCGCTTAATAAAAATGCTAATAGGCACTGGTACTACTGCGGCTGCTGAGAATTTGGGGTGATGCTTCGGACAGGGGTTGGGAACACGATACCCCTGTTAGCAGAAGGGAGAGTCGCTGGGACCGATGGAGGCGCCGATTTGGAGTCAGATGAAAAACTTCGAACTGACGTCAACCGCCCTGAGCTGGCGGGAGGCGCACATTTATTAGGGTTTTTATTTGTTACCGTCTGTTTTGGGTACCGCGTTAGACGTAGCGACATACTTTGTCCATGCATTTGGATACTTAGGAAACACATATGAGATAACACTGTACTTTTGTCACTTGGGCGAGTATATGCGTGTAGCTTCCGCACGATTTGGCATAGTTAGACAGAAATTTCCATACGCATGTTCCTGACACGGTGTCGAGAAAACTAAACTCGCTGGAGGTGGCAAGTTGAACCATCGGCGTGATGACAAGCACTTTTTGTTTGGTCGATGGGGCTGGAAAATTTGTTTTAGGTTCCATGCGGAATGACGTAATCAGGTGGTAATTTCGAGCGCGTTATTCTGAACGCGGCGGTTGTATTTCTTTTTTTGTTTTTTTTTTTTGTTCCGTTTAGTAAGTTCCGGACTGAGTGAAACAACCAAAATTATTTCCACGTGAAGGCAGTATTTAACTTTTAAATGTGTTCGCCCACAAAATAACTTCATAAAAAAACTACCACCGAATTGTACCTTCACGCGCCTCGGATGGCAACTGCCTTTTCTGAATAGTCAGAACCAACTCCGCTTTTTTTGTCAATCCACTACTACTTTCCCCAGTCGCTCGTGACCCAAGCTATTTTTGCTCTACTTTGTCACCATCAGAGAGCGTTTACAAGCGGGACCCATATATCTAGATATGCAAAGCCGTCATTATGTAATTCTTTCCGTACCAACAAAAACAAACAAAAACATAGGGATGGGCTACAGTCCGCTTGGGCGAACTGTTGGATACCCTATTCTTATTCCTATCCCTCATAAGTGGGCGTGACAAAAGTCTAAGTATGGTTGAATTGTTAAGAACGCTCTACATATTTTGTTATATAACATTTAAAGGATTTTATCGAAAAAAACGCTCCCTAGCTCAAACTTGGGTGTTTCAATAAAATTGTTTTATTTAATTGTGGGCGTGTCAGTAGACGGATTTAAAAAAAAATTAACACATGAGCATAATGGGCCCCTACAGAGTATATATTAAAAATTTCCGGTCCCTAGCTCAAACTTTGAATTTTCAAAAAAAGTTTTTTTCTAAATTTGTTGGCGTGTCAGTGGGCGGATTTTGAAAATATTTACACATGAGCTTAAAGGGCCACTAGAGAGTATACATTATAAGTTTCAGCTCCCTAGCTAAAATTTTGGTTTTTCAATAAAATTGTTTTATTTATTTGTGGGCGTGTCAGTGGGCGGATTTTGAAAATGTTATATCCCGAGCAGTTTTAGGAGTCATAGATCATATAAAAAAAAATTCAGCTTTCTAGCTCAAAATTCGATTTTTTCCAAAATTTCTTTTTTTTGAGTTTGTGGGCGTGTCTGTGGGCGGATTTCAAAAATTCGTAAACTTGATTATTTCGGGACCCTAGAGAGTATATGGTCAAAATTTCAGCTCTCTAGGCTCAGTTTAAAGGCATAACTTTGCCTACGGACGGACGGACATGGCTAGATCGACATTACTATCGATGCTGATCATAAATATAGTAACTTTTAGGGTTCTACGGGCAATATTAAGGTATGTTACAAACCATGCGTCAAAATTAATATACCCTTAGAATAGGGTATAAAACCGTGAGCTGGGAGCGTTTATGTAAAATCGGAAATGTAGCTGGGATACATACTTCTCAGGCGAGCTTTGTGGAAATAATTTGTAGATTATGAAAATCAATGTAACCTGACCTCCGTTACAATATTCAATGCCGATGATAGAAGATATGTTCTCTTTTGTAAAATCCAATTGTTGCATGATCGAAAACTTCTGTTGCACATTCCTCTATCAATTAACCGCAAAATAAAATTCAATAATATGCCATCGGAACGATTTTCTTGTGGCAAAAAGTAATTCGCGAATCGATTTACTTCGTTCAATATCAATTTCTTCAATCATCTTCGGTTAGAAAGTAATTGCGCTCGCGCTCCTTCTCTAACGAACCTCTAATCAAGTTCATTGTTGTGGTATGACACAAAGTCGTGAGGTACATTTTTTTTTTTAGTTAATTTCAACTTTTAGAAAGGCCAAGAGGAGTTATTTTCCATTTAGCCTTCTTCTATCCACATTTCTTGCCACCCAAGAATAAATGTTATCCAATTCAATTCCCAACGTTAGTAGCACCCCTTATTAAAGCTGCTGCAGTGCAAAACGCAATTCAACTACACACATGAGAGAATTGCGAAAATCTCACCATAAATAAAATAGACATGCGAGAGGAGAGACATAAAAACAGGCAGCTCTCTCGGCCATAATGCATCCCATATAGCATTAAACCGTATCAATTAATAATGGCCTTAAACGTCCAAAGTACTTCCGCGTAAATGGATTACCATGGGCATAAAAGTCTAAGCTGCCTGCTTTGCTCCCGAGTTGGTCTCATAGCCTGTCGTACGCTTAAGCCCATCACTATTGCCATCATGATCATCAGCATTGCCATCATGTTTCAGTGTAGTTCGACTCCTCGCTCGGTTACTGGGAGTCAAAAGTTGGCCAGAAGCAGACAGCTGCACCATTAACCCCCTGGAGGTATATACGGCTTATTCTCATAGACATGTTGTGAGTACACAAATGCGACTACAACTGGAGATGGCTTCCTTCTGCACTGCGTATGCATCGAGTGCGCTAAATGCCTAGACATATGATTTGCTTCTTCCAGACTAACTCTTGGGAGTAACTATGGCTTTGCGGACTATGTTGGTTTCACCTTAAGTGTGTTGCTGCTGCCCATTGATCTCGTTATAGGGCGCACAAGCAAGGCACCTATCTATTGCCATCCATTCAACGAGTTTTTGATTAGTGTCGACGTGAGGATGAATGGAAGAGTATGGGTTTATGGTTGCTCCAGTGAGTGAGAAATATCTCGCCTAAAATTAGACACAGTTGTTGATGTTTATGGCACTGGTATTGGGTAACTGATGCACAGAAATTGAAAGCGACTCCTGTTTGCAGGAAAATGGAAGGAAGCTGTGGGAAACAGAATTATTAACTTCCCAGTTACTGGTTAAGTTATTGTAGTCAACCACTCTCAGCGCGGGACTGCCGTTAAGTATTACTTCGCGAAGCTGGTTAGCAATTCATGCTATTTGGCCTTGCCTCTGACGCTTCTGCCGCTTCTGATGATCTTCTAAGCTTTTCTACTCTCCGCAGCTCATTTTGGACAATTGTTAAAAGGTTCCAAATGGCCATCCAATTGTCTTCCGACTGCAATATGTTGTATATTATGAATGGCGGATTGGGCAGATTCGTTCTCCATTCTACGAATCGCCAGCAATGAAAAACTGCGTGCTGCGTATCTTCCTCCTTGTCTGGGCATTCTGGGCAAAAGGGCGAGCTACCGTGTTCAAATCGATTAAGTATTTCCGAAAGCCACCGTCACCAGTCAGAAACTGCGTAAGGTGGTAGTTGGTGTTTCCATTTAATCGATATGTACAGGTCGCAATTGTCGGGATCAACTTGTAGGTCCTTCTGTCTTTTGTAGTGTTGTCCCACCTGGTCTGACACATAGCTATTGCAGTTGGTCTTCCTCTTTTATTCTTTCAATGTGGGTTGCATCTTGTTGATACGGTATTCTCCTGTTGTAGATTCTCATCATCTCGTTCGCTACAATGTTTATCATTCCAGCTGAAACGAAGGCCGCTTTGTTCGAGATGGTTCAACAACCTCAAATCGCCGTTAATGCGCTGAGTTTGTATGCGGATGAAAGCGTTCTTTCTTTCGAAGGACTGAACTGACAACTCTAGATAGAAGGATTCTCCTAGCATATCCAGGCCCACCGATGTTGGTCAGTATTCGAGAAAGTTTTGCTTGCAGTAGTAACCCCTTAGTACTCGAGTAGTCCACGTACGATTTAAACTGTAGCTTGTTATCAAGTATTACTCCTAAGTATTTTATAGTTTCTTTTGTTTGGATAAGTTAATGCCCAACACGAATGTTCATGTATGTATTCCACAATTCTTCGACTTGTCATTAGAACATCCTCTGTTTTGTGGTCAGCTAATTATTTTAGAATGACAGATACTAGCCAGTCTTCGATTCGACCAATTGCTGCATTCGTGGCTGACTCTATCTCGTGAATGTACTTTGCCACTGTAACGAAACGACGGCAGTATCGTGGACTCCTCGTGGCGACTCAAGCCTCAGAGCTCCGTCGTGCAAGATATTCCATAAGAGAGGGCCCAGTACTGTTCCTTGTTTAGGTACTCCAACAGAGACATTGTAGTATTTCAATCGTTTATCAGTTGCACACCTCAGCTTTCTGTTGATGAAGTAGTTGGGTACTATTCTCCGCAAGTAGTATGGTCCATCCTGTCCAGTGATCTTCTGATGAACGACAAATTTGCTGAGTTAAATGCAGTTTCCATAGGGTCAGGGAAAGCTCCTTCTTTTAGACGATTTGCATTACCGCTATAAAAATGTCCGGTCTGTTTTGAACGGCCGCTTTCTCTGCCCTGTTTGGTATACCATCTTCTCCAGACGCTTTTTTCTTGCCTATCTTCTTGCACGCATTAAATATCTCATCTTATGTGATATATAGGAGGGTTTTTTTTTTGCGATTTAAAGTGGAAACCTTGCATGAGGCACCAATGGTCTGACGTCCATTGGTGGTACCGGATTCCTATCGGCTAAAACCACCTCCCTTCCCGAACAGACCGATTCGTTTCCCCCGCGGAACCGCCGTAAGACATTACTTCGGGGGGGTCGGTATGAAGACTAAGCTTGTTGCTCTATTGTTGGAACTATTAGTTGGCGTTCTAAGCGTCTAAGATCGCTGAGTATACGCACCGCATACGTTACATACAGTGGTCCAGTTTTCGTCATTCCGAAGCATATAGTTTACGATATTATCGGGAGTGAGCCACTCTCCGAATTGGTCCCGTAGGGAGATCCTCTCGATTTCGTACCGTTGGCAATGGAAAAACACGTGTTCCGCGTTTTCAAAAAAATGTTCGCAATGCGGGCAATTTGGGCTGGTTTCATGTCCGCGTTTGAAAATAATTCTCTGTAACAGCCATGACCAGTCAAGAACTGAGTCAGATGGAAGTTTGTTTCACCATGTTCCCTTTTGATCCATACATCGATCGCTCGAATAATACTGCGCGTGATATATAGGCGTGCGTTTGTGTATACGTACGTATGTGCGTACGTACATGAACAATTTTACATTCACGTTTTCTTCCGTATAAAAAATGATGTTGTCCCAATGTACGTGTATTTATTTAAATAAATTCGGTATAACTTCTTTCAGATTATTCTGAGAGAAGTTATACCGAATTCGGTCCAACCGACTGATTGACTTCCTAGCAATAGAGATCTTACTTCAATCAGTCCGAAAACAAAAACATATTTTATAATTTGATGTACACAGATTTTTTTTCAAATGTTTTTTAGAAGATGTACGTACTAACGTTTGTGAACAATTTGTTCGGTTGTAGAACCTATCTTGCGTATATAAAATAATATCGACTTAGCTCAAGTCCGTATCGACACGTATATACCTCAATATGAGCTGAAAAAAATTACACTGAATTCGGTCCAGCAATTTTTTTGCTTAAACAAAAAGATTGAACAAATATGGATTTTAGAAATGCTTGAGAAAGATTTATCCAATCTTATTTGTTAGTACTTTTTTGGTTTAGTGGTTGGAGACAACAAGATGTCATTTGTTTCTCTTCATTAATGGGTGGCGTCTTTGTACAAGGTGGCGCAAAAGTCATCATCCTATCGGAAGAAGCTATAATTTTTGCAAATGGCGGCAAATGTAAATTCTACTTTGACATTTGTGAAGTTAACTATACAGAAAAAACTTAAGACACCAATTAACATAATCCAAAAGCAGAACCAAAGTTTTTCATTCATAAAAAAAATTACAGCGAAAGAACATCGGGTGACAACTTTTGCGCCACCTGACAACTTTTGCGCCACCTTGTATATACACTCTACATCTATATACAATGATGATAGTACTATAAAGTGTACATACAAAGGTATTGTATATAGACTCTGTATATACAAAGCCTCTACACCGTCGCCACCGTTGGCACGGATTGTTTTGTAAGAAACGCTTGTTTTCTTTATGAGGCGAGCAAAGACGATTCCAATAATGCGCCTGCGGTATATCTCGCTTGCAGAGAGGTAAGTTTTTGAAAAATAAATCGGACTCATCCGACTGGGTATAAATCTTTCGAAGAACCCAATATTAGCTCTCCTTTCCTGCATATCGTCCAGCACTCGGCACCATAAGGCAGAATTGGCAGTATCAGTGTTTTGTAGATCTTACACTTGGTCTTCCGGGTTGGCGGTTCTGAATCCAATGTTTGTGCTAAAACAAAGTAGCAAAGGTTTCCTAGGGTAATTCTTCGTCAGATCTCCAATAAGGCGTCAATCGTGGAGTTGATGTGTTCTCTGACATATGTGAACTCTCTTTTTTTCTCCAAATCAACTGTGACGTTTAGTCCTACTTGGTGCACAAATGTTATTTTTTTTTTTGTTGCCATGTTGAAAGCAAGTACTTGGTTTTTTCCTCGTATACTTGAAGGCCAACAAATTTTGTGATGATTTCGATATTGTCCGCATATATCTACTACCAGTTGAACGGATCTGCTAGTTAGTTAGATAGTGCCTTCCGTTCTGATAACTGCCGTAAGAACTATCTGCTCTAGAATAAGATTGAAGAAGTCACATGCTGTTTCCATACTGCACAATGCAGCGTTTTGCGGGATCTCCAACTCGGTCATCGCCACATATAGCACCTGACGATGAACGCTATCATATGCGACTTTAAATTCGGTAAAAAGATGGTGGCTCTCGACTTGAAATTCATTGGTCTTTTCCAGGATTTACCGGACCGGAAGACAAACTAATACGTGGCGATAAGTATTTTGAAGAATGGTCTCAGACGTCCGCAAAGTGCATTGGATAAGATCTTATATGCGACATTAAGCAGGGATATGCTTCGGTAGTTCTTGCAAGGCAAAGGATCGCCTTTATTGCTGATGGGACATAAGGAACTGATATTCCAGTCATCGGGAATCATTTCTTCATAATCGCCCTACTAAAATATCAACTTTGTATTTTATGAAACCCGCTGGAAAGCAATCAGAGCTGCTGGCCTTAATGTTCTTAGACTTTAGTTCGGCTAAGCCAGCGTCTTCTCAAATACTGGATGATGAAATCGGTTCTTTTAGATAATGACTATTTAGCAGCTGTTGGAAACGCCGCTTTAACACCTTTACGATACTATTCTCTGCGCTTCGGTGACTCGATTTCCGTCGCTGTTTCAATGAGCCTGCATTGCGTATTGCAGCTAGCTACTGTTGCTTCGGTTTCTCGTAAAATCTTGGATGTTGTTTGGGTCGCCGCGAGACTCTTTGATTTCTGAGCTGGGAGACTGCAAACGCCCTCTTCTGTGTATGCAGGATTGTCTACTTCTCGTTTCTGCTGACTTCATACTCTCTCCTCTCTGGCCTCTTTTTTGCGCTCCAGCGTTTTTCATCTTCTATCACCTTCATCCGATACATGAATACATTTCCATATCACGTGATTTTTCTCCGGGTTCTCCAAAAAAAATGGTCAAAGTCGACGTTTGCCCCTCGGAATGTGTGCACGTTGAAGATGTTGGATGCATGACTTGCATCCTTGATGCGTAAGAGCGCGTGCACGTATCAGGCTAATGTTTTGAAATGTATATGAGGATCACAGCCGACGATCACTGATCGGCTTGAATTCTATAAATTTTCTCCTAAGCCGATTTCTCACCACGAATCTGCACCCCTAATAGGACAGACTCAAGCTTTTGAGCAGCGTCCACACGTTCCAGGTCCATACTCTCAGATCGTTCTACGTTGAGATTCCGGGTCGGGTCGCCATTTGAGGGTATGCACTCATAAATGTTTTTTTTTTGTTTACTTGGTAGGGTACCCCGCACAACCCCTAACCTGGAGGGCTATAGCCTTGCTTTAACCCTAGAAAAGCGGGCTCGATATTGCGATACCATTCTTCGTCTTGGAGGATGTGAGAGCTGCATTTGGCCCATAGAGAATTAATCCGCCAACATCTCAATTTCAAAACCCTAAGTTGGCTTGAAAAATTCTAACTGAGCTTAGCTCCAAATGAGTCATAGTACCTTATGTAATGTCTGTCGATGACATAGTTAATTCACTCTAGAGAAATCAACCAACTTACGTCCTCTTTCTGAGGGGCTTATGTAAGACTTCTGGTAGTCATGAGTTAGTCTCTCCCACAGCGAATTAAAGTCTTGCTATTTTCTTCTTGTTCAACACTTTCGCCGCGAAGTTTGTCAAGACATGACCCAGTATGTATGGCCATGTAAAAAAAACACAATTTTTACATAATCTCAGTTACGGCACTGTGCATCGCCAGGTTGAGATTGATCATCCTACATCACCCAACCACAACATTACTAATCCAAACCTTTTCAATTCTTCCCATTTCAGGTTGTACAAAAGTCTATACCAAAAGTTCACACCTGAAAGCCCATCAAAGAATCCACACAGGTAAGTTTTCTTTTCGTCCTCCTTACATCGAAATAAGGCATAACACTGATTTATTATCGCATAAATAAATTAATTTTTAAATTAATAATTTTTGTTATAAAGTCCCTCGGTCGATATCATACTGTGCCAATGATCATTCATTTCATCCGAATATGTCCACCGGTCAGCGTGCAAATACATTGTTCTTATCTTAATGAGGGCAGCCTGTTTGTTGTGGCATCGTCATCGGCATTGCTGGGCACCCAGCATACATGCCTAGCTGTGCCGTGCAGCACCACCACCGCGCGCCGACCGCAGTGCCTAAGACGTGCGAAAAATTATGTTAATTTTCGATTTAAGAATGTGGGTTGGCTGGTAGTTGCTTTGGTCCATGGTGGACGCGCATGATTGAAATGTGTGATTCAGCGGCTCCTGCTTGAGTTTAGGAAAATTCGATTTAAAATTACTTACGCTAATAGAGTTTTACACTTTTTGTCTTTGAGTATGTTGCAATGAGTTATTGTCTTGCGATAAATTCGGAACGATTCGAAGTTTTGTTCGCGATACGGTGTACCACGGTCGGTCGGACATGTGTTAATGGATAAACGAAATTAATCAATTGCTCCATTAATGGGTCGTGATTGTTTTTTACTAATGAGCCTTATTCCTGAAGCTTGTTCCGAGATATCTGACAAAGGTAAATACAATTTCGAAATCAGAAAAGATACATAAAACCAATTTGCAGCCGCTTAGGTAAGCACCCCATTATTACTTTTCCGTTCATCACCATTAAGCATAGCACAGATACCATCATTAAATAGATCAGCGCAACCTACAATACCCCTCGTTTTATTTGTAGGAAATTCAATTAAATGAAGGCAGAGAGGAAGGTACCCTGAGGTAAGAGAGCACCTGAAAATTTCGCCAATTTTTCATCTTGCAACTTTAACCCAATTTGCTGATGCTGATGCTGATTGCCCGACAGTACAGCATAATGACCCACAATCTGTCCGAAAGAGCGACGCGACGCCTGTGAAGAGCAATCACGCTTGGACCTACTCCTGCCTCTGCGCTGTGGCTGCTGTATCTAGTATTAATAGGCGGTTCGGTTACATGGATTTCGTAACAAATACTACACTACTGACTTAAATATTCAATTCATTTTCGATTCTATTGCCGCTACGCCGACGTGGTACGGATCCTTCCCTATGGCACGACATGAAACAGAAACTGACAAACAACAAAGCAGATATACACTTGCTGTGGCGGCAGTTGAAGCCGGCATTCGCAACTAACTTTAATTAATCGGACATGCCCCCATGATTTATGATTGTAGAAGTATTTCGCTAAATTATTATGATTATTAAATGAAATTGCCGAGCGGGATTAACAAATAAAAAAGAAAAAAACTCTGTGCTTGGCAGAAGTCGGATGTGGATAGCATTTTTCTTCTTACACTGGACCAATTTATGTGGCGGCAAGAGTTGAACTTGTTGAAAACTTAATTTATTTACCAGCAGCGTGTTGTGTGCCGAACGATAGTTTATTTTTGTCTGCATATATGGCCTCCTCTCCTACATTTAATAACCAAGTGTGAACACCACTCGCAATAAAAAAAAAAAGTATCTGGTGACAGGTTTGTTACGCGCGTAACGTACGTGTGCTTTTGGAGTTTTTCTTTTGCTTGGCTGTCCATTCTCGTGTACAAATATTGTTGTTATCAATTGGAGACACTTATGTTGACATCAGGCGATATAGAGATTTGAGAGATGAGAAATGTGTCAGGAAAGATGGATTTCAAATTTGCAGTTTTCAAGTCACCCTTTTGACACAGTGGTCAAAATCAGGAATCTAGGTGGACAAAATTATTTTTTTGCTTTAAAATGAGAGATTTTATTGTTTTTAATTAAAATTTGATTATTTGTTTATACATTTTTCGAATATTAAATCGATTTAAAGAAATTTTGTTGAGATATCACTTATTTAACCTTGAAAGAAGAAAAACATAACAAAATCGTTTAGGTTCAAGAGTCTCCACAACTCAACTTTTGCAAAACAAGATCTAGCATTTGACTTTGCCTTTCACCGTGCTTAAATTTCTTCCACAGTATAAAAAAGTCGTTGGTTTCCATAACTCGCTAGTATAGATATAAAACTAAGGGTCCTGATTTTTCAGTTTCATATAGTTTTCAACTGGAATGAAATCTTCTCTAAGAAATCAGAACTATTTAATTGCATTGGATCACAGCCAGTAGGTACACAGTTTTGCAATATACTTTTTTTTTTTTTTTTTTTTTTCAATTATTTATTTTATTGGTGTGTACATTAAGATAATATCTTTTATAGTACTTAGAAAACTTATAACCAGTTTTAAAATAAATTCAAATAAAGTGACTTAAAAATAAATTACAAAAAAGTGCAGATGATTTGAGGAGCGAAAGTTTGGGATAGATTTATTGAAAGTAGAAAGAAAAAGGAGAGATAAGATATTTTGAATAAGTATTAATTATAGGAAATAGTCGATGAGAAATAAAGAAGAATGGCGCTTTTGAAACTTGTGAAATTAGAAATTGTTTTAATCCGCGTAGGTAACGAGTTCCATAGTCTGACAGCATGGATGAAGAATAGACGTGAGGAATTGAGGTGTACGTAACGAAAAGGGATAATATTCATGGTCCTATTGGAGCGAGAAAAGTTGAGCCTTGTGAACAAGTAGGTTGGGAAATGTTTGTATATGATTTTGTGAAGAAAAATGCAGTTCCTGGCGTTGATGTAATCTTGTAGAGAACATCCAAGTAGTTCCCGAGAGTGAATGGAGATGTGGTCGCTTCTACGAAGGCCATACACATATCGGACCGCATCACTGAAAGCAACTTGCAGTTTACGTTGTGATAAGGAGTCGAGTGTGCTATAGACAGCCTCAGAATATGTGATGAGAGGTAGTATTAAGGCTACTACCAGCTTTCGTCGAATTTCAGTGGGTGTAAAATAAGCAGACAGCCACAATTTACGAAGACAACCATAGATTCGTCCAATGACAGTGTTTATATGGTTATAGCAAGATAGGCTACGGTTAATAACGAACCCTAGACTACTGACAGTTTCAACTACTCTGATTTTATTATCATTTAGCCAAACATCCGGTAAAAAATTAAGGTTGAACCTTTTGTGACATATAGGGATAACTTGCGACTTTTTTGGATTTAGTTGTAGTCCATTCTCTACAGACCATCTGTGAATTCGTTCCAAATCTTCATTGACAAGTGCTGTGAGTTCATCAATATTTTGAAGCGACTTTGCAGCATGAAGTTGCACATCATCAGCATATAAGTGAACTGATGTATGTTTACAAACATGTGGAAGGTCATTTATAAAAATGCAGAATAAGATCGGTCCTAATATAGATCCCTGTGGTACGCCCTGTGTGATCGTTTTTAAAAGAGAGTGATTTCCATTTGTGACTACCCTTTGCAACCTATCAGAGAGAAAACTTTTTATCAGTTTAACTGCTCTGTCACTGAGTCCGAATACATTTTTTAGTTTCCAAAGCAGAATTTCATGGTTCACATTATCAAATGCTTTTGAAAAATCTAATAAGCACAGCAGCGTTATGTTGTTTTTATCGTAGTCTTGCCTTATTTCCTCAAGTAAGTTGACCATAGCTGAGGAACAGCTGTGGTTAGCTCTAAAACCAGACTGACGAGAACTTAACAAATTATATTGCAAAAAGTATTTCATTAACTGCTTAGATATTATCTTTTCAAGGACCTTAGACAAACATGGTAGGATGCTAATTGGTCGGAAATCAGCAGGAGAGGTAGGGTTTGACTTTTTAGCAATTGGTAGGACTCTTGCAACTTTCCAGCAATCCGGAAAAGTGGTAGTAATAATGCACCAGTTTATAACTTCAGTGAGGTGGGTTATGATTAATGGTAAAATGAGTTTGACAAATCGTATAGGCACACCGTCTTCTCCTATGGAGAGTACTTCGATGTGTTAAGCCACCTCCCAATTTTAGCTTCGGCATTACTAGAAAAAGTTAAAACATTCTATTTCGCTTTAACAAAGCGAAATAATGGCGATTCGGCCTTTCTTCACTTTGGCAGAAGTATATGTTCACTTGTTCATATGCCTCATAGCCTATTACAAAAGTTTGCTCCTCACGTAGATTTAAAAAGTAAATATGTATACACTTATGTGTGTTCAATTTTTTTTGGTGGCACGCTTCGCGGGTAAAAGGGTTTAAGCTCTGGAGATATTGACCTAATTATGTCTTTTTCATGTTGGCGAATTCACGGGATAAGTAAACAGAAAGTGCACGGCTGCCTTTTTTCCGAAACGTCTTTATAACCCATTGCAGGGACTACCAACTTCGAACCATGTCTACTTACCGCACAATGCCCGGTTATTACGTTTGTTAGAATTGAACCTTCAGAAACCTAAGACAGGCCCGGCCACCACGTAAATTTGCAACCCATACTGTTCTCAGTCGCATTCGTTAACCTGCACTTCTTCTTTCTTAATGGCCGTGAGGCTATGATTAGAATTATAGGAATCAAAATCTTCCCACTTAACTGCATCCCTGCTGGTTCGGCTGTGCCTGCCCCTCTTTCGATACGTAGATGCTCATATTATTTCTTGTTTGATATTGCTTTTACGACACCGGTGATCTCCCGTGTCAACCCACGGATTTGCATGCACACTGAAGGGATGTCTTTTAGATGTTACATTTGTCGCTAGCATCACCTGGATGTTTAAATTGCCTGGATTGGATTTTTCCCTTAGACGCTGTAAGGCACGTTGTGCAATGGGCAATATGAAAACAGCTCTTCTGGACCATGATCCTTACACATGCGATTTCACCTACCTAGGGGAAAACAACAACCCCACAAATGAAATCTAAGCGGAGATCCGACGAAGAATTACTCTAGACAACCGTTGCTACTCTCGCTTAACATAAAAATCGGGTTCAAAACTCCTTAACCCGGAAGACCAAGTGTAAGCTCTGCATAATACTGATACTTCTAGTTCTGCTTTAGGGCGCCGATTGCTGGACAATAAGCATGAAAGCAGAGCTAAAATTGGGTTATTTTTGGTTTCGCCCTGTATGTGAGGAGGGCAAATTTAGAATAAGTTACAACAGCGAATTCTATGAGCTATACCAAGATGTGGATGTAGTCCAAAAGCTAAATCACTACATTACCTCGACATCGAGGTGGGCTATAAAATGCTCCAGCAAAAAATATCGTTGAGCCCCATCAAGTTAGTAAGTAGTTTTTTTTATATAATTTACACGCACTTAAAGGATTTGTTGGAACCCTTATAATGTAATAGCTACACAAGCGGGCGTTAAGGAAATTAGGGTGAGAAGAAAAGCAGAGATGCCGATGCACGTTGGTTTTGAATGTTTGTAGGTTATAATGTGAAGGAAAAACAATGCGTGGAAGAGTATTTCGCATTCGTGTTGTAGGGCTGAGGCAAGATTCTTTAAACTTCATTATACGTTCGAACACAGGCTTGAGGGTGAATTGATGAGCATTCCTTGCATGACGGGTATTGCGGTTGAAATGTTCTAGGGGTGGAATGCAACTGGCTATTTCGTTTGAGCACTTATGATGGAAATAACGATAAAATAACGTCGATGGCTAAGAGAGTCAATCGATCTCGCGATGCCTCGGTCGTTAATGAGTAGGAGTAATATAAGATCACAGTCAAAACTAATGCTTCCGTATACGATCCTTAAACATCTTAAAATTGCTATCGTTGTCATGTCTATTCTCCAGCCCGTGAACTTCCATAAAATGCTTCATTCAAAATTCCGCTTAGATCTGGTATTCCAATCTTTTGAAATGACTTTTTGGTATATATCGACCAGTTTGTGAACCCAGTTGTAATCTCTGTCACGAGAATTCTAGTCAACTCTCCTCCATAGCTTCCTTCACTCGCCCATGTTGCACTAGACATTAGGTTAGGTTAGGTTAGGTTTAGGTGGCTGTCGGCATAAGCCGACACACTTAGACCAATTTAGGTCCATTATGATACCACGTATAATTATCTACCTCAACTCTGTAGATGGGACTGGCCAACGACACGCGGTTGTTCTCAAACGGTCCCCCATCTTTTTTTCTTTTTTTTTTTATAATTTGCTTACGCTAAAGGGATTTTTTTCTGTTGTTACAGTACCCTTATAGTGCTAAGAACGCAGTGTAAGCTACTTGGTATTAGAAAGAATAGAGAGATAGGAAAGAAGTGTTTGGGTGCAGTTGTAGGGTTTTTCTCCACGGGTGGTGTCTAAGTTACTTAGGGAGATTACGATTTCATGTATTCGGTATAAAGTAATGGACTTGGCCGGGATTCGAACGCACGACCTTCCATTCCGAAAGCGAATACACTACTAATGCACCATTGCCACCCGAAACGTACTACGTACTACGTACTATCGGCGCCCAACGTCGTTTAATTTCGATGATCTGACGAGAACCGATTAACTTGACGTGGTATGGTCGTTGGTTTACATCCTGGACATTGGACACTTGGCCCATTTTCTTGTAAAATAACTACAATCACTGGAAGAAATTACATCGCTGAGCATTTCTGGTAAATGCATCCAAATATGTAGACCAAGGAAATAATAAATGATTTTATTTATTGAAAAATGCTGCCCTAACATATACATACAATCACAACATGCAACGAAAACTGTCAGAAGAGATAACTTTTATCTTGAAAACCGATGTTTTTTTATTCATCAAAATTATACAAGAAACTGGAGCAAATGCACCACTAACAAGCAACATAAAGTTCGTACATTCGATTGTTCAACGTGGAAAGTGCATCAGACGGATCTCTCACTCTGATGATTTTACCACTAACGAACACTCCGATAGAATAATATTTCAGATATATGTTTCCCCGCTGAAAAGATGAAAGTTCATTAAAACTGTATGTCAAAGTAAACTCAAAGTACGCGAGTTGAGGTTGCTCGTTGTATTCTTTTGATTTTTCTGTTCTTATTCCCAGACCAAATGCCGGCCGATTTTACCATGATACTCAAATCGAAGCAACAAATCACTATTCCAACTATTTACCTCATCTCACGTCACCAGACCATATCGCGTCATATCACTCTTCGCCGCCTAAAGCCATTAAGCCAAGTTTAATTTATCTTATTCGAAATGTCTGCATAGTTGTATGCCCAATATGGTGAAATGCGCTACGCATTAGCTGAGGCCCCATTCGGTTAGTTATTTACCTACAAAATACTATAAATGCCAGTAGGCACCATTTTCCCGACGGACACTGCCAGACAGAAGTCCACAACAAAACCACAAACCACTCACCATTGGTGTAGCATCTCAGAGTTGACAAAGAGTCCGTAACCAAGAAATCTCAATGGAAGCTTTGACAAATATTGTTTCAATTACTACAAAAAATCGTCATTCAATATGCGGTAGGCACATTTAAAGCTAATAAAGTTTTTTTCCTTTTCTTCATTTAAAGTTTGTCAATTTTGCCATGCTATAGTGAAAATGAAAATGCCAAACAGACTGACTGGCAGTTAGAGTACTCTACTATGTGTTTGCTCTTTGTATGGAAAGTAATGCAAACTAAGTTTTGTTGAAACCAAATAAATTGACTTATTGATTTAAATGGCAGCTGGCATATACCTCAACAGAAAACAAATCGAAAAAACACTTCATAGATTGGCCACAGATTGACGGTGGTAATGATGGGAAGGAAATTTTTCTTCCCCGCAACGCGGTGGAACCTTAATTGAACCAATTTCGTGAAATTCGTTTGGAAAACTAGGTGCTTTGAAATTATTGGTTTAAGAATTAGTATTCTGGTAATTTTATTGCCAATCCCAGCGAGGAAATAAAAGCCTCAACACGGCTAAACCTCCGCCAATAATTTTCTTCAATTTTGTTTATAAAATGATTACGGAGAAAGAAGAAAAAATCAATAATCACTCAACCATTTGTTGTAAGTATATATACCCTGTTCAGCACCCATTGACAAATTACCAAACTGTGGACATGTCAATACCGTCGCGTTGGGGCCCCGAACAAACAGGACCACTAACCACCGGACTTTGAGTAAAAATTGTTGGCGCGTGCTCCACTATCGTGCTCAATTCTTCTTAGAAGAAAAAAAAAATCAATTTGTATCTCAAAGTGTAAGAAAAATTAATGACCACCAGGACTACGGCTGATAATCAAGAAACAAATCAACAAAACACAACGGCAAAACCGCTACTGCCGGCCATGGTGATGGTGGTGGAAGCAAAAAAAAAAATCCAGTTTTCTGGTGCACTCTTTTATATGCCATTTTTTGTTCCATTTTTTACGTTTTAGTTAAAAATCGATCTAACGAGATCGTACTACTGCGATGTTAGTGAAAATTAACACCACTCCAATCCCAGCATTGCATAACTCCCTAGTGCCTTTTGTCGCGCATACTGTATCGCAACATGGACTCAATTATTTTGCCTTCAACATGCTTAGCTTTTTGTTTTCAGTTTGATATGTTTCGGGAACGAAAGATTAATCGTAAATGAGTTAAGACAAAAAAAAAAAAAAAACACATGACCAGTGTTTGAGCGAAGTTAAGCGCGTGTTTTGCGTACGCCAATGGTACAAGGACTCTCAGAGTGATAAATTACAAAACTGAGAGTTTGCTACGACCGAAAACAAATGGTGACACTATGCTTCTATGTATGACTAATACAGAGTTGACAAATTGTTGAAGTATCTTTACTGAGTGTGCACGTGGGGTTTACTTGACCTAAAATGGAGCTACATTAGTTGAAAAATAGTATGTCTTTTAAATTGTAAAGAGTTCCCTTAAGAATACCGTTCTTAAATTGATGAGCTTGATTCTCATGTTTTGTGGGCCGCTTTCCATTACACTAATTCTTTCTGTCGGAGCGACGTTAATCTACCGGGACACTCAAATCAAAAAAAAATTATTTGTATTTCTGTAAGACCGAAAATTCCTATTACTTTGGTAATATCTTCGTCTGCGTTAACGCCAAGACAATGTGATATAATTTCTTTCGTGTTCTCGTGTTCTCAAACACAAACTATTATACATATATTTCATGAAATAAAGAATCTAATCTATCTATCTATCTATCTTTAATTTCTTTCTATAAGTTTTGGTTTGTCAATTGTTTTAGCATCGGCACATGCATAAGAAAAACATGCGCAGGACAGGTGTCAACACGTGAAGCACTATTTTCAATAGATCCGTCCAACTACTGGGGTATACGGACGATATTGACATCAGGTTGGAATCGGTTGATCCTGCAGTTAATGACGAAATGCTATTAACAAACTAACCAACATCTGTCCACCACCTAGGACAACACTACACTGTTGATAGCAATAACTACGAGATAGTTAAGGAGTTCGTCTAGAGTAAACATCAACTCTACGAATGACACCTTAGTGGAGATCCGACGGAAAGTTACCTCGGAAAACCGCTTCTACAAGGTGGCGCAAAAGTTGTCTTCTGTTTACTTCACAAATGTCAAAGTAAAATTGACATTTGCCGCCATTTGCAAAATTATAGCATCTTCCGATAGGGTTTTCAGCCCTTGGGTGGCCTTAGGCAATTCTGTGTGCCAATGCTCTAAATGATCCACGACGTTTGACATCTATCCTATGTAGTTTTCAGTCGGATTGGTGAACGCCACTGGGTGATAACTTTGTACTTCGGTGTGGCAAAATAAAAAAGTTCAAAACTCCTCAATCGAAAGACAATATGCATGGTCTATCGAACTTAAAGTTTGCCAGTCCTGCTCTATGGTGACGGCTACTATATTGTATAGTTAGGAGAGCTATTACTGGGTTCTTTTTAATGAAAAATACTCCGTCGGATATTTAGTCCTGTGTGCGAGGAGGGCTAATGGATCCAACAGCGAACACTTTGAGCTTCACCTACATTAACTCGGCAAAATTGAGCGATGGTCTGGACCTGCGATTTCGCAACTAATCCCATAAACAGTGCAATGCAACCCGGTGCATGCAAATAACTTCACGGGCAATAACTTCACATGGGCAATAACTTCACTTTTTTTTGTGAACTTATTCCTCACCATAGGTGAGCAATAACTCCACCGTAAATTTTGTGAACTTATTTCCCACCTATAATTTGAGAATTCGTCTATTATAACTAAAGACCCTTGCACCCACTCCAAATCAAATAGTGACCCCAAGCGGGGGGGTTGCAGGGGTGCAGCATGGCCCGCATATGCATTGCACTGTTTATTTGATTAGTTGCGAAATCCCAAGTAGATTCCATAAACAGTGTAATGCCTTTTGGGCGGCATGCTGCCCCCCTGCAACCCCCCCCCCCCCCGCTTGGGGTCACTGTTTGATTTGGAGTAGGTGCGGGGTACGGTTCTTAAATTATCATAAAATGTTAAGAGAAATTATTTCCCACAAAAAAGTGGCCACCATAGGTGAGCAATAAGTTCACAAAAAAACGTGAAATTATTGCCCACTCGAGGTAAAGTTATTTCCTGTGAAGTTATTTGCAGCACTAACCATGCAACCCCCCTGCTAGGGGTCACTATTTGATTTGGAGTAGGCGCACGGGCAAATTGTTGAAAACACAAATTCTAAAATTATAGATATAGATCATACTGTTTGTTTGAATGGAAACAGAAGCTTTGAAAAGTTAAAACTGGTATGTATCGCTCCGGCTGTTATTTCTGAAATTACATTTTTGGTGCACGAAAATTGAACCCGATAGAACACAGGGTCTCGTAGAGTTGTTGTAATGCAGGTAAACGAATTATTCATATGGATCTTATCTAATAATAAAATGCAGCTATTGATAGAAACCAAAATCAGTTCGGTTTTCTTCAATTTTGATTGACAATTGGGGTATCTTAAAGTGCTGGGCTTAAATGATACCAACAACTGCGAAACCTGTGGAGAAAGATATGCCACTTTGGAACATTTCCTTTGTGATTGTCCTGCTTCGCTCGTATCCTAAACTAATCTCATCATACATGAAATCGAGTCAATTTCAGTTAAAGTGGTGTGTTTCATCCTGGCAGTACAATGGACCAGTATTGAGACTGAGTGTAGAAATTCTCGCACTCGGAAAAATCAAAACGAAACAAGAACTTCAATTGGGAAGTTAAAAAGTCAAAACAAATCATATATTCCTTTCCTTTCTTTCTAAGGTCATGGAAATGCTGATAAACCGTCGGCTAATGAAATATCTTGTATCGCGAAAACTTCCTAATGATCGGCAGTATGGTTTTCGCAGCAACAGGTCATCTGGTGATTTGATGACATATCTAACCGAAAAGTGGATCCAATCTCTTCACCAAGGTGGCGAAAGTAAGATTGATACTCTTGAATCTTACTTCGAAGGCATTTGACAGAGTTTGGCATCAAGCTCTCTTGTCGAAAATGCGTGCATTTGGAATCGATGATACTCTTCCTCAATGGATTAGAAATTACCTTTCAGATGGTTCAATTCAAGTTGTTTTGGACAGTTTCAAGTCTGCAACTCACCAAATAAATGCTGGTATCCCCCAAGGCTCGGTTCTGTCCCCGACACTCTTTTTCGTTTTTATAAATGATCTCCAGTCTGTTACTTCTAATCCCATCCATTAATTTGCTGATGACAGCACCCTCAGCTTCTCATATTCGTTTCTTGGGTCACGCCCCTCATCTTCGGGTGTGGAACTGGAAGGGCAGCGTATGTTAAGCTCAATAAATTCCGATCTTCATAGCATAACTCAGTGGGGTAAAACCAATAGAGTGGAATTCAATGCTTCCAAAATACAATGATAAGAATATACACGGATTCTGGGTTATGACGAAGAGAATCGTTGTATATTGGGCGAAAGCAAACGATGAAGGACCAGCACTTGACAAAGGGAAAAGAAAGCCAAGAAGAAAAATGACGAAAAAATTTACAAATATATATAATTTATTTCCGATGTGTACTTAGCTCTCCTGTGGTCGAAATCCAAGTGGACGAGAAACGATTTCGCACACTGTTTATTACACCATACGGGAATTCTAAACAATTTTACATCGTCTCTGCATTGCTATATGAGTCTGTACCGTAAACAAATTTTAGTTGAGAGCAAGAGCAAAGCAGTAATAAAATAAGCATAATGACTGTTAACATGAATAGGGTATAAATATAACATTTGGCAAAATAGAACAACAAAATTAAATTAAAAGAGAATATAACCAATACAAAATCAATTCATGACATTAAAATAATTAATAAATTGAAATGAAAAATAGAACAATTAAATGTGAAGATATTTCCGAACAATATCTTCTGTCATTAAAGCAAAACTCACACACAATGCCATTTTCCACGAATGGCAATTGCATCGCTGAAACCGAAAGACTTTCCATTCTCGGTATATGTGTTAATGACAACCTTTGTTGGAATGACCACATATTCCATGTCGCCAAGAACGCCGCGAAAAGTTTAGGCTTCCTTAAGCGATGTGAGAAATATTTCACCCCTTCTGATCTGGCTACAATTCATAAGGCATTTATTCGCCCGAAACTTGAGTATAACGCTCATATCTGGTCCGGTGCTGCAATAACTTATTTGGAGCTACTTGACAGGCCCCAAAACCGTGCGATGAAACTCATCGGCGACCGAGATCGATTGACTCTCTTAGTGATCGTCGAAATGTCTCCGGTCTCTCGTAATTTTATCGTTATTTCCGCCATAAGTGCTCAAACGAAATAGCCAGTTGCATTCCACCCCTTGAACATTTCAACCGCAATACCCGCCAAGAAAGGAATGCTCATCAGTTGACCCTCAAGCCTGTTTTCGGACGTACAGTGAAGTTTAAAGAATCTTTCCTCAGCCGTACAACACGAATGTGGAATACTCCTCCACGCATTGCTTTTCCTTCACATTATAACCTACAAACATTCAAAACCAATGTGCATCGGCATCTTTCCTTTTCTTCTCACCCTAATTTCCTTAACGCCCGGGTTATGTAATAATTATATTTGGTTAGGGTATATTACACTGCGACCTATTGGTCTATTGTGTCCCCTTGCTTGTGCCTCGGAGAGGTTCATGCCCTCGTTCAGAGCCCTCTCTAGATACTTCTTTGTGAAGCGTTTCGAGGTATTGCTCTGATTTATCCTTGGCAGGTCACACTCCTTAGAGCACATCGTCCAGTCCAGTTTCTTTGATGAATCTGAGAATGAGCTGTGGGTCCATGGTTTGTATGTCTTGTCTGTTATTTGGTGCCTGCCCAAATATTTCATCCTTTTGTGGGTCAGTGCCCCACAGGATTCCAGTATATGGTCTGGAGTTTCGGCGGTTTCACTGCAGAATCTGCAGAGCCCGTCCTCCGATATGCCCATTTTCCTCAGGTGCTCCTTGAGTCTGCAGTGCCCCGTGAGGAGGCCTGTTAGGATTCTTAGGTTGTTTTTGTTAAGGCCGATACAAGCTTTGAATCTCTTTTGGTTGTAATTTCGTAAGAGTTTCTTTGCTTGCCTTAGACCTTGGAGGTTGAGAAAGGTTTTGGCCCTTGTTTCTTCCTTCAGTCACCTGAATTTTTCGCGTATAGTGTGTTCTCCTATCCCGCAGAACGGTTCAGGTCCTATAAATGGTTCCTCTGCCCCTTTTCTTGCCAGAGAGACCGCTGCCTCATTGCCTGTAATGCCGACATGGCCAGGTACCCAGCAGATGGAGATTCTGTTATTCTTGCCTAGTCTATTCAGTCCTTGTAGGCATTCCCAAACGAGTTTTGACCTGATAACGTAGGCGTCAAGAGCCTTTATAGCTGCTTGGCTGTCAGACATTATTGCTATGTTTCAATTTCTGTAGTTTTTCTCGAGGTTGATTCGAACGCAACTGTCTATGGCACATATTTCTGCCTGGAAGATGCTGGTACATTTGCCCATGGATTCGTAGTGCTTAGTTCCGGGCCCAAACACTCCTGCACCAGTTCCCTCCTCGGTCCTCGAGCCGTCCGTATACCACTTTGTTTTGTGGTTGCTCAGTCCATAAGTTATGGATTCATTGCTTTATCTGAAAATTCTTCTCGAAGTTGAATTTCCTGATGCTGTCGTCCCTAGGTATGTCAAGAAATGGGAGCTTTTTGAACAAGTCACCGTGTTCTTTCGAACCGATGCATTTCCCTCTCCCAATTCCCTCCTTTGCCATCCTAAGGATTGTTTTGTCTGCCTCGTTCATCACCATGATGTGTAGAGGGGTCAGTTCCAATAACACCTCCATGGCTGCGGTTGGGCAGCTACGCATTGCTCCGGTAATGCACAGGCACGCCAGTCTTTGCACTTTGCCGAGTGTCTCTCGCGTTGTGACTAGACTGGTTCGTTTCGCCCATGCTACCGCTCCGTATGTGATCATTGGTCTCACGATTGAGTGTACATCCATCGCAGTATGTTTGGGCTGCATGCCCATGCCTTAACCAACGACCATACCACGTCGAGTTAATCGGTTCTCGTCAGATCACCGTAATTAAACGACGTTGGGCGCGGTTAGTACGTAGATGGGGGACCGTTTGAGAACAACCGCGTGTCGTTGGCCAGTCCCATCTACAGAGTTGAGGTAGATAATATACGTGGTATCACAATGGACCTAAATTGGTCTAAGTGTGTCGGCTTCTGCCGACAGCCACATAAACCTAACCTAACCTAACCTAACCATGCCCATGCCTTCCCCGCTAGCCTCCTACATATCATGAGAGCGCGGGTGGCCTTCTTGGATATCTCCTCTGTATGTTTTCGCCAGAGGAGTTTACTATCTAGATGGAGTCCTAGATATTTTACTTCTTTGACTGGTATCAGTGTCGTGCCTGATAGGCTGATGTCCTTAAGTCTTTGAAGTTGTCTCTTCCTAGTGAATGGTACTATCGTTGATTTCGCCGGATTGATGTTAAGTCCGACAGTATGGCACCATTCCTTGGTTACTTTAAGCCCCTTTTGTATGATGTCCCCAAGGGTTTCTTCGAACTTGCCCCTGGCAATCAATACAATGTCATCGGCGTACGCCTGACAGTTGATGTCATGGTTGGTTAATTTTTCCAGCAGTTCGTCTACAACTAGGCTCCACATTAAGGGTGATAGTACCCCTTCTTGTGGACATCCTCTTGTTGTGTTTACTCTGATGGTTCCAGATGGTGTTTGAGTCTCTGCTGATCTAGTGCTCAGCAGCTCACACATCCAGTTGGATACTGTACTGTTAACTCCTTTCCTATCCAGTGATCGTTTGATCGCATCATGTGAGGTGTTGTCAAATGGTCCCTCTATGTCTAGGAAAGCGCACAGTACTATTTCTTTTGCCTCCAAGGCACTTCGAATTATCTCCGTCAGCTGATATAGGGCGGTCTCTGTTGATCTGCCCGCTCTGTATGCATGCTGACGATGATGTAAGGGGGATGTGTTCAGAACATCTTCCCTTAAATAATTGTCTACAGCCTTTTCTGTCATCTTCAGAAGAAATGACGTAAGGCTGATGGGTCTGTACGATTTTGGCTGTGTGGGGTCTTTTTCCCCCGCTTTTGGTATAAACACAACCTTTGCTCGTCTCCATTGCATTGGTATGTGGCCCAAGGCAATACTGCTCCTTGTTATTTTTAGGAGGTGTGGTATTAGTACCTTTTGCCCTTCTTGAAGAAGGGCGGGTATAATGCCGTCCACTCCGGCAGATTTGAAAGTCTGAAAGGAATTTATTGCCCATTTCAGTCGTCCCTCAGAACAGATGGTTGATGTTGTTTCCCAGTCTTCCCTCCGAGGTCTGATTGAAGTGGTATTGATTCCTGGCTCAGTACTAGGCGAGCTGCCAGGAAAGTGAGTTTCTAGTAGCAATAGTGCCCTTTGATCCTCATCTTCCGTGAACTCGCCAACTGGTTTCCTCAGAGACATCGGCACTCTTCCTGACTTCGCAAGAGCTTTGTGTAGCATTGCCGCAGTAGGAGTGCTGGTGATTGTCTCACAGAATTTCCTGAAGCTATTTCTTTTAGCTTTTCTTATTTCCTTATTATACGTAGTGAGGGCCATTTGGTAGCTTTGCCATTCTCCGCTGCGCTTTGCTTTATGGAAAAGCTTCCGCACCTCGGATCTTAATTTTGACAAGATATTCCTCCACCATGGCGTCTGTTTCCTGTCCCGTTCTCTACTTTGAGGACAGTTTTCTTCGAACGCAGTGATGATGGCGTTTGTTATGCCTTCCACTGCGCTCTCTAGCTCTAGGGGGTGTCCCGGAGCCTTTCTCAGACTAAGGCGCCCCAGATTGCTCTCTAGAGCAGTTCTATAAGTTTCCCAATTGGTTTTCCTTGGGTTTCTTACTGGATTTCTCGTAATACTTGTGCTGTCCAGGTCGAATACTATTATTTGATGGTCAGACAATGACGGCTCACTAGATACTCTCCAGTTACTAATTAATTTACTTACGCTTGGGCTACCAAGCGTGAGGTCGAGTACTTCCTCCCTGATTCTAGTTACAAAAGTGGGGGTATTTCCTACGTTTATAATATCAACTGACGAACTCATAATAAATTCCAGCAGGCACTCACCCCTGATGTTGGTGTCGGTGCTCCCCCATATGATGTTGTGGGCATTTGCATCGCACCCTATAAGGAGCGGCATGCGGAGCTTGTTGCAATGCTCCACCAGTCGCTGCATTTGGGATGATACAACCGGCTCATCCCCTGCACAATACGCCGATACGATGACAATGGTGCGGTGACATCCTTCAACATCCAGATGTACCTGAATTGGCACCAGATCTCGTGTCGCGTATTCTGAAAGTAAAATAAATTTATATTTATTGTTTATTAGAATGCAAGCTCTCGGTTTCTCGGCCCGAGTGTCCCATATTACCTTTGCATCCTTGCTCGCCAATCCTTTGACTTGTCCTTTCAGGATCCATGGCTCCTGGATCAGTACTAGCCCTAGGCTTTGGCAGGTAAACAACCTAGATATAGTCGCCGAGGCGGCTATAGCATGGTGAATGTTTACCTGTGCTAGTTTGATTTTTCTGTTGGCGGGGTTCATCGAGCTATTGCGCGCGCGAGGCAATTGCCCCGTCCTCGTTCAGCAACTAATCTTCCTCCTCCTGGGTGATTTCCTGGAAGAGGTCGATGACCGTGCTGTCCATTTCCCCCTCAGAGATCATGCTCTCCGAGATGGACATAGACTCCTCGGTCTCCTCAGGAGCCTGCCGATTGGACAACGGAAGAAGGTGCTTCAGTCTTCGGAGGAGCAGTATGCTCTACCTCGGACTGCGCGCTCTGCGAGTTCAGATTCGATGCTGGCTGGGCTGTTTGCCCAGAGATCTCGTCCGACCTCTTGAGTCCGCACACCGCAACCCTGCCGAATCGGTAGCTCAGTGCCGAGTTGTATAGCTATTACATTATAAGGTTACAAATCCCTTTAGTGCTTTTATATTATAAAAAAAAATCAAATTTGAACACCCTTTACTTTAAATGTTTGCACCCAAACCATAATACATCCCAACTTATAAAACACTTCAGTGAGTATTTACAAATTACATCTAATTTGTCAACAGCTTTTCATTTATCTTATTTTCGATCAACAGAATAAAAAGGGAATATTGATAGCTTCAGTCATAATTCAATTCTATAAAAGTAAGCTTCAAGGATCCCAAAACTTTTAAAACAAAGATCACCAGAATTATTATTAATCACTTCTGATTAGTGAAAACATTTAATTTTATTTTGCTCTCTTTTTACGTCGGTCGTCTGCCAAAAAGAATGAATTTTTGCTCACAAAACCCAATTCTGATTAATTGTCGGCAAGAACGTGAAGTTGAATTTATTTCGGTAATCTCCCCAACCATCAAATAGCTACTTAATATTTCAAAATGAATATTTTTTTTTCGATTTCGAGGACTTCTTTGAGCTTACCGCGAATTTAATATTGTTTATTGACCCTCAAGGTATTTCTGAGTGTTTTCCATGACGGAGTAGGAATTTTGTTTATAACTTGGTAACGTGAAATGTTTTTACTGGTCGACAATTAATCATGGATCGTATTCAAAGGCAAAGAATGGAATAGTTGAAATGAAATTCGCCTTTTTCATGTCAAATAATCCCATAACCGCTTTTGAGGAACAGATCCAGTTTTGACTTATGGCTTGTATCACAACTTAGCTGCCCATCCAAATAATCGTCTGAAATCTGAATTTAATTAATTTGTATCGGTAACAACTTCTTGCCAAAGAGTGTGTTTTCGTTTTAACTAAAACGCAATATTTCCTGTAAGAATCGAGACATTGGTTTCCTTCCACTTTGTCACATCCTCAACGTGTCAGCAATTGCAGCTCGGATACGATAAAGAATTACACAAACAGCACACACGACTGCAAAAGGGAAGACCACCATCACCAGTAACCCAAAACACGTGGCCGAATCATGTAACATCATTGCATGACGTGCACTTGCATTGCACATGGAAACAACAGAGGTATTCTTCTTCATAATCGTTCGTCCATTCATTCATGGTGCACCATTATGGTGTGCCACATTGCACAAGAAGTTGCGAACACCAAGAATAGCATGACCAAACAACTTTAATGATACCACCACACCGAGACGATGGGGATAACGATGTTGCTCCTCCTGGCGATCATCATCATCATCATCATCACAAAACAGTGTATGTTGTGTTGAATCAACAAACGGTAACACGCGAATGGTTCATTCATAAAATGCCTGCACACAGACTTGTTCATAACTTAGGTCAACAGCGCGTAGACCAGTACAGAACCGAAAGCAACCTGACGACGCAACTTCGCTCAGTGTTTTTCCCTCAGCTTTGTTATTTAGTAGGCACTCTTCGGCCAGCACGTTATGATAGAACCGTAAAGTTAGTGCTTATTTATGGACAGAGAGAACTTTGTTATTCCCCTGCCCACCAAAAATATAAAAGAAAAACAATCAGATGGATGCTGTTGATACTGTTGATATACTCTGGACTTCTTTCTACGTGAGTACGACCTGGGACGATAATTAAATTTAGTGATGTGGGCACGTTCAACACGATGATAGTTATGGCCGTCTCAGGAAAACTAAACACACAACCGAGAAATGGCACACACAAATGAGCGGCATGTGGATTATTTCTTTTTATCCGCACATCATCTCAGTCAAACAGGTGGAATGTAAAAAAAGGGTTAGCAAACAAAATTCTTCAAACTTTGAATGTGATATCATAACGAGCTGTGGTGGGTTTGTAAGTTTCCAAACAACCACCCGATACAAATCTATCGCTGCATTTGCTCGTTGGGTTCACTAGAATTTGATCAATTCCCATTCGATCTGATATGTCACACAGCTGGAAGCTTACGAGCATACCGATGTTAAGTGACACGTCACATAACTATTCCACGGTGCAGCGCAGCGCAGCGCAGGCATACGTACTGCTCAACCATGGACAACATAAAAGGTTAAATTCCAATTCGGCTCGGGTTCACATATCTCAATCAGTTCGTGTTATGTGACACTGAAATGACACGATGAAATACTATCCGATGCCAGAAATTCAATATTCGTTGTTGGCGATTGCCACGATCGATCGGGCGGCGGCGGCATAAATTTTGAACCAAGAGTTTGGTCAGTCGGGCAACAGGTGTCACGCTGCGATTGCTTTCGTACTAAAATAATCCTACAATTTTATCTTTTAATTTAAGCTGCAGCATTAGTTGTGTGGCAATTTTGCAATATCTATCTACGTATTTGTATTTTTTTGTAGATTGTTTGGTCTGGATAAGATTGAAATTGGAGATTCTTTCACACTAACGGTATGCAGCTATTAATGTAAAGTTTAAAACGCAAATGGGTTGCTGAAATGTTTTAAGTTAATTTAATCCAAGTTTATTGCAACAAAAAACCTTCAGCTGGACATTTTACAGATATTGACTTGAGCCATTACTCTACATTGGTGAGCTAATCTAGACACCTAAGGAGTTGAGATTAGGTGAACGCAGGACAATCACAAAGGAAATGCCATCTGGGATTGTGTTCATATGAAACCCAACTTTCAATGAAAGCCCTGACGGAGGACGCAGTCAGACGGCGGTCTGCATTAGTAACAAAATAAAAAAATATCAAACCCAAGGTAAACGAGTGGTGTGACTCGAACTGCAAAGATTCTGTCAGGTTAAAAGAGAGTAAGCTTTCGGTCATATAAGGCCAACCCATCTGAGGAGCAAATTCCAAATGAGACAGAAATGACTGGAATACCCGTGTCAAATTCTCCTACGAACAAAAAATTGAGGCGAAAAATCGAACAAATTCCGACGGGTAGTAAAAACGTTTGGTCGTTTGTTAAAAACATTAAGAATTTCACCTCGTCATCTATTCCACTCATTCTAGTTGTCAGGTCTATAGATAAAGCTAATGTGCTTGCTGCTCACTTTGCAGCTAGCTCAACGCTCCCAGATTGTGGGCTATCTCCCCCTGTACTCGAGCGCGTAGAATGCTACACGGGACCAATCCACTTTCGCACTCGTACAATGGCTAGAGCACTTTAAGATCTTGACGTTCACAAATCCACTGGTCCAGATGGTATGTCCCACTACGTTCTAAAGAAATGTTCTTCTTGGTTGGCAAAACCATTGCGTAAACTTTTCTATCTATTCTTTTCTTCAGGGCTCATCCCGAGAAGTTGGATAACACCATTTGTCCAGCCCATCCCAAAAAATGCGAATCTCCTTCTCTTTCCTCCTACCGACCATTTACACTAACGTCCCTTCTTTCCAAAGTCATGGAAACGCTGATAAACCGTCAGCTCATGAAATATCCTGAATCGCGAAAACTTCTTAATGACCGGCAAAACGGTTTTCGCAGCAACAGATCTACTGTTGATTTGATGACTTATCTAACCGAAAAGTGGAACCAATCTCTTCACCAGGGTGGTGAAAGCAAGATCGTTGCGCTTGATATTTCAAAGGCATTTGACCGAATTTGGCACCAAGCTTGTCAAAAATGCTTGCTTTTGAAATCGATGTTATTTTTTTCAATGGACTAGAAATTACCTTTAGGACCGTTCAATTCAAGTTGTTTTGGGCGGTTTTAAGTCTGCAACTCACCAGATAAATGCTGGTATTCCCCAAGGCTCTGTTTTGTCTCCGACTCTCTTTCTCATTTTTATAAAAGATCTCCTGTCTGTTACCTCTAATCCAATCCACTCCTTTGCCGATGACAGTACCCTCAGCTTCTAAAACTCGTTTCTTGGTTCAAGACCCTCATCTTCGGGTATTTAGCTTTAAAGACAACGTAAATTAAGCTCACTTAATTTTGATCTTGACAGCATAACTCACTGGGGTGTAACTAATAGAGTGGAATTTAATACTTCCAAAATGCAATGCTGTCTTCTGGTATTAAAGCAATACCCAAAGATCCGGCTTTTGTGCATGAATGGCACTTGAATCGCTAAAACCGAAAGGCTTTCCATTCTCGGTATGTGTGTTAATAACAACTGTCGTTGGAATGACCACATATTCGATGTCCCCAAGAACGCTGCGAAATGCCTAGGCTTCCTTAAGAGATACAAGAAATATTTCACCCCCTCTCATCGGGCTACGACAGCTTTTCTAAGTAAGTGGCTACACAAAACTTTCTGCTGGTTGAAAACCTGCTTTCGTTGGGAAACAAGGACGATGGGTGGAAGTGATCGGGGGTTTGATAATTTTTGGATGATATTTGACGTCAAAAATGTAGCTTTCACTACATATATTAATTTACTAAGTGTTTACAGAAAAAAGAAATACTCTGAGTAGGTTTCCTTCCATGGGCCCACGAAAAGAGGTTCCATGTGACAGCCAGTGGACTTGCCGATTTTGGGTTTCATCTGCACACCTCGTTATTTTATTTAAACATTTCTGCAATATAAGAGTCCTCGTCTTACGTCAGGTTTTGTTTTGGTTGTTGTCGACTGTTGTGTCCACAACAGCACTTCCCACAGCACTTATTGCTTACCACGTTTCCTACGAATCATATCAAAGCGTGACCTACATTCGGGAAAATGATTTGTCTAAAAATTAAAGTTAAATATTTTTTTTTAACAATTTCAACGTTTGTGCTGATCTCTAACTCTTAAGGTGGTCATCACCCAGGTTTTTGATTTATAGCAACTATACGGAAAAGTACGTGGAGTTCTATAATATGTGTGGAAGTACATGGTGAACATTGGTGATTGGTGTGGCACTGAAAGATTAGTGTTTCTAATGACATCTTCCAATAATTACTAAATAGGGCGCCTACTATATGAAGTAAAGTTTTTTAATGGTCGTGTGCTGACTTCGTCATTCTGGAGCTGGTCTGAAAGTGACCCTGTCAGGCCTCTCTTTTCCGGTTATATTATTATTTGTTTGTGTAGTTTAAGTTTTGAACCCACTCAAAATCGTTGTCGATGTCCGTACGTCTCGTAACCTTTGGGTCCCACGGTTGTCTATGCAAACAGTGAGGCCTTGAAAGGTAACGTATTAACCTACGTCACCAAACATAATGGCGACGAGAGATCATGCCTTCTCTCAGGTCTTCCAAAGTTCCAACAGGCCGTGGGAACTTGCTGCATTAACCTTAAAGCTATTGTTACTTTATCTTATTCCTACTGACTCAAATAACAGAATACTACAAACGTCAGTTCACATTTCTGTCAACGCGAAACATCATTTCAGAAGCATCTGATAACGAATTTCCTTGACTTTGTTGGAATGGCGGCGGTGTTCAGAGATTCAATAGATCAAATCGAAACTTGAGATGTTGGTAGCACGTAGTTGATGAACTGGGAAGCAAGGGATCATTGTTTTTAATAGACCATGTAGACACTACAGTAAAGATCCGACCCTATAAGTGTGTTTTCTTTATAGAGGCATACAACTTTTTTTTTAAATAAAACACAACAAATTTAATGAAATGACCAAATTTTGGCTTTGTTAGCTCACAAATTTCATTTCATTTAATGTTTAAAAATAATTTCTGAAATAATTTTCGCCATCCTGTCGGTTCAATTTTCCACCACTTTTTCGAGCATGCCAGGTCTTAATTCGTCAATAGTGCGTCGAATGTTGGCTTCTAAGTGATGAATCGTTTCTGGTTCATCAGCATCGACCAGAGATTTGACATACCCACCCAAAAAGTAGCCCAAAGGTGTCAAATCACACCAACTCTCTGGTCCGTTTCTTGAAATGATTCGTTCACCAAACGTTTGGCTCAACAAAGTCATGTGTGGAGCACTTCCTCTATAAGTTTGGCGAACGGAGCGCGAATTTCTGAAATAAATGTCCACGATTGGTAAACGTTGTTCTGGTGTTAGTCTTTCCATGGTTATTTGCCAAAGTATACTGAACAAAAAAGTCAAACACACCTTATTTGTATGACAGCTAGTTTGGCAGTTATCCCTATCAGGAGTCTTATACCTCAATAAAAAACACCCCATATAAAACAGGCGATAGGTATTATCAACGGACACTGCATGCTGAGTTATCATGCATAAAAAAATAAACTCAGCACTGCAAAACTGTCTAGAGAATGTGGTTACGAGGATGTGCATGAGTACTCTCCGCACTTCCTATCTCACTGCCCCATACGGAATAAAGTTCTAGATAAGCATTTCTCCCAGGATTTAGATGAACTTTCTGGCAAGTCCGTAAGTGACTTTTACAAATTTGCAAAACGCCTCAGAATGGTTCGGAATTCCAAAGGTTTTCCATAGGTTCCACACAGCATGGTCATAGCCCTTAAGACATCATAATGTCTTAGGGGTGAAAGGTTTTTCCCGTTCCATTATCCTAACCTACGAGGGCGGGTCAATAAGTCCGTGACTTTTGGAATAAAACACAGATTTTTTGATAAAAAAATAATTTTATTTTTCAACGTAGTCTCCCTTGAGCTCTATAAACTTTGTCCAACGCTTCTCCAATTTTTTTATCCCTTCCAAAAAAAATGATTTGTCGAGGTCCTCAAAATAGGCCTTTATTTGCGAGATGACTTCATCATTGGAGTCAAATCTTTTTCCACCAAGCCATTTCTTCAGGTTTGGGAACAAGAAGTAGTCGCTTGGAGCCAAATCTGGAGAATAGGGTGGATGAGGGAGCAATTCATAGCCCAATTCATGGATTTTTGCCATGGCAACTGCACATGTGTGCACCCTTGCATTGTCTTAGTGGAAAAGAACGTTTTTCTTGGCCAAATGACGTCGGTTTTTTTTCAAATCGTCATTGAATCGGTCCAATAAGTTGGCATAATATTCCCCATTGATTGTTCTTCCCTTTTGAAGGTAGTCAATGTGGATTATCCCGCGTGCATCCCAAAAAACAGTCGCCATAACTTTATTGGCTGACAAACCCACCTTAGCCTTCTTTGGCCCCGATTCACCCTTAGAAACCCACTGTTTTGACTGTTGTTTTGTCTCTGGTGTGTTGTGATGGATCCATGTTTGGTCCACGGTTACAAAACGGCGCAAAAACTCCTTCATATTGCGATTAAACAACGCCAAACCTTCCACTGAAGTTGTTACACGATTGCGTTTGTGGTCGACTGTGAGCAAACGCGGCACCCATCTTGCGGAAAGCTTTCTCATGCCCAAGTGATCATTCAAAATTGAAACCACTGAGCCATGCGAGATCCCTACGGCTTCCACAATCTCTCGCACTTTCAATCTTCGGTCGGCCAACACCATATCGTGAATTTTTTCGATTGTTTCGGGTGTAGAGACCTCAACTGGGCGTCCAGGACGTTCGGCATCTTCAGTGCTTGTACGGCCACAACGAAATTCAGTAAACCACTTTTTTACCATTGAAATCGATGGTGCAGAGTCCCCATAGTATTTTTCAAGCTTAGCCTTGGTCTCGGTAATGGTTTTTTTTCGCAAGAAATAATGCTTAATAAGCACACGAAATTCACTTTTTTCCATTTTCCCCTCAAATTAGTGAGTAGTCTGATAAAAATAGCTGTCAAACACAAACTAACTGACGCAGCAAGTTTAAATTTTGACAGGAGCAGTGTTGCCGTTTCAGTAAAGAGGTCAGAAATTCAAAAAGTCACGGACTTATTGACCCGCCCTCGTATCATAACACGACTCAAACTAATTTGAAGCACATAGTTCATGGGAGTCTCTCTGACATTTTGAGTCGCGCTTTCCTTTTCTGCTGCTTGCCTAATTCTGCAAAATATCTAAGACGGGCTAAGAATATCACTGCAGTACCCCCACATAATCAGCGTTTAACGTTTAAGGCGAAGAAGGAGAGAATTAACATTTAAATTTGTTCATGTGAGCCTAGCGACACATTAAGCATCGTAAGGATGTATCGCAAATGTCTATTACCTATAGGTGGTATATAAAATAAGGTGTTACTGGGCACCTCGATTAGCAGCCCAACGCACTAACCACTAAGTGACTGCACCTCTATTACGATGTGATCCAAAAACCTGACGAGACTTTTTGAAGTCGAACAGGCGAACCCCACAGGCGGTCAAGTAAGGCTGCATTAAAGTGAGAGAGTTATGATATCTACCTCAAATTCATATCATAAATCCGTCGTTAAAGTGGAAGATAAAGAAACTATATGATCTAAATCTATGTCTCTTCGTCTCGGCCTTATAAAACTTAACGTTTATCCCAAGCAAGTTGGATTGCCGGTTCCCACAGAAATTACAAAAATCACAAATTCTTTGCCAAATTAACACGTAATTTATCTTCTCTAAGATAGCCGTTTCGCGTGACATTTCTCTCATAAACTTGACAAAAATAAACCCAATATGTTAATTTGACCTTAAAGACTATTTTATGCGCCAGCATAGAATGCCAAATAAAATCCACCATCGAATCGCGCCGCACACAATGAGTTTGTTGATTTTATATTTTCCATCAGCATCGCGTTGTGCGATGCGTCGATGCTTAACACCGCTTTATTGCGGGTGCAACAATAATTCCGACTAAAGATGCGTGCTGCGGCTGGGAGCAGACGCAGACCACACCGATGTGTCTGGTAATAAAATTCAAACAAATGTAACATGGTTATGGTGATGGTGATGGAGCGAACGAATTTGAATGAGGATGCTATTATTTGACTTTGAATGGATGGATATTCATACTTGTTTTCCGATATGAAACGAGCTGCGCTGTGACGGCGGCGCACATCGCAGCTTCAACCGGATGCTACAGGAGAGTGTGTTATATTTATCTTTTTCTGTTTTGGATGAGTTCAGGAGGGGGTCGTCGGAATGTGCGTTAAGAGCACGTCATAAATTCAACTTCTTATTCAGTTGTTGGACATTGAACTGTTTGCTGGTTGACAGCGGACAGTAATGGTGATGAATTTTATTTAATCGATTCGGTATCGAATTTGATAAGAATGTTTTTTGATTTGGTTTCTTTTTGAACCTGTGTTTTTGAAGAAAATGGTTGTCGTGATTCAAAAAGATGTATTTCATTTTAAGAGCCATATGCCGGTGAGCTATTGATTACATTACAAGGGTGGAGGAGGCATGTGAGTTTCGGAAGTAATTGCAGCGTAAAATCAAGTAAATTGTGAAGGGTTTTAAGGGAAAGTTAGTAGCCCATGCACCGAAGAGGGCTCATCGTTATGCCTCGACAACCAATTGGAAGAAGGAAGAAAGTAAAGAATATTGAAAGAAGGGGTGGGCTAATAATGTCACTGCAGCCCTCACACACAAAACAGTGCAAATTAATTCTTGTAGTTTTGAGTTTAGGTTTTAAAAAACTTTATTTAATTATTAAGTTGACTCCTTACCACTGGTGGGGGGAAGTCAACTATAACTTACTGGGTTATAAAACAGAACTGAACTCACAATGAATTTGTCCAGCTATTTATATCATAATTTTGTTTAGGTTGGCAAAACGTTGTGTGAGAAGAAGTCTCAAAGAAATTTGACTCTGGCAAATTGTGCTGAAACGCAATTGTCATCATTGCCTCAGAAGGAAGCAGTATCTCATATACTTTTACAGTGGATGCTGTTGTTGACATTATCGTTTTTGTATACAATGTTTGGATTGTTGGGGTATCCTAACTATAATTTTGTTTAGATTGGCAAAACGTTGTGTGAGAAGAAGACTCAAAGAAATTTGACACTGGCAAATTGTGCTGAAATGCAATTGTCATCATTGCTTCAGAAGGAAGCTGTATCTCATGCTGTTGCTGACGTCATCGTTTTTGCATATAATGCTTGGATTATTGGGGTATCTTAACTTGCATGTCGTCATCTTGAAACTCTCCCGCAACTGAACATGCAATGCAAATCCGTGGGTTGACATGACTGGAGATCACCCGAGTTGTAAAAGGGCCATCAATCAACAATCAATACGAGGAGCATCCATGCGTCAAGATCGTAAAAAATGTATGCTGGGATCATTCGGAAGGCTGGGATCATTCCTCAAAAGTGTAGCTGAAATCAAGTCGAATTCTACTGTGGATGACGGAGTACTAATTGTTTTTTTTTTTTGTAATTCTAACCCTAATCCTCTGCCACTTGACTCATATCATTAACCATTGCATCACTTCATAAACCTTTCCCCAGTCTTCGATGGTTGACTGAGTTACCCAGACTTTAGACCCATCAGTATTTTACCATGTTTATCAAAGGCTTTCAAGAAACTCCCAGCTTAACAAATTAACAAACACTTATCGCGTCATCAGCTACAAAGTCCTTATCAATCTGGCTTGAGAGCCAACCACAGTTACTCTACGTCAATGGTAAGTATTATTGTTGAAATAAGGTTTGAGTTTAACAACGGATAAGTCACGTTTTTTTTTTTGTTTGACTTCACCAGGCCTTTGGCATGGTTAACCATGAAGTACTCTGTTGGAAACTAAAAAAAAAAAACATTTTTGGGCTCAGCGAAAGAGCAATGAAACTGATTTGTAGTTTTCTTTTCAGTAGACTACAATGTGTTATTTCTGGTAACAGTTGCTCGATTTTAAAGCCCGTCAAACAAGGGCACCACAGGGATCAATTTTAAGGCCGAATTTGTTCTGTATTTTTAATAATGACTTGCCGTCCATCTGTAAACATTCATCATTTCAGCTTTATGCTGACGATGTTCAGCTTTACATGTCTCGTCCTGTAAATGAAATAAATGAACTGGCGTCTCGATTTAGCGATGAATTATCGCTAATTCATCACTGGTCGCTTGTTAATACTTTACGGCTGAATCCATACGAGTCCATACCAACCGCGAATACGTTTCTGGAGCTCGACAATCTTCCTGCTCTTTGGCTCTCCGACATAAAAATTGCATCCGTCGAATCCGTCACAAGTCGTGGATTTATTATAAATCGTAATTCGAGTGGCTACAATCACACCAACGTTATCGTAGGTCGCACTGAATCGTGAAGAAAGCGTTTGCGGCAATAGTTCTAACCTTCATTACTAATGCTAAGGTGGTTTATTGTAAACTCGACTCCTTATCCCAGCGAAACTTACAGGAAGCATTTCACGAAGCAGTGTGGTACATATACGAACTCCGAGGATACGACCACATATCTGACCACTCGATGGGCCTAATAGGCTGTACACTACAACAGATCATCAATGTCACGAACTGCATCTTCTTGCATAAAATTTTTAATAATCGGTGTCCTACCTATCTTTTTGACAAGCTCAACCTCGCACATTCTATAAGGACTTTTAATATTATTTTACCATATTATCAGTTCTTGAATTCGTCAAGTATATTTTTCATTCAGTCCGTCGCAAACCAGCCATATCAGTTAATTTCACCGCGAATTGGGCCTCTCCTAGACCACATTATGGCGAATTTCGAGTAAGGATCTTGGCCAAAACCCTAAAAAGGTCAAGCTGACTCAAGAACTAAAGGCACTTGATCATATGAAGCGACGTAGGTTCTTGAATTGGGCTCTGGACATGATGGAAGAAAATTAATAATTTCATCGCAAAATCATCTTCAGCGATGAAGCACATTTTTAGTTAAACCGCTTCGTCAATAAGCAAAATATGCGTTACTGGACAGTTGAGAACCTTCATGTGCTTCATGAAATAGCACATCATCTGCAAAAAGTCACTGCACCAAACAGTTTGGATTTTTGGGCGGTTTTTTTTTCATCGATGAAAATGACCGTCACGTTACTGTAAATGGTATTCGCTATAGAGACATGTTTGACTGGAATTAGGCATCAGCGATATGTAGTTTCAACAAGGCGGTGCACAAGAAACACAGTGGGTACAACAATCGAGTTATTGAGGTCTCAGTTCGGTGAACGTAATATCTCAAGAAACGGATTCGTCTGTTGGCCGCCGAGATCGTGTGATTTAACGCTTAAAGACTTTAAATCGTTGGTCTACGATAACAAGTCGGCAACGTTAGAGGACCTCAGAGCCAATATTGAACGAGAAATAGCGGCCGTATCCGTAAAAATGTACCTCCGAGTCATTTAAAAATTTTGTATCTGCTGCATACGTTCCCGTAGTGGACATATGAACAAAGTCGAATACCATTCATACATTTTTTGATAGTAATTCAAGCCAATAAAATCATCTCAAGTAGTTTGCATTTTATTTAAAAAATATATTGTGAAGTCCTTAATGAAAATCCCTTTATTTAAATAACCAAGTACTAAAAACGATTTTATTTTAATGTACACACAATATTAAGTAAACTGTATAATGATGAGATCCCGACAAATATCATGAGATGCTTCCTGCTTATTCCTGCACACTGAATAATATAAAACTGAGATAGACACGTTTTTTTTATTTTAAATTTAAATAAGTACACTCATTTTAGTACGTGTCCCCTCTTAAATAAATACAATGGCCGAAATAAGTATAAAGACATTAATTCTTAAACTTTTCAATTCGACTTGTAGGCTTAGCTCCTAAATACGAGTATATGTAACAAAATTGTTCAATGTTTGAAATTATTACGACTCATAAGGAGCACGACTTATCCAACCGATCCATAGGCAGAAAAAAGGAGTAAGTGTTGAAGGCACATCATAACCTTCGTTACATGAAAATGATTCAAAAAAACCCAACCTGCAACAGCATCATAAAGAAGCAAGGTTAAGATTTGCAAAAAGTCATATGACTTGCACCAGGGAGTTGGAGTCCGGGAATTGAATTTGGATGTTCCAGACGGTTTTAGGGACGAAAAGCGATAAAAATGAGTCGGCACTCTGAAGGCGGAAGTTTAATAGTTTGGGGTGTCGACCTTGACATCCCTTATGAGGTTTAATATCCGGGAAGGGAAGAGTGGAAAACTGGAAAAGAGATGCAGTCACAGCAGCAAATGAGGTTGATATCTATACTGATGGCTCTAAGACAGGGGAGGGATTGGGTTCTGGCATCTTTTCTGTTGACCCAGACCTGAAAGAGTCTATACGACTCCCGGACACAAGCAGTGTCTTCCAATCGGAACTTCTGGCTGTTCTAAGGGCGGTAGAGATAGTGCAGATGAGATCAATTTCCGGAAGGGATATCGCCATATACATCGACAGTCAGGCGACACTTAAGGCACTAGAATCTGTTAACATCAATTCTGAGACAGTCAGAAACTGTCGCACAATGCTAAAAGCAGTATGCAGGCGGAACCGAGTAAGACTGTGCTGGGAACCGGGATACAGCGGTATAGAGGGGGATGAGCAAGCCGATGAGCTAGTGAGAAAGGGAGGGGAACTGGAGAATAATGGTGGTGTGGACATTAAACCACTTCTTGGCGTTATCAAAGGAATAATCAATGAGAAAATCTTAAAAACGGCTGACCTTAGATGGCAAAATTTTGAGGGGCATAGGGTATCTAGAGCACTTTGGCCGCATTTGGATCAGGAAAAATCTAAGAAAATTTCCAAATTTTTTTTTTTATTTTTTTTATTTATTTATTCATCTAATAGCTAAGCTAAACAGACTACAAGAAATAAATACAAATTCAAAGGAAAAATAATAACTTAAGACTAAGGTGATGCTAAAAAATTAAGTAAAACACTTTTGAAGCAATCGCGAGAAAAATGTAAATCAACATAATTACAAACTTCATTGAAAGAAACAATAGCTCTGGATATAGGCTCATTATGGCCGTAATTAGTTCTTTGAACAGGTCGAAGGAGAAGATTTATTTCCCTTAAAGGTCTAGCCGGGGCATAGATTGGTACTTGGGCTAAAAGAGATAGACACTTAAGATGGTAGCATAACAAGTCCCTTACAAACATGATGTCATGCGCTTTCCTTCTTGAGCTTAAAGTTGAGATACCTAACAATTGACATCGAGTTCGGTAAGGGATTTCAAAGTTCCAGCTCATTTTCCGAAAAATATATTTTGTGAAACGCCTCTGGACTTTTTCAATGCGGTCTGAGTGAATTTTGTATAGTGGGTTCCATATAATATCAGCATATTCTAGCAGAGACCTAACTAATGCAATAAAAAGTGAAATAAGGGTATGAGGATCCGAAAATTCCTTACTATTTCGTTTTATAAAACCAGAAAGTTTATTCGCCTTAGCAATAACGAAATCAATGTGAAGTGCAAGGTGAACCTAGAATCAATTACAATGCCCAGATCTTTAACTTCTTCGACTCTGTTTAGTACAATGTTGTCGATTTCATATTGAAACTCTAAGAGAGATGAGCTTCTGTAAAATGATATTATAAAGCATTTTCTAATATTTAACATTAGACAATTTTTTACGCACCAAACAGATAGGTTATTTAGATCATATTGCAAAAACACACAATCAAGTGTAGTTTTTATTTTAAGGAACAGCTTTAAGTCATCAGCATACATCAAACAATCGCAATATTTTAATATACGCGATATGTCGTTGATAAAAATTGTAAAGAGGAGGGGACCCAAATGACTACCCTGTGGTACTCCTGAAACACATCCAAAATGTCGTGAAAAGTAATCACCTATTTTAACCCTTTGAATCCTGCCAGTCAAATAAGATGCTAAACACTCAAGCATTGCGGAGTGAAACCCAAAACTTTCAAGTTTTTTTATTAAAATATGATGATTGACTGAATCAAATGCCTTACTGAAGTCAGTGTAAGCACAGTCGACTTGATAACCATCTTCAATAGCATTAATAACATAATGCGAGAAGCACGCCAGATTAGTGGTAGTGGACTTGCCAGACACAAAACCATGCTGCGTATCACAAACAAAATCCTTTATACAAAATTCCAATTTCGATTTAACGATACTTTCAAAAATTGAGCGGGGAACAGTCTAGAATAGTAGTTGGGATTATGTCGGGGCACTCGCTCCTAAGGAAGCATGCTAGGCAGCTTAGACTGGTAGATGTTCATACATGCAGGTACTGTGGGGATATACAAGTCGAGGAAGACACAACGCACATACTGTGTGAGTGCGAGGGTATAGCACGGAATCGTAGGAGGTTTCTATGAGAATACTTCTTCGGGGAATTATGGGAGCTGAGCGGCAAAGACCGATGGGTCCTTCTCTCACCTAGTGCTGTATGAGAACTGCATACCCCTGTCTTAGCCTAACCTAACCTTGGGGTGCCTTTGGTTTTCATTGCAAAATCGACTTGATATTGGTTCAACCTAGAATGAATGGCGAATAATACAGGGAGATGTTGTAATATGCCTTGGATGAATTTAAAGACATTCCAGCGGGTGAACATGTTATTTTTCAACAAGACAATGCTCCTTTTCATAATGCCGGTACGGTCCGCGAATGGTTTGAAAGGCGTCAAATTCACTGTAGTCCAGACCTTAACCCAAACGAAAATTTGTGGGGTACCTATTATGGCAAGAAAGCTTTATTCAAATGGGAAGCAGTGCAGAAATCTGGAAGAACTTAAAAGTGGAATAACACAGACAAGGTCTGAGATCACCGAAGGAGCCCTACAAAACTTGATAAATTCTATGCCTTATTAAGTTATTAAAAATCAAGGAGGTTGTACAATGTACTAACTTTCAGGTTAATAGGTAAAACCAAAAAATACGGTGTTTAAATGCTTCAAATATTTACTGTCTTTATACTTATTTCGCAGAAAAATTTAACGTTTTTTAAAATTCCCTAACGGTGAACCTCAATAACTTAGAGGTGATATATATTTTCTTTTTTCATTTCATTATTTACTGAATAAAAGTCGGGCGCAGTGGCTCAATGGTTAGTGTGTCGGACTCAGTCGTTCCGCTACTCTTAATGAGATAGGGCGGCTAGTTAGTGTTCAGCGGAAAAAAAAAGGAAAGTGTAACCGTGATAAGTAGCGATTTAGTGAAGAGATTTTTATTCCAAAGTTGGCTTAGTAAGCTAAGCGTCCGACTCTTACGCCGGAGACTCGGGTTCGATTCTCGGCCAAAGTCTTTAATTTTTTATTTTTTTTTTCTCGGAAATAAAGTGATAAAGTCAAAAAGACAAACAAAAAATAAAACAAAGTGCCGCGCATATCAGGCGATGGACCCCGAAAAATCGGAGGTCCCGCTTACCGGTGTGGGTGTGCCGTTGCGACGTGTGGTGCGAACACGTGAGCCGGCAAAAAAAACAGCAGCAACAACAGCAGTAACAAAAGCAGCAATAGCAGCAACAACAGCATCAGCAACAACACCAGCCACAAAAACAGCCTCAGTTTGTATGACAAGGGCAGCTTTAAGTGGCACAAAAAATAAATCAAGTCCAGGCGTAACAACAGCGGGTTTCGCGTTGCCCAGGCGGGTGTCCTCACCACCAGCAACAACAACATCAACAACAACTACAACTCCAATAGCAGCACCTAAAATTGTAGCTGGAAATGCAGCTACAGTAGCAGCTCTCGCTACAACGCCAGCAGAAGCTGTAAGCGAGGAGTATAGGACGGTGGAAAAACGGCGACGAAAGTTGAAACCGAAGCCGAATCTTTCAGCCAAGAGAAGGTTAAACTTGGCAGGCGATAGTGTGGCATCATCGGTGGCTGCAACGGATGATGACGGAGCAAACTCCAGCTCTTATGAGTATGACGGGGGAGTGGACCGGTACGTCGGGGAGGGAAACTCCTTCAAGGACTTACCGGTCGATGACGTGGAAGTCGTTCAAATGGACGAAGAAAAAGAGGACGATGAAGAGGCGCAGCTGGACAAGCTTATAAAAGAGCTACTGGAGAAGCGCGACCAGTTGCGCAGAAAGAAGCTGCAGCAACAGCAACAACAAGCTGTGCTCAAGCAGCAAGTTCAGCAACAACTTCAGGAGAAGCAACAACAACGACAACGACAACATCAGCAACAACAACACCAACAACAACAACACCAACAACAACAACAGCAACAACAGCAACAACAACAAGAACAATCAAAGCAGCAACAGCAGCAACAAAAGACACAACCTAAGGTAAAAATTCCACCAATAAATGTGAGTAATTTTGAAATAGTAGATAGCATTAGGTTATGTAAACTTATTACGAAAAATTTCCATGTTAAAAGGCTTTCAGCCAACAAACACATAATTTTATGTGAAAAAATAGAGGAGTACCATAGGGTTCGTGCCGCCTTGGGAGAGGTTAAGACCGAGTACTTTACGTACACCCCAAGGGAGCAAAAACTTAAAACCGTTGTGTTGAAGGGAATTGATCCCTCAATAAAAACGGAGGAGCTAGAAAAAGAGCTCAAACTTTTTGAAAGCGACGACCTCAAGTTCGTGGGGGTCAAGCCGTTTTCTTCGGCTGTGGCAAGAGGTGGTAACCGTTACTTACCATTCTTCTTAGTGCAGCTTACTCCCGACAGCAAAATTGACAGGCTGCGAAATATCCGCTTCCTGTACTACCACGCTGTAAGATGGGAGAAAATAAAAAGGTCGGATCGCATACTTCAATGTATGCGGTGCCAAAGGTTCGGGCACGCCGCAGCTAACTGCAACATGCAGTTCAGATGCGTGAAGTGCGATATGGACCACAAACATGGTGAATGTCCTCTGGGTAAGGATAGAGTTGAAGACCGGAGTGTCCTCTCTTGTGTGCTCTGCAGGAACTCTGGGCATCCCGCCAACTTCAGGGGTTGCCCAAAGTACCAGGAGTTGAAAAAAAGAGTCCAGGCCCGCAAACAGCAATCTGAAGATGATAGGCGTCAGAAGAGTCGTTCGTTCTCTAATTTTGTGGCACCCAACGTGTCCTTTGCCCAAATGGCAGCTGGACCGGGTCAAGCCCAAATAACATTAAATCAACCAAAGGTAGCCCAAAAGGCACCAGAAGTGGATCTGGACTTGAAATCGATCCTTCTGTCTCTGCACGGAAAGATCGATAAGTTCCAGAAACAATTAAATGAACAAGCGGCCCGAATTGACTTTATCTATTCGGAGTTGTTTGTAGGGTCTGGTGTGCCATAATCAAATGGCTACGCTGGATGAGGGAAACTTAAAGATCCTTGCTGTGAATGTTAATTCACTAGTCAGGATCGAGAAAAGAACGTCACTTGCCAATTTGTTAAAAACCGAAAACCCGGATGTGCTTTTGGTTAGCGAAACTAAGCTAAATCAGAAGCACAAATTGGGATACAAAAATTATCATGTAGTAAGAAGAGACCGGCCTCTCTCCACTCAAGGAGGTGGGGTTGGAATCTTAATTCGAAAAGGCCTGCGCCATAGGGTTATATATAGCGGGGACGTGCGTAGGTTCCAGTTGTTGGAAGCATGCATCATATGCATTCCTCTCCATAGCCGGAGGAGAGTGTATGTGGTGTCGCTTTACGCACCTGCAGCACCTCCACCCAACCAATTTATGACAGAGCTCGAGACACTTTTTCGTAGTCTGCAGCTGAACTCGGAGGAGAATTATTACTTCTTGGCCGGAGATATTAATGCCAAACATGCGGCATGGGGAAATGTTACTACAAATCCCAGGGGCAACCAGTTTCACGACTGGTGGCGCCTCAATATGATTGAGTACAAACTCGAGTTGTACGCGACGGATATCCCTTCCTTCCCAAGAAGCGGTGCTTTCCTGGACTTGGCCTTAACGGACGCAAGACTTCAACTGACAAATATAGACCAATACACGCGGAACTGTTTGCGTGCGTTTGAGTACGATAGTGACCACTACGGACTCGCCGCCGCAATACGGATCCCGAACGAGCAAACGCTGCTGGAGGAGTACGAAGCAGTGTGTTCATTCGATTATCGGAGGGCACAATGGTCGCGCTTCTCCAGATTTTTAAAGCGAGATTTACGTTCGAGTGGGATCGACCCACCGACAAACAGTAACATGACAAATGATGACATTGATCGGCATTTATTGCAAATGAACGACGCCATCAAACGAACTATGGAACGAACTATTCCTCGGGTAGGACGTTCCGACGACGACCAGACAGAAAAGTACAGAAACCCTACAATCGACGCACTATACCGACAGAAAAGTAGACTGCTCTCGAGGCTTAAACGGCTGTACAGGCAATTTACTGATCGCGACGACCCGGAGGTAAGGATGCTGAAGTCAGAGATCCGAATCCTGAAACAGCTGATAAAAGAAAATTACAGAAAATCTGTAAGTCTGTATTGGGGCAATAAAATTCGGGCTATTAAAACCTGTAGTCCGAATATGTTCCCACAGATAAATAAGTTGTTCAGGAGGAAAGATCACAATGATATTCCTTGTGTTCGAATCTCCCAGACAGCAGAGAACAGACAGACAATACTGACTGCTGGAATAAGTCCAGAAAGTGTCGCTTCAAACGACGATTTTTTCGTGGTCGAGGACCCACAGGAGAAAGTGGATTTGCTGGGCGCTTGTTTCGAGGCCGTGTATACGGTGAACAATCCTGTTCGCCGTAACCACGACATTGAGAATAGGGCTCTGGTGAGCCACTTCTATCTCCGCACCGAACTTGAGAATTGGCGATCTGAGAATAACGGATTCACCGTGTTCACTGATGAAAACCATGCTAATGCAGTTGTCGCCAATGGCCGAGATGCATCGCACTTGTTCGTGTCGAAGGATGATCTTCTGTGCATCTTCGAGTCACTAAAGAATAAAAAGTCGGCGGGGATGGATGGTGTCCCAAACGTCGTATTGAGACACCTGCCTTTGGAGGCTGTAGATATTTTCACCACGCTGTTTAACAATGCGCTGAATAATGCACATTATCCGGCGCATTGGAAGGTAGCTGTGGTACACCCTATCCCGAAAAAATGTAAAGATAGGACGAACCCTGCCAATCTCCGGTCAATTAGCTTGCTTCCGAATATTAGCAAGGTCTTTGAAAAGGTTGTAAATAGAGCCCTGTTAAAGTGGGTCGAGGACAATAACATAATCCCGGACAACCAGTTTGGTTTCAGGGCGAGGCATGACACTATTCATGCCGCGTCGAAACTGGTTTCCGACATTCAGTGGAATAAATGCAAAAACCAATGCACGGGTGCTTGTCTGGTTGATTTTGAGAAGGCTTTCGACACCGTATGGTTAGAGGGACTTTTCTACAAGTTGACCAGGCGGGGGATGCACAAACCTTTGCTATATATAATTTATAATATGCTTATGGGAAAGAAGTTCGTTGTCAAATGTGGCAACGTGACTTCGAGCAGAGTCTTTGAAATTAAAAACGGTTTACAGCAGGGGGCGGTCAATTCCCCGATCCTGTTTAACATTTACACGAGTGATCTGGTGGGTTCACTCAGACATGCTATAGCGTATGCCGACGATTTGGTGGCATACAGATCAGGTCCGAAAATCGAGGTCATTAATATCCTTTTGCAGCGTGACTTCGATCAAATTAAGCGATATTGCGACGACTGGAAGTTGAAAATCAACTTTCAGAAGACGGAAACAATCTTGTTCAGAACTCCATTGGCTGGGGCCTCTAGGGATACCAGAAAAAACTGGAAGAAATTGGCCATTATTGGACAAAATGGGCAGTCATTGGCGGTGAGAAGCGTAGTTAGATATCTGGGTATCTGGCTTGACCAGTATCTGTATTTCGATAGACATATAGTTGCTTGTCTTGCTGGGGCCAAGAAGGCTTATGCTCTGACAAGGAGACTGTTTCATAGCAGTCAACTTGACTCTAGGGTGAAGGTCATTTGCTACGTGGCCCTTATAAGGCCGATCATCGCTTATGGTTGTCCATTATGGTTTAATATAGCGCCTAGCTATATGGAAAAGATTCGGGTTTTGGAGAGACAATGTCTTAGGACCTGTCTCCGGTTGTTCCGAACGCCCGAATCCAACTATATAAAATACTATCCCAACAAGGTCCTATACGATGGGGCTCAGTTGAATAGGATTGACAATTTCCTCATTAAGGTCACTCGAAGGCACGTTGCAAGGGCGATGGCCAGCGACAATAGTCTGATATTTGGGGCTTACTACCCCAATGAAATGTACATAGAGAGTACGCTCCGGTCTGGCTTTATCCCGCCAGAGGCATTTATCCATATTGATTCAAAAGGGCTGGTACAGACGAGGGATGGTATCCCGGTCTTTACCATCGCTACCGCAGCGCGAGAGATAAGCGGCTCCGCCATGACGGGGACGTCGCCAATGCTCATGAGCTCCTCCGTTTTAGTACCGCAATATCGGAGAGGGATATATTCGACACGGAAAAGCAATTCGCCGAATTTTGGTGGCTTGTTGAGGGGGGAGGGGTCAACATGCCCTCCCAGGACGGTGCGTTACTCTAGGTAACATCCTCTTAGCTTATAAGTTAGATTAAGTCAGCTAGGGCGTTTTTGGGAGAGGCCGGGCTCGCCAACGTGTGGTGGTGCTTCCGGGAGTTGACTGACGCTGTAAGGCTTCAGTCGGCTCACGGCGGCGCGTGTGCACGTTGACGACTGCCAGGCGCTCGGAAAGCAATTGGGATTTTGACCACTTGTTGCGCCAGGCAACGAGTGCTCAGAATCCTAATTATAGTTAGAATATGCTAAGTAGTTTAAGTAAGTAGAGTAGGTAGTTTGTAATTTGTTTTTTTATATAAAAATATAAAATTTGATAAAGATTCCGAGTTTTCTTAACAATTTTCTCGATGAAAACATAATTATGTAAGATTAGTTCGTAAAATAGTTTTTAGGCCGAAAGGCAATAATTATAAGATAGAGTTAAGTTTAGGGCGTCCGCATAAGGATCAATAATCTAGAATAAGTATCCTGTTAATTTTAAGTTAGATTTAATCATTTTTGTCTAGTATTTAAGTTGATATAAGCTAATAATTAATAAAAATGAATTTAAAAGTAAAAAGTAAGTGTGTCGGACTACTAATCGAAAGGTCCGCGGTTCAATTCCCTCCTGGGCCAAGTAACATCTTGAGTTTTTTTCCACTGCCCCACCTCTTGCGAACGTCTGACAAACATCCAAGAGTATCAATTGTCATGAGAAGCTTCTCAAATTTGCCGTTCGGATTCGGGGTAAAATTGTAGGTCCCTTCCACTGAGCAAAGAAAGTGGTTGAAGAAGCTACGTTTTAAGCCCTCTATGGGCCGTTAATGCCTTATATTTTTTTTTTTTAAAATAAACTTAGGTAGGTACTATCTATGATAAAATAAACTTTTTAATTTCTATTACTTTTTTACTTAAAACCAACCGAGCATTGAAATTGAGTGTGTCTTTATGCTTATTTCGGTCACTGTACGTACATGGAAATGTTTTGATCCACTACTTCTTGTCAAACATTACACGTATTTTAATGGAGCAACATTCAATGAAATAAGCAATAATTTTAAAGCAAAAAATCTTGAAAAAATAGTAAAGGCATAGTAGGGCCAATTGAAAAACGAACACGCACAAGAAAATACGCTTGGAGAATGCGAACGGTGTTTCATTCATTACTAATTTTCTGTGAAGTGGAGTATCAGCATGTGTAAAGTTGAAAAGTTTTTATTTTAATGTCGTTTTCCATTGGTAATCCGGAATGTTTTCGAACTCTTCTAAAAGTGCCAATCAAATAACAGCACTTTTCCTGAAAAGAGGAGGAATTGCTTCTAGATTTGAAGTTAGAATCCATACCGGAGGCACTCACAACATTCAAACACTATAAACGTCAAAATCAGCCAATGTTTTTTTGTTGTGGTACATTTGATAAGTTTGATGATTGAGTTTGAAAATAACGATTTCCAAAAAGATACATAAATAAACAACGTGCCTATACGCTAGTATGGACACAATCAGCATCGTATTTCAAGCGAAAATCCAATGCATTCGAGAGAATCTAAACAGACTTTTCAAAAACAAAAAGATCTACATTCTCTCCGATAGCTTGGCCGCCCTACTCGCAATCAACGCCTTTGAAATAAAATCAAAACTGGTCTGGGATTGCCTCCAACTCTTACAACTATTGGGCACCACAAACAAAGTTCAACTGATTTGGGTACCTGGACACACTGAATACGAAGGCAATGAAAAAGCAGACGAACTAGCCAGAACAGGATCCACATTCCCATTCATGATGCCAAGACCATTCTGCGGGCTAAAAATAAATACTATAAATAGTTGTGTTAAAACCTGGCTTGAGGAAAAAAGCTTCATTTCTGGAGGGAAACCGAAGGAAACAGGCAAGATTAAAATTGTATGCAAATAGTTCCCACCAAAAAACGAAACAACTACTACAACTAAGTAGAAGTCAGATTTGACTAGTCACAGACTTTCTCACAGCGCACTGCCGTGTCAAAAAACACCTGATGACTATGGGCATAGCACAAGACAATACCTGCAGATTGTGCAACAAGGACGTAGAAACAGCAGAGCATATATTAGGTGAATGCAACTGTTTAATCAAAACGTGTTAACGTTTCTTAGGCAAATTCTACCTTGAAGCAGCAGAATTAGAATTAGCCGCCTTTCTAAAAAAAACTGCGGTATCAAGAGCTCTAAATGGAGGACATCAAAATAGGCCCACAAGCGGCCGCAGTTATAAGGATACATTATGCCACCACCCCCCAAAAATCTAATCTAATCGTTTCTTTCTTCGTTTTAGATCTTAACCTTGTCCATGTCTGCAGTGTGTCCGGTCTCCAAAATGTGGTGAGAAAATCCACTCGATTCTCTTCTGTTTTTTATGTTGCTCTTGTGTTCCGTCATTCTCACCCCTAATGCTCCTTTGGGGGTGCCAGTCTACACAAGACTGCAATTTCTCCTTCTTTCCCATTGCAACTGATCTCGTTGCTGGTTTTAAAACTCTGTTTATATTCCAGAAAATTAAAAACTGAATAATCGAACAAAAACATTGGATTTTCCATTCTTGACTTTAGCATTTGGGTCCACAGTGCCCCGATGCAGTATGCCCTTTCTTGTAGACAGCACACACTTCGAAGTGTTTGAATTTTTATAAGTGCTATTTGCAAAACCCCTCGAAGCAATGTATATATTTAAATCGAATTTAATCACCATTAATCCCCAAAATATATTTCCCGACTCCGTAGTCAAAGTGCTACAATAATCCTATTTGTTTCCAATTACACGCCCAACAACTATACAACAAAACAATGTAATTAAAATCCGAATCGAAATCCATTCACCGTCAAACAAAGAAACTCAAATCGCATATTGCTCCCAAATCAATAGGCCATAACTAAGCCACTTGCACTGCTTGTGACGAAAATGTGTAAATTCGAGTATTAGCTCAAGAAATAGCCGCAATACTTAAATGTCAAAATCGCACCAGCAATCGGGCAAACCAATTATTGGTTTAGCACTCTGCGGAAAAAATTGATTTATTTTCCATGAGTGCTCGTGTTAATCTAATTTTTTTTAAGCACTTCATATGACACACGCTACACGAATGCACCACACACTATCACGGTGGCAACGCGCGCTGTCACAAAAGAAAAATGGAGCACCAATCTAGGAGCACGAGAGCCTAACACTGATTTTTGCCAATTACAAGCGCGAATATTATCGCCTGCCTTTATGAAGTGGATTACAAATGACATGACTTTAAAATTGTTTATAAGTCGGAATGGTGTTGTTTATGTAGCGGTGACATTAAGTGCTGACCCAGGCTAAGAGCTGAAACGCGTTACACTTTAAGTTAATAAATTTGAGTTTATCCTTCATTCAATAACTTAGACAGGGATACCTACATACTAAATATGATTGACTTTTGTTCTATAAGCTTTTTCCTTATTATAAAATTTAAATTAGAAGAAATGGGACTTTGGGAAGTCTGATATTGGTGTGGTGAATTAATGTCGATGATACGGGGGTTATTGTTAGATAATGGCGAAAGAGAAAAGAGAAAATAGTAAACAAAAAAAGAAAATAGGAAACGAATCCCGATTACCATCGGTCAAATACTTACTTCTGGGTTTTTGGCTTATCTTCATTTGGACGAAGTTTATGAGGCACGTGGCTGTTCTTACGTTGAAAGGCTTGATTTTTGAACGTTCTGAGGCTAATTGATAAAGTATGTTTTGTTGATTGTTTGTTTGGAAGGGTTCTTAACTTTGTTTGATGGATTTTGTTCCGTTGAATATCGTTTGCATGTTATCTGTGGTGGTTCATTGAAACAGATGATTGTTTCGGTTTTGAATGACATTTGGTTGGATATTGGCTTATCGTTTGGCGTTTAAGAGTTACTTAAGTAGCCAACGATCGATTGTTGGGTTCTAAAGTGGTTTCAACACCAATTAGTTGTTTGGTAAGTTTTTGTTTTGTTGGCCTTCAATATTTGTTTTTTCAAGACAAAAGAGTTGAAGTACGAACTGGAAAACAAATTCATCGATTCACCCATTTTGAGAATATTAAACAAAATGCTGTGCTGTATGAAAATTAATGATTGCAACTAGAGGAAATGAATGAACAAATTTCAAAGTGCGAAGACCTATAACTCGGCGATATGAATTCATGAATCACGATGGACCGCATTATTGTATCTACAAGTCGTTTACCAATATGCTATTCTCGCCTTAACAGCCCTTGATTAGGTTAGGTTGAAGGCAGTCGGCCGATGCCGATACACTTAGACCAATAAGATGTCCATTGTGATACCACGTGGGCCTATCTCCACCCATAATAGTCTTTTCTTCCTCTGCATCCAAGCAGCTTCTAACATTTAAGAGTGTCCAGCGATGACACCAATTCTAGCACCAATGTGCAGTCAGCTAAGAGAAATTAGACACTTATATCGTTTCAGATCCAGCTTTGGTCAAATCTGTTTTATCACTAGACAAGTTGTACCATATGTCCACCTGAGCTTAATTTTCAAGATGTTTTCCAGCTTAAACATGAGCATGTTGCGATTGGAATGCCCAAGGGACCTTTATAAGGTAGAAGGGGTTGTAAAGTAAAGCGCTATCATTCTCTGGAATGCCTCTTTGCATCGGCACGCAACACAGGTGAATCATGAACTGCTCCACCATCTTCGAGAGCAATGTTCGGCAGTCTAGGGCTACGATGAAGTTTGTAGAGGCAGAATCTAGGCATTCTATCGCAGCTTAACCATAATTGTATCACCATATTTTCGGGCTAGAACACACTGCAGTGATTTGGAAGACGAAATAGACACTGAGATTCAGTCTGTCAGAGAACACACCTCCACCAACCCCATCATCGATTTTGGATACATCGGTGTAAAAGTATATCGAATTAGCACGGGGAGCCTTCCGCTCAAAAGAATTTGGGGGATGTGGTAGTCTATGTTTCTTGGGAGGATTGTGAACTTGTTGAATAGAGGCGTGGACATTTACTTTCTTTATCCACTTGAAAGTGCTTTGAGGCGAACAGCCGCATAAGCAGCTCTGCATTGCATCGTAGGGAGTAGTGCGAAGGGCATAGCTGATCGTTTGACTTAGCTTAGCTTGTCATGATTTGTCGCTTTGTCTAAGGCAGCCCACCAGGCATCCACACCTTACATAAGTATCGGTCTTATTACCAAGATGTTTGGCCAGTTTTTAACAAGACAAGAGTGCTGTGGCACCTTTCCAAATTCTTTATTATATGTTAGGTTTCCAGATAAGCTCTTCATTCAAAGTGAGACCCATGTATTTTCATATCTTCATCAGAAAAGACAAAGCTTGTATCCTTGATTGATGGAGAGACAAGAGGTGGATATTTGTATTTCCTGGTGAAGAGGACAAGTTCAGTTTTGTAGAAACGATCAGCCCATCTCGTTAGATTCTTGAGGGCGTTTTGGAGAAGTTTCAGGAAGCTGCAGTGTCATCCGCAAAGGCAATCACTCTACAGCTTCTCCTTTCCAGGTACATTAGCAGCTCGTTCACCTCTTAGTTCCAGCTTCTTCAGACTTTCATGTGCTCGCAGTTATATCTTCGATACAAATGAAAGGGACCTACAACTTCACATGGATTCAGAAGGTTAAATTAAGAGTTTCTCATAAAAATGTATTTTCTTCGATGTATGTCAGACATTCGTAGGGGTGCAGCAGCTAAAATAATTTTGGATGTTCCTATATTGCATTTGAGCATAGAATCCCATGCTCAGTAGGGCAACGCACCAACCACTGTGGCCTGTGTAGCAACCTTTAATATCTCTGTTATTTTTCTGGAACTCGCAACTTCTGTTTACAAGTCCATCGCCAAAATGACTCACCAAGTTTTATGATATGACATACAGCTAAGATGTAAAAAGCCCAAGGTTTGTCATTGTTTGCACCACTGCCAAATTTCCAACTCGGTTTAAAATAGTGTAAAATAACTTTCGCTTAAAACATTTTACTTGCGGTACTAAAGCTACCCAACAGCACTCAAACTACTGCCTCTACATACACCTCCTTGCGCCTCCTATTATATATTGCGATCAATGAATGAACGCTCTTTATTAGAACATGCATAGCATAATCCGTTATCCGTGAATGATGGACCAAGCATCTCGAACTTGCAAAACTTTATCTTGTTCACCACCAGTAAAAATGACGAGCGCACTTTCTAGCTGAAGTGCTGGACCACAGGTTCTCACAGAAACTGAGGCGCGCATGATCGATGGTGTCACACGGCGGGATGTCACGTTTCACTCCCAGGAAAACGTATAACGTTGTCCGCATTTCGGCCAGGACATTGTTGTAATTGTGTGTCTGCTTCATTCACTTGTTCCAAGTATACAGTATAACTCAAATGGACAAGTAACCGAGATATTCTAGGCGGCAAATGCTCATAGCTGTGCTAATGTCAGATACCGCGGTGACCCATTCATCATTGTCCAAGTGCGAGCGCGCGCATGCGTGCAGAGTTTCGATTGTATCTTTGCGATTTTATTTCTTGCTTCCTTTTTTATTTGTTTGTGCTAAAACAACTTTGCAAACGGAACGGTGTCAGAATAAGATGCATGTTTGTCGTGCTTGAAGGAGGTTACAGAGGTTGCTATGGACAAACAAAATACAACACACACGATTGATTAAAACTTGTTGTTTGGGTGAAAATCCTAGGGTCAAGATGTCCGTCGAAATTATGCAATCAAATTGAGGCTTAAATTGAAGTGCTACTTTCTCTATTTGGTAGCAATGGAGGATGCGGCCGCAAACAAATACAGTAGGTGTTTAATTGAAGTTTGTTTTATTGAGGTCTATTAACATAAATTAACTGTAAAATTTATTGGAATAGTTTGATTAGGCAGGTGGTTCGATAAAGGAGTTATTGAGTGTAGTATTTACAATAAGACTGTATGTGTTTTTTAAAAGAAAAGGTCAACCGTTTTTCAATTTAAAAATAGTATTGTAATGTATCTATCAATACTGCTGAAATGACTGAAAGATTAGACAGGTTATACGATATTTTTAATTCGTCTAAATTTAAAGGCCCAAAAAAACCAGAAGGCCATTTTTTGGAAATGAAGAACAAGTCAATTTCGTAAATGAAATGAATATATTTTTCCAAATTATTACTTTTTTTGATCAGTCTGCCAATGTAACTAAAAAGATGCGATTTTTAAAAGGATGGCAGCAGAATATAAATGCTCTCATTGACATTTCAAGTGATTTAAGGGTACATGGTATTCAGTTCCTTTTAACGAGAAACCTCAATCAAGATTGTCTGGAAAGTACCTTCGCGGTTTTACGCAACCGAGAGGGAAATAACAAGTTACTGACTCCATTTCAATTCAGTTGTTCATTTAAAAGATAATTTTCAGCAAAGCACATGGAGGATATAACCCATGGAAACTGCGAGCCAACTGTGAATTTAGAACTTCCCGACTTTGAAATGCAGTTACAATCAGCCAAAAAGAAGGACAATGTGAAAAACTTTTTCAAAACCGATTCTGACTATAAAACTGTTGATTTCGGTGGCGAAAATGCGTTTTATTATTTTGCAGGCTAAATTAAAAACAAAAACCGTCCAAAACACAAGTGTGAGCTGAAATTAAGCCAGAAACCTAGGGTTTCCTCCATATTCACAGATTTCAAGGAATATCAGGGTGCGCATTTAACATGCCCTTCTCAAGAGTTTGTAGATGCGATAGACAGCCTGGAGCAACAATTTGTTTCTCGTTTTCCCAATTTGTACTTTTGTAATAATTTTGAAATGCAAATGTATAATATATATTAAAAAATGAATTAGATTAATTTTGCTGTAAAAATCAACACAAAGAATTTCTTATAAAATTTTATGAACGTGTTCGAGTGTATCCCATTACCAAAAAATTTAATAGGATTATCAGAAAAGCCAACAACAAGCAAAAATATATTAGCGTAACACACATGTAGTTCTTATTAAATGTTTAATAAAAATTTATGACGAATGTTGTCTTTATTTATTTGATGGAACCCTGTACCCTTTTCCAAAAAAAACAGTCTTCCTCTTTTATCTCTATCTTACACAGTACTTAACATATCCATCTAATTCTAGTGTCTGTGTGACACAGACTTAATTGCTGATAACAACTGCTAAAGAAAACGTCGAGAGAGGCCCTACTCATTATATAGATATACTCTAGCCCAGACTCCAAATAGATGGCATAACTAGGTGTAGTAACAGGTTGTTTAAATACAAGCTTAAAGAAGTATCGTTGGATTGCTTCTATCTCCTCTAAGTAATTATATCCATATATTTCGTTTGCATATCAAAAACAGCTGTTAATGGTTGCATCGAACAATTTAAACTTGGAAGCAGGGTCGACATCGGAGGACGGGCTCTGCAGACTCTGCAGTGAAACCGCCGAAACTCCAGACCACATACTGGAATCCTGTGGGGCACTGGCCCACAAAAGTATGAAATATTTGGGCAGGCACAAAATAACAGACAAGGACATACAAACCATGGACCCACAGCTCATTCTGAGATTCATCAAAGAAACTGGACTGGACGCTGTGCTCTAAGGAGTGTGACCTGCCAAGGATAAATCAGAGCAATACCTCGACATGCTTCACAAAGAAGTATCTAGAGAGGGCTCTGAAAGAGGGCAAGAACCTCTCCGAGGCACAAGCAAGGGGACACAATAGACCAATAGGTCGCAGTGTAATATACCCTAACAAAATATTATTATTATTATTAGGGTCGACCTCACTTCTTGAAAGGAACTTAGACCAAAAGGTATTCAATTTTATCTAGATTGATGTTCAGATTATAGGCAAGCAATACTTACTTCGATGTTTTTGCCATTCAGGGTCCATGTAGCCCTGCTCGTACCCGCACGATTTTGTTTTCCAAGCACCATTATCTTGGATTTCGCCGTATTAATCTAAAAAAATTAAACAATATTTTGTTTATCTTTTTTTTAATTAAAAAGGAAATCCAAATCCCAGAGCACTCAGACTCGGTAACGGTCCATTGTACTACCAGGTAGAAATCCTCCTTTTGGTGCCCCGCCATAATCCCAACTACTGTACTAAGCTGTTTTCTGCTCAATTTGAGAATTTCATTAGATCTTTCCTTGTCCAAAAGCGGCCAAAGTGCTCTAGACGCAGTATGCCCCTCTAAATTGAGATCTAAGATCAGCCTCTACTGCCCAAAGAAGGCATTATACGCTTTCTTAATTCTTTCCCTTATGTTGAGATTCCAATTTAATTTTCTATCTAGGATTCCGCCCAGATACTTCGCACTGTCCGTAAGGGACAGTTCCACTCCGTCAAGTTTCGGGAGATTGAAGTGCGTAATTGTGTGTCTTCTCGTAAACAGGACTAACTCCGTTTTCGAGTTTTCGAGGGGTTGCCATTATGTCCGCAGCTCTGTGACCTTACTTAAGGTATTTAAATATATTCCCTGCACTAGTATAACCACGTCGCAGTGGCGTGGCGTCCATATAACACGATTCCTACCGTCTTCCCTTTTAAAAATCCACCAAAAGTAAGCACTATCTGCCAAATAAATATATGAAAAATGAAACCCGTCCCGTATTTTAATTATAAAATAAAATCTACACACACACTCACACATAAGCTATCGAATAAGTTTAATATTTTCATTCTACCTCTCGTCTGTATCTTTATCTTCATACCTCATTCAAGAATCAAGATTCAACCACATTCCACAATCCACAAATCACAAACAACAAACCTACGAAGAGTCACAAAAATACTCTTAGTAAAAAGTTTTCAACTACCGCTGCTCTCTATAATAGAATAAAAAATATTTTTCCGACTTATTTACTTGTTTTATATCCCTTTCTTCTACAAGCATTGCGGTTCCGATCCTCTTTGTTCAACACCCGCTTTTATATTCAAAGAAAAAGACGCTACATTTCGTCTTATAAACCAAATCTCACGCTGAATACTTGGAATTGTTTCATTTCATTCTCCCTTTTGCGATTAGCATTGCGTTTCAATCGGAAGATATCAACATGTTGCAGGAATGCAGGTGCTACGTTTGACTCGTTTTTTTTGCAACATTGTGTCTAATAACACGGTGTTCTTTGACTTATTTCTTTTTATACCCTATTCTAGGGGTATATTAATTTTGACGCATAGTTTGTAACATACCTTAATATTTCCCGTAGACCCCTAAAAGTTACTATATTTATGATCAGCATCGATAGTAATGTCGATCTAGCCATGTCCGTCCGTCCGTCCGTCCGTCCGTCGGCAAAAATTAGGCCTTTAAACTGGACCTAGAGAGCTGAAATTTTAACCATATACTCTCTAGGGTCCCGAAATAATCAAGTTTAAGAATTTTTGAAATCCGCCCACAGACACGCCCACAAACTCAAAAAACAAAATTTTGGAAAAAATCGAATTTTGAGCTAGAGAGCTGAAATTTTTTATATATGATCTATGGCCCATAAAACTGATTGGGACATAAAATTTTCAAAATCCGCCCACTGACACGCCACAATTAAATAAAACAAATTTTGGAAAAAATTGAACTTTGAGCTAGAAAGCTGAAATTTTTTATATATGATCTATGGCCCATAAAACTGCTTGGGACATACAATTTTCAAAATCCGCCCACTGACACGCCCACAATTAAATAAAACAATTTTATTGAAAAACCAAAATTTGAGGTAGGGAGATGAAATTTATAATATATACTCTCTAGGGGCTCTTTATGCTCATGTGTAAATATTTTCAAAATCCGCCTACTGACACGCCCACAATTATTTTTATTTTTATTTTTGAAAGTCCAAAGTTTGAGCTAGGGAGCTGAAATTTATAGTATATACTCTCTAGGTGCCCTTTATGCTCATGCTTAAATTTTTTTTAAATTCGCCTACTGACCCGCCCACAACTAAATAAAACAATTTTATTGAAAAACCAAAGTTTGAGCTAGGGAGCGTTTTTATTTACAAAAGCTTAGTTTTTTCGATAAAATCCTTTAAATTTTTGTCACGCCCACTTATTAGGAATAGGAATATGAATAGGGTATCCAACAGTTCGCCCAAGCGGACTGTAGCCCGCCCCTATGTTTTCTTATGACATAATATCTGAATGTGTTATGTGGGTTGATTCTTGATTTTGAATTTGATGTTGATATTGATATGCGTGTTGATGTAAGAAGTTGAGCTTTAATTTTTCTCTCTTGTGATAGTTAATGCTTCGATGTTTTTACAAATTTATTGTTATACTTTTGTCTTATGAAATAAAATATGGTAGAATATTATGGCAATTTGTCAGCAGAGTAAATTCAGCATATCGCTTAAGAGAAGTTCATGTCAAATAAAATACCGACACTTGTTTTTTTTTTAAGCAGGAATTCAAATTTTAATTTAGAATCAGTTGGAATTTATTGACAGACTGCGTTGCACAAGTGCAATAACTTGAAAAAATCTAGTGTTTTGTAAAGCCAATTTGATAAAATCTTAAATTAAAATAGTGAAAAGTTAGATGTGAAAGTGAAAGTGAAGGTTAATGTGTAATTTTTTAGTTTCTTTTATTACCAACTTACTGATAAAAACATTTTAGCTTCTTAATTTTAGTGCAGTTTTAGATTTTTTTTTGGAAATGTCTTTGATTAGTGTAGATTGCTGTTTAACTGATTTCCTCCTGGAGGATTCAAATAGTTTTAGTAAGCTATCTTTTCTTGATAAAAAAAAAGTTATAGACGTAGGGCGCTCTATGCCTTTTATAAATATTAATTACCAAAGGAGAGATGGTTTTGTGACACATTTTAATGTTTCCTTATACCAAAAATATAAGTGGCTAACTGGGAGTTGCAAGCTTAATAAAATGCTTTGTTTTCCTTGTCTTCTTTTTTCAAACTCCGCCAGTGTTTGGAGCCGAACGGGTTTCACTGATATAAATAATTTAGTTAATTCTTCGAAAAAACATATTAAGACAGAAAAACATATTCGTTGTTGTTTATCCCTACACGAATTCGGCACGAATCGCATTGAAACTTCTTTAGGAAATTCTTTCGTTGTTCATAATAAAAAAGTAGATAAAAATCGGAAACTAATGGAACGTTTTATTGACACGGTCATTTTATTAGGCAGACAGGAGTTAGCATTTCGCGGTCATGATGAAAGGTCTAGTTCAGATAATCGTGGCAATTATGTCGAAGCGGTTTAAATATTTAAAATTCTTGAAACATACGACCGCAAGGAAAAGTTAATAGGACAATCCTACGATGGTGCCGCAGTTATGTCCGGCGAGGGGGGTGGTGTTCAAAAGAAGGTCCTTGATGAATGCCCGATGGTAAATTTTATTCCTTGTTATGCACATGTTTTAAATTTAGTACTATCCCGATCTCTAGAAAACATAGCAGAACTTAAACTATTTTTTGGCTATACTAATAGCATCGTTCGATTTTTTAATAAATCCACAAAGCGGTCCAATCTTTTAAAACAAATTTCCAATCGACGCATGTCAGGAGTATCGGAAACTCGATGGCATTATCATTCAAGAATAATAAACGTAATCTTTAACTGTAGAATAGATATAATTGAAACTTTTAGTAAAATAATTAATGACTCTAGGGAATGGGATACTGACACACTTTCGATGGCAGAAAGTTTATTAAATAAATTAGAGAGCAAGGAATTCTGTTTTTTGCTTCATACCCTTTCTGAAATATTTGCAAAGACCGATGTATTATTTAATTTAATTCAAAAAAAAACAAACAGACGTTAGTTATGCCAAGCAAGAAATCGAACGTTTTGAGTCATGGACAAGCTCTGACTTTTTAAATATGTTTGAAGTTATTTATGACAGCGTAAATGATTGCATCGAACCTCCACGTAAACGCAGGTTGCTTGACTTCGATTTGAAGACGAATTATAAGCGCCTTTTTGTTGAAATTAAAGACAATATAGTTAGCAAAATAAATGCCAGATATAAATCATTTAGTAATCTTACATTTTTGGATTTACTAAATAATTTGAAGTATGACACTTTTTCTCGTTCCAGTCCAGATGTAAAAATATCTTCCCTAATTAAGTTTTTTCCTAGAATTTTTGACTTCACGGCATTAAAAAATGAACTTAATGTTTTATATTCTTCGTCGTCACTTCGGCAGTTTGAGGTTCTCGACCTTCACAACCATTTGAATAGTGAAGCATTGAAAGAAGTGTTCCCTCAAGTCTTAAACTTAAGTAGTTTACTTTTAACACTTCCCATTTCCGTCGCCTCCGTTGAGAGGTCTTTTTCTGCTTTAAAAAGAATTCATACTTATTTAAGAAACTCACAGGGCGAGGATAGGCTCTCTGATTTAGCCCTCATATCGATAGAAAGAAGACTTCTTCTTAAAATTAAAAATAGACCAAACTTCTATGAAAGGGTATTGGCAGAGTTTATCAAAAAAGATCGTCGAATAGCATTAGAATACAAATAATTATAAAGAACTAATATTTTAACAAAACTTTTCACTTTTTTTTTTTAAGTGTGTGAATTTTAGCTGTTTTTAATTTTGATTTATTTTTATTGCTGACATTATTATTTGTATCGTTTTTATATTTTAACAAATATAAAGAATTATCCATATAATTCTTCTGAATTTTCTTATTTTAAAATTACTATCCACATTATGCTGAATTTTTTTAAGTTATTGTATCATGCGTCTGTCAAGACCGGCTTCTTTTGAAGCCACTTTTGTTATGCTTTAAGCTCAATGTTGATTGAAATATTAATGTCTTGAAGTATAAAAAATGTGGCTAGAATATTTTTGCTAAGTCAATGTGGAATGCATATTATGTAGATACAATATCCCCATTAAAAATTATTTTATTTCAGGTTTTAAAGATTTTTATTTTTATAGGTGACTAAATTTTTCAACGTCTTCCCTTTTAAAATTATCCACGCCACGCCACTGCCACGTCGTCCGCATACGCCTTGGCACTAATCTCCATTGACTTATTTTATTTAAGACGTTGTCAATGACCAGTGTCCACAAAAGTGGCGATATGACTCCCCCTGTGGGGTTCCTCTGGTTACAGACATTCTAAAGGAGCTTTGACCAATTGAGCAGTGTATGGTCCTGTTGGCAAGCCTGTTGCATACCCAGTTTATGATGCCCTGTTTAATGGTATCGTTTGTTAAAGCGGTTTTTATAGCTCTATACTCTACGTTGTTGAAGGCTCCTCCTATATCGAGAGGGTGGGAGCTCTTTATGTGTGCTTAACTTTCTGCTCGTTATCGCTGCTTACTTGATGCACTCTGAGCCGCAAATCTGATAATATAGGTAAATAGTTGCTATTCCCTTTTCATACTGGTCCAGTATATCATTTAACGGAACTTAACCGTACGACAGTTATGTAAGTGCCAAAGTCATCAGTATAATCCTCTCTTTCACTCTGCCATGCAATTATTGACAGAAGACCACGATTTTTGCAACAAACGAGCAGGATACACTGCGTCATCTGTCACTTTAATCCTCTGGGTAACACCACTGCTCCAGACAATAACACTAACAACAGCATCAACGCAAACGATGGATAATGGCAAATTCATACGAATGCGTAGGTAGGTTAGTGTATTGCATCAAGAAATCCACAGACATCGGGAGGAGGATAGAACAGCGCCATAAGAGTGAAATCATCGAAAAACGTGTACAAATAGATTTGTGTAGGCCGAGGACATAATCGACACCATCCTCGCCTCCTGGCTCTATGCCGATGCTGTTTTGTGAGTACCTATACGCTCATCAGGCGACAACAACCGTGGCGTTGACAACACAGGGCACTCTGTCTGCACAGCTATTAGCGCACTTCATCGATTATTATAATTCTTTTTTTCTTCATCGTTTTCTCCTCCGATGTGGAGAGAATGTGGTGCATTTTGTTCGACATTATTTTAATGGACTGCTGATGCTGAAAGGATCTTAAGCGTGTGCATTTGTAGACATTGTGCGCAAATGACATTAATTGGATAAATTGCACGAGAGAGTGACTCTGACTGGATAGATTTCTTCGTTTTAGCGGATAAGCAGAAATATTTCAAATGGATTATGCTCTCTAGGTGGTCTCATTACCCCCAAAAGATGAAAACGTTTTCACGATTGCGGGAAAACCACACAAATTTTGACAAACCAGGTGCAACTAGTCGTGCAAGAGAGTTGTTGGAATAATTACTGCTTAACAGCCCCGTCGAGTTGGCCGCTATAAGAAATTTACGACTTTCGGAGAATTCCAGATCGTAAAAATCAAATAAAACCATGATCGATCATAAACTCCAAAAATGACATCATAAATTCAAATTTATCCGTTTCCACTGTTCGATGTTCCGAGGTATCGGCGCTCTGGCTTGCTGAATATTCATGAAGTGCGCCTTTATTTTCAATGCTTACTTTGATTATTAGTGAGCAAGGAGTCTGTTAAACAGAAAATGCCTTCATCGTGTAGCTGTGCAACCGTGCATGCCAACAGCACCAGGAGCTAATTTACTAAGAACAGCTTTTAATTAAGCGCGCATAACCATGTGAGTTTTCCCACAATCCCAATTGAATGGGGATTTGAATTTATACGATGCTCTGCTTGGTTAAGCTGTCTTGTAAGCCACACCATTACCGCAATATCATTCCGAATGATTTGTCACAGGAACTTGTGTACAGCACCGGCATAGGCAGCTAGATGGGGCTATTGGTTCAAATCATGGGAACGAAACTTTAATTTTATGCACAACAAGATGAACTAAACTACTTGTTGGGGGTTATTAAAGAAAACAGCAATAGACATATTTGTTTAGAGCTCGTTCATCGTTTCATTACGACTGCCGGTAGTTTTAATAACTCGCGTTGTGTGTCCAAGGAGAAAATATAGAGTAAAGTAGGGTAATATGGACCACCATTCACATTTTTGCTAATAAAACACAAACGGTGTAAGGTTTATTAAAGATTTTTATTTTAAAAAAAAGATCAGTCTATTTATATTCAAAAAGTAGCAACAAAAACATTAATTCACTTTATCAAAAATTAACAAAAATTAAAAACTGTAGTAACTCAAAAACGTAAAAAAATAAAAGTGGGGGACCACCTGGTCCATATTAGCCGCAACAATAAAAGGAACATTCGATTTGTTTATGAGGAACAAAATTCACAAATAAAGAGTTCTTTTTCGCACCCAGCACAAAGCTCGTGGCTCCAAATATGGCAAGAAACGCATTGGATCCATACTTCGCCGGGACGATCTTCCGAAAACAGGGTAAAACAGTACATACATTCAGCATCTTTCTTGTCATTGGCGGTGACGGAACGTGTTGGGTAATTTTCGACGTCTGACTCGTCATGATAGCTTATGCAGTTTGTCTCCGGGCTTGATGATCCTTCTGTTACCATTTTCTGTAGTTTTTTCTTGTTCTTCCCTAAGAAATAAAAAGTTTTAAAATTATATTCGAAAGGTAGGAACAGCAATTACAATTTTTACTGGCAGATTTTTTTTTGTCAGCTTCAAAAAGTGCTTGTTTAGAGGTGCTCGGTTTCTGGATTCTAACAGCAATTTTTTTCAGCGAATCTTCCAAGGTTCTTTTGTATGGGGACCCGGTTAGCAGTGTGGATTTTCCAGCTGGTCTACCACGAGTAGTTATAACCTTTTTCTTGATAGGAACCGGAGATATATCAGCTGGTGTCAGAATAATATTTTCACTTGCTGTTATATTTCCGGTATGCAGAGTACCAGATGGAGATTTAGCAACAACAACTCGCCTATTTGTAGGCATATGGTTTCTGGGCGTTTCTGGAATTGGCAATTCCACAGCTTGTGGAGTAGTTGCACGTTCAACAACAGGTTCTTTACTTGAAGACTCGTCTGGTGGGGTAACATCATCATCAGCTGCTAGGAAGTCACTATCCCTGAAGATGTTTCTATCAAGTGGGTGAATTCCCGTAGCCCTGAATCCATTGACCGCTATTTCTCCAGTTTGGACTCTAAGATATGCTTTGCCAAACAATTCAGTTATATCAAAATGCGTCAATAGTCGGGCATTCATTCTCATCCAGATCCGAATCTCTTCTGATAAATGCTTCTTAAGTGGGCCCATAAACGTCTTGTCCAGTGGCTGCATCTTATGGCTGGAATGAGGCGGAATAGAAAGCAAGGAAACGTGGTTCTCTCTTGCCGTATCGATTAGTTTGATATTACGCGTATGGCTATAGTGCCCATCCAAAATGAGAAGAACTGGAGATTCAGCCGATGGCTTTACATGGCTAACAAAATGTTCAAACCACTTTGAAAAAATGTCGGTCTGAACCCATCCGGAAGGATGACATTCGTAAATAGCTCCTGGAGGAGCTCCTTTCATAAGCAGGGGATTACGTTTTTTGCGCGGGAATATCAATAAAGGCGGTACAAATGCGCCTGCAGCACTCATGCAGATTATTGTTGTGATGGTGGATGCTCTTTCTGCTGCGGTTAGCGCACCAATCTGTCGCTTTCCTTTTAATGCCAGAACTTTGGGTAGCTTAGAAGGCACTACGCTTATTCCGGTCTCATCGACGTTATATATGTTGTTTGCTGTATAATTACACTTATCCATTTCTTCTTCCAGAAGATCAAAAAACTCTTGGACACGTTCTTTTGAAAATCCTTTTGCTCTGGCAAGGGATGTTGCAGTCGGTGAACGAAATGATAAGTTGGGATTTCTTTCTAGAAATGATTTCAACCAATATTTTCCTGCAGTTCTGTTTTTCTGGGAAAATGGATGCGGAATTCCATTTTTTTCAGCTAGTTGGAACGCTATATTTTTTATGTCCATTCTCGTTAGTCCAAAAAATTTGCTCTCCATAGTCAGCACATATTCCACAAGCAATTTCTCAAACGTATTTGGGAACACTGGTCTACGACCTAACTTAAAATTTACCAACGTCGAACTATCAGTACATTCATTTTTAACCAGTCTTATGAGAGTAGTTTTTGGTACATTATGTAATTTTGAAGCTTTTAAATAGCCACACGAACTTGTCCTCACCATTTCAATAGCGCTTTTCATGTCGTCCGGATTCCATGACTTGCGTTTTTCTTGCTTTGCTGGTTTTTTTCTCGAATCCATGGCCTTAAGGAGAAAAAATGCAATTTCAGACTCCTTTTAATAAAACGGCGGGTAATATGGACCACTAGTCCATATTAGCCTTTCCTATCGTGGTCCATATTACCCGAAACACGTGGTTTTAATAGAAAGCTACTTTGCAACAAAACGTGATGTGTTACAAAAATATTACTAATACGAACTTTAAAACAAATATTCACTTCTTATATTTATAAAAGGAATGGATATAAAACATATATTTAACCAATGAAAAAAGAAAAAAACACTTACAAAAAAAAATGATCACTGCCTTCGATTTTCTTTTATTTACCACAACTCAGAGACGCATTCATTCTGACTGCTGGAACTACACTAAGGTAGGTTTTAGGAGGTCGCGCACAAGCGTAAGCAATTCTCACCTCAATTGCATTTGTGAGAGGTGAGCAAAGCTAGTGGTCCATATTAGACGAGTGGTCCACATTACCCGACTTTACTCTAGTCTTCAGTTAGTGAACTATTTTATGGCATCGCGGTCTTTTAAGAATCGTGATGAAACACCAAATGAAATTATCTAACTATACGAAATTTGAGCTTTAATCCTATGTAGGCCAGGACTCTTCATCTCGCCTCGAATTGTAATACAGACTTTGCAAGAGACTCGCGAAGAGAAAGTGCGCTAAAATTCAAGCAAAGCTGGTGGATGGCCTGCATCGGGAGTTAGAATAAAATAATGTCTTCTTCGGTTGCAGATAGAAACCAGGCCCTTCAAGAACGACAAACCAGTTTCATCAGGGGAACAACTGTTTTCAAACTCAGAGAAAGTAGAAATTCTCAGAAAATCCGTCAGCCAAAGTTTCTTCAACAATGCTCAAGGGCTGCTGGATGACGTAAAAATACTACACAGGCGGCAACAGTATTGTGGAGGACTTCCAAATTAACGATGCCCTCGGATATACCTACATTGAAAGTTCTGTTCCAGAAAATAAAGAAGCACATGGCGTTAATGTCGAAGAAATTAGTGAGGAGGCCAAAGACTCAAAATAATTAACAGCAGTGGGCAAGGACGAGATACCCTCTGAGTGATGGACAAAGATGGGAGACATCGGATCCAAATGGTTCATGATTCCTATAAGCAAACTGAAAGTTATCTTTTTCCTTTGTACAAAGGGAAGGGCGATATACAAGACTGTGACAATTTTCATTCTGTCAAGCTGATGTCATCACCATAAAGATCGTTAGATCGTTGAGCGGGTATTAGATTGCCGATTGCGCAAAAGTATATTTTCCGGAGTTATTCCTTGGGCTCTCAAATGTGTCTTTAAAAAAGGTTCAGCAGAGGACATGAGCAATTACAGGTCCATTTCACTCATTTCCATTTTTAGTACATTTTTCGAAAAAATTGTTAAAATAAGCCTGTTATCTTTTTTAAACAAAAACAATTTATTCAGCCCTATGCAGTTTAGTTTTCAGCATGGAAAGTCTGCTGAAGATGCCCTACTAAGTTTTTGCTCCAGTTTTTTCTCCAACCTTGATGCAAAAAAGTTCGCTGAAGGTTTATTTGTGGTAATTACGAAAGCCTTCGATATAGTTAACCACACCATCTTGTTGGATAAACTAGAAAAAGCAGGAATTCGTAAAACCACGAGTGGTTTACATCCTATTTTTCAAATAGATCTCAAAGAGTTAAGATTGGTGAAATCAGGAGTGATTTGGGTATACCGCAAGGCTCGGTGTTGGGACCTATTTTGTTCCTCATATACATTAATTCTCTTTTTGAGCTTGACTTTAGGGACACATTTACTGCCTTCGCAGATGATATGGGCTGTTCCTACGGTGCAGATAGTGCTTTAAATTTGGTTTCTGATATCAACTGGAATTTAAATTTATTGAGGATCTGGTTCGCTGAACATATACTGAGAATTAGTTCTTAAACTAAAATAATGTTTTTTAACCTATCTACCACAACTGGCCCCTTTGCGGAGCTTTACTTTCATTCTACGGGATGCAAAAAGTTTAAACTAATTGGCTGCTCATGTGTCCCAGCTTCATCTTGTCCCACGTTTAGTAACATGCTATATTGTAGTGATGAGTGTTTTTTTGTTGAGAGGGTAGAAGAGTTTAAATACTTGGGGTTCATTATTGAATATAAAATTAACTATGTAAACCATACGCCGTCATTGAAAAAATATTTTCGTTGCACACTCCGACATTTGTTTTACTTAAAAAATGTTTCCTCTGAGAAATATTTATTATGGCATTTTTCACTCGAAACTCCAATATGGTATTGCCTGTTGGGGCGGGACATATCGGAATAAGCTACAGCCTGTTTTAGTTCTACAAAAAAATGTTTTGAAAAAAAATAGCCGAAAACACCGTCGACATCCTAGTTTTCCATTGTTCCGTGCTATGAAAATTCTTCCAGTCCGTCATTTGTATTGTTTTAAGGTATTAACATTTTTTTTATTAGATCGGGAAATAGGAATTTTAGATAATTATCTGATTATAATTTACGCCGCAATTTGTTCAATGTTGTAACTGTAGCGTTTTCCCGCACTACTGCTTTTCGTAACTTTTTTTTGATTTAATCCTGCCGTCTTTTAAACAAACTACCTCTTCAAATCCTCTGCCCTGATTTTGCCTTGGTAGGTCGTGTACTTTTGAGCACGGCAGCCAGTCCAGTTCTCTTGATGAATCTGAGCATGACTTGTGGATCCATGGTGTGATTCGCCTTTTCAGTTATATGGTGTTTTTCCAAACATCTTATCCTCTTGTAGGTTATGCCCCACACGATTTTAGAATGTCAGAAGTTTCAGAGATCTCTCTGCAGAATCAGCAGAGACCGTCCCCTGATATTCCGATTTTGATAAGGTGCCCCTTAAGTCTATTTTTGATAAGGTTTATCCAAGCTTTGAATCTCTTTAGGTTGTAGTTTTCCAGGAGTTTCCTTGCTTTTCTCAGAAATTGGAGGTTAAGAAAAGTTCTGGCCCTTTTCCTCCAGTTTCCTGAGCTTATATCAGCAAAATAATAAGGCTATGTGATAACCAGTGCGGGCTTGTCAAAGGTAAATTAACCACAGATGCAATCGAATATATAAACATCATGATGGGGAAACGTCTTGATTCGTCAGAGGATTTGCATATAGTGTTGGTTGATTTTCAAAAGGCCTTTGAAAGACAACAAATGGATCTGTTATGGGTGGCGCTAAGACAACGAGGATTTTTAAAAACCTGCGTACAATTGACATGTGTGAGGGAGTGAAGACAGGAGCAAGATGTCTAGCTGGCGTCACCGAGGAGTTCGTAATCAAAGTCGGTGTATGCCAGTGAAGAGGACCTTGGTATCTCTTACAGTTCTTCATTATCAGCTTGAAGGAAAAGTGACGGACTCCAAAGTTCATCTGTCATCTCACCCATCTTCTGTGACCAAAAAGTGTCCCCTAAGCTGAAAGAAAGGCTCTACTCCGCTGTTATGCGCCCGGTGCTCACATACGGTTGACAATATTGGACAGCCTACAAAAATTAACAGACTATAAAGCGCTTGAAACCTAGCTTCTCCAACCATTTGCTTGAGCGAAGTGGAAGGGACCCACAATTTTAAGCCAAATCCGAACGGCAAATTTGAGAAGCTTTCCATGACCATTGATACTGATAGATTTTTGTCAGACGTTCGCAAGAGGTGGGCAGGAGAAAAAAACGTTTAGATGATACTTGGCGCGTCGGGATTTGAACCTGAAACCTTTATATTAGTAGTCAAACGCACTAACCTTTCAGTCAGTGGCGCATACTTTTGCCCTCATACAAATTAATAGCAGCTGAGATGATGATGCTTGGCATGACAGCAGGAGAAATAAAAATTGATTGAATAAGAAGTTCCGAGATCCGAGGAAGCCGTCACGCCAAAGAACCTTGCTCGAAAAAACGGAGCGCGACCAGCTCAGTTGGTACTGTCATGTTCAAAGTAGTGATCCTACGTACCCCGGCAAAAGGCATTTTCAATCAATGTTCATATCCAATCGCGAAAGAATGGCAAGCATAATAACTCCTGGAAGACACAAATGCAGCAGCACCAACATTTGATTGGTGACAGTGATGAAGTGGTTCAAAATCGAGATGTCTGCCGATACTTTTTGAAGCCGAACCAGCGAAACTCATAGGCGGACCAGTAGGAATGCAATGAAGTGGGAGGGTTATGATCCTTTTAGGCGATATCATGACCTCGTCGTTAAAGAAAAGAAGAACCCCAGGACTCTTCAACGTGTTCTTTGATATTAACCAAATTTTCTGTTATTGTTCAAAAAATCAAAAGATAAAATAGAAAAAAACATGAAAAAACTTGCTCCTGCTGCACCAATCGTCTGGTAATAGTTAGGTAGCAGCATACATTTCCTCAAGCTCAGCATAACTATTACAATAAGTTTGACATTTGACTACAATTTGGTGAAATGTGGATGTTTGATAACTTCTTTAAAAAGTTCTTTGAGCCTTCAATGCCAAAATCGGTTTATAAAATATCAATATTATATTTATGTTCATATTTTACGCGCAATCTTCCCCCCATATCGCGATCGGCAAACTACATTGACTAAATAGCATTAACAAAAATAATACTAATATATTGGACCCCGCGGTGGACAGTTTTGAATACATGTAAAAATAGTTAATTAATCGATCGAAATTGTTGTTTTCGGCTTTTTACGATAACTTAATAATTTTTATAGCCGTGTGGAAATATAAATAACTTTGGACATGTTTTTAATTAGCTCTCGATTGACATCGGAATTAACCTAGTTTCTAAATTTGTAAATATTTATAACCATCAGTTGAAAAGATCACCGCGGTCGGTGGTCTTTCAGCGTTTTGTTATCTGAGGGTTCATTAGGAGGAAGACACATTCTTAATCGGCTGTCAAATGAAATTCAATACTACAAACTGCTTAATTCCAAAGTGGATCAACTGATAATACGCTTAAATTTATTCGCAGATACAATCAATGCTTTGGGAAAATTCGTATCACTTCCACTTGTAATCGATACGATCGATAACACGTACGTTTACAATGGTTTCGTTGTGCCTGTTGAATATTTATTGATAGTTGCACTATAACTTATAAATTATTATAATTATTTTTGTTTGGTGGAACTTTTCAAACACTTTTCCGGAACAGAGAATACTGTACAAGTTGGCATAGGTACGAGTGCCTGTCTTTGTTGCGAGTAAGTAGATAATCGTCGTTTTTTTATCTGGTAACAGAGGCACTTCATACTCTTTTTTTTCAAATAGAACGTGTTTGGAATAGTAAACCAAGCTGAGTGTTATCTAAGAGAAGCTGTAGTTAATGGATGCTTTGCATTGAATACTAACGAATACAATGGCGTCTTACCGGATGAGCTGTTTAATTAGACTGATAAATGTTTGGACATGCATTTTACAGTCTTGTGCTATATTTTTGGAGCTATCCCATAATGATGTTATTTTGTGATACGACAATATTATTTTTGAACAATTTAAATCTTTATTTTCGGTGATATATAAAAATTAGTCAACATTGATTGAATTTGACAAGTGTCAATATTGTGTACTGCGATTTTTTTTTTTTTTTTTTTTTTTTTTATAATTTGCGTGCGCTAAAGGGATTTCTTTTTTCTGTAGTGACACAGTACCCTTATAATGGTAAAACCACAGCGGAGGCATTTAGTTTGTTGCGCAAGTAACTCCCAGCAATTCATTGCCTATTTTTGCGTGCTACTTACTGAAAGAATAGAAGGATAGGAAAGAGTTTGGTGCGATGGGATTTTTTTTTTTTTTCTCAACAGGTGGCGCCTAAATTGCTTTAGGGAGATCAGTTTTTGTTGTGTGTATTCAATTTATAAAAATCATGGCCCTGGTCGGGATTCGAACGCACGACCTGCCAATCACTTTAGTGAATACACTACCATCGCACCATTGCCACCTGCTTTGAGAGTAATTTTGTTGAAGAAGCGGAATATCATCCTTCTGTTACTCGTATTTACAAACTCGAACAAAAAAAATTTTTCAATTCTTCAGACCAATCTACTAATCACAGGTTCGATCTGTTGGACAAGTCTGTAGATAAAATTGCTTTCATAGTGAATATATTTATTTATTTTTTCAACTGTTTCAAATTAAAAAATGTTCTATTTTTGAAATAGCGTAGGCTTTAAACTGTTTGAAAAAAGATATTAAAAAAACCGTACGTACAACTTTATTAAGTTTCGGTAGGTTTTTTTTTTTTTTATTTATTTCCATGAATTATACATCTGTCTTACGACACTAAGTATATTTCATAACAATTTGAAAGGAAATATTCTTGATCTTTGTGACCATTGTCAGCAAAGTCATTTTGTTAATTCTGATGGATTCAATTGTTATGAAATTATACTATTTTATATAAAGCTAGTATCTGATGTTATGTAGGTATTATATGAAATGCTTATTGATAAGTGAAATGATTGTTAATAATTTCTTAAATGATTGTTAATAACTACATACTTAGGTACAGTGTTGGAACTCAGGTTATAAGGTCACTTGGTCGTCTTCTTTTGCGTCTCCGTCTTCTTGTAGTTTCTTGGTCAAATAACTTGTTGATGTCGTTGTTCGCATGCGAAAGATTTCTTGTCAGGTATCTCGTGCTGGTTTTTATTATTTCCTCCCTGAGTGTTGGTATTTGAAGGTCATGATGTATGTCATTGTTACAGATGTACCACTCAGCATTAATTATAGTGCGTAGGATCTTAGATTGTTGTCTTTGAATTATGTTGATGTTAGATATTTTAGATGTGCCCCATATTTGCAGCCCATAGGTCCATATAGGTTTGATTATTGCCTCATAGAGTAATAGTTTGTTGCTTGTTGATAATTTGGAATCTTTAGAGAGGAGCCACTACAGTTGTCTTAATTTTAGTTTCACATGGTTGCATTTTTGTTCAATGTGATGTTTCCATGTCAATTTGGAGTCCAAGTACATTCCGAAATATTTTGCTACTGAACTTATAACGATGGGTTTATTGTTAATGTTTAACGCTATGGGTGTAAACTTTGTTTTAGTTGTGAAAATAAATTGTACTAATTTATCATCATTAATTTTAACGTTCCAATTTTTAAACCATAACATTATTACGTCGAGATATTTTTGAAGTTGAGTAGTTGTATCGTGAAGGCATTTGCCCGAATTCAGGAGAATCGTATCATCAGCAAACGTTGCAATCATGGAGGATGCCCTGGTAGGAGGTGGAATGTCAGCTGTAAAGAGGACATTAAGTAAGGGTCCTAGGACACTACCTTGTGGGACTCCGGCTTTCGTTGGATATAAGTCTGATGATTAATTATTGTATCTTACGTAGAACTGTCGATCCGTTAGATAGCTTTTGATTAAAATTTAGAAGTCTTTTGGGAGTAGATTCGCGAGTTTATGTAGAAGGCCAGCATGCCATACCTTATCAAAAGCCTTTGCCACGTCAAGAAATACTGCTGCGCAAAAATTTTTTTCATCCAGGTCTGCTGATATTTTGTTTATGACTCGATGTACTTGTTAAATTGTTGAGTGTTGTTTTCTAAATCCGAATTGATGGTCGGGTATTAACTTTGATCGGGTCAGGATGGGTTCTAGGCGATCAAGCAAAATCTTCTCAAATACTTTGGAGAGAATGGGAAGTAAACTAATCGGCCTGTAAGAAGATGTTTTTGTTGCGTCTTTTCCTGGTTTCTGTATAGCAATTATCTCCGCAACTTTCCACACTTTCGGAAAGAATTTAAGTGTTATTACAGCATTGAATAAGTTGCGTATGTATAAGAATGCTAAATTAGGTAGTTTTTTGAGTAACTTTCCTGTAAGTAGGCCATAGCCCGGAGTTTTCTTTTGATTCATTTCAGTTGTAATGTACTTTATTTCCTTTAGCTTCACTTTTTTTATTTGAATATCGCTAGTTGTATAAGTCGGAAAATGTGGTAACTGAGCATTGTCAGCGTCGTTTGAGAACGTTTCTTTAAAGTAGTTTGCTAACTCAGTTGCTTTGTCACGATTTGCTCGGGCCCAGGTTCCATCTGCTTTTTTTAGAGGTGGACAGTGTTTGGTCTGATTTTTTAGAGATTTTGTTGTTTTCCACAGTGAGTAGTTTGTTTCTGATGTTGGAGTCAAGTTTTTAAGGTAATTTGTCAAGTTATTATTCTGAAAGTTTTTCAGGGAGACCTTGAGGTCTTTAATTGCTTTGTTAAGCTTTGCTTTGTCTAACGGTGACCTGGTTTCCTGCCATTTTTCTTGGATCTGTTTTCTTATGTTTGTGGGGTAAATTTGTCATGAGGTTTAGATAGGGCTATAGGTGTGGATTTGAAGGCTCCTTTGATTATCATGTCATTGAGATATATAATGGATCTTTCGATGTCGTGTTCGGATTTGAGTGGAATGTTGGTCACAAGTTTTGAGTTGATGAATTGGCGAAACGAGTTCCAGTTCGTGTTTTTATTATAGTGTTGAGAAGGTTTTGGGGTATCTATAGGGTGCTGTGCGTATTTTATTACAATTGGAGAATGGTCTGAGGAAAGGTCGAGACTGGATCGGATTTTGAGTAGGGCACGTCTAATGTTTTTCGTAATGCAGAAGTCAATAAGGTCAGAAGTTTTTTTGGTGTAAGTTGGCCAGTACGTCGGTTCGCCTGTGCTAATATGCCTGCAGTTGTTGATATTAATTGCGTCCAGTAGATTCTTTCCCTTCCTGTTTGATAATCTTGAGCCCCAGTCAGTGTGTTTCGCGTTGAAGTCACCTGCTGTGTGTCCCAGTGTTTTGATATAATGGTCGTATTGGTGTGTTGTTATTTTGTGTTTTGGAGGACAATACACGGCAGAAATTACTAATTGTCCGAAATTATCTTCTAGCTGAACTGACGTTGACTGTATGTGGTCCGTATGGTAACTTTGAAGTTCGATGCATTTTATTTGTTTTCTGATAATTACTGCACTACCCCCGTGTGCTCTTCCGTCAGGGTGATTAGTGTAAAAGATATTGTAGCCTGAAAATCGTGAAAGACTTTTTTCTGTAAAGTGGGTTTCGGTAGGTATGGTACATTATAATAATTGTTACAAAAAAAATATATTTGATTGACACAATAAATTATAAAATTGTATTGTAAAAACCTTGTGGGCGGACTTTCAACAAAAAATTAGAAAAAAGAAAAAAAGGAAATTTCCTTCTTGACGATGAGCTATCTTATGGGTTGTCCTGGCGAGGAAGTGCGTTCAGGCATGCTTGCATAATGCGCGACAGTAGCACGACGGAGGCCTGGGATCTTGCACTTCATCCCGGACCGACGTTAACTTTTTGTTCATGCCTTACAAAACTAAAAAATGTGAGGCAACAGAAAAAAACCAACCGTACTATATATGTACGAGTATGTACCTAATACGCGATGAAACTCTAGTAAATGAAACCGAAAGAAAATGTTGGGGTACCGAAAATATTGTTGGTTCCCTTGACGAAACCCTCCCACATTCTGATAACCTTGAAAAGGTCTAGAACGGCCATGGCTATCACATCGCCTTATTCACTACAATAGCCCCTAATCAAAAATACTAAGTCATTCTTAGATCGTCGATGTCCTCCAAAACTGTCATTGCAATTCCCCTTTAGCACTACTAATTTTCTCATCAGAGATCATAATGTCAGGAATGTATTCGAACCTAATAAAACGCTAACAATTTCACATCACATGAGGATAAAAATACATTTTATTGTATGAAAAGAAATAACTTAAAAATAGATGTAGTAATTCATATAAGTTATCGAAGACTGGAACTAGTGCATACTGTTTATATTTCTTCTATTTGTAAATATCTTTGTATCGTAATTGTTGAAAAATTAGTTAGACTTATTCTTAAAATCAATTCATATTTTACAATCTTGTGTTTGTTTATGTTATTCAAATTGGATAACGAAATACATTTGACATGCACTTCATGTATAGTTAACTTAGTTTATTTACTTTTTTTGCGATTAACTTAATATATACAATTCTCCATAATTTTTTCTTCATCGATACATTTTTATTGTGTTTAACTAGAAAGTCTGGTATATTTAATGTGTTTATCAGATTAAGAGAGATAGATTAGTTATTTTAATTTAGTTCAAAAAAAATAAATATTATTAGACTTAGCTAGGTAACTCCAGTTTCAAATAACGTATAATAATAATAAAGAATAACAACTCTATATATCAATTATCAAATAAGTGTCACTTCGCAATAGAAAAATATATGTCTTAATTCAGAGCTCATTGAAAAAAAAGGCAACCTATGTTCGTTCAATGACAAAAAAAACTACATGGAATGTGATCGACTTACCAATACTGATGCATGCTTTTTTTATACCCTATTCTAAGGGTATATTAATTTTGACGCATAGTTTGTAACATACCTTAATATTGCCCGTAGACCCCAAAAAGTTACTATATTTATGATCAGCATCGATAGTAATGTCGATGTAGCCATGTCCGTCCGTCCGTCGGCAAAAATTAGGCCTTTAAACTGGGCATAGAGAGATGAAATTTTAACCATATACTATCTAGGGTCCCGAAATAATCAAGTTTACGAAATCCGCCCACAGACACGCCCACAAACTGAAAAAAACAAAATTTTGGAAAAAATCGAAGTTTGAGCTAGAATTTTTTATATATGATCTATGACTCCTAAAACTGCTCGGGATATAAAATTTTCAAAATCCGCCCACTGACAAGCCCACAATTAAATAAAACAATTTTATTGAAAAACCAAAATTTGAGCTAGGGAGCTGAAACTTATAATATATACTCTCTAGGGGCCCTTTAAGCTCATGTGTAACTATTTTCAAAATCGGCCCACTGACACGCCCACAATTTAAAATCCACTTTTTTTGCAAATCCAAAGTTTGAGCTAGGGAGTTGAAATTTATAACATATACTCTCTAGGCGGCCCTTTATGCTAATGTGTTAATATTTTCAAAAGCCGCCTACTGACACGTCCATAATTTAATTTTTTTTTGATAATTCAAAGTTTGAGCTAGGGAGCTGAAATTTATAATATATACTCTCTAGGGGCCCTTTATGCTTATGTGTTATTTTTTTTTTTAAATCCACCTACTGACACGCCCACAATTAAATAAAACATTTTATTGAGAAACCAAAGTTTGAGCTAGGGAGCGTTTTTTTACAAAAGCTTCGTTTTTTTTTGATAAAATCCTTTAAATGTTATATAACAAAATTTGTAGAGCGTTCTTAACAATTCAACCATACTAAGACTTTTGTCATACCCACTTATGAGGGATAGGAATAAGAATAGGGTATCCAACAGTTCGCCCAAGCGGACTGCAGCCCGTACCTATGATTTTACATGCATTTAATTGTTGATGAAGTTAATGATGATTCTCTCCAGTGAATCTTGTTCACAGCATACATTGAAGGTCCGGATCTAAATTCACTATTGCGGGTGGCAATGGTGCAGTAGTAGTGTATTCGCTTACGGAATGGAAGGTCGTGCGTTCGAATCCCGGCCAAATCAATTACTTTATACCGAATACATGAAATCGCAATCTCCCTAAGTAACTTAGACACCACCCGTGGAGAAAAACCCTACAACTGCACCCAAACACTTATTTCCTATCTCTCTATTCTTCTAATACCAAGTAGCTTACACTGTGTTCTTAGCATTACAAGGGTACTGTAACAACAGAAAAAATCCCTTTAGCGTAAGCAAATTATAAAAAAAAGGAAACAAGAACGGGAAATTTTGTGATTGCACAGTGAAATGAATATATAAAAACATAGGGACGGGCTACAGTCCGCTTGGGCGAACTGTTGCATACCCTATTCTTATTCCTATCCCTCATAAGTGGGCGTGACAAAAGTCTAAGTATGGTTGAATTGTTAAGAACGCTCTACATATTTTGTTATATAACATTTAAAGGATTTTATCACAAAAAACGCTCCCTAGCTCAAACTTGGGTGTTTCAATAAAATTGTTTTATTTAATTGTGGGCGTGTCAGTAGGCGGATTTAAAAAAAATTAACACATGAGCATAAAGCGCCCCTAGAGAGTATATATTATAAATTTCAGCTCCCTAGCTCACTTTGAATTTTCAAAAAAAAAAAAAATAATAATAATTGTGGGCGTGCCAGTGGGCGGATTTTGAAATTATTTATACATGAGCTTAAGGGACCCCTAGAGAGTATATATTAAAAATTTCAGCTCCCTAGCTCAAATTTTGGTTTTTCAATAAAATTGTTTTATTTTTTTGTGGGCGTGGCAGTGGGCGGATTTCGAAAATTTTATATCCCGAGCAGTTTTAGGAGTCATAGATCATATATAAAAAATTTCAGCTTCCTAGCTCAAAATTCGATTTTTTCCAAAATTTTGTTTTTTTGAGTTTGTGGGCGTGTCTGTGGGCGGATTTCAAAAATTCGTAAACTTGATTATTTCGGGACCCTAGAGAGTTAAAATTTCAGCTCTCTAGGTCCAGTTTAAAGGCCTAATTTTTGCCGACGGACGGACGGACGGACATGGCTAGATCGACATTACTATCGATGCTGATCATAAATATAGTTACTTTAAGGGGTCTACGGGCAATATTAAGGTATGTTACAAACTATGCGTCAAAATTAATATACCCCTAGAATAGGGTATAAATAGCAAATACTTAGCCTATTAATAACGTTAATATACACATATGATCGATTAAGTGAGTTTCTAGTCTGCTTTTGGAAACGGAAAACATGAGCTGCAGATCTCACGATACTGATGTTTGTAGCAGGATCCGCTGATGACGGCTGGAGTTAATTCCTCCTGTTGCACCTTGATGCGGCTGATCTGGTGACGTTAGATGTGTCGCCGCCTGTTAGGTTGGCTTGAAGGTCAAAATGTTATGATTGTTACAGCCGGGAGGTTGATGGCATACGCTGCTGATAAGCTGGTCGCGTGTTTTACCAACTGACACTGACTGGTGGTACTAGCATTTGTGGTTGGTTTCGCTTATCGCGCTTTGATGGTCCCTGCTCAAAGTTACCATACTCATCCGCGGTGTGTATGATCACTACTTCGGACCAACTCAATGTAATATGAACTTTTTGTGGTGAATATTGGTCACGGCTCTACCACGATGATTACGTTGATTCGTGCCGCTGGTGATGATGATGGTGATGGTATCACAGAAGCAGGAGAGAAGCCCTCCTTCCTTGTCCTTGTGTTTTCCTGTTTCTTTTCTTGCGTCTATATCGGTACGCTTTCAAAGTCGTCATAAAGTATTGTTTTTTTTTTAAGTAAAACGTCTTTACGCACGCTTGACTTGGGGAGTAAGCTGGTGAATGCGTCACGGAAGTGTAGACAAAAGTACACTTCCGGCGAAACGGAAGTTGAGAGGGAAATTTAAGTTAGTAAAGATAGAAAGAGAGAGAGTTACATTTCGTATCATACACTCTTTTGTTACAACCCATAAAATTTAGTCGGGGGAAAGGTTCGTGGAATGGGTAAGCACCCTTGAATCTCCTCAATAGAAGGCAATACTTAGCTCTTATCATCTATCCAAACCGATCCAAAGGAGGAAGCTATATCTAAAACAGTTGCCGACAGATGTAATTTACCGGAAGTGAGAAAAGTCATTGTGTCCATGAATCGCAGTTCATTAGTTGGAAATATCGAGCGTCACCATCTTCGTCAGATTTTCTGGTCGGACAACAAAAAAAACAAAATTTTGAGCTAGGGAGCTGAAATTTATAATATAGACTCTCCAGGGGTCCTTGATGCTCATGTGTAAATATTTGCATAATGCGCCCACTGACACGCCCACAATTTAAATTAATGCAACGCTGACGAGCCTAAATTATGTTTACACATCAACTATACCGTGAGTGCAGCGTGGCTCACACCTTTTTTATTTATATATATTGATATATATAAACATGGAGCGAAAGAAGTTTTACTTTAGGCGTGTGATCTTAAGCACACTCATTATTTTTTATAAGCGTTAATATACAGTATTTGTTTCACATAAAAATTGTACGCTTTATGTTCTTCGGAGAGGTCGGACCATCACCTTTGACAAGCAAAAAGAAAAAGAAAGAAAGGCCCTAGGTCAAAATCTCAATCGCTCAGTCAGAAACGCGGGAGAAAAAAAACTACTTCCTGCGATTTGAAGTCTTAGAACTAGAGTCAGTCTGAACGATTCTTGCTTGGAATTCGGTATGTGAAAGTTCTTATAGGGTGGTCGTTTTATGTCCTAGTTTCTTTAAAAAAATTGTTTCTATATTTTTTTTTTTCAAAAAGATCTCCCACAAACTTAAAATCAAGTGTTGTCTTTTTAGCCAATCTACCGAATTTTCGAAATGAATTTTACCACATTTTTCTTCAGACGGTGGTCGGACTGGATGTCTCTTTCAACCACTTTCATGCGAAGTGGAGTGGCACCGACTTCTTTTGAAATGGCTAACTGCCTACTTTTTGCATCCCGCCAAATCTATGAAAATGCAACAATGTAACAATCGTAGATACCCCCTTGAGGAAAATATTCAAATCATACACATTCTTCAAGCCATCTAATTATATGATAATTCCCCCATTCAAAGTCGATGATGCAAGTTCATTTGCCACCACTACCAATGCGTCTTATTCGATTGTTCACCGTATAATTTTCTGTCGAAAATTGATTTTCCACCTCAAGCTATCCGTGCACGCTTCATATACTCCACTCGGGCACCTAAGAGTACGTTGAAAAAATTATGTCGTCCCAGTGATGATAGTTCACAGCGTTTTCTCTTCGCAGAAACAATAAACGTTCCGAGCAATTACAATCAACCGCACTTGGATTCAACAAAGGTATACACGGAGAGCAAAAAACCGGGCCGAATAGCATCGGAAGGCGGCTTCAATTGTGATTATGCGTTCGCTCATTTGGTAAATAATGTAATTGCCTCGGAATGGGCCAACTGATATGTTGTACACTCTTATACGGCACCGATTCAACCGTTTCAAGAAGGCGCTTGGCGCAGTACTCCTCGTCGTGTTCGCGCGCACAAAATATGAATTAATCTTTCATGGGGCACGAATAATAAAAATTTTAACCATCGCCGACATCTATCGCCATCCCTGCCAGCATCACCAGGTGCTATTGCCAGGCGAAGCAGCGTAAATTATCCGCAATAGAACATTAGATACCTGGATATGGGTAGATAGTGGCACATATGTGTCTAACGATCGATGTTCGCGCATACACAGTTGATTACTTTGTCAGCGGATCGGAATGTGAAAATCGTTTCGATCTTCCATTTGGTGTTGGTGGCGGCTCTTGTGTCTGTGCTCGCATTTGGAAGAAGGAATTTTAAGTGGAGCACAGAGGCAGGCGGCGCACAGCGGCGTCGCAACCGTACCGCCACCTCCGCCGACAAAGAAATGCAATTTTCTTTCCATATACAGAGCGATTCCGTTAAGAAACTGAAACTGAAAATGAAGTATTTTCTTCTAATAAGTTGTACCGAAATAGCGGCGCGGTACAGACAGCGGACGCAGATATGTTGGTTTTCGATATTTTATCCCCTACCAATTGTGCCTCCCCCAATTAAATTTTGATCGTGCAATTTCGCGATCGAATTTCCTGCCACCATCCCCCCGCAATGGCGGAGATTTGTGAGATCCATTTGATCATGACATTATTCAGTGAATAATAGGAAAATTATGGGTTTTCAAATTGATCGCTTACGTGGTTACATGCATTTGTTGTTGTTGTTGATGCCGAGATGATGATTAAGAGACTCTGATGTGAACTTAGTTTTTAGATGGTTTTGTTGTCTTCCTGCGGGGCTTGTGTAATTGTCCGTAACTTCACTGAGAAGAGCGCATCATCGAAAGTGACGATTAAATTAATTGAGGCAATTGATTCAGTGCATGATTTATTTCCAAGACAATGTCGGACTCATGACTTAGGTACTTTACTTTGTCATGGGACTTCATCATCATCATCAGTCGCTCGTTGAAGTGCACATCTCAATTACACTCCAAGTCGTGTGATGAATTGAAGGTAACTCACCACGAAGTTCGGTGCACAGACTTGGAATCGATTGCCTCAGACGATGACGAGGGCCAGATATGAGCTGGAAAACGGTTTGAAGGTTCGCCTTGAAAGGTTTGATAAATTAAATTGAATTGAAGCTTTTTGGAAGAAATAATCAATGAGTTGGTAATATTGCAGTTTTGAGTGACCATAACTCATGCGACCTGTGACTACTACAGGATGCTCTACAAAGGCTTGGAACAACTGTCGAATCTTTTCAATAAAATACATCATTTGGGCTGAATGTCAAGGTAGCCGCACCACATCTTTTTGGTCAGTCACCAGTTATTCATTTCTCATTTTACCCGCAAATCAAAAACTATTTAGAAAGGTTATAAGCAGTTATCGAAAGTGAGTACCTACATAGCAGGTTCAAGAATTTCAAAGTCAGATTGCACAAAAGTAGGTTTAACTTTGAAGGCTTTAACTGTTTGGGCAATATAAATATTTGGTACGCTCGTTAATGTTCGCTTTTTTTTAATAAAAGAGATAAATTTGCTGTTGCCCTCCATTGTATATGGCCAGATTTTTTTTTTTAAATTCTATTTTAAACATATTTCCAGTTGTGCCAGCGACTTCTTTTCAGGACTTTTTCTAGAATTTTATAAGCAACAGATTTGAAAAAAAGTCCTGAAAATATCGTTCATGGAAGTTTAGTTATAAGGATACTTAACTATAGACATCGCATTAGTGACTCATGGGTCCAGCCAGACCCCTATGTGCTTTACATACAGGGTGTTTTTATAGAGGCATAGAACTTTTTTTTAAAGTAAAACACAACAACTTTAAAAAAAATTTTGGCTTTATTAGCACACAAATTTCATTGCATATAATGTTTAAAAATAATTTCTGGTATATGGCCCCCGCGACTGCGCCTTATGAACGCCATCCTGTCTGTTCAATTTTGCACCACGTTTTCGAGCATACCAGGTCTTATTTCGTCAATAGTGCGTCGAATGTTGGCTTCTAAATGATCAATCGTTGCTGATTCATCAGCATAGACCAGAGATTTGACGTACCCGCACAAAAAGTAATCCAAAGTTGTCAAATCCCACGAACGAGCTGGCCAACTCACAGGTCCATTCCATTTAAGATGATTCGGTCACCAAACGTTTGGCTCAACAGAGTCATGGTTGCACGCGCTGTATGGCATGTTGCGCCATACAGATCATAATGATTTCCAATGACATGAGGAATAAAAAAATCATTTGTCTGTAGTAGCGTTCGCCATTCACGGCAATGTTGGCACAGGTTTCGGATTTAAAGACAAATGAGCCGATGACGCCTGCGGCATGTAAACCACCACACCAAACATTGATTTTTTCGGGATGTAATGGAGTCTCAAGAGCTTCATGAGGATTTTGCTCACTCGCAAAATGACAATTCTGCTTGTTTAGCAACCAGTGAAGCTAGAAATGAGCCTCATCGCTGAAGATGATTTGACGAAAAAAGTCTGCTCCAACTTCCAGTTGATTCTCAGCTCATTCACAGAACACACGACACAATTGATGGTCCTCTGGTTTTAGTTCTTGCACCAGTTGGATCTTATATGGATGTAGGCCAAGATATTTCCTCAAAATTTACCAAGTAGCGGTGATAAATTCGGGTCGTCTCTCACACTCACGTCTACAGCGACGATAATTTCTTCTGTACGCACGGTACGGGCTCGATTTGGATGAATATTATCACAAAGAGTAAATGTGGTCATGAATCGATCCATAGTATTGCATATTAGCTGCTTAGATGAATGATTATGCGCACCATAAACTTGACGAAGTGCTCTATAAGTTTGGCGAACAGAGTGCGAATTTTGGAAATAAATTTCCATGATTAGTAAACGTTGTTCTGGTGTAAATCTTTCCATGGTGATTTGCCAAGGTATACTAAAAAAAAAGTAAAACACACTTTATTATTATGGGAGCTAGTTTGACAGTTATTCTTATCAGAAGTTTTATACCTCTATAAAAAACAGAGGGACGGGCTACAGTCCGCTTGGGCGAACTGTTAAATACCCTATTCTTATTCCAACCCCTCATAAGTGGGAGTGACAAAAGTCTAAGTATGGTTGAATTGTTAAGAACGTTCTACATATTTTGTTATATAACATTTAAAAGATTTAAACGAAAAAAACCAAGATTTTGTAAAAAAAAACGCTACTTAGCTCAAACTTTGGTTTTTCAATAAAATTGTTTTATTTAATTGTGGGCGTGTCAGTAAGCGGATTTAAAAAAAACACATGAGCATAGAGGGCCCCTAGAGAGTATATATTATAAATTTCAGCTCCCTGGCTCAAACTTTGGATTTTCAAAAAAAGGTTTTTTTAAATTGTGGCGTGTCAGTAGGCGGATTTTGAAAATATTTACGCATGAGCTTAAAGGGCCCCTAGAGAGTATATATTATAAATTTCAACTCCCAAGCTCAAATTTTGGTTTTTCAATAAAATTGTTTTATTTAATTGTGAGCGTGTCAGTGGGCGGATTTCAAAAATTCGTAAACTTGATTATTTCGGGACCCTAGAGAGTATATGGTTAAAATTTCAGCTCTCTAGAGCCCATTTTAAAGGCCTAATTTTTGCCGACGGACGGACGGACGGACGGACGGACGGACGGACGGATATGGCTAGCTTGACATTACTATCGATGCTGATCATAAATATAGTAACTTTTAGGGATCTACGGGCAATATTAAGGTATGTTACAAACTATGCGTCAAAATTAATATACCCTTAGAATAGGGTATAAAGAAGTTGTCAAGTCCTTAATGAAAGACCCTTTTTATACCCTATTCTAAGGGTATATTAATTTTGACGCATAGTTTGTAACATACCTTAATATTGCCCGTAGACCCCTAAAAGTTACTATATTTATGATCAGCATCGATAGTAATGTCGATTTAGCCATGTCCGTCCGTCCGTCCGTCCGTCCGTCGGCAAAAATTAGGCCTTTAAACTGGGGCTAGAGATTTAAAAAATATTTAAACATAATTATGAAGGGCTCCTAGAGAATCTTTATTATACATTTCAGTTTCCTTGCTCAAACTTTGACTTTTCAATAAAATTATTTTATTTATTTGTGGGCGTGTCAGTGGGCGGATTTTAGATCTTCTATCTCCCGAGCAGTTTTAGGAGTCAAAGATCATATATAAAAAATGTTTGCTTTCTAGCTCAAAATTCGATTTTTTCGTTAAATTAGTTTTTTTGAGTTTGTGGGCGTCTGCGGGTGGATTTCAAAAATTCTTAAACTTGATTATTTCGGGCCCCTAGAGAGTATATGGCTAAAATTTCAGCTCTCTGATGCTGATCATAAATATAGTAACTTTTAGGGGTCTACGGGCAATATCAAGGTATGTTACAAACTTCGCGTCAAAATTAATATACCCTTACAATAGTGTATAAACAACCTATAAAAACCATTCATTTTAAAATTGTTCTCTTTAATTTTTCATAAAAAAGTCCCATTTTTAGGGTTCCGTAGCCAAATGGCAAAAAACGGAACCCTTATATGTAGATTCGTCTGTCTGTCTGTCTGTGTGTCTGTCTGTTTGTCCGGGAATGTCACAGCCACTTTTATATGAAACTATAAGAGCTATACTGTTGAAACTTGGTCACTAGATGTATTCTGTGAACCGCATTAAGATTTTCACTTAAGATAGATATTTTATTCCGTTTATATTTTACGATTTGTTATAGTACAATTTACATAATTTAAATACAGAGATATGACAACTTTATGTCTTTCTACTAGAAAAAGTTTACAAGTGACAAAAATTAACTTAAATTTGAAAAATGTTTGTTTTTGAGGAAAAACAACGACTAAAAACCTCAAATTAAGGAGACAAGAAAAAGATAATAATAAATAAAAAATACATGAATGCATTAATAAATAAATAAATTATACATGAATGTATAAATAAATAAATAAGTTATAAATAAAAATTTAAATAAATAAATAAATAAATAAATGAATTGTTTAATAGGTAAATAAATAAATATATCAATAAATACATAAATAAATAAAAAATATATAAATAAATAAATAAATAAATAAGTTAATAAATAAATAAATAAGTAAACAAATGCATAAATAAGTAAATAAACAAATAAACATAAATGAATTGACAAAGGAGATAAATCTGAGTAAATAAATAGATAATATCAAATTGACAAACAATATATTAATGTAATATAGAGATTATTTATCTTATCTTTATAACATACAAATAAATTAACAAAAAGTTGAATATTGCGTTAGTTAATATCAGCGAGGTAGATGATATTCAATATTTAATTGATTAATAAGAGGATTGTCAGCGATATCACATCTGATCTTAAATGTTTCTATTAGTTTGCGTATTCTGAAGGAGGTCATTTCAACATTTGCTCTTGCATATATATCTAGCGTGGAGTGATGCCATGGGAGGTTAAGCATCATTTTTAATAATTTGTTCTGTGCGATTTGCAAGTTTTTAATGTGACATTCAGCACAATTACCCCAAACCGGGCAGCCGTACAATAAGATGGATGGAAATTTTTTTTTATGAATTAATATTTTGTTTTCATTTGAAAGTGATGATTTCCTATTTATAAATGGATATACTATTTTTATGCCAATATTTATTTTGTTAAGTGTTTGCGCAGTGTGTTCTTTAACGTCAGTTTTGAATCAATATGTACACCCAAGTATCTTACAGAAGGCTTCCACGCAATTGAATACCCATTGACAAGCAGTTGTTTTGCTGGAAGAAAACCAGGTCGTCTTTTTCGTATGAAAAAGATAGCTTGTGTTTTTTCAGCATTTAGTTTTATTTTCCACTTTGTGTAGTACTTTTGCAGAGTCTGAATCGCATTTTTAAGATTCGTCTCAATATTTAGACTGAACTCATGCGATGAAATCATATCGGCATAAATTGCTGCTTCACATTGAAAGATGAGAGGAAAGTAGGATGTGTACAGATTGTAAAGAACTGGCCCAAGAACTGAGCCTTGGGGCACACCTGTGTGAAAGTTTATTACCTTTGATACACTACAATTTAAATGCACAATAAAACGACGATTTGCTACGAAACTTTGGATGATTTTGCACAGGAACAAAGGAAAATTTAGGTTTAACATTTTGTATAGGTATAAGTCCATTGTGCCACACAGAATCGAAAGCTTTTTCAATATCTAGTAGGATCCACTATTTTCCGAAACTATAGGAACTATACTGTTGAAACTTGGTAAGTATATGTATTCTGGGAACCGCATTAAGATTTTCACATAAAAATGAAAAAAAACAATAAATTTTGGGGGTTCTCCATACTGAACTGAAACTCAAAATTTTCCTAATATCATTTTTTTCTAAACTGAATAGTTTTAGTTTGCGCGAGAGACACTTCCAACGTGATAAAATGTGTATCCCCCCTCTAACTTCTAAAATAAGGGAATGATAAAACTAAAAAAATGTATGATGTACATTACCATGCAAACTTCCACCGAAAATTGGTTTGAACGAGATCTAGTAAGTAGTTTTTTTTAGTAAGTCATAAATCGTAAACCGCAATTTACTTTATAAATTATATAAAAAAAAAACATTTAATTTCATAAACATAAACCTTATGCGTAATCCGTGAGGTCTATAACTTAATTCGTGTGGTTTGCTAAGAGTTGGCGTAACTTGTATTATTCCATTGTTATTATTCCATTGGAACATGCGTTAGAAAGCTACTGTCATTGTACGTCATTTCAGTATATGTCATTCATTTGAAGCGTAAAGAACAATAATTTTTTTTTCACTCAAATATGTCGAACTTTGTGCCTGGAAAAGTGTTTTTGCGGGTAGTTCTTCTTCATTAGTTTAATATGAAGAAAACTGCTGCCGAAAGTCATCGTATTTTGGTTGAAGTTTATGGTGAACATGGTCTAGCTGAGCGAACGTGCGAACGGTGATTTTGGCTTGGAAGACGATGAACGTCCGGGTAGACAAGAAAGTTTGAAGATGAAGAACTGGAAGCATTACTCTGTGAAGATTGTTTGAAAAGACAAGAAGAGCTCGCAGAATCTTAATGTGTCACTCAAGCAGCAATTTCAAAACGTTTAAAAGCAGCTGGATATATTCAAAAGCAAGGAAATTGGGTTCCACATAAACTCAACCGAGTGACGTCGAAAGGCGGTTTTGCATGTCCGAAATGCTGCTGGAACGCCACAAAAGGAAGTCATTTTTGCATCGGATTGTTACTGGTGATGAAAAATGGATCGATTACGACAACTCCAAGCGCAAAAAATCATATGTGAAACCCGGCCAACCAGTCAAATCAACGGCAAAGCGGAATATCCATAGCGCGAAGGTAATGTTCTGTATTTGGTGGGATCAGAAGGGTGTGCTGTATTATGAGCTGCTAAAATCGGGTGAAACCATCAATGGACAACGCTACCGAACACAATTAACCCGTTTGCGACCAGACACGAGGCAATAATTTTCCATCATGACAACGCTCGGCCCCACGTTGCTATTCCGGTTAGGAACTATTTGGAAAATAGTGGATGGGAAGGTTTACCCCACTCCCCTTATAGCCCAGACCTTGCACCTTCTGACTACCATTTGTTCCGGTCGATGCAGAACGCCCTCACTGAAATACGGTTCACATCAGAGCAGAATATCACAATTTGGCTGCCAAGCCGGCGCAGTTCTTTTGGGATGGGATCCACAAATTGCCAGAAAGATGGGAAAAAGTCATAACTTCAGATAGGCAACACTTTCAATAATACTATTGTACATGTTTTTCCTAAATAAACGTTCAAATTTTGAAAAAAAAAACCGCACGAATTAAGTTATAGACCAATAGTTTGTAACACACCTTAAGATTGCCCGTTGACCCCTAAAAGTTAATAAATGCATGATCCAAATCGATATTAATGTCGATCTTGCCATTGCCGTCCGTCCTTCGATACACAATCCTAAAAAAAACAAATTTATCGAAAAAATCAAATTTTGAGCTGGAAAACTGGTCAAAATGCTCAGAAGTTAAAAGTTTTAAAATCCGCCCACTGACACGCCCACAATTTAAAAAAAGTCGAAGTTTGAACTAGGAAGCTGAAATTTGGAATATATACTCTCTACGAACTCTTAATGCTGAATATTTTTAAAATCCGCCCACTGACATGCCCACTTTAAAAAACACGGTTTAATTGAAAGAATCGCTGGCAAAGTATGCAGTTAAAGTTGTTTTGAATACGTCCTTTACCTTTAGTTGTCTGCCATGCCCTTTTTAAAGGGACGTTTTTTTACAAAAATATGTAGATCCTTTGTAACAATTCTCCCATACTTACATTTTTCACGCCTACTTAATGAGGGATATTAATAGGAATAGAGTATCCAACAGTTGGCCCAAGAGGACTGCAGCCTTTCCCTATGTTCATATTCGTGTTTCACTATGTTCTGCTTCGTTTAGCTAAGTTTCTTAGTGCGAAGTGCATCATTTGGGTTGTTTTCTCGTACTTTTTATATACATTTCAATGTTTGCGCCATTTCGTGTTCAAGATTGTTGAATTTAAAACTTGTTTATACCCTATTCTAGGGGTATATTAATTTTGACGCATAGTTTGTAACATACCTTAATATTGCCCGTAGACCCCTAAAAGTTACTATATTTATGATCAGCATCGATAGTAATGTCGATCTAGCCATGTCCGTCCGTCCGTCCGTCCGTCCGTCCGTCCGTCCGTCGGCAAAAATTAGGCCTTTAAACTGGACCTAGAGAGCTGAAATTTTAACCATATACTCTCTAGGGTCCCGAAATAATCAAGTTTACGAATTTTTGAAATCCGCCCACAGACACGCCCACAAACTCAAAAAAACAAAATTTTGGAAAAAATCGAATTTTGAGCTAGAGAGCTGAAATTTTTTATATATGATCTATGGCCCATAAAACTGATTGGGACATAAAATTTTCAAAATCCGCCCACTGACACGCCCACAATTAAATAAAACAAATTTTGGGAAAAATTGAATTTTGAGCTAGAAAGCTGAAATTTTTTATATATGATCTTTGGCCCATAAAACTGCTTGGGACATAAAATTTTCAAAATCCGCCCACTGACACGCCCACAATTAAATAAAATATTTTTTTTGAAAAACCAAAATTTGAGCTAGGGAGCTGAAATTTTTAATATATACTCTCTAGGGGCCCTTTATGCTCATGTGTAAATATTTTCAAAATCCGCCTACTGACACGCCCACAATTATTTATTTTTTATTTTTGAAAGTGCAAAGTTTGAGCTAGGGAGCTGAAATTTATAGTATATACTCTCTAGGTGCCCTTTATGCTCATACTTAAATTTTTTTTAAAACCGCCTACTGACACGCCCACAATTAAATAAAACAATTTTATTGAAAAACCAAAGTTTGAGCTAGGGAGCGTTTTTATTTACAAAAGCTTAGTTTTTTCGATAAAATCCTTTAAATTTTTGTCACGCCCACTTATGAGATATAGGAATAAGAATAGGGTATCCAACAGTTCGCCCAAGCGGACTGTAGCCCGCCCCTATGTTTTTTTTATAATTTTGCTTTCGCTAAAGTTTTGCTAATGGTTTTTGTTTTTATACCCTATTCTAGGGGTATATTAATTTTGACGCATAGTTTGTAACATACCTTAATATTGCCCGTAGACCCCTAAAAGTTACTATATTTATGATCAGCATCGATAGTAATGTCGATCTAGCCATGTCCGTCCGTCCGTCCGTCCGTCGGCAAAAATTAGGCCTTTAAACTGGACCTAGAGAGCTGAAATTTTAACCATATACTCTCTAGGGTCCCGAAATAATCAAGTTTACGAATTTTTGAAATCCGCCCACAGACACGCCCACAAACTCAAAAAAACAAAATTTTGGAAAAAATCGAATTTTGAGCTAGGAAGCTGAAATTTTTTATATATGATCTATGACTCCTAAAACTGCTCGGGATATAAAATTTTCAAAATCCGCCCACTGCCACGCCCACAAAAAAATAAAACAATTTTATTGAAAAACCAAAATTTGAGCTAGGGAGCTGAAATTTTTAATATATACTCTCTAGGGGCCCTTTAAGCTCATGTATAAATATTTTCAAAATCCGCCCACTGACACGCCCACAAATAAATAAAACAATTTTTTTGAAAATCCAAAGTTTGAGCTAGGGAGCTGAAATTTATAATATATACTCTCTAGGGGCCCTTTATGCTCATGTGTTAATTTTTTTTTAAATCCGCCTACTGACACGCCCACAATTAAATAAAACAATTTTATTGAAACACCCAAGTTTGAGCTAGGGAGCGTTTTTTTTGATAAAATCCTTTAAATGTTATATAACAAAATATGTAGAGCGTTCTTAACAATTTAACCATACTTAGACTTTTGTCACGCCCACTTATGAGGGATAGGAATAAGAATAGGGTATCCAACAGTTCGCCCAGGCGGACTGTAGCCCGTCCCTATGTTTCTTTATATATACAGTACACTGAAAGTGTTGGAATACAGCGCCGGCATTTTTTGTTAAACAGTAAGCAGCACCTGCACTGAAGTATACCATTGCATGATTTTAGGTGCTACTTACTATTCGAACGAAAAGGAGGATATGAAAGACATTTGCTGGTTTTGTAGAGTTTTTTCTACACGGGTGGCGCCTAAATTGTTTAGGGAGGTCTGTTTTTTTTTGTGAGTATTCAATTAACAATCATGGCAGATCAATTAGTCTCCTACTCCAGGTGGAGCAAAGAGGAGATAGCTCGGATTTATTTGATATGTAATGCTGGCTCAGTTGGTACTGTCATGTTCAAAGGAGAGATCCAACGAACCCTGTCAAAAGATAATATCAATCAACATTCCAATACAAAAGTGAAAGAAAGGCAGGCCTAAACAACACAGTGCCGTGCTACAAATTTGTTTTTTTTTTGTTAGTTTTTGGCTTTTAAGAAGCGAAATAAGTCCTGAGGCCAAAAGTCGACAGTGAATTTATGACCCACTTGGGTGGGTCCCAGGATTCTGGGCTTAAAGTATTTCAGGTTTTAGGAATTCTGTCCGCCTCCCAATTATTAATTCTTAATTTTTCATTTTATGCAGAGGATTGGTTTGTCTCTTTTATTTTTGCGTAACTCCAATGGTCGGGAAGATGACAACCAGAGAAACCCACAGGTTACCTTAAAACAAGGCCAAGCGCCATAAGGCCAATTCTTAAAACGTGGCCTTGTGTCACTGTATAAAGGTTAGGTATAGTGACACTTTGATAAACCGACGTTAGGTCAATTTGGCTTCGTGGTGCCACCATCTACTTCATATGTGATTTTGCTGGTGGGTTATAGGAATTTAACCTTTTTTCCAGATGGTTTAGCCTTATTGCAACTTTGTTGCACTACTTGGGAAAGGTGCTAGTTGGATGGAGGTACCTATATCAGTTCTATTGTGCATTTTTCCCCCCACGAAATGTATTTCGGTGGCACTCTGGCTAGTTAAATGGATTTATCATTTTTCACTGCCCGCTCATCTACAAGAAGTGGGAACAATATTGAAGATTCCATCCATTGCTTGAGCTTTGAACTTGAGTCGTTGTATTTAGCTCATTTGAAGGCTCAGTAATTTATATATGACCGTTAGCCTCCACCCAATAAAGGAAATAGTCAATAGAGAATATTTTATTGATTAAGCCATCTATATCATCATCCAATCCTCCTTCACTACTAAGAGTAAATTTTAAACCCTACCGTTAAACTATTTTCAAATGTTTAAAGGAAACGCATATGGATAAACGAGTGCAAAGTATACAAGTTTATTAAAACAGTGAACATTTTTTTTCAGTCCTTACCGGATTCATGTCTCTGCTAAATGCAAAAATGAACTTGAAGGAGTTATCGTGTTAGCTTAACAAAAATAATTACAGTGCATCCGCAAATGGATTCTATGTGTCACAACGAACAAAAAATTAGCTTTATGATTTTGAGGACAAGAGTGATGTAATGGTGGCCTCAATACTCTCAGTGGGTGACTAGTTCAGCTAAATTGCTTGATCTAAGATTGCGCGCTGACTTCATTAGTGGCAGAGTTGTTAATTCTCGCACTAATGAGGTCGAAGTAATTAAAAGAAAAAAAAGAGAGAAAAAAGCGAATCATATTGCACTTTACTGCAAAATTTAAATCCTACATTATGTCAACCGTTCTCAATCCACCACATACACAGAATCCATTCTTAATTAACTCACCCTCCCCCTCGTTCCCACTGCCAACTCACGTAAATTAGAAACGATCACTTAACTTATTACACAATATTCCAACGCTTACCGAAAAACGTGAAATCCAAATACAATCCACCTAAAGAGCTCCATTCCACATTAAAAAGCGTTCACCCTCTAGCAATACATCAACATCGGTCCTCATCTCTCCGGGCGACTTTCGTTTAATGAAGTATTCATTTGACTTGAACCGACCCAAGGGGCACTTAAGTGGGGCCCATTAGTAAGCCATTAGAATAGTGTGCGCCACAACATGCGTATCGGCGATTACACCGTGTCCAAGTGCCACTTGTGGTGTCTGTTTGTTCATCATCATCATCATCATAGCGTCGTTCCAAATGGCCAGCATTAGCAGCGTTAAGGCGCCACAATGACCTCACACACGACGAGAACGCGGAATGCAAAAGCCAATACCTCCAGCAATAGCAACTCTGTCAACCTATTCACCACGCAGAATCGGAGCATTTGCGCGGAATAATGGGTCACGCGAAGGTTGAGATATGTACTTGGTCAACAAACAATGTACACCAGGATTGAACATTTTACTCTTTTTCCTCAGTCTGATTTTGTGGTCTTATTACTCCAGCAACGTATGAAGGTCACAGGGTGATTGCTAAAACATCTGACAAGATGCTGTGTAGGTAATTAGAGGCAATTTTTCATTTCTCGTTTTTTGTTGTTTTCTCTTTTTTACCACCCCCTTTGTGCTGTATATGTTGCTCTTTGCCATTCACTTATGGTGTTGAAGTTTTCTTTGCGCTTTATTTGCCTTACACTCTGGAGGAATAAAATTCTTCTTGGCCAAGATTGCTGTGGGCGCGTGGGCGGCTCACAGCCAAGTGACTAAGATTAATCCCATTGTTGCGTCCATCACATGTGGTGGTGGTATGGATATTTCATTCTCGATTGCAAAAAGAGGCTGCGGGACTTCTGAAATATGTTTATTGGTTATTCAGACAGAAAATACTGTTAGGTTCCAACGTTCAATTGAACACAAGGAAAATAAAAAAATATAATTATTGTCTATTGGTCTTGTTCGATCGACTGTTAGTATTTTTTGTTGATGCTGTCTGACGATAGGTAATTAATTTTGAATGATTGGCCAATGTGGGCGAATGAATTGATTAATATTTTTTCTAAACATTCGAAGTGTTTGCGTTTCTAATTAAATTTGTTTACAGGTTTTTTTGGTAGAGTCATATACATAAATAATTTGTTTAGAGTTGTTTCTGATTGATGTGAAAAAATCGCGGTTCTGCATGAGTTGGATTATTTTATTGATCTGATGTTGTGTCAATGACTTCTGCTGCGAGTTGATAAAGTATTGCGACATAGTCAAATCAATGTGTATCTGAAAATAGCAATAAACGCGTGTCGACTCCACTGGGGTACCCAACTACGGAAATATCCAGTTCGCTGATTGTCTAGAAATGGTTCTGTAGCCACATTCGTTGTATGAACGATGTTTTACATATTCTAGCACTACGGTAGCATATAAGTCTGTTGGACAAGTATTAAGCATTAAAGTCACTCCCAAATTGAGCGCGTAAGAGTCTAGGTTATGAGATATGGATTTTGTGTCCTTCAAATGCTAAATCTGCTAGTACAAAGGACAATTCTCATTCTGGTTGATCCTAATTGATAGTCTTAGGCCAAACGATATGACCATTGAATGAATTTGGACCCTCTGAGAAGAAAAATGCATACACGCGCGAAAATCAGTTATTTAAAATCAACCAGCTTTCGGTTAAAAACAACTAAGCGGTACTGTTAATAAAGTTCGTACAGAGTTACTTACTTACTTACTTAGGTGGCTCTACAGTCCGGGTGGACCTGGGCCTCAACCAATACGCCTCTCCAGTTAGCACGATCTTTGGCTAACTGCCTCCAGTTGCGCACTCCAAGTAAGGCGAAATCTTCCTGTACTGCGTTGTCCCTCCAGATTGAAATCGAAGAATCTTCGTTCCGGAGCGTTGGTGTCCATTCGCTCAACATGTCCTAGCCATCTTAGTCGACTGATTCGCACTTTTTTGAACAGGTCGATGTCGATGTCGCTGTACAGCTCGTACAGTTCGCTGTTAAATCTCCTCCTACAAAGCCGGTAAACGCAAAGGGGGCCGAAAATCACTTGAAGAATTTTGCGTTCGAAACGACCAACAAGACCTTAATCCGCTTTTGCTAATGTCCATGCTTCTGCGCCATAGTGCAGGGCTGGGATGATGAAGGTCTTATATAGAGTCTCCTTAGTTTTTCTTGACAAGGCCTTACTTAATTGCCGTCTTAGGCCAGAGAAACAGCAAATGGCAAGTGTAATTCTTCGTTTGATTTCAGCTGTTGTGTCATTATCAGAATTAATAGCGGATCCGAAACTAACTACCTCAAAGTTATAGCTGTCTATCGTGACGTTCTGTCCGATTCGTCGATGTTGTGTGTCCCTTCTTGTTGACAGCATATATATTGTTTTGCCCTCATTCACCACTAAACCCATTTTTGCCGCTTCTGTGCTGATACCTGCAAACGCACCAGTGACAGCTCGCTGTATTCTGCAAATTATGTCAATGTCGTCAGCATATGCAAGTAGTTGCACAGACTTTTGAAAAATTGTGCCTCTAGTATTGGCTTGCGAGTTTCGCACAATTTTCTCAAGTATGATGTTGAAGAAGTCACATGACAGCGCATCACCTTGTCTAAAACCTTTTTTGACATCAAAGGTCTCGGTGACATTGTTTCCAACCTTTATGGATCAGCGGGCGTTCTCCATCGTCATTCTGCACAATCTGACAAGTTTGGCAGGGACGCCAAAACTAGACATGGCTCTGTATAGCTCGTCTCTATAGATGCTGTCATATACGCCCTTAAAATCGATAAACAGATGGTGGGTACCGATTTGGATTTCTTGGGTTTTCTCCAGGATCTGGCGTAGTGTGAATATCTGATCGGCCGTGGACTGGTAGGGACGAATCAGGTCGCTGACGAATGGTTTCAGGCATTCACAGAGTACAGCAGGGGTCTCCTTTCTTGTGGATCGGGCAAAGGATGCTGAGGTTCCATTCATCAGGCATACTTTCTTCTGACCAAATCTTGGAAACGAGTTGGTGTATGCTTTTCAGCAGGTCATCTCCCGGTGCCCTAAAAAGCTCGGCATTCTGATCCAGCAGCTTTGTTGGATTTTAGTTTGGATATCGCTATTCACTTCGCTTTGGTCAGGTGGAGGGAAGTTTTCGTTTTCCTTGTCCAGGCTGAATGGTTCGTTCTGCCTGACAGCATTAATGGATGGATGGATTAAGTGAGTCAAGTTGTTTAAGAGAAAATCGGTTAAAAATAACCGATTTATGAATTTCTCCTCCGAAATTTGCTCGGTTTTAAAACGAACTTACTCTTTTGTTATTAGCCACCTTAATTGGTTAAAATTAAACAACCTACTTGGTTGCTTTTAACCATATAACTCGGTTGTTTTGAGCCAAATTCACTTGGTAGAATTTACCCAACTTAGGTACTCTGTTCTTATAAGTCAACTCACCGGATAACAATTAGCCAACCTACTTGGTTGAATTTAACCAACTTACTCATCTGTTGTTATAATCCCACTTACTTGGTAAAAATTAACCAACTAACTTTGAAATTAGACAACCTCCTTGGTTGCGTGTAACCAACTTACTCTCTTGTGGTCAGCCTTTTTGGTTGAAATAAACCAACATACTTAGTTGAATTTAACCAGCTCAAAGGGTTGAATTTAGCTAGCTCACTTGGTTGGATTTAGCAGTCCTACTTGGTTGAGTGTAACCAAAATACTTACTTGTTATTAGCCAGCCTATTTGTTACCAATTTTCTTGTTTGAAAAAGCCCACCTTTAAGTTAAATTGTATCCAACATTCTTGGTTACTGGTATCCAACTCCTGCACATCTGAAAAGTAAACCATCTTAAAGGAAAATCCAATATTACTCCATAAATTATTTTACAAAGTTACTCGTCGGTCTATTACTATTTCCTTTTCACGTTAAATTTATTTATTAGTTCAGTTTTATTTTACCACTTTAATTAATTATGCCACTTGGATGTAAATTGCCACTTGAGTGTACCACAATGGAGTATTTTGATTTGCAACAACAGCTTTGCACAACGGTTCACCACTGAATCACTCAATGATACGATTAGGAAATTATTTTTATTCAATCTAATGTCTACGTACAAATTGACTCATATCTAGACTTAAAAACTAAAATTGAAAATGTCGGCTCGACAAAAGGGGCCCGACGAATTTCTTATTACTAGGTATACAAAAGTTTTACAAAATTATATTTATGACTTCTTAATCTATTTAAGACTTTTTCTTTAATTATGTAATAGTTGTCGGGCGCAATGGTTGGTGTGTCGGACTACTAATCGAAAGGTCCCCGGTTTAATTCCCGCTCGGGCCAAGTAATATCTAGAGTTTTTGTCCACTGCCCACCTCTTGCGAGCGTCTAACAAACATCCTAGAGTATCAATTGTCATGAGAAGCTTCTCAAATTTGCTGTTCAGATTCGGCTTTAAATTGTAGGTCCCTTCCAGTTCGTAAAGAAACTGGCAGGAGAAGCTAGGTTTAGGCCCAGTATGAGCCGTTAATGCCTAATATTTATTTTTATATAAGAGTTAATTGATCACGTTGGGATGAAAAAGAAAATATAGCATTAGCGTCGATTACAGGGACTAAGTCACCTCCTGTAATGTCTTACCGATTTTTCGTAGAACGGAGTATCTTCGCTGTGGATTATGTCGTCAAATCTCGCATCCAAGATGGCACGAGGATTTAGCTAACGGTGGCTTGGTTCCATTTGTTGCTGGGTTGATTCCTGGACTTCTGTATTTGAGTGGTTTCGGATGAGTCTTCTCGAGAGTTCCGTCATAAATTCGTTGATCGGCTGTGCGATTTCTGCCTCCTCGTAGAGCCTTCTTGCTGAGTAGTACTTCAGAGTTGTCGGGTTTCGCCAAAGTCCTGTGCGCATCCGAAGCCCTTCTTTATTGTCCATGATGATATTGCGAACCAGATGGGACAACCGTCAGTTATCACTGGTCTGATGAGCTGCTTATATTTGAGCAGCTTATATTTGAGCAGCTTGGTTTTTTGCTAAGCCCGTTGCGCTTCTTAGGCAGCGGGTGCACTGGATGCAGTGCAAAGTTTGCCCTTTTGAGGGTGGTGTCAGCATGTGGGTTGAATTTTAATCTCTCGCTGAAGTTGATTCCCAGATAGTTCATTGATGTTAGTATGAACCACGGAGTCATCTGGAAGTTTTAGTTTGATGTTACGGCAGCGGCTGCAAATTTTTTTTTTTAATTTTCTACGCTAAAGAGGTTTTTCTGTAATGTGCTAAGAACACAGCGGAAGCATTTTTGTTTAACAGCAAGCAGCACCTGGCAATATCGTATTTCATTGCCTGCTTTTCGGTGCTAGTTACTATTAGAAAGAGTAGAGAGATAGGAAAGAAGTGTTTGGGTGTCATTCTAAGGTTTTTCTCCACGGTTGGTGTCTAAATTGCTTAGGGAGATCTAGTTTTTCATGTATTCTACGAAAAGGAATGAACTTGGCCGGAATTTGAACGCACGACCTTTCGATCAGAAAGAGAATACATTAATACTGCACCGTTGCCACCCGCTCGACGTCTCCTGGTCGCTGGTTTGCTGCTATTTATCTTCAGTCCCCACTTAAGATAGTACTAAACAAGATTCCTGATGTTGGTCTCAACTCTTCGGGTTTCTATCTCTGGGCACAGGGAGGTGGCGTAGGTCACTGAGTCACATGCCTACAGAAGCGTTTTGCTTCGGTTGTATAGTCCCACGGTGACGTCGGGAGCTTTGGAAGCTTCAGTACCCGACATATCGTAGAGTGTCTAGCTCCGAATCCAAATTGTAACGTCGGGGTTCTGCGTCTCTCCGCACACAGGTGGTTGATATATTGAGGAGAGCTATTGGTCGATATCCATTGACATTTGCTCTGTCTGTCTTCTTGGGAACTGGCACAACTTTTGCTACTTTCCACGATTTCGGAAAACAGTTGCTGTGAATGCGTTATTGAATATGATAGTCAGTAGGATGGCCATGCTTGGTAACTTTTTAACCAAAAAGTTCGAAATTCGGTCAGTTCCGGATGACTTCTTAGAGTTGCTGCTATGAATAACGTCACCATCCTCCTCTGTGTTGGTGAAGACTTCGTCGCTTATTTGCGCGATTCCTCGGATTGAAAGTCGTGATGACGTAGTAGCCTCTTGAAGGTGCTTCAGTGGTCGATCCGTGAAATTCCTTTCGAAGTGGGTGGCTAATGCTTCGGCTTTTCAATTACGGTGGTGGCTGTATTCTGTCCGAGACCAATGGTTTCAGGGATTGACCTCGATTTTTCAACAAGCTAGTTGTTTTCTTGATGCCGTTTGGGCCTGGTTTAATATGTTCCAACCTCTGCCTGAATTCGTTCTCCCTGAAGTGTTTCACAGCACCACGAAAACATGACATTCGTTGGTGCTTTGTACTCATTATTGTGGGTGTTCCAAGTTCTGTGTAGAAATAAGCCGAGTTGACTGTTAAAATCAACAGTTTCTGCGTACAAAATAACCGATTCATATTTCTATGGAAATAGGCTATAGAAATTTCGTATGGGAAAATGTATTCTGAATGTAAATTAAATCCAGAACAATGCAAAACAATGCAAAAGAAATTATTTTTTTTTGTTGAGAGATGTTCAAGAGAGTAAAGCGGTTAAAAACAACGCAGTCATTTTTAACATTCCAGTGGAAGTTGTTGTAATGGGGCCGATTTTGTGAATCGCAAATTTTGACATATTTAAAAAAAAAAAAAAAATACACTGTCAGCTCTGTGTCGTGGAGTGCTTAAAGCAAGCAACTATCACGAGCAGAAATTAGCCGGCACTAAAAGTGCTCCCACAGGCTCATCATTTAGTGCAGGTGTTAGTAAGGACATAACAATTAAAAACACAATAACTATGTACCTATAAAATACTAACACAGACACAAATCATGCAAATAATTTAAAACATTAAGGCATTATTACGCAAAATATTTTTTAGCTTAGTTTTACTAACATGCAAGTCAATCACATGATCATTTAGATTATAGATTCTACTCATGCGACTAATAGGCTCATGCCTCCCATAATTCGTTCTATGATGGGGGCTAAACAATAATTCAACACTGCGTAAATTATAGGCACCACCACGAAAATTAAAGCCAATAGACGACAGCAAGTCAGGTGCATCTATTTGACCGGATATAAGCTGCTGTAAGAAAATAATATCGCTATTAAGCCTTCGTTGAGAAAGGGGTAACATTTGAAGAAGTTTGATGCGTTGACTGTAAGGAGGGAGGTTAAATGGATCATCTCATGCGAGTCCTCTAAGTGCAAATCGAATAAATTTATGTTGAATGGACTCTATTTGATTTGAATGAATGTTGTAGAACGGTGTCCAAACTTGTGAGGCATACTCTAGAATCGGACGGACAAAACAATTGTACAATGACATAGAAATGTAAGGGTCATTAAATTCTTTGGACCACCTTTTTACGAAGCCCAGCATGGAATTAGATTTATTAACAATAAAATTGATATGCTTAGCAAAAACCAGTTTGGGATCGAAATAAACCCCAAGATCCTTAAAGTGATCAACTTTACAAAGAATATGTTCAGACAAAGAATATTGAAAGGTGGAAGGGATATTCTTTCTAGAGAATGTCATATGTTGACATTTAGTAGGGTTTAAGGATAAGCCGTTTTTCACACACCAATTGGCGAAGCTGTTAATGTCAGATTGAAGTAAAATTCTGTCTTGCTGACTAGTGATAGATTTATATATTTTCATATCATCCGCGTAGATCAGGATATTACTGTGATTTATACATGCCTTAACATCATTGATGGCTAGTATAAATAGAATCGGTCCGAGGTGACTTTCTTGGGGAACTCCAGACTGAGCTGTGAAAGATACAGATAGTGATCCTCTAAATTTGACTTGGTAAGCCCTTGATCTAAGGTCTGAATTAACTCATTTTATGAAAGATGATGGGAAACCAAAAGCCCTGAGCTTAAATTCGATTAATTCATGGGACAGCTGGTCGAAAGCCTTAGAGAAGTCAGTGTATATGCAATCCATTTCGTCCTTATTCTCTAAGGCATTAGAACAATCATGCAAGAAACTTAACAGATTAGTGACAGTGGATCTGTTTTTTACAAATCCATGCTGTTCACTACAAATTATATTGCGACAAAGAAATAGTAACTTTTCACAAACAATTTGTTCAAAAAGCTTATGGATACACGAAAGCTTTGAAATAGGTCTATAATTAGTGATATCACCACGTTCGCCTTTTTTAAATACAGGTGTGATAAATGCATTTTTCCATAGCTTAGGGAATTTATTAGTATTAATGAACAGTTCAAACAGATACTTAAGATGTGAAGCAATTGCATGACTACATTTTTTAAGAACTATCGGGGCAATGCCATCAGGACCTGATGAATAGTCATTCTTCAGAGAAGAAACACATTTTTAAATTGTTTCCAAATCGAATGAGATACTATTAAAGCTTATTTGGGAGCAGCCAGTTAGATAACTAAAATATTGATCATCTATGTGAAGAGGGGTCTCCCTAAACGACTTACTGAAATGATCTGCAAACATATTGCTTGCTTTTCAAGGTCACCAGAATCCAAAATCAACGTTTTTTATAGAGATGTCTGTGTGTGTGTGTGTATGTACGTATTTGCGTATGTGCGTTTGGAATTATCTTTCGCCACGATTATCTCGAGAACCAAAGATGATATTGACATGGGACCGGGTTTATTCGAAGCGTAACTCAGAACTGATTAATTTTTCAGCGAAATCGGTCCAGCCGTTTTTTGTTAGTAAATAAATAACTAAAATAATTTGCCTTTATTTGTACTATTTATTGTCATTTGTCATTGAGCTCATTATTATATTGTGCTCCGTTATTTCGTATACATGTAAATCATACTGATCCCACTGGGAAGTTAGTCGTGTGGACCTTACGGGTCGCACACAGACCACTTTTTTATATTAAAATAACACAAATCGGTTGTTTTTAAGAGAGGGATTGTTAGATTTAAAAAAAAAAACATTCGTTTGGTTAAATTTGCATATGTTGAACTGTTATTAATAACCCATCAGTATGTTCAAACCCTAAATTTAGTAGGTTTTTCTTAACCAAGATAATCATTTGAATTTTATCAAACATCAAAACGAGACTTTTTCGTTATTATTAATCCAGCAACTCAATTAAAAATAACAATTAAGTGTTATTTATAATAGTATGCATTTAACCTTTTAAACGCGGTGGTTTTAAACAAAAACTACTCATATACTTTCTACAGAGGCTTAGTTAATTTTAACCCATTCTTTTTTTTTAACAGAGTTTTTTACTTTTTTTACATTATTTTTGTCTCCAAAATACAAGATATGTTAAGATAAATGTAGTTATAGTGAAGGTGAACAATAACTTCACATGAAAAGAGTAAAATTATTTCCCAAGTGAAGTTATAGTCCGTGAAGCCCGTGGGCTCCAAAAATAACATTTCTTTGCTTTCCAATAATTACGTAGGGCTTAATTATGCAGCCTAGACACTCTGCTTATCCAAAACAAGCCGCTCTTTCATCCGCGATGGCTTGAACTTCCAAACAGAGGTTTGATATTCCTTGTAGTGTCGAACTGGGAATGAAAGATGTCCTCGACGTGTTTTGGCCTTTTGGACCATATTCAATCAACCTAATCGAATATTAGTTATTATAATAATAAATATCTTTCTATAATTAAATGCCCTCGATTCAGCGTATTTCTACTACTGTTCATACCTTTGCATAAAATCAACCATATCCGTTTCATTTAAAATTCCGGTTTGAGGCCCATTAGCCCTTTTCATTCTTAATCCATTTAAACCTTACTTTCCCAAGTGTTAAATGCCAACCTCTTTGCACAGAATTTCCAATTTTTATTAGCTGCGACCGACCATAAGAAATCAAACATGTCCAATAAATTTCAAATTTATTATCCTCAAAACTTCCAGTCAGAAATATTGTCATGTTATTTTTGTTAAGTCAAATCCAGTTTTCTAATAATAAAACCGCCAATGAAACCACTTCAGTTTGAGCTATAAATTGAAATAAAATTAATAATCATAATCATAAAATCATACTTAACTAGCAATTTAATTAGCAACACTTGTCTATACAACAAAATGAAGAGCCATAAACTCGGTTCATGTAACAATTTGGTCAGTAAGGCAATGCTCGTAAATAAGACATTATAAGTTTGCTTTATGGACCCTCTTAATAAGGAGATATTTGGTTAAATAAATAACTCTTCTCAAGTGGTTCCGCTCGTTTCCAATCAGTTCAAAAGATTTAAAAGTAGCTTGTTTAGTGCGCATGCTTTTATCGTTATGTGGAACTAATTGCATTGTTAGACGAACTGACTCTTTTACTTTTGAGGAATTTTAGAAAATTTATTTACAGCTTTGAAAGAAGGATATAATTTAGAGAATTTTTTAATACAAGAGTTGTGTTATTTTGCATGAGTATATAGGATTGCACAAATAAGCGCTTATCGCCGCAAAAGCATATTAATGGCAATTTAACTATCCGTTTGTTTTTTTTAATTAAATTAAAATTGGTAGAAGAAATAATATGAAAATAAAAGCGATTAGGAATGGATAACTGTTTGCATTAGCAAAACATAATGTGAGCGTTCTGTCAGTGAAAAATAAAAGCAGATACAAAATATACCACCCCTTGAAGTATGTTTCTTAATACATCAATTTTGTGGAGACTTTCATATGCATGTTTTTTCCGTCTGTGCGAGAACTCAACCGTTCTTCTCAAGTAGCATAATCAGCAGGCCAAGGGTCTAACCCTTTGTTCAAAACTTCCTCTGATCACAATTTTTTCCTTTTTTCTTGAGCACACATATTTACGTATTATTAAATTTTTGTTTTGTTTTTGAAGTTACCGTATTTGATATTATTACAGTTGAATGAATTGGTTGCAATTTTTTGAGAGTTCATCGCAAATACCTCGAAAATGGTATTTGGAAGCACTGTTGTTATAATATCTGCTGTTATATCTATGTCATAGCTGACATATTAATCGTTCGCGAATTTTGGGTATCGTGTTGTTGTATTTAAAATGCAAATTATCTATCGCACTTACACTACACCACTTAGGTTGTTTTTTTTTATCACCTTAAGAAACCCATTGAGATCACGATTCTGAACAAAGAAACACCAGTAGATCAAAGACAATATCAGCAATTTCGTTTTCGAAGTTACAGACTTGAAACCAAAACAACTAAAATTGTCCGGGTCAAAATTTAATTTTGCAATCCATTGAAGGATATTTTAAATGAAGGGTGTTCAAATTTGAGGTATCATTTTAAATTGGCCGCCACTTTTTTTTGCAGCTATTAGATTACGCCGCAGTTTTTATTATTAAAACTTTTTAAATATGGTGAAAGTTTTGCAGAAGTTGCGACCTTCCACATGCGTGGAACATACCTTAGTCTGAACGCAGCATTTATTATCTGTGTTATTTTTTTCATAGGTACCTTTTTGGGCAGTTTTTTCAGAATTTCACCCGTTATTAGATCAAATCCCGGGGCTTTTTCGGGTTGATCTTTTCTTTTATTTCTTTGGCTATTTCCCTAGAGGTTACTGCTGGAATCGATCTCTCGTCTTTGCACATTTCTTCCGTTTGTTGGGAATTATCATTATCGTCGTATGGCTTCAAGATGTTTTCAAGATGTTCCGCAAATAGATCCGCCTTTTGTTTGTTTGTTTTAGCCCAGTTACCACTGCTATTTTTCACTTTCGGAATGTATGCCGTTGGTGTTTTCATTTTTTTGGTAGCCTTCCACAGTGAGTAGATATTTGGTACTAGCATCGTTTGTTTTTCTGAGCTTATTGTTTAAGCTATTAAGTCTACTTTTATCACTTGGAGCTCTTCATAGTTGCCATCGTTTGCGAGCTCGTCTTTTTTCAGATATAATGTCGCAAATTTCTTTGGGATACACGTTTCTTTTTACTTTGCTATTTAATTCAGGCGTTGCAGCCCATGCAGCCTTTTGTATAGCTAGGGTGAAGGACTGTACTTCATTTTCTTATAACTCTATTGTATTAATTGTTGTGGATAGTTCGATGCGTTCATCTATTAAATATCTGAACTATGTATGTCCAGTCAGTTTGTTTGTTTACCAGACGTGGGTTGTGTTCCTTCATTATAATTTTATTACCAAGTGTTAGCAGCTCAGATGAGTGATCTGAGTCAAGATCTGGCCCTTCCTTAAATTGGGTAGTATTTGAGGAAATATTCTTAATTAAAAAGAAGTTGACAACATCTCTTGTATTTGTTATTCTTGATCCCCAAGATTTGTTCTTAGCGTTGAAATCTCCGCCTATTATGAATTTATTTACGAATTTACGGAAGAGGTTTTCAAAATTGTTTTGTTTCAGCCTGTAGCTAGTAGAACCATATGCCGCTGCTGCCGTTATCTTTCCGCTGCTTGTTTTTATGTTTACGGATTTGGCTTGTATTCCACACGACTGATATTCTTAATTTTCTTTGTGGCTAACACCTTCCCGCATTATAACTGCGGCCCCTCCTCTGGCTGTATTGTGAGGATGTGGGGTTTGGTATGTCTTGTAGCCGCGAAGTTTGTATTTTGCTCCGATTTTAAAATGTGTCTCGGAGACTAGACATATGTCAATTTTGTTTATGTCGAGAGTAGCTTGCAATTCGTCTTTACAATTCTCAAGGCCATGGTTTTTAGCCATTATGTTCTTTTAGGTACAGTTCTAACTAAAATTGAATTTTTTATTTTAGTAAAAGAGAAAACAGCTTTTTTAACAAATTTTTGTCAACGGGCTTCCGATTTGATTACTACCCATGGGCGGGGTAGTGTACAATATTTCATTACATGCCTTTAATATGTACTTTGAAGACCCCGCAAAAAGGACGAAACAAGAAGGTGAAGCCGGTTTTGGGGCGGGCTGGACAAATCTTCATATCTTCTTGACGAGTGTTCTGCAGTTTGACGAAGGTATATCGTGCTACCAATCTCATAAAGCACTAAAGCTTATAGTAAATTCCGTTGAATATATGAAAATCCTATCATATGCAGAAATCAATCAAAAATCCATGATGTCAACTTACCAAAGTCTCCCAAATCTAGTACCCCATTATGAGCTCAAGCACGTATCAATCTAGCGACAAAGTAACAAACAAACCAACTCACTTTCAAATTATGAGATAAATCAAATTAATCTTTATGAATTTCCGCCGTTGTCCTGAGTAGTCGGCAATTATTTTCTGCCGTTGCAAAATAAGAAAACAAATCTAATTGGAATCATAATAATTTTCAACAAGCTGACATATCAACGAACAGATCAACGAACAGAAGATCTCCACTACAAACATTATGCAAAACGATTTTACCAGCAAAAAAAAAAACGCGTAGCTATAATACTTTACGGCCTAATTCGTATGCATCCAGCAATTCCCCGCCCATGCTCCTCGTTATTGGAATTCTCTTTTATCACTGCTGGCCGAAAAAAAAGAACAACTCCACCACACTCTTATCGATTAATCGATTGGGCCCAAGAGCATTAACTTTTTCCACTGAACCACCAACAGAAGAAAAAAAAGTCTTGAGGCGCTTATTGTGTTCGCAGCATAATAACTCAATTTGGTACCGCTAACTATCGATCCATACGCAAGCAGAACTATTTGTTGGGAACATTTTGCACGCTTTCTTTGCGCCCCACCATCGCCGGAACCGCGATCAAGTATCGTTCATTTAATAAATGTAACTCCCAATGAAACAGCCATTGCAAGTCGGCTGGCCGGGCGGCGGTACAAAATCAAGCTAAGGCATGTTAATAGAGTCGCAACATAAAACAAACACGAAACTAACGCCTTTGGTCATTGAATCAATCGAGCCTAAATGAAGGAATTAATATCGCATAAACTATTAACGCACTCATCGCGGTGATAAATGCGTTCGAAGGATCCACCGTCCTCTAGCTGGACTGGGACACACCTCACGCACATACGCACATTTCATGCGTTCCACTCCAATTAAAAGCAGCACTGCTCAACATTAATTGGTCATCAATTATATGCCAGAGCACTCGTTACACATATGTACGAGTACAACAGCCGAATCGGTCGTAAAATCAAAATACCCATGTCCGTTGCGCTAGTTAGACTTTCGCGAATTCGCGGTGGGGCCTTATCGATCAAAATTATTACATGGACGTTGGATTACTGTCTAGTCGCTGTTTACTAAATGTTCCGCGCCGCACTGAGCGAACTGTTTCATGTTCAGCTGACCGAGTAAGTGTGTGTGTGGGAGTGGATTGTTCTGGTAAAGTAGGCTTTATCCTGGAAGACAAGCTGAATCATTAATGAGGTTGATTTGATTTCTTCAGATGATAGGGTGCTGAGGGGTTGTCCATCAAGATCTGCTGCCTCTGAGATAGATACAATAAGAAACCCATAAATCATTTAGGCTGCATTTAGCGATTTTCTGGGCTATGTGCAACCTTGGCCATTGCTGAACCTTAATTACCGGTCTCACTGTAGTCAATAGTGCGGCTGTCATCGTTTTTTCCCTTTCGGTGAATTTATGTAGCCTGCGGAGACACAAGTTCGATCGTTTTGTTGTGGGAGTCAGTGGTCTAATTGTGCTTCTGTCAAAATGTCTCACAGACAAGACGGCTGCGCGTCATTGTCGGGTTAGTAAATCATAGAAATAAAAATAGTATTTGTGGAAGCCAGAGCTTGGTGTCATTCAAACGGACTATGATTGACTGCAAGGAGAGATCGCATTGGCAATCTTACTGGTTTGCCGGCCTACGGCAAGTTATTTGGAATTAATGCTCGAAACGACATTTTGATGGAATATTTTTTTCTCAAAAATAAATAATTAAAAGTAAGATGGAAACACAGGTAAGCAGTATGGCACTTATTTTTTAAGCCAAAAGAACATGATGCAAAACAATTAACGCACTCATGGCAAGAGGTTGTTAAGCGTATCAACTTTGTGCGGGCCAAGGAAAGAAAAAGTTGTTTTAAGGCTGATTTAACCAAGGAAAGAGTTCAGTACAATATACATATACAAGTCAGCAAAAACCAACAAATACATGAATTATATGATAATTTCGGATGAAAAAATAAATATATTACAAATTATATTTTTGTGGACCTATTCGATATTATATTTTTGCCACGAATGGAATGAAACTACAATTTTACGCCGAATCCGAAAGGCAAATTTCTCATGACAATTTATACTCTTGGGTGTTTGACAGACTTTCGCAAGAGTTGGGGCATTAGACAAACGTTCGGAGTTACATGTAGCCCAGTAACTCCTAATGTGATCACCTACAATTTTTTTTAATTTAAAAAGTCATCTCTAAAACGGGCGAAGTAACATAATCAAACATTTATCAACAAAAATACAAAATTTAACTTGCTCTTATCATTTTTTTTTAAACAAAAATTGTTAGTACGTATTCATCTTTATTATTATCTTGTAAAGTTGCCTGGTCGCCTTACATAATAATAATTTTTACAAAAGAAAAAAAAAACAAGAAGTAAACTTAACTAAGCAAATTTGTTGGAAGGATCAGGAGCTCCTCTTTGGTTTTATGGTTGGTTTTAACCTGTTTTTATGTACGAGTACTTTCATTTTTTTTTCATATTTTATCTCGCAATTTACCCCGTTTTGGGATATCACCCCGTAAGAACCGACGTAGATTGGATCGAGTTTTTTCCTGTTTTCGTTCCTAAGCAAAACTAAGCTACCTATATTAAAATCCGCGCGTTTCTTTTTTTCAATCGGTGTCATACCTGTTCTTCTTTTTGGCTATTAGAGCATCCCGGGCATCTCTATGAGCAACTTGCAATTTAATCTTTAAATCTATTACGTGGTCTTCGTAATTATATACTGGATCTACCTTGTTGGTGACATTTGACGGTAGGTTGCACTGTCTACCGAACACTAGTTCGAAAGGAGTGAAACCTGTTTCTGAATGTACGAGTACTGGGGTGTTATTTATAACAGAACACATAATAAGGTAACCAGCTATTCCAATCAGTGTGGTTTTCGGAATTTTGTGAATTTTCTAGGGCTCCTATGCTTTTGTGATGATACGCGGTAGATTGTAGCTGCTCTATCTTTAATAATTTGCAGATGTCCTGGAATACTCTATTCAGGAATTCGGTGCCTTGGTCAGATGCTATTGTACCAGGGACTCCGTATTGACCAAGGGTGTTCGGTAAGAGAAATCCTATCAATTCGATGGAACGACGAAGAGGGAAAATGAGAAATCCTAGCTCTTAAATGAACCTTTTACTATTTAGAACAACTAATACCAAACTTCATTAAAGAAATGCAAGAAAGACCTCGAACCAATCTGCTGAAAACTGTAGATTTTTTTTTGTATAGTGGAAAACCATTCTAGTCTTATGGGGTTTTTCTGGATATGGATATATAGCTATGTTATTATTATAACGTTGAACTTGCCCCATTCCATAATCTGAGCCAAACGAGAAGCTTACATTTCCAGCCTAGAATGTATATCATTTTGAAATGTATGGGTAGTACGCTGTGGATTGGGTGTGGTGGGTGGACTTTCTAATAAATCACCTTAAAGTACATTATGAACTGGTTGATCACCTATATTGGGATGTTATCTCCTGTTGATAGTCGGCATACAATACTCATGCCTTAGATGACTTAGTTTATGATTTTTAATATTCCGACTAAATAAGAAACACCAGCGGAAACCAAAAATTGTATACTATTTGCAGTTATTGGTTTGATGTTTAGTGGGTTCTGCAGCAATCTGTGCAAAATTGAATATCAAACCAAGCTTTGAGGTTCATGCTAGAGTCAACCAAGAATATGGTAGCTTATGGTAATATCTTGATTGCTATCTTGAGAATTTTTAGATATTCCTTACTTCTGCTCCGATTTGCTCTAATGCAAAAAAATGATTACGCCACTCCTGGCAGGATCGCCATGTAAGGTCGCCTGGTCCTGGCGGCAACTTACTGGTTGGAACCCCGAACCTCGCGGTAAGTCGATTATCCTCGCTTCGGCTAAAAAGCCAGTCAGCTCGAACATCTGATGCTCTTTCTTCAGCTGAAAAGCTATATCAGAACTACTTGACGTCGATGGGTACGCAGTTTCTCGTCTAAAGAATGAGTGTTCTTTATTGCAAAATTACATGTCTTTTATACCCTTTCTTAATTGCTAAGTAAACTTAAATATTAATGTGATAATTGCTAAATCTGCTTAATATATTATTTACCAATTTCTTTGCCAGTTACAAATACCGAACCCATAATAAAAAAATATTAATTTAATTGCCCAATCGTCATATCCATCAATAGCCTCATGTTCGTTTCATAGCCCCTTGTGGAAATGCTCAAAAAAAAAACTCAGCACATGAAATATTTCCAAGCGGTTGGCAGTATTTCGTATACGTAGTGTTTTAACTATGCAGTGGATATGAAACTGCAATATAAGCGCTATTTGTCACAGCCTGCTATTTGCCGGCCATCCGTAGTGCCTCTTCGTGAACATATATTTAATTTAATTGTTCTTAAGGTGTTGCGTTACCTGAAGCACTACGGTGGGATTGATTCAAGGTGGTTGACACATGTCGTGTGCCTTCCGGGTTCCGTATTTTAAACTGGAGGAACATAATTAAGTGGACGCTAGTGTGGTCCCTTCAAAATCGAATAGACATTGTTATAAACAAGTTTAACATTAATTTGATGGCATTTCTTTCTCATCTCTTCCTTAAAGGGCAAATCCTCCCACTCTACTGCTTGTGGGGTCCGCCGGTTCGACTTCCATAGATATTGGCAGGCCTCCCGGTTTCGGGTCACTTCAGTGGGTCAATCAAATCGTGGTGGTGTTGCATTTGTGTGATCCGTCTATGCTCCCTTTATGGACTATTTTTTAATCTTCCTTTTACTAAACCGGTAATCTTCAGTGCATGCACACTTGGGGAACTTATTTGAATGGTTAAATTGCCGAAGAATAAACTATAATCAGCCCTATCATGGTATCCAGTCGGAGAATCAATTAACGTTCATAGTATCCGTTTACCGAACGTGTATAAATATTTCGCGACGAATAGTTGTCGGAGACAATCGGATAGGAATTAACTTTCGCCTGCCAAAAATTTATGAAAAAATCGCATAACATCGCAATAAAACGTTGTGCGTGACATTCGTTGTCTTTTAAGACAAGTGATAAAATCGTGATTGCTTTTCGAGCGCCTGGCAGTCGTCCGATTCTGCTGGGAGAGGAGTGAGGCGCGCAGCGTCAGTCGCCTGACGAAAACATCACCATAAGTTGGTGAACCCAGCTTTCCTCAGAAACGACCTACATACCGTAGCTCACTTAACCTTAAACTTTAAAATAAATCATTTGTATTTTTATATTCAGAAGTTCGGACCGGAGGCTTAAGATATTGTCTCTACAGACCCTGAATTTGTTTCCATATAACTATGTGCTCATTGGACAATAATATACAATTATAAGTGATGATTGGCCACATTAGGGCCACGTAGTATATGACCCTCACTCTGGAGACAATTTGATTGCTATCTCTTTGTCAGGTCATAAGCTTTCTTGGAAAGAGAAGGCAAGCATCAATGTGTCAATCGAAATACAAATATGTACTAATCGAGCCAGGTACCGAGCCTTAGTCCAAAAATGTAAAATGTTGTCCCATTTATTTCTGGTATCCCTAAAGATTATAGACAAAAGAGTTCTGCACTAAATTGTTTCCATCCGCTGAAAGTTGATTTGAAACTTTTAGTCATCGCAATATCGATTTATTTGATCGATATTGATTGAGGATATTGATGGCCTTGATTTTAGGGCCTGATCTGTAATGCTATATATACTGAGTTAACCGATCACATCACTTGTGTAACTTTGTATGTAGAGTGGCATGCCCCACCCTGACACTAAACTGCTTGTCCGGAATGATGTAATTGTCGTCGACCCACTATAACAGGTCTCTATTGCCAACCCTTGCTATTATTCGAGAGCAGGTTGACAGGGTTCTTCCTATCTCTACCCCTTTCGGGATAGGGTGTAAAACAGTTACCTAACAACGCGCTTGATATCGTGCGATATACAGCGTATTGTTAAACAGCGTGCTACGGGTATCCACAGCCTTCCTGGGTCCGATATCTGAAAACGACGTTTGGATCACCATCCAACCCCCGCTGACATTATTTTTTACTAAGTGCACATAAGATCATCTTTGACACAATCAAGTGTCTCGTCAATCGGCGTCAAATGCGTTAGCATGATTTTCATCATGTGAATACGTTATTTTATGATCGCCAATTTTCAAGCTCGGTGCGCGGATAAAAGTGACTAATCATCTTTACACTATTCTCAATTTCGTGGTGGCGGCAAAAGGATTTTTTACTGTATATGTGGCTTCGAAATATGAGCTGAGCAAAGCTACTTCTTCTGTGGGTCCAAGACCACGGAAAACTGCCTAGTGGTTTGATGCGACACTTTCCGTACGTATTCTCGCAGTCAGTACAGTCTGACCTCAGATTCGGACACAAGAAATATACTTCTCTTCAATGATACACCAAAAAGAGTTAACAAGTTTGATAATTGATAATTATTATCAAAATAATAATATTACTTATAATATTTATCAAACTTGTTATCTCTTTTTTGTTGACAATAACATTATTGATAATTATTATCGAACTTGTTAACTATTTTTATAATAATATTATTGATAATTATTGTCAAACTTGTCAACCAATTTCTGTTGCTATTAATAATATTATTGATTGTAATTATCAAACTGTCGGACGCAGTGGCTCAGTGGTAAGTGTGACTACTAATCAAAACTTCTCCGGTTCAATACCCGCAGGGGCCAAGTACCATCTAGAGTTTTTTTCCCACTGCCCCATCTCCTGCTAACGTCTGACGAACATCCAAGAGTATCAATTGTCATGAGAATCTTCTCAAACTTGCCGTTCGTATTCAGCTTAAAATTCTTCGCACAAGAAAGTAATCGGAGAAGCTAGGTTTTACGCCCTCTGTATGGGCCGTTAATGCCTAATATTTATTTTTTTATTTTATTATCAAACTTGTTAACTTTTTTTGGTTGACGATGACATATCATACTTAATAATCACATATTGCAAATTTGTATTGATACGGAAAACAAAATGCATTTTATTAATGCTTTACCTATTCTTCCTCTTTATCGACGAAGTTATGATCAGAATTAAATGTACCACAACCCTCCCACTTGACGCCTGTGGGCTCCAGCGATTTGACCCTAATAAATATCGGCAGGCATCTAGGTCACCTATAATTTGTTTTACTGGAGTTAAATGCTGATGTTATTGCATTTTTGTGATCGGGAATCCAGCACAATCTCTGTTTTAAGCAAAGCCGCGGTTTTATCGAACAGCCCTCGCACCGTTCATTGAATGAATACCATTTGTCTCTGTTTTATGACAGCTTGCTTGAATTATATTTATTTATTTTATTTAAATCACTTTTTCTAGTCATTAAATGGTTTAATCATCTTTTTTTCTACTTTCAGGTGAAAAGCCATATACCTGCCAATGGCCTGAATGTGAATGGCGTTTCGCGCGGTCCGATGAATTAACCCGCCATTATCGCAAACACACCGGCGCAAAACCATTCAAATGTATTGTTTGTGAAAGAAGTTTTGCCCGAAGTGATCACCTAGCATTGCATATGAAGCGCCATCTACCGAAAAACAAATGATCCGTCTCAACGGACAGTATTGTCTCAAATGCAAATCCAAAAGATAACTAAAAAAGCACAACAAAAAGTTAGAAATATAAATCCAACAGCAAGCAAAACATCCAAAGGACTTTAGTATCTAAGAACTAAATTTACTATTTAATCATAACAAAATTAATTTAACAAAACAAAACAATTAATTACCTACCTAAAGTAGAGTAAGGTATGCGTTTTAATTTAAATAATTTTTAAATTATAAATTCTCTCTGCAGCAAAGTTTGTTATATTTTGTTTATGTGTGGTTGATCGTCTGTCACATTATAATGTGTGTGTTTGATGGTTCTAGGTACCTGTATTTCTTTTTTCCGTATACGCTAATTGATTGTTTTTGTTTATTATTTTATTGTATTTTTTTTTTAAACGTATAATGTTGTAGCGCGTTCTCCCAGTGAATTTGTTTTGCGTTACATTGAGATCGTTCAATTTGCAAGGCAACTGCGAGTTCCTTACTAGTTAACCCTCTATCACTTGCGAAATATTGGTCACTTGAGTTATTCGATCAATTATTAAGGGTAAAATAGAAGGGACTTGTAGTTGCCTTGCAAATTGAACGCGCACATTGATACAATGAACAAGTAAGGAAATTCATTAATTCCACCTACGACGAGTTGACACATTGTCGCGCACTCTATCATTGCATTGCATCTATTTTGCATGTAATTTAATTTGTTTCCCAGTTGTTAATGATAATCGAAAAAATATGTTAAACACTTGTTTGTTGATCAAGACAAATCATAGCCAAGCTTCTCTACTATAAATCGTTTGCTGTTGACGCGAGTGGAACTTTGTGGAATGAAACAATGACATTTGCCTTTCCGTCACTATAACGCGGTAATTAATGATTATTTGTTGCACAGTGTAATTACAAAATGGCACTCGATGGAAGATAACGATCAACAATTTAACTGAGATTAATGAAAATTATGGAAAAATAAATAAATAGCTACAAACAGCGAAACTTGATTGAATGTTTTTGTAACCAGCGGGCTGCGGGTGGATAATTAATGTGAATTCAGACAAAGCTAAAAGCATTTTATGGTTACATCGTCTCGAATGTCGTCAAAATATAAATGGCGCTCGACTGCAAAATGCTGTTTTGTTGGGGTTATTTGTTTGACATGATTTTTATTTTATTCATAATCTTCCATGACATAGTCTTCGTTGGTAGTCATCGTTTGTAGAAACGATAAAAATGTTTGGAGACATAATTACGTCATCTGACGTTTTGTCACTGATGTGTGACATTAAAAATTATTTGTAAAAATATTATTGTGTACGGGACGCAGCATGTCAGGAAAAAGCACAGAAGATACACGTCTGGGGTGCTTCGTAGAAATGATGTAGAAAATGGTGATTCACTTTCACTTCATTACAATCAGACGTCTGTTCTAATGGTCTGAAAATATAATACTGCCAGATACGTTCACATTTTAGATGCGTCAAATCGGTATATGTAAACCTCTACACATACAAGGTGCGCCTAGATATATGTATATATCTTCAGAAAAGAATAAAATAAACCTAATGCGTGTTTTCAAAGGTTTATTTGGGCATTGAAGTGTTTTTTTACATGCATTTATAAAAATGATATCGCAGTGGCCGCTACTATTCTTGAATTCAATACTATTTGAGCCCTTTTATCATCAGAACTTCGGGCGATAGGTTCTCCGTTTCTTGACGGATGTTTTTCTTGAGGGCTGACAGATTTTGTGGTTTGTTCGCATAAACTCGTGACTTTAAATCACAATATGGAAGGTATCAAGGCCGGTCAAATCGGGTGATCTAGCGGGCCCTTGCAAGCCGCTATACGCGACATAAAACAATCGGGAAGCCCCTGCTTGAAAATATCAGGTTTAGATTGTAGCAGTAGTCCGGCTGGAACCACACGACCTCCAGTCCCAGTCATCCGCTCACCGTCATAGCGCTCACCATCACAGACACCGTTTGGCCGGCGCTGTTCTCAAAAAACAATAAAATAGTGCAATGACTCCTCTAAGGCTGAAAACACACCGGATCAAACAAAACGTTTTTAATTCGATAGTCAAAAAAACGTTTTTTATTTAAACACACACCAAGCGAAACAGAATGTAACAAAATAAAACTTTTTGTTTTCTTGTTTCGTTTGGTGTGCGTTGAAATAAACATCGGAATTTGTTCTTTCAATGTTGTTCGGACTCAGACGATGAAGTTGTGCCAATCTTACATACAATTTTTGAAGCAATTGAGGAAAAGGACGCAAATAGCAGAGAATGGTGGGTGCATCCATATAATCTAAACGATTTTGACTATTTGCTAGGATTAATCGAAAATGCTATCAGAAAACAAGATACGAACTATCGTTAAAGCATAACTCCGGCTAAATGATTTTTTATAACTCTAAGGTACCTAAGCAAAAAGGAAACCTGTTTTTCTGTTTTCCTTTGGTTTTTATGTTTCGTTTCATTTGGTGTGTGTTGCGCCATAAGAAAGTAGGCAATTATCGTCAACGACGCTGGTTCGAAACAGTTTTGTTGCATTTGGTAAGTGTTGCTCGTATGCAATGGCATGTATTTTCGACATCCATAACCGAAACACTTCAAAACAAAAACGTGTGTTTTGTTTCGTTTTATTTGGTGTTTATAGTCTCGTAAAAAACAAAACACGTTTTGCTTTATCCGGTGTGTTTTCAGGTAAACAGCACACCATGCAATGACTTTGAGTGGATGAAATGGCTTTTCGTGCATATCTCTTAGCATCAGAATCGCAACTTTTGTTTGTTCACGTATCCACAGAGGTGGACATGGGCCTCGCCATAGATGTTAAGATTAAGGAGGGCGTGAGCGTAGTTGCCTCGCGATTTACGGTCAAAACCCATCAGCTGATCGACTATCTATATATTTTATTTTTGAAGATGGTAAGGTCTTGACAGTCACAACGGACCTCATTGGTCTAAGTGTGTTGGTTATCAGCTAACAGCCACCTCAACCTAACCTCATCTAACCTAAGATGTTGACTGAAATTCTACTTTGTATATTCGAAGCATCCCGGGCCGTAGCGTGTAATAGGGTTCACACAGATACCTACTTCTCCCTGGACTTGCGGCAACTGAAAAAGTAGATGAGTCTAATCATTTTGCTCCATACTTCAATAATCGATTCTCAGAATCTGCTGTGAGGGCTGAGTATAAATTGTGGTGTGAAAAATTATCAGGACTCGAGAAAGATGTCGGTGTTTTGATTTTTTGTGACACGAACTGATTTCAACAATCAACCACCTATTAACAGTCACAACGGCAAGTGTGGAGAGATAATTTACGACACTTTAAATAATCAAACTTACATACGGAACCCAATGGGCAACAATAAATTCAGTGCACTTGCCGTACTGGCAATCCCCGGGAAGTTAGGTGTTGATCCGAATGAGGTTGTCGAAGATTGAAATTTTGATTTGATGTCATTTGATTGACAATAAAGATGAATGTGTGTAATTGCCACTTGAAAATATACTGTTGGTTCCCACCAAAAAGCCATAAAAAGCATGACAGCTGCGCCACGTGCAGCCATCGTCAAGGTGTACGAGTAATTTAACATTGTTCTAGGTATTGGAATATGATCAATCGACTTAATTCAAAGTTACACCAATATTCGAAGCTGGCAGTTCCAATTCTAAAGAAGCAATAATCTTAGGCTTTATAACGTTCATCAAACGTTCGGATTTTTTTTTTATAAAATTCAAGTGAACCATCTAATCACTATTGGTGAGACGACTTCTTCAAAAAATAATTTAATTGTAACCTCCCCTTCCCCTACGTCTAGAACATATAGGGAGGACATCTATGACACTCATTAAACTATTTGAAACTAACTGGCGTATGTTATTGTTCCCCATGGGGATTGAACCTGCACCGCACGGGTCACAAGACAACACACTAACCTCTACACACTCACATGAGGACTTTAGGTATTTTATATTCTTCCAAGCGTTTCTAGACATGTTCTGTCTGATTAACCCTCATTTCCAGCTATAGGTACCCCATTTGCCGTACGAATTAAATAAAGATGCCATTTTCGCTCTGATAAGGACTAGGCCCTTTAAACAAAGCCGGCATTCTCTATTCACAGTTAGTTTCTACAATCTTAACACCAAGTAATAAGAACTTTGTTGATGATAACTTTGCAGTGCTCACAAAATGTGTAAACGATTGGACATAGCTATAAAAAATGAAGTGGAACAAAAAACATTTTCATATCCAGAATTTGTATCGTGGGAATGATTCTACAATCATGATTCACTTATGTACATTTATAGGCTGAAGTTCTTAAAAGTAATTTCTGCAAATGCACTTAGTTTTCAATTTTATGGTTTTCCGCACTACAAATGTGTACCTCTTTTGTACGCGTCAAATCTTCAATTATATGCACGAGTTTCTGTGACTAATTTGTTTGAACAGAAGGTACCTGCGCCGAACCATCGATAATTGTTTCTGAGAAATAGAAGCAGACGTCGTCCGTAAATAGGTCATAGCTTCTTTATATTGTTGCTTTCCGCATTTTGGTCAAATTCCATGGATGTGGATAACTTTGTTTCCTTGTTAACATTTTGATACCCGTTTGAAATCGTAGGAGCGCCCTAATATAAAATTCCTAAATTTTGAATTTCCTTTAATTATTCATAGATAATGCAAGTGTTATTGATACGCCAACTTACATAAAGCAAAGTTTGGAAGTTCTGACATTTGGTTTTAAGACGCTTTTGCCGTAGATTACTTTGGCGAAATAGGAGTAAATTTCAAGATGTGACGTGTAATTTTGACATATTTACAGAAGTGCTCGGCAACGTATTCAAAAACTAGTCGTAAAGCATTTTTCAGGCGCCTTGAGTTGCTTTGCAACTTAAACGTTCCTATTGTTAGTTTAACTTAACGGACGAATTAGCGGAGAGATGAGTTTCCATACTGATCATCCCATCACAGGTTGTGGTCTAGATTTTTACCATCGTCAACGTTTTCTTGCTCGATTCCTTGAGACCAGTTTTAGGTCCTAGAAACAGGATGACGGAGAATAGAGAAATGGACGTTTTGTCTTGCGCATGGCATCAGGTCAGTTTTACTTGGATTTGGGCCAGGTGCAACTAGTTTTGACCCTTAACACTTGGGCCATAATTAGTTGGACTAAATCAGAATTTTTTTCTGATATTCAGATTGTCACTGAGAAAAATATCCTTGATCGCATGCACATGAAGGCGAACTTTCTCTTTCCAATGAACTAAATAAACATTTGACGATACCACATCGAGTTAATCGGTTCTCGTCAGATCACCGCAATTGAACGACGTTGGGCGCGGTTAGTACGCAGATGGGGGACCGTTTGAGAACAACCGCGTGTCGTTGGCCAGTCCCATCTACAGATTTGAGTTAGATAATACATACGTGGTATCACAATGGACCTAAATTGGTCTAAGTGTATCGGCTTCTGCCGGCAGCCACCTAATCCTAACCTACCCTAACCTACATACCAGTCAGTTACAGACTCATAAACTTAGCTGTTCCGCAAATGAGTGTACTCGAAATAGATCGAAAACAGTAGTTTCTTCCGAGTAAAAATTCAGGTTGGAACGTGACGTACTATTTCGCACTTCTCCCGAAAATAAAGTATTAAGTTGTTGATTAATCATTACGTCCGCTGGAAGGAAACAAGAAAAATCAGACTGAACAAACGAGTAACCAATGAGCTTGTAGCTAGTGACGCCGCATACAGTGCCCCATTTTATTATCTTGAAAGTTATTCAAAGCGGAATGTTCTGTAATTTGCGTTTTCTTCTTTTTTCCTTTACGGCGAGGTTATGATGTGGATCAGAGAGATCGTAACCCTCCCACTTCACTGTATCCATTCTAGTACGCCTGCGGGGTTCACCGGTTTGACCTTTATATTCAGCGGAAGGGCCTCCCTGTTTCGGATCAATGTTTTGCTGAGGTCAATCAAATTCAGATGCTATGGAATTCGTGTGACCCCGGTCGTCAACTTACAACACTGGCGATCTCCAGTCATGTCGACCCACAGATTTGCACGAATACTTGCAGGAGAGTTTCAGGATGTTTAATCCGTCGCTAGGCTCACCTGAATATTAAAACTGCTTATATGTGATGTGTCCCCTTGGTCGCCTTATACTAAAAGCGCTGTTTTTGGTAAGGGAGCTGCATTTTTAGCCTGTCCCTTCACGGAAATTGTAATCAGCTTATTTTCGGTTGCTCCCTTTTAAGACGGGCTTAGTGAAAAATAAGGTTTTATGTTGCAGGTTCCAGGTCTTAAAAGCCTTTGGAAAAAAAACTGTTCCTTTCGGAAAGACATGAAACTCTTTGTCGGTTCCATTCGCAAACGCAAATAGTTGGGGAAGCTAGGTTGAAGGCCATGTATGGGCCGTTAATGTCGAATATTTATTTAATTTTTATCTGATATTTAAATGTTTGAAAAACATCCAAGAGATATTCAGTTGACAAAAAGAATAACACATGTGTGTCAATCTGACAAGATGCTAAGCAACTTATAGCTGCTTGAATAACGATTATTTTCCTGTCCAGCGTTAAATGTACACATTTGGTGATTGTCCAGACTAAACGACCAGGTAACGGTGCGCATTCCTAATGGTTCGTCTGTGGGGTTGGTCATTTTCCAGACTATTTTACGAAAATAGTACCAAGGGCATACATAAATTCTCTATAAATTTGAAGGATATTTTCTAAAATATCTACTATCTTCCTTCGGTCCTTAAATAAATGGTAACACCTTTCTCAAAAAAAAAAACTCATCAAACTACAATCAACGGCCTTTCAATCTAATATCCATATGCGACCATGTTTCCTTTTTGTGAACCAAGACTTCGTTGAGTATGTCCTTCTTTTCGTTAAGCCAATCTGACATGATTTTTATTCTTCAGCTTCATCACTGAAAACAATTTTTTTTTATTGACGGCCGGTTTGGAATATTGCAGATATGAATCTGATTGAAATTAACATACCCATGGAACATATTGTTCAGGAGTGTGGATTGTAGCACAATTTCCACACAGAAAGATTTAGATTCATTCACAAGAATTACCGCAGAGATGCGACCACACCATCTGACTTGTACAACAATATCAAAATATAGGTATTTGTGTGACCTCTTTTCACCTTTCAGTTTCGATTATTTTAGTCATCAAAGTGAAAACTTGCCCTAGTCCTTAAACTTTGTTGCAAAAAATATCAGTCCCTACGCATACATATATCCATCAAAATGACCGATCAATTAAACGACTCACGGCTTAGCGTCTATTTTAATTGAGCTTTAATGCTTCTTAGCACTTACTTTGTCTCTCCTGTGAACCGCCAGATATGCAATTTCTCAAGCTTCCAATGTTATTCGAATAAGAAATTAAAACAACATATTTACATAACATTCAGATACATAAAGTTGCAAGTGCCCATAAATCAAATTACAGCGTCCAATCGAATCAAGCTTGACTTGCCGCCAACTCTAACATTTGTTCGCCTTCATTTTATTATCAATCAAATTCTCGGCGGCCGCACAGTAATTAACAATTTTTGCTCTCGATATTGACCTTGCACTGAAAATCAAAATCAAAATAAAAATGCAATTACTAATCGTAATCAAACAGTGTAGATATTTACGTATCATTTTTGTTGTATTACGGTATTGGCAATGCAACACACTTAATCTACTTGCATTTATGCGGGTGCACTAGGAATCAATTATGAGCGCCTTTGATTTATAAAATAAATAATAATAGGAAATTGGCCAATACAGTTGTGTGCAGAAATTTGTGCCACTTTTTTCATGAATAATTTAAAATTATGATGGAAGGGCTTGTGGCTCTATTGATTCTATTTTGATCAAGTTTCAGAACGTAATGTTGAGACATCACTCTAGGCGCCATTTTGTAACACTTTTGGTCTGGTCTACTTAATAGGAGTCCAACTTGCCAACTTGTCAGACTAAAAGCAAATGAAAAGACTATAAAGAATTAACAGGAAGAAGCTTTTCGAATTTTCCGTTCGGATTCGGCTTAAAATTGTGGGTCCCTTCCACTTCGCAAAGACAGTGCTTGGAGAAGACAGCTTTTAGGACTGTATGAGCCCTTAATACCTAATGTTTATTTTTATTTTGTTGTTTTATTCTTAAATGTCTTCCATCTAGATAAGAATTAAGAATCCAAGCATACCGATTTTTATAGCATACACCTCAGTTTATAGATAAGTCCTTCGTGCCATACTTTATCAAAGGCTTGCGCCACATCTAGGAACAAAGCCTTGCTTTCTTCTATTGCTTCTCTGATTTTATTCGTAATTCTGTGTATCTGTTGTATCGTAGAGTGATGCATTTGAAAACCAAATTAATAGTTCGGAATCAGACATTTTTTCTTTCAATTATTTTATTTAAACGTTTTGCCAGCACGTCATCAAACATTTTTGATATTATTGACAAAAGCGAGATAGGTCTGTAAGATGACACTTCATTTGGCGGTTTGCGGGCTAAGGAATCACAAACAACCTTCCACAAACTAGGGACACATTTAATCTTAAATGTGTCATTTATTAAATTTGTTATTTTAATTATTGCCTTCTTCAGTAAGTTTTTTAGTACCTTACAAGAAATAAGATCATAGCCAAGACTATTCTTTGCATTTATTTCATTTTTAATTAAGTTGCATATTTCGTAAGGAAATGTGGGCAGAATTTCTTCGTTTTGATTATGTGCAGCAAAACCCGTGCAGGAAGTTGATTTTGTATGTAAAATTTCACATTGTTTACTGTTTGTTAATTCGTGCTGCAATATGTCTCTATTTCGTGCTGTGAAGATATCTGACATTAACTAATAATTACCTAACTGTGATGTTTAGGTCGGGCAAAGAGCAATCTGAATGAGGGCGATTTCTTATTGCACATCTGTTTCATGCGTGTTACTGCATGCATCACTGCCTGCAGTCTTGAACAATGGTTTTACGTGGTTAAGAGAGTGTGCCTATCCAATGGATATAAACGACACTGCTAAGAACCTCTCAGGTTGGCAATAAGTTTTAGATGTCATTGAAAACAACAGGGTAGCGAATGATTATTTGTAGCCTGTACAAATTCGCCATTAAAAAAGGTGTTATCGACTGTCCGTCCATGCATCCGTGTTCATATATTTAGGCTTCCGTTAGCCTTGCTCCTGCAGTTACAAATATATCAAATCAGATAAGACTTTATCCTTCTCGTGTATAGAAGGGTGTTTTTTTTTAACCCAGTACTGTTTTACTTCTGCTTCTCCTGGCGTTACATATTGGGATCGCATGAGACTTCTGCACAACACGTCTCCATTCTGTTCTGTCAAGTGCTATATACCCTCCATTTCAAACTATTAATTTGCGCATATCACTAGCCACACCGTATATCCATCTAAACCTTGGCCGCCCCTTGATCTCACGTTTTTAGGGTTACCGTTGAATGCTCTTATTTGTTTTCTTGAAGTATTTATTTTAATTTTATGTAAAAACCCATCTAATTTTTTGGGCTTCAGCGAATCGCACAGTACGTGAGTTGAGCCCATACGGGCTTAGCAAAGCCATTTGCCGTTAAATGCAACAATAACTAATCCTACCGGTGCTACCAAATACTAGCTTTCCTAATTCTGTTTCATTCCTACAGTTTTAAAGATTCAGTCGGTTGCCAGCTGTTAATATTTTCAAAAATGAGTCGTCATTATTTAAGGTAGAATAATTAATGGAGGAAATAGTATATTTTCTCCATGATGCCTCCTCAAGCAATTATTTTAATATCTTAAATTAAATGCATAAAAATATGAACGTCTTTAAAAATACATCCATTTTCAATTTTTTTACATTACTTTTATTTTTATTGTGCCTTGATTAATTGTTTTGGTTGTTTTCCTAACAGCTGACGTGTTGAAATGTTAGTTTTGATGTAGTGCTGCCAAATAGGTGTGAGGACCTTTCTAAGCCCCGATGTCGTTTTGTTCGTCCAATCCCTTACATGCTTGTAAAGAAATATAGTTTTCAAGGATTGTGACGATTTCTTCATTCGTACGCCTCACGAAATTTTCTCTTCTTCCACCGTAGCTATTTTATTCTGATTTTTTTATCTTTCAAAGATTCTCAAATCTCGCATGTGGATTTCATGGTCTTATATATGTATATAGTAAAGTTAGGAGTTTTTTGGACAAAAGCTTTGATGGTACGAGTTTTTATTGGCAAAATAGCAAGCATAGCCTGCTGGTATCTTGCGTAAATTTAGTTATGCATAGCATAATGTTATTGTCGTTTCTTAAAAGTATTCCTAAAAAAAAAATATTAGGCATAAACGGAACATATATACACGGCCTAAAACTAGCTTCTCCAACCAGTTGCTTGTGCGAAGTGGAAGGGACCTACAATTTTCAGCCAAATCCGAACGGCAAATTTGAGAAGTTTGCCATCACAATTGATACTCTTGGATGTTTGTCAGACGTTCACAAGAGGTGGGGCAGTGGAACAATCTTTTATGTGTTACTTGACACGACGGGAACGGTATTCCTAGGTATTTAAAATGTTCTGCTCCTTCTAATCGACAAGGATTATATTTCTTTGTCCAGTCAAATGCTGGTTTTATTGCATTTGTATGATCCACAAGTTTTTATGCCTGCCCCTCTCTCGCGATTGTAAAGGAACTTTGATTAATACTCCATTTTGATGGGATTCGTAGGATCACTCCTTTGAATATTCATAAAGTTCAATTTAGTACTAATTTTGCATTAGCATATTGACTTTAAGTTTACCAAAAAAGCAAAAGATTTCCGTTTTCATGATCGTATTTAATGAAGCTATAAACGGCTCCTAAGTTGTTATTTTATACCCGGGCTTGTGTTTCTTCAAATGACTTCCAGTTTCGACATTAAATTGGTGTAAGTGCAATAAACACTTTTTGTTGTTTCTCTTCAGAAACAAGCAGAGTAAGTGCGTGCATGAACAGATACAGCTTTCCTTGTTCGTCTCTTTCAAATTAACCGCCTGAACATGACACATGTATTTTTTAAAGAAAAAAACAATTTTGGGCGTCAATTGTAATTGTTCACTTTTGTTATACATACATTGAGAAACTACTAACACCTTTCTCTTAAAGTTTTATCGAATAACGTAAACAAAGTACAATTAATCTGGTAATATAGAACAAAATAGCTATGCATAAAAACTTCAACTGTTGCCCTAAAACAAATTTATTTACCCACATTCCACTAGGATTTTTCTACCAAAAATATATATTTAACCAAATTTTGATTCCGAACTAAATGTGTAAGCCCTCCATCATGTAAAATATTGCCTTCCCAGTTCAATTAACAGCTTTTTGAAGCAACTTTGCATATCATTTCTCCATGGCTAAAAATAATAATAACAAATATTCCTACAATTAAACAAAACACTCAAGAAATTCAAAAAAAGAACAATAAAGTATTCCCCATTCGTTCGCACCTCACTGTATTTGCATTCCACCAAATAGACCATGACTACTTCTCCCGCAGCAGTGGTCAATCCAGCAGACAATTTCCTCATCTAATTGAAATCTGTAAGGTTTAGTTAATTAAGCATTCTTACCAAGGTACCACACTTTACTCCAAGCGGATAGATAGATGAATGTGGAAAGTATAGCTATGTGGCTAATTGCATGTCAAGCAAGCAATCATTTATCATATTCATTACCACTCGCCGAGTTGCAAAGAAAAATATTAATCGGAAAATTTAGTGGGGCAGACCACAAGAGGCGATGTAGAGAGACCAACACAAGCATTGAATTATGCATAAATTAATTTATCACTCTCAAAGCTATTGATTTTGTTATTTTTTTATTGATTTAATATGAAAATTTATTAATAACTCATTGTTTATGAGAACTCGAAACTATTTATTCAAAAAAAAAAAAACAAGTATAGATAAAAAATTAGATATAGAAAATTACGTCAACTGAGTACGGTATAGGTACCTACTTGAATATAAATTAAACAATTAAAAAAATAAATACAAAAACTTAACTTATATGTATAACAGAAAACAAAAAAACGTAGCTACCAGCACATTTAAATTGGCTCATGAAATATTACTGAAATTAAAACTTCAGCCAAACATAAAAAAAAAATTAATTTATTTGTAAAGAAAATTCTAATTGTAAATATTGTAAGAGATGATGTAAGTTTTAGGAATCAGTGAGAATAATTTGATTGAGAGGAAACTATACAAATCAAATTATCGTCGTGTTCTTTGATGCCATTAATTTGTAATTAAATCTATAATAATAATTTTTGTATAGTTTTTTTTTTCTTGTAAAGTTGTTTTGTGTGAAAAGTTTTTTGTTTGTTTGAATTTAAAGAGAGAAACATTTTTGTTAGGTTTTTCTTTAAGTTTGTTATTTTTTTGTTTAAGTATTTTTTTTTAGTTTTTGTGTAACTATTTCTTAAGGTAAAAGATAAATTTATTTGTATATTTTGTTAGTCGTAATTGAATTAATTTTTAAAGAATTAAAGCGAGAAGTTTTCCTTTTTTGTGCAACAATTTAAAAAAAGTGTTTTATTTTTATTGAAGTATTGGACTTTAGACACTCGGTGGGTGAGTATTTGTAATTGTAATTTTCTTAGCGGAAATAATATATTGTTCTAAAGACTATATTGCACAATTCACAAAGATGTGGTATACGCTGCCTTACTACTGAAATAAAAATTATAAATGCCTTTACGATTATAATTTAAACTATGTTTCAAGGAATATCTCTTTACAAAATTGCTTAATGATTTTAAAAATCCCAGGAACCGAAGCTGGGGAGGAGGGGCGGAGAAACGCAGAGACATCATTATTTCATTTGCTATGACACTAATAAACGGACAATAGTTACAAGCTATTGTAGCAACAATGTACATACAAGTTTACATATAATCCGAAAGAGAACTTCGCGTCAACGTCAGTGTCAAATGAAAAACAAAAAACATTGGCGGTTAATTGAATTTTGATGTATGTTTCTTTTAACGTCTGAAATAACTTGTAACACATTTTCTTCCTAAAACCCGTTCAATAGAGTAAAACTTTCATAATTTGTCTCTCCAACACATTCGATCCAGAAGCCAAGTTTGGTTTTAAGTGAAGATATTTTGTTTGTTTGTAAATTTGGTTTTGGTTCTTTCCTGTAAGGACTGCCAATTTACGTTGAACTTATCGAATATATCGACCAAATAAGCCAATTTTATCAACCATTGCTCATCATGCAAGAATGCAACAAGTGTACTTATGGATGCAGAAGTGGGCTGTTCGACGAAGAATATTCTGAGCTCATTGCGCAATGCGCAATTCAAATACTCTGGATAAAACTGTTCCTCTCTAAAACCGTCTCACTTTTGCATGTAGAAGAATAAATTGATGCTGACTTCCTTCATTTTCACGCATTTTTTTAAAAAACCTTGACTGCAGTGGACGTGGTTTAACGTATGTAATTAACAATTTGTACGGCTTGATGGAGACATTTTTTTAAGTCGGGTGAAATTTTCTTTGCGACAAGGGCGTGACGATATAAAACGCAAAGACTGCTACCACATTTAGGAGCAACATTCTTTATTCTTGACAAAGGTCCTTTTATTTTGCCGGCCATAGCGATTATGTTTTTTCTACGGAACCCATTTGACCCTTCCACGGAACCCCAGGGTTCCGCGTAACACCATTTGGGTAACGCTGCCCTAGACGACAAGTGATTTGGAAATGCCAGCGGTTTAAAAATTGTTTGGTACAAAAAAAACCAAAGTAAAATTTAGGGTATCTATGTCAAAGTTTGACATTCGATAACAAAAGTTATCGGAATACATAGAAAACGATATTTGGAAGCACTGATCTGTATCCGTTCAAGGATTTAGTGGCAATAGTAATTCCCGCTAAATTTAGCGTATATAAGCTCAGTTCTTGTTGTATTTAACATGCAAATGTGAATCAGCTCACCGTTTTAGATGCTCATTATAATACGTCTCTTAATGGGGTAAATGCCTTTATTTCAAAACTAAGATGTCGTTTTTGGATACTTTAAGCCCGATAAAAGCTGCGATAAATGGGGGTTTTCTTTACCAAATATTTTTAGGAAAGCCAGGATATCAGGAGTCCGCCCGGCTTCCGCGTGGTAGAATGGTTATAGTACACACTATTTCCTTTTTGGGTTTGGCAATCTACTGCATAAAAACTAACTGCTGGCATTTCTCTTTTTTTGACACGATATCTATTTTTGCTTTTTAATGATAGTTATCAGATATCCTCAAATGCTTTTAGTTTTTTAAATATTTAAATTTTCGTCAAAATATAAGTTTGTCGTAAACGCCATCAATACCAAAAGTTTTTTTTCTTCATGTACGTACTTCAAAAAATGTGCACATACATACAAAAAAAAAGGACTTACCTCTTAATAAAAGATATAGTTTGGACAAAAAATAAAATGTTCATTCATATCCTTGAAGTTATCTATTAGTCCATTTTAAAGTTTTCTCATAAAAAACAAATACATAGTAAATATACAAAAAATACATAGCTTAGCAGGCCAATGAAATATTTTTTGTTTGGGGTCTCTAGAATCGACGAATTACATATTGCACATAGGTCGATAACAACAAGAGCAATCTACAACATAAAGCAACGAACGGTCAATCTGATACACATAAGCCGCACACACTTGCAGAACAATAACGAACGAGCGGTTCAATAAACTCGAGACAAAAAAAAACAAGTGCTCAAAAACATCTGACACGAGCAACCGGTATAGTCGGTCCAAACTCAGTTGACACAAAGCTTCATAAGAAAACCAATTTGTTACATGGAATGCTGTGCCAACTGAGTTTAGGCGGACTATACATTTTTCAGACTCTCCTGGTGGGACAGGAATGACTTTTTTAATTATTCTTTTACTATCGCACTTAGGGCCAGTCGCAGTACTGTCATTGCGGTAGTTTCCTCTGATATGGCAGGAACGTTCTTGGAAGGTGACAAGCAAAGTAAGTGACTACACAATTTGGAATTTTAATACCACCTTGCTGCGGATAGGAGAATAGTCGCACTTTTATTCAAGTTCTTGTTTTTTTAAATTAAGACTCCGAGCGAAACCCGGCAGTTCAATTAGTAAATATATATAAATCTTTGCAATGCTGTCCTGTTATTAGTCGTCAACTCAAATATTTTAAGGTATTACTGAGCAGGGCATCATTTGAACTTGGGACCCCTAAATTAGTAGTCCAATGCACTAACCACTAAGCCCGCGCCTCCGATCTGATACCTTCTTAAAACCTCCAAAACTATCGATTTATACATCGACTTACTTATTTAAATCTAATACACCAACCACACAAATTATTCTCTCTACAAATAAAAGTACTTGTATCTTGCTTTGGGTAACATTTTATTTAATAGCCATTACGGTCACATTGATCGCATATCGCCAACAGACGAGCTAACACACATATCTCATGCAACACTTTGTACATTTTAAAAATTCATAACTTTCGGCCTCGTTACCCTGATATTTATCAGAAACTGAATGCACAATTACAAATGAGTTATTTTAGCCACACGCAAATGCCAGCTTTATCTTGAAGCCGTCACTATTCCCACGCCCACTTTTGCTAAATTTAAATCAATTTGTCCGAAAATACGTGTTTTATTGATATTTTCTGTGATCAAAAGTTCGCACGCCTCTGGCGTTCGACAGGCATTTTTCGCTGATATTTGAAAAATATGTATGTATAATTACGCCATCACTCCGCTCAAGCAAAACATGGCCCCGGATATCGTTTAACTGCAGCTGGAGAACAATAATCAAGTGGCTTACTGACAACTGCGAATTAAAAGTAAATAAATGCTTCGAAGAACAAATTGCATGGCCCGTCGGTCGTCAGCGGTTGGGAGCATGGTCTGGTGGGCGGGCGGTGGTTGAACACAACCCCTTAACTGCCCCCTCTATTGTGAACAATTGTGATGACGGCCAGTACACATAGAAACACGCTTATTTGCCGACAATCCAGCACCATCAGCCCCTGTTGCAATTCTATAAGGATTTTTTTTAAACAATCTCAAAATATAATTACTCAGGGAATTATGGTCGTGCGACGATTAGCGTGTTATGATTGAATGTGCCCCAAAGGAACTTCGTTTTCCCAAGGTCCATTACTGCTACCTACCATAGCAAAGGAAACAAAAAAGAACCACTCTGCTTATAGATTGGCATGGTGGCAACAGCGGTTAGACAGCCATCTGGTTCAAGCTGCTGTTCGACGAGTGGCGCTATTGTTCTGATATCTGTTCAATGACAGCCTAAGCAGCTCAATACAGCAAACAGCAACCGAAGCAGCAGCAACCATAGGCAGCTGACCGCCGGCCGCACTAGAAGTTTTGATATTCCAATATTCTCTGTGGGTTCAAAGTCAAATCAGAAAAGTTCATTGCATTTCGGTGCCGATATCTGATTGAGTTTGATTGTTTAAATTAATTCTAATCGTTAAACAATAATCTAAGACGTGTTGTAATTTATGCTGTTCGGATTGCTGTCAGTTTTGCTTATTTTGTGCATAATACGGCCACCAATTCGCTGAGTGATTTATGGGTTTTCCGAGATGGAAAACACTATGTCTCCAGAGATTAATTAAGATTGAGTGAATTGATTTTTAGATCAGTTTAGTTGTACTGAGAAATTGAAATACAATAGCAGTCTTTGAAATTGAAGAATTTGATTGGTTTTAATTAGGATTGTCGATCGATTGATAGAGACGAAAGAGTTGATATGCGAACTTCTTTGAAAATGTGTTTTTTAATAGATTGCTTGTTTGACCTTTTGATTTTGAACAACTAACATAACAAAACGGTCAATTAACATCGAATTAAAATGTACTGGGGAACGCTGCGGAATGCAGTCATTTTCTGAGTTTTTTTTGAAATTCTAGCTTGATAACTTTCTCTACTTTTCCCAATCCATCATTTTAGACATATTTCGCGGTGTTTCACACTCGAAGAGAACAAACGCATGTCAAAGGTCAAAGGTTTAAGTTGTCTGGCGAAGCTTTCATTAATCGGCTGTTAATCAAGAAATTTAAGAAGAATAGTTTGGCGTGGTCGCTAATATCTAGCACTTGCAAAGTAGGCCAAAAATAGATTTCAAAAAACCGCCCAAAAAAAATTGCACCGGGCTAAATCAGGGTAGCGGGCGACTTCAAATTGCCCCTTATTGAGGTGAGTCCGGAAAGTGTTCCCTCAAAACAGTCAGCGATACCCTAAAAGTGTGAGTCCGTCTGAATAAACGTCAATCCTTGATGTGCGTTAAACAGTGCCTTGTAATGGCACATTTTTTTGTCGGGGTGTGTGAGACTTTCTGCACTGGAGCACTCAGACTCAATGCTGGTCCATTGTACTACCAGGCAGACACACCACATTTTACTGTGGGAATTTACTCGTTTTTCTAAGAAAAACGAGAAGGCGCTTCAATGATAAGGAGCTTAGGTTTACAGCACTCACCATATCCGCACCAAATACCTGCCACCTGATACGAGCAAAAGCAGCACAATCACAGGGGAAATGTTCCGCAGAGTCGTTGCTTTCTCCACAGGCTTCGCAGTTGGTGGTATCGCTTAGGCCTAGCACCTTAAGGTGTTTGGCAAAAGCGTAGTGTCCCGTAAGAACGCCAGTAGTCTGTCTGCAGTCTTTTCTGTTGAGAGGCAACAAGAATGCCGCGGATTTCCCACAGACGTCGCGGAGCATTTGATTTTAGTCTGTCTGCACCCTGGAAAGTCATGCCAACTGCGATTGTGTTCAGAGGAAACCCAACCGTCAATGGAAGCCCTAACTGAGGACGCAGGCAGACAGATCGCCGGTTCAGAGGTCCCCCTCTGAGCCTTGTCTAGCAAGTTCATCGGAGATCTCATTTCCCGTGATCCCGTTATGACCCGGGACCCAGACAAGTTTAAGTGAATTCAGCCTTCCGACCGAATTCAGAGATATCTTGCATTCACGCACTATTTTGGAGGTAGTTTAGGGATTGAGTAAGGCCTTAAGCGCAGCCTGACTGTCGCTACAGACGCAGATACTTCGCCCCCTCCACCTGTTCCTCGTAACATAGTCCATGGCCATTAGGATAGCATAGGTTTCTGTTTGGAAGACTGACGCATATTTGCCTAATGGAAAGAAAAATCTAACGTTATCGATCTCCACGAAGACACCAGCACCAGATCCTTGATCGGTTTTGGAGCCATCCGTGAAGATTCGACTGCATTCCCTTCCAGGTTCAGAGTCCGGCCAGAGCCAGTCCTGGAGGTGAGGAAAGTCAACCTCGTAGTTGCGCTTTAGCCGAAGTTCCGGTGTCATCGCATCAGACGGCATATCCATAAGACAGGAGTCGAAGGACAACCGTTGCGCAAGTTGGTCAAAACTCCAGTGCGAGTTATACCAAAAGCCACCTCTTGTAAGACGTGAGATAACCTTGATTGTACAGCCCATGATGTAAACATCAAGGGGCGGAAGGTTCAATAGTGCATCTAGGCCGGAGCCAGGCGTGCTGGGGAAGGTCCCCGTGCAGCCGAGGCATACCTGCCTTTGGAGTTTGGCTAAAGCAGCAGTGACGTATTTACGTGAAAGCTTATTCCACCAAACAACCGATGCGTATGCTATAAATGGTCTTATCATAGCCGTATAAATCCATAGGACTCTTTTCGGTGATAAGCCCCATGTCTTGCCGGAAATGCCTTTGCACTGCCAGAAAACAGACAGCGCCTTGGCAGTCTTCAGCTCAACATGTTTGGACCAAAGAAGTTTGCTATCCAGGATGACTCCCAGATACTTTGCTTCATTGGAGAGTTGGATTGTGACGCCTTTTAGCACTGGCTGAGTCAACCCGACCAGCTGCCTCCTTCTCGTAAAGAGAACAACCTCAGTTTTAAGAGGATTGACCGAGAGCCCATTCCTAGTGCACCATTCGTCGATCACGTCAAGGGCCGCCTGCGCCTTGGCGCATACAGTCGGTAGGCATGATCCAACAGAAAGCACGGCAACATCATCCGCGTACGCGTGAGCGTAAATATTAGAACTGTTGAGTGCGTTCAACAGAGAGTCGACCAGCATACATCACAGCAGTGGAGACAGGACGCCGCCTTGCGGTCAGCCTCTGTTTACCCCCGCCATAACATAGCGGCCACAATCGGCATACGCAACCAACGTTCTATTCATTAGCATTGCTTTAATCCACAACACCAATGGTTCGTCTATGCCGTGTTGTCTGGCGGAGCTGCACATGCTATCAAAAGTCGCATTGTCAAAAGCACCCTCAATATCGATGAAAATGCCCATCGCGTATTCTTTTCTGTCAAGCGCGCCCTTAATTCTACCAACTAGATTGGCACATAATAGTGGAGCTAATATGCGGTCGGTTTAGTGAGATTAGTCACTGAGAGATGAACGGCAATCCAGGGCTGCGATGGAAATTGAACAGACTGAATCTAGGGACTTAATCGCGGCTTGACTATCCGAGAAGATACGTATGTCTTTCGTGAATATCATATTTCTCTTAATTAACGCGAAGGCCTCGTTTCCGCCTTGAATCTATTAGGGAAACGGAAAGAGAAACTAAGATTTAGCATTTCTACTACGCCTCCACCTACCTCATCACGAGATTTTGATCCATTGCTGTAGAAGATTTATCTTCCGAAAATTAATCGTCCTTCCATAATGATCTGCTAGGAATAGTGATTTGGAAGTCCTTTCCGAACGACTCAACATGCATATTGCAAAGGCAAATCTGTTGAAACAGCCTTACATACTTTAGTACGTTCAATCGAATATTCCCTTGACCATAAAGAATACACTGTGGTTGTATTCCTGGACATTGAAGGCGCTTTTAACAACGTCAACACATCCGTGACCGCAAATGCACTGTCAACTCTGAAAGAAGATGACTCACTTGGTGAGCTAATTAATCTACTACTCAAAAGCCGGATTATAAACTCAAAACTGGGTGTGACATCTGCCAGAAGATCTGTCAATAGAGGAAACTCTCTGAAACTTAGTGGTGAACAAGCTGCTGATGTGCAGGTTGTTTGCATATTCCGACGACGTTCCTATTGATGCCTAAACACCCGGGAGCACCTAAGCACCCTGAAGGAACTTCTTCTAAACGCTCTTAACAAGCTAATAACATGGGCAGATCGTTGTGGGTTAGGTGTTAACCCCCGCAAAACCGAACTTGTTCTATTCACTAGGAAATATAAAATTCCACACATTGACCCCCCCTCAATCAGGGGCACAAACTTAGTCTCCTCTGACGAAGCTAAATACTTGGGTCTCATTCTGGATAAATAACTCAGCTGGAAACCTAACATACAAGAAAGAGTTCGTAAGGCTACGGTAGCACTGTTCTCTTGCAAAAAAGTCATTGGTAATAAATGGGGGCTTCAACCCCGCATCCCCAACTGGCTATACATCTCGGTAATAAAGGCCCGATTACATGGTAATCTTTTCGAGTCATTTAAATGACGCTGTGACGTAAAAATCACGTCACAAAGCCGTCATTTTAATGTCGTTCCGTGTGATCGCCATTATTGGGACGATATTTTAGGCGTCATTTAAATGACTAGGAAAATGACTAAGAAAATGACATGAATTTTGTGTCATTAAAATGACTCGAAAAAATGACCGTGTGATCGCTCTTTAATGACGCCTAGGACAAATGACTACACTTTTTGCTGTTGCGTCATTTAAATGACACCCTCAAAAAAATGATAAATGACACAGCATTTAATACGATATCTGTTCTTTCATTTGGTGTTTGTTGCATGTGTCTGGCTGATATTTCCGTACAAATTACTATGAGTGAAATGGAATGCGACCCGTTGTCGCAGAAAACAGGAGTAAATAGTTATAGGTTTGGTTAGGTTATGTTAAGGTGGCTGGTAGCTGATAGCCAACACACTAGATAGAGATTTCTTTTATCGGAGAGTGCATGACATGTACAGAGGAGATGAAGTGTAGTCTCCTCCTCAGGGCCGGCTCCAGCCAAACAAGCGCCCTGTGCAAGAGTTACAGAAAGCGCCCAAATTTGAGTTAGATTCTCCTTGAAGTTGCAATATTGCAAGTGATGTGAGTTAATGTGCAAAAATTCAGCACAGGTGTGATGGATGTTGCTATTTTGGGCTTATTTGAAAAAGTTTTTTGTTTTAAATGCAAATGGCTGTATCCGCGCATGGTTAAATTAATTTTTCTTACTAATAGCAATGCGCCCCGTAATTTGGCGCTCTGTGCATTTGCACATCTTGCCATATGGTTGGGTCGGCCCTGCTCCTCCTCCTCCTCCTCGTCCTTGCAGCTTCTACAAAAGTCATTTGAATAGACGCTAAGCCTTGATGCGTGCTTGCATACTAGAGAGTGTAATATAATAACACATATAGCAGAGCCAATGTGCAGACGCAGATCAAGCTTTGGCCAGATATGCTTTGTCGTTCTCGTTAGACATGTATTACTATCTGTCACCTAAGGTTTGTACTCTCTACTGCGTATAGTTTAAACATAAGTTTACAAGTAGCGATAGGTATATGTACCTAGAAAACCTTTATCAGGTAGAAGAAGTAATGCGGTTCCTTTTTTGGCGAGTTCATCTGACCTACAATTCCCTGGGATGTCTTTATGCCCCGGCACCCAGAAGAAGTGAATATTGAACTGCTCTGCCATATCCTCAAGAGATGAACGGCAGTCTACGGCTACGATGAAGTTTGATGAGAATGAGTTCAGGGAATTTATCGCGGCTTGACTGTCTGAAAAGATACGGATGTAAATGGGAAACGCGCAGCAACTTCAAGGCGTTTATGACGAAACTGCGCAAGACAAAGTCCGGTCCAAAGGTTGATTGGCTGTCGAAGGACACCAAAACGCGAAGTGCTTTAAGTCTTTTGACTTATTTTCAGTCGTTCGACTGCTTTAAGTCTTCTATAATATTGGATTCTTGCAAGTCCCTATTATATATATATATATGTATTATGTATATGTTATATTACTATATGTTATTTTACTGAGAGGTCCTTGCAACAACAGAAAAGGTCCTTTAATCCTGGAAAAAGGATATTTTTCTAAAATGTTACTAGAAACCGCACGGTATAATTATTTTGTTGAACGTTATTACCAGTTGTACTTCCGCTGAAACGCTCTCTCGCATATTTGTGTTCTTTTAAATGTGTGGCTTCACCAACCTCAACAAATAATCGAATTGATTGGCTGACATACGAAGGACATTGCGATATAGTTCAGGTTCTTCTTTGTGCAATTCGAGCAGTAATCCAGCACAAAATCCAATCCAAACCTCTTTTGCAAATATTCCACTTTCGTCGCGTTGGCTCGTTATCAAGGTCGTCTTCACTGCTTTCCAGCACACACGCTGCCAAATACGCCGTCTCCGCAATTTCCACCATCATCGCAAAAGTTCTTTTTGACATCTTTTATGTAGATGAGAGAAAAACACTAAATGAGAGAAGCTATAATTTTCTCATTGCTCATTACGAAATCGAAATAATAGGAAAGGTGCCATTTTTTTAATGAGGCAAGTCATTACCGTGTGATCGCCATTTTTTCGCAAATGAATAATGACGAATCGTAGCTTAAATGTCTCTCTAATGCGACATTTTTTCCTGACGACACAGCTTCATTTAACTGACTCGAAAAAATGACCGTGTAATCGTACCTTAAGACCGATACTTATGTACGGTTTGGTTGTTTGGTGGACTGCCTTAGACAAAGCGATAAATCGCGATAAGCTAAGCAAAGTCCAACGATCAGCGTGTCTTTGTATGAGTGGTGCACTGCGCACTACTCCTTCTGCTGCAATGGGCATTCTGTTTCACCTGACACCTTTTTTATTTTTTATTTTACTTAAAATGTTCCCATATTTGTTTTCATTTTTTTTTCACCTATAAAAGTAAAATATGTTGCCATGTATATCCAGATGCTAACTGTGCACTCTTAAAGAATGTTATTCTTATTGCACAGCAAATTATTAAGATAAATAAATAAAAATACAAAATACAAATACACCCCTTGACATCTTTAGGCTGCTAGTCCGGCTGTCCGCCTTAAAACAGCATTCCAGTGGTCCGAGAATGAAATCGGCCACTCCTCTATTGTAAAAAAAAAAGAATCCTCCCTAGCAACATAGATCACACCACCCCTCAGCTCCGTTTTGACATAAACTTCAAAGTCAACACCCCTCAGAACTTTTTGATGGGAAGGCCCACCTGTCGAAGATGAATTAATTCACTTTTACACTGATTGATCCAAAACCGACGAGGGGGTTGGTGGAGGTGTATTTTCTGACAGGTTGAACCTCAGCCTCTGTTTTGTCTCCATAATCACTGCAGCGTATTCCAGGTGGAAATCATGGCGATTATAGAAGTCATATCGTGGCTGAGGAAGAATTTTATATTCGCTATGAACATCCGAATCTTCTAAGAAAGTAAAGCTGCGCTAAAATCTCTGGATTCTGTCTCCACAAACTCCAACGTAGTCCTAGACTGCCGATGATTCCTCGCGGAGATGGCGGAGCAATTCAACATTCACCAATGATGGGTGCCGGGGCACAGCGATATTCCACCTAATTGTAGGGCTGTTGAACTCGCTGATAAGGAACGATACTGCCCTTTCTACCTGATAAAGGTCCCTTAGGAATTCCAAATGCTACATGCAAGCACAAGTGGCAACACTTGCCTAACGACAAAACAGATTTTGCCAAAGCTGGATCTGAAACTCTCTAAGTGTTTGATCTCTGTGAACAGACTGCACATTGTTGCTTCAATAATTGGTGTAATCACCGGACATTGTCTCATAGGCAAGTATGCAACAAGGCTTGGTGTCTATACAAATGACTTCTGCAGAAGCTGCTTGGACAAGGAGGAGGAGGGGACAATTCTCCATCTTTGCTGCACATGCCCTGCTCTCTCTCTCAAAGATGAAAACTCCATTTGTGATCTTTCTTTTACAATGATCTCAACGATCTCATAAACATCGACATTAAAAGTCTTTCAAGCTTTATCAAACGCTCCAACGGGTTCAATGAGTAGGAAGAAAATAGATCCGTGTGGAATCACAATGGACCTTTTTATTGGTCTAAGTGTGTCGGCTTCTGCCGACTGCCACTATAACCTAAAATAACATAACCTTAGTCTACATAGAATTCTTTTCATGCATTTTTGGAAATATTCAATATTGCCTGTTTAAAGGTTGTTTCTCTTCTCCAGTATGACATTTGGCTTTCTTGATAATACTTTATAAAAACGTAAAATATACCAGCGAATTTCCCAATTTGTCTTTTTGACTATCAACTTAGCGCCATACAACATTTATCATTGCTACATTTATCCAAGATCTAAGGCCTATTCAGACTTCAACGCGACAGCTTTCATTTGTATAGTAACTTCATGAATGCGTCAAACGACAATCAATCCCAATTACATGTCCTTCAAAAATATCCTCAATCGCAAACACTGACCATAGCAAATTTATGTTAGCCGACAAAACATTCTCCCAATGTATGACAGCATGTCCATAAGAGTAAGTTATTCATCCGACAACCAGAGCAATATCTCTCTGTCACACAGGTCATGTGAAATATCTGCAGACCAGTCGAACGTCGTCGGTAGGCTTTAACCCTAAACCCAAATTCCACATTCATTTCTCAAGAGAACAACATAATGTTCAAACATCCCGCCCACACAAAAGCAGTATTCCCATGTGTTGCTGGCCATGCCAAACAGCAGATATACACAAACCCCCCGTATCTGAATCCGTTTGTAAACTGCATCATTAGAACTGACCAGTTGACAGCTATTACTCATTGTAGATCTACCGAGCACGATATGAAAAACCACCATGGTGTCCAGTAAGCACCGTTTTTATCCCGTAATAATAATTACGCTCCAAAAATAAGCAGTACTCAGTAACCTCCACCAAACAGCAACCAGCAACCAGTACAACACACAACAAAAGAAGCCAAGCCGCTGCTTTTCAAGGCCTACAAGTTCGATGTGAGACTGTCTCTACTCTATTGCACCATGAATGTTATTATAGCCCCGGTGTACTGTATGATTTGTTAGCTGGCGCGTATGCGCAATCTCATTTCAGAAATAATTGTATCTACTTCAGAATGGTGATCAACTGATCACCCACACCGGACGCTGATCGCTGCTGACCATCGGACTTGAAATCTGACTGAACTACAGAATGGTCGAGATCGGCCAGCGCGCCACAGCACAATGCGTTTCCAGTAGGGCATTCGAGCTCTGACTAATTCAGGCGGTCCAACAATGGTGTTAGTAGTTGTTAATTAATCCGTTTGAACGGAAATCTGTCGGATGTGGGGCACCTATGTGCAGTCTGTGTTATGATTTATTTTCGAGTTCATCTGCAGGTGTCTATAGCGGTAAGTACGCACGTACATAGACTCATAATCATAATAATGCCATTAAGTTCAAGATTTCAATAAATTTCACTTGCATTGATTAATTAAAGTATTTCGTATCTAAGAGGGGGTTGAATGGAAAGTAAACACTTTGGGATCAGAAGAGATCAAGACAACTTCAAGTCGGTAAGTCGGTAAGCGTTACCGCTTACAACATTGCCTGATAGATAGTTATCAGAGCAAGCCTAGATAATTTCTTGCAACATGCATAAACCATGGCGAGTGGTAAATTATCAAAATGTATTGCAACTTATTTTATATTAATTATTTAATTAATTATCCCGCTCTTGGAAAAGTAATATTTGCCATTTTGGATGCATGAATTCTTTGATCGTTTTGCGCAGTTTGTTAATTCGTTCGTTCGCACAAGTTGCGCTCATGTGAATTGTGAATGGTCCTTTATTGGACAATAGGTGTGTTTCTTTGGGAAATGTTTCCCCAACAGTGCTCGAATTCACACGTTAAACAACAACAACATTGTATAGCCAACACCACTGGGGATAACATCCACAGCATACATGTGGATACATGCTGCAAATATAATGCTTCCGAAACTTCGTATCTAAACATTTGTCATCACAATCAGGGATGGGACTTTTTGAAAAAATGTCCGCAGTAGATTTGAAAAAAAAAACGGAGTAGATTCAACTGTTTCGCAGTAGATTTTTATATTTTCAAAATATAAGGAAGACATAACATATATACACATAAATAATTTAAAATAATAAAATAAACATTAATTTTTCTTTAAAACATAACAAAAACAGAAAACGAGAAATAAATTGTTGCTCCAGGCTCTCTTTCGCTTCTAAAAACTATTGAGAAGAGTTTCTTTGAAATCTGTGAATATGGAGGAAACATTAGGTTTCTGACTTAATTTCAGCTCACACTGGTGTTTTTGACGTTTTTTTTTTAAATGTAGCCTGCAAAATAATAAAACGCATTTTCGCTACCGAAATCAACAGTTTTATAGTCAGAATCGGGTTTGAAAACGTTTTTCACATTGTCCTTCTTTTTGAGTGATTGTTACTGCATTTTAATGTCGGCAAGCTCTAAATTCACAGTTCGCTCGCAGTTTCCATGAGTTTCCTCCGTGCACTTTGCTGAAAAGGATCTTTAAAACGAACAAATGAATTGAAATGGAGTCAGTTACTTGTTATTTCCTCCTCAGTTGCGTAAAACTCGAAGGTGTTTTCCAGACAATTTGTTTTTCCTCTCGACCGCAGGCCAAATACTTTAAAGTATGTCTGTATGCGTTATTTATTTCTTTCTCTTAGTTTACTTTATGACTCTTCATGGAATTTGGATTGTTAGAGCAAATAGATTGAATTAATTTCATTTTATTTTGTTAGTTTAGTTACTGATTGTTACCCCACATCAGAACTTTTGATTTCATTAATTTAGTTTATCTGTCGTTTAACACTAATTTAGGACTTTGTCCCTTAAATTAAAGAGCGAGATCTACAAAAAAAATGTTGTTCATATTTTTATATTATATTGAAAATAATGTTATGTTAGTTTAAGCTAATGAAATGAAAAAAATTAATAAAATCAGAATTAAAACTAAAAAAAAAAAAAACTATGTTTCCCATTTGTTCTTACAATTTTTTTTAAATTAAAAAAACAGTTGAATTTTATCTTTTAAAAAACACGTACACTCTTATTTGTTTGCTCTGAGAACTAACAGTATTGCGTTTTCTTCACTTGTTTCGCACGACTGACAAGAATTTAAGTCAATACGCCTTTAAAAATACATTATGAAAAAACGCACCGCCCTTCCCAACCAATTGTAAAACCAGTGTGACCAACAACCATAAAAACTAGCACATAATGATTCAAATCATTTTTATTGTTACTAGGCTGAACACCGAATTGCATTATTTTTAGCGAAATCAAAGCAAAGAAGATGCATTTATTTTCATATTTTTGACAAGTATAATTGTAGAGGTTCATAATTAGGTGTAAACAGTAAAAAAATAATCAGAAAAACCAGCCATAAAGCATTTTAAAAACATAGGGGCGGGCTACAGTCCGCTTGGGCGAACTGTTGGATACCCTATTCTTATTCCTATATCTCAAAGGTGGGCGTGGCAAAAATTTAAAGGATTTTATCGAAAAAACTAAGCTTTTGTAAATAAAAACGCTCCCTAGCTCAAACTTTGGTTTTTCAATAAAATTGTTTTATTTAATTGTGGGCGTGTCAGTAGGCGGATTTAAAAAAAAATTTAAGTATGAGCATAAAGGGCACCTAGAGAGTATATACTATAAATTTCAGCTCCCTAGCTCAAACTTTGGACTTTCAAAAATAAAAAAAAAATTGTGGGCGTGTCAGTAGGCGGATTTTGAAAATATTTACACATGAGCATAAAGGGCCCCTAGAGAGTATATATTAAAAATTTCAGCTCCAAGCAGTTTTATGGGCCAAAGATCATATATAAAAAATTTCAGCTTTCTAGCTCAAAATTCAATTTTTCCCAAAATTTTGTTTATTTAATTGTGGGCGTGTCAGTGGGCGGATTTTGAAAATTTTATGTCCCAATCAGTTTTATGGGCCATAGATCAAATATAAAAAATTTCAGCTCTCTAGCTCAAAATTCGATTTTTTCCAAAATTTTGTTTTTTTGAGTTTGTGGGCGTGTCTGTGGGCGGATTTCAAAAATTCTTAAACTTGATTATTTCGGGACCCTAGAGAGTATATGGTTAAAATTTCAGCTCTCTAGGTCCAGTTTAAAGGCCTAATTTTTGCCGACGGACGGACGGACGGACGGACATGGCTAGATCGACAACTTTTAGGGGTCTACGGGCAATATTAAGGTATGTTACAAACTATGCGTCAAAATTAATATACCCCTAGAATAGGGTATAAAAAGCAAAGCAGGTAGCACTGCACGAAGCGAAAAGATACACACAACGAGGATCAAGTCGATACGCCTTTAAAAAAGCATTATGAAAAAACCCGCAATCATTCGTCTTACGAAGCATGCCGCATGTAGTGAAACAGGCAAAATATACTATAAGCGTTAAAACAGATCCTTTTGACCTGCTGCCACATATTGTAGGTTTTTTTCAGCATTTTGCTTTGTAGTAGTAGGAAATGCATAAGCATATGTAGAGAGAGTGTCCCTACTCATTATATGGATATACTCTGGTCACTTGCCATCAAAATATGGGCAATTGCCGAAAGAAGTATGAACATTATAATTAGGTAATAGTTGGATTTCATCAGGAAGAATGGGACTGACTGCATTCAGTGATAGAATTAAAAAAAGATTTTGTGGATTACATTTACATATTGCATGACTTTTTTTCATAAGACCAACAGTGCAGTAGATTTTATTTAAAGGCAGTAGATTTATTTTTCGAAAAAAAGCAGTAGATTCACTGTAATTGCAGTAAAATCACAACCCTGATCACAATCTGTTCAATGTTTTTTTTGACAGCTTATGTCAGCATCACGGTTGGAAAAAGGTGTACAGTTGTCCTAAATTTCCAGGTACGAAAGTACCACTTCAAAATATTCAGTGCTATTTTCTCAACGTTTTAAAAGTTGAATTTTATTTTTACTTTTAAATAAGGCATCATATATATTAACAGTTGAGTTTTTACAATACGTGATTTTTTATGGCAAAAAGTACGGAGCACAATGCGAACTATTATACGGTTTTAAGAATTTAAGTGCAAATTTGACTTTTCTGACATTTGTCAGAGAGTTTATTTAGAAATTTATATTGAAAATCCTTAGATTCGAAAATATTAATTTTAGTCAGTTGAAAGTGATGCCAAACAAATTCTATACTATACATGTTCTGAACCTCGTAGGTTCATAGGTTCTTAAAAACAATCCGTAAGAACTGAATTACTCAAGTCATAGAGCAGGATAAAGCAGTACATACCGAAGTCCAAATAAAATATTTACGTACCTACATACTTTTTTTACCGGGGTAAGTACTATTTATTCCATAACTGGTTCAGCATGGTTGATATATTAGTGCCAGCATTTGAAAACAAAAACGCTGCTGCCTATGTTGCTGGGGATCGATCTTTTGGGCAACCACGGATACATTTCCCAAAGAAACACACGTAATATGTGTGTTTTTTCATATTCTTCATAGGCTTACACTGAAATGGTAAACGAAGGCGCGTCTGAAATTTGGAATCACTATAATAATTGACGATTTAACACCACGTGTTGTTTTGACGTGATTATTATGCAGAGAGAAGGGGGGCACTTACGAACACTTTTTGTTTTCCAGTCTCATGAAATCCGCTGTACTTAAATTATTATTAACCTGCAAATTATTCTCACTTTGCGATATGGAAATAAACTTGGGTTTAGCCCGATAATTGCGTAAATTTATTAAGGTTGATTTTTTTTTTGTTTCGAAACGAAGCAGGTCCTTATGTTCAATGGAACCCCCTATGCGGGTCAGTTTTGAACTAGGCCGGGACGAAGTATTTAATATTGAAGTTTGTCTCGTTTTATAGCAAAAATTAAATAGATGATAGATGACAGATAGAAATTTACTTACGTTTCAACTTAAAGCTTATATACAGTAATGTCTCGCTAATCCGAATCAATTATTGCAAGGGGGTATTCGGATTATCAAAAAATTCGTTAATTAATGAGTACAAGACGGGAACAGGAAAAAATGCTTATTTAACGAAAATAATCTTAATTTCCTACAGCTTAAAGCTAAAATTCAGTTCAAAGACATTATGTACGTTTGTAAAAACAAGAAATTCATAAATTAGATATTTTTCATCTGTGAGAATTTTTAAACAACAATTTAAAATCATATAATTTACGCTTACACTCCTTATGTTATTTTAATCGCAAAATCAGTGATAAATGTTTGTTTTTTCTTTTGCTTTTGCAATGTCATCAAAGCCTTTTGTTTGAGATTTTGCGCAGCCAAAGCGGAGGCTGAAGCGGAGGCTTCGTTCTCCAACGCCCATTTTGTAGAAACATCTCTTGATGCTCATGTACTGCCTCTTCTTGGTCGCTTTCTACAATTGTGCTATCCTGGATGTTGTCCTCGTTCAGCCAATCGATAACTTCATTAGCACGCAAATGGATTCCATACATACGAGTACCTTCGATAGTTTCTGTAAAATTTGTCATTTCAGAATTTGAGAAACCGTTTGGTTGATCCATTAGTCGAGCCAGCGGAATATCGTCCTCAACATACCACTCATCTGACTCAGTGAAAGATGGTAAGACTTTCCAGCAATTTTTATTCATTTCCTGTGACAGCCCCTTCCATGCACTGCCCAAAAAAGAAAACGGCGTCTCCTAACGTTATGCTTTTTAAAACAGCGGTTATTTCAGCATTTTGGTTCATAACGCAAGACAACAGACTTTTTTTGTAGTTTAGCTTCGTTATCCTTATTACGTTTTGATCCATGGGTTGGATGAGGGACGTTCAGTTTGGTGGTAAAAATAGTGTCATTATCATACCGTTATCAGTTATAAGCTCATTTGCTGGTGGGTGGGATGGCGCATTATCCAATAGCAGCAACGCACTTTCCGGTAGTCCATTTCCACGCATAAAACTTTTCACCTGAAACTGTGGATGTCATCCAGGCACTTGCAGTTGAATCGTATTCCACGGGCAAAATCGCTGCATCAAAGGAACGTGGTTTCTTTGATTCGCCAATCACTAGCATTTTCATTCTATGTGTGCCTGTTGAGTTAGTGCAGGCCAGAAAAGTAAAACGCTTGCTTGTCTTTCGTCCAGGAGCTGTTTTTCCAGTAGAGCCTACTAGGGTCCTCTCTAGCAAAAGCTTCCAATATAGACTACTCTCATCAGCGTTATAAATTTGGAACGGGTGAAGTTTAAGCTCTTTTATTTTGTGCGAAAAGTTGTTCCGGAATTCCGTTGCAGCATTTGAATCAGCAGAAAGTTTTTCCCCGCAAAATTTGAGATTTCGGATGCCAAAACGTTTTCTGAAATTTGCAATCCATCCTCGGCTTGCATTGAAGGAATGTTCAACACCATAAATGTCCCGGAAAACTATTTTCGACTTCACCTTCAATAAATCTTCAGTGACAGGAGGGTTTTTTTTCTCTCTCTCTCTGTTCGTGTAACTTTTTCTCCATTTCTGGGTACTCCGCAGATTTCGTTGTTTTTATCTTTAAAATTTTTCCACCACTTGCTGAAACTAAACTGTAAAAAGAGAAACAAAATTCGGTAGCACAAAGTATCCAGTTTACGCATTTAACCCTAACCTCCGAATGCTTCTCTTATTGCATTTAATATCAGATATTGTGGGCGCGCCAACACCGTATTCCCTGGCTAGGGACTTTCCGCAAACACCACTTCAATTTTTTTTAATAATTTCACATTTTTGTTTTAATGTTAGCGTTATGTGCCTCCTTTTATTCGCCATTTCCAAACAAAATTAAATAAACGAAACAATAAAAAACTTAGAAACTTCTGTAACCACTTTAAGTAAACTCCTGAGCACGTGCTAAACCGACAGAAAAAGATCCTACGAGCGAAGGAAGAACGAAAAGTGCGTAAATACCTCCTACATACATTGGTAACTACTGGGTCGCAAAACGATAAGATTACTGTTAAAACTAAAATTACTGTAAAAACCAAAGCGTTTGTATGTTTTTAGTAGGAATTCGGATTACAGCTACTGTACAAAGTACATAATGATGAAAAATATTGATTCGGATTAGCGCGATACTCGGATTAGCGAGACTTTACTGTACATTTTTTTATCATAAAGCGGAAAGTAACTAATAATAAACATTCAGTAACTAAAAAAGTTAGTGTGGAACAAGGTTGCCAATTTGTGCGGACCCCAACTGCGGGGAATCTCAACTCGTTTGGGGATTTTGAAGGGATTGACACTACGAGGGGAAAATGCGGGGCATTTAACATTATTTTAGCATTTAGTACTTTATCTAAGGACGATACATTTTGGGCCTTTGTTATTTCTTTTATTTGTTAATTATATTCCCAATGTCATCCATAATTGTTACAGGAAGACCTCAGTAGATTATCAGATTGGTGTACAATTACTAGTGATGTGTCAACTCGAGTTAATACTCGTAACCCGGTTCAACCCGAGTTGCAGCTAAATTGAGTTAAACCGAATTGAATTTTTATCAACCCGAGTTGCCGAAACCGTTGGAATGAACCGATGCCAATTTAATGCCACCGAGTTGAACGATTGGGTTTTGGATGGTTAGGATAAGAGAAACAACTCGAGTTGCAATGCCCGATTTCATTCCATACCTATTTGGAATTCGATTCAGTTTCTCGTGAGATGATGGCATGACAGGAGGCACACCTTCTCCTGTTGCCCTCTTTTCTCTCACTGAGTTTATTCACAAATTTGTGTTATTTTTGTCCTCTCGTTGTGTGATTCATCCATCGAATGTATCAATTGAGCGTATCCATATCCATAGCGTAACTGTATAGGTACATCGGAATCGGTTTCGGTGCACTAATTTAACTCGATTTAAATGTACCCGTTCATAAAATCTAATTGGAAAGCCCAGTCGAACCGAGTTGCAAACTGATATAATATTTATTCTGATCTGATTTAATTAGTTTTCGGTGGCATTTTGCGGATGTTTCAAAGGATTTTTTTAAAGAATGTTTGTGTAAGACAATTTTATGAAGCATTATTTGCCAGGCCCAAGAAAAAGGTCTATAGTGTGGAAAGTTTTTAATAAACCGCAAGATGGACTGTTTGCAACTCGGTTTGCAACTCGGTTTACTCAAATTCTAACTCGGGTTAACTCGGTTTGAAACATTTTCGGTTTGGCACATCATTAACAATTACCTGTTTAAATCTTAATGTTTTAAAGTGCCTCATATTCTGGCGGAAACGGGCACAAATTCAGTTTACCTACAGTATAACAAATCAACCCTTGGAAACAATCTCATCCAAAAAAGACAGGCGTATTATTCGACTGTAAACTCAATTTCACTAGTCACATAGACTACCTCGTCGCAAAATGCAGGTCAATGATGGATTTATCTTGCGAAACTCTCAAGGTTTTTCTGACCCGCATACCCTAAAATACTTATATTTTGCATATGTGAGGTCTTCTTTAGATTACTGCTCTGTTATTTGGAATCCATATTATATGCTTCACACTACAAGGATTGAGAAAATTTAAAAATAAAAAAGATTAATTGGAATATCGACTTGACACCATATAATATTAGATGCCAACTGATTGGAATCTTGCCTTTATGTATTCAGCGGAGGTATTTTTCGATCATGTTTGTGAGAGACCTAATAACTAACCATATAAATTGTCCTTACCTGCTTACACAGATCACATATCGAAGAAAAATGATACAACTAAATGCTTAAGAGAAGCTAATTCAGTTGGGAATCTCATTGATCTTCACTCTAATATAAGTAGAAATACCTTCAAAAATCAATTGCTTATGCTTTTAACAAACTTTGGTGAGGTTAATTAAGTATCTATGTTAATAATTTGTCGAATTAAGTACCTATGTAATCCATTAGGGGACCAAGTGTACTATATATTTCTTTTTAAATAGCACATCCCTGTGTCGAAACTCTTTACACCAACTTCAAAAAATAATTCGGGGAATCCCATTTTCGTCTTAAAATGGAAACAGTGAATCTTATCTCACTAAAGTACCTACGTATAATGTACGACTGATTGCATGTAGGTAGTTTTGTTCTCTTGTAATAAATAATACATTTTTTTGGGAAAATGGATAAATGGTTGTTATGGGTTCAGAATAAAGACCACAAGTTCCTAAGGTAATTTAATTACTGAATTCGTTTCAATTTTATGTATAATTTTATTTTAAGCTTAAGCGCAAAGGGAAATAAGAAGAGAAAATGTCGGTACCGGAAGCTTTAACATCTGCTGCAGATGCAGATGCTAGTTCCAATTCCAATCCGATTTCAATTTCAACAAGCTTATCTAGCAGTGACAGTGAGTCAAATCCGCAAACGAAAAAGGTAAGACGCTTCAATAAATTTAACGATTTGTGCTCAAAGAACCGGGCTTCATAAATTGATTACGGAAAGCGAAAGATACCAACAAGAAAGACGGAAATGAGTTGGCAACCTGTTTAATCTGTTCGTTAAAATGTGTTTAGAAAATTTCATATTATTTGCTTGCCAGCGACGGAATAAGAAGAAAATATAAGATGAGCTGAACTAAAATTTGTTGGAGCTTTAGCTGAAAATAATAATCCTTTATCGTTCATGGATACCTTTTGTCCACTCTGCAAAAACATTTTTTCCGATTCAACTATAGCTAAAAATACAAATTGTACTGATCACCTGTAAATATTTTTTAAGTATCGCTAAGAAAACGGTTAGGGGCAGCACTTTCATGCGCCCGAGGTTCCTTATTCCTTCTTGTACTTTTGGGATTCGAAAGTAATATTATCTAAGTGGGGATTATTTAATTTGTTTTGCGAATTTGAGTATTAACGATTGTAGAAAAGATGTGACGTCACATCCTTAAAAACCGCTGTAATGAGAAAAAAACACTTCTTGCGTCCATCCATGCTCAGTGTTGGCATAACTGGTATACTAGCTCTCATTCTCATTTCCTGGCTGAAAAGTCAAAACGTATTCAAGTGGTAATTTCACTAGATGGCTGTGCGTTGCTCTTCATAGCGAAATAGCAAAGGCGAATTCGATAATATCTGCAAATTTGCTAAAAACTAAAAGTAACTTCGACTGATGTCAGTGTCGCCAACTTAGGGGTTTTCCCCCTAAATTGAGGGTGAAAAAAAGTGTATGGGGAGTTTTTTAGGGGGGAAAATAGTTTAGGGGGTTTTTTAGGGGTATAATATTTTTTTAAAAATTGAACTGCTTAGTGTGAACCTCGCCTAAATTTGTTAATGATAGTTACGATATCTGGTGGTGAGTAGTATACTTACTGCAACACTAGAGCATCTGACAGTGACAGCAAATCAGCTGTTCATAGTTCATTGTTCATATCATAAATTATTTTCTCCAGAGATGCCGAAAGAAAAAAAATATTATCAAAAATACACCAAAGTATGAGAGTGTGATGTTTTATTGAAAGGTTTGTCTTACATTTTTACTAAATTATTGCAAAAGGAAGTACCTATATGGTTTACAGATTGGATATCTCCAAATCCGACAAACGACACCATGGCAATATGCAAGTATTGTAAAGCTAATTTAACAGCTCACAGAAAGGACTTGACATCTCACGCTAGGACTGAGAAGCATAAAAAAGCAAGACCGCAAAATCATGTAAAAAATAACATCTACATTCATACCCTTCTGTTCGGAAAAAACCAAAATTGTAGAGTTGAAAATAGCGGCTTTTATTGCAGAACATGCTTCTATACAAACTGTGAATCACTTGACTGAACTTTTACCGAGCTTGGATAACAATTCCGAAACTTTATATAAATTAAAGCTTCATAAAACAAAGTGTGCAATGCTCATAAAAAATGTACTCAGCCCTTGTATGCTAGAAGATTTGTTAAAAGAGATAGGCGACTCGGCTTTTTCCATCATTGTTGATGAGAGTACAGATGTCTCGACCCTGAAGATTCTTTGTGTGATGATACGTTTTTTCTCAGTTCCGCAAAAAAAAGTAATAACTACTTTTTATCGAAGTATTAAATTAATTGACTGTGATGCCAATGCCATATATGGTGCTTTAAAAGCTCAATTAGTATTTGATGGCCTAAATCTTCAAAATATGGTTGGAATAGGTATGGATGGTGCAAGTGTAATGGTAGGTGTACGTAAATCTGTGACTGTTCTCCTGAAAAATGACTTGCCAGATCTTGTGGTCGTAAAATGTGTCTTTCACTCAACACTGCCTAGACAATTAGAATTCCTGGTTCGAGAAGTTCACAACTGGTTCTCTTATAGTTCTAAGCGTATTGAAGAGTACAGAAATTTGTACGAAACAATGAATAATAACCGCAACGTTAAAAAAGTACAAGGGCTGAGTGGAACCCGCTGGCTTGGTCGTATCAGTGCTATAAGTACAATACTATATCAATGGGAAGAATTACAACAATTATTTTCAATCGCTAAAAATCGAGACAAATGCTTTATGGCAGCCCAATTACATGATATAATGATAAGGTTACCATTTAAGGCTTATTTGACTTTTTTGAAAAACGTACTGAAAACTATTACTCAATTGAATCAGCTATTTCAAAGTGACCAAGTGGAACCAGTTAAATTATTCCAGGATTTATTTTTGTTTTATAAAAATTTGCTTTAGAAAATCGTAGTTCCAGCTCAGTTGCAAAAGGTAGATGACAATGAGCTGGTTAATTTTAATTTCAACTCTTACTTGATGCATACTTCATCGGTTTACTTAGGTTTTGATTTTGAATCTGTAGCACGACAAATCGATCCAACAGATTTACTTGACATGAGAGAAAGATGCAAAACCTTTTTAGTTATCTTGACTCGAGAAATTCAAACCAGATTACCGGAAAATTTGTCTACTTTAACAATGATGGCGAATCTTGATCCGAAAATTGCAACGTCTCAAGTTAAACCTGGACTTACAGAAATTCTCTCAACTATTTCCAGAACTCATATTTTTGGGGTAAAGCAAGACATTGAAAATGAGTGGCGTCAGTTACAAATTAAAACGTGGAGCAGTTTGTCAAATACAGAAGAATTTTATGCTGAAGTTAGCGAAGATTGTGATGCAGCGGGAAATAAACGTTTCAAAAATGTTGCCAAATTTGCAATAGCCTTGCTTTGTCTGCCATTTTCAAATGCAAGTGTTGAGCGCGCGTTTTCCATTTACGCAATAATAAAAAATAAATTGAGGAACAAATTATCACCAGAAATGTTACAATTATGAAATGTATGATTTTAAAAATAATAATGAGGCTGAAAATGATTTTGTTGCGGTGGAAGATATATTACAAAACATGGAATTTGCTACTTAAATATAAAATAATTATTGTTTTAAATTCTTCTAATATCTACTGTGTGTACGTAATAATTTAAAAAATGAAACAAATAAATCAAATTTTTTTTAAGTTTTTAATTAAGTTTTTTTTAATATACACTTAAAAACACTATAAAATTTATAAATCTCAATTTAGGGGGTTTTGCCTCAATTTTAGGGGGTTTTGGCATCACTTTTAGGGGGAACAAATTTCAAATGTTGGCGACACTGACTGATGTTAGAGAGGACACCACTCAAACGATTTAAAATTCTAACCAAAGTGATTTAAATAAGAGCTAAGGATTTTAATCATATTAAAAAGAATATTTTCAATTGTAAAGTATTTGGTTAGGCACGTGCAGAAGACAATCGGAAAACATCAGAGTAATTAAGCTCAGGTCTTAACTAAACGAGTCATTGCAGTCCGCAAAGAGTTAAAATCTGCCCTGACCAGATGTATTTTCTGATAATACGTGTGTTTTCGTATGAAACGTGTCAACGACGAACAATCACCTTGTTAAAACATTCGCAATAACGCTGAAAACACTAACCCATACTATAAGTGAAAAGCCGAATCACCGGCACTACCTTCGCCCATATAAAGTACGCCACAGCTCACCTCCAACCCAAGAAAAAAAATACCCTGACAGACATCCCGAAACCTGAAAGACCAAGCTGATTCGGTTGCCATCTGGATAATCACACTACACTGTTAAACGCAAACCATCACCAGATTTTCCCCACCTGACATTCCCCAGACGTACTTTTTGTCCAACCAATTCAACCTCACCGGATTTTTCTTACCTAAGGAAGAAGGTCATAAATTTCCTTCTGTACAGGGAATACGCGGAACTTCCAACGTACCAGATACAGATTTTCATTTATTTGTTTGATCATTAACTGACCTAAAATAATCTTTGGAATCTAATTTTACATTAATATTATAAAGATAAATTTGCCAAAAGTGCAGTGCTATAATAGCATCCCTCATCTAAAACCTATCAAGTGATCCAGTGTGCACACCAGGTCTGCAGAATTGTCAGGAAACCAAATAAGTTTAACTTCTATCTTTTTTGTAGTTTGGCATATTTCATTTTCTTTTATATTCTACCATTGGATTTATTTTTCATTTTGTTTCTACCTATTTACATATGGCAACCGGCGAGATACAAATGTGGAGAGTATAATCATCTCTCAATTAGCTGAAATCAAACAAATAAATATTAATTTCCTTGAATTCATGAAATGCTAAATTCTTAAACCGGCTTCTTAGATTTGTTTTCAATTGGCATGAAGTGTAGTAGGTTGGAGTAAATCGGAAGTGAGTTAGACAAGGGGGTTACCGTATCATCGTAGGCAAGGTAACCCAGGTACACAATGTGCATAGTAGGGTGGGTTAGTCCTACAAGATGTGTTTTGCATCACCTCTGGTCAACACCATCTGACCAGTCTTACTTTGGTATTTGTTTTTGAGCGTGCTTCCTACTAGCTGGCACGATAATATTTTGAGTGAAGTTAAGTAACAAAGCGCCCACCCCAGTCGACGAGCTACTGCCGTGCATCGCGAGCGTGCCAGAATTTGTTACATGGATATAGTCATCCAATCCTGCCTCCCACAAAATTTACATAGAACCAAAGCTACATCCATAGCAAGAAATGTTCTAGGAAACACGTTTATAGAGGATACCATTGAAAAATTACGAATTTATTTTTCATTAATAACGGATGAAACGACGGAACAGGGGACTTTAAAACAGTGTTGTTTTACTGCCGTTGTATAAAACAACGAAAGCAATAAAGTTGAACATTTATTTCTGGATATGGTTGATATGGTTTCATCAGGAACTGCATCTGCCCTATCTGACTGTTAAATTCGAATGCTTAAAAACAAAAACAAACCCATTGAAAATATGATTGGATTTTCTTCAGACACTACAAACGTTATGGTAGGTAAAGATTGTTCTGTTTTTGCTTTTCTTAGGAAGGATTTGCCTCACATTACACCTGTCTTCATCAAAGGCTTGTCTGAAGTTACCACGAAACGTCGAAGACTTTTTACGTTCCATTGGAGCTCATTTAAGTGGAAGCTCATATCGACAGCTTAAATTCAAAGAGTTTCAGGAGATCTTTCAAGTGGAGATACACAAAATTCTTGCACCTGCTCAAACCCGATGGCTCTCGTTAAAAGCTTCTGTAGATCGTGTGTTAGGGCAGTATGTCTATTTAACAGAATCTGTCTTTTCCGATTAACGTCAGACATTTCAAAGAGATTTAATTTTAAGGATACATTATTTTCTATTATTTCTATCGTTAATCAATCAGAAGGTAAGCAGTTCAACACAAAATCAATTATGCCTGCGCCGAATCGATTTCCAGTACTTGAAAAGTTTGTGACACTTCAAAAACTGGATGAGGAGTGACGACGCTATGTTGGATTTTGTTCGACAGGGACTTGATGAAAAAGATAGTGCTGAAAACTACTGGGGTAAGGTAGTTAGACTTACAAACAATGCGGGACAAGGACAGTTTCCAAATTTAAGAATTATCATATGCCTTTTGCAAACGAATCAGTTGAAAGAAAATTCAGTGAACTGAAAAACATAAAAACCGGAAACCAAAGTCACCTACATACTGATACCGTAGTATCTTTAATAGCAACCAGAGAAGGAATTAAAAAAATTGGGGTAGTTTGAAATTTCATCAATCAAAAGAGATGTTAGGAGCAAAGATATGGCAACAAACAATGACTGAATAAAAATAAATAATTAAAATTTTATCGATTTCCTATTAAATCTGTTTTTTTACTAAATAATTGTGTGGGGAATATGTGGGGAATTGGATCTTTGTTCTTCCCCAATTTGGGTAATTTAAAATAGAATTTTGGCGAATTTAAGAAAGTGTCATCGGCAACACTGGTATGGAATCGATTGAATTTAACAATTAAGATGTGGGTTGACAAGGGCTAACAATTTTTTACGTAAAATACAAAAAGGCAACTACAAGGATACAATTAAAAAAAAAAACAAAATAGCAATCAAGTATATCGAATCCAAAGTAGGAACAGTTAACCCTCGTAAAACGCAGTAGTTAGGTTCGTAAGAAACGACGCGTTATACAAAATCGCGATATACGATATACGATACTTGGGCCGTATACAAAAGCTAGGGTTACGTTTCAAAAAAAAAAACACATCAAAATATGTTAAACAGTTTTTAGAAAACTAACTGTAAAATAGTTTTAATATTCGCACCCTCAGTGCAAAAGAGCGATAAGTCAAAAAATTGCATTTCCAGAAAACGCGACTGCAAAAAATGTAAAACAAACTTTTGCCTTTCAAATGTGTAAGCTTCATCACATAAAGGAATAAATAACCTTTTAATTTTTGACGAAAACTTATATTTTGTTTACTCACATCAAATAAATAACTAACGTTTTTTAGTTAATTTAGAAAATCAGTACAAACTTTTAATGCAAAAGAGCGATAATTAAAAATGTATCTTATGGATTAAAACAATTATTCTTGTGCAAGAAGGATATAACTCGAAATATCATATCTAAGCTCTTAAAGGAAACGAGTAATCGAAACGAAAAAATTGAGAAATTTTAGAGTCTGTATTAAAACATTAAATGTTATTTTAAGCTCCAGTTCTTCTTTTTCTAATAGCACATAATTTAGGACTTATTGCTTCTTCACGTTCTAAGTTTTTGAAAAGGTGGTGATGGCAAGCTGTAATAGAATTTTGTTCGCATAAGTCCAGCAAATCTTTTTGCTTCGCTAATGTTATTTTTGGTGGGCCGTTAGGTTAAGCTGGATTTAAACTTATAACCCTCTGTTCAGGAGCGACTTTAAAAGCCTTGAAGTTTTCATCAGCAAACGAAGTCTTATATTTAACTATGGTTGGACTTTGTTTTTCAATCATGATACTCGTAACATTGATGTCAGCCCGTACAACATTTTCCCCATCAAGGTTTTTTTTTGGAATGTTATTCCTATTTCGCGCATAAGTCCTTTTATCCGAATATTTCGTTGGCTTGCACTTGGTGGACTTTGTAGAAAGGTTTAGATTTGTTTGCTAACTGTATGATGGGCGCAAATTGGTCGCAAGTAAAAATTGGTCCCGATTTTAAACATTTTGCCTTATTTTTTTTTCAATTAATGAATGAATGTTATCAGCTTTATTTTGTGTGTGTCCGACTATTAAAAACGTTTGCGTTATTGATTTAACAACGTAGATTTGAACTACTTGTATCAAAAGAGATAAAATGTATTTAATTTTATTTTGTCCAGAGCAGTTATCCGACCAAAGTACTATGTTTTCTCTTCGTTTGTGTAGCATATAGACTTACGGGGATTTTAAGACTTTCACCAATCTCATCGGACACTCTGTGTGCTATGCCTTCATGCCACAAATAAAAAAACCCTTCTTTTAAATACAGCTCCAAGATGGTGAAGTTGAAGCAAAGCAGTCTCCTTTAATAGAAAAAGGATGAAAAATTGCCACATGGCACAGAAATTAACGGCTTGAAAGTCTATGCAAATCACTTTTGTTTTTGCGTCCGTTTGACACATCTGCTGGTCTGATGTGTATCGGTATTTTAGCTAGACTACCTGGGCACTGTTATTGATAACCTCCTTTTGCTTCGATGCGTACCCCAAGTTCCAATAACTTTTTAAAATGTGTTCCCGTTGCATGTCAGTAAAATTGAAAGTGCATTTATAAGAACATGTTATTGCAACCCAATTGCACAGATCTGGCTTAAAAACCCCGACCCATTGTTTCGGCTTTATAGCTCCCGAACGTCGTGTTAAGTTTGTAATATTTCGTGTCCAGTTAAGGTGTTTCGACCACGCTTTCCTGTAAGAACTTTGTCATTGACCTTAAGAATAAAATAAAACTCCTAAAGGTGCAAGATTTTGTTTAGATAAGACCCAACTCAATGCTATTTCTTCTTCAATGATTCCTTCATCAACCTGAACTCTTCAAAATGTGAACAACGGCCTTATCTACCTCCAATTCATCAACAATATTCATCGCAATTTCTCTCTTAAACCCAGCATTGTACATGATGGTAAATAGATTAAACTAGTAAATTAAAAAAAAAACACTCTTTTCCATCTTTTGTACTTCGAGTATTGCCGGGCCTGGGGTATAACGTATAAATCTCCAAATTGGAAGTCTCTATAATTTTACCCAAATGACTTAATTCTTCCTGTTTTTGTACATTTTGATGATTATTACAATTTTCAGACTACTATTATAAGGAAAAAAATTTAATTTCAAAAAATATACCCACAGGCACAGAGCACAAAAGTGGTAAGAAGGTACCTTGTATACATTTCTCCTTATGCCTTCGACAAAAATTTGTAATGATTTTGAATTTGCACACTAAAAAATTTGCCTTTCTAAATTTTAACATTTCCTTGTAGACTAATTGAACATTCTCCTAGATACCCTTCTCAAAATAGCTAAACCGCGAGAATTTCCCATTTTATTATTTTATAATGCACTTTAAATGTTATCACGACCAACTCACCAAATATTTCACAATACTTTCAGAAAATAAGTCTTGGAATAATGAAAAGTCCCGCCAAATTTTGACTTATCGCTTTCTTCGATTGAAAAAATTGTATTTTTTGCCATTTGTCGCTCTTTAGCACAAACAAATTGTAGGAGAAAAGTAGAGATACGAGCATTTTGTTTTATCGCTGTTTTGCATTAGAAGAATTTGAAAAAAATTGTTTTGTATCTGTTTTGCACTTGGAAAAAAGTCTTTAGAGTTGAATAGTACTCGTAGAAGGGAATATTTCGTAATGTCGCTTTCTTGAATAGATTTTTAATTTAAAACAGCAAAAATAAACTTGGTTATTAGAGTCATTTTGGATTGCGTCGGTATTACTCTGGAATCATGTCACTTTTGAGGTGAAAAATAGTGTAACATTTCGTGTTAGCTCAGTTTTGCATTGGAAAACGCAATCTACTTCGAAAGTTATAATGTCGTAATTTTTTGATTTATGGCCATATCATAGCTATTTTTTTAAACATGAGAACGTCAAGCACCTTAAATTAAAGGTTTCTGTGAGACCAACACTTCCTCATCATTAACTCAAATATCACATTTTTGGACTTATCGCTCTTTTGCACTGAGGGTGCGATATAAAGGCTGCAGTAATGATTAAAACATTTATATTAACGATTTAACCCGTGCAAGGACATTTGAAGAATATCACTTCAGCGCTCTCAAAAGCCAGCGCTTGCCATAAAAGGTGACTAAGGGCGACGCATCTGAAGATCACCGGTGTCGTAAAAAAACAACAATGAATAATGGGACCATGTTTGTGTCGAAATCGTGGAAAAGAAGCAGGCCTTAAAACTCTATCACCATTTGATTGGCCGCAGTGATGAAGCGATGTTTATTGAGGTCGAGCCGGCAATCCACCACGCTGACCCAAAGGGATGCATTAAAGTGGGAGGCTTATGATTCCTTTTTTCCTGATCATAGCCTTGCCGTAATGGAAAAATGATATGTTAACAAATAACAATTAAAAAAAATGTAATCTTTATTGCAATTTTATTTTGTACAGATTCAGTGGCATCTTTTTCCAATTCAAACCAGATTCATATGCGTTTAATACCTTGTCTGCCGTTAAGCCCCTTCTTTGTTCCTATGGCAGCGGATACTGCATCCGCTGGCTAATGTACTTTCTAATTGAAATTTTACATTGTGCAAAGAATAACGGACCTTGACATTTTCGAACCACCTTTTACTAGCACTAAATTCATTTGTAAAGGGTCTTTCATTAGTGACTTGACAACTCCAAACTTTCAGTGTGACCGCACCCTTAGCCGATTAACAAACTGTTAATGTCAAAATATTTAGTAAAACAACATTTTCATCATGATGAAGTACACAAAGAAACAACAATTTTCGGCCATAATTCTCGTCCCAGTAGACAAGCAATTCATAGTCAAGTGATAAAATTTGATCCAGAATATTCGGTGCTTGATGTTGCCGTGCCAGTGAGCCTGCGTTTTGCCCGAAGTGTGGAGAATATTGATGCCGTAGAGGTAGAGCGGTCCGTCGCAAACCAGCCACATCAGTCAATTTCACGGCGTTCTCAAGAATTGAGCCTCCCAGATCACATTATGGCGAATTTTGCATAAGGATCTTGGCATACACCCTTAAAAGATCAAGCTGACTCAAGAACTAAAGCCACTTGATCATATGAAGCCACATATGTTCTCGAATTGGGCTCTTAACATGATGAAGAATTTCATGGCAAAATCATCATTAGTGATGAAGCGCATTTTTTGTTAAACGGCTTCGTCAATAAGCAAAACATGCGTTACTGGACAGCTGAGAACCCTCATGTGCTTCATGAAACAGCACTTAATCTACAAAAAGTCACTGTTTGGTGTGGTTTTCATGCCGGTGGCGTCATTGAAAATGAACGTCACGTTACTGTAAATGGTATTCGCTACAGAGACATGTTGGAACGTTATTTCTTTGAGCAATTGCATGCATTTGACATCAGTGATACATAGTTCCAAAAGACGGTGCCACAAGCCTACCATTGTGTTGGTCCAATATATTGGATTAAATCTATTCCCAAAACAGCACTTTTGCGTAAGCGTAATGTAATGCGTGGACGTAATGCCTTTGGAAAATCTATTGTCCTTGGTATCATGATTTTTTTTAAAAAGCATTATTTGATTTGAATGGTTGAATGAACAACGTATTTTCAGATTGCTACCCCGGGAACTGGGGACTGGACTTACAGCGCTGTTATACGGCTTGCCACATCCGATAATCAAACTTCATTTTGTGCAGCTGGTCTATTGTCCATTATTCTCGAAAACCGCTTTCCTCTACTGGACTCCAACCTAGACCAGCGTACTCTTTGATTTATTTTTATTTTCGGTACATTCTATATCGATACGTACTGCAATTTTTTTACTTGGAAGTTTGCGACTTGCTTCGCTCAAGACGCCGCTGCAATCCAATATTGTAACGGTTAAATTCCACAAAACTCAACTCATTCAAATACGAAAACCATAAAACAAAAACTAGGCGTTTTTCCGCCCAAAAATCGAACTTTCAAAAAGCTCCAAAACTCACAAAAAGACGACCAAATTATTTTTCATTTTTCCTTTTTATGGGCTTTATGGCTAGATGTTACGCTACGGGCACCAATTCAAAAAAACATTGTCTTACAAATTGTAAAGGACTTTTTTCTTCTGAGTCTTGATTAGGGATTTGAATCCCGAAGCTAATTTTCAATCCCGGGATTGGACAGAATATTTTGATTTTTTTCAAATAAACAAATCAAACCAAAAATTGATATCGTCTTTTTAATAAAAAAAATCAACTTCCGATAATTGCTTACAAAAATTGAAAAATTATAAGTCCCTATCTTTTTAAATAAAAAACAGCGTAGATTTTATCAGTTTTTTTATCGTAGCTTGACTAGGTGACAAGAATACTTCACCAGAATATTGTGTTGATGGATTTTGGAAATAGTTTAGCAAACCAGTTTATTCCGTGCGACGTCTTTGTTTGATTCTTTCTGACAATGATTTTGTCATTTTTTGGCGAAAATTGTATTTTTACTGGGCAATTGATCGAAACAAATCCATAATGCTGCATCAGCTGTACACGGATTTGATTCTTGGCGGGAGATTGCTTCAACAGCTAGTTTTAATGGAGTAAGAACATCGACGATTTCACCTGCTTAATCAAAATCAGCATCTTTTAGCTGAACAAAATAGTTGAGATCAATTAACCCCTTTTGAATGCTAGTTTTCAGAAGGACGAATCTTTCTAGCATAATTAAAAGGCTATTCCACCTAGTCTTCCAATCTAAAAGTAATGGCAGCTCTCTTCCATGTTCAGCCTTAACATATTTTTGGAGAATCTCATCGTTTCTTGTCGGCGACCTCTTGAAGTACCTACACAACAAATCTGCGAATTTTTTTTAAGGCTTGATTTATATTTTGCACGTTTGTGAAATCTGGAACATATTCGATTGCATTATTTGGGGAAATCACAACTAAAGCTGCTTCTAAGTCCTCGAAATCCTCGATATCATGGCCGTTATTCTTATTGTCTACATCTTCAGTATCCATTGTATCATTTGTTGATTCATCCAAAACTGATTGTAGTTCGTTTTTAACTAATGCTTTTTTGTTTTTAAGGACGCCACAAACAGCCAAATGAATACCGTGCGCAAAGCGAAATTGATGTTCAGTGTCGAGCTGGTTTCCCACAGTTATCTGATTTAATAAAAGTGGCAAACGCCAGTCCGTCCAAAGCCATCATACGTGACAAAACTTTATCCAGGGTGTCAATGTCAGTATCAGTTTTTAAAAAGTAATCATCTATTTTGCGTTTAATCGGTGGTCCTGCCGTTTGCTTCTCTCTGGATTGTCGACTAGTCGAAGCAATACTCAGTTCACCTCCCACTTTGGATGTATAGATGGCTAATAAGTGCGTGTGTAAGCCTTTAGTTGAACCTACCAAAATCTTCAGCACAGCCTTACAATTTTTACACTGTGCACTTTTTTCATCTTTTGATGTGTAAAAATGATGCCAAACTGTTGGTGAAGGGTCAGATTCACAATCTATTTTATGCTTGATTCTAAAATTAGTTTCTCTTGACAATTTTCTGATCACACAATAATTATAGGGACTACTACTTTATCTAAAACGCATGCGAGAACACCACAAACACAATAGAAACCAAACTGATAACTGAACTTGTTTCTCTTTCTTCTTAAACAGGCGAGAGTGTGGCTGAGTATTACATAACCACCCTGTTATTTACATAACCGCAATTTTTTAACTGATCACACAAAAGCATTGTCTGGCGTTTAAAGACAATCAGGAGGGATGTGGTGGTCGATACGAGTTACACGTGTGCAAACATCTGTTGGGTACAAAACACGCATGTACAGCCTGTGGAAAGGCCATAATACATAATATCAGTGGCGGATCCACGGGGGGGGGGGGGGGGGGGGTTCTGGAGTTGCTGTTGTTACGGGTAACACTGCCAATACTCGTAACATCGTGTTCACGTTTTTGAAACATTTTTCATTGATAACCTAAAAAATAACGTAACCATTGAAAGTTAAGTATTCGATGGGTTATAGAAACTGATTCTGGAAGTAAAAATTCCGATCTGAAGTTATGTGATCCGAGATCGGTTGCCTCCACATTCTGATCTCTGAGATGAAATTCCTTTCTGAACAGTCCAATATTTCGTCATAAAACTTGTAAAGATCTGCGCATTTTTCCTCATCAAATTCCTGCTAGGAAGGAAATAGTTGTCCGAAACTGTGGAAGATCGATTTGTGTTTTTCGAACCGACTTTGGAGATGAAAAATGTAATTATCAAGGAATGGAATGTTGAAGGCAATACTGTAATAATCTTCGACATTTTGTGTTTCAACGTTGCAAACGGTTTTTCTGTTGACTGCAACGACGAGCCAATTTCATATTAATTTCGTATTCGGAACAGATTTCAGCAACATTGTCGTAAATGATACGAACATTTAAATCAACTTTTCCCGCTTTTCCTTGATATCATTCGTAGCATCATCAGCTTACTTTGTAGCTTCTCCTAGATCTTGATTTTTCGTCTACAATTCCCCACTCAGAGGCAAGACGATAGAATTGATTATATGACAGGAGATTTGAAATTCGATTGTCAAAATCGCGGTCAAAAGCTGGGAAGCGTTTTGTGAAGTCTCTCGATCTTTCCACTTTTTTATTTCTTTCAAAGCTTCTATAACGGCCGGTTGAAATTCAAGGTAAGTTGAAACTGCTTCATGACTGAGCCCATCTTGTAACAGCGAAAGAATTCAATTTTTCTTTTCTCCGGTCACTCTTTTTCGGCATTTTCAAAATGTCTCCCTTTAAAATGGCTTGTCTCTTCGGCCAGTGGAAAAATGCTTCGATTGCTCCGATAGTTCCTAACGCATTCGGCACAATAAACGTAGATTGCAAGAGGAAAATGAGACGTGATATGGGCTTGTACTCCGTTTACTTCGCCACTCATAATTGGTGCATAATATATATCTGTATATCAAAAAATTATCGGCACTGTGTCGCGAAGTAGATGTTCCGAATTAAAATTGTTTGCAGTGGTAACCGTGTGTCCACACAAGCGGCACTATCGTAGTTTCATGCAAAATGTATCAATAGAATGAGAAAATGAGGTTAAGTTAGGTCATGACAGCATACATTTTGTGGACCCCCCCCCCCCCCCCCCCCCCCCCTCGTCGAGATCCTAGATCCGCCACTGCATAATATGTATGGAACATGTAATTTGTGTTTTAAAAGTTTAGTGTCTTCAATCCCGAAAATGTCGAGATTGGTGACTGGCAATTCCGGGATCGTTTAGGAGCAAAAATCGTCCGGAATCCCGGACTGTTTTCTCTAGTTTTGATGCGATTTGAAAATTCGATTTTGGATGTACAATGCCTAGCGAATGTCACTTAGCTAATGCTCTAATGATTCGTTGACTCCAACTGGATGAGATTGAACAAAATATATCCATGTTTCGCATGAATTTCCAGAAACTTTGCATATACCCAACCCCGCACCTCCTCCAAATCCGAAAGTGATCCCAACCAGTGGAATTGGACTGTTTATTGCATCTACTTCAATCCAGTTCAATCCACCGATTCTATCCTTGAAAATCGGAATTTTTAAAAGCTTATAACTCTTAAACTATACATGAGCGCCACCAATTTTTTTTTTCACTTTTATACAAAAAACAAATTCTTTGAATTGGTGCCCGAAAAGTAAAATCTTGCCGTTTGTTTATTTCTCTTATTACGTCGATATGTCCATCTGAAACATTTCGGGCAATCGACCCCCCCCCCCCTCCCTTTATTCGCGGACTGGAGCCTTTCCATATGTTTTTCGTTCTACAGGGGTGGAATCGGCTAAGGTGATAGTTGATAGTTGACAATCAAAATCATACCTTTACGTCCACGTAAGGTGATTATCAAATTGACAATCACCTTTTTGCCATCAATTTCATGTGACAGCTATTTATGAATCGCTTTCATACATTTTTGTTATTTTCATAGGTATGCACCTCGGCTTCAACTCCAAATAAATTAAATGCTTTAGTGAAAAAAGAATATATATTAAATAAATTCAAATAAAAAGGTGAAATTGGAAAATTCGTGAAGTGCAATGTTTACTTCATTAGAACTTTTCTACACAAATGAAGAAAATAATTTTTTGGAAAATAATTACACAAATGTCCAACTATTAAGAAGAAACCTGAGAAATAAAGCAAATATCTTGGAACTTCCAAGTTCGAAGTAAGAATTCATAGAATTATAAATATTCATTGTTGATTGCTATCATTTATTATTGTGTATTTTAGATTTTTGAAAAACTTTCGCTTATCAAAAGAAGCGTTTGTGTTTGTTTTGGGACTGCTTGATTTACCAACTGGAATAAGGTCAACCCATCTTCCACCCATCCTTCAATTGGCTGCAACTTAAAATCTTCTTGGGGGTGGTGGCTATCAGACAAGTTGGCGCTGACTGGGCTGCACCAATGGGTCAAAGTACGGTGGCTGAATTTACTGCTGCAGTCATTAAAAAAATGCAGTCAATACTTTGTCCATTTATGATAAAGTTTTTGCCTAAGGACTCAACAAAATCATATTTGAAATATAAATCATGAAAAATAAACACACATCAGCTGCTCGGAATGACAGCGTCGGCAAGGAAGTGACGTTTAAAACTCTAAGTGCTGCCAATAATCAATCATTTCTTAGTGATCGCTTTACGCAGAGCAAAGAGGAGTTGATAATCAAAAACGACAATCAAAAAGCGACAATCAACTACCACCTTAGCCGATTCCACCCCAGGCAAACGTTTTTATAGACAGTGTTGCCAGTTAGCAATGCCTAAATTTTATTTTAAACACAGCTACTGTGTCGGATGCTGTGCCGTCTACACGGCCATTTGTCTTTGTGCATTTTTGGGTACAGCTATATTTAAAATGCTATGAACTAATTATGGAAAATAATTTGTTCGGCAGAAGCCCTTGCATTATTTTGGCAACATTATCTCCAACCCCCTGTTTGTACTACAGACCTTAAGCTCACTAACTATGCAGACTACCCTTTAAAACCCTGTAATCATGACATTCAATTTGCCCACACCACATAAAACATTGCATAACCATCGATTTATCGAGTGGGCGATTTGCCGCAATGTCCAAACTTTAACTGAACCTATTTTTCTTCGACCAAAAATGTTAGCAACATCTGTGTTGCCATTGATTGTCTTCAAAAGGAAATGCTGCAAACATACGCGTGTGCAACATTCAATACAGATCCTCAAGCTGTGCGCAACGACAACAACAGGAAGCCACTTCTGACACAATCTACCTCAGCACCATGATAACCATCAACTTAAGGTACACCGTACTGTACTACAAATGGCAGTAACCCAGTGCCCAGGGAACCAACGGCTCTTGCTTACGAAAATTGCTCACAATCAAGGCCTTGACACACAATTGCCTTTCCGGACCCTCTCTCACCCATCCATGTGAGTGTATTTCATCTAATTAGCTTAGCTTTTGCAAGCTACTTCACCAACTCACATGACACTGGGCCACTCCATTCCATCGCGGGATCAATAAAAATGCCTGAGCGAGCATAACGTCCAAGTCTAATAGTGCGCTTAACGCTAATAGGACGAGTTTGCGGGATCAAATGTGGTAGTTAGTGGTAGCAACAACAGGCATCATACATTGCTCGATTCTTCCAAAAGGTCAGGACTTTTGTGCGCTTTTATGATGTGTACAAACCTGAATCATAGCAGGAGCCGCAGACGGTTACGTAGTGCTTGCTGCCACCAGCTATCAACGCCGTGGTACCATACGCGATATTTCGTGACTTTGGCTGGCCAAACCAAGGGATTTTTTCAGCTTCAGCGAGAAATCGGTCGTGCGGCAGCTACAGCGTGCATGCTTCCTCCACGTTGCGCCGTCGCGTCGTCGACGCCAATTTGAAAGACATTTATATTGATCGGTTAAGCACCAAAGATCATTAGTTCGCCGATCGTTTTACTGTAATGAGTTAGAGTATAGAAGTAAACCTCTGTGTGTATTGTTTTTAATTCATTGAACCGCGGGATATGTAGAGAGAGGCACGCACGTTCAGCTAAGGAAAGGATTCTGAGATGTTTTGCAACAACTTATCCAACTTACTCAACAAAAGAGTCAAGTAATATTCGTATAGATGAATCGGTTTTGTTAAACAAGGAAATTATGTGAAAGGTTGTACATGAATGTGGTCGTTACTGTTTCTGTTTTAGTGGAATTGTTATTTAAATTTGGCAGCGAAGTTGGTTTAATCAAACGCAAGTCGAAGCTTAAATAATTTATAAAAGCCGATCTCTACATTATGTGAAATATTGTAGGTGTTCTGGAACCAACACAGGAAAATTATATAATTCATGTTCCCAAACAGGGTTGTAAATTCGGGCTATTAATCGCAACTTGCAAATCTCGATTTATAAAAACTCGGTTATTTCTGATTTAAGCTGCTGATTTTATGGCGTCCTATTAAATCTATTAAGGGAATTTTCTGTTAATATGAATACCCGAATTTCGCTTTTAAGGACCCGTCGTGCATTTTTCGAATTACTTCTAGGAATAACTGCCCAACGAATCAGCCCAAACGAAAAATGAAATAATCCCGCAAAATTTCTATGGAGAAACGGGGTTTTCTAAAATAAAATAAGTCCAAAGTCTTAAAAATTCTTCCCTGATAGCTATATTTTTTTCGCCTCTCTGGCTGCAGAATCGCTATGCTGTCAGGAGCGCTTACATGTGAGCATGGTACGTATAGCTGACAGTGAGAGAAACAGTCATTTCTAAAGTCCATGCCAGCAACTTTCAAAAATAGTCCCTGGGAAGTCATAGGCTGACCAGACGTCCTTGTCCGGTAAATTTTTTAAGAAACACTATACACATTCCAACAAAAATTGTCAGTACAGGCCTTATGGAGGAGCTTTTTTTCTACCAGTAGTGCCTGTAGATACTCTCACGGCACTCAAACGCAAGAATTGCCATTGCCACTGAAATAAAAACCAAACCACTGTCATACCAAGGAGTTGTTGTTGTAATTTTCCTAAAATTCGCATACAACCCACCACAACCAGTCTCCCACACAGCCGAATGGGAATGAGCATGATCGTCTTGTGTTCGCTTGCTTTTATCATCCACCAAAATAGGCAGTGTGTGTGACTGAAGCACATCAGAAGAGTATTTCCATCTCTACAATGAAGCATATCATTAAGGGTTTTTCTATGGATTTTGTCAAAGAGCTTTCGGTTTCGGTGCTTTTGAGAACGAATTATTATGTGGGATGTTGCCATTCGGTTTTAATTTCATTGTATTTACATTGTACAGCTGCACAAGTGCAGTTTTTTTACCATCGGTTTAGGTATATGACATTGCGTCGTGGTTATATAATTTTGTATTCTAATTGCCTGATTGTGTCTACCTTTCACAATATACATCTGAAATAAAAAAAACCTAAATACATCCTTTAATCTCATTATGTACCTGTTTGTATGATGTCTTTGTTTTTCCGGGGATTCCCAAAAGAAAGATCTCAAGTTAGGTAGGGATGCACTGATGCAATGGGTTGCTTGAAATCGTTAACGTTCCAAAGCCAAGTATGAAACATTCGTTGTGGAGGAAATGGCTCAAAATACGGGGCATAAAGTGCTTTGCCTGCCGCCTTATCACTGTGACCTTAATCTAATAGAATTGGTTTGGACTCAAGTGAAAGGGTTTGTAGCAAGCCAAAACAAGTCATTTAAAATGCCTGAAATAAGAGACTTACTAAGGACAGCACTTACAAGGGTTGATAAGGAAAAATGGCATCGATGTGCCCAACACGTTGAACAGGTTGTTGAGCCAAATATGTGGGAAATGGACGTTTTTGCCGAGGAAGCAGTTGAAAGGTTAATAATAGACCTAAATAACGAGAGCAGTAGCAGTAATTACTCATCGGATTAGTTGAGTAGTGCTATTAGAAATTAGTATTTTATGTTTTACAATATTTATAATGAATAAATTGGATTACAGTGATATATTTTTCGTTTTGATTTTTTTATTGTGTTGCGAAATTTATATATTGTGTTGATCTACTGGAGATACCCTTAAAAAAAACGCCCCTATTATTATCTTACCAGAAAAGGAAAAAAATAAACGGAATTTATTTCGTTTCGCGATACATATTTTTATTTTAAATTGGAAGATGGTAACCCTAATAGAATTGCTCTCTGAGTTATGACGAATTATCATACACACTTCGGTAACCCTGTGAGAGCTTTAAAGAGGAACCGATTTATGTAAGTCATTGCAACCAGACTGAGAGACAAACATCCTACCTTCCTTGTACTGACAATTTTTGTTGGATAGAGTATAGCGCTTTGTGATCTTTTTTGTCTTTTCTCAGCTTCTCAATTCTGCGTTGGAAACGAAACCACAATTACAATTTTGTTCAACACTCGAAAAAGAAAAATTCCCAGTGTATGGATGGGTTGGTAATATCACTACAGCGCACCCCGATAAAAAGCGCTTGTCGTTGACGCCGACTAATGGGGAAATCACAACTACGCAATTTAAACATCCAGGTGAGCCTAGCGACACATTTAACATTTTTAAGCTGTCCCACAAGTGTGCATGCAAATCCATAGGATCACCGGTGTCGTAAACGCAAGATCAAACAAGAAATAATAGGAGCATATAAAGCAGCGTTGCCAGACGTTCCGATTTTGGTGGGACGTCCCGACTTTTAAATCAAAATTAAATGTCCCGCGCGGGACAGGCTCAGTCCCGCTTTTCGGAGATAACTCGGCCATGCGCGCAGCGTGCTGAGGAAGCTTGGGTATGTGGCACAGACAAGTGTGTACTGGCCGCCCGCCCAGCGCGTAATGAAGATAAGAGCGCGGATAAGAGAGTAGGGATGCCAGACGTTGAGAGAGTATTCAAGGTTTGGCCTGCTTTGAAAAGCTACTTTAATAAGCAGGAATCATGTGCGAAATCTATTGAGAAGATTTTTTACTCTGAAGCAGAGGAAACAAAAACTACTTGCATTTTGTTCAAAATGTGATGAGTGCTTTTGGTACATTAATAAAAGGGTCTCAGGGAAATGATATTGCCATAACAGAAATACATGATTCATTGTGCCTCTTCCGCTCAAGGTTGACTCAAAGGCTAAAGGATAGGTTTTTCGGCTACCAGACGAAACAGATTTTAAATAAATTGGATGAATCTGAACGGCCCAAAGCCATAGACGACTTCAAATATATAGACAAACGTTATAATTTTTCAGATGAAAATATTTTTTCTAGACTTAAATTCATAAACCTGGAAAGTGAAGTTAGTTTTGACATTATTGAAAATGCTGTATCTAATAAAATTGACAGGCGATATTTCGGTAGATAACTTATATGAAGAATTTAACTTGTTAAAATCATCCTTGGACGTATTAGTAGAAAATTGCAAAGATACCACTGCCACCACCGCACAGAAATGGCACCAGCTCTTTCAACAGTTTCCTAAAAAAGATACCAGGAATATATTTAAACTAGTGTCTTTCATATTAAGTATCCCAACATCAAACTGCTTTCCTGAATGCGTTTTTTACCAGATGAATTTAAAATGGTCGGATGCCAGAAATAAATGCTCCGGAAATTTAGTGAATGCAGAATTACTCATCCAGTTTAATCTACAGATATCCTGTGCAGAGTTCTTCATCCTAATTAAAAAGAAAAAGGAAACTTTAAAAGAAGTTAAATCTTCACAGAAATATCATGAATAAGTAATTCTTATAAATAATTATTCTCTTATTGTAAGTTAAATGAATAAAACTTTTTGATTTTGATTCCGGTTTGTTTTTTTTTTATTCTGAAGACGAATAAGACTCATCTATTTAACGAAAGGGTGAATCTGATTTAAAATATTATATTTTTATTAAAATACATTTTCTGTGGCTATTTTTGCTATCTATTGTCACGTAAACGTAATTTCAATTCAAATAAAAAGAAAAATATTTGAAAACTACTGATTATGTACGTGTTTCTGCTATGTCCCGCTTTCGACGAAAGAATCCCGCTGTTTTCACTCAAAAAGTTAAAAAATCCCGACTTGGCAAAAAAAAAAATGGCAACGCTGATATAAGGGGTCTTTCATTAGCGACTTGACAACTTCAAAATTTCAGTGTGAACGCACCCTTAAACCTATTACCAAACTGTCAACCTTGAAATATTCAGGAAAACCAACATTTTTATATATTTTTTTTTATTAATAATTTAACCGTGAAGTACACGAAGGAACAACGTTTACAAATAACTAAAATTTTCTACCGAAATTCGGAGTCGGTGGTCGCAACTTTAAGAGCGTTAGTCGACAAGCAATTTATAGTCTAGTGAAAAAAAATTGAGTCAGGATATTCGCTGCTTGATGTTGCTGTGCCAGAGACCCCGAAGTGTGGAAAATATTGCTGCCGCAGAGGCGTCTGTCGTATACCAGCAGCCACATCAGTCGATTTCACGGCGTTCTCAAGAATTGGGCCTCCCGACCACATTATGGCGAATTTTGCATAAGGATCTCAGCATACATCCTTACAAGATCAATGTGACTCAAAAACTAAAGCCATTTGATCATATGAATCGTCGTACGTTCTTGGATTGTGCTCTGGCCGTATTTAAAGAAAATGAAGAATTTCATCGCAAAATTATCTTCAGCGCATTTTTGGTTAAATGGCTTCGTCAATAAGCAAAATATGCGTTACTGGACAGGTGAGAACCCTCATGTTATTCATGAAACAGCACTTCATCCGCAAAAAGTCACTGTTTGGTGTGGTTTTCATGTCGGTGGCGTCATTGGACCGTTTTTTTTTGTTGATGAAAATGATCGTCACGTTACCTACGGTAAGTCGTATTCGCTATAGAGACATGTTGGAACGTTATCGCTTTGAGCAATTGCATGAATTGGACATCAGTGATATGTGGGTGCAACAAGCCACACAGCGGGTGCAACAATCGAGTTATTGAAGTCTCAGTTCGGTGAACGTATTATCTCGAGAAACGGACCCGTCTATTTGCCGCCGAGATCGTGTAATTTAACGCAGCTAGACTTTTTTTATGGGGCTACATTTTTTTCATTGGTCTATGCTAACAAGCCGGCGACATTAGAGGAGCTTAGAGCCAATATCGAACCAGAAATAGCGGCCTTATCGGCTGAAATGTGCGGCCGAGTCATCGAAAATTGGGTTCAAGGTATCGACCGCTGCATACGGTCCCGTTGTGGATATATGAACGAAGTCTAATTCCATTCATAAATGTTGTGATAATAATTTGTTGCGGTATCTCAAGTGGTTTGCATTTGATTTAAAAAACATAGGGGCGGGCTACAGTCCGCTTGGGCGAACTGATTGATACCCTATTCTTATTCCTATCCCTCATAAGTGGGCGTGACAAAAGTCTAAATATGGTTGAATTGTTAAGAACCCTCTACATATTTTGTTATATAACATTTAAAGGATTTTATCGAAAAAAACGCTCCCTAGCTCAAACTAGGGTGTTTCAATAAAATTATTTTATTTAATTGTGGGCGTGTCAGTAAGCGGAATTAAAAAAAAAATAACACATGAGCAAAGAGGGCCCCTAGAGAGTATATATGTATTATAAATTTCAGCTCCCTGGCTCAAACTTTGGATTTTCAAAAAAAAAAATTGTAAATTGTGGGCGTGTCAGTAGGCGGATTTTAAAAATATTTACACAGGAGCATAAAGGGCCACCTAGAGAGTACATATTATAAATTTCAGCTCCCTAGCTCAAACTTTGGATTTTCAAAAAAAGTTTTTTTTTTTTAAATTGTGGGCGTGTTCAGTAGGCGGATTTTGAAAATATTTACACATGAGCATAAAGGGCCCCCTAGACAGTGTATATTATAAATTTCAGCTCCCTAGTTCAAACTTTGCATTTTCAAAAAAATTGTTTTATTTAATTGTGGCCGTGTCAGAGGGCGGATTTTGAAAATTTTATCTCCCGAGCAGTTTTAGGATCATATATAAAAAATTTCAGCTTTCTAGCTCAAAATTCGATTTTTTCGAAAATTTTGTTTTTTTTTTAGTTTGTGGGCGTGTCTGTGGGCAGATTTCAAAAATTCGTTAACTTGATTATTTCGGGACCCTAGAGAGTATATGGTTAAATATTCAGCTCTCTAGGCCCAGTTTAAAGGCCTAATTTTTGCCGACGGACGGACGGACTGACTGATATGGCTAGCTCGACATTACTATCGATGCTGATCATAAATATAGTAATTTTTAGGGACCTATGGGCAATATTAAGGTATGTTACAAACTATGCGTCAAAATTAGACGCAAAAGACTAGACTAGAAAAGAAGTTGTCAAGACCTTGTTAATTCCATTGTTAGCATTGTATTGAAACTATGAATTTTATTTATTATGAACTTTATTATTATATCAAAAATTTTGTATTAATAGAATAGATCAATAATGATTTGAATTAAAGTAACAAATCTAAAAAGTAGTATTGCAAAGTTAAATGTCAACCCTAAATATACGCTGAATTACGCTTTTAACTTAACGAATAAGACCTTACGCACTCTTTTGCTAAATTAAATTGTTTCGAGTACAAAGTGTTATAGTTAAATAAGAACCACAGTGAAGACAAGAATCTTAGCAGCAAATTTAGAAATGAAGAAAAGAAAACCAGACAAAGTTATTAACAAGAAATAAAGCAAAGTTCAAATATAAAGGAAAAAATTATATTTTATGTAAAAGAAATTTGAAGTGTGAAAACTATCACATTAAACAGACCTTTTATAAAAAAATATATTTTTGTTATTTGTTTTAAACAAAGCTTCAATTTTGCATTTAAAAATGTTCTCAATATATGAACAAGAATGATATGAAAGTAAAAAAAGTAAAACCTTGTATGAATTTTGAATTGCTCAAAAAAATTTATTTTAAGAATAAACTTCGTGCAAAAGTGAATAGGCATCCTCAAAACACTAGGATTAAAAAATATCGCAAGCTCTGCAGTGAACTTAAAATCGAGATTCCTCGTTGCAACAATAATTATTAAACAAACAGACTTGCTGCTAATGTAGGGAATTCTGAAAAAGAGTGAGAAGTTGTTAACGAAATTCTTAATAAAAAAAACAGAAGCTACTGTTTCTTTAAAAAATGATTATTATTTAGTAAATGACCCAACCGATGTGACAAATCTATTTAACGAGTATTTTTCCAGCATAACCAGTAATACTAGTATATCTTCTCAGTCGAGGTCATGTCAATGTTCTGTTGGCATTATTCAAGAGTGTTCTAACACCGATAGCTTCTTCTTTGAAAGTTTTACCTCCCTAGAAATCAATAATATTAATAATAAATTCACAGTCTCTGATGTCTTGACTTATATTTTCAACCTTAGTATACTAACAGTTATTCCCCTACACAAAAAGAAAGATACTAAATACTAACCCTAACAATTATCGTCCCATATCGCTATAAAATCTAGGATGTTAACTTTTTTGAATAGATATAATTTCTTTAGTGATGCTCAATTTGGTTTTAGAAAACATAAATCGACAGAACAAGCAGTTTTAAGTCTGCGCAGCGTTTTATATAACAGCATGAATGTATCGGATATTGCCGCTTCCTTGTTTATTGACATAACTAAGGCCTTCGATACGGTCGATCATATGTATATATTATCTAGGGCAGGCTTCCGTGGTTTTGTTTATGATTGGTTTGTATCGTATCTAAGGGACGGCAAACAAAAAGTTAAATTTAGTAATAAATTAAGCTTAAGAAATAGTTATCAATGTAGGCGTTACTCAAGGTTCCGTTTTGGGTCCGATTCTTTTCTTAATTTTTATAAATTCTCTTTTCGTTCAACAGTTTTATGATATCCTCAGCAAATATCATTTATAATTAAAACACCACGTTATCTTAACTTAAACGCTTTATTTCAACTCTGCTTACATACTAAACAACAATCGAAATCATCTCATCACGCGATCGATCTTCACTCGTCTTTTAGGTAATTCCATTATCTTAGGTAATTACATATACATTGCATACATAATAATTGTACATAATTTATACAATAAGGTCCGAGACAAATGTACGTTGTACTGTGAATCACAACTCTAAGCGTGGCGAATATAAATTAATATTATAATATTTATATTAAATATACATAACAAGTTTAAAGGCAAATTAACAGCGTTTGCAGATGATACTGCATTAGCCTTTTCGGAAAAGAATTATTTTAATTTATTTATTGCTTTCAATAGTGACTTAGTTATTTTTCGTAAATGGTTTTTCGTGCATATACTAATCATTAGCGAAAAAAACTAAATTCATATTTTTTAATTCTAGCGGTTCGGTCTGTGAAGATATAATGTTGTGGTATCACTCACAAAGCCGCCCTAAATACAACTTGAGTAATTGCAGTAATCAATATTGCGATTCCACTTACAAACCATATGAAACTTGCTCTGACGGTTGTTTTAATATTGAACGTGTAAGCAACTTCAAAAACTTGGGTATCATTTTGGATAGTAGATTAAGCTGGAAATCTCACACTGCCAGTGTGAAGCAATACTTCAATAGTGTTCAAAGACAGTTATATCACCACAGTCTTTATTCTAGTCATAATATTCTAAAATTGGTCTTCAACGGTTTGTTTAAATCTAAGCTTCAGTATGGGATTAACTTGTTGGGGTATAACTCACGCTAATAAAACTAAGCCTTTATTTGTCAAGCAAAGGCATGCGATTCGTATCTTATGTAAAGTTAACCGCAGAACCCCTAGCTTTGAACTATTCAGAGGCCTTAAGATTCTTCCACTCAAGCATTTATATTTATACAATATTCTAAGGGTATATTAATTTTGACGCATAGTTTGTAACATACCTTAATATTGCCCGAGACCCCTAAAAGTTACTATATTTATGATCAGCATCGATAGTAATGTCGAGCAAGCCATATCCGTCCGTCCGTCCGTCCGTCGGCAAAAATTAGGCCTTTAAGCTGGGCCTAGAGAGCTGAATATTTAACCATATACTCTCTAGGGTCCCGAAATAATCAAGTTTACGAATTTTTGAAGTCCGCCCACAGAGCCCACAAACTCAAAAAAGGAACTTTTCGAAAAAATCGAATTTTGAGCTAGAAAGCTGAAATTTTTTATATATGATCTATGACTCCTAAAACTGCTCGGGATATAACATTTTCAAAATCCGCCCACTGACACGCCCACAATTAAATAAAACATTTTTTTTGAAAAACCAAAATTTGAGCTAGGGAGCTGAAATTTATAATATATACTCTCTAGGGGCCCTTTAAGCTCATGTGTAAATATTTTCAAAATCCGCCTACTGACACGCCCACAATCTAACCCTAGAAAGATAATCTTATTTTTTAGTACTGAAAAGATAAACATGCGCCTAGGAGGCGCACAATTAAAAAACCTTTTTTTTACAAAATTAAATAAATATTTTTTTTTATTGTTTCATTTTATTGTTACATTATTAGCAATGAAGTAAAACATAAACATATATTATTAATTTTTCTTTTTTTTAAAGAGAAGTAGGATTTTATAAATCCATAACAAAAAGGAACTGTCTGCGTCAGTTATAAAGGTTTTTGTTCTAAAGATATTTACTTTATTGTAAGCTATATAAGACCACGTAGTCCAACAGAATTATATTCTGTTCACATTTCAAATATTATTTCTATAGTCAAAGAACTGACAACTGAACAGTATCCTTGTATACTAGGCGACTTCAATCTTGGTGAGATCGACTGGTGTTTCATAGAAAGCGAACAAAAGTTAGTTCCATTTAACGTAAATAGTGAAATCGAAAGTTTAGTTGTCGATTCATTAGCTGCTCTTGCACTCTTTCAAATTAATAACATAAACAACTATCTGGGCAGAATTCTTGATCTTGTTTTTATTAATAATGATTTAAAACATCATATAGAAATTGTTCAATTCCCATTGTTAAAAAATTCTGTTCACCATACTGCAATTGAGGTAAATCTTGAATTTTATGAGTATGCAAATATTTCACCTATTGAAAAAAAAAAAAAAAAATTTAACTTTGAGAAGGCCGACTTCATTGCATTAAATAACTTTTATAATACATTTGATTGGGTAAATATATTTCAAAATGGTTCACTTACAGATATGTACACAAGGTTTAAAAGTATTCTTTTCGAAGGTATAGAACTATTCGTCCCAACTTCTAAAAATAAGAGAACATTTAAGCTACCATGGCATAATAGCAGAATAAAAAATTTGGAAAATGCCAAAAACAAAGCCTTTAAGCGTTTTAAATCTACAAGTCTAAATGAAGATAAAATTCGGTTCCTTCAACTCAGAAGAGAATATGATTTTCTTAATTGCTTTTTATATAAGCAGTATATAAGTACAACTGAGTCAAACATAAAGGCAAATAGCAAATCTTTCTGGATTTTTATTAATTCGAAGCGCATTAATGTGTCACAGTTCCCACAATCAATGGAATATGAAGATGAAAAATCTAATGATTTACAGTCTTCTTGTCATCTTTTCGCACAATTTTTTAAATCATCATATAATACAGACTCAATCGGAGATCTAAGATCAATGTATTCAAATTTTGAACCTAATATTAATTTTATGCTTCCGCAGTTATCTGCAGATGAAGTTTTAGATGCCTTATGTAAAATAGATGTTTCTAAAAAAGCAGGCTATGATACAATTCCGCCCCTTCTCTTATCAAGATGTTCCTCATCTATTTGTTTTCCTCTCACTTTCCTCTATAATAAATCTCTCTGGTCAGGAGAGTTTCTAGATGAATGGAAAGTATCATTTATTAATCCTATATATAAAAGTGGGTCGAAGCAGTTAATCAAAAATTATAGACCCATTTCGAAGATTTCGGCTATACCAAAACTTTTGGAAAAAATCATAACTGATAAGTTCTACTACTCTGTGAAACAACTTTTATCACCGGGACAACACGGCTTCATAAAAGGTCGCTCAACGGCTACAAATCTCTGTATTTTCACTAATTTTTGCTTGAATGAAATGGAAAAGGGATACCAAGTTGATGTACTCTACACAGATTTTATTAAAGCATTTGACCGAGTCCATCACGGTTTACTACTTCATAAGCTGAAGATGCTAGGTTGTGATAGTGGTTTTCTTATATGGCTAGAGTCATACCTATCTAATAGAAGACAAATTGTCGATATAGGTGGGCTTTACTCTATACCAATTAAAGTTGACTCAGGTCTTCCTCAAGGAAGTCATCTAGGTCCATTGCTCTTCCTTCTTTTTATAAATGATTTGCCATTGATCTTTCATAAGTCGATTTGTCTAATGTTTGCTGACGATGTTAAAATCTTATATTCTATCCGATCGATAATTGATTGTTCCATTTTTCAATTGGAGATAGATCTTTTTCTAGGCTGGTGTAAGTATAATCACCTAGAATTGAATTTTTCTAAATGTAAGATTCTTAGTGCAACTAGATCACTGAACGCTATCAATTATTCTTATAAATTCAATCAAGACCCACTATTAAGAGTTAAACTGGTGAAGGATCTTGGTGTGCTTGTGGATTCGAAGTTGGATTTCCGGCAGCATATCGATTTCATTACTTCTAAAGGTAATTCAATGCTTGGTTTTCTAAAACGTAATTCAAAAGACTTCAAAGATGCTTACACACTTAAAACCTTATACAATTCTTTAGTACTTCCTTATCTTGAATACTGTTCTATAGTTTGGTGCCCATTTTACGCTAATGGGATCCAAAGAATTGAACGAATTCAGAAAAGATTTACAAGATTCGCACTTCGAAATTTAAATTGGACTGGTGATATGCCGAACTATTCTTCAAGATGTGCTTTAATTGATTTAAAAACGCTTGAAGTTAGAAGAAACGCACAAAGTATAATTTTTATTAGAGATATTCTTTCCAATAAAATAGATTCCATCGATTTATTGTGTTTGGTTACGTTCTATGTTCCGGAAAGACTACTTCGAAACAGAAATGTACTATTTTATATACCTATTCATAGAACTAACTACGGTCTAAATGAGCCCATCTCGCGGTCTTTAACAATGTACAACACCGTTTGCAATGAAGTCGACATTGTAACGAATAGAGATACATTTAAACGAGAAGTCTTACAGTTTTTAAGTCTTCGTCTGTAAATTTTCTTGTATGTATGCAAGTAACAGAAAATTGTCATAATTTATGTAAATATATTAAGTATTGTATACAATATAAATTGTTAATGTAGTCAGCAGATTTAATCCATTGATGAAATAAATAAATAAATAAATAAATAAAAAATTAGAGATCTTCGGTATTTATTTTTCATATGCTGATAATAGCGCATTACCATAACTGAAAAACGGTCGACTTACCGAACCGGAACGACCGTCAATCGCAAGTATAAATCGACGACTGAGTTGTCTTAAAAAAACAAGTTTGTTCGAGCGTCGGTTAAAAGAAGAAAGCAATATATATTTCGCGGGCGCCTCCAAGGCGCAGTTTCTTTCTAAGGTTAAAAAAAAACTTTTTTGAAAATCCAAAGTTTGAGCTAGAGAGCTGAAATTTATAATATATACTCTATAGGGGGCCTTTATGCTCATGTGTTAATTTTTTTTAAATCCGCTTACTGACACGCCCACAATTAAATAAAATGTTTTTATTGAAAAACCAAAGTTTGAGCTAGGGAGCGTTTTTTTACAAAAGCTTCGTTTTTTTGATAAAATTCTTTAAATGTTATATTACAAAATATGTAGAGCGTTCTTAACAATTCACCCATACTTAGACTTTTGTCACGCCCCCTTATGAGGAATAGGAATAAGAAGAGGGTATGAAACATTTCGCCCAAGCGGACTGTAGCCCGTCCCTATGTTTTTTTAAAGTTTTAAAAACATTTTTTGGAAGTTTAGGGTATTCCACTTCAAGGTTGTATGGTTATTATAACTTACGTGTTAATAACCAGAGTTTAGTTATAGTGCCCACCATATTAAAAGCACACTTTTCACTCTTTTACAATGTCACCGCTCCCCGTTTGTTCAATATTTTACCTGGAAGTCTGAGGTGTGAGAGACGCAAATCAGTCTTACTAAAAAAATTAATATCCTTTCTGTTTTTGTTTATGTATGTAATCATGTGGAAATAGACTCTTTATTAAATGTCGAAGTTTAATTTATCATACACTTTAAAGTGCATTAATCACAATATTTTAACAATTGCTCTCCTTTTCTCTTTTTCTTTTTTTCAATACACATATTATAAATTGGTCCCCACCAAAATTTTAAAAATACTCTTTAGTTATTTATTGGTCCATTCGTCACTTTTGTATTGTATTGTATGTGCAGTGGGGTCAGCAGTAGATGACAAGCACTTAGACCTAGTGGTCCATTGTACTTCAGCATAGCTGCCCGCTCGCTGCTTATTGGTGATTAGTAATAGAGTCAGTGAGGGAGAACCTGTCAGTAGCCTTGGCAAAGCGAAGGATATTAGCAAGTTCTATATCCCCCATCTCATCTTCGTTGACGAATTGTTTACCTATAGTGTTGAGCCTGGTTCTGGCGAATGCAGGACATTCACAGATGAAGTGAGATGCCGTTTCATCCGCCTCTAGGCAGCATTCACATAGGCCCGAGCTCCTAGTGTGGATGGTCTTTAGTTGCTCGTTAAGAAGACTGAAACCAGTGACGAGACCAACCAAGGATCTCAAGTCTTTCCTATTTAGTTCAAGCAAAAACCTAGCTCTGCTGATTTTTGGACCGTCCACTAGCTTATTCGAATACCTGCATGGGACCAGGTCATGCCAGTATTCGGAATGCTGTTGGCGTAGAGCCACAGCCATTTCACGTTTGTGGACGGATGAGCAGCATCCTATGAATGGTTGTGGGCCAATGAAGGCTGTTGAAGAGCTCTTCCTGGCCAGAGCATCCCCTCTTTCATTACCCTGGATACCTGTGTGCCCAGGAACCCATGCCAGTGATACCGAGTTACATCTTCCCAGACGATTAAGCTTATCCATGGTTTCCTCAACTATTTTTGAGTTGAGAGAGCCAGCCGAACAGGCTTTGAAAGCGGCTTGGCTATCTGAACAGATGTATAAGGTTTTACCCTTAATCTTTCTCCTTAACAGGATATTGGCGGCCGTGGCAATCAACTCAACTGCTCCTCCCCGATGGCCAGGTAGGCTGTCATAGAGAGCTCTGTACCTAGCACCTCTGGCCCCATCGCTGAGATTGACCTGCCGTCCAAGTACTACACACAATATCCGTCGCGTTCAACTCAAGTTTGTGTTACTGGTTACCCATAGGATTCGAATAAACATTTCAATGTGCCGTATGTTTTACATTTAGATCACCGGCCAAAAAGTAATAATTCTTATATGAATACAGCTGCGGGCTTCGAAAAATTGTTTCAAGCGATGCTAAGAATTGAGTATGGAGAGGAATGTATATAATGCATGTTTTCAACATCTGGAACCTACCCCACTATAAATAACCCCATGGTGCAGGTCTTTGCGAATCAAGATTTCAACCCCACCTCCTTGACTGGACTAATGTCGGACACTTTTCACTACGTGATTGTTTCTCTGTCCCACATTGTGTTGTTGGTTTAGAAACAAGACTAAACCCTCTAAATATGGCTTTCTGCCTTCCTTTGCACAATATGGCCACTTTAATCAAAAACTATATTTTGTGAACTCTATGAACCTACATTGATTTATCGACTTGAACAGTCAAAAAAAACAACTGGGTTCAAAACTCCTGAGTCGGAGGTCGAAATGTATGCTTTACAAAACCCTTATCCTGCCAGTTCTACTTTATGGCGCCGAGTGCTGGACGATAAGCAGGATGGTAGACCTGATACTGAGAAGATACAACCGCGAACTTCATGAGCTGTACCAAGATGTGGATATAGTCAAAAAACCAAAATACTTCGACTATACTGGCTCGGCCACATCGAGCGAATAGACAATAATGCTCCAGCTAAGAGGATCTTCAAATCCCAGCCCCCAGGTTCGAGAAGGCAAGGAAGACCGAACCTCCGTTTCAAAGACCAAGCCATCGCGGATGCCAGAGCGGTTGGTCTGAACAACAGGAATCAGCGTGCCCGGGATCGCAGAGAATGGAAGGCCGCTGTGTCTCAGGCAGAAACTCTTCACGGGTCGGGAGCCCATTAACCCTCGGATGAGCGGTAACTTTTTGTGGCATATTTTACTTTCATGGTCCCCCGGGACCATATAGTTTTTAGGCTGTAATTGTATTGGCAATTTCTCTTTTGACCTACTCTGAGTATTTATATGTGCAATCTGTGATTGTGTATTGATGTTTATTGTGTGTGAGGATGTTTAAAATATATTTTAAAAATATTATTAAGTAAAAAAAGATTTAATTACATATTTTTTTATTAGGAATTCAAAAAAATAACACTTCTTTATAAAAAATAATATAAGAAATAGCGCTTATTTAAATTATTGCTGTGCGTTGTCTCAAGATCTCGATCATCTGCATCGGCAGCATCCTTACTGCATATGTTGCATCTATGCAAGGTCTCCGCATGTACCTTGCACACCGGCAGCTGACAAACAAAACACACTTTTGACGATTGCTGCGCGGCGGAAGTTAAGGTGCTGCTATACATAAGGCTAGTGGCGGTTCTGGTCTGGCCTAAAAAAAGGGTGCAGGGAAATAACTTCACGGGCAATAACTTCACATGGGCAATAACTTCACCTAGAGTGGGCAATAACTTCACTTTTTTTTGTGAAATTATTGCCCACTGATGGTGAGCAATAACTTCACCATAAATTTTGTGAAGTTATTTCCCACCTATAATTTGAATTTGTCTATTATAACTAAAGACCCCTGCACCCACCCCAAATCAAACGGTGACCCCAAGCAGGGGGGTTGCAGGGGGGCAATATGCCCGCCATATGCATTGCACTGTTTATGGGATTAGTTGCGAAACCGCAAGTAGATTCTATAAACAGTTCAATTGCTATGGGGTGGCATGCTGCCCCCCTGCAACCCCCCTGCTTGGGGTCACCGTTTGATTTGGGGTGGGTGCAGGGGTCTTTAGTTATAATAGACAAATTCAAATTATAGGTGGGAAATAACTTCACAAAATTTATGGTGAAGTTATTGCTCACCATCAGTGGGCAATAATTTCACAAAAAAAAGTGAAGTTATTGCCCACTCTAGGTGAAGTTATTGCCCATGTGAAGTTATTGCCCGTGAAGTTATTTCCCTGCACCAAAAAAAAAGAAAAACAACGCAAGAATTATTTTTTTCTTGTCTGTAGTAAGGATGTTCTCAATTTTTACTCACCACACGTTGCGTTGCATAGCGAACGCGCGCTATCATGGCGTATAATTCGAGGCTGACTAGCTCGCTCTTTCATATTTGGTAAAACTAATTGTATGGCTAATTCTTTGAGGAAACATCGTCGTCTATCTGATTTTTTTTGAGGTTCCAACTCATAGTGGATGATGTAAGCTGCCAATCCAGCTGAACTCACACTGTGGAGTTGCATTGTCACTCAACAAACTTCTGTCTTAGACAAAAGATTTCCGACTTATGGCAAAAAAAACTCAAAAATACGATTCTAACAACTTCAGTTTTTCCCAAACAGTGGAAGCTGGCAAAGGTTATTCCCATTCTTAAAGGAAGAAAGAAGAAAGTATTCTAAAGTATTCGAGAAAATTATCCAAAAACAGATTACCACGTATTTGAACGAAAAAGACTTGCTTTCCAACTTCCAATCAGGCTTTCGACCTAAGCGTAGCTGCACAACAGCAATCCTAAATGTTGTTGACGACATAAGAAACGCAGTAGACAGTGACTTGGTTACTTTTTTGGTGCTCCTCGATTTCTCCAAGGCATTCGACTCCATAAGTCACACTGTATTATGCGGCAAATTATCAAATCAGTTTGATTTTGAACCTGAAGCAGTGAAACTTATCTTTTCCTATTTATCGGGTAGAAAACAAGTCGTTCCTATAGGAGGAAAAACATCGGGATTTTTAAGCTTACCCCAGGGTGTCCCTCAGGGCTCTATTTTGGGACCCCTTCTTTTCTCCTTGTATGTAAATGAAAATCTCGAAATTGCTGATCAATCGTTAATTCATATGTATGCCGATGATGTCCAGTTACATAAAAGTTGTCCCTTGGGTCTCATCGAGCACTGCGCCCCGACCTTAAATGACGATCTTCAGAATATAAATAACTGGTCACGAGCCAATAGCTTAGTAATAAATCCTGAAAAATCGAAAGTCATTGTTATATCAAAGAAATCGGTAGACTTATCGTATTTTCCTCGAATCTATCTAAATAATGCTCCTCTCGAATTTGTTGACAATGCTAAGAACTTGGGAATTATTTTTAATAGAAATTTAACCTGGAACGACCACGTGAATTCAATTGTTGGTAAAGTTTACGGTGCTCTTCGAGTAGTTTGGGCTACAAAAGATTTTACTCCCTTAAAAACACGTAAAATGCTCGCAAAGACATTGGTTATACCAATCCTTACGTACGGATGTGAAGTTTTTTGTAAAAGCGATTCGATAAGCCAGAGAAAACATAATGTGGCATATAACAATGTTGCGCGATATATTTACGGGTTAGGGAGATACGATCATGTTTCGAGATTCTCTAAAAGTATCTATGGTATGTCTTTCAATAACCTCAGGAATTTCCGAACACTTTTGCTACTATTTAATATAATACAGAGCCACCATTCTTCATATCTTTATAATAGACTTACGTTCTTAGCATCAAACAGACTAACGCAACTAATCGTTCCCCCGTTTACTTGTATGACATCTGAGAAGCAATTTCTCGTCAATGCCGTTCGCTTATGGAACACCCTGCCACCCACTGTGAGAAGAACAAATAATTTCACGGAATTTAGACACGATTGCAATTATTTTTCAACACATCTGACTAGTCTTTAGTTCTTCAAACTTTGTCTGACTCTGAACCAACATAACTCTATGCCCTTGTGTTACAGTTTTTCTTTCTTTTATCTTTTTCATTTTGCTTAACTTTTTACTTGCTGAATTTATTTTTTTTTCTTTTTCTATTAATGAATTTAAGTTAACGAATTGTCACACCAATATTTTACCAAATTATTGAATTTAATTTCCACTTTTGTCTCTTTGTACCATATGCTTGTCGAAATGGAATAGAATTAGAGAAAACATAGAAAGAACAAAACAGAATGAATACCATAATATACTTACAGGAGCAAAGTTTGTCCAAGAAAATTGAAATAAAAACTGGATAAACTCGTGGCTTCAATGGCACAGTGCCTGAGTAGATATTTTCAGCACGTTGTTTAACAATGCGTTGAATAATGCACATTATCCGGCGCATTGGAAGGTAGCTGTGGTACACCCTATCCCGAAAAAAGGTAAAGATAGGACGAACCCTGCCAATCTCCGGTCAATTAGCTTGCTTCCGAATATTAACAAGGTCTTTGAAAAGGTTGTCAATAGAGCCCTGTTAAAGTGGGTCGAGGACAATAACATAATTCCGGACAACCAGTTTGGTTTCAGGGCGAGGCATGATACTATTCATGCCGCGTCGAAACTGGTTTCCGACATTCAGTGGAATAAATGCAAGAACCAATGCACGGGTGCTTGTCTGGTTGATTTTGAGAAGGCTTTCGACACCTTATGGTTAGAGGGACTTTTCTACAAGTTGACCAGGCGGGGGATGCTCAAACCTTTGCTATATGTAATTTATAATATGCTTATGGGAAAGAAGTTCGTTGTCAAATGTGACAACGTGACTTCGAGCAGAGTCTTTGAAATTGAAAACGGTTTACAGCAGGGGGCGGTCAATTCTCCGATCCTGTTTAACATTTACACGAGTGATCTGGTTGGTTCACTCAGACATGCTATAGCGTATGCCGACGATTTGGTGGCATACAGATCAGGTCCTAAAATCGAGGTCATTAATATCCTTTTGCAGCGTGACTTCGATCAAATTAAGTGATATTGCGACGACTGGAAGTTGAAAATCAACTTTCAGAAGACAGAAACAATCTTGTTCAGAACTCCATTGGCTGGGGCCTCTAGGGATACCAGAAAAAACTGGAAGAAATTGGCCATTATTGGACAAAATGGGTAGCCATTGGCGGTGAGAAGCGTAGTTAGATATCTAGGTATCTGGCTTGACCAGTATATATATTTCGATATACATATAGTTGCTTGACTTGCTGGGGCCAAGAAGGCTTATGCTCTGACAAGGAGACTGTTTCATAGCAGACAACTTGACTCCAGAGTGAAGGTCATTTGCTACGTGGCCCTTATAAGGCCAATTATCGCTTATGGTTGTCCATTGTAGTTCAATATAGCGCCCAGCTATATGGAAAAGATTCGGGTTTTGGAGAGACAATGTCTTAGGACTTTTCTCCGGTTGTTCCGAACGCCTGAATCCAATTACATTAAATACTATCCCAACAAGGTCCTATACGATGGGGCTCAGTTGAATAGGATTGACAATTTCCTCATTAAGGTGACTCGAAGGCACGTTGCAAGGGCAATTGGCCAGCGACAATAGTCTGATCTTTGGGGCTTACTACCCCAATGAAATGTACATAGAGAGTACGCTCCGGTCTGGCTTTATCCCGCCGGAGCCATTTATCCATATTGATGCAAAAGGACTGGTACAGACGAGGGATGGTATCCCGGTATTATACCACCGCTTTCGCAGCGAGAGAGATAAGCGGCTCATCCGCGGCGAGGACGTCGCCAATGCTAATGAGCTCCTCCGTTTTAGTACCGCAATAGCGGAGAGGGATAAATTCGATACAGAAAAACAATTTGCCGAATTTTGGTGGCTTTTTGAGGGGGGAGGGGTCAACATGCCCTCCCAAGACGGTGCGTTACTCTAGGTAACATCCTCTCAGTTTATAAGTTAGATTAAGTTAGCTAGGGCGTTTCTGGGAGAGGCCGGGCTCGTCAACTTGTGGTAGTGCTTCCGGGAGAAGATTGACGCTGTAAGGCTTCAGTTAGCTCAGGGTAGCGCGTGTACACGTTGACGACTGCCAGCCGCACGGAAAGCAATTGGGATTTTGACCACTTGTTGCGCAAGGCAACGAGTGCTCAGAATCCTAATTATAGTTAGAATATGTTAGGTAGTTTAAGTAAGTAGAATAGGTAGTTTGTAGTTTGTTTTATATAAAAAATATAAAATCTTAATAATGATACCGAGTTTTAATTGATTTTCTCGACGAAAACATATATGTAAGATTAGTCTGTAAATAGTTTTTAGGCCGAAAGGCAATAATTATAAGATATAGTTAAGTTTAGGGCGTCCGCATAAGGACCAATAAATAAGAATAAGTATCCTGTTAATTTTAAGTTAGATTTAATCATTTTTGTCTAGTACGTAAGTTGATATTCAGTAACAATTAAAAAATGAATTTAAAAGTAAAAGTAAGAGTGCTTGCCTGAGAAGACGATGGTCTAGGTTCGAATCCCAGTGGAAGAAATGGAATGGCACCACAGAAGGAGTCTGATGATCGGTTGTGGCTAACCGTGAAACAGCGCTGTAACTCCAGCCGTCCACTTAACGTGGTAAGGAATGTAAGGTTATTCATTTAAAACAAAATATTTTTAATGCTTATTTGGTCAAGCATCACAAAATTATAAGATATTATATCTTAATGTGTATGCATTCAAAGAAATAAATAAATAAAAATAAATAAATAAATAAATAAAATAAAATAAAAAATGCCGTTATGCCTATTTCACACATACCCGGCAGCAGGCTAACCAGTACCTGCTACCCTGTCGTTTGTATGGGCAACCGGGGACGGTTTTGGTTTCCAGGTGTGAACGTGCCCATTAGAATGTGTGCTCAACGAGTAACGGGTAGCCGGTGCCTGTTAGCCGGCTTCCGGGTATGTGTTAAATCGGCCTTACGTGTGTATGGTCCCCCGGGACCATGTACACGCGGACCGTGTATAAGCGCCACAGCCGGCTTCAAACTTTTTTTTTTCAACGAATATGACTAGATTAAGACGAGTGCTACTAAAATCTGACTATCACATCTTAGTTATAGAAGTGAAAAAGTCTTGAGCAATTTTTCCCACTCGTTCCCAAAAAAATGTATACGCAAAGTCCGAAATGGTCCCAGGGGACCATGTCGCTAATCCGAGGGTTAAGTAAAAGTAAGTAACTATAGTCAAAAGAGTTATGTTGCATTTAAGAGATAAAACTGGAACTGGAGGGCTCAAGAAAAATTATGGGGCTTCATTTTCAAACTGTTATGACTGTGGATTTCGTTTGGCATGACCCAATTCAATTTTTTCCAACCAAAAAATGCAGCTTTCTCCCTCGAAACCGAACGATAAAAAACGTACAAGACATTTATAGCACTGTACTTGAGCACTGCCTAAAGAAATGCATATTTCTAAAACTGTCCACTTTAATGCTCACGTTAACAACCTATTCACACACCAAAGGCAATTAAAATAAATTTCTCCATAAATCCTGGTTACCCAAAGTTAACACTTCTGTGCCTGTGACTCAATATGCCACGCCTCGCGCCACTTTCAGCAAGTGGCACAGTGCCTCTCTCTCTCGATCAGCATCCACATATTTGCATGCGCTTGGCAGTGCGTCTCCATAAAATTGCTATCTGTCCCCGAAGGCCCCCCTTGGCAAGCTTAATGGCATTTCCAAATCGATCGACATAGTTCATACAAGGGGCCACTTTGGTACCGTTCCAATCGATCGCCTCTGATATGCTGCCGATTTGGATCGGCCACACAATCAGCAAAGCCATTGCGGAAAATATGTCACGCTGATGCACAGCGTCTCTTTGGGCTGCGCAGATTTGGCGGCAGCTACCACAAGTGGCTACCTCCTGATGGGGCATTCATCGCTAGGTGCAAATGGGTTGCAAGTATTAATTATTGCTACATCGAATTAAATGGCCTGATCAACGAGTCGACAGTGTCCCACAGTGGCTGCTAGTAGCTTCCAGTTAGCCATCTATGCAACGTTTCGGGACGACAGCAATTACCGATTAGCAGTGAATTATGAGCACACACTCGCATGGCGTGGCGCTCCGATTTCAGACTAACACTGCTGCTGCCATGTGGTGTGCCTCTGAGAAAGCCTGACTCTGCCTATGCTGGCACGCTTGCTCCACATACGGGATTCCATTCGGACCCAAATTGTGAAATTGATTTCTGATGACTAAGAGACGGAGACTACTAATGGTGGTGGCACTGGTGTCCGATTGCTAGATTGCCCAGTCCGGGGGCACACTTGATTAATAATTGCCAATTTGTACTGGAATGGGGGGCGAGCGATGAACTTCATCTAAGGCTTTGGCAGGGGGTTGGCCAGCCAATGTAATAATTTATATTGGGGTCGGTTTCTTTTGCATTATTTGCTGGCGTTTTTCGGACAACATTTCGGGCCTTCTGACGGACCCCGAATCCGTAGCTAATCAATATTTGTCAAATGAGTTCCAATCAGTAATTTGTGTAATGAGAGACAGGCAGTGAGTGAGTTGCGTTCGCCATAAGCCTGTTTTCTGTTGAAAGTGATTTACGTACGATTCTTATGAGAATGATCGTAATTATTGTGTTATACGATCCTGGAGCGGGCATAATGAAGGGTTCCGAATAAATAAATCACCAACCTATGGAAAAATTTGCGCTTCAAGTAAGATGCGGAGAAAACTAATAGCGGTTCTCTTTACCGGGCAACGTTTGTCGTAGGGGACATAGTGTGGCTGAGTGGATACCTTCGTGGAGATTAGGATGATACTGTGGCGCTGCCTGCGTCACCAATAATCGTGCGGATTGTACCATTCTAGATAATGTACTCGCATGTTCGTGGACTGACATTGCTGGGAGGTATTTTACTTTTCAATTTTCGTTCCACTATAAATTTGAACCAAGTGAACTTTTCATTAAGCACTCATGCTGTCATGCGAATTATCTTCATCGCAGATGCCGTTCATTTACCGTCATGATTTTTGGATGCTGTCCAATATTGTAAATCGTATGAGAGCGCCGGACGCACAACTGCGGTGTAGAGCTTTCATTTCAGCTGAATGGGTATTTTTCGCTCAGATAAGATGGGTGAGTTTTCCCGCCATTTTGATCACACCGCTGACTTTAAATAAATTGGGAAATTGACGAAAGCAAAGCTGCTATGGGTTCTTCTGACAACATAAGTGCTATTACTTTTTGAATACAAATCAAACGATGCACCCTTCAATAATGAAACGAAATTCTTTAAATTCAATTACAAACAAATTAATTATTTTTTGCTAAAACACTTAGAAAAGGTGTCTTGGTCCGTGAAGCACTTCTCGATCACCAATTTTTTAAATGTTTCAAAAATTATAGCTATTGGCACAAGAGTAAGTACCTATGTTTAAGAACCGAAATCGTGCCCGTTACGCAGAACAACTTAAAGCTGCAAGTGTGGTCGAATGTTCAGCATGTCGATTCCACGTCGGCCATATCACAAATAACACTCCGTCGAATTTTGTATGGCTTGGGTCGTTAACCCATATCCAGTGTGCAATCGATACATTTTGCAATCGATTTTCAATTTATATACCTACCTGTTGAAAATTGAATACCCAGAAACGGCTGCAGGAAATAACCCCCCAATGAAATAACCCTCCAAAAGAAAATTGAAATAACTCCCCAAAAATTGTATGGAGGTGGGGATTTATTACATATGAAATAAGCCCCCAAAATTGGGAACTTATTTTATGAGTTTTTGGGGACTTATTTCACACCTCAACTTGGGGGGTTATTTCATAGTGTAATAAGTCCCCAAATCATTGAATAACTACAAATAGAAGTGAACACCGCTCATTTTGAAGCGACATACGGACCTTCATTGCGGCGAAAATTTGTATTAACTTAGTGTATGCATATACCAGCTTTTCTAGATTTGTGCATTAGGTAAAATTAATTTCCCAAAATATTCCCATGTTTATTTTTCTTGTGAATAGTTAGAGATGACAACAATTGAATCGTTTATTTCAGAAACAACATAAGTCAATGAGCATTAACTTTTCAGGAGCAACAAACAATTAAATTTATTTGTATCGATTGGATAAGAATCTATTGAAACTTTAGTTTTTATTTATTTTATTATCCATATTAATATTATAAATGCGAAAGTAACTCTGTCTGTCTGTCTGTCTCGATTTAACGCCAAAACTACTGACTACTACGCCGTCCAGAAGCGGTGATCTAAGCTGATATCTAAGAAAAGTTGTAACTCTCGAATGTTTCTAGCTCCTAGCTTTGGAATGACTCATCCAAATGAAATAGAATTTTTTTTAATATAAGGTTTAATTATGTACAAAGATTTTAAGATATAAATCTTTGTAGGTTATCTTTGTAGGTTATCCTGAAGTTGAACAATAAGCATTTTTTTATACAATTCAAAAAAGTAAAATGTTCGATTGAAGCTAGATCGTTGGATTTTCCCAGCGTTGAATGAAGGAAAATTTGTGTGTGTGTGCGGCACAAATCTGTTTCTCTACCTGTACCTTTTGTGTAATGTGCTTTTTTTTTATGCACCTTTTGCAGTCTGTGTTGTTTTTTCATGGCGCATGGCCATGGGATTGTGAAAGATAGGGTATGAAATGTAAATTAGATTGAGAGGGAGTCACACTCAGAGTATATCCATTATAATGAGTAGGGATACTCTCGACGTTTTCTTTATCAGTTCTTATCAGCAAGTATTTTGTTTTAAATTTGAGAAGTGGCAGACTGGCGAAGCAAAGCGAGCACGGGACAGCTAGTATTTCATAATTTGTATTCTTTTGCTGGGCTTGAAACATGGCCTTAGAGTGTGAAGCCACTACATTGCAGATAATTTCCAAATTTGTTACTAGTTCAGAACTATATATTTAAACTGATATAGGCTTCTTTTTTAAGACAGTATTAACTTTAATTTTGAACAAAAGACAGGACATTTCATAATTTGGTGGGGGCATGTGCCCCCATTTATTCAGCTTAATACAAGCTATAATATGTCTTAAAACAAAACTAAGACTTATAGCTAGACTTAAAAACTAATACTTACAAGCTAGAGATTAAGTTAGGGTTTATGGAGAAGGAGGTTAAGTTTAATGGAGGGAGTGCTGCGGTTGAAATCAAAAACAGAAATGTTTGAATTTACCTTCCGTAGCATACGGGAAATTGGTTCGTTGGAGCCAAAGAACGTGCTGTGGGTTGGTAGATAGAACAGACGGGGATGTCTTAAATTACGAGGGTTAGTATTAAAGGAGATGGAGTTGTAAAGGGACGGGCAATCGATAGAGCCTGAGAGGAGGCGATGAATGAAGAGAATGTCTGCTGCATCCCTGCGATCTTCAAGGCTATTCAAGTTAATGAGTTTGAAGCGGTCTAAATAGGGAGGAAGAATTAGGGGATCGTTCCAAGGAAGTCCGCGGAGGGCAAATCGAAGAAAACGTCGTTGTATGTTTTCGATTCTGGTTACATGAACTTGCTGAAAGGTTGACCACGTTTGGCTGGCGTATTCGAGGAGGGGGCGGACAAAAGTAATGTAGAGAGATCTGGTAACGTATGGATCAGAGAATTCCTTTGACCACCGTTTAATGAACCCAAAGGATGAATTTGCTTTACGAATTATCTCGTCAATGTGCGAACGGAAGTTAAGCTGGCGGTCGTACAATATGCCAAGGTCACGAAGAGACTGTACGATAGGTATAGGTTGATCATTAAGAAGGTAAGGACGGGGAGGGGACTTGTTATATTTACGTGATAAGGTTATGGATTGGCATTTCGCAACATTGAGCTCTAGGCAGTTTTTGAGACACCAAATAGAAAAACTGTCTAGATCTTGTTGTAGCAAGCAGGAGTCTTGCGATGAAGATATGTGTTTGAAAAATTTGGTGGCATCGGCATAGAGAGAGATAGAAGATTGTTTAATAACCCTTTCCAGATCGTTTATAGTTAAGATGAAGAGAAGTGGACCTAGGTGACTGCCTTGTGGTACACCAGAGGTCGCCACGAATGGGGCAGATAGGACGGACCTGAAGCGAACATTATATAAGCGGTTTTCCAGATAAGATGATATCCATTTCAGCAGTATTGGTTCGAGACCAAGGGTGGACAGTTTGAAAAGAATTAATTTATGGGATATCTTATCAAAAGCTTTAATAAAATCAGTCGCAATAACATCGACTTCTTTACCACTTTCTAAGGCTGTTAGCGCAGAGGATGCGAATTCAACGAGGTTAGTGGTGGTTGATCTACCTTTTAGAAAGCCATGTTGGTTTTGGGAAATAAAAGACTTGCATTGAAAGCTTAAGGATTCGTACAAAATGCTTTCCAGGAGTTTGGGTATATGCGAAAGTTTGGCTATCGGACGATAATTAGTAACTTCACTTTTTAATCCCTTTTTATGGATCGGCGTTATGAAGGAGGACTTCCATATCTGAGGAAAGTCGCCTTGAGATAGTGAGAGCTTAAAGAGGTGCGAAAGGGGGTAGGAGAGCACTAGGGAACATTTCTTAAGAAGGATAGCGGGAATACCATCTGGACCAGGTGAATATTCATCATTAAGTTTTTGCAACTTATTTTCAATTACAGAAGGTTCAAAAGTTTGAGAGAGAAAGGGACCAGTGGAGTACTCGAGTGGGTAGTTGAAATAAGAATGATCTGGTACAAAGGAGTTATCGGAGAAAGATTTTTTAAAAAAGGTGGCAAAAAAATTAGCAATGGTTTGTGGATCACTTGAAGATATGTTTTCGTGAGAGAGGGATGGGGGATAGCCGTCGGATTTTTTCTTGTGGTTAACGAATCGGAAAAACGATTTAGGGTCGCTTATAAGATTGGCTTGCGCATTGTTAATATGTCTTTGATAGAGGGAGTTATAAGCCTCAGTGAATTGAAGGTATGAGCCGAGATAGTTGGAATAGTCAGAAAAAGACTTGTTTCGAAGGAAAACTGACCATAATTTGTTTCTCTTGTTACGTAACGATCGTAGTCTTCGATTATACTAAGGGGGAGATGTAGAGAAGGGTTTTGGCCGAGAAATAGGGACAAAAAGGAAGATAGAAAAGAATAATTCTCTGTAAAAAATGAGAGTGCATCATTTGCAGGGAGATTGGCAAATTCAAATGAGACTTTGCTGAGGTGTTCACTAATTTTACGGAAATTGGCTTTATGAAAATCATAGCAGGGGGGGCCAGCGGGTGGTGTGGACTGTAGAGGAGGGTCGTGAAAAAAAAAAGAAGAAGTGGGGGGTGAAGGTTGTCAATAGTCGAAAGAAGAGGAGGGGAAAGTGAGACAGAGGTGTTAAGTGGGTCAGTAGTGAAGATGAGGTCTAACTGCCTACCCATATAATTAGAGATGCCGCTTACTTGGCATAGACTTGAGTCGGTTAGTCGATCGATGAAGAGTGGTTTATTTGTATTCAACTGAGAAAATACATTCTGCAATTAGTTAACTACGTTTTTAAGTCACTTGAACATTGTAAATAACAAATGATCACGATTGGAGGAAAGCACATTCCTCTGGCTGGTACGCGTTATTATCGTTTAGAGATATGGTGTTTTTTTTGTAATCCAGTTTAAACTTTGATTTTTAACAGAACACATGTAATTTTATTAAGCAACCATTTTTTTGTGCTCAATCGAGAGAATACATTCTGCATTATAGTTATTAAGTTCTTAAACACACTTGTTTTGCGAAAACGGTCAGCAATATAGCCAATAGCGGTCTCACGTGGTCGAATATGTTGGGTGTATTTTACACAAATGAAAGTGTAATACATGTGATTTATGTTTACTAAAAGTCTACCTCGCCTACAAATCTATGGGGCTTATTGAAAGGTTAGCCCAAGCCTAGTGGAATTGGATGGCTGAAAAGCCTTAGTGTTGTTTTTTCTAAAGAGCCGACCTGAAAATTAAGATGAGACATTCACTGTGTCCAGTTTAAGATTAAATTTATTGCGTCTTTCTTAACCTATTTATACAAAATTCTTATTCTAATTATTTACACCTATTCACTAATACTATAAAATAAAATGCTTGTTGCAGCAGTAATTCTCAAAAACATAAGTGTTTCAAATTTGCCATCCGCCTGCACAATTTGACACCATGCACAACGCGGCTCAAGGTGAAGCGGAACCATAATCTCATCGCTTGCACCTTCGTTTGAAAATTGTGTGGATGGATAGTAATTACAATTCCATCGTCTGTGGCTGGGGGAAGCCCTTGTGTGAACTTTGAGTTGTTGTTCTAGTTGCCACGATTGGCGTCTGGAATTGTAATCTATGAAGTATTGAATATAATTATAGAGTTCTTCGATCCGGATGGTAGTTATATAATTACAGACATAGTATATGAAGATGATGCACTAGCATCGAAGATAGTTCCAGTATTGCAAAGTAGGAATGTTTGCGTCATAGTTGTTGTCTTAATACTCGTAAGTGTCTAAGTTTGTGTATCCATCATATTACATAGGTGATGTTAATATTATCTGTCATGGCGACACCGAATTCAATGAAGATTCCAATGCTTGCGAGTATGACGATTTTGATGGGGAGAATTTAACAATATCAGAGACAGTTCCAACTATGAAAGATATGGCAACACATTATTTTTCGGGATATATTTCTTATGCCATTTTAAAGAAAACCCATTGTAGAACATGCAAATTATTTATGTGCAAAGAGGGTCAAAATGAGTCCCCTCCAAAAGCCGAGGGTCTTATTGAAGCTCGTCAATATGAGGATACTATTAATGATGGTTTAGTCATTCCTACTACACATTTTGTCGAGTTAATTGAATGAATTATAAAGTGTTTTGAGGAACGTTTTGAAACCCTATGCTTCGAACAAAATGTCCTCAATACTTTTTTAAACTTTTGTAGGAACCTATTTGAGCTTCCATGTTCCGATTAATGGTTTTTTATGTGATACCACACGATTTTTCCTGGTTTTAATTTTAATAGAATTTTAATGGAATTAGAGAAAACATAGAAAGAAAAAACCAGAATGAATAACATAATATAATTTGTCCAAAAAAATTGAAATAAAAACTGGATAACCTCGTGGCTTCAATGGCACAGTGCATGAGTGCTCGCCTGAGAAGACGCTGGTCTAAGTTCGAATCCCAGTGGAAGAAATGGAATTTCGGGATAAAATGAAGGAAAAAGACAGACCAGCACCACAGAAGGAGTATGATGATCGGTTGTGGCTAACCGTGAAACAGCGCTGTAACTCCAGCCGTCCACTTAACGTGGTAAGGAATGTAAGGTTATTCATTCAAAACAAAATTTCATGTTCCATTGAAGAGCACAATCAAGAATTGATCAAGCACACCATGCGGGTCTTTTATGCGCGAAAATAAATGTAATTAACTCCAAGGCAAAATGTACCTACGACAAGAAAACTAAAAAAATTTGATATAAATACTTAATCATATATAACAGTGTTACCTATTAGAACTGTGCATACATATTTGTTAATAGTGTTGTTTTATTTTTATGCGTTTCTTCGAATTATATCAATGAATTTGAACTTTGTATTTATAATTTTATTTATTTTTTAAATACCTACATACCTATCGAAATAAAATTAAAAATTGTACCTTTATTATATAAAAATAAAAGCACAATTATCAGAAAAGGTTCTCAGCTCATACATATCATACCTTACCTATGCACCTACATTACATATTTTGGAAAACAAAATAATATCAAGCTATAATTATTCATATCTGCAATCATTACGATAGCTACATATGCATATATATTTGATTTTTATAATCGCAATGAACATGAAAACAACATTTTCAAATCTAACAAAAATTCCAAAACTAAAAAGGAAATAAAAACAATCGAAGCGTAACGACAGCAAAGATAAGTATGAAATATCCTACCTTAAACTGGTTAATAACGAAAAATTACCCATCCGGCATTCCTTGAGGGATATTTTTATTGGGATATTATACATTTTTATTTTTGTCCAATCCATTTCACAAACCCGGACAAGCGATTACAGCGATGTATGAACCGCGTAGCGGATGTTTGCTTCGGTGCCGTTTCTATTTGTATTTATTCAATGCCCAATTCAACTATGAAATAAGTGTCCAAATTTGGGGACTGACTCAAAGTGCAATAAGGCCAAGTGCTAAAATAAAACCTCGCACCTACTCCAAATCAAACAGTGACCCCAAGCAGGGGGTTGCGGGACGTGCACCCCCCCCCCCCCCCCACCCCCCATACGCATTGTACTGTTTGTGGGATCTTTGGGTAAATGAATTCGTATGGCCTTATTTCACTTTCAGAAAGCCATAGTGAGCCATAGTGAGTCATAACACCTTCATACTTATTTGGGGACTTATTTCATACCATTTTGGGGACTTATTTCATCTTCGATTTGGGGAGTTATTTCATTTTTTATTTGGGGGGTTATTTTATTGGGGGGTTATTTCCTTTTGGAAATGACCGTTCCAGCAAACATTTGTAGTTGTTTCCGTTCATTGTTGTGGACAAAAACGTTAACTCGATTGTGCCACAGTGGGTAATAGCTCCCCACACCATTACAGCTGATGTACGGCTGTGATGTCTTGCTAAACTGAGCTCCTCCTTTGTTAGATCAGGGAAATAAAAGTTGTAACCATCGTGGCGGCCAAGGGTAAACTTTTTTGATCCGAAAAGACAACGCGTTTCCATGCACTTTTCTAAGCGACATGGTCTCTTGCAAAATTCATTCGATGCTCCTTGTGTACTTGCCTCAAAACTCGTTTCCTTTTAAGTTTTCTTTTCTGTATAGTACCACTTTTTCGTATTGTCGTTCGGATAGTTGCTATGCTGGCTGATACTCCGTTTTTGGCCCTTATTTTAGTCACTGGTAGAGTAGAATTTGACGCAAACCGCTGAATAAGCCGCTTTACTCGCAATATTGTTGCTTCTGCCTTGCGTCCTTTTTGATTTTTCCCAGTGTTGTGGATCCGCAAGATAACTGTTTACAGCAGTCTTACTTCTATCGGCCTGAGAGTCCTAACTCCTGAAAGCATCTGTTTTTCCTCTTTCTGTCGCTGTCAAAGCCTTTTCGGAGCCCATTTTTTTTAACTAAATAAAAATAGTTCTTTTCAACGCTTTTTTTAAATATTCTTAACAAAATATTGAAAAAAATCGCTGATGTCGACTCCTGTAACGAAATATTCGCAATGGCCTCATCCTAGTGCGCATCTTTTTTACGCTTTTCAAGTAGTTCATTGTTTGATCTTGAGAAATTCCAGCGGTCGTTTCTTATTTACCCTTTAATTTTATGACTTACTGTTGGAAAAATATGTACCTGTTCACAAATAGTAAAAGTTTCCCGGTATAAAATGTCCAACAGGTATAAAGACTGAAAATCGATTCCAAAATGTATGGCCACATCCTTGTATCGCCAATTTATTTATACATATAATCACCCCTATCGTCACATTCGTCGGATCTGAGATTCACTTCACTAATTCGATTCAGGTGAACAGAAAATTGCTATAGTGGGATCCGTCGGATACTCTCCCTTACCGACGACTATTGGTGATTAGGAAATTCAATTGTGATAGCTCATTTCAAATACATTTGTTTTGTAAAAATTAAATTCAGTGAAAATATAATACAAACTGCGGATGTCAAATGCATGGATAGATTCGATCCGTTGGTTGTCCACGATACAGTGAATTTCATTCACGTTACCGACATGTGGATGGTTCACGTCTATGGATTACACGATGCAAATTGTTCTCTATTAGCGGATCGTTCCCACCGACAGATTTCACGATAGGGGTGAATATAAACGTGGTATGTAGTTAGTGTATCTATCTTTTAATAAATATTTTAATGTAAATAGGTAATTAAATTTGATGGTAAAAATAAAATTAAAAAATAATACCAATGATAAAGTTATGTATTAAGTATGTATGAACTCACTGTTATTTATGTTGAATTCGATGCGTTGAAGTTTGTGGACAAATTTCCACAGCTTCATGGATTTGATTTGGCTATGTATGTATGTACTTGGGTTTAAGTATACAATTTTTATGTTTTCTGCGGCTTTGAAAGTTAAGTTAGATCACAGATGGACAATAATGAAACTATTAGATATTTAACATACAAACATATTGTGTTAGGCTAATTTTAAGTCTAAATTTCAGGTTAGCTTTGTGATGTCGGCAGAAAAAAAGACCTTCAAAGGTTATGTAGAGAAATATAATTTGGACTCTTACCATGTGATTTTTGCGTCCCAAATCTGCGGACGCCTAACATCTTCGATCCGGACTGACTTTGTCTAGTCCACAGATCAGAATGTAAGGGATACTGTCTTGGTGCGGATGCTTTTTGCTTGTGTTAACGGGGCGAGTTTTATTCATTTACTGTGCCCTTCTCGGTACGGGATTGAACACATTTTGGGGTCACATGAACACTCTTTCACGTCAAAAAAAACTATCTGCACTGCTAAGAAGGGGGTAATTTTAATTTAACGGCAGAAAACAGTTCCCGTTTTCACGCTTACCTCAGGAAATCAGAAACTGAAGAATCCCAGGATATAAAATGGATTTATATGCCAATTTCACCCAAGCTATTCTGCAGTTTTTCTGTAGCTTTGAAACCGCCGATCTGTTTAAAAATTCTAGAATTGAATTCTGCTTTAATAGCGCACAAAAATTTGTTTTGCAAAAATGTCGAGAACGGGTGCTTACACTTATTTGTCCGTACGATCCCATTTGGTGAGAACTCTGCTAACAAAAAGGGCGCGCAATAGATTAGCGACGTCTATAAACATCATAAGATTTTCTCTGTGTTAGAATTGTCGTAGATCGTAGTCAAAAAAATACTGGTTTGCTCTAATGCTGAGTGCGCAGCTGTTCTTAATGGTCGAAAAGACAGTATTCGATAAAAGGATCCGGTTTGTGACTCGGAACATGCAATCGGCAGTTATTTTTGAGTAGGGATGGATAGTTTGCAAAATAAGATGGATGTTGAATATTTTATTTGTTTCTTGCATATTATCTGTTGGAATACGTTACAAACTGATCCTTACGGGATTAACCCATTTACGTTACCTGTACCCAGTAGGGTACATCTTTTAACATGCAGGTATTTATTTCGTTTCGGCAAAAGTTTCAATATCTAGTAACTTTAACTCAAAATTGTTATCCCTTAATTTTTATTATACCACAAGGTTCCGCTTAAACTCTCATTCGATTATTTTGTGAAATATAGAAAAAAGTGCCCAATCGGTTACACCTGGGCATTATTTTTTATTTATATTTAAGATGGAAATATGCGTGTTCAAATCCTCTATTGGATTCCAAGGATTGGAGGAACAGACTCAGTTCATTATGTATCAAAACATCGAGGAAGCAGATGCCATTATTGTGCCTCCACAACCAGATCAATTAAGAGATAATCATGATTTTGACAATGGTGACATTTTCAACACTATACTACTTATAGGGCTCCCGGCTGTATCCTCTGCATTCCCAGCACGCAGCTTCCAGTTGTCCATTCAAGCACTCTGACATCTGCAATGGCTTGGTCTTAACCAAGGAGGTTGGGCCTTCCTTGCCTTCTCGAACCTTAGGTCTGGAAATCAAAGATCTTCTTGGCTGGAACATTTTCGTCCTTACCCCCGAGGTGGTCGAGCCAATGTACTCGAAGTCACAGTATAAAATATCCGAATTAGTATTTTCCTCTCAAAAGAACCCAGTTAAAGTCTCCTCTCCTGCTTATCGTCCAGCTCTCGGCGCCATAAAGCAGAACTGGCAGTATCAGTGTGTTGTACACCATACACTTGGGCTTCTGGGTAAGGAGTTTTAAACTCATTTTCTCTAGTCGCGAAAAACAATTTGGGACGATTCAATAGGTCTGATAATATTGCTAATTTTCTACAAACAATTGCCAACCTTTTTTCAAAACTCAAGAAGCGCCAAAAATTGAGATATTGTAATCGAAATTTTTTTTATTACAAGATACGTCGATTAAGCAAATAAAAACTGTGCAAAACCTTAAGAGCGGGTAACATATGTACATATACTCGTACATCTTTAAATCTCAACGTTTTCGCAAAACTCAACAAAGTTTGGTATGTAGGACGTAGGTATACCCAAATTAATTCCGTAGCTTCAAAAAACAGCAGCATGCGAAACGTTTGAATCTATTAAGTATTTGTTCAGTTGGTGTAATGCTTGCAATCAATACTATCGGGCGGCAGTTAAATTGAGCATAAAATGTGGGCGCACAGGTTTTTTTGTTTTGTTTTTGTGTGGTGCGAGACTTTCTACACTGGAGCACTTAGACCCAATCATTGTATGTGGGTACTACCAGGACAACCAATTTTACTGTGAGAATTAACTCGTTTTTCACCATATCAGCACCAAATACCTGCCACCTGAAACGAGCAAAAGGAGGACAATCACAGACGAAATGTTCCGCAGTGTCGTCGCTTTCTCCACAGGCTTCGCAGTTGGTGGTATCGCTTAGGCCTAGCACCTTAAGTATTTTGGCAAAAGCGTAATGGTACGCCAGTAGTCTGTCTGCAGTCTTTTCTGTTGAGAAACAACAAGAATGCCGCAGATTTTTTATAAACGTCGGGGAGGATTAGCTTAGTCTGTCGGCACCCTGGAGAGTCATGCCATCGGCGATTGTTCATATGACCCCCAACCGTAAATGGAAACCCTGACCGAGGACGCAGGCAGACATATCGCTGGTTCAGGTCCTGAGAAGTTCTCCTCTGGGCCCTGTCTAGCAAGTTCATAGGAGATCTCATTTCCCGTGAGCCCGTTATGATCCGGGACCCAGACAAGTCTAAGTTAATTCAGCCTTCCGAACGAATTCAGAGAGATCTTGTATTCACGAATTATTTTGGAGGTGGTTAAGGGGTTGAGCAAGGCCTTAAGCGCAGCCTGACTGTCGCTACAGACGCAGATACTTCGCAACCTCTAACTGTTCCTCGCAACATGGCCATTATGATAGCATAGGTCTCTGTTTGGAAGACTGACGCATATTTGCCAAACGAGAAGAAAAGTCTAACGTTGTCGCTTTCCAGGCAGATAACAGCACCAGATCCTTGACCTCACAGGTTAGTGTGTTGGACTACTAACCAGAGGTGTTAGCTTAAAATCCCGCAACGGCCAAGTATCATCTAAAAGTTGTTTGCACAGCCCCAGCTCTTGTTATCGTCTGACAAACTTCCAAAAATATCAATTGTCATGAGAAGCTTTTCAAATTTGCCGTACGGATTCGACTTAATATTGTAGGTCCCTTCCAGTTCACACAGGCAAATGGTTGGAGAAGCTAGGTTTTAGGCGCTGTATTAACATTAACGGCCCAATGCCTAAATTTTATTTTTTTAAAACACTAACAGCGGTATACACCGATCGAAGTCGAGCCATTAAAAAAAATACCAATTCGATATAATGTTCCACACTTGATACAGTTTTAAAAGTAAACAAGGCATCGAATAAGAAAATGGCTGATGTTAAGAAGCTGCTGCAGTTTTCCATTACACCAGATAATACACAGGACTTCTTCAACGACATTCTTACTGGGGTCGGTGATGACTTCCATTTTGCTACTAGTTATCTAATTTGTTGAAGCGAAGTAAAAATAAATAAAAGTTTATACAAATCTCAACAAACTACGCATTTGTTTCAAATAGAAAAAAAAACTTGATTTTTAAGCAGAAATATTAGGTAAGTTCGGTGACCAATTTTTTAAAAATTTTCCATCCTCCTTGAGGTAGGCGTCATTTATGAATTTTTCATTTTTACTTTTCCGATAATTTCTTTCCATTTTATTCATTTTTAACTATCAAAAAACCTGCTCCTGAAAAATTTATAAATTGCAGTTGTTGAATCCGATGGCGTTCTTACAGCGCAAGAAATGCTCAAAAACCTTATGTGTCGAAGAAAGTGGGTTTACAAACTTTTATACAAAATAAAATTTGCTCCCAGTGTACGTAAACGAATCAAATATTCTAAAAAGTATCGCTTTGTTTCATTTATATTTATGAAAAGAAAAAAACTAAAAAAAAACAATTAATTTCTTTGTAGCCATTTAGTGGACTTACACTGACGAATACAAGGATGAGGCCATACATGTTGCAATCGATTTTCAGTCTTTATACGTGTTGGAAATTGTATACCCAGAAACGTTTACTACCTGTGAACAAGTACATACTTTCCAAACAGTAAGTAATAAAATTTAAGGGTAAATAAGAAACGACCGCTGGAATTTCCCAAGATCAAACAATGAACTACTTGAAAAGCGTATAAAAAGATGCGCACTAGGATGAGGACATTAAGAATATTTTTTTGCAGGAGTTCACAGCAGCAATTTATTAGTTTTTTTTTTAGATTTTGTTATCTTGCGGATCCACAACACTATTGGAAAAATCAAAAAAGACGCACGGCAGAAGCAACAACATTGCGAGAAAAGGGTTATTCTACGGCTTGCCTCAAATTCTACTCAACCGGTGACTAAAATAAGGGCCAAAAGCGGAGTATCATTCAGCTAAGCAACGGTGCGAGGGATAATATGAAATAGTAGTTTTATTCAGAGAAGAAAAGTTTCAAAAGTTGACGAACAAATTTATCTTCAACATTTGAATCGTGCATCGGCATCCACAACAAGGGTTACATACAGAGAATTAAAGCCTTCAAGCTGATAATTATTTTAAAATGGATCTCCCGGTGAAAGCTATAAGCACTATTTTAAAAGCAAGAGTGGAAATTCTTAGCTTAAATTATTTGCCTCATCGGTCAGACCTACCAACCTTGTATGACTTCTGCAACAGATCCGAGCGAGATGATGTTTTCCATTTAATAGCTATATGCCCAATCTTGCAGGAGATTCGAAGGCTTTACTTTCAACATAGTGTCCTTTCTAGAGCACAAGCGATACAAATATTAAATGGATCGGCAGGGTGGATAAACCTCTCAAAATTCTGTGATCATGCTCTTACCTATCGAAATAGTTTTTGAGGTATTTGAATCTCAGTTGTTTAAGTTTTTCAATCTTTTACTTAATTTAAGTACTATAATTTGTGAAATTTGTTAAACCATGAACTACCAATCATATATTTTAAGCTGTATTTTATATTAAATGAAATGTCATTATCTGGCAGACGGCAACATGGACATGGCCATAGATTCTTTGTAAACCTCTGTAAACAAAATTGTTTGAAATAAAGAATATTTAATAATAATAATAATAATGCAGAGAAGAAAAGTTAAAAAGAAACCCGTTTTGAGGCAAGTACACAAGGAGCATCGAATCAATTTTGCAAGAGGACATGTCGCTTGGAGCAGTAAATGGAAACGCCTTGTCTTTTCGGATTAAAAAAAGTTTAACCTTGACTGCCCCGATGGTTACAACTTTCACTTCCATGATCTAAGAAAGGAGGAGCTCGAGTTGGAGTTTTTGTCCACAACAATGAACGGAAACAACTACAAATGTTTGCTGCAACGGTCATTTCCAAAAGTGAGAAACATTTTCGGACCCCTCTCTTGGATATTCTTAAAGGGTTATTAGACGTTGGATTCAATCAGAGAACGTGGAACTTTTGTCATGCCTGCCCTATTCACCGGAATTAAATATAATCGAAACTGTTTGGGCATGGTTATCTCGTAAAGTGTATGAAGTCTGCAGACAGTTTGAAGACAACGACACTTTAATCGAAGCTATTCGTAATGCCTTTGCCTAAATTTCTCTTAATTATTAAAAAAAAAAACTCTATGATATTAATATAGAAATTCGCGTACTTTATGTGTAGAAAAATGAAAACTGCCAAATCTCCAAAATCGAGAGAGAATCCTCTCATTTCAAAGAAAAGTACGCGAACGCTTTTGTGTAAAAAGATGAAAAACGTCAAAGTTTGGCTTGAAAAGAAGCAACCGGTGTTTTTTTTTTGCTGGCAAACTCATACGATTTCATCATTTGATAGTTTTAATTTTTTTACCAGCTGAAATTCTGTGTGAAGAAAAATGAACGAAAGTACATTTTTCTTTCGTTCATCTTTTTACCATTTTCTCAGTATGCGAACGCGTTTGTGTAGTTTTGCACGAAAGTTTATATGAATTTAAGTTTGCATATTAGTTCGCGAACAGACCTATAATAAATAAATGTTTTAAAACCATAAAATGTAAACATTTTATTCATTTTTTCCTTTCTTTCGAAGATTTTGCATGTGGCCTCATCCTAGTGGCGCAACTTTTTATACGCTTTTCAAGTATGTAGTTCATTATTTGATCTTTGGGAAATTACAGGGGTCGTTTCTTATTTACCCTATAATTTTGTGACTTACTGTTGGGAAAATATGTACTTGTTCACAGGTAGTAAAAGTTTCTGGATATATAATTTCCAACATGTATAAAGACTGAAAATCGATTGCAAAATGTATGGCCTTATCCTTAAAATCGCCAGTGTACATATATACTATCTACGCATAGCGGCCCCAAAAACATTAATCGCTCACACGCTCACTATTTAAGAAAGCCCTTTTATTGAAGTTGTCGATAAAAATGAAGGTCGTGTTCTTTCGGTGATATGTAGACAAACTCTTTGTTAACAATTCTCCTACAAAAACTTGTCTATCACACACACTTTTAGGGGCGTTTTTCGTGAAAACGTTGTTTATTCGATTAGTCTCCTTTCTATTTAACGGTGAGGTTATGAGCTAGACTAAGGCTATCATAACCCTCCCACATCACTGCATCCAGGTTCACCGGTTCAAGCTCAATGCATATTGGCAAGCCTCCCGGTTTCAGACTTTAAACAGAAGCCAATCAAATGCTGGTGTTGTTGCACTTGTGCGATCGAGGAGTTTTTGTCCTGCCTCACTTTTGTACGTTTTTGTACAAAAAGGATCTAGCCATGTCCGGATCTATTTTTGTCTTTCCCTGTCTTTCACTCCGTTGATACAACTCCCCCGACCGAACACCCCCTGCAGCACTTTTCTTTCGAAGCAACATAAAGTGTATTCACCCGCTGTTGTTCGATACGGAAAAGCAATGATCCGAATTTTGGTAGCTTATTGTTGTATGTTGACCCCTCCCAGGACCATTTGTTGCTCTAGGTGACATCCTCTTAGTTTATAATTTAGATTAAATTAGCTAGGGCGTTTCTGAGAGAGGCCGTGCTCTCTAACTTGTGGTGGTGCTTCCGGGAGCTGATTGACGCTGTAAGGCTTCATACGGCTCATGGCAGGGCGTTTGCTCGTTGACGACTGCCTGGCGCTCAGAAAGGAATTGGGGTTTTAACCACTTGTTGCGTAAGGCAACGAGTGCTCAGATTCCCAATTATAGTTAGAATACTTTAAGTAGTTTAAGTAAGTAGAATAGCTAGGTACTTTTTAATTTTTAATTTGTTTTATATAAAATATAAAATCTATATAATGATGCCGAGTTTTTTTTTTAATTTTCTCGATGAATACATAACGTCGCCTGAGAATTGTTTTGTTCCATATGCCACTTTTGTCGTTTTTGAGTTAGGAACGGATTCTATGGTAATTTTGTATGCTCTTTTTAAATCTGTGATTCGATTTGCTCTAAGTCTTTCCAATCCCGAGATATCGAACATCGACTTTGTCCCATATCCACCAAAATCAACAGTTTGTAGAATTGTTTTGTGCCATAAACCATTTTTTGGCGTTTGGAACAAATTTTCCATATAATTTATCGCAACTTTTTTGTGAGAATTGTTTTGTTCCACGTGCATAGCACTGCGACAAGAGATACAGAAAATATTAACAAAGTTGAGAATTGGTTTGTCCTACGTGCAATCGTGTTAAAGAAAAGCTATGTATGTGGAACACAGATCGCAAACAAAATTTTAGTATTGGTTTGTTCCACCTCCATTACAGTTGTGTAGATAATAGTCGATATTATGAAGATATGAATTCGGTGAGGTGATGAATAGTGCTGCAAACGCAAAACCTAGTTGCAGACGTACGAGCAGTCAATCATTGAACACATATGGGTTCGATAGATGTGTTTACAATATTCGCATAACGCATACCTATATATGAAAAAAAATCGAAAGAATAACATGGAACGTGTTCAAATTGTGATCAAATCGACATCAGGCCAAACATTGACGGTACAATGTTTACTCAAAACCTGAAATTCACTAGAAAACAGAGAGGATTATCTATTTGAAATTTCGCAGCGTAGAGGAGAACATTATGACTCGAAGCTGTAATTTTCTGAACTGATTTGATCTGACATTTTTCACTCACTGGTTTAATGCTAAACACTTTGAATAATTTTCTTATTATACCCTATTCTAAGGGTATATTAATTTTGACGCTTAGTTTGTAATATACCTTAATATTGCGCGTAGACCCATAAAAGTTACTATATTTATGATCAGCATCGATAGTAATGTCGATCTAGCCATGTCCGTTCGTCCGTCCGTCCGTCTGTCGGCAAAAATAAGGCCTTTAAACTGGACCTAGAGAGCTCTAGGGTCCCGAAATAGGTAATCAAGTTTAAGAATTTTTGAAACAAACAACAAACTCAAAAAACTAATTATCGAAAAAATCGAATTTTGAGCTAGAAAGCTGAAATTTTTTCTATATGATCTATGAATCCTAAAACTGATCGGGAGGTACAGTTTTTTAAATCCGACTACTGACACGCCCACAATGAAATAAAACAATTTTATTGAAAAACCATAGTTTGAGCTAGGGAGCGTTTTTTTTACAAAAGCTTCGTTTTTTCGATAAAATCCTTTAAATGTTATATAACAAATTATGTAGAACGTTCTTAACAATTTAGCCAAACTTACACTTTTGTCACGCCCACTTATGAGGGATTGGAATAAGAATAGCGTATCCAGCAGTTCGCCCAAGCGGACTGTAGCCTGTCCCTATATTTATACCCTATTCTAGGGGTATATTAATTTTGACGCATAGTTTGTAATATACCTTAATATTGCCCGTAGACCCCTAAAAGTTACTATATTTATGATCAGCATCGATAGTAATGTCGATCTAGCCATGTCCGTCCGTCCGTCCGTCCGTCCGTCGGCAAAAATTAGGCCTTTAAACTGGACCTAGAGAGCTGAAATTTTAACCATATACTTTCCAGGGTCCCGAAATAATTAAGTTTACGAATTTTTGAAATCCGCCCACAGACACGCCCACAAACTCAAAAAAACAAAATTTTGGAAAAAATCGAATTTTGAGCTAGGAAGCTGAAATTTTTTATATATGATCTATGACTCCTAAAACTGCTCGGGATATAAAATTTTCAAAATCCGCCCACTGCCACGCCCACAAAAAAATAAAACAATTTTTTTGAAAATCCAAAGTTTGAGCTAGGGAGCTGAAATTTATAATATATACTCTCTAGGGGCCCTTTAAGCTCATGTATAAATATTTTCAAAATCCGCCCACTGACACGCCCACAAATAAATAAAATTTTTTTTTTGAAAATCCAAAGTTTGAGCTAGGGAGCTGAAATTTATAATATATACTCTCTAGGGGCCCTTTAAGCTCATGTATAAATATTTTCAAAATCCGCCCACTGACACGCCCACAAATAAATAAAACAATTTTTTTGAAAATCCAAAGTTTGAGCTAGGGAGCTGAAATTTATAATATATACTCTCTAGGGGCCCTTTATGCTCATGTGTTTTTTTTTAAATCCGCCTACTGACACGCCCACAATTAAATAAAACAATTTTATTGAAACACCCAAGTTTGAGCTAGGGAGCGTTTTTTTTGATAAAATCCTTTAAATGTTATATAACAAAATATGTAGAGCGTTCTTAACAATTTAACCATACTTAGACTTTTGTCACGCCCACTTATGAGGGATAGGAATAAGAATAGGGTATCCAACAGTTCGCCCAAGCGGACTGTAGCCCGTCCCTATGTTTTTATTGTATTTTTTGAATAAAAACTTTGTTAACAAAAAAGATGAAATCGATTTTTCTTTTCAAATTTTAGCATCCAACTCCATGCTTTCTTGCCTATCAGATATTTTGGATGAGAATTGCTTTGTGCCATATCCATTTTTTTTTGTGTTCCACGTGTATGAAAAAAAAATCAGTTTCAAAATGTAGGAGGTGGGACACAGATCAAAAAAGGAGACTTTTACGTTAATTAACGTGGCTTCTTAACGGTTTGGCAAACCACTTTGAAAATTGGTAGGTGAACTCTTTATAAGACTAATTTCAAATTAAAAAAATCAAAAAAAAATCGTATCACACAGTTTCGGAGTACCAAGTACGCAAACCTTTAAATGCGTTTTTCTCGAAAAAGTGCCAATGGCATATGGAACAAAACAATTCTCAGGCGACGATAAGTAATATTAGTTCCTAAAATAGTTTTTAGGCCGAAAGGCAATAATTTATTATAAGGTTATAATTAAGTTTGGAACGGCTGCATAAGGTCAATTAAATTATAATAAGTATCCTGTTAATTTAAAGTTAGATTTAATCATTATCAGTGGCATTAATTTAAAAGCCAAAGTCACCCGCTGTTGACAGGCCATTATTTGCTCATACGTCATACAGCAGAACTGGGATAATAAGGGTCTGGTGTAAAGTTTTTTCTGTTGCTTCCTAAGGCCGTAGAAGCGACGATTTTGAAGAGAATTTCCATGTCTTTACTGTTAACTAACTGTAGAGCCCAGTCAAATAAAGTCCTTTATTTTCTCGAAGTTATACCTGCCCATATTCAGTCATTTGCCTAGCAGCGGTTCCCAATCTTTTTTAGTCGCGGAGCACCTTTTAGGTGAAAAATTCCTCGCGGAGCACTTCGTTGCACTTGTGCTATTTTTTGCAGTTATGTATGTGTAGAAAATGCAATAACTGTTTTTTTTTTTTTTTTTTTTATTAAATTCAAGTAAAACAAGTAACTTCAACGAAATAAACAAGAACAATGTTAATTTAAGAACACAAGGAATTCAATAATATTATAAAATTATATATACATAATGGTATTTCAATAAAAAGCTCAGAGAGTTTCTTCTAGTGAGAATAATGTGCATGTTTGGTTTTGCATAATGGTATATCTGGTCGAATTTGGGACAACTGCAACCAAATATCTGGCTCTGCATCGAGACGGGATCTATATTTTGTTTTTGGTTCCGACGTAGGCGGAGAATCATGATTCGCACATGTATGTTATTGCAAACGGCAGAAGAATTATTTTGGCTTTATCTGACAAAATTTTGAATTCGTCCTTCAACATACACCAGAATTCTGATAAAGACTTCTTCGTTTCAAAATTTTCCTTTATAGAAGAATCTGATGTCAAATCAATCAAGCACTCAAACTGCAACGATTTCAGAGAAGCTGGCTTTTCCAACGCCGCAGAGTATGGGTCTTTAATGTATGAGTGGTATTCTTCCGGACAATAGCTGTGGAAGGTTTCGAGCAAACTTAGCAGGTGAACATGAAACTCATTTAAAATGTCGTCAGGAATACTCCAATTCTATTCGCTGACCATTGGGAAGCTGTCTAGGTTTCGATTTTTTAAAGATTTCCCCCAAAACTTAATTCTCTTTTTAAATGCTTCTACCTTATCACTGGCATCGAAAACAGTTATTGTCTTTCCCTGAAGTGATACATTCAAATCATTTATTTTTTTAAAAATATCGGCTAGATACAATAATTTCAAGAGCCAACGCTCATTACACAATCTGTCGCCCAAATCAATGTTGTCGTTAATTAGGAAGGTTCTGACTTCAGCCCTCATTTCGAAAAACCGCGTTAGTGTTTTGCCGCGAGAAAGCCACCTTACTTCTGCGTGAAAAAGTAAAGACGTATGTAGACTACCCATTTCATCGCACAATACTTTGAATAGCCTTGTATTCTTAGGTCATGATTTAATAAAGTTAAATATTTTTACGCTTTCGTCTAAGACCTCTTTTAAGGAGAGTGGCATTTTTTTCATTGCAATGGCATGGCGGTGTAGAACGCAGTGACTACTGCTGCATTCCTTGCCATTTTGTTTTATTCTTGAGACAGCACCGGACGTTTTTCCAGTCATGGCCTTGGCACCGTCTGTGCACACATCCACGCAGTTAACCCATGGGATATCATTGGCAATAAAGAAATTGTATATTAATTTAAAAATTTCAGCACCAGTTGTTGAAGTTTTCAACAGCTTGCAGAAAAGCAGATCTTCTTGAAAGGACTGTAGGTATTGATAGCGCACAAATACTATTAAAATGGCCAACCCTGCAACATCCGTTGACTCATCCATTTGCAGCAAAAATTTTGTGACTTTTATTCGCGAAAGTAAAGTAGCTTTGACATTCTCTGCTAAGTCTTCGATTCTTCGTGATATTGTGTTATTTGACAAAGGAACGGTGTCAACTAATGTCTTGGCCTTTCACCCAACATACACTCAGCAATGTCCTTAACGCATGGCTTGATTAAGTTTTCAGCAATTGTATGGGCTTCGCCAGTTTGCGCAACTCGGAAACTCAGTAGGACACAATCAACGCATTTTCGTTCACTGTCTTTGAGTGGTTAGTAATAATTGATTGAGATTTTGTAAATTCACCATATTTCCTTTTAAAGAAATCAGTCGGTTTGATTTTGCAATCTGGATGAATCCCCTCAAAATGACGTTTCATTTTTGCTGGAAACATCGCACTATTCGGCAACACTTTGCCGCAAATTACCACATCAAATCCAAGATTTTAATATGAATCGTGGCACTTCCTTTTTACTGTTTTTTTTTCTGCAGCACTGATCACCATAGAACTAATACTAGCCTCATTGTCTACTTCAAAACCTTCAGAAAGTTCTGACGCCTCTGTCTCTATTGCGTCATTTTCCTTCGGTCTAGAATAGAATAATTATATAGAAAACAAGCAAATTCACAAATCTGAATTGAGGATAACAAAAAAAAAATAATGCCAATCTAGCGATAGGAAACTTTCTCATTATTACATAAGCCTTATGGTTTTGTTTTTTTACATATTAGGTACCTGCCAGTTGCTGACTCTTTAGTAACTACTGGGGGTGCTATTAAGGAGCTTTCAGCCGTTATTTTTAACGACCCAGACTTTAGCCAGCGGTTCATAGTATTATTTTTTATCCCTCACGATCTTTTGATCCTTTCACGTCTATAGATCCACAGTCATATTAATGTACAAAAAAAGTAAAAATCACGAACTAAAAGCAAAATATAGATTAAAAACACCGCACTACGATTCGTTTTAACCTGTATGAATACCGACCGAACAAAAACCGTATTTATTGGGCGCGTTTAAAACACGACATTTCCGCTAACCAGAGAAACGTCATCCCAGTACGAATTTTAGTTAGCGTTAGCGGATATGGTTGTCTCTGGAAACGTCTGCTTCATAATTTGCATTTGTCAGGGATTCCCATAATGTTGATATTTTCTTCCCATACCACATCTTTTTACACGAATTATTTTTTTTTATCTTTATACACGATTTCTTTTAAATGAGCATTTAAAATTCGAGTGCTGCGATCAAAATGACAAGTTCAGGAGCATGAAATTAACTAGTCACTAGTGTAGGTAATAAAATTTTGTTATTTGGGTGAATATTTCAAAATATTAATATTCTGCGGTCCGGCGTTTATAGGCTAAAAAAACATATATCTCGACTGAAAAGGTAAAATATCTTAAGTCAATTTTCAACATTTTTCAGGAGAGTGAATAAGAGTTAAAAAGAGGAATTGCAAAACATCTGTTTGACATTAACTCACAAAGAAAAAGTTTTTTGAAGTAAAATTTACTTTTAACTTTTTAAGTTAATACTTTTTGAATTAAATAGAAATTTATGACTTAAGATAGTTTGCCTTTATTTTGAATTTTGATTATTTTCGATTTTGAAAATCTTAAGTCGAGATAAGATACTTTGCCAAATTTTTTTGAATGCTATTACCATGCCTTATGTCAAGTTAAGATGAAGTGATAATGTCGACGAAAGAATAAATGAGACATAAGATGATATTCTTAAATTTTTTTTTAATTCTTGCAGAAAATATAAATAGAGATTTGTTTTATAATGGGTATTTTTTAGCAAGAACAGTTAAAAGTTTAAATAAATAAAGCGTAAGTGAATTCATATTTAGTATTATTGCGTAAAGTTATCAAAAAACAATAAGAAAACAAAGGTAGTGTAGTTATTATTGTAAAAAATCAAATCTCTTCTTCCGAGTCTTCTGAAAGTTCTGAATGAATATAAGGTTGATCATCCGATGGCAGATTTATATAGAAATCGTGATAGTTTGAGTTTATTAAATCCAGCATATCTATAAGATTTTTTTTCTTTGCTGCGCTAATTTTGACTGGCGCGTTGTATGCTAGTTTCAGGTCACCGATTGTTATTTTGCTGATTCCTCTTTTCCTTATATTTAAAGTTTTAATCTCCTCTTCCTTTTTTAAGCTGGTCTTGTATTGAATTTCACCATACGTTTTTGTGTACCTAAGCCATCTTACTAAGCTCCATTTAAAAGGTTCTCCATTGTTATTTGTCTTTCGCCACATATATTTTTCTTTAAGAGCTGCCGAAAAGTTTAAAAACGTTGTTTGATTCATTTCTTTCACCTCAAATACGTTTTTGGTTCCCAATGTTGAAATGAACAAATACCAGTCTCGTGGATGATGAATTTGAGTATGAGTTTTTTTTTTCTTCCGCTCTATTAGAGAGTGATCTACATCACACTCCATATGCGTATGTCCCGGGACAAGAAATTTGTGGTCGATAGTTTCAATTGTTGTTTCGCTGTTCCAGATTTGAATCGAAGTTTTCGCTGTTGTCTGAGCTCACACTTTCGTCAGAGGAAAAGCCTTAGTTCGGGTCTGCTATATCGCCATCGAAAATTTCATCCGTCAGAAATTGAAGCTGTTCATTTGCTACGTCTTCGGGAGGAATATCTTTTGACGAATGTCATTGAACTTCCTACATTTTTTGCATTTCCCGGTCCTTTTTTGCTTTTACCATTCTTAAAATTGCAGCTAAACGGGAATTGCTATACATTTTTGCTGCAAAATGTATTTAATGTTTTATAAAAAAAAGGTAATAAGAATATAGAGGGAAAATTTATTTTTTAAACGTATTCCAGTGAAACCTGTGTACCTACCTTTTATTTGTTTTTCAAAATATGATGATTAACCTATAGATATGTTTATTTTTATTTAAACTTGTTTACCAAACAATATTATTTCCTTGAATGTTCGCTAAAAAAAATGTTTGGATATCAATTTTAATTTTATTCATACACACAGACTTGCACTTCGTCCTTTGTTTTCCTGTTGGCACCTGGTAAATTATCGTATGTCTACTTAGGCCAGGAAAAATTTAAGTTTTAAATCTATTAAAACATCCTATGTCGACTTAAGATGATTTGCTTTTTCACACTTTTAATAATATTTTGCACTACGAGTATTATCTGTTATATATGGGGATAGGAGTGTGATAAAAGGACGGCGATAACACAGAAGTATGTGTTTCAAAAATGGCGATAGTGTATATTAAAAAAAAAATGGAAACATCTTAAGTCGACTTAAGATGATTTACCTTTTCAATCGAGATATATTTTTAAATATTTGACTGAGATACAATTCTATAGAAACTCTTTTAACATAAGCACATATGAAAAACAAATATTCATTTTAAGTAACGTCAAAATTTGAACTTAAACCAAAAAAATGTCATTACCATGGCATGCCCCCAGCTGTATCTTCCTTCAACAAATGCATTTTATTTGAAAAATGTAAGCCGGTTTGCAAATTTTATTGATGAAGCATTGAAGAAGAAAAAACAATGGGGACTGTGGCTCAGTCAATTTATTTTTAGAGAATATTCAAAGTAATGTGAAAATTATTTAGTGAGTGTCCCCAACAAAATTGTCATTTCCGTGATAAAAAATAATTCTTTATAAATTTTGAATTTAACGGCCGCAGAGTAGGCTGCTGATTTCACATTAATAACGGGACCTGGTGATTGTTTTCGGCACATTTTGTAATAATCCCATTATACATCAGTAGTGAACTTTCTTTCATGTTGTGAGGGTGTTTTAGGTTTTCGTTACCCGAATTTGTCATTACCGTGGTAAGTCTTTTTGATTATAATATGTTAATAATTAAATCTATTTTTTTTACAATGCATGACTTTTTTATGAAGTTAATTAATAAGATGAGTTTAAAAAAAAATATTCAGTAAAGCTCAGTTTTATAATAGAAAAATACCTTTCGATGTCATTTCCATGTCGTCATTTCCATGTTTCCCTTGGCATAAATGGTAATGACAGTTCGGACACGGAAATGACATAGTCAAGCAAATTACAAAAAAAAATCAAATATTTTCACTTTTATTTTAAGTTTATATATATATGTAAGCTCATCTGCATTTATCATGGCACCTCGCAATAATGTAAAGAAAAACGCTGAAAATGATAAAAAAAACAAACTTCGTGCGGAAAAGGAACGTGAACGTCGAAAGAGGATTCGAGAAGATCCTGAAAAATGTCGACAACAGAAAGATAAAGAAAAACAAAGATATTTAAAAAAAAAGGAAAACAAAATAGTTAAATCTATAAAAGATATGACTGCACGAGAACAACGGAAACAAAGAAAAAATTGGAAAAAATATACAAACACTTACCGTCAAAATAAAGAGAATGCCAAAAAAAATCAACAAGCTGAATCGCAATTTATTGAAGCTAACACTCCACCTGAATCCCCTGTTATGATGAATGAGAATCTTCCCATTCTAGAGGTAGGACAAATTCCTGAAAAAGTTGCTGATGTAAAGGCTGATAATAAAAATAAAATGCGAAGACTGCAATACAAATTCAATCAAAGGATTCCAAAGCCGGAAGAAATCATCAAGTCGTTGAAGTCAAAGCTAAAAAATGTTAAAAAGAATATCAATCGCCGTAGATCGGCTGAAAGTAAGAAAACTGTAGGCAATCCATCGCCAAATACTCGAATTCAACACCTTTGCACTGAAAACCCTCTATCGTCCAGCCCAGAAGTGATAAGAAAACTTGTTTTCAGCGAAGTCATCAAAGACCAACTTTCTCAACAATATTAAATTTCCAACCATAAAAACAAAAAAAATAATTCAAAATGCCGTTATAGGAAAAATTATAAAAAAAGGTGTGAGCCACGCTGCACTCACGGTATAGTTGATGTGTAAACATGTAGGCTCGTCAGTGTTGCATGTGGAAATATCACAGAGGTTGTGGTTTTGATAAACAAGAGATTTGGGTATTGTATTGAAATAAAACCATGATATATGTATATTTAATGTCAACGACAAAATTTATTTAATGTTTGACCGAACAAATAATTGGTTTGTGAAAGCTGAAGTAGGAGACGTACACCGTCGACTCAAGTGAGTCGATGTACCGGGGAAATATAGCATCGATTGTCGTTTAAGTGTCATTCTTAAATCGGCCATCCGTTACCGAAGTACAAATCGATATTTTTCCTCTTACCTTCAACTGATGTACAACAAACTACAAGCTATACAACCTCAATTATTCAAAACAAATCTACTTCCACACAACTTTCCGGTGTTTCGTAAGGACATAATAACCTCTAAAATTGAACATAAATAATTAATAAAAAAAACAACGACACGCGGTTGTTCTCAAACGGTCACCCATCTACGTACTAACCGCGCCAAACGTCGTTTAATTGCTGTGATAATTGAACATACATAATTAATAAAAAAAAAAAACAACGACACGCGGTTGTTCTCAAACGGTCAATCATCTACGTACTAACCGCGCCAAACGTCGTTTAATTGCGGTGATCTGTCGAGCAGCGATTAACTCACGTGGTAATGAAAATTAACGGGAAAATCTGACGATGACGGTGACGCTAGATATTTCCAACTAGCCCCTACCGAGAAAAAATTGGCACCCACAACCCAAAAAATATGATTCATCAAATTTATAAAAAAAAAAAAAAAACAACAGATCCAAACGTTTTTAGAGCAGGATAATATAAGTCGAATGTACGCTGGAAAAAAGGAATACGTAACCAAAACCTACGTTTTTATTTTTATTTTAATAATACAAGACTGAAATTCCAAACGTTAATTTTTTGTAGCTTATTTGTAATTTTACGTTTATTTAAAAAAACTGACTTCAGATGTGTTTTAATTTGCTTTAATAAGGTTAAGGTCATTTCCATGCTGTGACGTCATTACCATGACAGGAATTTGTCATTTCCATGTTAGTTCTGTCATTCCCGTGGAAAATAAAATCAGTTAAAAATAACTAAATTGGGTGGCCCATTGGCTTAAAATGTTTAATAACTATTCTTAAATACAGAGTAATCGAAAAATTATTAAATTTGTTTATATTCGTAAAGGTCCATTTCGAGGTGCAAAATATTAATATTTTGAAATATTGACCCATTTCTTTTTTTTTATTTTTCCGCGGAGCACTTGGATATCCTTCGCGGAGCACACTTTGGGAAACGTTGGTCTAAGGTATGATGTCAACACAATCACACCGTCGATTTTTTTTTGACATCAATCAACAGTTTTCTCACTAACATTAGGCGTTTTTCTTTTTTAGCTCCGAGCGGGGCACTGAGCTGTCAAAAAAAGAACTGTGTTACTTTTTTAACTCGGAGCGCTCTGAGCACAAAATTTGTATTTCTTTTTTATCTCTGAGCTAGCTCAGGGCTCCCTCGATGAGCTCGATTAAAAATGACCGAGCACATCGAGCGAAAAGCTGAGCGCGGCTGACTTCATTCATTATTTGTGCTTTTTCCATAGTTTATTTACTAGAAATTATAATTTAAATGGAACAATCCTTGACAAACACTAATTTCAGAAGCAAACCTGACTATTTTGAAAATTAATAAAAAAAAATTATCTAATGACAGTTCAGTGCTCTATTCTATTTCTTAATTAGCTCGGAGCGCTCAGGTTACGTTCAGCTCGGAGCGAGCTCTGATCGCTCGTGCCCCGCTCTGTTCCCGGCTCGGGGCTAAACAAGAAAAACGCCTATTGATGAAAAAGCGGTGGTTCTCTGCCATTATCTGACAAGCTTGGCAAGGATATCAATTATCAAATGACTTGGTTTAGTTCATCTCTATTCACGCTGTCAAAGTCAACTGCATTTTCAATATAATGTTACAAACGATATTGTGTGAAGGCTGAAACACATGTGCAGCAAAAGCCGTGCGGCAAGATGATTTTGTATGGAAAATGACACATTGCTTACTGCATGTAAATTCTTTCTCGATGCAAGTTGTCACTTTTTCTAATCTTGATGCACCGATTGTAGTAGAACAGTACCATTTTTTACAACTTTACCGGCTCGAAGTTTAGTGCTGTGAAATTCTATTACAATACCTAACATCTTAGTCTGATTCGTTCAATGATATAGGGTTTTTCATTAAGGGCGCTCGGACTTTTTTTTTAAATAAAACAAAAACGGATTAAGATATCCAAAAAAAATTAGTTATGCGTTCAAGTACATTTAGTGGCAATTATGTATGAAATTCAATTTCCTTCGCATGACCACCAAGGGCACGTTTTCACGGAATTAACGATTGGACTAAATCCAATTTTCCACGACTTTTTCACATAAATTGACCGGAATCGCAGCAATTTCACGTTCAATATTTGCTCTTAGCTCTTGTAACGTCGCCGGTTTATTGGTATAGACTAATGACCTCACATAGCCCCAAAGAAAATAGTCTAAAGGCGTTAAATCGCACGATCAAGGCGGCCAATCGACTGGTCCATTTCTTGAAATAACACGTTCACCGAATTTGCTTTTCAATAAATCGATTGTGACGTGTGCTGTGTGGCTATAGTGGCACCGTCTTTTTGAAACCACATATCGTCCAGGTCTATTCCTTCCAATTCGTGCCAAAAATTATCAGTTAGCATGGTGCGATAGCGATTCACAGTAACGTGGCGATTTGCATCATAAGCGAAAAAATATGGCCCAATGACACCACCAGCATGTAAACCGCACCAAATGTGATTTTTCCGGGATGTAATGGTGCCTCGTGAATCACGTGTGGATTGCTGCCTGACCAATAACGCATATTTTGCTTGTTCATCCATTGAGCCAAAAATGAGCCTCATCGCTAAAGATGATGATGGCGTCGATAAAATGGTCGTAATGCTCTTAAAGTTGCGGTGATCGAACTCGAATTTTGGTAATAAATTTGAATGACTTGCAAACGTTGTTCAAGTGTGTACTTCTCCATGATGATTTGCCAACTAAATACGAGTATAAATGTCAAAAAAACATGAAAAAAATATTGCGTGGTTTACCGTTCCTATCGAAAACAAGTCCGAGCGTCCCTATTGAAAAACCCGATATTTACTCGTAAGTCAGGCAAAAAGCGTTTTTTTTTGTTTTTTTTTTTTAATTTAAAAAGGAAATCCAAATCCCAGAGCACTCAGACTCGCTAACGGCCCATTTAACAGGCAGAACTCCTTCTTTTAGTGTAGAGGCTAGAGAATGGGTGGCGTATGTTGTTGTTCCCCATGGGGATTGAACCTGCACCGCACGGGTCACAACCCAACACACTAACCTCTACACCATCGCCACCATAAAATAAAACATTCTTACTGCACTTGTGTTTTATGTGCGTTGATGCATGCATTACTGCTGCACATATGTTTCAGCCATAAAACATCTGATTACCGGTACATATTTCTAACCGTGTGAAAAGATATTGTAGGTCAGTCGGTAGGCTCTAGATTTGAAAATGCTTGCGTGTTTGCTTTATATTTTTTTTAAATAAAGTTATGAAATAAAGTACGGCGAAGCCTTGAAAACTTGAATTGCCCAAATAGCCACGCGCCACCTCTTCGATGTCGCATGCGCAAAATAAATACCTGTACTCTAGAATATCAACCCATCGAACTCGTCCCCAAGACCAAACATGGCCAATGGTGCGAAGGAACATTGGAAAGACAAGAAACAAAAAACTCAAAAGAAGGGAGGAAACGGGGCGGCCATCGCTGTCTGCTGGCATAATCTGTGATTTACCAACTCCCACAGGTCATACGGGCACATTAATTATATCTGGATGTGTGCGCCAGGATCTGGTCCGCAACCACGAACTCTTCAGTGACCCTCTCTCGGCGATAGACACCAGTCCTCGTCTCTATCCAAGCCATCGATGAAGAACACACCATGCGCCGTCATCCACCATCCACCAGCACCTCCATAGCCGTCGCCATCATCACCGCATCCACTGATCGTTTTATTAATCTCCTCGGAGACCACAGCCGCCGAGACTTATGATTGTTATCCGTCGATTCAGGATCGAGGTAAAAACAAACAAACGATGCGCTATTAAATTACAATCCGCATGCATTTAGATGCGAAGATAAGATTTGCTTCCCGCGTGGTCCGCTTTATTTTTTCGTGTTTCCTATAATTATAGGTGTTTGTGGACATGTCCACTTCATAAATCTTCATTGCACCGTCCACGAGGTAATTCACGGTAATGGGCAATCCAGGCAATTCACACAGGGCCGTCCCGTGATATCTCATTTTCCCAGTCGCTTTTGTTTACTTTGGCTTTGGCCTTTCTATTATCGTGTTGACAGCTCTAAGGTCCGAGAAGTCTCTGACGTTTGTCGCGCTGACATCATGTGTATGCATGGGGGCGTTTTAATGATCCTTTAAAGGGGATTAATTCGTCAATCCATCTATCCAGCGTCCACATATGATCTTCCCCCATGTATATCGCAGCTGATGGCAACGTGTAGGCTGATCGCAAAGACGTCCAAAATTCATGGTGCCGTGAAATCGTTCAAATTCGTCATTGCCATCGTCTTTGTATTTGATGATGCGCGCCGAAATTTTATATGCATTCTGCGCAGTATATTATTATGCCACAAAAATTAAGTTATTATTTGTTTTAAGTGCGTCTCCGTGAACGGTAATGGCGGGGCCACGCAAAGAAAATCATTCCCCTAGCACCGAGGTGTAATCTGTGCGAATGCCTGAACGTCGTCGGATCAATCAAGTGCAATCTGCTCTGCAACCAGAGTCTACGCAGGCATGTTGTTTAATACATCCCGCCAAAAGGGGGGCTGAGCAGGGTCCTGCAAGGAGCATACCGATTTGCTGCGGAAATTACATGACAAAGTTTTTTCCTCCTTCTTTTTCTTACATGAGACTCAATTCCATTTATGGTCGCAAACAAATTTACGAAACAAATTTTGTGTTGTTCGATGGTAGGATTTTTTATTGGTATCCCGATGTACGAGTACCTAGTCTGGTTCTGGAATAAGGTGAATTTGTTGTGAAGCTGTCCAAATTGGCATTTTATGGTAGTTGCTGTTGAAGCTAAAGTTTACTTACCGGTATCTACTTACTTCCAAAGTGCTTGGCGAATTTGCATGAAACATAATGTTTACAAAAATATGCACAAGCAACGTCTTTCTAGCCAGTGGGGCCACTGCCGTGGGCCCCATTGAAGCTTGTGTAACATGGCGACAGTGACAGTCAAATTGAATCCCAACACGTGCCATGCTGATGCTTGAATGGTGCAGTACAATACAATTCGGCCTCTCCTACGAAGAGCTTCTACAGACCTCTGGAGTAAATAAAGACTTACCACATTACAGTGATACGGGTAAATAAAGGCATTAACGGCCATACAGGGCTTGGACCTAGCTCCTCAAACCATTTGCTTATGTGAAGTGGAAGGGACCTTCAATTTTAAGCTGGATGCGAAAGGCAAATTTGAGAAGCTTCTTGGCAATTGATATTTTTTGATGTTTGTCAGACGTTCGCAAGACGTGGGGCAGTGGAAAAGACTAGATGTTACTTGGCCTCGGCGGAATTTGAACCGGGGACCTTTCGATTAGTAGTCAAACTCAATTTTTTTTGATTTTGATTAAATGGGTTACGCAACAAGTGGTCAAAATCACAATTGCTTTCCGAGCGCCCGGCAGTAGCCAAAGTGTGGACGTGCCGCCGGGAGCCGATTAAAGGCATACATCCTCAGTCACCTCACAAAAGCACCATCCCAGCTGGCAAACTCGGAATCTCTCAGAAACGCGCTAGCTAAATTAACCTAAGCTAAAAACAAAGAGGATGTTGCCTAGAGTATCGCACCGTCCTGGGAGGGCATGTTGACCACCTCCCCCTCAACAAGCTTTTGCTTCCCTGTATCAATCTGATCCCTCTTGGCTATTGCGGTACTATAACAGAGGAGCTCATGGGTATTGGCAACACCCCCGCCGTGGATTAACTGCTTATCTCTCGCTCTGCGGTAGCGGTGGTACAATACCGGGTTTCCATCACTCGTCTGGACCAGCCCTCTTACATCAATATAAATAAATGCCTCCGGCGCGATATTTTCGCATGCCATCGCCCTTGCTACGTACCTTCGAATCACCTTAATGAGGAAATTGTCAATCCTATTAAACTGAGCCCCATCGTATAGGATCTGGTTTCACATCCAACTCTCTAATGAAGCAAAGTATCTGGGAGTCATCCTGGATAGCAAACTTCTTTGGTCGAAGCATGTTGAGCTGAATACTGCCAAGACGCTGTTGGTTTCCCGGCAGTGCAAGGGTATTGTGTGCAAGACTTCTTCCGATCACCGAAGAGATTCCTGTGGATTTATACGGCTATGATAAGACCATTTCTGGCATACGCATCGGTTGTTTGGTGGAACAAGCTTTCAGACAAATAAGTTACTACTGCTTTCGCCAAACTAAAAAGGAAGGTTTGTCTCGACTTCACGGGGCCTTCCCCAGCACGCCTGGCTCCGGGCTGGATGCATTATTGAACCTCCCGCTCATTATCTCACGTTTAAGAAGAGGCTTTTGGTATAACTCGCATCGGAGTTTTGATGAACTTGCACGACGATTGTCCTTGGACTTCTGTCTTATGGATATGCCGTCCGATGCAATGGCATGGGAACGTCGGCTGAAGCTCAACTACGAAGTTGACTTTCCTCATTTTCAGGACTGGCTCTGGCCAGACTCTGAGCCTGGAAAGAATGTAGTCGAATTTTCAAGGATGGCTTCAAAACCGATCAAGGAACCGCTGGTGGTATTTTTTAATGGAGAACTACAACATACGACTTTTCTTTTCGTTAGGCAAATATGCGTCAGTCTTCCAAACAGAGACTTATGCTATCTCACTAGCTATGGACTATGTTGCGAGGAAGAGGTGGAGGGGCGAAGACTCTGCGTCTGTAGCAATAGTCAGGCTGCGCTTAAAGCCTTTGTGAACCCCTTAACTACCGCCAAAATATTTCGTGAATGCAAGATCTCTCTGAATTTGGTCGGAAGTCTGAATTCACTTAGACTTGTCTGGGTCCCGGGTCATAACGGGATCACGGAAAATGAGATCTCCAATGAACTTGCTAGACAGGGCTCAGAGGAGGACTTCTCAGGACCTGAACCGGCGATATGTTTGCCTGAGTCCTCGATCAGGGTTTCCATTGACGGTTATGTTTCATATGAATAAAATCGCAAAAAAACATGACTATCTAGGGTGCCAATAGACTAAGCGAATCCTTCCCAAAGTCTGTACAAAATCTGAGGCATTTTTGTTGTCTCTCAATAGAAAATACGCCAGAGAGACTAATGGCGTTCCTACGGGCCATTACGCTTTTCCCAAGCATCTTAAGCTGCTAGGCCTACGCGATGCCACTAACTGCGAAGCTTGTGGAGAAAGCGATGATACTGTGGGACATTTCCTCGGTGACTGTCCTGCTTTTGATCGTATCAGTTGGCAGGTATTTGATTGCTGTAAACCTAAGCTCCTTATCATTGAAGCGACTTCTCGTTTTTCTTCGGAAAAACTACTCTTAAACTTTCACTACTACTAAAAACGTGCACTACTCGTTAAACTATTTGCAGCTTTTTATAAAGCGCGATAGACTTCTAATTTAAATGTTAGCCAAGCCACATAGATCATTAAGCAAGAAATCTCCCCGATGGAGAATTCTTTTATGGGAGGGAGCAGGACATGTACTAAGAAGGTGAGGTGTTGTCTCCTCCTCCTCCTCCTCCTCGTCCATGCAGCTTGTGCAGAAGTCGTTTGAATAAACCCCAAGCCTCGATGCGTGCCTGCCTATCAGACAGTGCCCTGTAATGGCACCTACAGAGGAGCTAATATGCAGTCGCTTTAGTGAGATTAGACTCTCAGAGCGTTGCAGGTCCAGCTTTGGCCAGACATGCTTAGTCGCTGGACATGTATTACTACTTGTTCACCTAAGGTGTGTTCTTTTGACTGCGGATAGCTTGAACAAAAGTTTGCAAGTACCGATTGGTATACCCAGAAAACCCTTTCCAGGTAAAAGAGGTAGTTTGGTTTATTTTTTGGCGAGTTCATCTGCCCTACAGTTTCCTGGAATGTCTCCATGCCCCGGCACCCAACAGAGGTAAATATTAAACTGCCCCGACATCTGCCTAAGAGATGAATAGCATTCAAGCGCTGCGATGGAATAGAGAATGAATCCACGGACTTAATCGCGGGGTGAGTTATTAACAACGCAAAAAGTTAGTGCCGGTTTCAAAATCTTTGGAAAAACCTAGGGACCATCTTCCAAAATTAAACTGTGGATGTACACGGCAATAGTGAGACCTATACTGACCTATGATAGTCTCGTATCATGGCAGGCAACCGATAAAGCCACCTACCTAAGGACTCTTACAAAAGTTCAGAGACTACGTGCATCGGCACAACCAGTGCAATGAGGACAATTCCAACAGCAGGACTGGAGTCTATGCTCAACCTGCTGCCATTAGTGCCATGAAAATGTGCCAAACAGTGAACTGGAAACCAAACGAAATGGGTCATTCGACGATCCTGCAGAAATACTTTGGCCATGTATCAACTACGGACTACATCACGCAATATTTAGATTTCAAAAGACCTTTCTCGAGACCCTATCCCAGCAGGGAAGAATGGAGAAATGGACTCCTCCCCCGACACGCAAGCCATAACCGTATTTACGGACGGTTCAAAAATGGTAACGGGGGTCGGGTCAGGCGTCTTCTCCGCACCACTGGGCATATCAAAATCGATACGCCTCCCCGACCACAGCAGCGTCTTCCAAGCAGAGGTACTGGCAGTGACAACAGAAGGACGTGAGTCTGTGGTAAGGGCAATACCACCCGATTGTATTACCTTCTTTATCGACAGCCAGGCAGCAATATAAGCCTTAACTGCAGCAGTAATAAAATCCAAGCTTGTGAAATGCTGTCGCGAAGAACTCAAGGTTCGTGGTACTCAGCATAAGGTATCGCTCTACTGGGTTCCGGGACATGAATGCATTCTACGCAACGAGAAAGCTGATGAATTAGCAAGACAAAGTTCGGCAGATGTGTCAGAAGAAACTGATCCCTCTGTACTCATCCCGCCTTGTACACTCAGGATTGAAGCAGGGAAAAAGGCAATAAGAGAGGCGAACCTTAGATGGACGGCATTAAATACTTGCCACACCACAAGAATGCTATAGCCAACCTTCAATGGAGCCACAAACGAGAGTCTCATAAAAAAAGGATAGAAAATCACTATCCAACCTCGTAGGTATATTAACGGGGCACAATACTCTGCGGTACCACATGAAGAAATTACGGTTGACGGAAGAAGAACTCTGTAGAGGCTGTGGGGACGAGGAAGCTCTGAAGAATACAACCCACTTCCTGTGTCACTGCCCGGGGCTCTAACACCTCAGGTACAGATTCCTGGGGAGACATGACTTCAACGACCTAGACGAGCTTTCAAGCACACCGATAGATAGAATAATGAACTTCACTAAATTCACAGGATAGTTTGTATCGAACAACACAGTGAGGAATTAATCTCAGTTTTTGTAGACAGGGTTAAAAATGAGTAAGGGACAACCCTCCTATTCCGATGGGCATCACAATGAGTCAGTATTGACCTGAGTGTGGCACTAAGCCAGCCCACCTACCTAACCTAACGTAGTGCCGGTTTAAGCTTAAACTCCTTTAGCCACTTTTTAATTGAAACTCAACAAGTTGTGCCTTAGTTTCTATAACTCGAATTCATTTCCCCATCCTTTACGATTAGAGTTGCGGAAATTCCACTGTATACTGAAATAAAAACAACTACTTTTTACCAATCCCTACGCAGAAACCATGGTAGGTAGGTAGGTAGGTGTGGCGGTTTGCTAAGACAAACCCAATTAGCACCCAGTGCCGTTTTGTTACCACAAACTCACGTAAACCTGGGTATTATCGATTGGTGAGGGAGGCTAAATCCAACCTGCGGAGTTCAGGAAAGTTATCAGTTCCTTGATACTTTTCTCAGAGACTTCCTCAAGTGAATTGAAGAAAGGGCTTCCCAATGTTCGTAGTCTGGTCCTAGCTAAAGAAGGACAGGTGCATAAAAAGTGAATTAGGGTTTCTTTTTCAGTTGTCACTTTGCAACTGCAGCAGTGTGTATTGTATGGGATGCCCAGCTTGGCCGCATGGTCACCTATAGGCCAGTGTCCCGTGATGATCGCTGTTATTCTTGCGATGTCTTTTCGGGTTCTACCTAGAAGGTCGGTTGTTTTTGCCTTGTTGTAGTTTGGCCACGTTTTTCTGGATATGACGCATGTAGTCAGCCTCCTCCATCTGAGGTTGGCTTTCTTGAGGTATTCTGTGGTGATATTTGCCTTAACTGCTCCGAGCGGAATGTGGACTAGTTTCGCCAGAGAGCAGTGGAGAGCTGCGCCTTGCCTGGCCAGTTCGTCGGCATGTTCGTTTCCATAAACGTTACTGTGCCCTGGAACCCAGATCAGGGTAACCTTGAACTTATTAAACAGAGCCAGCTCATTACGGCATTCTAGTACTAACTTAGAGGATATAGTGACCGAAGCGATCGCTTTAATAACAGCCTGGCTGTCAATAAGTATGGCGATCCTTTGAATCGGTTATATGTTTGAGTGAAGTTTGATCTGGCGACAGGCTTGACCGATAGCCAGTAGCTCCGCCTGGAATACGTATCCGGGAGTCTGTACGATTTTGCTATGTTTAAGGATTCCGAAAAAACTCCCGCACCCACGCCGCAGCCCATTTTTGAACCGTCGGTCTTGATTGTTTGATCGAAATCCCTTATCACTTGTCCATTTTGCCATTCTGATCTAGTAGGGATTTGAACGACGAAATGTTTTGCGACAGACATTCTGTTGAAGGCGGAACTAGTTTTCTAGGTAGAGAATCTAGAATACTACTATGGCCGTAGGGTTTTGCAGTCCAGCATCCAGACTTTCTGAGTCTGATCACGCTGTGTGCTGTGATGTTTGTTATATGTAGATCAAGAGGTAAAAGATGCAGTAAGACTGTGAGTCCGTCTGACGGTGTTGACCGTAGAGCTCCCGTTGTTCCTATGCATGCCGTTCTTTGTACCTTATTAAGTTTGGTTATATTGTACTTTTTCTTTAGAGCAGGCCATCATACTATTGACCCATACGTGAAGATTGGTCGTACCACGGCTGTGTACATCCACAGGGTCAATTTTGGTTGCAGGCCCCACTCTGCTGCAGGCATAGAAGGCTATACATGCCTTCGTTACCCGTTGTTCTATGTTTATTTTCCAGTTGAGTTTAGGATCTAGGATAACTCCTAAATATCTGGCACTGGTTGAAAGGGGTAGGGGTGTGCCGTTTGGGCGAGAAAGCGTAAAGTCAGGTAATTTGGTTTTGGTGGTGAAGAGCATCAGCACAGTTTTCCCTGGGTTGACTCCCAGACCGCATTTTTTTGCCCAAGTGCTAACTTTGCTTAGAGCATTCTCCATGATTTCACTAATCACGAAGGGAAACATTCCTGTCACCAATATCACCATATCCTCCGCATACCCGACTACCTTGATTCTTCCTCTGTCTAAACTTATGAGGATTTTGTTCATTACTAGTAGCCAGAGTAGGGGTGAGATGACTCCTGCTTGAGGTGTTCCCCTCTTGGCATATTTGGTTATATTGCTATTTCCTAAAGCTGCTTGAATGATTCTAGTGCTGAGCATGGAAACAATCCATTGACTTAGATGGTTTTCTATTCCCAGCTCCCTCAGGGAATCTAGAATTGCTTCAGTGTGTACATTGTTGAAGGCTCCTTCTATGTCTAGAAAGGTAGCCAAGGTGTATTCTTTGTAATGTAGGGATTTTTCTATCGTACGCACTACCTCGTGAAGAGCTGTTTCTGTAGATCTTTCCTTGAGGTAAGCGTGTTGAGATTCGGAGAGGAGTGAAGCTTCTATTGCTCCTCTAAGGTTGTTATCTAGGAGACGTTCGACGTCTTCAGTACGAAGGAGGTCAAACTAATTGGTCTGAAATCTTTCGCAGTTTCATGACCGCGTCTACCCGCTTTTGGAATGAAAACAACTCGCACTCGTCTCCATGAATAGGGTACATGATTGTAGAGTATACAGTTCCTGTAAATCGATGTGAGCCATGGAATTGCCAGTGTCAGAGATTTCTGGAGCATGATGGGCACAATGCCGTCCAGGCCAGGCGATTTAAAGGGGGAGAAGCTGTTTATTGCCCAGGAAATTTTTTCCTCGGTAATAATGGATGTTATATTTTCCCAGGCGTCGGGTTGTGTGCGTTGTGAGCTGGATGGCTCTGCACCGTAATCATTGCATCCAGGAAAATGGGTTTTTATTACTAGTGCTAGGGATTCTACAGTTGACTCAGCCCATTCTCCGTCCTCCTTTCTCAGAAGAGATGGGTTGGAGTGTTCTTTGGACAATATTTTGCTGAGTCTTGCGGAGTCCTTGAGGGTTTCGATGGATTGGCAGTACTCTATCCACGACTGTGTCTTAGCCGTTCTAATAAAGTTCTTGTAGATTTTAAGGCAATCCCGGTAGGGTTGCCAGTAGTTGCATTTATGGCAGATGTTAGAGGTTTCTCTAGTCAATTTTCTGAGAGCAGAGAGTTCCTTGTTCCACCAAGGGGGGAATGATTTTTTGCTATATTTGATCGGACACGAGACTTTGTACGCTACGTTGAATGCTTTTTCAAAAGTCTCAACCTTTGTGTCGAGTTCTGAAGTGGAGGTAAATTTTTGATTGGGGGTCTTGTGTAACTTAGTCTTAATAACTTGGTTAAACTTTGCCCAATCGGTTCTTTTGGGGTTTCGGAAAGGTTTCGGGATCTCTTCAGCAAGATCTATGTCGAAGAGTATCCAGTTGTGGTCTGAGAAAGATTTTTTACTGGATACCCTCAAATTTTCAACCTTCATAATATTATTATTATTACAGAGAGTAACATCTATAACGTCTTCCCAGCCGTTAAAACTGTCCGTACTCGGAAGGATGAAGGTCGGGGTGTTACCTTTGTAACACATTAGTAGGTTATTTTCAATAATATAATCAAAAAGAGACTCACCGCGTTCGTTTGACTCCGAGCTGCCCCATAGCACATGCCTGGAGTTTGCATCGCAGCCCAGCAGCAGGTTGGTCCTTGTTGTTGTTATAGCGGTTATCATTGCCTGGACTTCTCCCGGCGGTACTTGCCGGTCGTGTGAAATGTAGGCGGATGCGATTAGCAGGTCGCCTCCTGCGTTCTCCATCTTAACAACTGTTAGATCAGCTGAGCTTTTATATGCTTTTTAGCTAAAATGCAGGTTCTTGGCTTACCATGGTTATTATTGTTGCGGTTGTAGTAGAGGATATATCCGGTGTCGTTTAGGCCTCTTATATTGGGCCCGTTCACCCAAGGTTCTTGGACAATGCCGTTGTCGATGTTTTCCTCTTTGAGGAAAATCATCAGGTTATCTGACGCACAGACTGAGTGCTTTAGGTTAATCTGTACGACTTTCAGCATTGATTGGTTTCGGGTGTTTGTTCGGTTAGGGTAGTAGTACGGCTCGCCTCGATCCTCATGCCCTCCAATAGCTTGTTGGCATCGTCGACTTCATCTAAGTCGTCGACCTGACACGGGGACCTGAATATTTTAACTTTGGCATGCTTTATGCCAAAGCGGAGCTTGCAGCCAATCGTTTCAATGTGATCTGCGCTCTTTTCCGTCACCATTATTAGGAAGGATAGGGTGTTGTTGTGAGGTTCGTCAGCCTTGATGACTTTCCAGTCATCCATGGGAACCGCAGGGTTGTGCAACTTGAGACAGTTGATAAGCTTATCACTGTCGATGGTCATATTTGGCAGCCAAATGCGAATTCTCGTTCTCCTCGGAATCTCTCTGGCCAGGATCAGCTTAAGCTTTAAGCCGGTCTAGTCGTCACGGATCTTGTGAACGCAGCCGCTTAGGAATTCCTTGGAGAAAGCGTCTTCACACTTGATTCCCCTGTAACCTCTTATGACTTCAGCTGAGTCAAAGCAGGGGAGGGGTCCGCCTTTGTTATTTAAGAGATGGTCCATCACCATCTCGGAAAGTTTATTTTCAATGGCACCCTAAACCTCAGCCAATGTCTTGCCGCTGGTAGAGAGTTCATCCACCAAAGCGACTTGTAGGTTGTCTCTGACAACCTCACTGACTGTTCGTGTCATCTGGGGTGTTGAGATTGGGTTATGGTGCTTGGCGGTAGCCAACTTAGCAACTTTGCTTCTTTGAGGGTCAGACTTGACCTCCTCTTGTGAGCGGTTGCGTTTAGTTGCTTCCGTCTCGCGTGGTGGTGGCTCCCTACAATTCTTGATGAATTCATCAATAATCTGCTGGTGCTTGGGTTTTTCAGCTAGGTCCTGCGGAGAAGCCGTGCCGGCCTCTTCCTTCTTGGTGATCTTACCCAGAATGAAGATGGCCCTCTGGTACGCGCTCTTTCTGCGATTACTAGCTGATTTGTGGGTAATTACCGCACGCTTTTGGGCATTAGGTCGAGTGTCCTGCGCAGCGGGTGTAGGGGAAGTAGATGGTTTGTGGATAGCAGGTGTACTTTGAGTGGAGCTCCGTTCAGAGTCCCCGCTTCCCACGATTGTCTCCTGACTGGAGGCAAGCAGTTCATCTTCTGATGAAGTGCCTGAGTCTTTATTTTTTTAGTTTTTTTTTTCTTTTTTTTCTTTTTTTCTGTTGTTATTTGTTTGTTAATTTTTTAATTTTAGGTCCCACGAGTATGTCCGGAAGGGTTGGTCCGTCCCGGCAGAGCCGACTTACCGGAATAAGGCACTTAAATACAACCGGCCTTGCCTGGGCGCCGGAGGGGACTGTAAACGGCCAGTTCTCTTTAACCACTATTTGACCATGCAGCCCTCGGCACGGGTCGACACCTTGGCTTAAAAGTGGGATTTAGCTAGGGTTTACTCCGTTCCAACACTCTGACCCAGAGTTGGTTTTGGTCCACGATGGGTTTTACGGTGGAATTTTTTGGCATCTTCACTGCTATGACCTCATTACCCCGGATCGCGAATCAATGTGGAACTTACATTGCATCATACCGGGGCATCCCCTTATCCGCCACCCAAGGGACGCGCCTGGTAGAGGACCTACCCCCCCAGGACGCAGGAACCATATTCATCCTTGTTTATTTTGGAACTTGGCCAACAAGTTCAATAAAATGCCATTGTTTTGCATTTTAAGAATTTTTCGTCAGATTTTAAGTTTTTTAAGGTTGTCCCTAGAAGTGTACCTTTGTTTGAATTCTTGTTCAGTTTTTGTTAAGCTATATATCTTCGTTCTCTTCATTGCAGGTAGCAGCCATAAGATACTATCGGAGTCCCTTGTCTTGCTTTCTTAAAGAATGCTAATTCCTAACTAATTCCAAGGCTAGACACTCTTGTCATGTTTCATTCTTTTGATTTGAGGTCTTTTCATAGTCTGCCGATTTTCCCTAACTCTAGTAAGCTTCTGGGACGCTCTTTTAAGCCCAAATGATTATTTTAAGACAATTTCGAGAACACTATTTTATCTGTTAGTCATTTGTTCGAGTTCTATTGCCATTCGATTTTTTTTGCATCGTCTTGGAACTCCAAAAGCATAGTTTTAGGCTGCGGTGTATGTGTACTTCTACCCACACCAACGTAGCTAATTTGGATAGAATTATGGATTGAATCAATCCAACTGATCTACTAGATGATCGTTTTTCTAAGAACCCCATACAATGCACTGATTTGTATTTACCAACTGGATTTCCACGTGCCATAAATTATCATATATAAAAAGAAGCAAATCGCGGCACGTTTTGTGTGCTTATAGCAAATATTTTTTATTGCTTCACATAACTTTTTGCATATATTTAAGAAATTAAAAAGCGACAGATAGTTTTATCTTCAAAGAATTAATTTTCAATTTTCATTGATTCGAATTTAGATTCGGAATTTTTTGTATTCATTCACTTTATGGGTCGAATGAGTTGAATGAAAGGATGGTGTTTTGAGTTTCTCATGGCAAATACACAAAATGGGGCATCACAGCCAATAAAATCGTTTTTAAGTAGCACTCCATCGCCATAGCCCCGATGGCGATGTGACCTCTCGCAGACCTTCTGACTTTTTATCGAAACGACTGGTTTTCTCTTCTTTCGAATATGAAATGTATTTTTGTTTTTTTCTTATTTTTATCATTTTATGAATGAACGAATATGTAATAAAGTTAAGCTGACTCATAGCCAACTATTAATAATTCATTTCATCAAATTTAGTTGGCCTATCTTATCCACCATTTGCAAAGATACACATACCTACCTACAAATGATTATAATCACCATAATGATGATGGTGTTCTGGTTAAATGGTCGTCTTATGCAAAGATACATCTACCGCGAGCATTAATTAATGTTTATTAAAATTGTGTTATCGCTTTTATTTTTAACAAAATTTTAATTAAGCAAACGTATCGCCTACGCGGTAGTAATCATTAGCAGATTAACTGAACTACATTTTTGGGAAATTTTATTGCTGTGAGTTCATTGACATTAAAATACGAATTTGTTTGCATAATTGCTTAGATGGATATTGCTATTTTAATTTACCACAAGTGGCCACCAGAGTTGAAGCAAGAACGGTAGAGGCCATTGCCATTTTTAGCCGATTGGCATTGGTGATTGTCTGTTTGACGGAAACCTATCAAATAATTATGAATATTGGAATAGTTTAACGTTGATTAGTAAATTATAAATTACTTACTTGCTCCATTTTGACAATTGAAACGACTCAGTGCACAGGCACTGTCGAATTCATGGAGACACATTCCATTGAAACCACATCGGGGATTTCTCTGTGGCGGACAGGGGTTACAGGCATTGCTAGATGCTATAATAGCTACGAGAATATAAAGGCATATCGTGATTTAATACTCGTAGTGGACGCAACTATATAGAAAAATTAATTTAATTTAACCTACCAAATAAAACTAAAACACACAGAATGCTTGTCTTCATTTCGTATAGACCTTTTAGAACCTTTCTTGGGTAGATCTGATCTTTTCCTTAGCAGTTGAAACTTTGATTGACTTGAGCAGCTGCTGAGCTTTTATATACCTTCAAATAATGCTTGACTTGCAATTACCGCAAAGATAACAGCTTTATACCTATCCAAATAATTTTAATTTACAAATCTAAAGTGATAAGACAATGGTGAAGTACACTATGAGTAATATCTACACTCTGCTTCAACTGAATAAGCACAAACATTTTCTAAGCTACGTTGTCCATTTTTTCAAAACCTTGTGCCGTAATATATCATTTGATGATGCAAACTATTTGCGTATCATGTTGACAAAATAAATCGGAAAGAATAATTCAAAAAGTACCGCTATATTTTCTCTGATTCTCTTGCAAAGCATTCAATATGGAAAAATGCAGTTTTATTTTGCGTCAACTGAATAGACACAAGGTCATTATTTTCGCTGGTTATGTGTTTTCTGTGGGGATCGACACATTAGATCAATAGTTGAAGTGCTTTTAGTGAATTTCGTTTGATTAATTGTATTTCAAAGAAAAATGGGTAGATCAAAATCTCTAAATAGTTTTGAAAGAGCTCAAATCGATTTACTAAAAGACCAAGGACTAACCGGGCATTCTATCAAAGATTCGCACGGAAAAAACATGAAAGGAGGTCAAAAAACGACAACAACAGCGGTTGATCCAAGAGCAATTTTAAGATGTGCTTCCAATTCCTGCGACTCTGCGGCAAAAATAAAGCAGAAAGCCGGTGTTACTGCAAGCGTTTCAACAGTGCGAAGGGTTATCAATAGTACCAAACATCTAAAACGGTTAAAAATTCAAAAAAAAACACCACTTAACGATAAACGGAAGTGTATGCGCTTAGAATTCTCTAGACTCCATATGAGTTTTAAAAATGAATGGCGTCACGTAGCTTTTTCGGATGAAAAGAGGTTTAATTTTGATGGCCCTGATGGGTTTAATTATTACTTCCACGATGTGAGGAAAGAAGAACGATTTTTAGCGCGCCATCATAGTCGAGAAGGTGGTGTTATGGTATGGGGAGCAGTTAGCTACTATGGCACTGTTAAGCTTAAGTAAAAAACCCCAAAAATTACTGCATTAAGTTATAAAGGAAATTTGAAAAGAAATTTTCCTAAATTTTCAGGCATTTTTAGACCCATAAAAGGAACTTTTCATTAGGGCAACGCCCCGATCCACACGGCGCGCATAGTAAAAAATTGGATAGAGGAGCAGAATGTGGAATTGCTTCAATGGCCGCCGTACTCACCGGACCTGAACCTTATAGAAAACGTTTGGGGATGGTTAGTACGAAAAGTTTATGAGTCTGGCCGTCAGTTTGAGGACAGAGAATCCCTTATTGCAGACATTAAATTGGCCTGGAGGGAAATTTCGCTGGACTACATAAAGAGGCTGTACGATTCCATGCCGGATCGAATTTACGAAACTATTACGAAAAAAGGCGGCAGTACCCACTACTAAAATTAACCAATAAAAAAACTATTTTAAGAAACACTTGTTTCATTTCATCCCAATAATTTTTATTTCCAATTTCAATATTTGTGTCTATTCAGTTGACGCAAAATAAAACTGCATTTTTTCCATATTGAATGATTTGCAAGGGAACCAGGAAAAGAATAGCGGTACTTTTTGAAATATTCTTTCCGATTTATTTTGCCAACATCATACGCAAACAGTTTGCATCATCAAATGATATATTACGGCACAAGGTTTTGAAAAAATGGACAACGTAGCTTAGAAAATGTTTGTGCTTATTCAGTTGAAGCAAAGTGTATGTGTTTCAATTTATTAAGAAATTTGTCGTTTCTAATACCATAGCTCATTAATTTGAAAATCTAGATCTGCGCATTAATAAATTTGTGCATTGTGCTATATTAAAAGATATACGGATGTACAATGAAATCTATTATAAGCGGACACTCTTGCGAACGGATACCTCCCATTAGCGGACAAAACAAATTCAATTGGCTGGAGTCTACTTATTTCCATGATTAATTTTTGATTTGAATGAGTTGAATGAAAATAAAAAAACAATTTCCCAATAGCGGACGCGGGCAGTGATTTTCTTAATAAACCAAAAAACTTAAGCCGTCGTTCGCCACACAATTTTTCTATTTTTTGTTCAAAAGAAAACCCCACCAGATCAAATTGGTTTGCCGGTTCTGACTCAAAAAATATCACTTGCACAACCGTGCATAGCTGAATTGCTTTAAAAACAAACAATAATTTCTGTCCGACTGTAGCAATGGCCTTAGCCAAACAACTAACATCTGTAGACAGCAGTGGTCATGATATTGATAAGCTTACATGACTGATATATGAACCTATCCAAAGTACTGTGTGAACGTCTGAAGCCGTTCTGCAATACACTTAATCGGCACATAGCAGTGTGGCTTTCGGCCTGGCAGATCGACAATAGACCACATCTTCCCACTAAGGCACATCCTGGAAAAGACCAATGAATTTCAAGTCGAGACCCACAACCTTTTCATTGACTCTAAAGCCGCATATGATAGCATTCATCGTCAGGAGCTCTACGTGACGATGGCCGAATTCGGGATCCCGACAAAACTGATTCAGTTGTGTCACGTGACACTTGAAAACATGCGGTGTAATGTGGCATCATCGGCCGTTCCCAGCGTGCCGTGTTAGAGGCTTTCACGCCGATTGAAGAACAGGCGAAATCGGTTGGTCTTGAAGTAAATGAGGACAAGACAAAGTATATGCTATCAACAAATAAACAAACATCAGTCCACTACCTAGGACAAAACGTCACTGTTTATAACAATAACTTCGATGTAGTTAAGGAGTTCAAGTGCATAGGAGTATACATCAACTCCACGAATGATACCTTAGTAGAGATCCGGCGGAGAATTACCTTAGGAAACCACTGCTACTTCGGTAAAAGAAAAAAAAGGGGTTCAAAACTCCTCACTCGAAGGACAAAATGCATTCTCTATCGAACATTAATCCTAACAGTCCTGCTTTATGGTGCCTAGTGTTGGACCATAAGTAAAAAAGGGGAGCTAATATTGGATTCTTTTGAAAGCAAAATACTCCGTCGGATATTTGGTCCTGTGTGCGAGTACGGCGAATGGGGGAGAAGATATAACAGCGAACTCTATGAGCTATACCAAGATGTGGATGTAGCCCAAAAAGCTAAGCCACGTCAACTACATTGGCTCGGTCACATTTAGCGAATGGGCAAAAAAACGAGTGTGCTTTAGACCACACGACTGAAGTAAAACTCCTTTAGCTCCATCTATATGTATATATATTAGGGTGGTCCTTATAGCTAAGAAAAAACTTTAATTTCTCGGGGCACCACGTAGTTTGATTATATACCATAAGAAACTATTTCAGTATTTTTTTGGAATTTATTAAATGACATTTAGGGTTTAAATTTTAAAAAAATAATTCAAAATCGTTTCTTTTTTTTATACTCAGGACATTAAAAATATTACAAAATCTTCACCGATGGATGACAATGTTGATTTTCTTAATTCGGATAATAATTGACCGATAAGCCAAACCTTACTTTGATTTCTAGTAGCTTTACTGAGTCCGCTACTTTTAGACGCCATTGCAACACGTTTAAATACGTTACTATGACTTAGAAATAAAAAGCGTGCGCTCTCGTAAATGACTTATTAGAACTGAAGTGCGGGGCGGGCTAAATCTCGACACATCAGTACAGAAGAGGGCTCGAGGGAAGGGCTTTTTGTAAAAACTTTGACAGCTGGTAGCAACCTCTAAAGCTTAACAAAAAAAAATAAAAAAAGCGTATTTCATATTTAGAGGTATATAATCAAATGGGAAAGTGCCCCGGGAATAATTCAAAAGTCGAAAAATAAGGACCACCCTAATATATATATATATGTTTATATATGTATATATGTATAATATATAGGTACATGTATATACATATTATTATATCTATATTAAGTGGTATACGGATGGTTCTAAAATATAAACGGGTGTGGGAGCTAGTATAGACACCAAATTTCAACCTATTGGAAAAAGTCCCATGGGAAAAAGTCTAGTGTATTTCAAACAGAGCTCCACGCTATTCGAGGATGTGCCAGCCACATTCATATATCTGGTAATAAAGGCGCCAACATCTATATATTCACGGATAGTCAAGCAGCTATAAATGCCCTAAGCTCGCACACCAATGACTCCAAATCAGTCATGCACTGTTTCAATATCCTTCAAACACTCGGCTTAAGAAACAATTCAAATTATGGTGGTTTCTGGGCCATGAGTGGTTCAATTGTAACGCAAATGCCGACAAATTGGGCAGGAATGATTCAGAAATAGCATTCACTGGTCCAGAACCCTTCTGCTGCACTCCTAGATCGGCAGCAATCGCAGCAATAAACATAGGAAAGGGCTACAGTCCGCTTGGGCGAACTGTTGGATACCCTATTCTTATTCCTATCAGACACCTAGAGAGTCTATATTATAAATTTTAGCTCCATAGCTCAAACTTTGGTTTTTCAACAACAAAAAATTCAATTGTGGGCGTATCAGTGGGCGGATTTTGAAAATATTTACATATGAGTGTAAAGGGCCCCTAGAGAGTATATATTATAAATTTCAGTTTCCTAGCTCAAACTTTGACTTTTCAATAAAATTGGTTTATTTAATTGTGGGCGTGTCAGTGGGCGGATTTTAGATCTCCCCAGCAGTTTTAGGAGTCAAAGATCATATATAAAAACCTTCAGCTTTCTAGCTCAAAATTCGATTTTTTCGATAAATTATTTTTTTTTAGTTTGTGGGCGTTCATGTGGGCGGATTTCAAAAATTCGTAAAGTTGATTACTTCGGGCCCCTAGAGAGTATATTGTTAAAATTTCAGTTCTCTAGGTCCAGTTTAAAGGCCTAATTTTTGCCGACAGACGGACGGACGGACGGACGGATGGACGGACATGGCTAGATCGACATTACTATCGGTCTACGGGCTATATTAAGGTATGTTACAAACTATAAGTCAAAATAAATATACCCTTAGAATAGGGTATAAAAAGCTGGGAACATATGAAATGTATCTTTTATAAGGTAAGCATCCTAGCTCTAGACTAGCTAAACGAGATATTCGGGCCTTCAATAACAATGCCAAAAGATGTCTAAATCTAAGTAGGCATGATCCCCAAAACTATGTAAGATATCTTACACTCACCACGGCTTACGATACCACCTAAACAAAACGTGATGGTCCACTCTCCAAAGTGCCGATTATGTCTTGAAGAAGACGAAACAGCTCAACACATATAATGCGAATGTTCAGCCCTCAATGGAATTGAAGAAGAAGATCTTCTTCAGGGAGCGTTCCGAGGACATAAAGAAGTCTTCTGCTAGTAAAATTGTCTGCCTTATACAGAAAATATAAATTCTACGAGCCTAAGTATTTTCTGGCACAAAAGATCTTATATGTAGGTCAAAGTGCCTTTTCCACCACTTAAAAAAAAATACTCTATTAGGTAGGTAGGTTAGTGCGTTGAACCACGGACCGTTCACCTAACCTTACCTACCCAGTAACATCCAAAGTTTTCTTCCACTGCCCCACCTCTTCCGAAAGCCTGATAAACATCCAATTGTACCAATTGTCATGAAAAGCTTCACAATTTCACCTTTCGGAGTCGGCATATAAATGTAAGCCCCCCCTATACGTGCCAAAAATAATATAATTTCGCACACGGGTTTGGGCCGTTAATGCCTAATATATTTTAAATTGGATTTGCGCTGTATACAAAAGAAAAATCTGAACGTAACAGCTTTCCACTACGCCTTCACATAACAACATACCCCTCACTGTTTACTATCAGAACGTAAGAGGCCTCCGCTCAAAAACCCAAAATGTCTTGCTCCAATCACATAAACTTCCTTTTGACATCTATGCTCTGACCGAAAACAACCTAATGCCAGATATAAAGAACCAGGTGCTATTTCCCCCCACTTTCAATGTTTTCCGCGATGATGATGTCGCCCGTCCAAAGGACGACTCACCCTGCAGAGGCTCCCTATTCGCCATCAACAATGGCCTTGACTCATCTCCAATAGCTACTTCACTTATTCTTTTAAAGTCGACTTCGTCTCAATTAAAATTGCTCTCCCCCGAAGGTCTCTATTCGTTATGTGCTTTTATATCCCACCGGCCCAACCTTTTGAATCGTATCAATTTGCTGTCGATGTGATTGACCAAATTTCCGACTCGTCAGACTCCCGTGACGACATCATCATTTTCGGCGACTTTAATCTGCCTCATCTGCACTAGATTCCGTCAGATGATGGATCATTTTTCCTGGCTTCTAATCCGAACTCAAATAAGGAATGCCTTTTCATAGATCGTCTAACAGATTCAGGCCTATGCGAAGTTAGTGGCATCTCCAATTATATAGGTAGGCAACTAGACCTTATTTTCTCTACTGATCCCATTAGCTCCTCTGTCTCGTTTTCTCCCCTATCTCTATCGACTATTGATAATTTTCACCCCCACTTCTTCTTTCTTTTTTCCATGTCTCTCCACCACAGCCGACGCCCGCGACAAATCTCCGCTCTTACGATTTTCACAAAGCGAATTTCCACAAAATTAACGCCTATCTAAGCAGAGCCTCTTTTGACTTCGCCAACCTCTCTCTAAATGATGCCCTGTCCGTTTTTTACACTGAATTATTTAATTCCATTTCTCTTTATGTTCCCTTCTCTCGCCATAGGAAAACTTTTTCATCACCCCCATGGTATAACCGCAAACTTCGGTCTCTACGTAACAAGAGAAATAAACTATGGGCATTTTTCCTTCCTGATAATTCTCCTTCTAACTACTCTAATTATCTCGGCTCAATATCTTAATGAGGCACAAGCCAATCTTATTACCGACCCCAAGTCCTTTTTCCGATTTGTTAACTACCAAAAAAAACTGATGGTTACCCCACATCCCTCTCCTACAGATACATATCCTCAAGTGACCCGCACAGATACTATAGCGAACTTCTTCGCAAACTTTTTTAAACAATCTTTCGCCGACAGCTCTTTCGTACCTGATCCCTCTCATTTTAATTATCTTCTTAATTTCTCCTTTGGTCCCTTTCTTTCTCTTACTTTCGACCCTCCAGTAATTGAAAACAAGCTTCAAAAACTCAAAGATGAGTTCTCACCTGGGCCAGATGGTCTTCCCGCTATATTTCTTAAGAAATGCAGCTCCAATATTTCCCTCCCCCTTTCTCACCTTTTCCGGCTTTCACTTTCACATGGAGAATTCCCTCAGATTTGGAAGTGCTCATTTATAACCCCGATACACAAAAAAGGATTAAAGAGCGAAATAACCAATTACCGCCCTATAGCTAAACTCTCACATGTACCCAAGCTCCTCGAAAGTATCGTGCACGAAGATCTTAGCTTTCACTGCAAATCTCTTATCTCCCAAAACCAACATGGCTTTCTTAAAGGCAGATCAACTACCACAAACCTCGTGGAATTCGTGTCCTCCGCCCTCTCAACCCTGCAAAACGGCAACGAATTCGACGTTATTGCAACCGATTTCAGTAAGGCGTTTGATAAGATATCTCACAAATTAGTCCTTTTTAAACTCGGCTTCGAACCCATTCTGTTAAAATGGATATCGTCCTACCTGGAAAACCGTTATTATAGTGTTCGCTTCAGGTCCACCTTATCGGCGCCGTTTTTGGCCACCTCTGGGGTTCCACAAGGTAGTAATCTTGGTCCCCTTCTCTTTATCCTAACCATTAACGACCTTGATCGAATCATTAAGCATTCCGTCCTTTCGCTCTACGCTGATCTACGCTTCACCACAAGACTCTTGTCTTCTACAACAAGATCTGTATACTTTTTCCACCTGGTGCATCAAAAACGGGTTAGAGCTCAATATCGCCAAATGCCAGTCTATTACTTTCTCACGCAAGATGAACAAGTCCTCTCCCCGTCCTTACCTTCTCCATGGTCAACCTATACCCCGCGTTCATTCTCTTCGTGACCTTGGCATTCTGTGCATAGGGAGCTTAATTTCCGTTTACATTTTGACGAGATAATTCTTAAAGCCAACTCATCACTTGGCTTCGTTAAACGGTGGTCAAAAGAATTCTCTAACCCTTACGTGACCAGATCTCTTTACACTACCTTTGTTCGCCCGCTTCTTGAGTTCGCTAGCCAAGTATGGTATCCTTTCCACCAAGTCCATGTGTACAGAATCGAGAGCATTCAACGTCGTTTTCTCCGATTCGCTCTTCGTGGATTACCCTGGAACGATCCTTCAAGCTTACCTGCCTATCTAGACCATCTCAAACTCATTAAAATGAATAGCCTTGAGGAATGCAGAGGCGCTGCAGACATAGTTTTCATCCATCGACTCTTCTCTGGCTCCGTCGACTGCGCGTCACTTTATAACTCTATCCCCTTCAATACCAACCCTTTGACTTTGAAATTCATTTTGTTATTCATTGTTAAATATCTACTTACATACTACACAAAAATGATTAAATCTAACTTAAAATTAACAGGATACTTATTCTTATTTATTGGTCCTTATGCGGACGCCCTAAACTTAACTATATCTTATAATTATTGCCTTTCGGCCTAAAAACTATTTACAGACTAATCTTACATATATGTATTCGTCGAGAAAATCAATTAAAACTCGGTATCATTATTAAGATTTTATATTTTTTATATAAAACAAACTACAAACTACCTATTCTACTTACTTAAACTACCTAACATATTCTAACTATAATTAGGATTCTGAGCACTCGTTGCCTTGCGCAACAAGTGGTCAAAAGCCCAATTGCTTTCCGAGCGCCTGGCAGTCGTCAACGTGCACACGCGCTACCCTGAGCTAACTGAAGCCTTACAGCGTCAATCTTCTCCCGGAAGCACTACCACAAGTTGACGAGCCCGGCCTCTCCCAGAAACGCCCTAGCTAACTTAATTCTAACTTATAAGCTAAGGATGTTACCTAGAGTAACGCACCGTCTTGGGAGGGCATGTTGACCCCTCCCCCGTCAAAAAGCCACCAAAATTCGGCAAATTTATTTTCCGTATCGAATTTATCCCTCTCCGCTATTGCGATACTAAAAAGGAGGAGCTCATGAGCATTGGCGACGTCCTCGCCGCGGATGAGCCGCTTATCTCTCGCGCTGCGGAGCGGTGGTATAATACCGGGATACCATCCCTCGTCTGTACCAGGCCTTTTGCATCAATATGGAAAAATGCCTCCGGCGGGATAAAGCCAGGCCGGAGCGTACTCTCTATGTAGTAAGCCCCAAAGATCAGGCTATTGTCGCTGGCCATCGCCCTGGCAACGTGCCTTCGAGTCACCTTAATGAGAAAATTGTCAATCCTATTCAACTGAACCCCATCGTATAGGACCTTGTGGTGACGTGAAATAAAACCAAACGAAATAAGGCCAAATTCCAAATTTGGCATCATTTCGCTTTCGAAAGCGAAATAGAGCCAATTTGGCTTTATTTCGTCATGCAAAACGAAATAATACCAAAAAAAAAAAAAAGGAAATAAGACCAAACCACTTTGTTGTGCGCAAATGTGCAACTATTATCGATTTGTTTGCTTACAATTATGTTATGAGACTTAACGGTAAAACGGTGCCGTGACATAACCCCAAGCGTCATAAGCCCAAATTTTGAAATTTGGCCTTATGTCGCATTGTGAAAGTGACATAAGGTCAAATTTTAGGATTTGGTATTATGACACATTGGAAAAGCGTCACAAGGCCAATTTGGCTAGATGACACTTTCGCTTGGTGCTGCTTTCAACAATTTGCCCTTGCACCTACCCCAAATCAAACAGTGACCCCAAGCAGGCGGGTTGCGGGGGGGCAGCATGCCCCCCCCATATACATTGCATAATGGCCAATTTCTTCCAGTTTTTTCTGGTATCCCTAGAGACCCCAGCCAATGGAGTTCTGAACAAGATTGTTTCTGTCTTCTGAAAGTTGATTTTCAACTTCCACTCGTCGCAATATCGCTTAATTTGATCGAAGTCACGCTGCAAAAGGATATTAATGACCTCGATTTTAGGACCTGACCTGTATGCCACCAAATCGTCGGCATACGCTATAGCATGTCTGAGTGAACCAACCAGATCACTCGTGTAAATGTTAAACAGGATAGGAGAATTGACCGCACCTTGCTGTAAACCGTTTTTAATTTCAAAGACTCTGCTCGAAGTCACGTTGCCACATTTGACAACGAACTTCTTTCCCATAAGCATATTATAAATTACATATAGCAAAGGTTTGAGCATCCCCCGCCTGGTCAACTTGTAGAAAAGTCCCTCTTACCATACTGTGTCGAAAGCCTTCTCAAAATCAACCAGACAAGCACCCGGGCATTGGTTCTTGCATTTTTTTTTTTTTTTTTTTTTTTTAACTTTTATTGTAGCTGAATTTATATAAATTTTTTTCGTATTTCGTATAGAGAAATGGTATTTTCTACCTTACTACTGGAAAACTTATAACATTTATACAATTGTATTATCACAGATTCAAGATTGTTTTAGAAGGAAAAGCTACATGAAAAAACCTTCATTTAATTTATAAATACATTTTTCCTGAGGAGAGAGAAGTGGGTCCGTGTGATCACAAATAAAGATGTTGTTTACATATTCGATTTAATAAACGTCAATAAATAAATAAATAAGAAGATACAAAAAAAAAATCAATAAATAAATAAATAAATAAATAAATAAATAAATAATTAAGTAAATAACAAAGATGATAAATAAATAAATAAATAAATAAGAATATAAATAAAAAACTAAATAAGTAAATTAACATAATCGACTAAATAAGTACTAAAGCAAATAAATAAATACATAAGAAGATAAATAAATAAAAAAACAAAGAAGATAAATAAATAAATAAATAACAAAGAAGATAAATAAATAATTAAACAGTAAATTAACAATTAACAATTAAGATCTATGAACATCAAAATAATATATATATCACAGTAATGTATATAAATTAGATACAACACCTTAAGTTGTTAAATTTAAAATTAAGTTATTATTCGAGCAACCACACAAAACTTTGTATCGATCATATAATTTTGCGATTCGAATTTCAACTTTTTCAATCTTAGCCTCTTCATGGAGATCCTCGGTAGAATAGTGCCAGGGAAGATTAAGCATAATTTTTAAAATTTTATTTTGCATAATTTGCAGCCTGCGAATATGACTCTTAGCACAAGTTCCCCAGATGGGCGAACCATATAGCATTATGCTTTGGAATATTACTTTGAAAATTAGCAATTTGTTTTCAACACTCAATTTGGACTTACAATTTATAAAAGGATATAGGATTTTTGTCGCCATGTTAAGTTTATTAAGTGTTTCTTGAATATGCAGACTAAAGATCAAAGTTTTGTCCAGGTGTACCCCAAGATACTTGGCACTCGATTTCCATTCAGTTTGAACCCCGTTCAACTGGAGTCTATTGCTTGGAAAGTAACAGGCTTTTCTTTTCCTAGTGAAAAAGAGAGCCTGAGTCTTATATTTGTTGCCACATTTGACAACGAACTTCTTTCCCATAAGCATATTATAAATTACATATCCCTCTAACCATACGGTGTCGAAAGCCTTCTCAAAATCAACCAGACAAACACCCGTGCATTGCTTCTTGCATTTATTCCACTGAATGTCGGAAACCAGTTTCGACGCGGCATGAATAGTGTCATGCCTCGCCCTGAAACCAAACTGGTTGTCCGGAATTATGTTATTGTCCTCGACCCACTTTAACAGGGCTCTATTGACAACCTTTTCAAAGACCTTGCTAATATTCGGAAGCAAGCTAATTGACCGGAGATTGGCAGGGTTCGTCCTATCTTTACCTTTTTTCGGGATAGGGTGTACCAAAGCTACCTTTCCATGCGCCGGATAATGTGCATTATTCAGCGCATTGTTAAACAGCGTGGTGAAAATATCTACAGCCTCCAGAGGCAAGTGCCTCAATACGACGTTTGGGACACCATCCATCACCGCCGATTTTTTATTCTTTAGTGACTCGAAGATGCACAGAAGATCATCCTTCGACAGGAACAAGTGCGATGCATCTCGGCAATTGGCGATAACTGCATTAGCATGGTTTTCATCAATGAATACGGTGAATCCGTTATTCTCAGATAGCCAATTCTCAAGTTCGGTGCGAAGATAGAAGTGCCCTATTCTCAATGTCGTGGTTACGGCGAACAGGATTGTTCACCGTATACACGGCCTCGAAACAAGCACCCAGCAAATCCACTTTCTCCTGTGGGTCCTCGGCCACAAAAAAATCGTCGTTTGAAGCGACACTTTCTGGACTTATTCCAGCAGTCAGTACTGTCTGTCTGCTCTCTGCTGTCTGGGAGATTCGAACACAAGGAATATCAATGTGATCTTTTCTCCTGAACAACTTATTTATCTGTGTTCAATACCAACCCTCGTAACTAACGATTCCCTCGTCTCTTCTATCTTCCTCCCCACCGCACGTCCTATGGCTCTAATTAACCAATCTCCCGCATGCTGCGGAAGGTTAACTCAAACCTCACCGCCTTCGATTTCAATCGCAGCACTCCCTGCCTTAAACTTGACCTTCTTCACCAATCCTAACCCCTAACTTTTAATTAGTTTTTAATTAGTTTTAAGTCATATTATTAGCTTGCATTAAGCCAAATAAATGGGGACTTATGCCCCACCAAAATTCCAAAATTCAAAAATTCAATTTTCATAGCAAAAATATAATTTCACACATTTAATTTTATAATTAAGTTTTTTTAATCATCTTCTGTTGATTTTTAATTGTATACAAGAAGAGGTAAAGATAATGAACAATTTTTATTTTGTCTATGAAATTATGATAAGACTTTCCGTTCATTGATTAAAAATTGTCAGTCGGAGAACCTATTTAGATTAGATACTACGATCGAAACGATTGGGCATACCATCTATCCACAAATAAATCAATCATCAATGGCCAATAACCTTATGTTTGTCCTTTGTTGTGATACGGTTATAGCTTAAAGTATTGTAACATGAACCTACCTAATTTCTTGGCCATTAGTCAACAGTGCAACGGAGTGTTTTTGTTTATTTTTGTTTTTAATTAAATCGAAAATTTAAGCAGAGATACAAGTATAGAGCCATACACGATATATATGTTACTTGTCAATGTTACTTGCATAAGGCATCCTTCAATTGACATTGATCTTTTGTATGCTCTTCAGGTTTCCTGATGAGAACCGAAATCGATTTGGTTTTCTCTAATGTTCAATGGTAATGAACTACTTTTGTGCAGACTGCATCAATGTTACTTGTCAATGTTTGTATTTGTGAAAGGAGAATGCAGGCAAATACAACGAATTGTCTATCCTCATTGGCACTTCTCGACTGAAAAGAATTTTCCAAAAATTATTGTCAATTTTAATTGATACGTCGTGTGTAGGCTATTTTTTATTATTTGCCAATAATAAAGGGTCTTTTATGGAGGACTTGACAACTTCATTTTTAAATAAAATGCAAACTACTTGAGATGGCTCAAAAAAATGTGTTGGCTTGAATAACTATCAAAACATTTATGAATGGAATTCGACTTCGTTTAGATGTCCACAACGGGAACGTATGCCGCATTCGATACCTTGCGAAAAAGCCATTGGGAGCAAGTGGGGTCGACAGCCCCGCATCACTCATTGACTATATGTATCGGTCGTCAGTCGTTCCGCAACTCCCGAAGAGACAGGACGGCTAGTTACGGAAGATTTAAAGCAAGCAAGTGCGATATAGTGGTGATTAGCCAAATTTAATTCTTATAGTCAATTGGCTCAGTAGACTAAGTGTCAGACTCTGACGTCGAAAGCGTGGGTTCGATTCTCAGCCGGGAAAAATTTTGTTTTATTTATTTGAGAAACAACTAGAGTCAATAAAAGTGTAAAAACAAAAGTGGAGAATAAAAAGTGACGGTAGGCGATGGACCCCGGAAAAACGGTGGTCCCGCGTACGGGTGTGGGTGTGCCGTTGCGACGCGTGGTGCAAACACGCGAGCTGGCAAAAAAATCATCTGCAGCAAGACCAGCAACAACAGGAGCAGCAGCAGCAATAACAGCAGCAGCTATAACATCAGCAGCAGCACCAACAACAACAACAACAAAAACAAAAACAACAAAAACAACAGCAGCAGCAGCAGTATGTACGCCAAGGGCAGTAGCTGCAAATGAAAATGAGTTGGCAACAACAACAGCGGTTCGGTCGTTGACCAGGCGGGTGGTCTCGCAGGTAACACCAGCAACAGCAATGATATCATCAATGGTAGCAGGAAAAACACCAGAAGCGGTAAATGTAAGCGAGGAGCTCAGAAAGGTTGAGAAGAGGCGACGCAAGTTAAAGCCGAAGCCGAATCTTTCGGCCAAGAGAAGGGTTAACTTGGCAGGTCACAATGTGGCATCATCGGCGGCTGCAACCGATGATGATTGCGAAAATTCCAGCTCTTACGAATTTGAGGGTGGAAATGACCGGTACGTCGGAGAAGGAAATTCCTTCAGGGACCTACAGGTTGATGATGAGGAAGTCGTCCAAATGGACGAAGAAGTGGACGAGGAGGCGCAGCTGGACAAGCTCATAAAAGAGCTACTAGAGAAGCGCGACCAGTTGCGCATAAAGAAGCTGCAGCAACAGCAACAACAAGCTGTGCTCAAGCAGCAAGTACAGCAGCAGCTGCAGGAGAAGCAGCAACAACGGCTACAACAACAACAACAACACCAACAACAACAACAACAACAACAACAACAACAACAACAACACCAACAGCAACAACAACAGCACCAACAGCAAGAACAACAACAACAATCAAAGCAGCAAAAGCAGATTAAGGTACAACAGCAACAGCAGCAACAAAAGAAACAAACAAAGGTAAAAATTCCACCTATAAACGTAAGTAATTTTGAGATTTTAGATAGCATAAGGTTATGTAAGCTAATAACGAAAAATTTTCATGTAAAAAGGCTTGCAGCCAACAAGCACGTAATTTTATGTGAACAAATAGAGGAGTACCATAGGGTGCGTGCCGCCTTGGGAGAGGTTAAGACCGAGTACTTTACGTACACCCCAAGGGAGCAAAAGCTAAAAACCGTGGTATTAAAGGGAATCGATCCCTCAATTAAAACAGAGGAGCTCGAGAAAGAGCTTAAAAATTTTGAAAGCGACGACCTCAAGTTCGTGGGGGTTAAGCCGTTTTCCTCGGCTGTGGCAAGGGGTGGTAACCGGTACTTACCATTCTTCCTGGTCCAGCTTACTCCTGACAGCAAAATTGACAGGCTGCGAAATATCCGCTACCTGTACTATCATGCTGTAAGATGGGAGAAATTAAAACGATCAGATCGCATACTTCAATGTATGCGCTGCCAAAGGTTCGGGCACGCCGCAGCTAACTGCAACATGCAGTTTAGATGTGTCAAGTGCGATAGGGACCACATGCATGGTGAATGCTCTCTAGGTAAGGAGAGAGTCGAAGACCGGAGTGTACTCTCCTGTGTGCTCTGCAGGAACTCTGGGCATCCCGCCAACTTCAGGGGTTGTCCAAAGTACCAAGAATTGAAAAAGAGAGTCCAGGCCCGCAAACAGCAGTCTGAAGATGATAGGCGTCAGAAGAGTCGCTCGTTCGCAAATTTTGTGGCACCCAACGTGTCCTTTGCCCAAATGGCAGCTGGACCGGGTCAAGCCCACATGACATCAAACCAACCAATGGTAGCCCAAAAGGCACCAGAGGTGGATCTGGACTTAAAATCGATCCTTCTGTCTCTGCATGGAAAGATCGATAAGTTCCAGAAACAATTAAATGAACAAGCGGCCCGAATTGACTTTATATATTCGGAGCTGTTTGTGGGGTCTGGTGTGCCATAAGTCTAATGGCTGCGCTGGATGAGGGAAACTTAAAGATCCTTGCTGTGAATGTTAATTCACTAGTCAGGATTGAGAAAAGAACGTCACTTGCCAATTTGTTGAAAACCGAAAACCCGGATGTGCTTTTGGTTAGCGAAACTAAGCTAAATCAGAAGCACAAATTGGGATACAAAAACTATCATGTAATAAGAAGAGACCGGCCTCACTCCACTCAAGGTGGTGGGGTTGGAATCTTAATTCGAAAAGGCCTGCGCCATAGGGTTATATATAGCGGGGACGTGCGTAGGTTCCAGTTGTTGGAAGCATGCATCATATGCATTCCTCTCCATAGCCGGAGGAGAATGTATGTGGTGTCGCTTTACGCACCTGCAGCACCTCCACCCAACCAATTTATGACAGAGCTCGAGACACTTTTTCGTAGTCTGCAGCTGAACTCGGAGGAGAATTATTACTTCTTGGCCGGAGATATTAATGCCAAACATGCGGCATGGGGAAATGTTACTGCAAATCCCAGGGGCAACCAGTTTCACGACTGGTGGCGCCTCAATATGATTGAGTACAAACTCGAGTTGTACGCGACGGATATCCCTTCCTTCCCAAGAAGCGGTGCTTTCCTGGACTTGGCCTTAACGGACGCAAGACTTCAACTGACAAACATAGACCAATACACGCGGAACTGTTTACGTGCGTTTGAGTACGATAGTGACCACTACGGACTCGCCGCCGCAATACGGATCCCGAACGAGCAAACGCTGCTGGAGGAGTACGAAGCAGTGTGTTCATTCGATTATCGGAGGGCACAATGGTCGCGCTTCTCCAGATTTTTAAAGCGAGATATACGTTCGAGTGGGATCGACCCACCGACAAACAGTAACATGACAAATGATGACATTGATCGGCATTTATTGCAAATGAACGACGCCATCAAACGAACTATGGAACGAACTATTCCTCGGGTAGGACGTTCCGACGACGACCAGACAGAAAAGTACAGAAACCCTACAATCGACGCACTATACCGACAGAAAAGTAGACTGCTCTCGAGGCTTAAACGGCTGTACAGGCAATTTACTGATCGCGACGACCCGGAGGTAAGGATGCTGAAGTCAGAGATCCGAATCCTGAAACAGCTGATAAAAGAAAATTACAGAAAATCTGTAAGTCTGTATTGGGGCAATAAAATTCGGGCTATTAAAACCTGTAGTCCGAATATGTTCCCACAGATAAATAAGTTGTTCAGGAGGAAAGATCACAATGATATTCCTTGTGTTCGAATCTCCCAGACAGCAGAGAACAGACAGACAGTACTGACTGCTGGAATAAGTCCAGAAAGTGTCGCTTCAAACGACGATTTTTTCGTGGTCGAGGACCCACAGGAGAAAGTGGATTTGCTGGGCGCTTGTTTCGAGGCCGTGTATACGGTGAACAATTCTGTTCGCCGTAACCACGGCATTGAGAATAGGGCTCTGGTGAGCCACTTCTATCTGCGCACCGAACTTGAGAATTGGCGATCTGAGAATAACGGATTCACCGTGTTCACTGATGAAAACCATGCTAATGCAGTTGTCGCCAATGGCCGAGATGCATCGCACTTGTTCGTGTCGAAGGATGATCTTCTGTGCATCTTCGAGTCACTAAAGAATAAAAAGTCGGCGGGGATGGATGGTGTCCCAAACGTCGTATTGAGACACCTGCCTTTGGAGGCTGTAGATATTTTCACCACGCTGTTTAACAATGCGCTGAATAATGCACATTATCCGGCGCATTGGAAGGTAGCTGTGGTACACCCTATCCCGAAAAAAGGTAAAGATAGGACGAACCCTGCCAATCTCCGGTCAATAAGCTTGCTTCCGAATATCAGCAAGGTCTTTGAAAAAGTTGTCAATAGAGCCCTGTTAAAGTGGGTCGAGGACAATAACATAATTCCGGACAACCAGTTTGGTTTCAGGGCGAGGCATGACACTATTCATGCCGCGTCGAAACTGGTTTCCGACATTCAGTGGAATAAATGCAAGAACCAATGCACGGGTGCTTGTCTGGTTGATTTTGAGAAGGCTTTCGACACCGTATGGTTAGAGGGACTTTTCTACAAGTTGACCAGGCGGGGGATGCACAAACCTTTGCTATATGTAATTTATAATATGCTTATGGGAAAGAAGTTCGTAGTCAAATGTGGCAACGTGACTTCGAGCAGAGTCTTTCAAATTAAAAACGGTTTACAGCAGGGGGCGGTCAATTCTCCGATCCTGTTTAACATTTACACGAGTGATCTGGTAGGTTCACTCAGACACGCTATAGCGTATGCCGATGATTTGGTGGCATACAGATCAGGTCCTAAAATCGAGGTCATTAATATCCTTTTGCAGCGTGACTTCGATCAAATTAAGCGATATTGCGACGACTGGAAGTTGAAAATCAACTTTCAGAAGACGGAAACAATCTTGTTCAGAACTCCATTGGCTGGGGCCTCTAGGGATACCAGAAAAAACTGGAAGAAATTGGCCATTATCGGACAGGATGGGCAGCCATTGGCGGTGAGAAGCGTAGTTAGATATCTAGGTATCTGGCTTGACCAGTATCTATATTTCGATAGACATATAGTTGCTTGTCTTGCTGGGGCCAAGAGGGCTTATGCTCTGACAAGGAGACTGTTTCATAGCAGTCAACTTGACTCCAGAGTGAAGGTCATTTGCTACGTGGCCCTTATAAGGCCGATCATCGCTTATGGCTGTCCATTGTGGTTTAATATAGCGCCTAGTTATATGGAAAAGATTCGGGTTTTGGAGAGACAATGTCTTAGGACCTGTCTCCGATTGTTCCGAACGCCTGAATCCAACTATATAAAATACTATCCCAACAAGGTCCTATACGATGGGGCTCAGTTGAATAGGATTGACAATTTCCTCATTAAGGTCACTCGAAGGCACGTTGCAAGGGCGATGGCCAGCGACAATAGTCTGATATTTGGGGCTTACTACCCCAATGAAATGTACATTGAGAGTACACTCCGGTCTGGCTTTATCCCGCCAGAGGCATTTATCCATATTGATGCAAAAGGGCTGGTACAGACGAGGGATGGTATTCCGGTCTTATACCATCGCTACCGCAGCGCGAGAGATAAGCGGCTCCTCCATGACGGGGACGTCGCCAATGCTCATGAGCTCCTCCGTTTTAGTACCGCAATATCGGAGAGGGATAGATTCGACACGGAAAAGCAATTCGCCGAATTTTGGTGGCTTGTTGAGGGGGGAGGGGTCAACATGCCCTCCCAGGACGGTGCGTTACTCTAGGTAACTTCCTCTTAGCTTATAAGTTAGATTAAGTCAGCTAGGGCGTTTTTGGGAGAGGCCGGGCTCGCCAACGTGTGGTGGTGCTTCCGGGAGTTGACTGACGCTGTAAGGCTTCAGTTGGCTCACGGCGGCGCGTGTGCACGTTGACGACTGCCAGGCGCTCGGAAAGCAATTGGGATTTTGACCACTTGTTGCGCAAGGCAACGAGTGCTCAGAATCCTAATTATAGTTAGAATACGTTAAGTAGTTTAAGTAAGTAGAATAGGTAGTTTGTAATTTGTTTTATATAAAATCCCAATAATGAAACCGAGTTTTAATAAATTTTCTCGAGGAATATATATGTAAGATTAGTTCGTAAAATAGTTCGTAGGCCGAAAGGCAATAATTCTAAGATATAGTTAAGTTTAGAGCGTTCGCATAAGGACCAATAAATAAGAATAAGTATCCTGTTAATTTTAAGTTAGGTTTAATCATTTTTGTCTAGTATGTAAGTAGATATTTATCAATGAATAAAAAAATGAATTTCAAAGTCAAAAAATATGTATCGGTCGTAAGGCAAATTCTTGATAAGCTGGCAAAGTGCAACGTACAGCTTGTATGTGCATAAGCGAAGCACTCCGAACCACCCCCTCCGCAGCACTAGATTGACATTTTTAGCAGGCAAACAGTGGCCTGTTCTGCTGTCCACCTATATGCTACCTCGCAGTGGGTTAACAATGATATTGGCCACTCCATCATTCTGGACTCGTTTGAGTCTCTACCAGGAAACATAGAATTCGAATTACAGTTCGGAAAGAACTTCCAAATCACTATTCCTTCCAGATCATTCTGGGATGACGCTGTATTTGCGGAAGATAAATCGATCCACTTCCATACTGATGGATCAAAAACTAGTGATGGGGTTGGTGGACGCGTTTTCTCCGAAAGGCTAAATCTTGGTCTCTCTTTCCGTCTTCCTAATCATTGTAGCGTATTCCAGGCGGAAATTACGATAAAAGAAGCCCTGACGTGGCTGAAGAGAAATGTGATGTCCACAAAGGACATTCGTATCTTCTGAGACAGTCAAGTCAAGTCCGTGGATTCAGTCTATTTAAGTTCCATCAAATCACTTGACTGCCGTTAATCTCTTAGGTAGATGGCGGAGCAATTAAACATTCACCTCTGTTGGATACCGTGGCATAGTGCAGTGCCCTGTACACTGTCTGATAGGCAGGCACGCATCGAGGCTTGGCGTTTATTCAAACGACTTCTGCAGAAGCTGCATGGACAAGGAGGAAGGAGGAGACTACACTTCACCTTCTTTGTAAAGGGTGGTTAAATTGTAAGGCCCGATGTTGAATGTGAACCACACCTAAACTTCAAGTTTTTTTTTGAATTTTATTTGACATTTCTCAATTTCAGACTAACTCAATTTCAACCATGGAAAGATACACAATCGAGCAACGCGTTAAAGTTATTCAGGCTTATTATGAAAATGGGCGTTCAAATCAAAATGCATATCGTACACTTCGTGATTTTTCGGTCAATTTAATCATCCAAATGTGCGTACAATCGGAAAAATCGTGCAAAAATTTGAGCAAACCGGGTCTGTAGGAGATGTGAAAACACCAGTGCATGCTCGTACAGCTCGTACTGCAGAAAATATTGCTGCTGTTCGCGATAGTGTGGCTGAAGAGCGGTCCACCTCAACTCGTCGTCGTGCCTAACAATTGCACCTCTCACGCTCGTCCTTGATGCACATTGTGCATAAAGACTTGCATTTACGCGCTTACAAGGTGCAATTGGCTCAAGAACTAAAGCCTCTTGACCATTTCAAGCGTCGTCAATGGTCAGAATTAGGAATGGTCAGATTAGGAAACCTGACTTGGAGTGCCCTGCGGATCTCGATTTTGCGAACAAACTGAATCATTTGTCGCTGTCTTCTGACAACTCTAACCCACGAGTGATTCAAGTGTCTCTCTCCAACTTTCCTAAGGGATCTTTCTCATTTAACTGCGTTTCACTTGAGGATTGTTTCATTGCTCTAATGCAATTAAATCCAATGCAATATCCCTGGATGAAGTTTCGCCTAAATTTATTCGTCTGCTGCTCCCGGTCATCCTTCCAAGCGTGGCTAATATTTACAATGACTGTCTGACTAGGTCGTTTTTCCCGAGTTCCTGGAAGATCGCTAAAGTCATTCCTTTACAAAAAAAGGCGGGAAGTATTGACCCATCAAATTATCGACCAATCAGCATTCTGCCATTCCTGTCAAAAGGCTTGGAAAAACTCATGTGCAATCAGCTCTCCGAATTCGTTGAGTCTCACAATCTGCTATCACCCCTGCAATCTGGATTTCGGAAGAAGCACAGTTGCGTCTCGGCTATTCTAAAAGTGCATGATGATATTCGGATTGCATTGTCCGCGGACAAGGTATCGATTTTGAGTTTACTGGATTTTTCTAATGCTTTCGGATCAGTAAACCACTCGATCTTACTGCATAAATTACAACTCCATTTTTATTGTTCGTCAGAGGCACTCAAATTGATTAAAAGCTTCCTGTCTAATCGAAGGCAAGCCGTTTGCTTGGGTCCTTTGGTCTCTCACTTCGTAGAGCTTAAACTTGGTGTCCCTCAAGGGTCACTGTTGGGGCCCTTGCTGTTTAGTATGTTTATAAATGATGTCGTCGCAGTATTAAAATATTGTTCTTACCATCTTTACGCGGATGATTTGCAGATTTATTTATCTTTCCAGCTAGGCCTTTTGGAAGATGCAATTTCTAACATAACTGAGAATTTGCAAAGTGTATTCACATGGGCAGTTAAAAATGATTTAATTTTAAATCCGGCTAAATCACAAAGTTTTATCATTTATAAGAACAGTTTGGACGAATCCTATTTTCCTGAAGTAGTTTTAAATGGACATGTGATTCAATATAGCCAGACTGTAAATAACCTTGGTTTCATCTTTAATAAAACTCTCACATGAAGTGATCATGCTAAGAAGGTTATTTGTGGTATCTACGGAGGACTTAGGCGGTTATGGACAGTGTCGTATTATGTACCTCAGCAAACAAGACTAATGCTGGTTAAAACTTTACTTGCCCCAATTATAACCTATGGATCCCCTTTGTATAGTGCGATGGACTCAGTCAGCAAACAAAAATTAAAGGTGGCTCTCAATTCGTGTACTCGTTTTATTCATTCGTTAAGAAGGTTTGACCATGTGTCTCATTTGTCTAATTGTGTTTTTGGCATCTCATTGATGTCACATTCCACTATTGAAATTTGTAAATTTATTTTTAAATTGATCCGACATCGGACTCCGTCGTACTTGTACGATAAACTAGAATTTTCAACTTCAACGCATTCCAACACCATCAATATTCCAATTAGTTCAATATTACAGACTCGTAGATCTTTCTTCGTTTTAGGCGCCAGGATATGGAATAGATTACCTGCTCGATTTAAAACGATTGTCAATTTAGATAATTTTATTCGCTCTTTAAAGGATCATCTCCAGGACCCCACCATAGCTTTGCTTTTTCAATCTTTGTTCATTCATTAATCTTTGATCTCTTGTTTTTATTTTAATTCTTTTAACCTTTTTCAGTAATTCATATCTTGTTATCTAATAAATCTATGTATCTAATTTTCTTCTTTTTTTTCTCTTTTTTTTCGATAAGTTTGTGAATTCCTTTTAATAATAATACGAGTAATAATACTCTTTACTTATTATGTTCATAAATTATAATATATATATTTTTAAGCCACAAATGAGATTTCATCTCAAGGCTTTTGTAAATAAATAAATGAAATGAAAAATGAAATGAAATGAAATGAAATGGTGGCAAGAAATTGCAACAGTGGATCATCAATTTTTGAAGAAAATCATCTTCAGTGATGAGGCACATTTTCACCTCAGTGTATTCGTCAATAAGCAGAATTGCCGCATTTGGGCGAATGATAATCCAAGAGTGATTATCGACAAACCAATGCACCCACAACGAGTGACTGTTTGGTGCAGTTTATGGGCTGGCGGCATCATCGGGCCGTATTTTTTCCAAAATGAGGCCAGTCAGGCAGTTACTGTGAATTGTGTTCGCTATCGTGAGATGATAACGAACTTTTTATGGCCCGAATTAGAAGATATGGATGTGGACGATATGTGGTTTCAACCGGACGGTGCCACTTGCCACACAGCTAACGAAACAATGGCTCTTTTGCGCGACAAATTCAATGGCCGCCATCATCATGTGATTTGACAGCGTTGGACTTCTTTCTTTGGGGTTATCTGAAAGAAAACGTGTACGTCGATAAGCCAGCAACAATTCAAGAGCTAAAGGATGAGGTAATTCGGCATATTAACGGTATAGAACCTCAATTATGCCTCAGCGTCATCGAAAATTTGGACAGCGGCGGCCATTTGGCCGATATTTTATTCCATATATAATTGAACCATACCAATATTATCATAATAAAAGAAATGACAATAACTTCCTAAATAATTTGTGTTTTATTCAAAATCAACATCGGCCCTTAAAATTTAACCACCCTTTACATGTCCTGCTCTCTCCCATAAAAGAAATTTCCATCTGGGAGATTTCTTGCTTAATCATCTAAGTGACTTGCCTAACACTTACGTTAGAAGTCTATCGCGCTTTATAAGAAGCTCCAAATGGTTAAACGAGTAGTAAAAGAAACCCCTAGATCCGTTTGGTATCACAATGGACCTAACATTGGTGTAAGTCTGTTGGCCTTATGCAGACAGCCACCAACCTAATTTAATCTAAAACTCGAGGTCAGTCTTATCGTAAAGTTAAGTCAACTAACGAGAACAAACGATTCCTCACCGAAAAGCAATTTTCTGTAAGGTGCATAATAGATTTCTATGACTGAAGTCAAATATTCCAATACCTACATACCTAATTCATTAGACTTCATAGAATATAGAGATTCAGCGACAACCCTTAATAAGTCCATTTTGAATAACTTTTCTCAATAAGGTATTCATTCTTACATAATAATGAATATGCGTTTCGCAAGTGCTATATATGAAAGTCAAAGGTAGAAGCAGGGCGCGCTGTTTGTTTAAAATACGACTCGATTAGTAAATTGTTAAATTGACTTAACGACATCTGTTAACAATCGTAGCTAACACTTTCATTAACTGCAAACTTTCGACATAGACTTCCGACCAGACCACGTAATCTATTTCCCCCAACAAACATTTACTCTTGGACTCCACTGTTAACCGAAAAGGGATTTCATATCTCAATCACCTTAACACCCGAAACACCGACGACAACTTGTAGAGAAATTAACATTCGCGGCCCGGAATTAAGTCATCAACCCATTTATGGTGTTTTGGTCGGCAAATGGAGCACTCCAAACATCCTTACTCCAACAGAGCCAACCGCGCGCCGCGTTTGCATGCACTAATTCTCACATTTGTAGAACTAAAATTTATTCAACGTCTGGTCCATAAAGATCACCACCCGATGCCTTCGATACTCTATTTAGTTAGAGTTACTTCCGCCGATCATTCCCCTCGGCAGGGGCGCTCGGACACATGACTTAATTTGTGTCCCGTGTACGTGAGCAAAGCGTTCAGTGCATTAGTTTGGTGCTGGTGTGCAGAAAATTTTGCGATCTCGACACAACCGAAGAGCGTGGCGCAACCATGAACACATTTGTTTCACGCGAAATTGGCTTTTATCTCGGCCAATTGATGGCTTCGCGATAAAACCGTTTTGCGCCGAACAGACTGACAATTTTCGAAAGGAACCCAGGTTCCCGCCTGCCATGCAGACGTGCAATTTGTAATTTGTTGCATCTTATGCAACACAGCAGTTGGCCAGATTAGACGACATTCAGTATGAAAGGGTGTCCGTGCATGGTATGTGACTAGATAGGTCAGCACGCTGTGCTGAGGAGATGTGTTCAAAAAGATACTCCCAAACATGGGAATCTTTGTATCGCGGCCAACTAGTCATAAAACTGTTTTAACGGTGACCACATGAGTTTGACCATAAAATACGCCAAGCAAACAAAAGGCGATCATCCCCAAACCCATAAAAAAATAATACCTCTGCACATGCGCTCCCATTAGTTGTCACCGGATGACTGCTGTTAGCTGCTACTGCTGACTTTCTGTATCGAAATCGAAACAAAGAGCAGGCATACGAGAAGTAGGATGCCACTGTGATTATGAAAAACCAGCGTCGATCCCACGAAGATAACCGCGCATCCGCAGGTGGACTGCTACCTCATATGGATCCATATACAATGAACCGTTAATAGATGAAGTGATTTTCTTGTGATTTTTACCTGGACAATGGTCCCTACAAATACCAGCACCAGTTTGAGCGGCCAACTACGCTCCTCCAAAGCAGGGCCTTGCACTTGCTAGCGCTTCAATTAGCCCGGGGTTGGAATATGATTATTGCTGTGGAGTATGGTTGCGGTTGTTTGAATATATGCTGATGTTGTAGGATACAAGATGTCCGATCAAAGATAACTCTCAGTTTGTGGCCCGTAATTACTCATTATAGTTCTACCTCTGTGCATGCATTTCTTTAGATTCAAACTGCGATGTGTCCCTTTAAGCTAAGAAATGGTTTCCGACTTGTTGTGACCATTTTTGGGCGCTTTGAACGCAGTTGATGGGTGGCGATAGCCAATCGAGGTAGAGACTGAGAAAAAATCTCAAAGAATGTTGGTCTAAGGAATTATTTTCGTTATGTTCCCAAATAAGCAATACGAAAGAGCAGATTCCCAGATTCCTTTAGTCGGTTATCGCCTGCCGAGATAAGTTTGTTTTGTATCAACATCAGAAATTGTCTACCGCCTGTGCGATGTAGTTCTGACGACTCATTTGCTTCATTTAGCGCAATAATCGTCCAAACGATTGCACGATTGCTACTGAGGTATGGTCTGGCAAGGATTTGTATAATTTGCGGCAAAACATTTTTCTAACTTTTACAGCATTTGTTCACCCCTATCCTAGGTTTTTTTAGATAACATCTATGTGTGTACTTTCCTAACAGTTTGTAGCATGCCTTAACATTGATCGTAGACTGCTAAAATTTGCAGTATTTTTGATTGAGATCGAAAGTTATGTCGATCTTGCCATGAGGCCCTAAAATTCAAACTAGAACGCTTTAATTTGGAACATATACTCTCTCTTCTATTCCTAATTTCCTCAACGTCCCCGCTGTGTAGCTATTACATAATAGGGGACTAAAAAATTCCCTTTAGTACCTGAAAAAAAACAAAATGCGGGTATGGACCGCAACAGAAATCGTTGGATTTCCCAGCAAGCCAAGTGAACGCCAGTATACCATCCCTTCCTTTATTTGTATTTGTAGGTATTTATGGTAGTAGAATATTTATACAATATTTTCTTGCGCAATTTACAGAGTTATGGTATAAATCTACCTTACTACTGATAATCTATTAAACATTTAAATAAAGAAAAAGAACTAATGAAAAAAGTATGGGTGGCGATTGTGTAGAGGTTAGTGTGTTGGCTTGTTACCCGTGCGGTGCAGGTTCAATCCCCATGGGGAAAAACAGCATACGCCACCATTTCCAATGCCTCTACACCAAAAAGAGGATGCCTGGTAGTACAATGGACCGTTACTGAGTCTGAGTGCTCTGGGATTTGGATTTCCTTTTTTCTCTTTTTAAAAAAAGTAATTGAAGGAAAAGCTACAGAAAAAACCTTCATTAGAAAAAAAACACAAAAAATATTTAAACAGCAATAATAATATATAACGTAGAGTGAAGGGAACTGTTGGATACCCTATTATTATTCCTATCCCTCATAAGTGGGCGTGACAAAAGTCTAAGTATGGTTGAATTGTTAAGAACGCCCTACATATTTTGTTATATAACATTTAAAGGATTTTATCGAAAAACACGCTCCCTAGCTGAAACTTGGGTGTTTCAATAAAATTGTTTTATTTAATCGTGGGCGTGTCAGTAGGCGGATTTAAAAAAAAATAACACATGAGCATAAAGGGCCACTAGAGAGTATATATTATAAATTTCAGCTGCCTAGCTCAAACTTTGGATTTTTAAAAAAAAGGTTTTTTTTAAATTGTGGGCGTGTCAGTGGGCGGATTTTGAAAATATTTACACATGAGCTTAAAGGGCCCCTAGAAATTATATATTATAAATTTCAGCTCCCTAGCTCAAATTTTGGGTTTTTCAATAAAATTGTTTTATTTATTTGTGGGCGGATTTTGAAAATTTTATATCCCGAGCAGTTTTAGGAGCCATAGATCATATATAAAAAATTTCAGCTTTCTAGCTCAAAATTCGATTTTTTCCAAAATTTTGTTTTTTTTTTTTGAGTTTGTGGGCGTGTCTGTGGGCGGATTTCAAAAATTCGTCAACTTGATTATTTCGAGACCCTAGAGAGTATATTCTTAAAATTTCAGCTCTCTAGGTCCAGTTTAAAGGCCTAATTTTTGCCGACGGACGGACGGACGGACATGGCTAGATGGACCCTACTATTGATGCTGATCATAAATATAAGCCGTGTTTCTTTGCACGCGGATATAGGGATGGCATCAGAAAACGACTATCGCCGCTTAAGAATTCTTCAAAAAAAAACTTGGCAGCACACATGCACCTATGACATGCACCGTGACACAGCTGTAAGTTGTAGTTAAGAAATTTGTATTGAAAATCCTGAAATTGACAAATATTTACTTCCGCCAATTGAAATTGATGGCAAGCATATTCTAAAATTATGAAAAACAATTTCACATTAACAGATTTACTAAATTCAATTACCTTTATAATGAAGTTTGAAAAAAAATAATAATAAAATCACGAACAAAATATTCGGCGGGATGTGTTAGTGGTCGGATGGATGTCAAACTTTGACATTTCCTGAATAATTCATCGCATCAGTTCATGAGAAACAAAGAAAATGGGATTTGGAAGCACTGTTTATCCCCGCTAACTGACTTAGCGGCGATAACTATCCCCGCTAAAGTTAGCGTATATAGGATAAGTTGTTGTTGTATTTTACATGCAAATTTCAAATTATCCCTATATCCGCGTGCAAAGAAACACGGCTATAGTAACTTTTAGGGGTCTACGGGCAATATTAAGGTATGTTACAAACTATGCGTCAAAATTAATATACCCTTATAATAGGGTATAACAAACAAAAAATGATTATAATGAACATCTTGTAATATAGCCAATGTAATGCCCCGTGGACTATCCAAATGTAAATAAAACGCTATACTCAATCGGTCGAAACAATTATTTATTTTTCTCTATGTAAAAACATTTGTTGACACAATAACCCCCAAATGTATTGCTACGATCTCGAGCACCCCTTGACTGCCTCAGCAAGTGTGTTCATGTCAAGTGCCTTCAGCTAGCTGGTTATCTTCCAGAGTTACAGATCACCCATGTTTTTAAGCTTCAGCTTCAACTGTGGACCGCTTGCTGGCGCCTTGTGATGTTCATTGCAGTTGTGGGAGATTTATATCTGTTTCATCGAAGACCGCTGGGAGTTCTGTACCTTCGTCTGGAAAGCTAGAGGAATTCGGAATAGGTCAGGATATAAAATTTTCAAAATCCGCCCACTGATACGCCCACAAATAAATAAAACAATTTTATTGAAAAACCAAAATTTGAGCTAGGGAGCTGAAATTTATAATATATACTCTCTAGGGGCCCTTTAAGGTCATGTGTAAATATTTTCAAAATCCGCCTACTGACACGCCCACAATTTTTTTTTTTTTTTTTTGAAAATCCGAAGTTTGAGCTACGGAGCTGAAATTTATAATATATACTCTCTAGGGTTCCCTTTATGCTCATGTGTATTTAATTTCAAAATCCGCCCACTGACACGCCCAAAATTTAAAAAAAAAACCTTTTTTTTGAAAACTCAAAGTTTGAGCTACATAGATTTATAATATATACTCTCTAGGGGCCCTTTGCGCTGATGTGCTAATTTTTTTTAAATCCGCCTACTGACACGCCCACAATTAAATAAAACAATTTTATTGAAACACCCAAGTTTTAGATAGGGAGCGTTTTTTTCGATAAAATCCCAGAGCGTTCTTATCAATTCAACCACACTTAGACTTTTGTCACGCCCACTTATGAGGGATAGGAATAAGAATAGGGTATCCAACAGTTCGCCCAAGCGGACTGTTGCCCGTCCCTATGTTTTTGAATTATTTTGACTATGTTCCAAAATGGTTTGCTTATTTTATCTAAACTCTGTAGTTTATGATTCCAAAATCGATTCCTAAAAGTTGAGAATGAATCTTTTATTAAGACATTAAGAATCTTAACTTTAGAACTATAGATACGAGTAGGATCTCTTGTTCTTATCCATTTCGATTACTATTACGAATTTGTATTAGTTGAAGGATGTTAATAGGTAATTTGCTTGTAATGTCAGAACGAATTTCTTTTTAGGAACTGCCTTTTCAATACTTTCTTGTAGAGCTTTCTTAAAACAAGAAACACTAAGGTCTATTTGTTGTTGATTGACTACTTCAGCCAAAGGTGCATGAACATTTGTTAACCTCGATCGGATTTCTCTTTTATATGTTTTTCAGTTTGCATTTTTAATGTCTAGAATTTCATTGATTCTTTCCAAAGGTTATGTTAAAGATCTAATTAAGACTGGCAAATGATTTGAGCTTAGCTCTTTTATCACTAAAGGGGTTGAAAAGACTGGGCATGTTGCTGAAAAAATCCAAAGTTGATGGATTTAACATATTATTAGCAGGGTAATAGGTTGGATGGGGTGGATACAAAATACGAAATGGATGCCTAGTGTTAAGGATAGCTGGAATATTACCACATGCATTCGCTCTCAAGTATCCCCAACTTCTGTACCTGCAGTTAAAATCACCCCCAATTAGATAAGTATCATTTATACTTATAATCTTCCTCAAATCGCTATTTAAATGAAAGCGTTTCTCCGTGTTAGCTGAACCTCCAGAAAAAAAAACAGAAAATATTTTTAAAGCTGCAATATTTGCAAAAGTTATTGTGATTCCTAAGTTTTGAATTACTTTCTTACTTACTTAGGGTGCCGCTACAGTCCGGGGTGGACCTGGGCCTCAACCAACAAGAGTCTCCAGCCAGCACAATCTTTGGCCAGCTGTCTCCAGTTTCGCACGCTCAGTTGGTTAAGGCCCCCTTCCACTTGCGTGCGCCACCTTAGTCGCAGTGTTCCTCTACTGCGCCGTCTCTCGGGTGTGGATTCGAAGATTTTCCGGGCCGGAGCATTCACGTCCATTCGCTCTACATGAGCCAGCCATCTCAGTCGTTGGATCTTCACTCTTCTAGCTAAGTCGAAGTCGCTGTACAACGCGTACAGTTCGTTGTTGTATCTCCTCCTCCATTTACCGTCTTTGCAGACGGGACCAAAAATTACCCGAAGAATTTTCCTCTCAAAACAACCAAGCGTGACCTCATCCGCTTTTGGTAGAGTCCACGCCCCTGCACCATAGGGAAAGGACTGGGATTATTAAGGTCCTATAAAGGGTCACTTTAGTTGTTCGAGAAAGGGTTTTGCTACTCAATTGCTTTCTTAGCCCAAAGAAACAGCGATTGGCAAGAGTTATTCTTCGTTTAATCTCAGCGCTGGTGTCATTGCCTGAGTTCATTGCGGAGCCTAGGTAGAAAAAGTCCTGAACCACCTCAAAGTTATATCTGTCCATAGTGGCATTCTGTCTGAGACGTCGGTGTTGGGTGTCCTTCCTTCATGACAGCATATACTTTGTCTTGCCCTCATTGATCGCCAAACCCATCTTCGCCGCCTCCGTCTCAATACTCACGAACGCGCCACTGACATCCCGCTGCGTTCTGCCGATTATGTCGTCGGAGTAGGCGAGTAGATAGACGGACTTTTGACAGATAGTGCCTCTGGTGTAAGCATTTGAGTTTTGCACTATTCTTTTAAGAATGATGTTGAAGAAGTCACATGAGAGCGCATAGCCTTGTCTAAATCCTTTTTTGACATCGTGACTCGTGACAGGTATCGGTGAGTTTTTTACCGGCCTTGACGGAGCAGCGTGCATTCGCTATTCTCATCCTGCACAAACGGACTAGTTTGGCAGGGATGCCAAAACTAGACATTGCTCTGTATAGCTCGTCTCTATAAATGCTATCATAGGCGGCCTTAAAATCGATAAAAAGATGGTGGGTATCGATTTGGACTTAATAGGTTTTCTCCAAGATCGGCCGCAGTATGATATATGATATTTGGTCGATGGTAGACTTTCCTGACCTGAAGCCACACTGATAGGGACCAATCAGGTTGTTGGCGAAAGGCTTCAGGCGTTCACACAGCACGGCAGATAAGATCTTGTAGGCGATGTTAAGAAGACTAATACCTCTGTAGTTGGTGCACTTCAGACGGTCTCCTTTCTTGAGGATCGGGCAAACATTGTTTGAATTACTTTAGTATTAACAATTGGAATTACTTCGTGTCGTTTGGTTTTTTTCACTAACACGGACCCTCCCTTTCCGTGGTATCAAAATGGGCCGATATAACAGTCTAAGTAAGCTTGAGCTCTAATAAAAGAGATAGTTCCCACAACAATAAAAATGATTTAAACAACAATTGGATCAACAAAACAATTTTAAAAAAAGCCCCATACCCGGGGATTTTTGGTTTTTTGTTACCTCAGAAAAGAGCAAATAAATAATTGTAAAACACCCCGCATCACTCTGAAAGTGATAAGACCAACAGTTGCAATTGACGCCGATCATATATAAGCGGATAACATCTATTTTACTATTTTTAAAGTTAATTATACCTCAGAGCTTGTTATATAAATCGTCGTATCTTTTCGGTCGTATAATGAAAGCAATCATTCTCTGCGCTCACTTTGTCTTTGATAAGCTAAAATGTTTACATATGAAACATTTTTGGAAATAGCTCTTGCGGCATCAGTTAGTGCGTATCCAGGAAGTTGTCCTTATCATTAAAGTTTGGTGTGTTGTTTCGAAGGAATGTGGTTGTATAGCTTTAATAATGGATGTGAAATGATCAGATGGTAGGTATGTAGGTAAATGGGTGCCCTTGTGACTGCTGTCACGGGTCACTTAGACCATCAGTTGGGGTCCATTGTGTCCATTTTTGAGATTTTCCAAAATTTTTAAGAACCTGCAAACAAACCAAAAATATGCCGCTGTTTCACAGCTCAGTGTTCCGCTGTATTACAACCACCCGGATCTATATGTAATTCTCAGGAGTTTCCTTAACTCAATATCGTTCAGATCCTCCAGCTCCTCGAAGAAGTAGCTGCCAAGAATCTTGAATCTGCCGGTTCTAAGGGCAGAGCAGTCGCATAGTAGGTGGCGAATAGATTCTATCTCTTCGACATCTCTACAGCTCCTGCAGTAATCGTTGTGCATTATGCCCAGCAACTCCGCGTGTAGGCCGACTGCGCAGTGTCATGTGAAGTCCTGCGTCAGTGTGCTTATGTCTTTGTGCTTTAGCCCAATCATGACCTTAGATTTCCTTTTGTTTACCGCTGGCCAAAGTTCCCTCGAGGGTCTGCATGTTTCGAGGCTGGTCCAACGTAGGTTTGTTATAGTCATTGATGCAACATCTATTTTCCGTGTCAGTGCACCGAGCGGAGTTTGTATAGATTTCAGAGCCAGAGATGCATTCATCTCCGATCCGCATCTTGCAAGCTTGTCTGCTTCTTCGTTGCCGGAGATGTCCTTGTGCCCTGGTACCCATCATAGGGTCACTGAATTGGCGATTGATATCTCGTCTAGGTGTTTCCTGCACTGTAACACTGCCCTTGATTTGGCGACACTGACCCCATAGCCATTATGGCCGCTTGGCTGTCAGAGCATATAGTGATCTGCTTGTCGGCCAGTTTGCGCCTCTTCACCTCCTTGGCAGCATGAGTTATCGCAGCTGTCTCTACCTGAAACACGCTGGTTCTGAAGGACACGCAAAGTCTCAGAGTCTCACAGAAGATGCCTGCACCTGTACCAGCATCCATATTGGATCCGTCGGTATAGATAGCTATTTCGCCTTCTTCCGTGACTGTTTTGTTGATCCATTCGCTTTTTTCTGGGATTCTGGTAGCGAATCTACTTTTGAAGGCGAAGGTGTGTGGTAGATAATCAGTGGCTTTTGATTCTTTCGAAGGATGCGTGTCCGTAGGGTTTGAAAGACCACAGTCCCGACTCTTCGAGTCTAACGGCCGTTAACCGCTATGCTGCTGAAATATAATATCCAGGGGTGTGAGGTTGAGTATCACCTCCATGGGTGCAGTGGGAGTGGTTCTTAATGACCCTGTTATCCCATTGCAAGCCAAGAAAAATGTTTAATTGACGACTGGAAAAATCCGTCGACGGCGACATTCTTCAAAAATAGAACGGTTTATGTTAATTATGAACAATGTTATAAATTCGTAGAGATCAACGATGCCGTTATCGGGACGGAGGACGAAAATTATGCATATTTTGCCGACACAAAAGTGATTTTCCATGCTTGCAAAGTGGAGCCATAGACCAACGTTGTCATTTGCTGTTCCGATTCCGACGTTTTGATAATTGCTCTTGGAAAGATGCAGCATTAAAAAAAACAACTAAAAATTTGGCTAAAGCTGGTGTTGTCAATGCAATGGGCTTGTCACTGGGCGGATTTTAAAATTGCAGCTTTCTAGTTCCAGTTTAAAGGTTTAATTTTTGCCGAATGTGAAATTTTGTGACTGTGTTCTTTATGGTGGCATGACCCCGCTTACGCTCCCACGCCCTTCAGGCGACATTTCAATCAGTGAATTCGCCCATTACTTTAAGGCTCCAGTAATGGACAAACCCTCGGGCGACCCTGGACCGAATTTTGTTCCTACTCTACCTCGGTAGAATTGTGCGCAGCTTTGCGGAAAAATTGGCATGCAAATCGTTTGCCATTCTTTACATTAGTTTTGTTTTTGTTGGGGTCGCGGCCATCGTTGATTTTTTGGATCGTGCAAGTTCGGTACGCTGTCCGCCGAGTCATTAAATCATTGTTGACTGCGTTGTTCGTCTACAGTTCCCCCCTTCTCGGTTCCACAGTGCTGTGTTTTGTGTTTAATGTTTTCGAGCCGGTACTATTATGCTGCCTATTGTTTTTGCCAAGTTGTGCGCCGCTCGGTTGTCGTGAGGGTGTATCATAGGACCGTCCGCCCGCACTCCTCTGCTGCTAATTCGGTGCTCCCAGGACGGAGTTGGTTCAAAATTGAGCGTCATCCCATCCCTCATCGAACTTGGCCCACTACCGTTCCGTGGTAGGTCATACTTCGTCTTTTGGGTCTTTGATTGTTCGGCCGTCGATTTTAGAGCTAGAAAGCTGAAATTTAACGCCTCAAAATGCTCGGGAGTTAGAATATTTAAAATCCGCCCACTGATATGCCCACTATTAAAAAAACCATTTTATCAAAAAGTCCAAATTAAAATTTATATGTACTAAAGGGTCTTTCATTAAGGTCTTGACAACTTCTTTTTTAAATAAAATGCAAACTATGTGGGATATCTCAAAAAAAATGTATTAGCTTCAATAACTATCAAAACGTTTATGAATGGAATTCGATTTCGTTTATATGTCCACAACGGGAACGTATACAGCGGTCGATACGTTGAACACAATTTTCGATAACTAGGCCGCACATTTCGTCGGATACGGCCGTTATTTCTCGTTCAATATTGGCTCTGAGCTCTTCTAACGTCGGTTTGTTGGCATATACCAATGATTTAATGTAGCCCCATAAAAAAAAGTTTAGAGGCGTTAAATCACACGATCTCGGCGGCCAATAGACCGGCCCGTTTCTCGAGATAACGCGTTCACGAAACTGAGACTTCAATATCTCGATTGTTGCACCCAGTGTGTGGCTTGTGGCACCGTCTTGTTGGAACCACATATCACTGATGTTCAATTCATGCAATTGCTCAAAGAAATAACGTTCCAACATGTCGCTGTAGCGAATACCATTTACCATACCGTGACGGTCATTTTCACCGATGAAAAAAAAATGGCCCAATGACGCCACCGGCATGAAAACCGCACCAAACGGTGACTATTTGCGGATGAAGTGCTGTTTCGTGAAGCACTTGAGGGTTCTCACCTGTCCAGTAACGAATGTTTTGTTTATTGGCGAAGCCGTTTAACCCAGAATGCGCTTCATTGCTGAAGATGATTTTGCGATGAAATTCTTCCTTCTTCCGTTCTTCCATCATGTCCAGAGCCAAATTCGAGTCGCTTCATATGATCACGTGGCATTAATTCTTGATGAGTAAGCTTGATCTTATAAGGCTGTAGGATAAGATGCTTACACAAAGTTCGCCATATAGTGGTCTGGGAGGGCCCTATTATTGAGAACGCAGTGCAATTGACTGATTTGGCTGGTTTGCGACGGACGCCTCAACGGCAGCAAAATTCTCCACACTTCGGGCAAAACGTAGTCTCACTGGCACGGCAACATCAAGTAGCGAATATTTTGACTCAAATTTGTTCACTACACTATGAATTGCTTGTCTACTGGAACGAGAATTACGGCCGAAATTTGGCGATAACGCTCTTAAAGTTGCGATCACCGACTCGGAATTTCGGTAGTAAATTTTAATTATTTGTAAACGTTGTTTCTTTATGTACTTCATCAAGATGAAAATGTTAGTTTTACTTAATATTTTGACATCAACAGTTTGGTAATCGGTTTAAGGGTGCGTTCACACTGAAATTTTGAAGTTGTCAAGTCGCTGATGAAAGACCCACTTTAATATATCCCTTCGGGTCAGCCTGAAGGTTCGACCTCAATAAACATCGGCAAGTTTCGTGGTTTTGAATCACTTCATCACTGCGGCCAATCAAATGCAGGAGTTTTCAGGTCTGCTTCACTTTAACGATTTCGACACATACATGCTCCCATTATTAATTATTGTTCTTTTACGACATCGGTGATCTCCAGATTATGCGTCGCCCTCAGTCGCCTTTTATGACAGCACTGGCTTTTGGGGAGCGCTGAAGTGATATTCTTCAAATGTCCCTGCACGGGTTTCATCGTTAATATAAATGTTTTAATCATTACTGTATCCCTTATGTATTAAAACTATGGTACATTAAGTTTTCTAAAAACAGTTTAACAAATTTAGATGAGTTTTTTTTTGGAAAACGTAACCCCAGCTTTTGTATACGGGACAAGTATCGTATTTCGAGATTTTGTACTAACGCGTCGTTTCTTATGAACTTAACTACTGCGCTATACGAGGGTTAACTGTACTTCCGATTCGCTATTTTGTATATTTTGCTTGATTGCTATTTTATTTCTTTTTTTGAATTGTATCCTTGTAAATAGTTGCCTTTTGTATTTTACGTAAAAATTTGTAAGCCGATGCCACCCCACATCTTATTTATTTTGTTAAATTCAATCGATGAGCCATTCCACACAAACATTTTTAGTTAGGGAATGTTAATCATTATTTACTTTCCGCTTTATGATAGAAAAATTGTATATAAGTAGAAATGTAAGTAAATGCTTGGAAGAAAGCTAAGATTATGCCGATTTTAAAACCGGGTAAACCCGCAAATAACTCTAATAGCTACAGACCCATTAGCTTACTTAGTTCTATAAGTAAAATTTTCGAAAAAAATTTCAAAAATAAAATTGACAAAGTACTTAGTGAGAAAGGTATATTGCCTCAGCAACAGCTTTGCTTTAGGACTCATTACAATACTGTGCAACAAGTCGACAGAATATCTCAGCACATCAAAAAAGGATTTACATCCAATAAATCTACGGGAGTAGTGCTCCTTGATGTCGAAAAAGCTTTTGATGCTGTCTGGCATGCAGGACTACTTTATAAAATGACTAGCTGACCCGGCAAACGTTGTTTTTCCATATAAATTATTTCTAGTGAATATTTTCGTACGGAAATGAAAAATAACTAACTTATTGGAAGTGTGTTGGGATGTGCTCTATGACTTAAAGAGGAATTGAGCGCTGTGGACGTTTTGTCCCTTTCAGAACATTAGCGAATATTGGAGAACGGTGTGTATCAGCAATGAACTCAAGATTATTATTTGTTCTTCAAATCACGATTTGTCGCGTCGCTGTACGGTCGTCAACCATGATTCCAGCAAAATCGTCAACAACAGGTGCATGAAATCCACGCATGTGCTCTACAGCTGGTGTTTTATCAGGATTGATCACAATAGCGTGATTGTCAGTTTGTAATTTGTAAATATTTTTGTTTGGAAGCAAATAAATTGAAAAGTTTTCAAAGCAAACATATTAGATACGAGGGCGGGTCAATAAGTCCGTGACTTTTGGAATAAAACACAGATTTTTTGATAAAAAAATAATTTTATTTTTCAACGTACTCGTAGTCTCCCTTGAGCTCTATAAACTTTGTTCAATGCTTCTCCAATTTTTTTATCCCTTCCAAAAAAAATGATTTGTCGAGGTCCTCAAAATAGGCCTTTATTTGCGAGATGACTTCATCATTGGAGTCAAATCTTTTTCCACCAATCCATTTCTTCAGGTTTGGAAACAAGAAGTAGTCGCTCGGAGCCAAATCTGGAGAATAGGGTGGATGAGGGAGCAATTCATAGCCCAATTCATGGTTTTTTGCCATGGCAACTGCAAATGTGTGCACCCTTGCATTGTCTTGGTGGAAAAGAACTTTTTTCTTGGCCAAATGAGGTCGGTTTTTTTTCAAATCGTCATTGAATCGGTCCAATAAGTTGGCATAATATTCCCCATTGATTGTTCTTCCCTTTTGAAGGTAGTCAATGTGGATTTTCCCTCGTGCATCCCAAAAAACAGTCGCCATAACTTTATTGGCTGACAAACCCACCTTGGCCTTCTTTGGCGCCGATTCACCCTTAGAAACCCACTGTTTTGACTGTTGTTTGGTCTCTGGTGTATTGTGATGGATCCATGTTTCGTCCACGGTTACAAAACGGCGCAAAACCTCCTCCATATTGCGATTAAACAACGCCAAACCTTCCTGTGAAGTTGTTACACGATTGCGTTTGTGGTCGACTGTGAGCAAACGCGGCACCCATCTTGCGGAAAGCTTTCTCATGCCCAAGTGATCATTCAAAATTGAAACCACTGAGCCATGCGAGATCCCTACGGCTTCCACAATCTCTCGCACTTTCAATCTTCGGTCGGCCAACACCATATCGTGAATTTTTTCGATTGTTTCGGGTGTAGAGACCTCAACTGGGCGTCCAGGACGTTCGGCATCTTCAGTGCTTGTACGGCCACAACGAAATTCAGTAAACCACTTTTTTACCATTGAAATCGATGGTGCAGAGTCCCCATAGTCTTTTTCAAGCTTAGCCTTGGTCTCGGTAATGGTTTTATTTTCGCAAGAAATAATGCTTAATAAGCACACGAAATTCACTTTTTTCCATTTTCTCCTCAAATTAGTGAGTAGTCTGATAAAAATAGCTGTCAAACACAAACTAACTGACGCAGCAAGTTTAAATTTTGACAGGAGTCAACTGACAGATGCCTGTTGACAGGAGCAGTGTTGCCGTTTCAGTAAAGAGGTCAGAAATTCAAAAAGTCACGGACTTATTGACCCGCCCTCGTATCTAAATACAATTGAACAGCGTTTTTGGTCAACATGTCAACTGTTTTTATACCCTATTCTAAGGGTATATTAATTTTGACGCCAAGTTTGAACCGTACCATAATATTGCCCGTAGATCCGTAAAAGTTACTATATTTATGATCAGCATCGATAGTAATGTCGATCATGTCCGTTCGTCTGTCGGCAAAAATTGGGCCTTTAACCATATATACTCTCCAGGTCCCCGAAATAATCAAGTTTAAGAATTTTTGAAATCCGCCCACAGACACGCCCACAAACTCAAAAAAAAAAAAAAAAAAAAAAAAAAACAAATTAATCGAAAAAATCGTATTTTTAGCTAGAAAGCTGAAATTTGTTATGATCTTTGAATCACAAAACTGCTCGGGAGATAAAATTTCTAAAATCAGCCCACTGACACGCCCACAATTAAATAAAACAATTTTATTGGAAAGTCAAAGTTTAAGCTAGGAAACTGAAATGTATGATATAGACTCTCTAGGTGTCTGCTGGGAATAAGAATAGGATATCCAAAATTTCGCCAAGCGGACTGTAGCCCGTCCCTATTAATTTGTTTGTTTTGCTTTAACATACCTACTTTCTCACGTTTTTTCTCTATTATTTGTTACTTTTTACCATTCAATAGCTTCTGTTTGCACTTTCATATTCAGTTCATTAACAATCGGAATGATTATTCCATACGATTTGTGCAAATTTCTGCAATTTTATCATTCAATTTGTTTCTGTTGTTTAAGACAGGGATTCCGCACTTCAGAAAGAGATAGCTTGGCGAAAATGTCTAAAGAGCATCCAGCTCGCCGAAGATGCATCGGGCATATGGTGAATAGAGGCTATTGTAGCCGCAACGTGCGCTTTCGGAGTCCCCACCGCCCATAAAGTAAATTTGTAAAAATGTATGTGGTTCATTCGGCATTGGCAGCATTGGAGCCCACTTTGTGATAACCTTGGCCTTTGATTTTGAATGTTGAATGGAATTGTTGACCATTTGCAGCATTATTTTTAACTATTTATGTTGCTCCAAACGATGTCATTGGGAAACATGAATTAAATTAATGTTCGAATTGACTTCAGGAACAGGTTAGAATCTGGTTCCGTAATGATAAGTAAGCCGTTCAATACAATTGTCTTTGTTTGATTTCGTTCAGCTCGTGCCTCTTGTGATTGTGATTCACGAAATTGTGCCATGCTCATACGCACATCTGCATTATCTTGTTGGACTCGTTCGTCTGATCTTTGGGCTCTTCTATTTCGCATGTCTGTCGTTCTATTCGTTCGACGGCCCAAATTGGTCTCTGCGTCCTGTTGGCATTGTTTACTACACACATAAATAGATTAAATTGAACTACTTAATGATGGAAAACAGTATACTGTTCTTTTTTTGGTTGTTGCCAAAATAAATAAATACAAAATGAAAAAAAAAAAAGTTGAAAAAAATCGAAAAAAAACCTGTGGTCAAAATAAGACATTATGAAATTTTGTTTTTTTTCTTTAAAACCCGTACTGAGAAAATACCTTTCCAACAAAGCATAAATCATCAAAATCGGTTCGGCCAATCTCGAGTTATGGGATTACATCGCTTCGGACACTTTCTTTTATATCTTCTATATATATAAAAATCAATCCATATTTGAGTTTGTTGCCGGTGTTTGGCCAAACGCGTTAACCGATTCCAATGAAATTTTTTTCCATGAAAGGTGACGCCTGTACAAAGGATGTTTTCTATGTGCGATATCTGTATCTGCATCGGTGTGTGAATTATGGGCATTTGAGTGAGTACACATGCATATGTGCGTATGCGTGTAAATTCCGATGCAGATACAGAGACCGCACATATAAAAAACCATCGTACAGACGTCACCTATTTTATTATCCGGACGCGCATATGATAGAGGGAGACCACACGAACGTTTCAAGCCTATTGTGGTGTTTGTGCGCTCTTTCATTCTTGAGATATCGTTTGTTCAAAGTTGTATTCAAATAACTCATTGAATTTTTTTGCATTTTTTTTGTGAATCGGACATCGGAAAGTTTTTCCCACATTGATAACAATCGGTGTGAAAGTAAATGAAAAGTGATTCTATCGAAGTTTTTTAGTTTCGCTTTTTTGTTTGATTCGCAAAGTAAGCTGACATAGGCGCCTGCCAGACAACAAGCACCTACGCTAAGCGGAACAACAAAGGTGTGTGAGCGGCCTAAGCCATGCGGAAAAAACGTGCAGTCCCTTTCACGGGTTGAGCTCAAATCAGGTAATCTTCGGTATTGGCCTGAGAGTGATTCTGTGAAGTTTGGCCAAAATTGGTCTTCTTTTCTTAGGCGCAGCAACTTAAGCCAACATATATAGACAATAATAAGGAAGTCTACTCGAACATATTGGCCAATAGAATTCTCGGGCACGGGCAAAGCCGGGCGGGTGCAGCTAGTACATACATAAGTGTTGTGTGAATTTCCTATGTATATTATTAAAATAATTAATTTTTTTTAGAAGGACACGTCTATACGGTCTGTGTAAATAACACCTAATCAACCGAAAGGCCAGTTCCTGCAGGAGTTCCCCAAGGATCCGTCCTAGGTCCCGTGTTGTTTAATGTGTATACGTTTGATTTTCCACAACTTCGCAACAGTGAGTCTGCAATGTTTGCAGACGATACATGTATTCATTCGTCCGATGTGCTTGGTTTTACAATCCAAACCAATCTTCAATCGGCACTAAATACTCTTATGACTTACTTCAACAAATGGAAGATAAAAGTCAATGCTTCTAAAACCCAAGCTATTTTTTTACCAGAAAATGAAAAGCTTGTAATGCCTACACGTCTTGGACGGACATTGTCAAATACTTAGGCATTACATTGGATAAAAAGCTTACTTACAATAAACATATAACAAATACCAAAGATAAAATAAATAAAACTATACGAATAATGTATCCTCTTATAAACAGAAAATCTATTATAAGCCAAGAAAATAAATTAATAATTTTTAAAGTCATTTTTCGGGCCTCTATGTTTTATGGTTGTCCAGTTTGGGGAAAGTGTGCAATAACGCACATCAAAAAATTGCAAATAGCGCAAAATAAGCTATTAAAACTAATGCTTAGCTTCCTTGGCACTTTTCAACACTTGAACTCCACTAAATAGCCAATGTCGATTTGTTTTCTACTAGAATAGAAAGACTTACAGCTAGATACGCAATTAGTTGTGAGATGTCCCATAACGTGCTCATTAATAACCTTGTTGCAAACGTAACACCCTAATTCTTATTGTTATTTCATGCTCTTCGTATTGTTCATCTGATCAGTATTATTTTCGTTAGTATTGACTCTGTGTGTATTTATATGATTGTTTATTTTTTTATTTATTTATTTTTTTGTAGAATTTATTTATTTCTGTACTATCTGTACGTACTATTATTTATTTGTTATTTACATATTAAATTATTAAATATTTATTTATACTATTTTGTTACATTTTTTTATTATTTACCTGTTTTTGTACTACTTATTTATTTTGTACATATTTGTTATTTATTTATTAATTTATTAGATAATATGTATTTATTAAATTTCAAAACCTTCCTACTGTGATATTACTTTTAAGAATCTGCTTGCATATACATATTCGTATTCTTATTTATGTTATTTATTTATTTATTATTGTTGTTATTTTTATTATTATTTTTTTATTTTTTCCTTTTTTCTTATGAAAGGATGTTGTTGTTGCTGCATCGGGGCGTATCGTCCGATTTATTAATTGTTTATTAATTCAAAAAGATTCTAAAACATATGTTATCATTGACCTGCGAAGCCAATTGGCTTATCTGCAGGAGATTATTAACAAGATTTAATTCTAACAAAAGGTTACTTACTATCTATATAAGAATTTATAAGTGTCTTTTTTTTTACATTTTAGGTAATAAGTAGTTCATATTTAAATTAAATTTTCAATTATATTAATATTATTAAATTTATATATTTGACGTAGTTTATTTAATTTGCGTTTAAAATTAAGTAATAGCTTCTAAAAAAAATTGTTTCAATCTTTGTTTCCTGATATTAACTTGGTTGATGTTTCTCAAGTGTTGAGGAAGGTTATTTAGTACATTCGGCACGGTATACATCAGCCTTCTTCTGCCATACTCATTTATAATTGATGGGAGTTGATACATTCCTTCGCCTTGCCTTCTTGTACCAAACTGATGACTTAATGGAGTGCGGAATCCTGCATCGTCATAGTACTCCAGTGCCACGCTCATATTAAATATCTGCCTAATTTTCAGTACCTTAATGCTAGATCCATTTCCTCTTGACATCAATTTAATCGCACTGTGTTGGATGTTTTGCAGTTTTTCGATGTGTGTTTGCGCTGCACCGCCCCATGCCAGTACACCGTAACGTAGCGTCGATTCTATAAGAGCGTGATACACTTGTTTTTGCACACTAATCGAGGCTTTGTATTGTAGACAAGCAAGCGCAAACAGGGACCCTCTCAGCTTCTTTCGTAGATGATTTATGTGTGGCTCCCAGCGAAAGTGGCAGTCAATGATAATACCAAGGTACTTACAAGTATCTACGACTTCAATTTGCACAGAGTCAGACACACTATTACATTTAAAAGTTTTAAGGACGATTTGTGACGCTGGATACATCGGGCTTCGAATGTGCATAAGTTTAGTTTTTTTTTCATTTAGTACAAGCCCGTTATCGTGACACCATTTCGAAACTTCGTTGAACTCCTCCTGCATTACCGTTGTAGCGTCTTCCAATGATTTACGACACACAACGATAGCCGTATCATCAGCATATGCGAAAGGTACACTTTTTTTTAAGCATTTAAGCATTTCGTTTGTGTACAAAATGAATAGTAGAGGGCCAAGCTTCGAGCCTTGCGGTACTCCATATTTAGCTTTATATGCAACACTACAGCAATTCATGATTTTGACTCTGAAGGTTCTGTCTGCCAGGTAGTTTGTTAACCAATCCGCCAGCCTTCCTCTAATTCCTACTCTGTATAAAGCGTTGATGAGTTTAGTGTGGTCGAGCGTATCAAATGCCTTGCTGAAATCCAAAATCTCTTTCCTTTCGACTAGAGTATTTTCTTACCATGCTGTTTTCCTTTTAACATCATATTATAACATTATTCAGAAGTAAGATTATAATATCATAACTCTGTGTGAATTGTGCGATTACACTCAAATGTAGTAAAATATAAGAAAATGTGATAGATTTAAAATAATAAAGTTAAAGTTAAACGCTCTTAACCCGCCAATGGTGACGCAAATTTGACTTTGATCAATGGTGACGACGGTCTCACGCACCGGTGTTTTCAACTGAAGATTTTTCAAAACGTGTTACTAATAGTTCATGTTGTTTTTAAATTTATGCTCTCTGACAATAAAACAAAACTATGTAATCAATTTATGCTCTTTTATTTCAATAATTAAATTCAGATAAAATTTTTATTAGAGCAATCGCTGACCCGGCGAACTTCGTTCCGCCCAAATTTGTTAATGTAGGTAAGTAACGAAATTAATAATTCCGAGCTTTCGCTGTAATCCGGTCAATTAAAATTCTTTATTCAAAAGTTATATTAAAATTAAATACAATTCCAAAAACCGTAGAGATTTACTTGTCGGCCAACCTACCGCTTTTTCACTGAAGTGCTTTATGGTAAACAACATTTTTCGTTCCATTGTCGGGTGCGTACACGTACAAAGCGCGAGGTTTGCCGACACGTGAGCACGCCACATACAATTGACCATGTGAGAAACATGGAAATTCAAGATTTATGCCACACACATCCAGCGATTGTCCTTGCGACTTATTAATTGTCATAGCAAAAGCGAGACCTACGGGAAATTGAAAACGCTTAAATACGAAAGGCAAATCGTTCTAAATAAGTGGAATCCGCGGAATAAGAACATCTTCGCCTTTAAATTTTCCAATCAAAATCGTTGCTTGAATAATATTTGATTTTAGATTTTTCACAATCAAACGCGTACCGTTGCAAAGTTTTGGTGCATTTAGGTTGCGCAACAAAATTATTACTGTGCCGGCTTTTAATTTCAAATTGTGTGGAGGCAAGCCTGAAACATCCAAAGAATTCAAAAATTCCGTGGGATATCTAGTTGGTGGCTTCGTTTTCATCCATCACGGAGTCGACTGATTTATATGAATGTAACTCACCAGCTAATTGATTTTGAATGACGAAATTCAAATGGTCGACATTCTTGTTTTTCGCAGCCAAAATCGCTCTTACACTCAGCCAATCATGGTCAACATACGAGTAATTCTGAGCGATATTCGGGAAAACATTCGTGATTAGTTCTTCCGGTGTCGTTGTAAAGTTGCAAACATTTTGTGGAAACTTAATCAGGCCGGTGTTTAAGTCTGCTGGAATTTTGTGTAAGGCAACTCGCATGTTCGTTTTCAAATGCAATTTCTTTACGTATTGCCATAAAGCAGACGCCTTCAAGCAAGCATTCAATTCATCTGCCATAGTTGATCTCGGAATGAGGGGCAGCGTTTTACGAAAATCGCCTGATAGCAAGACCATTTAGGGTGGCGACGGTGTAGAGGTAAGTGTGTTGGCTTGTGAGCCGTGCGGTGCAGGTTCAATCCCCACGGGGAACAACAACATACGCCACCCATTCACATCCCTCTACACCAAAAGAAGGATTTCTGCCTGGTAGTACAATGGATAGTTACCGAGTCTGAGCGCTCTGGGATTTGGATTCCTTTTAAAAAAAAAAAAAAAAAAAGAAAAAAAAAAAGACCATTGCGCCACCGAAATGTCGGTTATCATTACGTAAATCTTTCAAAGTACGATTCAGGGCCTTCAATGCGCGTTTGTGAGCCATTGTGCATTCGTCCCATATGATAATCTTACATTGCTGCAGTACTTTCGCCATCGCAGTGTTCTTTGAAATGTTGCATGTATGTTCTTCATCTAATTGCAGATTCAGTGGCAATTTCAATGCAGAATGAGCTGTTCGACCGCCTTCTAACAAAGTACCCGCTATCCCAGAAGAGGCGCGTGCCAAGGCAATCGCAGATCTCGAACGAATCGTAGCTAAAATCAGTGAAATCAGGAATGTTTTCCAGTTCCACCGGGCGCATCAAGGAAGAATATTCCGCCATTTTCGTTATCGACTGCTTGCATTAATTCATCGGTCACTTTCTTTTGTTCTTGATTCAACATTGGCACATTTGTTCGAACAGCTTGACTCAATGCGATTCGATTGAAGTCCATTTCTCTCCCAATTCTCGATCAAATGCGTCTTGCATTGCGCGAATTGACTGTGGCATCCCCAATTTGCACAACAAATTGCCACTCATGAGCAGACACATATCCTCGATCAAAATCAAAGCTTTGTTGCGCATTTCATCTGACATCTCCAGTTCATTATTTGATGTCCCAGTGCGAATTCGATACAAAATATCATCGGCCATATTATCCTTGTATTTATTCCACAAATCTTTAGGATTTGATGGAAAACATGTCGAAATTATGATTGCGAAGAGTGTCCTGAGTTGATTCGCAGGCGCAGTGACAGTGGCATCGGCCAGCGTCATGTCCCAATGATTATCGTTTTCAAGCAATTGCCTGCGTTGACAGGCTTCTCGATATATAGCACACAACACACCGTCAACAGTCCGCAGCGCTTCGAACGAAGTAGGGCCACAAACATTGACCAAAAGCATTCTCAAATAGAAGCATTCGTCGTTTTTCGGGTGAACTGTGTACATATATTCTACCAAGTGCATCACTTGCATAAACACCACGGAATCCGGGAACTACGTCACCTTGTTTCCGCCGCTGGAACTTCTTCGATGACGCATTCCATGAAGGATTCAAACACCATCCAACAAATCAAAGTGCGGGTGGCAATGGTGCAGTAGTAGTGTATTCACTTACGGAATGGAAGGTCGTGCGTTCGAATCCCGGCCAAGTCCATTACTTTATACCGAATACATGAAATCGTAATCTCCCTAAGTAACTTAGACACCACCCGTGGAGAAAAACCCTACAACTGCACCCAAACACTTCTTTCCTATCTCTCTATTCTTTCTAATACCAAGTAGCTTACACTGTGTTCTTAGCATTATAAGGGTACTGTAACAACAGAAAAAAATCCCTTTAGCGTAAGCAAAAATTATAAAAAAAAAAAAAAAAGTATCGACTCCGTTTCAAAAAGTTACTTTGTGTAACATAATAAACATAAACAAACTTATTAGATATATGAGTTAACACCATCCAGCGTGGGCGAGACATACATACCTACATGCATTCAGAGCATATGCCGGATACATGATACGTGAATAAACACGTTAGCATTGTGCCGGATACATGATCCGTGGTATTGCATTGGTTGCAGCTTTCCCACCGGTCGTCGTCTGGCTCGTGCATTTGAGCTGACTCAAATGCACGCGCATCCGTTGCATTTGCTGACCAAGGATAAATGTCGTCTCCAGATAGCCAGCGTCGTGGGAATGGGTTTTATGATTAAGTTAGTTCTAAGTAAGACACCAGACGGAACGGTTATAAGATTGTAGAAATAAATCGGGAATTAAGATTGTAGAAATAAATCGGGAATAAATATTAAGTAGTAAAAGTAAACTGTGTTTTGATCGGGCAGTGGTAGCCCGGAAATTTTAATTTTTTGTTATCCGCGGAGCAGGACTCTTTAATTGGCGCCCGAGCAGGGACCGGTTAAAAATCGCTACCTCTTAAACCGCAAGATTTAAAGTCCTTAAAAAAGGACGAGAAGATCAGTACGCTCTATCGAGTGAACGGTGCAGTGAACCTTAAAAGATATCCAAGACAGCACCCATTCTGACTTCTTCAAATTCCGCAAGCGGAGATCTGATTGGTTAAGAGCTGCGATAGTGAAGATTGTTCGTGCCCTAGTAGGTTGCTGGTTAAAATCTTAAAAGAAAACCACAAACGCCAGCGACTAAAGAGGATTCACACGGCACTTCCAAAACCGGTCTCGATATAGAAACCCGTGTCTGCTCCGCGGAGAATACCGAGTCCATCGCGCAACGATGAAACTCCCATGTCTAACGTAAGAAAATTCTTTCGCAGATCCAACTAAACTTACAGCAAAAATAAAGAAAGAAAATATTAAAGCAATAAAAACTAGAAATAAATTGTGAACGAAGCAAAGTGCGAAAAGAAATATAAAAGAATAATAATTATACAAGTTTTGTATTTCCCATTAAGTGCTAAAGCCTGTGCGAAAATAATAGAAATAATTTCTAATACGAATCGTGTGCTACATATGCATGTGCAATAATAAGCTTAAAATATAAATATATAAAGAGCATACGCCAAAAATTAAAAATTGTGATTCTGTGTACAAGAAGTGCATGTGCGAAAAAATATATACATCGAAAGTGTTGTGCAATATAAGCGAGTGAAACTCCCACAGGCTGTGAGACTCAGCATACAGAGACTCAGCCCAACCGTAAGCCAAAGGAACCAAAGATAAGTACCCACATTTTATCCTACTAGATAAAAAAAAAAAAAAAAAAAACCCTTGCTTCACATATAAATGTTCCCTGACATGGATTCAATCACGAAATCCTTGACCGAACTAACCGGGGCAGTCAATGCCATTTTACAACAGCTAAAGGAGATTGACGTACGCGTTAAACGCGTGGAGGAGGGCCAATTTATTGAGACTCCTACCGGCGGCAGTGCCCCCCAAGTTTTTGAACTCCGTGGTCCATCCAACGAGGATGAATTGAGGGACATATGTCGCCTCCCTGACTGCGTGAAGGAGTTACAGGTTTTCGACGGAAACCCAACGCAATACGTATCCTGGGTGCATATTGTCGAGGGGATCCTTAAAGACTTTTCGATAGTCAGGAATAAGCCCCTATATCGTGCTATTCTTCAGCACATACGACAGAAGGTGCGGGGCAGTGCAGATGCCGCCCTCATCTCATACAACATTTTTGATGATGACTGGGGTGCCATCAAACAATGCTTATCCCTACACTATGCCGATAAGAGGGACATGCGAACGTTGGAGCATCAGCTCAGTCAACTATCGCAGAAGAATTCCAAAATGGATGAGTTTTACGCGGCGGTAAACCATCAACTTTCTCTTATGATAAATAAGATTAAGACGGAAAGCTTTTCGCAAGAGACCGTTAATGCTTTTGTGGAAACCTACCGGAATAGAGCACTTGACGTGTTTATTCGAGGCCTTAACGGCGACCTTTCCCGGATGCTGATCATCCAGAAGCCGAAAAATCTACCAGAGGCTTATTCGGCCTGCTTGGAAATTCAAAATCTGAATTACCGCAGCAACGTCATCCACGACCCATCGGCCAAAAACGTTATTACTGCGCCAGTGAACCAATCGTTTAGGTCCGATCCAAGACCTTCTCTACCGAGGAAAAGGTTCCACCATAGTTTGAGCGAGAACCCCAGACAACCAAAGCAGTATACCCCTGTCCGCGACTATGACACACCGCCGAGACCTAACGTGCCCAAACCAAGTGAAAGGATGGAGGTCGACAACTCGGTGCAGTCGCGCCATGTAAATTATATGAATCGTCCAAAGGGTAATAACCCTTTTAAGCGAAGGGCCAGGTCGGAAAATTACCCCAATAAGCAACAAAGACTATTCCACCTCCAGGCTGACAGCGAAGATGAACTGGCACCTGACAATCGCTACGGCGGTGAGGAGCGCGTCATGGAAGAGGTAAATTTTATGACGGACGGCAGTCCAGCGTACCATATTTAGAGTACGTAACCACCGACGGGCGAGTGCTGAAGTTTCTTGTTGATACCGGGGCTAACAAGAACTTCATAAGTCCGTCGATTTCCCAGGGGGCCAAACCTGTCCCCAAATCATTTCCAGTGCACAGCGCAGCCGGTAAAATCCATGTTACAGAATGTGTAGAGGGATGTTTCTTTAAAAATTCAGGGAACGACACCCTTCTTACCTTTTACGTGCTTCCTGGGTTGACGTCCTTTGATGGGATCATTGGGGACGACACCCTTAAAGAACTTGAGGCGGTCATAGATAGGAGGACAAACGTACTGCAACTTAAACCCTCGATCACTATACCGCTCAAGGAAAAAATATCAACGCAGGTCAATGTGGTGTTGGATGAGCGCCTTCCATCTAACGTCAAGTTAGAAATTCAGAGTCTCATACGCAAATATGAACCCCTCTTTGGTCCTATTGACAATAGTCAAATCGTGGACACCACTGTCAAAGCGGAAATTAGAACAACCACCGCGGAACCGGTCTACTCGAAAAGCTACCCCTATCCTGCCAACATGAGGGAAGTTGTTGAAAAGGAAATAAGTAAGTTGCTGGAAGAGGGTATCATTCGCCCGTCCAAAAGTCCTTTCAACTCCCCCATATGGATAGTAGATAAAAAACCTAAGCCATCGGGCGAAAAACAATATCGAATGGTCATAGACTTTAAGCGGCTAAATCATGTCACTGTATCAGATGCATACCCGATACCCGATATAAATTCGACGCTAGCCAGCCTAGGCAAAGCCAAAGTCTTTACGACCATTGACCTTACTTCTGGATACCACCAGATTCCGATGAAGGCTTCAGACATACCCAAAACCGCATTCTCAACCATGAATGGAAAGTTTGAGTTTTTGAGGTTACCCTTTGGTCTGAAGAACGGACCAGCCATATTCCAAAGAATGATTGACGACGTCTTAAAACCTTATATAGGTAAGATCTGCTATGTTTACATAGACGATATTATCGTATTTGGAGACAGTCAGGAAAATCACCTTCGGAACCTGGATACCGTTCTTGGTAAGCTGCTTAGCGCGAACCTGAGGGTTAACCTCGAGAAAACGCAATTTGCTCAACCAGAAGTTGACTTTTTGGGGTATGTTATCACGGCCGAGGGTATCAAACCAGACGCAAAGAAGGTCTCTGCTATTCAAGGTCTTCTGCCACCTGAAAACTTAAAAGTTCTTAAGTCCTTCCTGGGGCTCACATCCTATTATAGGAAATTCATCCGCGATTACGCGAAGGTCGCGAAGCCCCTTACTAATATCACTAGAGGCGAAAATGCGCAAATTAGGGCAAACCACTCGAGTCGAGTTCCAGTGGTACTTAATGAGGAATCTCTCAATGCATTTAACGACCTAAAAGAGCTTTTAGTATCGTCCGAGATATTGGCCTTTCCCGACTTTTCGCTTCCCTTTAATCTCACCACGGATGCATCCAACCTCGCATTAGGAGCAGTCCTATCACAGGGTGAGTTTGGGAAAGACAGGCCAATCTCTTATATTTCCCGAACCCTCAACAAGACCGAGGAGAACTATGCGACCAACGAGAAGGAGATGTTGGCCATAGTATGGGCATTAGACAACCTTCGATCATATGTGTACGGCGCCAAGAAAATCCGTATATATACGGATCACCAGCCGTTAACATTCGCGTTAGGCAACAGAAACTACAACGCGAAACTTAAGCGATGGAAAGCCCGCATCGAGGAATATAACTGTGAACTCATCTACAAACCAGGTAAGTCAAATCTGGTAGCAGATGCTCTGTCAAGATTGAAAAGCCAGGTCAACCACTTGTCTGATTCAGCTAGAGCTGAACCAGCACCAAGTTCAAATAGGGCAATTGATGGTTCCGTAACAGACACAGCTAGTGACCATGGTTCCTCAACTAACACTGCCTCAGAGGTATCTGGATCAACAGACACTGCTGAGACAGTACACAGCGCGGAACAAGATGGTACTGATCTTATTCCTCATATAGAGGCCCCACTTAATGTTTTTAGGAACCAAATCATAATCAAGGTTGGAAAGGGACTGGAAATTTTCGAGGAACCCCATCCAGGATATGCGCGCCATTACGTCGCTTCAGAAAACCTAGATAGGAATACGCTCGTAGCCATCCTTAAGAAAAAGTTGAGGCCCAATGTCCTTAATGGAGATTCCAGAGTCGCACATCGGACTGCTCCAAAGCGTATATTTAGATAACTTTGTTAGCTACAAAATCCGAATTACGCAGCGAATCGTTGAGGACGTAAGAAATGAGGATCGGATATGGGCACTCATTGATGAGGAGCATAGGAGGGCTCATCGGAATGCCAGGGAAAATAGAGAACAGTTGTTGGAAAAATTCTATTTCCCTAGGATGAATCATTTTATTACCCTGTATACCAGGTCTTGTGAAGTTTGCTTGGCTAACAAGTATGATAGGCATCCCGTAAGCCCCGAGCTACAGCCAACGCCAGTACCCTCATATCCATGTGAGATACTTCACATGGACATCGTCGAGGTACAGGGCGAAAAATTCATAAGCTGTATCGATAAGTTTTCTAAATTCACTAAGCTTTTCCACATAAACAATAAATCTTCACTCCATCTGAGGGAAAAGATTATAAAAATATTACACTATTTTACAGTTCCTAGGGTTTTGGTTACTGACAACGAACGCAGTTTCCTGAGCCCCATAATTCAAAATTTCATTAAAATGTTGAATATCAAATTATATTTGACGCCTGTTCACCGAAGTGAAGTGAATGGACAAGTGGAAAGGGTACATTCCACCATTTTAGAGATTTATCGATGCCTTAAAGCCGAACTAAAGGGCCTTCGGGTTAAAGAACTTTTAGGTATAGCCGTGGACAGGTATAATAACTCAGTCCACTCAGTTACGCAGAGGAAACCCTCGGATATATTCTTTAACAGAGCATCCAGGATAAACTACCAACAACTGAGGAACTTCCGGGTTAAGATCAACAATGATCTGAGGGGTATTATTGAAAAAAAGCAAAAGGCTGATAACGAACGGCGAAATGCCAAGCGTTCATCACCAAAAAAATATAAAAAAGGTGATGTGATTTTCACCGCTTTCAAACGAATCCAGGGCAAGAACAAGCCTTTATTCCGCAAGGAAATCGTCGAAAGGAATAATAGGGTAACGGTGACTACGTCCACAGGACGAAAGGTCCATAAAGCCCACATTAAGAATGTTCCACGGTAAAGCACAATAGTAATTGCATGCACAACTAAAGCACAAAGCACTCACAAAATTACAATTGGCATGAAAATCATAAGCTAAACTGATATCAGTGCACATACACACATGCATATGTATATGAGCACTTCAAAAAAAGAGGGGGAAGAGGCACACCCTAGCTAATTTATAGTTAAATATAAAAACTAATTAATTAAATAAATATTTTAATTAGAATGTACATTAGATTATAAGATAATTAAGCTAAAGCTTTCTGTTACTATTATGGAAGTAGCAAAGTAATTGTTAGAATTATAAGTTTTTTTATCATATGAATAATTTTTTAGTAACCCTAACCAACATCTAAGAGAACATTTTGCAGATTTGTTTGCATTATTTCGGTGCAAAGTTTTCAGATCTATAACTACGAGGGACCAATCGTTACCATCAAGGATGGAAGAGGTTTCATCGTCGACGGCAGCTTCAAATTGGTTCACATCATCAACCTAAGTCAAATCGAGGAGCAATTAAGTGTGTTAGCAAATGTAACGGCCAGCAGCATTAAGGACAAAGAAAGACGATCCCTAATCGGGTATTATTTACAACAAACTAGTGAGCGCATAAGCTTGCTTAAAACGAGCTCACCATCAAGGAGGCGTAGATCAATTGACTGGATTGGCGCAGCTTGGAAATGGATAGCTGGTAGTCCCGACGCAGACGATTGGAGTAAGGTTCTCCAAAGCGAACAGGAAATCATCGAGAACAATAACCATCAGTGCAAGATAAATGACGCAGTGCTCAAAGGCATGGAGGAAGTTACACAAAAAGTCAACTGGGTCATCGAAAGAGCCAACAGTGGAATAAAGGACACTCTCGCAGGAAGATTCGAACAAGACGTATTAAACGAAGTCCTGATATTTAAAGAAAGAGTCAACGAAATAATACGGGCATGTCAGATGGCAAAGGGCGGTATAATCAACACGAACCTGTTAGACAAAGGGGAGGTAACCGAGATCATCAACGAGTTCGAGACACTTCCATATGGGAACGAGGTAGAAGCTATCGAACATGGGACACCCTCCATATATACGAATGGTTCGGCCCTTTTGTATATCCTATCGATGCCAAAGGTAAAAAACGAGGACTTCAACGTGCTGCTTACGAGGTCATCAATACGTGATGGAAAGCAGATCGACTTACGACACAATAAGGTTCTGATCAATCACCGCGAGGCTTATGGTATACTCGGCGAATGCCTTTCTATAGGGAATACGACGGTTTGCAAGGAATCGGTACTAGGGAAGTTAGCGGAAGACGGCTGCGTTGCTCGATTGCTGAGGGGAGGACCTGCAGCATGTACTTACCGTTCAAACAGTAATGAAACCGTGGACCTTATCAAAGAGGATACCGTCTTTTTGAGCAACTTTAAGGGACAACTTACGTGCGGTAACGAATCAAGGAACTTAGAGGGTACATACATCATCCGGCTTATCAACGAGACGATCCAGTTAAGGAACAGAACATTCTCCAGCTTTGTTTCCACACACCTCCAGGCACTTCCGCCGGTTATGGCGAACGTTTCATCCAAGGGACACCTAATTGACGTTGAGTACGTGCACTCCCTTAGCATGGAAAACATACACCACCTCGGGGACCTGTATACAAAGTTTAACTTTTCAACTATAACCGACGTAGGACTTTTCCTGATGATCATTCTCCTTGCCTGGAACATATGGCGCAAGACAAAGGGTAAGCTCAACATTCCATCCCTCAACCTGCATCTGCAGGGAAGTCCGGCTGACAGTACATCCGGCCATCACCAGATATCCGCTTAGCAACCACCCTCTCTTTTTTGAACGGGTCTACGGGACGTAGACTTTCGAACGGGGAGGAGTTAACACCATCCAGCGTGGGCGAGACATACATACCTACATGCATTCAGAGCATATGCCGGATACATGATACGTGAATAAACACGTTAGCATTGTGCCGGATACATGATCCGTGGTATTGCATTGGTTGCAGCTTTCCCACCGGTCGTCGTCTGGCTCGTGCATTTGAGCTGACTCAAATGCACGCGCATCCGTTGCATTTGCTGACCAAGGATAAATGTCGTCTCCAGATAGCCAGCGTCGTGGGAATGGGTTTTATGATTAAGTTAGTTCTAAGTAAGACACCAGACGGAACGGTTATAAGATTGTAGAAATAAATCGGGAATTAAGATTGTAGAAATAAATCGGGAATAAATATTAAGTAGTAAAAGTAAACTGTGTTTTGATCGGGCAGTGGTAGCCCGGAAATTTTAATTTTTTGTTATCCGCGGAGCAGGACTCTTTAATTTATGTATTTAAAAAAAAAAATCAAAATTGTTGGCAACAATTTGCTTGGCAAATAATTAAAATAATTGACAATAACAATTGCTTTTAAAATTTGAAATATTTTTTTGTATTTGAAGTGTCACTACTCGATTTCTACTCAGTTTATTTTTTTTTTTTCAAAGTGCATTAAATGAATTTATTGGAATGGCAGTTGCGCCTTCTTTCAAAAATTTATCATACTTATATAACAACCTTCTCTGCATGGTCTATTAATCAACAAAAAAACTAAATCAAAATCGGATGTGTGTGGCAGTCGGTAGGCTGTCACACACACATTTAGCAAGTTATTATTATATATATAGATTAAAAATAACAAAGTTTTTAGTAACACATTTTTTAAAATAAAGAAAAAAATAAAAGATCACATGTCCATTAAGGAAAATAAAGTTTTTTAGTCTTTCGAAATTCGGAACTTTTACAAAATAAACAAAAATTGGTATCCTTCCAAACAAAAAATAACAAAAAAATACATCTCAAAAACTAAATTTCTACAGGTAAATAGCTGCTGCAATAAGGCACTAAGTGTTCAAGACACAAATATTTTTTACATTTGTGGCAAGAGTATCTACTTGGTTTTTCTGGTACTCATAGTACCGACCAATTCTTGAAGGACCCGATATCCCAGGTACATCATCTATATGTAAAATACACGAATAAAAAAAAATATTTTACTTACATACACGGTGACATACGGTCTCACGCGCCGGTTGTTAAAAAAAAATACACAACGTGTGCTCACTAAGCAGGTTCGACGTGAATTGGTAGTGGGGGAGCTACTCGAAATTGCAACAAAAAACATTAACGGAGAATAAAGTTATTCGATTTTTTCAACACACCCGGTCTCACAGACCAATAGGTCACCATTGGCGGGTTAAAGTTGCGACCACCGACTCGGAATTTCGGTAGTAAATTTTAATTATTTGCAAACGTTGTTACTTTATGTTCTTCACCATGATGAAAATGTTGATTTTACTGAATATTTTGACATTGCCAGTTCGGTAATCGATTTAAGGGTGCGTTCACACTGAAAGTTTGAAGTTGTCCAGTCGCTAATGAAAGAGCCTTTATATGCTCTCTAGAGGCCCTTGGTGCTAATGTTAAGAGATTTTCGAATCCGCCCTTGACACTTTAAAAAAAAAAAAAAACGTTTTATTGAAGAAATCAATAGCAAAAGTCGTTTTGAACTATTCTTTTGTATAAATTTGTCTGCCATGCCCACTTTTGTAGGGCGTTTTCTTACAAAAACGTTGTGTTTTCAATAGCAAAATATGTAGATCCTTCTTACAAATCCTCCCATACTTCGATGTTTGCCAAGCCCACTTAATGAGGAATAGGAATATGGTATTGAACAGTTCGCCCGAGCGGACTGTAGCCTTTCCACATGTTTGTCCATTAAACTTAAATTACTATTTCAAATATCTATACCTCTGTAAAAAATAAAAATATCGACAAAAAAATATTCAGCTGTCAAAACTTCATAATATGTCACTGTTTCTTAAACGTTTACGAAAGAAAATAAGGAAACTAAAGGAGTTACCTGAAGCAAACTTTCAGGTTCGCATGGTTTCTTAAAGCAATCTTCTTTTCGTTTTTTATAGAATCCCACCCCGGAATTGATCTATCCACCATCCCACATTCATTAACAAAATTCCAGTCACAGTAATCCCTAGCATGTGAAATGTAATTGAGATCAATATTAGCTCGTTTACAGCAAAATAACGTCATCACTGCTCCGCTGACTGGCCATGACAAATCTAACAATCTGCAATCAAAGTCGTAAAGTGAAATATATTGTGCACCAGAAAACCTACTGTAGGTACACTTCAAATGTTATGTTAAATGTCAACAAATACCTTTGTTATTCATTGATTCTCCTTGCACAGGGAAATGCAAAAAACTTAGTTTACATTACTAATGATCCATGTCGAATCCATTGAAGCAATGCCAGCAATTTCCAACATTCCAACGGCGGCAGCAGCAGCATAGCTTTCATATCATATAGCTCTTCGCCCTACTTTACCAACACGCTCCAGGGAACTGATCCGTATATTAGCATACCAGGTGCTGGTGCTGGGCTGTGCATATCTGACTAATGGTTCACTTCATATGCAAATGGAGCCGGCGACGGATTTATTATGAACGCTCTGCCACACACACATACACTCAGAAAGAAGTAGAAATACAAGAGCAGATAGGGCAAGGACTTGAGAGGATCATCCCACAAGTGATTCGAACTTGAGTTGCAACAATTATCTGAGCACTGGAATCGATCGGAGGCCGAGCGTAGGTTCAAGATTAAAATCATCACGAGATGCCACTATGTATACCAGTGCAATAGTTGATTGACGCGCTTCGAATGATTTACATCGCTCCCTGAAATCGATCGTTGCGTTGTGCGCGCACAGGTTTTCGAGTAGATGCGATTTATTTCATTAATTACACAGTCATAATGAGCGGACCTTAACAGGCGGTGAAGTGGGAGATCTATAGTTGCTTTGATCGAGGATCTCATGACTCCCATGGTGCAGGAAATCAAATCAAAGACAGACCGGTAAAGTGGAAGGTATCTGGTAATGATTAAATGATGGATTTATTGCGACCACCTGTATTCAATGTGGGGGTGCATTTGATTTTCATCAACTAATCTGTTTAGAGGAGAATTTTCTTGGACTGTTTTTTGCCGTCTCTAGTTAGGACTCACTATTGTTATTGTTACATTGATAGTCTGTTCAATAGTCGTGATGGGTGTCAGAGTTGTAAAAGAATGCACATATTTTTGAAATCAATCCTTTTGAGTGTTCCGAAGAAATGTTTCCATTCGAATCACTCAATTATATCAAAAAAGCCATATCCGTCCAGTCGTTCTTCAGTGTGCTATTTGTAAGCCCTTATTTGAGCAACAACGGCATTCAAATTTCAAAAATTCTTCTCACTAGAGTCCCAACAAATGTAAGTACCTATTTATTTTTTATTTTTTTTCGTATAGAGTTTCTAATATTACTCCCAAGCCATAGTAATATTAACGTTACTCTCAGCATTTCTCTGAGAATTACCTATCCTGGTTGAAAGCACGAGACTTGGAACCAGAACTAGGCTCGGACGAATAATAAGGGTAGGTGGAAAATCGTACATGCGACTCTTTCTCACTTAAGATAAGAAAACAAAAACCACCTCCCTTCGAAACCTTCATACTACAACTGGGTTATTCCTATCCAGTAGTTTTATTTAAACTGTTAAATACGCGTTTGGCAGGCAGCTTCCCAGTGGAGGCACCTGCTAATACCGCCATAAGCACGCGGTTACATCTTATTGTGCTAATTCAAATAGTTTTATCCTTTGTAATCGGTGCACTAGGTTAGTATCGTCTCGAATTTGTAGCATGGTATTATTGCAATGACCGTGAAGGCGTGTCTGTTGTTCGCGGTCAAAATGTTTAATTTCATCTTCGACGGTAGCCATACTTAGGTCTCTGTGGATATCAGTGTTTCTGATAAACCATGGTGCATTTACTATTTTTCTTAGCACTCTGTTTTGAAAAGTTTTAAAATTTTGATATTACTGGATTTGGTACAACCCCAAAGTTGTATACCGTATGTCCAAACCGGTTTTAGTACTTGCTTGTATAAAAGCAGCTTGTTCTGCATGCTGAGTTGGGAAAATCTGCCAAGCATTTGTTTACATCGAATGGCGAGCTCTTCGCGTTCCTTCTTGACGTTCGGTTTCCATTTTAATTTCGCATCGAGTCTCATTCCCAAATATTTTGCCTCGTTTGCGTACGGAATTCGTACCGAATCAATGAAAATGTGTAAGTTGTCTACATTTCTATAAGTAAAATTCACGTGCGTTGATTTGGCCTCTTTGATAGCAATACGCCAAGTCTTTGTCCAATCAAAAATTTTGTCAATAGAACGTTGGAGATTATTAGTTGCTGATTCAACGGTATTACTGACCGCTAATATAGCTGTATCGTCTGCAAATGTGGCTACTGTTGTGCCTTCTTCTTGAGGAATATCACTAGTGTACGAGTATATTAGAAATAGGATCGGTCCAAGAACGCTTCCTTGGGGAACTCCTGCCGCGATTTCTTTAAATTCAGAGTAATCATTTCCGTGTTTTACACGAAAGAGTCTGTCTGATAAGTAACAACTAAGGATATCAGGGGTGCCAGCACGTAACTTGATACAATCGAATTGAGTCTAAATAATCGAACGTTTGTAGCACCTAATTCGGTTCAATCGCTTGACCTCGATTGTATCGTCGCAGTAGGCAGCATACAACTGAAAAATAACGTTTGAAACAAAACTTTATTCTCGTTAGCAAATCCCTATCGTTTATTAATAAAAAAATGGAAAATAAGCAAAATATGGCCATTAATAACAAACAAAGAGAAATTTTAACAAATTTTATGTGTGATCATCAGGATTTAGCTCGAGGAATTTTAAAAACTGCACAGGGAAGGAAAAATAGTAGTTTTCTTTGGGACCGGCTAGCTAACTCATTAAATACAGATGGTCCCCCACAAAAAGATGCAAGAGATTGGAAAAAGGTGTTTACTATAAATTATATTATATTTTACCTATACATTATATATGTATGTATTTTAAAATATTTTTTGTACCGACATTAATTTCGTGACTCCCACTGGCTAGAAGACTCAATGTTGCACAAAGCTGTAACACTGGTGGAACTGACGTGCTTCTAATGTTGCTTGGATAATTCAATGAGTTGAAGATCATTAAGAAGCATTCCTTGTTGACTCTAAACTGCTGCACAAAGCTAAACAAAAGAATAATGATGTAGATTTTATTTTTTTCTTACTCATTAGAATTACTTACGCATTTTCAGTCAATTCTAGTGGATTGCTTTTATCTCTCAAATACCTTCTTTTGATTTTAGCATTTAATTCTTCTTCATCCCTTCTCACCGACATACTCGTATCATATTTGATGCGGGCTGGAATAATTTAAATTTAAAATTAAAAAAACCCAATTTTACACTTCAAATTATGTTTTAAAATTACACTTTTAAGTACAATTCACAATCAAACTCGTTTCAAGTTACATGCTACCGAAATTTATTTGTTTCGAGTTGGCTGACGATGAACAATCCTCGATTGTATCAATTTACGTGCTGGCACCCCAGATAACTGTTTTGGAAAAGCTTCTCTTAGCTTAAGTTTCAAGCCCGTATGCCATACTTTATCAAAGGCCTGAGAGACGTCGAGAAAAACACTAGAACATATTTCTCCTCTAGGGCTTTTTCAATTACATTGGTTATTCTGTAAACCTGGTCGATTATAGAATGCTTAGTCCTGAATCCGAATTGGTGATAAGGTATTAATCGACGTTCTTCGATAATCGGATGTAGGCGCTTTAACAAAAGTTTTTCGAATACCTTCGACATTATCGGTAAGAGCGATATTGGCCTATATGATTTTTTGTCATTTAGTGGTTTACCGGGCTTTGGAACCATTATAACTTCAGCTACCTTCCATTGTCGTGGAACGTACAATAACCTGAACGATGCATTGATAAGATAGGCACACTTGATTAAAGCTTTCCTAGGTAACTCTTTAAGAATCTGTCCTGTGATTAAGTCATATCCAGGAGCTTTGCTTAATTTTAGTTTCTCTATTTCGAAGCGCAGTTCGGGTAGCGATGCACTTTTTATTCTATAATTCATCAGGTGCCACGGTTAGGACAGGAAATTCGAGCAACGCTTGACCATCAAATGGTTTAAATGTTTCTTCCAGATGTTCGGCAAATATTTCGGCTTTTTCCTTGTCACTCTTGGCCCATTCTCCATTGACTTTCCTGATGGGTGGCGCTTGCGTTTTTGGTTTTTTAATGCCTTTCATAGCTTTCCAGAGCGAGTAATTTGTAGGGTAGGCTGGGTACGGTTGAAACAAAGGACGGTTGAAACAACACAAATATTCCAGGAACAGTAGGCGGTATGCGAGTGTTTCCCGGCAAACGAAGCGAAAATATATTCGAACAATCGTCAGTCTTGCTTAGCACGTGGCACGTGCCAGTTTTTTAAAAGAGCACTTTCTGTGTATCGATAACCAAAAGTAAGTATTTTTGTGCGGTTTTTTTAAAAAAATACCTGTGTTTCTATTCATTTTAGAGTATTGAGTACATATACTCGTATGTTTGCGTTTGAAACGAAGAGTGTAGAACGCATCGCAGTGACTTGTTTCAACGTGTTGTTAATGTGACAATAATTATATACATTTTTGTAACTAAGGCGTCGTTGGGGACGGTTGAAACATTTTTTCTGGGTACGGTTGAAACAAAATGTTTATTTAGTTTTCTCGCTTTCCAGATGCCAAGAGTTGGTGCAAGAAAGACTTCCAGAGGACAGACGGACTTAACAAACTACAGTTAGGCCTATGACGAATATTCCGATTAATTTATTATTTTTTATAAAATTATGTTTGGAGTAAGGTTTTCTTTCGGTCTATTTTAAAATTATTTTTGTTAAGTTTGTTTTGTTTGGTTAAGATGTGGATTATTTATTTATTTTCGTTTTGTTTGTTTTGTTTTAAAATACTGTTTAATTTTTTTTTTGTTATTTTGCCTTACATGAATTATTATTAAATAAAAATTAAATATAACTTCGAATACTGCAATATGTGATAAGCATTGTCAAACAGTGTCATATTAATACTTAAAAATAAAAAAGTAATGAATTTAACGTTTTTAACACTAGTATATGTTTATTATTTCCATTTGTTTCAACTGACCCCAATCGCTGTTTCAACCACCCCTGGTATGGGTACGGTTGAAACAAAAAAGATATTTTTTTAAATTCCATGTTCTACAAAAAATAATGCACGGAACACTGAAAAGGCACTCCCTATTTGTAGATGGAAACCCGCTTTTTCATTGAACATGCCTTCTTCATCGCTTGGATTACAGAAATCAATATTATGGACGATATAAGCGAAATTGTCTCAACCGTACCCAGTCTACCCTTTTTTTATCCGCAGTTAGGCTTCCAAGATATATAGAAATTTCACGATTTTTAAAGTCTCGAATTTCTCTCTTAAGTTTACTACAAAGGTAGTTCAGAGTGGTTTTATCCCGTGGAGCTCGAGATTGTTGCCATCTTTTGCGCGCTCTCCTTTTCTTCTTTAACATTTGAGTGATTTCCAATGGATATTTTATTTCGCAATTTGTGGTTATTTTCCGTGTATGGGGAGTATTTTTCCAGGCTGAGCATTGTATGAGGTTAATAAATTGATCGACTTCGTCTTCAAGTTCGTGGGTTGTTCGAAGAGACACTTTGAGATCGATTTTACTTTCACAGTATTTGTTAAAGGATTCCCAGTTTGTTTTCATGTTAGTTAGTCTGGGCGGACCATCTTTTTTTCGTAGACAGCCGTTAATTGTCAAAATGACCGGTGAATGATCAGAAGAAAGATCGAAGCATTACTCAACTACAATAGAGTTTCCCGACAACTCTTTCGAGATGAAGAAATCGATGAGGTCTGGTGTTTTTGCCGTATCCGAGGGCCAGTACGTCGGTTTACCTGAGGAATGAAAGTCTACCCCCAATTCCATACCGGCTTCGTAAAGAACTCTACCTTTTACTGAAATGCTTCTCGAGCCCCAGAAGGTATGTTTTGCGTTAAAGTCACCTCCGATGACGAAATTTCGTCCAAGTGAGTCAAAGATACTTATAAAATCGCTTCTTTCCATCGTTGCACGTGGAGGGCAATAGACAGCTACAAAAACATATTTTATGTGTTTAATTTTTATGCTCACCGTGCATAATTGCAGTTTGTCAAGCTCAATTGTTGCAGTGATTGAGCGTTCAATGGTATTTTTGATCAACAAGGATGCCCCCCTCTCGCCCTTTCCGAAGGGTGATATGCGTGATAGGCAATGTATCCTCGAATGTTTGTGCTGGATTCTTTCGTCAGATGGGTTTCCGAAATCAAACAAATATCAATATCATATTTATGAATGAATATCTCGAGGTCGTCCATCTTATGCAGAAGGCCGTTCGCATTCCATGTCACTAATTTAACTAAGTCCGTCATATTTATATTATTGCACGTGTGCTTCGAAATTGATTTTCGAGCTTGTCGAGTTTTTCAAACATACGTTTATTAATTTGGCTCTGTTCTTCTAGCCTGGCAAGAATTACAGAGAAAACTTGGGAGACTGGATCAGATGTAAATATTTATGCCAAACAATTCGACATGATTGTCATGGGTAAGGACGCAAAATGGATGAATGCATACTGTCCAACAAAAATAGGCCTGATGCATAGATACGATGAACTTGCTTTCATGTTCATGATGGGGTTTAACAAACGTCAACTAAATCAGTCTAGTAAGTAAGTAGATTCAGAAAATTCCATCAGCTTGCTCCGGCTATTTATACTCCATCATCAGGGTATATTAATTTTGACTCACAGTAGTAACATGCATTAATAATGGTCTTGGACTACATATAAAGATGCTTTATAGAATTATGTGATCAGCATCGCAAGTAAATCGATATAACCATGTCCGTCCCGTCAGTCCGTCACCAATTTTGAGGTCCTAAAAGTTGAGTGCTTAAGTTGAGATTTGGAACATATACCTACTGTCAGGGGACCCGCAATGATAATTTATAAATATTTTTTTAAATCCGCCCACCACTAACATGCATAATATTAAAAAAACAGGGACGGGCTACAGTCCGCTTGGGCGAACTGTTGGATACCCTATTCTTATTCCTATCCCTCATAAGTGGGCGTGACAAAAGTCTAAGTATGGTTGAATTGTTAAGAATGCTCTACATATTTTGTTATATAACATTTAAAGGATTTTACGAAAAAAAACGCTCCCTAGCTCAAACTTGGGTGTTTCAGTAGGCGGATTAAAAAAAAAATAACACATGAGCATAAAGGGCCCCTAGAGAGTATATATTATAAATTTCAGCTCTATAGCTCAAACTTTGAATTTTCAATAAAAGTTTTTTTTTTAATTGTGGGCGTGTCAGTGGGCGGATTTTTAAAATATTTACACATGAGCATAAAGGGCCCATAGAGAGTATATATTATAAATTTCAGCTCCCTAGCAAAAACATTGGATTTTCAAAAAAATTGTTTTATTTATTTGTGGGCGTGTCATTGGCGGATTTTGAAAATTTTTTATCCCGAGCAGTTTTAGGAGTCATAGATCATATATAAAAAATTTCAGCTTTCTAGCTCAAAAATCTATTTTTTTCCAAAATTTTGTTTTTTTGAGTTTGTGGGCGTGTCTGTGCGCGGATTTCAAAAATTCCTAAACTTGATTATTTCGGGACCCTAGAGAGTATATGGTTAAAATTTCAGCTCTCTAGGCCCAGTTTAAAGGCCTAATTTTTGCCGACGGACGGACGGACGGACGGACGGACATGGCTAGATCGACATTACTATCGATGCTGATCATAAATATAGTAACTTTTAGGGGTCTACGGGCAATATTAAGGTATGTTACAAACTATGCGCCAAAATTAATATACCCTTAGAATAGGCTATAAAAAAAAGGTGGGGGTGGGGCAAACTCAATCACGACCTAATCCAATTGCGATATTTTAAAATTATACCTTTAGTAAAGTTTTAAATAGTTTCTCACACAGGGTGTTTTTTATAGAGGCATACAACTTTCTTTTTTTTAAATAAAACAACAAATTTAATGGAATGACCAAATTTTGGTTTTATTAGCTCATAAATTGCATGGCATTTAATGTAATATAATATATAAAATAATTTCTGGCATATGGCCTCCGCGACTGTAACTTTTGAACGCCATCCTGTCGGTCCAATTTTGAACCACTTTTGCGAGCATACCAGGTCTTATTTCGTCAATAGTGCGTCGAATGTTGGCTTCTAAGTGATCAATCGTTGCTGGTTTATCAGCATAGACCAGAGATTTGACGTACCCGCACAAAAAGTAGTCCAAAGTTTTCAAATCCCACGAACGAGCTGGCCAACTCGCAGGTCCATTTCTTGAGATGATTCGGTCAACAAACATTTGTCATGGTTGCACCCGCTCTATGGCATGCTGCGTCGTCTTGTTGGAACCATTTCTCCTCCAAATGATTTCCAATGACATGAGGAATAAAAAAATCAAGAATTATTTGCCTGCAGCGTCCGTCACGGTAATGTTGGCAACGGTTTCGGATTTAAAGACAAATGGGCCGATGTCGCCTTCGGCATGTAAATACCACCAAACAGTAATTTTTTCGTGATGTAATGGAGTCTCAAGAGTCTCATGAGGATTGTGCTCACTCCAAAAAACGACAATTCTGCTCGTTTACAAACCCGTGAGGCCAGAAATGAGCCTAATCGCTGAAGATGATTTGACGATAAAAATCTGGTTCAACTTCCAGTTGATTCTCAGCCCATTCACAGAACATACGACACCACATGGATCTTAAACGGATGTAGGCGAAGATCTTTCCTCAAAATTTTCCAAGTACATAAGTAGTACACGGGCAGAGACCGAGTTGCTGAGAACAAACAAAAATTAACTGATGACAAATTTTTTTTTATTAGAATGATAAAGTTTTGTTACATTTAACTAATTTCAATGCATCCATTTTTATCATTTCGGGCTCTGAATTATTTCTATTAAATTTCTACATATTCAGTCCATAATCGTCGTTTCCCCAGACAGTAAGACTGATTACCCTATCCATTCACATTACCATACCTTCAACAAAAGTATAAACAAATTATTAATGATCCCGTCAGAAGACCCCATGTTACCGCAAAATTGCACAAACTTGGAATCACCAACTAGCAGCTTCTACTTCGATCGCTTGGTCTCCGGGGGTGGCTGAGTGAATCTCAATCCCAAGCAGATGTTGCTCCTCCTCCCTCCTAGCATTTGAAAATTCTCTGCACTTTGTTAAACAAAAAAATTAACATATTTCTTGATTCGATTTCGGTGTAGATGTAGTGGCGGCAATAAAATGTTAATTTAATGCCTCGCAGCAAACATTCAGTCATCGTGACAGTTCATTAATAACACCGACATAGCCCCAACTGCATTGGGTGACTTATGACACCGCGCCGGTGCACTTCAACGACGTCGACGATAATGAAGAAGAAGCGAAGAGTCTGTGGTATGCGAAATGTCATCAAGGTCTTTTGGCAACGCTACACAAGGACGAAAAATATCTGAGTACCTATGCCGAGACCTAGATTCCAAGTACGGGTCCCAGTGTTGGAAAATGATAAATTACTTTCTGTCAAACTGTTGGAAGCCTTGCATTTCTTTTATAGCAGATGTCATTTGGCCAACATCAAAGTGTACTTTGTATTTGCATGGCTTGAGTTCGGCTTGAGAAATAAAATATCCAATTACATTCACAATTGGTTTCCTTAATTCAAAAGTTTTCTGAAAACGTTGTTCGAGTTGCATCTGATCAAAAATTAGAAAGAATCAGAACTATGGCGAGTAACATCTTATTTCGAACTTATTCATCATTTATAAACTAAATTTAGCATTTTAGGTACAGTGTCACGAGTCAGTTTGATATGAATTTGTTTCACTTTTTGTTACTCAAGATTTATTTGAGACTCAACCAACCAGCATTTCCAGTCAGCCTGATTCATAAATGCCAGCTACCTTTAGTTCCATACGCCGAATTGGTTGAGGCCCCTTCATGTCCATTCCATACGATGAACATGTCCTAGGTAGTCGATGTAATTTTACCACTTTGTCAGCTCAATATCGATGTGCAGTTATTAATTGAATCTTCGGCCGCACGTAAGTTGACACTTATAGAATCAGATATGACCCGCATTATTTTCCGGTGAAGCTACATTGATTACATATTTTTTCCACTCTAGGTAGGGTCCAGCGCCTTACATCAAGACTGGGATGACAAGGGTCTTGTACAAAGTCTTGTTTGTTGTTCGATGGAAGGGAAGAAAAATAGCATGCGGTAAAGTGTATAGGTTTAATTATGTATGCCTAAATTCCATAATTTTACTTGATATTTATACCCTATTCTAAGGGTATATTAATTTTAACACATAGTTTGTAACATACCTTAATATTGCCCGTAGACCCCTAAAAGTTACTAGATTTATTTGAAATTTTAACCATATACTCTCTAGGGTCCCGAAATAATCAAGCTTAAGAATTTTCAAAATCCGCCCACAATTAAAAAAAACAATTTTATTGAAAAACCAAAATTTGAGCTAGGGAGCTGACATTAATAATATATACTCTCTAGCGGACCCTTTATGCTCATGTCTAAAAAATTTCAAAATCCGCCTACTGACACGCCCACAATTTAAAAAAAAAAACATTTTTTTTGAAAATCCAAAGTTTGAGTTAGGGAGTTGAAATTTATAATATATACTCTCTAGGGGCCCTTTATGCACATGTGTTAATTTTTTTTAAATCCGCTTACTGACACGCCCACAATTAAATAAAATAATTTTATTGAAAAACCAAAGTTTGAGCTAGGTAGCGTTTTTTTTTACAAAAGCTTCGTTTATTTTTGATAAAAACCTTTAAATGTTAAATAACAAAATACGCTCTAAATATTTTGTTATTTAACATTTAAAGGTTTTTTTTAACAATTCAACCATACTTAGACTTTTGTCACGCCCACTTAGAAGGGATAGGAATAAGAATAGGGTATCCAACAGTTCGCCCAAGCGGACTGTAGCCCTTCCCTATGTTTATTCATTATTTTTGATTACAAACTATAAATATAACAAGTTTTTATAAGTACAATTTAGTTGAACCAATATAATACGAGTAGCAAGTAATAGAATAGTAAGTGACATTTTTCTTTATTAAGAAACAGATATAATGTCACTTTAAACCAAAAGCTTTTTTTGTGGAGTGAGCACTGAGCATTAAAATACAAGGTGGCGCAAAAGTAATCCTCCTATCAGAAAATGCTATAAATTTTGCGATTGGCCCCTAATGTCAGTTCTGTTTTGACATTTGTGTAGTAAACACATGCGAAATACACGTTAATAAACAATGTTACGATACACTGCTCCAGAACGCGGAATATTGGTGAATATTTATTTGAGCAATAATCGGTCGGTGACCAAAAAACATCGGAAGGTTATTTTTGCGCCACCTTGTATAAAACATAGGGACGGGCTACAGTCCGCTTGGGCGAACTGTTGGATACCCTATTCTTATTCCTATCCCTTCTAAGTAGGCGTGACAAAAGTCTAAATATGATTGAATTGTTAAGAAGGCTCTACATGCCTACTTTGGATTTTCAAAAAAATTGTGGGCGTGTCAGTAGGCGGATTTTAAAATTTTTGCAAATGAGCATAAAGGGCCCCTAGAGAGTATATATTATAAATTTCAGCTCCCTAGCTCAAACTTCGGTTTTTCAATAAAATTGTTTTATTTAATTGTGGGCGTGTCAGGTGGCGGATTTTGAAAATATTATCTCCCGAGCAGTTTTAGGAGTCATAGATCATATATAAAAAATTTCAGCTTTCTAGCTCAAAATTCGATTTTTTCAAAATTTTGTTTTTTTGAGTTTGTGTGTGGGCGGATTTCAAAAATTCGTAAACTTGATTACTTCGGGACCCTAGAGAGTATATGGTTAACATTTCAGCTCTCTAGGCCCAGTTTAAAGGCCTAATTTTTGCCGACAGACGGACGGACGGATATGGCTAGATCGACATTACTATCGATGCTGATCATAAATATAGTAACTTTTAGGGGTCTACGGGCAATATTAAGGTATGTTACAAACGTCAAAATTAATATACCCTTAGAATAGGGTATACAAATAAAGGGAATTAAATAAGGAATTATAATATTTAAATATTTTAAGCAAGTATCTCTATGTCTTCTTTAATATAAATAAACAATAAAGCAAACTTAAACAACATAACGCAGCAAAACTTCAATTTCATCAAGGAGTCAAAATTTTACTTAACTAAAAAAGGACAAAAGGGTTCTTATGATATGTATATCTGCAGGGAGTATGTTATACAACTTCCTGGATATAATTACGTAAGAGTTTCTAAAATTGTTTGTGCCGGGATGGCAACATGAGTTTGGAAATTGCTGCGTAAGTTAAATGTGTCAGAAATTGGACTTTGCATATAACGTCCTCTCACAAACAAAACCTTTAGCACCTTGTTACGAATTAGCGTTTTTTTTTTTTGGAGAATGGGACGTTGGTAAACAAGTCGGTGACGAGCGGTGGTGTGTACGGGAAAATAAATAGGTAGTGCATTCAACGCCGGAAATTAATTCGAACATTTTTTCTTCGCCAAGAGAAAACATTATGGATATAAATGAGGTTAAAAGGTCTATGATACGAGTATTATATCGCCGATCAACATTTAGTGGGAGTGAAAAGTGCAGTGTCCCTACCTATCTAAAATAGAATTTGTTCCCAGTACATAGATACAAGTGAAAGTGACATTAGCAAAATAAAGTACATAGACTAGCTCGCGAAGTGAAATTGAAGACACCGTATACGATAGTCCCGATACGTACGAAATATATCCACCGGATATACCTGGTTGTATTGCTGAAACCAAAGGTAATTGTATCCTATAAAGATCCATCGGTAGGAATCCGTAGTTAGTGTCAACGTCGCCTTTCACCCATAGTGCCAGCTATCCCAAGGTCTGAGGTTTTCCTTACCGCCCTCACGGTGCCGAAACCACCATTATCAGTCGGACTTTTACGAGTTTGGAGAACCGACATTAAAGACTGTCCGTGTCACGATCGGTTGGAGTACCCAGTAGTTGAGTACAGACGGGTTGTTGGGTTCGAGTCCCAGGCTGAGTCAACGTGTTCCTGACGTATTTTTTTATATCTTTTTTTAATTTATCTCCTCTCATCCTCGGGGATACCTAAAGTTTGGTGAACTACTGTACTCTAATTGTTTTTACTTTTTTTCATACTTTATTTCTAATTCTCATTTTTTTATATAGGTTTTTTTTCTTTTCATTTATTATTTCTTATTCTTTATATATACCTACCTATTATATCTTTTTTCATTATTTTTTTTTATTAATATTTTTACCCTCATCCATTTTTATATTTCCTTTTTTTGGTTATATATATACAGATTTAGAAAGGGGAGCCGTAGCCGTGCTGGCTAGTAGCGCTCTTGGGGCCTTAGGTTCAGCCCGCGTAACGCTATATTATTTTTTTTTGTGTTGAATTCTTGGTGACGGTAATCCGAGGAGTGTTTATATCCTAGAATATTGATAATTAAATTGTGAATTAGTTGGTACAAATTTTGGACTTGTTTTGTTTAGGAGCAGTTGAGTCAGGTTGGGAAAGAGACGTGTCTTTACCGCATACCCTTCGGTTGTCGCGGTTCAAACGGAGGAGTTACCTTGAGCGCTGGGATAATCGCGTGGCGTCCATTTTTAACATTTACCCACGACCCTACTCCACCGGGATTGGTCGGCTCCTGGTGCTCTAAGAAAAATTCCATTTAATGGTCTTAACGTACAGTTACTAAGCTTTCTTGCAACACAACTAACTGCTGTATAAAAGCAATTTGCATTACAGTTAACGCAGTTTGAAGCATTCAATACAATATCGATATCTGGAATTACATTATTAGATTATTACTAACTACTAGCTTAAGTTGAGCAAACCATATTCTTAAAAGGCTTACGTAACAATTTAAGTCAGTCAATAAATTAAGGCTGTTGTCTGACTCATAGGCTATACCTAAATCATCAGCGAAAGCCTATACTTTACCCACTAAAGGCAGTGTAAATATGGAGTTGATGTAGATCAAAACCAATATTGGCCCAAGAACAGAGCGTTGGGGTACATCAAGGCAGATTACCTTTGAGCTAGTTAGACTGTTTCCGATTTTTACTTTTTGCTTTCTATTCCTTTAGGTAAGACGCGAGAAAATTATAGAAAAAAATACGAAAACAAACATTATACAATTTTGATAGGAGAAGATTGTGATCAACCATACCAAAAGCCCAGCATAACATCCTTTCTGTAGCAGGCAGCAAAAATCTATTAGAGCATCTTCAAAAGATCGACCAATCCTAAAGCTAAACTGCTTCGAACCGAAAAAGTTTATTTTATTTAGGTACCTATTTTAAAACCCTACTCTTTACTGCTTTTTCAAATATCTTTGAAATAGAAGGCAACAACGAAATCGGCCTATAATTATTTTTTTCTTTTTTAAAACCTCTTTTTAAAAGGGAAAAAAAGAGGTTTTACGTTTGCACTTTTAAGCTCTTCTGGCAAAATTCCAGACGTACCACTCACATTTAAAAGATTAAACAAGGTAACAACAAGGTTTAAAATACCATCGATCCCTTTTCGCAAATCTCGAATACTTGCACTAACATTCAAATATTAGGCAGTTGTCACTTTGAAGTTTCTCGATAAACAATTCGACGCGTTTTGTTTTTGCAGAGAAAAAATCCTTTTAATAATAAATACAAGTGTTTTATATTGTTCTGTGGAAAATAAAATAAGTGTGGAATAATAAACGTGTAATTTGCTTCCTTCGCAAAGAAAAAAACAATAATTATATTCTTACTTCTGCCTGCCTCAGCGGAAAATAAATTTCTCTAGCAGAGCTCAATTCGAGAACGTACGTAGCTTCATACGATCAAGTGGCTTTTGTTCTTGAGTCAGCTTGATCTTGTTAGGGTGTAGGCCAAGATCCTTACGCAAAATTCACCATAATGTGGTCTGGAATAGGCCCAATTCTTGGGAACGCCGTGAAATTGACTGATTTGGCTGGTTTGCGACGGACCGCTCTACCTCTACGGCAGCAATATTTTCCACACTTCGGGCAAAACGTAGTCTTACTGGCACCGCAACATCAAGCAGCGACTATTCCGACTCAATTTTTTTCAGTAAACTATGAATTGCTTGTCTACTGGGAAGATAATTACGGCCGAAAATTGTCGTTAACGCTGTTAAAGTTGCGACCACCGAACCGACTCGGAAGTTTGAAGTTATCAAGTGGCTAATGAAAGAGCCTTATGCTTTTGCAGGTCTTCATTGGCTGCGTTAGTTGTTCATTAGCACGGTGGCAGTGAAGTGTCCGAACATCCTTATGTGTTTATCCCAACACTATTGTCTTTTTTTTTAAATAAAATGAAATCCAAATCCCAGACCACTCAGACTCTGTAACGGTCCATTGTACAACCAGGCTCTCTCCATTAATGGTTGGCGTATTTTTTTGTTAAAAATTGGAATTGAACCTGCACCGCACGTGTAACAGGCCAATACACTACCCTCTACACCATCGCCAACCATATCAGCTATTCTAACAACTGTTTTGATTCATCAACAGTACAATCATTTCATCACAGATGTTCTCCTTCGCAGAGTCTTGTGATACTTAAGGGGATAAAAATTCATGCCAGTGTTTATTCTTCATTCGCCGATTTAATTTGATTTTAGGTCTTTGTACTTAGATAATTTATATGTGATGTGTGTAAAGGGTTTTTCAACAGGGACGCTACAAAAGTAGAGCGACAGGGACAGCAAACGACGCAGAATTTCTTGCCGCTCTATTGACATTTCTCTTCAGTAAGGTTTGCCTTTTAAGATGGAAAGATATACGGGCCAACAACGAGTCGAAATTATTAAAAAAATTTATTATTTAATTTTTTATTGGAAACCAATTTTGGAAACCGTGTTATCTCACGAAATGGTCCAGTCGCTTGGCCGCCTCGGTCGTGCGATTTGACGCCGTTAGACTATTTCCTGTGGGGCTATGTCAAGTCTATGGTCTATGCCAACAAGCCAGCGACGATTGGTAAATTTCGTACTAATATCGAACGTGAAATTGCAGCAGTATCGGCCAATTTATGCTTGAAAACCGTCGAAAATTGGGTTCAGCGTCTGGACTTCTGCAAGCATGCCCGGGGTGGCCATGCAAAAGGAATCGATTTCCATACATAATGGCATCGAACGTACTTTCGCAGGAATAAAGAATTTCATTGATATCGAAAACAGATTTTGTAGCGCTCTTATTGAAAACCCCTTTAAATGAGATAGGGTAGAGCGTAAATGTTTTTTTTTTGAATAGCGTTTAAAAGTTGCATAATTACGGAAACTAACCGTAAAAAATAATGGAAAAAATTAATTCCACTTTTGTTAGCCCTCTACCACAACTCAAAGTTTTGCAAAATTGGCAAAAAAAAACCTTAATTTTTGTTGTCGGCTCTTTAACTTTAAAAGTATAATTCCAAAAAAAAAAATGTCTAAACAAAAGAGACAGCTAATTCAAATTCCTATAAAAAATATATGAAAAACTTTTATGTACGATAAGCCGTTCTCGAGATACTAATTAAAAGGCGCCATAAGGCCACCACTTAAAATCATTTTTTTAATGTAAATATTAAGAAAAACAAATTAAAGATATTGGATTGGTAATGACAGAGAATATCGAAAACGTAATAGATCGAAGTAAAGTTCGTAGGGCCAGAAAACGACAACGTGAAGTTCTCCAAACTGAAGAATGTCTTTCATCCATAGAAAGTGTTTATTTCGATGGAAGAAAAGACAAGACATTGGTTTGTGAAAAACGAGGTCAACGAGTTCCCAGAGTGACCAAAGTAAAGGAGAATTTTTCACTACTTACCGAGCCGGGTTCATACTACTAAGGACACCTTCTGCAACAGGGAAAACTATAGCGGACTCGATAAACTCCTTTCTTTCGGACATACACCTAGACTTGAGCAAATTATCTGTTATTGGTTGCGATGGTAAAGCTACAACCACTGGATGGAGAAGTGGGGTTATCCGGGTTATGTAGTTGAACTTTGGGAGACCGTTGCAATGGTTTATATGTCAACTACATGCCAACGAATTGGCACTTCGTCATTTATTTATTAAATTGGATAGAGCTACATTAGGACCTCAACTCTATTCGAGACCCATTGCAAAAGCCTTGGAAAATTGTGCTGACCTTCCCGTTGTTGAGTTTTCACCAATGCCAGGTAACCTACCAACATTATCCAAAACTAATCAAGATTCCTTAAGTACGGATCAAAAATATTTGTTTCAAATGTGTGACGCTATAAGCAAAGGTTCCTGTCCTATAGACCACTCCAACAGAAACCCGGGAAAAATGGCGCACACGAGATGGATAACTACTGTCAATAAGATATTGAGGCTTTATGTAGCCACATCGAATCCAAATGATAACTTGACAATACTTGCTAAATACTTGTATGTATATATATAAAAGTGTATAGTCCAGTTTGGTTCAGTATTAAAGAAGACGGTTCATTTAAAAATGTCCCAAAGCATGTATTCAAGTTAATAAATTTGTCAAGATGTTTTAGTTCTGTTGTAAGGGAAATAATAGACTCCGTTATTCAACACAATTCATATTTTGCACACCCAGAAAACATATTGATGGCAATGCTAAACGATGAAAGACCACATATTAGAGAATTAGGCTTGAGAAGAATCATCTCGGCCAGAAAAAAACATCGAGTTTGGGGTTCAGTTAGAATTTGTAAACTCCAAAATTTAATTTTAAAGCAAATGATTATCTTGACGTAATAATCCGGGCTGAATCACAAGTCACATCACCCCCATTGCTGGATAGAATGAGTGATCAGGAATTGGAAGAACTTCTGCAAAACAAATCTTCAATTGACATGCCATTTCCAAACTACCCTTGTCACATGCAAGCTGTTGAGCGCTATATGAAGATAGTGACCGAAGCTTCATCCACAGCAGTTGGTGAAAAGGCCAGAGATGGACCTTTTACATCAAAAATACATTCTCGAAATATATTACCATTTTTCCACACACAAAAAAATTATAACTTGAAAAATTAAAGAATAAATATCTATGTATTGGTAGGTTTTTAAATTATTTATAATGAATTTTTAGGTTTCTATTTTTAAGTTTATGTAAATTCCTTGTCCTAATAAAGCTAATATATATTGATTTTTGTTTTCTTATTTTATTGATGATGTAATATTAAGGTATTTCAAACTTGTGGACAAATCTTTTCTTTAACAAAAAAAAAATATTTTTTTTTTCAAAACCTCAAAACTTTGAGCCAAGGTAGAGTGCTAAAGACTTTATCCAAAAACAAAAATTTTATGTCAAATTATTCTACTCATCAAAATGCAACGAAATCGAGATATTCGAAACTGATACATCAACTTGTTTTTTCTCCATACATTGACGCTCCACCCTAATGTGAGATCATTATGATAAGAATCTAGGAAGTTTTTTGAGCACATTTACCATGCCGGTTGCGATATCCAAGTGTCCTTACGTATATGTAGATTATGGGCTTCAACAAAATCAGTGTTAGTTCTGTATATATGGTCCTTTCATGTAAACGCTTCTCTCTATTCATTTTATGGCGGTTTCTTGCAGTTCAATTGCAAATGGCAAACACTACGTCTCCCTCGAATGGGGTCAATAGAACCGCCCACTCGTCGCTGTCCTTCACTTTTGCTCATTAAATTTCCATCACAGTTACCGAATAATGATCAATCTAAGATCCCAATCCAAGGTGGAAAAAGTGCAAAAAAAATATCAACGGTGCTCCCGGTCTTGTTGGAAATGCACTGAATGTGGCATAATTTGCAGCAGCGACTGCATCGCCATAGTCGAGAGTTCGTCGAACGTGATCGATATTAACAATTAAGCGATCGAGACAACTGTGATCTGAGTTGTATCAGTTGTGCGGGTGATTGACGCCCTTCCAGCGCGGCGGTTTGTATCCGTATTTGGTACAACAATGTTAGCAACTCGTGTGTATGTGCAAATGGACCACTGCCTACCGGTGTGCATTGTTATTAATTAGCCACTTGTCCTGGTTTCCTTAAAGCGCTGCTGCACAGATTTTGCTGATCTGGTGAACGAGAGAACACGTCAAGACCACGGATACGTAATCAGATAAAAAGTCATATCAAGGCATGTTCAGCCGAATACTGCTGTTCAACATTGTATCCGTTTGGTACGAGGAGTCCACATTTGGGAAATGATCGGTTTTAATTAGACGCCCCCTATATCTCCTGGCGGGAATCGCGTGACCGTATTCGGTGCAAAACGGTAGCTATTACTTTACTGCAATTTTATCGCTTTAAAAACACAGCCCGAAGCTGACGAAATCTTTATAGGTACCAATAATATCCGGCTTCGCCAGCGACCGACGCGACGCGTGGTAATTACAACTGATTAGTTAATTGTTTTACACGCACTGATGAAATATAGAAGAGCTGGAGGCAGCTAACTAATGAATTTCCAGTGATAAGTTTTTAATTAGCAGTGTCCGGCATTGTCATGAGACAATCCAGAGACTGTCCTATTACTGGCTGTGTGATTCGAGAAATGAGCGTTCGAATGATTAATGATTTGGCTTTGGTGCAAAAATCAAATAAAATTCAAACCGCTGAAATGACATATTGACACGATGACAGATGTGTTTCTTGGGATTAATATTAAATGTCAAAGTGATTGACGCCAAAAGCATGTAATGTCGTGTCACTAATCTACTAATGGAGTCTTAATACTTATCGAAGTGTGTCTACAAAAGACTGCATTTCCATTTTGTAAACGAGAAGTGAGGAGTTCTAGGAATATTATGACTCAGTCAGTATAGTGTATTCAAGAAAATAAGGCATTCAGTGTATCACCACTAAGTTTTGCTTGCTTCTTATTTTCAGTCTAATTATGTCCAGGACTCCTCTCCGTTAACACATAAGACTTGTTTTGACAATATTACCAATATTGGTAGCCTAAATTTGACAATAAATCCAGATTTCTTCTTTAAAACCCACTTTCAAGTCGGCTCCGGACAACGTATGTCCTCTGTTTCTTAAAATGTGTTCTGAAAGTCTCTCAGCTTCACTTCCCAAGATTTTCAACTTGTCAGACCTATTTCAAAACTGAATGTATTACCCAACGTTTTTGAAGCCATTGTGAAAAATTGTATATATGAGGAAGTAGGAACAAGCATCTCAATGGATCAGCATGATTGCAAACCTTATTTGCAAACTTTTGAATTAGGACAATTGAGCATGGGAACCAGGTTGAAGCAATTTATACAGATTTTTGAAAGGCATTCTATAGAGTTCAGCATAATATTTTATTGAGTAAGTTGAAGGACTTAGGTTTTCATTCCAATATTTTCCTCTGGTTTAAAAACTACTTGACGAACCGTAGGCAGAATGTCGAAATTAGAACAGTGGTATCTAAAGAAATCCTTAACCACTCAGGTGTTCCACAAGGCAGTCATCTGGGATCTCTCCTATTCATACTGTTTGTTAATAATCTTCCGTCGAGAATTCGATATTCTAATTGTTTGCTTTATGCTGAAGACTTAAACTTATTCAGATCTATTAAGTCAAAATTGGATTGTCAGGAATTGCAGTTTGACGTCGATGAAGTCTCCCCGTGGTGTGATGAGAACTGTTTGTATTTAAATGCAGCTAAATGTAAAAGTATAAAATTTACAAGATCGACTGCACCAATTAATTTTGAATACTGTATTGCTGGCTCACCTAGAGTTGGTGAACAGCCAAAGGGACCTCGGTGTTATCTTTGATGCAAAAATTATTTTTTTATTTATTTATTTTTTTATTATATCTACGAGCCGCAGGCTTCACAAATGCGATGCAATAAATACATAGGGATATACTAAGATTTAACAATATGTGCTTAAATTCTTAAAAATAGATAATGCAAATGATTTTTAAATTTATTTCTAGAGAAAGCTATATCAATATGACCATTAATTTCATTGAACTCTCTAATTGACCTTGAAATTGGTTCATTCAAACCATAATTTGTTCTATGATTAGGCTGGAAAAGAAGGTTTCTTTCGCTCAAAGGTCTCATTGGGGAATAAATGCAAATTAAGGAAAAGATTGGGCCACTTTATATGGTAACATAAAACATCGCACAAATACAATATCGTGAATACTTCTTCAAGATTTGAGAGATTTCAATCCCAGAAGATTATGTCGAGCTTGAGAAACTGGACAACAATTCCAGCGCATTTTAAAAAACACAAACCTAGTTAGTCTGTAAAGGGATACTATCAAGAGAATACGCATACTCATAAGTTGAGAGTTTCTTAGAGATGGAGATAGCATAGCATTTCTTAACATTAGGTTTTAAGCAGTTTATTAAACACCAATTAGATAAATTATCAAGGTCCACTTGATGATTTAAACAGTCAGTATTGGAGGTCACTTTCAGAAATAGTTTAAGATCATCAGCATATATGATGGTTAGGTTAGGTTAGGTTTATGTGGCTGTGGGCAGAAGCCGACACACTTAGACCAATTTAGGTCCATTGTGATACCACGTATATTATCTACCTCAACTCTGTAGATGGGACTGGCCAACGACACGCGGTTGTTCTCAAACGGTCCCCCATATACGTACTAACCGCGGCCAACATCGTTTAATTACGGTGATCTGACGAGAACCGATTAACTCGACGTGGTATGGTCGTTGGTTAGCATATATGATACACTGGCTGAATTTTATATTATCGCAAATATCATCGATAAAAAATATTAATAAAAGTGGACCAAGATGACAACCCTGTGGAACTTCTGAGGTAGATCTAATAGACCTCGAAGTTAGGTTGTCAATTTTGACTCTTTGGACCCTATCAGTTAAAAAGAATGATATCCATTGAAGGAGATTTGAGTGAATCCCAAATTTGTCAAGCTTGCGAAGCAGTATGTTGTTGCATACTGAGTCCAATGCCTTACTAAAATCCGTGTAGATAGCATCTACATCAGTTTTATTTTCACTACAATTAGTAACAAAGGAGGGAAAACATGCCAGATTAGTGCTAGTTGATCTATCCGAGATAAACCGGTCTTGGGCGTCACTCACACGTTCTTTCCCGAAAAAAACGAGTTTGTTCTTTACTAAACTTTCGAACAGTTTAGGAATTGCGGACAACTTGCAAATCCCTCTGTAGTTTTCAACTTAATTTTTCGAACCGGATTTATAAATTGGGATAAGAAAGGAAGATTTCCATACTTCCAAAAATAATCCGGACGATAAAGATTGATTGAAAATAATAAGCAATGGGAAGCAGATAGAATTAGAGCATCTTTTTAAGACAAGGGCAGGAATACTATCGACACCAGGAATTTGATTGGGCTTGAGATCCTGTAGGCCCTTTAAAACATCAGAGGAATGCAAGTGTATTGAGCCAATATCCACTTTAGGGACATTGATTGAAAAACAGGGTTTCTTTATGAGTTTGAGTAAAGCGATTCAAAGAATTGAGCAAACAGCTCAAGAGTTTTATCAATATCCGTAGAATTATCTCCTTTAAAATTCATCGAAGTTGGAATCCCAAGCGATTTCCTTTTAGAATTAATGACACTCCATTAATGCTTTGGGTCTCTCTTCAACTTAAGCTCAATATTCGAGATATAATTTCTGTGCAAGAATTTACTGGGGACAATGGATTCGTTATGGAGTTTTTTTTTTTATACTTAGCAAATGAATTATTTTTCAAGTTTTTTAAATGAGTCAACCTTTTATTGTACCATGGACGTTTTGAGACATTCTTTTTTGTCCTATAAGGCATATGTTTGAGAATCACATATGTATATGTATATTATTTTCATTTGCATTTGAATCAACAATTTAAATGCATTCTACTAATTGAATTCATTCCATTAACTATATCGATGTTGTTATTGGCATTGATCTACCAAATTTAATAGTTTACCCTATTTTAACAACAGTGCAATTTTTTCTACCATTATTGTATTTCAGTAACGTTTGCTCTCTTATACAATTTACATTAAAGCTTTCGCTCTTCCAGCAATAACATTATAATAACATTTGTAATGACTAACCGTTTGAAATTATAAACTTCTTTTTGGCTTCTCGTTCACTTGGATCGCAGACACACCACTGGTAACATCAAATGAAATCGAAATATTCGTTGACATTCTCGAATTTCTTGACACGTTTTTTTTGGGAACTCGGTTTCAGTTTGTGTTTGCCTCGTTTTTTTTCATTTTTCGATTCTTCTACAGCATAAATAGGTTAAAAGCCTTATTTTCGTTAACTCGTTAACTACAAGAAAAAATCCGACGGTTACCCCCCATCCCTATCTTACGAAAACATATCTTTTTAAAAATCTTTTGCCGACAACTCCTTTGTACCAGATCATTTTTATTTCAACTACCTACTCGAGTACTCCACTGGTCCCTTTCTCTCTCAAACTTTTGAACCTTCTGTAATTGGAAATAAGTTTGCAAAAACTTAATGATGAATATTCACCTGGCCCAGATGGTATTCCCGGTATTTTTCTTAAGAAGTGTTCCCTCGTGCTCTCCTACCCCCTTTCGCACCTCTTTATGCTCTCACTATCTCAAGGCGACTTTCCACAGATATGGAAGTCCTCCTTCATAACGCCGATTAATTATCGTCCGATAGCCAAACTTTCGCATATACCCAAACTCATGGAAAGCATTTTGTACGAATACTTAAGCTTTCGATGCAAGTCTTTAATTTCCCAAAACCAACATGGCTTTCTAAAAGCTAGATCAACCACCACTAACCTCGTTGAATTCGCGTCCTCTGCGCTAACGGCCTTAGAAAGTGGTAAAGAAGTCGATATTATTGCGACTGATTTTAGTAAAGCATTTGATAAGATATCCCATAAATTAATTCTTTTCAAATTGTCCACCCTTGGTCTCGAACCAATACTGCTGAAATGGATATCATCTTATCTGGAAAATAGTTTATTTAATGTTCGCTTCAGGTCCGTCCTATCTGCCCCATTCCTGGCAACCTCTGGTGTACCACAAGGCAGTCACCTAGGTCCACTTCTCTTCCTCTTAACTATAAACGATCTGGAAAGGGTTATTAAACACTCCTCTATCTCTCTCTATGCCGATGACACCAAATTTTTCAAACACATATCACAAGACTCCTGCTTGCTACAACAAGACCTAGATAGTTTTTCTATTTGGTTTCTCAAAAACTGCCTAGAGCTCAATGTTGCGAAATGCCAAGCCATAACCTTATCACGTAAATACAACAAGTCCCCTCCCCGTCTTTACCTTTTTAATGATCAACCTATATCGTACAGTCTCTTCGTGACCTTGGCATATTGTACGATAGGGAGCTTAATTTCCGTTCGCACATTGACGAGGCAATTCGTAAAGCCAATTCATCCCTTGGGTTCATTAAACGGTGGTTAAAGGAACTCTCTGATCCCTACGTGAGCAGATCTCTCTACATTACTTTTGTTCACCCCCCTCCTCGCCAAACGTGGTCACCCTTTCAGCAAGTTCATGTAACCAGAATCGAAAACATATAACGACGTTTTCTTCGATTTGCCCTCCACGGACTTTCTTGGAACGATCCCCTAATTCTGCCTCCCTATCAAGACCGCCTCAAACTCATTAACTTGAATAGCCTCGAAGACCGCAGGGATGCAGCAGACATTCTCTTCATTCATCGCCTCCTCTCAGGCTCTATCGATTTCCCGTCCCTTTACAACTCCATCTCCTTTAATACTAACCCTCGTAATTTAAGACATCCCCGTCTCTTCTATCTACCAACCCACCGCACGTTCTATGGCTCCAACGAACCAATTTCCCGTATGCTACGGAAGGTAAATTCAAACATTTCCATTTTTGATTTCAACCGCAGCACTCCCACCATTAAACTTAGCCTCCTTCTCCATAAACCCTAACTTTACTATAAGTAGTCTTTAGTTTAACCTTGTAAGTATTAGTTTTAAGAAGTCTAGCTATAAGTCTTAGTTTTGTAGTTTAAAGACATATAGCTTGTATTAAGCTGAATAAATGGGGGCACATGCCCCCACCAAATTAAGATACCCATTAAATGGTCTAGCATATTCTTCAAATTTAAATTTAAAAATTCTGTTTTCCAGTCAACAGTTGCAAGATAATTATCAATTTCAATGAAATTTAATTTTAAGAAGTTAAACGATCTAGGATTGTTACAATTGGTATTTAAATAATTATACGTTTGCATTTCAATATATAATTCAATTTAAATGGAACGATATCAGTGATTGATACTTTCGACTGATCTTGTGTTGTAAAAACGAGATCGAGGATTTTATCTAAATCATTAACAATACTTTTAATTTGATATAAGTTCAGAGCAAGTAAATGATCAATAAAAGTTATCTCTTTTCAAATTACAAGGAATAAGCATATTTTCACTGAAAGAATAAGACCAATTTATATCAGTCAAGTTAAAAGGGACCTCGGTGTTATCTTGAATGCAAAAATTAATTTTAAGATGCACTTAGACTACTTGATTTCAAAATCCAATAAATTACTAGGATTCCTAATGCGCAACTGTAAACAGTTTTCCGACTTGTATACGTTTATTTATTTTTTATTTTTATTTATTTATTTATTTATTTTCTACATTATGTTTCATTAGAACAAAACAACTTCAGAATATAGCGGAAAATAATAGTAATCAATCCGTAACTTAAAAGTTAGTGTGGAATGACACAGCGAATTAATTAACAAATAGAAATACATATATCTGATGTGGGGGAAACATCGGTTTATACAGAATTATTGTTTTCGGACTCCATAAAAAATATTCATAAAAAAAAATCAGGAAAACAAGAGCAATTAAAAAATGATAATGAGAGATATGTACAAATCGAAATAAATTATTAAAAATTTTAATTTAAAAACTATAACATTAATCTTAAACATCAAATTGTGCTTATGATTTCGATAGCAATTCACTTTAAAGTAACGATTCAAGGACGTCATAATTGATAGTGAATAACCAGTCTTTAACCTTTTTTAAAAACGAGTTAAAATGTGTGGCTGTCCGAACAGAAAATGGTAACTTATTGAACATTAAAGGAGCTATAACAGTGTAGAAGTGCGAAAAATGGGTTTTGTAAGCGATTGGAACATTGACAAGATGCATGTTATTTATACGAAGACTATACAATTGTGTGCTTCTACTAGGAATATTACCGCTTTGCTTATAAAATTCTTTTAGTACTTTAAAAACGTAAAGGTGTCTCATTGGTAGAATACTTAGGTCTCTAAATAAGGGCCAGCTTTGAGTGAAACGATTTTTGTTACAAATAATCCTAACTAAATGTTTCTGAGCTATTAACAATGGCCTGAAAGAGCTTCTGTAAGAACCGCCCCAACTTGATATACCATACTGCAACTTGGAGTGAGCAAGACCGTAATAAATTGACTTTAGAACTTTTGTGGAACAATATTGTTGGATTAGATACATTTTGCGCGTTACTAGCAACATATACGATTTAGTTGTTTTAATATGATCTTTCCAATTTAAATGATGGTCAATTAATACACCAAGGTATTTATAATGATGTACTGATTCAATTTTAAAACAGTTTTTTGAACAGGGTAAACTATGAACAAAATTACATTTTCCACAACTATGAACAGGTAAACTGAATTTTTTACAATCATAAGCATGAAAGTATAAATTAAAATCATTTAAAACGTTATTAGATATTTTAAAGGACATAAGTTTTGTCTTCTCGCTAATAATTAGTTTATGATTCGTAAACCAAAGTCTTAAAGTTTCTAGGTCTTCCGAGATCTTTGCAATACATTCGTATCCTGTCTCAAACTGGTAAGTAAACGCTATGTCATCTGCAAATGCAGTTGCCACTCCATTTAGATTTAAGTCAAAGAGAGAGTTTATGTAAATTAAAAACAGCACAGGACCAAGAACTGAGCCCTGTGGTACACCATTTTTTAAAATACGAGAGTCACTAAAGCTCCCATTTACATTAACTTTTTGTTTTCTACCTTTTAGATAAGAAGTAAACCACTTGTGTATTACTCCTCTAAAACCAGCATTGTATAATTTTTTTAGAAGTAAGTCATGGTCAACCATGTCAAACGCCTTTGTCATATCAACAAAAAGAGCCATTGTTAATTTTCTTGCAGTTAATGCTTTCATACAACTGGCTACACACTCTAAGGATTGCATCCTCGGTTGACATTCCTCTCCTGAATCCAAATTGATTACAACTAAAATAACTGTTTCTGTCTAAAAAGGATAATATGCGTGATTTTATAAGTTTTTCAAAAATTTTAGAAAACGTTGGTAGTAGGGAAATTGGTCTGTAGTTGGACATATTTTTTTTATTACCTTTTTTAAAAAGTGGTATAACTTCAGCGCCTTTTAGGTGTTGAGGGAAACTACTATTTTGAACACTATGATTAAACAAGTAACACAAAACGTCCATCACATAGAAGCACATTTTCTTCAACAATACACTCGATATACCATCACTTGTACAAGAATTTTTTTTTTTTAACGACAATATTGCCTTATAAATTTCACATGCAGAAAATGGTTGGAAAACAAAACTGTTTGGTTGTGTATTTTCAGCGGTTCTTATAGAACAATTGCAGTCTATTTGAAGTTCAACAGATGGTTTTAATTTTTCTGAAATATCGGTAAAGTACTCATTCAGCTTATTTGATATGCTGACTGAATCAGTGTAACTAATACCATCTATATCCAAGCTGTTTATACCTATTGGTTGTCTACTTTTTCCCAAAATGCTATCAACTACCTTCCATTCCTCTCTTACATTACCCCTAGCTCGTTCAAAAGAATCAGAATAAAATTTGTTACGCGTTACTTCAATATTCTTGTGCACGGATTTGCACAGATTATCATAATATATTTTAAGTTTAATGTTGTGTGGATGACTTTTGCATTTTTTCGTAAGTTTGTTTTTTCTTTTTATCAGCTGCAAGAGGCTGTATGTCATCCAAGGCTTCAGAAAACTCAATTGGGTTGACGATATGTTGCCACCGTATGCCCACAGATGTCTTTTGATTAATCCTAAATCCCTTGAAGTTAGAAGAAAATATTGTCTAATAAAAATGCTCGTTAGGGATACTTTCTGTAATCGGATTGATTTTCCGAAACTGCTCTCTCTTTTCTTTCTATATGCTTCCTCAAGGTCGTTAATCACTTTTTCTTGTTCCCCTTTCGTACACTAACAACGGAAGATCCTATTCTATTTCCAGATCCATTTCTGAGTTTAATCCTCTTTCTCAAAACATCGACTTCTTCCCTAGCAGGGATGTTTTCAAAGCACTTGCATTAGGTTCGTTTTAGCATTAACGCATTTTGTTTCTGCTTCCTTCACGCTGTCTTTATGACGACCAGGATTTAAGGGATCATAACCCTCCTACTTTACTTTCACTCTACTGGTCCGCTCGTGGAGTTCGCTGGTTCGACATCAATAAACTTGAATACGTGTTAAAATTGCCTAGATGTTCTACCTGAGAAACTACAGTATTCTATTCTCTGCGATTCCAGGCAGACTGCTTCCTAATAGTCCAGACCAAGTATTCTTTTCTGGGATGTAGGCAAGCCGATGTAGTCGATGTGATTTAGGTTTTAGGACTACATCGACATCTTTACCGGGTACCGATCGAATAAGCCAAGCCATTCTGCAACAAGGTACAAACCAGCTGCTACCGACTATGACGACAATCTTCACCGCTGTCTTAGCACTGACATACATACCAACACCAGTTACAGTTAGAGTCGCATTTATACACAAATTTGGCAGAAATAACAACTCACTCGCCAAGCCTTCAGACCAATCAGTCTGACTTCCTTCTTGTTGAAAAGCATGGAAAGGCTAGTCGAGCTTCATATGCGCAGAACTGCTTTGCGATTGCACCCACTATCTCAGATGCAACATGCCTATTAACGCGGAAAATCTATCAACAAAATCTAGTTCGTTAAATTGAGAGCGCGTTCGACAAGAAAGTACACGCGATGAGCATTTTCATATTGAGGGTGCTTATGACAATAAGACTTTTGACAGCATGTGTAGCTCTGCTAGACAAACCGTCCGGCGTGGATGAATCATTGGTGCTGTGGATTAAAGCAATGCTAAAGAATAGAACGTTGGTTATCGATGCGGATTGTGGCCGTTATGTGATGGCGGAGGTAAACAGACTCTGCCCGCAAGAATGCTCAGACTTACGCAGATGATGTGGCCGTACTTTCTGTTGGACCATGCCTAGCGACTATCTGCACCAAAGCAAGCGCAGGCGGCCCTAGTAGCGATCGGCGAATGCTGGACTAGGAATGGGCTCTCTGTCAATCCTCTCAAAATTGAGGTTGTTCTCCATAAGAGAAGGAGAAAAATTATCGGGCTGAGTCAGCCCGTGCTAAAGGCTTCACAATCCAACTCTCCAATGAAGCAAAATATCTGGGAGACATCGTGGATAGTAACCTTTTTTAGTCCAAGAATGTTGAGCTTCAATCGGATGTCATTTCGATCCAAAATGGTGTCCCACAAGGATCCATTTTGGGTACACTGCTATTCTCGATGTATGTCAATGATCTGCCATCTTATTATCAAACATACACCCCTATTGCGAGTCAATCGATAATTGATAATTGACTGTTTTCAATGTGTGCTATTGTGAACAAATCATTTTCATTGATATTCCTGTCAAACGCATTTTTATACCCTATCCTAAGGGTATATTAATTTTGACGCATAGTTTGTAACATACCTTAATATTGCCCGTAGACCCCTAAAAGTTACTATATTTATGATCAGCATCGATAGTAATGTCGATCTTTGAAGGTGGCGACGGTGTAGAGGTTAGTGTATTGGCTTGTGACCCGTGCGGTGCAGGTTCAATCCCCATGGGGAACAACAACATACGCCACCCATTCACATGCCTCTACACCAAAAGGAGGATTTCTGCCTGGTAGTACAATGGACCGTTACCGAGTCTGAGTGCTCTGGGATTTGGATTTCCTTTAAAAAAAAAAAAAAAAAAAAAAAAAAACGATCTAGCCATGTCCGTCCGTCCGTCCGTCCGTCCGTCTGTCGGCAAAAATAAGGCCTTTAAACTGGACTTAGAGAGCTCAAATTTTAACTATATACTCTCTAAGGTCCCGAAATAATCAAGTTTAAGAATTTTTGAAATCCGCCCACAGACACGCCCACAAACTCAAAAAAAAACAAAATTTTCGAAAAAAATCGAATTTTGAGCTAGAAAGCTGAAATTGTTTATATATGATCTATGACTCCTAAAACTGATCGGGAGATAAAATTTTTAAAATCCGCCCATTGACACGCCCAAAAGTCTTTCAAACAGAAACTTATGCTATCCAAATGGCCATGGACTATGTTGCGAGGAACAGGTGGAGGGGGCGAAGTATCTACCCCTTAACCACATCCAAATAGTTCATGAATTTTAGATCTCTCTGAATTCGGTCGGAAGGCTGAATTCACTTAGACTTGTCTTTGTCCCGAGTCATAACGGGATCACGGGAAATGAGATCTCCGATGAACTTGCTAGACAGTGGTCAGAGGAGGACTTCTCAGGACCTCAACCAGCGATATATCTGTCTGCGTCCTCGGTCAGGGCTTCCATTGACGGTTGGGTTTCACATAAACACAATCGCAGTTGGCATGACTCTCCAGGGTGCAGACAGACTAAGCAAATTCTCACCGACGTCTGTAGGAAATCCGCGGCATTCTTGTTGTCTCTCAACAGAAAAGACTGCAGACAGACTACTGGCGTTCTAACGGGACACTACCCTTTTGCCAAACACCTTAAGTTGCTAGGCCTAAGCGATACCACCAACTGCGAAGCCTGTGGAGAGAGCGACGATACTGCGGAACATTTCCTTTGTGATTGTCCTGCTTTTGCTCGTATCAGTTGGCAGGTATTTGGTGCTGATGTGGTGAGTGCTGTAAACCTAAGCTCCTTATCTTTGAAGCGCCTTCTCGCTTTTCTTAGAAAAACGATTAAATTCTGACAGCAAAATGTGGTGTGTCTTCCTGGTAGTACAATGGACCAGTATTGAGTCTGAGTGCTCCAGTGTAGAAAGTCTCGGACCCTGAAAAAAAAGAATTTTATATGAAGACAAGCCGATTGGATAAAATTATAGTTTTAATTTTATAATCCCATCAATTTCTGGTCGTACCATTGACTGATTAACAAACTTAACCTCTCAATAAGTCCAGTACAGCCGGCACCAAATTAAATAATTACGTTCTGCAACAGTTTGGAAGAGAATTGCATGCTGTAATGTATTTCGTTGCACTGTCAAATACTGCTAAACACGACATTTTACTATGCAGATGACACTGGCCTTTTTTGCATTTAAATAGAATGGAAGATGCCAACTATAACGACGACGCCTTATGGACTTGAGGAGGTTTCCCTATACTGGTCCCTTGATTCCAATTTTCTCCATAACTTTGTTGACGAATCAGCAAGATGCCAAATGCCGTGGGAAAGCGATGTATGTTCTTCAATACAAATATCGCTAAAGGTCATGCTTTAAAAAGTCATTGGAATGCCTAAATTTATCTGTTTTTGAGTTAATGATCATTTAAAAATAGCCTTGGCCTCGGGGCAGCAGTAAGCTATCTTCTACACAAAATCTTACATTATTTAATGTATTGGAACCCGACGATGATAGATTGTCTGGCAAATAAATAAAACATTAGATACCGCTACCCTTTTAAATCTTGAAAGCATATAAGCTTTCAAAGTTCATAAATATCACCACTAAGTTGAGCATGCCAACTGCTATCTCTCAGACAAATTACGTAACGAATTCCTAAGTTGAAATCTGTGAACTGTAAACATAAAGGCAAATGGATGTTCATCACCTCCGGCTGCTGGACAATTCAATTTGAAAATAGCGTCAAAAATAATTGCTGCCCACGATCGCTATGGTTTCAGTCGATCTATCTTTAAGTCCCGAAACCCTACAATTTACCGGCGCGACTGGGACCAGTTTTCGGTGAGTGACCCTATTCAAATCCCCTTATCGGTCGATACGATCATTCTCGCCGTTCACACGCTGAACAGCCCACTCATCGATTGCCGGACCTCCAAGGTTCAATGTGAACACAGCAACACGCCACATGGGTAATTCAATTTCCAATCGCACTGTATCGCATCTGCCTTCGATTTACACCTCTTTGGGTGAGCGTTCCCTATTTTAGCCGCTTGCTCCAACAATTGAATGTTTAACATGTGTTCTCCTGTGTTATGGAAGCGACATCACAATGCTTAGCCGCAATTCGATATGGTCATTGCGCGGGACAACGGCAACCGACACCTTATGCATCCGAGATGATGCAATTGGAAGCGCAGATCGCAAGTAAGATATTCATAAGCCTGCAATTTCTCTCTATGATTTCATCATCATCTTAGGAATCGTCGTCGGTCGCCGGCATAGGTCGTCATCGATAATAGTGACCATCGGTCGGACGAGGGGTACCAGCGAAATATTATCTGTGCAAAAGACCTCCGGAGACTACTGCATAAGCGCATGGCCGTGGCTGCTATGCTATATGGCAGAAGGACGTGCAACCGGAAATGTTGCACTGATCTGTTGTGGAATGATAAGATCTTTCATATTAAATGTCTGGAAAAAACCCGGAGTAGTGCCTGGGCTTATGAGAGTCAAACAATTGATTACTGGTTCATGTGGAGGCAAGCGTGTAGGTGGTGGTGGTCGATTTGTTTTGGCAGTCGGTTTCATTTTGGAGCACAATTGACAGGAGAGATGCTATCAGCTTTTTTGGTGCGTTACTTATCCGCATGTTAGTTTGGATGAGATAAGTATTATGGCTCGCGCCGATGGATGGTGACCAAACAAACTGAATTGCTTTTTAAGAGTGAGGTTAGCCACAAACTTCATAAAAATACTCAGACTGAGAAAAAAAAGAAAACACCGAATTTTTCCAATCTGAGTTCATAATTTTAAGATTTCCACTGACGTTTTTCCTAAGCTCTCTACAAGACGATATTATGTCTTGTGACTTTAAAGTAGGCCCGTTGAACATTTGATGAATAACAAATTTTTCGTTATGAATTAGAATGCCAAGGGGGGTCCATTTTCACACCATTTCAAGTAATAGTCCATCAAAGTGGATGACCTCTAATTAATTTTTTTATTTTGGTGGGGCATAAGTCCCCATTTATTTGGCTTAATGCAAGCTAATAATAAGGCTTAAAACTAATTAAAAATTAATTAAAAATTAGGGTTTAGGATTGGTGAAGAAGGTCAAGTTTAAGGCAGGGAGTGCTGCGATTGAAATCGAAGGCGGTGAGGTTTGAGTTAACCTTCCGCAGCATGCGGGAGATTGGTTCATTAGAGCCATAGGACGTGCGGTGGGGAGGAAGATAGAAGAGACGAGGGAATCGTAAGTTACGAGGGTTGGTATTGAAGGGGATAGAGTTATAAAGTGACGCGCAGTCGACGGAGCCAGAGAGGAGTCGATCGATGAAAACTATGTCTGCAGCGCTTCTGCGTTCCTCAAGGCTATTCATTTTAATGAGTTTTAGACGGTCTAGAAGGTTGAAGGATCGTTCCAGGGTAAACCACGAAGAGCGAATCGGAGAAAGCGACGTTGGATGCTCTCAATTCTGGACACATGGACTTGGTGGAAAGGAGACCATACTTGGCTAGCGTACTCAAGAAGCGGGCGAACAAAGGTAGTGTAAAGAGATCTGGTCACGTAAGGGTTAGAGAATTCTTTTGACCACCGTTTAACAAAGCCAAGTGATGAGTTGGCTTTAAGAATTATCTCGTCAAAATGTAAACGGAAATTAAGCTCACTATGCACAGAATGCCAAGGTCACGAAGAGAATGAACGCGGGGTATAGGTTGACCATGGAGATGGTAAGGACGGGGAGAGGACTTGTTCATCTTGCGTGAGAAAGTAATAGACTGGCATTTGGCGATATTGAGCTCTAACCCGTTTTTGATGCACCAGGTGGAAAAAGTATACAGATCTTGTTGTAGAAGACAAGAGTCTTGTGGTGAAGCGTAGATCAGCGTAGAGCGAAAGGACGGAATGCTTAATGATTCGATCAAGGTCGTTAATGGTTAGGATAAAGAGAAGGGGACCAAGATTACTACCTTGTGGAACCCCAGAGGTGGCCAAAAACGGCGCCGATAAGGTGGACCTGAAGCGAACACTATAATAACGGTTTTCCAGGTAGGACGATATCCATTTTAACAGAATGGGTTCGAAGCCGAGTTTAAAAAGGACTAATTTGTGAGATATCTTATCAAACGCCTTACTGAAATCGGTTGCAATAACGTCGAATTCGTTGCCGTTTTCCAGGGTTGAGAGGGCGGAGGACACGAATTCCACGAGGTTTGTGGTAGTTGATCTGCCTTTAAGAAAGCCATGTTGGTTTTGGGAGATAAGAGATTTGCAGTGAAAGCTAAGATCTTCGTGCACGATACTTTCGAGGAGCTTGGGTATATGTGAGAGTTTAGCTATAGGGCGGTAATTGGTTATTTCGCTCATTAGTCCTTTTTTGTGTATCGGGGTTATAAATGAGCACTTCCAAATCTGAGGGAATTCTCCATGTGAAAGTGAAAGCCGGAATAGGTGAGAAAGGGGGAGGGAAATATTGGAGCTGCATTTCTTAAGAAATATAGCGGAAAGACCATCTGGCCCAGGTGAGAACTCATCATTGAGTTTTTGAAGCTTGTTTTCAATTACTGGAGGGTCGAAAGTAAGAGAAAGAAAGGGACCAAAGGAGAAATTAAGAAGATAATTAAAATAAGAGGGATCGGGTACGAAAGAGCTGTCGGCGAAAGATTGTTTAAAAAAGTTTGCGAAGAAGTTCGCTATAGTATCTGTGCGGGTCACTGGAGGATATGTATTTGTAGGAGAGGGATGTGGGGTAACCATCAGTTTTTTTTGTAGTTAACAAATCGGAAAAAGGACTTAGGGTCGGTAATAAGATTGGCTTGTGCCTCATTAAGATATTGAGCCGAGATAATTAGAGTAGTTAGAAGGAGAATTATCAGGAAGGAAAAATGCCCATAGTTTATTTCTCTTGTTACGTAGAGACCGAAGTTTGCGGTTATACCATGGGGGCGATGAAAAAGTTTTCCTATGGTGAGAGAAGGGAACATAAAGAGAAATGGAATTAAATAATTCAGTGTAAAAAACGGACAGGGCATCATTTAGAGAGAGGTTGGCGAAGTCAAAAGAGACTCTGCTTAGATAGGCGTTAATTTTGTGGAAATTCGCTTTGTGAAAATCGTAAGAGATGAGATTTGTCGCGGGCGTCGGATGTGGTGGAGAGTCATGGAAAAAAGAAAGAAGAAGTGGGGGGTGAAAATTATCAATATTCGATAGAGATAGGGGAGAAAGCGAGACAGAGGAGTTAATGGGATCAGTAGAGAAAATAAGGTCTAGTTGCCTACCCATATAATTGGAGATGCCACTAACTTCGCATAGGCCTGAATCTGTTAGACGATCTATGAAAAGGCATTCCTTACTTGAGTTCGGATTAGAAGCCAGGAAAAATGATCCATCATCTGACGGAATCCAGTGCAGATGAGGCAGATTAAAGTCGCCGAAAATGATGATGTCGTCAAGGGAGTCTGACGAGTCGGCCATTTGGTCAATCACATCGACAGCAAATTGGTACGATTCAAAAGGTTGGGCCAGTGTGATATAAAAGCACATAACGAATAGGAGGCCTCTGCAGGGTGAGTCGAGGTGTAACCACTTTAAACGCTATACCTTCTAAACTGATTCCAGGGAGGATTCTGATTTTTTTTAGAACAGAGCCTATCAGCCGTTTGCTTACCAAAGGTCTCAAGGGATGTCAGGTGAAAGGGAATGTACATTGCAGAAGAGGGGGTAGTGCACTGCACAGTGCTCCACTCATGCAGAGACACGCTGATCGTTGTATGACATGACTTTTTTCCAAAAAATTGAGAAAAAACTACCTAACCGGTATATTCCCTTCCAACGTAATGAGCGAATAAATTTTAATAGCCTTAATGCTCGTTTACTTCTCGAAAATTGGTCTAGTGTATATAATAAAACTAATCCCTCGTCTGCTTTTGATTCTATCTTTAGTATCTTAAATAGACATATTGTGATGTGTACCGAAGGTCGTGATACTAGAAGACCCAAATTAAAAAGGCTTAAAGCTTGGATGACCTTAAATTTGCTTAAAAAAATAAACTACATATTAAGTTCAAAAAATTTCCCAACGATGTCCGTCTGAAGTCCAACTATCTGAAGATTTGTAAGGAAATTAGTATCGAAGTTCCTATATGCAAGGAAAATTTTTATATCAATAAATTTACTGCAGCGAAAGGTAACGACCTTGCCACGTTGCATCAATCGGTTCTCGTTCGATCACCGCGATTAAACGACGTTGGGCGTGGTTAGTACTTAGATGGAGACCCACTTGGGAACACCGCGTGTTGTTGGCACCTCTTGCGAACGTCTGACAAACATCCAAGAGTATCAAATTAGTAGGTCCCTTCACTTCCATGAAAGTGGTTGGAGAAGCTAGGTTATGGGCCCTGTGTGGCCTGTTAAGGCCAAAATATATATGAAAGGTAATCTGAAAAAGGAGTGAATGAGTTTTTTAATAAAATGGTTTCTTCTGGATCACCTACTTGTATCATAGTTAATATGATGGAGGTAACCAGTTATGACTATATTGCAGCTAGCTTTAATGAGGTTTTCATTAATGCGCCCTCAGACGTCCTTAGCAAAGCAGGATTTAATAACAACAGGGATTGTGATGATAATTTGTCTTAGCAGTATCGGATTACAATCTAATAGTTTCTTCTTTGAGCCGTTTAGTTCATTCGAACTTTATAAGGTAATTATGCATCTGAACAAATCAAATTCCTCTTCTCTGAATAGCCACAATAATGCCTTCATTAACCTTCCATCCACACACTGGGGTATCAGATACCCCACATAGATTTCAAAAGTGCTAAAATTTTTTCCTAAGGATGCCATACCTATGTATATTTAATTTTAAACGCTCTGCAGTAGCAAGCGAGGGTGGTTCTTAGATTTTTTTAACGTGTCTAGTAGTGCTTCGAAGTTTTAGCTTGGGTATCATATACCCCAGTGTGCAGTGCGTGTTAGTATTTTTTGGAATTTGTGAATACATTATTTTAGTGAAATGTTTTCTATTTTAGTTATTTCGGACTAAAAATTAATAAAACAAGTGTGGGGTTTCTTCAGCCATAAAGGAAGTTACTGTAGATTACAATATTTATCATAGTTTTACAGCAAAATGGCTTTTCTTCGAGACGAATCCATTGAAAGGCTTTTCCTTGATGCTGAAGGGATGAAGCCAAAAATGAACCAGCTTCGAATCTTGAAAATCAACATTAAAAAGTGTGTAACTTCTGTAATTGGAAAAAAAACTGAAAATGTGACATGCCGACTTCCCATGTGCGAGGATCATCACTGATCACTCACTGCAATCCATAGAATGCAATGAAAAAAAAATTAATTTTTGTGTTTAAAAAAGCAAACATTTATCCCACTATTAAAACAATACATTCCTCCAATCCTCTTTTTGCCTGTTATGGCCCTTGTGGCATGATGTTCCATGCTAAATGTGTTGGTTCAACCAATGCATTTATGGATAAAATTAAAGCTTCGGAGATCGCCTTATGGTATTGCTCCCCGTGTCGAAAATTGTCATTATCCACCCTTGCTTTCAAGATGTCAGTCTTCAAGAAATTATCTAAGGGACTTACTCGACAATTTTCATACAACTGTCTCCAACGTATCAACAATGTCTGACCCTCATCTTTCGGCAGACGCCTCAACGTCTACTGACCTTGAGTTGCCGACTAACGTAGTAAAGCAGTGTACCCAACGGACCATGGATACATTGACTCTGGTTGACACAACAGGTTCCCCAACAGTTGAATCTACCCCTGAGCCCATTTTTAGTTTAGCACCATCTTCATCTACTCTACCCACAGGCAAACGGAAACGTGATATGCCTTCCTCTGCGATAAATCCAAACGCTAAACGGTTTAATCTCAGGAGTCAACGAAAAAACTTAAACGATGCCCCCACCCTGAATTTGAGTCCCACAGGCATCAATCATTCCTTAGGTACTGAATCTGGAACTATTGAATCGATTCCCAGGCCTAAATCTATTTTCATTTCTCGGCTAAAACCAAACACTTCTTCAGACGATGTATTGAACCACTTGGTCTCGAGAAACTTGATTCCAAAAAATGACTCAATTAAATGCACCAAAATCAGCAAGGCTGATGGGTTTGTTGCGTCATTCAAAATTGTTGCCCCTTCAGAATATTTCGAAATACTGTGCAATGACACTGCATGGCCTAAAAATACGTTAGTTAAAGAATTTACACCCCGTTCGACTAAAAGTCGTAGGAAAGACTGTCCGTCCGTGTTAAAAAAAAAAACCCAATAGGATGTCCCTCTAATATCAAAATGTAAGGGGACTCCGCACAAAAACCGCTGAAATATATTTAAACTCCCAAGTCCTCTCTCATGATATCTTCTCCTTGACGGAAACATGGCTTAATGCCGGAATTTTAGACACGGAACTCTTCAATCATGAGTTCTCCGTATTCAGAAACGACCGTCATAAAAATGACCTGAAAGCATTTGGAGGAGGTGTCCTGATTGCTGTTCGTTCCAACTTTGAGTCACGAAAGATTGACTTTCCATTTCCACTAAATGTCGAAATTATCTGTGTAAAAATTACACTTAAGAACAAATATTTATATCTTGTTAATGCGTACATTCCATCGTCTCGTCTATGTTCTTTGTATTCTGAACTTTCTATGGCACTTGACCATATTTTTGACATATCTTGTTGTGACAGCACTGTTTTACTTATAGGCGACTTCAATCTGCCACATATTGGATGGGAACCTTCTGAGGATGATTCTCATCTCATTCCATCCTTTGACTCTGCCCAACAAGAGCTCGCTTTATTAGACAACATTTTGTCTCTTGACTTACAGCAAACAAGCTGTATAAAAAACTTCAAAAATCGAACTCTCGATCTTGTTTTCTCTTCTGACTCTGTTAGTACTGTTGTTCTGGAATCCCACTTCAGTATAACTAACATAAATGACAATCATCCACCCTTGGATGTATTTATTGAACTGGGCGCACATCTGTACGAAAACAGTAATTCGTATGAATGTTCGCAATCTTTTGACTTTCGGAAAGTAAATTTTCAAAGGCTTTCTGATGAAATTAATAGCCTTAATTTTAATCTCACTGCATTATCTAATATTGAAGATGCATTCGGTGCTTTTTATTCTTTGATGGATAACTGCATGAAAAAAGTGATTTATGTCAAATCCTCTAGGAATATGAAAACGTCCCATACCTGGTATACTAAAGAGCTCAAATCGATACGAAACAGACGTAATAGGGCTTGGAAGAACTATTTAAAAAGTCTCTGCCATTCAGATCTTGAACTCTATCTCACATTTGGACCCCAAACTTTTTTGGGGATTTGTTAATTCTAAGAAAAAAACCGATGGTTATCCATCGAAACTTACTTACAATAGCTCTACAACTGCTGATCCGCTAGATCCAAGCAATATGTTTGCAGATTATTTCAGTAAGTCTTTTAGGGTGACCCCTCTTCACATAGATGAGCAATATTTTAGTTATCTAACTAGCTGTTCCCAAATAAGTTTTAGTAGCTTCTCATTTGACTGGGAAACAATTTTAAAATGTATTTCTTCTCTGAAGAATGATTATTCATCAGGTCCTGATGGCATTGCACCGATCGTTCTTAAAAAATGTAGTCATGCAATTGCTCCATATCTTAAATATCTGTTTGAATTGTCTATTAGTACTGGTAAATTCCCTTATCTATGGAAAAGTGCTTTTATCACACCTGTATTTAAAAAAGACGAACGTGGTGATATCACTAATTATAGGCCTATTTCAAAGCTTTCGTGTATAGTTTTTAAAACTATTATTTTAAACTTTTTTATGATTTTGACTGATTTTAGTTAAAAACTATTATATTAGCTTTTTTTTGTAACCTAATTTGGAAATTATTTTTTTTTTAAGTATTTTTATATTTCATGTTATTCATCGTATTGAATTTTGTTTAGATGAAAGAAAAATATGAATAAAAAAAACATATATACGAGTATATTAGGGTGTCCCTTACTATATGAGATTTTTTTTTTTTTTTTTAAATTTGAAATGCATAGCCTCTAATTTTTTTATAAATGCTAAAACATACCCAAATATGAAATTTCATATTTCTAGCATGATCGCAACCCGTGCCGACCGAACCACAAAGTTTATTAAATATTGTGTTTTGTTCTGATATTTCGGTCTCCTATAAAACTAATATAAACGGAACAAATAAAGTGAATAAGGGTTAAAATAAAATAAGATAAACATTAATCTTTATTTAAAAACATAAACAATAACAATCAGCCAGGGTACTTTCTCTTGAGTGTAGCTTTTTTACAGTCTGGATACAAATTTCTATGTTCCTGGACACATCGTAATAAGAATTGCTTTTGCTCTTCTTCAGCCGTGATAAGTCCGTTGAAATCTTGCACTTATTGACAGCCCTCTCAGCAGTGTCATTTACAAGCTTCAAACGACTTATTATTCTTTTAGCTTCCAGAAAAGCAGCGTTATCATCCCAAGAATATACATCTTCCTGAAGAAAACTGTCATGGATCTGTAGTCGAGATAGAAATTGTTTGCTCTTTTCCGATACAATATCATCCAACGTTTTATCTGAAAGAAATAACAAGTTCAATAACAAAAAAAAACATAAAAAAACAATTCAGCTACCAAACAACTTTTGGGTCAGTTCTTCCTTCGATGGGACATGACGTTTGCCAAAATCTGAGCTTTTATCCCTGTTTAGGTTGGCAATCATTTTCCACTTAGTTTGGCTATCAACTTCATCATCAAAAAGTGATAGACTGACAGTCTCTTCACATAAATACCACAAGTGATGGCTAAACTTGCTTACAGAAGCTTTAGAAATTGCTGCGTCAACTTTTTTTTGGTTAGGTGCTTTAATCGCCACTGTGCATTCGAGCCAAGGCTTAACATACAATGTGACGATAAATAAGCAAACATCTTGTAGTGCCCTTTTGTCCTTTGCAAACATTCTTAATTGTGACTGAAGCAAACATATTTTTAAAGAGTAGATCGCCTTTGCCATCCATCGTGCCTGATGCATTACTCCGGGGGGTCCGAGTTTTAATTTCTTCTCTGTATCTCCTCCCAAAAACACTACGCATAGTTGAACCAATTCGCGGTAATCGTCTCTTATAAAACCTTTATCCAGTTCTGCCTTATAAAACATTACCAAAGATGTAATGTTTGTTTCGGAAACATGTTCTTTAACGAAATCAAGAGATAGTTCAATTTTACTCGAATCGATGTTTTTCCAATTGTCTCTGAACTTTTTGTAAAGCGGAATATCTGGGCTACTAGTAATTTGCTTTATCTTGGTTTCGAAGACAGTTTTTAGGACCAATTCATAAACATGATGACGACAAGCGAAATGCAATAATTCTCTTTCTAAAGTATGCTCCAAAACAGTACAAGCTCCATTGAAACGGCCACTATTCGAAGCTGTTGTGTCGCAGTACATTATTTTTACTTTACTATGAAGGTTCCAGTCAAAGAGAGCAGTTGAGACGGCTTTAGCTTGATCTTTTCCAGAAGAACTCTGTAGTTTTGGCACTGCAAGAAGCTTTTCTCTACCATCAAATGAAGCAACAATTGGCAAACGCTCCTCTTTTGAACTTCGTACATCCAATCCGGGTAAAAGTTTTCCATCCCAATGGACTGTGACTACATCAGGTACACTGTTCTTGAAGTCAGTTTTTATTGCTTCTGCCCTGAATTTTCTGCTCTGAGTACGAATTCGCTGAATTGAGGATTTGTTAATAGGGAAGTCATCGCTGCTCAGACCAAGCGCTTCCACGACCGCATGAATAATGTAAACGGAATCTCTTATACTTAACTGACATCGATCTAAAGCTGCGACAAGTTTAGGTGTAATGAGATTCTTTCTACCTCTTATCGTACTTTTTTCAGGGCAGAGAATATCTGGCAAGCTGAGTTGGGAGTTCAAAATCTGTTCTTCGTCCAAATCTTCTGGACATGCCAAGTTATTTGTAGTGAAATTAGATTTAACAGCCAATAACTCTTTTTGTCTTACATTCCTTTCCTCTTCTTCCACTCGTCTTTGCCTTGCTCTTTCTTCTTTCTCCGGCAATTTTTTGTCTACACCACCTACGCATCCCGGTCGACCTGGCTCTATCTGTTTCTTTAAAAATACTTTGTCTTCCTCTATTTTCATTCTCTCAAATGCATCGGCATGTGCAATATCAAATAAGTTATCAAGGTCAATTTTAAAATTATTTTCACGGGTCTTAAACGTGACCTGAGTTTTCTTACAATTTTTTTGCAGCTTCCCCCAAACATTATATAAATCAACAAGTTTCTTCACGCAATTTGGAAATGCCTTTGTGGGAATTCTTTCTTTTTCCCAAAATATAATGGATTCCCTAATCACAAGAGTTGCACTTTCACTGACAGTCAGTTTGACTTCGCGAATATTGTAAAATAAGACTGCGAGAACTTGTCGATTAGATGGAAATTTTGCACCATTTATTTGATGGCTAGGCAGTCCGATAAGGAAAATATTTTGTTTATCACTCCGTAAATCCACCGACATCTTTATGCAATAAACAATAACACACTAATAATCTTAAAAATCAAGAATGAAATAACAAATGAAACACGTAGTTAGCGGTCGCAGCGCATTACCCGGCCTACTTGTATGGACAAATTTGAATCGCAAGTCGGCACGGGTTATCGTTTATTAAACGGGATAATATTTTTTTCTATACAATACTGGGTTATTACGAAAGTTTTAAGAGGGTATGCGTAAAAAAATATAGAACTTGAAATTTAAGGGACACCCTAATATATATATATAGCGTATAAGTAGGAGCAGTGCAGATATGATGCAAATATGATGCAAATTAATTTTAAAATAGGAAACGAAAACTTTACTATTCTCTGTGTGCACGAGAACAATTTAAACAAAAGCGTATTTATAAATGAAGTTAGTGATATTCTTATAGGTATTAAGACAAAAAATTTATTGATTTAAGGAGGCATTAATATAGATATCTTTGAAGCTTACAAGGACTGCAACAATTATATGTTTCTTATGTCATCATTTGGGCTCAATTCAGTTGTAAACGAACCTACTCGAATAACAGACGAAACCCAGACCTGCATAGACCATGTCTTTGCAAGATTTCGTAAAAACTTTGTACATGAAATATACAGTGAAGTTATGGATCAAAGAATTACAGATCATTGCTTAATTAAAATTCAAGTAAAGCATTCAATTCCAGAAAAAAATTGTACAGACCGATACATACCATTCCCGGAGAAAAAAGCAATTGATTTTAAAAAATTAAATAATGGTCTAATATTTGAGTTTTGGAAAGAGGTACCTATATGAACAAACCAACCCTTCGTTTGCCTATGATATTTTTGAATATATTAAAATCACATATCGAAAATTCTACCTTATTTCGATAAAGGCCACTAAATAGTTCCAAGTTAAAACGACTTAAGTCCTGGATTACAGAGAGTCTACTGGAAAAGATTGCCAGGGAAAACGCAATGCGGAAAAAGTGCAAAAAAAACCCTGGGAATCAGATCTTTAAATAAAAATTTATTAAACTCAGTCAGGATGTTAAAAAAGAGGTAAAATCATGTTACGAAAAGTTCTACATATACTAGAAAGTTTGAAAACTGCAGAGGTAGCGTAAAAGAGGAATGCAGGGTAGTTAACCATATTCTTCAGAAGGACAAAAAAAGGGAAAAAATACTTGAAATCGAAGATGAGAATAATACGGTTATTGGCAACCAAATCTACATTGCCAACGCCTTAAATAATTTTTTTGTTTCTGTTGCCACTGAATCTAAGCCATACTTACCGCAAACTGATTGCAGATGTGATCAATATTCAGATTTAGTTGACGATACCTCCCAAAGTAAGTCTTTTCTTCGATCAAATTACCTCAAACGAAATCTATAAATGTATGTATTATGTCTCTTGATAACAAACAATCGTTTATATCACAGATGTACATATTATCTTACATATTTAATTTGAGTGCAAATTGGGTGCAGGGAAATAACTTCACGGGCAATAACTTCACATGGGCAATAACTTCACCTCGAGTGGGCAATAATTTAACTTTTTTTTGTGAACTTATTACCATAGGTGAGCAATATCTTCACTTTTTTGTGGAAAATAAATTCTCTTAACATTTGATGATAATTCAAGAACCGTACCTCGCACCCACTCCAAATCAAACAGTGCCCCCAAGCAGGGGGGTTGCAGGGGGGCAACATGCCCCCCATAGGTATTGAACTGTTTATGGAATCTACTAGCAGTTTCGCAACTAATCCCATAAACAGTGCAATGCATATGCGGGGGGGGGGGGGGGGGGCGCTACCCCCCTGCTTGGGGTCACTGTTTGATTTGGAGTGGGTGCAAGGGTCTTTAGTTATAATAGACAAACTCAAATTATAGGTGGGAAATAACTTCACAAAATTTACGGTGAAGTTATTGCTCACCATCAGTGGGCATTAACTTCACAAAAAAAGTGAAGTTATTGCCCACTCGAGGTGAAGTTATTGCCCATGTGAAGTTATTGCCCGTGAAGTTATTTCCCTGCACCGCAAATTGTGGTACTTTTCCCAAATCACTAAAAAATGCAGAATTCATACCTTTGTTTAAAAAGGGTAACCAAAAAAAAAAGCGAGCCAATATACATAGACCAATTTCCCTACTACCAACCTTTTCTAAATTGTTTGAAAAGTTAATGAAATTCCGCTTTGTGTCATTCCCACACAAAACTGGATTTTTAAGTGAAAAACAATTTGGTTTTCGGGAAGGTATGTCAACCGAAGATGCAATCTTGAAATTAAGTGGTGAATTATATTCAGGCTTAAATAGCAATCATAAAGCTTTAGCGTTATTTATAGACATGACCAAGGCATTTGACATGGTCGATCATAACATCTTGCTAAACGAACTCTATAAAGCTGGATTTAGAGGTGAAATCTACGATTGGCTTACTTACCATACCTAAGTGAAAGATCTCAAAGAGTTAAATTGGACAACATTTACAGTGAGGAAATGAAAATGGTCATTGTTGTACCACAAGGTTCAGTCCTGGGGCCATTGTTAAGTCTTATTTATGTAAATTCCATATTCGAACAAAATTTTTGTAGTGATATTACGGCTTTTGCGGACGACATGGCTATTACATACACAAGCAAAAATCTGTTTAAATCCGTAATAAAACTACAAAGGAATCTATAAATTTTAAGGCAGTGGTTTGCGAAGCATGAACTTCTAATAAGTGAAAAAAAATAAGATTATGGGTTGCAGTCTTTCAAATGTAGATCTGATTGAATATGAAGTTTACTTCCACTTTGCTGCATGTGAAAAATTAGGCATGAGATTTCACACATGTGGGAGAAAAAATTGTATAACAAATTTAGCTATGTTCTTCGACCTGCTTCAAAATTAAATCCGTAGATAGCTTCAAATATTTAGGAGTATTAATTGACAAAACCCTCAATTGGAAGGCACATGCAGCAGATTTAAAAAAATATATGATCTCGGTAACTCGAAACATGTTTTTGTTAAAACCATATTGCTCAAGAAATCTGTTGCTTATGATATATCATGTACTCGTACACTCGAAACTGCAATACGGCATATCCTGCTGGGGAGGAACATATTTTAGCACCATTGAGCCTATTGTGATAGCACAGAAGCATATCATTAGAATAATTTGCAACAGAGGAAGACTTGTCAGCAGTTGGCCTCTCTTGTGTATAAAGTTCTTAAAATTTTCTACATCCGCAGTGATTTCACTTCCACGATCAGAAGCTCCAATGTATACAATTTAAGAGCCAATTCTAAAGCTCTTGTAAATGTACCAACATCCAAAAAGACTCACGATTCGAACTTTTTTACCATCACGGCGCCTAAGCTTATTAATAAACTGCCACAAGACAAATGTATTTAACATCTTCCTTAGCAAATTAAAGAAATGGCTTTTCAAAATAGATAGCTCTGAAGCCAAAAATCTACTTGTTAGTATTGTTTAGAGAAAATACAAGCCATTGTTTATTTAATCTGAAACATTTTTCTTAAAGTTTGCTTTCCGCTCTTTGATTTGTTTTATTATGAGCCTTATTGCAAAGATCAATCGACAATTGATAATTGACTATTTTCAATGTGTGCTATTGTGAACGAACGATTCACTTGGTATTTTTGTCGATCGCATTTTTTTAATTGACTGCGATTGACAAAATCCCTTACACCGCGTCTCCACGAGACATAATTTCAGTCAAGACTTCAGTCACGACAACAATGTGTCTCGTGTAGACCGCGATTTTGTGGACATGACAGAAATCTAGACTTTTCAGTCTGACTTTTTTTCCTGCCATCTCTGCAGACTGATCTTCTGACTGAAATTTGACATTTGAAGTCTATACCAGCGTTTGACAGCAAAAAATCATTTTGTTTTGGTAATTCTCGGGAATACAAGTGCGCGGATACAATTATGGCTGATTTTCGACTTTCGCAAAGTGATACCTTAAATTTAATAAATATGTACCAACATAGTGAGCAATTGTGGAATTACAAAAGCCCGATTTATAAAATGGTCGATTTAAAAAAAAAGGTTTGGGAAGAAATTTCCAGGCGATTCGGAGTGGACGTGAAGGATGTGAAGAATAAGGTGAAGTCCTTGCGCTCCGCTTATGTAGCGGGAAAAAAAAGAGTAGACCAATCGAAGACGTCTGGAGCTGGGACTGATGAAGTGTATCAGCCGCATCTTCTCTATTTTGATTCGTTTTCGTTCCTGGATGATGTGATTGTTTTGCGAAAAACGAAGACCAATTATGTTCTGGTAAGAAATATCTGAAAAAAAATAAATAATTTTAATTCAAGTTATATTATTAGTATGACACTTTGGAGCGAGCTTCTGAAGCAAGGGAGGACGATGAATATGATGACAACGAGGATTTATTGTTGCCATCAACTTCTTCCGCAAAGCGCAAAAGCCGAGAACTTAATGTAACATCAAAATATGAGGATGCAATTAATGCTATTATTAATAGCACAAGCCAAGTGCCTGAACCAGGTAATAAATAAAAATAAACATTTAAATCTTTAAAAAAAAAAACACTTATCAACAGATGAACAGTATAAATTTACAGACTTCGGCAGAAGTATCGCAAGCCAGTTAAAGGACTTATCGGCAATCGAAGCCACTGCTGCAATGGCTGATTTACAGCAAACACTTTCTCGCCTCATAATTCGCTCTTTAAACAAAAAGCAACAAGCGTACGCATCTTCTGCGTTTACTTCGTTAGAAAGTAACGATATTTTGCATTGTGCAATTATCAATTCAGAAATATTTGATTGCGACGATGTTTAATTGGATTTTGTCATATTATGTATTATGTTTATGCTCTATTAAAACTAGCTTCAGTGAAGTTTATCAAGGTATATGTACCTACTAGAAATTTATAAAATAGATTCAAAACACGAATGTGATGTAATTTATAATAAAATATATTTATGTAATGTTAATAGCACTTTTTTTTTAACCACTGATAGGGAACATCCCCGTCAGTAACGCAAAATTTTCTAACGTTATCGCGAATTCTGGTTGCCATTTTATATCCGCTTAGTTCCTACGTAGTAAGCTTAGATCCATTTAAGCCTTACTAGTGCCAGAATATATTCAAACTTGTCTATTGACATTCGGCAAAAGTTTTTGTAATCCGATGCGTTGTCCCATAAAACATCTTTTAACAAATGCGCTTCCAAATCGTGTAGCTCTCGCTTCTGAAGAAACGGATTCACCCACAATCTGTGCTTTCTTTTGTTTTCGGCTAACATCTGGTTTTCTAATTTTTCTAAGTCGTTTAATGCTTTCAAAGTGAGAGCCACCTTCACTTGTTTCTTCGTTGATGACATCTTGTGAAATGAAATGTCATAACAAAATTTGCCCAACCAAAGCAATGCAAATATGGCGGACAAGAGGTCTGACTTAAAAGTCTGACATAATTCAGACTCGTGGAGATGCGGTGTTAGAATCGTTTGTTCACAATAGCACACATTGAAAATAGTCAATTATCAACTGTCGATTGATCTTCGCAATAAGGCTCTATATGAATCGTTAAACTTTATTATGAATTTTTTGCGTTCTACCCCACACTATAGTAATTAGATTTTTTGGAAGAATCATTCGCCACTAGTCTTACATGGCTACAGCATGAAATCCCATAAATATTTTTCTTTACAAAATGCATATTTCAGAGCTTGGCAATTATTGAAATTTTGTAATTATTTTGTAAAAGAACAAAGAAATAAAAAAAATATAAAATGACATTTTGTTTAATACTTTTGGGGTGGGGTATGTGATACCCCAGTGTGAGGAGCGCGTTAGAAAAAATATGTGTGAGAACGGAAGGTTAAGAATATATCGTTTAACATTGCCGATGCCTTAGCTCACATCTTTAATAAGTATATCTAGAGATATTTTTCCATCAAGTTTAAAATTGGCTGAGGTTATACACATTTTAAAAAAAAAAACATTTCTGATAGTGGCATAAAAGCATATTCTAAGAATTATGTGGAGTAAAAGAAGTCGAGAGCATAGCTTTCCACTTTTTATCAATTCTGGCATTCTCCCTTTAAAACATCTTTACTTTTACAAAGTTCTTAAAGTATTCTTTTTAAGGAGCGGTAACCTTTTAAGTGCTTTTAACTGTTTCATGTGCACTTTCATATAAATTACAATATACGAGTATGTCCCTTTTGTTGTTTCTAGATTTATTAAGGATAGATCAATAGTGAAATGAATGAGAATTTTGTTTTTGGAGTGGGGGCTTCTGAGGAATCAAGTGGTTAGCTGTGGGAACCACCGCCACTGTAGAACAAAAAAACACTATTAAAGTTCATATATTTTTTATTCATAACTTAAGGCAAAAAACATAACAATACAATTAGAATTAAATATTTTTTTCACTTTTTATGAAAATCTTGGAAGCAGGACTTTCCTTTACACAAACAGAGTGGGACATTGCACGTCTTACATTTCCAAATAGTACGGACTGGAGTATTACTTGTACTGCAATTGGCGCATCTTCTTGAAGTGCATCGCTCTGGCTGATGTTGATTGCATTCCAAGCGGATTTCTTCGCGCACAGCTGGTTTATGCCGATTTATTTGGGTTGGCGTCGGAGAAGACACTCCTGAACTTAATGGGCTCTGCACTGAATGAAGCCTGCGCCGATTGACAAATGCTGGAGCCATGCCATCCATATTTTATAGCCTCGTTTGATAGGCTTCTTGGGCATAATGGAGTTTGGTCAAAATAGCCTAAGTCCATTTTTTACGAAATTGAGTTAAGTAAAGAGAACTATACAGACAAAAATCTATTTTCGTTTGGTCTTAACAACTTAAGTCTAAGTTAACCGATTCAAAAGATATTCAATGGTCCAAACAACTCTTTTTTTTTTTTTTTAAATATGTTTGATCAAAATGACATAACTTAACATGGTGTTGTTTTAACCGAACACAAATTTTCAATTTTCAAAAAACAATCTGGTCAAAACAACATAACTCCCTCTACAGATGCTTAGCTCTTGGTTCGCTAACGTTAAGTAAAATGCTTGCTGTTCAGTAACGATAGTTTATTAATTTTTAAAAACCAATCGTAGTAGATAGGCAATATTATTTGCAATACTCGTCGAAGCCACATGTTTCATTTTTATTTTATCAACGTGTAACGTCTTGTCGTGCAGTGGTCGACAAAAATTAGATTATTTTTCAAAAATAAGTTTATTGTGAACTGCGTTTAAGAAAACTGAAAAAATAAACAAATATGCATAGAAGAGCAAGGATGCTTGTAGAATTAGCTCGATCAGGTAATAATAACAAACATGACCTATGTGTTAACAAGTTAATAAAGAAGAATCATATTTTCTCTGAAAATGTTTCCTTTTAAATAAAATTATAGCATCTAAGCCAAACAGAAACAGTGATCTAATGAAAGAGAATTTCATTAATTGAAACTGACTTTTAAAAGACCCAAAAAGGATACATGCAACACCTGTGATTCCTTACAAATGAAAATTATGGTTGCAGTGGAAGAAAAGAGTGATGAATTGGAACAGCTTAAAATATTACTAGAAAGCCATCATGAGGAGGCAGAGCTGGCATACAATGCAAAGAAAAGAGACAAGATAGAGGCTTAAGAAGATATTACGAGAGTTTGTTTTGCCTTTGATCTGCAACAATGTCTTCCAGCACCAAGCTTGTCCACATCGGTCGTTTTCTACAAAAGACAGCTTTGGACTTTCAATTTAACCATACACGACCTATCAGATGAAACTTCAAAAAACTACATGTGGCATGAAGGAATCGCGGGAAGAGGTGCAAAAAAAATTGCTTGTGTCTATTTCTGCATCTTAAAAGTCTTCCAAGAACAATAAAATAAGTAAAATTTTATTCGGACACATGTGGAGACCAAAACAAAAACACAATTGTTGTTGCAATGGTTTTACTATCGATGCAAATATCCGCAACTGGTATTGAGAAGGCTGAGCATACATTTTTAGTTCCTAGACACACATATATGGAGTGTGATATAGATCATGCTGTCGTAGAAAAAAAGAAAAAAAATGCAAACTGAAATTTGCCATCCACATGATTGGTATCAACTTGTCAAATCGTGTGGAAAAAAAAGAAAAAAATCGTGGGACATGAATTGAAACCGCAAGAAATTTGGAATTTAGCAAATCTACTAAAAGCGAATTCTGGTTTTATTATTAGAAAAAAGGACGAGAGGGGAACATGTTTGGTTTTCAAGCAATAAAATGGTTACGATATTTAAAAACAGATCCCGAGAAAGTGTTTTTAAAAACAACTTTAGATGAAGAAATTGATTTCCGATGTGTAAGCTTCAAAAGACGAGGTAGAAATTCATCGAACTTTACTTTGGAAAATGTGGTACCATCACCGATCTCTGAAGAAAAAAAAATTATGATGAAATGATTTCTCTTTTACCGTTGATACCGACAATTTTCCATGATTTCTATAAGAACTTGAAATCAAAAGAGAGAATAGACAATAAAGATCCTGATCTAATTGATTCTTTTGATGACGAAAACTAGTTTAATCAAAAAAATATACACCACTTACTTAAATACTTTAAAAAAAACCCCATTATTTATTTCTGTTTTTGAATACTGCTTTTTTTTTAAAAAAAAAAAGTTAAATAAATTCGTTTGTCTATGAAAGAACTTACAATACAAATAATTACTTCATTGCGTTTTTTATCTCCGTACATTAAAAAAAATAAACACCGTTTGATCAAAACAATATTTCTCCCTTAAAACATACATATAAACATAAATCTTCGAATATGTTATTATATTCATATAAATATCACTATTTATAGAAATATTACATCACAATATTTCTGTAACACCCAAAACTGGATTTAGAGGAATTTTCTTAACTTTAAAATGCATTTTTCTCAAAACAAAGATTTTGGACTTATGTTGTTTTGATCAGACTTCATAGATATGAATCCGACCCTTGAACTTTACCATGCTCTCGTCTATGGCAATCTTCTCCGAAGGTCTGTAGTTGTGGCCAAAATTGCGTCGCTAATGTCCAGTAATGGTCGAATTTTGTAAACTTTATCATAATCTGGGCTATTTCTTGCGGCATGAACTTTGAAATGTAAGTATCTTTCAGGTCCGGAGCTGAACACCAATAATCCCTGTAGCTTGGCAGTTTTTCGATGACCATAGTCAAATTCAAAGCAACAAACACATCAATCAATATACATGGTGTAAAAGCTTTCCCAGATCGAGTGGCATAAAAATTAGTTTGAAAGCATAAAAGTTCTTTTAGATTATCTGACCAAAACATGCGAAACAATGCGAGGGGCGTAATATTTTCAAAGTTCAGTATATGTGCTGGTACTCCCGCATTTCCTGTAAACTCACCTGGTGGGGACAATGTGTGGTTGTTCTTCCATATTGGAACTCCGGTATGAAGACTGCTAGAGCTGCTCGTTCCCGCTGCAGAAGTAGTAGTCCCCGGAGGCTGCATTGAATGAAAACTTGACAAAGGTTCATTATTCTCCTCATCAGAACTGTACCTTTGCGGACCTTCCCCTACGACATCACCCAACAGCATGGGAGGTGGTTGTTCAATATCAGTTTCTTGGTCCGACTCTACACTGCAGCAACTGTCGTCATCTGAAGGTATCTGTTCCAGATAGTTTGCAATATCCAGTTTCACCAGCTAACACGCGAGGCAAAATTTTCCAAAAACAAAACAAGACCATATGTCAACAAAAAACATTCTTTTTGCGCACTAGTTAGCTATGCTAACCATCTTCTATCAGTGTAAAAGTACATCAAAAACAAAAATATACACATTATTTATCAAATATATCTAAAAGATGTCTGTACGAGCATCAAATAAAACAATCACAACAATAAAATACAACCTCATCTTATTTTTAATATAGTTATAGTTATAGTTTATTCTTGCTTCATGAAATAAAAATTATTTTACATTATAAAATTGCAGAGATTTGACATTTTTTTGTTTTTTGTCTTTCAACTGAATCATTATTTATTATTATTTAAAAAAAAACAAAAATAAATATGAACATGTTATTATTAAACGCGAAAATCATGAGAAAAATCTAAAATTAAAGAAAAAAAATAAAAATAAATAAATAATAATAATAAAAATAATATTAAAAAGAATAAATACATAAATAAATAAATAAATGATAAAATAAATAAAATGGAAACTCATTGGGATTATTAAATTAATTCAGTGTTTATTAAAGGTTATACAAAAAAGAGTCGTTTTCCAGTTGTGTTAATTAATGTAATCATAAAATGAAAAAAAAATGTAATCCAATAACAAAGTTAAAATTAAAAAAAATGTTGGTCAATATCTGGTATTGCCTCCTCTTGCTTGAATAACTGCCAGCATCCTTGCATTCATCGACCTCACGAGCCTGATGATGAAATCTTGAGGAATAGCATTCCACTCCTGTTCAAGTGCGATTCGCAGCTCTGGAAGCCTTGTTCGAGCAGGTATCCGGGCTCGAACCCGACGTTTCAGTTCATCCCATAAATGTTCTATCGGATTCAAGTCTGGGCTTTGAGCTGGCCAGTATATCGTACGAATTTGATGTTATAATTCTTATAGAAACTTTTATTGAAGAAAAGAATCAAAATGAATTTCTAAAATATTTCAAAGACTTTAAAGTAATGTTTACACCCGCGATAAGATCTAATTTGCATGGAAGAGCCAGTGGGGGTATTCTATATGGGATTAAAAAATCTTTATGGGGTAATCTTATTAATTTTAAAATTATTGAATCTAAAATTATTTTTCATATGGTTAGCAACAACCTAAACTATTATATTATTCCTATTTATTTAAATTGCAATCATTGGCTTAGCGACTTCGATGAACTAGTGGAATTTATGAATAACACTTCTCTTGACCATGTGTTAATCGTCGGTGATTTAAATGCTAGGATTGGTGAATATCAAAATTCTTCCGCCAATATTATACGAGCACGAGTTGCACTGGCCGAGAGTAGATGTTCTAAGGATAAAATTTATAACCGCAACGGGGGGAGTTTAACAGAATTTTTTGAAGTTTTCGGTCTATTTGTTTTGAATGGGTCTTCTATTAGTGATGCATGTGGCGAATTCACTTTTGTTAGCGGGCAGGGACAATCCGTGATTGACTTTGCTGCGATTTCAGGGGACTGGCTGAACATTATCGATGACTTTGAAGTTGCACTAGTCAACTACTCGGCTCATTTTCCAATTGTAATTAAAATTCACCTAAAGGAGTTAAACCAGCAAGCTACACCTTCTAGTTTTAATAAGCTGAAGTGGTCGGAGAACAATGCAACCCTCTATAGAAGCCTCCTTTCTCGGCACTTACTATCTCTGCCCCAACAATCCGCAGTCTCGTCTGAAGTGGTATGTGAAAGTATAGAACGGGTTATAAAGACCCCAGCCCCTTTTGCGTTGAAGAGTACACACACTTTTGTAGCTAAAAATTTATGGTTTGATAAGGATTGCAGAAATCTCCGTAAACTTTCGTTCGTTTACTTAAAACTGTTTAGAACGACCAATTCTCAATTTTTCAAAAACATCTATCTTCGCGTTAATAATGATTTTAAAAAAATGTGCTCAGCTAAGAAAATCACCTATTTAAAAAACGTGGCTAAGAAATTGGAAAACTGCACAAACTCAAAGATATTTTGGGAGACAGTGCGCAATCTTGGTGGGCGCAATCAGGGTATGAAGTTCTCTTTAGAAGCTGAGACGTTAGCAGCTCATTTTAAAACTCTACTCTCAGCTGATGAAGACCTTCATACCTTTGATTACGCGCTACCTGATACTAGAGTCAACGAGCTGGATTTAGAATTCTCATTGCCCGAATTGGAAGTAACGCTCCAAAGATTGAAAAACAGCAAGGCTCCTGGCCTAGACGGCATACCAGTCGAGTTTTATAAAAACAGCACTATTGATTTTAAAAACTACCTCGTGTCTTTCTATAACAAAATGTACAATGATGGATGTGTCCCTAACAGTTTCAACGAATCTGTAATTTTTGCCATTTTTAAAAAAGGTGATGCTAACGCTGCGGAAAATTATAGAGGTATTTCAATTTTAAATTCAATAAGAAAAACTTTCACTGCAATCCTATATGAAAGGCTCTCAAAATGGATTGAGGATAACAGTCTTTTGAGCATCTTTCAAGCCGGTTTCCGCCCAGGTTTTTCAACCATGGATCATATCTTGGCCATTTCAAGCATTGCTCAACAATTTATAGATAGAAAAAAGAAACTATACACTTGCTTCGTTGATTTTAAAGCTGCATTCGATAAAGTCAATAGACAAGCTTTAATATACAAACTTTCTTGCATTGGTTTGTCAAGAAAGTTTCTCGAAGTGTATGCAAGTCTTATTTCGTCAACAAATGCAAGGGTATGGGACGGTTTCACATTTTCAAATCGATTTGATACAATTACAGGTGTTCCTCAGGGTTGTATCCTCAGCCCATTATTATTTGCCCTGTTCATAGATGATGTCTGCCAGCTTCTTCCGGGTGGAGTTAATTTTGCTAACATTATAATCAAAGTCCTGTTGTACGCGGACGATCTAGTCATGCTTGCTGATAATCCTTTCACGCTTCAATTGCAAATAAACCGTCTAAGTTCATTTTGCGAGTCTTGGGGCTTGCAAATTAATACCCAAAAAACTAAGATTGTTATATTTGAAAAGAGACAATCACAATACACACATTGAGGTTTTACAAGAGTTTAAATATTTGGGTGTCCTCTTGACCTACAATTTAAGCTATCTAAAGCACTCCAAAGAAAAAAGCAACGAAGCTAAATTGGCTCTTAATATAATGTGGCCAAAGTTTTTTTCGAACCAAAATGTTGATTTAACGTCCAAGTACAAAGTTTTCAACGCGACAGTAAATGCATGCATGGCATATGGCGTCCAACCCGTCGGATACACACACTTCGAAGCTTTTGAAACTGTACAAAGGAACTTTTTTAAGAGGATATTTCGTTTGCCTAACTCAACACCCAACTACGCCATATATGTAGAGTCAGGAATAGTCCCTATATATATACAAAATTTGAAGGCAAATGCGAACTTCATTACTAGAGTGATGAAAAGAAGTGAAACTTGTCTTCACAAAATCATCTTAAGAAAATTACTTCGAGTGAATGCTTCCCCGTTTAAAAACTGGAACGAACTAGCTTTATCTTACGAAACAAGTTTAAACTTAACAGAAACTAATGTGACCGATTGGCAGGCTCAGTTTTCTGATGTGATTGCTAAGGTGGATCACAAAATGTTTCTGGATAACCTTTCCAGAGCATCTTCATCTACTTCAAGAGCTATTTATAGTCATTTAAACCATGAACTGCCCTCGGAAGTCTCTTACTTTAGTAATGAATTTTCAGCCTCGGTTATAAGTATTATTTTTAGAGCAAGAGTTGAAATTTTAAATTTGAACTTTATACCTCATCGATCAGACTTGCCCCAGCTATGTGATCTATGTAACGGAAGAGTGAATGAAGATATATACCATTTCGTTGCTGCTTGTCCTATTCTACAAGAAATTCGCCGGTTGCATTTTCGGGAAAGTTTTATATCTTTGGACAAACTTTTTGAAATTTTAAATGGAGCAATGGGCTGGCTCAGCCTCTTTAAATATTGCCAACATGCTCTTTCTTACCGTAACAGTTTCACATATTAAACATAGTCGATTACCCACTTATTGCAGTTTTGACCAAATTTTATACCTAACTATTTATTGTTTTGTTGCTGATCATACTAAATTTGATAATATCTCTTTTGTGTTTCAAATCACGTTAAAATTGATAATATTGTATAAACAGCTATTTCTAACCAAATTGCGTATTATTTTGTGTTTCAAATCACGTTAAAATTGATAAAATTTTGTATAAACAGCTAATCAAATTATCCAAATTGTATAATATTTTGTGTTTCAAATCACGTTAAAATTGATAGCATTGTTTTATATAGTAATATTTCTTCATATCTTTTGTTAAACATTTTTTCTTTTTTTTTTTCTTTTTTCCTTTTCTTTATATTTTAAAATTTTTGCTTTTTATTATTTCTTTTATTTTTAAATCATATTATGAAATGTCATCTCAGGCAGACGGCAGTATTGCCATGTCCTTATTCTTAAGTATACCAATTTATAAACTTTATGATGAAAAAATAAAGAATCTATCTATCTATCTATCTATCTATATCGTACGAATGCCGACGTCCCGTAGATATTGGGTCACCACATATGCAGCATGAGGCCGTGAGTTATCTTGCATTAACAACATATCCTGCCCGATATATCCTGCGAAAGGTAACACAAGGTCTGCGAGGATTTCAGAAATGTAGCGATGAGAAGTCAATCAATGTGTACCAATCAATGGATGGATGAAAACTAAAACTGTATGTGCGGTTAAGGAGATGCCGTCCCAGACCATTGCAGATCCTCCTCCATAGGCAACAGTTTCCTCGATGTAACATTGAGAATATAGTTCATCAACGTGACGATATACTTTCTGACGTCGATCACTTACATGTAGACATCAGTAAAGAGTACATTATACCACTGCTCCAACGTCCAATCCCTATGCTCTCGAGCAAATTCAAGGCCTGCTCGACGGAGGGCTACGGTTAATGCTAGGCCTGTTTCAGCTCTCTTCGGAGTCAGGTTCTGTTGAAAAAGTCTCCTTTTGACGGTATCTAAACTTATGAAAACTTGGTGTTCGTCCCGCAGACTTTGTTGGACTTGAACTGCATTTAGGCGGCGATTTCGCAGAACAGTAAGTTTAATAAACCGATCATCTGCTGCTGATGTAGCCCTGGGTCTGCCCGTACCTGGACGTCGATCGAATGCCCCAGTATCTAGGTATCTTCTGTAAACTCGTTCCACCTAAGATCTGCTATTTGAAGTCTTCGAGCGCCCTCACGTTGCGCAACGCCTGCTTGAAGTAGTGCTACAGCTTGAGCTGCTTCCTGAGGTGTCGTATCCATTATTAACAACGTAAAAAAAATCGCAAAAATAAACGCGGCTGAGCAAACACTGGACTACGAGTAAATCTAAAAAAAATTCAAAAGATACTGACTAACCTCATTGTAGAAAAAAGAACGGTAATCGCGAAATCTAGACAAAACAAAGCAAATCGTTAGCATTGTATTTCTTGCTTGACTACAATGTGAGTTAACGGTATTTAAGAATAAATTTAAATTAAATTTTAATGGACATGAAAAGCACTTTCTGTAGGCACCACCTTTTTAGTTGTATGTGTTATACTTTTACAGAAAATCGAATCAGAGCTTGAACGTAGCGGGTGGTCCGGTTTATTTGCTGTTGAGTGTATTTATGATTAAAAAAGAGTTCTCCACGAATAACCGGTTTTTTAAGAACTCGACGTATTCATAAATTATAATAATTGTGAATCTTAATTTCTTTTCTTAGAACTCAGTTTTAAAAGGCAAAATATTATTAGTTTACGTCGCTGCTTCTTAGCCTTTAACCAAATCGCACTTGACTCCGTTGAGCGCAACATCAGCAGATTCGTAGGTCAACGACCAATTCAACACCGGCTTACTTTTGAATAACATTACGTCAAATACCTTAAGTCCCCTCTGCAAAAGAGCAACACTATCCATTCTAAATAAATTACGCGAACCATTAAAAAAAGTATCCGAAAATCACTTAAAAAACTTTTTGGATTTCCATTCAACTACACGAGGCTCAATGAAATAAAAAACAATCACCCATCAATTTGATGGATTATCATCAAATTTCCCCTCCATTGTCAATTGCTAAGCAAACTGCAAGCCATCGACATCATCATCAAATCTCTTCCAAGAAATTGGGTTCCAAAAAATTATACGAATCTCACCACACACTTATGCACAAAGTGACACCCGCAGTACGTGTTGAGAAATTCAAAAAGCCGCACACGCGCGGCCCAGACCTTATGCTCGCCCGCCTGAGCAGAGGTTTAATTCGCAACCTTAAAATCACAACACGCAAAGAAAAAACAAAAATAAAATCATTATCCACATAGACACTTGTGTTGTTTGTGGTGCTTCCCTGAAGAGAGGCTTCTCCAGGATTGCTCTTGGCCTTTTGTCGCCTACGCACCATCAAGGCATCAACCACTATGCAAAGGGATTATTCATTCTTTGGTCGCCCAATCTGCGCGATGGCGATTAAAATAATTTTTAATTTGATTAAATCTGGCATAAACGTGGGTACTCGTCGCTTTTTGGCTACGTCTCAGTACGCGTGCGGCAACGTTTTTTGCCGGATTCTTTTTTGTTGGTTGCTGACTTTGTCAGTCGTCTTTTATTCTTTCCAATCTGATTTCTGGCAAAATTGGTATGTACCTTTCGAGCCATCGATCATAAGTCACACAGATTGGAGTTACCTGGATGAAAATTAATTTAAATTACTCCATTGTTGAATGCGATGGATATCGGTGCGGTCTTGATTTATTGATGCCTCAGGGTGAGTTGTCATAAGATGTCACAGATGGAATTCTCATAGATACTTAGTATATTATTCGCATTTACCAACGAAAGAGAGTGCCGTGTGTACAAGGTGGAGCAAATAAATTTGAGCTTAAGTGTGTAGCTCGGCCCCATTCCCATAGATGATTTTCCTTCTATTATGATTTGAACAAATTTAGGGTTAAACAGGGACAACTAGCTAAGCCAGACTCTTCAAAAGCCATAGAGTAAGTGCTGCATATATGGCCCATGTTCGTAATATGGCCCAATCCAATATCTCACAACGGTAAGAGAATCCACGGTCCACTACGCATTCATTTCATTTTCGAAACAGTTGTCGGTCATTGTGATGTGTTCAGTCTGCGATTTTTTTTCTCTTAATACAACGAATGTGTATAAGGCAATCCTCCACCCAGAAGTAAGTGTGAATTGTTTTTTTTTTCATTTCCACACAATTCCTTTTAATATGAAAAAAGATATAGAATTTTTATTTATTGATTCAATGTTTTCTTTGGACTTGTGTCAAAAAAATGATTGTTTAAATTCGTTAAATAGAATACTTGATCTTGTTTTCAATAACAATGAAATAAATTGTAAAGTAAGTCAAGCTCTTTGTCCATTATTAACCCTTTAATGCATGATTTTTTTATTTTTAACGAATTAAATATATGTTACGCAAAAAAATAATCTAAACTCGAAAAAAAATATATAAAAAAAATATTCCCATTCGTTTTTCCGGAAAATCAGGTTTTCACTATGATGCAGATATGCAACGCTATGCATTTACGGTGTATAAACAATTATGAGTTTATTTAAATGAAAACTAAATTATTTTTTAACGATCTAAATCGGTTTTATCTTTTATTGGAAAAATTCAATACAATATAATAAAACAAACATTACAAACAAATTAAAAGAAACGCATTAACATAAATAATAATTATTTTCATGAAAAAATGAACATATGTACATATGTGTCGAGTATGTAATGTAAAAAAAGCGGATAATATGAGTATTAATTTATACATACATAGTTATTGCAAGTTGTAATTTTAAAACAAACATATACGTAGGTATTGTAATTTCAAAACATAAGAAGCGAGAAAAGCGCACATTGAAACTTAAGAATGAAAATCCTTGTAACAATTATTGCTTTTGTTAAAACACAGGGCTGTGTCACATTTTTCACATTTCACATATGTGTAGCCATTACAATTTAGTAGCTTGCATCGTAGTCTTTTTTCCATATAGACTGGCCAATGCGAGATTTCGTCTTTTCTTATATCAGTCGATGGAACATGGGATTTTGGAAACTTCCTTTTGCGTTCTTGAAGAAGAGCTGATGGTGAGCCGAATGGCCTTCCTCTTATTTTTTGAAGCGAAGTTCCACTTCGGCAAAGAGATTCACCTAAAACTATCAGAAATTCGGAAAGACTGATTGGGACGTCATTGCGAATGTCACAATTTGTTTTATATAATATCCATGCGTTTACGACAGTGATATCGACCAAATGGTAAAAGATCCGCATATACCATTTGCGGGATTTCATTTTAATTCTACCTCGTCCAATTAAACTGTCAGTTAGGTCAACGCCACCCATATGTTTATTGTATTGCTTTACAATGTTTGGACAATCTACGTTAAGGTGCTGTGATTTGGCCCTATCGTATCTTTTAACCGTTCCAATAGGTAGTGCGCCGACGAATGTAGACAACAAGTTTACAGGCTTATTGTCTTTCCAGCAAAGCGTGCAAATGTCAATGTTGTCGATGTTTGCGAAGTTCCTTGGATATTTGTTTGTCTTCCGGAAGCTTGCAATTCGTCAATCTGTTGCACCGAATAGTTCCAACAGTGTATATACCTTTCTTTGCTAATTCAACAGCCAAAGGAACGGTAGTGTAGTAGTTGTCGAAATAAAGCTTGTGGGCAACATTTAGTGGTATACTTCGAGCCAATCTTATAACAACAATTAGCACATGCACCTAAATTTTACTCTGTTGGTAAAATTGCATCAACATGTTCCTTGCCAGTATAAATTTCGAAATTATAAGTAAATCCCGACACACCACTTAAAACAAATAATTTATACCCCCACATATGCGGCTTGGCAGGCATATACTGTTTCATGTAGCTATTTGCTTTTGTTGCACATATCTGCTCATCAAGAGATAAACATTCTTCGCGAGGGATAGATAAAAATTGTTTGGTAAGATAATTAACTATAGGCCGTATCTTGTGAAGCATGTCGTGATCTGGACAGTCTTTGGGCAACATCTCGCTATTTTTTTTAAAATGCAAGTACCTGCGAATCCTTTCGAATTCATTGATTGTCATGGTACCTATTATTGTGTCATTACCAGTAATTGGAGCCCAATATCGCCGAATATTTGAAATTTGAATGACAGACATAGGAATGCATATTTCCAGATTTTTTATATGAGTGCTTGTTAATAATGCAGGACGTTCTGGAGAAATCTCAATAGAATACCGATTTGATTCTGCTACTATATTATCAATCAATTCACCGGAAAAAAAGTAATCAAAATAGCTCAATGGTGTCGATAGTTGCAAAACATCATCAGGTAATGAAGCCATACCTTTAAATGAGTATAGTCCTTCATCAAACTGGAAATTGTTACGCTTCCATATAATTCGCTTATATTTTTCCTTTAGCTCCGTAATTTCCCTTTTAAAATCTCGTTTGCATGCGGATGAAGTGGATTGCTCCTGTTTATCCTTTAAAATATGAAGAGGGAAACTATCAAGGTCCACCAATTCATTATCTCCGTCTTCTTCTATAGCGTCCTGCCTTGTGTATGTAACAAAATCTTCTGCATCTAACATATGCACAAGAGGACCATTACTCTCAAAATCATTCTCGCTCTCCACCCATTGATCCAAAATTTATTCTAGTTCCCTATCGGACAAAATTTTCGGCATGCTGAAAAACGAAATAAGGCTCTAGATATAGTACGTAGTTCTCATGTCCAAAAGCCATGTTTAACATACCGTAAATGCATAATGTTGCAGATATGCATCATACATAAAATACAAAGAAAAAACCTATTTTTACCTATTATATATATATTATTTGTATACAGATATCAAACTGCATATATAAGAAACAATAAAAAAAATTACTTACATGAACTAAAACACTTAATTATTGCACTTTTTAATAAACAAAACAGACAAGATGTGTTCACTTTGATTGCACTCGGTTTTGTGACTTCAAATTTGATTTTTTGCTTTAAAACTTATCCACACACCATTTCCAGGAATTGAAAATGATCGTTAAAACAGTCATGGAGCGAACAAGACAAAAATAAATAAGATAACGGTTTCTGTTCTCTTATGAGAGCACATATAATACTCGTAGTATGATGCAGATATGCAACAGTATGCATTAAAGGGTTAAATAATTCGAGTCATCATGTAGCTTTAACCATATGTTTGGAATTCCATACTTTTTTAAATTGTTCTTCGGTTGAGCAAAGCGCTAATGTTGACTACAATTTCTGTAGAGCTGATTTTAATGCATTAAATGTTTTGTTTGAATCCATAGATTGGACGAATGTTCTTTCAAGTTCACATCTAAAAGATATTTATAATTCATTCATTAATATTTTATTTGATTGTTTTGAAAAATGTGTCCCTCGTAATGGGAAAACTTGCGTTCGGAAGCTGCCATGGCAAAATAAAAGATTAATAAATTGAAAAAAATGCTAAAAACAAAGCTCATAAGTTGTTTAAAAGATCGAAAAATGTTAATGATAAGAATCATTTTTGCCAATTACGTCGTAAGTTTGAATTTTTAAATAGATTTTTAACGAGTATATAAAAAATATGTTATGAATGTTGAATCTGAAATTATTAGTAATCCGAAAGGTTTCTGGACATTTATGAAAGGTAAAAAGAAGATTTATGGATTTCAAAGAAATATGGAATACAATGGCATTTCGTCTACTGATATTCAAACTACGTGTAACCTATTTGCAAATTTCTTTGAAAGTGTTTATGTAAGACATAAAGATAATAACTCTGTAGTTGATAACATTCCTTTTTCCAGTGCTGATATAGGTTCTCTTTACCTGTCAACTCAAGACATCCAAGAAGGCATAAAATCAATAAGTTGTGGAAGTAGGTCAAGGCCCAGATAAAATTCCATCAATAGTATTGAAAAAATGTTGTCAATCTATAGTTAACCCCTTAAAAATAATTTTCAATTTGTCATTGGCTACGGGCATATTTTTGGAGGAATGGAAAATTTCTTTTATTACACCCATTTTCAAAGCAGGTCCTAGACAACAAATTGAAAATTATAGAGGGATATCCAAGATTTCAGCTATTCCGAAGCTATTTGAACACATAGTTACTAAAAAGTTGTATTTTAATGTTAAAGAACATATATCTCCGTATCAGCATGGTTTTGTGTCAGGCAGGTCGACAGCAACAAATTTGGTTTTATTTACGAAATATCTTTCGGATTCCCTGGAAGCAGGTGGTCAAGTAGATGTAGTTTTCACCGATTTTGTAAAAGCGTTTGACACAGTTTCACATGCCATTTTAATAAATAGACTACGTTCTTTTGGAATCCACTCTATTTTATTAAAATGGATTTCTAGTTATTTAAATAGTCGTAAACAAATTGTTAAATTGGAGAATGTATATTCTAGAACAATTGAGGTTTCATCTGGTGTCCCCCAGGGAAGTCATTTGGGGCCGTTGTTGTTTATTATCTTTATAAATGAAATTCCATTGTTGTTAAAAAATGCTTATTGTTTAATGTATGCCGATGATTTAAAGATATTCCTACATGTTAAAAATGTTCAAGATTGCTATTTACTTCAAAAAGACTTGAATGAAGTAGGTGAATGGTGTAAACGCAGCAATATTTGTTTAAATGCTAGTAAATGTCACTCTTTCTCTGTTTATCGAAACAGAAATCCTCTTGTACATGAATATAAAATTTCAAACTATGTCTTAAATGTTGAAAACATAGTCAAAGATCTTGGAGTCGTATTTGACAATAAACTGACTTTTTCGTTTCATATAGACTATATTGTCGCAAAAGCGAATTCAATGCTTGGATTTCACAAACGAAATTGTAAAGAATTTTCAAATCCTTGCGCTATAAAATCTGTGTACGTGTCTCTGGTGCGCCCGTTACTTGAGTATTGTTCTATTATTTGGTGTCCTGTTTTTGTAACTTATCAAATGAGATTGGAACGCATTCAAAAGTCCTTCACTAGATTTGTTGTTAAACAACTTAATTGGAACTTAATTGAAATGCCCGTTTATTCGACTAGGTGCGCATTAGTTGGTTTGGATTCGTTGGAAACTAGACGAAATGTTAGTTGTATTATGTTTGTTCACGATATCTTCTCGTACCGTATTAAATGTCCTAACCTTTTGGAAAAATTTCTAATTTATGCTCCAGAAAGAGTAATTCACCAGCGAAATTGTTTGTATGCTCCTCTACATGTATTTAATTATGGGGAGAATGAACCCATTACAAAATGTATTCATCTTTATAATTTGAAATGCTCAGACTTAGATTTGTACGATGATAGAACAAAATTTAAAGCTAAATTGAAAGATATATTTGTATTAAATTAAAAGTAAATAATTAAATTATTACAATGCACGCAATTAAATTATACTCTGTAAATATTATTTTTATATAGTACCTAGATTTAAGAACTTTTGTAATCTGTTAGAGTTTATTTACTCGGTAGATGAAATAAATAAATAAATATTAATAGTCAACTATTTCTAGCCAGTATATGTTTTGTTGGAAAAGCTATCCGTAGTGAAGGAGAATTTTACACGTACCTATTACTAATACATTGAATGAACTTTTGGTTGGTACAATTGATACATTTTATGCTTTGTTCGTAGAGTAGCGTTGAAATCTCGATGCAGGTTTTCGACTCATGACTTAAGATGGATTTCGAGTTGAATGAAAAATTAGTAGAAATGATAGAAAAAGAAATGATATTCCTCCATTTATTTCACAACATAGTCCCTAGTACGCGTACTTCTCAAAAGGGTTGGGTTCGATATCCCGCTTTTTATAATCCCGATTCTTAAAATCCCGCTATTATAATCCCGCTTTTTATAATCCCGATTTTTATAATCCCGTTTTTTTTTAAGTCCCGTCTTTTAAAATCCCGCCTCTTATAATCCCATTTTTTATAATCCCGTTTCTTATTATCCCGTTTTTACAATCAAAAGTAGTTGGTTTATTTTAAAAATCGCGCGATTTTTTAAAATAAAGCAACTACTTTTGATTGTGAAAACGGGATAATAAGAAAATTAAAATAAATTAAGCAATGAGTGTTTTTTTGAAATGCAGTTTATTTATCATTTTTAGAGGAAGTAACAAAATAAGAAATAAATAATATCAAAACAAATTTTTAAGTAATAAATATGACAATCTTCAATAATTTAAAAAAAAAAATATAAAGTAATGTTATAGATATGATATACAACAAAAAAAACTTCAAACCATTAACAAAATTTTTTATTTTATTAGTTCAAGTGTATTATAAGCAATGCAACGCAAAACACCTGTTTTACTCATTTTTTTCTATTTCTCATTAATTTTTTTACAGCGCGTGACTTTATAACATTAGTTTTTTTATATAATTTTTCTTGTCCATTTCGTAATTTTTGTATATCAGTTTACACCACAATTGCTTCTTTTCTCAAATCTGCAATGAGTTTATACAAGAAAGCACTTTTTCGTCAAACCAAAACTTTGAGTCTGCGATGCCACGCTTCAGCATTATTTTGTTTTCTCGGGAATTGTTTTTCTGCACTGTCATACACAAACCAAACGTTAGGAGAGTACTGCACTTGTCTACTTCCATTACGAAAGTTTTGCAAAAAGCGGGATTTGGCGGGATTTTAAAAAGCGGGATTATAATAGATCGGGATATTGAACAAGCTGGATTTTAGAAGGCGGGATTTTAAAAAAGCAGTATATTAGTAGACGGGATTTTAAAACTTTTTGTTCGGGATTTTTGAAAAGCGGAATTTTAAAAAGCGGGATTCCGACTATAAAAAATATAAATGTATTTGTACACGCATATAGTCTCATTGCACCCGTACGAAACCAATTTCAACCCAAGACTCTGATGTCGACTATATCACGAGTTTCTATTTTTAACATACTCTACGGACATGATCACTTCACTTTGGTGGTATTGTTTATAAGGGGTCCGCCATCTAACGTTTTTTTTCAACTAGTGCTTATTTCGTGAATGGTAACACTTAGCTCATGTCTGATTTGACAGATAATTAGTTTTATCCTTCCGCTGAACGAATATGGTTGTGTATACGCTTGAACAACGCTGGGAAATATTGCGGCATTACTTTGAAAATCATGGTAATGTTGCAAAATGTGTGCGAAAATTGCGTACGGATTTTGGAAGAAGAGAAGCACCGTCGGCTCCGTATGTTTGTTAGCTTGTGAAAAAAGTGAAAGAAACTGGCATCCTCATCGATAAACCAATGCGTGAAAAGCCAAAAACAGTGCGTACACCCGAGAATATTGCTGCTGTGGCAGAAAGTGTGCGTGAAGCGCCATCAACATCAATTCACCGTCGTTCTCAACAATTAAACATTTCGGAGACATCATTGAGACGAATTTTGCATAAAGACCTTGGTATGACGCCATACAAAGTCCAATTGGTTCAGGAGTTGAAGCCATTATTATGAAGATTATTTTCCATTATTAACCGGAAGGATTGTACTTTCAAATAAAAAAAGAAATTTGAGAAAATATTCAGTATCTAGTTTTTTTTATAGCATTTTCAAAAAAAAAAAGTTATTTGGCGGACCCTTTATAACAAAGCTGATATCATTTTGCGAAAAAAATGTCAAACAGGAAAAAGGGCAAAATTAAAAAATAAAAATGTAATGTTTTGTTTATTATTAAAAAAAACTAGCTACTTTTGGCTTGGCACGGATCTATTTGTTGGATTTATTGATTTTATGTGCAAATTTTTCTAACAGCTCAAAGCAGTTATCGTAGTAAGTGTTCCAAAATTGAAATATAAACATATGTACAAGGTGGCGCAAAAGTCATCACCCAGTGGCGTTCACCAATCCGACTGAAAACTACATAGGATAGATGTCAAACGTCGTGGATCATTTAGAACATTGGCACACAGAACTGCCTGAGGTCACCCAAGGGCTGAAAACCCTATCGGAAGATGCTATAATTTTTGCAAATGGAGGCAAATGTCAATTTTACTTTGACATTTGTGAAGTAAACAGATGACAACTTTTGCGCCACCTTGTACGTGCTACAGTCCGCTTGGGCGAACTGTTGGATACCCTATTCTTATTCCTATCCCTCATAAGTGGGCGTGACAAAAGTCTAAGAATGGTTGAATTGTTAAGAACGCTCTATATATTTTGTTATATAACACAAAGGATTTTGTCGGAAAAAACGAAGTATTTGTAAAAAAAACGCTCCCTAGCTCAAACTTTGGTTTTCCAATAAAATTGTTTTATTTAAGTGTGGGCATGTCAGTGGGCGGATTTTAAAAATTTTATCTCATGACAAGTTTTAGGAGTCATAGATCATATACACTGCAAGTCATACGATTAGAAGCAGGCGTTTTTGAGAAGTGAAATCGATATTTCTCCCGTTACATGTTGGATTAGAAAAAAAACGACTATGGTAAATGAGAGACTGTTTTGTTAACAACAAAATATGAAATGTGTGTATAGGTGAGATTTAGCTAACGGAACTTTGAAGACAAATTATAAGTGGAGTAAAGAATACCTATGCGGAAATAAATCGAGTCATTAGATTAGAAGCAGTGAACAAATCAACGTTTTTTTTATGAAATGAACATGTTTTTTTCGGTTTAAATGGTACAGTATTATAAAGTAACTGTTCTTGATTGAGAATAAAAAAAAATGGGAAAGAAAAAATGTTTGACAGTGGAGGTAGGGGAACAAATAGAAGGTTATTGGTCTGAAGGTCTTTCATGCCGTGCTATAGCCCGAAAAATAAAGCGAAGTGATCATTGTGTCAGCAATTATTTAAAAAACCGTTCGTCTTACACACAAAATTATAAAGTAAACACTTCTTCTGCCTTAACACTTCGCGAAACTTAAAGTATCCTCAGAATAGCGTCAAATTCAGGTTTATCGGCAGCTAAAATTAGAGAGAAAGCTAATGTTAAGGGCAGTTTATCCACTGTTACCGCACCATTCGCCGAGCTAAATACTTAAAGCGCCTGAAACTTAAGAAAAAACCACCACATATTGGCGCAAGAAAGAGACAGCGCTTGTGTGCATGTCTGGCTCAACAGAATGTTGTCTGCAGTAGAGCACGTGGCAGATTTTTAATTGCTCTACTAAAATTGTTGGGCAAATTTGTACGTTTTTATATAAACCTTTTTAAAAATGATCTAATGTTTTTATAACATTGTGTAGTGCTCGAATTGAAATATCATTATGTGAAATCCAAATTATTTAATAATTTATGAAGTATGTGATAACTAAAAAAATAGTAAAAAGCCCGAATGTTGGTAATATGAAAAAAAAACCAATCTGCAGAAGAGCCCACAACTAACGGAACCTAAAATTAAAGGGCGAGATGGATATTATTTAGGGGGCTCAAAACCATCCTGTGGAGTTGAGGAATTTGATGATGTTGTTGAAGTGGATGGTATGAATGGCCGAGAGGTCATTGTAAAAGGGATGACCTAGTGCGCTGCGTCTGGTTTTGGCTAGAGCCGGACACTCACAGAGAAGATGGAACACTGTTTCACTCTTTTCTGTGTCAGAGCAGCTGCGGCAGTGGGTGTTGTGAGGGATGCCAAACTTGGCTGCGTGAGTGCCTAAAGGCCAATGGCCCGTACTGATTGCCGTTAGTCTGGCGACATCAACACGCGTTCTGGCTAACAGGTTGTTTGTTCTGGCATCATCGTAGGTTGGCCAAATCTTTCTTGAAATGACACAGTCCGAACGATTCGTCCATCTAGTCTCGGCCCCCTGAGATGAAGTGCAGGAGGATTTCTCTCTTTACATATCCCAGCGGAGGGAAAACTTCTTCCGCATGTGATACGCACAGAGCAGAGCCACGTCTGGCGAGTTCATCGGCTCTCTCATTTCCATCAATGTTCCTATGGCCGAGAACCCAGACGAGAGAGATATCTAGCCGATGACAAGCCTTATTCAGCGTATCTCTGCATTCCACCACAAGCTTGGACGTAGACTTAGTTGAACTAACAGCCTTAATCGCGGCCTGACTGTCGACGAAGATGCCTATTTTTTTTCTGTGTGTCAATATGTTGAGAAGCAGTCTACACGCCTCCTTAATTGCAAATACTTCTGCTTGAAAGACGCTGGCTGCGTTGGGAAGGCGAAGGGTTTTAGAAATATCTAGCTCTGTAGAGAAAATGCCAGCTCCTACTCCACAGTTCTTCTTGGAACCATCTGTGAAGATAGGTATGTCGAATTCATTTACGACCGCATTTTCTTTCCATTCTGATCTCGAGGGGAATCTCACAGAGAAGCTTTTATGGAAGTTGAGTTTGGGTGTAATGTAGTCTGTACCTATTAGACCTATGCCTTCGGGAAGTGAAAGAAGGATGCTGGTATGGACGTATGGCCTTTCCGACCAACATTTAGATTCCTTCAATCTAACAGCACTACACGCTGCAATGTTTTTGATATACAGATCCACTGGCAGAAAGTTGAGAATCACATTGAGCGCCTCGGTCGGGCTTGATCGAAGGGCTCCAGTGATTCCAATTCCAGCTGTTCTTTGGATTCTGCTTAATTTAGTGACGTTGTAGGCTTTACTTAAAGCGGGCCACCATACCAGGGATCCGTAGGTGAGGATGGGACGTACCACCGCTGTGTACATCCAACGAACCATCTTTGGTTGGAGCCCCCACTTCTTACGAAAGTTTTGCTACAGGCGTAGAAAGCAACGCTTGCCTTCCGCACTCGGTGTTCGATGTTGGACTTCCAGTTGAGTTTGGGGTCAAGCGTGACTCCAAGGTATTTTGCGCTGGTTGATAAAGGAAAATTTTGGTTATTTAAGCGGGGAAGTGAGAAGGTTGGTATTTTGGTTTTGGTGGTGAAAAGCATCAGTTCAGTTTTGCTTGGGTTAACGCATAGGCCACTACTTGTAGCCCACCCGCTAATCTTACCCAGTGCTCTTTCCATGATTTCACTTATCACGGTCGGAAACATTCCTGATACTAGAACAACCACGTAATCCGCATACGCAACGACTTTGATACCCTCCCTGTCGAGACTTGACAGGATTTTGTTAAGAACTATAATCCATAAGAGAGGCGAGATCACCCCACCTTGAGGTGTTCCTCTACTTACTGATTTGGTTAGAAGGGTATTGCCTTGTTTTGCTTGAATGATCCTCGTTTTGAGCATGGAAATGATCCAAGAAGTGACGAAGTGTTTACGTTGTTAAACGCGCCCTCTATATCTAAGAAGGTGGCTAAGGTGTATTGGTGATGGAAGAGTGACCTTTCGACTGTACGCACTACTTCATGAAGAGCGGTCTCCGTCGACCTGCCCTTGAGGTATGCGTGCTGTGAGTTGCATAAGGGAGACCTTTCAAGTCCTGTTCTTAGGTGAAGGTCAAGTACGCGTTCTAGAGTTTTGAGTATGAAAGAGGTTAGGCTAATAGGACGGAAGTCCTTCGCGGATCCGTGACCTCTTTTACCAACTTTCGGTATGAAAACTACTCGGACATACTTCCACGACTGAGGTATGTGATTTAGTAGGATACTGCTTCTGTAAATTTCAACTAGTAGGGGCACAACTATCTCGTCATGTTTTTGAAGCATGATGGGGAGAATGCCATCCTGCCCTGGTGATTTATACGGAGCAAAGCTGTGAATGGCCCAGAGAATCTTTTCCTTGGTTATAATGCGCTCAATCTCCTCCTGGTGAGAGGGGAGCTCTCCCCTCAATTGGGGCGGAAGTACGCAGTAGTCAGTGCAACCAGGAAAGTATGTGTTAAGTAGAAGCTCCAAGGACTCGCCAGTGGATTCCGTCCAGGTTCCGTCCGTTCTCTTGATAAAAGATGGACTGGAGTGTCCTTTGGATAGAATCTTACTGAGTCCTGCAGATTCCTTAAGAGAATCGATGGATTGGCAGTATTCAGACCATGCTTGTGTCTTAGCTGATCTGATAGATTTTTTATAGAACTTTAGGCAAACCCTGTAGGGTTGCCAAAACTTATGCCTATAGCAGATGTTGAAAATTTCCCTAGTCAGCCTTCTGAGGATGGTTAGGTAGTCATTCCACCACGGCGGTAAGGTTTTTTTGCTATATTTAACGGGACACGATGCCTTAAAAGCTGTGTTCATAGCTTTGCCTAGTGCAAACGCAATTGTGTCCAGTTCTGCACCTGATTCAATTTTCAGGTGTGGTATATTAGGGAGTTTAGAATTCAATATTTGACCGAATTTCTTCCAGTCAATTCTTTTTGGATTTTTGTACGGAGTAGGAGTATCTATCTTGATACTCAGATTGAAGAGTATCCACTCGTGGTCCGAGAAGGACTTTAGGTTGGAGACTCTCCAATTTTCAACCCTGAAGATGTCATTGCTTATTTTGAGTGTAATGTCTAACACTTCTTCCCAGCCGTTATGAGTTTCCGTACTTGGAAATATAAAGGTAGGGGTGTTACCTATATTACATACACATAGATCTGTAGTTAAAATAAAATCAAATAAAGACTCACCTCGTTCATTTATTTCTTTGCTGCCCCAAAGATGATGTCGAGCGTTAGCGTCACAACCTATGAGCAGACTGCCTTGTCTCGCTTGTGGCGGGGATGGTTTATCGTGTGCCATATAAGCGGATGATATGAATGTGGTTTGGCCCTGGGTGAGTTCAAGCTTAACGACGGTTAGATCACCAGAGCTGAAGTTGGGACATAAGAAAGCGTTAATGTATTTTTTAGCTAAAATGTATGTTCTTGGCTTACCGACGTCTTTTTTGTAAAAAAAGGTTGTAGTTACTGTCTGACAGGCCCATTATGGTAGTCTTCCTGACCCAGGGCTCTTGAATGATGCCGATGTCAATGTCTTCCTCTCTATGAAAACCAGAAGATTCTCCGATTCACATTTCGAGTGCTGGAGATTCGACTGGATGACTTTTCAGCATGTTAAGATTAGGTGTTGGAAGCGATCGCCAGTTCCTCCACCACCATATTGGCAGCGGCGACATCGTCTATGTCATCCTCGGGTACTGTCGATCGGAAGATCTTGAGTTTGGCGAGCCGTATGCCAAAACTCAGCTTGTAATCAGCTGCTTCTAGTGCCCCTAGGCACTCCTCGTTGATTAGCAGCAGGTAGGATAAGCTGTTTTTCTTGGGTTCTTCTGCCTTTATGACAGCCCAATCGTCCATAGGAATGGTCGGATTTTGAAGCTTGAGGTACTTAAGCAGACTCTCAGAGTCTATCTTCATAACCGGTAGCCAAATACGGGCCGTAGGTCTCGTGGGGATATCCTTGGCAGGGATGAGCTTAAGCTTTAAGCCCTCCCAAGCTTCGGCGATCTAGTCGATGCATGAGCCAAGAAAATCCTTAGAGTACTGGTCCACGCATTTAATCACCCGATATCCTCGTACCATTTCCGCGCAGTCGAAACTGGGTAATTGGTTGTCAACTCCGGAGAGCACGTGTTCCACAACCATCTCTGATAGTTTGGCTTCGATGCTACACCAACGGTCCGACACTGTTTTGCCGTTTTTTGACAACTCGTCTATAATGGCGACCTGAAGATGGTCCCTCACCACCTCGGTGAAGCTTCTGGTAGCCTGTGAAGTGGATGGCCCCTGGAAGTTATTTAATCTAGGGGCGATCTTGGATCTTTTAGAGGTGTGAGAGGTCTCATCTTGGGACCTGTTTCTCTTTACACTCTCTTTCTTTTGTTGATTTTGCCTAGGGTTGTTTTGGTAGTTGACGTACTCGTCCACCACCTTTTGGTACTTTATTTTGTCCTCTTTATCCCTCTCTAGAGTCGCGCCAGTCTCTTCATTCTTCGCAATCTTTGCAAGAATGTAGACAGCCCTGTTGTAACTTGACTTCAAGAGAGAGCCAGAGGACTTCTTGAGTTTGGGTGCACTATGGCTGGTGCTCCCAGTTGTGGGTTTTTCAGTTATATTGAGTGGCTTTTGGATACTATGGCTGGTATCCTCGGCCATAACTGTAGAGTTGGAAGTGGTAGGTTGATCGCCTGAAGGAATACTATGCCTGGTGCTCCTTAGGCTTGAGGGGTTAACTACTGTCTCCTGGCTGGAGGCTAATAGCTCCTCCGCGGAAGAGGTCCCTAAGAGGGATTCTTCCTTTTTTTGTTTTTTTTTGTATTTTTTTTATTATTTTTTTTATATTTTCTGTTTCTGTTTCTTTTATGTTTTGGTTTTTGTTCGTTTTGTTATTAGGGTCCCACGAGTACGTCCGGAAAAGAGAGTCCATCCCGGCAGAGCCAACTTACCGAGATAAGGCACTTAATACAACCGACCTTGCCTGGGCGTCGGAGGGAGCTCGTGCGCGACTGATTTTACCCCCAGCCTTTCATCCTTGGGTACGGTTTGCTATATGCTCGCTCCACCACTGGAATTAGGTTGGATTTAAAGGTTTACTCCTACCTCACACTAATGGATCACGACAAACGATTGAGACGTTAGCGTAAATCCTTGGCTGACACTAACCGTTTGACCGGTTAGCCATTTTCAGGCGGGCGCCCACGTGAAGGACTAAAGTGTGAGGATTTTGCCCAGCAGAAGAGCCTACTTCATCAGAAAGTGCAAACAATTTTATTCCGGTCGATTTATCTGATCAAAGCCCTGATGGAACTAATCATGAACATTCAGAATGCAATTACTGCTCTAGTTTGTTTTCTGAAGACAAGAAGGAGAAAAATGGTTTCAGTGTATTGTCTGTTCCATGAAGATTGTCCAGGCAACGAAAAAAATTCAAATCTAACCTCAAACCATAAAATAATGCATACAAGATACAATTCGATTTGCTCATAAATAACTTTCTAACGCAAGTCAATGAAAGATGAAGTTATTGCTTTATAATTCTTGCCCAACATTATTCGTGACCAATTGTCCAAACGTTGCCAATTAAACCGTCGTCCGCCAAACTTTGAATGGCTTCACATATCGCCTATCTTTCAGTAACGATTTATTGGTTTAAACAATTTTATGGAAATAATTTCTATCCACGGCATGCATTTTATCTGATATTCTAGCCAAATATAAAAGATCTGATAAACGCTCTCGAAAAGTCACCGCACCTTTGAGATATCCGCCAAAAAAGCTCGCGCTCTGCAGGCACTTAATTGTCTACCTAGCTAAGTAGGCAAAAAAAAACAAACAAATGCAAACTTTATCCATAAATTATTAACCAATAACAGATCAATCAGCATCTCCAGCAAAGCGGACCAAGACCGATAATTACCTGGATACCTAGCGATAAATACGAACCAATTACGGAAATGGTTTCAGGCCCTCATCATCATAATTAACATTAAGCCGCTTTAAATTTAATCACACGATTTCCTCGGCTTCGCGTGGATTCCACATCCATCTGACTGACAGCCGTTGACAATGTGTTGTGACGGTGATAAGTGAATTTCACCAAATACGCGCGATAATCACTTCGATTAGACCCATGTGGAGGTGACATTACCTAGCAAGCTCCTTCTGGTTCTTCTTATTCTATCCATAGCAGCTGAATTGGATTTGAAATAGCAGTTGCATTTGTGCACCCGAAAAAGGTAAAATGGAAAAAAAATCAGAAAAAAATGGAAATGTCGCTCGATGACAGTGCGCGTGATTTCCTGCAATTGGTTGCAGCCCAACAATCTGAAATAGAGCTACGATGCCTTTGGCAAAAGTCAATCAAATATGGTTATAGTATCTCGTTAGTTGGTGGATTTATCTTTTGATTAAGATTTTTCTTATTGTTCAGCCTTTTGGCCTTTGGCTGGGGTAGCGAACGTAATGTTGATTATTTTGGGAAAGCCTTTTAGAAACTATTCATTCACATCTTTTATAATGGAAGAAAAAAGGAAGAGTTTCGAATCAATGAGTCAACAAGCTGCTTTATCAGTATGATCGTCCTATTCGATCGTCCTTTTAGAACACGGGTGATCTCAAGTCGTGTCAATCTACGGATTTGCATCTACACTTTGCAGGGGAGTTTAAAGATCTTAAATGACTTTGTATGGAGGTCTTGTTAAGAACGATTTTATCTTAGTACTTAAGAAAACAACTTTCATTTTGTAAATAACATTTTTTTTGTTAATTGTGGGCTTGTCAGTAGGCGGATTTTAAAAATCCTTACACTTGACCATTTTGGGTGCATAGAGTAGAGAATGTACTACAGGGTGTCCCAGTTAAGCAGAATAATCGTTTAAGCGAATCTCAGTGGCGATCCGCAGTGCAATAAGTCTAATACAGTTAAACGAGATAAGTCTTAACGATCATCCGGAACTTAAGACAATTCTCGATGAACTGCCAGAACTTAACATGAATTGCGCGGTCACAGACCGCATTCAAAAAATACTATGCTTCAACAAACGGTTCTCCACGGAGATCCATGGGTTAGTAATAACCCACCAAACAGCCACAACGGCATAAAGTGGTATACGGATGGTTCTAAAATGGAAACGGGGGTAGGAGCGGGAATATACGGACCACACAAACGCTTCACGATACCCTTGGGAAAAAGTTCCAGCGTATTTGAAGCAGAGCTCCAAGCCATTCAAGAATGCGCCAGCTACATTAATTTATTTGGCATAAAAGGTGCAACCATCCATATATTCACGGATAGTCAATCAGCTATAAACGCTCTAAGCTCGTATACCATTGACGATTGACTCCAAATCAGTCATGTACTGCTTCGATACCCTACAAACACTCGAAGTCAGAAACAAGATCAAATTATGGTGGGTTCCGGGTAGAAGGTAACGAAAAGGCCGACGAACTGGCCAGAAAAGGTACAGAAATACCTTTCACCTTTCTGCTGCACTCCTAGATCAGCAGCAACGGCAGCAATAAAAAGCTGGGAACATAGAAAATGTATCTATCTTTGGGAAAGCATCGCAGGTCTAAGACAGGCCAAACGAGCCATTCGGCCCTTCAATCAAAATGCTAGCCAATGCCTATACCTAAACAGGCATATGATATCAACAACTTTGTAGGTTAGCTTACTCTTCACCATGGTTTAAGATATCATCTATACAAAATGAGAATAGCAGACTCTGCTGAGTGCCGACTCTGTCTTGAAGAGGACGAGTCAGCTGAACACAAGATTTTTTAGGTCGAAGTTTCTCATTTCAACGCATCCATATATCAAAAATATACTTGGTTGACTGGTAGTTGTAAGCTCAATAAAATGTTTTGTTTTCTTGCCTCCTTTTTTCTAATTCTCCTAGTGTTTGGAGACGCACGGGCTACGCTGACATAAACAATTTAATTAATTCGGCAAATAAACATGTCAAGGCGGAAAAACACATTCGTAGCTGTTTATCTTTGCACGAATTCGGTACTGATCGTATTGAAACATCGTTAGGTAATTCCTTTGTAGCTCACAACAAAAAAGTTGATAGAAACCGTAAACTAATGGAACGATTTATAGATACGGTAGTTCTTTTAGGCAAACAGGAACAAGCATTTCGGGGTCATAATGAAAAGCCAAATTCTAATAATCGTGGCAATTATGTCGAAACACTTTTATACTTATCTAAGTATGACCAGTTAATGGACTCTCATTTGGAACAGTGTTCAAGTGCACGTAATCCGGTTTTTTCGGGTCTATCAAATGACATCCAAAACGATTTAATACAAAGTATAGCCGCAGTGATCAAATGCGAAATTAAAGTAGAAATAAGTGAAACGCGATTTGTGTCCATCATGATTGATGAAACACCAGACATGAGCCATAGGGAGCAACTTAGTGCCGTTTTGCGTTACTTATCGGAGGAAGGAGTAGAGGAAAGGTTTCTTGGGTTTTTTGACGTGAGTGAGAGTCGAAATGCCGATGAGCTCTCAAAACACATTTTCAATATACTTGATGTATACAGTTGCAAGGAGAAATTAGTTGGGCAATCTTACGATGGGGCCGCGGTTATGTCAGGGGAAGTAGGTGGTGTTAAAAAAAAGTCCTGGATGCTTGTCCAATGGCTTATTTTATTCCCTGCTACGCACATGTACGCTTCTTTAATAAATCAACTAAACGTTCAAATATTTTAAAACAAATAGCAAACAGACGCATGCCGGGAGTATCAGAAACTCGCTGGCATTACCATTCCCGAATAGTTAACGTTATTTTTAACTGTAGATTAGATATTATTGAAACTTTTAAGCAAATATTAGACCATCCAAAAGAATGGGACACTAACGCACTTTCAATGGCCGAAAGTTTATTGCTTAAGTTAGAAGGGAAAGATTTTTGCTTTTTACTGCACGCGGTTTCCGAAATATTTGCTAAAACCGATGTATTGTTTAATTTAATACAAAATAAACAAACAGATGTTGAAGTTGCTAAGCGAGAAATCGAGTGTTTTGAGTATTGGCTTTCTACTGAGTTTCTAAACAAATTTGATTTAATTTTTGAAAGTATAAACGATTGTGCTGAACCTCCACGGAAACGCCGATTACTTGATTTTAATTTAAAGACTCACTATAAGCGCCTTTTTGTAGAAATAAAGGACAATAGTATATCTCAAATTAAGACACGATATAAATCTTTCACCGATTTAATTTTTTATGTCAAACGTTGAGTAGTACACGTGTGGATCTGGCTGCGGCATTTTTATATAATTTTAATTAATTTAATTGTCATTTTAATTGCAATTTGGGTCTAAATCAGTGGGCAAGTCTTGTATTTCTCGTGTGTCGGTATTTATAAGTGGTTTCGTAGGTGTAAACTTGATAAAACACAAAAGTTAAATGTCCACCTCAAACGAAGACTTAGCTAAAATGATTGGTAAATTGCAACTATCAATGGACGGTCAATTGATTGGTTTAAAGCAAGAATTACGTGAATTTAAAACTATTTTTAATAATAATCTTGCAGTTTTAAATAAAAAAGTAGATACATAGTTTCTCGATCAACTTTAATAATGAATTGAACGCGGTAAAAAGTAAGGTCAACGAGAAAATATCTGCTAATGAATACTTCAGTGAGTTGACAAATTTAAATGTCAAAATAAATAAACTCGAGAGTGAAGTGCGCAAAGGTGACCTTATCTTAACTGGAATACCAGAAAACCCAAATGAAAACTTAAAGGACATCTTTCTCAAGATTTGTGCAGTCACATCTTTCTCGGTGCCTTCGTATGAAGTTTTTCGTCTAAGGAGAAATAAGCAATTGGGGACCAGTGGGGGCAGTAACCTGCCAACCAAAAAGTTCTCTTTATCTGCACCTGTAATAGTCAAACTTTTTTTCAAGCTGAGCGTATTAGATTTCTGAAATATTTTTTTGCTGCTGGTCCTGTCACACTGGAAAAAATTGGTTTCATTTCCAATCGCGCTATCGGAGCATTTTCCTTTCTGCTGGTGCACTTTTCTTACGTAAAGCAGCCATTAAATTGAAAGAGGAGAAGAAAATTCACTCAGTGCAATCTTTCAACGGGACTGTAGTGGTTAAAATAAAACCGACAGACCACTTCATTAGAATTAGCCGCCTGGAGGATTTGGATCGGTTGCTTACCGCCGCTGCTGATGATGCAAGTGCTACGGATGTCACAAAGCCACACCAACGAAAACAACAATCAACATCTAAATCAACATAAAATCGTGCATAAAAGAATTAAACAAAATCCATATTTCTAATGTTTTTAATTATTATAATCTCTGCAAATTTACTGAAAATGCTTTTCTTCGTCGGTCTGGTGATGTTCCTTTTTAGGCGTTTATTTATTTTATTATTTGCTTTTTTCCTTTTTATTGTGTTCAATGAGCGGTAACAGTTCTTCTTCAGCCGGTGCAAACGTAGTTGACATGAGTAATGTTATGTTGAATATTTTCTCGCTGCGCTCACTCGGTCTAAAAGTCTGTCATATGAATGTTCGAAGTGTTTTGTCCAAAATCGACCAGTTGAGAATTATGTTTCGATCGGTAACGACTGATATAATTTGTTCGTCCGAAACGTGGCTAATGAATAATCCTAAAAAAAAAGTCGAACATTGGGATTTGAAAATTAAGGGCTATCGTCTGTTTCGTTGTGATAGTGATGTTCGTTGCTCCGGTGTCTCAATTTATGTACGAGAGGGAATACGTGCTTTCTGTTTAGATATCCTAAAACACAATGACATCCAATGTTTACTTCTGGAGATTACGTTACCACACGAGAAAGTGCTAATTAATTGTTCTTATAGGCATCCAGGTAGATTTCCCTATGCTGAGTTTGACTCATTCCTGTCTAGGCATGCTGCAAGTTATGAAAACATTATTATTTGTGGCGATCTTAACGTTGACGTTAGCATTGGTACTGGGTCATCGGATCACTTGATGAATGTTTTAGACTCGCATGGACTAGATATAGTAAGCTACTATCCCACGAGATTAACAATCCAAAGTGCAACTGCCATTGACTTATTTGTCGTTTCGAACAAAAATAAAGTTTTGTTCTTCAACCAAACACATGGCGTTGCTGACCACGATTTAATTTACCTAATTTACGATGTGGAGGTTGATAGGTCTGAACATGACATTGCCGTCTTTTACCGTGATTTTAATAGCATCAACATTGAGGAACTCTCCCTGGAAGTAGCTGGTATAGATTGGCGTCCTCTAAGAATTTCTACCTCAACTGATTATACCCTATTCTAGGGGTATATTAATTTTGACGCATAGTTTGTAACATACCTTAATATTGCCCGTAGACCCCTAAAAGTTACTGTATTTATGATCAGCATCGATAGTAATGTCGATCTAGCCATGTCCGTCCGTCCGTCGGCAAAAATTAGGCCTTTAAACTGGACCTAGAGAGCTGAAATTTTAACCATATACTCTCTAGGGTCCCGAAATAATCAAGTTTACGAATTTTTGAAATCCGCCCACAGACACGCCCACAAACTCAAAAAAACAAAATTTTGGAAAAAATCGAATTTTGAGCTAGGAAGCTGAAATTTTTTATATATGATCTATGACTCCTAAAACTGCTCGGGATATAAAATTTTCAAAATCCGCCCACTGCCACGCCCATAAAAAAATAAAACAATTTTATTGAAAAACCAAAATTTGAGCTAGGGAGCTGAAATTTATAATATATACTCTCTAGGGGCCCTTTAAGCTCATGTATAAATATTTTCAAAATCCGCCCACAGACACGCCCACAAATAAATAAAACAATTTTTTTTGAATCCAAAGTTTGAGCTAGGGAGCTGAAATTTATAATATATACTCTCTATGGGCCCTTTATGCTCATGTGTAAATATTTTCGAAATCCGCCCACTGGCACGCCCACAATTATTTTTTTTTTTTTTTTTTTTAAATTCAAAGTGACCTAGGGAGCTGAAATTTATAATATATACTCTCTAGGGGCGCTTTATGCTCATGTGTTAATTTTTTTTAAATCCGCCTACTGACACGCCCACAATTAAATAAAACAATTTTATTGAAACACCCAAGTTTGAGCTAGGGAGCGTTTTTTTTGATAAAATCCTTTAAATGTTATATAACAAAATATGTAGAGCGTTCTTAACAATTCAACCATACTTAGACTTTTGTCACGCCCACTTATGAGGGATAGGAATAAGAATAGGGTATGCAACAGTTCGCCCAAGCGGACTGTAGCCCGTCCCTATGTTTTTAAAGTTGATTTTCTAACTAATCTATTGAAATATTTATATGATAAGTATGTTCCATTAAAGAGAAGAATCGCATCCAATAACTGTCCGTGGTTCACATCTGCAATTAGCAACTTAATATGTGAACGAGATTTTTTGTACAGCGTGTTCAAAAATACAAGATCCACTAACGATTGGAATCGTTATACCGCCTGTAGAAACAGAACGGTAAGTGCTATAAATCACGCCAAAAGAACATATTATTTCAACAAATTAGATGTGTCAAGAAACTCCACGAAAATATTATGGAGTAATTTAAAAAGCTTGGGTGCGATTAGGAAACCTGACTTGGAGTGCCCTGCGGATCTCGATTTTGCGAAAAAACTGAATCATTTGTTCGCCCTGTCTTCTGACAACTCTAACCCACGAGTGATTCCTGTGTCTCTCTCCAACTTTCCTGAGGGATCTTTCTCATTTAACTGCGTTTGACAAGAGGATTGTTTCGTTGCTCTTAATGCAATTAAATCCAATGCAATATCGCTGGATGAAGTTTCGCCTAAATTTATTCGTCTGCTGCTCCCGGTCATCCTTCCAAGCGCGGCTAATATTTACAATGACTGTCTGACTAGGTCGTTTTTCCCGAGTTCCTGGAAGATCGCTAAAGTCATTCCTTTAGAAAAAAAGGCGGGAAGTATTGACCCATCGAATTATCGACCAATCAGCATTCTGCCATTCCTGTCAAAAGGCTTGGAAAAACTCATGTGCAATCAGCTCTCCGAATTCGTTGAGTCTCACAATCTGCTGTCACCCCTGCAATCTGGATTTCGGAAGAAGCACAGTTGCGTCTCGGCTATTCTAAAAGTGCATGATGATATTCGGATTGAATTGTCCGCGGACAAGGTATCGATTTTGAGTTTACTGGATTTTTCTAATGCTTTCGGATCAGTAAACCACTCGATCTTACTGCATAAATTACAACTCAATTTTTATTGTTCGTCAGAGGCACTCAAATTGATTAAAAGCTTCCTGTCTAATCGAAGGCAAGCCGTTTGCTTGGGTCCTTTGGTCTCTAACTTCGTAGAGCTTAAACTTGGTGTCCCTCAAGGGTCACTGTTGGGGCCCTTGCTGTTTAGTATGTTTATAAATGATGTCGTCGCAGTATTAAAATATTGTTCTTACCATCTTTACGCGGATGATTTGCAGATTTATTTATCTTTCCAGCTAGGCCTTTTGGAAGATGCAATTTCTAACATAACTGAGGATTTGAAAAGTGTATTTACATGGGCAGTTAAAAATGATTTAATTTTAAATCCGGCTAAATCACAAAGTATTATCATTTATAAGAACAGTTTGGACGAATCCTATTTTCCAGAAGTAGTTTTAAATGGACATGTGATTCAATATAGCCAGACTGTAAATAACCTTGGTTTCATCTTTAATAAAACTCTCACATGGAGTGATCATGCTAAGAAGGTTATTTGTGGTATCTACGGAGGACTTAGGCGGTTATGGAGAATGTCGTATTATGTACCTCAGCAAACAAGACTAATGCTGGTTACAACTTTACTTGCCCCAATTATAACCTATGGATCCCCTTTGTATAGTGCAATGGACTCAGTCAGCAAACAAAAATTAAAGGTGGCTCTCAATTCGTGTACTCGTTTTATTCACTCGTTAAGAAGGTTTGACCATGTGTCTCATTTGTCTAATTGTGTTTTTGGCATTTCATTGATGTCACATTTCACTATTGAAATTTGTAAATTTATTTTTAAATTGATCCGACATCGGACTCCGTCGTACTTGTACGATAAACTAGAATTTTCAACTTCAACGCATTCCAACAACATCAATATTCCAATTAGTTCAACATTACAGACTCGTAGATCTTTCTTCGTTTTAGGCGCCAGGATATGGAATAGATTAACTGCTCGATTTAAAACGATTGTCAATTTAGATAATTTTATTCGCTCTTTAAAGGAACATCTCCAAGACCCAACCATAGCTTTGCTTTTTCACTCTTTGTTCATTCATTAATCTTTGATCTATTGTTTTTATTTTAATTCTTTTAACCTTTTTCAGTAATTCATATCTTGTTATCATGTATCTAATTTTCTTCTTTTTTTTCTCTTTTTTTTCGATAAGTTTGTGAATTCCTTTTAATAATAATAATAATAATAATACTCTTTACTTATTATGTTCATAAATTATAATATATATATTTTTAAGCCACAAATGAGATTTCATCTCAAGGCTTTTGTAAATAAATAAATGAAAACAAAAAAAAAACAATGAAAACGAAAAAATTTAATTTTTTTGGATTTACTCAATAAATCAAAATACAGTCGTTTTGCTCAGTCAAGCCCAGATGATAAAATATCTTCGGTGATTAACTTTTTCCCTGGAATTTTCGATTTTGCAGGTTTAAAAAATGAGCTGAAAGTTCTCTATACTACGTCTCCATTTCAACCAGTTGACGTTTTATCCCTCTATAAACATTTAAGAAGTGAAATATTGTGTGAAACATTTCCCCAAATCTTAAAATTAAGTAGACTATTTTTAACACTACCAATGGCTGTTGCTTCCGTGGAGAGATCTTTTTCCACTCTGAAAAGAGTTCATACATATTTGAGAAATTCTCAAGGGGAAGACAGGCTTTCTGATTTAGCACTTTTATCCATAGAAAAGCGACTCCTTTTAAAAATAAAAAGTAGGCCTAACTTTTATGAAAGAGTTCTTGCAGAATATGTGAAAAAAGGTAGAAGAATAGACTTAGAGTACAAATAAAAACAAATATTTAACAAAACTTTTCACATTTTTTTCCAAATTCTACTGTTTTTGATTTTAAAAAATATTAATCATTAATATTTTCGCTTTTTAACTTTGTACAAAAACTATTTTTAAAATATTTTTATATATTAAAATATTTTTATATATTACATATAGATATAAAATCTATACATTTTTGTAAATATTATGCGTGAAGCTTTTTAATTTAAATTTTAATTTATGTATATATTTATTTAACAAACCGTGATTTATGAAGTTCCTTTTTTTTATTACTTACTATCAATTTTCTTTAAGGTACAGCATTTGCATCTGCCAAAAAGGTTTCTTTCGAAGTCACTTTTATTATACTATAGTTTCATTGTAAATTTAAGCTTAAATGACTTGAAGTATAAAAAATTGGCTTGAATTGCTTTACTTCTATGCGATTTGCAGTACACAATATAATTTCAGAAAGCGTTTGCAGGTGCATATTTTTCCGACTTACCATTTAACATTTTCCACGCCATGCCACTGCTGCCAATGTTTATGCTTGATACCAGGTATTATATTTTAAGTCTTCCATAGAAACTTAACATCGAATATAGGTTTGCACCTATGCTGATGGTTGACACCAGGTATCGCAATCTGACTTTTATTAATGTCAATTCAATTCGAACATACTTTTTGTATACACTGTGAGGGGAACCCCCCATTTGTATGATTTATATTAGAAAATGAAATTTTATGCGAACAGAGCTATAGTTTCCTCGTCAGTTTTCTTTAGGTTAGGTTAGGTTAGGTTTATTTGTGATACCACGTATGTATTATCTACCTCAACTCTGTAGATGGAACTGGCCAACGAAACGCGGTTGTTCTCAAACGGTCCCCCATCTACGTACTAACCGCGCCCAACGTCGTTTAATTGCGGTGATCTGACGAGAACCGATTAACTCGACGTGGTATGGTCGTTGGTTTCAGTTTTCTTTAGCAATCGTATTCAATCAGTGCAGTTAACTTTATTTGTGTAAAAATGGATCCAGAAGAATTCAAATTTCTTTCAAGCGCGGCATTATCCATGTAAATATTTGTATACCTACAATTGGATGGGTGAAATACGTGCAATAATTGATAATGATAATTTTGTTGAAGATTGCCATACGAAGAGCAACAACAATACCTAAAATCTGTCTTGGATACGCTTCAGTCCGATTATGATGAGGAAAGTAATATGGGGACTCTGGCAAGCCAGGAAGTAGACGCTGATGAGGAAGATAATTTACGTACCTTACCTGGCCAGGAAGGAGATGCTGAGGGTATCAATATAGATCAGGTATTTGCAACTATAGATTCAGATGTCGAAACAGGAGATGTGAGTATTGAGTACAACGTAGATTATAATTCTGATGACGACGAAGAAGGAATGGACTCATCTGGCCAGTGCAAAGAAGATCATTTGTTTTTTGTTGGAAAAGATGGAACTGTGTGGCAGAAGGCCCCTCCTAAATTCAGTCGTGCTTGTGCGCATAATATTTTGAAGGGCGGCAGCTTTTTTGGTCGAAATCCGGAGACAAAATATTTAAGCGACGTTGGTACTTTTTGTACTATAATAAGTCCACCTATACAAAGCATAATATGCAGACATACTAACAGGAAAGCTCAATAAGTTTACAAAGCCCTCAATATCAAAAATTCTAACAAATAGGCTTTGTTATGGGAGCCGTTAGATGAAGAAGAGCTGTTGACATTTTTTGGAATTCTTTTGGCCGTTGGATGTCGTAAGTCTAATTACGCACCGGTTACAGAATTATGGAAAAAATGCCTATCCACTTTTTCGCGCAACCATGTCTGTAAAACGATTTAAGGCCATATCCAGATTTCTTCGTTTCGACTACAATGTTACACGCTCCGATCGAATGAAAAACGACAAAGCAGCTCCCATTAGCGAAATATTTGAAATGATGGTTGCAAATTTGGGAAAAAATTTCAGACCGTATGGATGTATCACTGTTGATGAACAACTTTTTCCGTACAGGGGGTGTACAAAGTTTAGTCAGTACATCCCATCGAAGCCAGCAAAATACGGCATAAAATTGTGGTGGGCATGTGATGCCGAAACTGGTTATATATACTGGGAAAGTTAATGAGACCAGAGACGTCAACCAATTAGAGCGCGTTGTCAAAGATCTAGTTGAATCATATAAGAACACTGGCCGGAACATCACTATGGGCATAATGGACTGGAACTTATCTATGGTAGGAACAATGAAAAAGAACAAGCGCTGCATTCCTGAAGAGTTCAAAGCTTCGACTAGTCGAGAGGTACTAAGCAGCGAATTCGGCTTCAATGACAAGATGGTCCTTTGCTCATATGTGCCTAAAAAGAAGAAGTCGGTTGTGCTGTTATCAACTCTTCATAACGATAACGACACCAAATGCTCGGGAGAAAAAAATAAACCGGAAATCATTCAGTACTATAACAGAACAAAGGGAGGTGTAGATGTGATGGATCAAATGCTTGGTCAGTACACAACTAAGTGAAAGACAAACCGGTGGCTTATGGCTCTATTTTATAATCTCCTTGACATAGCTGGCTTAGCGGCCCACATCATCTGGCGGTCCAATAATTCAGATATGGTCAAGACCATAAAGTCGAGCCAACGCAGGCCTGCAATAACTAAAAGAGCTCAAATTCCTCGTAAAGTGGCAAATTTCCACGTCAAATGTGCAGTGGAGTGCATTTTAGGTGCACCAATCGGGTGCACTAATACCAACCAGCCATTTACGCCTGATGACGGATCTCAGGAAGACTCTACAGGCCACAAAAAAATAAAGGGAGCCTGCTTTATCTGCTATCATCAAGAAAAATACAGTGTAAGAAGCCAATTTGTCAAGTTCATAGTTTGACAATGACGAAGTGCGAAAATTGCCACATGTCATCGTAATTGTATTTTTGCTATATAAATGTAGTTCAAATGAATGTATGTAATAAACAGTAAAAATTAATTAGTTTTTCTCATTTTTACATCACTTGAAGAAGTTTGCAGCTATCAATTCACTATGCGTTTGCAACAAACTTTTTATGAAAGCATATCTTTGATACTCCTCTATTTGACATACATATCTACATATAGGCTAATACTCGTATAATGTGTATATGAACTCGAGCATTTATTCATGTTTTTATGTTTTTCCTCCTAAAATGAATAAGTAACAACACAAATTCAGAAGTATTTAAAGAAAACTTAAAATATTAACCAGGGTTAATAATGCACGTTTGCTACAATTTGACGAAAAATCTGCCGAAAAACTATCGAAAATTTTTCGGAATAAATCAAATATTTAGTCACTGAGTCTGCGCAAAAGCGCATTTAGTTTAAATTCTTTCAAGATATGATCAAGTGAAAGTGACCATATTAACCCAGGTTAATAAGGAGCGTGTGAGGGTTAAATCGCCTTGGCGAGCCAGAAGTTAATAAAAAACATAGGGGCGGGCTACAGTCCGCTTGGGCGAACTATTGGATACCCTATTCTTATTCCTATCCCTCATAAGTGGGCGTGACAAAAGTCTAAGTATGGTTGAATTGTTAAAAACGCTCTACATATTCTGTTATATAACATTTAAAAGATTTTATCAAACAAAAGCGAAGCTATTGTAAGAAAAACCTTCCCTAGCTCAAACTTTGGTTTTTCAATAAAATTATTTTATTTAATTGTGGGCGTGTCAGTAAGCGGATTTAAAAAAAAATAACACATGAGCATAGAGGACTCCTAGAGACTATATATGTATTATAAATTTCAGCTCCCTAGCTCAAACTTTGGATTGTCAAAAAAAGTTTTTTTGTAAATTGTGGGCATGTCAGTAGGCGGATTTTGAAAATATTTACACATGAGCATAATGGGCCCCCTAGAGAGTATATATTATAAATTTCAGCTCCCTAGCTCAAAGTTTGGATTTTCAAAAAAAGTTTTTTTTTAAATTGTGGGCGTGTCAGTAGGCGGATTTTGAAAATATTTACATATGAGCTTAAAGGGCCCCTAGAGAGTATATATTATAAATATCAGCTCCCTAGCTCAAATTTTGGTTTTTCAATAAAATTGTTTTATTTTTTTGTGGGCGAGTCAGTGGGCGGATTTTGAAAATTTTATATCCGGAGCATTTTTAGGAGTCATAGAACATAAAAAAAATTTCAGTTTTCTACCTCAAAATTCGATTTTTTCCAAAATTTTGTTTTTTGAGTTTGTGGGCGAGTCTGTGGGAGGATTTCAAAAATTCGTAAACCTGATTATTTCGGGACCCTAGAGAGTATATGGTTAAAATTTCAGCTCCCTAGGCCCAGTTTAAAGGCCTAATTTTTGCCGACGGACGGACGGACGGACGGACATGACTAGATCGACATTACTATCGATGCTGATCATAAATATAGTAACTTTTAGGGGTCTACTGGCAATATTAAGGTATGTTACAAACTATGCGTCAAAATTAATATACCCTTAGAATAGGGCATAAAAAAGGGATCTATTCTCATCAAATTTCAAGTTATAGTGGTTAAAGTGGGTGACCTCTACTCTGGACTTGGGACTTGTAACCACTTTAAACGCTTTAACTTCAGAGCTATTATATGTAGGTACAATAAGTAGTTTATAAAGACAATTAAGTTGCGCATACAAATCTTAAACATTTTGACTACATTTGTGCAGCTGCAAGAATGTATGGTTCCTTAAGCTCAAAATATTGAAAATTTGTTGTTCCATTTTTTTTACTTAAAATGCATTTTTCTCAAAATTTTTACTTAATAGCTAGTTTTTGTTTTTATGAAATTTTTATCCTTGAAAAATTTTCTAAAAATTATGTTTAGTAATTTTTTTAAGTACGATCAACAAAAGTTGTAGTAAAAACCAATTTTGTCAGACAAAAATCTTCAAAAAGAAGTGTACCTACTGAATTACTCTTAGAATGTCTTAGATATTTGTTTGTGGTCCTGAAAAAGGCGTTTATGGAACAGTGTATGGACCATGGGCTCCGCCAGGATTTCTTTCAAGGGGGTGAATAAAGTGCATTTGCATCAGCAACTACACATTATACTATTTACTGATGCAAAATACAGAATCATAGGTACACAGTGTACCTATATTATGGACCATCGACAGTGATAAGCTGATCACCTGTCTCAAGCTCCACAACCCTGCGGTTCCCATGGATGACTGGAAAGTCATCAAGGCTGACGAGCCTCACAACAACACCCTATCCTTCCTAATAATGGTGACGCAAGAGAGCGCAGATCACATTGAAAAGATTGGCTGCAAGCTCCGCTTTGGCATAAGGCATGCCAAAGTTAAAATATTCAGGTCCCCGTGTCAGGTCGACGACTTAGATGAATTCGACGATGTCAACAAGCTGTTGGAGGACATGAGGATCGAGGCGAACCGTACTACCACCCTAACCGAACAAACACCCGAAACCAATCAATGCTGAAAGTCGTACAGATTAATCTGAAGCACTCAGTCTGTGCGTCAGATAACCTGATGATTTTCCTCAAAGAGGAAAACATCGACATCGGCATTGTCCAAGAACCTTGGGTGAACGGGCCCAATATAAGAGGCCTAAACGACACCGGATATATCCTCTACTACAACCGCAACAATAATAACCATGGTAAGCCAAGAACCCGCATTCTAGCTAAAAAGCATATAAAAGTTTTTCTATACCCAAATTTTAGCTCAGCCGATCTAACAGTTGTTAAGATGGAGAACGCAGGAGGCGACCTGCTAATCGCATCCGCCTACATTTCACACGACCGGCAAGTACCGCCGGAAGAAGTCCAGGCAATGATAACCGCCATAACAACAACAAGGACCAACCTGCTGCTGGGCTGCGATGCAAACTCCAACTCGGAGTCAAACGAACGCGGTGAGTCTCTTTTTGATTATATTATTGAAAATAACCTACTAATGTGTTACAAAGGTAACACCCCGACCTTCATCCTTCCGAGTACGGACAGTTTTAACGGCTGGGAAGGCGTTATAGATGTTACTCTCTGTAATAATAACAATATTATGAAGGTTGTAAATTGGAGAGTATCCAGTAAAAAATCCTACTCAGACCACAACTGGATACTCTTCGACATAGATCTCGCTGAAGAGATCCCGAAACCTTTCCGAAACCCCAAAAGAACCGATTGGGCAAAGTTTAACCAAGTTGTTAAGACCAAGTTACACAAGACCCCCAATCAAAAATTTACCTCCACTTCAGAACTCGACACAAAGGTTGAGACTTTTGAAAAAGCTTTCAACGTAGAGTACAAAGTCTCGTGTCCGATCAAATATAGCAAAAAATCATTCCCCCCTTTATGGAACAAGGAACTCTCTGCTCTCAGAAAATTGAATAGAGAAACCTCTAACATCTGCCATAAATGCAACTACTGGCAACCCTACCGAGACTGCCTTAAAATCTACAAGAACTCTATTAGAACGGCTAAGACACAGTCGTGGATAGAGTACTGCCAATCCATCGAAACCCTCAAGGACTCCGCAAGACTCAGCAAAATATTGTCCAAAGAACACTCCAACCCATCTCTTCTGAGAAAGGAGGACGGAGAATGGGCTGAGTCAACTGCAGAATCCCTAGAACTATTAATAAACACCCATTTTCCCGGATGCAATGATTACGGTGCAGAGCCATCCAGCTGACAACGCACACAACCCGACGCCTGGGACAATATAACATCCATTATTACCGAGAAAAAAATTTCCTGGGCAATAAACAGCTTCGCCCCCTTTAAATCGCCTGGCCTGGACGGCATTCTGCCCATCATGCTCCAGAAATCTCTGGCACTGGCAATTCCATGGCTCACATCGATTTACAGGAACTGTATGCTCTACAATCATGTACCCTATTCATGGAGACGAGTGCGAGTTGTTTTCATTCCAAAAGCGGGTAGACACGGTCATGAAACTGCGAAAGATTTCAAACCAATTAGTTTGACCTCCTTCGTACTGAAGACGCTCGAACGTCTCCTAGACAACCACCTGAGAGGGGCCATAGAAGCTTCACTCCTCTCCAAATCTCAGCACGCTTACCTCAAGGGAAGATCTACAGAAACAGCTCTTCACGAGGTAGTGCGTACGATAGAAAAATCTCTACATTACAAAGAATACACCTTGGCTACCTTTCTAGACATAGAAGGAGCCTTCAACAATGTACACACTGAAGCAATTCTAGAGTCCCTGAGGGAGCTGGGAATAGAAAACCATCTAAGTCAATGGATTGTTTCCATGCTCAGCACTAGAATCATTCAAGCAGCTTTAGGAAATAGCAATATAACCAAATATGCCAAGAGGGGAACACCCTAAGGAGGAGTCATCTCACCCCTACTCTGGCTCCTAGTAATGAACAAAATCCTCATAAGTTTAGACAGAGAAGGAATCAAGGTAGTCGGGTATGTGGACGATATGGTGATATTGGTGTCAGGAATGTTTCCCTCCGTGATTAGTGAAATCATGGAGAGTGCTCTGAGCAAAGTTAGCACTCGGGCAAAAAAGTGCGGTCTGGGAGCCAACCCGGAGAAAACTGTGCTGATGCTCTTCACCACCAAAACCAAATTACCTGACTTTACGCTTCCTCGCCTAAACGGCACACCCCTACCCCTTTCAACCAGTGCCAGGTATTTAGGAGTTATCCTAGATCCTAAACTCAACTGGAAAATAAACATAGAACAACGGGTAAAGAAGGCATGTATAGCCTTCTATGCCTGCAGCAGAACCTTCGGCAAAAAGTGGGGCCTGCAAACAAAATTGACCCTGTGGATGTACACAGCCGTGGTACGACCAATCTTCACGTATGGGTCAATAGTATGATGGCCGGCTCTAAAGAAAAGGTACAATATAACCAAACTTAATAAGGTACAAAGAACGGCTTGCATAGGAACAACGCGAGCTCTACGGTCAACACCGTCAGACGGACTCACAGTCTTACTGCATCTTTTACCTCTTGATCTACACATAACAAACATCACAGCACACAGCGCAATCAGACTCAGAAAGTCTGGATGCTGGACTGCAAAACCCTACGGCCACAGTAGTATTTTAGATTCTCTACCTAGAAAACTAGTTCCGCCTTCAACAGACTACATCATTCCCAGAATGTCTTTTACAAAACATTTCGTCGTTCAAATCCCTACTAGATCAGAATGGCAAAATGGACAAGTGACAAGGGATTTCGATCAAACAATCTACACCGATGGTTCAAAAATGGACTGCGGCGTGGGTGCGGGAGTTTTTTCGGAATCCTTAAACATCGCAGAATCGTACAGACCTCCGGATACTGCAAGCGTCTTCCAGGCGGAGCTACTGGCTATCCGTGAAGCCTGTCGCCAGATCAAACCTCACTCAAATATAACACCGAGGCAAAGGATCGCCACACTTATTGACAGCCAGGCTGCCATTAAAGCGATCGCTTCGGTCACTATATCCTCTAAGTTAGTACTAGAATGCCGTAATGAGCTGGCCCTGCTTGATAAGTTCAAGGTTACCCTGATCTGGGTTCCAGGGCACAGTAACGCTTATGGAAACGAACATGCAAGGCTCAGATCTCCATTGCTCTCTGGCGGAACTAGTACACATCTCGCTCGGAGCAGTTAAGGGGCAAATATCACCGCAGAATACCTTAAGAAAGCCAACCTCAGATGGAGCAGGCTGACTGCATGCGTCATATTAAGGAAAACGTGGCCAAACTACAACAAGGCAAAAACAACCGACCTTCTAGTTAAAACCCGAAGAGACATCGCAAGAATAACTGCGATCATCACGGGACACTGGCCTATAGGTGACCATGCGGCCAACCTGGGCATCCCATACAATACTCACTGCCGCAGTTGCAAAGTGACAACTGAAAAAGAAACCCTAATTCACTTTTTATGTACCTGTCCGGCTTTAGCTAGGACCAGACTACGAACATTGGGAAGCCTTTTCTTCAATACACTTGAGGAAGTCTCCGAGAAATGTATCAAGGAACTGATAACTTTCCTGAACTTGGCAGGTTGGATTTAGCCACCCCCACCAATCGATAATACCCAGGTTTACGTGAGTTTGTGGTAACAAAACGGCACTCAGTGCTAATTCGGTTTGTCTTATCAAACCGCCGCACCTACCTACCTACCCTACCAATATTATGTCAAATTCAAATCGCGCGGGTCGGGTAGGTATTTGTTTGAATAGGTATACTATAACTGCAATGGGCTCCAAACGGATTTTTTATTTTTTTTTATTTAAACATACATACCTCCCTTTTGCACTTGCCTAATTCATTTGGCAAGTTTACTTAACTGCAATCTGCAATTGCAATAACTTTCTGCCAAAAATAAATCTACTACCTACGCATTTTTTTTTGTAGTGGCAAGGCAACCTTCCATTTTTCACATCAGTCCAGCGAGAACTAGGTAATTTAAAAAATTGCCATTTAAGTAGGTATTAAATATTAATAGTTATTAAGTCGGCAAAGTGAGAGTTTCTTTTGTATTTTTTTCCTCTCAGAATGATTTAATTTTTTTAACAGAAACCTACATACCTCAAACTGACGCAATGTGTATTTCTCAAGTCTCAAGACAATTGCTTCCTCAGCCCAGTGAGGGAAAGATACATACAAATTCACCAAATAAGTCGAAGACAATCGGGTTATTTCTGTGCTTATGAAAGCGTTTGTTGAACAAAGAGATATAGACCGCAGCGAGAAGTACTCGTAAAAGCAAAAAAGGGAGAGAAAACAAATTTGTTCTGTCCAGCAATGAATTTTATAAATCGACTGTTTCATGCCAACGTTTTTGTTTACCTAAATTAATGAAAACCTTTAAAATCTCTTTTGAAATGTTAGCTGACTTGTTTTCACAAAAATATTTATTAAAGCATACATCATATCATTTCATGAAATATTTTTCTTTTTTTTTTAATGCGTTACCTACTTAATTGCTTATAGTTCATTTATTATATAAGAATCTTTTTTGGTTAAAGGTACAAGCTCTGGCTCTGCGCATAAAGATTTTCAAGCAGATGAATCGCTCGATTGTTCTGCCGAAGCACAGCTAATTCATCATTGGATATTGGGTTGTATTTGGACTTAGGTTATCAAGTCAATGATGATCTACGTTTGAACTTACTAAGACATCCTTGGAACCCTAGTAAAACATATAATTTTAAAAATGACGTTAGCCTTGATGCTAAACGAGCTTTTCGACATGAATGGCTTACAACATATCCGTGGTTAGCCTACTCAGCTATAGCAAAGGTACCTCTGTATAGAATATGTGTTTTATTTAAGCATCCAGTGCACCGCGGTCTACAAGGACAGTTTATAGTTTCTCCTTGCCTCAAATATCAAAAGTTTCAGGAAGCTGCATGTAAGAGTCATTGCGACGCACTGGCTTCCTCAAATTCATTTGAAAAGATCATGGATAGAAAGGGACTAAGCGCTCATGAATCTTTAAATGTGGTATATCACAAAGACGTTGAAGCAAATCGTTTAAAACTTCGATCTATCGTATCAACAATTTTATTTTGCGTACGACATGACCCTCCACTTCGTGGGAAAGTCGACGAGGGTTCTGTTTTTACAGACCTGCTACATTTTCAAGTTGACTCTGGAGACGAGATTTTGAAGAATCATTTAGAATCAGGAGCAAAAAATTCCTTATACATAACGCATCAATTTCAAAACGAATTGATAGAAATTTGATCCTATGTTCTGAAAAGCAAAATAATTGAGGAGGTAAAACATGCTTCGGCTTTTTCGGTTTTGGCTGATGAAACTGCTGATATTAGTGGAACAGAGCAATTATCGATTGGTGTACGCTATCTACGTTCTGATAAGGATGATAAAAAACCAATTGTTTGTGAAGAATTCCTCGGATATGTACCGTTAAAAGAATTGAACGCAAAAGCCATTTCGGGAAATATCATTCGCCTCCTGCAAGATTGCAATTTTGATTTATATAAACTTGTTGGCCAAGGATACGATGGTTGAGCCGCAATGGCAGGTTATATAAGTGGTGTTCAGAAATTTATTAACGATAAATATCCTTCAGCATCTTTTTTCCACTGTGCAAGCCATGTATTGAATCTTGTCGTTAATGACCTGAATACTGTCAGTGAAGTGAGAAATACTGCTGGGACTACAAAGGAAATTATACATTTATTTAGAGAGAGTACATTGCGGCGGAATAAAATTCCAAATAAACCTTTATTTTGTGAAACGCATTGGACAGCAAAGTACAAAAGTATCAGAATATTTTCTGAAAACTTTCCGCCTATTGTTAAAGTTTTAGAAGAACTTTCGCAGGACGCACCGAATTCTAAAACGAAAACCAAAGTGTATCAGCTCTACACGATTGCAACAACTTCAACATACATTGTGTCACTTTTTGTAATTGCTGCCTACTCTGCCAAACTTGAACCCGTGTGCAATCAATTACAAGAAGTAAATATGAAAAGGTAATACACGATCACGTAAATAAATTAACTGATGTGTTTCAATCTCACCGCGATAATGCCTCTATAGAGTTTGCGGTAATTTTCAAGAATGCTCGAAAAATTTGCGAAAAACTCGATGTTGAATTTAAGCGTCCTCGAGTAGTGGCAAGACAGACTTATAGATCAAATCAACCATCTGAAAATATGGAAGAATTTTTTTAGATCATCTATATTTATCCCATACTTAGATTTTATTATTTCTTCATTAAAAAATCGAGTTTCTACAACAAACAAAAAAAACATTTTCGCTTATGCAGCTTCACCCGGAAAATATGAGAAAATTAGACAAATCAGTATTTATAGCGATAGCAGAAGATACACCTCTACGGAGGTCTTCTACATAATTTTATTGCCGAGGCTACTACATGGTATGAGGCGATGAAGACAAATGAAGCAAATAATGCGGTTATTAATGAATCTGTTATTGAATACGCAGATCTAAATGCTGAAGCCATACCGTTTTACCCTGCTGTATGTCGCGCAATCAAAATTGGTTTAACAATTCCAGCAACAACATGTAGTACTGAATTTAGCATTTAGCACATTAAGACGTGTTAAGACGTAGAATCGCTCAACTATGGGAGACGCAAGACTAAGCGGCCTGTGTATGCTCAGTGTTCACAAGAAAAGAGTAGAGGAGGACAGTGAATTTATTGGCAAGGTGATTAACAAATTTGGACAGCAACCTAGACGCCTTCAGTTTCTATTCAAATAAAATTAATAAAGAACAAAAAAACCTATGTATTTTCTTTCCTACATGCCAGGGGGATGCAAGTGCACCCCCTTGCACCCCCCTGCCGGCGCCCATGGTATGGACTGTTTATAGGAATTGTTCGAACTGCATTTTCATTGTTCCGGAAGTTGTGGGATTAGATAACTGCTATTCGACACCACGAAGGTTGTTTGTTATTTGTTAACGGGCAATTTGAGAATGCCGCATTTATTTGACATTAGGTAATTTAACCATAAGGTTTTCGGTTATTTCACCATAAGGTCCTTGGAACCCAGAAAAAGTCATTTAACCCAAATAAAAAAAAATATATTTTTTAAAAATGTTCTGTACAACACAGAAATACTTGCGGTTTAGTATTTCTGTGTTCAAGGTTATTTTATCAAAAAGTTCTTGGAACCCCAAAAATGCACTTTCATTTTCTCAAAGTTTTATCAATTATATTTGTCAACTTCTTACACATCCAATTACTCTATTGTTATACATTTTCAATAAGTACGTCAATATTAATAACCACAATCACGCCAAAGATATATAACTTCTACCGCACGTACGTGAGTAAAGTAGTGAAACCATGTTTTTTTTTATTAAAAAGGCTTTGTGGGACCAGAAAGATCATAATTGTTTTATATTGGACAAGTTGTGGGATGCTATGGCTATGGAACAAGTATGTTCATTTCTAATTTGAATCAATTTATACAGCCCAATCATGAATAAAAATTCCGCGAGAATTTTTTCACTTTTCTCTACTCTCCTATTCTGAATGATTTGAAACCGGGAAACTTTTCCCTTTTCACTTTCCTCCTATCCTAAACAAACTTCGAAAAAGAGGAAAAATTCTCTAAGAGAAAAGTAGGTATCACAAACGTCAAAAGAATAGCGGAATCGCATTTTTCAAAAGTTTTTCTCCAACAATCCAACCGAGAAATTAGATGGAAATGTGAGTTTTATATTTGTTAATGAACATTTGAGCTGTAAAATATTATTAATTTTAATTTGGAATGTCGAAAACTGTTAACAAGGAACAAGCTAAGATTTTGATCAAATCTAATCTAATTTTTTTATTAATAAAAACTATTTTTTTATAGATTTTATAAATATATTGTAAAATTTACAAGCTGCTGGGAATACCATCTCTTATATTTTGTGCTATAGTCAAATACTCGGACCTGGTTGAGGAAATTACGTCTTCGTTGTTCAGACTCAGAGGTGCATCAGTGACAGGGTCCTCTAAATTAGGTTCTGTAGATTCTACCTTGAACCTAATGCATAATATTATGTAGGGCGCAACATACATTAATAATTTTAGCTGCTTTTTCTGGGGATTAGTGCAGATCCCTAGCACCAAGAAGACATCTCCATCTATTCTTTAAGACGCCATTAGTGCGTTCAATAACGTTCCGATATTGTGAGTGAACATCGTTGAACTTCATTTGTGTCGAACCTTTATTTGGTAGCCTGTAGGGTGTCATAAGCCCCGGTTCCAATTGATATCCCGCATCTCCTTTTAACAAAATTAAAGAAAAAAATTTTAAAAATGCAATAAAAATTCTTAAACTAGCGCTTGTACCCAGAAGCCAAGAGTTTCTTACTTCACGTAAATATTCCTCTTCAAAGTACGACCGAAGATCGCTAACATTCCATATTAAAGCATCATCGCATGCACCAGGATGAGAAGCATTTACGTACTGTATAGTTAATATGTGGTAATAAGTTAAAAGAGCTTAAGTCGACATAAGCGAAAATCGTTCTTTTAAGTTCTCAGGATTTCCAGTTTGTTTATCTTTATTTGAGTCTGGGTCCCATTGCTCTACAATAAAAAAATAGCCGTTAAATTTAAAAAAAATCAAAGGAGCTTATGTTTATATGGACAAAAAATGCATTTGCAAAATGGCTTATCTATCTCTTGAGCCCAAATCAATCAAAACAAAAACAAAAATATTTTTTTTTGTAATGGCTTAGGTCGTTAGATAAGCGCTTATTCCTTGTGAAAACTAGATGAAATGATCGCTTACGTTGACCTTAGTTATTTTAAACTTACGCAATATCGAATCATCTTTCGAGCCAGTTTTTTGAAACAGCTTAAGTTCGCACAAGCTATTTTGCTACTTTAAATAGCCACAAAACTGTTCGCTTAAGACGACCTAAGCTATTTTTACGAAAGTAACGGATGTTTTTAGGGGGAATTAAGTGAATTTGAGAACAGAATCAGTTGTTAGAAGTTCGTTGAACGGTAAGCTGCTTCTTTGGAAAAATTGGCGTAAATAAAATATTGTTCTTTTGTATTAAGTGAATTTGAAAAAAAATTGGCCCAAATAGTATTTTGTTCTATTTTAACAAGTGAATTTAGAATTTAGAATAGAATCAGTTGTAATAAATTTGTTGAAGGGTAAGCTTCTTCTTTAAAAAATTGGCCCAAATAATATTTCATTTTTGTTAGTTCGGTTCCTGCAAACTGTGTTTATATAATTAACATTAAAACATAGATTGAACAAATACAAGGATGAACATATCACAAAAGATACTTTTCAGGGCAATGAGGGAAGATGCCCAAAGGTCAATTAACGCTCAGAGTGACATTATAATTAAAGATAAAAAAGGTGAGTTTCTTATACATAGCTGAAATGCCTTTGACATGGAATTATTTGGAAGATACTGAATGTTTTGAAAGTCCAGTTGTAAATGAAACAGCATCATCTTATAACCATGGAGTAGAATTTGATGTCGAAAGTATATCTCGATATTTTTCAATTTTTAATTATGACGATGATGATGACAGATTTAAAGATCCTGACTTTTCTCCAAGCTCACAAAGCAGCAACACTAACAGTAATATCAGCGAAGACACAAGGCAAGCCGCAGTTCTTTTGGAAAGAAACTTATGTGGTGATGAGAAAATTTCGGTGAGTAACAGTGTTTGTGAAGTGTTTATACCCGAAGACCAAGGTGAACTTGGGAAAGAAAACAGAGCTACAAGGAAAACAAAACGAAATACCGGAAGTGCGTACACAACAAATTCTGGAAAAGCTATTAAAGCCAGAGAATTTAAGCCACTAGTAGATTGTCGCATGCAGTGTAAGACAAAAATTTCTGAAGAAGACCAAAAAAATATTTTTCAAAATTATTGGGCGCTAGGAAAATACGATCTGCGACACGCTTACGCATGCGGGCTCATTATTGTTTCCGAAACGAAAACAACAAGGAACGCAAAACATCCTACGAACCCAAGAAATCGTAAATTTTCAAACCAATACTTTCTAGAAGTCCATGGAAAAAGAACACCAGTTTGCCAAAAGTGTTTTCGGTCAACTTTGTCTGAAACAGAACAATTTATTAAACAAGTTGTGAAAAAAGACCAGTTCAGTAGGACCGGCGAGGATGTGGTGTTTCAAACAAAATAAACCCACAAATAGAAAACTCTTTTCCAGCTTATGAATCTCACTATACCCATAGAGATAGTGCCTGTAAATATTTTCACAGTGATTTGACACTTTCGTCGATGTATAGTTTGTACTGTGAAAAATATCAATCAGTAGCTTCAATTTCGACATTTTCAAAAATATTCAAGTCCATGAATATTAAATTTAGAAAACCCAAGCTTGACACCTGTCACAGATGTGAAATTCTAGAAACGCAAATAAAAATTGGAACAGAAGGAGAAGAAGCCACACCTCAATTACGAAAAGAGCAAGAGGAACACCACAAACTTGCTGACCTCGCGTACAAAATTAAGAAGAAGGACAAGGATATTGGTAGCAAAGACGATTCAATAAAAGTGTACTCATTTGACTTGCAACAGTGACTTCCTACTCCATTTCTGAGAACAAATGTCTCGTTCTACAAAAGACAACTGTGGACGTACAACCTTGCAATTCATGACTGTGTAACGAACCAAGCTTACTGTTATATGTGGGATGAATCCGTTGCAAACCGTGGAGGAAATGAGATAGCTTCATGTGTTTTCCAGCACCTTAGAACAATCCCAAACACCATTAAACACCTGATATTCTATAGTGATAGTTGTGCGGGTCAAAACAAAAATGGATACGTAGCTACAATGTTTGAAATTTTTAGCATTGGCATAATTGACCACAAATTTTTGGTGCCTGGACACACTCATATGGAGTGCGATGTTGACCACGCTGCCATTGAGAGAAAAAAAAGGTATCTTCAGTAAAAATCCATCATCCAAGGGATTGGTATCAATTAGTAAGATCAATTGGAAAAAAAACCATTCATTGTCCATGAAATGACCCGTACAGACTTCCTCGACTTTGCTAAAACGCCAAAGGAAAAGTTCGTTTAGCGTAAAACATCTGAAGAAAAGAAAAAATTTGTTTGGCAAGATGTTAAATGGTTGCGTTTTACCAAGGAGTTTGGAATTATTCAATTCAATACAAGCCTGGATGAAAATGAAGAATTTCAACATCTTAATATAAAAAAGCGAGGGAAGAATGCCGTTGACGTTGATGAAATTCCAATTTGTTATTCCGGCCCTAATATCATCAGCAAGGAAAAGAAAAAGGACTTGTTAGAACTACTTCCGGTTATTGAAAAATCATACCACAACTTCTATTTGAATCTAAAATCTAACGAAATAAAAGATATTCATCCGAATTTGACTGATGATGAAAGTGAAGATGAAAATTAAATTTAAAAATATTGTTTTTATTGATGTTATATTTTAGAACACAAGTTTTAGACCAGCATCTTTCTAATCCTTTTGCTCCTAAAAACTACAAGTTGTGATAGACTTTTTATCTAAAACCTTTTGATAAAAATGATAATTCATGTTTTGTTTTTTAAGTTGAAAAGATATTAAAAAATAAAACTTGTACTTAAAATCGTCCAATAAAAATAAATATCATTTTCAAAAAATGTCACTTAAATAATTATTAACAGCTTATATAGTTACAGTTATAGTCTTAAATTACAAATAATTTTTTTTTAAAACAGCTTATGTTACATAAGCTGAAGTTTTAATCCTAAACCATTTTTTTGAAAAAGCTTAAGTTCAAAAAACACATTTTTATTAACTTTGTAGTTATTTTTTAACAAAAAATAAAAATGCATTTTAAGGGTAGTACAAGCATGTAACCTTAAAAAAAATTCACTAGTCTAGCACCAAAACTTTCTTAGTAATCACCAAAAAAGTTTTCAAAAACCAGTTAGCAAAACTTTGTTTGATCATACTGAAAAATGATAAAAAGGTACTTAAGCTGTTTTAACTTATTGGCACATAAATTATTTATCATCGCATACCTGAAATTTGTTAATGTTATTATTCAGTTTGAAACCAATGCATTTTAAACCTACTAGCATAACGTTTAAACTATAGTATCCCTTTCTGTTGTAATACAGATGTTTATTTTCTGAGGGCGCTATTATTCTAATATGCGTGCCGTCAATACATCCCACAACACCAGGAATATAATGTTTTATATAGAATGCCAGGCTATTACTTCTTTTTTCCTGATCATTTTTGCATATGCGTATCCATCGTGAACATAGCTCTCTTTCAAATATGTCCAACACGTTTGCAAGAACTTTGCAAAAGCTGGATTGGGCAAGACCAACATCATGATCCTTCCCAACACCAGTTTGATATTCCCCCTCAGCAAAGAACCGCAAGCAAGCACTCAGTTTGACGATTGGTGTAACCGCAAAGCTCTTTCTTGCTTCCTGGGAAGATTCTGTGAGCACGTTGAGTAAATATTTAAACGCGCACTTATTGACGCAAAAATATTTTTGAAATCTGTAAAAGTAGGTAAAGATTTGCGTGTGAAACCAAACTACAAACGCATCAGTCTTTGCACTTACATGTTTTGAGGTAATTCCAATGGATTGGAGCTGTCTCTCAAGTTCCTTCTTATTTTACGACGGTTATGGTGTTCAATAGTTGCTAATTCCTCCGCCACCATTCTGAATGCGACACTTATTATTTAAACACGAATTTTTCATGAACAACAATCACAAATCACCTATATTATATTTATTTTAGCTAATTTATAAAAACTATTCAATTTTTTTTCTTCTGACAGAATTCGCAAAATGACACTTAAATCCCCTAAATAGCTGATTTCGAAACTTCAGAAATTCCTTCTCCCGGATTCGAAGTGAAAAATGTTTCCCCGTTGATTCAGAATAGGAGGATTTAATTCTCGAGAAAAATAAAATTCTCGAGAAAAAATTCCCCGGGAATATTCATGATTGGGCTGATTGGTTTAATTAAAACAGAAATCGGTTGAAATAAATTCTATCCTGACATAATTTTTTTTTTCTTTTTTTCATTTCATTTAATTTATTCTCCAATTCAATAAATATACATACATAGGACACATTAATCCTTAATATTTACAGAGCTTAAAAACTGAGATAAACTAGATTTTACAAATAGGTATGTTCGTATATAAATATTGCTTATAAATATTTCAGTTATACAAAAAGATTAATAATTTGTGAATATATAAATATTAAGTTTTTTCATTAGGTATTTTTACTATTATTTATTGAAGAATTTTATAGATCCACTCTTTAGTTCAAAGAACTAGTGTCGAATGTATCTTCTCAAAAAATGTATTATTACATGTACTATAAAATGGTGGTAGTGGGGTGATTATGGTTATTGAAAAAACAAAATCTATATAATATTTATCAACATTTTTCAATTCAATTCTTATCGTAAAACGTTGAGTAAGTTATTTATTTCAATTAAATTAAAATTAAAAAGCCATTTTTTAATCTCTCGACTGAAAAAAAGAAAATTACTAATGGTTCTTAATGCAAGTGGTAATTTATTATAAAGTCTTGGAGCTACAGAAGTAAAAAAATTCAAAAAATGCGTTGTATTATGCGGTGGAATAACAGCCAAATAACGTTCGTAGCTACGAAGTCCATGGGCGGTAGGATTACGATGAGGCAAGTAACCACTTCTTAAAAAAAATATTCTCAGAACTTAAGGTGCTTGAGCGGAAGTATCTTTGAGTTAAAAAAGAGCGAAAAGCTATTCTCCATACGTCCCTTTCTCCAAATAATTCGAATTATATGTTTCTGGACAACAATCAGAGGTTGAATTTTATTACCGTGACTACCGCCCCAGCAAACTAAACCATATTGTAACTTAGATTGTACCAAGCCATAATAAACTGTTTCTAATAGTTTACGTGAACAAAAAAGTCTCAGATGATACATTATGCAAGAAGTTTTTATCAAGTATTTTCTAAGTAAAGCGGTATGCTCACCCCAATTCAGTCCGCTATCAAATACAAGTCCTAAATACTTAAAAACCGTAGTTCTTTCGATAATAAAACATTTGGGGGAGCAGCTTACATTAGAGTTATACGTATTAGAACAGCTTCTTTTGCAGCAAGTGTCAGCACTAAGTAGCATGTGTTGGCAATTATTGCTATGGTAGGTTACATTAGGAAATTCAACCACGTTGTTCGAAAGATTAAAAAACATAATTTTAGTCTTATCACTTATGACTAGTTTATGCATACTGAACCAATGTCTGAGCTGTTCTAAGTCGTAGCAGATATTAGCAATTAGGTCTAGAACAGAATAATTAGAATATGAACAAGCAATGTCATCCGCAAACCCTGTCTGAATTCCTTTCAAGTTTAGACTGAAGATAGAATTAATATATACCAAGAAAAGAATGGGGCCAAGTACTAAACCCTGTGGTACTCCAATACGGATATCTAAGCTTTCACTGAATTTATCTACAAGTTTAATCACTTGTTTGCGGTTGTTGAGATATGAGAAGAACCACCGAAGCATGAAACCTCTGAAGCCAGCTTTATTTAATTTCATTAGTAACAAGTCATGGTCCAGTGTATCAAACGCTTTAGTTATATCAATATAAAGCGCAGCGGTATATTTTCTTTTATTTAGACTATCATAATTGAAGTTACAAAACTGTAAAAGGGCATCCTCAGTCGATTTACCTGCTCTAAAACCGTACTGGTTTGAACTAAAAAAGTGTTTTTTTTTTTCTAAGAAAGCTACAACCCTGGTTTTAACTACTTTCTCAAAAAGGAAGAAGGGATATAGGCCTGTAATTGTTCAAATTTTTGCTATCACCTTTTTTCAAAACAGGTATAACCTCAGCAATTTTTAAGGAATCGGGAAATATACCGCAATAAATACTTTTATTAAAAATATGAGCTAAAACATCAGCAATATTATATGAAACTTTTTTAATAAAATTGTTAGACCAACTATCTCTTGTCGCCGAGTTAGACTGCTCAGCAGCTTTATTGTTTTAAACAATTCAAAAGAAGAGATTGGTTCGAAGAAGAAACTACATACTTCACTCCTTTCACTGCTGAAACAATCCTCCACACAAGGATTGGAAGTATTGTCGTACCCCGCTTCTGAAAGTGTTTTGGCGACAACATTAGTAAAATATTAGTTGAAATTTATTGCTGTAAAAGTTTTCCTTAAAGACCGGTACATCAGCAGCAACTTCTTTACACATTTTAATATAAAAATTACGAAGGTGAACGTTATTAGGATGTTTTTTACATTTTATTCGAAGTTTATTCTTTTTTTGTATTTTCAAAAGCAAGGTTTTTGACATCCATGGTTTAAGTCTCTTTAGTTTACTACATTTGTTTGATACAGTAATACATGCAGAGACATGATCTTTCAAAATTTTTGAAAAAATATTAAACGCAGTAGAGGGGTTATTTTCAATGTAAACGTCCGTCCAGTTTTCTTGCAATAAAGAGGCGTTAAGAGATACAAAATTAATGGATTCAGCTCTTTGAAAAGGTGTATAATTATTTGTTTGTTTGGTCTTATCACAAAAGAAAAATAAACCTATCATGCAATGATCAGAGATCTTATAGTCAGATATGGAACTAATAAGGGATAGTTTAGAACTGCGATCAAGTCTTCCAAAAATATGATTAATGCAGGTACGCGTAAACTGAGTTAGCCTAGTAGGTTCAAGAAAACAAGTTTCCAGCCCATTTGCCGACAATACGGAGATATAGTTAGACACAACAGAGGAATCACTTAAAATATCTAAATTCATATCACCTAGGATGAATAGATTCTTCGTCTTTTCGCAACTCAAAAGTGAGCTCAACTCCTCAACAAAAACTGTCTTACTCTTTTCATGCAGTCGATAAAAACACATAAAAATGAATTTCTGTGAATCAATAGCGCATGATATCTTTAGCATATCCGCAGTTTCCATATTATGATTACTGACCTCATAGTTTAATTTTTCATTTACTTAAACAGCTACTCCACCTGACGCATATGATTCATTACATTTAGCATGCAAATTAAACCCGGGTATACTATAAAGAGCTATTTCATGATCAAAAATCCAAATTTCAGAGAGAAATATAAAGTCTGGCTTGTTAACAAATGACTCTAAATGGGCTAGGAATATATCAAAATTTTTGCGAATGCTTCGAATGTTTTGGTGAATGATAGAGAATTGTTTTTTCAAATTGACAGATTGAAAAACACTTTTAAATAATTCTTCATCAAACTTACAAAAAGGAGTAGCAAGATCAAAATTATTTTGCTGATCATGAATTAAATTAAACATAACAATTACTAATTGAAAAGGATATTAAGATATATTCTCTAAATCAGCAAAAGAACAAATTTTCAATGAATTATCACCCTCTCTTTTTTTCATTAAAATAACTCCCTTGCTAATCCACAAATAAGAAAATTGTTTCTCTATTTTAATTTGTTTTGCTCTATTATATACAGCTCTGTTATAGTTAGTAAGACTTTCATTAATATAAATTGGTTTAATTGCAAGATATTGACCATAAAGACCCGTAGTTAATTTTGTTTTCTTTTTTTTGTTTAAGACACTCTTCATTTTATTTAACTTTCTGCGTCAGATGGAATGTTATTATTTTAAATTTTTCATATTAAAATTGTCTGTTTTAACATCGAATTGTCTTCTGGATAAGCAAGTTCTGTATAACGGGTAGTCTTCAAGAAAAACATATGGAATAACCATTCTTGTGGAAGGCAAAATAGTATTTGGAGGAATTATAAAGTCGTCACTTCCATAACTCTGTTTTCCACATCCCCCAACAAATTTATCATTTGCGTCCCCAACCGCTCAGAAACCAAATTTAAAAAAAAAGTGGTCTGGGTGCGATCCGCAAGGTCCACACGACTAACTTCCCAGTGGGATCAATATGATTTATGCGATTATTGGAAAATTTGTTGTTAATAACAGCGAAATGTGATATATATTAATGCAGCCATTGTTATGAACACGGAGACCTGTATTTTTACATGTATGCGAAATAACGGAGCACAATGTAATAATGATATGCTCAATGACAATTGACAATAAATAGTACAAATAAAGGAAAATTATTTTAGTTATTTATTTACTAAGAAAAAACGGCTGGACCGATTTCGCTGGAAACCTAATCGCTGTGAGTTACATAATTACGCTTCTAATGAACCCGGTCCCATGTCAATATCATCTTTGGTTCTCGAGATAATCGTGGCGAAATATAATTCCGAACGCACATACGTACATACGCACATACGTACATACACACAGACAGACATCTCTATAAAAACGTTGGATTTGGATTCTAGTGACCTTGAAACGTCTCCACGTTTCAAGGTCATATGTCAAAATCCGCGATTCACAAAATCGGCCCCATTACAAGAACTTCCACTGGGAAGTTAAAAAAATACTTGCTTATTTAATTCTATCCATGTTTGCAGCTTTCAATCTTATAAAAAAATATAAATAAATATTAGGCATTAATGGCTCAAACAGGGCCTAAGACATAGCTTCTCCAAGCATTTGCTTGTTCATAGTGGAATGGACCTACAATTTTAAGCCGAACATGCACGGTAAATGCAAGAAAAGTTTCTCATGGCAATTGATACTCTGGGATCTTTGTCAGACGTTCGCTTAAGGTGTTACAGTGGAAACAACTTTAGGTGTTAATTGGCCCTAGCGAGATTTGAACCGGAGACCTGTCGATTAGTAGTTCAACACACGTGTCTTACGCAACAAATGGTCAAAATCCCAATTACTTTCCCTGCACCTGCCGTTAGCCGACTGAAGCTTTTCAACAAGTTTGCGGGCTCGGCATCTCTCAGAAACGCCCCAGGAAACTTAATCTAACTTATTAACTAAGGTAATGTTACCCAGATTAACGCACCGTCCTTGGAGGTCATGATGACCCAACAAGCCACCAAAAATTCAGTGAATCGCTTTACCGTATGGACTTTATCCGTCTCCGCTATTGCGGTACTAAACCGGAGGAGGTCATGAGCAGTCGCAACGTCCCCGCCGTGGATGAGCTGCGGTATCGGTGTTATAATACCGGGATATCATCCCTCGTCTGTTCAAGCGCTTTTACATCAATATGGATAATTGCCTCCGGCCGGATAAAGCCAGACCAGAGCGTACTCTCTATGTTCATTTCATTGGGGTAGTGAGCCCCAAAGATCAGATTATTCTCGCTGGCCATCGCCCTTGCAACGTGCCTTCTAGTCACCTTAATGAGGAAAATGTAAATCCTATTCAACTCAGCTTCATCGTATAGGATTTACCACTGAGCCCCTACGCCCTACAATCTTGCATTCTTATAGAGTGACAAAACGTCTTCAGTGTGTGCTACCTATACTCTTTGGTCAACGCACTTTTTCTTCGACGATCTCCCAAATTCTCGCATCGCCGATCTCTTCGCATCTCCACTATGTTCGCATCCTAAGTGTGAATGAGTATTTTCTGAAACCCTTGGCATTATTTGGAATGCACACAGCAGTTGGCAAAAGATTCGGCCATACTTAACATTAAAAAATCTTATTTTTTGCCTTCTTTTAAAAAAAGTGATCAAAGTGTGCAACCTCTAAATATTTTCCGAACTTCTTAAAATTTCGAATATACAAGGTGGCGCAAAAGTTGTCAGGTGGCGCAAAAGTTGACACCCGATGTTCTTTCGCTGTAATTTTTTTTATGAATGAAAAACTTTGGTTCTGCTTTTGGATTATGTTAATTGGTGTCTTAAGTTTTTTCTGTATCAGTTAACTTCACAAATATCAAAGTAGAATTTACATTTGCCGCCATTTGCAAAAATTATGCTTCTTCCGATAGGAAGATGACTTTTGCGCCACCTTGTATATCTTGTACATGACTTAGACTTGCGGCGGAAGCAAAGTCTACAAAAATTTTAAATCTTAGTTTTTGCCTTATAAAATGAAACACCCTAATAATGACCCTAAATGGCGAGCCTTAAACACTTAGACTGCCCTATATAATCGAAACGTTCAACTGAATGCAGTTTCCCCATATACCTACATCCTACATACTACAATACGTCACCATAAATGAAAATCATCATTTTCCCCTCCAAGCTAGCATGGTTATGAGTCCGCAAATCCTGCAACGGCTATTCACGAAATAATATATGTTAAACTAATCATGAACCATTAACGTATGTTACTAGACTCGCTCTCCTGTTTGTCTGTTTTTATTGGCCACCCAGGCGCAAATCCAATCTTTTCCCAAAACCTCAATCACTAGCCCAAAATCTCTATTATTTGCGGTAAGTAATTTCCTTGTACATATATGAGCAACTGCTGCTACAAAAATTCAATTGGTCATTAGCCCGAGACTCTAGCATCTATTACTATGATGATGGACTCAGGCGCGTATGCCACATTCGGTGGGTACTCTCTCAGCGACCAGGAAATCTTCTCCATCCTTCCACCTGTGGCCGGATATCTTTGCAATTTGAATATATTTGTTCCACAAAAGCTTTAAAATAACATTTTAGGTCTCACTCAGAGCTCACCACCGACCCCCTTGCATTTTCATCGAGTGAACGCCCCATTTATTCATTTTATTATGTCTTTTTCGGTTCATAGCAGCATAGGTTTCTTTTTGGAGTCTTTCTCTTTCTCCACATGCGAACGTATGTATGTTCGGGGTATCTGATGGATTTGATCTTCAGCCGCTGCGACGGCCGCTACATCATTGCGGTGGGTCCTTTCCGAGAGAGATATCCATTTAAGCCGCTGTGAGATCACTGCGGCCGATTATTATAATCTCAATGCGATGAGGAGAGTCGACTTCCTTCGCCCGCAGCGATTTGCAAATTCATATCTGAGATGCAGAGACCAGCAAAACACATAAATGAAAAAAGATGCTCCGCTTGCGGCGCGCGATGGCTGTCTTTCCTTTTGGGCTTTATGTTGCTTGAAGGGGGAGGCTCAATGAAATTTGTGCTTTGCTTCCTTATTTGTTGATGTTTTTGTCGGTTGTTATGATTTTATTGTTTATCATCCGCACGAGGAGGATGCATGGGAACAACCACGATGACTGCGACGACGACAAGGAACAGCAATTTGCAACTAATTTGCTTATTGTATTCCGAAGGGGGAGTCCCTGAGTTCCTTTTTTTATTGTTCCTATTCGCCGTCTTCATTGCGCCAATCAAGATTTAAGGTCAAAAGGCTGATTCCTACAACTGCGTATGAATGGAAGAGGATTAACCTTTGTAAGCAGATTTAGAAATAGAGGGAGGCTTCCTTTGCATAATCTTGTTCTATAGATACTCGTACTCATACATACGAGTACATACCTCTTGTTTCTTTATGTTGTCAATTACAGTAAGCTCTACAGGTATAAGCGTTTGATGAATCTAAAGATCAGTCAGGTTGACCTTTAAAATTGATCAGAGTCCCGTGTGACTAAAACTAAAAACTGATGTGGTGACGTGAGCAAGTGACCGAGAAGAATGTTTGTCGCTCATGAAAAGGAGGAGATGTAAAGCTTCTTAGCCGCCACTGTCAATCGTTGGCCAAGTGAGGTATTAATTGAGTACACGCAAGGCGATGACAATCGGATAAAAATTGAGTGCTCTAATGCGCACTGGGGGCCATGTACATGTACACGCGCATGTTATTTATTCATCGTTACGTTTGTCACTCTTGCTAGCATTTCTATTATTAACTGCTTAGCATTTATTTGAAAATAAGGCATCTGGTAGAAGGGGTTTTGTATGTAAACTGATCTCGATCTTACTCAAAACAGTTGATCTTACAATATTCGCATAATCTTGGACCCTTGTTCGAAAAACAAAAAAAAACATTGGGCGCGTTCAATTTGAAAGGCAACAACTAGTCCCTACTATTTTACCCTTCCTCATTGATCGAATAACTCACGTGTTCATCGTTTGCAAATGACAAAAGTTTAATTAGTAGTGAGCTCGTAGTTACCTTGCAAATTCAGTTTCTAAGGACATTTTGGGAAAATGCCATTTTTTCGGTTTATAAGGACCCTTTTATTATTGGTTGTAGGACCTCATGGGGAAATGGCCTTGAACACAGAAATACTGGACGGTTTATAGAAATATTTTTGAAAATATCTTCAAAACAAGCCATCGATGCCCTTGAAGGACCCGTTGCTCCATCCTGTTGGAATCAAATGTCATTTAAGTCCAATACATCAATTCAAGACGTATGTTTGCGCCCAGACGCCGTGGGCATTGAAAGATTGAAGCTCTCAGTGCCCAATGTTCTAAGGAGATCTGATGGGCCAAGGGACTCCAGTTCTTTATCTTGTGACACCCGCGGTTTATCTGAACGTATTGACCCATGTAACAATTTATTTATGGTCCGGGACAGGACTAAACGGGTCTATATTGAAGCGAATTCGGAAGGCGCGCTGGGTTGCGAACACAGCAGATCCATTCGAAAAGCAGGCCAGGAAAGCAAACGCACTGTCATCACTTTTCCAACCCATAAGGGCGACCGTCTGTGTAGAAAGCTATCTCTTCTAGACCGTTTTCTTGGTCCATTCGCTTCTTTCAGGGATTCTGGTAGCGAATATCATTTTGAAAATGAAGGCGGATGGTAAGTAGTCGGTAGCTGTTCTTTCTCTGACTCTCTGAGTCTGATGGCCGTTTCTTCCCCCTTCCTGCCACAGCATATGTCCAGGGGGCTAAAGGAAATAACCCCCCAATGAAATAACCCCCCAAATGAAAAATGAAATAACTCCCCAAAATTGAGGAATAATTTCACTCTGAAATTATTCCCCAAATCAAAGATGAAATAAGTCCCCAAAATGATATGAAATAAGTCCCCAAATAAGTATGAAATAATTCTCCAAAATGGATTTCAAGTGTTCAAGGTGTTATGACTCACTATGGCTTTCTGAAAGTGAAATAAGGCCATACGAATTCATTTACCCAAAGTGCAATAAGGCTAAGTGCTAAAATAAACCTCGCACCTACTCCAAATCAAACAGTGATCAAGCAGGGGGGTTGCAGGGTGGCAGCATGACATTTGATATTTGATATTTATTAATTCAGAAACGGTAGCTTGCCCGCCCATACGCATTACACTGTTTATGGGATTTCCATATGGGATTTCCATAATCAGTGCAATGCCTATGGGGGGCATGCTGCCCCCCCCCCCCCCTGCTTGGGGTTACTGTTTGATTTGGAGTAGGTGCGAGGTTTAATTTTAGCACTTGGCCTTATTGCACTTTGAGTCCCAAATTTGGGGACTTATTTCACTATGATATAACCCCCACATTTGAAGTAAAGGGTTTTTCAACAGGGACGCTACAAAAGTAGAGCGACTGGGACAGCAAACGACGCCGAATTTCTTGCCGCTCTTTTGACATTTCTCTTCAGTAAGGTTGGCCATTTTATGATGGAAAGATATACGAGCCAACAACGAGTCGAAATTATTAAAAATTCGGAGTCAGTAGCCTCAACGTTAAGAGCGCTGGTCCAGCGCGAAATAGTCCAGTCGCTTGGGCGCCTCGGTCGTGCGATTTGACGCTGTTAGACTATTTCCTGTGGGGCTACGTCAAGTCTATGGTCTATGCCAACAAGCCAGCGACGATTGATGAACTTCGTACGAATATCGAACGTGAAATTGCAGCAGTATCGGCCGATTTATGCTTGACAACCGTCGAAAATTGGGTTCAGTGTCTGGACTTCTGCAAGCGTGCCCGTGGTGGCCATGCAAAACAAATCGAGTTCCATACATAATGGCATCGAACGTACTTTCACAGGAATAAAGAATTTCATTGATATCCAAAACCGTTTTTGTTTTATTTAAAAAAAACTTTTGTAGCGCTCTTATTGAAAAACCCTTTATGAAATAAGTCCCCAAAACCCATGAAATAAGTCACAAATTTTGGGGAGTTATTTCATTTTTCATTTCGGGGGTTATTTCATTGGGGGGTTATTTCTTGCAGCCTGTCCAGGGGTATGAAATAGATATAATTGGTATGTTCTGGTCTGGTTCCTGACGTCATTAGAGCTTTTCGAGTTTTTGAGGTCTTGTAGCTTTTGGAGTTGAATGATTACAATCCTGATCTCAAGGATTAAATCCCGCTCTCAAGGATCAAAATCCTGTTCTCAAGGATGAAAATTTTGCTCTCAAGTGTGATTTTTCCCCTACCCTTCAGAAGAGGTATTCTTCTACGCTGGCAAAGCAACTGCGTTAGCTTTTCTAGCTGTCATATACTTTAGGGCTCTTTCCGAAACTGTACCAAAACAATACGATTTTTCTTTTCCCTCCTCCTACCGACCTAATGCACTTCCGATCAAACGCCAGCTAATAAAATATTTTGAATCCCGAAAACTTCTTAATGATCGGAAGTATGGTTTTCGCAGTAACAGGTCCACTGGTGGATGACATATCTAACCGAAAAGTGGAACCAATCTCTTCACCAATGTGGTGGTGAAAATAAAATAGTTTCGCTTGATATTTCAAAGACATTTGATAGAGTTTGGCATCAAGCTCTCTTGTCGAAAACGCCAACGACCTTGCCACGTCGAATCAATATGTTCTCCTTAGATCACCGCAATTAAACGACGTTGGGCGTGGTTTGTACTTAGATGGGGACCCACTTGGGAATACCGCGTGTTGTTGGCACCTCTTGCGAACGTCTGACAAACATCCAAGAGTATCAAATTGTCATGAGAAGCTTCTCAAACTTGCCGTTCGGATTCGGCATAAAAAGTGGTTGGAAAAGCTAGGTTCTAGGCCCTATATGCGCCGTCAATGGCCTAATATGTATGTCTCTTGTCGAAAATTTGTGCTTTTGGAATCGAGGATACTCTTCTTCAATGGATTAGAAATTACCTTTCGGACCGTTCAATTTCAGTTGTTTTGGACAGTTTCAAGTCTGCAACTCGCCAAATAAATGCTGGTGCTCCCCAAGGCTCCTTTCTGTCCCGGACTCTCTTTCTCAATTTTATACATGATCTCTGTCTAATCGAATAAATTCCTTCGCTGATGACAGTACCCTCAGGTTCTCATATTCGTTTCTAAGGTCACGCCCCTCTTTGGGTGCGGAACTGGAACGACAATGTACGATGTTAAGTCGTATGTTAAGCTCATTAAATTCCGATGCTGTCTTCTGTCATTAAGGACAACCCACACACACTGCCATTATCCATGAATGACACTTGCATCGCTGAAACCGAAAAACTGACAATCTTCGTTGGAATGACCACATATTCGATGTCGCCAAGAACGCTGCAAAATGTCCAGCCTGCCTTCAGGGATGTAAGAAATATTTCACCCCTTCTGATCTGGCAACAATTTATAAGGCGTTTATCCGCCCAAAACTGAAGTACAACGCTCATATCTGGTCTGGTGCACCAATAACTTATTTGGAGCTAGTTGACAGGATCCAAAAACGCATGATAAAACTCACTGACGACCGAGACATCGCGAGATCGATTGACTCTCTTAGTCATCGCCGTAATATCTCCTGTCTTTCGTTATTTTATCGTTATTTCCATAAGAAGTGCTCAAACGAAATAGCCAGTTGCATTCCACCCCTTGAACATTTCAACCGCAATACCCGCCATCCAAGGAATGCTCATCACTTCACCCTCAACCTGTATTCGGACGTACATTGAAGGTCAAAGAATGTTTCCTCTGCCGTACAACACGAATTTGGAATACTCTTCCACGCTCTATTTTTCCTTTATATTATAACCTACAAAAATTCAGAAGCATCGGCGTCTCACCTTTTCTTCTCATCCTAATTTCCTTAACGGCCGTGCCGTGTAGTTATTACATAATCAAGGTACCAATAAATCCGTTCAGGCGCGTACAATATAAAAAAAACACAAAGGATACAAATCTGGATATAGGGACACGATCGTGCTCTTAAGGATCAAAATCGTGGTCCCAAAGATCAAAATCTTGCTCTCAAGGATTAAAATGATGCTCTCAAGGACTAAAATCCCGATCCCATCTTCACATCTTGATCCGTGATGTACCAAGGTTTTTGCCACGCCCATTTTTAGGAGGCATTTTTCTAGTCACCCCCGGTAATTTCCTTGCCATGGGAGCTTTCGAAGCTTTTTTGGGATCGGATATCTGGACTGTATGGAGTTATTTGTGTTCAACATCTGCACATCGGACATCTGCGTCGTTTATAGATATTTGTATTTGACATCGGGCTTTTTAACCTGGTCGGGGCACGTCACCCGTCGGATAAAAAAATTCTGGTCTCAAGGCTGAGTCCCAGTTGGAGCTGTCTGCCACGCCCATTTTATAGAGGCGTCGGTCTAAGGGACCAACATCCCGGTCTAAAATCCCGCTCCCAAGGATAAAAATTATGTTCCCAAAGACCAACATCGTGGTCTCAAGGACCTGGTATCAAGGAGCAAAATCGTATCTCAAGGACTAAATTCCTGATATCAAATCTCGGTCGCAAGGATTAACTCCCGTCTAATATCTTAGTCTCAAGGATCAAAATCCTGGTCTAAAATCCCGGTCTAAAATCTTACTCTCAACGATCAAAGTCCCGGTCCAGCCCAAATCCCGGTTCAAAATCCTGCTCTCAAGGACCAACACCCTGGTCTCAAAGACCGACATCCTGATCTCAGGGACTAACATCCTGTTACGAAAGATCAAAATCCCGATCCGGTCCAACATCCCCAGTCTGAAATCTTAGTCTGAGGGAATAAAACCCCGGTCCGATCCGAAATAGCGGTCGAAAGGATTAAATCCCGGTCTAAAATCTTAGTCTCAAGGATCAAAATCCTGGTCTCAAGGATCAAATCCCGGTCTAAAATCTTAGTCTAAAAGATCAAAATCCCGATTAAAAATCCTGGTCGAAAATCCCGGTCTGAAGGATCACCATCTCCCTCTCAAGGACCGAATTCCTGGTCTCAAGGATCAAAATCCCGGTCCCAAAGACCAAATTCCCGGTCTCAAGAATCAAAATCCCGATCAAAATCCTGGTCTAAAATCTTAGTCTCAAGGATCAAAATCCCGATAGACTTTTTGCAGTTATAATTCCTGAACAGCAATCAGCTGGGTTGGAGAGATGATGCTGGGGTTCTAGTTTTTTTGTAGGTGTAATCATTACATGATGGTGGGAACGGGGGATAGTTTCAGATCTGGAATCGAATCCTTTTCAGCCTGATATAAAACATCAGCTTCACGCCGTCCCTTTTCTAGAAAGTAGGTTAGGAGCCCAAAGTGTTTAAATTTTATTTGTTTGGAAGGATGCTGTGGTAATTTGTTTATAACTTTTTTAATGATGAGCGACAATGGTTAGAGGTTGTCGGGGGGTACGACATTGAAAGTGGAAGTGTTAAAACTTTTAAGGATAATGTTTAACCCTCTACTGCATGCATTATTATTTAAAGAGAAAAAAAAATAAAATACTTTTTAAATAGCTTCTTTGGGCTGTTTTAAGACATCTTTTATTAAAAAACCAAAAAAAAATCCTTTGTTTAAATAATAAGAATACAGGCCAAATATGGCTTCGTGTGCATTAACGGTTGTAAAACTATAACATTTTTGATTTCAGCTTAAGTAAATAAAATATATAAGCAGCAAAACATAAAGAAAAAAATATTTATAAACAAAACAGAACAATTCATTTAATAAATAAATAAATGAAACAAAACATAACAATTCATTGTATCATAAATAAGTAAAATAGGTAATGGTTGAAAGTTGTGTGTTTACACTCCATGAAATTAAGAAAAGCAATTTCTCTTTTCATTGTAACACAAATACGAGTACATAAGCTTTACATTTTTGGCAAAAAGTAAATGAACGAAAAGTACAGTCGTTTTGACAAATTTGGCGGTTCTTTTTTATTTGTGGGAAATGACCGACGTTGTCGAATCGAACTGATAACAATGGAAAATCTTCATGTCTTTTAGGGCGCTTTCTCTTTGGTGTTGAATTCGCAGGAGATCCAAGTCTAGATCCAATACAGGGTCGTACACGTCTTTTCAAATGTTGCTTTTCAGCTTTACATAAATATTCGACCATTTCTAGGTTAAAATCATGTTGACGATCTTGGATCGTAATTGTATGCGATATAAGCCCAACATCAAATCTAGGAAGTCGACACCACCCATATATTTGTTGTACCTAGACCTCAACAGGTTGTGGAGCAGGAATAATTTTACAAAAAATTTCACAAATCGAACTCTCGATCTTGTTTTCTCTTCTGACTCTGGTAGTACTGTGGTTCTGGAATCCCACTTGAGTATAACTAACATAGATAACAATCATCCACCCTTGGATGTATTTATTGAACGAGGCGCACATTTGTACGAAAATAGTAATTCGTATGACCGTTCGCAATCTTTTGACTTTCGGAAAGCAAATTTTCAAAGGCTTTCTGATGAAATTAACAGCTTTAATTTTAACTTTACTGCAGTTGCAGTAGGTTCTTTTTATTCTTTGATGGATAACTGCATGAAAAAAGTGATTTCAGTGAAATCCTCTAGGAATCTGAAAACGTCCCATCCCTGGTACACTAAAGAGCTCAAATCGATACGAAACAGACTTAATAGGGCTTGGAAGAACTATTTACAAAGTCTCTGCCACTCAGATATTGAACTCTATTTCACATTATTCAATGAATTCAAATCTTTATCCTGCAACTTATACTATATTGACTATATAATGTGGCGAACACCTTATGCCACGAATATTAATCTGCCTTGAATTTTCGTTAAGTTTTAAACGTAACGTCTGACTCCGCACACCCATTAATAAAACCGGAAACCAAAACCAAACGCACCCCTGCAATTATTGTGAATACATCCTTTTTTGGCCACTGAACTATGGTCCACACAGCCAGGAAATAGGTATCTTCTAAGCCACGATCGCCACGATCGCCACGATCTTTCTTTTTGTGTGCAGGCAGTGTGGTAGTAACGTGTTCTCATCAGAAACCGCTTCAACAAATACCAAATACCCTCGAAAGTATATAGATACTTTTCATCGAACCATTTTTCGAAGGTAAGATCGTGGTCAAAAGAATATTTCTTAGCGAATTTGCGTACTATACGTACATGGTTTAATAGGGTTAGTTTTGGGAAGAGTCACTGGAACAAAAGACTTTCCAACTAAAGTCACACGCCCCACGCTGAAACTCCAACCGACAGACTGCCTGCTCACCATGAGTACAATAAAGCCATCTATCCCTGAACTGGGATAGATCATCCCAGAGATTATCAGCAAAACGCTAAAAGGTACGTTAGTGTCAAAATCTAAACCTATTTGACAGTAATAAATTTGTTTTATTTGTGTCCACAGAAATTGCGGACGCCCTCCAAACAAAGCTCGCTAACTTCTCTACGAAAGTATAGAGAATTTGAGCTGGAGCGTCCGCAACAAAAAAACATTTTCTGGTATTCACTTCGTAAATGATCATCGCTGATCATTACGAGCATTTTTATACCCTATTCTAAGGGTATATTAATTTTGACGCATAGTTTGTAACATACCTTAATATTGCCCGTCGACCCCTAAAAGTTACTATATTTATGATACGCATCGATAGTAATGCCGATCTAGCCATGTCCGTCCGTCCGTCCGTCTGTCTGTCGGCAAAAATTAGGCCTTTAAACTGGACCTAGAGAGCTGAAATTTTAACCATATACTCCCTAGGGTCCCGAAATAATCAAGTTTACGAATTTTTGAAATCCGCCCACAGACACGCCCACAAACTCAAAAAAACAAAATTTTGGAAAAAATCGAATTTTGAGCTAGAAAGCTGAAATTTTTTATATATGATCTATGACTCCTAAACTGCTCGGCATATACAATTTTCAAAATCCGCCCACTGAATCCCCCACAATTAAATAAAACAATTTTATTGAAACACCCAAGTTTGAGCTAGGGAGCGATTTTTTTGATAAAATCCTTCAAATGTTGTATAACAAAATATGTAGAGCGTTCTTAACAATTCAAACATACTTAGACTTTCGACACGCCCACTTATGAGGGATAGGAATAAGAATAGGGTATCCAACAGTTCGCCCAAGCGGACAGTAGCCCGTCCCTATGTTTGTTAGTGCATTTGAGCTTTTGAATGCTTCAGCTCCAACAAGTAGAGGAAGCACGCAGCCAGCAAGAGCATGCGGTTACACCAAGCAAAAAGAAAAAACAAGACATCGAGATCCCTAAATTCGTCTTGTCCCACATCACAACACCTTTCCAAAAGCATTTCAGTGAACAACAAAAAAATTCAGTTAAATTAATGCATTTAAATAAAATACCACACAAGTGATAGCCTAGTAACATTTTTTTTGTGTCTGTGATTGCATGGTTTTATTACTTAACCTAAACATTTTTTTTTTGGTTCTGCTTAAAGTACCTACTCGTATATGAATCATATCTTACATAACTTAAATACTGGAAATTTCCTATCCTAGTGTTAAATAATACGAAAAAAAACGTTGCCTTAGAAATTATAATAACTTAATATACTCGTAGTACAAAGGTGAGTAACACGAAACGAAAACTGAGTATAATTCTAATCAGTCATCAACTCTACGAAACATTATCCGTCATCACAGAAGGAAACTTGTGGCCACAACTTTTCATCGATACGGGACAAACTGTAAGTACAAGTTGTACCAATTCGTAATTTCTTTGGCAAATTTAAATATACGAGTAGCATACCAAATACTTTTCTATCCATAAATAACTATACAATTTGCATATTGTCAAATAAAATATAACGCTCAGTAAAATTCATTTAAATTAATATACCTACTTTGATCTACATATTATAAGTTATCTTAGAAACATGCAATTACGTTTAGAACTTATACTGAAGTCTCCCAATTATCTATTAAATTTCCTAATATGATCGCATTTCTAGATGAATTGTTAAGAATAATAAACCATTATCTAACCACCATATTGTGTGATTAGCTGAATAAAACATGTTTTTCAATTTCGCTTAAGTTCCGCAGCTATTAAGGTCGTAATCGGTAAATCGTCTGCAAGGGCATCTTCAGCGACTAACCCCAATATAAAATGACTAGGGGTAGTCAAGGTGCACCCGATAACCACAGTCTGTATGTGGGAGGGCACGTCATAAAGTTTCACAACATCTGAAACAAAATAAGCTTCCTTCGTTCATATAATTCTTTTCCCTAGATTTCAAATAGTTCTTTCCTGATCACTCTCTACTCTCTTTACTCTTAACATCCCGTCCTTTTAATATTTCCCCACATAAAGGAATCATAGTAACCAGCAAGATCCCACCCCACCGTCGAGCTAACGCCGTGCGATCGCAAGCGTGCCTACTGCTGCCAAGGGATTCAGGTCAACCAACACCCAAATTCACCTTCCCACCTAGCAATGCTACAATAAGCAAAATGGAATGCTCATTAAAATTGAACCCCAAACTTTTCTGCGGTTTATTTGTCAATTCTAAGAAAAAAACCGATGGTTATCCATCGAAGCTTACTTACAATAGTTCTACAACTGCTGATTCGCTAGATGCAAGCAATATGTTTGCAGATAATTTCAGTAAGTCATTTAGGGAGACCCCTCGTCACATTGATGATCAATATTTTAGTTATCGAACTAGCTGTTCCCAAATAAGTTTTAGTAGTATCTCATTCGATTTGGAAACAATTTTAAAATGTATTTCTTCTCTGAAGAATGACTATTAATCAGGTCCTGATGGCATTGCACCGATTGTTCTTAAAAAATGCAGTCATGGAATTGCTCCATATCTTAAGTATCTGTTTGAATTGTCCATTAATACAGGTAAATTCCCTAATGTTTGGAAAAGTGCTTTTATCACACCTGTATTTAAAAAAGACGAACGTAGTGATATCACTAATTATAGGCCCATCTCAAAGCTTTCGTGTATCCCTAAGCTTTTTGAACAAATTGTTTATGAAAAGTTAATATTTCTTTGTCGCAATTTAATTTGTAATGAACAGCATGGATTTGTAAGAAACAGATCCACTGCACTAATCTGTTAAGTTTCTTGCATGATTGTTCTAATGCCTTAGAGAATAAGGACGAAATGGATTGCATATACACTGACTTCTCTTAAGCTTTCGACCAGCTGTCCCATAAAATAATCGAGTTTAAACTCAGGGCTTTTGGTTTCCCACCAAGTTTCATAATAATGGGTTAATTCATACCTTAGATCAAGGGTTTATCAAGTGAAATTTAGAGGATCGCTATCTGTATCTTTTACAGCGCAGCCTGGAGTGCCCCAAGGAAGTCACCTCGGACCAATTTTATTTATAGTTGCCATATACAGTAATATCCTGATCTACGCAGATGATATGCAAATATATAAATCTATCACTAGTCAGCAAGACAGAATTTGTTTTCAATCTGACATTAATAGCTTCGCCAATTGGTGTGATAAAAACGGTTTATCCCTGAACCCTACTAAATGTCAACATATGACATTCTCTAGAAAGACTATCCCTTCCACCTTTCAATATTCTCTGTCTCAGCATATTCTTTGTAATGTTGATAATTTTAAGGATCTTGGGGTTTATTTCGACCCCAAACTGGTTTTTGCTAAGCATATTAATTCTACTATTAATAAATCTAATTCTATGCTGGGCTTCGTAAAAAGGTGGTCCAAAGAATTTAATGACCCTTACGTTTCTATGTCCTTGTACAATTGTTTTGTCCGTCCGATTCTAGAGTATGCATCTTAAGTTTGGACACCGTTCTACAACATTCATTCAAATCGAATAGATGCCATTCAACGTAAATTTATTCGATTTGCACTTAGAGGACTTCCATGGGATGATCCTTTTAACCTTCCTCCTTACAGTCAGCGTATTAAGCTTCTTCAAATGTTACCCCTTTCTCAACGAAGGCTTAATAGCGATATCATTTTTTTACAGCAGCTTATATCCGGTCAAATAGATGCACCTGACTTGCTGTCGTCTGTTGGCTTTAATTTTCGTGGTGGTGCCCATAATTTACGCAGTGTTGAATTATTGTTCAGCCCCCATCATAGAACGAATTATGGGAGGCATGAGCCTATTAGTCGCATGAGTAGAATCTATAATATAAATGATCATGTGATTGACTTGCATGTTAGTAAAATTAAGCTGAAATATATTTTGCATAATTTGTACATAATTATTGTAGCTTTAATTGTTATGTCCTTTTTTTTTTTTTTTTTTTTTTTTTGTCGGGATGTGTGAAACTTTCTGCACTGGAGCACTCAGACTCAATACTGGTCCATTGTACTGCCAGGCAGACACACCACATTTTACTGTGGGAATTTACTCGTTTTTCTAAGAAAAACGAGAAGGCGCTTCAATGATAAGGAGCTTAGGTTTACAGCACTCACCATATCCGCACCAAATACCTGCCACCTGATACGAGCAAAAGCAGGACAATCACAGACGAAATGTTCCGCAGTGTCGTCGCTTTCTCCACAGGCTTCGCAGTTGGTGGTGTCGCTTAGGCCTAGCACCTTAAGGTGTTTGGCAAAAGCGTAGTGTCCCGTAAGAACGCCAGTAGTCTGTCTGCAGTCTTTTCTGTTGAGAGACAACAAGAATGCCGCGGATTTCCCACAGACGTCGGGGAGCATTTGCTTAGTCTGTCTGCACCCTGGAGAGTCATGCCAACGGCGATTGTGTTCATAGGAAACCCAACCGTCAATGGAAGCCCTGACCGAGGACGCAGGCAGACAGATCGCTGGTTCAGGTCCTGAGAGGTCCCCCTCTGAGCCTTGTCTAGCAAGTTCATCGGAGATCTCATTTCCCGTGATCCCGTTATGACCCGGGACCCAGACAAGTTTAAGTGAATTCAGCCTTCCGACCGAATTCAGAGATATCTTGCATTCTCGTACTATTTCGGAGGTAGTTAAGGGTTTGAGTAAGGCCTTAAGCGCAGCCTGACTGTCGCTACAGACGCAGATACTTCGCCCCCTCCACCTGTTCCTCGTAACATAGTCCATGAACATTAGGATAGCATAAGTCTCTGTTTGGAAGACTGACGCATGTTTGCCTAACGGAAAGAAAAGTCTAACGCTATCGCTCTCCACGAAGACACCAGCACCAGATCCTTGATCGGTTTTGGAGCCATCCGTAAAGATTCGACTCCATTCCCTTCCAGGTTCAGAGTCCGGCCAGAGCCAGTCCTGGACGCGAGGAAAGTCGACCTCGTATTTGCGCTTTAGCCGAAGTTCCGGTGTCATCGCATCAGACGGCATATCCATAAGACAGGAGTCGAAGGACAACCGTTGGGCAAGTTCATCAAAACTCCAGTGCGAGTTATACCAAAAGCCACCTCTTGTAAGACGTGAGATAGCCTTGATTGTACAGCCCATGATGTAAACATCAAGGGGCGGAAGGTTCAATAGTGCATCTAGGCCGGAGCCAGGCGTGCTGGGGAAGGCCCCCGTGCAGCCGAGACATACCTGCCTTTGGAGTTTGGCAAAAGCAGCAGTGACGTATTTACGTGAAAGCTTATTCCACCAAACAACCGATGCGTATGCTATAAATGGTCTTATCATAGCCGTATAAATCCATAGGACTCTTTTCGGTGATAAGCCCCATGTCTTGCCGAAAATGCCTTTGCACTGCCAGAAAATAGACAGCGCCTTGGCAGTCTTCAGCTCAACATGTTTGGACCAAAGAAGTTTGCTATCCAGGATGACTCCCAGATACTTTGCTTCATTGGAGAGTTGGATTGTGACGCCTTTTAGCACTGGCTGAGTCAACCCGACCAGCTTCCTCCTTCTCGTAAAGAGAACAACCTCAGTTTTAAGAGGATTGACCGAGAGCCCATTCCTAGTGCACCATTCGTCGATCACGTCAAGGGCCGCCTGCGCCTTGGCGCATACAGTCGCTAGGCATGATCCAACAGAAAGCACGGCAACATCATCCGCGTACGCCTGAGCGTAAATATTAGAACTGTTGAGTGCGTTCAACAGAGAGTCGACCAGCATACACCACAGCAGTGGAGACATGACGCCGCCTTGCGGGCAGCCTCTGTTTACCCCCGCCATAACATAGCGGCCACAATCCGCATCCGCAACCAACGTTCTATTCATTAGCATTGCTTTAATCCACAACACCAATGGTTCGTCTACTCCGTGTTGTCTGGCGGAGCTGCACATGCTATCATTATGTCCTTACTAACACCTGCACTAAATGATGAGCCTGTGAGAGCACTTTTAGTGCCGGCAAATTTCTGCTCGTGATAGTTGCTTGCTTTAAGCACTCCACGACACAGAGCTAATAGTGTATTTAAAAAAAAAAATCCTTATCCTTTCTGGAGTAACGGCTCTTATTTATAACTGAATTCATTCCAACATAAGGCGGCATTTAAGTTACTATTTTGTTGTCAAACCAGGACACCAAACTCAATTTTACTGCAGTGATAGTTGCCACTTTTTCCATAATACTTCCACGTCCTTGCTTCATAAGTTGTTCCTCGGAATTCTGGAGTTTGGCACTCGGTTGAGTCTTATAGTTCCTAGTTTCAAAAGTCCACTTTTCAACGAATAAACCTGCAAATTTGGACTATTATACCAGTTGTCGAAGAAAATCTTGGTATTACTATTTTCATGAACTGTTGACGTAAGCCTTGTGACAACGGTACCACTGACCCCCAGATCTGGCGCTCCGTCAGGATACATATTACTTTGGTGTCCGTTAAATAAATCAAAATCGTAACTTAATCCCGAAATTCCACTAAGGACTTGATTTTTATAGCCCCATTCATGTGGCTTAGCTGGGTTATATTGCTTCAGTTCATGGCGGCATTTCGTCCGAAAAATTTGTTCGTCTACGGCAAGGCACTCTTCTTTTGGAATCAACAGCAAACGTTCCCTTATTTTCTCCAAAAGGGGTCTTACTTTGAAGAGTTTGTCATGTCCTTCTGTTCCCAATGGTTTGAAGCTTTGATTATCGTTGAAATGCATTGACCTTTTGATAGTTTCCCACCTATTGTACGTTATTGTTTCATATGTCATTTGTTGTCCTACCGTCTTATTTCAGTAATTTCTGGGCGATGGAAGTTGACAACAAGACATGAATATCACTATCCCGATGAATTCTTCCATTTCGTTCTTTGTGATATTAACTGGCTTATTTATATCATCTTGGCGGGCTTTTTTATTAGATTCCTCTATATTGAAGGTCAACAAATCATCAGAAATTTTTTTTTACAAGTCTAATGATGTCTCTAGTTTTTTTTACATATTCGGGAAGCTCGGCCGATCCTGCAAATTTGAAAAGCTCTTCATCGTAATCAGGAAGACGTCCCTTTCTCCTTGCTACTTGTCCTTTTTTTGTCTTGCTTTTCACGGATTTTGATTTCAACGCTGCAAGAGGCTCATTATCTGAATCTGATTCCGTTTCCTCAACCGTAACGTTGACACTTCGATCATTGATATGCAATTCTGTCTCCAACTCCACATCTGAATCTCCAGCCAATTCACCATCGCTTCGCGATCCGTCTCCAGGAATGGGATTAAGGAATGATGATCCTCCATAAAAACGACGACATTCCATTATTCTAAGCAAAAAAGTAACATACGAGTACGAAACGAAAAAAACATGTGCACCACAACAAGAGTCAAGTGAACAAAATGTGTAGATTTACAACCCCTTGCTGCATACGAAGCCAAATATGGCTTCTGCAGTTTTACCTCTCAAACGAGCAAGATAATATTTTTTTTAATAAAATTTTATTTGTGGCAAAGAGAAATAAGTATCCAATCACAAAAATATTTTTATGACCACTTAACTCACCGTACACCAAAGTTTGAATTTTTTCAAATCAGAAAATTTTTCACGCTTTCGTTTTCAACGACAACAAGCAAACCACTGACCTACAAGTAGGAATATCTTCGTTGTTTTTTGTCGCACTCGCGCGAAAACTACCGCTATGTGTTCTCAGAAATACATAGAAGAGAATTGTGTTGTATTAAGATCTTTTTTTTTGTGAGAATAAGGAGTAAAAAAGGAAAAAAGTGAAAAGCCATATTTGGCTTCGTATGCAGTAGAACTTTCGAAAGAACATAAATTTTAGAAGAGTATCTCAAAATTGCACAAGGTCTTCTTGTTCAACAGCTCAAAGCTGGTCTGCTTAACCGATAGCTGATGGGCTGTTCCAAACAGGTCGGTTACAAAACAGTGGCTGCTCCAAACAGTTCGGTATCAACACAGGTGTGTTCCAAACATTTCGATTCCAATACAGGGGCTGTTCCAAACAGGTCGGCTCCAAAACAGGGGCTGTTCCAAATAGGTCGAAAGGGAAATTTGACGACCGACGGAATAGCCTGCAAAACCTCTGCGGCTTGGGTCTTAGGTTAGGTTAGGTTAGGTTAGAGTGGCTGTCGGCACAAGGTCGACACACTTAGACCAGGGTTAGGTCCATTGTGATGCCACACGGATCGAGGGGTTTCCCCACTACTAGTTAAACCATTTAGACCTTCTTATGAAGTGCGATAAACTTCTAACGTCAGCGTTAGCCAAGTCGTTAAGATTATTAAGCAAGAAATCTCCCAGATAAAGATTTCTATTATGGGAGAGAGCTGGACATGTGCAGAGAAGGTGAAGTATAGTCTCCTCCTCCTCCTCGTCCAATCAACTTCTACCGAAATCGTTCGAATAAACGCCAAGCCTCGATGCGTACTTGCCTATCAGACCGTGCCCTGTAATTGCACCTATAGTGGGGCTAATATGCAGTCGATTTAGTGAGATCAGACTCTTAAAGCGTCGCAGATCCAGCTTTGGCCAGATGTGCTTAGTCGCTAGACATGTATTACTACTTGTCCACCTAAGGTTTGTTCTCTCGATTGCAGATAGCTTGAATAAAAGTTTGCAGGTAGCGATTGGGATACCCAGAGAACCCTTTTCAGGTAAAAGGGGGAGTTTGGTTCCCTTTTTGGCGAGTTCATCAGCCCTGCAGTTTCCAGGAATATCTCTATGCCCCGGCACCCAACAGAGGTGAATGTTAAACTGTTCCGCCATCTCCATAAGAGATGAACGGCAGTCGAGGGCTGCAATGGAATTTAAAGATACTGAATCCACGGACTTGATCGCGGCCTGACTGTCCGAGAAGATACGGATATCCTTTATCGATATCACATTTCTCTTCAGGCACGTCAGGGCTTTTTTTATCGCCATAATCTCCGCCTGGAATACGCTACAGTGATTAGGAAGACGGAAAGAGAGACTCAGATTTAGCCTTTCGGAGAAAACGCCGCCACCAACCCCGTCACTAGTTTTTGATCCATCGGTGTAGAAGTGGATCGCTTTATCTTCCTCAAATTCAGCGTCCTCCCAAAATGATCTGGAAGGAATAGTGACTTGAAAGTTCTTCTCGAACTGTAATTGGGGTATGGTGTAGTCTATGTTTCCTGGTAGAGACTCAAATGAGTCCAGAATGATGGTGTGGCCAATATTGTTTTAACCCACTGCGAGGTAGCCTTAAGGCGGACAGCAGAATAGGCTGCTGTTTGCCTTCTAAAATTGTCGAGGGGTAACAGATGTAGCAGGATGTCTAGTGCTGCTGAGGGGGTGGTACGGAGTGCTCCGCTTATGCACAAACCTGCTGTGCGTTGGACTTTGCCCAGCTTAGCACAGTTTATAGCTTTACTTGGGGCAGTCCACCAGACAGCAACCCCATATGTTGGAATCGGTCTTACGACCGACACATATAGCCAACGAGTTATGCGGGGTTGTAGACCCCACTTGTTGCCAATGGCTTTTTTGCAAGAGAAAAGTGCCACTGTGGCTTTTTTTACTCTTTCTTGTATGTTGGGTTTCCAGCTTAGCTTCCTATCGAAGATAAGACCCAAGAACTTAGCTTCGTCAGAAAATACTAATCTTATACCACCAATAGAGGGTGGGTCGATGTGCGGAATCTTGTGTTTCCTGGAGAAGAGGATTAATTCTGTTTTGTGGAGGTTGATACCCAAGCCACAGCGATTAGCCCATTTCTTTAGCTTGTTGAGAGCGTTTTGCATAATTTCTTTTATAGTATTGAGGTACTTTCCGGAGACGGCTATAGCAATGTCATCCGCATAAGCAATCACCCTGCAGCCCACCCCTTCCAGGTATATCAGTAGTTCATTCACCACCAAATTCTAGAGAAGGGGGGAAAGGACCCCGCCTTGCGGTGTACCTCTACTGACAGACCTCCTGGCGGATGAAACGCCCAGTTTTGAGTTGATAATCCGACTTGTGAGCAGTAGATTGATCAATTCACCAAGCGAACCCTCCACATTCAGTGCTGTCAGTGCATCTGTGATTGCAGATGTACCCACATTGTTAAAGGTGCCTTCTATATCCAGAAAAGCAACCATAGTGTACTCCTTGTGATGAAGGGAGTATTCAATAGTGCGTACCAGAGAGTGAAGGGCGGTTTCAACTGACTTACCCTTACAGTATGCATGTTGGGACGCAGATAGAAGTTGCGTATTTATGTTGGTACGTAGATGGATATCAATCAGTCGCTCCAACGTTTTGAGGAGGAATGATGATAAACTAATAGGTCTCAGATCTTTTGGGCTGACATGGGAGTATTTCCCGGCTTTTTGTATAAAAACCACTTTCACTTCTCTCCAAGCCTGAGGAATGTATGCCATTTTTAAGCAGCTGTTCAGAATCATCTCCAATACTGGTGTGATGATATCCGAAGACATTTGTAATTCGGCAGGTATTATGCCGTCTGGTCCTGCAGACTTGAAGGGTTTGAAGCTATTTAGTGTCCAGAGCAGCTTGTCCCTTGTAATCAGACCTTGAGAGTGAGTCACCTGTGCCAGTGATATATTCAGATCAGTGTACCCGGTAATGTTGGAGCTACCTGGGAAGTGAGTATCAAGTAGCAAATTGAGCGATTCCTCGCTAGATGTCGTCCAAGATCCATCAGTTTTCTTTAGACAGCTGGGCATGGTTGGATTTGAATTCTTGGCTTGGGTCTTGCTCAGCAAATCGATTTAAAACACCTCGCTCGAAGGATATTATGCGTGGTCTGCCAAACCGGAGTTCGGCCAGTTATGCTTTCTGGCGCCAAATTCGGGCGAAAAATACAAATGGTGAGCTAAAACTGACCTCGTTCGAAAGATCAGCTAAGAGGATATTCGAATACCAGCCGCCAGGTTCGAGATCCAATTTTAAGCAATGTTTCCCGAGACGTAGAGGTTGGGAAGCTGTGGTGTTTTAAGTAAAGGCTCTTCACGTGCCGGAATCCCACTACTGAACATAAAAGTTCAAGCATATACATAAGCCGACAGCAATAAATATGCGCATTGTTTTCCAATACTTTCTCTTACTTGGAACTCCACCTTTGACTCTGCCGTGCAACACATGTCACAAACATACATAAAGACTTAACCAATGACAAAATACAAAACTTTATTAAACAAAAAAAAAATTATTTATGAGGTTACAATTGCAAATATTTATCTATCAGACCCAACATACGAGTACGATTCTATGATACCTCTTTTTCTCGGTACCTACTGCAACTTAATCGGTTCGGTATGCGGGAGCTCATAAAATAATAAAAAATAGAAAGTGAAATAAAAAAATATTTTAGCCCTGAAGGGACCGTCTTCCACTAAAATCCAATCAAATCGAATCCACTCAGTTTATTGGGCAAATGTTGGGCCATACATCGCCACGAATCATATCCTGAGCGATGCGCACCAGTTTACCCTTGACACTGATGTTTCTAATGCAACCCTTATAGAGGCTCTTTGTCTTGAAGCCAGGCACCTTCTGTAAGTTCGGATGGCCACCCATGAACAGGGGCCTATTAGTGCGAGTACTTGTCGAACCCTCAGTACCTATGGCAGGCTTTGAGCTTATCGAGTCCACAGTCAGAGTAATAACAAACTTCGACTTGACTGCATGAACGGTGCGCCACTTGCCGTCGCAGAAGCTCTCATTGTTGCTCAAAGTGTAGGTGGCTTCAATGGTGTTCTTCTCATCGCTCTTCACGCTAAAGACCAACGTATCATTGACCAATTCCAAGATCATCCAAGCATTTCGGCCATGAACCGAAAAGAGCAGGCCGTCGGTGGTGCGAGGTTTGAAATCAAAGTTTATGCTCGTTTCCGAACCGACAGAGAAGTGCTCAAAGACTTTCACAAAGCCTGTAGTCTTGCCGAAGAACAAACCGCTCTCTACTTGATCCGAACATGGAACTACATTGATTGCAGTCGGTGGAGTCTCGAGTTCTCGATTATCGAAGACTATCTCCTTGATGCATCCGTTAAAGAGAGAACCCTTAACAAGCAGAGTGTTCGCATTTAAATCATCATCCAATTGGCTTGCGATACCGCCCATGTAGATAGGGAAGTTCAGCGTGAAATGGCGCACATTCATCTCTTCCAATTCGTTGTCCTGTTCTTCATTGCTGTCGATTATGAGGCTGACCTTGCGGGCTTGACGCAGGAACTCTACTGTATGCCATTCGCCGTCGTCATATGTGACAGTCGTTGAGATATTGGCTACAATAGGACCGACGCGGAGCTGATGGAAGATGTAACCATTGTACAGGTACACTGCGATGAAGTCAGTATGGCGCTTATCCGCCGCGTAGAACAGTAGTCCACTCGAGAATGCCGACCGGAATCGCAGACTGATGTCGTAGTGCTTACGCATTTTAACGGGCAGTGAGTTGATCTCAAGGCGCTGTTCACGAGCCGCTCGGAATCTATAGCCAGCGTCTTCGTATGTGACGTCAAAATCGGGGTCGACGGGAAGCTTGCAAGTGGACTCCTCCAAGGATTTCGGCGGAGGTCGCTTTGTCGTTGTGCTTGTCGTGGTCGTGGTTGTTGGTTTTATAGTAGTCGGGGCTTCGGTGGTTGTTGGTGCTTCAGTGGTTGTGGTTGTCGTTGTTGTTGTCGTCGTGGTGCTAGTCGTGGTAATAGGCATTGGTGGAGCAACAGCAATCGGTATAAATCCTATGTCGGGCAACGTGTCCGTTTCTGAAACAGTTTTCTCATCTACCTTATCACCGGGGAAGTACTGTGGAACCGAATCGATATCGTATTCTATAAGGAGGAAATTTAGTGATAGATTTCACAAGGACAATGTCACCAATCTTACCTAATATGTCCGACGGGCATCCGTTGATGTGTCCGGAAACCTTCTCTGCGCTATTGGCGAAGTTCAAAATCTCGCTATTCAACGTAACATCGCTGATGCAGCCCGTGAAATAGGCCAGAGTTGATAGAGCTCCCCTGCTAGGTTCGTAGTTCTGCGGCAGGCCTCCAAAGAAGATGTCACCATTAGCAATATCCAACCTTGGTGGTGCGTTGAACAATCTACATGGAAGCGGAAGAAATAGTTTAATAAAAATTAATGAAATTGTCCGTGGAGAACTTACTGATAATCGTGGACATCATCAATAGACAGTCGCAATCGAACATCATCATGCAACACGGTCACCACATGCCATTCACCGTCATTGAACTGTCGTTCACTGACAACGTCCTGCCCCAAGCTGCGCAACCTCAACAGCCCATCGTCTAACGTCAGACCAATAGTAGCTCCCTGATGATGATCGCTGGCGTAGAAGATCACACCGTCCTTTTGCTTTGTCTTGAACTTTAAGTTTATGTGGAAGTTGTTGTTAGACGTTACATTAGCCTTTCGTAGGAAGCCGAACTCATGTGGCCGATATGATAGGGTTGTTGAGAACTTAGCCGGGCATCCGGGACGTACGCCGGTCGCGTTTTGGTTTGCACCCAAGTCGACCTTGATTCCAGACACTGTTACATCATCGATGCAGCCATCGAAGTTGCCCTTAACGATATCTGGATGATTTCGTTTGGCGGGATGACCACCGAAGAACATCTTCTTCAGCGGAGGAAGGGTCTCTTCACTGCCAACGGGGGTCTCCTCCTGGAATATAAGCTTGTCATCGACCTTCAAGATACCACGTCGTCCATCGCGCTCTGCAACTACACGATGCCATTCGTCGTCATTGTAAGTGTTCTGGGTGCCGTAAGACACCATGTGCTCGCCCAATTTATACCGGAAGAAAACTCCACCATTCTGTAGTTCAACAGTCATAAAGTGCTGATTGCGTCCGTAGTAGAACATAAGACCATCTTTAGTATCCTTGGATGCCTTGAATCTGAACTGCACACTAGAGCGAGCTCTGAAATTGTACTGGCTTGCTGAGAGCACCACATATCCATTTCCATTGAATCGGTAGCCTGTTGGTGGTGCCTCGGAGCTTACCAACTTATCGCGTGGCGGAATGCCCTTGTTATTATCCTGCGCATCAACAAAGTTCCACATGCCAACATGCTCGTCGCCAATCCGCAGATCCTCAATCTCGCCGACAAACGAGCTAGATCGGATATCTTCCGGTGGAGTGAAGTCCGCTGGTGGTGGATAGCCGCCCACAAATAGACGACTATTACGGTCAACATTGAAGACGTTATTTGATCCCAGCAATGGTTGCTCGGCTACATGCTCCTTCACAGATCCATCCTCAAGTTCTTCTCTGATGATCAGCTTAGCATTGCTTCCGACGCGATCGACGATTACTTGATACCAATTGCCATCGGCAACGTATTTGCTGTTGGTGATCCGCTCGGGACCGTTGCCAAGATCAATTGTAAGAATCGGATAGCCGTTGACGACCTCCAAAGCCATGAAATCGTTATTCTTAGGTCCGGATCCTGAGGCACTGGCGGCTGCACTCTTATTGTCATTTCCCAGGTACATAAGGAAACCATCGCGGTTCAGAGTGTTAAAGTAGGCCGATACCTTTGACTTGGTAGCAAGAAGTGGCAAGGTTTCTGGAGCCTTCAATTCCAGAATTGTGCTAGGCTCAAACTTGACTCCAACGGTGATGTCATTTGCCGCCTGTCGAGCCATTTGAATCTGTTGCTTCAGATACTCAATCTGGTCGGCCAACTCTTTGCCAGCTGCCTCGGTAGCATCTTGCTTCATTCCAATTTCATCGGCGAGTTGGCTTAGTAGTGGCACTTGGGAGTTAACCTTCTCAATTTGGGACTTAATCTGGCTGATATCCTTTGCAGCTGCGTCAATGTCCTTAGAGATATTGCGTGCCTTTGCCAAGTCCTTTGGTGTGGAGTCAGCAACCGGCACCAGCTGTTCAAGGGCTTCGCTCGTGACTTCTAATGCAGATGTTGCTTGATCGTTGGAGTCCGTCCATAGATCTCGTTGTGAATGGGATGGCAACTGGGCGAGGATTCTGAAATTTCAATGAAAGATTAATAATATACGCTGTAGGTGTTTAATTTGAATTGCATCCTACTGTAGGGTGTCCTCCAGTTTCTTTTCGGTCTTTGCGTTGCGATTTGAAATACCTGCCACTGCTGCTGCGGAACGATTCAAACGTGGTTCAAGTTCACTCTGCACCTTGGACAAGGCGGACCTAGCATTCTGCAATAGTTCTCCGGATTCTTTGTCGGCTTTTCCAGCACGATTTTCAATACCATCACTCTGGAAGAGATTTGTGTCAAAGAGTTCTAATGGAGAGGCACTATGTAATACTCACCAATTCCGTAGCATTGCCAGCTGCATACCTTGCCTCCTGAGCAAAGTTCTTGGCTCCAGCAACGACATCAAAAATATCAGAATAGGCAGTCGATGCCTTGATAGCCGGCTCGGAATTAGCAGTTATGTGTGAGTAATCATCTGACAGTGCATTAGCTCGCGTCTTTAGGGCTTCAGCCCGTTCTTCCGCTTGAGAAACGCTTTCTTTGGCCTGCCTGAAATTGTCTTCAGCACCTGGTAGCCAATCTTCGACGTGTTTGGTAACATCACTCAACCGATCAAAGACATCGCGCAGCTCTTCTACTTGCTTGTCAATCGAATCCAACGTGGTCTCACTGTCGCTGATGAACTTCTGAGCATCTTCAATATTCTTTTCAGCTTCCTTTTGCTGATCGGCAACAGTGTCAAACTTGGAATTGTCAAACGCCTCCTTATTGCGGGCATTGAGTTGTTCAACTTCATAAGACCTATTCACCGCGTTTTCGCTCCAACCGTACAGATCCTCCAGCTTGTCACTGAATTCGCCAATGTCATGCTTGAGGAAGTCTAAGGACTTGTTTTGCATTTTCACTGGCTCGACAAGGCTATCAATCTCTGCAAGAAGCTCCGTGGTCTTTTCCAGCAGCAAACTTGAGGGACCCAAGTCAATTGTTATCATTTGGATATTCTCGAGGATCCGTTCAGCTTCCATCAGCGCCCCTTCAATTTTCGTACTGGCAGCGGTGTCAAAGCTCTTTGCCAAAGCTTCCACAGTCATGATAGCATCTCTAGCTTCGAAGTTAGCTGTTTTAGTTTTATTGTAGACGTCTGAAACGTTCGTTAAAAGGACTTGAGATGTGCTTCGACTTTCCAGAGCAGCTACGTTGGTGTAATTCACGTTTTTGCCATATGTCTTTGCAGCGCTTTCCAATTCCTCAATTGTTGCGCGAGCAGGATTAAGATTAACACCTTTCGGGTCGAGAGCCTCAACTTCGGGACGGATTTTTTCCGCAAGTTCGTCATAGTATATAAGCTTTTGGCTAGTAAAGAATGCCAAAGCAACTGATTGGAAGTCATTGACGATTGGATCGATTCGGTATCTCAGAGCGTCGGTTACATCCAAAAGAGCATGGTGACAACCATCGCACTCCGCACAACCCTCGTCTTTGAGTAGAACCCAACGATGTGGGCAGTGATCGCACTTCTCACCAATAACTCCGGGTAAGCACTCGCATTGACCGGTCAACGGATTGCAACCGAAACCTCGCGAATATCCACGATTACAGTTGCAAGCTGCAAGTCAAAACAATCATTAGATTGGGGTATCGAATGTGACCATGTGTTTACTTACGTGTACATCCCTCGTAAGTATAGTTCCAAAAGTCAACTCCGCAGCGATCGCACTGCCTGCCTGTTACACCGGGCTTGCACGCGCAATTTCCTGTATGTTCATCGCACTGGGTACTATTTGAGGCCACTCCACAATCACAAGCTCTACATCCCATACCCGAGTCGAAACCGTAATGATCCGGCTTGCACTGATCACAACGCTCGCCGATCACATTGTCGTGACATTTACACACTCCTACGAATGGATCGCACTCCATCGTTCCAAGCTCAACGCAATCGCAACTCTTGCAATCCTTCAGCTTGATGGCATCGCCGTAGTACCCGGGAGCACAAAGGTTGCATGCCGGGCCAGATGTGTTATTCAAACAGAGCAAACATTCGCCATTGATCGTGTCACATGATCCTGGTTCGTTAGGGTTTATATTGCCAGAGCATTCGCATGGTTTGCAGTAGTCGCCTTGTTTTTCTGGTTGTCCATAGAATCCGGGCGCACAACCTTCGCATCGAGCTCCAGTATAGCCGGGCTTACAGTCGCAATGGATCTTGTGGCCAGACTCTGAGATTTCACAGCCAAACGCAAAGCTGAAAGAGATTTTGAAATTAGAAAATATTTAAACAATGATGAACTTTTAATCGTCCGTCAATTGGATTGCGATCACCGAGCGCTGATTGCCATCCCTGAATAGTGATAGCGATCACCGAGTACTGAAGGTGATCACCAGGGAACGAATTTTGTTGACCTTGCCTTCTTTTGCCTTTTTTTTATCAATATTGGTTTTTTCTACCTTTTTCTGCGGAACACCACCGAAGTTTGCACTAGTTACTAATCTCGCCAATAGAGTACTCTGATGCGACTAGAATGTCGCAATTTTGTTTACGTGTTATAATGGAAACGAATCATTTTGCCTGTTTTGTTTGGCTTTACTTTCGTGTCGAAGCAACATTTTTAGATAAGTTTCTTACCAACTGCAACTGCGTTTGTGTGTGAGCTTTCACTGTGTGTGAAAATATCTATATATATGTACTTGTACATTCTACTAGTGTTTTGTGTCGTGTGTGCAATTTCCAGCATTTTATTTCTCTGGTATTTGTCGCAGCTGTGTATATACGTCTGACAAAAACCGTTAGACATCTGTGAGGTATTAGGTCCGTTCGCGTACTTTATGTGTAGAAAAATGAAAAGTGTCAAATCTCCAAAATCGAGAGAGAATCCTCTCATTTCTAAGAAAAGTACGCGAACGCTTTTGTGTAAAAAGATGAAAAACGTCAAAGTTTGGCTTGAAAAGAAGCAACCGCTGTTTTTTTTTTTGCTGGAGGATTTCATCATTTGACAGTTTTAATTTTTTACCAGCTGAAATTCTGTGTGAAGAAAAATGAACGAAAGTAATTTTTTTTTTTCGTTCATCTTTTTACCATTTTCTCAGTACGCGAACGCGTTTGTGTAGTTTTGCACGAAAGTTTATATAAATTTACGTTTGCATATTAGTTCGCGAACGGACCTATTTTCTCGTAAGTGTGAACGCTGTCATCTAGGTTTATATTTCGTCGCAGACTGGTCCGAATAAAAACTTTCTCAGTGATTTCCCGATTTTTGTTTGTGAAAGATTTAATCAAATTAGAACAATTTGGGGTGAAATTCGGAAAAGATGACATTTCCACCGATGGAAAAGCACTCATTTGCAAATTGTGCAGTGTAAAGGTGAATCATGAAAAGAAGTTCTTTGTTGAGCAGCACATAAAACGAATTAAGCACCAGCATGCAGTAGCCTTGAAGAACTCAGCAAAGACAGCAATAATGTATTTCCTTTGTAGCAAGGAGAAAATTTAATTTCACGCCGATCTCACTCGAACGTTGTTGGCATGTGACATACCTTTACACAAGGTAAATCGTCCACAATTCAAAACATTAATAGAAAAGTATGTACAAAAGAAAATTCCAGTCGAATCCTCGCTTCGGAAAAACTATGTCAAGGATTGCTATTTCGAAGTTCTTCAACAAATCCGTGCTGAAGTGGGAGACGACAACATTTTCGTGTCGATTGATGAAACGACGGACAAAGCCGGCCGCTGCGTAACGAATGTTATTATCGGGCCATTGCGTAAGGGTGGACGTGGATACTTGATGACCTCTGAGGTTTTGGAAACGGCGAACTCGACGACAATCTCAACACTATTTGACGATTCACTGCGATTGCTGTGGCCGGATGGACTTTAGCGCGAAAAAGTGTTGTTATTTGTTACGGCCGCCGCCCCGTACATGAACAAAAGTGGAAAAATGCTAAGAGTTTTGTATTCCAAAATGATACACGTAACTTGCGTCGCTCATGGTGTACGTAGGGTTTGTGAATGTATCCGTAGTTCCTTTCCGAAAGTTAATGCCTTTAAAAAAGTTTTTTTTTTTTAAAAGCGCGTCCCGACTTGTTTTTTTTTTAATGAGAAGGAACCTGAGCTGCCGCTACCACCTCAACCCGTATGTTGAAAAGAAAGGATAATAATTTTAATTTGATTTCATCAAGTAAGCTTTTTTAATTTATTCAGGTGTTGACTCGCTGGGGCACATGGCTGAATGCTGCAGCTGCGTCGTATTACGCGCAGTATTTTGGTCTCATCAAACGAATCGTTGATGAGCTGGAAGATGTTGCAAGTTGTGTTAAATTTGCAAAAGAATTGATCTCCAATGAATCAGTTCAGGCCCAGCTGGCGTACATCCTAACAAATTTTGGATTTTTAGTGGACCCGAGCGAACACATATTCGAAAGCTTGCAAAAAACAGGTGATTTCAATTGTTGTGTTTGAATTTGAATTGTTTTTTTAATGCATACCTATCGTTATATTAGGAAGCCCGATTGGAGATGTTTTAAATATTTTGAATGGGATCGATGAGAGATTGCAAAAAGCAAAAGGACCAGAAGCTGTGGTGAAAAGTTCAACACCGTCTTCTCTGCAAATGAAGGACTCAAGACCATCCGAGAAATAAACTATGTTGTAAATGGCGCTGACTCCAAACTAGCTTTAAATGTTGCAGTCGATGACGTGACATCTTTCAACTGGGCTCCACTCGTATCTGCCCATGTAGAGAGCTCCTTCAGCTCTTTCAAAGGTCTCCTGAGTTACAATCGCAGTCATTTGTTGGCAGGCAATTTCAAAATGTATACCGTTGTACAGTGCTATTATAATGCTTAAAAAAAAGTTTCCTTTGTAATAAAAGGCATTTAAGCCTTTTTCACAGTTTAGTTTTGCCTTTTTTTGATTTTTTAAATCAACAAAATCCGTTCCCTAGCGATCACTAGGTGCTATTGATTCAAAACGTACTGTTCGCGTTCATTGAGTACTAGTACCGTCATTTGAATACGAACATTGATCATTAACTGCGATCACTTAGTGAGTGACTCCATGAAATTATTGCCCAATGCAAAATAGTTCAAAAAAAAGGCCCGGAAATTTATATTGGAAGCAACAAAACCTTTTGTAGTAGGATTAAGGTGATTTTGCATTACTTTGGGTCAGTTTCGCATAAATGGAATGGACATTTCAAAATGTAGCCCCTTTTTTTGTGCCTTTTTTATCTATGTTTGCCATTTAGCATTGGTGCTTAATTTCATTAAGCCGCAAAAGTAGATAACTCTAACCAACACTTACTTATTTGAGTCGAATGGTAGAGGACATGCGCAGATCATACAGTCATGAGGTGAACCGTAGGTGGCATTGCCGTAGTATCCTTCAATACACATTTCACAGTGGTCTCCGGTTGTAGAATGTTGACAGCTCTAAAAGAAAAAGAAGGCAATGAATATACTCCCTCCTGAGGCCTGTTAGTGTGAACTTACCTTGCAAATACCGGTGGCACAATCGCAATTATCCGAGTGTCCATTACATTCACAAGGAATACAGTATCCGCCGTACGGTCCATCAGGATCGCGGTAATAACCCGGGGCACAGTCCTCGCATGACAGCCCGGAATAGCCTTGCGGACAATGACACTTCTCCACAGGCAACATCTGGTAGAGGTTGAAGTTATCCTCATCCTCATCGGCAAGGGTCAAGTACGCGTCCGACAACTGACTGATTACAGTTTGCTCCCAATAGTTAGCTCGAATGTAGATGGCCTCCAGGTCTCGTAAGACCATCATGAAGTCTCCACGGCTTACCGGCTTGCCGTCCAGTCTCTGGAAGTTACTTTCCACCATTTTTACACTGTTTTTGAACAAAACATCCTGCGTTGGTTGCTCGTAGCTCTGATGAACAAGCATATCCTTCTTGCCGATCAGAATCACGTCAGGCGCCACTAGAGCCTTTCCGAAAAGTCCGGTTGTGTAATAAAGGCTGTAAACCAACTCGCCCCCATAAGATGTTAAATGGCTGTTCTGGCTTAGCAGGTAGTCCAATACTCCAAAGTATACCAAGCTGTCATCGTTGTCTTTAAGCGAAAAATCAGCCTTAAGAGTGGTCTCATTTACGAATATCTCATCGGAGGATAAGGCCCATCTTTCAATGTCAACGGTCTTGTTATGGAAAGCCACGTTGTTCAGTGACACATTCCGCAGCAGACTAACATTGTACACCCTCAAGTAGGCACTCTCACAACGTGAAGTCTTACCGAAGCAGAAGCACGTGGTACATCCTTCCGGATTCGAAGCTTGTAAGTTATAGGTCCCTTCCTTGCACTGTTCACAGCTGTGTCCCGCTACGTTTTTCTTACAGAAACAGTTTCCGTCATTCTTGTCGCAGACTTCGAACTCGGTTCCGGCTGTAGTACAGCTACATAGATCGCAACGTGGAAAGCCAAAGTATCCGTTCGAGCACTGATCACATGCCCGACCCTCGATGTTGTGACGACAGTCGCAAGTTCCATTGTGAAGATCACACTGCATATTGCCATTCTCGACGCCCAAGTAGTGGCAGTTGCAATTCTCGCAGCCAATAATCTGATGGAAACCGTAGGTGTACGGCATGCACTGGTCACACTTGTCTCCGCTGACGTTTGGCGGGCAGATACACTCCCCAGTGCGAGCCTCACACATAGCTGTCACCGGACAATCACATGGCTTACAGTCGGGAAAGCCATAGAAGCCGGTACGGCAGGCGGAACATTGACGTCCGATAACGTTCGACTTGCACTGACATTGACCTCCGAATGGGTCGCACTCGAAGCTCGTCGAGCCGTCATAGTCGCAGTTACATGGCAAAGCGCCGTCATTATAATTAGCTGTCAATGAAAATACGGTTTTCCTGCAGAACTCGCTGGCGTTATACGTGATATAAAAGTGATCTTGTCCGCAGTTTCGGATGAACTCTTTTGTTTGATCGAAAGTTTCTTCTACGAGGAGATCTTCATTATATTGATCAATTGGAACGATGACCAAGTAGTCCAGCCAAAGGCCCTGAGGGCGGTTGTTCTGAAGCAAAAGAGTTTAATTTTTAAATAACTGAAGATTTAAGTCTGATCATAGACTTACGGTAATCGTGAATTTGAACTCATCCTCAATATCGAACCAAACATCGTCGCCATTAGGTTGCATAGCTCCTCGGCAGCCGGAGCTTGCTGGGCAGTGATTGATCTCGAACTTGCCATCGTAGAATTGTTTGCCAGTCTCCAGGGTATACAGCACTTTGTACTTGGGGTGATAGGGCTGATAGTACTTGACGAGGATCACATAGCGACCGGGCTCCGACACCCTGGATCTAAAAATTAAACAGTTGTACCTGCACTTTAGAAGTTTAAAGATTCTAGCTTACTCTATGACGATCGTTGAATTCTGCTGATCTATGTTGACAAGCCTAACCTTTTCATCTAAGGCGGCATACGGTGGTTTATTCATAGCGATCCGATCCTCATGATCAGACTCAAACTCGATCTTCTTCGAATCCGGAACGGATCTAAACTTCGGTGTGGAACACCTACCGTCATGGATCACACAAACCGGTGTCGGCATTATGTAGTCGATGGACCAGTTCTCTTGAGGAATCGCTGTGATCGAGATTATAGCCACTCGACCAATGTCATCAGAATCGGTCTGTAAAAATAAACCAGCGATTAATGTTAACGCCTCTTTTAGGGCATCAAAACTTACGTAAATGGAAACCGGTTGTAGCTCCGTAGCAGACATGAAGAACGATTTTTCTCGGGAGTCGTCATCGATGACGGGCTGGCGGCAGGACATTGAGTACAAGCATGGATATAACAGGGCCGAACCGAAATCGTCCTCCTCAGAGCCAACGGTAACTTTGACAAAATACGGTTCAGCATAGTTCTTCTCGGTGATATAGTCAATAACGAAGACATACCGGCCCGTATGAGGCACCTCCACAATGTATTTAAGGTTATTTTGAGACTGCGAGATAACTGGAATCTCTCCAATGTGATTGATGATTGTTAGGTGTTCTGGATCACTGTAGAATTCCGTAGGTTTGGCAGAAACATCATTATTTTTGACAACAAACGGAACCTCGGCTGGCTTGAAGCTTTAAAAAGAAAAAAAATATTTTCTAATTTACCCGCCAAATTTTGTGTTCATTGCATTAAATCGATTCGCATTAAATGCTTATAACATTTCGTTGATATTCTTTGAATTTTTGCAAGGTTCCAATATATAGTACTCACTATAAAATTGCGTCCTTATATTAAAATTTTGTGCTGTAGTCGACAGTCGGCGCACAATGCATAAGGCACTATATTGAATAGATCCGTCCAACTACTGGGATACGCGGACCATATTGACATCATCGGCCGGTCCCAGCGTAACGTGTTAGAGTCTTCCAACATTCCAAAAATAGTACGGCGAAATGTGGCGCCTTTTTGCAAAAGTGCTTTCAAGATTCAATTTTCGTGTGTGGTTAAATTTCAAAACTAATTTATTTACTGCATTAGGAAATATTGGAAGCTACAAAAGCCGAAGAAATTTTTAAATCGGCTGTTTTTGGCTCAATTTTTTGACTTTGAGTTGAGTTATAAAAAATCCTTTAATCCTGTCGTCTAAACTCAACGGAAATTTAATATTTGACTATTTCTGAAACATTTAATAAGAAAACCAGCTGCCAGTTTTTGCCTATTTGCGGCTTAGAGAGATTTTATGAAACAAGGTTATTTTTATTCATTTATGGCTTTTTTTATTATATCCTTAAAAATGCAAGTGGTCATAAAAACATTATTTTTACATGTAAAAATGTATTCTGAACTACATTTATATGTAATTTAACAAGAAACAGATATTGATCAATGCTACTGAAGACATCACCACTGAAAATCTTTCAACAGCCTTAGTTATAAAGTATAATAAGGATCATGAGAAGCGAAAGGCCGATATAACCAAGGCAGTATCAGTAGCAAGTCCACTAAGACTTAAAAGGATGAGAGAAAGCATTGGCACTCCACAAAGAGATCCTATCAAGTATGAAAATGCAAACGCCTTAGCCTTGTTTATAGATTTGGGACTAACAAAAGAAAAATCTGGAATTTTAAAAAGTTCCTTAGTGAGACACAACGTAAATGTTCTCTAATCTTATAACACTCACGAAAAAAGCATCAGTTCCAGATAATTGTGAAGAAAGGGAAACATCTGTCAGAGTCAGTCTTCAAGGCACCTTGGATCACACAACAAGAAGAATGTTGGAAACCAAGATTGAACAGGAATTAATTGGACTTCCAAGAAGTCTGACGTTACAAAGCAGGTGGGGCTGTGATGGCTTATCTGGTAAGAGTGCATATAAACAAAAAATAGTATCACATGATGGTGAAACAATAACGAATGCAAACATGTTTATGGCCTCAATTGGTCCCCTGAGACTTAAGTGTTCAAATAGTGAATATTGGAAAAAACCTCGCACATTATAATCTCATTTCTGCCGACCAATAATGTTCCAATATGGAAAGGAAAGTGCAGATCTTATAAGGAGCACAGTGAAGAATATCAAAAGCCAAATCGCTGATCTTCAACCTTTTGAATTTAAGGTTGATGACGAAGTAGTTATTGTTGTAAACCACGAACTATTTTTAATGATGATTGACGGAAAAATGTTGAATGAAATCACTGAAACGTCCCATTTGCAAAAGACCGCAAAAAACTTCATCAATAAAGACCAGTCAACAAATGACGAGCATAATTACGAATATAGAATATCTCCATTACATGCCAGAATCAGATGCATGGAATTCATTTTGAAAATATTCATGAAAGTAGCTATTGGATCTAAGGAGGCAGAAAGAATACGGATGCAAGATATCCAAAGGAAATTTCGCGAGGTAATGGGACTCGATGTGGATAAACCAAAACAAGAATTTGGAAACATTAACAATTGAAATACATCGAGAAGATTTGTTGCAGATCCAGATGTAACAGCTCGTATAACTGGAATCAATATGGAGGTGATAAGAAAGCTTCAATTAATATCTAACGTTCTAACCTGCAGGGAAAACGTTGACTTTTCAAAGTTTGAGGTTTATGCCATGGAAACAACAAATTTATTGAAAGAAAAGTATCATGAAAAGCAACTTACACCTACTCTTCATAAAATGTTGGCTCATGGCCAAAGTATAATCGAGTATCAGTTGTTACCAATCGGAGAACTGTCAGAAGAAGCATAGAAATCCAAAACTAAAGACTACAAAAATTATAGGTTCCAAAATACCTGCAAGGTTTTAAGAATGCGGCAGAATGAAGACCTATTTAATATGCTTGCAGCCTCACCGGACCTTCTTATTTCTTCGCTAAGGCATGTTAGAACTGAAAAAGACCTCAAAGCACGATACTCTCCAGAAATGATTAGGTTATTAGAAATTACCTATGACTTTGACAAAAGTTTCCAAGAAATCTAGTTTTTTTTATTTACTTTTACTTATTAATTTGTTTATTCTCCACTGTTAAACTTGAAATACATTATTTACATGAAATTCTATAAAGCATTTTTCCTAAATTTTATTATTTTATAGCACTATACATACTTTCTCTATACCTTGACTTAAAATGTAGCACTGAAGTAGTATATTTTCACTCTAATGTGCAGGAAAATAATAAAAAAAGGCTTTTGATGCACATTAGGGTGGGTGAAACATTTTTTTAAAATTTTTTTTAGTTCTAATAGTAATAAAAAGTGGCCATTTGGTGCCCATAGCACATATGCAAAATATTTTTGAAATCGGTTGACATTATCTGCCTCCAATTTATACTTAAAGTATTGACGTTTTCAATTTATTTAGCTTGATTGAATTTCTTTTTTTCCTTTTTTAATTTCTTTTTTCAAATGTTCAAATTAGGTGCCTTTGACTTTTTTCTCCATTTCATTAATAATTGAACTCTATTAAAAAAGAAAAATATCAAAGTAGGCCGTTACCTACATTGACAAAACACATTAACGGGTCTTAATCCTCGTCTTTCATATTATTTTGCTTGGTGCTTAGTTTTAGGAATTTAAATTAATTTGAACTTTATTTTAAAAAAATCAAAGAAGGACGTTACCCAAATTCATAAAACCCATTAAATTCTTATCATTACGAAAATCTTTATCCTCTCCTCAGTATAGGCGCAAATTTGAAGCTAAAATTATATTAAAATTGTGATTGCTTTAAAAATTATATATTATATTTGTCGTAATGGAACGTACCAGCAACGCTTTCAAATGTCCTATATTTGGCGAAACTTGTGATTTTAAGAATAATGTACTCCCCACTTATGAAGAGGTTATGAAGTATTATGAGTGGAACAGGCATAATTTGAAAGCTAATAAAAAGGAACCAACGTTAAAAGAAATAAGTGCTATAGTGTGTGAAAAAATTGAATTTGTTTGGAAACAGGGGTCACTACCAACTGTATCTACTACGAGATCATTGCAAATGATAAAATTATATCATGGTTAGTGCAAACAACTTCTTAAATTCCATCCCAACATTCCAAAACAAAAGCTTGAAGAATTTGTTTCTGATAGTAAAGTTTTATTTGACATTTCATCGTGTAAGTGCTGTGATCTTTCGAAATGCAACTGTCCAAAAGAGAGGAAGGTACCGCCGAATGAAAGAAATTTTCTTAATGATCAAAGAACGACGAGGAAAATGATTATTGGGAACACAGATGTACTCGCTACAAAAAATAATAGGAAAAGTCTGAAAAGAAAAGTGGATAGGGAAACATCAGAATTTTGCCTTGCGGAAACGTCAACAAGTGTTTCGGCTTTTGTTGTTAACAACAGTCCAACAACTGCACCACCTGATTCATGTGAAGATACAGACAGCGAAGATGTTTTTACAGTTGACGATGGCGATCCGAAGGAAAAGAAACAAAAAGAACAGCAGTTCGTAAAATTGAATTATTCCACGTTATCTCAAACTTGCGATCGATGTGGAGTATCAGACAGAGCGGCAGCCGCCATTGCCTCTAAATTACCCATCATTGATAAGAGTAAACTTAGAAGGGAGCTAATAAAGGCCAGGAACCGTTATCAAAAGATAGAGTCTGTTTCAGAGGTCAGTGCTTTATATTACGACGGTCGAAAAGACAAAACATTGGTCAACCGAAAAAACTGGTAAATATTACCGCGAACAAGTGGTTGAAGAACATATTTCACTTATAAGCGAACCAGACTCAAAATACTTAGGTTACATTGCTCCAACATCAGGTACTGCTAAATGCGTTGAACAAGAGTTGTATAACTATTTCCGAGCAGAAAACAAAACACTCGAAAATTTAGTAGCTATTGGATGTGATGGCACTAATGGAAAATTTGGAGGAATCATCCGTCTGTTTGAAAAATGATTGAATAGACCATTACAATGCGTCGCCTGAGAATTGTTTTGTTCCATACGCCACTTTTGTCGTTTTTGAGTTAGGAACGGATTCTATGGTAATTTTGCATGCTCTTTTTAAATCTGTGATTTGCTCTTAGTCTTTCCAATCCCGAGATATCGAACATCGACTTTGTCCCATATCCACCAAAATCAACAGTTTGTAGAATTGTTTTGTGCCATAAACCATTTTTTGGCGTTTGGGACAAATTTTCCATATAATTTATCGCAATTTTTTTGTGAGAATTGTTTTGTTCCACGTGCATATCACGGCGACAAGAGATACAGAAAATATTAACAAAGTTGAGAATTGGTTTGTCCTACGTGCACTACGTATTAAAGAAAAGCTATGGATGTGGAACACTGATCGCAAACAAAATGTTAGTATTGGTTAGTTCCACCTCCATTACAGTTGTGTAGATAATATTCGATATTATGAAGATATGAATTCGGTGCGTTCATGAATAGTGCTGCAAACGCAAAACCTAGTTGCAGACGTACGAGCAGTCAATCATTGAATACATATGGTTTCAATAGATGTGTTTAATGAACCTTAGCTGCACAGATAAGTACAGAAAAAATCAGAAAAGTACAAGATTTGGTGTTCCATGAATAAAAAACTTGCCGCAAAGTGTTCTACATTCTGTCAATTTGTGTTCCATGAAGCTGTGCAGATCAGTTTAGCACAAGTTTTTCTGTACCTAGTTTTGAGGTAGGGTAAGTGAATGAAATGTGTCAAATTTGAAAATTCAAATTGTACTGATGCCAACTGATTTATTTGTTTGGAATTAGATATCGTATTTCTTAGTTTAATGTTACAAATATTCGCATATATTATGTATATGAAAAAAAATCGAAAGAATAACATGGAACGAGTTCAAATTGTGATCAAATCGACATCAGGCCAAACATTGACGGTACAATGCTCACTCAAAAACCCGAAATTCACTAGAAAACAAACAGGATTATCTATTTGAAATTTCGCAGCTGAGAGGAAAACATTATGACTCGAAGCTGTACTTTTCTGATCTGATTTGATCTGACATTTTTCACTCACTGGTTTAATGCTAAACACTTTGAATAATTTTCTTATTTTATTGTATTTTTTGAATAAAAACTTTGTTAACAAAAAAAATGAAATCAATTTTTTTTTTCAAATTTTAGCATCCAACTCCATGCTTTCTTGCCTTTCAGATATTTTGGATGAGAATTGCTTTGTGCCATATCCATTTTTTTGTGTTCCACGTGTATGAAAAAAAAAATCAGTTTCAAAATGTGGGAGGTGGGACACAAGTCAAAAAAGGAGACTTTTACGTTAATTAACGTGGCTTGGTAATGGTTTGGCAAAATACTTTGAAAATTGGCAGGTGAACTCTTTATAAGACTAACTTCAAATTAAAAAAATAAAAAAAAAAATCGTATCACACAGTTTCGGAGTACCAAGTACGCAAACCTTTAAATGCGTTTTTCTCGAAAAAGTGCCAATGGCATATGGAACAAAACAATTCTCAGGCGACGAATGGATAGTTTGCATGTTACATATGAATGAGCTGCCATTCCGTCACTTATTTGCTCATATTGACGGCGTAACTTCGGGGCCAAGAACCTTTGTGGGAGTAATTGGGAAGGATCTGGAAAACTGTGGAGAAACGTCTATCGTAAAATTTAAAAGCATTCCAGGAGAGTCGCTGCCGATAATGGATACAAAAAATCTCAGCTGTGACCAACTGTATTTATTTAGGATCGTTTCAGCAGTTTTGACTGGCAATTGTCCCAAGGACCTAGCTGATAAATCACCCGGAAAAATGTCCCATGCTAGGTGGGTCACAAAAGCTAATCGTATTCTTCGTCTGTACATCGAAACATCAAACCCTACAGAAAGTTTAAAAATGTTAGCAACTTATGTCGTAAAAGTGTATGCTCCAACTTGGTTCAATATTAAAAGCCAACCTACCTGCAAAGATCGATCCAGGCATTTATGGGGTTTAACCTCGAAAACTCGCTATCTCTCAGTGGAATATCAGACTGTTATTGATCCTGTAATCAAACGTAATAGCTTCTTTGCGCATTCAGAAAACTTATGGCTAGCAATGTTAACTGATCCGAAAAAAACACATCAGAGAGTTGGCTCTGCGCCGTATTTTAAAAGCTCGTGCTGGAAAATCTAATCGACTAAGAGTTTTTGAAGACCCGAATATAAAATTAGATGCAAGTGTACTATGACCTTATCGATTGGCGAAAGGATCTTTTTGAACCACCCATGTTAAAACATATTTCGGACGCTGAACTTAAATGCTTTATTGCTCAGGAAGAAAACAACAAAATTTAATTTTTGCGGCTACCATGTCACACCCAAGCTGTTGAGAGGGCAGTTAAGATTAAGACCGTAACAGAAGCCTCAGTAGCCTTATGTACAAAACAAGCACGCGAAGGATTTATAAAATCTAAGATTGTTTCTCGTAAATTGATGCCAAAATTTGACAGCAAAAAAGATTTTTGTGTAAATTAATGTCAATTTAAAATCATTCATGAAAAAAGTTTCTTTTAATGAAAACCGTGTGATAAAAAAAAAATTTTTTGTTGTATTTTTAATTAAAAAAAAGTTCATAAATGGATTTTCCTTGCATTGAAAATATATTATTTAATGCTCTTTTATATTAAGAATTGGAGGCAGAAGATGTTGTCCGATTGCAGTAATATTTTGGATGTTTATTTACAACATCAATTCGCAACGTATAGGCACTATTAAAATCGATGACTAAGAATTTTTTTTTTCATACAAATGTGACCCACCACCACATGCAGATATATTAAAAAAAAATATTGCTTGTTTACTTTTATGCACCACTGTGGCTTTATTTGACTTTAAGATACCCTGTTTTTACTTCAGTTATTTAATATGGACATTTTTTGATGTAAAATATTAAGTCCATTTCCTATTGGGAGAAAGTCGTATTTCAGCAGGAAATTCTGAAACACCCTGTAAATATTTTTTCTTAAAATTTACAAAATGAATACCTTTAAAAATTTTCTTCAAGCTGAACAAAAAATTATCACGATATCTTTATTTGTTTACGAGCTATGATTTTTGACACTAAAAAAGGCAATTTGCGCCACTGTACGGCGGCGTGACAAAACAAATGGGTTTAAAACTCCTCACTCGAAGGACGAAATACATACTCTATCGAATCTTAGTCCTGCCAGTCCAGCTTTATGGTGCCGAGTGCTGGACGATAAGTAGAAAAGGAGAGCTTATATTGGCTTCGTTTGAAAGAAAAGCACTTCGTCGGAAATTTAGCCCTGCGCGAGGAGAGCGAATTTAGGAGAAGATACAACAGCGAACGCTATGGGTTGTACCAAGATATGGCTACATAGGGATGTAGTCCAAAAAGCTAAATCATGGCGACTTCACAAAATACTAATCCAGCCCAAGGAAAACCAAACCGTTTTAAAAACCAATCCATCGCGGATGCCAGAGCTCTTGGTCTGGAGAACTAGAAGCAGCGTGCCCGCGATCGCAGATAATAAAAGGCTGTAGTGCCTCAGGCACAGACTATTCACGAGTCGCGTGACCGTTTAGTAAGTAAGTAGGCATGATTATTGTACTCGTTATGACACCCTGTCCTCATTATGACAAAATTCCCAGTTCGAAACCCTCGTTATTCCATAGAGCCTTTGTGTCTTGGCAAGTTTTCTTGAAATCGAATCCAAATACCATATTTTTAAAGATCACCAATTCCCCAAGCACTTCTGTCGATATCTACGAGAGTTAACCTTTTTGCAACGAAAAGGGTTTTCAAAACTTACTCTGAAACAGATGCGTATTTGTAATGCCTGCACAGTTCCATGTTTCCCAATTCGCAAGGGTTATCTATCTTTCGTGTAAGGATCGAAGCTTCATAGTATGCTGCCGGTAAGAGGACAAAGTAATCCTGCAAAAAAAAAACAATTACTGACGACTCTGACAGACAATTTTTCTTATTCCACTCACCAGCATGACGTATTTGTTGTTCTTTGTGGTGATCGTGTAGCGACCAGGATCCAAGACGATCGGTGATGGCTTGTTGCCCTTAGCCCCGGAAACCGTCACAAATTGTGGACTTGTCGTGGGCTTCAAAAGGACCTTAGCGCTGAAAATACACTTTTAAACTTAACCCAGCAACTTTCTGTTTCCACAATTTGAACTCACTTCTGATCAACTTCCAAAGGATTTTCCGACTGAATAAGGATACTCGCTGTGATGTTATCATTCGTCGGATTCACATATCGAATGACCATTCGGTAGACCGAAGACTTAAATATAGTGACCTCGTTCATGACCTCGTTTTGGATATCGGAGAATACGGCGTAGCCCTTGCCACTGAAACCAGGGAACATCTCATCGTCATATTGATACCGGACTAGAGCTCCTGCTGGAGTATAGCCATCTTCGTATTCATACTGGAATTGGTATAGTGTCGGAAAGAAATGTGTTGTTAACGGTTGTGTGCATGTTCTGCCTGTAATTCTTGGATGGCATTTACACTGTCCCGTTGACTTTTCACAATCAGCTACCGAGGATCCACCCACATCGCAGTTACAATCCTTGCAACCGAACAAACTGCCGCCAAAAAGATCAAAGGTGCCATCCTTACATTCGGCACACTGCCGTCCTTGCACATGCGGCTTGCAAGTACATTGACCTGTCTTTGAAGAACAGGTGTCCAGTCCAGCAATAGTACCATCCACGTAGCAATCGCAAATCTCGCAACCATCCGGATTGCTGATGTTAAGATTCCAATAAAGCGGCTTACAATCATTACAAATGCGACCTGACACGCGTTCCTTACACTTGCACAGTTCTCCTACTGGTACCGATCCGCAACCAGCAAACTTGTCAATGACCCCAGCGGGATCGCAGTTGCACTCCTCACAAACGGGGAAGTTGTAAAATCCCTCCTTACAATTATCGCAAACTTTTCCGTCAAAGTTGGAAAGGCATAAACACTGGCCGTCCAAATTGCATGTCACGCCTTCCGAGCCGTGAGAATCACAGTTGCAAGCTGAAAATTATAAATATTTTAACCAAGTCTTGAGAAGATCTCTCTTTCAGACTTACGTAGACATTCCGGGTAGTTGTAGTATCCAGCACTGCAGAGGGTACATTGCTTGCCGGCAAAATTTGCGAGGCAGTTACATTTGCCAGAGTTGTCACAGGTAGTGGCAGTACTGCCAGTTGTCGAACAGTTACATGGCTTGCATTCTGGGTAGTTATAGAATCCAGGCAGACACTGATCACAACGTGGGCCGCCGTATCCTTCTCGGCAAATACATTTGCCAGAATCCTTGCTGCAGATCTCCGATTCAGTTCCTTGGATGTCGCAATCACAATCTAAATAAAATACTCTTGTTAATTATAGATACAGAATCGATTTTAAGACACTTACATTTGCAATTAGGGTACGAGTAGTATCCGTGTTTACAACGATCGCAGTTGTCACCACCAAAGTTGCTTAAGCATTTACACTGTCCCGATGCCATGTCGCAATCATTGTTGATCGAGCCGATCCTGTTGCATTGGCAAGCTGAAATTAGATGATCAACACGGTTCATTAGACTGAAAAAAAGATTCGAAATTGTAACACGTAGACTGTCCCAGCCAAAACTCAGTAAAATCCACAGAATCCAGAAACACAAGGTTCACTGTCACAACTGCTGAGAATGATATTGCCTAACCGACACAATGGAGACAAGCAAAGGTTGCGTTTAAACCAAAATCCAGATGGCAGAAGATCAGCAGAGATTAAAACACAGTCTAAAACCAGTAACGTAAATACAGTTGGAAGATGTCCACAAGGAGGGACATGCTATCTACATGCTATCGCCTTGTTGTAGACGAACTGGTGGCAAAATTAACCGGCTTTGGCATCAAATGTTAGGCGCATGCCAATGATATAGTTTTGGTTGCAAGCGGAAAGTTCAATCAAACCTACGACGAACTCCTACTAAAGGGGCTTGGAGTTGGCAATAAATTGTGTTCCGGTTAGGCTCAAAAACAGTAGACCCAAGAAAAACAGTAGTAAAATTCACAACGAAAAAAAAACATTCAGTGACTTAAAACAATCCGAATAAAACTGGATTCATAACACCTTCTGCTCCTACCGAACAACTGCACTTACGTCCCTTCTTTCCAAGAGTTTTCCGTTGGCTTATCAAATATCTTAAATCCCGAAAACTTCTCAATGACCGGCAGTACAGTTTTCGATGCAACAGGTGTGATGGTGATTTGATGACTTATCTAACCGAAAAGTTAAACTATTCTCTTTACCAGGTTGGTGAAAGTAAGACCGTAGCGCTTGATATTGCCAAGGCATTTAACAGAGTGTGGCATCAAGCTCTCTTGTCAAGGCTCCGTTTAGTTCCCGGCACGCTTTCTCAGTTTTATAAATGATCTCCTGTTCGGAGATGACAGTACCCTCAGCTTATCTATTAGTTTCCTGGTTCACGCCCTCATCTTTGGGTGTGGAACTGGAATTTCTCATTGAATTCCGATCTTGACACCATATTTCAGTGAGGTACTAAAGGGTTTTTTAATAAGACCGCTACAAAAGTTTTTTTAAATAAAACAAAAACGGTTTTGGATATCAATGAAATTCTTTATTCCTGTGAAAGTACGTTCGAATCCATTATGTAAGGAACTCGATTTCTTTTGCATGGCCACCACGGGTACGCTTGCAGAAGTCTAGACGCTGAACCCAATTTTCGACGGTTTTCAAGCATAAATCGGCCGATACTGCTGCAATTTCACGTTCTATATTCGTACGAAGTTCATCAATCGTCGCTGGCTTATTGGCATAGACCATAGACTTGACGTAGCCCCACAGGAAATAGTCTAACGGCGTCAAATCGCACGACCGAGGCGGCCAAGCGATTGGACCATTTCGTGAGATTACACGGTTTCCTAACTTGGTTTCCAATAAATTGATTGTGGCATTCGCTGTGTGGCTTGTGGCGCCGTCCTGTTGGAACCACATGTCCTCCAAGTCCATATCATCCAATTGGGGAGACACATTTGGGCTTTCTTCAACTGAAGCCTCAGCGGCAGCAATATTCTCGACACTACGGGCACTTCTGTGTCTCACTGGCACGGGAACATTTTGTACTGTGCTTGTGGATTTCAATTTTTCCACTAGACGCTTAATTGTTGATCTGCTAGGACGATTATGACGACCATAAATTGGACGTAGCGCTCTTAACGTTGAGGCCACTGACTCCGAATTTCGGTAGTAAATTTTAATAATTTCGACTCGTTGTTGGCTCGTATATCTTTTTATCATGAAATGGCAAACCTTACTGAAGAGATATGTTGAAAGAGCGGCAAGAAATTCGGCGTCGTTTGCTGTCCCTGTCGCTCTACTTTTGTAGCGTCCCTGTTGAAAAACCCTTTACTAAAAGGGTGGGATTTAATGTTTCCAAATTTCCTTGAAATGGCCACATATTCGATGTCGCTTTGAAGGCTGTGAAATGTCTAGACTTCCTTAAGCGATGCAAGAAGTATTTTACCCCGTCTGATCTAGCTTTAACTTACAAGGCGTTTATTCGCCCAAACTTGAGTACAACGCCCATTTCTGGGCTGTTGCATTAGCATCATTAGCCGTACAATACATCCGTCCATCAGCAAAAATAAGGCCCTAAAACTGGAGCTAGAAAGCTGAAATTGAACCATATACCCTCAAGGGTCCACTATTTATTGAAGAAATCATTGTAAATGAAAGTAATATTCTTCGCATAGAACCTGAACATCATGGAAAACGTGTGGGGATGGCTTTCAAAAAAGGTCTACGAAGGAGACTGCCTAATCCCAATTTTTTTTCTGCAACATAAACATAATGTAGCCTTCTTTCATATTACATTTGGTTTTTCCCATATTATCGAAGGATTTAAAAAATTTCGTAAAATTAAACAAGAAACTACCTGTTCGTAAACGTGGAACGGAGAGTATACTATCTAGGCCCTTAATGTACATGTGTAAATATTTTTAAAATCCATCCACGTCCACTATGTAAAATGGAATCGCAAGAAGTCATTGTAAATGAAAGCAATATTCTAGCTTAAGTAGTTTTGAACAATTAATTTCTTAAAAGTTTTTAGCCGTGCTCACTTTTAGGGGGCGTTTTCATTTACAAAAACTTTGTTTTTTCTTTAAAATCCCTTAAATGTTGTTTAACAAATATGTAGATCGTTCTTAACACCCAGACTTTGATTTTTGCCATGCCCACTTTATGGGGGATATGAAAAAGGTATCCAATAGTTCGCCCAAGCGAACCCGTAGCCTTTCTCTATATGTATTTCCAACACATGATTTACACACATTCAAAACCAACGTGCATCAGTTTCTCGCCCTTCCTACTTCCTCATTTCCTGAATGCCCGTCCTATATAGCTATATTTATTAGGCGCGTTTTATTGGGAACTTATTTCAAACTCAGCAATGAAAATCCCAATAAAACGCTATGATCGCTTTTATGTTCACCTTCAGTTCAAATGTGAAATTTGGAAACCATATGGAATACTTAACTATAGGTGGCGTTATTTCTCCTCTTTTGTGAAACATCTGACTTTCAGTGAAATTTAAATGTGTTCTTAGACGTTTATTCACGAAAATTAGTATTGCCGTACATTTTATCTAATTTTTACTTTCCAAATCAGTTTTCCTTTCTACTGTGAGCGAATGAGTGTGGGTGTTGCGGGGTAGTAAATTTTTATTTAATTTCCGCAATTTAGCGTAGACATTAAAGATCTTAGTTAAGGTTCGGACACCCGCTTATGTGTCATTTCCAAAACTTAGCTTAGAAATAATAAAAAAAAAATATCTACCTATGCATTTATCTATAAGAGTGTGTAGGTATATGTGGTGATGGTGCGATGTTTGTTTTATTGTTGTTGTTAAAATCGTATACCAAGTAGGTAATTGATAAAAATTCCATTTAATGAAATTAAGCGTGAACACAAAAAATGCGAGGTTTCTAAGAACATTTGGGAAAAAAACCTTTTTTGGATTCCAAGGAGCTCCTGTCAAATTAAAGCGACATTCTCAAATTGGCCATCAGTTTCCACAGTATAAATTTACAATGCCCTGCAACTAATGCATCTATAATGCGTTATGGTTCACTTTGGTAGTTTAGTGTGCTAAGCCTTCATGCATAAAGACGGTGAAATTCACAACAAAATGAATAACGAAGTTTCACACACCCATCTCACAAATCGCGCCCATCATATTGCAATAGTTGTACTAAAAATACCTATTTTAGTGTATACTGATTTTTGCAACGGGGTCCACGATTATTGTTAATAACCGTTGAATAATTGAGAGCTTTAAAATTTCAATTTGATAACTCAGATAACTAAAGCTTAACGATATTTTATAGTCCAATGAAAAATGTGTAGGTAGGCATTTGAGTAAGCCTTGTTAAGGAGGTTTCTAAAAATTGTCCCAGTTCCATTCATTTTAAAGTTTTTTGATTGGTTGAGTAAAGGTGTAGAAGTAAAATAGCGATTAAAAAAAAACAAGCGAGTTCCATTGCAAAGGTCTCATCAATCACAGAACTATACAATTGTGCGGGTCAAATTTTAATTTCGTTGCAAAATTTTAAATATTTGTATTTTTTTTTGGATAGGTACGAGGGGCGTTCAATCTATTCTCGGTATCGATATGAAGGAAAATGCGAATTCAATTTAAATTGTCTTTATTTTTCAATATAATTTCCCCCAACATCAATGCATTTGTTACATCTTGAGACAAGCTTTTTTTAAACCCTCAAAAAAATAATTTTCCTCTTTCTCTGCAAAATACCCATTTATCGTCCCTAACTGCATACAAGGGCCACAGCGAACCCCCCATTATAGCATTCCTCTAACCTTTTACTATCAGAACGTAAGGGGCCTGCGCTCAAAAACCCAAGCTGTTCTACGTCAATCTCATGCTCTTCAATTCGATATCTACGCTATAACTGAAACCAATCTGATTCCCAATATAAAGAACCCGGAATTATTCCCACCCATATTCAATGTCTTTCGGGGCGATATCAGCCGCCCAACGGATGACTCCCCCTATCGAGGTGTTCTTCTGGCTATTCAAAATGACCTTGACTCTTCTCCGATTGCTACTTCCTCGTCTTCAGAACTCGACTTTGTTGCAATAAAAATAACACTTCCCCACAAGTCCCTATACATTATGTGTTTCTACATCCGGCCGGCCCAACCCATCGAACCCTACCAACTTGCTGTTAACGCAATCGATCAAGTTATAGAGTTATCTGATTCCTTTGACGACGTCATCATTTTCGGCGACTTTAACCTGCCCCAACTGCACTGGGCTTTATCCGATGACGAATCGTTTTTCATTGCTTCGAATCCCAACTCAACTAAAGAATGTCTCTTCATCAATCGACTAACCGACTCAAGTCTATGCCAAGTAAGCGGCATCTCTAATTATATGGGTAGGCAGTTAGACCTCATCTTCACTACTGACCCACTTAACTCCTCTGTCTCGCTTTCCCCTCTTCTTCTTTCGACTATTGACAACCTTCACCCCCCACTTCTTCTTTCTTTTTTTCACGACCCTCCTCTACAGTCCACACCACCCGCTGGCCCCCCCTGCTATGATTTTTATAAAGCCAATTTCCGTAAAATTAGTGAACACCTCAGCAAAGTCTCATTTGAATTTGCCAATTTCCCTGTAAATGATGCCCTCTCCTTGTTTTACAGAGAATTATTCTTTTCTATCTCCCTTTTTGTCCCTATTTCTCGGCCAAAACCCTTCTCTACATCTCCCCCTTGGTATAATCGAAGACTACGATCGTTACGTAACAAGAGAAACAAATTATGGTCAGTTTTCCTTCGAAACAAGTCTTTTTCTGACTATTCCAACTATCTCGGCTCATACCTTCAATTCACCCAGGCTTATAACTTCCTCTATCAAAGACATATTAACAATGCGCAAGCCATTCTTATAAGCGACCCTAAATCGTTTTTCCGATTCGTTAACTACAAGAAAAAATCCGACGGCTATCCCCCATCCCTCTCTCACGAAAACATATCTTCAAGTGATCCACAAACCATTGCTAATTTTTTTGCCACCTTTTTTAAAAAATCTTTTGCCGATAACTCCTTTGTACCAGATCATTCTTATTTCAACTACCTACTCGAGTACTCCACTGGTCCCTTTCTCTCTCAAACTTTTGAACCTTCTGTAATTGAAAATAAGTTGCAAAAACTTAATGATGAATATTCACCTGGCCCAGATGGTATTCCCGCTATCCTTCTTATGAAATGTTCCCGAGTGCTCTCCTACCCCCTTTCGCACCTCTTTAAGCTCTCACTACCTCAAGGCGACTTTCCTCAGATATGGAAGTCCTCCTTCATAACGCCGATCCATAAAAAGGGATTAAAAAGTGAAGTTACTAATTATCCCCGATAGCCAAACTTTCGTATATACCCAAACTCCTGGAAAGCATTTTGTACGAATCCTTAAGCTTTCAATGCAAGTCTTTTATTTCCCAAAACCAACATGGCTTTCTAAAAGGTAGATCAACCACCACTAACCTCGTTGAATTCGCATCCTCTGCGCTAACAGCCTTAGAAAGTGGTAAAGAAGTCGATGTTATTGCGACTGATTTTCGTAAAGCTTTTGATAAGATATCCCATAAATTAATTCTTTTCAAACTGTCCACCTGTCTCGAAACTGTCTCGAACCAATACTGCTGAAATGGATATCATCTTATCTGGAAAACCGCTTATATAATGTTCGCTTCAGGTCCGTCCTATCTGCCCCATTCGTGGCGACATCTGGTGTACCACAAGGCAGTCACCTAGGTCCACTTCTCTTCATCTTAACTATAAACGATCTGGAAAGGGTTATTAAACACTCTTCTATCTCTCTCTATGCCGATGACACCAAATTTTTCAAACACATATCTTCATCGCAAGACTCCTGCTTGCTACAACAAGATCTAGACAGTTTTTCTATTTGGTGTCTCAAAAACTGCCTAGAGCTCAATGTTGCGAAATGCCAATCCATAACCTTATCACGTAAATACAACAAGTCCCCTCCCCGTCTTTACCTTCTTAATGATCAACCTATACCTATTGTACAGTCTCTTCGTGACCTTGGTATATTGTACGACCGCCAGCTTAACTTCCGTTCGCACATTGACGAGATAATTCGTAAAGCAAATTCATCCCTTGGGTTCATTAAACGGTGGTCAAAGGAATTCTCTGATCCATACGTTACCAGATCTCTATACATTACTTTTGTCCGCCCCCTCCTCGAATACGCCAGCCAAACGTGGTCAACCTTTCAGCAAGTTCATGTAACCAGAATCGAAAACATACAACGACGTTTTCTTCGATTTGCCCTCCGCGGACTTCCTTGGAACGATCCCCTAATACTTCCTCCCTATTTAGACCGCCTCAAACTCATCAACTTGAATAGCCTTGAAGATCGCAGGGATGCAGCAGACATTCTCTTCATTCATCGCCTCCTCTCAGGCTCTATCGATTGCCCGTCCCTTTACAACTCCATCTCCTTTAATACTAACCCTCGTAATTTAAGACATCCCCGTCTGTTCTATCTACCAACCAACCGCACGTTCTATGGCTCCAACGAACCAATTTCCCGTATGCTAACGAAGGTAAATTCAAACATTTCTGTTTTTGATTTCAACCGCAGCACTCCCTCCATTAAACTTAACCACCTACTCCATAAACCCTAACTTAATCTCTAGCTTGTAAGTATAGTTTTTAAGTCTAGCTATAAGTCTTAGTTTTGTTTTAAGACATATTATAGCTTGTATTAAGCTGAATAAATGGGGGCGCATGCCCCCACCAAACCACCAAATTATTGCCGACTTGAGTTCTTCATCATCCGAAAATCTTTTTCCACGAAGACATTTTTTCAAATCCGGAAACAGGAAATAATCACTAGGGCCAAGGTCGGGAATATAGGGTGGGTGTTGGATTTCTCCGAAACCACAATCTCGCGCAGCAGCCTTGGAAACTCGCGCCGTGGGAACAGGAGCGTTGTCATGAAGAAGCAACACACCCACTGCGAGTTTACCCCGTCTTTTCTTTTTAATTTCCTCCCGCAAATTATGCAAAGTGGAAGCGTAGAATGTGGCGTTGATGGTTTCACCTTTTTTTTGTACTCAATGAGCAAGATTCCCTTTGAGTCCCAAAAAACTGTGGCCATGAGCTTCCCGGCAGACGGAGTGACTTTGAACTTCTTCGGATGGTCTGTTCCTTTTTTATGCCACTGCATGGACTCTTGTTTGCTTTCAGGGTCATAGTGGTGGACCCATGTTTCGTCCCCAGTAACAATTCGATCCATAACACCGTCCGCGTTCTCACTTCACATCTCCAATAGCTCTCTACAGCATGGGCATGCGATTCTCACTTTTTTCTGAGGCGCTGTGAGCATTCGTGGCACCCACCTTGCACTGAGCTTTGAAAGGTTAACATGGTCATGAAGAATGGTGTGAATGGTACCAATTGAAAGCTTGGTGATCTCTGGCATCATTTTCACCTTTATTCGGGCATCCTCAAGAACAAGTTTTTCGACTTCTTTGATGCTTTCTCCCGTACAAGCAGTAGCCGGGGCGCCGGAGCGGGGGTCGTCTTCAATGCTCTCTCTGCCTCTCTTGAACTCACTTGACCACTTTTGCACAGTTGATAATGAAGGTGCGGAACCCTGGTAAACAGCCACCATCTCTTCATGAATAGTTTTTTGACTTTTTCCTTGCTTAGTGAGAAATTTAATCAGTTGCCATTATGATTCTGTTTAACTAGAGATAAAACGCGAATTAATAATCACATTTATATGAAATTTTACATGAATGCACTAAAATAAGTGTATTACTTGATAAATAAGTCAACTTATATATACAACCACAGCTTCACACCGATACCGAGAATATATTGAACGCCCCTCGTATATGTTCATTTACTATTATAATAATAAATAAAAAATAATTTTTCCAAAATATTGACGAATATCATAGAAAACCTAAACTTACTATCGGGTGTTCTCGGCAACTCTGAAAGTCACTGTTAGCACAAAAATGGCGCAAACGGGAGCGTATCGGAATCCCGCTTTTTAAAATCCCGCTTTTCAAAAATCCCGAAAAAAGTTTTAAAATCCCGTCTACTAAAATACGGCTGTTTTAAAACCCCGTCCTTTAAAGTCCCGCTTGTTCAAAATCCCGATCTACATATTATAATCCCGCTTTTTAAAATCCCGCGAAATCCCGCTAATCCCGTTTTTTTACAAAACATTCGTAATATAAGTAGACAAGTGCAGTACTCTCCTAACTTTTGGTCTGTGTATGACAGTGCAGAATAACAATTCCCGAGAAAACAAAATAATGCTGAAGCGTGGCATCACAGACTGAAAGTTTTGGTTGGACGAAAAAGTGCTGGCTTGTATAAACTCATTGCAGGTTTGAGAAAGGCAGCAATTGTGGTGCAAACTGAAATACAAAAATTACGAAATGGACAAGAAAAATTATATAAAAAAAACTAATGTTATAAAGTCACGCACTGTAAAAAAATTAATGAGAAATAGACAAAAAAAATGAGTAAAACAGGTTTTTTGCGTTGCATTGCTATTAATACACTTGAACTAATAAAATAAAAAAATGTTGTTAATGGTTTGAAGTTTTTTTTGTTCCCTTTTGCAGAATATCATATAACATTACTTTATATATTTTTTTTAAATTATTGAAGATTGTCATATTTATTACTTAAAAATTTATTTTGATATTATTTATTTCTTATTTTGTTACTTCCTCTAAAAATGATAAATTTTAAAATAAACTGCATTTCAAAAAACACTAATTGCTTAATTTATTTTAATTTTCTTATTATCCCGCTTTTACAATCAGAAGTAGTTGCTTTATTTTAAAAAAGCGCGCGATTTTTAAAATAAAGCAACTACTTTTGATTGTAAAAGCGGGATAATAAAAAACTGGATTATAAAAAACGGGATTATAAGAGGCGAGATTTTAAAAGACGGGATTTTAAAAAAGCGGTATTATAAAAAGCGGGATTATAATAGCGCGATTTTAAGAATCGGGATTATAAAAAGCGGGATATCGAACCCAACCCGGCGCAAACATTGAAATGAAAATGAAAATTGTGAGAAAACAACACAAATGATGGAATTGGTACTAAAAAACTTGACTAAAGGAACTAGAACATATGTGTGTTCCTGATTTCAGCTTTCTAGCTTGAATTTCGATTTTTTCGGTAAATTTATAGCAAAACACAAATAAGAAATTGAGTCATACCCGCACGGATGTGATATACGGTGCATTTCAGCACTCGATCCGATAACTTCAAAAATATTATAAAGAGTGTTCAAATTTGAGTTATCATTTTAAATTTTGTATGAAAGACATAAATGATGTAAAATAATGAAAAAGAATGTCGTCCAAGTGATCTCCTCTCCTAGCGTGGCAAACTGTCAACCTTTTACCAAAATTTTGAATCACTTTTTCGCATAATGATGGTTCAATAAGTGATATTTGCTCGATTATGTTGTCTTTGAGGTGTTGAACAGTTTGAGGATTATCGGCAAAAACTTTACTCTTCAAGAAACCCCATAAAAAAATCCAGTGGTGTTAAATCGCATGATCTTGGTGGCCAATTCACGTCTTTTCTTTGGGAAATTATGCGATTGTTAAACTTCTCTTTCAAAAGATCAATTGAGTTCGTTGCTGTTAAAAGCACCATGAAACCATTCTGCACATCAATATCTCCACAAAAAGTTTCTAATCATCGCTTGATATGGAGCTCCATCCACAATACCTGCATTGCCATTTTTATCTTCGAAGCAAAATGGACCAATTACCCCACCACACCAAAATCCACACCATACAGTAACTTTTTTTGGTTTCATTGGCCTTTCAAACAATTCTCTAGGATTTTCTTCAGCCCAAATGCGACAGTTTTATTTATTGACATAACCGCCAATTTCAAAATGAGCCTCATCGGTGAAGATAATTTGCTTGACAAAATTGTCATTCTGTTGTTGGTTCTCTATCGCCCAATGCGAGTTGCCGAGGCAAAGCGTAATCAGTTGGCTTGAATTCTTGTGTTAGCTGTATTTTGTAAGCCTTTACATGCAGATCTTTGTGCAAAATGTTAAACAAAGTTGTTGGTATGAGGTTTAATTGCTGTGTACGACAATGAATTGAAGTCCTTGGCTCTTCAATAACACCTCTGATAACAGCTGCAATATTTCCACTCAAACGACCACTACGATGATAGGCTTTACTTCTCTGATCTTGAACCGAACAAGTTTCTTGAAATTTATGAATGATAAGTTTAATAGACGGTTTGGCGGAGCATTTTCTCTACCGTATTTTCAACGAAATTTTTTTCCAACTTCTGCAAGACGTTCTCCATATTTAAAAATAAGTGTATTTACTTCATTCCTGAAAAAACGTCGGTGTAATCTAATAGCTATAAAAAAGTGGCGGCCAATTTAAAATGATACGTCAAATTTGAACACCCTTTATATGGGATATACCAGCATCGCTCCTATATCTGTCGTCCTATTTTATTGGAAATCTTTCTAATCCTAGGGCGGACCCAATTGTTGTTTTTATGTTGCACATCTAAACATTTCTTGCAGATTAACCGACATTATTTCCTTCACAAAATCAACCCAGCAGAAATCCACGTTTTGAACTTACCTTTGCACTCAGGAAAAGCAAAATATCCTTCAGCGCACTGCTTACAGTAGTGCCCAGCAAAGTTGATTTTGCAAGGGCATTCTCCATACGTTGCTTCGCAGTGATAGCCGTCAGTGCCGTTGAGATTGCACTGACATTCCCTACAATTTGGATAGCCATAATAGCCGTAAGCACAGGAATCACAATTTGGTGGCTGAAATTCATGACGACACTCACAGCGTCCCGACTCTTCTTCGCAATTGCCGGTCGAGTAGAAGTGCTCGCATTCGCATGCTAAAAAGAATCCAATTTGAAAACTAAACTTTAAATATTTTCTATTTTTTTTTAACTTACGTTGACAAACATCAGTTTCGTTCCAGTACTTCCCATAAGGACGATAATACTTCGGCTTGCACTTGTTACAGTTGTTACCTTCGGTGTTATGCTGGCAATGCTGACAAACGCCACCACCATCGTACATCCCGTGTATATCCATTGAGAGACCTTTGAGATCGATGTCTTCATCATATTCGCAAGTGTTGGAATGCCCATGACAGTTACAAGCTGAAATATTTTATGTCAAACCTTCGGTCGGGAAAGTTATATTGCAGACTTACGTTCACAAAAGAATGGACTAGCGTTGGTATTCTGTCGCCATTTCTTCTGCTCGAAGCCGGGACAACACTCATTGCACTGAATTCCACAAGTTCTATGTTGACATCTGCAGGCCAAGATTCGAACAGGACTTTTTGGGTCGAGAACATCACAAGTATCAGCGTGACCATTACACATGCAACGACCGCCAATTGAAATATCCTTGATCGAATAGAAGTACTGCGAACGAAATTTCAATACTAAAACTGAGGTGTTATCAGATGGAAGTTGGACTTACTCTTCTGGTGACAGTAGGGTCCTGGCGTGCTACAGACATCAAATGGCCCAGTAAATTCTTCGTACGTAGCAATCGAATACGAATGTTAGTCGCTCGAGTCCATTCCTGAAGAACTGACGAGTTGAAATAGTTGTTTGCGGAAGGTCTGTCGTTGAGCAGCATCACTGGAATCTAATGATTTTCATGTTTGTTGTTGAATATCTGTGATTTTGAAGTTGTTGGATATACAAACCTCTCCGTTTTCGAGTGGCACAATCTTTGAATATTCCGTTGTGCAGACAACATCGTCGTCTTGTGTAATCGGTTTGTAAGTATTCTTTCCGAAGTAAGTTTCACAATCGGTGGGTGTATCGGAGAAATGTTGCCATGCGGACCAAGTTTTGCCATAATCACCAGATTTTTCCAAAGTCCATAAGCCGGGACGCGGTGAGTTGCCCATTCTTATAAACAGATATGCGACGTGGAATTCCTAAAAGTGGGAAGGTTATACGTTTATTAAATTCATATTTTAAGGATTTCGCATGGAATAGATTATCAATATCAATACGATCAAACGTTCCTAAGTTTCTTGGAATGGAAGTGACCTTCTTATCCGAGGGGTGGCATTAAGCTTTCCCAATTATGATATGCTTACGGCCATCAAACTCGATCCGGCGACCTTAACCAGCGCGCCCAGAGAATGATAATGGGAAAGCCTTCCGCTTTCAATACTTGTCTTTCATGTTACTATGCGGTTCAAGGGCATTCGCTTAGATCATCCACTTAGGGCTTATTGGGAAAGACATGTTGTAGTTCATCGAACAGGCTTATCTGTATGGTTTTCTAATGTAAGTTTAGGTTAAACAGGGTTATGTGACAGATGTTGTCATAAAGCGATAGGTACCATAATGGGCCCATCGCGATCCATAGAAAAACGAAATCCAAATTTCCTTTTTACAATTTATCAGGGCTCGTAAAATATCGCTCGCGAACGATAAAATTATCGATCTTTAAAAATGTATAGTTCTCTCACGAACGAACTGTATCCATTTGTTCCTGTATCTCGCGTTCGTGAGAGATCGGAAAAAAGAAATTCAGGTAGAATATGGTTCACTCGCGATAAGGATCGGTAAAGATCCATAAAACAAATCATTCTCTATCAAGTATCCGTTCAGTACGTTTGTGAAGCGATTTATATTTTCAATAGTTTTTATTTTGGTTGAAATTGGGAAAATGAAGACATTTGAGTTAAATAAATATGTCTCTTATAATGAAGAAGCAGACGAATCAACTAGCGTACTTTGTGAGAGAAATTTGAAAGGAAAAGTAACAGGGAATATAAAAAGACACGATACAAGAGTACATAGTGTCAATTTTAATGGTTCGGGCGTTAATGAGTTCGAAGAGAAAACAGGGAATCGGTCTTAATTGCGATGAAGAAGAGTGATTTTTTTAAATGTTGTGTGGTTACGATTAAAAATATTCCTTTTCGAATTTTCGACGACGAACAATTTTTTAAAAAAAAATTTAAGCCGTACGAGAAACTTTTTGAAACTAATCTGAATTCGAGAAATATAGTGTCAATATATATATCCAAAGAAACAATAAATAATGTTTTGTTAGTTTTTTTTTCTCTTATGTTCTTTCAATATTAAAATATGTAATATTCGAACAGTTCGCGAACGGATCTAAAATAGTTCGCACGTGATAAACTCGCGAACGAACTATATTTTACAGATTGGAACAGATTTGATTCGATCGTGAAAACGAATTTTAATTTTAAACTAACGGAAAAATAAGGTTCGCGATCGAATCAGAAATCAAATTCCTTTGCGAACTTTTCATGACAGAACTAATCATATTTTATCGTTCTGCGAACCTTGCAATTTATTCCCTTGTAAGCGAATGACTGTATCCTGTTTAATCAATTAGTTCATTACTTCTGTGTGAATATATTTGTTCTCGATCATTATTCTGGTAATTGACTAATTTCATACAACTTCAACGTATTTGAATACTTTTAAATCAACACATTAATAAATAATCAAATCTCTTATTTAGTATTCCCTTCGTTAAATAATCATCTAATTCTGTATCTGCTCCTTTTCTCTATTTTCACTACTATCACTTGAAATCGCAGTATCTAGTCGCTCTTCAAAAGTACAAAATCTTGGGTGCTTCTGCAATACCCATTTATCCTATACTTGGATATCCATGGAATTCAAACTGCGCTAACGGCTGCTCTTAAGTAGATAGTTTCTGATAGATGGTGTTAAATTCCAATGTTTTTTTTCAATTGTTACAATTTGTATCCGCTGATGTCGTCAGTGGGTTAGCTTAGACATTATAAAGGTTCGGATATTAAACAAATTGACCACCCTGAAACCACGGGTTAGGTTAGGTTAGGTTAGGTTAGGTTTATGTGGCTGTCGGCAGAAGCCGACACACTTAGACCAATTTAGGTCCATTGTGATACCACGTATATTATCTACCTCAACTCTGTAGATGGGACTGGCCAACGACACGCGGTTGTTCTCAAACGGTCCCCCATCTACGTACTAACCGCGCCCAACGTCGTTTAATTACGGTGATCTGACGAGAACCGATTAACTCGACGTGGTATGGTCGTTGGTTGACGGGTTAGGTTAGGTTAGGTTAAGGTAGCTGTCAGCTAATAGCCAACACACTTATCCCAGTGAGGTGCGTTGTGATCAGCCACGTGGTTCAGCGGAGTTTCGCCCTCTACCCGTTAAACCATTTGAAGCTTCTAATGAAGCGCGGTAGACTTCTAACATCTGTGTTAGCTGAGTTCATTAAAGAGGAAGGCTCCAAGATAGAGATTTCTTTTATGGGAGAGTGCAGGACATGAACAGAGAAGGTGAAGTGTAGTCCCCTCTTCCTCCTCGTCCCTGTAGCTTCTACAGAAGTCATTTGAATAGACGCCAAGCCTTGATGCGTGCTTGGCTATTAGGCAGTGTCCTGTAATGACACCTATAGCAGAGCCAATGTGCACCGCACCCCCGGTGAATGTTAAACTGTTCTGCCATCTCCTCAGGAGACGAACGACAGTCTGGGGCTATGATGGAGTTTAAAGAGACTGAGTCCAGGGATTTATCGCGGCTTGCCTGTCCGAGAATATACGGATGCCCTTAGTGGATATCACATTTCCCTACAACCATGCCATGATTTCCGCCTGGAACACGCTACAATGACCAGGAAGATGGAAGGAGATAGTAATATTATTTAGTCTTTCTGAGAAAACACCCCCATCTACCCCATCAATAGTTTTTGATCCGTCGGTGTGGAAGTGGATCGATTTATCCTCCGTCAATGCACTATCCTCCCGGAATGATCTGGTGTGGATAGTGATTTGGAAGTTCTTTCCGAACTGTAATTGGGGGTGTAGTCTAAGATCGTTGGTAGAGACCCAAGTGAGTCCAGAATCCACTGTGAGGTAGCTTTAAAGCTGACAGTAGAACAGGCATCTACTTGCCTGCTAAAAATATGAAGGGGTGTCAGATGAAGTAAAATGTCCAGAGCAGCGGAGGGAGTCGTTCGGAGTGCTCCGCTGATACACAGACAAGCTGTACGTTGAACCTTGCTCAGCTTATCACGGTTTACCGCTTTGTCCAATGCAGTCCACCAGACAATCACCCCGTATGTCAGAATCGGTCTCACTACCGATACGTATAGCCAGTGAGAGATGCGGGGTTGGAGGCCCCACTTATTGCCAATGGCTTCTTTGCAAGAGAAAAGTGCTACTGTAGGTTTTATGACTCTTTCTTGCATATTGGATTTCCAGCTTACCTTCATATTGAAGATAAGACCAAAGAATTAAGCTTCATAGGAAAAGGTTAAGCTTGTACCGTTAATAGAGGGTGGGTCAATATGAGGAATTTTATATTTCCTGGAAAAGAGGACAAGCTCGGTTTTGTGAGGATTAACATCCAGCCCATCTTGTTAGCTTGTTGAGAGCGTTTTGTTTGAGTTGCTTTAAAGTGTTGAGGTGTTTTCAGAAACGGCAATAGCAACGTCATCTGCATAGGCAATCACCATGCAGCCCTCCCCCAGGTATATCAGTAGTTTATTCACCACCAAGTTCCACAGAAGGGGGCAAAGGACACCGCCTTGCGGCGTACCTCTACTGACCGACCTATTAGCAGTCGCCCAGTTTTGAGTTGATAATCCAGCTTGAGAGGAAAAGATTGATCAAATCACCAAGAGAGCCATCCACATTTAGTTAGGTTAGTGCATTTGCGTATGTTGTTGAAGACGCCTTATATGTCTAGGAAAGCAACCATAGTGTATTGCTTGTAATGAAGTGAGTATTCGATGGTGCGTACCAAGGAGTAAAGGGCAGTTTCCACCGATTTACCCTTGCAGTACGCATGTTGGGCCGCAGACAGGAGTTGCGGGTTTATATTCGTACGAAGATGGATATCAATCAGACGCTCCAGCGTTTTAAGGAGGAATGATGATAGACTAATGCGTCTGAAGTCTTTTGGACTTACATTCTAGTATTTGCCAGCTTTGGTAATGAAAACAACTTCCATTTCTCTCCAAGCCTGAGGAAACCAAGGGATAAATAGTAAAAATGAAAATTTACTTTTCAAGTAAAAATTAGAAAAAGTGCAAGGTAATAATAAAATTAAGACTTGTTTGTTGAACAACTTGTATTGTATTTGTATTGTATGTGCAGTGGGGTCATCAGTAGATGACAAGCACTTAGACCTATTGGTCCATTGTACTTCAGCATAGCTGCCAGCTCGCTGGTTATTGGCGATTAGTAAGATTCAGTGAGGGAGAACCTGCCAGTAGCCTTGGCAAAGCGAAGAATATTTGAAAGTTCAATTTCCCCCATCTCATCTTCGTTAACAAATTGTTTGCCTAAAGTGGTGAGCCTGGTTCTGGCGAAAGCCGGACATTCACAGATGAAGTGAGATGCCGTTTCATCCGCCTCCATGCAGCACTCACATAGGCCCGAGCTCCTAATGTGAATGGTTTTGAGGTGCTCGTTAAGAGGACTGAAACCGGTGACGAGACCAATCAAGGATCTCAAGTCTTTCCTGCTTAGTCCAAGCAAAAACTTAGCTCTGCTGCTTTTTGGACCGTCCACTAGCTTCTTCGAATACCTGCATGAGACCAGGTCATGCCAGTATTCGGAATGTTGTTGGCGTAGAGCCGAATCCATTTCACGTTTGTGGACGGATGAGCAGCATCCTATGGATGGTTGTGGGCCAATGAAGGCTGTTGAAGAGCCCTTCCTGGCCAGAGCATCCGCTCTGTCATTACCCTCGATACCTGTGTGCCCAGGAATCCAGGCAAGTGATACCGAGTTACATCTTCCCAGACGGTTAAGCCTAACCATGGTTTCCTCAACTATTTTTGAGTTGAGAGAGCCAGCCGAACAGGCTTTGATAGCGGCTTGGCTATCTGAGCAGATGTATAAGGTTTTACCCTTAATCCTTCTCCTTAACAGGATATTGGCGGCAGTGGCAATCGCAAAGATTTCTGCCTGAAAAACAGTTGTTTGTCTACCCAAGGCTGCAGATAGATTTATCCGACAGTCTCTAGAGTAGACCCCGGCTCCGGAGATACCGTCAATAAGTGAGCCATCAGTATAGACGATGACATCACCCGGCCTAAAGCCATTCCACCCCTCACTGTTCCATTCCTGCCGTTCAGGAAGGATGACCTGAAAACGGCGTTCAAAGACTTGCTTCATGCACACAGTGTCAAGTGCTCCTCCCCGATGGCCAGGTAGGCTGTCATAGAGAGCTCTGTACCTAGCACCTCTGGCCCCATCGCCGAGATTGACCTGCCATCCAAGTACTACACACATGCGGTATAGTTGAACAACTTATTTTTTTATAATTTGCGTTAATAAAAGTAAAGGAATTTTTAGTGTCCGTATAACGTGAGCATCTTTATAGCCACATAGTGCGTTCATTAAGGAAATGGGGATAAGGATGACAGATGCACATTGGTTTTAAATGTGTGTAGATGATAATGAGTGGGAAAAGCAAAGCGGGGAAGAGAATTCCACATTCGTGTTGAACGGCTAAGGAAATATTCTTTGTATTTCACTGTACGCCCGAAAAAAGGCGTGAAGGTGAACTGATGTGCATTCATGGCATGACGGGTATTGCTGTCTATTTTGTTTGAGCACTTGTGGTGAAATACCGGTAGAACAGCAATAAGCAGGGGACACTGCGACGATGACTAAAAGAGTGAAGCGATTTCGCGATGTCTCGATCGCCTATAATTCTGAATTCTGTCTAGCTGTTCCAAATAGATTATTGATGCGCCAGAAAAAATACGAGTTTCGTACTCAAGTTAACGCCGAATGAATGCCTTATAAATTGTAGCCAGATCAAAAGGGGTGAACAATTTCTTGCACCGTTTGAGGAAGCTTAGACACTTCGCAGCGTTATTGGCGACATCGAATATGTGGTCATTCCAACGGAGGTTGTCATTAACACACATACCGAGAATGGAATATCTTTTGGTTTCAGCGATGCAAGTGACAATTCATGGATAATGGCAGACAGTTGAGGTTTCGCTTTAAAGACAGAAGACAGCATTGTGGTTTGGAAGCATTAAATTCTAAACTATTGGTTGAACCCCGTTTCCAAAATCGGAATTTATGAGCTCAACATACGTTGCCGTTCCAGCTCCCCACCCGAAGATGAGCGCCGTGAACCAGAAAGCGAATAAAAAAAGCTGAGTGTGCTGAAATCAGAGAAGGAGTGAATTGGATTAGAAATTGCAGACAGGAGATCATTTATAAAAATGAAAAAGAGGGTCGGGGTGGAATCGGTGCCTGGGAGAACACCAGCATTTATTTGGTGGTTCAAAACAACTTGAATTGAACGAAAGCTAGTTTTTAATCCATTGAAGAAGAGTATCATCGATTTCAAATGCACGCGTTTTCGACAAGGGAGCTTGATGCCAAACTCTGACAAATACCTTTGAAATATCAAGCGCAACGATCTTACTTTCACCACAATACTGAAGAGATTGATCCACTTTTAGGATAGATAAAACATCAAATCACCAGTGGACCTGTTGCAGCGAAAACCGTACTGCCGGACATTAGAAGTTGTTGGTATTCAAGATATTTTATAAGCTGGCGGTTACATACACTATCAGTTCAGTGTCGTGGAGTGCTTAAAGCAAGCAACTATCACGAGCAGAAATTTGCCGGCACTAAAAGTGCTCCCACAGGCTCATCATTTAGTGCAGGTGTTAGTAAGGACAAAACAATTAAAAATACAATAATTATGTACGTATCAAATACTAACACAAACACAAATCATGCAAATAAATTAAGACATTAAGGTATTATTGCGCAAAATATTTTTCAGCTTAATTTTACTAACATGCAAGTCAATCACATGATCATTTATATTATAGATTCTACTCATGCGGACGAATAGGCTCATGCCTCCCATAATTCGTTCTATGATGGGGGCTAAACAATAAATCAACACTACGAAAATTATGGGCACCACACCGAAAATTAAAGCCAATAGATGACAGCAAGTCAGGTGCATCTATTTGACCGGATATAAACTGCTGTAAAAAAATGATATCGCTATTAAGCCTTCGTTGAGAAAGGGGTAACATTTGAAGAAACTTAATACGATGACTGTAAGGAGGAAGTTTAAAAGGATCATCCCATGGAAGTCCTCTAAGTGCAAATCGAATAAATTTACGTTGAATGGCCTCTATCCGATTTGAATGAATGTTGTAGAACGGCGTCCAAACTTGTGAAGCATACTCTAGAATCGGACGGACAAAACAATTGTACAATGACATAGTAACGTATGGGTCATTAAATTCTTTCGCCCACCTTTTTACGAAGCCCAGCATAGAATTAGATTTATTAACAATAAAATTGATATGCTTGGCAAAAACCAGTTTGGGATCGAAATAAACCCCAAGATCCTTAAAATTATCAACATTACAAAGAATATGTTGATACAAAGAATATTGAAAGGTGGAAGGTATATTCTTTCTAGAGAATGTCATATGTTGACATTTAGTAGGGTTCAGGGATAAACCGTTTTTATCACACCAATTGGCGAAGCTATTAATGTCAGATTGCAGAAAAATTCTATCTTGCTGACTAGTGATAGATTTAAATATTTTCATATCATCAGCGTAGATCAGGATATTACTGTGATTTATACATGCTTTAACATCATTAATGGCTAGTATAAATAGAATTGGTCCGAGGTGACTACCTTGGGGAACTCCAGACTCAGCTGTAAAAGATACAGATAGCGATCCTCTAAATTTGACTTGATAAACCCTTGATCTAAGGTATGAATTAACCCTATTTATGAAACTTGGTGGGAAACCAAAAGCCCTGAGTTTAAACTCGATTATTTTATGGGACAGCTGGTCGAAAGCTTAAGAGAAGTCAGTGTATATGCAATCCATTTCGTCCTTATTCTCTAAGGCATTAGAACAATCATGCAAGAAACTTAACAGATTAGTGCAGTGGATCTGTTTCTTACAAATCCATGCTGTTCATTACAAATTAAATTGCGACAAAGAAATATTAACTTTTCATAAACAATTTGTTCAAAAAGCGTAGGGATACACGAAAGCTTTGAAATAGGCCTATAATTAGTGATATCACCACGTTCGCCTTTTTTAAATACAGGCGTGATAAAAGCACTTTTCCATAGATAAGGGAATTTACCATCAGTACTAATGGACAATTCAAACAGATATTTAAGATATGGAGCAACTGCATGACTACATTTTTTAAGAACGATCAGTGCAATGCCATCAGGACCTGATGAATAATCATTCTTCAGAGAAGAAATAAATTTTAAAATTGTTTCCAAGTCAAATGAGAAGCTAGTAAAACTTATTTGGGAACAGCTAGTTAGATAACTAAAATATTGCTCATCTATGTGAAGAGGAGTCACCCTAAATGACTTACTGAAGTAATCTGCAAACTTATTGCTTGCATCTAGCCAATCAGCAGTTGTAGAGCTATTGTAAGTAAGTTTCGATGGATAACCATCGGTTTTTTTCTTAGAATTAACAAATCCCCAAAAAAGTTTGGGGTCCAATTTTAGAGAGCATTCCATTTTACTTATATAGTCAATATATAAGTTGCAGGATAAACATTTGAATTCGCTGAATAGTGTAAGATAGAGCTCAAGATCTGAATGGCGGAGACTTTTTAAATAGTTCTTCCAAGCCCTATTACGTCTGTTTCGTATTGATTTGAGCTCTTTAGTGTACCAAGGATGGGACGTTTTCAAATTCCTAGAGGATAAGCAGACGGTTAATCAGCAGTTCCATGACCTTACAAAGAGGAGACGTAAGTGCAATTGGTCGGTAGGAGGAGCGGGAAGATTGCCCTTTTTTTAGGATAAGCTGGACAAATGCTGTTTTCCATCCTCTCGGAAAGAGCAGTTTAGAATAGGACAGATAGAAAAGCTTTCGCAGTGGTTTAGCCACTGTTGAAGAAGATCCCTTCAGAACGATCAGGATCTCGAAGTACTCTAGCTACTGTACGAGTGCGAAAGTGGATTGGTCCATTGGAGTATGCTACGCCCTCGAGTTCAAGGGGAGATAAATCATAATCTGGAAGCATTGAGCAAACTGCAAAGGCCTTATCTAGAAAGCTAACAGCTGGATTGCCATTGTAAATGAGGGTCGGCATAGATGAAGAGGCCAAGTTCTCGATGTTTCCAACAAACAACCAAAAGTTTTTTTTACCCGTGGGACTTTGTAGTATTGGTTTTTGCCTCAGCTTTTGGTCATAGGAGAATTTGACACGAGTTATGTGGACATTGCAGTCATTTCTGGCTCGTCGGTTTTCCTCAGATGGGTTTGCCTTAGATGACCGAAAGCTTACCTCTTTAAACTTGACCGCCTCTTTGCAGCTCCAGTCATACCACGCGTTTACCTTGAGTTTGATAATTTTGACCCTGTTAAGGATAAAGGTTTTCATGCTCAAGTGAGTTATGTTTATTATCATTACAGCAGCAGCATTTACGTCGCTGTAGAGGAAGCACAGCGACCAGTTAATACTCTTAAAGAAACCATTTAGTTCTTCCCAATTGGCTTTCTCGTATTGCCACACAGCTCTTTAAGGAGTTTGTTCTTTAACCAGCTGTGAGTAGAAGTAGCTTAGTAGCTCAAACCAGTATTTTGGTTGGTGTGTGTTCAAATAAAAAATGTTGCCTTGCCTACGAAACAAAAAACATTTTGTCTGACCCGGAGTGTTTTAAACCTTAAAAAAAATTTAAGCATTAGCATACAAAGCTTTTAGTAAATACGTCTAACGATTCATGAGAAATGATGTTTTCCCAAATAACAAAAAAACGTCTCCCTAATTTATACGCTGTGAGTTAATGAGTTAGTCAGTCAGGCCAAACTGTTCTATATAAGGGTGCATTATTTTATACATCTTGTTTTGCCAAATAACTCATTTAAATAGGCATTCATCGTTCCACCTAAATTAAGGCACTTCATCCTTGATGATCTTCCTTGCTTATTACCGCAATCCTAAGGTTTACGTATGGTTCCTGTTCCCACTAAAGCAATAACCAGAACTAGCGAATTTCTTCTACTCAATTCTAAAGGCACGTATCAAAGATTTTCGTTATCTTCCGCATTATTTTTAGGTCTATAATTTAAACACATTTTTAGGAAACCTATCGATGAAAATAGATAGTTTAAGAATTTTAAATGGCTTAAGCTAGACCCCTAACCTCATTTCTTGATTGTGCAATGAGAATGATGGCATTTTTTTAACGAGGTTGATACATTAAACTTATTTTCCAACAATTATTACTATGCCCCATGAGACAACATTTATTCATACTGTAAAACATCAGAAGGAGAATGAAATCATAACTTTTATCAACTTGTTCACTTCCGTTGTAATGAGAGCGAATGACTTCTAAGCTGCGACTTGTGAGTTCAAGATGTTATCGAAACCGACATTCATTAAGCGGATAAGAATTATACAACATACATACACAATAGTCACATCACACCCCACTATCTGGAGGAGCGACTCAAATGATATTTTTAAGAACCACAAACAGACGAAAACGAGATTCAATTACCAACATTTTAGTTCAGGAGAATATTTAAATTGGTTTTATCAACGCGGATCGTTAAAATGAATTATGAAGACGAAATTTTGAATGATCACATACAATTAATGTGTTTTGACAAGTTCCACTTTAAGTAAATGAAATTGGAGTCTAATATTTATAAACTGTAGATTTGGTTCATTTTAGTGTTCATCACTACAGTGCAACTTTTTCAAAATTAATTTTGAATTATCCCTCAAAAGTGGATTCGGCAAAAACTTTGTATGACCAAAATGTTAAGAAGAATACATCCCCTAAAGGTTCTATAGAAGAGGGCGTTTTTCTGTAACTCAGTAGTAACTCACTCTTTGAGATCAGAAAAAAACTTTTAATATTCACTCCAAACTCACTCTATTTTCATTGGAAAAAAAGCTTTACAAGTACCCTCCAGGGTTATCGATATGTGACTTCTGTTGATATTTTAGCGTCTGTCCAAATCGGCCAAATATGTTCATGTACGCTGTCATACAATCTAATCAATATATCTCGTATCCGTATGACCAGTTGATGCATATGATCACAAATGAGCAGGCTGATTTCGACAGATAAGCAACGCATTGGGTCATAGAATGTAACAAAATGTTACGTACGTATGTCACAAAAAGATCTACGTAACCGGATCATATTTACTGCATTTTTGAACTGAGATATTTAAGCTTATGCTGTCAAAATATGAAAAACCACAAACCATTTGTTATGTAAGGGGTTCTGGCAACGATTTTGAGAAAAAAAAACTTATTTGAACCCAACTTCTGCAGTTTCGTGATGAGTTGAGTTTTATTGCGCGCTGTTGGATCCTGTCAAGTAGCTCCGAATAGTACTCGAATTTCGGGCGAATAAGCATTAAATTCCACTCTTTTGGTTGTACCCCACTGAGTTCCAGTTCTACACCCGAAGCTGACGATACTGTTATCAGCAAAGGAATTGATTGGATTAGAACTAACAAACAGGAGATCATTTATAAATATGAGAAAGAGAGTCGGGGACAGGGCAGAGCCTTGGGGAACACCAGCATTTATTTGGTGAGTTGAAGACTTGAAACCGTCCAAAACAACTTGAATTGAACGGTCCCAACGGTAATTTCTAATCCATTGAAGAAGATTATCATTGATTCCAAATGCATGCATTTTCGACAAGAGAGCTTGATGCCAAAATCTGTTAAATGCCTTTGAAATATAAAGCGCAACGATCTTTCTTGCACCACCTTGGTAAAAAGATTGGTTCACTTTTCAGTTAGATATGTCATCAAATCGCCGGTGTACCTGTTGCTGCGAAGATCTGTTGCTTCGAAGACGGTCATTGAGAAGTTTACAGGATTCAAGATATTCCATTAGCCGGCGGTTGATCAGCGTTTCCAATACCTTAGAAAGAAGGGACGTAAGTGCAATTGGTCGGTAGGGGGAGGAATAAGAAGATTCACGTTTTTGGTATAGGCTGGACAAATGCTGTTTTTCATCTCCTGAGAAAGAGCCCTGAAGAATAGGACAGATAGAACAGCTTATGCTGTGGTTTTGCGAGCGTAGAAGAATAACTCCTCAGAACCCTATGGGAAATACCATCTGGACCAGCGGATTTGTGAATTTCAAGATCTCTAAGTACTCTAGCCACTGTACGAGTGCGAAAATGGATTGGTTCCATGGAGTATTCTACGCGCTCAAGTAGAGGGGGAGATAAAGCACTATCTGTCAGCGTTGAACTAGCTGCAAAGTGAACAGCAAGCAGATTGGCTTTATATAGAGAGCTGACAACTGGAATGTCATTGTAAATGAGTGTCGGGATAGATGATGAATCCGAATTCTTGATGTTTTTAACAAATTACCAAAATTTTCCTACCCGTGGGACTTTGTTGTATTTTTTGCCTCAACTTTTGGTCATAGGAGATCCGATTTGGGTCCATCCGTACTCAATACGATTGAATCTTATTTTGGGTTAATTATGTCGTCTTGGGAATGTGACCTCGTTGTATCTTTTCAGTTGTATCTTTTCAGACTCCTTAGTTGTCTGTAAGCGTGATTCCTAGTAAAGCAACCCTACCAAGTGTCTGTACAAGGCCTGGGTGAATTAGTTTGGAGTTTAGAGCATGTAGGCATTTGCCAAGCTTCTTTCTGTATGTAGTGGTGAAAGCGAGCTGTTCCTCTTACGCTGCGGTGGGTGTTGTCCTGAAGTGAAGTTTTTGCGACTTCTCTTTTGTTTTCTACAAGTAGCAGGTTGCTGCTTGTTTAAATATGAGCCAGTGCAAGACTGGTAGATAATTATGGCTAAAGCTGGACCAGAGTAAATCCAACGGGACTTCTGGAACATGAAAGTGGAACCTTGTCCACCTTGATAAACATCTGTAGATATCGTTGTAGGGGATGCCCAATCTCTGAGCATGCCTACCTATCGAACATTGTACATTAATTTCAATGTGCGATAGGTAGGCATGTTCAGAGACTGGGCAGGGCATCCCTTACAACGATTTCTGCAAAAGCTGTAGAGACGAGGAGAAGAAGAAGCAGTCCTGCATTTCCTGTGCACGTGTCCCGCTATGCGGGGCTACCTTAGGTAGTCCACTATCTTTTTTTTTTAAAAAAAAAAAAAGGAAATCCAAATCCCAGAGCACTCAGACTCGGTAACGGTCCAACCAGGCAGGAATCCTCCTTTTTGGTGTAGAGGCATGAGAATGGGTGGGGTATGTTGTTGTTCCCCATGGGGATTGAACCTGCACCGCACGGGTCACAAGCCAACACACTAACCTCTATCCCGTCGCCACCCATGTTTCCACGATCTTAATGATCCTATCAATGCCTGGACGGCTGACATTAACAATTTCATTAAAAAAGTGTAGGAGTGGACAGCGTGATCAACCTGCCCCTTCCCAAATGCATCACAATAGACCTACCTTGGTCAAAGTGTACAGTCCCTGGCCAAATTATTAGACGCACTGTAAGGTTCTATGTACTTTGTTTGTACTTGTTTACGTTCGCATATCAATTGGTTAACACTGTAATGCAACACGTCAAAAATAAATACAAAATGGAATCATTTATAAAATCTCCTTAATAAAACACATTATAAAAATATAAAAATATAAAAATGTTGCATTCAAACTCGTGCAACACATAAAAATATTAAAAAACTACAGTGCGTCTAATAATTTGGCCAGGGACTGTACCTTCCTCATTGAGGGTCATTTGAAACCAACAAACCCCAGAAACGGGACTACCATCTGCTTTGTAAATCCAATGCGTCATTTTGGAGTTTAGTGTAGTTGATATGTTAGGTTAGGTTAGGTTTAGGTGGCTGTCGGCAGAAGCCGACACACTTCGACTAATTTAGGTCCATTGTGATACCACGTATGTATTATCTACCTCAACTCTGTAGATGGGACTCGCCAACGACACGCGGCTGTTCTCAAACGGTCCCCCATCTACGTACTAACCGCGCCCAACGTCGTTTAATTGCGGTGATCTGATGAGAACCGATTAACTCGACGTGGTATGGTCGTTGATATGTTCCATGCCGAAGTTTTTTTTTCGTCATTTTCGCTGTCATTTCAACACAAACCATCGGGTGTGTTTTCTACTTGCCAAAATCTTAAAAAAGCGCGAATCAACTTATCCATCACTGAGATGCTTGTCTGCATAATTTTGCTTCGCTGCAACTTATCGCACTGCGTGACTCAGTTCTAACCCCGACAGATGGTTGCTTCCTGAGAATAAGCGGGGTAAATTATGCGGATTGACTTGTCGCTTTTTAAATACAAGCCATTTTCCACAAAAACAAATTATCCGTTAAATTTTTCAAAGTGATTCAAATCGTCTCTACTTCGCATAACACCCCAAAACCAACCCAAACAATGATATCATACATTCCAACAAAAATCTAACACCATCGGTTGCTTGCTCTCATGAAATATTCTTTTCATTTTTTTTTGTCCAGTTCAGTTGATTCGAGTTCGAAAATAGAATTTTATCTAATTCCATTGAGCGTAGAGTTAGGAAACTGAACAGTTTTGCACATTTGTTAATTTATTTTCCATTTCAATAGACAATGTATGGCAAACGTGACATAACCATCGCCGAATAGTAATTATCGTCAAAATAAATATTTAGTTAGCAAATGTTGACAATTGAACCACCGAACCGGTATGTATGTACGTGTGTATATGCACAGTTAAAAATCATCAGTTTAATTTAAAAAAAAAAATATGGGAAAGTTCGCTTGGGCGAACTGTTGGATACCTTCGCTATATTCCCTACCCCTAAAGTGAGGGCGTGGCTTTGGTTTGACATTTTTTGTTTCTAACAAAAGAACTAAAATTTAAATATTTTGTCAAAATGCCAAAAGTGGGCGTGACTAAAAGCGTGTTTTTATACCCTATTCTAGGGGTATATTAATTTTGACGCATAGTTTGTAACATACCTTAATATTGCCCGTAGACCCCTAAAAGTTACTATATTTATGATCAGCATCGATAGTAATGTCGATCTAGCCATGTCCGTCCGTCCGTCCGTCCGTCCGTCCGTCCGTCCGTCCGTCGGCAAAAATTAGGCCTTTAAACTGGACCTAGAGAGCTGAAATTTTAACCATATACTCTCTAGGGTCCCGAAATAATCAAGTTTAAGAATTTTTGAAATCCGCCCACAGACACGCCCACAAACTCAAAAAAAACAAAATTTTGGAAAAAATCGAATTTTGAGCTAGAGAGCTGAAATTTTTTATATATGATCTATGGCCCATAAAACTGATTGGGACATAAAATTTTCAAAATCCGCCCACTGACACGCCCACAATTAAATAAAACAAATTTTGGGAAAAATTGAATTTTGAGCTAGAAAGCTGAAATTTTTTATATATGATCTTTGGCCCATAAAACTGCTTGGGACATAAAATTTTCAAAATCCGCCCACTGACACGCCCACAATTAAATAAAATATTTTTTTTGAAAAACCAAAATTTGAGCTAGGGAGCTGAAATTTTTAATATATACTCTCTAGGGGCCCTTTATGCTCATGTGTAAATATTTTCAAAATCCGCCTACTGACACGCCCACAATTATTTTTTTTTTATTTTTGAAAGTCCAAAGTTTGAGCTAGGGAGCTAAAATTTATAGTATATACTCTCTAGGTGCCCTTTATGCTCATACTTAAATTTTTTTTAAATCCGCCTACTGACACGCCCACAATTAAATAAAACAATTTTATTGAAAAACCAAAGTTTGAGCTAGGGAGCGTTTTTATTTACAAAAGCTTAGTTTTTTCGATAAAATCCTTTAAATTTTTGTCACGCCCACTTATGAGATATAGGAATAAGAATAGGGTATCCAACAGTTCGCCCAAGCGGACTGTAGCCCGCCCCTATGTTTAAAAAGGATATTGTCTACATAATTTAGTTAATGTTTTCAATCGAAAAAACGCCCTTTAAATGTGGGTGACAAAAAACTTTGAACGAGCTAATTGTTATTGTCTTCATAATAAGGTATGTATACCGATTTTTAAGTTTAAAGATTTTATTAAAAAAAAAACAATGGCTATGTTCAAAACGCCCCCAAAAGTGGGTGTGGCGAAAATCTTTGTATTATTGTTTGTATGATTATTATTAAAGATTCTTTATCTAATTAAAAGAAAGAGTTACATCGGATGTATTTAGAGCATATAGAGCATAACATTAAATGCCGTCTGTCGGAATAAAGTTGACATATTCTTAAATAATGTTTGTATAATAAAGTGAGAACACAATTTCTATAATAAAATGAGAGCACGCAATAAGTTCTTAAAGGGAAATAGACTAAATTTAGAAGAATAGTTTAGAATACAAAAATTGATTTCACTTTAATAGACGAATATTCATTCAAGTAAAATTTGTTGAACTAACAAGGATAGTTTTAAAGTTTAGTAGGTCTTACTATACTTCGCAGTTCTTGCAGAATCGGACATTTTTTTTATAATTTTCCTAAGCTAAAGGGGGTTTTCCGTAAATGTTACAGTAGCCTTATTGTGCTATGAACACAGCGCAAGCATTTGTGAACAGCAATCAGCACCTAGCAATGTTATATTTCATTGCATGGTTTTCGGTGCTACTTACCTTAGAAAGACTAGAGAGATAGGAAAGAAGTTTTCGTGCAGTTGTATGGTTTTCTCCACGGGTGTTGTCTAAGTTGCTTAAGGAGAACAAGTTTTACATATATTCCATATAAAGTAATGGATTTGGCCGGGATCGAACGCACGACCTTCCAATCTACCAAGTGGTAGTTTATTTGAGCTTCATTCCTGCCACTTCTATAAGTGATCAGTTGCCGGCTTGTTTTGACGAACATGGTAGTTAGAACAATTTAACCTGCACACGCTTAGGATATTTTCACCCGGAGAGTTTCTGGTGCCATAACGCAATCCTCCATAGCAGTCTTCGTTTGTATTCCCAAAAAATAAATGCTGAGGTTGGGAAAATCAAGCTACAAAGCATCGTAATACATATCTCTGCTCGTATCGTACTTGAAGCCCATTTATGCACTTACAATATTCCACGTTCAGCAGCACCTAGCAATGTTACATTTCATTGCATGCTTTTCGGTGCTACTTGAATTAGAAAGACAAGAGAGATAGGAAAGAAAATTTTGTGCAGTTGTATGGTTTTTCTCCACGGGTGTTGTCTAAGTTGCTTAAGGAGATCAAGTTTTACGTATATATGAAATAAAGTAATGAATTTGGCCGGGATTTCAACGCACGACCTTCCAATCACTAAGCGAATACGCAACTATTGCACCGTTGTCATCCGACACACAGCTAAGAAACGTTAGATGGCTTCGTTTTGATTTATTCTACAAAGATTACAACTTGACGATATTCCTTCTCTATGAGGTATGTAGTTGAGTCATAAAATGTCAACTCTTGCTTTAAATTTCGTCCTGATTTGAAAAGGGTGAATCGAATTGCTGAAATAAAGGGTCTTTCATTAAGGACTTGACTACTTCTTTTTAAATAAAATGCAAACTAAATGAGATATCTGAACAAAAAAATTATAGTCTTGAATTACTATCAAAACATTTATAAATCGAATTCGACTTCGTTCATATGTCCACCACGGGAACGTATGCCGCGGGCACTATGCTGAACCCAATTTTAGATGATTCGGCCGCACATTTCGAACGATACGGCCGCTACTTCTTGTTCAATATTGGCTCAATATTGATCCTCTTACGTCGCCAGCTTGTTCGCATAGACAAATGATTTAATGTAGCCCCATAAAAAAAAGTCAAGAGACGTTAAATCACACGATCTCTGTGGCCAATAGACGGGTCCGCTTCTCGAGATAATACGTTCACCGAACTGAGACTTCAATAATTCGATTGTTGCACCCGCTGTGTGGCTTGAGGCACCGTCTTGTTGGAACCACATATCACTGATGTCCTATTCATGCAATTGTTCTAAGAAATAACGTTCCAACATGTCTTTGTAGCGAATACTATTTACCGTAACCTGATTGTCATTTTCATGGATGAAAAAAAAACAGCCAATGACGCCACCGGCATGAAAACAGCACGAAGAACATGAGGGTACTCACCCGTCCAGTAACACATATTTTGCTTATTGACGAAGCCGTTTAACCAAAAATGGGTTCATCGCTGAAGATAATTTTGCGATGAAATCCTTCATTTTTATACCAATTTTAAGGGTATACATACCTTAATATTGCCCGTAGACCCCTAAAAGTTACTATATTTATGATCAGCATCGATAGTAATGTCGATCTAGTCATGTCCGTTTGTCCGTCTGTCGGCAAAAATTAGGCATTTAAACTGGGCCTGGAGAGCTGAAATTTTAACCATATACTCTATAGGGTCCCGAAATAATCAAGTTTACGAATTTTTGAAATCCGCCCACAAACTCAAAAAAACAAATTTTTCGAAAAAAATCAAGTTTTGAGCTAGATAGCTGAAATTTTTTATATATACTTTGTATGGGCCCTTTATGCTCATGTGTAAATATTTTTAAAATTCGCCCACTGACACGCCCAGAATTTAAAAAAAAAATTATTAAATAAAACAATTTTATTGAAAAAACCAAGTTTGAGCTAGGGAGCGCTTTTTCTTACAAAAGCTTCGTTTTTTCGATAAAGTCCTTTAAATGTTATATAGAAAAATACATATATAGAGCGTTCTTAACAATTCAACCATACTAAGACTTTTGTCACGCCCACTTATGAGGGATAGGAATAAGAATAGGGTATCCAACAGTTCGCCCAACCGGACTGTAGAACCTCTCTATGTTCTTGCATCATGTGCAGAGCACAATTCGAGAACGTACGTCGCTTTGTATGTTCAAGTGGCTTTAGTTAGGCCAAGATCCTTACGCAAAATTCGCCATAATGTTTCCTAGGAGAGGCCCAATTCTTGAGAACGCCCTGAAATTGACTGATTTCGCTGGTTTGCGACGAAGGCATCTACTGCAGCAATATTCTCCACACTTCGGGCAAAACGTAGTCTCACTGGCACGACAACATCAAGCAGCGAATATTCGGACTCAAATTTGTTCAATAGACTATGAATTGCTTGTTTACTGGGACGAGAATTACGGCCGAAAATTGGCGTTCTTAAAGTTGCGAACACCGACTCGGAACTTTCGTAGTAAATTTTAGTTATTTGTGAATGATGAAATGTTGATTTTACGGATTGAACGGAGTGAGTCTATACTCAAATGCATACCTCATTATCTGTTTTTTTTGCAAATTTTGGTCAGGCCTTAGGATTACTTTGATGATAAAGTCTGGATTTGCCTGATTTCAGATAAATTTGTGGATTTCCTGATTCAACATGCAAGGCATTTATGTTGTAATAATATGTAACCTAAATAGGCGCTTAACTACAACACTTCATTCAAACTCTTCAACAAACTTGTACCCAAAAACTTGGTTTGCATAACAAAGAGGGCAAGTGTTAAAAGTGGCATCCAGCACTTTAAACTTTTCAGAAGTATCGTTTTTTTGATTGCAGTATTAAAAAAATTCCGACATGCTGGTGCCATTCCATACAGAGGAAGTATTGTTTGAACTGAGAAACTTGGATGACTAGCCAATCATCAAGAACTATGCTCTTGCTGTCTTCATGGATATTGAGGGTGCCTTTGACAATCATACCTTTTGCAGAATTGAGTCTGCCTTAACACTGAAGGGCGTCGATTCTACAACTGTGGAATGGATCCTGGAAATGCTTAGGAGCAGAGAAGTTACAGCTGCTGTTGGCGGCTGCGTCAGAACTGTGCGCGCTGGTAAAGGCTTTGCGCAGGGCGGTGTACTCTCCACTACATTGTGGAACCTGTTGGTCGACTCCTGGTTGAGAAGACTTGATGGGGAAGGTCACCCTGTTATTGGGTACGCTGACGATGTGTGTATCATTGTCAGCGGCAGGAGTTTACCAACTCTTTGTGAGCGGATGGAAACAGCGCTCAATAGTGTTGGGAGTTGGTGCCGCGAGCAGGCTCTGTCAGTCAACCCCGCGCAGACTGAGATGATGCTGTTCATGAATAGAAGGGCAATACCTCAAGTGAGGTGGCCTTACTTCCAGGGCACTCAACTAAAGCTATCAAGCAAGGTTAAGTATCTGGGTATTGTTCTAGCCCAAAGCTTAACTTTTCTGACCATTTGGTTGCTAGAATTTCGAAGGCAACTAACATTCTCTGGCCGTGCCGTAGGATGTTCAGCAGAACCTGGGGACTTAGTCCCAGGCTGATTCACTGGATTTACACGTGCATCGTTAGGCCATACCTTATGTATGGTGCGATTGTATGGTGGGCTAGAGCTCACATCCTCAAACGTCAACTGACGAAGCTACAGCACCTTGCGTGCTTATGCATTACAGGTGCGATGAGAGGAACTCCCACTGCTGCTACGGAAGTGTTGCTCTGTTTACCTCCCTTGCAGTTCCTTGCTGAGAGTGAGGCCAGAAAATCACTATACCGTATGTGTGAAGTACTTGGACGGCAGGTCAATCTCGGTGATGGGGCCAGAGGTGCTAGGTACAGAGCTCTCTATGACAGTCTACCTGGCCATCGGGGAGAAGCACTTGACACTGTGTGCATGAAGCAAGTCTTTGAGCGCCGTTTTCAGGTCATCCTTCCTGAACGGCAGGAATGGAACAGTGAGGGGTGGAATGGCTATAGGCCGGCTGATTTCATTGTCTATACGGATGGCTCACTTATTGACGGTATCTCCGGAGCCGGGGTCTACTCTAGAGACTGTCGGATAAATCTATCTGCAGCCTTGGGTAGACAAACAACTGTTTTCAGGCAGAAATCTTTGCGATTGCCACTGCCGCCAATATCCTGTTAAGGAGAAGGATTAAGGGTAAAACCTTATACATCTGCTCAAATAGCCAAGCCGTTATCAAAGCCTGTTCGGCTGGCTCTTTCAACTCAAAAATAGTTGAGGAAACAATGGTTAAGCTTAACCGTCTGGGAAGATGTAACTCGGTATCGCTTGCCTGGGTACCTGGGCACACAGGTATCCAGAGTAACGAAAGAGCGGATGCTCTGGCCAGGAAGGGCTCTTCAACAGCCTTCATTGGCCCACAACCATCCATAGGATGCTGCTCATCCGTCCACAAACGTGAAATGGATTCGGCTCTACGCCAACAACATAACGAATACTGGCATGACCTGGTCTCATGCAGGTATTCGAAGAAGCTAGTGGACGGTCCAAAAAGCAGCAGAGCTAAGTTTTTGCTTGGATTAAGCAGGAAAGACTTGAGATCCTTGAGTGGTCTCGTCACCGGTTTCAGCACCTTAAAACCATCCACATTAGGAGGTCGGGCCTATGTGAGTGCTGCCTAGAGGCGGATGAAACCGCATCTCACTTCATCTGTGAATGTCCTGCTTTCACCAGAACCAGGCTCACCACTATAGGTAAACAATTCGTCAACGAAGATGAGATGGGGGACATTGAACTTGCTAATAGTCTTCGCTTTGCCAAGGCTACTGGCGGGTTCTCCCCCTTCAGCTATACTGAAGTACAATGGACCAATAGGTCTAAGTGCTTGGCATCTACTGATGACCCCACTGCACATACAATACAATACAATAGCCAATCATTGGAAGTTTGTACAGCAGCGGGTTTCTCTTAATAGCATTAAAAGCAGCCTTAAAATCTACAAAGACTTTGTATGGAGGAATTGTAAACACAGCTTTATCTACATACTTTGCGAAGAACACGACTTTCATTTCCATTGATTTTTTCGATAAAACATCTTTTTTTTAGTAGTGGGTGTGCCAGTAAGCGGGTTTTAAAAATCTTTACACTTGAGTATTTCGGACCACTAGAGAGGTTCTAAATTTTAGCTTTCTAGGTCTTCTCGACAAAGCGTTTTTTCCCATTGATGTGTCAGTAGGCATATTTATGGTAATTTCAACGGTGCAGGGAAATAACTTCACGGGCAATAACTTCACCTGGGAAATAACTTCACGTCGAGTGGGCAATAAGTTCACTTTTTTTTGTGAACTTAATGCCCATTGATGGTGAGCAATAACTACACTTTTTAGTGGGAAATAAATTCTCTTAACATTTTATGATAATTCAAGAAACGTACCTCGCACCTACCCCAAATCAAACAGTGACTAGTTGCGAAATCGCAAGTAGATTCCATAAACAGTGCAATGCATATGGGGGGCATGCTGCCCCCCTGCAAACCCCCTGCTTGGGGTCACTGTTTGATTTGTAGTGGGTGCAAGGGTCTTTAGTTATAATAGACAAATTCTCAAATTATAGGTGGGAAATAACTTCACAAATCAGTGGGCAATAACTTCACAAAAAAAAAGTGAAGGTATTGCCCACTCAAGGTGAAGTTATTGCTCAGGTGAAGTTATTGCCCGTGAAGTTATTTCCCTGCACCAATTTCAACACATGATCATTTCGGGCCGAGTGTTTGTTCTAAATTGCAGCTTTCTAGTTCGAATTTATGGGCCTGAAAATTAGCAATGGAGAGTCAGGCATGCCTAGATTAACATAACTTACGATGCTGATCAAATGAAGTACCTTTTGGGGGCTACAATAAATATTTACGCATATTTGTGACAAACTATGATTCAACATGTCTGAATACGGAAACATTCTTCAAGTTGAAATCACTTTACTCCCGCTTTGTGCTCAATTTCATATCAGTAAGTGGTACATCATCTTGTTGCATGATTAGGTCGTTGGCTTACATACAGCGGAATAGAGTATGTACTCTGAAGTATGTTTCGGTGATAATTCGTACTTTGCTTGCGTGACCTTAGTCCGAACAAAACTGATAAAAAAAATCTTTGTTAGCTTTAAGATCATTTTTCCCATATTTTCGACCGATTTCGTTATCAGATAGTGGCAGCCAGCATTACCCCCGCCAAATTTTGGAAAAAGTTGAAAGAAAGAGTCCCATACACAATTCACGAATAACAAAAAGACAGAAACAGTTACTGGCTGAACACAATGTAGTGCTTAAGCAGTAGACAGTTGTTCGAGTTATTACATAAAGGTGAACTCATGTTCTGTATTTATGGCAAATATTAAGTTAACATTATCTGTTATGGATGGCGCTAAGACAACGAGGAGTTCCAGAAATCTAAGTACAGATGATCATGGAAATGAGTGAGGAAGTAAGGACAAGGGTAAGATGGCCCGCTGGCATTATTAAATACACTATCAGTTCTGTGTCGTGGAGTGCTTAAAGCAAGCAACTATCACGAGCAGAAATTTGCCGGCACTAAAAGTGCTCTCACAGGCTCATCATTTAGTGCAGGTGTTAGTAAGGACAAAACAATTAAAAATACAATAATTATGTACGTATCAAATACTAACACAAACACAAATCATGCAAATAAATTAAGACATTAAGGTATTATTGCGCAAAATATTTTTCAGCTTCATTTTACTAACATGCAAGTCAATCTCATGATCATTTATATTATAGATTCTACTCATGCGACTAATAGGCTCATGTCTCCTATAATTCGTTCTATGATGGGGGCTGAACAATAATTCAACACTGCGTAAATTATGGGCACCACCACGAAAATTAAAGCCAACAGACGGCAGCAAGTCAGGTGCATCTATTTGACCGGATATAAGCTGCTGTAAAAAAATGATATCGCTATTAAGCCTTCGTTGAGAAAGGGGTAACATTTGAAGAAACTTAATACGCTGACTGTAAGGAGGAAGGTTAAAAGGATCATCCCATGGAAGTCCTCTAAGTGCAAATCGAATAAATTTACGTTGAATGGCCTCTATCCGATTTGAATGAATGTTGTAGAACGGCGTCCAAACTTGTGAAGCATACTCTAGAATCGGACGGACAAAACAATTGTACAATGACATAGTAACGTATGGGTCATTAAATTCTTTCGCCCACCTTTTTACGAAGCCCAGCATAGAATTAGATTTATTAACAATAAAATTGATATGCTTGGCAAAAACCAGTTTGGGATCGAAATAAACCCCAAGATCCTTAAAATTATCAACATTACAAAGAATATGTTGAGACAAAGAATATTGAAAGGTGGAAGGTATATTCTTTCTAGAGAATGTCATATGTTGACATTTAGTAGGGTTCAGGGATAAACCGTTTTTATCACACCAATTGGCGAAGCTATTAATGTCAGATTGCAGAAAAATTCTATCTTGCTGACTAGTGATAGATTTAAATATTTTCATATCATCAGCGTAGATCAGGATATTACTGTGATTTATACATGCTTTAACATCATTAATGGCTAGTATAAATAGAATTGGTCCGAGGTGACTACCTTGGGGAACTCCAGACTCAGCTGTAAAAGATACAGATAGCGATCCTCTAAATTTGACTTGATAAACCCTTGATCTAAGGTATGAATTAACCCTATTTATGAAACTTGGTGGGAAACCAAAAGCCCTGAGCTTAAACTCGATTATTTCATGGGACAGCTGGTCGAAAGCTTTAGAGAAGTCAGTGTATATGCAATCCATTTCGTCCTTATTCTCTAAGGCATTAGAACAATCATGCAAGAAACTTAACAGATTAGTGCAGTGGATCTGTTTCTTACAAATCCATGCTGTTCATTACAAATTATATTGCGACAAAGAAATATTAGCTTTTCACAAACAATTTGTTCAGAAAGCTTAGGGATACACGAAAGCTTTGAAATGGGCTTATAATTAGTGATATCACCACGTTCGCCTTTTTTAAATACAGGTGTGATAAAAGCACTTTTCCATAGATTAGGGAATTTACCTGTACTAATGGACAATTCAAACAGATACTTAAGATATGGAGCAATTGCATGACTGCATTTTTTAAGAACTATCGGGGCAATGCCAACAGGACCTGATGAATAGTCATTCTTCAGAGAAGAAACACATTTTAAAATTGTTTCCAAATCGAATGAGATACTATTAAAGCTTATTTGGGAACAGCCAGTTAGATAACTAAAATATTGATCATCTATGTGAAGAGGGGTCACCCTAAATGACTTACTGAAATGATGTGCAAACATATTGCATGCATCTAGCGAATCAGCAGTTGTAGAACTATTGTAAGTAAGCTTCGATGGATAACCACCGGTTTTTTTCTTAGAATTAACAAATGTGAAATAGAGTTCAAGATCTGAATGGCAGATACTTTTTAAATAGCTCTTCCATGCCCTATTACGTCTGTTTCGTATCGATTTTAGCTCTTTAGTGTACCAGGGATGGGACGTTTTCAGATTCCTAGAGGATTTCACAGGAATCACTTCTTTCATGCAGTTATCCATCAAAGAATAAAAAGCACCTACTGCATATTCAATATTAGATAAGGCAGTAAGGTTAAAATTAAAGCTGTTAATTTCATCAGAAAGCCTTTGAAAATTTGCTTTCCGAAAGTCAAAAGATTGCGAACGGTCATACGAATTACTATTTTCGTACAAATATGCGCCTAGTTCAATAAATACATCCAAGGGTGGATGATTGTTATCTATGTTAGTTATACTGAGGTGGGATTCCAGAACCACAGTACTAACAGCGTCAGAAGAGAAAACAAGATCGAGAGTTCGATTTTTGAAATTTTTTACATATATTGCTTGTTTGCTGTAAGTCAAGAGACAAAATGTTGTCCAATAAAGCGAGCACTTGTTGGGCAGAGTCAAAGGATGGAATGAGATGAGAATCATCCTCAGAAGGTACCCATCCAATATGTGGCAGATTGAAGTCGCCTATAAGTAAAACAGTGCTGTCACAACATGATATGTCAAAAATATGGTCAAGTGCCATAGAAAGTTCAGAATACAAAGAACATAGATGAGACGATGGAATGTACGCATTAACAAGATATAAATATTTGCTCTTAAGTGTAATTTTTACACAGATAATTTCAGTTAGTGGAAATGGAAAGTCAATCTTTCGTGACACAAAGTTGGAATGAACAGCAATCAGGACACCTCCTCCAAATGCTTTCAGGTCATTTTTATGACGGTCGTTTCTGAATACGGAGAACTCATGATTGAAGAGTTCCGTGTCTAAAATTCCGGCATTAAGCCATGTTTGCGTCAAGGAGAAGATATCATGAGAGAGGGCTATATTTCAGCGGTTTTTGTGCGGAATCCCCTTACATTTTGATAGTAGAGGGACAGCCTATTAGGTTTTTTAACACGGACGGACAGTCTTTCCTACAACTTTTAGTCAATTCTTTAACTAACGTATTTTGAGGCCATGCTGTGTTATTGCACAGTATTTCGAAATATTCTGAAGGGGCAACAATTTTGAATGACGCAACAAACCCATCAGCCTTGCTATCGAGGATTTTGCAATCAAAGTTGGTATACACCAGGGCAGCATCTTAGGTCCCTTGATATTTATTACAGTCCTTGATTATCTACTTGAACGGAAGTGGCGTTAGGGAGGATTAAAAGTCCTTGCGGCGAGCACTTGATCAGAAAACAGAATACTTGTGCTGCTCGTTCTCTGATCTTCTCCATGCAAAGATTGATCGAATGCGAAGTTATAAGATCGGAGGAAGCATTCACGTCAAATAACCGATCTCGAAAAAAATGGAGCGCGACTGGCTCAGTTGGTACTGTCATGTTCAAATGAGAGAAACTACGAACCCTGTCAAAAGGGCAATATCAATCAACGCACAAGAGAGGCAGGCCTAAAAACTCCTGGATCACACAAATACAGCAACACCAGCATTTGGTTTGCCTCAGGGACGATGTGATTCAAAATCGGGAGGCCTGCAATTGTTTTTTGAGGTTGACCCGGCGAATCCCACAGGCGGTCCAGTAGGGATGCAGTTAAGTGGGCGGGTTATGATCCCTGTGATCCTGATCATAGCTTTCACTGCCATTAAGGAAGAAGAAGATCAAGTAAACATTGTATTCCCGTCTATGCAAATCCTAAAAACTTCTGGATCACACAATTGCAACATCACCAAGTGGATATTGAGGACAAACCGGCGAACGCCATAGCTGGGCCAATAGAAAAGCAATGAGGTGCGGGGTTGAGTTACCTTTAATTGTGGTCATAACTTTGTCGTCATAGAGGAAGCAGATTTAGTTTGGAGTCAACTTTATATTACTAGTGCCCGCCCGAATTTTCTGTTTCAGCCGATTATGTCCATTTCAGAATCTTTTATTTTTGTCATTTTTTGAAATATTTTCTTTTTTAATTCACGCGAACTTAATGGATTCCCTTAATACCCTTATACCTACTGTAAATAGGAACATAGTGCGGGGGTTCCATATTCTGTAGGTCACAGTCATCAACTAAGTATAGGCAAAGGAAGCATGCCCGATTTTTGGATTATCAGCCCCATCTACGAGAAATGCAACTCTATGTCTTGCAGCCACTATCGAGGCATATCCCTACTCGCATATACGTAAGATCCTATCCAACGGACTGTGTGATCGTCTTAAGCCGTTCAGCAGGTGTCAACACGGAGTTCACAGCCTTCAATAGATGTATCTTACTACTGGTATACGCCGATCTCAGCGTGCCTTGGTAGAGGCTTTCTTGATGATTGAAGAACAGGCAATTGGATGGCCTTGAAGTCAACGAGCACAAATCGAAGTATGTAATAGTTTTAACAAACAGACACACAGATACCGACTAGGACAAAATATCGCTGTTGAAAGCAGAGTTCTTCTACCTCGGAGTAAACATCAACTCCACGAATGACACCTAAGTGGAGATCCGCTTAAGAATTAAAATAGGAAACCGTTCTTCGTTTTTGGAAAACAAATGGGTTCAAAACCCCTTACCCGGTAGACGAAGTGTAAGCTCTACAAAATACTGATACCGCCAGTTCTGCCTAATGGCGCCGAGTGCTGAACGCAGGAAAGGAGAGGCAACATTGGGTTGTTGGAAAAGAAAAATATTTGGATATTTGTTCATATGTGCGAGTGCGATTGGAAAAGAAGATACAACCGCGAAAATGTGAGCTATACCAAGATGTGGATGTAGTCCCAATAGCTAAGACACGTCAACTTAATTGGCGCGGTCACACCAATTATTTGAATAATAATGCTCCAGCGAAGAGTCTCTTCGACTCTAAGCCTAACAAACTAACCTCTACACCGTCGCCACCCCCGCCGGAACGAGCATACTATTGAGGAAATTTCATAGGTGGCAAAGTTGCAGAATGAACTGGGGCCTATTTCACCAAACTACAAATTACAACCACAAATTTGTACTTGTGAATCACAATTACAAATTTGTAATCTGGTTTTCTGTTTCACCAAATACAAATATATGAACCCACAAATTTGTGATTAGACGTGTTGATTACAAGTGTAAAAATTCCTGTTGCACCGGGTTTTTGTGCAATGTGTAATCCACAAGAGTGTTTTCTCACAAATTTGTGGAATATCGTCGTGCAATCCCGGAATTAAAATGAATGAGCAAAATAAGATTTTTTTTTGTCTCCTTGATTAGAGAAAAGAAGTTTTATTTGGGTGAAGTAAACGCGTGCAAAGATATTTTAATTTCATTAAACTCTTAATTCAAAATGGAAAGGATTGGAAATATTTTCGAGATATTGCGTGGCAAAATTAAAAACGGGCTACTCTGGTAAGTACATAATATATAAACGTAGGTACATATACATTTTTTTTTTATATTTTAGCTTAAACTTGATAATTCAAAGAAGACTGGTTCTGAAGGTGGCACTAGTCGCATTTTAACCGATCTCGATAATATCATTTTTGATATTATCGGTAAAGAATCGCCAACAGTTCAAGGTATAGTTGATGAGTCCTCTTCAGTACCTACTGTAGAGGTACTGAAACCCCAGTGCGAAAACGTGGGGGATATTGAAGACGAAATAAGGTAAATGCAAATGCTTGTTTCTCACAATTTTTTTTTTAAATATATGTACGTATTTTTTAATTCAATCAGACCTCAAGTATCATTAAAAATGCCCCAGCGCAACAACAAAATGTTAACTGAGCAAGCGGATATTCTTCGATTGAAGAAGAGGAGGCTTCAATTGGAAATTTATAATTTGCAGTTGAATGCCTTGAAAAAGGAACGCGACTTGGGGACTGCAGACCTGAAGGAGAAAATAAAAGTGTTGGAAGACAACACTTTAAAATTAAGTGACTACTAAAAATAAAAATAAAATAAATAAACATATATTTCATTTAAAGTTCAAAAGTCTTTTGAAAAAAAGGGACTTCTTCGTAACACCCTTGATTCGTGCACACTTCTCGGCCAATTCACATATGCGTTATAAAAGGTATTGTCCGGCCCACATACCAACATAAAATTTATGCAGTGCTGTCCATGTCTGTCCACATATGCAGATTCAAACTCGCCAGGGGCATCTATGTTTGTTAAGGTTCCGTCTATATTTGGCCAATATACAACACTTTCAAACAATAAATTAACATTTGCTGCACAAACGCGAGAAATACATCTGCAAACGGTCGATTTAGATATCCCATGCATATCTGCTACACCATGGTATTGCCCTCCATTTCCAAGCCTGTGAGAAACTGCTGCCTTGGTGTTAATGCAAAGTTTTTTTCAGTAGTGTCGGCTATTTGTGGCCCAATAATTGCAATTATTTCCTCTGTCTTGCATCGATTCAGGCGAAATTTTTCATTAAAATTAAATAACTCCGAAATTACATTTTTTTCTTAAAATTAAAACATGATCGTCACTTTCGCTACTATCGCTACTACTATGCCTTCGTTGCAAAGACATTTTGTCGATTACTTTCAATATGAAACAAAACTTGTAGGAGGAATTACACGTCAATTTTCATTTGTAAAATATTCTCACATACTACACAAATTTTGAAAATAATTTTCTTTGGTGAAGCGCAAACTCACAAATAAGTCAACTTTTCACAAATTTGTCACTTGTAAATTACAACTTTAAATAACTTTTGGTGAAACGAAAAGGGAAATATTCCCACAAATTTCCCTTTGTAGAATACAACTACAAATTTGTAATACCCACGATTTGGTGAAACGACATAAATCAACAAAATCACAAATTTTGTTAAAAAATGCTTGTAAATACAAATTTGTAAGTTGGCGAAATAGGCCACTGCTCGGACTGAATTATGTACCAAATAGGGACCTTCCTATACTCTGCAGCCAGTGCAATTTACCGGCGAGAGAGGACATCACTCACTTTTTTGGGAGAAGCCCAATTTTGAAGGAAACGAAAAGAGCAGTGTTCGGACTTATCGGATAACCAAGTTCAACAAAACCTTAATGGAATAACTGACGTGCCTACAGTAACCAGGAACTGCAAAATTGTGCTCCAAAGAGAGAAAGTTATTCTAAATTTAATTGTAGATACGTGTTTGCCTTTTTTTAATGAACCTATAAGAATACAAATGTAATCTTATCAAACAAATTCTAGAGTGGGGCACTCCTGCTTACTTTCACTTTTACTTTTGAATTAATTTGTATTAACTATTAGCTTATATCAACTTACATACGCGACAAATATGAATAAATCTAACTTAAAATTAACACAATACTTATTCTAAATTAATTGTCCTTGTGTAGATGTTCTAAACTTAACTATAACCTTGTAATTATTGCCTTTCGGTCTAAAAACTAGTTTAACATTTTATTTTATTTTCATCTCATTTTTTCCTTATTTAAATTTTATGTCTATATATATATAAAAATTAATCCATATTTGTGTTTGTTGCCGGTGTTTGGCCAAACGCGTTAACCGAATCCAATGAAAATTTTTTCCATGAAAGGTGACGTCTGTACGAAGGTTTTGTGTTGTCTGTATCTGAATCGGTGTGTGAATTATGGGCATTTGAGTGAGTACACATGTAAGTGTGCGTATGCGTGTAAATACCGATGCAGATACAGACACAGCACATATAAAAAACCATAGTACAGACGTCACCTATTTTGTTATCCGAACCCGCATATGAAAGAGCGAGACCACACGAACGTTTCAAGCCTAATGTGGTGTTTGTGCGTACTTTCATTCTTGAGATATCGTGTGTTCAATGTTTTATTCAAATAGCTTTTATTGAAATTTTTGCATTTTTTTTGTGAATCGGACATCGGAAAATTGATAACAATCGGTGTGAAGTAAATGAAAATTGATTCTATCGAAGTTTTTTACTTTCGCTTTGTTGTTTGATTCGCACAAGTAAGCTGACATAGGCGGCTGACAGACAACAAGCACGTATTCTAAATATATAAGGGAATCTGAGCACTCGTTGCTTACGTAACAAGTGGTCAAAAACGCAATTGCTTTCTGAGCGCCTGGCAGTCGTCAACGTGCAAACGCGCCGCCGTGAGCCGACTGAAGCCTTAGAGAACAATCACCTCCCGGAAGCACCACCACAAGTTGGCGAGCCCGGCCTCTCCCAAAAACACCCTAGCTAACTTACATAATCTAACTTATAAACTAAGTGGATATAACATAGACTAACACACCGTCCTGGGAGGGCATGTTGACCCCTCCCCCTCTCAATAAGCCACCAAAATTCAGAGAATTTCTTTTCCGTATCGAATTTCTCCCTCTTCGATATTGCGATATAACTAGGCGCTATATTAAACCACAATGGACAACCATAAGCGATGATCGGCCTTATAAGGGCCACGTAGCAAATGACCTTCACTCTGGAGTCAAGTTGACTGCTACGAAACAGTCTCCTTGTCAGAGCAAAAGCCTTCTTGAACCCAGCAAGACAAGCAATTATATGTCTATCGAAATACAGATACTGGTCGAGGCAGATACCCAGATATCTAACTATGCTTCTCACCGGCTGCCCATTTTGCCCAATAATATCCCTTAATTTGATCGAAGTCACGCTGCAAAAGAATGTATATGACCTCGATTTTAGGACCTGATCTGTATGTCTGGGTGAATCCGCCAGATCACTCGTGTAAATGTTAAACAGGATCGGAGAATTCACCGCCCCCTGCTGTAAACCATTTTTAATTTCAAAGACTCTGCTCGAAGTCACGTTCCCACATTTGACAACAGACTTCTTTCCCATAAGCATATTATAAGTTACATATAGCAAAGGTTTGTACATCCCCCGCCTGGTCAACTTGTAGAAAAGTCCCTCTTATCATACGGTGTCGAAAGCCTTCTCAAAATCAACCAGTTAAGCACCCGTGCATTGGTTCTTGCATTTATTTCCACTGAATGTCGGAAACCAGTTTCGACGCGGCACGAATAGTGTGATGCCCCGTCCTGAAACTAAACTGGTTGCCAGGAATTACGTTATTGTCCTCGACCCATTTCAACAGGGCTCTATTGACAACTTTTTCAAAGATCTAACTAATATTCGGAAGCAAACTAATCAATCGGAGATGGGCAGAGCTACCTTCCGATGCGCCGGATAATGTGAATTATTCGGCACATTGTTAAGCAGCGTGGTAAAAATATCTACAGCCTAAAGAGACAGGTGTCTCAATACGACGTTTGGGACGCCGACTTTTTATTATTTTGTGAGTCGAAGAAGCACAGAAGATCATCCTTCGACAGAAAGAAGTGCTTACAATTGCTACAACGTGAAGTGGATGGCTGGAGTTACAGCGCTGTTGCACGGTTCGCCACAACCGGTCATCAGACTTCTTCTTTCTGTTGTGCTGGTGTGTTTTTTTTCCACTAATTTATATTTTTTGTATTGTGTCATTTATTTAATCACATTTTTATTTTCAATAATGCGTATTTCCTTCTCGAGCTCGAATGACTTTTTGGAGCCTATTTGGAAGTCCATCCATTATGTCTTAATATCTGATTGGGGGATGTTGTGCCATTCCTCTAATGTACCATACTTGATGTATAGGATTCAGATCCGGACTGCGTGCTGGCCATGGTAAATTTGAGTACCGACCTCTTCAAGATATTCTGTGACCGATTTGGCGACATGACAACGTGCGTTCTCTTGCATAGGGCTACAAATTATGCCGTGGTCTTGGAGAACCTCCTCCACGTATCTCTGCGCATTCTTCCTCTATCGAAGATCATGAACTCAGTATGAGCCTCGCAACTGATACGGCCCCATTACATTATGGTAAACTGGGTAACATTCATTGGGATGCACTTTAAAGTAAACAACAGTTATGAAGTTAAATGCATCCGTTATTGAATACATGAACACGATCACAATTTGACACTCGTAGTTAGGCACTCAAAAAAGTGAGGTGTACTTTTGTGTTGTTCTCCTCTCCGTTGTTATTTTGTACAAGAGATAAGTAAGAGATTTTTTTTGTCAATTTTATATATTAATTTGTGAAGCAAATTGACTTGAATTGTTGAAACACCAAAATTATTTACGATAATCAAAATTATATGCAATTTGTTTTTTCAAAATGGTTCATCAATATGGAAATTATCTGTTGCTTCGAAGAAATTTGCGTTTAGCGTACTAATGGAGTCAGTATGAAGCTTCAAAAAAAAGTTATCGAATGTGCCCCAGCTTACCATATCGAGTTTTCCTGATATCCCAGTGTTACGGCTACGGCACATGGAGGAAGCCTGTCTTATTGTCGTCTGTATACACGCATACGAGCATCTGGTCCTCTTAAGGCTATTAAGACAATGATACAAACAGTTTCAAAGAATGTGGTCGTATATTGGAAACCAATTATATCTCACATAATGAGTATCTATCTACCTACCTCTATTCAAACATCAAATCAGTCAATCACTAACTCCGCCACATCATGAGTTATTCATTATATATCTTCAAACTTCATTCATATTTACAAAGAGGTTCATTAAAAAGCAAATATGCGGTACATCTCAATCTAAAATAAACACTCCCAAAATATCTTACTCATCAGTTTGTGTTTATTTTACCATTTGATGTCTGCCATATGCTCATCGTTTGGTGATCACATGCATTCAGTCAGTGCATATGTGTCTAACCAAAACCTCTCAGTTAGAAAAGCACAAACAAAAAACTAATGAATAAACACATGAAACGCTGCCAACTATCCGAAATGGAATCGGAAATTGTCCATTTCAGCACATTCTTTTATTATCCAGACCAGAGTCCAGAGACAGACAACACGATGCAATAAAAACGAAGAAAAAAAGTATCTGACATATCAAATGAATGAATCCGGGCATTCTGACTTGGAGCAACAATTGCTAATTGAGAAGACCTAAGCGAAATGGAAAACACTTTACAACCGAAACACGAAACAAATAAAAGGTTTCACTTGGTATCCTGGTATACCATCCAGAACAAAACAAAAAAGAAGAATATACGATGATCTTGCTTCCCGTGGGAAGATACAAAAAAAAATAGAAAAACCCGAAGAGAAACATTCCTGAAAACCGAAACCGGCAATAAGGTTTTTTTTTCTCGTAGATAGTTTCTTTCTTTCTTTTTACACCGTTTCGACAAAAGAGAAGAAAAAAAAATTAACCTCAAAGAAAGGGAATCAAAAGTCAACTTACCTGCCCAAAGTCGATGGTTAGATTAACTTCATTGTATTTCATGCCTCTGGACAGAGGTGGACTCTGCCACCATAGTTCCGTGCCATCGATGGCAAATTCAGGTCCATGATTCTTTTCAGGATTTTTCGGATCACAGACGTCGCAGACCTGTTGAAATGTAAAATAAAGTTGAATCAAAATATTTATTTTTCAAATTTAAAAAAAACAGTTGGTGATTAATGATTATAATAAAAATGCGTGACAAAAAAAAACATTCTAGTAGATTGTGTATTGATTGTACCCAAGGCACGTTCTTAGAGGGCAAAACAAGAATCTTACTATTATAAAAGGTTTATTTAATAGTGTTTCATAAAAATTAGGAACCGGATAGGTCTGCTTCCTTTTCTTTAACGACGAGGTCATGATCTAAGGAAATCACAACCCCTCCACTTCAACTGCATCCCTAATGGTTCGCGTGTGAGGTTCCCAGGGTTGACCCCCAAAAATAACCGTAGTTCTCCCAATTACGAATCTTTTCATCACTGATGCCAGTACAATTAGGGTTTCGCTGCATTTGTTTAATCCAGAAGTTTTAAGGCCCGACACTCTTTCACGACTGTATGGGGACGTTTATTGATATTGCGTTTCTGACAGGTTTCATAGGATCTCTCCTTTCGCCATGACAGTACCACATGAGACGGTGGCGCTCGCTTATCTTCGAGAAAGATTCTTTAGCGTGAAGGCTTGTTCGAATCTTGGAACTTTTTATTTGATCAGCTATGCAAAATATCCTGGTATCAGCTTCGGTAATGTTGACTCATAATCTTTGTACGCGTTCTAAACTAAGGGGACATTTTTCGGTCACAGAAAATGGCTGAGTCTTTCCACTTCATCCACCCTACGCTGACGCGATGAATAATAACGTCATCACAGGTTCGATTTTGTTCATAGATCCCAGGTATTTGAACTTTTCGCTCTTTGGAATCACTCTTCCATTCATATTTTGTCTAGAATATGTCGAAGTGGTTCACAGTACGGGCAGCACAAGTATTTGTTGGGCTAACACGAAACCCATTCTCCTCCAAAACCCATACGGCATTTGATCCTGGCTCCACCGTCCGCAAAGAATAACTGATGCACTTTGGAGTCTCTTTTCCTTGAAGCTGATAACAAAGAACTGCAATAAATATCAAGGGACATAAGACGGTGCCTTCTCATTGTCTTCGCGTCACCCATCACAGATCTCTTGGTTGTCTATCATAGGTCTTTTCAAAATCAACCAACACCATATGCAAATTCTTTAGGAATCACGGTGTTTTGCCATCATGATCCTTATACGAGTACTTTGGATTTCATCTGTGGTGCAACCTGCAACAAGCCTGCACTGGTCATCGGATAGGTCTAAATCGTTAAAGTATGCGGTATCTCATAAAGGCTTAGGACAGATAAAGAGTCTGACTGGCGCGACAAGGCTTAGTTATTAAAGAAGAAATGTGGGAAGCATGAAACGACCGCGAACAAAATGAAGCCAAATCTCGATTCAAGACGTCTCAATAGTATTTTTTTTTTTTTGCTTCGGTCTTATTTCTCAGATGAGCCATTTCATTTCATCAAAGTAAAATAGGACAGCCAATTAAAATTGGACCGTATTCCACTTTACCTTCTTCGTTTGTAAGAACAAGGTTATGACCAGGATTAAGGGGATCATTGCCATCCCACTTCACTGCACCCACTGGTCCGCCTGTGGGGTTTACCGGTTTGACACCAAAAATCAAATTTCGAATGACTTCGTCACTGATGTCAATTAAATGCTGTTTTTTGCATTTGTGTAATCCAAAAGAGTTTTAATGCCTGCCTAGCTTTCGCGTTTGCATAGGAACGGTTATTGGCGTGTTTGCAAAACCATCGCAGTTCAAACTGAGACGGTCGCGATTCATTTTCTTTGAAATAGGATCTTTGACGACAAGGCTTCCTCGGATCTTTGAACTTCTTATTCCGTGAAGCTTTGTTACTCTCAGTTGCGGTTAATTTATCCACATTTTTTTGTGCGCTGTCCAACATTCTGACCGTGTAAGCCGGGCATAGAAATGCGGTGAAAAGCCTTCTTTTCTGCTAAGAGGCATTTTTGGGACAAAGAAAATGGTCAAATGATTGATGTCGTCGTCGTCGCTTCCAGTTAACCAAAAAAAAAATATCACATCATGTTTAAAGTGTTCGAGAAATGTGTCATCTCCGATAAAGACAGGGTCTTCTGACAGAAACGGACCGAAATGGGAAACCACCTTAAATTTGGAATGAGACCTGTCTATGTAAATATAAAGGATGAGTAAGCCGAAATCGAAAAAAAAAATATTAGGCATTAACGGCCAATACAGCGCCTAAAACCTAGCTTCTCCAACCACTTTCTTTGCGAAGTGGAAGGGACCTACAATTTTAAGCCGAATCCGAACGGCAAATTTGAGAAGCTTTTCATGGCAATTGATATTCTTGGATGTCAGACGTTCGCAAGAGGTGGGGCACTGGAAAAAAAATCTAGATGTTACTTGGGCCCGGCGGGAATTGAACCGGGGACTTTTCGATTAGTAGTCCGACACACTAACTATTGATTACTGCGTCCGACAAAAATCGAAAATCGAGAAGTATTGGACCAATTTATTAGAGGCTTCGACTTGCCCCGGGTTGTAACGGTTTATATACACCTCTAATACAAAAGGGTATTAGAACTTATTCTGCCGGAAGTTGTTTCTATCCTGAGAGTGAGCTATATTTGGGAACTGGAGATAGGTGAACTTGATCTTCGGCCCCAAGCCGAGCAATGTACGAAGATACACATATAAGTTCACATAACATCATTAATTTGTCATTAAATTCATCGAAAGATCTTTTGATGATTATATTTGAGGGCGGTAAGAAATTCCTACATCAGTATTTAAAAATCTAATTTTCTTTGATAGAAGCTTAGTCTGGGTTCGTTTAGGTATTAAACGGGCACTGCATCATAGCAAACATCGCTAGAAAGCTATGGATCCTTACGAATGACTTCTGCGGAAGCTGCAGGTACAATGACGACATACCTAGTGTCTTTTGTGCGTCTCTTATGCAAGTGCCCAGCTGTTCAGCACGCTTTATTGATACCTTTAGTGACCTTTCTGGGAGATCATTATCAGATATAAAAAAAATAATTTACATACCAAAATGGATGTATCCTATCATGTAATATAAGAGTACTACGCTGGAAACTAGCCCCACTAAATTAACGGCCGTCAGCATACCTTAATTTTACAAGTCTATAACTCTGATTAACAATTGGGTAGGTACCCTATCCATACGCCTGTCCCAAAGTGGTCGTGGCATCGTAATGAGAGTTTGTCTTTTTGTATTTTTTTTTTTTTTTTTTTCAAAACAAGTAAATTACCAGAAAACGAGCTTTCTAGCTCTAAATTCAGGGCCTTCAAATTGACGACGGACAGACATGGCTAGATCGATATAACTTTTATGCTGATCACAAATATAGGTACCTAGTTACTTACGAGCAATGAGACAAAATTATAATAACCTTTTCATTTTAATTTCACATCGAAATTTAAGAAAACAAATTTAATACATGATTTGCAAGTCACTTGAAGAGCATATGAAATAAGTCCGATTGGATCTTGAAATAATTTAGCTAAGCAATACATAATATATTGCCTTATTTGTCCTCTTAGAATTTAGGTTTTTTTTAAATAAAGTTAAATTTTGTTTAATAAGAAGTAAAAGACTAAAATTCGTTTTAATTTTTTTTTACAAATCTAGCATGAACAACTATTTTCAATCATTCCTTTAAAAAAATCTATCAGTGTAGCCTATCTATTGCCTTTACAAACTCACCCAAAAATACACAAAGTCAACAAATAACCAAAATCACTTCATTTTCGTATTAAATGAAAATCAAACAAAATGGCTTCATTCGCACCAGGTAAATATTTAAACTCTTCCAATTAACATTCAGCTCAAATACATAACAAGTACATGTATGTATGTTTTAACGTACCTGTCCCTGGATGACTGAATAGTCTAAGTGATCATTCTCGGTATTTGCACCGACCAGCTTACAATATAACTCAGGACCATCAAAATCTTCACCGCATGTTGCTGTGGCATAAATTTTCCTTCCCGTGGCTAAGTTGAAGTACGGTGGGGTAAGTTCTGATTTCACGACCACAAATAGGCTGCAAAATAACAAGCCTGTGAGGCCAATTGGGCGGAACCCCATGTTAAAGGAGGAATTTATTAATTAATTTTTTATTTTCCAATTTATCATATATTTTTTTTCTTTTTCACTTTTATCACTTCAACAATCGTTTATTTTTTTTCTTTTAATTTTGCCACTCTTTTTTTGGCGCGATTTTTTGGGCCGATCCAACCGCACTGGACGGCTCTTTTCTTACAACTGAAGTGAATTCTATAAAAATGTTTGTTAGCTCGACCCTGCCGAATGAATCTAATTGTAAGAGCTGAACCTACTAAATTTGTTATTGTAGCATTTTTATAACCCCCATCTCACTATCGCTATCTGCTCGTAAAACGGCCAAAGATCCGGAGAGCTGCTATCGCTTGCTGCCCATATCAAATGAGACGATGGGAGGCAAATTAAAAAAAAAAAATTATCTCTGGATAAAGTAACACAAGAAGGGAACCATAGAAGAAAAAGGAAAAATATGTGAAACCAAACAATTGCCGGCATTTATCACTCTTCCTCCGGCTTCGTTTAACCGTTTCTACACACCCTCCCTATCCCTGGTAACACTAACACAACACACCGCCCATGTGTCTGCTATAGTTCGTTCGGTCGTTCGTAGTGGCCTACTGATCCAGCTGATTTTTGTTGTTCGCATTTGTATCCTCCTCGTCTGTTGCTGCTTCGTTCGCCAAGCAGTTTGGTGGGAAATTGTGCGGGAGGAAGGCAATTATTACTATGGTACTTTCATTCACTAGATACAAACCCGAAGTTCTCTGTATCTTTTTCGTTCGAATAAATCTGGGTTTTTATTATTTTCTTGCTTTCTTTTTATGTTCATTCTTTATTATGTTTGTCGTATCTACTGATCAGTTGTTGTTTATTTATTTTGAAGTGCAGCGCAAGACCAGACGCCGAGTAAATGATCCCGTAGATACTATCTGGAACGGTTCGTTTGGATAGATCAAATGAATGGTGTTGGAACAATCTCTGTGGACTGTGGTGGTAGTGGCGGCGTTACAGTAGCTAGGTCAGTTTAAAGGGTCTCCAAATGATCTGAATTTCTTTTATTTGTTTATGTTGTTTTCTTCTTCATAAATTGTTTCAGTAAGTACCTAACTATAATCATTCTATTTATTTTAACTATTCAAACTGTTTTACTTGTTTATATTATTTTATTTACATATTTTAATTACGGTCGAACCTCTCTGAGCCGAATCGTGATGGGATCAAATAATGTGTTCGAGTTATGGAGGATCTACAAATCTGATAACACATGCACACTGAAGTAAAACATCTGTTTATAAGTTGATTGTATTTATTAAGACTTTAAGTTTGTGATTACATTAAGCTTGACCTCAAAAATAAAACAGCTATTGTGGTTGTTTTGTTATAGTTTTTTTTCAAAATGCTCGTCGTGTATGGCGAAATTCTTCAATCAAAGTCCGAATTTTAAAAAGGCTTTGATCGAAATGCCTAGAAATTTACAACTTTGTCTACGGCTTTTTGTACCGTAAAATCGCCTAACTTTGACAACTTTTGAACTTTGGCAGGTTGCTGCAGAAAGGGTCGGGCGCAGTAGCTCAATGGTAAGGGTGTCGGACCACTAATCACGAAAGGTCCCCGGTTTAATTCCCCCCGGGCCAAGTAACATTCGGAGTTTTTTTCCACTACCCTACCTCTTGCGAACGTCTGACAAACATCCAAGAGTATCAGTTGTCATGAGAAGCTTCTCAAATTTGCCGTTCGGATTCGGCTCAAAATTGTAGGTCCCTTCCACTTCGCAAAAAAGCGGTTGGAGAAGCTAGGGGTTAGGCCCTGTATGGGCCGATAATGCCTAACATATATTTAAAAAAAAAAGAAATTGAGAAAAATTTCATATAGCTAGTCCGGTATGGACCACATTAAACGTATTCGTACTCAACATAAACATGAAAAATTCTATAAAAAGTAAATGGCAAGCATTGTTTTATCTACACAAATAAAATTTGTATACAATTTTGCAATTTTTCTATGTTGTTTTTGACAGTGAAAACCCAAACGCTTAAAAAATCAGCAATTATATAAATTGTTTTAGTTTAATGGTTTTTTTTTATGAAATTATGGATAAATAATTAAGAAGTTAAAGTAAGGCATTGGTTTCCCTTACATTGGCCGGCCTTCGAAAATGTTTTCGCATCATTGGCGAGCAAGGTTTTTTTTTTTGTAGGATTGTAATCCATCAACAAAATATGCAGTGTAATCCACCTGGGTGAAACGCCAACTATAGTCAGGCTAGAAATAGTTGACTAGCTATGTAACGTTAAATTTTTTTTAACAAACAGTTTTTCATAATTATGTATTTTTTTCCTCTGATGAATTATCTACAATTTTGTATTATATAAATTCTCTTAATTTCATATCATAAAATAATATCATAATATAACTACATTCTACATGTAATGTAGTGGCTTTTATTTCATTGTCTTTTCATTTTTATTTTACACATTCTCTTTCAAAAACATTAATTTCATTTATTGCTTTTAAAAATTGTTATATACAAATATTGTAGTTTGGCATCACTGACTGCGGGCAAACTTTTATAAGCGTACATTCGCACAACAACTGTTATTCAGTATTAAAAGCTTTTTATTCCAAAAAGCTCCAGAAAGGGTACAAAAGTCAGAGCAAAATCCATGGAAAGCAACTCAAGTTTGGTTTCTCGTCGAGCGAAGGTTATCACGACCGTCCTCGAAAAGTCTTAACACTTGAGCTATTTATCTTCCTTTTCGTAATACTACCGCCCTGGAAAAGATAGCATGCTTGAGCTTTTAATCGATTGCCCTGATCTCGAGCGTTTCATATATTTTCTCCTTGACTTCACTGGGCCAGCGTTGCCATTTTGACCGATTTCCGGTCAAATCTGACCGAAATCTCTTTATTTTGACCGAAGAAAATTTGAAGATTCGACCGAAACGATATTTATATTGCTTACCAATTTATTTAACTGAAAAATAATTAATGCTTTCATAAACTTTTCACACAGAAATATTTTTCTTCCTAAGACCTTACCATACTTTACGAACTTACCCACCGTTATCCTAAATTTTGTTGTTAGCCTAATACCTAATGAAATCATACAAAAAATAGGGACCAGTGAAATATATAGAAATAACGAAACAGATTCAGAAAGCGATGAAGATGATTCTATTTTAATTTAATTTACATGTAATAACTTTGGATAACTACGATTTTATAGACTAAATGAAATTGAAAGTTCCTTTTATAAGATTGATTTGTGATTTAGAAGTAATTATTTATTTTCGCTATTTTCTTATTAGATTTAGATGGATAAAATTGTTATATGTTTTATTTGGATCTTTTACATAACACACTTAGAAATAAATCTTCAATGATTTTTTTTTTAATTTGTTTATTTTTTGTTTTATTTTAAATATAATTTGTGAAATAAACGACTTAACTTATTTTTTTTTATTTTTTATTTTTGGTTATAGTAAATTTCGGTTTTTGACCGATTTTTCGGTCAAAAATTCGTGTTTTAATGTTTGACCGAATTTAAATTAAATAAATTCGGTCATTCGGTCAAATTTGACCGGAATCACTTTTTTTCAGTGGCAATACTCCTGGACAGCATAAAATCAAAATAAAAAGGATTCAACGCCAGTCAGAGTTGGCATACATTCATATCTTCCTTCCTTCCTTTTTCACGCTCTTTAAGCACCTTTGTAGGTTCCCCTTCTCCTATGCTTTTTTCAATCACATTTATTTTCCGCGCTTTTCAAGCGCCTTTGTAATTGTCTCTTTCTTTTTTCAAGCACAATTATAATTACTCTTTTCATTTTCTCGTTTTAATAATAAATTATGTTAATTTATTAGCAATTGAAAACGAAGCTCTTTTATTTTTCGCTGCCCTTCTAGCCCTCTTGTTTTTTTTTAAAAGGGATCGATTATTGCCTACCTATCATTCCTTAGTCTTGAGCGCTGTTTTCTACACAGGAAAATCGTTTAATTGATATTCACTTCTTCTTTTCTTAAACGACGAGGGCATGATCTGTGCCATAGCCCTCCCAATTTACCGCATTCTTACCGGTCCGCATGTGGGGTTGCGGGCTTGATCTAAAAAGTATCGGCAGGTCTCCAGATTTCGAATCACTTCGTTATTGAGGCCAATGAAATGCTGGTTTTGTTATATATACGTGTGATCGAGGAGTTCGTAGGCCTGCCTTTCTTTCGCCATTCTAAGGGAACAGTGATTGATATTCACAGTATCTCTTCTTTGAACATAAAAGTACCAACAGAGCCGGTCGCGATGCATTCACTTTGAAATAGGATCTTTGACGTGAAGGCGTCCTCTGATCTTGAAACTTTAAATTCTATCAAGTTTTTTTACTTCATTTCAGCTGCCGTTAATTTACCCTCTTGTGCGCTGCCCAGCATTGAGACCGGGCAGCACAAGTATTCTGTTTTTCCAAACATTTCCATTTTCTTCTAAAACATCCATGGACGTTTGACCATTGCTCCATTATCCGCAAAGAATAACTTATGCAATTCGGAGTCCCTCACATTTAACTCAAGTCGATAATCAAGGACTGGAATAAATATTAAGGGACTTAAGACGCTTCCCTGGTGTACACCGACATTGAATAGAATTGCTTGGTGACGAAACATCTTACTCTTGTCTTTACTCATTCATACATGTACATGATCATCTGTACGTAGCTTTTTGAAACACACCCATAACAGATCTCTTGGTTGTCTATCAAATACCTTTTCAAAATCAATCATTATTAACATATACAAACCCCTAAAGGAATCACGTTTCCATTTCCATTATGGCCCTTATACTTTGGATTGCATCTGTGTTTCATTTACCCGCGACACACTAGTCATCAGGTAGCCGTATTACTCGTATTTTCCGCTATATCCGAGGAAATTGGTCATTTAGAAGTCGTTCCCAATAATACTGCCTTTTACGACACCGGTGATCGACAGTCGTGTCAACCCACCGATTTGCATGTACACTCTTGGGGGGCAGCTTTGAGATGTTAAATGTGTAGCTAGGCTCACCTGGATGTTAAAATTAAATGTGATTTTTTTCCCGTTTCTCGCCTTTTATGACAATGCGCTTAAGTGATATTCCAATCCCGTCCCTACATAGGGAGATTTTTAATCATATCTATGTATTTAAATAAGAATCTTTTCGAAATACGTCAAACTTAGAATAGACCAAAGATTCAGTACGTAAATAAAAATTGGGTTGGTTACCCTAAAGCGCGCAGAGCTCAGCGAATTATTAAAAAGTTTATGCCTACAACTTCGCCTACCGGTATAAAATTGCAACTAATTTTTGATTATTTTTCTGTTTAGTCTGATGATATCAGCTAAATTGATTGGAAGCTCGTGTTATAATGAGTCAACGAATATGAAATTTCCATTCTTCGCTATTGAAAGCAACTTAGGCGTTGTTTATGCTGGTAGGCTGATGGATAAGCGCTTTTTGGGTGAAAGATCAAATCAAGGAATAATCATTTTTGAAATTTAAGAATTGTTCGCCTCCGAAATTTCGATTCCCATTCAAATTTATTCCTCAGTTCAAGCACCTCGTCGCTTCTTACCAAAGTCCAGCGACAAGAAATTAATTACGCCTAAGAGTACACTCCATTTTGTCCACTGCACCACTTCATTCTATTTTTGCACAATTCGCAATAGGGGCTTAGAGAGATTCACATTTGAAAGACAGAAGGGAATTATGTTGTGATATATAAGATTATTTTTTAATATCCAAATCTATTGATTTGAATTAGATTTGAAAAAAAAATTAATGCAAAAATTTAAGTTGATTCAAGATTTATTTTTTTATTTATTTTTGTTTTATTTATTTATAACAAGAATGGTGCGTACAGTAAGATGACATCTTTTATAGTACTTAGATATTATTACATGATTACAATTGCATACGGAAGAAAGCAGAAAAAGGAAAAGGATTCGAGGAGGTTTAGAGTTGAATTGAGATGAATGAAAAAAGGAGAAAGATTGCATGTTTAAAGTGTTTGTAATTAACAATTAATTTGATTTGAGAAGGGAGCGAGTTCCAGAGTCTAACAGAACGTATGAAAAATAGACGGGAAGGGTTCGATTAATTACTGAGGTGAGGAATAATATTGATACGTCTGGCGGACCGATTGACAGTTTCGTAAACAAATATGATGGAGCTTTAAGATGAATTTATGTAAAAATATAAAATTTCTTGCATTGATGTGTTGCTGCAGAGTGCAACCAAGAAGATTCTTTGAAAAATTCGGAACATGGTCATGTGGTCGTAGCCCGTAGACATAGCGAACAGCGTCATTAAATGATACTTGTAATTTACGCTGAGATGGGGAGTCCAGATCGCTGTACACGATTTCAGCATGCGATATTAAGGGCAGAACTAAAGAGAGTATCAGTTTGCGTCGGGTTTCAACAGGGGTAAAGTGAGCAGAAGGCCACAGTTTTCGTAGTCATCCATAAATGCGACCAATAACCACATTTGTATGTTTATAGCAAGATAAATGACGGTCTATAGTAATCCCAGGCTGGTGCAGCTATCAACTGCTATAATTTTACTATCGCGTCAGGTAAAATGCTTAGAATTTTCTTTTTGATATTGAAATGACTTGAGATTTATGTGTATTTAAAAGTAGGCCGTTAGCAGTAGCCCACGCACTTATTTGGTTGAGATCCTCTTTAATAGCAATAGACAGTTCATCAAGCTGATGGAATGACCTGGCCAGATGAGGCTGAACATCATCAGCGTATAAATGAACCGAAGTATGTAAGCAAAATGATGGAAGATCATTGATAACATGCAAAATAGTATTGGACCGAGAATCGACCGTTGGGGGACTCCTTTATCAACAGGTCGTGGAGCTGAGCATTTCCCACTAGAAGTGGCCCTTTGAAATCTTCCCGACATATAATCAGTTATGAGCTTGCATGCCCGATCACCGAAGCCAAAGATGTTTCCACTTGAGAACATCGTGATTCACTTTGTCGAAGGCTTTAGAAAAATCAAGCAGGCAGAGAAGATCGATATGACCCTTCAATATTCAATTCTTATATCATCAAGGAGATTTGTCATAGCAGCAGAGCAGCTGTAATTTTTTCTGAAGCCCGATTGTTTCTCATAAAGCAATTTATTATTGGAAATGTGTCTTAAGACTTGCTTCTCAGTTATCTCCTCAAAGACTTTACAAAGGCAAGGCAGTCTGCTTATTGGTCTAAGATCCGATGGGGAGAATGGGTCACGTTTCTTAGCAATGAGAAGTACTCCGGCAATTTCCAAACTGGGGAAAAGTAGATGCAACAATGCATCAGTTGATTATATGAGTGAGATGAGTAATAATAAATGGCAAAATAAGTTTGATGAAACTCCATCCTCACCAACGGAGTCGGACTTTATAGCCATCACACATTTTATTACTTCATCTTCATTTACTACTTCGAAATCTTCCAGTCTAGGCAAAAACCTTGACCTATTCCTTGAAGAGTTGACTCCTAAGTGTCACCAAACGAGATGGGACCACCAAGAAAAAATCGTTAAGCTCGCCAGGGTCGAGAGAACATTGATTGCCTTTGTCTTCGAAGACACCAATGTTACTAAGACTGCTCCATAATTTTTTAGGGGGTAAAGAGGTGTTAGGTTTGGATGAGTAATAATTTATTTTAGATGTCTTAGTTATAAGAGTGGCATGGTAAAGGGCTTCCTTGAAGGCACTCCAATTAGCAGCTGTTTGACTGTTGTTTCATATACCATGCAGTTTATTTCTATTTTTAATTGCAGTCAATACAGTCGAAGAGAACCAAGGGCAACATTCGTTTTGGACTTTTACCGTCTTTACTTTGAACATTTTGGTTAAATAATTGGACCAACAAATGCTGAAAAGAGCTAACCTTATCATTAGCATTTGAAAACGACACCTATGCCAGGGGGCCGAGGCAGTTTCTAGACGGAGGTTGTCAAGATCAATAGATTTAAAGTCTTTGTAGGTAAACGATTCGCTTCTAGCAGACTGTGATAAATTGATGTCGTATGTGCAAAAAAGAAGGTCGTGATCAGACAAATCAAAGTATATCTGATCAAACAGAAAACCAATGACGGATTAGAAACTATGGTAAAATTCAATAGATATAGGTACAATAGATTTACAAATTGAAACCCTACCTTAACTATACAAAATTCATTAACGCAATTCTATGTAAAATCGATTGCAGATCGTTATCAAAATTTTATTGGATCCAGAAATGTAGCCTGTTTATTTTTTTAAACATGTCTGTTGTCTTATAATACAAAATTTATCGATACTGATCTATATAGATCATCCCAGGAAAATTAAAACGATTCTGATCATCAAACCCTTGAGCCTGTTTTCGGTCATACAGTGAAATATAAGGAATCCTTTCTTAGTCGTTGAACACGAATGTGTTTTTTTGCCTACCCATTATGATCTACAAACATTTAAAACCAACATACATCGGTCCCTTCTCTATCATCCTCATCCCTATTTGCTTAATGCCCGCACAACGCAACTATTAACTACATCATGAGGGTACCAAAAATTTGATTGGCCTCAGTTTTTAAGTGATCCGAAACTAAAAGGCCTGCCAATGAGTAGGGATGAAATAAAAGGAAAGCGCTATACATATATTCCCTTTCACCCTGATCATAGCTTCGCTGTATAGGAAAAAAAGACGATGATATTAATCTACAATGAAAAATGGTTCAAATTATTATCGAATAGCCCTGCCGTGGGCTACTACTAAGGGAGCTTGCATCAGCCTGAGCAAAAATAACCTACGAATACTGACAGGCCTCCTGCGCACTTAAGTTTCCGGGAATACCTAAATAAATTGGTATATCCTAAGGTCTCTACAGATTCTGCAGCGAAAAGCTGAGACTCCAGACCAGATTCTGGAAGGATCAAAACAGCAAATAAATGTCAAGATCATGGAAACCATGGATCCACAGCTCATTCTTAGATTCACCAACAATACGTGACTGGATGCTATGCGCCTATGTGCGTGGCTACCTTATAGCTGATTCAAAAGCAGGCGGCAGAGTACTTTTAAGCAATTGATGTGGCGCTATATTACTTAGGCCGGCCATTCACTACACAAAATAACTGCGCAAATAGATTTGAGCAAAAATCAAAATTGTTTTGATTTTTACACAGTTAACTGTACAAACAGTACAAACCCCGCCATTCACAATACAAATGCACTGCGCAAACGCCAATTTGCGCAGTTATTTTGTATAATGAATGGCCGGCCTTAGAAGAAATCTACAAACATCGAGAACTACAAAAATGTTGAACAATAATTCGTCATCGATGAAAAGATGGTGGTCCTTTTCTTGAAATTCGTTGGTTTTTTTTTCCAATATTTGGAGTAGTGGAGAAATAAGGAAATAGTTAAATTTTAAACTTCAAACAGGAGTTTAATTTGTCTTTGGTGAATAGGGGAGTACTGCAAAATGAAAAAGGTGAATAATACTCCAATTAAACTAAACTTTCGGCAGCGGGACAATAATCACTATGTACCGTTTTCGTGGTATAGGTACATCGATTTTTGCTCTTTCTTCAATTGTTAAAATTTATGTCCTAATATTTTTAGACCAAAACTTTTTAATATTTCTTAGCACTCCCAATGAACAAGCCTGACAGCTAAGTGCAAACTAATGCATTTTGTATGTGCGTCCAATCAGCTTATCCGAAATAATGTGGTTTTTTTAATAACATTAACCATAACGAGTAAAAAAGGAGAGTTAGACTCCTATCCCCCAGCTCGCCTTCTTGTATTTCGTGATGGCTGTAAGGTTTCCTATAAGTTATAAATATTCATAAGTCTGACTCCAAATAAGATGTGTCTAATAACCGTCCCATAAGTGAACTATCTAATTTAAAAAGAAAGGACGTAAGTGATAAACTGACTTTATGAATGTACAAGGTGGCGCAAAAGTAATCCTCCTATCAGAAAAATGCTATAAATTTTGCGATTGGCCCCTAATGTCAGTTCTGTTTTGACATTTGTGTAGTAAACACATGCGAAATACACGTTAATAAACAATGTTACGCTACACTGCTCCAGAACGCGGAATATTGGTGACTATTTATTTGAGCAATAATTTAAATTACAGCCAAAAAACATCGGAAGGTTATTTTTGCGCCACCTTGTAGTAACTAATTTTCCATTTCAGCATGGATCTGTTGCTGGTAGTTCCATCCATAGGCTTCCACTCTAATATATTAAAATATTTTGTATCTTGAATCAAAGGTAGAACAAAGTTTGTCCTTATTATTGATTTATTATCAGATGCTATTCAGGTCACATCAGGCATACAACAAGCTTGTCACTTGGGACCCCTCCTGTTGTTGATCAATGGCATCCCTAATTTTATCAAACAATACTTTTGCCTAATGTTTGCGAATGATATGAAATTTGCCTGCTGTATTAAGTCGATAATTGATTGCCTTGATCTTAAACGCTTATCTGAATGGTGTACTACTAATTAGTTATTTATAAAGGAGGATTTCTGCCTGGTAGTACAATGGAACTTTACCGAGTCTGAGTGCTCCGGGGTTTGGATTTTAGTTATTTTTAAACGATTCTAAGTTTCTATCTTTCTATTGTAGCTTCTCTCTGATTGAGAATGAAATTGAAAGAACTACACTCATTAAACTTAGTGAAAAGAAAGATCTCATATTGATTTTGTGGTTGTGCAAAATCTAACTCAATGTAAGGATTTTGTTACATTGCTTTTACTGTAATTTTTGTGCTGGATAGCTCACGGTTCTTGTACCGTGTCTACCTTGGATATTACTGGTACATAAACCAGAATATCAATGACGAGTAATGCAGCTAGAGAGAATGAAACTCTTTGATGACTGTAGGTACCTATAACAAGTGAAAAATATATTTTATTGAAAGTCAATATATGTATACTTAAAATTTGCTTAGCCTAGCACTAATACAATTGATAATAAAGACAACAAAGTGCTGACATCGGTAACGTGTGCATGAAAAAGAATAAGTCAACCAGTGCTGACATCGGGAATTTGTGAATAATGCAATAAGTGCGGACATATGTAAATTGTGAATAATGCAATAAGTGCTGACATAGGTAAATGGATATTACAGTGCAAAAGTGAATAATAATAATATTAAAACATAGGGACGGGCTACAGTCCGCTTGGGCGAACTGTTGGATACCCTATTCTTATTCCTATCCCTCATAAGTGGGCGTGACAAAAGTCTAAGTATGGTTAAATTGTTAAGAACGCTCTACATATTTTGTTATATAACATTTAAAGGATTTTATCAAAAAAAACGCTCCCTAGCTCAAACTTGGGTGTTTCAATAAAATTGTTTTATTTAATTGTGGGCGTGTCAGTAGGCGGATTTAAAAAAAAATTAACACATGAGCATAAAGGGCCCCTAGAGAGTATATATTATAAATTTCAGCTCCCTAGCTCAAACTTTGGATTTTCAAAAAAATTGTTTTATTTATTTGTGGGCGTGTCAGAAGGCGGATTTTGAAAATATTTATACATGAGCTTAAAGGGCCCCTAGAGAGTATATATTATAAATTTCAGCTCCCTAGCTCAAACTTTGGATTTTCAAAAAAATTGTTTTATTTATTTGTGGGCGTGTCAGTGGGCGGATTTTGAAAATATTTATACATGAGCTTAAAGGGCCCCTAGAGAGTATATATTAAAAATTTCAGCTCCCTAGCTCAAATTTTGGTTTTTCAATAAAATTGTTTTATTTTTTTGTGGGCGTGAAAGTGGGCGGATTTTGAAAATTGTATATCCCGAGCAGTTTTAGGAGTCATAGATCATATATAAAAAATTTCAGCTTCCTAGCTCAAAATTCGATTTTTTCCAAAATTTTGTTTTTTTGAGTTTGTGGGCGTGTCTGTGGGCGGATTTCAAAAATTCGTAAACTTGATTATTTCGGGACCCTAGAGAGTATATGGTTAAAATTTCAGCTCTCTAGGTCCAGTTTAAAGGCCTAATTTTTGCCGACGGACGGACGGACGGACTGACGGACGGACGGACGGACATGGCTAGATCGACATTACTATCGATGCTGATCATAAATATAGTAACTTTTAGGGGTCTACGGGCAATATTAAGGTATGTTACAAACTATGCGTCAAAATTAATATACCCCTAGAATAGGGTATAAAAACATCAATGGATATTAAAGACCACAGTGCAAAAAATAAAACTGTGTCTGAAGTGAGGTCGTTGCCTCAGTGTTGTTTGCCGCAGAGCTGACCCGCGCTAGCAGATTTCTTAATCGAAACTCAAAAGAGTTTTCGGATCCATTCAATCTTCGATCACTCTGCTATGCGTATCCACACATTTAACATCTTGAAGCTACCCGTGTGCATGCGAATCTGTTGATGACACAACTAGACATCATCGGTTTCCTAAAAGGTCCATCACACAATAATTAGTAATGGAAACATGCACGTCTCGACATCGTAAAAAAAGAGGCAGATAACTCCTGGATTAAACAAATGCAATAACACCAGCTAAAGAGAGGTCTGCCGATGTTCATTGACGTCAAATCGGCGAACCCCACAGGCGGAACAGGAAGGATGCAGTAAATTGGGAGGATTATGATTATTGTTTCTTACCTGTAAATAGTTTACGATTTAACGCTTGCGATATCCAATATGTTAACTCTGTCAATTACATAGGAATACACATACTTAGACAAAAACCTTTGCCCTTCATATTGCAAATATATATGTAAAAACATCAGATTCACAATTAAAACGTTGTATCTGCTTATAAATACAGGTTCACTCCTAAGCAGGCCAATACTCACATCAAAAAGCTACCAATTATGCAAAATAAAGTAGGCAGGGGAAGGTACTGACCCTCGGTCCGGATTTCAGTTGTTTGCCAATATTTTAAGTGTCGTTTTTTCAATAGTTTTTCTTTTTTTTGTTACTACCTGAAGTCTTTTCTATGATATGGCGAAACTACCAAACGGATATTGCTAACCATTCCTTAGAAAACTTTATTTTTATATGCTTACCTCAAACGGTCAAAGGTACAAGACGTGATTGTACCTTGGACCGAAAATATTATTGAAAGTTTTCCTATGGTTTAAAGGTGAAAACTTTAATTTATTTCAATAAAAAGTAAAAATAGTATGTACCATTCTTTATTTATTTCAAAAAACAGCAAAAAAACAAACCATTATCTTAAAGTTTTCGTGCTTAATTAAAAAAAAAAATATTTCAAATAATAGTATTAAATAAAAAAAACTCTTACTAAAAAAAACTTAACAAAGGACTTCAATATTATTTAAAAACTTACTTTAAGGGAACAACATAAAAGAAAAACAAATTTATCACTTCAATATTATTTAAAAATGTTCATTAAAGGACAAACCTACTCGTATGATCCAAGGTACACGCGCTATGATAGGTCCAAGGTACACTTGCACCACTTTAGCCAAAGAAATTAGATTTTAACGTAGTATTCAAACCACATACGAACGACAATGTGTTCCTACCAAAAGATTATTAATACACTTACCGAAATCGATTAGGTTGCGGAAAAGAGACAGAAAACTAAGCACTACATAACTTCAGAAAAGAGACACAAAAATTACTTTTTTCCCTGAAAACAATGTTTATTTATTTTTCTGCCGACTCGTACAGCTGCACATTCAATAACTAACTGAGAAGAGAAATCCACAGTGGAGCTACATTTCACAGAAGAACCGGTTTTTGCGTGCTTTGTATTTTTCTGGATATTCGCACTCGGACCAAGGTACAAAACCTTCCCCTACTTAAATTGATTTTACGACATCCTTCGAACTTTTCAACAATGATATGCAAAGTCAGGAATTCGGAAGACTGCTAGGAAAATCGATATACTCAGTACAAACATTTTTAAAGTTTATAAAGTTTAAGAAATTAAGATTTAGCTTTTTATTTATTAAGTTTTTGTTAATTTATTTATTTATAAAATATAAGCTTACTTATTTAATAATTTAATAAAATTGATATTCATATTTATTTAATCAATTTACTGTATGCTTTATTTAGTTTTTTTTTCTCACTGTGATATAAAGTAAGATATAAAGCAATTAAGCTGTTTATATGAAGGTTATTTGTTCCATAACATTTTCTTCAAAAGCTGTCCACATATTAATGCATAATTACTCACAAAATCCCTCCGTATGAAACTAGATATGAACTGCTAGGCGGGCAGTCGTTTGTTTCTCGTCGTCGTTATTTTTCAATTGTTTTTACACGCGATATTGTCAAAGCTCATTTCAATTACCCCTTACCTTGTTCCTTGGTCAATGTGCAACTGCGATCTCGGAACCTTCTTCTCCTCTTCAACGACGAGATAACGATCAGAACTAACGCTTTTTCCGGCCTGCTTCTTTTAGATAATTTTGACGCGTACAGTGCTGTTGATTTTTGTTTAATCGTCCTTCTACGACATCGTGGCAATCCATGCATTTGTTGTGGACGAAGTTTCGTCAAAAGGACCCACCCGTGCGATCAGTCATTAGGCGGCCATTTATCGGATATTGTGTTCCATAGATAACCTCCATGTCTACACTCTTTATTAATGCAAAAATATCAGAACTCTTCATATAATAACTTTGTTTTTTTTTCCAAATTTCAAATACATTTCACAATAAATTATTTACAAAAGTAATATTTACTTTACATTTCAATTAACAATATGTTCTAACAAATAAATTAATGGAAATTGTATTGGCACTACTTGTATTTTATGTACTAATGTATTCAAAATAGTGTTAAATACCACTTTTAGAGACTAACAATATAAATTGATTTTTGTTGGTGAGGTGACCCTTGATATGTGTACAAACTGGAACTTAAAAAAATTACAAAAAAAGCTTCTGCTGACAATTGATACTCTTGGATGTTTATCAGACGTTCGCAAGAGATTTACATCTAAGAGTTTTTTGGCCCCGGCGGGATTAAAATTAAACAACTTTTTATAAATTGGTTAAAAGAAACAAAAGGGAAAAGAAATCATAACGCTTATTTAAGTAACTATTTTTGAAAAACATACATATAGTAATAGCAATTAAATAGCCAAATGAAATAAAATATTATAAGAACTTAAGACTCTATTACACCCAAATATTAGAAGAAAGGGCTTCTTTGCCCACAAAGTCGAAACCAAAAACCCAATGTTTTACACGTTCTATAATCATTCCAAAATGCAATGTCAATGTCCTGACTGCCTCTGGAAGTTTATTGAAAAGTCGATACAAAAACACAGAATAAAAATTACGAAAGGCGGTGGTGCGGAAATGAGGCACAGATACGAGATTTAAAAAGCTACCACGAAGGCTAAAGTTAGGAGTTAAACTGACCTCAAAAAGAATGCCTTTAATACCTTAAAGTAATACTAGTAGGTACCGAACAAGCAGTATCTTAAGATTGCGAAATAATTCAAAACTTGCATGTCGGCGATATTAACGACATACCTTCCTAATAACAAATTTCTGGATTATAAGCACCGGTTGAATTTTGTTCTGATAAGCTCCCCCCAACACGCAATTCAGTACTGTAACTTAAAGTAAATGATTGTTGTTAGGAGTTAAGTAGAATAAATTTTACGCAAGTAAAAGAAAATTCTTAGTGTCCAATTTTCAGGACTCTATAAGAGAACTTAATCTTTGAGTCAATGCAAAGTCCCAAGTATTTGAAGTCATTAACTCTATTTATTACAAAACATTTAAAGGCGCAGCTATTATTACAACAAAATTAGGGATGAATACACAAATGAAATTGTACAACCAGACACCTTAAAGTTTTGACAGTCGGTGGCATGATAGTAAACATCAACTCATAACCAAATCACTTTCGAAAGAATTTAGGGATAACAAATTGAAAAACATAGTTTCAGTTTTTGAATTTTTTCGACGTTTAAATTCATTTTTTTTTTCAATATTAGATATCAACTTACATACTAGACAAAAATGATTTAATCTAACTTAAAATTAAAAAGATAATTTTTCTTAATTAATTGTCCTTATGCAGACTTTCTAAACTTAACTATTACCTTATAACTATTGCCTTTCGGCCTAAAAACTATTTTAGCATCTTATTATCACCGGGAAAATTTAAAAAAAATGGACATCATTATTAAAATTTTATATTTTATATAAAAATAAATTACAAACTACCAACTCTACTTACTTAAACTACTTAACATATTCTTATTATGATTGGGAATCTGAGCACTCGTTGCCTTACGCAACAACTGGTCAAAATCCCAATTGCTTTCTGAGCGTCTGGCAGTCGTCAACCTGCAAACGCGCCGCCGTCAGCCGACTGAAGCCTTACAGCGTCAATCACCTCCCGGAAGCACCACCACAAGTTGGAGAGCCCGTCCTCTCCCAAAAACGCCCTAGCTAGCTTAATCTAAATTAAAAACTAGGAGGATGTTACCTAGAGTAACACACCGTCCTGGGAGGGCATGTTGACCACTCCCCCTCAATAAGCCACCAAAATTCGGAGAATTGCTTTTCCGTATCGAATTAGTTTTTGGACTAATAATCAAATTGTGTTCAGCAAACCATACTCTCAACAGAGCTAGATCCCCATTTATATCAGCTACAAGTTCTTAAACACTTTTAGTACCGGAAGTACAACCTACATCATCAGAAATGCGGTAAAGCTGCTTTCAAATTCCGAATCAAATAGCGAATTAATATAAATTGGAAAGAGAGCAGGTCGTAAGACAGAACCCTGAGGTACTAATAGGTTAAAAAATTAATGCTGCTCCTAGAACCGTCTAATTTGACTCTTTGAGATCTATTTATCAGATAAATAACCCAGTCAACTATGGAGCCCCGAAAACCAGCATTTTCGAGTTTTCTTAATAAAATCTTGTGATTGACCATAGCAATGGCTTTTGTCATATCAATGAACATACGACACGTAAACTTTTTATCTTCTTATCATCAAGGTTAGAAAAGATACGAGAACAAAACTGCAGTCGGGCATTTTCGGTAGATATTCGTTTTTTAAATCCATATTGCACTAAGTTAGGTGGTCTAAATGGAACCCCCTTTAGGTAATTGATTTATTTGTCGGCACACATTTATTTTGTAATTTTTTTTTTTTAATATTTTCCTTTTGTTTTTAAGATAAACCATTATTTGGATGATCTCTGGTTGTGATTAACAAAAAAGTAATAAAAAAATGTGTGAAGTGTTGCGGTGCGTCTAAAGAGGTAAACCCGACTTACAATCATACCATACCATGAAAAATATAACAATAAAATTAAAATCCCAACAACAGGTAAATACATATTTATAAGATATGTATCACATTTTTATTTGCTCCAAACAGCTATTAGCGGATATGTGTGAAACGCGGACAATGCACTGGACAAATAAGATATTTTTCTTCTCCTGACGCCTTTTATCACATGCATCTTTCATTAATAAAAAACAAATTAACTTTTTAATGCAGGTATAGCTGCTTACAACTTTTTAACAACAAAATGAATCATATCGAATTATGATAGCAAATACAAATCTGATTGATATACTAAAGATAAGCGGCCACAACATATCGATCGTCCTCACCGCAGAGAGTAGCTTCAGTTGACCGACAATATTTCACATCAACAGCTTTAAAGTCTGAAATGCAAAATTGATTAATCCACCAATAAATGCAAATTTATTTTTTCCCAACCCTCATCGTTTCGGCAATTGTAAAAATCCAGATCGCAAGAATTGCTAAACGCCTTTAGACATCTCCCGTTCGAGGCACAATTCAAAGTGAACTTCAACTGGCATACTTCGGAACACTGATCGACGGGGAGGCAAACAATACCATTCATCACCATAAAACCTAGCAAATTATTAAAATAACAAACAGAATTAAAGTTAAAAAAAAATGTCTGACTCAAATAAGACACTTAAGTACCGACTAGAACTCCGAGTAGCACCTTCAAGCTCATATTGTAGCCTATAGTCACTTCTACAGAATACAACTCAGTACTAGCACAACTGTTCGGCAAATTGTGAACTAGGTAAAGTTCTCCGACGATATGAGTCAAGTAACAAAATCGAATGGCAACCTTCTGTTCTGATCGACTTCTATAGGGCTATTGCCATTCAGAGATACAGGTAAAGACTGGTGCATGCAAAAATGTTCAATTTATTTACCTTAAGATGGCAAACGCAAATTACTTTTCAGCCGGTGATTTCCGATACCAAGATCACGCGCCTTGCTTTTTATATCATTGAGTATTTACAAAATGGTGTATGTAATCAATGGTTAGACCTTTATAAATCTTAGGCTTTATAAATCTTTTTAAATTTGGAATTATCAAGCGCGCCGATTGGTATGCAACAAGGGAAATGTAATTTTTAACGAAACAACTCCATGAAACAAGGGATTTGTGTATAGTTTTAGACCGCAGGGTGAGATACACCTAAGCGCAGGCTATAAAAGGAATTATGGTATCATTCCGCTATAATTTTAAATATAAAAAAAAAATATTAATTAATTTCTAGTATCCGAGAAATCTTAATTTATGAGCTTCGTATACCGATTCACCAACGAATTTTAGTGCAGACTGGTCCTAAACTCAACGTCAGTAATATCTTGAAAATGTCTTGACATTTAACCCTAAAATGATAATTATATTTTTTAGTACGATAAAGGTAATCATTCGTCGACTCGATGAAGTAATCACCCCTATCGTGGAATCCGTCGGGGGGAACGATCCGCTAATAGTGAACAATTTGCATCGTGTAATCACTGAATTTAATTTTTACAAAACAAATGTGTTTGAAATGAGCTGTCACAATTGAATTTCCTAATCACCAATAGTGGTCGGTAAGGGAGAGTATCCGACGGATCCCAGATAGCAATTTTCTGTTCACGTGAATCGAATAAGTGAAGTGAATCTCAGATCCGACGGATTCCACGATAGGGGTGAATATTCAACTTCAGTTTTTACAAAAAGTTTTTGACAAAATTTTGTAAGTTTCAATACAAAATTATTGTTTAAAAAATCTTTTTTTAATGAAAAGCAAAAAAAGAATTTACTAAACATAATTTAAAAGAAAAGAAAATTTGGGCATATGTTGCAAATCTCCACTTTATGCTCTCAGCTCCCCGCATAAAACCCAGGGATGAGATTCTGTAAGGCGAAAAAGTTCTATTGTTATTAAGAACTTGACAACTTTTTTTTTAAATAAAATGCAAACTGCTCGAGATATCTCAAAAAAACAAATTTATTGGCTTGAATTGCTATCAAAACATTTTTGAATAGAATTCGACTTCGTTCATATGTCCAGCACGGGAACGGTTGCAGCGGTCGATACCGAATTTTCAATGACTCGGCAGCACATTTCTAGTTCAATATTGGCTCTGAGCTCCTTTAACGTCGCCGGGCCAATGATTTAATATAGCCCCATAAATCACAAGTCTAGAGGCGTTAAATCACACGACCCCGGCGGTCAATTGACGGGTCCGTTTCTCGAGATAACACGTTCACCGAACTGAGACTTCAATAACTCAATTGTTGCACCCACTGTGTGGCTTGTGGCACAGTCTTGTTGGAACCAAACTGATGTCCAATTCAAGCAATTGCTCAAAGAAATAACGTTACAACATGTCTCTGTAGCGAATACCATTTACCGTTAAGTGACCGTCATTTTCATCGACGAAAAAAAATTAGCCAATTACGCCACCGGCATGAAAACCGCACCAAACAGAGACTTTTGGCGGATGAAGTGCTGTTTCATGAAGCACATGAGGGTTCTCACCTGTCCAGTAACGCATATTTTGCTTATATACAAAGCCGTTTAACTAAGAATGCGCTTTATCGCTGAATATGATTTTGTGATGAAATCCCTTATTTTCTTCCATCATGTCCAGAGCCCAATTCGATAACGTTCGTCGCTTCATATGATCAAGCGGCTTAAGTTCGTGAGTCAGCTTGATCTTGTAAAGGTGTAGGCCAAGATCCTTACGCAAAATTCGCCATAATGTGGTCTTGACTGATTTGGCTAGTTTGTCATGGGCGCCTCTACGGCAGCAATAGTCTCACTGGCACGGCAACATCAAGCAAAGAATATTCTGACTCTAATTTTTTCACAAGACTATGAATTGCTTGTCTCCTGGGACGAGATATACGACCGAAAATTCAATTTTCAATTTTCAAATTTTATTTCATATGAATTCAAATATAACAATAGAAGCAATAAGTTTTTACAATATATATATTTAAATACAGAATTCAATAAAATAATTAGTGACATTTTTTATTTATTTTTTTGCGTTAACGCTCTTAGAGTTGCGACCACCGGCTCGGAATTTCGAAATTAAATTTTAATTATTTGTAAACGTTATACCTTTGTGTACTTCACCACGATAAAAATGTTGATTTTACTGAATATTTTGACATTGACAGTTTGGGAATCGGTTTAAGGGTGCGTTCACAATAAAAGTTTGAAGTTGTCAAGTCGCTAATGAAAGACCTTTTATTTAGGTAAATACGCGTCAATTAGGACGAGAACGAAGTCGATATTATTTTTTATATGCGAGATATGTAGGTACTATGAACGAAAGAAATGCACGTACTTAAGTTAGTACGTACTTACACACAAAACATTTGAAAAAAATATTGTTACCATCAAATTTTAAAATATGTTGTAAATCACGATTTTCATTTTCGGACCAATTACAGTAATTTACCCAGTAACTGGGAAGTTAATAAACGTTGTTTACTATTCAACTAGTTTTGAATTACCGAAGGCCAAAGAAACGACGGTACTAAAGCAACTGAAAGTGACGAAAAAGCAATTTGCTAAGGGCTGACCAAACGGCGGCGCGGGCCGGCGATATAAATCAGCACAAAACAAATTTTCTTCTACAAGTTTGTTACCATGTGCTTACTCCACATGCTGTGGTTAGGCGAGTCTTAAATAGTTTTGCTTGGTGGAAAGAGATCTCGTCAACATGTAAGAACGCCTCCTAAAACAGCATATAAACCTCGTTATATAGCCAAAACAATTAAACATTTAAAATCTAGCAGAATGGTGTTGATTATATACACCGCATTGAAGGCAGTATGGATCAACGTGTAATAAGTCATCCCTAAGTTCTTTAAATTTCAACCCCAAACCAAAAAGTAAATCATAATTAAAGGCTTGGACAAATTTTAAGATACCCTATCCATATTTCTATCCCCAAAGTCGGCACGGCATAGTGTTTGAACGTCCTTTCTGATTTTATAATTTTCTTTTGTTCGAACAGAATGTACAAAATCTAAAAAATAGGTCCAAGCGCCCCAAAAAATTGGAGCTTTTTTCCTAGAAAAAACTTTCTATTCGATCGAATACAAATTCTTCTAATTCGACAAACTTTCCATCGAATTTGAATGTCAAAATAAGAATGACTCCGAATTTCGTTTTTAAAACAATTAATCAAAAAAACATTTTTTTTGTCAAAAACTGGCTTGGAAAAAACTTGGTATAGGAGAATTGTTTTTTTTAAATTTTTATCAATTCACCTAAAGCCTATAACATATGTGAAAAAGCCTAAATAAACTTAAAATTTAACTTAATAACTAATAACCTAGCTTTATCTAGGGCCAGGCGCTCTCATGTGATCTCTTTTCAACGGCAAACTACAGTAAGAAAGGACAACGCACGCTTACGGCAGTCATCGTTAGATCAAAAATCACATGTCATCGCCTGGTCTAAGTAAACCTAAGTTTCGGCTTCAGCCCAACTAAGCCAGCAGTATTTTCCCCGATTTCACCTATTTGAAATACTTTTATCTCTGCCAGGCATGCTTATGCAATTTTACAAATCAGTATCTTCGCCCCCGATTCGAAGGGCTCGTAAAGGATTCTTTTATCCATTGCTCTCCTTGCAGCATGGTATATTCCATGTGTTTCTTTATTTTTTCCGGATAAGGAATAGAAAAGACAGAATATTCGATTTTTTTATCCGGAATATCCAGAATGGAATGAATAAAGAAACAAACATAGGGGCGGGCTACAGTCCGCTTGTTGGATACCCTATTCTTATTCCTATATCTCATAAGTGGGCGTGACAAAAATTTAAAGGGTTTTATCGAAAAAACTAAGCTTTTGTAAATAAAAACGCTCCCTAGCTCAAACTTTGGTTTTTCAATAAAATTGTTTTATTTAATTGTGGGCGTGTCAGTAGGCGGATTTAAAAAAAAATTAAGTATGAGCATAAAGGGCACCTAGAGAGTATATACTATAAATTTCAGCTCCCTAGTTCAAACTTTGGACTTTCAAAAATAAAAATAAAATAATTGTGGGCGTGTCAGTAGGCGGATTTTGAAAATATTTACACATGAGCATAAAGGGCCCCTAGAGAGTATATATTAAAAATTTCAGCTCCCTAGCTCAAATTTTGGTTTTTCAAAAAAAATTTTGAAAATTTTATGTCCCAAGCAGTTTTATGGGCCAAAGATCATATAAACAATTTCAGCTTTCTAGCTCAAAATTCAATTTTTCCCAAAATTAGTTTTATTTAATTGTGGGCGTGTCAGTGAGCGGATTTTGAAAATTTTATGTCCCAACAGTTTTATGGGCCATAGCTAGCTCAAAATTCGATTTTTTCCAAAATTTGGTTTTTTTGAGTTTGTGGGCGTGTCTGTGGGCGGATTTCAAAAATTCTTAAACTTGATTATTTCGGGACCCTAGAGAGTATATGGTTAAAATGTCAGCTCTCTAGGTCCAGTTTAAAGGCCTAATTTTTGCCGACGGACATGGCTAGATCGACATTACTATCGATGCTGATCATAAATATAGTAACTTTTAGGGGTCTACGGGCAATTTTAAGGTATGTTACAAACTATGCGTCGAAATTAATATACCCCTAGAATAGGGTATAAAAATGGACCGAATAGAATGGCAGCCATTTGTCTATTGACCAGCGCTGCCACTTAGTTCAAGAACAAGTACAACATTTACTACTTACAATTAATATATTTTTTCTATTACTGAACTCACATATGAGGTAATACTCCACTACAGCACTAAAATAAAAACATATATAATAAAACAAATATGAGAAGAGAAACCTTAAGAAAATACAATTTAAGTTCACAAAAACAATAATAATAGCGATATCTCAGTAATACAAATTACATTAAATTAATTAAACACCCTTATTATCGTTGTTAAAAATCAATTATTGATAAACGACAAAATTTATTAACTGATCGATATTTTGGTACTATGAATGTCAATCAACAAATTATTCATCCATTATGAACACTGACAAGCAAAATGCGATAGAGCACGTGCGTAAAGCTATCTCTTTCTGAAGCGCCGCATTTCTTTCTTAAACGTCAAGAAAAAATTGAAGCATACAATTTCAGTAATTTGCAGAAATTGTATGAACAATTATTGCGATTGTTAATAAAGTGTATATTTAGGTGAAATATTGAGGAAAAACCTAAGAAAGTATGTCAGGGCAAACAAAATATATAAAAACAGTGAACATGTTGACCAAAATGACTTGTGCAGCTCCTGATGCAGCAATTTAAAGGCATTTTCATTTTTTTTTTGTACAATTTTGTTATTAATTAATTGTTTTTGTTCGTTTGTACTTAGTAGTATTAAAAATATGTATATAGCAAATTCGTTCAACCTAATTTGTTTCCAAAAAAAAATACATTTTTGCCAAAAGTTCATTTTTATTTCTCGTACACAATTCTACAATATTTTTTACGTTTTACTGTTCAAAAATAGTGTTTAGATACTCCTTCTTAATTTTATAGCGCAAATAATTTGATTATTCAATTAATCAGCTGAGTACTACTATTGGGAAAACGTATTAAAATTTAATTTTATTTTGTTGTTAGTTGCATTGTTTAAGCTCATGCCTTTGTGACTGCTTTTTGTTCATAAGATTTATGGAAGTGAAGTTCCAGTGATTGTATCTATTCAATACATATTATTTTATTTTCCAAAAAAGCAATTCTACTCACATTTCGTTTTAAAAATGTTGTTTTACAAACAAAAACAGCGAATGAATTTTCTAAATTTATTTGTCAGTGACGAATTTGTGACTGACTGAACATTTTAAAGCTATCAATATTTTCGACAACCAAAACAATATATAGCGGAAAACGACTTGTCCCTATTTAAGTCTCCACAGCTGCGTTTCTTAACGAAGTACCCAATACAGTAATATACAACTTTCGCTCAGATAAAGCATAATATATTATTTATTACTAAGATATTGTTATTATTTGTATGAATAACATTACATTCTCGTGTTGTTATTATGTTAAATATGTTGAATCGAAGGAAAAAAGTAAAACATTAAATATGTTGTCCGTTCGAGTAAGGATTTAGTACAAGTTCAAAAAACATACACCTTTTTATGTAGCATAAGTGGCAACACTGCTCATGAAATCATCTTGTCACCAACTACCTACCAACATCTATGCGGCATTTCATGCCCACAGAAGACCATTTTAAAAATGTATATTTGATTCTGGAAGGAAATTAAAAATATATAATAAAAAAATAATTAACTTAAAACAACACACATAAAAATATAAAAAAAGACTATAAATTTGCAATAAATGCTCACCCATTTGATTGTTTGCTGTTGCTTCTATTTTTTTTTTTGATCAAGTGCATCTGTCAAACGAGGGAATATTCTTTTTATTCCACCTTTCTTTAGGAATAAAAAGAATGCATTCCATTTATTCCAGAATGAATAAGAAAACACCGAAATGGATTATCCGGAATATTCCATTGAATAAAGAAACTTAAATGGCTCAGTCGGAATATTCCGAATATTCAGAATGAATAAAGAAACACAGGGATTATGAAAACGTGCGTTGAGTCCAAAAGATATTCATGTGTATTAAGAAACAGGACTGTCTGGTGGTATGTGTCCACTATTCAATGCATTTCTGTATCTGTTGAGATAGAATAATCCAGAAATAAGTTCGTTTTCTGTATCGCCTGCCGAACGTGCAAAGTGATTTCTCATAACAAGGTCCAGTTTGACGTTGGCAATTCAAACAAAAAGTTTTTAAGCGACATAAATGCCACTCTTGCCATCTCTAATTGAATATTTAATTGGTAATTTTAGTAAAAAATTAATAAATACTCATACATACTTAACCATACCTCCATAGTAATATTATAAATGCGAAAGTAACTCTGTCTGTCTGTCTGTCTGTCTCGCTTTAATGTCAAAACTACTGAACCGATTTAAATGAAATTTGGTACACAGACAGTCTAGAGCCTGAGAATGGACATAGGCTACTTTTTACCGTGGAAAAGTGCTTCATTCCCTGTCCAGAAGCGGAGATCTAAGCTGATATCTAAGAAAAGTTGTAACTCTCGAATGCTTTCTAGCTCCTAGCTTTGGAATGACTCATCCAAATGAAATAGGATTTTTTAATATAAAGTTCAATTATGTACAAAGATTTTAAGATATTAATCATCTTTGTAGGTTATCCTGAAGTTGAACAATAAGCATTTAACTATAAATTTTATACAATTCAAAAAAAAAGTAAAATGTTCGATTGAAGCTAAATCGTTGGATTTTCCCAGCGTTGAGTGGAGGAAAATTTGAGTTTGTGTGCGGCACAAATCTGTTTCTCTCTCTGTCCTTTTGTGCTGTGTGTTTTTTCTTTCTTTTTTTTATGCACCTTTTGTAGTTTGTGTTGTTTTTTTGTGGCGCATGGGATTGAGAAAGATAGGGTATGAAATGTAATTTAAAATGGGAGCGAGTCACACTGAGAGTAGGTACAGTGCGATTCATTTGATTAGAGGCAGGCATTTTTGAGAAGTTAAATCGATATTTCTCCCGTTACATGATGGATTTGAAAAAAACGATTATGGTATATGAGAGACTGTTTTGTTAACAACAAAATATGAAATTTGTGTAAAGGAGAGATTTAGCTAACCGAACTTTGAAGATAAATTGTAAATTGAGTAAAGAATATTCGGAAATAAATCGGTTCATTAGATTAGAGGCAGTGAACAAATCAACGTTTTTTGTGAAGTGAATATATTTTTTTTCGGTTTAAACGTTACACTATTATAAAGTAATTGTTCTTGATTGAGAATAAAAAAAAATGGGAAAGAAAAAATGTTTAACAGTGGAGAAAGAGACACGAATAGAAGGTTATTGCTCTGAAGGTCTTTCATGCCGTGCTATAGGCCAAAAAATAAAGCGAAGTGATCATTGTGTCAGCAATAATTAAAAAAAAAAAAACCCTTCGTATTACACAAACAGTTAAAAAGGAAACACTTCTTCTACCTTAACACTTCGCGAAACGCAAAGTATCCTTAGAATAGCGTCAAATTCAGATTTATCGGCAGCTAAAATAAGAGAGAAAGCTAATGTTAAGGCTAGCTTATCCACTGTTACCGCACTATTCGAGGTGCTAAACACTTAAAGCTCCTGAAACTTAAGAAAAAACCACCACTTAATGACGCAAGAAAGAAACAAAGCTTGTGTTTCGCGAAAGATCACAAGAGCTGGGATGTGCTATTTGTTGGAATAGCATAATCGGCAGATCTAAACCCGATTGTTAACCTTTGGTATGATATCAAGAAGTACATTGCGAGTTGGAAGTAAGGTGTACAAGATGGGTGGAGTACGATATCCGTTGAAAGGTGCGAAAACCTGGGCACCTCGATGCAACGTATTTGTGCTGCTGTTATATCTAATAGGAGATATGCATCTTAATATTAGTTTAAGGTTGGAAAACTTACTTACTTACTTAGGTGGCACTACAGTCCGGGGTGGACCTGGGCCTCAACCAATACGCCTCTCCAGTTAGCACGATCTTTGGCTAACCGCCCCCAGTTGCGCACTCCAAGTTGGCTGAGATCCCTTTCTACTTGCGCGGCCCACCTAAGGCGAGGTCTCCTCTACTGCGTTGTCCCTGCGGGTTGGAATCGAAGACTCTTCGTGCCGGAGCGTTGGTGTCCATTCGCTCTACATGTCCTAGCCATCTTAGTCGATTGATTCACACTTTTTTGACCAGGTCGATGTCGCTGTACAGCTCGTAGAGTTCGCTGTTAAATCTCCTCCTCCAAGGCCCGTCAACGCAAACGTGACCAAAAATCACTCGAAGAATTTTGCATTCGAAACGACCAAGAAGATCTTCATCCGCTTTTGCTGATGTCCACGTTTCTGCGCCGTAGAGCAGGACTGCGATGATGAGGGTCCTATACAAATTCTCCTTAGTGTTTCTTGACAAGGCGTTACTAGTCAATTGACTTCTTAGGCCAAAGAAACAGCGGTTGGCGAGTGTAATTTTTCATTTGATTTCTGATGTGATATCGTTTTCAGAATTTATAGCGGAGCCAAGGTAGACAAAGTCCCTAACTACCTCAAAATTGTAGCTGTCTATCGTGACGTTCTGTCTGATTCGTCGATGTTGTGTGTCCCTTCTCGTTGACAGCATATATTTGGTTTTGCCCTCATTCACCACTAAGCCCATTGCGGCTTCTGTGCTAATACTTGCAAACGCACCAGTGACAGCTCGCTGCATTCTGCAAAGTTGGAAAACTTACATCCTCTTAAAATAAAAATTGAATACCTATTACATTTTGCCTCTTTATTTGTTTTATTTAAAGCACACTACCATTTTTTTACTGCTGTTTTTCAGATGCATTTGAAAGGCATTTTAAGGATTTATTTTAATTTTTAGCTCAAATATCAAATTTGAAGATTAAATTCTTTCAGAAAACGTAGACAACAATTAAAAAAAATCTTGAGTATTTTTTTTGTTTCAAATGAAAAGATTCATTTTTTGATCGTTTTTTTGGTATCAATGCACTAGGTACTATTATTTTGACTGCAGCGTATATACATAAATCTCTCACTTAAATAAGAGAAAGTCGCCTTGCATTGAAAAAAATGTAAATAAACTTGAAGAACTTTAGTAACAACCAAACAATAATTTGCCCAATTTTCCAGTTCTATAAAAACTAAAATCCTGTTTAATTTCTGATTCTTAATGAGCAATTAAACAGCGACGCCGACGCGACGCGACGCAAAGATAAAAACATGAACATGATACAAAACTGATCTAGTGGTAGATGTAGGAATTAGTGTTATACCTGTACCCGTACGGCGTACACAGCGTACATCCTCTTTAAAAACAAAACAATTGTGTTATATTCCCAGACGGATATTGTTTTCTGCTCAAAGCGAACGTGATTCAAATTTGTTAAACAAAAAATACTTAAAATGAAGACTGTTTTGTGTGTTCTCTTGGCCCTTGGTAAAGTTAGATAAGAAACAGAAAAATTTAATTTTTATAACGTTTTCTTTTCAGTTTGCTGCCTTTCTTTCACTAAAGGACAGCAGGACGATTGCCCAATTGTTTGTGGTTATATTTTGAAAAAAACTTGTGGTTACAACGGAAGCTGCTATGAGCTATTTAGCAGCCCATGCGAGATGAAAATGGCCAGTTGCAAGGGCACCAAAGGTAAGTCTCATAGAGCTTTACCAATAACGAATTTAATTTGGAGCTTAGTTTAGTGGTCCTGTTCATTTAAATTCCATTTTGCATAGGATTGAACGGCACTACAAATTTAAGCCTTTCACTAAATTATTTATTGATACCGGACATCGTGCCACTCGATGGTGACTGATTTTAAATGTTTTTCTCATTGCAGTATTCAATGAGGTTGATCTACCGAAATGTGAACAAGCTTCCCGAAGCGAAGGAGGTTTAGAATCCTGCTGAAAGTAAAAGTTCATTATACATCCGCAACATTTGTTTTGTTCCCGTCCAAATATCGTATATATATCTTCTTTGTCCAACTATTGGCTGTCTGTGAAAAAATAAATGCAAAAACGTGTTCAATTTAAGTAACACCATAATATCTTTATTTTTGTAAGCTTTAATTTTTTGATATTAGCTCAGTTTTTTTGGGAACAGAAACGTATATTACAGTGACATAAATATTCCCACAAAAACCACCCGCAGCAGCCTGGTTTTTTAAATATATGAAATGTGGTTGTCTTACTACCAGGGCCGGCCCAACCATATGTGCAAGATGTGCAAATGCACAGGGCGCCAAACTCCGGGGCGCATTGCTAGGAGTAAGAAAAAATAATTTTACCTTGCGCGGATACTGCCATTTGCATTTAAAACAAAAAACTTCACACCTGTGCTGAATTTTTGCACATTCACTTACATCATTTGCAATATTGCAACTTCAAGGAGAATCTAACTCACAATAGGATGCTTTCTGTAAATCTTGCACAGGGCGCTTGTTTGGCTGCAGCCGGCCCTGCTTACTACGGGAACAGCTCTGAGCAATCAGAATTATTTGCAAACGAAAAAATTAAACAACCCAAAAAGCTCAAGAAATTGTAATAATAAACCAAATCCATTATTATACCCTATTCTAAGGGTATATTAATTTTGACGCATAGTTTGTAACATACCTTAATATTGCCCGTAGACCCCTAAAAGTAACTATATTTATGATCAGCATCAATAGTAATGCCGATCTAGCCATGTACGTCCGTCCGTCCTTCTGTCGGCAAAAATTAGGCCTTTAAAATGGACCTAGAGAGCTGAAATTATATATACTCCCTAGGTCTAGGGTATAGCTAGCATGTAGCTAGGTGAAAATCGTTGAAAGACATCGCTTGCGAGCTTTGCGATAGTGTGGGACTTGAATCACCCACTAAAAACACCCAGGGAAGGCATGATGTTACCATCCTTCCAGTAATCGCACCTAGTCTAAAGACTAATCAGCAATTTTGTTTTAACATTTGCCTATGTACTTATGTACTGTTTTTAGGAACTAACTTTGGTTTGTTACCTTTTGTTTCCTAATTCATTATCACTTTGGTCGTGTGATTATGTTGTAACACATATATTTCTTTCCTTTTTACCTAGTTAACTAGTTCAAAAGGTTTAACTCTACGTAATCTTCTAACTAAATTGTTGTTATTAAGTAGTTGAACTACTTCTAAATTGGTTGCGAAGCCTAACTTCATGTCTTCATGCGACCTTCCGAACCTCGTCCTCTACCATTTCAATTTTTTGATCCCTATGTAGATCAGCATTACGTATGCACCACGGCGCATTAAAAATATTGCGTAATACTTTGTTTTGAAAGCATTGTATCCTTTGAAGATTTGTCTTTCTTGTGCACCCCCATAACTGGAGGCCATATGTCCAAATTGGTTTTAATATTTGCTTGTAGAGAAGCAGTTCGTTGTAGATTGAGAGGCATGAATTCCTCCCTATGAGCCAATACATTTTATTGTATCGTATATTTAGTTCATCTGGTTTTTTTTTGACATGTGTTTAACGCAACTTTGCGTCCAAAGTCAAGCCTAAATACTTAGCTGAGTTCGAATGCAGAACTACTTTATTATTTATGTACACAGGTATGTGTTGTACGTTTTTATTCGTAAAGTTAATATGAACCGACTTTAGTTCATTTAATTTTATTTGCCATTTTTTGGTCCATTTGGATATATCATTTACTGCCCTTTGCAGTTTTTCTGTAACTTCCTGTGCGGTTTTTCCTACTGCAAGTACAGCAGTATCGTCTGCAAAAGTGGCAACAGTAGTTTCGTCATTTTGTGGTAGGTCGTTCGTGTATAGAAGGAACAGTACTGGTCCCAACACACTACCATGTGGTACTCCAGCTTTGATGTGTTTCAATTCGGAGTACTCATTCTATTGCTTAATTCTAAATAATCGTTGCATTATATACGACTCTAGTATTTCATGGTACTCTTTTGGAAGATATTTTTGTAGCTTACGGATTAATCCTTTGTGCCAGACTTTATCAAAAGCCTGTGTTACATCAAGGAAGATGGCAGAGCATATTTGTTTTTCTTCTAAAGCTTTTTCCATTACATCAGTTATTCTGTGAACCTGATCTATTGTTGAGTATTTATCTCTGAATCCAAACTGATGGTTTGGGTTCAGTGTCTTTTCTTCTAGAATCGGATGGAGTCGTTTTAGGAGCATTTTTATACCCTATTCTAGGGGTATATTAATTTTGACGCATAGTTTGTAACATACCTTAATATTGCCCGTAGACCCCTAAAAGTTACTATATTTATTATCAGCATCGATAGTAATGTCGATCTAGCCATGTCCGTCCGTCCGTCCGTCCGTCCGTCCGTCCGTCCGTCCGTCCGTCCGTCGGCAAAAATTAGGCCTTTAAACTGGACCTAGAGAGCTGAAATTTTAACCATATACTCTCTAGGGTCCCGAAATAATCAAGTTTACGAATTTTTGAAATCCGCCCACAGACACGCCCACAAACTCAAAAAAACAAAATTTTGGAAAAAATCGAATTTTGAGCTAGGAAGCTGAAATTTTTTATATATGATCTATGACTCCTAAAACTGCTCGGGATATAAAATTTTCAAAATCCGCCCACTGCCACGCCCACAAAAAAATAAAACAATTTTATTGAAAAACCAAAATTTGAGCTAGGGGAGCTGAAATTTTTAATATATACTCTCTGGGGGCCCTTTAAGCTCATGTATAAATATTTTCAAAATCCGCCCACTGACACGCCCACAAATAAATAAAACAATTTTTTTGAAAATCGAAAGTTTGAGCTAGCGAGCTGAAATTTATAATATATACTCTCTATGGGCCCTTTATGCTCATGTGTAAATATTTTCAAAATCCGCCCACTGGCACGCCCACAATTATTTTTTTTTTTTTTTTTTTGAAAACTTAAAGTGAGCTAGGGAGCTGAAATTTATAATATATACTCTCTAGGGGCCCTTTATGCTCATGTGTTAATTTTTTTTAAATTCGCCTACTGACACGCCCACAATTAAATAAAACAATTTTATTGAAACACCCAAGTTTGAGCTAGGGAGCGTTTTTTTTGATAAAATCCTTTAAATGTTATATAACAAAATATGTAGAGCGTTCTTAACAATTCAACCATACTTAGACTTTTGTCACGCCCACTTATGAGGGATAGGAATAAGAATAGGGTATCCAACAATTCGCCCAAGCGGACTGTAGCCCGTCCCTATGTTTTCGAATAGCTTAGACAGGATTGGCAGCAATGATATCGGCAGATATGACGTTACTTCACTGGGCAATTTTCCCGGCTTAGGTACCATGATAACTTCCGCAACCTTCCACATGCGCGGAACATACCTTAGTCTGAACGCAGCATTCATTATCTGTGCTATTTTTTTCATACCTTTGTTAGTCAGTTTTTTCAGAATTTCACCCGTTATTAGATCAAAACCCGGGGCTTTTTTCGGGTTGATCTTTTCTTTTATTTCTTTGGCTATTTCCCTAGAGGTTACTGCTGGAATCGATCTCTCGTCTTCGCACATTTCTTCCGTTTGTTGGGAAATATCATTATCGTCGTATGGCTTGAAAACGTTTTCAAGATGTTCCGCAAATAGATCCGCCTTTTGTTTTTTTGTTTTAGCCCAGTTATCACTGCTGGTTTTCACTGGCGGAATGTATGCCGTTGGTCTTTTAATTTTTTTTTTGTAGCATTCCACAGTGAGTACATATTCTGTACTCAGTCGTCCGAAACTCTTATAGAGACAGGTTGTTAGAGATCGAAAGAGAAAAAGTACTAAGTAGTGGTAATTAGTCAGCGAAATTTAATTATTTGTTTGGCTCAGTAGGCTGAGCATCTGACTCTGACGCGAGAAGCGTGGGTTCGATTCCCAGCAGAGTCCTAATTTTTATTTCCATTAAGAAACTGTGATTGAGACAATTTATTAATATAGTGCAAAAAAAAAAGTTCTGTACAGGCGATGGACCCCGGAAAAACGGTGGTCCCACGTACGGGTGTGGGTGTGCCGTTGCGACACGTGGTGCAAACACGTGAGCCTCCAAAAAAATCATCCTCAGTAACAACACCACCAACAACAAGAACGACAACAACAAGAACGACAACAACAACAACAGGTGCGCACCGCCCTGGAAGAGGTTAAGACCGACTACTTCACGTACACCCCAAGGGAGCAAAAGCTAAAAACCGTGGTATTAAAGGGAATTGATCCCTCAATTAAAACGGAGGAACTTAAAAGAAAGCTTAAGAATTTTGAAAGCGATGACCTCAAGTTCGTGGGGGTCAAGCCGTTTTCTTCAGCTGTGGCAAGGGGTGGTAACCGTTACTTACCATTCTTTTTAGTGCAGCTCACTCCCGACAGCAAAATTGACAGGATGCGAAATATCCGCTACCTGTACTATCATGCTGTAAGATGGGAGAAAATAAAAAGGTCGGATCGCATACTTCAATGTATGCGCTGCCAAAGGTTCGGCCACGCCACAGCTAACTGCAAATGCAGTTCAGATGCGTAAAGTACGACAAGGACCACAAACATGGTGAATGTTCTCTTGGCAAGGAGAGAGGTGAAGACCGGAGTTTCCTCTCTTGTGTGCTCTGCAGGGACTCTGGGCATCCCGCCAACTTCAGGGGTTGCCCAAAGTACCAGGAGCTGAAAAAGCGAGTCCAGGCCCGCAGACAGCAGTCGGAAGACGATAGCCGTCAAAAGAGTCGCTCGTTCTCGAATTTTGTGCCACCCAACGTGTCCTTTGCCCAAATGGCATCTGGACCGGGTCAAGCCCACATGACATCAAACCAACGAAAGGTAGCCCAAAAGGCACCAGAGGTGGATCTGGACTTAAAATCGATCCTTCTGTCTCTGCACGGAAAGATCGATAAGTTCCAAAAACAATTAAATGAATTGACTTTATCTATTCGGAGCTGTTTGTGGGGTCTGGTGTGCCATAAATCTAATGGCTGCGCTGGATGAGGGAAACTTAAAGATCCTTGCTGTGAATGTTAATTCACTAGTTAGGATCGAGAAAAGAGCGTCACTTGCCAATTTGTTGAAAATCGAAAACCCGGATGTGCTTTTGGTTAGCGAAACTAAGCTAAATCAGAAGCACAAATTGGGATACAAAAACTATCATGTAATAAGAAGAGACCGGCCTCACTCCACTCAAGGAGGTGGGGTTGGAATCTTAATTCGAAAAGGCCTGCGCCATAGGATTATATATAGCGGGGTCGTGTGTAGGTTCCAGTTTTTGGAAGCATGCATCATATGCATTCCTCTCCATAGCCGGAGGAGAGTATATGTGGTGTCGCTTTACGCACCTGCAGCACCTCCACTCAACCAATTTATGACAGAGCTCGAGACACTTTTTCGTAGTCTGCAGCTGAACTCGGAGGAGAATTGTTACTTCTTGGCCGGATATATTAATGCCAAGCATGCGGCATGGGGAAATGTTACTGCAAATCCCAGGGGCAACCAGTTTCACGACTGGTGGCGCCTCAATATGATTGAGTACAAACTCGAGTTGTACGCGACGGATATCCCTTCTTTCCCAAGAAGCGGTGCTTTCCTGGACTTGGCCTTAACGGAAGCAAGACTTCAACTGACAAACATAGACCAATACACGCGGAACTGTTTGCGTGCGTTTGAGTACAATAGTGACCACTACGGACTCGCAGCCGCAATACGGATCCCGAACGAGCAAACGCTGCTGGAGGAGTACGAGGCAGTGTGTTCATTCGATTATCGGAGGGCACAATGGTCGCGCTTCTCCAGATTGTTAAAGCGAGATATACGTTCGAGTGGGATCGACCCACCGGCAAACAGTAACATGACAAATGATGACATTGATCGGCATTTATTGCAAATGAACGACGCCATCAAACGAACTATGGAACGAACTATTCCTCGGGTAGGACGTTCCGACGACGACCAGACAGAAAAGTATAGAAACCCTACAATCGACGCACTATACCGACAGAATAGTAGACTGCTCTCGAGGCTTAAACGGCTGTACAGGCAATTTACTGATCGCGACGATCCGGAGGTAAGGATGCTGAAGTCAGAGATCCGAATCCTGAAACAGCTGATAAAGGAAAATTACAGAAAATCTGTAAGTCTGTATTGGGGCAATAAAATTCGGGCTATTAAAACCTGTAGTCCGAATATGTTCCCACAGATAAATAAGTTGTTCAGGAGGAAAGATCACAACGATATTCCTTGTGTTTGAATCTCCCAGACAGCAGAGAGCAGACAGACAGTACTGACTGCTGGAATAAGTCCAGAAAGTGTCGCTTCAAACGACGATTTTTTCGTGGTCGAGGACCCACGGGAGAAAGTGGATTTGCTGGGCGCTTGTTTCGAGGCCGTGTATACGGTGAACAATCCTGTTCGCCGTAACCACGACATTGAGAATAGGGCTATGGTGAGCCACTTTTATCTGCGCACCGAACTTGAGAATTGGCGATCTGAGAATAACGGATTCACCGTGTTCACTGATGAAAACCATGCTAATGCAGTTGTCGCCAATGGCCGAGATGCATCGCACTTGTTCGTGTCGAAGGATGATCGTCTGTGCATCTTCGAGTCACTAAAGAATAAAAAGTCGGCGGTGATGGATGGTGTCCCAAACGTCGCATTGAGACACCTGCCTTTGGAGGCTGTAGATATTTTCACCACGCTGTTTAACAATGCGCTGAATAATGCACATTATCCGGCGCATTGGAAGGTAGCTGTGGTACACCCTATCCCGAAAAAATGTAAAGATATGACGATGACGAACCCTGCCAATCTACGGTCAATTAGCTTGCTTCCGAATATTAGCAAGGTCTTTGAAAAGGTTGTCAATAGAGCCCTGTTAAAGTGGGTCGAGGACAATAACATAATCCCGGACAACCAGTTTGGTTTCAGGGCGAGGCATGACACTATTCATGCCGCGTCGAAACTGGTTTCCGACATTCAGTGGAATAAATGCAAGAACCAATGCACGGGTGCTTGTCTGGTTGATTTTGAGAAGGCTTTCGACACCGTATGGTTAGAGGGACTTTTCTACAAGTTGACGAGGCGGGGGATGCACAAACCTTTGCTATATGTAATTTATAATATGCTTATGGGAAAGAAGTTCGTTGTCAAATGTGGCAACGTGACTTCGAGCAGAGTCTTTGAAATTAAAAACGGTTTACAGCAGGGGGCGGTCAATTCTCCGATCCTGTTTAACATTTACACGAGTGATCTGGTGGGTTCACTCAGACATGCTATAGCGTATGCAGACGATTTGGTGGCATACAGATCAGGTCCTAAAATCGAGGTCATTAATATCCTTTTGCAGCGTGACTTCGATCAAATTAAGCGATATTGCGACGACTGGAAGTTGAAAATCAACTTTCAGAAGACGGAAACAATCTTGTTCAGAACCCCATTGGCTGGGGCCTCAAGGGATACCAGAAAAAACTGGAAGACATTGGCCATTATTGGACAAAATGGGTAGCCATTGGCGGTGAGAAGCGTAGTTAGATATCTAGATATCTGGCTTGACCAGTATCTGTATTTCGATAGACATATAGTTGCTTTTCTTGCTGGGGCCAAGAAGGCTTATGCTCTGATAAGGAGACTGTTTCTTAGTAGTCAACTTGACTCTAGAGTGAAGGTCATTTGCTACGTGGCCCTTATAAGGCCGATCATCGCTTATGGTTGTCCATTGTGGTTTAATATAGCGCCTAGTTATATGGAAAAGATTCGGGTTTTGGAGAGACAATGTCTTAGGACCTGTCTCCGGTTGTTCCGAACGCCTGAATCCAACTATATAAAATACTATCCCAACAAGGTCCTATACGATGGGGCTCAGTTGAATAGGATTGACAATTTCCTCATTAAGGTCACTCGAAGGCACGTTGCAAGGGCGATGGCCAGCGACAATAGTCTGATATTTGGGGCTTACTACCCCAATGAAATGTACATAGAGAGTACGCTCCGGTCTGGCTTTATCCCGCCAGAGTCATTTATCCATATTGATGCAAAAGGGCTGGTACAGACGAGGGATGGTATCCCGGTATTATACCACCGCTACCGCAGTGCGAGAGATAAGCGGCTCATCCGCGGCGAGGACGTCGCCAATGCTCATGAGCTCCTCCGTTTTAGTACCGCAATAGCGGAGAGGGATAAATTCGATACAGAAAAGCAATTTGCCGAATTTTGGTGGCTTTTTGAGGGTGGAGGGTTCAACATGCCCACCCAAGACGGTGCGTTACTCTAGGTAACATCCTCTTAATTTGTAAGATAGACTAAGTTAGCTAGGGCGTTTCTGGGAGGGGCCGGGCTCGCCAACTGGTGGTGGTGCTTCCGGGAGGTGATTGATTCTGTAAGGCATCAGTCAGCTCACGGCGGCGCGTGTGCACGTTGACGACTGCCAGGCGCTCGGAAAGCAATTGGGATTTTGACCACTTGTTGCGCAAGGCAACGAGTGCTCAGAATCCTAATTATAGTTAGAATACGTTAAGTAGTTTAAGTAAGTAGAATAGGTAGTTTGTAATTTGTTTTATATAAAATCTCAATAATGATACCGAGTTTTAGTAAATTTTCTCGAGGAATATATATGTGAGATTAGTTCGTAAAATAGTTTTTAGGCCGAAAGGCAATAATTATAAGGTTATAGTTAAGTTTAGAGCGTCCACATAAGGACCAATAAATAAGAATAAGAATCCTGTTAATTTTAAATTAGGTTTATTAATTTTTGTCTAGTATGTAAGTAGTTATCTAACAATGAATAAAAAAAAATGAATTTCAAAGTCAAAGACATATTCTGTACTAGCATCGTTAGTCAGATTTGTAAGGTATCTTTCCACCGATGCATTTTTAAATTCTGCTATCCTTTTTCTGAGCTTATTGTTTAAGCTATTAAGTCTGCTTGTATCACTTCGAGCTCTTGACAGTTGCCATCGTTTGCGAGCTCGTCTGTTTTCTGATATAATGTCGCAAATTTCGTTGGGATACACGTTTCTTTTTATACCCTATTCTACAGGTATATTAATTTTGACGCATAGTTTGTAACTTACCTTAATATTGCCCGTAGACCCCTAAAAGTTATTATATTTATGATCAGCATCGATAGTAATGTCGATCTAGCCATGTCCGTCCGTCCGTCCGTCCGTCCGTCCGTCTGTCGGCAAAAATTAGGCCTTTAAACTGGACGTAGAGAGCTGAAATTTTAACCATATACTCTCTAGCGTCCCGAAATAATCAAGTTTACGAATTTTTGAAATCCGCCCACAGACACGCCCACAAACTCAAAAAAACAAAATTTTGGAAAAAATCGAATTTTGAGCTAGAAAGCTGAAATTTTTTATATATGATCTATGACTCCTAAAACTGCTCGGGATATAAAATTTCAAAATCCGCCCACTGACACGACCACAAATAAATAAAACAATTTTTTTGAAAATCCAAAGTTTAAGCTAGGGAGCTGAAATTTATAATATATATAGTCTCTAGGGGCCCTTTATGCTCACGTGTTAATTTTTTTTAAATCCGCCTACTGACATGCCCACAATTAAATAAAACAATTTTATTGAAACACCCAAGTTTGAGCTAGGCTGCGTTTTTTTTTAATAAAATCCTTTAAATGTTATGTAACAAAATATGTAGAGCGTTCTTAACAATTCAACCATACTTAGACTTTTGCCACGCCCACTTATGAGGGATAGGAATAAGAATAGGGTATCCAACAGTTCGCCCAAGCGGACTGTAGCCCGTCCCTATGTTTACTTTTTAATTCAGCCCATGCAGCCTTTTGTATAGCTAGGGTGAAGGACTGTACTTCACTTTCTAATTGCTCTATTGTATTAATTGTTGTGGATAGTTCGATGCGTTCATCTATTAAATATCTGAAATATGTCCAGTCAGTTAGTTTGTTTACTAGACGTGGGTTTTGTTCCTTCATTATAATTTTATTACCAAGTGTTAGCAGCACAGATGAGTGATCTGAGTCAAGATCTGGCCCTTCCTTAACTTGGGTAGTATTTGAGGAAATATTCTTAGCTAAGAAGAAGTCGACAACATCCGGGATTTTGTTCCTATCTGTAAGTAGGATTTCCCGTTGAATGGTAGTTAACATTGGTTTTTTTAATATATTCAAGGAGTTCTCTTCCTCTTGTATTTGTTAATCTTGATCCCCAAGATATGTTCTTAGCGTTGAAATCTTCGCCTATTATGAATTTATTTCCGAATTTACGGAAGAGGCTTTCAAAATTTTTTTGTTTCAGCCTGTAGCTAGGAGAACAATATGCCGCTGCTACCGTTATCTGGCCGCTGCTTGTTTTTATGTTTACGGATTTCGCTTGTATTTCACACGACTGATATTCTTCATCTTCTTCGTGGCTAACAGCTTCCTTAATTATAACTGCGGCCCCTCCTCTTGCTGTTTTTTGAGGATGTGGGGTTTGGTATGTCTTGTATCCGCGAAGTTCGTATTTTGTTCCAATTTTAAAATGTGTCTCGGAGATTAGACATATGTCAATTTTGTTTATGTCGAGAGTCGCTTGCAATTCGTCTTTACGATTCTCGAGGCCATTGGCATTCCATAATAAGATTTGTATGTTTTTAGCCATTATGTTCTTTTAGGTACAGTTCTTTTATTACTGTTTTGTTTTTCAAGGAGAGATATTCTTTCCAGAATTTTCTTATTATTCTTTTACATATCTCCCATTCTGTTAAGGATTCATTGCATGATATCCTCCATAGCATTAATGGGAGGCTTGGGGTTTCCGACTGTTTTTACAACGTTTTTCGAAGCAACCTGTGCATATGTTTTCTGTGGACTGGTTATGAGGCTTAAGTTTTCATTTTCGCTTAAGGGTGGATTTCCTTTAGTTCCTTTAGATTTCGGTCTCAAGTCTTTTTTGTTTCTTTTTTCCCCGTTTTTGGTTACGTCTTTTTGAGCAGGCTTTTGCATTTTCTTTTGCTTGTTGTCTTTTACCTGCTGTATCTCTTTTGCTACTACACACCCTCTGTAGTTAGCTGGGTGTCTTTCGCTACAATTGGCGCAGCATTTTTTTTTTCCTTTTGCAGTCTTTTGTATGGTGGTCTCCTGCACATTTAACGCATTTCGGGTTTGATTTGCAGTACTTGTGAGTGCGACCATGCTTTTGGTAGTTCTTACATTGAGGAACTAGCTTTAATTTCCGCAAAGGATGAATTTGAACATTCATTCCTAAGATATCTTTAATTTTATAAATTTTTTTGATGGTCCCGAAATAATCAAGTTTAAGAATTTTTTAAATCCGCCCACAGACACGCCCACAAACTCAAAAAAAAAACAAATGTTTCGAAAAAATCGAATTTTAAGCTAGAAAGCTGAAATTTTTTATATATGACCTATGGCTCCGCCTACTACACGCCCACAATTAAATAAAACAATTTTATTGAAAAGTCAAAGTTTGAGCTAGAAAGCTGAAATTTATAATATAGACTTTCTATGGGCCCTTTATGATCATGTGCAAATATTTTCAAAATCCGCCCACAGACACGCCCACAATTTAAAAAAAAAAAACTTTTTTGAAAATCCAAAGTTTTTTCGATAAAATCCTTTAAATGTTATATAACAAAATAGACTTTTGTCACGCCCACTTATGAGGGATAGGAATAATAATAGGGTATCCAACAGTTCACCCAAGCGGACTGTAGCCCGTCCCTATGTTTTTTATTCAACTTGAATTGATAATTTTGCCATTTTTATGAAATGAAAACAGATGGCATAAATAAAAACACTAAAGTGAAGGTAGCTTGGTCGTAGAGCAAATTCAAAATCGACTAGCTAGGTCGATTTGAAATCGGTTTCAGTAGTTAAAATTGATTTCTTCTGGAAAACAGGGCTCAGGCTCGTGACGTCATCAGAACCAAAGCTTTTTGATATTTTTTGGGGCTCATGAATCAAACTCCGCTGTCGAAGATCAAAATTCCGCTCATATGTGTCAAAATACTGCTCTCAAGGACCAAGATCTTGATCACAAGGATTAAAGTCCCGGTCTCAAAAAATCACTGTCTCAAGGATCAAAATCCCCCTCTAAAGGATCAAAATCTTGGTCTGAGGGATCAAAATCCTGGTGTCAAGGCTGAGTCGCACTTGAAGCTTTTTGCCACCACAAATTTTAGAGGCGATTTTCTTAATTTTAATTTTAATTTTGGTGGGGGTGTACGCACCCATTTATTCAGCTTAATACAAGCTATATGTCTTAAAACTACTTACAAAACTAAGACTTATAGCTAGGACCTTAAACTAATACTTAAAACTAATTAAGTGGATGGTGAGGGTTGGAGAAGGCAGATTTGAGGGAAGAGTTGCAGCGACTAAAATCAAAGAGGAGATGGCTAGAATTGACCTTCAGCAACATACCGGATATCGGCTCGTTCAAGCCGTACGCCATACGACGGGGGGGGGGGGGGGGGGGGGGGGGGGTAGAAAAGAGGGATGTTCTAAAATTGCGAGGGTTGATGTTAAGGGCAATATAATTTAAAAGATAAATACAATCAATGGACCTCCTTTTTTCAAGGTTCATTAAAATAGGCTTTCGTGATACGGTGGTAGGATAAGGTGATTATTCCACTGAAGCCCACGAAGAGCAAATCGGAGAAATCTACGTTGAATGATTTCCATTCTAGTAATGTGGACCCGGTAATATGGGGCAAATACTTGGCTAGCGTACTCTAGAATAGGGCGGACATAGGTAATGCATAGGGATTTTGTCACGAAGGGATTGGTAAATTCTTTAGACCACCGTTTGACGAAACCAAGGGCGGGATAGCTTTATTGATTAAAGTTTAGCCGTCTGTCACACAGAACACCTACATAGGTCGCGGATGGTAAGAACGATAACAATGGGTTGGTTGTTCAAAAAGTATAGTCTTGGGGGAGACTGAGTCCGCCTACGTGAAAAGGTAAGAAATTCACATTTACCGTAAAGTTTTTTTGACATCAGACCGAAAAACTATTGAGGTCTTGTTGAAGAATATCATAGTCGTATGGATTTTTTTATTTTTAGATTTTTAGAATTTAGAATTTTAGAATGAGATTTAGGAGAATATCGTTTATTGCGAGAATAAAAATCAGATGTTCAAGGTGCCTTTCTTGGGGAACACCAGAGGTAACTTTAAAAGGCAAAGAGAGAACAGAGCGAAAACGAACGTTATAAAATCGGTTCTCAAGGTAATGAAAACCAATTCCATAGTAGGGGATCAAAACGGTTTTGCGAAACAAATGGGTACAAAACTTCAAACTCGGAAGACCAACTGTAAGCTCTAAAAAACACTGATGCTGCTAGTTCTGCTTTACGGCGCCGAGTGCTGTGGAATAAGAGGGAAAGGAGAGCTAGTTATTTCGAAAGAAAAATACTCCGTCCAAAAAACTACAATACGTCGACTACATTGGCTCGGCCACATCGAGCGAACGTACAATAATGCTCCAGCGAAGACGATCTTCGACTCCCAGCGCCCAGGTTTGAGACGACAAGGAAGACTGAAGCTCCGTTTTAAAGACAAATCAATCGCGGATGCTAGAGCGCTTGGTCTAGACAACTGCAAGCGGTGTGCCCGGGATCGCTGAGGATGGAAGGCTGCATTAGGTCTGGCAGAGACTCCTACGGGTCGGGAGGCCATTGTAAGCTATAAGAAAAAGGAAAAAAATAAATATTATGCATTAATGGCCCATGCAGTTTGGGCCTAGCTTCTTCAACCATTTGCTTGTGCGAAGTGGAAGAGACCTACAATTTTAAGATCAATCCCATCTGCAAATTTGAGACGCTCCTCATGACAATTGATACTCTCAGATGTTTGTCAGACGTTCGCAAGAGGTGGGGCAGTGGAAAAAAAACTCTAGATGTTACTTGGGCCGGCGGGAATTGAACCGGGGACGCTTCGATTAGTAGTCCGACACACTAACCACTGAGCCTCTGCGCCACTGCGCCACTGCGCCCGAAGAAAAAGGACAAAGGAAAACTGTTTTGAAAGTCTGGCAGCACTTCATTGCACTAGAAAAAGTTTCTGATTTATTATCCGGCCCTCACGTAATATACATTCGTATTTTGTTGTAGCAACGATGTTTCGTCGAATATCCATGAGATGTCATTGGTGGAGTAATTGTTTACTCCGAGGTATGAAGATAAATTAGTTGAGTACTTTTAAGTTTGTACTTTCGAAAGATCTAAACTCCTAATGGAGTTAGTCATAGAAATCGAAAGAATCGCGCCTAGAAATTCTAACACAGTATTCCAAACACTTTGCTTTATAAATTCGATTAAATATTCGTTTATAATGATAGGGATATGCTTGAAGTCATGAATTTCAGCAACTCATATTTTCAAAACATTTTAATGACACAAAATGTTTAGAGACACTTAACAAGTTTAAATTAATTATTTCAGTACGTATTTTAAATTATATATCCATTACTCAATTGCACAGGCAACAATTTCTGGGTTACTTTTGGTCAGTGCTTCTTCACACATCTTCATTTCGGCAACCTTTAGAGCTATAAAAGTAAAATTTATTAAAACACTTTATAATCAATAGGAAATTTGAAACACACTCTGCTTTGTTTTACAGCGATCTGAACTGAAATTGCATTGATTTCCATAAATGTGATAGCATGTACCATCGTAGCCACAAACGGGCTTGTAATCAAAAGTACAAATGTCTGGGCAGTCACTTAGCGGTCCCTGAAGCGAATCACCTTCAGCATTCACAGAAGCGCCTAAAACTGCAATATAAATGGAAATTATGAAAGTTTTATTACTGGCGAGTTTATTTTTAACCAATTTTCTTACCGACGATGGCGATTATAAGGCTTACGTAATTAGCCCTCATTTTTTATTTTGTGAGTTTATTAACCTCAAAAAATTCGTATAAAAGTGAAACTCTGTTGAGCGATCGAAAGACGAAATGATTATGTGTACTTTTTGAGTCAGGCAAGCGATATTTATATACAAAAATCATACAAAATTCCCATTGTTGCCAGGTTGTATACAATTTCTTTTTGATAGGAATTTATGATCCTTTGATAATTAAAGCATGTACGACGACACGAGGCATTCGAGGTTCGAATCCCACACAGGAATACCTAGAAGCACACAGATAGTAAACCAAAAGCTCTATAGATTATTTATATTTATAGGTTTATTTAGGTTTATTATCTGTGCTAAAAGTTTATTCACTGCCCCACCTCTTGGGAACGTCTGATAAACATCCAATAGTATCAATTATCATGAGACGCGTCTCAAATTTAAAGCTGAATTGATCTTAAAACTGTAGGTCCGTTCCAGTTCGCACAAGCAAAGGGTTTCAGAAGCTAGGTTTTAGGCCCTGCATGGGCCGTTAATGCCGAATATTTTGTTACCTCTTGCCAAAATCTGACAAACATTAAAGAGAATGAACTATCATAAGAAACTTTCCTCCCGCAATCAATGTATAACTGTAGTTCCCCTTCATCCATATGTAAAATTTTGTCGACATGCACGGTTGGGGCTGATGCCTTTAGGTACTGTAGGACTATTAGTGCCAGAATGGTGATGGTACAAAGATAGCATTGGTTATTGTCACAAGAAGCAGTAGACTTCCAAGACTGTGAATTCACAAAGCAACCTGGAACTTGATGAGATGATCAAATAGCCAACTAGTACGTGCTTGTATAGGGTGTTTTTTTTATAGAGGTATAAAACTTCTGAAGTATACTTTGGCAAATCACCTTGAAAAGACTTACACCAGAACAACATTTACTAATCGTGGAAATTTATTTCCAAAATTCGTGCTCTGTTCGCCAAACTTATAACTCACTTCTTCCACACAGTGCTTTGTTGAGCCAAACGTTTGGTGACCGAATCATCTCAAGAAGTGGACCTGTGAGTTGGCCACCTCACTCATCTAATTTGACAACTTTGGACTCCTTTTTTTGGGGGTACGTCAAGTCTCTGGTCTATGCTGATAAACCAGCAACGATTGATCACTTCGAAGCTAACATTCGACGCACTATTAACGAAATAAGACCTGGTATGCTCGAAAAAGTGGTGCAAAATTGGACCGACCGGATGGCGTTCATAAGGCGCAGTCGCGGAGGCCATATGCCAGACATTTTTTTAAAAAATAAAATACCATGAAATTTGTGAGCTAAACAAGACAAAATTTGGTCATTTCTTTAAATTTATTGTGTTTTAATTTTAAGAAAAAGTATATGACTCTATAAAAAACACCCTATAGATGGACACATTGAACATACCGAATATATGAAAGTGAATACAAAAGTGAACTCTGACCCTCTTCTTGCTTCACCCAAATTCAGAGTTCGATTGTTTCGGAATCCTTGCAAAACTAATTCTGTTTATTTATTTATTTATTTGTTTATTTATTAACTATTGTGTTAACACGTAGATAGAAAATCCATTAATTGTGTAACAGTTATAAAAGTTTAATTTCAAAAGTACATAATTTCAAATTAAAACAAGGATTTAGAACAAAATTGAAACTACATTTATGTACATGTGACCTCTTCAATCCTGTTCTAGTGCAGCCCATTATGCAGGACATGTGTTAATACGGAAGGCACTTTCTTCAACAGGTCCGTCCAACTGCTGTCATACGCGTTAGAGGATTTCATGTCGATTGAAGAGCAGGCAAAATTGGTTGACCTTGAAGTCAACGAGGGTAAATCGAAGTGATTGCTTTCAACAAACAAACAAATCTGTCCCCCGATTAGTAAAAAACGTAACTGTTAATAGCAGCAACTTCGAGGTAGTAAGGGAATTCACTTACCTCGGAGTTAACATCAACTACAGGAATAACACGTTAGTGAAGATCCAACGAAGAATTACCCTTGGAAACCGTTGCTGGCTCGGTTGGCAAAACAAATGGTTTCCAAACTCCTAGCCCGGAAGACCAAGTGTAGACTCTACAAAACACGTATATTGTCAGTTCTGCTTAATGGCGCCGAGTGCTGGAAGATAGCAGGAAAGGAAAGCTAATATTGGGTTTTTCGAGGGAAAAATATTCCGTCGGATATTTGGTCCTGTGTCAAAGGCGGACGATTGGAGGAGAAGATGCAATGCGAACTCTACGAGGTGTTCCTCGATGTGGATGAAGTCCGAAAAGCTATGAACAATAATGCTCCAGCTCATAGGATATTCGACCCCATCCCACAGCTTCGAAACGGCAAGGAAGATCGAACCTCTGTTTTAAAGACCAAGCCATCGCGAGTGCCAGAGCGCTTGGTATAGACAACTGGACGCAGCGTGCCCCAAATCGTGGAGAATGGAAGGTTGCAGTGTCTCAGACGAAAACTCTCCACGTGTCGTTGGCCCCTTAAGTAAGTGAGTTGATGTTTAAAAGATAAGGTAGAGTTGTTTCACTTTCCAGGCCTCAGTTTAAGCTCGACGGTGGTGGGATTCTTGCGTCCGATTAACCACACCAATCCAAACCTTACGGTACTTCGGTATAAATTATCGTTTTTTAGTTTCTTAATAAATATTTAATATGGTATATAAGTTAATAAATACTAATTTTAGGAAAAGAAATAAGCTTAATACAACCACATGGGAACAAATGGTTGTCCTCGCAACAGGTGACCGCTGAAATAAACACAAAAGTCACCATAAGCAAAGCCCTATCCTTCCCCTAGGACGAAGGGCATATCTGGCATCATTTATATACTAAGGTTATCTTAAATAAAGGAAAGGGTAGTATAGGATGTTTTTTTAGCCAATACTTGCTTTGATTTTGAACAAAACACACGATATTTCCTTTGAATTGTTGAATGAACAAATTATCTTGTAATTTCTACCACGTGAAGTGAACGGCTGATACAGCACTGTTTTACAGCTAGCCACAACCGATCATCGGACTCCTTATTTCTGTGGCGCTGGTCTATTTACCTCACGTTTAGGCACACAGAACCATAATTTTGAAAGTTCTTAAATTTGTTAACGTTGTTGACAATAAAATTAATCACGCTAAAACTAAATAAAAATGGCACTGATAGTTTGCAATCTGACAATTGGTTGGACAGATATAACTATCTAAATCCAGTACTGGGATAAAACAAACAACCTTGATAAGAAAAAGAGAAATTATTAAGTAAGGTAAATATAAACTAATAATTTCTTTAGGTGATTATATTTTTAAGCAAATAAATTTTATTCCAAAATCAGGCAAATATAGCTAAAATAATAATAATATTTTTTCTTTAAATTGGGTGTTCATAGCAACCCTAGTTGGCACGTGTATGAGTGAGTGAACTCGAGAGAACAACAAAAAACAAAAAGGGGTTATCAGTAAACTACTACTTTCCTAGGGATTCTTAAGCGTAGCTGTAGGCAGAAACTTAAAAAGAAAGCTTGGTGGAGAGTGAGGCCGGGAAACCAAAACAAAATTGTTCGGTCACACTTAAACACGTACCAAATAAAAAAAGAAGATAAAACACATTATTTAACAAAAAGTACAAATAACGAAAAGAAAACACAAAAAACTGAAACGCACAAAAAGAAAAGAAAAATATCAGGTTGTGTTGATCCTCGTCGGTTTTGTTGGTCAAGTTGGTCATGCAATGAAACGAAGTTATTTAATTTATTTTTCCAACGTTTCGATAGGGGTTGCTGTCGTCTTCAGGGGATCTTTATTGCTTTATTTTTTATTAAGTACGAGTAAAACAAACTTTGAAGGAGTCAACTTAACTTATATAACGTAAGATTAAATAAAACAACATATTGAATGGCTACGGACTACACTTGCGAACTGCGAATTACGCTATCAATATTCCTATCTCCCGAAGAGGGCATGGCATTGAGTTGTGAACCTCTACCCTTTTTGGGAATTCGTTTTTTTGGTTTTGTAAAATCACTTAAAAAAATTTGAAATTTTTTTCAAAACGCTCAAAAGTGGCCAAATTGCTGAGAAGGGCATTGTAAACCAATTTTGTTTAAACTGTTGTTTTACTACTTTGCGAAGAACACCGCATTCAGTTTAATACTCTATTTAAGGGTATACATACATATATTAATTTTGACTCAAAGTTTGTAACATACCTTAAAATTGCCCGTAGACCCCTACAAGTTATTTTATTCGTGATAAACATCTAGAAATGTCCCTCCATCTGTCGGCAAAAATTAAGCCCTTAAACTCGAGCTAGAAAGCTGAAATTTGTCGCTAGGTGCCCGAAATAATCAAGTGTAAGCATTTACTAAAATGCCAACAATTTAAAAAAAAAACTAGTGTATCGAATAAATCAAAATTTGAGCAAGAAAGCTGCAATTTGTAATATGTATATTGTCTCTAGGGTCCCAAAATGATCTAATTTAATAAACAACAGTTTTATAAAGAGTCAAAGTGTAAGCTAGGAAGCTGAAATTTGAAATATATTGTTCTTAAAGGCCATTTTTGTTCATGTATAAACATTTTTTTAGCCCAATTCGCACTCTGACCGCCCAATATTTAAAAAACCCGCTTTATTGAAGAAATCATTGTTAATTAAAGTTCTATTCTTCGCAAAGTATGTACAGTAGGGTGGGTCATCGATGTATGAAATTTTTTTTTTTTATTTTTTTTTGGATTGGAATATTGATCAAAGTTTGACCCCTATCCAAGGGATACTAAAAACCAAAAAAAAATATTTTTTAAGAACCTTCCTTCTACCCGCGCGTTGATTTTGAAAATTTGTGTTTTCGCCAATTTTTCGATATTTTTCAACACTTTATCCTAAAAGATTTCTAATTTTTTTTTTGTTGGAAAATAAAATAAGAAAATAAGAATCAATGAACAGAAATATTTTTTTTTATTAAAAACATTCAAAAGTTGATAAAAAAACAGTAATAAACTAGTCAGTGGAAACTTTAAAATCTTGCTTGCTTTCGAATTTTGGCATAGATTTTCTGGAACTTATTTTTGCTTTGATGAGACCATCTCTGGAGCTTTTCTCGCACAACTGCATCGAAGCCTCTGTTACCATTTTAACTGATCGTTCTACAGTTTGCGTGTGACATGGAAGCCTTAAAAAAGGTATTATGTCATCACCTCCTGATTCCACTAGCGAAAGCAGTGTTTCATCTGTTATATCGCGAAGAAGAGGAGGTTGTTGAATGTTGATATTCTTGTTGCCAGTCTATGAGCTCAACGTACGACTTTGCATTAAGATTTATATCCAGTACAGTGAAAACACGAAGATGTTGTTCGAAATTAATCTTACGCCTGGCTTTTAAAATTCTCCTGCCAGCAAGCTCTCGAATGTGTTTTTGGGGATCTGCCAGCATTGATATTAAAATATTTTCCGGTGAGCAAAGAAACTATTACGCTTAATAACTGGATCTATTACCATTTTAAGTTGAGATGGAAGATATCGTGAACTAGAAACTAGCTTCCAAAAATGCCTAGATCCATCCTTACACGATGGATGGACTTTTATCTCGAACCAAACAGGCACATAAACTGTAACAACGAATGTGGCCAAATATTTGAGGTTGTTAGATTGTGTCTTTGTGGAAACATACAGGCGTAATATTCTGTTAGCTTTCGTCAACCAACGAGCGTGAGACATCTTTCCTGGAGATCTGTTCGCTAGATCAGAAGAGCATTCACCACTCACAACAGCCGACGATATCTGGTAAAGGTAGCTTTGATCACCGCTTAGGTCTTTGACGTCACCAATATCCGGCAATACACCCCCTCTAACTTTTCAAATGGCACAATAGGTTTTTTTTCACAGTGTTCCAGAAGCTTTCCGATGCTACCTGCATAAGAATTTGGTCCAGTGGTTATGCCATCTAAGTGCAAAAACAGGTGTCTCAGGGGAAGTTCATTCATATGTAACAAACAAATGATCCATTGTAAGGGTTGCTCTAGACGCTTTTCCATAAGTCTTATTATACTGCCTTTCTTTCCAGTATTTGTCGCTGTTCCATCACATCCAACAGCTTTTGTGTCCTTTAAGGAAATATTTTGCGAAGAAAGCAACTGAAGTCTGGTTCCTTGATGACGGATATATGCTCCTCGACGATAACTTGGCCGTATTTTTTTGCACCTTTTTCGACAATCCTTAATTTTTTGTCCTTCCTGCCATCAAAATATAGTGCTGGAACATTTATGCAACGGTTCTAAACGCAGATCTCTTTGCGAACATTTGCTCTCTCACGACGTACCTTAGACTTATCTATTACATCAACAGCTGATTGTGTGTCATAATGAGCATGAGCAAATATCAAAAAGCTTGTTAGAACTTAGATTTGATCAACTTCTTACATTTAGAGTGGTATACTCGTACTTTCAACAATTGTATCACGCGCTTTAGGGTAACGGTTGGAATAGATGCCTTGCACCATATACTTATCAATCTGACCGCAACAATTTCCGCGATATCGTTAATGGCTGGTTCCTTTCGGGTATCTGTTTTAAGCTTAATTTGATACCTCGTAAAGTTATAAAACTTCATGACTTCTTTATAAGAAGGCAGAACATTATCTTTCATATCTTCAATATTACCAAAAATGCAACAACTAGATGCTTGTCTTGTTTTTTCCATATTGTATTGCTCTCGATATCACAACCGTTTATTGATATAAAATCGACTGAAAGTAACACTTCACGCACTTAATTATTGCAACTTCAAACTTCTGTAAACAACTTGGCGTTTTGATTGGAAACTTTTGAAGTAAAGACAGAACGGCAGAAAAAATATATAAGCTCCTACGTTGCTTTCGCCGCCTACTTGTTTTTGTTAACCTTTTTAATCAAATTAGAATAAGAATACATTTTTAACGTAAGGTACTTATTTTAATTCCTTTGCCAAACAAATCACGGATACCAATAAAATCAACCTATTTTTGTCAGATTTTCCAAAATTTCTTCATATTCAAATGAAATGCGCGGGTAGACCGACTAGAAAAATAAAATTTTAAAAATATCTGCACGCATTTTAAAGCTTCGGGTCACATTTTAGTTGCTATTCCAAAACGATCGGACAAAATTTAATTTTTCGACCCACCCTAATGTACAGGTGGCGCAAAAGTAATCCTCCTATCAGAAAATGCTATAAATTTTGCGATTGGCCCCTAATGTCAGTTCTGTTTTGACATTTGTGTAGTAAACACATGCGAAATACACGTTAATAAACAATGTTACGCTACACTGCTCCAGAACGCGGAATATTGGTGACTATTTATTTGAGCAATAATCGGTCGGTGACTTTGGCACAACGTGAATTTCGTCGCAGATTTCCTACCCGTCCAACGCCTACTAGTGAAACACTGCGACGTTTAGCCTTTAGAAGAGACTGGCACAACACGAGATGCTGCCAGGCGTGGCAGACCACGGAGTAGCCGTTCTGCAGAGAATATTGCTGCTGTAGCCGAAGATGTCATGGAAGCGCCGTCGACATCGACCAGACGACGTGCCACGCAAATGGGTATCAGTCGACGGTCTTTACAGCGAATTTTGGTACAAGATTTGAAGATGTTTCCGTACAAAATCCAGACGGTGCATCAGCTGTTAGCTGCTGACCGCCAATCGCGTCTAACATACGCTCAAGCCATCCTTAATCACCACCAAGAGAAAGATGATTTTTCATCAAAAATAATCATGAGTGATGAGGCCCATTTCCATCTTAGCGGGTACGTAAATAAGCAAAATTTACGCTTCTGGGGCACTGAAAATCCGCGTGTAACCCACGAAGAGCCATTACACCCGCTCAAAGTCACTGTATGGTGTGCTGTTTTCGCTGGAGGAGTCATCGGACCTTTTTTCTTCGAACACGTCGCGGGCCAAACGGTTACTGTGAATGGTGAGCGCTACAGAGCAATGATCAACGAGTTCTTTTTGCCGCAACTTGATGAATTGGGATTGGAAAACATGTGGTTCCAACAGGACGGTGCAACGGCACACACTGCACGTGCCACAACCGATATGCTGAAGGATGCATTTCCCGGGCGCCTAATCTCCCGTTTTGGTGATTTCCACTGGCCAGCAAGATCGCCTGATTTGACCGCTCCAGACATCTTTTTGTGGGGCTTTTTGAAGTCGCGGGCTTATGTCAACAAGCCTCAGACTCTTGCAGCTCTTAAAGACAATATCCGTCAACAATGTGAGGACCTATCGCCGGAAGTTTTGGCCAAAGTGATGGAAAATGCCATAAAAAGTGCTCAAATGACAATCAACTGTGGCGGCGGCCATTTACATGACATCATATTCTCGACTTGATGTAAAAAAAATTAAAAGACCAAATAAAAATAATCCACGAGAAGAATCAAAGTTTTTCATTTTTTTTTTAAATTACAGCCAAAAAACATCGGAAGGTTATTTTTGCGCCACCTTGTATGTAGATAAAGTCGTTTTAAACAATTCCTTTATAAAGTTTTTTGCCATGCCTATTTTAAATGGGCGCTTTTTGACAAAACAATTCAATTTAACAATTCACTTAGATTTTTTACCACGCCCACTTTATGAGGGATAGGGATATGAATGGGGTATCCAACAGCTCGACCAAGCGGTTTGTAGCCTTTCCCTATGTTCATACATTTTTTCGATAATACAGTTTTTAGGGTTCCGTAGCCAAATGGCAAAAAACGGAACCCTCATATAATGTCACAGCCACTTTTTCCGAAACTATAACAGCTATACTGTTGAAACTTGGTAAGTAGATGTATTCTGTGAACCGCATTAAGATTTTCACATAAAAATAGAAAAAAAAATGTTGGGGGTTCCCCATACTTAGAACTGAAACTCAATAAAAATATCAAACCCATACGTGTGGGGTATCTATGGATAGGTCTTCAAAAATGATATTGAGGTTCCTAATATCATTATTTTTCTAAACTGAATAGTTTGCGCGGGAGTGGTGAAATATGTTCCCCCCCCCCCCCTTCTAATTTCTAAAATAAGGGAATTATAAAGCTAAAAAAAATATATGATGTACATTACCATGCAAACTTCCACCAAAAATTGGGTTGAACGAGATCTAGTAAGTAGTTTTTTTTAATACGTCATAATTCGTAAACCGCAATTTACCTTTCATTCAATCAACTCAAATATAAAAAAAAACATTTAATTTCATAAACATAAACCTTATGCGTAAACCGTAAACTATTATTTTCTAATAATAAGTCTGTAATAGGTGCCTAAGTAAATAATAAATATAATTGGCCGCTTTTTTGCTAAATAGACGTGCCAGGGGGTGTATTTTTAGATCCTTACAAATAATTCTCCGGCCCTTAGTGAGGGGTAAAATTTACAACAGTGGATCACGGTCCACAGTGAATCGCTCGCACTCATACTGCCACTTTTTATATTTGAGCAACGTTGCAAGGAAGAAAAAAAAGCATTCTTGTTCACCTCTCAAAAATGCATCAAGCGTGTGCGTTCCTTTTCTGTTTGTTCTAACCTTTTGGGTTTTTTTGAACCAATTAGAAATTTTGTTGTATTTGTCGTACTTTCATTTGAGTGTTATAGTTGTTAACGTAGTTCACTAAAGTTAATACAAAACTCTGAATTTTTTATTTTGGTGCAATAAATTATTATTTTTAATGTTTTTTTTAAACTAAACTATCAGTATAAGCTCCGTGTCGTGGAGTGCTTAAAGCAAGCAACTGCTCTCATCATTTTTTATTTTTTTTTAAATTCTGGCTCGCCAAGGCGATTTATAAGGGGGGGTACTTCGACCTAAAAGATCTTTTGTACCGTATGGGCCAGAAAAGTTTAAACTAGTAGAATTTCCACTTTCCGTGTAAAGCGGACAATTTTACCACTAGAAAAATTCTTTATGTCCTCGGGGCTCATTTGCTCCCTGAAAAGGATCTTCTTTCTAATTCCATTAAGGGCTGGACATTCACATAGAATGTGTTCAGCTGACTCGTCCTCTTCAAGACAGAGTCGGCACTCAGGAGAGTTGGATATTCTCATTTTGTGTAGATGATATCTAAAACCATGGTGACCAGTAAGGTAACCTACTAGGTTTTGATATCATGCCTGCTTAGGTTTAGACATTTGCTGGCATTTTGATTGAAGGGCTGAATGGCTCGGTTCGCCTGTCTTAGACCTGGGATGCTTTCCCAAAGATAGATACATTTTCTATGTTCCCAGCTTTTAATTGCTGCCGTTGCTGCTGATCTAGGAGTGCAGCAGAAAGGTTTGGGACCTATGAAAGGTGTTTCTGAACCTTTTCTGGCCAGTTCGTCGGCCTTTTCGTTACCTTCTACCCCGACATGACCCGGAACCCACCATAATTTGGTCTTGTTTCTTATTCCGAGTGTTTGTAGGGTATTGAAGCAGTACATGACTGATTTGGAGTCAATGGTATACGAGCTAAGGGCGTTTATAGCTGCTTGACTATCCGTGAAAATATGGATGGTTGCACCTTTTATGCCAGATAAAATAATGTGGCTGGCGCATTCTTGAATGGCGTGGAGCTCTGCTTGAAATACGCTGGGACTTTTTCCCATGGGTATCGTAAAGCTTTTGGGTGGTCCGTATATTCCCGCTCCTACCCCCGTTTCCATTTTAGAACCATCCGTATACCACTTAATGCCGTTGTGGCTGTTTGGTGGGTTATTACTAACCCATGCTTCTCTCTTGGGGATCTCCGTGGAGAACCGTTTGTTGAAGCATAGTGTTTTTTGAATGCGGTCTGTGACCGCGCAGTTCATGTTAAGTTCTGGCAGTTCATTGAGAAGGGTCTTTAGTTCCGGATGATCATTAAGACTTATCTCGTTAAACTGTAGGGCTCATCATTTAGTGCAGATGTTAGTAAGGACATACGCACAACAATTATCTATATATATGAAAGTCAATCCATATTTGAGTTTGTTGCCGGTGTTTTTGTGTGTTTGGCCAAACGCGTTAACCGATTCCAATGAAATTTTTTTCCATGAAAGATGACGTCTGTACAAAGGATGTTTTCTATGTGCGATGTCTGTATCTGCATCGGTGTGTGAATTATGGGCATTTGAGTTTTTTTTTTTTTTTTTTTTTTTTTTTTCTTGGCTGTGCCAATGGATGTGGTAATCTTCAAAAGATGGCATGCACGATTCGCAAACCCGAATAATCGATGCCAGGAATGCGCCTACGTACTAATCCACACCCAGCAGACGTCAACCACTCTCCCCGCGGGACTGCCGTTAGGTATTTCTTCGCGGGGCGGGTTAGCAATTCATGCTATGCGTCTTGTCTTGTGTCAGTTGCTTCTGACGCTTCTGCTGCTTCTGATGCTCTCCTTAGCCTTTCTACTCTCCGCAGTTCATTTTGGATGGTTGTTACCAGATTACAAACTGTAGTCCAATTGTCCTCCAACTGTAACATATGGTCTATTACGAAAGATGGATTGGGCAGATTCGTTCTCCATGATACGAATCGCGTACAATGAAAAACTGCGTGCTCCGTGTCTTCCTCCTGGCCTGGACAATCTGGGCAAAATGGCGAGCTATCGTGTCCAAATCGATGTAAGTATTTGCGGTAGCCGCCGTGGCCAGTCAGGAATTGCGTAAGGTGGTAGTTGCTGTTTCCATGTGCTCGCTTTGTCCAGGTCTCGATTGACGGGATCAGCTTGTATGTCCATCTGCCTTTTGTAGTGTTGTTCGACCTGGTTTGCCCTATAGCAATTGAAGCTGCTCTTTCTTCTACTTTGATTCTTGCCATTTCACTTGCATCTTGTCCGCCCAGCGTTTTTCTGTTGTAGATCCTCAACATCTCGCTCGCTAGAATGTCTATGGGTATCATTCCAGCTATGACGAAGGCCGCTTCGTCCGAGATGGTTCGAAAACCACATATTGTCCTTAACGCGCTAAGCCTGTATGCGGACGATAGTTTCCTTCTTGTTTCTTTCGTCGCCAGTGCCCCCGCCCAAACCGGAGCGGCGTAAAGAAGGACTGAACTGACTACTTTTGATAAAAGGTTCCTCCTAGCGTATCCAGGTCCACCGATGTTAGGTAGTATGCGTGAGAGAGCTCCCTGTATTTGCGATGCTTTCGTTGTAATGTACGCCACGTGCGTCTTGAACTGCAGTCTGTTGTCTAGCATGACTCCAAGATATTTGACTGCTTCTTTGGATCTGATGATCTGGTTCCCCACCTGGAAATTTATCGAATTCAATGGTTTTTCGACTTGTTATAAGGACAGCTTCTGTTTTATGGTCGGCTAGTTCTAGTCCGGCGGATACTAGCCAGTGTTTTATCCTGGAAATTGCTTCATTTGTAGCTGATTCCACTTCATGGATCTGTTTAGCTACTGTCACGATGGCAATGTCGTCGGCAAATCCAATTATCGATACTCCGCGAGGTAGCATTAATCGTAGGACTCCGTCATACATGATGTTCCACAGAAGCGGCCCCAGTACGGATCCCTGTGGGACGCCAGCGGTAACCTTGTAGTATTTGACTCCTTCGTCGGTATAATACCTTAACTTCCTGTTGTTAAAGTAGTCCGTCACTATCCTCAGCAAGTAATATGGTGTATCCATTCTGGCGAGAGATCTTCTTAGGAATGACCAGTTCGCGGAATTGAAGGCGTTTTTGACGTCCAGCGTAACTACTGCACAATACTCCTTTGTGCCGTAGAGCCATCTTACTCCTTCTATGGCACTTTCAGCTATGTGGACCAACGCTCTTATAGCATCAACTGTAGAACGCGCTCTTCTGAAGCCAAACTGTCGGTCTGAGAGGGCTCCTTTCCCTTCAGCCACTGCGAGAAGTCTATTATAGATTATCTTCTCGAAGATTTTTCCAATGGTGTCCAATAGGCATATAGGGCGGAAGGACGATGGTTCTCCTGGAGGCTTCTTTCCTTTCGGAAGCAGGACCAGGTGCTACATTTTCCATTTCTCAGGAAAGGTTCCCTCCTCTACGCACCTCTGCATTGTTGATATGAAGAGGTCTGGTCTCTTTGTAACAGCCACCTTCAATGCCTTGTTTGGGATTCCGTCTGGTCCTGGCGCCTTGTTGTCACCTATCCTACTGCATGCCTTTAGCAGCTCCTCCAGAGTAATAACAGGTATATCGTCTGGATTAACCTCTCTTATTATGCTGCACATAGTAGCTGGTCTTTTGGGGAAAAGGTGTTCTACTATAGATCTCAATATTCTTGGGCATGTTATTGGGGGGGTTCTACAGCCCTTCAGCTTCGTCATAACCATCCTGTATGCTGTTCCCCAGGGGTTAATGTCAGATTCGTCGCATGTTCGCTTAAAGCATTTTGCCTTACTTTCCTTGATAGCCCTTTTTAGTTCATGCCTCACTATTCTAAAGTTATTCAGATGTTCTTGAAAGTCAGCTCTCCCCCTGGATCGTTGGAACTTTCGCCTGGCTCTTAGGCACGCTGCTCTCAATGTTTTAATGTCCTCATTCCACCAATAGCATGGTGCACGCTTTTTGCTGCTTACTCTCCTGGGCATTGCTGCATCGCACGCTGTAGTGAGGGGTGAGTACATATGCATATGTGCGTATGCGTGTAAATTCCGATGCAGATACAGAGACCGCACATATAAAAACCATCGTACAGACGTCACCAATTTTGTTATCCGAACGCGCATATGAAAGAGGGAGACCACACGAACGTTTCAATTGTAGTGTTTGTGCGCACTTTCATTCTTGAGATATCGTTTGTTCAAAGTTTTATTCAAATAACTCTTATTGAATTTTTTTGCATTTTTTTGTGAATCGGACATCGGAAAGTAGCTTTTCCCACATTGATAACAATCGGTGTGAAAGTGAATGAAAAGTGATTCTATCGAAGTTTTTTACTTTCGCTTTTTTGTTTGATTCACCGAAAAAATATGTTGATAAAACAACTGTGAAATTAACATTTTTCGGTGATAAAAGTGATCTAACATTAAAAATATCACTTTTGATATACTGATCATATCACTAATACATTCACGATATGGATTTACTATGAAAATTCATACTCGTATATTGAAAATTAAAATGTTAAAATGATAAAATCGTTTTAACATTTCCTAATTAAAAGTTTACATTATAAATGCCAAACTGATATTGCTGATGCTATTTTTTTCTTTTTTTTTTCTTTGCGAAGTGGAAGGGACCTACAATTTTACGCTGAGTCCGAACGGAAAATTTGAGAAGCTTCTCGTGACAATTGATACTCTTGGATGTTTCTCAGACGTCACGCTGCAAGAGGTAGGGCAGTGGAAAAAATTCTAGATTTTACTTGGCCCCGACGGGAATTGAACCTGGGACCTTTCGATTAGTAGTCCGACACACTTACTTTTACTTTTTAGTTTTAAATTCATTTTTATTAATTATTAGCTTATATCAACTTAAATACTAGACAAAAATGATTAAATCTAACTTAAAATTAACAGGATACTTATTCTAGATTATTAATCCTTATGCGGACGCCCTAAACTTAACTCTATCTTATAATTATTGCCTTTCGGCCTAAAAACTATTTTACGAACTAATCTTACATAATTATGTTTTCATCGAGAAAATTGTTAAGAAAACTCGGAATCTTTATCAAATTTTATATTTTTATATAAAAAAACAAATTACAAACTACCTACTCTACTTACTTAAACTACTTAGCATATTCTAACTATAATTAGGATTCTGAGCACTCGTTGCCTTGCGCAACAAGTGGTCAAAATCCTAATTGCTTTCCGGGTGCCTGGCAGTCGTCAACGTGCACACGCGCCGCCGTGAGCCGACTGAAGCCTTACAGCGTCAGTCAACTCCCGGAAGCACCACCACACGTTGGCGAGCCCGGCCTCTCCCAAAAACGCCCTAGCTGACTTAATCTAACTTATAAGCTAAGAGGATGTTACCTAGAGTAACGCACCGTCCTGGCAGGGCATGTTGACCCCTCCCCCCCATAACAAGCCACCAAAATTCGGCGAATTGCTTTTCCGTGTCGAATTTATCCCTCTCCGATATTGCGGTACTAAAACGGAGGAGCTCATGAGCATTGGCGACGTCCCCGTCATGGAGGAGCCGCTTATCTCTCGCGCTGCGGTAGCGATGGTATAAGACCGGGATACCATCCCTCGTCTGTACTAGCCCTTTTGAATCAATATGGATAAATGCCTCTGGCGGGATAAAGTCAGACCGGAGCGTACTCTCTATGTACATTTCATTGGGGTAGTAAGCCCCAAATATCAGACTATTGTTGCTGGCCATCGCCCTTGCAACGTGCCTTCGAGTGACCTTAATGAGGAAATTGTCAATCCTATTCAACTGAGCCCCATCGTATAGGACCTTGTTGGGATAGTATTTTATATAGTTGGATTCGGACGTTCGGAACAACCGGAGACAGGTCCTAAGACATTGTCTCTCCAAAACCCGAATCTTTTCCATATAACTAGGCGCTATATTAAACCACAATGGACAACCATAAGCGATGATCGGCCTTATAAGGGCCACATAGCAAATGACCTTCACTCTAGAGTCAAGTTGACTGCTATGAAACAGTCTCCTTGTCAGAGCATAAGCCTTCTTGGCCCCAGCAAGACAAGCAACTATATGTCTATCGAAATACAGATACTGGTCAAGCCAGATACCCAGATATCTAACTACGCTTCTCACCGCCAATGGCTGCCCATTTTGTCCAATAATGGCCAATGTCTTCCAGTTTTTTCTGGTATCCCTAGAGGCCCCAGCCAATGGGGTTCTGAACAAGATTGTTTCCGTCTTCTGAAAGTTGATTTTCAACTTCCAGTCGTCGCAATATCGCTTAATTTGATCGAAGTCACGCTGCAAAAGGATATTAATGACCTCGATTTTAGGACCTGATCTGTATGCCACCAAATCGTCTGCATACGCTATAGCATGTCTGAGTGAACCCATCAGATCACTCGTGTAAATGTTAAACAGGATCGGAGAATTGACCGCCCCCTGCTGTAAACCGTTTTTAATTTCAAAGACTCTACTCGAAGTCACGTTGCCACATTTGACAACGAACTTCTTTCCCATAAGCATATTATAAATTACATATAGCAAAGGTTTGTGCATCCCCCGCCTCGTCAACTTGTAGAAAAGTCCCTCTAACCATACGGTGTCGAAAGCCTTCTCAAAATCAACCAGACAAGCACCCGTGCATTGGTTCTTGCATTTATTCCACTGAATGTCGGAAACCAGTTTCGACGCGGCATGAATAGTGTCATGCCTCGCCCTGAAACCAAACTGGTTGTCCGGGATTATGTTATTGTCCTCGACCCACTTTAACAGGGCTCTATTGACAACCTTTTCAAAGACCTTGCTAATATTCGGAAGGAAGCTAATTGACCGGAGATTGGCACAGTTCGTCCTATCTTTACCTTTTTTCGAGATAGGGTGTACCACAGCTACCTTCCAATGCGCCGAATAATGTGCATTTTGCAGCGCATTGTTAAACAGCGTGGTGAAAATATTTACAGCCTCCAGAGGTAGGTGTCTTAATACGACATTTGGGACACCATCCATCCCCGCCGACTTTTTATTCTTTAGTGACTCGAAGATGCACAGAAGATGCACGAACAAACGAACAAGTGCGATGTATCTCGGCCATTGGCGACAACTGCATTAGCATGGTTTTCATCAGTGAACACGGTGAATCCGTTATTCTCAGATCGCCAATTCTCAAGTTCGGTGCGCAGATAGAAGTGGCTCACTAGAGCCCTATTCTCAATGTCGTGGTTACGGCGAACAGGATTGTTCACCGTATACACGGCCTCGAAACAAGCGCCCAGCAAATCCACTTTCTCCTGTGGGTCCTCGACCACGAAAAAATCGTCGTTTGAAGCGTCACTTTCTGGACTTATTCCAGCAGTCAGTACTGTCTGTCTGCTCTCTGCTGTTTGGGAGATTCAAACACAAGGAATATCATTGTGATCTTTCCTCCTGAACAACTTATTTATCTGTGGGAACATATTCGGACTACAGGTTTTAATGGTCAAAAGAATTTTGCGACCCATACGTGACCAGATCCCTGTACATAACTTTTGTTCGGCCCCTCCTAGAGTACGCTAGCCAAGCGTGGTGTCCCTTTCAACGAGTTCATGTATCTAGAATCGAAGGCATTCAACGTCGTTTTCTTCGATTTGCTCTTCGTGGTCTCTCTTGGAACGATCCTCTCATCTTACCTCCTTATCGCGACCGTCTTAAACTTATAAACCTAAATACCCTTGAAGAACGCAGGGACGCAGCTGACATTCTCTTCATTCACCGACTCCTTTCAGGCTCCGTCGATTGTGCGTCTCTTCACAACTCTATCTGCCTTAACACTAATCCTCGTAGTCTACGCTGCCCACGACTTTTCTATCTTCCAACCCACCGTACCTTGTATGGCTCCAACGAACCCATCTCACGTATGCTACGGAAGGTTAACTCAAACCTTAATGTTTTTGACTTCAACCGCAGCACTTCCTCTATAAAAATCGATCTCCTTAAGCCCTCCCCCATCACCCCCCCAACAACACCTAATCAGTTTTAGTTTTAAGTCCTAGCTATAAGTCTTAGTCTTTTAAGATATTTAGCTTGTATTAAGCCGAATAAATGGGGGCGTACGCCCCCACCAAAATTAAAAAAAATTAATAGCCCGAATTTTATTGCCCCAATACAGACTTACAGATTTTCTGTAATTTTCTTTTATCAGCTGTTTCAGGATTCGGATCTCTGACTTCAGCTTCCTTACCTCCGGGTCGTCGCGATCAGCAAATTGCCTGTACAGCCGTTTAAGCCTCGAGAGCAGTCTACTTTTCCTTCGGTATAGTGCGTCGATTGTAGGGTTTCTGTACTTTTCTGTCTGGTCGTCGTCGGAACGTCCTACCCGAGGAATAGTTCGTTCCATAATTCGTTTGATGGCGTCGTCCATTTGCTATAAATGCCGATCAATGTCATCATTTGTCATGTTACTGTTTGTCGGTGGGTCGATCCCACTCGAACGTATATCTCGCTTTAACAATCTGGAGAAGCGCGACCATTGTGCCCTCCGATAATCGAATGAACAAACTGCTTCGTACTCCTCCAGCAGCGTTTGCTCGTTCGGGATCCGTATTGCGGCGGCGAGTCCGTAGTGGTCACTATCGTACTCAAACGCACGTAAACAGTTCCGCGTGTATTGGTCTATGTTTGTCAGTTGAAGTCTTGCGTCCGTTAAGGCCAAGTCCAGGAAAGCACCGCTTCTTGGGAAAGAAGGGATATCCGTCGCGTACAACTCGAGTTTGTACTCAATCATATTGAGGCGCCACCAGTCGTGGAAACTGGTTGCCCCTGGGATTTGCAGTAACATTTCCCCATGCCGCATGTTTGGCATTAATATCTCCGGCCAAGAAGTAATAATTCTCCTCCGAGTTCAGCTGCAGACTACGAAAAAGTATCTCGAGCTCTGTCATAAATTGGTTAGGTGGAGGTGCTGCAGGTGCGTTAAGTGACACCACATACACTCTCCTCCGGCTATGGAGAGGAATGCATATGATGCATGCTTCCAACAACTGGAACCCACGC